>CM049432.1:5442037-7942037 GCA_026929855.1 Poa annua
CTAGAGGCCATTATAGTGTAGATTTCTAGTAGTCGCGGTGGCCTGTACTTTTGTCTTTTGCTTTGTAATGACTGATGTTCTGTCAGGTCTTCTGGCCTTGAACAGTATTTTATGCCGAACTTAAATGTTTCTTTCCACCAACTTTGCTTTTGCTGAGCAGTCGCATTTTTATATTGACTCTGCACATTCATGGCAGACTAACGTGCGCGGAGGCACTTCCTCTGCTTTGGCGGCTGGCCCGAGTGGCGAGGGCTCTTCTTCGGGTGTGCGCCGTCGTCGAGCGACACCAGCTCCTCCACGAAGTACGAACGACCAGCGAATAATCACTTATTTGAAGAATAAGGTGGTCGAGCTTGAGGCGAGTCTTAAGAATACAGAGCTGTTGTTGCATCGCTCCAGATCGCATCCTACTGCGGAGTTCTCCCAACGCGAGGATTTTCTGCTCAGGGAGATCGATATGATCAGTCGACAGCTTCAAGGTTGGTATCCTTTTCGGCTGCCTTCTTCGTTGAAACTTGCTTGTTTTGACATAGCCTTTGTGCGTAGACGTGAACCCGGATTGGCAGGCTGAGCAGGATCGCGTTGAAGAACGAGTCACCCGGGAGGCCGCTGGCGACTCATACGAAGCTCATCAATTCTGGACTGATGGTAGTTCTTCCACCCATGCGCCTGCTGCGCGTCTCAGTGGTACTCGCAGGCGCTTTTTGATGCCGCTGCAGACTAGGCCGTTGGCTTTCTCGACTTGCCCGTTGGATTGCAGGTGCGAAACGGACGCGTAGTTTAGCTTGATTCCTTGATCTGAGCAGAATTTTTTGAATTCCTCGGCGGTGAAGTTCGAGCCGTTGTCCGTGATGATCCCGTTTGGCACTCCGAATCTGAAGATGATGGACCTGATGAAGTTGACCGCTGATGATGCAGTCGAACTTGTGATGGGCGCGGCCTCAATCCACTTGGTGAACTTGTCGAGTGCGACCAGGAGATGAGTGTGTCCTCCGGGTGAGGATTTCTTCAGCGGGCCCACCATGTCCAGTCCCCATTGGGCGAAGGGCCAGGCTAGTGGTATTGTTTTTAGCTCGGACGCCAGTGCGTGCGGCCTGTTGGCGAACTCTTGGCACCCGGTGCACTTCTTTACCAGATCTTTTGCGTTTTGCATAGCGGTTGTCCAGTAGAACCCGGCTCTCAGCGCTTTGGCCACCAATGCTCGACTGCTGGCGTGATGCCCGCAGATACCCGCATGGATGTTGAGTAGGAGGGCTTGGCCGTCCACTGGGTCTATGCACCTTTGAAGTATTCCTGAGATGCTTCTCATGTAGAGTTCTCTGTTGATGACGGTGAAACTTTTGGAGCGCCTTATGATGCGCTTTGCTTCGACTGGGTCTGCTGGCAGCCTCTGGTGCAGTTTGTATGTAAGGTATGGCCCTGTCCAGGTAGCTTCAACTAGCATGACTTCCATGGGATCCTTTTCTTGGCTTGGCGGGTTCGCGGTGCTTGTTGCTGGTGTGGAGAGGATTGCTGCGGGTCGAGTCTTGATGGACCTCTGCGTGATGCGCTCGAGGAAGACGCCAGGTGGTACTGGGACCCTAGCTGATCCCATGTTGGCGAGGATGTCGGCTTCCTCGTTGCTGCCGTGGCCGATGTGCCGCAGCTCGCAGCCGTCAAAGGTGCCCTCTAGCTGGTTGTACAGGTCTCTGTAGGCGATCATGTTGTCGGCGATGGCGTCGCAGGATTTCATGGTTTGATGTATAACCAGGTAGGAGTCGTCGTAGATCATGAGGTGTGTGGCGCCGCAGTTCCTGGCCATCCGCATGCCGTGGATCAGGGCCTCGTATTCGGCTTCGTTGTTGGAGGGTGTTGGGAAGTCCATCTGCAAGACATACTTCAACTTGTCGCCTTTGGGGGAGATGAGCACAACTCCTGCCCCAGCCGCCTTGAATTTCTTGGAGCCGTCGAAGTAGATCGTCCATGCGTTAGACAAGTCGGGGACATCTGGTAGGTGAGCTTCTATCCACTCGGTAGTGAATTCTGGAAGGACTTGGGCCTTGATAGACTTCGGGTGAGCGTATTTCAGCCCCCAGGGTCCTAGTTCGACAACCCACTTGGCGACTCGTCCTGTCACGCGCTGATTTGTGAGTATGTCTGCTAGGCCGGAGGAGCTTACCACCGTGATCGGGTGCTCGGAGAAGTAGTGGACGACCTTCCTGGAAGTCATGAAGACCCCCTATGCCAGCTTCTGGTAGTGCGGGTAGTTTTGCTTGGACAATAATAGAACTTCGCTGAGGTAGTAGACTGGCCTCTGGACAGGGTGACTATGCCCTTCTTCTTCCCGCTCGACTACGAGTACCGTGCTTACTACCCTGTTTGTCGCTAAAATTAAGGGATAGCGGCTCGTTTTTCAGTGGTGCCACCAGGACTGGGGAAGTTGTCAGGGTCTTCTTGAGCTGGTCGAACGCCTCTTGCGCTTCTTTTGTCCACTCGAACTTGTCTGCCTTCTTCATCAGTTGGTAGAAAGGCAGGGTCTTCTGAAAGAGCATTTTCCCTCTTGTGTGGTTTTGGTAATTGAATGACAATCTCTATGGACTAATGTTTGCATTGAGATATCATTATAGATCATGTCCATGGAATTGTGGAGTTCATGTGTTGGACTCTTGAAGCTTATGTGTTGAGTGGACAATATTGCAAGTATGTCTTGAAGGATTCAAGACATCATCTTAGTGAAGAAAAGATGAGTTGTGCAAGACCAAGAGAAGCTTTCTCGAAAAGATCCTATGCTTGGTGCTTGCAATGGATACATGAAGACGAAGCTTAGCGAGACTCTCCCTTTGTGAGCATGGGGGAGTATTTGGAGAAGTCTTAATCAAGCAAGTGATTGGACGCGCAATCAAGAAACATGACCCACTTGAAGAGATCAAGATAGTCATCATCCAACTCAAGTGGAATGCTCAAGGCAAAGGTATGATCTTGATAGGGCTATAGGATAGATAGGCGTACTATCAAGAGGGGCTCTCAAGTTAGTAACTTGATCGCATTCTTGTGGAGAGCTCAAACCTTTGCATACTTGGCATATCATATTTCTTGGTTCTTATTTGGCTTTTATGTTGGTGAGGAATTAGAGTTTGGTTCATCTCCATGTCAAGCTCTAGTTCATCGAAATCGGTTTTACTTTGGACAACTTGTTGCGTTTTGGGTGGCGGAAATATTGCCGGTTCTTCCTTGAGGAAAGTCCCACACCTTGCCGGTTCTTCCTTGAGGAAGGTGAGCCTTTGTGGCGTTCCGGCTAACCTTTTGTGGTTGCGCACACCTCTCCAAACGAGACGTACACCTTTGGGTGGAACTCGGGAATACATCCTCGTCTCCGCGTGCCTCAGTTATCTCTATACCCGAGCTCTTTACTTATGCACTTTACATTGTGATAGCCTTCGTGCTTGAAGTCATATATCTTGCTATCATCTTGTTACTAGTATTGCTTAGCTTAAGTTGTTGGTGCACATAGGTGAGCCTAGTTTATATATCTAGGTTGTATGCTTGTTAAAGTAAACCTCTAGTTTTATTCCGCCTTTATCAAGCATACCGGAATTTCCGGCTCATTCGTGTACCGGATATTCCGGCTACTCGGAATTTCCGGTCACTCTTGGACCGGATATTCCGGCTCCTCGAAAAAGTTTTAAATCGCCTATTCACCCCCCCCCCCCTCTAGGCGACGTCTATCCGTTCAATTGGTATCAGAGCCTGGTTATCTCATTATTACGACTAACCGCCTAGAGATAAAGATGTCGTTTAGAGATCTAGTGCACAATCCCACTTATAGATTCGATGGCACAAATTATGATGTTTGGAAAATTCGCATGCTTAATCTTTTTAGAGACATGGGTTCAAATTTAGAGAGTATTGTAGATATGGGTTTTTCTCCTCCAAAGGATTCACAAGAATTATCTTTAGAGGATGAGAAAAACTCTTATATAGATACTCTAGCATCTAATGGTCTCATATGTGCTTTGAGCGATGTAGTGCTTGCGTCAATCATGCCTTTTTGGAGCGCTCATGAATTATGGACAAAACTTCAAGATATATATGAGGTGTCCAACATTTCCAAGGATGATTGTCCTCCTTCCACTTCCGGTCGTAATGAGCTCACGACTTCCTCCACTTCACCTACATGTGGTGTGCCACAAGGTAATGATATGGTGAGTGGTGATAGAAATTGCAATCTTGATGGTGAACCTACTATTGACTATACTTCACACTCATCTTTTTGCAATGCTCTATCTTTGGACTTAAGCACATATAGCACTCAAAATGTCATACATGCTAGTGTTGATAGTTCTTGCATATCATGTAGTAGTTGCTTAACTAAATCTCATGATGATATGCTTTCCTTGTCTTGTTGCCATGATCAAAGTGCTTCTATTTCCTCTAGTACTTGTTTGGCTAACAATGTAGAGGAATTCCAACAATTGTTGGAACAAGACTTGGAAATCAATGGTGTTTCAAGTAACTCTTCATCGTCTTCATCCACTACTCATCTTTGCCTTATGGCTAAGGAGTATAAGGTAGGTCCTACCGTGCACTCCAATATATCTCATGGTGATGATGATGATGATGTTGATGATGATACTAGTCTTGAAATCAAACAAGAAATTATTGCTTTTGATCATTTCATGACTAACTTGCAAGGAGTTGGCAAGAAACACTTTGGCTCTCTTATGAGCCGTATAGGTGAGCTTGAGGATGTTCTTGAGCTAAAAGGTGAGATTGAGAGAGAAGATGCCTATGAAAAGGTATCTCTTCAATCATATCTAGAAGATGAATAAGAAACTAATGCTCACCTTCAAGAGCAACTTGAAACTATCATGGAGTCTCATAACTCCAAAATTGCTAAACTCACTAAAGAACATGAACATGCTATTGCTAAATGTAATGTGCTTAGTAAACAAAATGCTAAGTTAAATAATGAGCTTGTCATGTTGTCTCCTTCCACTTCTAATGATAATGATGCTTGTGCTACTAACTCCACTTTGTGTGAAGTATCTATTTTGAAGGAGAATGTTGAGCTAAGGGCTCAACTTGATTTGCTAACTAGCAAGTATGGGATATTGGAAGAAAATCATGAAAAGCTTTCAAGCTCTAATGAGGATCTTCTAGCATCCCATGCTAGGCTAAAGTTAGCTCATGATGCGGTCACAACGAAGGTAAAATCTTGTGAGCCTCCTATGGTCACTAACACAAACTCTACTACTAATGCATTATTGCCATGTGCTAGTTCTAGTAATTCATCCACTCATAAAATTGCTGCATCTTGTGATGAATTACTTTCCTTGCCTTGTTGCTCTAACAATGTGGATAGTACTTCCTCTAGTATTTGTGTTGAAACTAACCATGTAGAGGAACTCAAAGAGCACCCACTTCTTTGAAGAAAGACTTGAAGAAGTGTCATGAAGGAAAGTCCACCCTCGAAAACATGTTGAGAGTGCAACAACTTCCTCATGACAAGAGTGGACTTGGATTCAACTCCAACAACAAGAACAAGTCCAAGAACAAGATGAAGCACAAGTTCGTCAAGAAGAAGGGCCAAGAACAACTTATTGATTTGGCCAAGATTGTGTGCTTCAAGTGCAAGGTTGAAGGGCACCATGTGAGATCTTGCCCTTTGAAGAAGGAGCCTCTTAGTGAGAAGCAACAAGGGAAGCAACCTCAAGTCCAAACTCAAGCTTCCCAAGTTGAAGAACCTTCCCTTCCCAAGAAGAAAGGTAAAAGCCGCCTTTGCTACAAATGTCGTGGGAAGGATCACTTTGCTTCTTCATGCACTCATAGTACCTTATCTAACCCTTCTACTATTGATAATGTCCATTCTCTTCGGAAGGATAAGGTTGGCAATGTGTTTGCCAAATTTATTGGTACTCAAAATGGTGTCAAGAAAAGAACCATTTGGGTTGCCAAGCCTATTGTGACTAACCTCTTTAGGACCCAACTTGGTTGGGGACCAACAAGCTAAAACTTGATCAATAGGTGTAAGTGGAGGACATTGGAGACTTGACTACATCATGAAGAATTAAGGGATCTTCATCGCTCATATTCTCTCAAGTCAAGTCAAGTGGATTATATTGTCTTAGCATTTATCCAATGCTCCTCCTTGCGGTAACTTGTATCTAATTCATATGTTTACATTGAAAGTTACTTGCACCCTTACATGTGTTTGGTTTTGTGCCTTACTAGTGTTTCATATGTGTTCTGCACTCTACTTACTTATGTTGAGTAATCAAGCTTGTGTATGTTGGTTTGCACACCATGGATGTTTGAGCCTCTTGTCTATTTGTTTTTATCTTAATTGGCTCTTTTAGGGATTTTAATGGACTATCCCATTTTGGGGGAGTGATGTGCTTTTTGGTAACTCACCCCCTTAAAATGTGTATTCATGAGGAATATCACTTAGTAGTTATATTTCAATATTATCTACTCTCTTTATGGTATGTCTTACTCATGAGAAATTCAAATTCTAATGTCCATTAATTATCTCTTGTTGGATTTATTTTGCCTCTTGTTACAAAGAATGGATTATCACATTATGGTGGAGTAATAAGCTATGTGCATATTACAAGCCTAGAAAATGTGAACATGAGAGGTAGTGTCACCTAGAGTTGATATTGTTGATTATCTTGTTCCTAGGTGACATGGTACTCAAACAAGTTCCATATTTGCTTAAATGCATTTTGATCAACCATCTTTTGGTATCTTGTTTGTGAGAAAGTTTCTTGATGCCTAGAATGATCATTGAATATGTGAAGTCATCAAGAATATCTAGATAAGCATGTTTTTCAATTCTTTTATTTTTCCATGTGCTTATGTTTTGTGAATATGATCTTAATTATATATGTCATCTACCACCGAGAAATATCTCCATACAATCATTGTCTTTGACAAGTGATAATTATATTGGTGGTAAAATTATTGATCATAGTTACATTGGCTTTTGTTCCTAAATTGTATTATTCTATCGCCAAGTTTGTGTTGGTTTAACCACCCATTTGTCTTCTTTGCTTCATTTAGATCTTTTTGTTGCTCTACTCATAATTTGTGTTGTGCTTTCTTGAGTTAGGACAAGCAAGGATCCCATTGTTGTGCATTTACTTTCGAAGACTTAATTCTAAGTAATGCACTATTCTTGGGGGAGCTATCCTACATTGAGTAGAACATCATCCTTTTTATTGTTATCGGGTCTTATTGATTTTCTTGAACTTTGTGTTCAAAAAGATATATGGAGGGTAATGATCCCACTTGTGTGCATTTTGTATTTACATACAAGATCTTAAAAATGCACTAATCATGGGGAAGCTACTCTATACTCTTTAGAACAATATTCCTTAAATTGGTTTTTAAATTGGTTTTGTATCGTATTGCTCTTCTTGAACATGACTAATTGTTTAACAATATATATGGAAAGTGATGATCCCATTTATGTGCATTTTGTATTTAAATACAAGATCATAAGTAATGCATAAATCTTGGGGGAGCAATCCTATATGTTATTCAACATTAGTTGTCTTCAATTGGTTTTTGATCCCGATGACATGTCTCTTTGAAAGGCAAACATTTTTCGTCTTGGTACTTTGTGCCATCATGAAAAGTGTAGAGGGATAGGTTTATTTGTTGAACCCTTACTCTTCTTTGTGGAGTTGGCTATCTCATCCCATGGTTCCTAGTCTACCTTTTTGGATGAGATAAACCTTCGATCATGATTGTTTGATTTATTTCTTATGCTCATTGGTTTAGCCTTGACCTTGTTTTCATTTGATATATTTTCAAATTGGTTTCTCGAATCATGTGTTGGTTTGAGTCTTTGATACAATGAGGACAAATCTTTCTCTTGCCACACTTTTGTGTAGCTTTTTGATTTAATTGGTGTTTTGTCCAAATTGTATCTCGCTTGGTTCTTGAAAGTTTTGTGCATGCATATTTACTATATGTATATCTTATGGCATGCTTACTTTCGTAGATCCAATATATAGGATAAACTCCATCAAATCCTAAATGGCTAAGATGTGCATGAAATTCTATTTCATATCAATATGCAGATATTTATGTGAAGTTTGTCCTATGTATTGTAGTTGGTCTAACTACTTTGGACCCAATTAGTTTGGGTGCCATTGTGTACTTGATTTGTTTTAGGTACATGAGAGATGCATTGGAAGCTTGCCTCTATTTAAAGAAGATGTCTTCACCATGTGCTTCTTGGAGTCAAGCTTGGATGATTGTGAACTCTCATCTTCTACACCGTCAATGCCATCTCGGTAACAAGTATCTAACTCATGCATATACTTCTAGCTCTCAACCTTGTGTAGGTTGTTCTTTGGCATGAGTTTCACTAAGTCGCATTTGATTTGGTTTTTGCAAAGTTTCTTTCAAAACATCTTCATTGCAAATGTGAGTTAGCCGAGATGATTAAACATCAAGGGGAATATATATTTATATATAATCATTTTCATGATTCTCGGATCCTCAATATGTTAATCTAGCAAATTCATTTCAAAGTCTCTCATATGCAATATTGATGAATTCTCATAAACCATTTGCCTTATGTGATATTTGTTTTGTGTCTCGAAGTATCCCAACTATCACTTATCCTATGTGGGTATTTGTGATGCTTTGAGAACTTGGTATTGGAAGTTCATATATATACCCTTTAAGAATAATTTGAGCTATGTGCTTTGCTTTTAAGCAAAAATCTTATCGGTGTATTTATGACTTCCTCTTGGATATCATGTGCTTTACCTTGTACCTACATTGTGTGTGCATGTTTCTTTGAGGACTTAGTGTCCACTTAGAAACTTATACACACGAGGGTAGTTACATATTTAATTGATATTCAAAATCTTTAGTGATCACCTTTTATTACTTTCTTGATTCTTTGGTGATCTCTAAAAGGCACAAGCTTTGTTTTTCTATTGGTTTCACATTGCCTCTTAATAAGCTTGTGATCCTATTTGATTTATCATCTTGGGTGTGCTTGTTTGCAAAATACATGATATGCACTATGTGCCTCATAATTTGAAATACTATGATGTTGCTTAGGCTCATCCTTGTTTAGTCTCCTAAATTGTATTTCCCTGTCACACCCATCCTTTCCCGGTTGAGCAAGCCTTTATTCAATCTTGCACCTTTTTGTGTTCAAAATTATCTAGGAGGAAGCGAGGATTCCATGTTATGCACACCATATTGAAATACAAATCTTTTCATCGTGCATGTACCTTGGGGAGTTCCCTCGTGATTTTTAGAACACTTGGTTGATCTTATCATAATATCCTATTGTGCTCAATTGGTTTTGGATCCCTTGATTGCTTGCTTCTTTGTGAATGCTTTTCCCCTTTGCAATTGGTATCCTTCCAGTGGATTTCAATTGATATCTTTCTTGTGCAATTTTTGGATCCACAATATAGTTTGATCCCCTTCATCAATTCGTCATTGGATAGGTGCATTTGATTTCACTCATATCATGAGAAATGCATAAATCATGAAGAAGATCTTATTATGTTACCTTTCCAAAGCCTTTCGCCCATTTCGGCAATCGTTGCCAATGGGGGAGAAGTTTTGGAGGGTTGTATGGAATTGGCTTTTTACTTTGGTTTATTCTTAAGTATTTGCCTTCCTTGCCTTTGCATTTGTTGCTTGGTTTTATATATAGTGGAAACTCCACCATCGATAATGGTCGATAGTATATGCAATGAATTCATATTCATACACACGTGCATAAATTATGGGGGAGTTTGCTCTATATATGTGGATGGACTAACATCACATACCTTTGTAGTATTTGATGTTAGTGCAACCATTCTTGTTCGTTAAATTCCATATTATAAACCCTCTCAAAAGAGATTGTCATCAATTACCAAAATGGGGGAGATTGAAAGAGCATTTTCCCTCTTGTGTGGTTTTGGTAATTGAATGACAATCTCTATGGACTAATGTTTGCATTGAGATATCATTATAGATCATGTCCATGGAATTGTGGAGTTCATGTGTTGGACTCTTGAAGCTTATGTGTTGAGTGGAGCATATTGCAAGTATGTCTTGAAGGATTCAAGACATCATCTTAGTGAAGAAAAGATGAGTTGTGCAAGACCAAGAGAAACTTTCTCGAAAAGATCCTATGCTTGGTGCTTGCAATGGATACATGAAGACGAAGCTTAGCGAGACTCTCCCTTTGTGAGCATGGGGGAGTATTTGGAGAAGTCTTCATCAAGCAAGTGATTGGACGCGCAATCAAGAAAGATGACCCACTTGAAGAGATCAAGATAGTCATCATCCAACTCAAGTGGAATGCTCAAGGCAAAGGTATGATCTTGATAGGGCTATAGGATAGATAGGCGTACTATCAAGAGGGGCTCTCAAGTTAGTAACTTGATCGCATTCTTGTGGAGAGCTCAAACCTTTGCATAATTGGCATATCATATTTCTTGGTTCTTATTTGGCTTTTATGTTGGTCAGGAATTAGAGTTTGGTTCATCTCCATGTCAAGCTCTAGTTCATCAAAATCGGTTTTACTTTGGACAACTTGTTGCGTTTTGGGTGGCGGAAATATTGCCGGTTCTTCCTTGAGGAAAGTCCCACACCTTGCCATGTGTGGAGATTTTACTCTATTTATGGGATGCAATATTTCCAACAAAATTGGGTAGTCATCGTCGCTATCTTTCCAACAAAATTGGCCTCACCTCATTTGGAGTTCATTTGCAAAAGTTATAGCAGTTTTCGTTTCGGTGTTCTGCTCATTCGGATTATTGGGACCGGATATTCCGCCCTACCGGAATTTCCGGTTCCCCAGCTCATCCAAGAAAACGGCTAAGGAAAGGAGAAAAAGGGTTCTGACTCCAGTCGGAAATTGTGCTCGGAAATTTCCATATACCGGAATTTCCGAGTGCCCCTAGAAAAGTCCTCCAGAAATGGCTAAGGAAAAGTTTGGTTTTGCTTCTGACTCCAGCCGGAATTTCCGAGCTCTCTTAGACCGGAATTTCCGGGTGACCGGAATTTCCGGGTCTCTCTAGACCGGAATTTCCGAGTCTAACTTATACCGGAATTTCCTAGTGTCGAAACAGCCAACGGCTATATTTCCTGGAGGGGTATAAATACCCCTCCCCTTCTTCTTCCCCAAAAAATCTAAGGCAACACGACTTTCCCCCCTCTCCTACTCCATTGTTGACCTTGGAAAGCTCACTTCCCTCTCAATCCCTCCATTGAATCTTCCATATTCTTTAGGGAAAGTTGAGAGGAGATCTAGATCTACAATCCTACCAATCCATCTCTCCTCTAAGTGAGGGGGACTTAGTGGATCTAGTTCTTGGAGTTCCTTTGTGGTTCTTCCTCTTTATTCTTCCTCTCTTCTCCCCCCTTAAGCATTAGTTGCTTTTGGTGACGTCTATCCGTTCACCTTCTAGGCGACGTCTATCCGTTCACCTTCTCACCCAACTTACTTATGAACCGGCTGAGAGCTGCGACTCGGCCGGCTAATCGTTGCACTTCCCGGAGTTTGGTGGGTGCTGGCATTGTGAGTATGTTCTGCACCTTCTCGGGATTTGCTTCGATTCCTCTCGCAGAGACAAGGTACCCCAGTAACTCTCCGGCTGGCACGCCGAACACGCATTTTTATGGGTTGAGCTTGATCTGATATGCGTCGAGTGCCGCGAAGACCTTGCGGAGGTCGTTGACTAGGGTGTCTTCTTTTCGGGTCGTGACGACGATGTCATCGACATATACTTGGACAATTTCCCCGATGAGCCCTTTGAGGCATGCTTGCATGGTGCGCTGGTACGTGGCGCCAGCATTCTTCAGTCCGAAGGGCATCGTCTGGTAGCAAAAGACACCGTCGGGTCTGATGAACGCCGTTTTTTCCTCATCTTCGACTTTCAGTCTGATCTGCTGGTAACCTGAGTAGGCGTCCAGGAAGGACATGCGCTCGCAGCCTGCTGTCGAGTCGATGATCTGGTCTATCCGCGGGAGCGGGAAGTGATCCTTTGGACAACACTTGTTGACTGCGGTAAAGTCTACGCACATGCGCAGTTTCTTTGTCTTCTTCTTTTCCACCAGGACAGGGTTGGCGACCCAGTCCGAGTCCTTGATTTCTCGGATGAACTTGGCGTGCAGCAGTCGGTCGATTTCTGCGGTGATTGCGTCCCGTTTGGGTCCTGAGAAGCGTCGCATGGTTTGTTTGACTGGTCTGGCGTCCTTGTGGACTTTTAAAGAGTGCTCGGCGAGATTCTTGGGTATTCCTGGCATGTCAGAGGGTTGCCATGCAAAGATTTTCCAGTTCTCACGTAGAAACTCGACGAGCGCGCCTTCCTATGCAGGGGTCAAGCTCGTGGTTCTTTGACCGTCTTGCTGCTGTCAGTCGGATGGACTTGGTGGGTTACTGTGTCATCATTTGTGTTGAATGCGGCGTCTTTGGCTGGCTTCTTGCGGGGTGGAAAGATGGTCTTGTCGTTGTCGACTGATATGGCCTTGAAGTGCTCTTCGACCCCGAAGAACTCAGAAATCCTGCTGAACTCACGGTCGCAGCTGTTGGAGCGGTCGAAGTCGCCGCACACGGTGATCACTCCCTTGGGTCCAGGAACCTTGATCATCAGGTAGGCGTAGTGAGGCACTGCCATGAACCTGGCAAAAGTTGGGTGCCCAAGTATGGCGTGGTACTGTGATTTCCAGTCGACGACCTCGAAGTCAACCGACTCCTTCCTGAAATGCTCGGGTGTGCCGAGGATGACGTCGAGTGTGATTGTTCCCATGGGCGTGATTGCCTGCCCTGGTACTATGAAGGGGGTATGGAGGGGGTCTCGGGCCTGGGCATGGACTAACCTCGCCGGAATCGGAGAAGAGCGGCGGCGGATGAGATGTACTCCGGCGAGCGTTTTCTCCGCCCTGGCGACGTATGAGAGCTAGGGTTTGGGGCAAATGGACGAGGGGGGCGTCGAGGTTTTATAGGCCGAGCGGGGGGAAAACAACTCGCATCAATCACGCCGGATTTGGAGAGGGAATCGGGGGCGCGATTTCTGGACAGAGCTTGAAGACGAGCTGACGTCAGCAATTTTTCATTTTCTTTTCTGAATTTTCCTTTAATTCATATCTTTTGATTTAATTGTCCAAATGATGTCAAACAAATTTCTAAAAATTGGTAAAACTATTATCTTTGTGTTAAACCAGTTGTGGGCATGTTTTGAACCTTTTTGAAAAATAATATTTTGAAATACTGATTAAATACAAATTTGACACTTAAAGTCAAATTTGAAATTACATCTTAATGAAATTTTCTTTTGGCTAAATAAAATTTGAAAAATACCCACATTCCAATATGTTTGAATTTAAGTCATTTAAACTCATTTCCAAATACTAAATTCATTTTAGGCTTTAGTATAATAACACATACTATATGAAAATAACCAGGGAAAATAATGTATTCAAATCAATTCATTTGTGCAGCATTATATTTTATATTAAGATAAATCCTTTGAAAACTTCATAAACAACTTTGGAAAAGATTTTAGATTTAATTATTTTCTTATATAGAATGTATATTCATGAAAGTCATTTTATGTTTTGAAAATAAATGAAAATCATTTAAGCTAATCAAATGTTTATTTGGATAATTCATTAACTATAAAATATATGAAGTTTTAAAGTTATGAGTTATAAACTTATAATTTACAAAAATTATAATTTGAATTTAGTCGACTCTGTACTAGCCAAGAGGCTTCGGTATGACCATGGGGCCACTCATCAGGACATTCTTTGGACGTATGTCCTATCTCTCCACAGGTTTTGCATGCCTTTAGTTTGGTCATAAGGTTCTCTTCAAAATCACTATGGTTTTGATCAATCTTAGTCAGTTGGTCATTGATCATCTTCAACAGCTGACTCTGGTTCTCTAATAGTAGTCGCATAGTTGTATGCAAATCATTGGTGTTGGTATTGGGGTGAGACATCTGTTTGGTTTAGAAAGCAATGAGTTGAATTATTTTTACTATGGAGGAATCCTAGTTCAATAAAACAAAACAAGGCAACCAATCTATAACATAATCAATCAACATCTAACAAACATCAAGCAACAAGGTTCACAACAAACAATCAATCTAGTATTGTCATATAGCTAAGTTGATATGATCAATACACTAACACGATATCATCGTTCTATTTAAGTGGTGGTCAAATCTACCTCCTTCGTGAGTGCTTCAAGTTCTTGTTCAACTTTCTTGGATATCTTCGAAGTGTTGGCCGAACCCTGTTTCTTCAGTGGTCTTCCATGCATGTAGAACTTCATGTTGAATTGAAACTTTTCTATATGAAGCAGTAGAATCAGACTTAGACTAAAAGAACATGGTCATCTAGAAAAAAGATAAGAGGTTTTCAGAAGGTTGATAGTAGATGAGAGTATGAGGAAGATAAAATGAAAAGTTTTGTTTTTAGAGAAGTGAATAAAATAGATTTTCAATCCTATGGTCAAATCCTATTTCTATCCAAACCTAGGTTTTCGAACCTACAGGCAACACAGTGCTCTGATACCATCTGTAGCGTACCTGCACTTAAAATAAGGCAGATACCTGTGTATAGTGCAAATCCCTGGATCTATTCGTTTGCACACACAGTTTACGATGTAATATCACAACAAAGTATCAATTTTATTACATCGATGATCCAGACTTACAAAATATTCAATACAAGTTGCATAGCATATAGCTAGCTTTGAAAGAGTAAATAGCGGAAATACAATAGCAGTGAGTCTCCATCACATTCATGTTGCCACAGGCGAAAACATGTTGGTTGTAGACTCGAAACCTTTCAAACGAAACCTCACTCGTCATCTGATCAATCTGCAATAAGAAAATTATTGCAACAACGTGGGTCAGATTCCATTAAAATGGAGTCTGGCAAGTGACACTATGGTGGACACTTAATGGAATAACTCTATAGCCTATATGCATATTTGGCTGGTGGAGTTCAAGGCTATTTTGCATAAAGCCAATTTTTCCTATCTCTTTGGAAAACACTTTATTCAAATTAAGACAAGTATGGCATGAAAACCATAAATCTCATCTTCCCTTGTTCACCCATCAAGTTTTATTTCTGAAGTTGGAATGATGGAATCCTCCGTTGACGTCCGTGTTCAGCTGCTCAAATTGTACGTACCAGGGACACGGCTAAGTACTTAGTTTTACACTCTGCAGAGGTTGTGCACTTTCACCATTGTACCCATTCAACCCAAATTATCCTTTACACACCATTTGTGATAAGGAAAGGAGAAGAATGAGACGAGATCTTTCAGAAGCATTTTCCCTCCCACCTGCCTTGACCCGTTCCACCTAACACCCCCCCCTACAACTGCTTGTCAAGTCCGAGAGAGTCCACGCAACATAATTGATCAAGCCAGAGCCCATATGGCAATGGTTGCACTGGAAGCAATCGTCACTCAGAGTTCTTCAGATTCCTCTGTTCCCTGGGTGGCCGTCCACAAGTGCACTTACTCCAGGAACCATAGACATGGACCTGAGTAACCACTCAACTTCGCCACCATACAACCAATCCACCCAGGAGATTCATTAACTTAGTGGATGTGCACTCTCAGGTGAAAATCACCATGCTCACGGCCCTAAGTAGAATAGACATTCATCCTAGGCGACGACAACCATGAGCACAGCCCTTAGTAGTCACTTACATTTTGTAAAACTTTTCATCATTGCATAGCATCAATATATCTACTAAGTATTATATAGGAACCTAGACACAGGAGTAAGGGAATTCTACACAGGTTTAGCATAGCACTACTATCCTACACATGCATATAAAAATACACTAAGTAATGCATATAGAAAGTAATAGGAAGTTTATGATGTGTGCCACTTGCCTTTGCATGTTGTCGTTGTTCACAAACTCTTTTCAACAACGAATGTTTGCTCTCCGTTTAATCTAAACAATATAAGCAAACAACAATACAACAATCAACAAACAGCAATCATCAAACATACATGCTCATATCTAGTGAAAAAACAAGTTTTGTAAAACTTCTAAGGAAAACATGTCATGCATGATATGCAATTTATTTCTAAGGACTAGAAATGCATGTCATGCCATGAAAATCTTTTAAGTTAATGCAAGGAAATGTGTTGGTCAAAATGACTAAGGACTAAAGTCATAAGTTGAATAAAATATTTTGTTTTATATCATCTTGAATAAGCACTCTAATGGCTTAGTTTTGATGTGTAGAAATATTTAGAGAAAATACTAAGTCATTTCTTCAAGGTGATCAACAATTATTATCAACTCTTTGTAAATTGGACATTCACTATAGTGAGAGAGACAGACACCCGGCCAGCCACTTAAATTGTGGAACAGGTCTCATGTACGTGGACATGTAAGGTTTGTTTCTAGGCCGCTTCATCTCACTATTCCGCTAGGATCCAAAAAACTTCAAGATGATAACATCATGATCAAAATTTGTTTAAGTCAAATGTGAAAGACAAGATTTAGAAAAGAGGGAAAAGATAGAAGAAAGATGTAGTTGGTCTTCCAGACTTCATCTCCAGACTTGTAATATTCTCCTTGGTGATGTCTTGATTGAATTCTTGGTAGACTTGAATAATCTTCAGACTTGATGGTTTTTGTATCGCCTGGGATGGTCTTGGATTTAACTTAGTCTTCAAGAGGTCTAAGAGAAGAAAGGAGAAATGAAAGAGAGAGGGAGTAAGACTTAGAAAATATTTCTGGTTGGTCGTCTTAAACTTCTTCTTGATTTTTCTTCTAAGTGCTTCTGCTCCTTGATGATACTTCTGAAGTCTTGTTTTGGCTAAGTCCTTCATTGGTCTTCTAGCTCAATGTTGAAAATCCTAAGTGTCTAGTGCATAGCACTTTTACCAAAATACTAAGTTTGAAAATAATCCTAACTTTAGAGAAAATGGGGAGGAGTTTTCCTTATGGGAAATATAACTATATAATAAAATATGCTATGCATGAAATGCAATTTTAAATCACAAGAAACATAATACTAATTTTTGTGATATTTATAAAGTATGCATAAAGTTATAATTGCAATTTAATTAGTCTCTAATTTTGCAAACATAATAAAAGGAAAACATATAGATTAAAGTTTTATGTGATTTATATTTTATAACACAATTTTTATAAATGGTGTTAATAGCCAGAGGTGATTTAATTAAATTTATTGCAATTTGATTTAATCAAAAAAAAATCTATTAATAGTTATGTTGAAAATACTCAAACTATTCAAATTAAATATATAACTATAAATTCATTCAAATATTACTCAAAAATATTTTATAGCAGTGGCATCAATTTACAAATATTTCAAGGTTTCTAAAACAATTTTATTTGCAATTTTTGAATTTACAGATTTAAAGTTATGACAAAAATACTCAAATCTTCCATTTGAAATTTGAATATTTTAAACTAAGTCAAATTTTAATTTTGGCAGATCCATAGTATTCTACATGTCGAGGGCTTTCCAAATATATAAAAATATTTGAATTTGGATAAACAGAGAAAAAGATATGATAGTTTAAATAGACAGGGGCTTTTCTGCAAAACTGCCAATTAATTAAATCGCGAAAATGATTTTACACGTCAGCGCTGACTGGGCGCTGACTGGGCTGCTGACTGGGATCCGACGTGGATAAGTGATCAGATCTGGGCCGTCAGATCTGGATCTGGTGGTCCAGATCGGATCGTACCGTTTCAAATTAAGCCATCTAATGTTAGCCACACAAGGTAGATCGGACGGCTAGGGGAGAGGGGGCTCACCGGGCGGCGCTTTTGGTCGCCGGAGAAGAGGATGGCGGCGGTGCGGGCTCGGGCACGGACGGCGCGGACGTTGGGGTGGCTCCCCCGACACGCGGAGGGCGGCTACGGACTCGAGGCTTCGAGCTGAGGAGAATGGGGACGTCGGCCGGATGTTCCTCGTCCTGGAACGCCGTGGAGGGGCGCATGAAGGTGCGGTGGCTCCGGCGAGTTCGGTTCAGCACGCCCCGGGTGGTTTCGCTGCCGAAAACGTCGAAAAGATGGTCAGGGGAGGTGCGCCTGGACAAGGGAAAAAGTATGGAGGGGGTCTCGGGCCTGGGCATGGACTAACCTCGCCGGAATCGGAGAAGAGCGGCGGTGGATGAGATGAACTCCGGCGAGCGTTTTCTCTGGCCTGGCGGCGTATTAGAGGCTAGGGTTTGGGGCAAATGGACGAGGGGGTCGTCGAGGTTTTATTGGCCGAGCGGGGGGGGGGGGGGGGGGGGACAACTCGCATCAATCACGCCGGATTTGGAGAGGGAATCGGGTTTGCACTATACACAGGTACCTGCCATATTTTTAAATGCAGGTACGTTACAGCACCCCTGGTCGATTGAGGGGGAAAGAGATAAGCATTGGTGATCACGACGGCTAACAAGCGGGGATTTTACCGAGGTCTAGGCTCCCGGAGGATAACACCCTACTCCTGCTTGTCTGGTATTAATGGCGAGTGGCGATTACAATGGCGAGATTGCGATCTCGCTAGGGTTTGAGGTGGCAGCTATTGGCGTGTCCTGAGACGAGCGACCCTCCTGTCTTTTATAGGTAAGCCAGGTCCCGGGTGGTCGATGCCGACGGCAATTACAGATATGGTCGGTTATGAGACCTAACCGACTTGGACTAGGTTACATGGTATTCTTGGTGGACCTTCTGTGGGCCTCCACAAGTTTGGCGCGGCCCAGGTAGCCTCATCGTGGGCTAGTCGAAAGGTAGCCCCACGTCAGCGTTGTTTTCCCTCTTGGGGGCGTCGCTGTGGAGTGCTTGTTCCCACTCGACGTGGTGGTGCTAAGATTTCCAGGTGAAAGCCTAAGCTCCATCGGGGGCGGGCGCCGGACGGCGACGACGGACGCGTCGATTCCTTGTTGGAGGCGCTGCATTGGAAATTCTTAGCCCCTCACGGTGTGATGGGCTCGCGGCGCTCGGGGAGGGCACTTCTGTTGTCAGGGGAGCGGATGGTGGCAGTGCGTCGAGACGGCGGTCTCGGTCTCCCACGCTACGATGGTTCAATGAGGCGGAGCCATTGTCTAGCGGGGGTCTAGGTGGCGACCCAAATGAAGACTGCATGGGCAGAGGGTTCATCGACCTGACTGGATCACCTTCGGACAATGCGAAGGACGATCTGGTTGCTACTCTGGGGCGGCGGCCTCGGGACATGGTGGTTTTGGTGGCAACCTGGATGAAGACTGCGTGGGCAGAGGGTTCGTCGACCATGACTGGATCACTTTCGGGCAATGCGAAGGTTGATCCGGTTGTTACGCCGGGGCGGCGGCCCCAGAGCGGGTGGTGTGTGTTGTGGCGTTTGTCGACTTGGGTCGTGTGGGCGGCAGGTCGCTTCGTTTGTGTCATTATTTTGTACAGATTGTATAGTTTTTGGACCCGGTTTTCCTTATAAACTGGGTCAACTCTTTCTATCTATTCGGGCGGTGGATACGACCACTTTATACCTCAAAAAAATAGATAACCTAAGAGCATCTCACCAGGACTCCCAGAACCAGCCTGGGATGCAAAAATCGCTCAAACGGGACCGTCCGAATACTGTTGGCAATATAAGATGTCTTACGGATCGCCTTGATGTCAGGGATGGAGCTATCCACAATGGTTGGAGGGGGCAAAAAGGGTTTAAGATTGCTAAGTATAAGTGTAAGTACTAGCATATCTATAAAGAAATTGTGGTTCATGGGGGTGGTCTCCCCCCTTCCTCCGTCCTTCTTGCTTGACGTAGACCTTTTTCTGTTTGGAATAAGCAGCTGATATCATCATTTATCTTAATAGCCACTGATAGTGATCATTGTGTTGCGTTAGTTACTGCTTGATACTCCCTCCATTTCTTTGATGTAAGTTTGATATAAGGTGTATAGTTTTTTGAAAAAAACAATCCATAATATAAGGTGTATTTTCTATTTATGAATAATTTGACTTATCAAAAAAATGAGACCTAGTCTCGAAAGAGGAATCTAATGGATTATATTCATTTTGTGTATATTAAGCACTCATCTCTCGCCATTTTTCAAAAAACATATTTGTGTATAAAACTATACACCTTATATTCATAACCATATGGAGTAGTGATTATAATCGAGGTAATCACACTTTGAAGTCACTATCCCGGCATCCCCACTACATTCACATGCATACATACTAGTCAAACCCGAAATCACTTAACCAATCAGGCGGCACGTCACAAAAATCGTCGCAATCAATCGATCGATCGATCCTTGGGCGCCATCTTCTCCCACGCAGAGAACTATCACATGTTTCCCTGTTTTCCAACTAGTAGTATTAAGTCCACGCACTGTCTCCGTCGCATAAGTCCACGCACTGTCTCCGTCCCCCAAGTCTACACGTTGCTTGGATCTAGCTAGTGATGGAGTTAACACGTCCCATCTGAATTAACCGTGTCATCAACAGTTGTAGATCAATCTACGTCGAATTAACTGTACTATTTTAGGCGTGCGGCTAGTGATTCGAATCTGTCAAGTGCGTGTTTAATTAGTGCTGGACCCTTCTCTACAGTCTTGGTGTGCTCGTGGTTGCAACTTGCAAGTCAAGTCAAACCGGCGCATCGTGCTAACTTCAAGTGCCAAGTCACCTTTCAAAAAGATGCCATGCCATCTCTCCGACATTTGCTCCCTCTATTTCAAATTAGATGATCCCTATTTATTTAAAATATGTAGATACATTCTTTTTTGAAGAAAAAAAGTCATCTAACTTGGAACGGAGAGAGTACTACGCAATATTGCAGGCCTCGCTCCTTGTCTGATGCAGAGGCCATGGTCATACTCCTCTCTCGAAAAAAATCTATATTAATACTACGGATAACGGCAATACCAAATATAAACTCAGATAAAGGCAATACCAAATGTAAGCTCGGCCCCGACTATTTTGTACCTTCAATTGATTTGAGATTGGGCCCCAAAAGAATTGCAAAGTGCCCCTCCCACGTCCATTCAGTATCGCAAGTATGACGGTGTCGAGCTTGTTCATTGTGACCTAACCTCTCTAGTGTCCCGCCGCCGCTCATTGACCAATTCTAAATCTAGCGTGATGTATTTTCCTTTGGACAATTCGGATTACTTGAACCCAAACCATAATTGTCGGTACACCTGAGTTATTCGACCCTAAATTTTGAGTAACCCGAACGCTCAACCTGACTCATCGAGTGATCTCGCCGATGCGGCATTTGCGTTTGACTTTCCTTCTATATCATTCATTTTTACTCTACATTCAATGCAGCACCAACTAAGCAGTGTGTAACCAAAATCGATTGCTAACCAGAGGCGTCCCGTTGACATTTTTTGCCGCCGTACAATCCATCATGTGGTGCGCCGGTTTCAGTGCGATTTGCTGTTGCCACTCACTAGGCAAATCATTGTACCGCGCCGGCTCGCTGCATCGAGGCCACGTGTCCCGCCGGAACCACCCGGCCACGTGCGATCGGACCCCGCAAAAGGCAGAAGCAACATCGTCGATGGTGTCTGTCGCCGAACCTCGGCCGTCCACCTGTCACGGCGCCCCGCAAGCTAGCTTCTATATATACCTGGTCATGGCCATAGCCCAAGCTCGCTCAAGATCTCACCTGAACTTCTTCTTCGCTCTCGATCGACCATTCCCCCCGTTTCTTGCCGGCAATCCAACACTTCGATAACTTCTCCCGAGTTGGACCATGAGGAACCACAAGAAGTTGCTCCAGTTTATCCGGCCGGACCCGGCGGTGGCTGCGGGCGCTGCCAAGTCGACGACCTCCTCCGACTCCGATGACGACGACGACATGTGCTCCTCGCCGCCATCACCGACGACAAACAGCGCAGGCACGTCGACCGCGGCGTCACCGTCACCCTACACGCCGTCGCCCTGGGTCAACCTACCGGGGCTAGGCTCCGACGCCGTCGCGGACACAACGCGCACAACGGGGCTCCTGGGGTCGCTCGTCAAGGCGGACGGGCACGTCTACTCGCTCGCGGCCTCCGGGGACCTGCTCTACACCGGCACCGACTCCAAGAACGTGCGCGTCTGGCGCGACCGCCGCGAGTTCGCCGGGTTCAAGTGCGGCAGCGGGCTCGTCAAGGCCATCGTCGTCTCCACGGACGGCAGGATCTACACGGGCCACCAGGACGGCAAGATCCGAGTTTGGCGCGCCTCCGACGACGACCCGGCCGTGCACAGCCGCGTGGGGACGCTCCCGCGGCTCGGCGAGTTCCTGCGGAGCTCCGTCAGGCCGTCGCACTACGTGCAGACCGGCCGCCGCAAGCGGAGCTCGGTCTGGCTGCAGCACTTCGACGCCGTGTCGTGCCTCAGCGTGGACGTCGCCGCCGGGCTGCTCTACTCCGGGTCCTGGGACCGGACCTTCAAGGTGTGGCGCGTGGCCGACTCGCGGTGCCTCGAGTCGGTGCGCGCGCACGACGACGCGGTGAACACGGTCGCTGCGGCGGGGTTCGACGCGCTGGTGTTCACGGGGTCGGCCGACGGCACGGTCAAGGTCTGGCGGCGGGTGGCCGGGAAGAAGGGCGGCGGAGCCACGAGGCACGTCATGGAGCGGGTGCTGCGCAAGGCAGACAGCGCGGTGACGGCCATCGCCGTGGCCGCGGAGGCGCGCGTCGTGTACGTGGCGTCGTCCGACGGGGCCGTGACGCACTGGCAGTGGCGGCGGGGAGCCGGCGCGCCGAGGAACGGCGGCGCGCTGCGGGGGCATAAGATGGCCGTGCTGTCCCTCGCGGTGGCCGGCCGCGTCGTCGTTAGCGGGTCCGCTGACCGGACGATCTGCGTGTGGCGCCGCGACGAGGGCGCCGACCACTCCCGGCTCGCCGTGCTGACGGGCCACACGGGGCCGGTCAAGTGCGTGGCCATGGACGAGGAGGAGTCCCTGGACGCGGAGGGACACCGGCGGTGGGTGGTATACAGCGGCAGCCTCGACGGATCGGTCAAGGTGTGGCGAGTCTCCGACGCGCCGGGCGCGATGACGATGACGGGCACGCCGCCGCCGCTGAGCGCGGGGAATACGCCGTACAGGGCGCCGGAGCGGAGTCTACCGATGAGCAATATTCCAGCTAATTTCCGTAGTTTGGTTGCCACACACTAGGAGACAGCGAATAATAATGGCCCTGCTATTTTAATCCCATCGCGTCAACTGGTTGATGGGCCGATCGAGGGCAAACTAGAAAAAAATGAAATGGAATGATACGTGTTTATGCAAAGCTAGGATCGTGGTAATCATATTGTTTAGTCGACGCATATAAAATGCTAGCATGTCATGGAAGCGTGCTTCCACAACTACTGTAGTAATTAATGGCATAAGATCGTCACATGTGCTGTTTGATCTTGTCTCACGATACTAATGCTAGACCTTCACTTAACCAATTAACTAGTTTCAAGTACACGTCGTGCGGACGATGTGGCATACATCGAATGATCTCGTTTAGTTCGAATAATTAGCTACGGTTTAGTTTGGATGCCGAGACCACACAGTTCTCGATCATCCGTGCTGAAACCTGTACGGTCCAGTGTCTCGATGCTTGAATCATCCAGAGCATGTAAAAATGAGGTGCATACAGTATGTAAGTATGGAGCTAATTAAGCTTCTCTTTCACACAACCTGCAATTTATACGGTTCCCATGGTGCCAACAAAATCAGCTGTTGCGGACAAGACAAGCACCACATTTCCATCGCCTGAGGACGCAGCTTCGAGATTAAGTGGTCAACAAGACGACAAGACATCCGTGGATAAGGATATGACGATTAAGGTAATGAAAAGGGATCAGTGATGCCGATTCGAAGTTAATTTTTAGTAACAAAAGCGACGTACTAACGATATCGGTTTCAAATTTTCCCGGCCAGCTAATTGACAAATGGCTATAGATTGCTAGCTGCTGTTTTGTGTGCGCTACTAGCTTCCCTTGGTTGATGGTTGAGAAAATAGTGCCTTATTTCCCCCTTCAATTGGCCTTATTATGATCCTGCCCTTTAATTGGCCTTATTAAGTTTTTACCCTTCCTTCAGCAAACTCTCCTCCCATGTTGGAAAATGAACATGTTGGCTAGCTCGACCTCCCATGCATGCATGGTACGGTTGGCTCGACACTGTCTGATGAAAACTCTCCTCCCGACCGAACGACCTAGCCATCGACTGACCTCGGACGCAGGGCACCATCCCTTGGTAGGGCGATGTTCGACGGCCGTCGCTCGTCAGCGCGTCACGTCGGGTGCGGCTCGTGTCGCGCCGCCGAGCCTGATCAGCGACAGATTTGGCGTAGAGGTAGCCTGGTAGTAGGTACGTGTGTTGGATGATCTGGTGGCGGCTCAGAGCCATGCATGGCGCCGTGCTAACTGGCGCCGGAGCTCGATCGATGCGTCGTCTTTTCGCATCAGCAGAGGCTCGTATCGATCGATCCACCCTGTGGTGCGTGCGTGGGCCTATATCGCTAGATCGTGGGACGAGGCAGCTCTCTTTGCTTTGCTTGCAGCAACAGTGTGCTAGCTTGCGACATGATGGCCATGGCGATCGAGCGAAAGTTTTTCTGCTCCGCGCGGCATGCACATGGAGCCTGGCCGGGTTTGGTGTGCGGCTGCCGGGGCGCGTGGCGGCGACCCAGCGGTTCCCGCCCGTAGGTAGACCTCCAAAAGTTGAAAAGGGAGATATCTGGACCAGAAAAGTGGGAAGAGCCTGGTCGGGTTGCATCATCGACCAGGTTGCATCATCCATCAGCTTCTTAGGTATTGTCACTCAGCGGCGGACACAGGAAAAAAATCAAGGGTGTGCACACTCCATAAAATGTTGGCCAAGAGTCCTAATTAGACCTAATTTGCTTCATATCTGGGGGGTCAAAAAAATTCTCAAAATTCTGGGTGGGCCACTACCCACCCTCTGTGTCCGCCAATGTTGTCACTCACTGATCACCCACCACGTCCACGTGTGTGTTCCTTCCATTATTGCTGCATACAGTATCTAAGCTTGTTGCACACACGTATCATGCGAACTTACCGTCACTGAATTTCCGTGAAAAGCTTCTAGAAGCTTCGAAGCTACGTAACATATATTTGTGTTTCATGTGTACAAAGACTACGTTGATATCGTCGGAATCAGGCCTCTCTTTGTTTTTCTCTTAGGGTTGGAATCAAGTCATTCTCGTGACATCTACGTTATATATCCGACAGAGTACAAGTCGATCGGGGATAATCACTGTTTTTCGCCCGGGATAAACACCCAAACTGTCACCATCCATTGGTTGCATTTCCCCACGCATCGAAATCACGTTTATTCAATATTTCGACTAGCCAAAACTCGATCTAGTTACTATATCTGCCTCCCTCCATTGCGCCGCTAACACCTCCGGAGCTGAATTACATGACGGAACGCTACGGTCCCCGATCTAGGTTTGTAATGTGTGTCTTGGTGACTTTGTCAATCTAAATTTCTAGCGCTTCTTAGAATAGACGAGTTTTGCATACAGAAGTAGTTTTTGACATTGGCTATATATCATCAATTCATCATGGATGTCATGAAGTCAACGCGTAAGATTCTGTTTTGCCACGACGTGGATGTTCATGGTTGCTTGTTATGGCCAGCTTAGTGCCCATGTATGTATGTATGTATACTCCAACTAATCAAAGGCTTAGCTAGCATGTTCATGTGTCAGCCTGTGAGGCACTCAGGCCATCTTTTTCTTGTCTACCAATAAGGAGGAGGATAAGTGCATCCGATCGACAGAGCGTTGGGTTAATATCCATCCCTTGACCTTTCTTTTAAATCTTAATTGAGTACTAACTGCGTTACAGTATCGTTGAATCTGCAGACAAGCAGGTCGTATAGGAGCACATGAACGTGTGGTAGGGGCGCACGATCGATGTGTCGAAATAGCAGGATGCTCGCAAGGTGGTGGCGTGCGTACGTGTGGGCTGTGGAAGGATCTCTCATCTTGACCACCACACCTCGCTAGCTCTTTCGTTGCATGTACAAGTACAAGGAGTACGAGTTGCATTGGCCATTGGTGTCCGCTCGATCGAAAGCTGTGTGATCCCAGGCAACGACCTCGCCTCCACGCTGCGGTACTGTAGAAGTATACAACTACACCTCTGCGGCTATGTCGTTATGCAGCCCTTTGGCTCGACACGGCGAATGCTATCCTGACAGGCCAGGCCAGGCCAAGCCAAGCCTTCCCATAGAACTGACCGCGGCCGCACGGCATGCCACAGCACCGATCGCGAGCGTTCCAATTTCCATATTCCACTATGCGCGGGAAGAAATCAGGCAGGAAATGCCCAGCCGCACGACACAAACCTGAACCAGAAAAGAAGAGCAAATCCATGGACGTACGGACCCGTTTTGATGCTGATCATGCATAGTGGAAATAATCGCAATTTGAAGTCACTCTCGTGACATCACCGCTACGTACATATTCATACCTACTGTACATACGTACTACTTGAACCCAAAATCATTGAACCAATCAGGCGGCACGTCGCAATCTCGTGACATTTTATTCCACGCATAGAAACATCACATGGTTTTCCTGTTCTTTAACCCGGTGATAATTCCACCGAAATGGACCGTAGGACGCGCCTCCCGCACGCGCGTCTCTGTCTACACGTCGCGGTGATCCGCTAGCTCCACACAATTGCTATCGATCAGGTTATATTAACACGTCCCATCTGAATTAACCGCATCATCATCCTCGTCTGAATGGACAAGTGCGTGTTTAATTAGTGCTTGACCCAGCTCAGTGTGGCCTTGTTATGGTCATGAGTCATGACGTCGTGTTTTGCAGGTGGTCAAGTCAAACCGGTCCTTGCTAGGAGCAGATCGCGTTGTTGCCGATGCAATCTCTCTGCGTAGAGCGTCGTACTTGCCGTCGGGGCATTGTGTGGACCACATTTGTCAGTGGTTCTACGCAACTGTTATGTAGAAATCTTCTTGAATTTTCTAAATTGAAAATACTATTATGAGCGGTAGGCAAATAAACAACGAAGAAAAGTAAGATTAACACAAATGACATGGGATTTTTACGTGCAAAATCCTTCATAAAGAAAGAGAAAAATCATGGGTTCCCTGCTGTTTCTCAGAACCGACAAACAATCGAAAAATCTAACTCGCCGATTAGCTCTCAAGAAGCACGTCTCCTTGGGTTTCTCAACTCGAGGTACGAATAGTCTAGGGCATCGCCTTTACTATGCATAATTTTATGCGCTTCTAGAGGAGTATGTATGCTTGAAGTAAATTCTAGCCGCTTTCTTTTGAATCCTAAAATTTGATTAGAAGGATTTATTTTTTCATCTCTGATAAAGCATTATTTTTTCATCTTTTATATTGATTATCTGCTAGTTTCGAGTCCTTCTTTGACTTCCTCCTTCCGGCACTTTTTAGTCATCGAAAAGATGTGATGTAAGGATCAAGAGTGTGCCTTATTTGTTTTTAATTCTGCTTCGCAAGAATCTAGTGGAAAAGGGCCCCTCTAGAACATTCCTTTGAATGTAATTGTTCATTGGGTTTGAGAAATTGACACTTTCGGGGCCAGTAACAAATAAATTATGTCAAACAAAGGCCGATCAATATCCAAACGGAAAGGATTCAAACTTCTCCTATAAAATTATGGGTGCGGAATTCAAAGAAAATGAGTAATTCAATGAAAAAATGCGTCCTAGCTCGTCTCAGAGCTAGCTTCGCTTCAACCATTTCTTTCACACCCTCAATTTATTCAGGTCAGCTTTGGAGAAATTGATGGCACGATCAGAAGAAGAGACTGATAACTTGTTTCAAGTTGACAAGAATATCGAACCATGAACGAGGAAAGGCGTGAGATATTATTGGCTAGTAATTGTGAAGGCCCAATTCTTGATTGAACGAGACACCAAAAGCCTCTGTCCTCCCTCTCTATCTATCCAATAGATGGAAGGACGGAGTTTTTCTGTTTTGATTTTTTTCATCTTTTCATCAAAGAGTTGAACAATGAAGATAGATGGCAAGTGACAAGGTTCAAATCGTTTGTCTGTTAGGATGACTCAGCAGTCAGCTAGCAAAAATTTCACTATGATTCAGTGAGGTTAAAAATGATGGGATATAAAATTTGAGACTAACTCCAAACCGATGACGTACAACGGTACTCGGGAAATTGTGATGGCCGGCCCGCGTTGCTTCGCTCGTACGGTACTCGATCGAATACTCCATGAAACGATCGCCACCGGTTGACGGAGGAACCAACGTTAGCAGCAGCTTCTCCTTTGTCAGTTTCGGCGTCGCACTCATCTAACAAGCAAACACTTTTGTACTGAACAACTTTGTCTTACAAATCGAACAAGAAAAGTCCCAACTACTAGAACTGTTCGTTGCTTTGTCGAGAGTGTACAAATGGACCTCTCGCAAACATCCCCGGCCGGGCCCGTGAAATCACCGACCACACACTCATCCATCAAGGTCGGCCCACCCATCCATTTCGGCGGCCTCCTCCAAAATGAACAAACAAACAAACAAACAAATCAATGACCAAACCAGGATACGCGCGCAATACCATACGACATACGGTATACGATTCTACGTTGTACGTACTCGCGTACCTACAGCCAGCCTACCACTCTCTCGCACGGTTTACACGTGCGTGCTCTACATTGCCCGCGCTGCAAGCTTGCAACAGGCGCCGATGGAGCGCGACTTGTCTTCACGCGCTAGCTTCGATCAACTCCGGCCCGGCGTGTGATTCCACGCGCGCAGCGGCGACGGCGAGCCGTTCCACACGTGCGCCGGCGTCCGCGCCATCGTCATCATCGCGCCCGGCGCGTCCGAGACGCGCCACACCTTGACCGACCCGTCGAGGCTGCCGCTGTACACCACCCACCGCCGGTGCCCGTCCGCATCCAGCGACTGCTCCTCGTCCATGGCCACGCACTTCACCGGGCCCGTGTGCCCCGTCAGCACCGCCAGACGGGAGTGGTCGGCGCCCTCGTCGCGGCGCCACACGCAGATCGTCCTGTCCGCCGACCCGCTCACGACGACGCGCCCGGCCACCGCCAGGCACAGCACGGCCATCTTGTGCCCACGCAGCGCGCCGCCCTTCCTCGGCGCGCCAGCGCCCCGCCGCCACTGCCAGTGCGTCACGGCCCCATCGGACGACGCCACGTACACGACCCGCGCCTCGGCCGCCACGGCGATGGCCGTCACGGCGCTCTCACCCTTGCGCAGCTCCCGCTCCATGACGTGCCTGGTGGCGCCGCCCTTCTTCCCGCCAGCCTCCCGCCGCCACACCTTGACCGTGCCGTCCGCCGACCCCGTGAACGCGAGCGCGTCGAACCCCGCGGCGGCGACGGTGTTGACGGCGTCGTCGTGCGCGCGCACCGACTCGAGGCACCGCGAGTCGGCCACGCGCCACACCTTGAAGGTCCGGTCCCAGGAGCCGGAGTAGAGCAGCCCCGCGGCGACGTCCACGCTGAGGCACGACACGGCGTCGAAGTGGCGCAGCCAGACGGAGGTCTGCTTCCGCCGCCCGGTGTCCACGTAGTGCGACGGCCTCACGGAGCTCCGCAGGAACTCCCCGAGACGCGGGAGCGACCCCACGCGCCTGTGCACGGCGGAGTTGTCGTCGTCGGACTGCCAGACGCGGATCTTGCCGTCCTGGTGGCCCGTGAAGATCCTGCCGTCGGCGGCGACCACGATGGCCTTGACGAGGCCGCTGCCGCACTTGAACCCGGCGAACTCGCGGCGGTCGCGCCACACGCGCACGTTCTTGGAGTCGGTGCCCGTGTAGAGCAGGTCCCCGGAGGCGGCGAGCGAGTACACGTGCCCGTCCGCCTTGACCAGCGAACCCAGCAGCCCTGTTGTCGCGTGCATCGTGTCCGCCGCGACGGCGCTGCCGGTGCCGAGCCCCGGGAGGTTCACCCACGGCGACGGCATGTAGGGCGACGGGGACGCCGCGGTGGACGTGCTGGCGCTGGTTGTCCATGGCGACGGCAGCGGGGAGCACCTGTCGTCGTCGTCATCGTCGTCGTCGGAATACTTTGCCGCCGCCACCGCCGGGTCCGGCCGGAGGAACTGCAGCAACTTCTTGTGATTCCTCATGGTGGATCACCAGCATCTAGCTTGCAACCAGCAGTCAAGAAATCTTCTGAGCTTCTGGAGTTGGAGTGATCGAAATGTTGGATTGCCTGCTTGTGTTTGGTAAGCAACGAAGCGGAAAATTAATCAAGGGAGAAGGAACCGATGGAGAGTGACACCTTGTTGATGGCGAAGAAGATTTTGAGGTGATATCGATCAATTGAGCGAGCTTGGGCTATGGCCATGGCTGGGTACGTATATATAGAAGCGTGCGGTGGTTTGGTGACAGGTGGACGGCCGTGGTTCGGTGACACGACCGGCGATGGTTGCTTCGGCTTTCTGCCTTTTGGCGGGAGCACATGGCCGGATGGTTCCGGCGGGACACGTGGCGAGCCGGCTGCGAGGTGCTACAATCTACAATGATTTTTTTCCCCCTTTGCGCAGCACTCGACTTTGCTGCTGGTGTAGTGGGGATGATGGTGCCCCGGCCCGCAACCGCAAATCGCACTGAGAGAAGTGAGAACCACACGATGGATCGTACGGCGCCAAAATGTCAACGTGAGGGTTAGCAATGGAGTTAATTCCCTGTGTAAGCAGAGTCGTTGCGGCATTGAATGTAGCGTAAAAATGCACGATACATAGGTAAGTAAAGTCAAACGCAAATGCATCGGCAAGATCGCGTAGATAGACGCCAAACCATGCAAGGAGATCGCATGCATCGGCAACAACAAGGCGATCGGGCAAGGTGACAGGTACGTGCAGGTGCAGCAAGCACACCGCGACGGTTTGACTTGACTCTCTGCCATTAATTACCAGATCGACTAGCTAGCACTAATAAACCACGTTCTTGTCCCGTTGAGAGATTCGAACCGCGCGCAGTTAACACACGACGTTGATCCTGATGTGAAGACACAGTTAATTCGGATGGGACGTGCTAACCCGATCGCTAATTAGCTATATATATTGTGTGGAGAGGATCCATGCGATCGACCTGGGCGACAGAGACGCGCGCGTGGAATAGTTGCGGAAGGATTGATCGATGCTGACAAATTGCGTGAGGTGCCGGGCTGCTGCCGCCCGGTTATTTGATTCAATATCGTTAGTACTGGTGGTATACTGGTATCATGGTATGTATGCAAAACCGTACGTAGTGGTGATGTCAGTAGGAGAGTGACCTCAGAGTGTGATTAGCTCCAGAATGACGCAACACATACATAGGTCCACAATGATCACTATATGGTATGAATTAGCAACGGGGGTCGATCCCTGCAGCTAAACTATGCATCCTGCACTTTTCTTCTCTCCAAATTACTCTATCATTCTCTTAGTGTCAGCGACCTGGGCCTACCCGTAAGGGACAAGAGGAGCGAGGAGCCAGGTGGAAGTGGCGCGAGGCCCAAGAGATCGCGGCGCAGGCCAGTATGGCTAGCTGGCGACACATGGGTGGCTTAGCCGCCTGTCTTGCCTGTTACTTATAGCATCGAACCTTCTCTGTTGTAGTTGTCAGTACCAATCTGTAATGGACGACATTGCCGTATTGTGCTAGCCCGGGGTGGTGGGGAGGATCCGGAGCAATAAAGCTGAATTCTAGTCTCAGATCGAGATCTCTTCTTGAGCGATTCCCCACGAGTTCCTTAGCCGGTACCTTACAAGTGGTATCAGAACCATAAGATCCCCGGTCTAGAGCTTCCTACCCACCCATATCCCACTAGGTTCTCAGCCAGAGCTCGAGTGGAGGCCATGGAGGCGCTCTCACCGGAGTTGCGTACGATCTATGACCTCATTCGGTCCGCGACTTCCGAGGAGTTCGACGCAAAGTTGACGACGATCGGCGCCGTCCGCAAGTTCGTCGTCGACACCGACAAGCAGCTCGCGTCGATGAGCGCCAGCATCGACTCCGTCAGATCGACGATGACCCAAGACTTGGAGACCACAAGATCCTCCATCGACTCAGTTCGTACAGCCGTCAACGGAGATCTGGAGGCGGTGCGGCACGCGACCGGCGAGGATCTCTCGTTGGTCCAGGAGACGTTGAGCGCGCAGATCGCGTCGCTGGCTTTGGCGCAGGAGCGCGTTCCGCGGCCGGATCCCGGCGCGGTGGCAGATCGGCCCGTGGCTACGACTAATCGCGAGCCTGGGAGCGGTGCTGTCGGCCAACTATGGCACGGCAAACAACAACAACACCGGGGGATGATGAGTGCCTCACACTCCTCTCCTCCGGTCGGAGGTAACTTCTCTGGCCGGTCTCTTTTCCGACAGTTCGATTCGAGTTCTTCGCTGCAGCGTTCTGACTGTCTGCCGCTTTCGTCTCGTCTGGCATTACCTCAATTCGAGGGGAGCAATCCGAAGCTCTGGCAGATTCGCTGCGAGGAGTTTTTCCGGCGTGCTCAGACGCCTGCAGATGCGTCTGCGGCCTTCTCTGGTGCGGCCGCGACTTGGCTGGAATCCTATCTGCAGAGATCGCCTTCGCCAACATGGAGCGAGTTCGTGGAAGCGGTGTTCGCCAGATTCAGCCGTAACCAGCACTAGGTCCTGTGCAGGCGCCTGATCCACATTGCGCAAGTGACGACGGTGGAAGATTATGTGCAGAGATTCTCGGAGTTGGTTGACCAGATTGCTGTTTATGAGCCAAATCCTGATGTAGTGAGCATCACCACGAAGCTCTTAGATGGGTTGCGGCCGGATGTGCGGGTGTTGGTCGCAATTCAGCAACCGAGCTCTGCTTGCGTTGCTGTATGAAGAATTGGGAGAGGACACTGGCCTCGTCTCCCATCAGGTGGTGACGTCACCAGCGCCGAGGCGCACGTCACCTGCGTCGCCACCGCTTCCACCGGCCAGCGAAGTGGATTTCGAAGACAGTTGAGGAGAAGCGGGCTCTGAGTGCCAGTGAGGAGAAATGGAGTAATCTCAAGTCGTACAGGCGAGCTAAGGGACTCTGCTTCACCTGCGGGGAGAAGTACAGTCGTGAACATCAGTGTAAGACATCCATCCCTTTGCATCTGGTGCAGGAAATGGTGAATTGCATGCAGTTGATGGAGGATGAGCAGGAGGAGGTTGCGGTGCAGGATGCACCTGAACTTATGGCCGTCAATGCAATGGTGCTCTTTGCTGCGGCGCTCTTGCCGGAAACAGCGGCACCATGCACAATGCAGCTAGAGGTGCAGATTCAAGGTCACTCGTTCTTGTTCTGGTGGATTCAGGCAGCTCCGCGTGCTTTATCGATCAGCAGCGTGCGCAAGTACTGACCGGGATGGAGCGCTTGTTGTCAGCGTCGACTGTCAGGGTTGCAGGTGACGTGGGGCTAGCTTTCGACTAGCCCACCATAAGGCTACCTGGGTCGCGCCAAGGATGGAAAAGCCCACAGAAGGCCCACTCGGGGTACCACGTATCCTAGTCCAACTCGGTTAGGTCTTGTAACCTGCCATATCTGTACCAACCGCCCGAGACCTGGCTACCTATAAAGCCAGGAGGGTGGCTCGTCCCCAAGACAACCAACCAACGAAGGGACAGGTTCATAACCACTACGACAAACCCTAGCGAGATCGCAATCTCGCCATTGTAATCGCTACTCGCATCAATAACCAGACAAGCAGGAGTAGGGTGTTATCCTCCGGGAGCCTGAACGTGGGTAAACCTTGCTTGTTAGCCGTCGTGATCACCTTGCACTCATCTCTCTCCACATCAATCAACCCGGGGTGCACAACCCTGGGACTTGTCGAGTTAACCCCTCGTCAATTGGCGCCATCTGTGGGAAGTCAAATAAGTGTTGGAATCATGGTCGCTCCGGCTCCATCCACAATGAAGATCGGCGTCTACGCCGCCAGGGAGTCGATCCGCTTCGGCTCCTTTGAGTACGTCCTCCACCCGCCGGCCCACCGCTCGGTGTACGCCGATCTGGACAAAGGTATACACATCACCTTCGGCTCCATATACTGCTGCGTCGATAGTCGTGATATACTCAGGTCTGCGACTACCGCGCCACGCGCGGCGACGTTACCCGAATCGGCAACCCTCGCGCCTTTGTCACCACCCGTTAAGATCGCATCTGCCGCACCCGCGGAGAGCGCGCCCGCTGCACCCGCAAAGATTGCATCTGCGTCGACTACATCGACGATTTCGGCAACGGCCGCGCGGATCGAGTCTACTACCCTAACCTCGGTCGCGCGGTCGACCAAATCAAGATCTACCTCAACTACTTCCGCCGCGTCGACTCCGGTCCGCCGCGTCGACTGCCTCTACGGCACCACTCCGCTGCATCGACTCCGGTCCGCCGCGTCGACTGCCTCTACGGCACCACTCCGCTGCGTCGACTCCGATCCGCCGCGTCGACTGCCTCTACGGCACCACTCCGCGGCGTCCACTCCGGTCCGCCGCCTCGACTGCCTCTACGACACCACTTCGCTGCGTCGACTCCGGTCCGCCGCGTCGACTGCCTCTACGGCACCATTCCGCTGCGTCGACTCCGGTCCGCCGCGTCGACTGCCTCTACGGCACCACTCCGCCGCGTCGACTCCGGTCCGCCGCGTCGACTGCCTCTACGGCACCACTCCGCCGCGTTGACTGCCTCTACGGCACCACTCCGCCGCGTCGACTCCGGTCCGCCGCGTCGACTGCCTCTACGGCACCACTCCGCCGCGTCGACTCCGGTCCGCCGCGTCGACTGCCTCTACGGCACCACTCCGCCGCGTCGACTGCCTCTACGGCACCACTCCGCCGCGTCGACTCCGGTCCGCCGTGTCGACTGCCTGTACGGCACCACTCCGCCACGTCGACTCTGGTCCGCTGCGTTGAATGCCTCTACGGCACCACTCCACCGCGTCGACTCCAGTCCGCCGCGCACAAACAAATTCGCCTCGGCCACACCTGATGCTCTCCCGGGTGTTGCGCCGCACAGTTCACAAACAAATTCGCCTTGGCCGCCACCCGAAGCACTCGGGGGCTGCGCCGCACAGGTCTAAGTCAAACCTAGGCCGTCACCCGACGCACTCGGGGGCTGCGCCATACAGGTATAACTCAAAAAATCCTTGGCCGCCACCCGAAGCACTCGGGGGCTACGCCGCACAGGTCTAAGTCAAACCTAGGCCGTCACTCGAACACTCGGGGGCTGCGCCATACAGGTCCAACAAGAAAACCTAGGCCGTCACCCGACGAACTCGGGGGCTGCGCCATACAGGTATAACTCGAAAAATCCTTGGCCGCCACCCGAAGCACTCGGGGGCTACGCCGCACAGGTCTAAGTCAAACCTAGGCCATCACTCGAACACTCGGGGACTACGCCATACAGGTCCAACAAGAAAACCTAGGCCGCACTCGAACACTCGGGGGCTGCGCCATACAGGTTCAACAATGCAGTAGGCCGTTTGGCTGAGCAAATACTCGATATGTTTGTCGAATCCACCAAGTAGGCCGTCGGGCTGAATGAGCACTCGAATAAAAAAGGACAGTGGTTCCATCAGCGAGTTCCTAAATGGGAGGGTATCAAAGATCTCTTTTCGACTGAGAAGTTTTTGAGATTAACCTCAATTACAAGCAATTCAGCTTAATCTCGGGGGCTACTCCCGTCGGGAGCACTGTTCGCGCTCCCAATAGACTCTGTCGAAGCATTAACGACTAAAGCATCCTATGTAAGCCCTCAACGGCCAGAGTCGAATTTCCTTAACTATCGTTTTCAGGAACAAGACAGAGTGCCAATCTGAGAACCCGAAACATCCATTCGGGTGGAAAAGACAGTTGAGTAAGCTCAAGCAGCCGAAATCAAATCTACATGTAAGCCAACAGGCCGAACAGAAGCAGGCTTCACAGAACGAACAAGACAAAGTAATTCGACTGCAAAGGTTACTCCCATCGGGAGAGGCTTGTTCGACTGAAGAAATCGAGTTCAAGCTCAAGATTAAGCAATCCAATGGCGCGTCCAGGAGGAAGAAGTCCTTTGCTCGACTCTACGCTTCGACCAAGCACTCGGGGGCTACTGACGTGGGGCTACCTTTCGACTAGCCCACCATAAGGCTACCTGGGCCGCGCCAAGGATGGAAAAGCCCACAGAAGGCCCACTCGGTGTACCACGTATCCTAGTCCAACTCGGTTAGGTCTTGTAACCTGCCATATCTGTACCAACCGCCCGAGACCTGGCTACCTATAAAGCCAGGAGGGTGGCTCGTCCCCAAGACAACCAACCAACGAAGGGACAGGTTCATAACCACTACGACAAAGCCTAGCGAGATCGCAATCTCGCCATTGTAATCGCTACTCGCATCAATAACCAGACAAGCAGGAGTAGGGTGTTATCCTCCGAGAGCCTGAACTTGGGTAAACCTCGCTTGTCAGCCGTCGTGATCACCTTGCACTCATCTCTCTCCCCATCAATCAACCCGGGGTGCACAACCCTGGGACTTGTCGAGTTAACCCCTCGTCAGCAGGGAGTGCGACAATGGACTGCACTGACAATTTTCTAGAGTTGCAGTGGACAACGGATGGGGTAACATTTTCAGACAAGTTTCGTGTACTGAATCTGGCAAGTTACGATGGAATCGTTGATCTGGACTGGCTCGGCAAGTGCAGTCCTATGCTCACGCATTGGGCGCAAGGTTGGCTTGCGTTCTAGCATGAGGGCAAGCAAGTGGTGCTGCGCGGCGACCAGCCGCGGCTCTGTACATACGCTTTGGTGGAGCTCAGTCTAATTCATGAAGCAGAGGCAGTGGAGCAAGTGGTGTCGCCAGAGGTGCGGGCGGTGATCGACAAGTTCGCACCAGTGTTCGCCGCCCCGTCCGCTCTACCGCCCCGGCGGCGATATGATCACCGCATTCCGCTGGTGCCAGGTGCGCGGCCGGTCTCCATTCGGCCGTATCGCGTGGCGCCAGAGCTGAAGTCTGAAATTCAGCGTCAGGTGAATGAATTGTTGGAGCAAGGTGTGATCACGCATAGCTACAGTGCGTTTGGCGCTTTGGTGTTGCTGGTCAAGAAAGGGGTAGTGGATTGACGTCTGGTGTTCGATTACAAGCCTTTGAACGCATTGACAGTCAAGGGGAAGTACCCGCTGCCTGTCATTGATGAACTGCTGGACGAGCTAGCAGGTGCGCAGTGGTTCTCTAAGCTTGATCTTAAGGCCGGTTATCATCAGATCCGTTTGGCGCCCGGCGAGGAGCACAAGACCGCGTTCCAGACGCACAGCGGTCACTGCGAGTTCAAGGTGATGGCGTTCGGCCTGACAGGTGCTCCGGCAACATTCCAGCACACCATGAACGCCACGTTGGAGCTAGTCCTTCGCAAGTTTGCGCTCGTCTTTTTCGATGACATACTCATCTACAGCCGTACGTATGCTAATCACCTGGAGCACCTCGCGGTGGTGTTGGACATCTTGCAGAAGGACAAATGACATGTGAAGATGTCGAAGTGTGTATTCGCCAAGCAGGAGGTGGCCTATCTGGGGCTTGTCGTGTCTGCGGGTGGCGTTGGAACAGACCCGACAAAAATATAGACAATCAAGGACTGGCCGACTCCGTCCAACCTGAAGGAATTGCGTGGAATTCTGGGAATCACGGGTTACTACCGTAAGTTCATTGCGCACTACGCGGTAATATGCCAGCCGCTGGCAACCTTACTGAAGAAAGGTGTCCGGTTCGCATGGACGCCGACAGTAGAGACGGCGTTCCAGGTTCTGAAGAACGCTCTGATCACGGCACCAGTTCTGGCATTGCCGGACTTCACCGAGCAGTTCGTGATCGACACTAACGCGTGCAATGTGGGCATCGGCGCTAAACTGTCTCAGAAAGGGCACCCCGTCGCATTCGTCAGTCGCGCACTCGGCCCACGTAACAGAGGAATGTCAGTTTACGAGAAGGAATACCTCGCGATTCTGCTGGAAGTGCAGCAGTGGCGTCCTTACCTGCAGTTGTGCAAGTTCAAAATCAGAACTGATCATAAGAGCCTAACCAACTTGACAGACCAAAGACTGCACACGGATTGGCAGCAGAAAGCACTGACGAAGCTCATGGGGCTGCAGTTCACAATCCAGTACAAGAAAGGGGTGAACAACGGCGCCGCAGATGCCTTGTCTCGCAAACCTCCGGCGAGCTCCGAGATCTTCGCCGTGTCCACGGTGCAGCCCGTGTGGCTGGAGGTAGTCGAGCGGATTTATGTGTCTGATGCGGTGGCGCAGTCTCTCTTGCAGTGGCTGGCCGTGGCACCAGGAGCCGTACCTGGGTTCACGCTGGAGAATGGCCTGCTGTGGTACCACAATCGCATCTGGATTGGCCACGACGTCGAGCTCCGCCGGCAGATCGTGGCGGCGTTCCACGAAAGCCCGTTGGGGGGACACTCTGGATTTCCCGTGACATACATGCGCTTAATCGCGTTGTTCAGCTGGCCGGGCATGAAATCGATGGCGTGGGAGCATGTAAGTTGTTGTCACTCATGTCACCAAGCAAAGCCGGAGCGGCTTCCGCCTGCTGGCCTCCTGCAGCCATTGTTGTTCCCGTCTTCTCCATGGGAGGTGGATTTCATCGAGGGCCTGCCGGCGTCGCGGCAGTTTAGCTGTATCTTGGTCGTCGTCGACAAATTCACGAAGTATGCGCACTTCATTCCATTACATCACCCGTACACGGCGAGCAAGGTGGCCGAGGTCTTCGTTGACAATGTTTTTAAGCTACATGGGCTGCCCGAAGCTTTGGTCTCGGATCGCGATCCAATCTTCACCAGCAACTTCCGGCAGTCCGTGTTCCGTGCCACTGGAACGCAGCTCAATCTCAGCACAGCGAACCACCCTGAGACCGATGGACAGACGGAGCGGGTCAACCAGTCTATCGAGTGTTATCTGCGCTGTTTCATTAGCGTGCATCCTCAGCATTGGTCTAAGTGGCTCGCCCTGTGGGAGTTCTGGTACAATACGAACTGGCATGCGTCCACGGGCAAGTCTTCGTTCGAGCTCCTGTACGACAGATAACCGAGGTACTTTGGTATCACTGCTTCAGATCAGATTGCTTCTGTCGATGTGCAAACGTGGTTGCAGGAACGAGCGCTGGTGCTGGACTCCGTACGCCTCCATCTTCGTCGCATGCAGCAACGCATGAGGGCGCAGGCGGACAAGCACCGCACGGAGAGGACGTTCGCCGTTGGCGATGATGTGTTCCTCCGCCTCCAGCCATACATCGAGACGTCGGTGGCGCGGCGTGCGAACCACAAGCTGGACTTCAAGTTCTTCGGCCCGTTCCGTGTCCTGGAGCGCATCGGTGAGGTGGCGTACAAGTTGGAGCTACCTCCGACGAGCCGGGTGCACTCGGTGTTCCATGTGTCGCGGCTCAAGCCCTGCATCGGCCCCAGTCAGCTGGTCTCCTCCAGCCTGCCCGAGCCAGAGATGGTGGTCCAAGTACCTGCTCGAGTTCTTCGTCGTCGTCTTCATCAGCGAGGTGCGCGTACCGTCGAGCAAGCGCTGGTATAGTGGAGTGGTACCGCGGAGACGGACGCGACATGGGAAGACCTTGAGCAGTTGCGGCAATCTTTTCCACAAGCCCCTGCTTGGGGACAAGCAGGTTTCGAAGAAGGGGAGATTGTCAGCGACCTAGGCCTACCCGTAAGTGACAAGAGGAGCGAGGAGCCAGGTGAAAGTGGCGCGAGGCCCAAGAGATCGCGTCGCAGGTCAGGATGGCTAGCTGGCGACACATGGGTGGCATAGCCACCTGCCGTGTCTGTTACTTATAGCATCGAACCTTCTCTGTTGTAGTTGTCGAGCACCAACCTGTAATGGACGACATTGCCGAATTGTGCTAGCCCGGGGTGGTGGGGAGGATCCGGAGCAATAAAGCTGAATTCTAGTCTCGTGGAGTTCATTGGAATTTCTTGAGCGATTCCCCACGAGTTTCTTAGCCGGTACCTTACACTTAGTTTAGTTTTGAACTTGGGATCTAGAATTAGTCCTATAGCTTGAAAAAACAAGCCGGTTGCTAGGCTAGCTAGCTCTTGGCCACGTGCCCCAGCAACACACAAAGCCGGTTGTTAAGCGAGTTCATCGTCCTGATATAGCCTAGGCCCGCCACTACACTCACTCACTGGATACGCGACTCCACCGATGCGAAACGACAACGTACGGATCCATCCATCGACAGATCACCAACCAGGCAACCACGACAACGTATCCGTCGGTCGATCGACACGTCGCCCCGCCGGCCCGGGCGTGCGCCGGCGACATGACTCGCCGGCGGCGGCGTCCATCCCAGGTTCAGGTTTCTGTCGCGCGCTAGCTACTACGTAGAAATCAAGCTAGGAGATGTGGCCGCGCTCAGTCCAACGGGATGGGAGAGCTAGCTATAATACTGGCGTGGAGGCGAGGTCGTTGACTGGTACTGACTCTGTTTCTGTTTTCTAATATAAGATGTTTTAGAATTTTTCACATTCAATTGTCCAAACTGTATCTAGACATGTTTAGTGTCCATATTAAGTTATTTTGATGTGTAGACAACATGTATAATAGCCAAAACATCTTATATTTAAAAATGGAGCGAGTATCACACAACATTACACAACACACTCAAATGTGGTTGTGTGTCTAGTGTTCAGGTGATAAAGTGATTGGCATTCGTGAATACCACGGTGGCTTGGGCTCATTCCCACCTAACGGTACCACCTGTAATGCCACCCTGAGCCTATAGGTCAGACAAATTGGCATCCACTACGGGCCTAAAGAGTACGAGGACAAATGACAAAGCATTCTCATAATCATGTACAATTATCAATTTTATATAAGAAAGTACTAATCTTTAAAGAAAAACTTATTTGTTAGTTAGGACGAAGTCTTCACCACAAATTATGTACCTCGTAGGAAGCTATCAACCTAGTCTTCTCGTAAAAAAACATAATTTTATTTGCATTGACATGTTTAATTAGACTAAAATTGTTTCGAGAGAGAGCTCTACTATTTGTAAAATGAAAGCTACATAACTAAGTATTTAATTTTAGTCTTACACATATATTTCTATTCGAGAAACTTATATGAGAAGTTTTGTACTAGACAACAGCAAACACATTTTGATTGGCATAGATCAAACCGTATGAATACGAAGTTTTTTTATTCTCAATACCTTTTTTGAATCCTAGCGATTGATTTAAGTACTTATATTTCAGTATCAAGTACATAGAATTACACTTCGTGCGATTATTATTTAACACAATGTTACTTGTAAGTCACATGTAAACAAAGAAAGGTGGAAAAAATAATAGTTGTATTTATGCTATAGATTTTTTTACAAATCTTCTAATGTAATGGTACAGTCGAAACTTCTGTTAAGATATCCATTAGAATATACTCAGTAGATATACATCCGGAAGTATTATATATACTTATGTCTTAATTCAACTGTAAACGGAGGCGTATAATTTTTCTTTTTGAAATTTTAAGTCCAAGTGTATAAAGAAAAAATCAATATAGTTTTGGTTATAAAAATACCTAGATTCAACACAATGTAATTATAATTTAAATGTACTTAAGGTACAAGATGTATACACATAACATTAGTAATCGTTCATATTTAGTTTAACTATGCAAACTATGTTAGGGGAAGATATGCCTACTCAGAATATAGAAATATGATAAAACTATATTTTATGGAAGTATAAGAGTTTGGTATAAAATACATTGGCTTAACTCACCTCGGGTCCAAAATTTATTTGGATCAAACCTACACACCACTTAATTTCGAGCGGATACTACAACATAGTATTACATTTTGAAAATATATATACATGAGAACTAAGCTGTACAGAACTAGAGTAGCGTCCAGGTATATTGCCGTCAATATTCCTTGCGTATATGAAAAGAAAAATAACCATCCGCAAAATATAGATTGAATAAATTAAACATACATATATGCGTAGTAAAATCATATTAACACTAGAAGCAATGGATTCCATCTTCATCATATAAATTAATAAATTATCCTATTTCCTTTAATTATATAGCACAATTATTGTATACATAACTATATTATCGAGCGAGCTAGTGTTGGGTCAATTGTTCAAGATAAACTCCTTTTCTTAAAGCCGACTAGCCTTTGGAGGTGTTGATGTAGTAGAAATCCATCACATTGATGAGAATTCTCGAAATTCTGCTCCTAGCGGGAGTTGAAATTTGTTTTTTAGGAGCTGCACCATGTACCTGATTATAAAGAGGAAGATGCATTAGAGTTAATGAAAACCCTTTATTTACAAAATGTAAATTAAATATCATGGATAACAATCTATAATCCTTAGATGCTTAAGAAATAAATTGTTTCATTAATCAACACCATTAGTATAACATGTATGCCAATGGTATGGAACTATAGATCCATATATGCACCTAATTATGCATATGCTGGTGCATTAGAATTAATGGTAGCAACGTAGTTAGCTGCCTTCCTACAGTTCGTGAGAATTACGATTTGGTTTGATAATTCGATGTGTGGAAAACATGTTGTCGACGAGATAGTTTTTGCATGTGTGGAAAACATGGTGCACCAAATTAATAATTATTCGAAGCTCTTCTAGAAGTTTTTGCAGCCAAGCGACAATAGAATGGACGACGCAAGTTCGCATGCAGGTACGTGCAACAAGGTTCCCTGCAGCAATAATACACGCAGACACGCGGACATGGGTGGGTGTGACTGGCTGACAATACCCACGAAAGCCATGGCTGATGCAACCCGACCACTTTTCTGCTCCAGATATCTTCTTTGCCGCGAGCTTTTGGAGATCTACTAGTGGTAGTAGAGAAAAGTGAGCTCGATCGATCGCCATGGCCATCATATCACAATCTGAACTTCATCGAAAAAAATATCACAAGCTAAAGCTAGCACACTGTCGCTGCCTGCAAGCAAAACGAATGCCTGCTATGCATGAACTTCCCATGATCTAGTAGCTGTGTAGAGTGTGGATACGAGGCTCCGCGCGCCGACGCGAAACGACAACGCGCGCGTCGATCGAGCACAACGTCACTGTTAATTAACGACGTCGTGCAGACAACAGATCCAACCATGCCAAATCTGTCGCTGGTAGGCGCGAGCGCGACACGTCGTCGACGTGACGCGCGCTGACGAGTGACGGCGGACGGACTACGTACAGGTACTGGACGGTGGCCGGGCAACCTCGCGCGGCCGCTGGCCCGCCTGTCGATCGATCCCTCTCGATCTTTGAGCGCGCGGAGCTCGACGTGGAAGGCTCGTTCCGGCGTGCCGTGCGGCCGCGGTCCGTCCAGGGCGACGCGCGCGCCGTGTCGGGCCAACGAACATGTACCCTGGATGCGAGGTCGTCGACTCGGATCGCAGGTTTCGGGCGGACGTACTTACGGCCACAAGCCATCGACGGAATCCTGCCGATAACGCTCGATCAAGCAATGCATGTGGTGTTGCTTTCATAAACCCTGCTCATTGTAGACACATCGCCCGCACCACGTCATTTTTTTTTTATGGTGATCTAATTTCATATGACGATATGGAGTGAGCGGTTAATTTTGGATCGAAGCGGAGACCCGTCGTCGGAGGCTTGGTCCCACCGGCCTATCCTGCGCTCGCAGGGGTGCGGGGGCGACAGTCCCCGCGGTACGGTACAGATCGTGTCCGAGTCGGATTGCAACCGACTTAGGGTTTTCTGCCCTCTCAAAAATATTTCCAGACTCTAAAAAAATGAGTGTGGATATTTTGACCATCGCTGGATGCAATACGATAATTCTGGCATTGGTAGTGCCATAATTAGTTACCCTCCTAAATGTACACAAGTGAGAGTTGAGGATGCATTATTGTATCCTGATTCCAAGTTATCGAGATATGTAATATAATAAGTTATCGAGATATCTGTACGAAAGAATGGTTTTCCCATTGAAACCCAAGAAGACGACAAACAAGAGAATCTACTCTTCATAAAAGATTACGGATATGGCAAGCAAGTACTCGAAAAGATTACAGATGTTCGGGTGGATCTTGTTTGACGCGGCAAGCACTCCTGATATTTCTCCCTCTGGCAGTTCGATTGAGCAACTCCGCAGATTTTTGGTGGATCGCTCTGACCCTTCAAGTGAGGGCAAGTAGGAAAGTGTCCCTCTCTGGGGGCAGAGATGGCATGCTGGGTCTCCAATTGGCCATATGGGAGTGATGTGAGCTTGTTCTTCCCCCGATGTTGGGATGGTGTCTTTTGTTTGACCGTCGTCCCTCCCTCTACTAGTGTTGTCCGCTTCGGAAAACGATGGCTTCATCAATCCAAGCGAAGCTTTTTTTCTTCTTTATTTTTTGTGCTTGTGTTCGTTGTGGTTTGCACTCTGTATCTACTGTCAGTGGCTTTATTAATTCAAACTTCGGCTCTAGGACCCTAATATCCATAAACAAAAAGTGGTGATCGTTGATATATTTGTTTGGTCAGATATGTACACAGTGCTGATGTCACGAGGGCAACTTGATTCCGACGATGCCAATGAAGTATCTGTACACATCCAAAGAAGATATATAAACCAAACATTTAAGCTTCTAGAAGCTTTGCAGCCAAGCAAGAAGAGAATGGACATGTTAAAAAATGACTCGCTGCAAATTCGCCTGGTACGTGCGTGCAACAAAAGTTTCATGCAGCAATGATAGACGCAAGACACGCGGCCATGGTGGGTGACTGACTGCCAATATACACTGGCTGATGCAACCGGACCCGATCAGGGCGCCTCTCCACTTTTCTGCTCCAGATATCTCCTTTTCCGAGGTAGGAGAGAAGAGGTAACCGCTGGGTCGCCGCCACGCGCCCCGGCAGCAGCACACCAAACCCGGCCAGGCTCCATGTGCATGCCGCGGAGCAAAGAGAAGGATCCTCTGCTCGATCGCCATGGCCATCATATCACAAACGCACTGTCGTCGCAAGCAAAGCAACTGCCTCCTGGAGTATATGATGTCCCACGATCTAGCTAGCGATGTAGGCCCACGTACCACTGCGCGCGCACCGAGCATGCATGGATCGATACGAGGCCCCGCCGATGCGAAACTACGACGCATCCATCGATCTGGGCGTGGCCGGCATCACCGAACAAATCTGTTGCACACGCTAGGCTTTAGACGACGAGGATTTGGCGAAAATATCGCGGTTACCGGTTGGTAACTAGATTCCTTGGTGGCCTCGGTAAATACGTTTACCGGCCAAAAAATCCTGAAGCATTTGAATTTAGATCGATTTCGTACTTTAAAATCGAATTCTTTTTTATGTTTTAAGTTTGAATTTCAAAATTTGATTGCGGATTTCGACCTGTAACCAAATGGTATTTTCCCGATAACCACGGTTACCGCAAATCCCGACCCCGTCCAAGATTTTTTTGATACCGGTATCCCAAACATCCTTTTGATACCGGTATCCGCACAGTTCGCCGGCTAGTAGTCCGCCCCCCTCCTGTTAGAGTCGGCCTTACATTGTTGGTTGCGTCGGAAAATCGCCCGAATATATCTAAAAGACCACATCCGTCTCGAAACCGATGAAAAATAATAACCATCGACTAGAAGAAATCCTTGAGACCACATCACTCAAACAGACTTCTTGACGTCACGACCGAGATGGGACTGAAGCCGAACCTTATTTTAACGACGCGCCGTCGCTGCCGCCTGAGTGCCAGCCCAACAAATCTTAACCCTAACACCCGAAAACGGAGCCCTCCAACCGACGAGAACCAAGATCCACCACACCTCCAGGGTCTGAAGGCCACACAGAGGGCATATCTATCAATGTCGGTATGGAAAGGAGGCAAGGGAACCCTAGTCGCATGTTCTTCGCTCACGGGAACGAAGGGGTACCGCTTCGCTCGCGTCCTACGAGATATATAATTGATATCATCTTGAAATTTATATTTTAATCTTTATTGAAAAATTAAGTAGAGTGTTTAACTTGCAAGCTAGACACCGAAGTGAGATCATATAGTTGACCATAACTACCATATCAACAATGAACCAAAGTGAGATCTCAAAATGCACGTCACCTGCTATTTTAGTACACATCGCCTGCACGACGTGTACACGTGCCTAGTTCAGCAGCGACAACAATAGTTTTGGTTAGGGGTAGCTAGAATTAATAAGACAGCTCTCTATTGCCTCTCTTTTGTTAATTATCAGGAGACAGGAAACACGAGCATGCAATGACGCGTGATGGTGGTGGTATTTCATATAAGCCGCGCAGGCGCTAAGCTGGCGATTAATTAACTTTAATCACATCCACGTCGTGCCAACCAAATCTGTGCGCGTTGACCTGATAATACCTGAACTGATAACGCGATTCTGCTCTCGCAACACGTGTCTTTCTTGTTTTGTGATGAAGTGCGGAGACTGAACAAGTAAGTGGCTAATTCAACATCTCTTGGCAGATTCTGGCCGGTTGCTCAATCCGTGGAGCGACATCAAGATAAAATTATATGCTTTCAACATCACGTAATCTGAAACAGTTGCCAAACTTTATTGGAGTAGTATAGCAACAAATGTGCATTGCAGAGGGAGCAGGTCAGTTTTTTCCCTTTTCGCCGGCTTACTGCTTAGAATTATTAAGCCTCGAGGTCTTTGGCTTACGTTTTGCTAGTAAACTACGGATTAACTACTAAATGCTGACGCTGACACTGCCGCTGTTGCTGACAATTAACCATGAAATTAGCACAACCGATTCTTTTTCAGGTTATTACAGTATTATCTTACGAAACCCCTTATCTACGGATGAGCTGCAGATATCTTAGCCATCAAGCCTGATCTGAAAGTTTACCCGCACATGTCTTCGGTTTCGTGTCAGCAATATAGCTACCGATAGCTTGCTCTATCCACCCCTCTGCGTATGCGGATCTGACGCTACTGCAAACTGTTTGGAAGACAGAAGAAGAAGAAGAAAAGCAGATTGAAATGCAGCATGTTGTGGTGTCTGAACTCGGACTAGGGTAGAATCTTTGACGTACGAAATCTCAACTTGCGTGTTAGAATTAGTGATGGGTAATGCGGCGCTAGTACCTGTAGCTGTTACCTACCAGCTTGAAAATCTCCAAATGATCCGTGAACACGAAGATTCAGAAGTTTCAGCAAAGACTCAGCCAAGTTCAATGGTTCACACCAAACGTCTGGACACTCTGGAGAAAACCCACAAGTTTCAGTTGTCTATCTTGACATAATAGTTGTCCACGTCACCTACTAATTTAGCCAATGAATAGTATATGTCATCCGCATTAGGCCATTAATATTATTGATTACAGATATTACATGCAACATATATGTCCACATCATCAATTATTTTAAGCCATATAACTGTCCATGTCACCCATTGTTTTATGAACACATAATACCCTCTTTATTCATTCATAATGAAGTTACATCATCAACCAAAAGATGTAGTGTGTTTGGGGGTGGATTTTTGTCAAATACACGACAGTTTCACGTCAATTAAATTTAGCTTCTCACTACTATTGAATCTCTCATACTTTTGTTGATAACTTCATATAAAATTTTATTGGTATTGTGACTTTGTTGCGGTGGGTATTGTACTAGTTAAGCAAGGAAAAGTTCTAGCTAGGACTTTGGAGTGGCTTCTGAGCTTGGATATGTGAACAGACTACGGGGTGACTTCTTTTGGGCTTATGCATAAGCCTGCTTATTGATTCCGGTGGGTAGAAACTGCGGTGGGTAGAAACTCCAGAAACTTCTCAGGAGACTTCTTTTGGGCTTCTATTGTTTTGGCTTGTTTGCCGTGATGAGTTGTAAGATATCAATTTTGCCCCTGAATTTGATATGTTCATTAAAATGAGCTTGTTTTTAGTACAAACTGAGCTAGAAATAAAACAATTAGGTTTTCTTGAACATTCTCTAGCGAACAAATACTAAAAACTAGTAAACAGAATCGAGGCAACTACATATCTCATTTGGGACACACACAAATGACACCAACTGAATTGACAACTTCTATAAGGTCAAAGTAATAAACAATATGGAAACCTTCCTGCGAGTTAACCAGTACATGTTTCAAACTAAAAATCTACAGTTTAGACTTGATACTTGGAAGTCCAGAAAACTGCATGTGTGTAGATAAATACTAAGCGACCAACTGGGCAACTTTAACAACTTCACTCTTGTACAACACAGGAGCATGAATTTGGTCAAACCAGAAAGAACAACTTCACTCTTATACAACACAGGAGCATGAACTTGCACAAAAATCTTCTCGCTACATTAGATAGAACAATTTCAAGGATAGCACAAAAGAAAATACACACATACACATGTTTGATCGCACCCCACACACATCATAGCAAATGAACATGATATAAAAGTGATACTGCTGCCTAGATTAGCCAAAACAAAACAACTGATGCGGTGGAGTCCATTCTCTTCAGCCCGGAAGAATCACAAGACTCTTTTACAGCACCATCTCCAACTATCTCAATATAGTGTATAAGTTACTTCAGGTGATGATGGATCGATATGCATTTCAATATGCATGCAGCATGCTTCAGGCCCTTTACTTTGTGTGTTGTAAACTAAACTACTTCTACTTAGCAACATACAATGCACAAGCGAAGTAAGTCCTACCTCCAAAGCCGGTTGCCGAGTTGTACAGAATGAAAAAATGAATACATTACTGAATGGTGCCAAAGAAAGAGAGAGAGGATGGCTCGCTGAAAACACATAATTATCTGGCCAAGCAATGTCTTATATATGTAAACGTACATTGTAGAAAAACTAAATCTGGATAGCGTCACCAAAGCTTATAAATACTGAGAGGTTCCTTGGTCTCTAGATAGGCGAATGTTTGGTAGACACGAGCACCAGTTGCAGCAAGCCGGCCCCTGTTCCCCTCGCTGATCTGAACCTTGCCATAGCGCGGGCTCTTCTTCTTCTCCGTGCCGTCCGGCTCGTGCTTGTACACAACACCATTACCCTCCGCGTACGTCAGCACGTGCTTGCCGTGCAGAAAGTGCGGCAGCATGAGCAGCTGCTGTGGCTGCACGCACATCTCCACGCTGTACCAACGCCTCCACCTCTGCTCCCCCCTCAAGCTCTCGAGAACCCACACATCCGTCTTCTCCAGCGGCTCCTTCGCCGAGTCATCGGTGAGTGCGATGGCCAACCTGCCGTAGACCTCCGCCAGGTGGAAGCTGCTCCCGGGTCTCGTCTGTAGTTGCACGGGCGGCGGCTTCACGCACTCCTTGTCTAGGTCGAAGGACATGATCCGCTCGGTGCCGTCAGCGACCCAGTAGACAGCGCCGTCAACGCTGACGATGCCGGCGTCCCGGAGGCACCTCGTGCCGGCGCTGCCGACGGCCGGCGTCGCGACGACGTCCCGCCATGACGTCTCCCCGAGCGTGAACACCTGCACCGTATCGAGCTGCCTGTCGAAGCAGCACGGGATGCGCACCACCTTGTACTGCCCCGTCCTGTGGTGATGCGCGAAGCCGTACGACTTGTGCCCCTTGGACCGGCCGCGCATGACGAAGGTATCGGCGCACGGCAGCGGCGGGAGAAGGAGCCTCTCCCCGGTGGCCGGGTTGGCCAGGGAGATGGCGCCGCCGGGCTGGCTGTCGTCGCAGAAGCAGATCAGGCCGTTGCACGTGCCGACCACCTCCGTTTCACGGCGGCCGTCGTCCAGAGTGGTGGTGTCCATTACCCACTTGATATGCCAATTCTCGTCTAAGGCGTACGCTGCGTTTCTGAGGACAAGGAGGGTCTTGGAGCGGCTGCGCAGGTTCGTCGTCGTGCGTTCGTGGACCGTGTCGCGCCACTGTTGGCACACGAGGCGAGATCGGCGGCGGTGGTTTGCCGGGAGCCGCCGCAGGATCTCCCCGAGGGTGTCCGCGAATATGACAGCGTCGCAATGGCTGGGATGCTCCTCGTCCATGGCCGCCATGCGTACGTCTCGCTGTGCCTCAGCTATCGATCTAGGTAGGAGAGAGGTTTAGGTCTTTTTGGGTCAAGAGTCTCATTGTGTTTTCCCTGCTTTTTAACCGGATTGAAATACACGGCTGTACGTACCTTCTTGATCCTCAAGTTTGCTGGGACTCTCGATAAACCTGGACGTATGTAATTATGTCTCTCGTTGTCAGTGTTGGAAGTAATTCAAACTTGTTAAGTATTCACTAGGGTTTAAAGGTTTTACGCGATTCAAAACCTACCGTCTAGCCTATTGCGTTAGTTTCCATGTTAGAATTAGCCAAGTCCGACCAGGGCATGAGCTGCCTATGAGGTGTAGTGCAGTACGTACGCACCTTGGCTTTGCTAGGCATAGTAGTTAGCCATGGTTTTTTGGACGGGCGAAGCTTCAGGGTACTTTAATTGGAAGCCTCAAAGTTACGGCTGGACTTTGGACCTGTGGAACCGGACTATACTAAATAGCGGCAACCCTACCTAGGGATTAAATTAGAATAAAATGGGGCTATAGCATAATAATGTAGATGGATTCACTTAGCGACAATATGCTCAAAATGCTATAGCAGATCTATAGTGGGTGATTTAAAACTATAGTCACTTACATACTTTTTTCTTTGTTTCTCTTTTCTATTGCCCAATCCCCTTTGATACACCACCCAACCACCTCAGTAAAGCATGAAATCCGGGATGCCATCTTGGCGAGGGAGCCTCGAAGGACACCTTCAACCAACCTCGCGTCTATGAGCATAAGTATTCATGCTGGTTTGTTGTAGTCGTCGCGGAGGATAGCGTGATAGTGTGCGACGTAAGGAGACACACACACACGGGGTGGAGCAACTTGTCCTGGTGCGCCCCCTATCGATGTAGTAGGGGCGACCTTGAGCATGACCGCGGTGGAGTAAAATTGGCACCAACAAGTAGTGTGGAGGAGCATTATGCGCCTACGCACATGGCACCTTGCCTAAGTCGAATTCCACCCCCCCCCCCCCCCCGCTCCGTCCTTCAAAATGTATCTATATTTTTATTGTTTCATGCATCTTAATATCATTTTAGGAAATATTCTCCAAAATCATGAAATTCCATGGGGAACAGTTTTTCACCAACATGAATCCAATATGAATATTAATTTAAATTCTTAGTAAGACATCAAACTTTGACACACACACAATGTCGATAGGTGTCTTCTTCCTTACAAGCAATAATCCTTTGCATAACTAAATCAGACATCGTCTTTGGCGAGTTCAAGATCCGAGGATACGACCAATTATAGGTGCGTTCCTAGCCGTTTCAGGCATCCCTTTGCACCTGCACGTACCGGTAGACATGTGTCCAATTTAACAATCAATTCCAATGTACAAAATTAAAAAAACAATCAATATATAGCACCATTCACATTCAGTAATGTATTATTTCTTTTCATTGTGCGCAACTCGATCACAGCCAGAGGTTTTGGAGGTGCTTTATCTGTTGCTAAGTAGTTTAACTTACAACAGGCCAAGTAAAGGGCCTGAAGCGTGCGTATTGAAAAATTGAAATGTATATCGATCCATCACCTGAAGTACCAAGCTTAATTATACAATTGAGATGGCTGGAGATGGTGCTGTAGAAGAGTCTTGTGATTCTTCCGGGCTGAAGAGGATGGACTCCTTGCAGCTTCTTCTCCACCATGTCGACAGCAACCGCAAACACTTGCCCGTCGTTGGGTGGGCTTGTAGTCGAGGAGGCAGCTGTTGGGTGGGTCGGCGGCGTCGACGGCGGGCGGATAAAACGAACCTAGCGGAATTCCCGTGCTATCAGCAAAATACAGGTTCATCCTAGCTAGCTGCGGCTGATTTGGATTGGAAATTCTGGGATGGATCTTGACTCTTGAGTTCTTGACGATCGCCGGGCAGAAGGAGCACGGCATGCGCTGGTGCTGGGGACTGGAGGGGCCTGAGATGGGCGATCGGCACAGTTGATAAAAAGTGCCAGCTACTATGGAACGGGCTGTGGGCCCATCACCGTTTCCTCATTTTTCCCCCTGAATCTCACATACGTTGCCCATACGCCGTAAAACGTACATATCAACATATTCTATAAAAACAACATATCAATATGAATTTTTGTAGGCGAAAAAAACTCTAGTACCAGAGTGTGTGATACGTTTTAAGAATTTTATGTACAGAGAAAATATCTGAAATAGGTGGGGTTGTAGATTACGTCTATCATTGCGACATATTTTCTTTATTCTGTTTTCTTCTTTTACTACCTTTCATGAATTTCTTCATTACGCCAGTCAATTTTCTTCAATTAAAATCAAACGAGAATCATTAAACACTGTATCGAGTCTAGATAGATGAAGATAAGAAAATAGTATACCATGTAAGACTGGTGCTTAAGAAAGTCCATTGCAGAACGAGTACCAGGGTACGGTAAAAAAAACTCTAAATTTCTTTTGTAAGTATATCACCTATATATTATTATAACATAAAAGGCACCCGTTGGATGTAAATGGACTCTGTGGAAGCTTCCAAACAGACTTCGGAAAATAGCATTTGATACAAATGGTCCTGGACACAAACGGTCCATGATTTTACATCAAGCCAAGGCAAGCTAAAAGCAATAGATAGCAGCTGATGCAACAAAACAAACTCACTCATCTTAAAACCCTGAATGCAAGGGGATGCCAGAGTTTCTGGACTTATCTACAAACAACGAAAATGCATACAATGATGGTGTCGAAAGAAACTCCAGTAGGAAGTAGACGGCAGTTCCATAGCTAGGTGCGGAGGTGCGGAACATGCTTCATGTTTTTCTCCATCGTCATCCAGTCAGCCTTGAAGTCTTTGTGTAGATCCAGCAGCCAGAGCTTCTTCAGTGTTCCGAGGAATTCAATGCCACGAGGGACCATCTTTAACCCCGAGAGTGACATGATGTAGATCCCATCAATGCAGGTAAGAGCCTTCTCTTCAATCACTATCTTATTGACATTATGCATTCGCTTCAAGACAAGTGTGTTGAGCTCCGTAAAGCTCCCTGCTGAAACAACCAAAGTGTTTGCACTGCTCACATTGTTAAGGGCCAGATAGGTAAGAGCTGGCACATGAGATGCCAATATCTGCAACGGATCTTCTTTGCCAAGGTTGCACCAGCTTAGAGCCAGATACTTGAGGTGCTTCCCGCTGCCCTGGAATATCGGGGACTTGAGTATCCCATCCGCCCAGCCGCCTCTGACAATTAGTTTGCGGAGGCTCTTGGAAACTGGCTTGAGGGCTTCGAAACAAAGCTTCTCATTCTCATCACATGCAGAGAGAAGTAAGCTGGAAAGTAGAGGTATATCCGACAGGGTGGAGAAAAGGTCTTGACAGTCACATGCACTGATTTTATCAATCCAGAGAGTTTGTAGCTTGTCCATTTTCTTCAGCTGCATGGGTAAATCCTTGCTTGAGTGAACGGTCTCAAGAGTCTGCAATTCTTCCAACTTGGATATACCTTTAGGTGCTACCACACCGACAAAGTACCCGAACACTGTCTGCTTCTCATCAACAACCCTATCAGCAAAAAGGTGTCGTAGCTTCTCGACATTTACAATTACTGGCGGCAGCTTCTCTATCTTTGTTTGCTTGATGTCTAGTGTATGGAGGTTGGAGAGCTTCTCAATAGACTTTGGAAGTGATCGGACCTTGGTGCGCCTTAAGCCGATGTAGCGAAGGTTGAATAAATCCCCTATGGTCTCTGGGACTTGGTTGATTTCAGAGTCTTGCAGCTCAAGAACGGTAAGGTAGCTGGATCGAGTCAAAACTGAGGATATCATGTTGGTGGAGGATAAAGGTGCTGCAAGTGAGAGTATGGTTCGGAGGTGTGGGAAGTCCACCGCCTTCGCCGCCGTCGTGCTGTTTTTCCATCCACATGCTGATAACCGACGGACTTCTTTATCCACGTGTGTCATTTTTCCTTTATCACTCGCGGAGCCAAACCTCTCCTCTTTAGCAACAACAAGAGCCAGGTTTCGAACAATGTCATGCATCTTACAGGTCCTAACCCTGTTGAGCTCATCCCTCTCCACAACTTCCAACATATTCCGGCCAATGAGTTCCATGAGATTTCCCTCGGCCACTTCCTCTGGTGTGCTTTCATCTTTCTTCACCACAAAGCCTTCCGCAACCCACAACCGCACCAGGCTTTCTCCTGAGATGGAGTAGTCCTCAGGAAACATGCTGCAATACAGGAAGCAATTCCTGAGATCACCTGGCAAGTCATAGTAACTCAGAGTAAGTATAGCTTGGACATGGTGATCTTCCCGCAGGTCACTACGAAGATGATTGTATATCTGATTCCAGGCATGAAGTGTTTGTTGCTTCGTGCACAACAGGCTGCCAGCAGATACAATTGCTATTGGCAGGCCATGACAACTATTAACTACAGACTTAGCCACCTCCTCAAGCTCTTTAGGGCACTTGTGGTCAGAGTTGTTGTGAAAAGCCCTTATGCAAAAGAGTTTGAATGATTCTTCCGTTTCCAAAGGTTGGAGTTGCAGGCGACGTCCCCGGGAAGCAAGAGCCGCCACTTCATCGTTCCGTGTTGTGATCACAACACGGCTTCCTTGGAGGCCCTGGAATGTGCTCTTCATCATGGTATATGCTTCTCGGTCCCATACATCATCCAGCACGATCAAGCATTTCTTGTCTTGGAGTATTTTCTTTATTTCCTCTCTCAGCACACCCACGTCAGCCCTAGCTCCAGTGTTGACTAGCAGTGGTGCTGATGACGGCTGTTGTGTATGCGATATCTTGCTGAGCAGTGTCCCCAGCAAATCAGCCACATCATATGTCTGTGACACCACAATCCAAGCATGAGCATCAGGGAAGTTGGCGTTCTCCCGATCATACACGTTTCTTACAAGGGTGGTTTTCCCCAAGCCTCCCATGCCAGACACTGTGATCAGCGTGTTTTGTTTGTCATCGGCGCTCAGCCATTCGGTCAACTTGCTCCTGTTTTCTTCGATCCCCACAAGGTCGTCGTCATGAATGAGTTCCGGAAACCAGCCCCGATGCCGCTTTCTATCACTGCCACCATGCTCATTCCTTGTGGGTTGTTGGGCTGTGTTAACCCAATAGCTTTGCATATCTCTGATCTGCTTGATATTCTTCTCTATCTCTTCAACTTCCATAGCAATTTGAGTGAAAACCTTATAATGGTGATTTCCGGTGAAGGCGAACTTACTTAGGAAGCCTTGATCCTTGAGCTTAAGGGCCTCATAGGAGTATTTGTCAATTGCATCCTCAACACGGTAGGCCAGCTTCCTCACACATGAAATCCAAGTCTTGACAGCATCGTTGTCATTGCTGAGTTGTGTTGTACCCTGGCCCTTTATCACATCATTTATCACCCTCAGTTCATCCTCAATTCTTTCGACCTTTCCTGGCAGATTGTGCAGACTATCCACCTTCCTGGACAGCTTATCTACGACAGCCCTGACAGCATCGTTAACTATAACAGCCCCAATCTTTGACACGGCAAGGAGTATAGCCTCTGCCATTTGCTTACTTCTGCAGTAACACCAGGAGGCATAAACAAGATGACACTTCAAGATCCGTAAATAAAATTGTGAACTATATAAACTTGAAGCCCTCGTCCTTACCAGGATATGGTTCAAGTGCCACCGTCCGTAATACCACGCAGGCCCAGCTCCGCGCTACTGTACTGCGTGGAAGTTGTTCAGGGAGAGGCCCCTCTGAAGAAGAAAATATACTGTAAATAGAAGCCCTTTAGATCCGATCTGCAAGGGAGATGATCTCACCCCAAGAAGAGCAAGCAATTGTTTCTAACAACAATCAACAGAAGACCTTCGCCAACCTTCCACTACCTCAGGCGGCGAGGAGACAGAGCTCACGGGGTCGATCACGCGAGCACGAGGTGGCTTCGGCGAGACGGCGTGCGGCCGGCGGTGCGAGGTTGCGACCAGCGACGGCGAGCCGGAGGTCAATGCGTCGTCGGGTGGTGGCGGCGGATGTGGTAGTACTTGACAGTTCAACAGCGGGTGGGGTTCGGAGAAAAGGATAAGATGCTTGTGGCGTGTACGGTTACGAGGGAAAGGCCGTGCTTGGTTCGTTTGGGTATGACTGACTCATGAGTTGACTTGCGATGATTTTTTCTTCTCAAAATAGTTTTCATTCCGTTTTATAAATAAAATTTAATGATCTGATGAGTAAATCCTTTTACACATCAGATTAAGATTAAAAATAAGTACTCGCCACTGAGTACTCAGCGAGAGATCGAGAAGTATCAAGACTCCGTGACGATGTAAAAGGGCGTCGCGAACCGTATCATGGAGCTGCGATGATTAGCGATAGGATTGTCCTTTCCACATTGTTTTACCGGTAATTACGGGTGGGATTTCAACCCTTGGATGCTGGTTAGATGGTCGTGATCTTTCGGATTTGCCCCCTCTGTGCCTTTTTATATTGGTGTAGAGGTATATATGCTTCACTTGGTCTTTTTTTTTTTGGCGAGAGCGTAAGCTTGGTGGGCCGCTTGAGAGGGTCCCTGCGACAACGGCAAGCCCGATGGCGTGAAGTTTGTCTGCAAGGTCGGCATTGTGGGTGTAGAGGGTGCCACATACTGGGTCGCCAAGGAAGCAACTCTCCTCTCCTCTCCCCCTCCTCCTTGAGAGTCAACCGCCGTCCCCACCCAGATCCGGCCGCTCTCGTCGCCGACGCTTGCGCCGGACGACGCCGAGCTGGTCCCGGATGCTGGGCTCCTTTGTATAGCTGTAGTTTAGTAGGTTGTCTTCTTGTTTTGGTGCTCGGCGAGTGGTCCTATATGGCGTATGACGTTATGCCATCTCCCCTGCCCGAAGGGAAGTTGCTCCGGCGTGCTGGCGCGGCACCGAGTACTTCATCGCTCCGCTCTCCGTCAGATCTCCGAGGTGGAGGAGAGATGGAGGTGGCGGATCTATGGGCTCCTTCTTCAATAAGCGTCCTTGCAGCTTTCTTTGGTGTTTTCCTTTGCAGCTCCCAGCCGGCCATGGGACGTGGTGGAGAAGTGGAGGAACGCCTTGCGAAAGCTGTGCTGCTGTGGGTCGCCGGCGTCGAGTTGTGCTGGTGATGCGCTGCCTGCGCCGATGGTAGCCGATCTCGGTGGTCGGTGCCAAGGTTTGCAGCTACGGGCGGCAGCGGCCCCAATACGGCGAGGCTCGTGGTAGGGGGTCACCTCCTCATCCGCTTCTCGTCTGCAAGATCTCTCCCTCTGGACGGCCGTGGCGGCGTGGGGATGGGCGGAGATGGTGCAGTGAGGATTGGATCAGGAGGATCATGTGGTGTTCGTGCATTCCGGGAGGTTTCTTCCTCCCCATCTTCTAGCCGAAGGGCGGCTCTTCTAGAGCTCATCATCGTCGGCCTTGGACGCGAGAGGCCTTGCCCTCGCCGCGCCGGCGATTCTTCTGGTCGAATGGCGGCCTGGTACGACCATGCTAGATGTTTGCCGTCATCTTGAACCTCCTGGCCTGGTGTCGTTTTGGAGGCCCGTTGGCTCGGTTGTCGTGGTCGTGTGCCATGGCGCCCTCTCCGTCCCAAGTGGTTTTGTCCCCGGCTACGGCGAGGTTGAGTTCGGGCCCAATGTTGGACCTGATTACGTTTCCAAAATCTGTGTTGGAGGTCCTTTTTGCAATTGTTCAGGGATCTGGATGTATTTTCTTTCCTTGTGTGGGTCCTGTTGTACAACCACGTTTGTATCGCCTGTCCAATTTTAATACAGCGCCTTTTAATGTTCAAATAGACATACTGGGTCGCCGTGGCCAGAGGATCACGTCGTTCGACCTAGACGATGTGTACGTCCCGTCCGTCCAGCCACTACCCCGTGCCACTGCCGACGAGGTCTGGAAGCAGCTTGCACCTCGCTGATGTTTACGGGAGGATGGGCGCGGCATCTTTCATGACTCAGACAACAAAGACAGATGTGTGGGCTCTCGAGAGCGCGAGAGAGGGAACCTTCAGATGCAGGAGTAGTGGATCACGCTGCCGCACTTTGATCATGACCATGGGCAAGGTACTCTAGCTTTGTTTCTCCACTTTTATCCTTAATGCACATTCAGTTATAGTTTTTTTTTTTTTTACTCTTTTGCGTTACTTGAAACTCATTTCATTACAATCGAGATCACTTTCTTTCAATCGAACGAGCTTGGTGACACCTAGTTAGCATTTCTCTTACCTAAATTACATGAATACGTTGACGAGGTGTGGACTTCCAAAAATGGAACTTTCATCTCTTACCTACTGGGTGACCGCTAGTAATTAGCACTTCTCTTACCTAAACTTCTCTTGACATGAGATTCTTAGAAGGCCAAAAATGAAAAATGGGAATTTCACATCTCAATACTGACATAGATTGATCTTCACCACAGAAGGAATACAACACATCAGGAGACATCACGACTAGCAGTACTTCATAAATTTGGCCTACTTGTAGTCACTACAGGAATAACAGACCAGGCCGACGACATTCGGACGCCCTTAGTATTTTTGTTTGGGATTGGTAGGGAATGCATTAAAATCCCCGTCAATTATTTTCTATCCCAACAAGCCCTAATTGGTCTTCCCTTACCTTCGCAATCAGAACACTTCACAAATCACAAACAAGTAGACGAGATACAGTCCCTGTATAAAATGATCAGCAGGCGCCCTGACGGAAGCCGAAGACGCTCTGGCCGACGTCGTGCAGCACCTCAAACGTCCGCTGTTGCACGTTGCCGATGACGCTGCCGTCGCTTTCGTTGGTGGGGAAAAATGCAAGGCAGCTGGCTGTCATGTCCATGATCCCGCTGGGGTCGAGGTCGACGATGGCGCCCCCGTCGAACACCAGAGCGACTGGCGGTATCTTGATGCTGTCTTCTTCCACCCCCGTGAAGTCGAAGCACGTCTCGAAGAAGCCCCAGGCCGGTGCCTCGGTGTACTGCGTCATGCTGGCCTTGAAAGCCGACGAGAGCGCCGAGTACGCCTCCAGTGGCAGTGTCGTGATGCGCGTGCCGGAGTCCATCAACGATCCATTGGCGAAGACCGAGGGCGATATGCCCAGCAGATTGCCGTCCACTCTGATGTCCTGGAGGAGCACGTTGTAGAACGTCGGATAATCTTTGACTCTTAGCATGGGCGTCGTCACGAAGTCCGATGTGTCGCTGGACGCGCCGAGCGTGAGGAACCCGGAGGTGCTCGAGGTCGCCGGGAGGCAGTATGAGAAGGCGTTGCCGTATGTGGCCGCCGTCTGCGACACGAGCGACTGGACGTCGCCGCCGAGCCCCATGAGGCCGTCGTTTTTGTGGCTGCCCTCGCTTTGCTCGTGGCTGCAACCAAACTGGAAGTCGGTGACCGTTTCAGAGGCGGTGAGCGCCAGCGTGTCGGAGCCGTACGTCCCGGTGGTGTTTGAGCCGTCGTAGTACCCGATGTGGAACCCGCATTCCTCTGAGCTGGTGCAGCCGCCGTTGTTCGACTTGAGCTGGAGGCACGTCGCGGAGGTGCAGTTGAATGGAACGTAGGTGCTCGATTGGAGCGGATCGAAGAGCGTGCTGTTCGTGGCGTGGCAAGAAGGTTCGGGGCATGGGCTGCACTGCACCCAGGATATGTCGCTGCCGGTGTCGATGACCATGTTCTGGCTCACGGCCGGGGTGCCGATGTCGACGGTGATGAAGTACAAACTTGTGTCTAGGGCAGATCCCAGGGTGGTCGGCACGGTCACCTCCGATTGCTTCAGCGCGTCGTCGAGACCATGGAGCTTCCGCTGGAGGTATTCAGCTCGGAGTTTGTCACCGCGGAGCAGCTCCGCCAAGGTCGGCACCCTTGTGGATAGCATCGGCGAGCACGGGCCATACCGTTGGTTTAACGGCACCGTTACTCGACTGGATGACGATGGAGTCACTGCAGACGGGATTTTATTAACCCACAATTAGAAACCCTAAATCTGCAGTAGGCATGGACAATGCCACGTACACGTACCTTGTGGCTCAGCGCAGACGGCTTCAGCCTTCAGTGAGCCCGTGGGGAGAACCTTGGGGATGCTATGTGCATCTGCTGCACGAAGAGAATGGCAGCTGCAGAGCAGGAGAATCAGCACTTGCACTAGAGACGCCATGGCTTTTTTGATCCTTGCTTCTCTCTCAGAGTCAATGTTGGATGAGTTGGATCGACCTAGGAGCTGGTTAATTTGAAGCTCTGAAATCCCGAGTTATATAGATCGATATGACTCCCGGAGCGCAATCAAGCAACTTGGAAGACTTGGCATGGCAAGTGTAGTGGCAGTTGGCACGGCTAGGATGATCCATCCAGTTGTGCCCTTATCCTCGCCAGCTTAGGTCTGCATCGTGTGCACTCAGATCCAGTGGGTGCTTAATTACACCGTGCTACCGTGGATGCTCACGTATGCATTGGCGGGTAATGGAATATTTTGCTTCTACAAAAACCACCTTGTAATTGGAAGATGATGAGGGTGGTTATACACTGCCTCATCAGAGTTTAAACACAAGTTTGGCCCTAGTGTTTCTAGCTGAGCTGCAAACTTTTTTCAGTGGGAGGCGAGTTTCCATCAGGGCCGGAGGAAATGAGGGGTAACAATATTTTTTTATCATTTTTTTCGAGTTAAGCGCACAAACCCCCTACATTCATTGTCACGCCGGCTCAATTTCAGAAGTGCTCGTAAGGACAGGAAGTGTATGTGCCTACATTCATATGGGTGACTGGACAACTTCAGCGTAGCTATGAGCCCGACGCCATTTGCGACGCGCCGACGGCAACGACGTGAGCCTGATGGATTACACGCCGACGGCCTTAGACCGACGGCCACCGTCGGGCTACGTGTACGCCGAGTGTTTCCAGCGTGAGCCCGACGGTAAATGCCGTCGGTCTGGACTGTTACCTCCTAGTGTTTTATACTATGTCGCAACAAAAATATATTTCCTTTTACGCAGAGTGTGATGATAGACCCAAGATCTTCAAATTCAGAGCACCGGCCGTACCATACCATATGCTAGCTGCGGTAAATCACCAGGTCGCCGCCTAGACCAAGTCTGATTCATGAATAATTGAATCTCGTCTTAGCCAAACTTAACACAGTCTCAAGGGTCCGTCAACTTAGCAAATATATTTTTCACGGCGTAACTGCCTTGCTAGGTATCATCTGCATTGTCAAATTGGGTCGTTGTCTTGTTAGCGTACATGCCCTCAAAATTTCTATAGTTTTATTTCTTGAATTGCTCAGAGAAATGCCGATCTGATTTTTTTTCAATAAAGGGAATATATTAATAAGAATATGATATAAATTACAACTAGCCTATATACAAGTACTCTAGATATAAATACTGCACACAATCGAAATAACAAAAGAAGGAAAAAACTCGGCCAAAGGAGACTCAACCATATCTCCCGCGACTCAACCCGAGCGCGTCCATGCCACCCCCTCTCTCCCTCCTCTCCTCTCCACCTCGCATGTTCGTCACCTCCCGTGACGGCTGTGCGCCTTCTCTACTGCCCCACCTCTCTCCCCCTGTCGCCGCTGCCGGCAAAGGCTGGTGGGCATTGCCCTGGTGGCACATGACAATGCAGATGATACTGATTTTGGGCAAAGCCTCTCTCCTGTTCCCTCGTCTCGCCGCCACCGAAGTGCGCTGTTGGGCAAAGCCCGGCGGCATGGGCGGCGACGGGCCCCTCTCTCTCCTCTCTCGGTGGCGTCCAGCGCAGGACGGCAACATCGAAAGATGGTGGCGCGATGGCGAGGTGCGTGGCGGTGCGGTGGCGGGCACTGGCGGCGGAAGTTGCGGGCGCTGAGTCTCGGGCGTGGAGGGTTCGTGGCTGCATGGGGAGACGCCGATGCTTGCACGTAGCAGTGGTTGGCGGCGGGCCTCAAGGTCTTGCGCGGGTCTGGTGCGGCGGGCAACGCTCGGCTTGGTGGGGTGGCTTCTCGGCGTCTTGGGGTGGCTTCTAGGTGTCAGTGGATCTGGGCCTGGCGGGTTGAGGTGCCTGGCCTCCACGGGTCACTTGTTGCTCTCCCTGGCCGTCGTTCGGGGCTGGGGCACCAGATCCAGGCCAGGTCGGCTCAAATCTGGTGGCATGCGTAGGGGCTCGAGTGGCAGGTAGAGGCGCCGTTGCTGCTTTGTTCGTTAGTCCATCGCTGCCCTGGACAGCGACAGTGAGTTTCGGCGGGTGGCGGTCTGGTCCTTCTTGGGAGTTTCCCGAGTTGCGTTAGGTTGATCTGAGTGAGGTGGCGCCGTGGCGCCTCCCTTCGGCGGGAGGGCCGTGTCCGTTGTGGTATTGGTCCGACGCACCGCCCCCGGCCCAGATCTGAGGCCTTTGGGGGCCCATCTGAATCCTCTGTGGCGTGATCTTCTATACATTGATGGCGGAGAGCAGCTCGGATTGGGGACGGCAATGCCAACGGTGTGTCTTCTGCAGCGCGACAGCGGGAGCTTCATAGGCCTCTCAAGGCCGAGAGGTTCGACCGGGCTCGCGGGCCTGGTGTTCTCCTGTTGTTGCGTCCGGTCGGTTACCGTCTGTGACGGTGGAGGTTGGTCCCTCCCGCACGTCGGCGGTGCTGTGAGCCCTAGTCTCGATCGGCTCTTCTTTTTCGGTGTGCATGCTGCTACTTCTTATGCCATGGTGATACATTACGTGCGGCTTCGTGATCGTGTGGCGTGGGGTGGTGGGCGGTTTGGTGGAGTGCTCTGGAGCTTCTGGGGTGATTGGAGATCGGGAGAAATCCTAGTCGGCGTATCCGACTGAGGCGCTGTGGCTCCTGCGGGTGTCGCCAGTCCTTCCTGGAGGGTGTCCGGTGTTCCCCTTCCTCTCCCCGTCGCGTACCGGGGGAAACACTTGGAAACAACGTCATCATTGTCGCATCCCTTCCTGAAGGTGTTGATTGGTACCGACGCTCTGGGGCACTAGGAGCTTGGTGGCAGGCCACCGGTGGGCGCGGTGGTTGTGGAGCTTGCTTACTATTGTCTTTTCACAGTTGTCGGCATTTTTCTTTTTTTGTCTCTTCGCTTTTCTTCTGGGCGTGCTTCTGCTGTTTCCGCCCCAACACCCTCTTTTGGGCGTTGTGCTGTCTGGCCCAGCAGCGGTCTCAAACGGCGTGGCTTTATTTTTAAAGTGGGGCGAAAGGCTGTTTCGAGGAGGAAAGACCTCAACCACATGATCGACACCCATGATCGTGATGCTAGGGAGAAAGCACCCCACAAGAGGTAACAACATTTCTAACACCATCGTGAACCATTGTTCAGGATACCGACACCTGATGCAGCACATAACCAATCACACAGTGACCCTGCTTGAGCCGTCACTATAGGAAAATGGCGAGGCGCCGACGGCCGTCTCCTACGTCGACGGCTTTTAGTCACCGTCAATGTAGGGCCCGAGCTGGGTAGCCCAATAACGAGGCCGTCGGCCCATTTTAGCCATCGGTGTAGAACCGTATAGGCCAACGGTAGTCGTCGGCGTAGGTTGGGCCGTCAGCGTCGCATATGGCAGGCCGTCGACGTAGGGGTCGACACGTGGCCCCAAAGACTTTCCTATGACGGCGAAGTGACGTATCCCCCCGAAGACTTGTCTGTGACGGCGAAGTGACGACGTCACACTTACGTCGATGGCTACCAAGGTTTCACACTAACGCCGACGGCTAAGCCGCCCAGTTTTTTCTTACTTTTTGTTTTTGTGTAGGCCGCTTTTGGATGCCGTCCACCACAGTCGCTAAAAATGGGTGCAGCATTCAGGTTGATGGCCGCCTCGTCGGGCGGGGAGATGGACAAGCGCGACTATAGCGTTTGGTAACCTTAGGCAACGTCTAAGAAGCCCAAGCAAGACGGTGACCCGGCAATGTGGGCGCTGATGTCTACGCACGTTTCTATTATCGTAGACAGTGTTGGGTCTCCAAGAGCAGAGATTTGTAGAACAGCAACAAGATTTCCTTAAGTGAATCACCCAAGGTTTATCGAACTCAGCGTGGTAGAGGTCAAAGATATCCCTCTCAAGCAACCCTGCAGTTAAGATACAAGAAGTCTCTTGTGTCCCCAACACACACAATACACTTGTCAGATGTACAGGTGCACTAGTTCGGCAAAGAGATAGTGAAATACAAGTAATATGAATGATTATAAGCAGTAATTGCAATCTGAATAAAAATGTCAGCAAGCAAACATGTAGCAGAACTGGTTGTAAATGGTGTTTCAATTATTAGAAACAAGGTATAGAAAGCATGCTTTCACTAGTGGACACTCCCAACAATGACATCATAACTGAATGGGGCAGGCGCCAGTCCGACTAAGGGTTCGGACAGTAAGCTCAAACCCTAGAAACCCTAGGCGTTCACCATTGTAGCTCCTCGAGTTCATCCAACCAATACAACCAAGCAGGAGTAGGGCGTTCACCATAGCGGTGGCCTGAACCTGGGTAAACAAAATGTCAATCTCTGTAGTGTTTGTTTCTCCTTCGTCGAGACTCGTGAGGACAGAGGCAACGATAAGGAAGATTATTGATGGCAAACCATCGAAGTAGATTTTGGTACTTTTGCAAAGTTTCTCTGAACTTCTTATCTGAGGAAGAACTTTCTCAGCTAACCAAAAAAACGCATGCAGATCGAAAGGACGAAAGTTTCCACTTGCTAGTAACCTGTAATATACTATTATGAAATCACAGTATTTGTATGTGTCTAGCATACATGCCATGTAAAGGATTTGTCCAATACAGATTTGGACAAATCAAGAAAAGAAATCCAAAATTAGCAACATAGAGAAGAGTATGTACCTATAGGATGCATATGAAGCTAAGACGGACCAAGCAAAGCTACTGCTTTGGGGTCCACGTCAGAAACCCGAGGAAGTCTATGTCGGTGACGTAATTCAGATTTGGATTAAGGAAACAAAAAGTCAAAAATTAGCAATAGATAGATGAAGGACTGACTCTCGGTATGCACTGAGCACTAGTGGAAAAATGCTTATAGGTGGGATCCTCTTTGTGGCACACCACAGGACCATGCACCACAAAAACATTTTGGTGGGCACCCAACAAGTGTGTCACAAACATCCGTGGCGCACGAAATAATAATGCGCCACTGAAATAGTACTTTTTGTGGCGCACCAAGGACTATGCGCCACAGAAATTTGCTGGGCCCCGCCAGATACTTCTGAGTTCAGAAATCCGAGGCACATTATGTGGTGCACAAAACCCATGCGTCATAGATAGTAGACATTCTGTGGCGCATCCTGTGCCATGCGCCATAAAAATTGAACATTCTGTGGCCCATGGACCCGGTGTGCCACAGAATGCCTACTTTCTCTGGCACATGCGGAACTGGTGCGCCACTGGAAAAAATTTCTCGCCTTTTCCCACATTTCCCGCCATTTTTCTGCTCTCCTCTTCCTATAAAATCCCCCATCTGGTATGAGCTTCGCAATTATTGATTTTCAGTCTAGCTAGAAAACGGGGCTTTGGTTCACCCCTTTAGCCCATATGTAAAAAGGAACCGAGACTAAAGGATGCAAGCCACCAGATTGAATTTTGAAGGGACATTTACTCCCGGTTCGTGACACGAACCAGGACTAAAGGGTCACCACATGCGGCCGCAGAGTGTGGTGACCCTTTAGTCCCGGTTCGTGGCACCAACCTAGACTAAAGGGTCTACCGTAGGCTACATTTTTACCGTAAAAAACAACTACTAAAAGAAATTCAAAAAATAAAAAAAACTTTAAATTTAAAAATCATTTGACGTGCCGGTACCTATCGCAACCTACTATTAGAGAAAATTTTAATTTTAAATTTAGATTTTTGATTTTTTTTGTAAAAAAAGTGATCTCAATTTAAAAAACTATAACTTTTGGGTACAAATTCAGAAAACATTGTGTATATATGAAAAACTATCTACGTAATTAGGTCACATAAAATTACATTGTGTGATGATTTACCATTTTAAGTTTTTTTATATTAATTGTTGCCAAAGTTTAGTCTCGGATGGAATGATAAAATGCGCATCTTGCACGACTGGTCAACCGGAAGGAATCTTTTGGTTTGCAAAATTGGTCAAAAATCAATTTTATCATTTTTCATGGCATCTAGTACACATATAAGGGCCCCATGCCAAAATATTTCCTTTTTTGAGGTGTTTATCACTTTATACCATTTTTTCGTAAAAACGATCAAAACAACGCGATGACTATTCATCAAAAGAGGTAAGATTTTTAAGAATTATCAATGAATCTGTGATATAACCAATAGTTGTGTACCTTAAAATGTTTTTCCAAAATATTCAGACCAAACTATCAAATAGTTGTAGTTCAAATTTGAATTGCTTTGACAAATCGACATAAACTCATTTAACTAGGCGAAAATAGGTAAAATTAAGGAAAAACCTATTACTTGGGGTTTATCCATAATATGCGTAGTAGTTTTCATGAAAATTAAATGGGTGCCATTTTGAATCATATGTTTGGTATTTTGTTCACAAAAAGTCATTTTTTGCATTTAAAAATGGAAAATGATATTTATTATAATAATTTGAATAATCCCTTTGCCATGATTGTTTACTATACCAATACGCACCTATTTTTCGAATATGAGATCTTTATCACAAACTATGCCGTGAAAATGACCATAACTTGGTAATTTGGCTTGAAACTTAGATATGTTTATAGATGATAGTCTTTTTTGTGAAGACTTTTGTTGCAAATTTTGTCAAAAATGAAGTTTATCATTTTTCATAGCAATTAGTACACATAAATGGACCCCATGTCAAAGGATTTCCTTTTTTGAGGTGTTTATCACTTTTTTCCGTTTTTTCTTAAAAATGATCAAAACGGCCGCGATGACTATTCATCGAAAGAGGTAAGACGTACAAGAATTGTCAGTGTTTCGGTGATATAACCAATATTTCTGTACCTTAAAATGATTTTTTAAAAAATTTCATACCAAACTATCAAATAGTTGTAGTTCAAATTTGAATTACTTTTGAAAATCGACTTAAACTCATTTAACTAGGCGAAATTAGGTAGAAAATCAAGGAAAAATCTATTACTTGGCGATTATCCATCATATGTGTATTAGTTTTCATAAAAATTAAATGGGTGCCATTTTGCATCATATGTTTGGTACTTTGTTCACAAAAAAAGTCATGTTTTGCACTTTACAAATGGAAAATGATATTTATGATAATAATTTGAAATATCCCTTTGGCGGGATTGTTTAATATACCAATGCGCACCTATTTGTGCAATATGAGATCTTTATCAAAAACTATGCCGTGAAAATGACCATAACTTGGTCATTTGACTTGAAACTTATAGATATTTATAGATGATAGTCCTTTTTGTGAAGACTTTGTTTTGCAAATTTTGTAAAAATCAAGTTTATCATTTTTCCTGACAACTACTACACATATAAGGGTCCCATGTCAAAGTATTTCTTTTTTGATGTGTTTATCACTTTATTCTATTTTTTCGTAAAAATGATCAAAACGACCGCGATGACTATTCATCGAAAGAGGTAAGATTTTCAAGAATTACCAATGTTTCTGTGATATAACCAATAGTTGTGTACCTTAAAATGATTTTTCCAAAAAATACATACCAAACTATCAAATAGTTGTAGTTCAAACTTGAATTAGTTTTGAAATATCGACATAAACTTATTTAACTAGGCGAAATTAGGTAGAAATCAAGGAAAAACCTATTACTTGGGGTTTATCCATAATATGCGTAGTAGTTTTCATGAAAATTAAATGGGTGCCATTTTGAATCATATGTTTGGTACTTTGTTCACAAAAAAGTCATGTTTCGCACTAAAAAAATGGAAAATGATATTTATGATAATAATTTGAAAAATCCCTTTGGCGTGATTGTTTAATATACCAATACGCACCTATTTGAGCAATATGAGATCTTTATCACAAACTATGCCGTGAAAATGACCATAATCTGGTCATTTGACTAGAAACTTATAGATGTTTATAGATGATAGTCTTTTTGTGAAGACTTTTTTTGCAAATTTTGTCAAAAAAAAAGTTTATCATTTTTCATGGCAACTAGTACACATATAAGGGCCCCATGTAAAAGGATTTCATTTTTGAGGTGTTTATCACTTTATTTCATTTTTTCGTTAAAAATGATCAAAACGGCCGCGATGACTATCCATCGAAAGAGGTAAGATTTTCAATAATTACCAATGTTTCTGTGATATAACCAAAACTTGTGTACCTTAAAATGATTTTTCCAACAAATTCATACCAAACTAACAAATAGTTGTAGTTCAAATTTGAATTACTTTTCAAAAATTGACATAAACTCATTTAACTAGACGAAATTAGGCAGAAATCAAGGAAAAACCTATTACTTAGGGATTATCCATCATATGTGTACTAGTTTTCATGAAAATTGAATGGGTGTAATTTTGCATCATATTTTTTTTACTTTGTTAAAAAAAGTTATTTTTGGACTTAAAAAATGGAAAAAGATATTTATAAAATAATTTGAAGAATCTATTTGGCATGATTGTTTAATATATCAATCCGCACCTATTTGTGAAATATGAGACCTTTATCACAAACTATGCCGTGAAAATGAGCATAACTTGATCTTTTGTCTTGAAACTTATAAATGTTTATAGATGATAGTCCTTTTTGTGAAGATTTTTTTTTTCAATTTTCTACGAAAATCAAGTTTATCATTGTTCATACCACCTAGTACACTTCTAAGGACCCCATTTTAAAGGATATCCTTTTTTGAGATGTTTATCATTTTATTTCATTTTTTCGAAAAAACAATCGAAATGGTCACCATGGCTATCGATGTTTTTGTAATGAAAAATATGATTTGGATGTGATATTTGGATTACTCTAATTGTTTTGATCAATTTAGACATTTTATTTAGTGAATTCCGACTTAAGGACTTAAAGATATATTATTCCATACTATATAAAAAGGTAAAAGTAAAGTAATGTTTATTTATCATTATTTATTTCAATATTCTATTATATTATCATTTTTATTTATTTAACTAAAATTTTATAATAAAAGCAATGAAAAAATATATCATCATGACCGAGTGGTTAATATGATTGATAAGACAGTTATATGAGTAAGTTCTTTGTTCTCTTTTAGTATCTAATTTGACTGGAACCTAAATGTTAAACGTGCTTGGGGTGGAGTAGTTTGAGGATTGGTGACAGAGCGGGAAGTTTGACCGTAGGTATGCACTTTGACTTGAGAATAGGGGTAAATATAAATTAATTGACCAAATAATTGAAAGATTCAAAGTTAAAAAACAAGTCAAAGATTCAAAATAAAAAACCTGAAAATAAATAAATTACTGCTAAAACCTTTAGTCCTGGTTGTTATTATCAACCAGGACTAAAGGGTCCAAATGCTGCGGGCACATGTGACCATGTGGAAGGGGCTTTAATCCTGGTTCGTAAGCAACCGAGACTAAAGGGTTGGGCACGTTTAGTCCCGCCTTGATAGTCCCAGTTGCTACCGGGACTAAAGGTTCTCTAGAACCGGGACTAATGCCCATATTTCTACTAGTTAATTACACCGTGCTACTGTGGATGCTCACGTATGTATTGGCGGGTAATGGAATATTTTGCTTCTACGGAAACCACCTTGTATTTGGAAGATGATGATGGTGTGTATACACTACCTCATCAGAGTTTAAACACAAGTTTGGCCCTAGTGTTTCTCGCTGAGCTGCAAACTTTTTTCAGTGGGATGCGAGTTTCCATCAGAGCCGGAGGAAATGAGGGGTAATAATATTTTTTTATCATTTTTTTTTAGTTAAGCGCACAAACCCCCTACATTCATTGTCACACCGGATCAATTTCAGAAGTGCTCACAAGGATAGGAAGTGTATGTGCCTACATTCATATGGGTGACTGGACAGATTCGGCGTAGCTATGAGCCCGACGGCATTTGCGACACCGACGGTAACGCCGTGAGCCGGATGGATTACAACCCGACAGCCAACATCGGGCTACGTGTACGCCCAGAGTTTCCAGCGTGAGACCAACGACAAATGCCGTTGGTCTGAGCTGTTACTCCCGTAGTGTTTCATACTATGTCGCAACAAAAATATATTTCCTTTTACGCAAAGTGTGATGAGAGACCCGAGATCTTCAAATTCAGAGCACCGGCCGTACCATACCATATGCTAGCTGAGGTAAATCACCAGGTCGCCGCCTAGACCAAGTCTGATTCATGAATAATTGAATCTCGTCTTAGCCAAACTTAACACAGTCTTAAGGGTCCGTCAACTTAGCAAATATATTTTTCACGGCGTAACTGCCTTGCTAGGTATCATCTGCATTGTCAAATCAGGTCGTTGTCTTGTTACGTACATGCCCTCTAAATTTTCTATAGTTTTATTTCTTGAATTGCTCAGAGAAATGCCGATCTGATTTTTTTTCAATAAAGGGCATATAGTAATAAGAATATGATATAAATTACAACTAGCCTATATACAAGTACTCTAGATATAAATACTGCACACAATCGAAGTAACAGAAGAAGGAAAAAACTCAGCCAAAGAAGACTCAACCATAGCTCCCGCGACTCAACCCTAGAGCGTCCACGCCACCCCCTCTCTCCCTCCTCTCCTCTCCACCTCGCATGTTCGTCACCCCCCGCGGCGGCTGTGCGCCTTTTCTACTGCCCCACCTCTCCCCCTGCCGCCCCCCTGCCGCCGCTGCCGGCAAAGGCTGGTGGGCATTGCCCCGGTGGCACATGACAATGCAGATGATACTGATTTTGAGAGCATGTACGTAACAAGACAGCGGCCTAATTTTATTTAGCATTGTGATGTTTTCAAGTTGTGGGTCGCATTCGAGTTGGCGTACATGTGTGCTGACACGCTGATACATACGTACTGTATTGGAGTGTATGTACCAAACAGCTTCTTTCTGCATTTTTTAGTTTGCATTGGGATGTTTTGAAGTTGTGGGTCGCAGTCGAGTTGGCAATTGGCATAAGGATAGTGCTGTTAGTCAAGTTCGAATGAGTTAGTGTCGCATAGGAGTGGGTTAGCCCATAATCTCATGGGCCTATACCATTTTCATCCCATGATGTTCAAGACTACCCGCTGGTGCTTCAATGCTCTATAATCTTCTACCGAGACCTCATACGACTCGTCAAGATTGCCCTTTATACAGTCTAAGAGATTTCCATCTATTTCATCCACGACCCAAACCTGTTGACCAGCACGTACTACTTGCCGAACAAATAAAATTGCTTCTGATTTCCGGAAATTAGATTGATGGGGTCGTGATTCACTATCCTTTGACAGTTAGCACATGCCCTGCAAGTCGACTCCTGAAAGACCTCAGCCACCCCCTTTCCCCTCCGCGTCGCTCCCGCGAGCGTCCGGAAGGCGACCTAATCCTAGCCGCCGAAGCGCTCCTCTCTCCTATTCCCTCGTCTCGCCGCCACCGAAGTGCGTTGTCGGGCAAAGCCCGACAGCATGGGCGGCGACGGGCCCCTCTCTCTCCTCTCTCGGTGGCGTCCGGCGCGGGACGGCGGCATCGAACGGTGGCGGCGCACTGGCGAGGTGCGTGGCGGTGCGGTGGCGGGCACTGGCGGCAGAAGTTGCGGGCGCTGAGTCACGGGCGTGGAGGGCTTCGTGGCTGCATGGGGAGACGCCGATGCTTGCAAGTAGCAGCGGTTGGCGGCGGGTCAAGGTCCTGCGCTGGTCTGGTGCGGCGGGCAACGCTCGGCTTGGTGGGGTGGCTTCTCGGCGTCTTGGGGTGGCTTCTAGGCGTCGGTGGATCTGGGCCTGGCGGGTTGAGCTGTTTGGCCTTCACGGGTCACTTGTTGCTCTCCCTGGCCGTCACGGGGCTGGGGCGCCAGATCCAGGCCAGGTCGGCTCAGATCTGGTGGCATGCATAGGGGCTCGAGTGGCAGGTAGCACGGAGGCGCCGTTGCTGCTTTGTTCGTTAGTCCATCGCTGCCCTGGACGGTGACGGTGAGTTTCAGCGGGCGGCGGTCCAGTCCTTCTTGGGAGTTTCCCGAGTTGCGTTAGGTTGATCGGAGTGAGGTGGCGCCTCCCTTCGGCGGCAGGGCCGTGTCCGTTGTGGTATTGGTCCGACGCACCGCCCCCGGCCCAGATCTGAGCCCTTTGGGGTCCATCTGAATCCTCTGTGGCGTGATCTTCTATACATTGATGGCGGAGAGCAGCTCGGATTGGGCGGCAATGCCAACGGTGTGTCTTCTGCAGCGCGACGAAGGGAGCTTCATAGGCCTCTCAAGGCCGGGAGGCTCGACCGGGCTCGCGGGCCTGGTGTTCTCCTGTTGTTGCGTACGGTCGGTTACCGTCTGTGACGGTGGAGGTTGGTCCCTCCCGCACGTTGGCAGTGCTGTGAGCCCTAGTCTCGATCGGCTCTTCTTTTTCGGTGTGCATGCTGCTCCTTCTTATGCCATGGTGATACATCAGGTGCGGCTTCGTGATCGTGTGGCGTGGGGTGGTGGGCGGTTTGGTGGTGTGCTCTGGACCTTCTAGGGTGATGGAAGATCGGGAGAAATCCTAGTCGACGTATCCGACTCAGGCGCTATGGCTCCTGCGGGTGTCGCCAGTCCTACCTGGAGGGTGTCCGGTGTTCCCCTTCCTCTCCCCGTCGCGTACCGGGGGAAACACTTGGCAACAACGTCGTCATTATCGCATCCCTTCCTGAAGGTGTTGTTTGGTACCGACGCTCTGGGGCACTAGGAGCTTGGTGGCAGGCCTCCGGTGGGCGTGGTGGTTGTGGAGCTTGCTTACTGTTGTCTTTTCGCCGTTGTCGGCATTATTCTTTTTTTGTCTCTTTGCTTTTCTTCTTGGCGAGCTTGTGTTGTTTCCGCCCCAACACCCTCTTTTGGGTGTTGTGCTGTCTAGCCCAGCAACGGTCTTAAACGGCGTGGCTTTATTTTTAAAGCGGGGCGAAAGCCTGTTTCGAGGAGGAAAAACCTCAATCACAGTATCGACACCCATGATCGTGATGCTAGGAGAAAGCACCCCACAAGAGGTAACAACATTACTAACACCATCGTGAACCATTGTGTAAGATACCGACACCTGATGCAGTACATAACCAATCACACAGTGACCCTGCTTGAGCCGTCACTATAGGAAAACGGCGAGGCGCCGACGGCCGTCTCCTACGTTGACGGCTTTTAGTCGCCGTTAGTGTAGGGCCCGAGCTGGGTAGCCAAGTAACGAGGCCGTCGGCCCGGTTTAGCCATCGGTGTAGAACCGTATAGGCCAACGGTAGTCGTCGGCGTAGGTTGGGCCGTCAGCGTAGCATATGGCAGGCCGTCGACGTAGGGGTCGATACGTGGCCCCGAAGACTTGCCTATGACGGCTAAGTGACGTTTCCTCCGAAGACCGATCTGTGACGGCGAAGTGACGATGTCACACTTACGTCGATGGCTACCAAGGTTTCACACTAACGTCGACGGCTAAGCCGCCCAATTTTTTCTTACTTTTTGTTTTTGTGTAGGCCGCTTTTGGATGCCGTCCACCACAGTCGCTAAAAATGGGTGCAGCGTTCAGGTTTATGGCCGCCTCGTCGGGCGGGGAGATGGACAAGCGCGACTATAGCGTTTGGTAACCTTAGGCAACGTCTAAGAAGCCCGAGCAAGATGGTGATCCGGCAATGTGGGCGCTGATGTCTACGCACGATTCTATTATCGTAGACAGTGTTGGGCCTACAAGAGTAGAGATTTGTAGAACAGCTGCAAGATTTTCTTAAGTGAATCACCCAAGGTTTATCGAACTCAGCGAGGTAAAGGTCAAAGATATCCCTCTCAAGCAACCCTGCAGTTAAGATACAAGAAGTCTCTTGTGTCCCCAACACACACAATACACTTGTCAGATGTACAGGTGCACTAGTTTGGCAAAGAGATAGTGAAATACAAGTAATATGAATGATTATAAGCAGTAATTGTAATCTGAATAAAAATGGCAGCAAGCAAACATGTAGCAGAACTGGTTGTAAACGGTGTTTCAATGATTAGAAACCATGTCTAGGGAGCATGCTTTCACTAGTGGACACTCCCAACATTGACATCATAACTGAATGGGGCAGCCGCCAGTCCGACTAAGGGTTCGGACATTGTAAGCTCAAACCCTAGAAACCCTAGGCGGTTACCATTGTAGCTCCTTGAGTTCATCCAACCAATACAACCAAGCAGGAGTAGAGCGTTCACCACAGCGCTTGCCTGAACCTGGGTAAACAAAATGTCAATCTATGTAGTGTTTGTTTCTCCTTCGTCGAGCCTCGTGAGGACAGAGACAACGCTCTTATGCCCCCAGTGTTCGATATTCTTTCTTAACTTCTTCGAGGCTATATTCCGACAGTATGCATACACGTCAAAAGTAGCGGAGAACATTAAGTGAGTAACACATGAAAATCCCCGAAAGGCAGCAGCAAAAGAAAGATAAAAGCCACCTGCAAACATCAAGATATTCTCCTATTCAGTGAAGATTTATTCCACAACAGCATTTAACTAATAAAATGTGTGTTAAATGATAAGGAATACTACGGATGAGTTGAACGATAAGGAAGATTATGGATGGCAAACCATCGTAGTAGATTTTGGTACTTTTTCAAAGTTACTCTGAACTTCTACTCTCAGGAAGAACTTTCTCAGCTAACAAAAAAACGCATGAAGATCGAAAGGACGAAAGTTTCCACTTGCTAGTAACCTGTAATATACTATTATGAAATCACAGTATTTGTATGTGTATAGCATACATGCCATGTAAAGGATTTGTTCAATATAGATTTGGACAAATCAAGAAAAGAAATCCAAAATTAACAACATAGAGAAGAGTACGTACCTATAGGATGCATATGAAGCTAAGACGGACCAAGCAAAGCTACTGCTTTGGGGTCCATGTCAAAAACCCGAGGAAGTCTATGTCTATGACGTAATTCAGATTTGGATGAAGGAAACAAAAAGTCAAAAATTAGCAATAGATAGATGAAGGAGTGGCTCTCGGTATGCAGTGAGCACTAGTAGAAAAATTCTTATAGGTGGGATCCCCTTTGTGGCACACCACATGACCATGCGCCACAAAATTATTTTAGTGGGCACTAAACAAGTGCGTCACAAACATCTGTGGTGCACGAAATAATAATGCGCCACTAAAATAGTATTTTTTGTAGCGCACCAAGGATTATGCACCACAGAAATATGGTGGGACCCGTCAGATACTTCTGTGTTCAGAAATCCGAGGCACATTATATGACACAAAACCCATGTGTCACAGACGGAAGACATTCTATGGCGCACCCTGTACCATGCGACAAAAAAAGTGAACATTCTGTGGAGCATGGACCCGGTGTGCCACATAATGCCTACTTTCTGTGGCGCATGCGGAACTGGTGTGCCACAGAAAATATTCTCGCCTTTTCTCCCATTTCCCGCCATTTTTCTGCTCTCATCTTCCTATAAAATCCCCCGCTCTGGTATGAGTTTTGGAATTATAGATTTTCAGTCTACCTAGGCGGGTAAGCATGGTTTGTGTTGGTCCTTGCAATAAATGTGCGTCTAGTGGGCTCCACAGTCCCGCCATCGAGTATCTCGCGCGTATTTCCCATAATTTGCATATTGAGGGTAGGAAAGTGTATCATGATGAACTTATTTAGAGTGAGATCCATCTTGCTTTGCTGGGAGCCAAGCTATGCAGCACTGGGTATCCATATCGGACCCCTAACCAAATTCGCCGTGAATTGATTAGGATTTGAGCCAGGTTTGAGAAGAAAGTTGAGAAGAGCAAGTTCAAGACTCAATGGGATCTTGATTCATACGCTGAGTCTTACCGTTGGGTAGATAAGAGCGATGATTCTGTTGACTTCATGTCGTCGTCCAAGTCCCTGAATTCAGAAGGAGCACCGAAGGGGAATGGCAAGAAGGTTGAATCGTCGTCCAAGAAGAAGAGTGTATCATCATCAAAAGGCAAGGGTGGCGCTGCATCAGCGGATGCAAGAGGCTCTATTGATGGGAGGTGAATTTATTAAGTTCGGCAAATTTGAGTTGTGTGTTGTATCTTTATTTCAGCTCTGTTATATCGTCATTTGAGTTGTGTTGTAGTATCTCTGTTGTACCTATCGTCATTTGAGTTGTGTGTTGTATATATCTTCATAATTTGTCGTGTGTTATATGTGATGTTTGTTTGAGTTGTATACTATTGTACAGTACCAACTTATTTGAAGTTTATTAAATCAATAGGGTTTTTTATAGGGTAGGTTTTTTGGGCGTACCTAGGGTTTTCTGTGGCGCATGCATGCTTTTTCTGTGGGGCATGGCTTTTTATGGCGCATGGGGCTTCTTTCTGTGGCGTACTGGCTGCGCCATGGAAAATCTGCTTAATAAAACCCACCAACCCCCACGTGCGACCTAACCATATATCGCGCGCGCGCCTCATTCCGCATGCCGTCGCCGCTCACCAGCCGCCCCCGTCCCTCCTCCCACCGCCGCGCCTCCTCTCCTGCTCACCGTCTCGTCGGCACCAATCCGGCGGGCGCACCTCCTCCCGCCGCGCGCGAGCGCCACCGCTCGAGGCCGCGCGTGAGCACCGCCGCTCGAGGCCGCCCGTCTCCGGCCTCGCTGCCCTCCTCGGCGCCAACCCGGCGCAGGTCTCCTCCTCCTCCTCCCTCCCTGCACTCTAGGTTCTTGTGGAAATGCCCAAACCGGCATTTTTGTTAAATTTGTACTAGCATGTTAAATTTGTATTATTGGCTCATTTTGTATTATTGCATATGTGTTTATGGGCTGATTATGGGCTCGTTTTGTATTATTGCATATATGTTTATGATGTTTTTAGCATGTTAAAAATTTGTATGATGTTTGTATTATAATGCATGGTGTTGTTTAGCTAATCAATATTTTCTTGCTATTTGCTAATTGTGGGCTGATTATGGGTTGTTTATGATGCTAAGTTTAGATACATAATGGTGTTGTTTAGCTAATTAATATTTGCTTGCTATTTGCTAATTATGGGTATATTATGATGTTGTTCAAATAAGATTGTCATTTGGGAATTACATTTGAGCTAATTAGCTAGTTTCTTGTCATGTTATTAGTTTTTGGCATGTAGATGATGCTGCCGCGCCATCGCGGGTCGTCTGGCTTGCGCGGTGTTTGGGAGCGGCCCAATGGCACCTTCTATGCCAAAATCCGCGTGGGCTGATTTCGGCAGACGCTCGAGACGTATGATGACCCACAAGTATAGGGGGTGTATCGCAGTACTTTCGATAAATAAGAGTGTCGAACCCAACGAGGAGCAGAAGGTGTTGACAAGTGGTTTTGATGACGATTTCACTGTAAACACTAGCAGATAAGTTTTTAGCAGACTTTGATATAACAGAGAAATAAAGTGTGAGTAAATAGAGCGCGGCAATTATAATTACATCGAGTGGCCCAATCCTTTTGAGAGCAATAGACAAACCGATTTGTGTACTTATGATGACCAAACATTCTTGAGGACACACGGGATTTCTGTCTAGTGCTTTCGCTTCATATTGATGAATAATCTTTAGTGTTTAGATAAGTGTCGTGTGGGTGAACCTATGCTAATGCACGCCCTTTCTAGGACTAATACATACTTAAGATTATACCCCTTACAAGTATCCGCAAATACAAGAAAGTAATTAAGATAAATCTAACCATAGCCATAAACTCTGAGATCCTGCGACCCCTCGCGCATCGAAATACCAATGGGGTTTAGGTTTCTGCCACTCTGGCCCCCACAAATGATAACTGAGCACACGATGCATTCCCCTAGGCCCATAAAGGTGAAGTGTCATGTAGTCGACGTTCACATGACACCACTAGAAGAATGACACCACAACTTAAATATCAAAACATCAAATATTAATCAACATAGTTCACTACTAACATCTAGACTTCTCCCATGTCCTCAAGAACACAATGAACTACTCACAACACACCATAATGAACATGATCAGAGGTGATATAATGATGAATAACAATCTGAACATAAACCCTAGTTCAACGGTTTCACTCAATAGCATCAATAGTAAGAGTAATCAACACCGGGAGAGTTTCCCCTATCAAATAGACAAAGTTTAGCCCTAGATGTTACAGCAGGAACGGAGTGGATGGATGGAGATGACGGCATCGACGGTGGAGATGGTGATGTTGGCGATGGTGATGGAGTGCAGATCGATGACGGTGACGATGGAGACGATTTCCCCCCTCCGGGAGGGAATTTCCCCGGCGGCAACGCAGCCTGCCGGAGAGCTTTTCTCTCTCTGTCTTCTCCGCCTCGTGGTGGCGGCAGAGATGGTTTCCGTCCAACGTAATAATTCAAGGTCTTCGGGGGGGGGGGGGGGGGGGGGGGACAAGTACACGAAGGGGTGCGCCAAGTGGTGGTCCAGGGCGGCCTCATCACCTGCTCGCGCGGCCAGGGGGTCTGCCGCGCCGGGAGGTGATGTGGGCCCCCCTGGGCCCCACCTCGGGCTCCCCTTTTTTCCTCTTTCACTAAATAATTCCAAGTTAGCCACTTTGTTCTTCTGGTCTTCGCAAATATTGTATCTTGACGGTGCTTTTTCCAGCAGAATTCAGGCTCCGGAGTTCCATCCCCCAATGATCATCAATCATGCAAAATAGGTGAAATAACATAAGTATCATCGCTAAATATGAAATATATCAATGAATAACAGTAAATTATGATATAAAATAGTGATGCAAATTGGAATTATCAATGTACCACACGCCAGAGGAGGCAGCGCGCATACGACGTGGTCACGTTGCGTTTTCGGCGCCCACGAAGCGAGCTAAACTTCCCGGACTGCCCGGACATCGTGGAGACGGAGTTCCTTGCACCACGGCCAGCCCTCCTCACCTTTCGAAGATCGTCACCGCCACCGCCAGGTTCAGCGGCGGATCGCCACCGCCGAGCACGACGAGGAGCTGATGCGCCGGTGGAGGGAGGACTTCCCGAGCAACGTCGTGTTGGAATTTTACAGGAACCAAAGAGAGCAAAGGAGGGCAAACCGTCGCCGCCGTCAGGAGGCCGCCGAGAAGGCTGACAAGGAATTATGGGACACCGATGATGACAGGTGGTCCGCCATTTTCTATAACACCAGCTCCGACAACGAGTAGTTTACTCGTGCGACTTGTTTTCTAGCTTAGCTTTTATCTTGTTTAGGTTCTAACTACTTTGTATAAGACTTCTCTTGTTACTATATATATGTATTATATCTCGGACTCGAATGAATATGATGTGTCTGTTCTAATTCATTTAGTGGTTTAATATATATGTGTCAACTTATAATATATCTGTATAAACCCTGTATATATACCTATATTTGTACAACAACAAAAATTATCAAAAATTCATGTTATTTATTCTGTGGTGCATGGTTTATTTTTCTGTGGCGCAGATAATTCGGTGGCGCACTTAAAGTCCATGCGCCACTGATATATTTCTGTGGCGCATAGGTAAGGACTTTCTATGGCGCATCGAGGGGGTGCGCCACAGAAATATAATTTAGTGGCGAGATTTCTGTGGCGCGCCCCCTATGTTCCTGGGTGCACCATAAAAAGGCTAAAGGGTGCGCCATAACTAGCCTTTTTTCCACTAGTGGAGGTAGGATCAAACCAAGACGTATCCATGTCACCAAGAACCTTAAAAATCCAATCCAAACTTGTGATGTAAAAGAAAAATCAAACTTGTGATGTAAACGACAATATGTGCCACATGAAATGCAGAAGAAACACTAGTGGAAACAAGGCCTTTAGTCCCGGTTCCAAAAGGCCTTTAGTCCCAGTCTTGCAACTGGGACTAGCAAAGCAGGACTAAAGGTGCCCAACCCTTTAGTCTCGGTTGCTTACGAACCTAGACTAAAGGACTTTCCACATGGCCACATGTGCCCGCAGGGTTTAGACCATTTAGTCCCGGTTGGTAATACCAACCTAGACTAAAGTATTTTAGCAGAAATTTACTTTTTTCAAAAAACTCAATTATTTTAGGAATTTCTTCAGGTTTTTATTTTGAATCTTCAAATTAATTTTGAACTTCGAATCTTTCAATTATTTTAACAAGTAATTTATATTTACTTCTATTCTCAAGTCAAAGTGCATACATTCGGTCAAACTTCCCGCTCGGTCACCCATCCTCAAACTACTCCACACCAAGCACGCTTATCATTTAGTTTCCATTCAAATTAGATACTAAGAGAGAACAGAGAACTTACTGATATAACTGTTTAATCAATCATATTAACCACTCGGTCATGATGATACACTTTTCTAGTACTTGTATTATAAAATTTTAGTTGAATAAATAAAATGATAATACAATAAAATATTGAAATAAATAATGATAAAATAAACATTACTTTACTTTTTTCCTTTTTTATATAGTATGGAATAATTCGTATCTTTAAATCGGAATTCAACAAATAAAATGTCTATATTGATCAAAAAAATAGAGGAATCCAAATATGACATCCAAATCATCTTTTGCATTACAGAAACATCGATAATCATCGTGACTGTTTTGATCATTTTTGCGAAAAAATGGAATAAAGTGATAAACACCTCAAAAAAATAAATCCTTTGACATGGGGCCCTTATAGGTGGTATGAAAAATGATAAACTTGATTTTTTACAAATTTGTAAAAAACAATTCTTCACAAAAAGACTATCATCTATAAACATCTATAAGTTTCAAACCAAATGATCAAGTTATGGTAATTTTCACGGCATATTTTTTGATAAAGGTCTCGTATTTCACAAATAGGTGCGTATTGATATTCTTTAAATTATTATCATAAATATCATTTTCCATTTTTAAGTGAAAAAAAGACTTTTTTGTGAACAAAGTACAAACAAATATGATTGAAAATGGCACACATTTAATTTTCATGAAAACTAGTACACATATGATGGATAATCCCCAAGTAATAGGTTTTTCCTTGATTTCTACCTAATTTCGCCTAGTTAAATGAGTTTATGTCGATTTTTCAAAAGTAATTAAAATTTGAACTACAACTATTTGATAGTTTGGTATGAATTTCTTAGAAAATCATTTTAAGGTACACAACTATTGGTTATATTACAGAAACATTGATAATTCTTGAAAATCTTACCTCTTTTGATGAATAGTCATTGTGAAAGCTTTGATCATTTTTACGAAAAAATGAAACAAAGTGATAACACCTCAAAAAAGGAAATCGTTTGACAAGGGGCCCTTATATGTGTACTAGTTTCCATGAAAAATGATAAAGTTCATTTCTGACAAAATTTGGAAAAAAAGTCTTCACAAAAAGGACTATCATCTATAAACATCTATAAGTTTCAAACCAAATGACCAAGTTATGGTCATTTTCACGGCATAGTTTGTGATAAAGGTCTCATATTCCACAAATAGGTGTGTATTATTATAGTAAACAATCATGCCAAAGGGATTCTTCAAATTATTATCATAAATATCATTTTCTTTTTTTAAGTGCAAAAAATGACTTTTTTCTTGAACAAGGAACAAAAAATATGATGCAAAATAGCACCCATTTAATTTTCATGGAAACTAGTACACATATGATGGATAATACCCTAGTGATAGTTTTTCCTTGATTTCTACTTAATTTCGCCTAGTTAAATGAGTTTATGTCGATTTTTCAAAAGTAATTCAAATTTGAACTACAACTATTTGATAGTTTGATATGAATTTCTTGGAAAAAATCATTTTAAGGTACACAAATATTGGTTATATCACAGAAACATTGATAATTCTTGAAAATCTTACCTCTTTTGATGAATAGTCATCGCGGCCGTTTTGATCATTTTTACGAAAAAATGGAATAAAGTGATAAACACCTCAAAAAAGGAAATCCTTTTACATGGGGCCCTTATATGTGTACTAGTTGCCATGAAAAATGATAAACTTGATTTTAACAAAATTTGGAAAAAAAAGCCTTCACAAAAAGGACTATCATCTGTAACATCTATAATTTTCAAGCCAAATGACCAAGTTATGATAATTTTCAAGACATTGTTTTTGATAAAGATCTCATATTACAAAAATAGGTGCGTATTGGTATAGTAAACAATCATGCCAAAGGGTTTCTTAAAATTAATACCATAAATATCATTTTCCATTTTTAAGTGCAAAAAATGACTTTTTTTGTGAACAAAGTACCAAACATATGATGCAAAATGGCACACATTTAATTTTCATGCAAACTAGTACACATATGATGGATAATCCCCAAGTAATAGGTTTTTCCTTGTTTTCTACCTAATTTCGCCTAGTTAAATAAATTTATGTCGATTTTTCAAAAGTGATTCAAATATGAACTTCAACTATTTGATAGTTTGGTATGAATATCTTGGAAAATCATTTTAAGGTACACAACTATTGGTTATAAGACAGATACATTGATAATTTATTAAAAAATTTACCTCTTTCGATGAATAGTCATCGCGCCCGGTTTGATCGTTTTTACGAAAAAATGGAATAAAGTGATAAAAAAACTCAAAAAAGGAAATCCTTTGACATGGGGCACTTATATGTGTACTAGTTGCCATGAAAAATGATAAACCTGATTTTTGACAAAATTTGCAAAAAATGCTTCACAAAAAGGTCTATCATGTGTAAACATCTATAATTTTCAAGCCAAATGACCAAGTTATGATTATTTTCATTACATAGTTTGTGATAAAGATCTCATATTCCACAAATAGGTGCGTATTGGTATAGTAAAAAATCATGCCAAAGGGATTCTTCAAATTATTACCATAAATATCATTTTCCATTTTTTTAGTGCAAAATATGACTTTTTTTGTGAACAAAGTACCAAGCACATGATGCAAAATGGCACACATTTAATTTTCATGGAAACTAGTACACATATGATGGATAATCCCTAAATAATAGGTTTTTCCTTGATTTCTACCTAATTTAGCCTAGTTAAATGAGTTTATGTCAATTTTTTCAGAAGTAATTCAAATATGAACTACAACTATTTGATAGTTTGGTATGAATTTCTTGGAAAAATCATTTTAAGGTTCAAAACTATTGGTTATAATACAGAAACATTGATAATTCTTAAAAATCTTACCTCTTTCGATGAATAGTCATCGTGGCCGTTTTGATCGTTTTTACAAAAAAATGGAATAAAGTGATAAACACCTAAAAAGGAAATCCTTTGGCATGGGGCCCTTATATGTGTACTAGTTGCCATGAAAAATGATAAACTTGATTTTTACAAAATTTGCAAAAAAAGTCTTTAGAAAAAGGACTATCATCTATAAACATCTATAACTTTCGAGCCAAATGACCAAGTTATGGTCATTTTCACGGCATAGTTTGTGATAAGACTAAACTGCACCAGCGGTCCTAATTCTTTTTATGGACCTTCACTTTGGTCCCAATTCTTTAAAATTGCATATCTAAGTCCCAAATCTTTTATAAGTTGTTCATCGGAGGTCCTAGATTTGTTTGACCATGTTGACTGTTGCCACGTTGGTAGAGGGTCTCAGGAGAATTACATGTCACCATGCCTCCTCGTCCTCCTTCGCGCTCCACCAGCGCTGTAGCGGCGCCGCGACCGCATGGGAGACGGGGGACGCCACCTTTTCCATCAGGCTCAGCAGCCGCCCCAGGCTCTACAACACGTTGAACAAATCATAGAACTTATATGCATTGCACTTTCGGGGCAAGAAAATCAAGATAAGCACAACTCCACCACACAGTATGTTGAGACTGGAACTTGATCAAATCGAGAAGTAGAGAATGGACGTTGTTGCGATGAGAATGGCGTAGATCGCCGGAGACTGGAGATTTATATCCGCGATGAAGTTTGGAGAATGGTTCAGAAGGTTCACGAACTTGCAAACGGGGTCTATTTGCAAATATGCATGGTGACATGTATTTCTCCTTGGATCCTCTATCAATGTGGCACCGGTGAACACGGGTCAAACAGATTTAGGACCTCCGATGAACAACTTATGAAAGATTTAGGACTTGGACGTGCAACTTCAAAAGAATTAGGACCAAAGTGAAGGTCCATGAAAAGAATTAGGACCGCTGGTGCGGTTTTCTCTTGTGATAAAGATCTCATATTCCACGAATAGGTGTGTATTGGTATAGGACAAAATCATGCCAAACGGATTTTTCAAATTATTATCATAAATATCATTTTCCTTTTTTAGTGAAGAATGACTTTTTTTGTGAACAAAGTCCAAACATATGATGCAAATTGGACCTATTTCATTTTCATGGAAACTATTACACATATGATGGATAATCCCCAAGTAATAGGTTTTTCCTTGATTTGTGCCTAATTTATCCTAGTTAAATGAGTTTATTTTGATTTTTAAAAAGTAATTCAAATTTAAACTATTTGATAGTTTGGTCTGCATATTTTGGAAAAATCATTTTAAGGTACACAACTATTGGTTATATCACAGAAACATTGATAATTCTTAAAAATCATACCTCTTTCGATGAATAGTCATCACGACCGTTTTGATCGTTTTTACGAAAAAATGGAATAAAGTGATAAACACCTCAAAAAAGGAAATCATTTGGCTTGAGGCCTTTATATGTGTACTAGTTGTCATGAAAAATGATAAAATTGATTTTTGAATTTTTTGCAAAAAAAGATTCCTTCCGATTGACCATTGGTGCAAGATGCGCATTTTATCATTCCATCCGAGACTAAACTTTGGCTACAATTAATATTAAAAAAACTAAAAATGGTAAATCATCACACAATGTCATTTTATGTGCTAATTGCGTAGATAGTTTTTCATATATTACACAATGTTTCCCAAATTTGTACGTAAAAGTTATAGTTTTTTAAATTGATTTCACCTTTTATGCAAAAAAAATCAAAAATAAAAATTTAAAATTTTCTCTAATAGTAGGTTGTGATAGGTACCGACACGTCAAAGGATTTTTAAATTTGAAGTTTTTTTTTCATATTGTAAATATATTTTAGACATTGTTTTTCACGGTAAAAAAGTATCCTGTCGTAGACCCTTCAGTCCAGGTTTGTGCCACGAACCGGGACTAAAGGGTCACACGGCCGCATGTGGACCCTTTAGTCCCGGTTCGTGACACGAACCGGGAGTAAAGGTCCCTCACAAATTCAATCTGGTGACTTGCACCCTTTAGTCTCGGTTCCTTTTTAAATGTGGGCTAAAGGGGTGAACCAAAGCTTTGTTTTCTACTAGTGAAAGGAGGGAATAGGTTACCCCGGTATGAGACTATGAGTGCCGCCTTAGCCGGGGAGCTATGAGCGCCGTTTTAAAACAGGGAGATCTGCCAACTGCTCATATTTCACCACCCATAATCAAACGAAAATCCAACCAAATCGGAGGAGGCAGAATGTCGAGCAGATCTCGAGCGCGAGGAGGCGGCCGAGCTGGAAATCCATTGGAAAGGAGTGAGCTTTTTAAGGATGGCGGTGTTGCCGGATCAGTTCGCCCAAGTAGTTTCTGCTAACAGGGAAATCATGACTGATGAATGCCGGCTAGGATGGGGCGGTTTCTAGCGCGAATGGCAAAGGTCACGGTGGCCAAAAACATTAGGGCGCAGCGACGGACACCACGATTAGGGAAGAGGAAGCGGCCGAGTATGGGATTCTCGTTCAACACAATTAGCAACGACCAAACCGTGTAGGAAGACTACGCAACGAGCAAGCGAAGAGGTAAAAATGAGCTAGCGACGGGAGCATAAGAAGGTGCAAGGGAGGTGGAAAAATAAAAGGCGACGCAGACACAAGAGAGGGCAGGAAAATGAGAGGCCATGAACCTGGACAAAAGGTCATCGGACCCCATTTGTCCCGGTTCCAGCCACGAACCGGGAAAAAGTAAGGTGCCTATATATTAAAAAAATGGTTTGACACTTACAAAAATTCAGTTTTGACACATAAAAAATAGAAAATGAAATTTATTAAAATAATTTGAATAATCCCTTTGGCATAATTGTTTACGATATCAAGATGCACTCATTTGTGGAATACGAGACCTTTTCACAAATAATTTGAAGAATATGAATTAGATTCAAATAATTAGTATAAACTCATTTTACTAGGCGAAATTAGGTAGAAATCAAGGAAAAATCTAATACTTGGGGATTATCAATCATATGTGTACTAGTTTCCATGAAAAATAAATTGGTGCCATTTTTCATCATATTTTTTGTACCTTGTTCACAAAAAAGGTCATTTTTCGCACTTAAAAAATGGAAAATGATATTTATGATAATAATATGAAGGATCCCTTTGGCATGATTGTTTAATATGAAGGGGATCGTGTGCAGAAAACAAAAATTTTCCTACCGACGATATCCTTAAACTAGCCAAGATCTATTCTATGCAGATATAGTAGTACGAACGGAGATCGGAATACGTACCCTTGTAGACCGAAAGCGGGGATTACGTTCCCGCACAAACGTTGTCGATGAAGACCGACGTAGCCGACCTCAAGGTCGTGTAGAGGAAGCAGGCCTCCGAGTACCGCTAGCGCAGCACCTCGCAGGGAGTCGCACACGTACGGTGGAGACGACGCCTCCGAAGCTCCAGTCCAGGACGAGCAGCGGAAGACTTGGACCGGAACACCAGCAGCGCGGCAGCGGGCTATGGTGGAGGAGATCCCCGCCTCCTCTTGCTCGGCGCGGCTCCGACTTGGGAACCACGAGATCGAGAGAGAAATCAGGAATTAATTGGTGAATTAAAAGGCTGGGGTGCCCCTTCTTATATAGGCTCCCAAGGGGAGCCAACCTTGCCAGCCAGGCAATGTGGGACTATCCCCACATGCCTGGTTCGGCTAAGGGGTGCGCCGGCCCCCTGGTGGGCCCCTTGTGGCCCACCTAGGCCGGCCCCTTGGCTCCCACCGAATCCCCAGGGGGGTTTCCCCCCCTCTTGGGCCTTCTATCGTCCGGAAGGCCCATTTAGGGAAATCTGCCTTAATAAATTCGAAATTAAATATATAAAATCATATTTGTATATTAATAACACTAATTAATATCAAACATAATATATAAAATATTTCCTAGCTCCGAAAACTCTTTCGGCGCTGCCCGATCTCCATCGGACCTCTCCCGGGACTGTCCCGGTGATCTCCTTCCTTTCCGGTTGTCTTGTCGAAACCCCTTAAGTGTGTTACCCTAGCGGTTCGATATAATATCAGGTATGATCAAGACTCCTCAATGATCAACGACTAACTCGTAGGCCTGGACCCCCTGAATTAATCTCTGAGATATAACGAATGACTTTCATCTATCAAACCTGAACGTAAAGTCTTAGACCCTTTGCCATGGCGATACTTAGCATGTCCGAGTGTCGTTCCATAGATATCTCCATACCTAATCCCGACCTCGTTACCGACGACGCTATCTTCTACTCGTTCATGATCTCATGTCTCCGTGACCTAGTCACATGCGTGTAAGCTCATTAGACATGATCTCACCGAGTGGGCCCGAGAGTATCTATCCTGCTATGCGGACTGGCAAATCCCGCTCTTGACCCCTCGTCTTAATACTCCCTTCCAATACCCAAAAGTATCACCGTTATTGTCATACTAAATAAGATACGACGTTTGGTGCAATCAAAGTATCTTCCGGAAATATCAATAAGAGTTGATCTCACGGTCAAAGGCGTATCGACTACGTTCTCCAAATCTGGGTATGTCCATCACATCGCTCTCCATCGATATGACTCTCATTGCCGACCGGCGCCATGCCCCATGACCGGGAAACCTCGATCATCAATCGCGCAACGAAACTAGTCTTAGTAGAGGCTACTAGGGACCTGGTTGTTTACGTATCACACCCGCATTAATGTTTCCGCTTAATACGGTTCTAGCATGATACAAAAACCTATTATGAACAAACGAGATATGATAAAGAATACACTTTATTAATTGCCTCTAGGGCATATCTCCTTCAGTCTCCCACTTGCACTAGAGTATAATTTAATCTAGATTACAACTTGGTAAAAGCCTAACACCCATAGCTAACTGGTGCTGTTCATGCTTATCAAGCGGAAGAGGCTTCGTCAGCGGATCTGCCACATCCAGATCCGTATGCACTTTGCAAATCTTCACATCGCCTTCTTGTACGTACTGACGAATCACGTGGAAGCGTCGGAGAATGTGTTTGGCGGTGGAGTGAGACCTTGGCTCCTTGGCGTTCGCAATGGCACCCGTATTGTCGCAGAAGAGGATCACGGGGTCCTGCGCGCTCGGGAACACTCCAAGTTCGATGACGAACTTCCTCAGCCACACAACTTCATTCGCGGCCTCGCAGGCAGCAATGTACTCCGACTCCATTGTAGATTGTGCGACTATGGGTTGCTTCCCACTTCTCCAGCACACAGCGCCTCCATTCACCTTGAACACGTAACCTGTCTGTGACTTACAGTCATCGGGGTCTGAGCAGAAACTTGCATCTACGTAACCCGTTACGCCAAGTTCCTCATCGCAGCCACCATACACAAGGAACATTTCCTTTGTCTTATTGAGATACTTAAGAATACTCTTAACAGCTACCCAATGCGGCATTCCAGGATTACTCTGGAACCGGCTGGTCAAACTTAGAGCTAATGCCACATCTGGTCTAGTACTTAACATTGCATACATGATCGATCCTATGGCTGAAGCATAAGGATGTTTCGTCATTCCGGCCTTACCCAGTTCCGTCACCGGACACTGCGCCTTACCCAATATCTTATTCTTGATAACCGGCAGAGAACCCTTCTTTGCCTTCTCCATATGAAAACGCTTCAATATTTTATCAAGATAAGTACTCTGACTTAGTGCTAATAGGCGCCTTGATCTATCGCGATAGATTTTTATGCCTAAAACATACGCAGCTTCTCCTAAGTCCTTCATGGAAAACTTACTGTTTAAATATTCCTTCACGCTATTCAGAAGTTCCACATCATTCCCTATTAGCAATATGTCGTCAACATACAGTGCTAAGAACACAACCGAGCTCCCACTCATTTTCTTGTAAATACAGGTCTCTTCCACATTCTGGATAAATCCAAAACCTTTGATTACCTCATCAAAGCGAAGATTCCAGCTCCGAGATGCCTGCTTCAATCCATAGATGGATCGCTGAAGCTTGCACACCTTGTTAGCATTTCCTGGATCGACAAAACCTTCCGGCTGTACCATGTACAACTCTTCCTCAATGTTTCCATTCAGGAAGGCCGTTTTGACGTCCATCTGCCAGATTTCATAATCATAGTAGGCAGCTACCGCTAACAAAATCCGAATAGACTTAAGCATCGCTACCGGTGAAAAAGTTTCATCGTAGTCAATTCCATGAACTTGTCGGAAACCCTTTGCGACAAGCCGAGCTTTATAGACGGTCACATTACCATCAGCATCAGTCTTCTTCTTAAAGATCCACTTATTCTCGACGGCCTTGCGCCCTTCGGGAATATCCACCAAGGTCCACACTTGGTTATCATACATGGATCCTATTTCGGATTTCATGGCTTCAAGCCATTTCTCGGACTCTAGACTCTCTATCGCCTCCTTGTAGTTCGTAGGTTCGTCCTGCTCAACTAGCATGACGGTGCAAACCATATTGCCATACCACTCTGGTGCGATCCAAGATCTACCAGACCTACGAGGTAGAACATCTTCCTCGACAGTTTCTCCCACTCCTTCCACGGAGGACGTTTCCGGAATTGCTTCCGTTGCGCCACTCGGAATCTCGAGTTCTGGATCAACGATTTCATCGAGGTCTACCTTCCTCCCACTTACTCCTTTCGCGAGAAACTCCTTCTCTAGAAAGGTACCGGTCTTCGCGACAAAAGTTTTGCCCTCAGCTTGGTTGTAGAAGGTGTAGCCAACGGTTTCCCGCGGATATCCTACAAAGACGACTTTCTCCGACTTCGGTTCGAGTTTGTCGGGCTGTAGTTTCTTGACGTACGCCTCACAACCCCAAACCTTCAGAAACGATAACTTAGGCTTATGGCCATACCATAATTCATACGGTGTCGTTTCAACGGACTTGGACGGGGCCCTATTTAAAATGAATGCGGCTGTTTCTAACGCATAACCCCAGAAGGACACTGGCAGATCGGTAAGAGACATCATAGATCGGACACTATCCAGTAGAGTACGATTACGTCGCTCCGACACACCGTTACGCTATGGAGTTCCGGGGGGCGTAAGTTGAGGCACTATGCCACAACTCTTCAGATGTGTGCCAAACTCAAAACTCAAGTACTCTCCACCGCGATCGGACCGGAGATGCTTGATTTTTCTATTAAGCTGATTCTCAACTTCACTCTGGAATTGTTTGAACTTTTCAAACGTTTCAGACTTGTGTTTCATCAAATAGATATAACCGTATCTACTCAAGTCATCAGTGAAGGTGACGAAGTAACGATAACCATTGCGTGTCGAAACGCTCATTGGTCCACATACGTCTGTATGTATGATCCCCAACAAATCCAACGCCCGTTCAACGAAACCTTTGAACGGTGTCCTGGTCATTTTGCCCATGAGGCATGGTTCACATGTATCGAGGGATCCAAAATCCAACGAGTCCAAGAGTCCATCGGAGTGGAGTCGCTTCATGCGCTTTATACCAATATGACCAAGACGGCAATGCCACAAAAACATGGCGGTATCGTCACTACACTTAATCCGTTTGGCTTCTATGTTATGGATGTGAGTACTACGATCGAGATTCAACAAGAATAAACCATTACTCTCGGGAGCATCAACATAAAAGATATCATTCATATAAATAACACAATTGCTTGACACTGATTTAAATGAATAACCGTCTTGTAACAGGCAAGACCCACTTATAATGTTTACACTCAAGGATGGCACAAAATAACATTTATTTAAAACCAAAACTAATCCCGATGGTAGATGCAAAGGGAGCGTGCCGACAGCCACCACGTCGACTCTCGATCCGTTGCCAACGCGCATCGTCACCTCATCCTTCGCCAGCCGCCTTCTATTCCGTAACTCCTCCTGAGAGTTACATATATGAGCAACAGAACCAGTATCAAATACCCACGTATTGCTCCGGGCGGATGTAAGGTACACATCTATAACATGTATATCAAATATACCTTGCTCTTTGTCGACCGTCTTGCCAGACTTCCTATCCTCCAGATACTTGGGGCAATTGCGCTTCCAGTGACCCTTCCCCTTGCAGTAGAAGCACTCCACGCTAGCTCTGGGACCAGATTTGTTAGTCCTGGACTTGGCAGCCAACTTTGCCTCCCTCCGGGACTTCCAGCTCTGCTTTCCCTTGCCACCGGACTTCTTGAAATCAACGGTCTTGTTGACCATCAACAGCGTGTGCTCCTTCTTAATCTCTACCTCAGCAGTCTTGAGCATCACGAACACTTCACCCAGGGACTTAGCCATGCCCTGCATGTTGTAGTTCATGACGAAGCCTTTGTAGCTTGGTGGCAACGATTGCAACACCCTGTCAATCGCCAGCTCATCGGGAATCTTGCACTCCAGAGCATTCAGGCGTTGAACGTAGCCAGACATATTGACTACATGCTCGCTCACACTGCTATGCTCTTCCATCTTGGCTGAGAAGAAAAGCTCAGAAGCCTCATATCTCTCAGCCTTAGCCTGCGGCGCAAAGACAGCCTTAAGATCCGAGATGATCTCAAAGGCGCTCATCTTCTCGAAGCGCTTCTGCAGGTCGGCTTCCATGGCGTAGAGCATGCCACTCTGGACAAAGGTAGAATCCTCCGATCGGGTCTGGAAGACCTTCTTCTCATCCTCAGAGGCATCATCTGCAGGAGGGTCACCTATGGCGGCCTCAATGACGTAGGCCACCCTATGGGGAGTGAGGAGGATTCTCAGGTTGCGGAACCAGGCCATGAAGTTTGACCCATTGGTCTTAAGCTTTTCTTTCTCAAGGAACAGACCTAGGTTAAACGAGGGGCGAGACATCTACAATGGAATTTGCAACAACATAAGACTTTGTTCATAAAAATTTTGAGTTGTCGTATTTTAGAAAAATAACTGACATAACTCCCACTCAAACGAACATCCCTCCTGGTCGTTTAAGCGATTACACGACCCCCATCCATTGCACCACCCCTCATCATCAAAGCCGGCGGCACAACTTCAGGAGTAGACAAAATCGTCCGCCACATCAATTTTGTGACTCGTGCTCGACCTTTCGGTCTTCCTGTTCCGAGGCCATACTTCTGAGTATGCTAGGCTCGCCACCAAAGACCTCCACGCTGACGCTTGTGCAACATGGCTTACACCCACCGTATGCGAACGAAGATATGTCTGACACCCGATCATCACGGCCTGCCTCATAACGTAGAACTTTATTGGTGGTGCGCGTTGGAGGGCGAACACTAGTGGTATTTTGAAGGGATCATCTTATTCAACTACCGCCGTGTAACACACAATCACACAAAAATAAGATGCACACAAAACATCAAATGTAATGCAATGTGATATAGTCCATCGCGCCATGGTCTTCTTGGCGCCCGCAGTTTATAAACAATTTAATAAACCTACCTTGACCATATCACATAGCCCCTGCAAAATAAAGTTAGACGCCTCTACTTTATCTTTTGCATATTTTACGTGGCTTGGGGCTTTCGTAAATAGAACCGCTTCATACCTACGAATCTTATGACCACAACAACGATCCAATAATTGCATGTTTAAGCATCCCTTTCGGGCCCTCCATTGAAAATGCGAAGACCAACTAAAGAGAGAGAAATTGTCACCCGCCAGCCACATATACGGTACAAGCCGTATGTCAGTAGTGGAACCAATCTCGCGTAAGCGTACGCGTAAAGTCGGTCCGGGCCGCTTCATCAACTCAATGCCGCTGGTAGACACAAGTGCACGCTAGAGGGTAGCAAATAACAGGAACGGTGCCCCCGTGCAGAGCACGGGTTCTAACAGCGTACAGCTATATCTACGATAGATCGGCTCTGATACCACTGAAGGGGATCGTGTGCAGAAAACAAAAAATTTCCTACCGACGATATCCTTAAACTAGCCAAGATCTATTCTATGCAGATATAGTAGTACGAACGGAGATCGGAATACGTACCCTTGTAGACCGAAAGCGGGGATTACGTTCCCGCACAAACGTTGTCGATGAAGACCGACGTAGCCGACCTCAAGGTCGTGTAGAGGAAGCAGGCCTCCGAGTACCGCTAGCGCAGCACCTCGCAGGGAGTCGCACACGTACGGTGGAGACGACGCCTCCGAAGCTCCAGTCCAGGACGAGCAGCGGAAGACTTGGACCGGAACACCAGCAGCGCGGCAGCGGGCTATGGTGGAGGAGATCCCCGACTCCTCTTGCTCGCCGCGGCTCCGACTTGGGAACCACGAGATCGAGAGAGAAATCAGGAATTAATTGGTGAATTAAAAGGCTGGGGTGCCCCTTCTTATATAGGCTCCCAAGGGGAGCCAACCTTGCCAGCCAGGCAATGTGGGACTATCCCCACATGCCTGGTTCGGCTAAGGGGTGCGCCGGCCCCCTGGTGGGCCCCTTGTGGCCCACCTAGGCCGGCCCTTGGCTCCCACCGAATCCCCAGGGGGGTTTCCCCCCCTCTTGGGCCTTCTTTCGTCCGGAAGGCCCATTTAGGGAAATCTGCCTTAATAAATTCGAAAATAAATATATAAAATCATATTTGTATATTAATAACACTAATTAATATCAAACATAATATATAAAATATTTCCTAGCTCCGAAAACTCTTTCGGCGCTGCCCGATCTCCATCGGACCTCTCCCGGGACTGTCCCGGTGATCTCCTTCCTTTCCGGTTGTCTTGTCGAAACCCCTTAAGTGTGTTACCCTAGCGGTTCGATATAATATCAGGTATGATCAAGACTCCTCAATGATCAACGACTAACTCGTAGGCCTGGACCCCCTGAATTAATCTCTGAGATATAACGAATGACTTTCATCTATCAAACCTGAACGTAAAGTCTTAGACCCTTTGCCATGGCGATACTTAGCATGTCCGAGTGTCGTTCCATAGATATCTCCATACCTAATCCCGACCTCGTTACCGACGACGCTATCTTCTACTCGTTCATGATCTCATGTCTCCGTGACCTAGTCACATGCTTGCAAGCTCATTAGACATGATCTCACCGAGTGGGCCCGAGAGTATCTATCCTGCCATGCGGACTGGCAAATCCCGCTCTTGACCCCTCGTCTTAATACTCCCTTCCAATACCCAAAAGTATCACCGTTATTGTCATACTAAATAAGATACGACGTTTGGTGCAATCAAAGTATCTTCCGGAAATATCAATAAGAGTTGATCTCACGGTCAAAGGCGTATCGACTACGTTCTCCAAATCTGGGTATGTCCATCACATCGCTCTCCATCGATATGACTCTCATTGCCGACCGGCGCCATGCCCCATGACCGGGAAACCTCGATCATCAATCGCGCAACGAAACTAGTCTTAGTAGAGGCTACTAGGGACCTGGTTGTTTACGTATCACACCCGCATTAATGTTTCCGCTTAATACGGTTCTAGCATGATACAAAAACCTTTTATGAACAAACGAGATATGATAAAGAATACACTTTATTAATTTCCTCTAGGGCATATCTCCTTCATAATATACCAATATGCACCTATTTGTGAAATATGAGATCTGTGGCACAAACTATGTCGTGAAAATGACCATGACTTGATCATTTGGCTTGAAATTTGAAACTTTTAGATGTTTATAGATGATAGACCTTTTGTGAAGCTTTTTTTGCAATATTTGTCAAAAATCAAGTTTATCATTTTTAATGCCAACTAGTACACATATAATTAAGAACCCCATGTCAAAGGACATCCTTTTTTTGAGATGTTTATTGTTTTATTTCATTTTTTTGTTAAAACGATCAAAATGGTCGCGATGACCTATTGATTAAAAGAGGTAAAATTTTCTAGAATTATCAATATTTTTGTGATATAACCAATAGTTGTGTACCTTAAAATGATTTTTCCAGAAGATTAAGACCAAACTATCAAATAGTTATAGTTCACATTTGATTTAGTTTCGAATAATCGACATAAACTAATTTAACTAGGAGAAATTAGGTAGAAATCAATGAAAAACATAATATGTGGGGATTATCCATCATATGTGTACTAGTTTCCATGAAAATTAAAAGGGTGCCATTTTTCATCATATTTTTTGTAAAATTTTCTAGAATTATCAATATTTTTGTGATATAACCAATAGTTGTGTACCTTAAAATTATTTTGAAGAATTCCTTTGGCGTTATTGTTTCTTATACCAATATGCACCTATTTGTGGAATATGAGATTTGAATCATAAACTATGCCGTGAAAATTAACATAACTTGATCATTTGGCTTGAAACATCCAAATGTTCATAGATGATAGACCTTTTTGTGAATACCTTTTTTTACAAATTTGTCTAAATCAAGTTTATCATTTTTCATGGGAGATATTACACATATAAGTACCCCATGCTAAAGGATATCTATTTTTGAGATGTTTATCGTTTTATTTCATTTTTTTCGTTAAAAAGATCAAAATGGTCGTGATGACTATTCATCAAACGAGGTAAGATTTTCTAGAATTATCAATATTTCTGTGATATAACCAATAGTTGTGTACCTTGATTTTTCCAAAAAAATTAAGACCAAAATATCAAATAGTTGTAGTTCAAATTTGAGTTAGTTTCAAATAATCGACATAAACCCATTTAACTAGGCAAAATTAGGTAGAAATCAAGGAAAAACCTAATATTTGGGGATTATCCGTCATATGTGTACTAGTTTCCATGAAATATAAATGGTTGCCATTTTTCATCATATTTTTTGTACTTTGTACACAAAAAAGTCATTTTTTGCACCTAAAAATGGAAAATAATGTTTATGAAAAAATATTTTGAAGAATCCCCTTTGGCATGATTGTTTCTTCTACCAATATGCACCTATTTTTAGAATATGAGATCTTTATAACAAACTAAGTCATAGAAATGACCATAACTTACACATTTGACTTGAAACTTCTAGATGTTTATAGATGATAGAAATTTTTGTGAACACTTTTTTTGAAATTTTTTCAAAAATCAAGTTTATCATTTTTCATGGAAACTATTACACATATAAGTACCCCATGCCAAAGGATATCCTTTTTTGAGATGTTTATCGTTTTATTTCATTTTTTCGTTAAAACGATCAAAATGGTCGCGATGACTATTTATCAAAAGATGTAAGATTTTCTAGAGATATAAATGTTTCTGTGATATAACCAATAATGTGTACCTTAAAATGTTTTTTTCCCAAAATATTAAGACCAAACTATCAAATAGTTGTAGTTCAAATTTGAATTAGTTTCGAATAATTGACATAAATTAATTTAACTAGGCGAAATGAGGTATAAATCAATCAAAAACTTAATACTTTGGGATTATCCATCATATGTGTACTAGTTTCCATGAAAATTAAAAGGGTGCCATTTTTCATCATATTTTTGTACTTTGTAAAAAAAGTTATTTTTCGCACTTAAAAAATAGAAAATCATATTTATGAAAATAATTTGAAGAATCCCTTTGGCATGATTGTTTCTTTTACCAATATGCACCTATTTGTGGAATATGAGATCTGTATCACAAACTATGTCGTGGAAATGACCATAACTGATCTTTTGGTTTGAAACTTCTAAATGTTTATAGATGATATATCTTTTTGTGAACACTTTTTTTTGCAAATTTTGTCAAAAAATCAATTTTATCATTTTTCATGGCAACACATATAAGGACCCCATACGAAAGTATATCCTTTTTTGAAATGTTTATCATTTTATTTCATTTTTCGTTAAAACGATTAAAATGGTCGCGATGACTATTTATCAAAAGAGGTAAGATTTTCTAGAATTATCAATATTTATGTGATATAACCAATAGTTGTGTACCTTAAAATGATTTTTCGAAAAGATTACAATAAAACTATAAAATAGTTGTAGTTCAAATTTGAATTAGTTTCAAATAATCGACATAAACTTATTTAACTAGCAGAAATTAGCTATAAATTAAGCACAAACCTAATACTTGAGAATTATCCATCATATGTGTACTAGTATAAGATATACTACCTCATGCCAAAGAATATCCTTTTTTAGGTGTTTATCATTTTATTTTATTTTTCCGTAAAACCGATCAAAATTTTCACCATGACTATCTATGTTTCTGTAATGCGAAAGATTATTTGGATGTCATATTTGAAATCCTCTAATTATTTTGATAAATTTAGACATTTTATTTGTTGAATTCTGATTTAAGGTTTTAAAGATGCGAATTATTCCATACTAAATGAAAAGGGCAAAAAATTAAGTAATATTTATTTTATCATTATTTATTACAATATTATTATTATTTTATAGTCATTGTTGTTTATTCAACTTAATTTTTATAATTCAATTAATGAAAAAAGTATAACATGATAACCGAGTGGTTAATATGACTGATAAGATAGTAATATCAGTCTCTTAGTATCTAATTTGAAAGGAACCCAAATGTTAAACATGTTGGGGTTGGAGTAGTTTGAGGATGGGTGATCGAACGGAAAATTTGACTTGAGATTTAGTGTGTAGTTAGTGATAAAGTGTGTGGGTTAGTGGATAATTAAATGTGTGGCTAAGTAAGAAATAAAAAAGTGTCAACGACCTGTCTATCAAGCTGGCTGATGGGCTGCCACCTTGGGCCTTGGCCTGCTTCGGAACGACACACGAGCACATATAGGAGCAGAGCGGCCACAATGGAACGCGGCTTGGAACAGAACGGAACGGACGGCCTCGGCCGGAAGGCGAGGATAGGCTAGCGTATGGCTAGGGTTCATCTTCTTCCTCCCAAATCCCTCTAGTTCCTCGTCTGATCTCTCTGTAACTTGAACCAGATGTCTAATTAAGTGATACTAGTACTGGGACTCTTACAATTGGTATCAGAGCCAGTCGATCCATCCCCAAAATTCCACCAAATCCCGCACTCCACCCGATTCGTTCTCCGGCAGCGAGCCGAAGTCATGGATTCGCTATCCCCGGAGTCCCGAGCCCTGTACGAGATCCTCATGGCCGACACCACGGAGATATACGAGTCCAAGTTCGCCGCGTACAAGAAGAAGGTTCTCGACGCCATGAAGTCGACCGCGCCCTTGCGCGTCCCGAGCGGCGCCTGCTTCCGTGAGCCATGCCCAAGGTCGACCCCCACCTCTACGGCCGCGTCCGCTTCGAGCGACATCACCAGGAACGGCGCCGCTACACCGGCCACTGTCCTGTCGAGCTCGTCCGCAAGCGCCCCGATGGCATCTGTTGCGAGCTCGGCCTCGTCTCCAGCCCCTGCAGCAGCCACAAGCGCGTCGGCGTGTCCGCGTGCACCATGCAACGCCGCCCCCATCTCCAGCCCGGCGACGCCTGATGCAAGCCGCGCCGTCCTCAACGCCAAGCGCGACTCATCCAAGGATGACCTCAGCCCGGAGGCCCGGCGTGTCTACGACTACATCGTCGGCAACTCCGATGAGTACGTTCCTGTCGCAGCTATCACCGCCACAAGCTCGGCCTCTATGGTGGCGTTGGCCTCCCCACCAGCCAGTGTCTTCTCTGCGACCACAACGAATGAGACGGACCCCTCTTCCGTGATGCCCGCAACCTGCTCGGCAGAATGGCCAAGCCACGATGATGATGTATCAGTGTCTGTGCTCATTTCGTCTACAACAAAAACTTCATCCACGACCATTGGCGATGTCCTCTCCGAGCTTGCTGTACCTATTGGAGACAACAAGGCACTCGACGTTGATGCCACTGACTACACTTCACCGACGATCACCATCTGCTTGCCGGGTGGTTCCATTCATAGCATCAGTGGAGAAGACCCCGTGCATGTGACTCCATGGAATGTGCACACAGTCCTCAAGGTGCCTCCAAGGAATTCGCCAAGGCCACCAGTTGTGTCGTTGATTGTTCCAGAGCTGTTTACATGGTCACCCACCTGTTCAACCGATTGCTTATTCTACGGTATCAAGACGTCATCAAGGATGCTGCCTGGCACATACATGGAGTTCAGTATTGGGTCTAATGTGAGTACAATGGCGCCATGGCCACCACCCAGCTGCACTCGTGCAAGACCACCACTGATCCGTGGACAGAACTCATGCCATCATGCACAGCAAAAGCGTGGCAAGGAACTCTTAGTAAGTTTGGACAGAATGGAGAATTGGAATGCAATCTGGCTTGGTGTGGCGCTAAAGCCTCCATGGTCTCCTCTTGGTGTGTGCATAAATCTGCCAATGAATGTCTGTATGATACACACCGTGGTGTCACTCGCCACCTCGCCAATGGAGTATTTCCATGGCATAGTAGCCTCCGGGAAGAGAAATGACACCAACTGCGACATTGCCCAGCCCGTCCTTATCAGTTTTGAGTATGTTGACCTTGCCATTGTCAGTGTGCCTCCGGGAAGAGAAATGAACATGCTACTTGGTGCACTCTCACCAGCCGCTGAGATCAAGCGCCCACCATGGCCTCCACCACCGGAGCTTGTATTCATGCTGTTAATGGTGGTACTCCAGCCAACAAGAGTAGGAGAATTCCAGCCTCGGGCACAGGCTTTTGATACAGATTGTGAGCATCAGCATTGGCCATGTTTCCTGCAAGAAACCTATAACTTCATGTTCTCCGATGTTGCAGTTCATTCACTAGTTCATGCTGAGAGGGGAGGTTGGTTTCAGTTTTGCTCTGTTGGAAGGGCTTCCTTGTACAGTTATGGCCCTACGAAATTTCAGTGGGAAATTGCATGGCCATCTACAACATTGGCATACTCTATTCATTACGGTATGCACATGTACCTTTCCCTGGAGTGCTCTATTGTAATATGTTATTTGGAGATTGAGATAAAATGTGTGCCGCACATGCACTGGGATCCTGGTGGTTTTAGTCAACATTGGCTTGGAGTGAAGACAAAATTCAGGAAGTTTGCATGGTTACTCATGGGGTCATATTTGGCTAGTTCAAAATCTGGAAAAAGTGAGCTGGTCATTCTCAGGGAGTCAATGCCACCCTTGAACCAGTTGATTTTGAATGTGTACCATACATTTTCTCCTGGCACTCCTATTGAAGTTGGCCTTCTGAAGGACGTTCTAGTACAAGATCGGCTTATCTGCTTAAATGGACACATTATTCCGTGTGGTTTTGAGCTTCTCCCATGGAAAATTGCATGGACTCTCGTCTTGGAGTTATTACCAGTGTAGTGGAAGTTGTGGTAATTATTCAGCTGACCTGACCTTTAGCTGTACGAGCTACGCATGCGCGAGGAAAATTCATCAAGGATCTTCAAGTGATCAAACAACTCGGCCCTGGAATTGTGTGGTATTTTTGCAACCGAAGCCCCCATGGTCAGATATTGCTCCAACCAATTCTGTTGATGTTGCTGATTCCTTGCATATCACTGACGTTTATATGGAGATTAATCAGTTTGGGCCGTTTGCTAGTCATGGCAGCCGACTATCACAAGTCTGGATCCTTTATCTTCCTGTTACATGCATTGTACAGTGTGGGTCTGAGCTCATGCCGTGGGAAATTGCAAATTCAAGGAATGCTATCTGGACATATACTAAACAAGTGCTCATTCTTGATGCGGCCACCGGTGTCAACTGGAATAGCACTCCATTGTCGTCCTTGAAGCTGACATGGGACCCTGGTGGATATAGGCAACATCCGCTTGAGGGCAAGCCGGATTTTAAGGAGGGGGGATTGTCAACGACCTGTCTATCAAGCTGGCTGATGGGCTGCCACCTTGGGCCTTGGCCTGCTTCGGAACGACACACGAGCACATATAGGAGCAGAGCGGCCACAATGGAACGCGGCTTGGAACAGAACGGAACGGACGGCCTCGGCCGGAAGGCGAGGATAGGCTAGCGTATGGCTAGGGTTCATCTTCTTCCTCCCAAATCCCTCTAGTTCCTCGTCTGATCTCTCTGTAACTTGAACCAGATGTCTAATTAAGTGATACTAGTACTGGGACTCTTACAAAAAGTAAAACAAAAAACATGAAAAAAAGAAAAACATAAAATTAAATGAGAATCAAAAACAGAAAAAAACAAAAAACACTAATGTCAGAGATCGTATTATGAACCGGGACAAATAGCCACCCTATTTGTCCCGGGTCGTGGCGTGCCCGGGACAAAAAGGCACACTATTTGTTCCAAGCACGTTGTCACGGGAGCGGGACAAATAGCCCACACGGCCAGGGACAAGTGGCCTGTTTTGCTCTAGTGGACACGTCGACCCAATATTTATGAAATGCTCTTAAAGATAGGGATGTATGTTCATACATTCATCTGGGTGACTGGACGAGTATATGTCAGCTTTCGCTTTCATACTATGTCGCAACAAAAATAAATTTCTTTTTACGCTGACTGTGATGGTGGACCCGACTTCGGAGCACCATATGCTAGTTGCGGTAAATAACCAGGTCGCCGCCTAGACAAGTCTGATTCATGAATCTGGTCTTAACCGAACTTAACACAGTGTCAAGAGTCCGTCAACTTAGCATATACATTTTTCACGGTGTAACTGCCTTGCTAGGTACTATCTGCATTGTCAAATTAGGTCGTTTTCTTGTTACGTACATGCCTCAAAATTTTCACTAGTTTTATTTCTTGATTAGCACAGTGGCCTCACAAATGTGAGGGCAACATATATATGAAGGTGTCGATATAGTATGATTATAGAAACTTACATTATGTGATTTATTATACTCGTCAATTTTCAATTGATTTAGAGTTGTAAAACCATGTATGTTGATGTCTAAATAATAAATTATCATCAGTGACTTTGAATTATCAATTATTCATAGTCTATAATAATTAGGATACAATATATCAATGGTGAGATGATGACATATAAATGGATAAAATAGCTCTAAAAACACAGAACACAAAATGCTAATTTGTTTTGGATCGGGTATAATTTTTAAAGATTTATAAATATTTAATGGAAAAAAGTTTCTTCCGGAAAGTAAATAAAATAAATCATGATGAACGGTAGAGCAAGTATATATCGAGTATTTTAATTTATATAGTCCTAATCAATGTTTTGAAAATGTCCCATTTAGTAAACAATCTCCTAGATGTAGTTTTCAACTTTTATGTAAATATACTAAAAAACATTGAAATCAGTAAATTATTTCTCTGCTAAAATTTAAACAAATTATTTAATCACTTAAGTAGTCATTGTTAATCTGATTTGAGTCCACCATATCTTACCGCCATCAATCTATTTGGTCTACATTCATGTATTCTTATACCATACTGATGTTTTTCCGGTCAATACCAACCCCTTCTTTTTCCTCTAAGAATATATGCTCTCGGTGATTCTCCAAATTTGCCACAAAATTACAAATGTCTCCAGCATAGAGATTGAGAAGATCACCCATTGATCGTCAATCATATTCTTAGCAAGAGACTTGGTTGGAATCAGTTCAACACTCCTCTTAACGGTGTACTTCATCTTTAACCTATGACGATGCTGACACAACAAATCACTTACTCTGGAATATGACTAATTTAGGGTGCTTAGAAACTATGCTAGATTTATTCAAAATACTTAAATAACATGAGAATAAGGTGACTTAGGGGATTTTTTGATACACTTTCATGTAAGTAGAGACCATCGACAGTGTTATTTTTCTAGACAACACATATACTTAATACTTAATTCCATTTTTTTTGTTGATAAAACCTTTTGCATGAGGGGAAGACAAGTTACTACTCTCTCCGTATCAAAATATAATATGTTTAAATCTTTAATAGTTCACATGTATCTAGACATGTTTTAGTGTAAGGTTTAAATGAATCTTGCATTTAAACATGTCTAAATACATACGGATAAAAAAGAAAAAATATCCTACATTTTGATACAGAGGGAATATTAAACAATAAAGTTGTAAAGGCATGCCTAACCATTTTCTATCATAATCATGCAACTTACGAAGTGCATGAATCACTGGACGTGATTAGATTAAGGTGTTAATGCATGCATTTCAAACGTGCATGAATCGTTGGTGTACATGTTTTGATTAAAGTCGTACGGTATAGATACATATATACATGCTTTCATCCATGGCGAGAATGTCAGCTGTAACCGAGCGAAGAAAACAACATGAAGTCTCCGGTCGAACGGCCGGTAAACGGCCAGTGTGGAGTCCAACGTCAATACGGTAGCTCTATCATCTGTTTTATGCGATCAGCTTTCGGATCGGTTTATTTATGTCCCGTACGTGCCTTTTATTGAATTAAAATGATGTGGATTAATGTGATGTCTCTATTCTAAACACCCGTATTGTGCTTTTAGTATATAATAAATTGTTCCGAGAAATTCCGATCTGAAACTTTTTTCAATAAAGGGAATATAGTAATAAGAATAAGATATAAATTACAACGAGCCTCTATACAAGTACTCCCTTCATCCCGGTTTATAGAATCAATTAGCAATTCTCTAGAACCCAGACAAGAGTCTATTGGGTGAGAAAAATTCTTAAAGACGATATTTATTGCATAAATGACCAATGACTAGCACATGCATTAGCTTAGTTAATTGAAGTTCTAAATATGATTGGTGGAGGGAAGCAACATGTGTAATTAAAGGGGTATTAATTACCTAAACTGCATCCTATTATTTGAAAAATCAGGTTTTGGAATTGCATCCTATACACCGGTATGGAGGGAGTACTCTAGATATTAATACCGCACACAATTGAAATAACAGAAGAATGAAAAAAACAGGCCAAAGAAGACTTAACCATAGCTCCCGCGACTTAACCGACGGCGTCTTGTCTCCTTCCGTATCGGGTCTCGCTGGAGGCACCAGCGGTGTTGATCCTCGAGTGGCAAAGGTACAGCCCCGGCCGGAGAGCGGCGTGGCGGCAGCGTCGCGCGGAAAGTTGCAGGGCGGTGCAGAGTTGCCAGCGGCGGCGCGTGGCAGCGCAACACAAGAAGATCTAGATCGGATCCATGTGGCCCAGATTGAGCCCGGGTGTCCCCGATCGGACCCGTGTTCCCCTGATCCGGATCTGTGGTGTCCCAAGCAGGGCCTGGCGGGCCCATCTAAATCGAAATGTGTCGGTTGTAGTTTGTTCAGTAGCGTGCGTCAAGGTAGATGGTGTTGGGGCAGCAACGATGGAGGCCGGCCTGTTGCAGCAGGGTAGCAGGCACATGGCCTTATTCGGGTTGGCGTGCCCCTGATACGTCTCCAACGTATGTATAATTTTTTATGTTCGATGCTATATTATAACATGTTTTGTATGCATTTTATATAGTTTTATGCATTTTCTGAGACTAACCTATTAACAAGATGCCACAGTGCCAGTTCCATGTTTTCTGCTGTTTTGGGTTTCAGAAAAGTACTTAAGGAAACATTCTCGGAATTGGATGATTTCTTTTCTGAAGTCAGTTTTTCATCGGGAACTTTCCAGAAAGTCGAACATGAGATGAAGTGGGCCACCGAGGTGGCGCCAACCCGTGCTCACGCGGTAGGGCTTCTGGCCGCGCGAGGACCACGTGTGGGCCCCTCGGGGCGCCACCGCCTTCGCCCGGTCGCCTACAAATACCCCTAGACTAAAAACCCTAGCATGGTGTTCATATTTTTCTCCACGGGTCCCGAGCCACCGTCGTCGTCAACACCAATTCGAGAGAGATCGGAGCTTCTCCCCGGCACCCTGCTGGGAGGGGGATTCGTCACCGGAGGCCTCTACGTCGCCATGACCACCTCCGGACTGATGCGTGAGTAGTCTACCGTTGGACTACGGGTCCATAGAAGTAGCTAGATGGTTATCTTCTCTTCTTGTGCTAGCATGTTTAGATCTTGTGAGCTGCCTATCATGATCAAGATCACCGTTATGTAACACTTCATGTTGTGTTTGCTGGGATCCGATGAATATTGAGTACTAAAGTTATTGTTTCATAATATATCATGTGTGTGCTATTTAATGATATTGCATGCTCTCTGTTACTTGTGTATGCTCTGGCCAAGTAGATGCTTGTGACTCCAAGAGGGGGTATTTATGCTCGATAGTAGGTTCATGTCTCTATTTAATCTGGGGTGGTGACAGCTAGGTCTAAGGTTGTAGATGTACCGTTGCTACTAGGGATAAAACAGTAGTACTTTAGACAAGGATGATGTTACTTACTTACTTTATACATAGTGCTTAAGGCGATAATATGTTGCATGCAACTTAATACTAAAAGGGGTGCGGATGCTAACCGTAAGGTGGATTATTAGTCATAGATGCAGTTGGAACGATCTATGTATATTGTTGTAATGCCCGAATGAGTCTCACATCTGACATCATAACGTTAGTATATGCATTGGTTTGCTCATCATTATTTTATCAATTGCCCAGCTGTAATTTGTTTACCCGCATGAATGTTATTATTATTTATGGATGGGCCCCGGTCCTTCTCTTTAATCTGATAAAACCACAACTTCAAACCTGTTACTTTCTGCAAACAAACATCTTTCTTCCACACATACGTTTAAGCCTTTGTCACAGCAAGCCGGTGAGATTGACAACATCACTGTTAAGTTGGGGCAAAGTATCTTGATTGTTTGTGTGCAGGCTCCACGTTGGTAATCATAAACAGCGCTGCCAACAACCTCGAGTGAATCCTCATTTCCTACTCGATCGATAAACGTTGGTTTCATAACTGAGGGAAACTTGCTGCTGCACTACTTCACACCTCCCTCTTGGGGTCTCCCAACAACACACCCACCATGTGCATCAGACCCTGTCGGGGCTTTACGAGCCAAGTGAGCCCGACCGAACCTTGCAGGGACTGTTTTGCTCGACAGCTGCGTCCAGTCGACTACCGTCTTCGGCGGTGGACGTAGTTCCCTCACTACAACAAATATGTCAACTCGTGGCCTTCTCTTAACGACCAAGTTTTTTTTGTCATAAATTTGTGACCATTTCAAACTTGTTGGTCATAACCCACTTGAGAGGGCCGAAATCCCCAAACTTTATGATCTATTTTACAAAGGTCATAACACGCCGACATCAATTGGTCATAAATACTAACAACACTGATATATTGGCGTGACTGGGCTCACACATAAGCCATCTCACCTACATGTCAATGCCTCTCGCCTACATGTCATTGCCTATGTGTCTTTGTTCTTACGTGTCACCACACTGACATGTACTCGAGAGGGACGAAATCCCCAAACTTTATGACCTTCTATTTTAGGAAGGTCATAACACACCGACATCAATTGGTCATAAATACTAACAACACTGATATATTGGCGTGACTGGGCTCACACATAAGCCATCTCACCTACATGTCAATGCCTCTCGCCTACATGTCATTGCCTATGTGTCTTTGTGCTTACGTGTCACCACACTGACATGTAGGGCCTATTTGTCAGTATGCGTTGACTGTTGACCATCTGACAGGTGGGACCTGTATATGATGTGTGGGAGACACCTCCATCTAGACTGACATATGGGACCCGGCTCAACCTACTCGCCCAACACCATCCTAGTGCGTATGACCCGCAATGCACCTACTGACAGTTGGAACCCGTCCCATCCAGCGTGACATGTGGGCACACCGCCTGACGTGCGGGACCCAACGATTTGAAGTAAAAGATATACGTGTTGTCATAAAAGATATACGTCGGGGGGATAGAAACTTTTCCAGAGAACACCACCTTGCGCTGCCGCCATCGCGAACCCTAGTTCGGGGACCAGAAGTCTCTGTTCCGGTACCCTGTCGGGACGGGGAATCAAAGGGGATCATCGCCATCGTCATCTCCACCGCCTCTCCATCAACCATTCATGTTTCCCCATCCATGAGTGAGTAATTCACCGTTGTAGGCTTGAAGGGATGGTAGGGATTGGATGAGATCACTCATGTAATAGTTGTAAGATTGTTAGGGCATAGTGCCTAGTATCCGTTATCGGTGTTTTACGTCATTGTTGCAACTTGTTATGCTTAATGCTTGACACTAGGGCCCGAGTGCCATGATTTCAGATCTGAACATGTTATTGAATTATTATGATAATTATTGTTTTGGATCATATCTATGAGTTGTATACACACGTTATTGTCCGGAACCGATGGCCCCAAAGTGACAGCAATTGGGATAACCGGAGGGAATGGCTATGATGTGAGGATCACATGTATTCATGGAGTGTTAATGCTTTGCTCCGGTACTTTATTAAAAGGAGTACCTTAATTGCCAGTAGTTTCCCTTGAGGCTCCACTTCAAACGGGCTGGCAGGACAAAAGATGATGTGCAAGTTTCTCATTGCGAGCATGCACAACTAAATTGGAATACATGCTTATGATTAGTTAATACTTGGATGCTTTATATTATTTATCTGCAAATGCTTATGCTATGTTATTAAATGAATTATCTCGTCCATGCAACGCCCGTACATCCGTCACTGTGCCTACAATATTTTAATCCTACTGTCTACATCAATCACCATCGCTATCTAAATTCTCCTACTACTGTTATTTCACTACTGTCTCTGCTATAAACTGGTGCTACTGATAATCTTTCTCGAGCAAGTCTATTCTCAGGTGCAGCTGATCTGACAAATAATTTTTAAAGCTTACAAATATTCTTTGTCTCCCCTTATGTCGAATCAGTAAATTTGGGTTTTAGTTCCCTCGAACACTGTTGCGATCCCCTATACTTGTGGGTCACCAAGACTATTTTCTAGCGCCGTTGCCGGGGAGCATAGCTTTATTTGCAAGCCCATCTGAGTGTGATATTGTTCGCTGGAATTTATTCATCATGGAAAGAAATGCTGATAAGAAGTTTCCCATTGTGCCTTCCGCTACAACGAAAGGTACGGCTCTGAACCCTGCTGCTGCGCTTGACTCTAATGTTCTTGATGAAACTGATGAAGGGAATATGCCCTAGAGGCACTTAATAAACATAGTTTATTAATTTTCAAAAAAAAATAGTTTATTGGTTATATTCCAATTGTTCATTATATGTTTTATACTATGCTATAAATGTATTAAGCGGAAACATTAATACAGGTGTGGTAGATAAACAAACAGGTCCCTAGTAGCCTCTACTAAGACTAGTTTCGTTGCGCGATTGATGATCGAGGTTTTCCGATCATAGGGCATGGCGCCGGTCAGTAATGGATGTCATGTCGTTGGTTGAACGATGTGATGGACATACCCAGTATTTATAGGACATAGTCTACGCCTTAAGACCTTGAGACCAACTCTTATTGTTATTCCTGGAAGATACTTTGATTGCACCAAACGTCATATCTTATTTAGTGTGACAATAACGGTGATACTTTTGGGTATCGGAAGGGGGTAGTTGAGACGAGGGGTCAACAACAGGATTTGTCAGTCCGCATAGCCGGATAGATACTCTATGGCCCACTCGGTGAGATTATGTCAAATGAGTTTGCAAACATGTGACTAGGTCACCAGCTGACATAATATCATGGACGAGTAGAAGATAGTGTTGTCGGTAACGAGATCATGCTAGATATGGAGATATCTGAGAATGATGCTCGGACACGCTAAGTATCGCCATGACAAAGGGTTTAAGACTAGACGTTCAGGTTTGATAGATGAAAGTCATTTGTTATATCACAGGGATTAATTCATGGGGTCCAGGCCTACGGGTTAGTCATTGATCGGAGAGGAGTCTCGATCAAGTCTGTTATTATATCGAACCGCTAGGGTAACACACTTAAGGGGTTTCGACAAGACAACCGGAAAGGAAAGAGATCACCGGGAACGTCCCGGGAATGGTCCGATGGAGATCGGGCAGCGACGAAATAGTTTTCGGAGCTAGAATAAATTATATATATATATTATGTTTGATATTAATTAGTGTAATTAATGTTTAATATGATTTTATATATTTATTTTTGAATTTATTTAGGCTGATTTCCTTAAATGGGCCTTCTGGTCGAAAGAAGGCCCATGGGGGGGGGGACCCTCAAGGGGAAATTTAGTGGGGGGCTTGGCCGGCCTAGGTGGGCCAAATGGGGCCCACCTAGGGCCGGTGCATCCACTAGAGCCGCACCAGGAAGTGGGGGATAGTCCCACATTGCCTACCTGGCAAGGTTGGCTCCCCCGGGAGCCTATATAAAAAGGGGCACCCCTGGTTTTTAATTCACTAATTAATTCCCTAATTCTCTCTCGATCTCGTGATTCCCTTCATCGGAGTTGCGCCAAGTAGAGAAGGGGGATCTCTCCACCATAGCCCGCTGCCGCGCTGCTGGTGTTCCGGTCCAAGTCTTCCGCTGCTCATCCTGGACTGGAGCTTCGGAGGCCGTCATCTCCACCGTATGTGTGTAACGCCCTACGAGGTGCTGCGCTAGCGGTACTCGGAGGCCTACTTCCACCAGACCTCGAGGTCATCTTCGCCGTCTTCGTCGCGCCGAGTTCTTCGTGACCTAGAGGTCGGCTACGTCGTCTTCGTCGTCAACGCCTGTGCGGGAGCGTAATCCCCGCTATTCGGTCTACGAGGGTATGTATTCCGATCTCCACCGTACTACTATATCTGCATAGTGTAGATCTTGGCTAGTTTAAGGATATCTTTGCTAGGAAATTTTTTGTTTTCTGCATGCGATCCCCTTCAACTGGTTCATTAGGTCCCTTTTTAAATGCTACTATTGCTAAATATAAACAAATTGAAAATGCTGAAATTCCTGATGAAAATGCTGAAACACCTGTTAATTCACCTGAATTTACTTGTGATACTGATGATGAGTGTGATGATATGTATGTGAATCTTGATGATGCTCTTGTTCAAGAAATTAATACTATGAGAGATGGTAATGCCTTTGAAAAACTTGTTAACAAACGTTCTGTTAAATATAAGTTATCTCCTGATGCTAAATTTGCTACATCTCCTGTAAACATAAAAGATAAAGATTATGATTTCTCTATTGATTTGGCTCATATAGCTATAGTTGAAAGAGAACCTTTCTGTGGAACTGAAAATGAAAGTGTTGTAGAACACATGAGTGTATTGTCTGATTTGAGTGGAATATTTCCTGAGGACATTAAAATGCGCACTTACTTTGTTGCTAAAATATTTCCTTTGTCATTAAAAGGAGAAGCTAAAACTTGGTATAATAACTTGTCTCCTGGTTCCATCACTAGTCCTAAGGGTTTGCTTGATGCTTTCTTTCGAAAATATTTCCCTGCTAGTGCTCAACATGACGCCTTACTAAAAATCTATAATTTTAATCAAGAAGAGGGTGAGAAATTGCCCAAAGCTTGGACACGCTTTTGTTGCATCTTGGGGGGGCAAACGAACCATGATTTGGAGAAAAATGATCTACTTGATATATTTTATAGTGGACTAACTGCTGAATCTTGTACATACCTGCATAGTTTTGCTAGTTGTGTTTTCAGGAAAAGGACTCCCGAAGAAGCTGAAGAATTATTGGCTACAATATGTATGAATAATGATGATTGGGATATTCCTGAACCTACTCCAACACCTCCACCAATACCGAAGAAGAGAGGTATGATTGAATTAAATGAAGAAACGACGAGAGAAGCTAAAAGATCTCTTTAAGAAAGTTGTATTAAATCTGAAAATGTGAAGTATTTACCTCCTATTGAAGAATTATGTAAGCCCATTCCTCCTCCAACCGTTATTGAGGTACACTCTCTCCAAAGGTTTGATGATAGAGATATTCCTTACTCTAAACCTCCTGCTCAATGCTTTGATTATTTTATTGTTAAGCAATGCAATTTTAATACAAGAATAGAGAATCACCTAATGAAAAATTCTCATGTTATTAGTGATTCACATGATATTGTTGATAGAACTGCTAATGATGTTAAAGTGCTAATTAAACACTTTCATATGGTTCAAACTCAAATAGATCAACTCACTAAAGTGCAAAAAGAATTGCTAGAAAACAACTCTATTGCTAAAGAAAAACTTGTTTGTGAAGTAACAACTAGAGGTGGTAAATCTACTCAGAATCCTTTGTATCATGAAGGACATGATAAAAGAATTGAACAAGATTCTCAACGAGTGAATGAACCTAGTATTCCTTCAAGGAAAAAGAAAAGGAAACATAAAACTGTTGTAGAATCCTCTGAACTTGTTATTGATCCTAATAGTATATCTGTTTCTGATGCTGAAACTGAAAGAGGTAATGAACACAACAATGATAATGCTGATAACAATGATAAGGATAAAAATGTTAATTTGGATCTGGAAGAAATAGAAGAAGAACCTGAAAAACATGCTAAAAATAAAAGGTACACTAAAGAAGATTTTATTGCTAAGAAACATGGTAGTGAAAGAGAACCTTGGGTCCAAAAACCAATGCCTTTTCCTGCTAAGAAACTTAAATCTAAAGAGGAAGATCATTATAATAGATTTTGTGACTGGATGAAACCATTGTTCTTGCAAATTCCTTTGACTGATGCTATTAAGTTGCCTCCTTATTCTAAATATATGAAAGATATTGTGACTAACAAAAGGAAAATTCCTAAAGGGGGAATATCTAGTATGCTTGGTAATTACTCTTTTTAATGGTAAGGTTCCAAAGAAGCTTGGTGATCCAGGTATACCAACTATTCCTTACTCTATCAAAAATAATTATGTTAAAACTTCTCTATGTGATTTGGGAGCTGGAGTTAGTGTTATGCCTTTCTCTCTTTACAAGAGACTTCACCTTAATAAATTGATACCTACTGATATGTCTTTGCAAATGGCTGATAAATCTACTACTGTTCCTGTTGGAATTTGTGAGGATGTTCTTGTCCAAATAACTACCAATTGTTTAATTATGACTGACTGTGTTGTTCTTCAAATGCCTGAAGATGATAATGTCTATTATTCTTGGAAGACCTTTTCTAAATACTGCAGGGTATGTTATTGATTGCAATAAAAGAAAAGTTACTTTTAATGTTAATGACAAGGAGCATACTGTTTATTTTCCCAAGAAAGTTGATAGAATGCGTGGAGTTAATACAATTACCAATTTGAGGCCTATTAGAGTGGGAAATATTGATTGCCCATATAAAGAAGAATTCAAAACTCTCATGATTGAATCCATACCCATTCATTATAAGGTAACATGAGTGTCTCATATGGTTTAAAATCTTTCATGTCATGTAAAATTCATTTGGTGACAAGACTTGATCAACCTTGTTAACAAGTGCATTTTAAATGCATAAAGAGGCTAAACAATTTTACTTATCTCCTCCTTGCTATACCTACTGTAATGTTACTTAGTTTGCAATGTTTAGTTGAATTTGTTGTTAGAAAATAATTTTTCAGTATTGAATTTAATAGTGCAAAATACCAGAAAATAAAAAAAAATAAAGTTTCTCAGAATATTAAAAAATTTATATGAAAAATCCATTTTTTGAGGAGGGTCCTGGAAGTGCCAGAGAGCCACCAGGGGGACCCCCTGGTCCACCACACCACCTGGTGGCGCGGCGCCAGCACATGGTGTGGGGCCCATAGGCCCCCCACTTGCTCTCTCTCTTTCCCCTGCCTTCCTCTTCCCCAAAAATCACTTTTGGATAGCTCCAACTCGTGTTCTTGCTGCTCATCTCCTGTGATTTCGATCTCCACATTCAGACAATTTCTGGTACTGAAATTTGGTGCATCTCCTCTCCGGTATGTGACTCCTCCGGATATCCAAGTGGAATTTTATTTAATGGTGTATATATAAAGTATTTTGCTGTTGTAGATATCTTGTTTAGTGAGTTTTAATGCTTGTTCTAAGTTGATGAAACTAGTTTTGATGCATGCTTAAGCCTCTACCAAGTCACTATAGTGGTTTCCCTTCATTTAGTTGAAAAAAAAATCGATTTTTATGATGTTTGTTAAAAATTTCAGAACATGGAAGGGAACTCATTTGCACTAAATCCTCATGATCTAGTGTTGGAAGGGAAGTATAAAGTTCGAAGAGAAGAAGGAATGTACCCTGCCGTCTACACGTGCTCTCAATTCATGGACCTTGCAGGGATAACACAAGAATTTTATACTCTCATATCTAATGCAGGATTAAAACATTTTCTTGAGAATCTACCTTACCAATATGCTATTTTGTCTATGTCGGTGGTGCAAAATTTTCATTGCAATTTGAACTCATCTAACCCCACCCCACCGTGCATTACACAATCTACAACAAATCTGTGGACTTGCCTTTCGATGTTTTCTGTTCAGCTATGAAGGTTCCAAATAGAGGATCAGTGGAGAAGCCAAGGGGTAACCCAAGGCTATTGATGGATGTGTATGAAGAAATCTGCTATGGGAGAAGTTTCTCTAAGGAGGACGGTAAAAACATGAGTATTCATCTCCCTTCCATTCGCTATTTTGCATATTTCACTGCTAAGTGTGTTATCGCTAGGAGATCTACTGGTAAATTAGGCTTGCCTGATTTAGCTTTTCTTGCTGCTGCATTGCGTCGTGATAGGACTTATAACCTGGGTGCTCTCATTGCTCACTGTTTCGCGGTCAACCGCGAGAAGGGAGGAATTTGGGGGGGACTAGTTGCTTCACGATTGTTAGGTTTGCATTGTTTAGACCCTCATCCTAATGATTTGCTGTTATCTATGGAAAGACTTGATATTGAGTGTATGAAGAGTCATGAATTTATTGTTGAAGGTGGTAACTTACATTATCTTACTTATACCATAACTTATCCAAAGAGGAAACACCTCAGAGTAACTACCATTGAGAGAATTGTTATCTTGCATGCGCCTCTTCTTAACTTTGTTAGCAAAGGGAACTTATCAGTCTCAGAGGATGAATTGGATACACTTGGGGAGCAGCCTAGCCCGGATAGTAGGGGCCACTACGAGGAGCATGGGGGTGTTTTAGTATATAGTATTAGCATGCTTAGTATTTATTTCTGTTCAATATGCAAAAACACAAAAATATTTTGCTTTGTTGCGTGTTGTTTTGCGTAGGGACAGATTTCTGTTGTCCACAGTTAAATTCATAACTTATTACAGGAATGTCGGAATGACCTGAAATTTGGTGTACGCAACTTTCATTAGTTTTGAGTTTTCTGATCTGGGCATGTTAAGGCACTCGAAAAAATTCGTCTTTGCTGGTTGTTCTGTTTTTCGTTTCTAAATCCAAAAACCCAAAAATATTTGCTATTTCTCTTTGCTTTTGTATAGTTTGTTTCAGAGGTCATTATCTTCAATTACTCCATGGAGTTTGGTTATTATTTCATATCTTTCAAGCACACAAGTGATAAGGCAATTATGATGATCTCTGGCAATTTTGAGTTGGGTAAGAGGCTGGTAATGAACTCTATTTGTTTCTCATTTTTGTACATATACTCATTCATGTGAGCATACTTAGATGGTTCACATAAGGTATATGTCAATTGGTGGATGCTTAGTAGTTCGTGTTCTCTTATGATCGTTTCCAATTTATTTATGATGGATGTCATGTCTCTTTGGATATTTGCTTGCATTGCTTTGCTCATAATAGAATATGACATTGTGGTATCCTCCTCTGAATAATTCATTTCAATCGACTTGGCACATGCTTACACATGTTATGACTGAAAACAAAAAGTCAATTAAGCCTTGATGACATATATTGACTAAGATTTCTTGTATCTTTATTATGCCTCCGTTAATTCTATTTCGTCGCAAGCATGATTATGACGGTTATTGCTCTCTTGAATTGTCGCTTCCCGTCTTTTGCTAGCCTCCACTTGTACTAAGCTGAGAAAATGCTTGTGCTTCCAAATCCTTGAAAACCAAGTTATTCCAAAGAGTAAACCATAGATCTATACATGGCAATTTCAAACCATTCAAGTAAGCTTCCTCTTAGGGTTTCCCAACAACACCACCGTGTTCATCAGCCGACTCCACCGACAGGTCCGAGGAGGAGGACCCAAAGTTGACTAAGGGCAATGAGGAGGAGGACGATGAACAAGAGGATAAGGAGGAGGACGAGGAGGACTCCGACGAAGACGACGAACCGCTGGCCAAGAAGCAACACATGTAGGAGCCGAGGTCGAGGCCGACGTACGTAGTAGCAGTAGCAGTGCATTAGTTGCACTGCTACTGATTAGTAGTAGTATTAGGCCACCGCCGGCGTAGTAGCAGTGTTGCATGCATAGCTAATCTTTTATAATTGTTAATATATTCCTAATATAATACTATTCGAGTTATAAATCGAGTTTTAATTAGTAGTAGTAGTTTCAATTAGTAGTAGCGTTTTCAATTCGAGTTTAAAATAGAGTTTCAGTTTTCAAATCGAGTTATGAATTCTATTATAAATCAATTCGAGTTATAAATCCAGTTTCAATTAGTAGTAGCAGTTTCACTAAACAATGACGTGCTAATAAACTAATTGACAGGTCAATTACTTCAGTTAATTCAATTTTAATTTAGTTGATTATGTGTTAATGAAGGGGATCGCAGGCAGAAAACAATAATTTTCTAACGACGATATCATTAAACTAGCTAGAATCTATACTTTGTAGATATAGTAATACGGAGGAGATCGGTATACATACCCTTGAAGAACGAAAAGCAGGGATTACGCTCCCACACAAGTGTTGACGATGAATACGACGTAGCCGATCTCAAGGTCGTGTAGAGGACGTAGACCTCCCAGCACCACAGAGCGTCACACACGTACGGTGGAGACGACGACCTCCAAAGTTCCAGTCCAGGACGAGCATCGGAAGACTTGGACCGGAACACCAACAACACGGCAGCGAGTGTATGGTGGAGAGAACTCTCTTCTCGGCGCAACTCCGACAAAGGGAATCACGTAATCGAGGAGAAAATAGAGAATTAATTGGATGAATTAAAAAGCTAGGGGACCCTCTATATAAAGGGGAAGGATGGGCGCCAACCTTGCCAGCCGGGCGGTGTGAGACTAAACCCCACCCCCCCCCCCCCCCACCCCCCGCCGGCCAAAGGCATGCGCCGGCCCTAGGTGGTCCCCACTTGGCCCACCTAGGTCGACCTTCCACTAGAAGGCCCATTTAATGAAATCAGACTTTAAAAATTCGAAAATAAATAAATAAAATTATATTGAACTATTAATTACACTAATTAATATTAAACACATATTATATAATTTATTCCGGCTCCGAAAACTATTTTGTCGTTGCCCGATCTCCAACCGACCATTCCGGGACGTTCCCAAAGTTCTCTTTTTCTTACTTTCCTTTCTGGTAAATATGTCGAACCCTTAAGTGTGTCACCCTAGCCGTTCAATATATTAACAGACATGATCGAGACCCCTCTCCGATCAATGACTAATTCGTGGATCTGGACGCCTTGAATTAACCCATGTGAAATAACGAATAACTTTGTTGATCGAACCTAGACGTCGAGTCTTAAACCTAGCTTGATCTTGTTACCGACAACACTATCTTCTACTCGTCCATGATCTTATGTCCAGGTGACCTAGTCACATGCTTGCAATCTCATTTGACATAATCTCACCGAGTGGGCACTAGAGTATCTATCCTGCTATGCGGACTGGCAAATCCCGCTCTTCATCACTCGTCTCAACTACTCACTTCCGATACCCGACAGGAACACATTTATTGTCACACTATTAAGATATGACGTTTGATGCAATTCGGTGTTAACCACGTGTTAATTGGGCCGAGATACCCAACCTGGCGTCAGACTTCCCTTCCTGTCCCCCCTTAAGACTCGCTTCATGTCCCCATTTGAGCAGTCCCACTTGGAGGAGGAGGAGGAGGACCAGTTAGGCCGGTCCCACCAGACTGACCTCACCAGTCAGGCTAAGTGACGATGAAAGTAGGTTGACCAGAGAAAAAAGAATCGTTTAGGCGATTTGCGAGCCAGTCAGGACACGGACGAGAGAAACTACGCGGACATAGCACAAACAGATAAAACTTAGTTAGGTATGGCACAAAATCAATTGTCCATAAGAATATCCGGTTCCGCTATGCATCTTGTATGCATAAAAGTAAAATTCATACATGTGTGCTGACATGCTCATATATATCTAGTGAATTGGAGTGTAAGCAACAAGCGGCATCTTCCGACATTTTTTATTTAGCATTGTGATGTTATCGAGTTGTGGGTCAGAGTCGAGTTGGCGTAAGGATAGTGTTGTCAATCGAGTTCGAACGAATTAGTCTACCCGTCCGGCGACTTCCCGTCCGCACCAACAACGCCAAGCCAGCTCTAGGAGGAGCGGCAGCAATGGGAAGCTGTCGACACGGATTGCAGGTTGAAGATGAAGGGCTTGATGTTCTTATAATTTTTGTTTTCGCCGAGATGTTTTATTCCCTCCGTTCCGGAATATACGACGTTAAACGATTTCACGTACGAACTTCGTCACGTACAAACTATTTTGGTCTTTCCTGTTTTGCCCTCATCTCGCTCGCGCCCCTCTCCTCTCTCATTCCACTCGCTCCTGCGTCGCCGTCCTTCTGGCTCCCCATCGCCGTCGTCTCCCTCTCGCTCCCCGTCTCTCCCCACCGCGGCTGGCTTCTTCCTCACTGTCCCCCCACCGCCGGCTTGCCCACCACCACACGATTCGTCTCACACCCCTAATCCTCGTCATGCCCCGCCTGCTTTTGAGAGTTGGAGGTGGAGAGGCGAGCGGCGTAGGGGATCGAATCCTCGAGACGGGGCGATGCCAGGGCTTTAGAGCAGGAGGAAGAAGAGAGGGGAGCACCACGCAAGCGGTCGCCGGGGAGCGCCCTGCACGGGATACAGCGATTGTGCTCGTACGGCGATCTTGTGCACCGGCGACATGAGGCGAGGAGGTGCTGCGACATCTAGAGCACCAACAACGACCTTTGTTCCAGAGATCTTGGGCGCAGAGGCGCTGGGATATGCGATGAACTGCGCTTCGGAGATCTTGGGTCCAGAGGCGCTAGGATCTGTGACAACCTACGCTCCGGAGATCTTGGGCGCGGAGGCGCTGGGATCTGCGTTGACCTGCTGCAGCTATTCAGATTTGCAGGGCTCGGAACCTGGGATCTACGGCGCCGTGCCCAGTGAGGTGTCCAGCAAGGATCAGCGGGAGCCGGGAGGGTCAGCCTGGTGCTCATGTTCGGCGACGACACGAGCAGGTGTTCCTGGCCGCCGGCGAGCCGAGCGAGCTGGTCGATGTATAACTTCGGGAGGGCATTACTTGTTATTTGCATGAATGAGTGGGGGCAGACATGTCATTTGAGCGATTTTCGCACTACGTCCGAACGTTTTACAATTTGGAACGGAGGGAGTACTGTTTAGTGTTTCTTATAATGGCAGGGTCATTTTCGAAAAGAAAAAAAGATGCAGTTGACAAGGATAACGATGCAGTTGAGAAAGGCGATCGTCAGAGAACAGAGATGCAGTTCACATGGATTAGTTTTTTTTAGTTGACAACAATAACGATGCTTTTTATAAGCATGTACGTGGTTGAGAAATACAAAGATGCGTGTGTCTCAACTCTCAAGTGGCATCATGCATGTTTAGTGCATCGAGTGTTTACTACAACTCACGTATATTCTGCATCTAGTGTGTTCATTGCTTCACGTGTTCTCACTTCATCTCATCTGTTTAGTGTATCTAACGTATTTACTGTACTACTGAAAGAAGTACTACTCAAGTTTTCAAAATAAGTGTCTCAAGTTTGTCAAAACGAACATGTATTTAGACAAAATCATGTCTAGATATAGCAGGTTTTTGATAAAAACTTGAGACAATTATTTGTGAACGGAGAGAGTACTAAAAGTTTAACCCCTCAAGTTTTGATCATAGTTGCAGTTTTAACGAGAAATGTTTGTTCTAATTTTCCGTGCCTTTGTTAAAGCCTTGAAATGAATTTCCAGGTTTTTTCAGTTCCTTTTTCTTTATCCCCTCAGATTCATTTGTTGAAGCTTGTATACACTTTTTTTGTCGTAATTAATAAAGCTCACCGATATCCTTAAAATAAGTAAGTTTTATTGTTTGTGCGGCAAGGGAACCTCCAACGACCCAGCGCATATGGACGCGCCATGTCGATTTCTGTCCTTCGGACAAATGACCTCCTCCAACGGCCCAGCGCATAGGGACAACCGTCCGTGCGGACAGGTTTTCGGCCCCAAACCTGGCCCAAGTTTGGTCCAGATTTGGGGGAGAAAATGGACAGCCTCTTGTCTGCCCTTGTCCACGCTTGGCCTAGCGACACAAACCTACTCTCCTCCCACCTCCTCTCCCACAGAAACCCTCCTCCCACCCCGGCCGCTGCCGCCGCCCGTGCCGCCCTAGCTACCGCCGCCGCCGATGATGGCGGACGGCTTCTCCACTGCCACAGTCGCGGTCGGCGCCGCCCTGTTGAAGGTGAAGAAGGAAAGGCTGCCCGGGTCAGACAAGAGGGCCGAGCGGAGGGAGAAGAAGAGGTTGAAGGACCTCGCCGTCAAGGAGGCGGCGGCGGCGGCGGAGGAGAGGGAGCGTCGGCTCGCCATCAAGGCCGTTTCTTCACGCGACCTCATAGCCACCCAGACCGCGGCGCGGGCGGTTCTTCTTCTCGATGGCCTCATCCCAGCCGCCGTCCCCGAGCCCGTGGCCACGGCGGCGAGTTCCTCGTCCTCCATAGGGAAGTCGCCAAGGTCATCGTCCCCTGGGCTCTCTACGGCCTCGCCGGCTGGGCACCCGGCCACGGCACGCATTTCGCGGCTCGGGTCCCGAGAGACGTCACCGGAGATGGGCACACATGTCCCCGTCCCCGCAGCTCCTACAGCGCTCCTTGACCTCAACGTCACGCCGGCCGCGAGCGCGTGGCGCCGAAGTTTCGGTCGATGTTGGCGGTCGGCACCGTACCCGAGCCTCGGGTGGTCGACTTTGAGGAGCCACCCTTGACGCCGTCCCACCTGGCCTTCTTTGAAGGAGATATGCCCTAGAGGCAAATAAATAAGTAGTATTTATTGCATTATATCATAAGTTTATATTAGGTTTGTGTATTATGCTATAACTGTATTAATCTGAATTATTAATACACGTGTGATACATAGACAACCAGAGTCCCTAGTAAGCCTCTATATGAACTAGTCCATTGTGAAGGGAATATGCCCTAGAGGCACTTAATAAACATAGTTTATTGGCAATATCCCAATCGTTCATTATATGTTTTATACCACGCTATAACTGTATTAAGCAAAAAAATTAATACAGGTGTGGTAGATAAACAACCAGGTCCCTAGTAGCCTCTACTAAGACTAGTTTCGTTGCACGATTGATGATCGAGGTTTTCCGATCATAGAGCATGGCGCCGGTCGGCAATGAAAGTCATATCGTTAGGTTTAACGATGTGATGGACATACCCAGTATTTATAGGACATAGTCATTACGCCTTAAGACCGTGAGACCAACTCTTATTGTTATCCCTGAAAGATATTTTGATCACACCAAACGTCATATCTTATATAGTGTGACAATTATAGGTGATACTTTTGGGTATCGGAAGGGGGTAGTTGAGACGAGGGGTCAACAGCGGGATTTGTCAGTCCGCATAGCCGGATAGATACTCTAGGGCCCACTCGGTGAGATTATGTCGAATGAGTTTGCAAACATGTGACTAGGTCACCACCTGACATAATATCATAGACGAGTAGAAGATAGCGATGTCGGTAACGAGATCATGCTAGGTATGGAGATATCTGAGAATGATACTCGGACACGCTAAGTATCGCCATGACAAAGGGTTTAAAACTAGACGTCCAGGTTTGATAGATGAAAGTCATTCGTTATGTCACAGGGATTAATTCATGGGGTCCAGGCCTACGAGTTAGTCGATGATCATAGAGGAGTCTTGATCGTACCTGTTATTATATCGAACCTCTAGGGTAACACACTTAAGGGGTTTCGACAAGACAACCGGAAAGGAAAGAGATCACCGGGAACGTCCCGGGAATGGTCCGATGGAGATCGGGCAGCGACGAAAGAGTTTTCGGAGCTAGAATAAATTCTATAAAATATGTTCGATATTAATTAGTGTAATTAATGATTAAATATGATTTTATATATTTATTTTCGAATTTTTAAAGGCTGGTTTCCCTAAATGGGCCTTTTGGTGGAAAGAAGGCCCATGAGGGGGGGAAAGTCCCCCCAGGGCTTCGGATTGAGGGAGGGCCGGACTAGGTGGGCAAAATGGGGCCCACCTAGGGCCGGCGCACTGCCCTAGCCGCACCAGGCAATGGGGGATAGTCCCACATTGCCTGGCTGGAAAGGTTGGCTCCCCCTGGGAGCCTATATAAGAAGGGGCATCCCTGGCCTTTTAATTCACCAATTAATTCTCCAGTTCTCTCTCGATCTCGTGATTCCCTTTGTCGGAGTTGCACCGAGTTGAGAGGGGGATCTCTTCCACCATAGCCCGCTGCCGCGCTGCTGGTGTTCCGGTCCAAGTCTTCCGCTGCTCGTCCTGGACTGGAGCTTCGGAGGCCGTCGTCTTCACCGTATGTGTGTGACGCCCTGCGAGGTGCTACGCTAGCGGTACTCGGAGGCCTACTTCCTCCACCCGACCTCGGGGTCATATTCGTCGTCTCCGTCGAGCCGAGTTCTTCGCGACCTAGAGGTCGGCTACGTCGTCTTCGTCGTCAACGCTTGTGCGGGAGCGTAATCCCCGCTATTCGGTCTACGAGGGTATGTATTCCGATCTCCGCCGTACTTCTATATCTGCATAGTGTAGATCTTTGCTAGTTTAAGGATATCGTTGCTAGGAATTTTTTTGTTTTCTACACACGATCCCCTTCAGTGGTATCAGAGCCGATCTATCGTAGATATAGTTGTATGCTGTTAGAACCCGTGTTATGCACGGGGGCACCGTTCCTGTTATTTGCTACCCTCTAGCGTGCACTTGTGATTCCAGCGGCATCGAGTTGATGAAGCGGCCCGGACCGACTTTACGCGTACGCTTACGCGAGACTGGTTCCACTACTGACATACGGCTTGTACCGTATCTGTGTCTGGCGGGTGCATGTTTCTCTCTCTTTAGTTGGCTTTGCATTTTCAATGGAGGGCCCGAAAGGGATGCTTAAACATGCAATTATTGGATCGTTGTTGTGGTAATAAGGTTCGTAGGTATGAAGCGGTTCTATTTACGAAAGCCCCAAGCCACGTAAAACATGCAAAAGATAAAGTAGAAGCGTCTAACTTTATTTTGCAGGGGCTATGTGATATGGTCAAGGTAGGTTTATTAAATTGTTTATAAACTTCGGGCGCCAAGAAGACCATGGCGCAATGGACTATATCACATTGCATTACATTTTATGTTTTGTGTGCATCTTATATTGTGTGATTGTGTGTATAGTATCCATTAGTTACACGGCGGTAGCTGTATAAGATGATCCCTTCAAAATACCACTAGTGTTCTCCCTCCAACGCGCACCACCAAGAAAGTTCTACGTTATGAGGTAGGCCGTGATGATCGGGTGTCAGACATCTCGCCGTTCGCATACAGTGGGTGTAAGCCATGTTGCACAAGCGTCAGGGTGGAGGTTTTTGGTGGCGAGCCTAGCATATTTAGAAATATGGCCTCGGAACAGGGAGACCGAAAGGTCGAGCACGAGTCACAAAATTGGTGTGGCGGACAATTGTCTACTCTTGAAGTTGTGCCGCCGGCTCTGATGATGAGGGGTGGTGCAATGGATGGGGGTCGTGTAATCGCTTAAACGACCAGGAGGGATGTTCGTTTGAGTGGGAGTTCGGATAGTTATTTTCTAAAATACTAGAACTCAGAATATAATGAACAGAGTCTGTTTTGCAAACCTTTGTAGATATTAACCATTTTGATAGCATCTTTTCAAATTAGGCGCATTCCTGCGATTGAGAAACTTAAAATTTTGGGTCCAAACTTCATAGTTTTATGCTTTAGCTTGAGGATACTCCTTGTTTAAACCATTAGCTCTTTGTGTTACAATACCCGCTAGGAGATAAACCCGAAGATTCCGCTAACAAAAGATAATTTGGATTATCAGATTTTGTACGGATGATATCATCATAATCCAGTGCATGCTATGATCTCTGCCATAGAGAACCAACGGTGGGTACGAGTTTTTTAGTCGTGTACATATGATATGGTTGCTAAACTCGGGGTACCCCAAACGTTGGGTTGATGAAGTTTATCAGTACGTTGACTGATTGTCTTCTCAACCAAGATGGAAGAGAATACACACATTGAGGGAGCACGTGGCGGTCATACTTAATGACATATGTTCATACTTAATGAACATTGAGACGCCTCGCTCAGCTCAATCACTGGATGACAGACATCGTTGCCAAGTGCAAATCCTCTGTCATAGACTATGTCATGCAAGGGGAATCGTTCACCTTCATGGTTCTTGATTACGGTGGAAGTATCAAGAAAATGAAACAGATCGCCGGAAGTCATCAATGATGATGGTGTATATATGATATACATGTTATGAATATTTTAGCTAAGCAAGTACTCGCGGTAGTGACTAAGTTTTGAACTAGTCATGTTTTGTGAAAACCAGGTTTACTGCTTGCGTAGCTTGAAAGGATGAGGCGACATTGCGTGTTAATAATGGCAGTCAAGTTGTTGTGATGGCCATAGACACTCTCCCTCTAGATCTACCATTTGAATAAATTTTTTATGATCGCATGTTAGTATGATCGTTACAAGTGTGTCTCCTCTAGCGAGACACTTGTTCATACATGATAGTGACAAATTTGGTGTCCTATATTTATGAAGTAATGATCATATACCGATTTGAATTTAGATGGTAGAAGCTCCCACATGCATAATATTAATGCCAAAGGATACAAACTTAATAAAGACACTACATATGTGTGGCACTACCGTTTAGTCATGTCAATGTTATAGTCAATGCATTAGCTCCATACCGGATGGATCTACATGTCCTAAGATTTGATCTTTTGACACTTGCAAAATAACTGTGACACCGTTTTCGGAAAGCGGGCATATAACTTATTGATAGTCATACATAGAGATGTATGTGGTTCAATGAAGTAATTGACGGGTAGTGGAGACCTTTATTCGTGAACTTCACTGAACGTTTTGAGTATAGCTTGTTGAGAATCGTGCATATGGGTGTATGTGAGTCAATGAAGTACTTTAACGTGTGGTGGAAGTCTTTATTTCATAGACTCATGAATATTCCGAGTAGATATATGGATATCCACTCCGGGGAATGTTAGTCTGAAATTTTGATTCGATCAAACAAAGTTCATAATGAAGTAGGAAATAAACTTAACAAGAAAATCAAATTCCCGCGATGTAGATCGAGGAAATGAAGATTTGAGTTATAATGTTGGCACATCATTAGAAGACTTATGAGAAGAGTTCCACAAATTACGTCGCATGGAACACCATAGTGTCATGGTGTGTTAGGACGTCGTAATTACACTCTATCGGATAGTGTGTGGTAAATAAATCTCTTACCGAATTATTGTGATCATTAGAGTCATATGGTAGAAACGTAAACACTCACGTTAGCAAATAGGGAAACCATTTGAATCCATGGAGACAATACCATACGAGTGATGGCATGGCTTTTAGCCTGGATTGTCGTTTCAGCAATTTAGTGTTTCGATGTGATCAAACCTAAAATGGATTAATCTTTGTAGTATACCCTACCTAAAGAGTTAGTTGGGTACATGTCTCACGACATAGGCAAAACAATTGCCGGGATATACCTTGCGAAAGAAATAGTTTCTTGTCCGAGGGTATAAGTGAGAAAGAAAGTAGAGCAAGACGAAGTTGGTGAACTTCTTCTCCAGACATCAGAGTGGCGCAACCGAAAGTGTTTTCGGTGTCAGGCTCCACAGCTTGAAAAAGCTGTTGATTCGAGATCATGATGTTCTGAGCTCATACTAAGAGCGTAGGCATACGAGGTTCTGTTACACACTGTGTGTTACGACAATCTTGTTATGAAGGTCATATTAATGGAATATGATAGACCTACGAACTACGAAGAAGAGATGGTGGACCTAAGTCCGAGAAATGGCTATGAGTCATTTATGATCCGAAATAAAATCCATATACGATTACCAGGTAATGACTTGGGAGATCTTCTTGATGGCATCTAGGATGTTAATAGTATATGGAATTTTATGAGAGAATAGACATTGAGAAGGATCGACTTTTTGTGAAACAGTTCCGACAGATTCAAAAGTTGACCACATGAGAGTTTGTCTCAAGTGGCGAAGCCTAAATCAATGCTGGGTCGTTTAGCAATCACTATAATTTCGAATGAGAAATTGATAGATGGATAAGAAAACCATGTTTCTTAATAGTGTCATTAAGAAAGAGTTCGTGATCATGAGGATGCTAAACATGTATGCAAACTTCAGTGGTCCATTCATGGGCTGAAGCAAGCATATCGGAGCTGAAATCTTCACTTTGATAATGTGATCAAAGGATTTTGGAGTTGTCCAAAATAGTTGAAGAAACCTACATTTGCAAAGAAGTGAGTGGGAGCAAAGTAGCTTTCCTTGATCTTATATGCGGAAGGCATATTTGAGTGGGAGCTAGGTTTCATTCGTGATTTTGTATGTAACGACATATTGAATGACACAGATCCTCTAGTAGAGTGTAAAGGATTATTTAAGTGATTAAATTTTCTATGAAATGAAGTTAGGAGTATTAGGCATCCGATTTATAATTGTATAGATCAGAAGGGGCTTAATAACATTAGGTCGGAATATTTCCTAAGTCAAGATTCTGAAGTGTTTCAGAATAGGACAAGCGAAGAAAGAGGTTCTTGCTTGTATGACTAGGTAAAATATTATGTTTATCTTGGCTTTTTCAGTGATAAAAAATGATGTTCGACATTCTCTATGTATCAGACATAGAGTCTATCAGACTGAAAGCTCGACTTAGTGTGACCCGAGTTCTTGGTTGAAGAACAGGTTCTAGAGTGATCCTTGTGTGGATCAATGAACAAACGTTAAGTTTATTCTTCAGTGTCTATGAGAACTGAAGATATGTTTTCTAGTAAAGGGTGAGAGTGGAAAGACAACTTGTCGTAAAGCGGTTACGATGATGCAAGTTATGACACTGACCCATACGACTAGAAATCTCATATAGGAGATGTCCTTTTATTTTGAAGATAGACATGGTTAGTTTGCAAAGTCGCATATGAATGCACTGTCGCATAATCTATATAGGTATAGAAATATATCGCGACTTCAGAAGTAGCAAGTTTGATAGATGAAAGTCATTTGTTATATCACAGGGATTAATTCATGGGGTCCAGGCCTACGAGTTAGTCGATGATCATAGAGGAGTCTTGATCATACATGTTATTATATCGAACCGCTAGGGTAACACACTTAAGGGGTTTCGACAAGACAACCGGAAAGGAAAGAGATCACCGGGAACGTCCCGAGAATAGTCCGATGGAGATCGGGCAGCGACGAAAGAGTTTTCGGAGCTAGAATAAATTCTATAAAATATGTTTGATATTAATTAGTGTAATTAATGATTAAATATGATTTTATATATTTATTTTCGAATTTTTAAAGGCTGGTTTCCCTAAATGGGCCTTCTGGTGGAAAGAAGGCCCATGAGGGGGGAAAGTCCCCCCAGGGCTTCGGATTGAGGGAGGGCCGGCCTAGGTGGGCCAAATGGGTCCCACCTAGGGCCGGCGCACTGCCCTAGCCGCACCAGGCAATGGGGGATAGTCCCACATTGCCTGGCTGGCAAGGTTGGCTCCCCCTGGGAGCCTATATAAGAAGGGGCACCCCTGGCCTTTTAATTCACCAATTAATTCCCCAATTCTCTCTCGATCTCGTGATTCCCTTTGTCGGAGTTGCGCCGAGTTGAGAGGGGGATCTCTTCCACCATAGCCCGCTGCCGCGCTGCTGGTGTTCCGGTCCAAGTCTTCCGCTGCTCGTCCTGGACTGGAGCTTCAGAGGCCGTCGTCTCCACCGTATGTGTGTGACGCCCTGCGAGGTGCTGCGCTAGCGGTACTCGGAGGCCTACTTCCTCCACCCGACCTCGGGGTCATCTTCTTCGTCTCCGTCGCGCCGAGTTCTTCGTGACCTAGAGGTTTGCTACGTCGTCTTCGTCGTCAACGCTTGTGCGGGAGCGTAATCCCCGCTATTCGGTCTACGAGGGTATGTATTCCGATCTCCGCCGTACTTCTACATCTGCATAGTGTAGATCTTGGCTAGTTTAAGGATATCGTTGCTAGGAATTTTTTTGTTTTCTGCACACGATCCCCTTCACATTGGGAAACAGTTGATCGAGATTCCCGATCAAGGACGATGACGTCGGTTGACAATGGGGTCCTCTTATTAGTTGAATAAGGTGATGGACATACGCAAAGTATTGCAATAAGATCGTATTATGATGTTTGTCATTTGCAATAGATATGAATGTGATAGCTTATTCCTTAGACCGTGAGATCGTACTTATTGATACTTCGTAGGGGTACTTAGAGAGCATCAAACGTTGTGTCTTATTTAGCAGGACAATAACGGTGTCCATCTTGGGTATCCCGAAAGAGTGTTGAGATGTAAAGATCAAGAGCGGGATTTGTTCATTCTTGTAATGGAAAGATACTCTGGGCCACTCGGTGAGATTGCATCTATATAGCTGCGCAGCTTATGACTAGGTCATGGAGATATAATATCACAGACAAGTTAATAACCTTTGTCGATAACGAGATACAACAAAGACATCGGATGTCTACGATCATATCTCGGACAAGGTAGTATCGCAGAAACAAAGGGAATGAATATCATGTTTATGTTTCAACGACGATATTCGTAGAATGCACAGGGGCCGTCATATGCATCCAGGTATCCCTGACGGTCATTGGTGAGCGGAGTGTCTCGACCATGTCTGGAGTGTTCTTGAACTGTAGCGTAACAAACTTAAGGTCTTAACGACACCAGGAGATAGGTTTTGGAATAATATAGCATTTTGTTGGAGAGAGAGAAATGATCCGGAAAGAGTTCTGATGGTCCGGAAGGAGTTCCGGGTTGGTCTGGAAGGGTTCCAGGAATGTCCGAAAGTTGTTCGGGTGGTTCGGAAAATGTTTCGGAGTCACGGGATATTAAATAGTATTTAAATATAATAATTATGAATTAATTAAATTTTATATTAATTTAATTATTAAATAATAAAGGAAAAAGGGGCAGCCCACCTACATGGGCCCTAAGAGGGCCCAAGAGGGGGAGACGCACCACCAAGGAGGAAGGGGGCTTGGGCCCCTAGTCCAACTCGGACTAGGAGAGCCGGCCGAACCCCCCTCCCCCTCCTTTTCCTTTAGTCCCACATGGGGGAGGCAAGGTGTTTGCACACCCCCTCCCCCCTTTATATAGCAAGGCATATTAATTGGATTAATTACAGAAAAATACAATTAATTGTATAGCAGGCCGGCCGAGTTGCTTCTCCGCCTGTTTTGCCTTCCCTCTCCACCAAAGCTATACCGCCGGGCGCCGTTGCCCTGCGGGATTCCAGAAAAGTTCTACCCCTGCGATTTCAGCTGGATCTGAATGACCGGGGGTTGTTGTTAAGCTCCGTATGTTTGCGAGTGCTCGGAGGCACCACCTTTGAGGAGCCTGGGTGACGTCGTCTCGCCCACACAGCAGCCCTGCCGCCGGCGCCTCCCCCCTAGTCGCCGGTGCCACGCCATCTTCCGGCTGACGCCCATCAACGCAGGTCATCGTCGACACCCCGGCGTCATCATCTACATCGTCGCGGCAAGTTCTCCGCGACCTCTAGGTCGGCTACGTACGACTTCATCGTCAACGCTTGTGCGGGAGCGTAATCCCCGCTATCGGTCTACATGGAGGTAATGTAACCTGTTCCGCCACCGTTATCACATGTACTAGATAGATAGATCCTGGCTAGTTAGGGTTTCATACGCTAGAAAAATTATTATTTTCTGCACCGGAACCCCTTCATTCTTCACCAAGGCCGGTGGTGATTGTTTCATGGGCATGGGCGACATGGCCGACATGATCTTCATGGGCCAAGACGCCGAGACACAAGACCCGACCGGACTCGGTGAGTCTCAACCGGCCACGGGTATCTCAATTGATGAAGAGCCGCTCGACTTCGATGCATGCCGCTCTCGTCGCCAACCTCAAGAAGAGGAATGCCTGCACGACGTCCGATGCACACGGTGGTGTGTTATTGGGAGACCCCAAGAGGAAGGTATGAAGTAGTGCATCAGCAAATTTCCCTCAGTTGTGAAACCAAGGTTATCGAGCCAATAGGAGATGAGAATACCCCGAGGTATCAATGGCGCCAGAAATTAGCTTTTTGGTAGTTGACGTGGAGAGTGCACATAAACAATCAAGATACTTTGCCCCAACTTAACAGTGAGGTTGTCAATCTCACCGGCTTGCTGTAACAAAAGGTTAAACGTATGTGTGGAAGAAAGATGTTTGTTTGCAGAAAGTAACAGGTTTGTAGTTGTGGTTTTATCAGATTAAAGAGAAGGACCGGGGTCAGCGTGGGTCGGTTAGGGTTTTCCCACCCTCCCCGCCGCAGCTAATAAAAAGGGGCCGCCCTCGCCGTAGAAATTCCATTTTCTCTACCTCTCTCCCCTCCCTCCCTCGAAAATGTGGTGGAGCACGCCATCGCCGATGCCGGACTCGGAGCTCTACTCGCCAGAGGAAATATGCACGACATGAAGGAGATGAAGTCAGAGGAGCGGGAGGAGTGGCTAGCGAAGCAGAACCTTCTAATAACAAAAGCTTTCATTTCAATGACCATGCCTATCCGTGCCCGCTACATAGATGGCATGGTGTACTACGGCATGCCACACACGTATTCAATGTGCACGCAGTGCCACGAACTGGAAGGCTCTCAGACATATGTATCTCATTCTCTCATCGTACGACTCGTAAAAATTGATTTGCTTTGGATTCTTGCTTTCACGCTAGAACGGATAAAGATGAAGGTAACCCTAACATGAACATATATGTGTCGCTCGTTCTGCAATATCTAGTACTCCCTCCATCCCGGTTTATAAGTCACCTTTGAAGCGAGTCCACCATTTTTGCTCAGAAATGGGGTCGTTTACGCTATCTTTGGAGCTCATTTGAAACATATTTTTCAGCTAGACCACCACCCTACATTTGAAGCTCATTTGTAACACATTTTTTGGCGAGTCCACCATTTTTGCTCAGAAATGAGTCTGTTTACCCTACCTTTCGAGCTCATTTGAAACACATTTTTTAGCGAGTCCACCACCCTACCTTTGGAACTCATTTGAAACACATTTTTCGATGATTCCATCATTTTTTCTTAGAAATGAGGCCATACCCTACCTTTCGAGCTCATTTGAAACACATTCTTAAGCGAGTCCACCACCCTACCTTTCGAGCTCATTTGAAACACATTTTTCAGCGAGTCCACCATTTTTGCTTATAAATGAGGTCGTTTACCCTACCTTTAAGCTCATTTGAAACACATTTTTTAGCGAGTCCACCACCCTACCTTTGGAGCTCATTTGAAACACATTTTTCGGCGAGTACACCATTTATGCTTAGAAATGAGGCCGTTTACCCTACCTTTCGAGCTCATTTGAAACACATTTCTTAGCGAGTCCACCACCCTACCTTTGGAGCTCATTTGAAACACATTTTTCGAAGAGTCCACCATTTTTTATTTGAAATGAGGCCGTTTACCCAACCTTTCGATGTCATTTGAAACACAATTGTAAACGAGTCCACCACCCTACCTTTCGAGCTCATTTGAAACACATTTTTCGGCGAGTCCACCATTTTTGCTTAGAAATGAAGTCGTTTACCCTACCTTTCGAGCTCATTTAAAACACACTTTTAAGCGATTCCACCACCCTACCTTTCGAACTCATTTGAAACACATTTTTTGGCGAGTCGGCCAGTTTTTTCTTACAAATTAGGCCGTTTACCCTACCTTTGGAGTATATTTGAAACACATTTTTCAGCGAGTCCACCACCCTACCTTTGGATCTCATTTGAAACACATTTTTTGCGAGTCCACCATTTTTGGTTAGAAATGAGGTCATTTACCCTACCTTTCGAGGTCATTTGAAACACATTTTTTAGCGAGTCCAATCTAGATATGAGAAAGGTCATGGCTATCCGCATTTGGTGTGCCAAAATACCCATTTTGTGTCACTGAGGCAAATGGGGGTGGGCGAGCCAAAATCCCCGTTGGGTCCGTCGTGGTCCACTCGTCAGCGGGTGTACAGCCCTTGTCCTACGCGCGCGTCCAATCAGATCGTACAATGAGCTTCTCGCGGATCGCCCCGAGTCTGCCTACAGATTCCTTCTCGAGGAAATCGGACGGCCGTAGATTCCTTGTAGAGGAAATCAGATGGCTGTAGATTTCTTGTATAGGAAATCAACTTCAAATATTCAAAAATTATCGAAAAAATGAAAAATCATGCGCACATAGTCATCTTATGTCATATACTAACAACTCAAGTTGAAAAACATGGTCTACATACATTCAAAATGAGAAGGGCATGGATATCATGTGATATCGCATAACTCAAACTATGAGGTCTAAGGTTGGAGAGAAGTGGTTTTGGAATTGCAACATGAAATTTTCAAAAACCTCACAAAAGCTTCATTTTGGAGTAACTAAGAAGGATTCATGCTTAGTTTTTTATTTTCATGTTTTAAACTTGTTTAAATGTTGGTCAAACTTAGGTTTGACCGATTTTGAAATAACCATAATAAATTTAAAACTTATCGAAAAATTGAAAAACCGACGCACATAGTCTTCATATGTCATATACTAACGACTCAAGTTGAAAAACATGGTCTACATACGTTCAAAATGAGAAGGGCATGGATCTCATGTGATATCGCATAACTCAAACTATGAGGTCTAAGGTTGGAGCGAAGTGGTTTCGGAATTGCAACATGAAATTTTCAAAAAACCTCACAAAAGCTTAATTTTGGAGTAACTAAGAAGGATCCATGCTTAGTTTTTCATTTTCATGTTTTAAACTTGTTTAAATGTTGGTCAAACTTAGGTTCGACCGATTTTGAAATAATCATAATAAATTTAAAACTTATCAAAAAATTGAAAAACCGACGCACATAGTCTTCATATGTCATATACTTACGACTCAAGTTGAAAAACATGGTCTACATACATTCAAAATGAGAAGGGCATGGATCTCATGTGATATCGCATAACTCAAACTATGAGGTCTAAGGTTGGAGCGAAGTGGTTTCGGAATTGCAACATGAAATTTTCAAAAAACCTCACAAAAGCTTCATTTTGGAGTAACTAAGAAGGATCCATGCTTAGTTTTTCATTTTCATATTTTAAACTTATTTAAATGTTGGTCAAACTTAGATTTGACCGATTTTGAAATAACCATAATAAATTTAAAACTTATCGAAAAATTGAAAACCCGACGCACATAATATTCATATGTCATATACTAACGACTCAAGTTGAAAAACTTTGTCTACATAGGCATGGATCTCATGTGATATCGCATAACTCAAATGTGCAAATGAGAATTGCAACATGATAATTTCAAAATTCTCACGAAAGTATCATTTAGGAGTGACTAAGAATGGTCTAGGCATAGTTCGCGCTCAAATTTTACACAAATGTGCGCCTGTGCGCGCCCAGAGCACGCCGGGCACGCTCTGAGCGCGTCCAGAGTGCACACTTAAGGTGTTCAACAGAAGTACAATAACAAAAATTGCTGGTGATGCTCATGTTGAAAAACGACTTCAGCACACCTCGATTTTGTCTGCGCAAGTGGTATTAGTTTTACCCTTCTTACTTGTCTTTTCCTTGGCATCACGCGTCCCGTTCCCCTGGCGGGCGCAGACCGAAGCGACGGGTGCTGCAGTCGGCACCCTGCAGACGGAAGCAAGGCGTGCTCGAGTCGCAGCGGCTAGAGTCCATTGTTGGCATTGATGTCCTTGGCTTCCAAGCAATGGACTTCTTCAAGAAGGTGTACAAGACCAAGTTCAACTTGGTCCATTGTTAGGACATGATCAAAGGATGCCCCAAGTGGACCGAGGTATACAACTCTTTGAAGAGTGGCGGCAAGAAAAGGGCGAATGCTGATGATGAAGAGGTGGAGGTCGGCAAAGGCTCCAAAGGCAGACGGCCTAGAGGACACAAGTCGATGGCCCAAGATGCCAAGCGTGAGGAGTCCGCGTCCAAATTGGAGGCTACGTTGAAGGGGTTGCTCGAAAGCAACCAATCTACCATCGCTGCAAGGTATGTCGAGCAACGAAAAGATAAGGAGGAAGCCATGGCATGCTATATTGCTATGCAAAAGAAGAAGCTTGAGATAGAGGCCGATCGAATCAAGAACGAGACGGAGCGCACCAAGCTTGCGGTGATGGCCGAGGAGAACCGGATCATGATGGCCGACTTGACCATTATGGACCAGGAGACAAGAGCTTAGTTCCTCGAGAAGCAGAAGATCATTCGTGAGCGTGGCGATCTTTGATATGCTTCGTATTTCATTTTCTATAATTTGTATTCTGAACTATGGATCATTTGTTTTAGATGTTTGTATTTTAAATGCTTGAATTTCGGTGTCCTCCTTATTTATGCACAGGGCCGTTGGAGGCACCTCGGGCACAAAATGGACAGAGGCCCAAAATCTGTCTGCGGACAGTACAAAGCGGATAGAATTGGTCCGCTTTGGTTGTCCATATGCGGAGACCCGTTGGAGGTGCCCTAAATACCTATAATGAAGTCAACCTTTTTTATAAGGAGACGCAACAACGATGTCTCTATATATATCTACCTAATTATAAAGGAAGGAAGACTTCCTTCTTCGTTGGTCCTTTTCTTTGGACGATTTTTCCCTCGTGTAAAATCAGGTGTTACCCACCGTTGCCACCAGCAAGTGGAAAAAACTATTCCAATTTATCACGTTTGCTACCCGATGGTCGAAGCTCCAAGCGTCGCCGCCACCGCCTGCCTCGCGTCTCGGCCGTGAGTGGGCGGCGGCGACGACGAGGGGTGGCCATGAGGACGAGGAGGGGGTGGAGGTGGGCCTGAGAAGACCTCGCCGGAATCGGAGAAATGGCGGCGCCGGTAGTGCGGACTCCTGCGACTCACTTAGGCGGCCTGGGGGCACTTATTCAGAGGGAGGGAGTGGGGTAACACGGAGGAGGACGCGGGCTACTATTAGGGGCGGGCAGGGTTGTGAATCGTTGGCTTCATTGTGCGAATTGAAGAGGAGCAATTTTGGTGAAACGGTCGGCGTGGTCTTCGGCCGGCAAATACGGCAGCCTGGAGGCGTTTTGGAGAGGGATTTTGGGGGGAAATGAAGGAGGAGGTCGAGAGCTTTTAGTAGGAGGAAACGAAAATTTAATAGGGGTTGTAAGGGCACCTCCAACGGCCTAGCGCATATGGACATTGTTGTACATATATGTCCTTCCGGACAGATGATCCTCTGCAACGGCCCAACACATCAGGGATATTATAACCGGCACACATTGGAGCCTTTTCAGACCATTACCTTTCTTAACCGTTGGATTGATATACTTTGCTAATCACGTCCATTTATTGAAATCCCTATTGGACGCTACTCACTGCATCAAATTCCCGCATCCTAGTTAGTTGGGCCGGTGAACCGAACGCTCATATCGTATATGGAATCTGTTACTACATACTAACTTCACAACATGTAGGGTATGTTCTTATATCTTTCAGGTAGAAGTAATAAAGAACTTTGCATAGTATACTTGGATTGCACAGGATTGTTTCTTTGATATTCTTTGGAGTAGACCTCTATTTTTTCATGATTTTCTTTTAAATTCGACTAAATATTGGCCCATCTATAACAATCCTCGAATTTCGTTGTGATGTTTCAGAAAGATCTAATGCGTGCATACAAGCGACCTACGTAGTAAACAACTTAGGTGCAAATCTAATATTTTCTCTAATTTTGATTTAGAATCAGCTTCCTAACCTCTTACTCTCTACTCTGTTCATGCAGATTTGGCCAAAATTAGTGTCGTTTTACATAATTTGGTTGTCTAATCAGTTTATTTTCCACTGTAAGGGTCAAATTTAAAACTGATTAAGTTTTATATTGTCAATAGTGTAGCTGTAGCTACTAAAATACTATTACTTTTCTTTGGATGTAAGTATTGTGAATAAATGCTCTTAAAAAACAATAATTTTCGTATTTCTTTTCAACCCTCTGAAATAGGAATGTGTTTTCATATATATTTTTATTTGTTATTTTCATCTTGGTATTGATCGAATTGATTTATTGACAAATTATTATCATTGGTTTAATATTATTCTCTATTAGGCGGTTCTCCATCTTAAAAAATATAAATATACTGTCAAAGAGTATAAATCTATTTACCTAAAAGACGGGCGCGGCAACGCGCGCCTACATGATCTAGTATGGACAACTGTCCGTGCAGACAGGTCTTTGGCCCTAAACCTGGCCCAAGTTTGGTCCAGATTTGGGGGAGAAAACAGACAACCTCTTGTCCGCCCTTGTCCGCGCCTGGCCCAGCGACAAAACCCTACTATCCTCCCACCTCCTCTCCCACAGAAACCCTCCTCCCACCCTGGCCGCCGCTGCCGCCGCCCGTGCCACCCTAGCTACCGCCGCCGACGACGATGGAGGACGGCTTCTCCGTTGCCACGGTCGCGGCCGGTGCCGCCCTGTTGAAGGTGAAGAAGGAAAGGTTGCCCGCGTCAGACAAGAGGGCCGAGCGGAGGGAGAAGAAGAAGTTGAAGGACCTTGCCGTCAAGGAGGCCACGGCGGCGGCGGAGGAGAGGGAGCGCCGGCTCGCCATCGAGGCCGCTGCTGCACGCGACCTCATAGCCACCCAGGACACGGCGCGGGCGGTTCTTCTTCTCGGTTGCCTCATCCCATCCGCCTTCCCCGAGCTCGTGGCCACGGCGGCGAGTTCCTCGTCCTCCAAAGGGAAGCCGCCAAGGTCATCGTCCCCTAGGCTCTCTACGGCCTCGCCGGCTGGGCACCCGGCCACGTCAGGCATTTCGCGGCTCGGGTCCCGCGAGGCGTCACCGGAGATGGGCACACACCTCCCCGTCCCTGCAGCTCCTACGGCGCCCCTTGACCTCAACGTCACGCCAGCCGCGAGCACGTGGCGCCGAAGAGCCGGTCGATGTCGGCGGTCGGCACCGTACTAGAGCCTCGGGTTATCTACTTTGAGGAGTCACCCTTGACGTCGTCCGACCCGGCCTTCTTCACCAAGGCCGGTGGTGATTGTTTCATGGGCATGGGCGACATGTCTGACGACATGGCCGACATGATCTTCATGGGCCAAGACGCCGAGACACAAGACCCGACCGGACTCGGAGAGTCTCAACCGGCCACGGGTATCTCAATTGATGAAGAGCCGCTCGACTTCGATGAGGAGCATGCCGCCCTCGTCGCCAACCTCAAGAATAGGAATGCCCGCACGACGTCATACACGGACATGGAGGACAAGGTCCTTTGTGGGTCGTGGATGACGGTGAGCCAAAACGCCACCATTGGTGCTCAATAAAAGGGCACAATGTTTTGGAGCCGGGTTCACAAGCACTACCATGAGGCAAGGAAGATGCTTCCTTATCAAATTGAGAGTGACCGGAACGAGGGCTCGCTTAGCAAGAGGTGGGCACACATTCAAACCGAATGTAGCAAGTTCCAAGCCTCATTTGATCGTATGATGGCCCGGAAGGTGAGTGGGGTTGGCATTGATGTCCTTGGCTTCCAAGCAATGGACTTCTTCAAGAAGGTGTACAAGACCAAGTTCAACTTGGTCCATTGTTGGGAGATGATCAAAGGATGCCCCAAGTGGACCGAGCTATACAACTCTTTGAAGAGTGGCGGCAAGAAAAGGGCGAATGAAGATGATGAAGAGGTGGAGCTCGACCAAGGCTCCAATGGCCGGGCGGTGTGGCCGGACACAAGTCCACGGCCCAAGATGTCAAGCGCAAGGAGCCGCCAAGTTGGAGGCTATGTTGACGGGGTTGCTCGACAGCAACCAATCTACCATCGCCGCAAGGTATGTCGAGAAACGCAAAGATAAGTAGGAGGCCATGGCATGCTATCTTGCTATGCAAAAGAAGAAGCTTGAGATAGAGGCCGACCGAATCAAGAACGAGGTGGAGCGCACCAAGCTTGCGGTAATGGCCGAGGAGAACCGGATTATGATGGCCGACTTGACCATCATGGACCCGGAGATAAGAGCTTGGTTCCTCAAGAAGCCGACGATCAGTCGTGACCGTGGCGATGTTTGATTTGCATCGCATTTCATTTTCTATAATTTGTACTCCCTCCGTTCCTGAATGTAGGGTGTATAAGTTTTATGCACGAATATTAAGACAAGCTATTTTGTACATAGTGTATTAAATTTGTTTTTGGAAAAAAATGGCGAGAGATAGTTCTTAATTAGTATAAAATAAATACAATCTGTAAAATCGCTCTTTTGAGACTAGATTTAAATTTTTTATGGATCAAATTGTTCATAAATAGCAAATACATCTCATATTTTGGATTTTAAAAAAAAACTATACACCTTATATCAAGTAACGGAGGGAGTAATTTATACTATACATCATTTGTTTCGAATGCTTGTATGTTGAACAATTTAAATGTTGTCCTCTTTTTTTTGTTTATATTTCGTTGTCCTCCTTTTTTTTGTGTTGGGCCGTTGAATGCACCTCCACCGCAAAGCGGACAGAGACCCAAAATATGTCCGCGAACAGCCCAAAGCGGACAGAATTGATCCGATTTGACTGTCCATATACGGAAGGCTGTTGGGGGTGCCCTAACGTCCGGAATCGAGTCGGAAAGAAACGGCACAGGAGCTGTTACGGACGTGATTTTGCGTGCCTTGAGAATGAAGACGGTGATGACATCATCGGTTACATCAGCAACTTTTCTTATTCTTATTTTTCTGGTTTGTATGTTTTGAACACTTTTAAGAAAATAATAGTTCCGAAATATTTATTAAATGCAAATTTGACACATTATGTTAAATTTGAAAATATGTCTTTTATAAATTTATTTGTGGCCGAATAAAATTTATGAAAATGTCACAAATTCATAAGTTTAAATATAAGTTATTTTAAATCCCTTAATTATAATCGACATATTTTTCTCTCCCAATGCATCGCACGGTCGTGTTTTCTAGTTGATTAAGGAGTGCGAGGGTTTTAACGTTTTACAACACCGTCCGAAGGCCGAAAAACTCTCTGCGTTCTATTACATGCTTGTACTTCTTAATCTTCCGGTAATAAAAACTCCAAGTGCTTCGCACCCGCCTTACCCAGGCCCAAGTGCGAGCCTTGTCTTAATTCGAAGTCATTCTTTTTAATGGAAGAATATAGCATGTACCGGCGTAGTGTTATTCATGTTTCATCTCTTTTTTGAAGCGAAATTCATGTTTCATCTAATATATAGGTATTGTAATAAAAGGTTTTTTTACGATACATTTTTGTGTGCTGTCAATATCTACAATGAAGTCAATCTTTTTAAACAAAGGAGGGAGTATGTACCGGTGTAGGGCGATTCATCTGGTCGTAAGACGACCTAACATCTTTCGAATAATTAAATAGCTCACCCACTTGATCCATTACTATAAGTAGTCGAACTGGGCGAAGGAGTTCACTGCCATCCTCTCTCGGTCTGCAAACATGAGCAGGATAACGACGATGCTGACAGTATTCTTCCTTACTGCAGTGCTTCTTTGGTCTGTACTCGCACTCACAGCTGACGGTCTTACGGTGAAACCAGGCTGCCAGGCGAGCTGCGGCGGTGTCGATATCCCCTACCCATTCGGCATCGGCTCTGGCTGCTTCCGCCCGGGGTTCGAGATCGGCTGCTACTCCAACACGCCGTATCTGCCGGGCAACACCACCTGGACCGAGGGCGTACCGGTGCTTAGCATATCCGTGACGCCGCGGCCGGAAGCCCGCGTGATGCTGCCCATGGCGTTTCAGTGCTTCAACGCCACAGGCGGCACCACCGATTTTACCCAAGGCGCGGTATCCTTCAACACCGCCGGCGTGTACCGCATCTCCAACACTCGCAACGAGCTCTTCGTCCTCGGCTGCAACACTTTCATCTACATCAATGGCGGGCCGCCTGGCCGTTACGATTACAGCGCCTTCAGTGGGTGCGTTGCCTACTGCAACGACTCAGCGAGCGCGCAGAACGGCGAGTGCGCCGGCATCGGCTGCTGCCACGTCGACATCCCGCCGGGGCTCACCGGTGTCTGGATGCATCTCTCCAGTGGCACTGGGTTCTGGAATCACGTCGACCAGGAGTTCAGTCCCTGCGACTACGCCTTCATCGTGGAGAAAGGCAACTACGTCTTCAAGGCAGACGACCTGACAGAGATGCCTACCTCACAGACCAAGCAGTTGGTGCTGGACTGGGCCATCCGCGACAGCAACATCAACTCCACTGGCTCCATGTACTCCTGCGCACAGGTGGCCAACAAAAAGGACTATACCTGCGTCAGCAACCACAGCGAGTGCGTCGACTCCACCAATGGCCCTGGATACTTCTGCAACTGCACCAACGGCTACGAAGGAAACCCATATCTTCACCAGGGATGCAACAGTAAGTAACTACAGGAAATAAGCCGACGGCCGAAAGCCGTCGGTGTAGTCCAGATTGCCTACATGTCGGCTTACGTAAAATTTGTCGTCGACGTACTGAAAGCCGTCGGCTGCTTAGGTTTTTCCATTTTTTTTCACACACTTACACGTTTAATCTCATATGAAAGTAGTCACACATAATCAAACTTCACATTCGGTCACCCATCATCAAATTGCTTCACCTCAAGCATGCTTAACTTTTGATTTCCTTCCGGATTAGCTTCCAAGTGACAAGTTAGACCTTACTGATATTTGTATACCATCAATCATGTTTACCCCTGTTTCATGACGTTACACTTTTTTATTGTTTCAATTATAATAAAAAAATATTTGAAAAAACAATAATGATTACGTAATGATATTTTTTACTAAATAACAATATTATGAATTTTACTTTATTTTCCTTTTAGGTTTAATATGAAATAATTCATATATTTAAATCTGTGAATCGAAATTTGACAAATAAAATGTGTGAATCGATTAGAAAATCTAGAGGAATCCAAATATTACATGCATATCATCTTTTGCATCACATAAATGTGACATGCATATCATCTTTTGCATCACAGATATATCCAAAATGTGTAATAAGCATGTTATCGCTACTCTCACGGCATAGTTTGTGATAAAGTTCTTATATTTCACAAATAGGTGTAGAATGGTGTAGAAAACAATAATATCGAAGGGATTTTTCAATTATTTTTAAAAATATCACTTTTCAACTTTTTAAGTGCAAAAAATGTTTTTTTTTTGTGAACCAAATGCAAAACAATATGGTCCAAAATGACACCAATATAATTTTCACAAAGAGTAGCTCACATTTGATGATAATCCCCAAGTATTAGGATTTTTTATTTCAACCTAATTTTGTCTAGGTAAATGAGTTTATGTCAATTTTTCCAAAGTAATCCAAATTTGAACTATTTGTGTTTGATAGTTTGGTCAGATTTTTTTAAATAATCATTTTAAGGTACACAAGTAGTGGCTATATCACAAAAACATAGATATATTTATAAAACTCTTTTTTTTATTTATATATTTATAAAAGTCGATCTCTTTTGATGAATAGTCATGGTGGCTGTTTTGATAGTTTTTTTCAAAAATATCAAATAAAGTGAAATAAATCTCAAAAACGATTTCCTATGGCATGGAGTCATTTTATGTGTACTAGTTACTATGAAAAATGATAAACTTGATTTTTGATAAACTTTTCAAAACAAATCTTTACAAAATGATCTATCATGTATAAAAACATACAAGTTTCAACCAATTGATCATGTTATGGCCAATCTCACGACATAGTTTGTGATCACGTTCTCATATTTCACAAATAGGTGTATCTTGGTGTAGAAAACAATAATGCCGAAGTGATTTTTCAAATTATTTTAATAAATATCAAACTTCATTTTTTTAAGTTCCAAAAATGACTTTTTCGTGAATCAAGTACAAAAAATATTACGCAAAAGATCATATAGTTTTCATATTTGAAATCGCTCCTTTTTCTAATCGCTTTAGAAATTTTCTTTATTAAATGTCGATTTGCAGATTTAAAGATATAATTTATTTTATATTAAATGAACATTTGAAAAAATATGAAAAAAATAGCTATGTGGACGACTTTGTCGTCAACGTAGCCAAGTTTACCTAAGCCGACAGATAATCTGGACAGCCCAACTCGACCCCTATGCTAACGTGACGAAAAGCCGTCGGCGTAGGCAGTGGCCATCAGTGTGTCGTTGTTTTCCTGTAGTGTATCGATTTCGCACATTTGTAACTCCATTTATCGCACTCTAAGGTTTCTTTCAGTTCTCCAAGGGGGCACTGCCTCATCATTCATCTTACTTTTTTCTCACTATAATACTTGGTTAACACGTCATTCTAAGTATACTTTCTATTAGTCCTTGGTAAAACTTGAATACTCTCCAATGTACAAAAGGTATGAGAACTATCTGGTAACTATGTATTGGTAATTTTCCATTCTTAATTTGGCATATAAAAAAACTGATGGTTGAGACAAACACATCAGTGAAGGCAAGTTGCAGAGGGGTCGGGGAACCGCACCCCCATTTATAAAAATCAGTGAAGACAAGTTGCTAATCAAACTAAAGGTTTAGGAGATAAAATGTTTAGTAATTGAGATCTAGATATTAATGTCATGATGTTAGATGAGATGGGAGATTTCTATATGCATGCATCCGATTTCTCAGTGAATAAAAACACATTGAAATTGCCCACTATATTGGATGACTATTTTTGCATTTGTATGCCAGTTAGATTACACTTTTTTCTCCATTCACCTTTTCTTTGTTGTCTCCGTCGTTGCTCGATTTTAAGTACAATTAACACTATGTCTATCATCTACCCAACACTTTTTTAGACTTCAATTTGTTTGGAATTTGTAAGATAGATCACGGTCCATACTCTTATGAAGAGTAGGGACAACCGTTAATACGATCTAAGATTTACTCCCAGCTATAGATCGAGCTGAAAGCGCACAAGACAATTGTGAGTATTTGGATATGCAAATGAGTTCAGAACCAAGGGCCACCACCCAAACATAGTTCTTCAAGTGTTCTTATTATTCCTCCTAGATAAAACTTAGGAGTGTCGTTATACAAAGAACGAAATTGCTTTACATACGAGTACGACACTCAGTGTCCAATCTGTGTACGACCATTGGAACCATTCACTAGTAGAAAACGGAGATTTAGTTCACCCTTTAGTCCACAAAATTACAAATGACCGGGACTAAAGGGGTGCAAGCCACCAGGTTGAATTTGTGAGGGACATTTAGTCCCAGTTCGTGTCACGAACCGGGATAAAGGGTCACTACATGTGGCCCCAGAGGCGGGGCCCAGCGTGTGACTCTTTAGTCCCGGTTCGTGGCACCAACCTGGACTAAAGAGTCTACAGCAGGCTACTTTTTTACCGTGAAAAAACAACGTCTAAAATAAATTTAAAAATTATAAATTTTCAAGTTAAAAATCATTTGATGTGCCGGTACCTATCGCAACCTACTAGTAGGGAAAATTTTAATTTTTGATTTGTTTTGAAAAAAATATGATCTCAATTTAAAAAGCTATAACTTTTGCGTATGAATTCGGAAAAAAATGTAATATATGAAAAATTATCTACGCAATTAGATCACATAAAATGACATTGTGTAATGATTTACGATTTTTTGCTTTTTTATTATTAATTGTAGTCAAAGTTTAGTCTATGATGGAATGATAGATTACGAAACTTGCACGACGGGTCAACTGGAAGAAATCTTTTTATGGAAATTTTGTCACAGCTCAAGTTTACTATTTTTATAGCAACTAGTACACATAAAAGGACCCCATGCCAAAGGATATTCTTTTTTGAGGTGTTTATCATTTTATTCCATTTTATGGAAAAAACTATCAAAACGGTCGCGATGACTATTCATCGAAAGAGGTAAGATTTTTAAGAATCATCAATGGTTCTGTGATATAACAAATACTTGTGTACCTTAAAATGATTTATTAAAAAAGAACCAGACCAAACTATCAAATAGTTCTTGTTCAAATTTGAATTAGTTTTAAAAAATCAACATAAACTCATTTAACTAGGCGAAATTAGGTAGAAATTAAGGAAAAACCTTATATTTTGATATTTTCCATCATATGTGTAATTAAATGGTTGCCATTTTGCATCATATTTTGTGTACTTTGTTCACAAAAAAATCTTTTTTCACACTTAAGAAATGGAAAATGATATTTATGAAAATAATTTCAAGAATCCCTTTGGCTTGATTGTTTCCTATACCAATATTCACTATTTGGGGAATATGAGATCATTACCAGAAACTATGCCGCGGAAATGACCATAACTTGATCATTTGTCTTGAAACTTATAGATGTTAATAGATGATAAACCTTTTGTGAAGACTTTTTTGGCAAAGTTTGTCAAAAATTAATTTTATCTTTTTTCATGGCAACTAGTACACATATAAGGACCCCATGCCATTCCTTTTTTTAGGTGCTTATCACTTTATTCCATTTTTTCAAAAAACGATCAAAATAGTTGCGATGATTATTCATCGAAAGAGGTAATTTTTTCAAAAATTATCAATATTTCTATGATATAAACAATAGTTGTGTACCTTATAATGATTTTTCTAAAAGATTCAGACCAAATTATCAAATAGTTGTTGTTCAAATTTGAATTACTTTTGAAAAATCGACATAAACTCATTTAACTAGGTGAAATTAGTTAGAAATCAAGAAAAAACTTAATACTTGGGGATTATCCATCATACGTTTACTAGTTTCCATGAAAATTAAATGGTTGCCATTTTACATCATATTTCTTGTACTTTGTTCACAAAAAAGTCATTTTTCGCACTTAAAAATGGAAAGATTTTTTTAGAATTTTGTCAAAATCAAGTTTATCATTTTTCGTAGCAACTAGTACACATATAAGGATCCCATGCCAAATGATATCCTTTTTTAGGTGTTTATCGTTTTATTTTATTTTTTCGTAAAAAAGGTCAAAATGGTCACCATGGCTATCGTTGTTTCTGTAATGCAAAAGATTTGGTTGTAATATTTGGATTCCTCTAATCTTTTTGATCAATTTAGATATTTTATTTGTTGAATTCCGATGTAAGGATTTAAAGATACGAATTATTCCATACTATATAAAAAGGCAAAAGTAAAGTAATATTTATTTATCATTATTTATTTGAATATTTTATTGTATAATCTTTTTTATTTATTCAACTAATTTTCTATAATACAAGCAATGAAAAAGCATATCATCATGACCGAGTGGTTAATACGATTTATAAGACAGTTATATTAGTAAGTTATTCGTTCTCTCTTAGTATCTAATTTGAATGAAATCTAAAGGTTAAGCATGCTCGGAGTGGAGAAGTGTGAGGACTGGTAACCGAGCGGGAAGTTTAACCATATGTATCCACTTTGACTTGATAATAGGGTTAATATAAATTAATTGGTCAAATAATTGAAAAATACGAAGTTCAAAAACTATTCAAAGATTAGAAATAAAAACACCTAAAAAAACCTGCAAAAATCTAAAATAATTATATTTTTTTGAAAAAATTGAATTTCTGCTATACCAACCGGGACTAAAGGGTCTAAATCCTGCGGGCACACGTGATCATGTAGGAGGACCTTTAGTCCAGGTTCGTAGACAACCGGGACTAAAGGGTGGGGTGGGAGGCTTTAGTCCCGGTTGGAGAAATCGGGACTAGAGGGACTCCCCAACCGGGACTGCAACCCCCTTTTCTACTAGTGATTGGACCTGCTTGATTTTGTGAAACAAAGGAATGGCCCCTGGATTACATCTGACAGGAGAAGGACAAAAACCATCGTATGCATAGCAGTCGGAAATTGCAGATATTGAACTCAACTCCAAAACGATTAGTGCACCGCCTATATCTAGCTCACGTACATCCAATTAAGAAAATTTGTGCAAATGTTTTCAAGTGCCTCAGTTATTAATGGTTGCAATCTTATAGTTGCAACTACTCATATGATGCAGATATCAATGAATGTGAACGTCCTGAGGAGTTCCCTTGCAACGGTGAATGTCACGACACCGATGGATCATACAATTGTGTATGTGGCCGGGGCTACCAAAGTGATGGAGATCCCAAGAAAAGCCCATGCAGTCCAAAATTCTCACATACAGCCAAGCTCGCGCTAGGTACACATTTTACTTCACATCTGAAGTCCCAACTACCTCCATCCATGCTCATGTGGAATTTATTACTATTTGAATTCCTTTGAATTTTGTTCTAAACTACCTCCTCTATGTTAATAGAGTACAAGTTTCAGGGAATTTAAGTCCACTATTTATGTAGTAGTCCTGCACATGCAAGGCACATCTCAGTTAATATTAATCAGTTTCACCATTTCAACTGAAATAATTAATAGACTTACAATATAACTCGAGAGCAAGTATGATAAATAAGCATACAAAACCATGCTAGGCAACAAGCTTTCCGTGTATTTATTTTTTTGCGAATGAACAAGCTTTCTTTTATTGACTTACTGCACCAAAATATCGACATGTAAAGGACAAACACCTTCTCTCTAACAACCGACTAGATAAAAGGAACTCAAGAACTGAATTGCTCTTCATAGCAGAAGATTAAGCAAAATATGGAACAATGGATGTAGTTTCACCTAAAAAGATAAAAATATATCTTAGAAAAATAGGGATCGTAACTACAGTTTCATTAAAATTTAGATTTTTTCAAAATGTGGATCTTAGCCCCAGCCCACTAAAATTTAGATAGCTTGTGATCAGGCTTATCAAATGAATTGATCTTTAGTCACAACAACTGATTATCAGATGCCACTGTGATAAGCCTTATCCACTTATTATAGTAGATGGTAATTCGTCTAATGACAGACGGTTGTTCCGTGAAACTTTGAAGACCATCTCACAAAGGAATCGCTTAATTTGTATATTTCTTCCAAACAGTTGTTAAGGATAAAAATGATGATCCATCATTATTTGATTATGTATGTTTCATTGCAGGACTTTCTCTTGGTGTATCCTTTATGATTGTTGCTATACTTACAGCAATCATAATGCTCGAAAGGAGAAAACGTATGGAATTATTCAGAAAGAATGGAGGTAACGCACTTCAGGGTGTGACAGAGCTGACCATTTTCACAAAGGGGGAACTGAAGAAAATAACGGGCAATGATTCAAAGTTTCTTGGTAAAGGAAGATTTGGTAATGTGTTCAAAGGAACTCTTCCTAACAATACTCTCGTAGCAGTCAAAGCCTCTATTAAAGTAAATAAGGAAACAAAGGAGGAATTTACAGAGGAAGTGAAGATTCAGACAAAAATGATACACAAGAACATTCTCAAACTCATTGGTTGCTGTCTTGAGGTGGATGTTCCCAAATTAGTGTATGAATTTGCTGCTAATGGGAGCCTTGAAGAAACCCTTCATCACAGAAGACATCCACTTGGCTTAAACTTGCGTTTGGACATTGCAATTGGGTCAGCTGAAGGGTTAAATTACATGCACTCCAACGCAGCTCAAGCCATAAGACATGGTGATGTCAAACCAGGAAACATTCTTCTGGATGAAAAATTCACACCAAAGATCTCTGATTTTGGGTTGTCAAAGCTTCTTACACCGGAACATTACAATAGCAACTCTGTGGTTGGGCCCTTGCCTTACATAGACCCAGTGTACAAGAAAACTGGTCTTTTGACCCCAAAAAGTGATGTCTACAGCTTCGGAGCAGTTCTTTTAGAACTGATTACAAGGGAGGAAAATGATAATGCACAAGAGAGGATCAAGAAGTTCTGCGGACTTTATACTGAACAAGGGAGTGCACAGGCAATGTTTGACAAGGAAATTGCGACTGCTGAAAATATCTTTATGCTGGAAGAAATTGGCAAGCTGGCAACCGATTGTCTAAAACAAGATACGGATAGTCGACCAGACATGACGGAGGTACTGGAGCGACTTGTGATGCTTAGGAGAAGCGGCCAGCAGAGGAATACACCCAGCAGCATTGACATCAGCGAAGCTACCAGTGCTCCGGTCTCGGTGCCATCCACTCAAGAGTCCGGCCTGCCCTAGGCCTACAAGAGTTGTACTCCCTCCGTTCTAAAGTACATATGACTTCAAAAAAAATGAATGTATGTTACAAATCTAAATACATCTATTTTGAGTACCTACTAAGTTTTGAGCGTGCCCAATATTATTGTGATGTGTACAAGAAGATTGTGTGTAACACGTATGTGCTGTAACATTGTAATGTATTGAGAATGTAAAACAAGTACAATTGAATATGTAAAGTAAATTATTTGTGAACATGTAAAATAACTTACATGTTTCGGAAGTGGCTGCCAGACACAGATCTATAGGCAGCTGTATGATTAGCCTGCAAAGAAAATTAGGAATTCTCTTCTGTTGATAAACAGAAAGCAAGCAGCATGCCATGAGCACACTACTGCAGAATTTGAAATTTTGAAATTCTCTTCTGTTGATAAACGGAAAGCAAGCAGCATGCCACTACTGCAAAATTTGAAAAAAAAATACCAAGTTAAGTACTCGGGGCATCATATTTTAGCGAGAATACTGTCAAACAAACTTGTTTATATTTTAACTAGAAAATTTACCCATACGTTGCTACGGGATAACAAATAAATAAATAGCATGATCTAACTTAGTTTGCAATTTTTTTGATATTTCCATCGATGCAGTTTTGACCATATTTGGTACTACCTCCGGTCAGAGTTAATTGAGGAAACCACAAGCTGATCACTAGTTATTTAGTACAGCCGTTTACGAACCCCATTTCGGGCCAGAGGGGGTAGTTGAATGCAGGTTCGTTTGCCACTGCCTCGAGTTGTTTCTTTGCATGACCTGTCAATAATTTTCGAGAACATCAAGGTTCCAAGCACTTTAAAGTGTTATTGGGTAAAAGGCTATAATTTGACATCATATAAATATGAAACAAAATCTAGCTAATAATCTCTCAGTAAAGCCAATGAATAATCCTATAAGGATGTCCATTTATTGCCGGGCCGCACAGACAATATGGTTTTAAATATTTAAAAAATGTCTGGGCTGTGGTGGAAATTTGTACTACTCAGTATTGTTTGTGAACCGACATCAAGCTGGAATGGGCGCGTGACATAAAAAGTTATATAATTATTTGAACAGAAAAATAGCTTACCTGTTGCATCTACTTATATATTCGATTAGAAAATACCTCAGTATTTAAGAACGCATTGGTATAAGCCAATAAAGAAGATTTTCGAGGACACCAGAGCATGCCCGAGGGGAATTGAAGCTCCAGAACGATGCCCTAAGAGAAAAACGACGTAGTGTGTCGCCGTCATCAAGACCATGATGGTCAAGTGTTTTCACCCGGAGCCCGACATGATTAAGGTATCCACAACAACGCCCTCAAGAGGGATGCAATACCCATGGGCATCACCTGCGCATAAAGCTTTCGTTCGGAAGAACCTTCGCACCACACCCGACAATCCTCGACTATGGCAACCAGAAGACGAGCTGGGAGCTGTCTTTGCCGAAGCGCCGCTCAAGTGATACCGACAATAATAATACGAAACAGAATATAAGAGTAGTGGTAGAAGTAACCGCAAGTAGACACAAGGAGATGTTTCCCATAGTATCTTCCCATGGAAAGTACTTCTATGTTGAAGGGGTTTGGAGCCACCAAGGCACTCCAATAGCACGCATGTGCTCACCCTATTTTCTTAAGCTTCACTCGTGAAAGATCGACTCGTTCCACTATGAGGTTGTATTGAAGGCATTGACTAAACCCAAATAGCACAAAATTCTACGTAGTCGTGCCCTTACGAACCTAAAAAAAATGCGCCGGATCTTGCTGTTTTTCTCTCCGGCGAACAACTGTAGAAATTTTTAAAAAACGTGTACGTGTAACTAGGCCGAGCGATCAAGACAGAGATATAGCAAATGGAATCGGCCCAGAAACCGGGCCCGTTAACCTCTCATCTTACGTATTGTACCTAGTAGTATTCGAAATCCTTTTTATGGTTAACCTCTACTTAGGGGTTGTACATGCATTTATTGTGAGATTCGTTTTTTTAAATGAAATATCTTGAGAACCTTTATCCGAATTACGAACAGTTTTTACTTTTAAACTCTTCGCGTCGAGATCTTTAAAACTAGATCCATTTTTTATAGGTTTATGTCGTGGTATCGGCATAATTGATAGGAGACGGGGATCCTCTAGCCTACGTATGGATTGTGGGGAAGAAGGTTGGTGTCGTCGAGGACGGGATTGAACACGGCGAGTTTACCCAACTTCAGATCCCGCAGCGGTGGCGAGATCCTACGTGCTGCTATAATTCACTATGAGGCAATAGTCGTGAACAAGTTACAATGTGTATGATGCGTATTGAAGCGTGCCCTAAAGGCTCCCTGGTGGCCGGCTTATATAGGCGGCCAGACCCCAGGGTACAAGGCAAGTACTTGTCCGGCAAGTAATCAGAGTCCTAGACCTAGCCGGCTTAGTTGCCGCCTTCCGTCTTGGGCTTGGTGGCTTGATGGCTTCGGCCTTCCGCCTTCCTTGGACCGTCCGCCTACTTTCTTTTACGTCAGCTATCTGGGCCCCCCGGCAGACTTCAGCCTTACCACCCTTGGGCCACCCTGGACTAGCCGGATTGATCAATGTTGGTGATACCCCTAGTTGATATATCCTCAACATTAGCCACCAGAAAGGTTGGAGTTCTCCAGGCGCCGGCTTCTTCTTGATTCTTCATTTGCCAATGTTGGCGGCTGCAGGACTTGAACCATTCTGAAAATCAACGAGGCATGCGTGTCTTGATATTGACACGCGGCCGCCTTTATCCAACATGGGAAAAGACGGCTACTTCGCAATTTCACCGAGCATTCTTCTTGACGGATTCCACTTAGCCGGCTCACGACAGTTTGAAAACGGCCTAGGCGGGAATCTCGTCATGATCACAAATCGCGGGAAAAGAGGAGGCGTGGTCGCAATTTCACCGAGCATTCTTCTTGACGGATTCCACTTAGCCGGCTCACGACAGTTTGAAAACGGCCTAGGCGGGAATCTCGTCATGATCACAAATCGCGGGAAAAGAGGAGGCGTGGAGATCGTGCGATCATGCGCCGCAGCGGATGCTGGACACGTGTCCGACTAAAAACGCCGTTTGCACAGGGAGCAACGCCTGGACCTATAAATAGGGAACCGAACGGTTCATTTTTGCACCCCTGCCTTTGCTCTCCTCGACACCCTTGCTCTTCCACTTTCCCGCTTCTTGCTCCGAGCGAACTCCGGCGAGCGTTCTCCTCCGGCGACCTTCGCACGCGGCGATGTCCACCGGCCAAGACATCCCTTCCGCGGCGTCCAGTGGTCCGGCGACCGAAACCATACCCGCGACAGCGATGGGCGGCGCGATATCTCGCCCCGCGACGGCGGCGACGGGAAATGTCGCCACCGTCGCCTCTCAGACTCCTACCGCGCGCGCGCCGGCGGCGGTCTCCTCGGCTCCTCCATCTTCCATGGCGGCGACGGCGGCGAGAGGCGCTCCCGTCGACGAGGAAGAGGGAGCTGCTGACCTCGGGTCCCGCTACTGGCTCCCCTCCATAGTCGATGAAGACGCCCTCCAAGACCTGTAGGCCGTCGGCTATCTCCCCACTCGGGAGGACTGCCAATGGAGATCCGTCTTAGGAGATGTCATCCCGGCTCCGAAAGCCGGGGAACGGGTAATCCTCACCTCCCACCTAGTTAGGGGAATGGCGTTGCCGCCTTCCGCCTTCTTTAGCGAGGTCTTAGATAACTATGGGCTCCAGCACCACAACATAGCGCCCAATAGTATTCTAGTCTTAGCCGGCTTCACAGCTCTGTTCGAGTGCTACCTAGGTATTAGGCCTAGCTTAGACTTCTTCAGATACTGTTTTCGTTACCGGCGTCAGACCGTGCCAGACGGCGGGCTGGCAACCTGCGGCAGTGTCACTTTTAACTGCCGTCAGGGACGCATGGTATCCTAAGATACCATACCTTGAATCCGTCAAGGGCTGGACCTCCACATTCTTCTACTGCCAAGATATGGCAGCTCCGGGCCGTCAATTTGGCGTCCCGGAATTTGTCAACGCGCCGCCTATGCCCAGGCCATGCTGGGACGAGGCGGTGCCCAAGCTGACGGAGGAACTCCGCCTTTTCCAAAGGCGGATTGAATTCCTCACCCGAACGATGGCTCCCCCCCAACTGGACGGGGTGGACACCGTCATCTGCTGGCTCGGCCGGCAGATTCTCCCCCTGCGGTACAGCTCGCACAAAATGTGTCAGTATTCGCCTACTGCTACCGAGTCGGCTCTCGTCAACATTGACGAGAACGCGGGGATTAACATCCCCCGAAGGTACTCAATTTTGCCTTTAACAGTCGACGAGCTCCTTTAACACTGGCACCCAACTGACTGCTTGCTGTTTTATTGACAGGGAAAGGGTCGCAACTTCCCGGTTGACGACCAGGCTCCTTTCCAAGGGTAAGCGGCCTCAAGGCAGCTCGCCTGCTACCGTGCCGCCAACTCCCCAGCCCCGGGCCGGCAACTTTATGGGCGACGCTCGTCGCCAGCCCCCGGCTCCGGCTTCTGGCGCGTCGCCAAGGACCTCCTCTGCTGACCGCGCACCCAAGACTCCCCTCCTTTTGGCTGAGGCTACGGCCGATGAAGCCGCTCAATCGCGCGCCGCTAAGGAGGAGTTGCTGGAGGCGGCTGCCGGCGGGTCCCAGAGGGCAGCCCCGACTGCAGGAGGCGGCAAAGTTAGGGACCCTTGGTCCACCTTCAAGGAGGCCAAGGAGTCAGCCTTGGCTTTTGCTAACTTCACCTCCGAGGCCTTCGCCGACTTGGAGGGCGACCTGTCTGTAAGTTTTTATAACTCCGGCATATACATAGTCTTTCCCCCGAGCACTTAGATGGCAGGCCCAAAAATTTTGGCTGCCGGCTTAGTGGTTATTCGACAATATGTTTTATGCCTTTGCTTTTTCCTGCAGGGCCTCGTGCCCGCCAACGTTGAGCTTGTCTCCTCCCGATTCGAGATAAACCGGCGCTGCCGCGACCTGAAGAAGGATTGCGAGGCCAAGGACCTGCGGATTGCTGAGTTGGAGGCCGCCCGCAAAAAATATGAAGGTAGAGTTATCTTTTTTGCCTTCAGCTATCTTTTCAACTTATGTTGCCGTCAATCATTTAGTTAGCGAATCCATATTTGTAGAACTGCTAGACCATGCCCAGGATATACTGAAGGCGCCCACTGATATGCAAGCTCTTGTGAATGAAGCTTCCGATTTGGCAGCCGGCAACTTGGCGATGAAGGAGGATCACAAGAAGGAGATGGAGGCCCAGCAGCTGAAATTTGCGCAGGAATCTAGCCAGCTCACTGGTGAGCTGGAAAGCCTGCGCAAGAAGTTGGCGGAGGCGGAGAAGACGGTTGTCGAGGAAATCTCCAAGCAGACTTCTCGCACCCAAATTGCTGAGGACGCGTTGGCGGCTCATATGATTGAGCTGTTCGCTTTCCATAACTCGGCCCTTGGTAATTTCTCACTCCTTACTTTGATTTTGTCATTTTGCTTAGCCTGAGCCAAACTGATGGTTTCATTTTTGATACAGTTCCCGCCGGTTTGGGCGACGACAAGGTTGTCAGCCCCCGCCTGGATCGCCTTGCGCGTCTATGCGAGCTGATCACCGAGATTTTGGCAGCGTCCAAGCGATTTGCCGCCAAGTTCTTCATCTCCTCTGGCAGCCAGGAACCTACCGAATTCAGCGACGTGCCCAATATGTTGGAGCAGGCTACCAAGCTACACAAGAGCTCGCTGAAGTCGGCGGCGCGGGGTGGTGCCAAGACTGCGCTTGGACTATTCATGGCGCACTACCCCGAGGCGGAGATAGAAGCCGTCACCGAAGGCATGCCGTCTACATATGAAGACGGCAGCGAGGTCGAGCCGGCCGCTGTTCTGGACAGCGTTGCCGGCTACGCCACGCGTGTTGCCGACATGGTGGATACTTCAATCTTCTACCGGCGCCATCTTGTGCCTGCCGCAGGGGAAGCTGGAGCTGCCGGCACGGCCGAGGCGGAGAGGAGTGACAGTTCTGGGGCTGAAGTTGTCAGCCCCCAAGCCTGATGTAGACGCTCCCCCGAGCCGTAGTTTCCTTGCCTTCTTCTGACATGATTTGCCAGCCCCTGAAACAATGCAACTTTAACTTGTAATATTTGTATATACTTTTGTTGCTGCTTTGCTAGGCGAGAAACTAGCTGACAAGTTTTTATTTTGCCTTATTTATATGGCCCGCCTTAATTTTATCCTGACTTATATGTTTGACTTTTTGTATGTTGACGAACCTCAGCCGGTAACTTTAGCTGAAACAACCAGGGCTAAGCCATGTGTTTAGGATCAGAAACCAAAGCCAACATGTTGGTGCCAAAGACATACTACTAGGCGAACCACACATAAGTAATCAGAGGTAAAAAAATTAAGCGGCGCAAAAAGTTTATTTTTGCTTTAGGTTGGCTCGAAAGCTGCAACTATCTACCAGTTTGAACCTTTGGACGGAGCTAGAGAAATAGGTAACTTAGATACATAGGGGAAATATGATTGCAAGAAAAGACAAAAGATGGCATGCTTCTCAACACAGATGAGGAACCATAGACTTTTATTTCATAATCATATATAACTTATTACAATTATAAATTGCTAAGTGTAGAAACGACGTAGCTGCTCAATATTCCAAGGCCGTCTTGTTTGTTCGAACGGATCGTCAATGCCTCTTTTGCGCTTGGTTCCCCTTTTTCCTGCCGCCTTCTTGCGCCTCTTCTTTTCATCTTCGTCGCGGATGTCGGCCAGGTAGTAGGAACCATTGAGCAGCGCCTTTGTGACTATAAACGGTCCTTCCCATGGCGGGGATAACTTGTGCAAGCCTTTTCTGTCTTGAATTAGGCGGAGAACCAGGTCACCTCTTCTGAAGCTTCGCTTCCGCACTCTCCGGCTATGATAGCGGCGAAGTTGTTGCTGGTACAAGGCGGAGCGATGTAGAGCGACGTCTCTTTCTTCGTCTAGTAGGTCTAGGCTATCCTGTCCTCGCACCTTCTACGTCTTGCTCGATGTAGGCTTGAACTCTTGGGGAATCGTATTTCATGTCGGTAGGTAGCACCGCCTCAGCGCCATATACCAAGAAGAAAGGAGTGTAGATGGTAGACCTGTTTGGCGTTGTGCGCAAACTCCATAGTACCGACTGTAACTCATCTGTCCAAGCGCCGGCTGCCCTGTGTAATGGAGCTTCGAGACGAGGCTTAAGTCCTGATAAGACCAGGCCGTTTGTACGCTCTACTTGTCCATTGGATTGAGGGTGTGACACGGATGCCAAATCAAGTCGGATACCCAGATCACTGCAGTATTCTTCTATGTCGCCTTGAGATAGGTTGCTGCCATTATCAGTGATAATGCTTTGTGGGACTCCAAACCGAGAGATAATTCCCCAGAGGAAATTGGTGGATGTTCGTGCGTCAAGTTTGCTGATCGGCTTAGCCTCGACCCATTTGGTGAACTTGTCGACAGCGACCAATAGGTGGGTATACCCACCACGCGCCTTCTTGAAGGGACCCACCATGTCTAAGCCCCAGACCGCGAACGGCCAGGTGATTGGAATTGTCCTTAGTTCTTGTGCCGGTAAATGAGGTTGACGAGCGTACAACTGGCAGCCTTTGCATGTTTTTACGATGTTCTCGGCGTCTTCTTTGGCGGTAAGCCAGTAGAAACCTTGGCGGAAAGCTTTGGATACAATGGACCTGGCGGAAGCATGATGCCCGCAGGTGCCAATATGTATGTCTTTCAGAATTTCCCGGCCTTCTTCTGGTTGTATGCACCGCTGATAGATGCCGCACGTGCTTCGCTTATATAGCTCGCCTTTTATTATCGTGAATGCCTTGGCTCGCCTTATGATCTGCCTTTTTAGCAACTCATCGTCCACCGGCACCTTGCTGTCGATTATAAAATCGAGATATGGGACAGTCCAATCCGGCTGTATCGAGTAGACAGCGAGACTTGCCGCTTCTACCGGTTCTTCTGCATCGGGGTCCATCAAATCGGCGCCTTTAATGGATGGCTTGTGCAAATGTTTCAGGAAAATATCTTTTGGTACCTTTTTGCGTTCTGACCCTAGTCTGGCAAGTGTGTATGCCGCCTCGTTCTCAGCTCTTGGAACATGCCGGACTTCGTAGCCCGCGAAGTTTTTTGCGAATTCGTCAACTTTGGCTCTGTATGCCGTCATCGTTGCGCTTTTCGCATCCCATGTTCCGCTTACTTGTTGCGGGACCAAATCTGAGTCGCCATAGCAGAGGATTCTTTTGATGCCGAGGTCGTTTGCCACGTGTAATCCATGAAGCAAAGCTTCGTACTCGGCAACGTTGTTGGTTGCTGTGAAGTGGATTTGCAACACGTAGCTAACCTTGTCACCTTTGGGCGTGCGTAGAATGACTCCAGCCCCCGAGCCTTTGAGCATCTTTGATCCGTCAAAGTGCATGACCCAATATTCTGATTCGGGGAGTGTCGTTTCCTCCATGGCTTCTGTCCAGTCGGCGACAAAATCTGCAAGCGCTTGAGACTTAATGGCGGTCCGTGTCTTATAGACTATATCAAACGCGGCAAGTTCGATGCCCCATTTGGCAACTCGACCTGTTGCCTCTGCATTGTTGATTATGTCTCCCAACGGTGCCTTGCTGACTACTGTCACTGTGTGCTCCTGGAAATAATGCCTAAGCTTTTTGGCGGCGAAGAATACACCATAAGCCAGCTTTTGATAATGCGGATACCTCTGCTTGGAGGCGGAGAATACTTCACTGATGAAGTAAACCGGTCGTTGCTCATACGTCGCGGCTTCGTTCTCCTTTCTTTCCACAGCCAAGACAACGCTGACAACAGCTCTTGTTGTCGCGATGTTTAGCAGCATTGGTTCCTGTGATCGAGGTGCTGCCAATATCGGAGCGGATATGAGGGCCTCCTTAAGTTGTTATAAGGCGGCATCTGCCTCTGCTGTCCACTCAAAGTTGTTGGATTTCTTCAATAGCCGGTAGAGAGGCATTGCCTTTTCCCCTAGGCGGCTTATGAAACGACTGACGGCCGCTGCCGATCCGGCTAGACGTTGCACGTCCTTCAGACAAGTAGGTCTGGATATGTTTTGGATGGCCTTGATCTTCTCCGGATTAACCTCGATCCCTCATTCTGAGACGATAAACCCGAGCAGTTTGCCGGCTGGAACGCCGAAAACACACTTGACGGGATTGAGTTTCATCTGATACCTCTGGAGATTATGAAAAGATTCTTCCAAATCCTCTAGGAGATCTGCCTTCTTTTTTGACATCATCGCGATGTCGTCTACGTAGACGTGAACATTGCGGCCGATCTGTTCGTGCAGGCAATTCTGCATACAGCGCTGGTATGTTGCCCCTGCATTCTTCAGGCCAAAAGGCATCGTGATGTAGCAGAAAGTCCCGTATGGAGTAGTGAAAGATGTTTTCAGCTGATCCGACTCTCTCATCTTGATTTGATGGTATCCTGAGTAGGCGTCCAAAAAACAAAGCAGCTCGGAGCCTGCTGTGGAGTCTACGACTTGGTCAATTCTAGGCAGCGCAAAGGGATCCTTTGGGCAGCACTTGTTAACACCGGTATAGTCAATACACATACTCAGCTCTTTATTCTTCTTTGGAACAAGTACAGGATTTGCCACCCAATCGGTGTGCACAACTTCTTTTATGAAATTGGCGGCCTTCAGCCAATTTATCTCCTTTCCTATAGCCTTGCGTCTCTCATCTCCAAAGCGTCTTGTTGCTTGCTTCACCGGCTTGGATCCTTTTATGACGTTGAGTGAGTGTTCGGCAAGTTCCCTCGGTACACCAGGCATGTCGGAAGGCGACCATGCAAGATGTCACGATTCTCACGGAGGAACTCGACGAGCGTGCCTTCCTATTTGTTGTCAAGGTTGGAGCCGATGACGACTTGCTTAGACTTGTCGCCTGGGATGAGGTCCGCCTTTTTGGTGTCTTCTGAAGCTTCAAAGGTCTTCTTGACATCAATCTTTGGCTTGGGCATGGAGTTGTCTGAATCCGCCTCAAGTAGTGCGAGTTCTTCGTTGTGGATGATGGCTTCTGCGAAGGCAGCCATACCACGTTCACACTCCTTGGCTTTCTTAAAGTTGCCGGAAATCGTGATGGTTCCGTTTTCCCCCGGCATTTTAAGCTTGCTGTATATGTAACACGGCCTTGCCATAAATTTGGCGAAAGCCGGTCGTCCGAAGATTGCATGATAGGCGCTTTTGAAGGGGACAACTTCGAACCGGAGGAACTCTGAGCGGTAGTTCTCTTTTGGTCCAAAAGTTACCTTCAGCCTAATGCTCCCCATTGACTTTGCTTGCCTGCCGGGCACTATGCCGTGAAAAGTGAGGTTGCTGTGGTCCAGCTGATCCTCTGACAGGTTCATGCGGCTTAGTGTGTCGTAGTACAGGATGTTGAGGCTGCTGCCGCCATCCATGAGTACCTTTGTGAGTCTGAAGTTGTCGACAATGGGATCGACGACGAGGGCGTACTTGCCTGGGTGAGGAACGTGATCAGGGTGGTCGGACCGGTCCCAAGTGATCGTTGCTTCCGACCAGTTCAAATACTGAGGGACGTCCGGCATTGTCGCGTTGAGTTCGCGCATTTCCGCCTTATCCGCCTTAGCCAAAGGCGTGCCGACAAAGCATACAAGAGATTCTTTGACCTTCGGATATGGTTTCTTTTTCTTGGCGGCCGCGTCATCCTCGCTTGAGACAGACATGTCGTCATCCTCATCCTCCTTGTTGTCTTTCTTGTCGTTCTTCTTTGACTTATTTGACTTCCAGCCTGTGGGGTCCTTTTTGAAGTCGTCCATGAAACGACATTCGCCAAGCATATGGTTGACCTTGCCGAGTGAGGCGTGGATGGGGCACGGCAAAAGTTTTGCTTGCTCATAAGTGATTCGCGCCGCTTTAGGCCCTGAGCCGGCGTCGCGACTATCTTTTTTATTCTTCCACTTCTTTTTGCCGGCATTCCCTTGGAATGCGACAGCTACCTCGTTGGAGGGTCCGGCCTTGTCATCCGCCGCCTGCTTGCGCTTGTTGTTCCGTTTTGGTATGATGTTGACGTCTGGATCATCGTCCCGGGCGTCGTCATCCGCCACCGCGTATTGGGCGGCTAGGTTGAGCATCTCGCCAAGGTCCGTGATTTGCTCGTGGACGAGCCGATGACGGAGCAAGGACTTCTTCTGCAGGCCCGTGTAGAAGGCGTGGATAGCCTGTGCGTCCGAAACACCATGACAGTTGGCTTTTTCGGATATCCAACGGCTGACAAAGTCTGTCATGGTTTCGTCCGGCTTTTGGATACAGCGTTGCAAATCCGTGTAGGTATTTGGACGCTTGGATGTTCCTTGGAAGTGCTGGGAGAAAACCTTTTCCATGTCGTACCAACTATGGATAGACTTTTCAGGAAGGTTGTCGATCCAAGCCCTTGCCGTGCCTTCCAACATGAGAGGTAGGTAACGGACGGCAATATAGCTGCTCCCGCCGGCAATTTCTATGGCCATGGCATAGTCGGCTAGCCATGAATCCGGCTTAACGAGGCCGTTGTACCTAGAACAATTTTTTGACACTGATGTCATGTCCTTAGGGAACGGCTCTCTGCGGATGGCGTCGCTGAAGCACTTTGGTCCAGAATATAGCGGCTCCTTTCCTCTTGCTATGTCCTGTAGGCGGTGTCGTGCGTCTTTTGGATCGAGCTGCCGTGCGCCTCTGTTTGCGTCTGGCTCGTCCTGCGCTGCCCGGCTTATGCTGTGCCTGGGCCCTTCTGCCTCCTCTTTCCTCTTGCTGCCGGTGCTACGCTGCGGAGACCGACTTCGACCTCTCCTAGGAGGGTCGTTACCGACATCTTTCCTAGGCGGCAGTCTATTGTTCCGGCTACCGCCATTGTCGCGTCTTGGCTGGGCTGGAGGAGGCAGGTCTCCCCTGCTTCCTGTCCTTGAATTCTCGTCCCGCCTTGGTTTTGGCGGTGGCGTCTTCTTTGGAGGTGGCGTTGCCTTCCTTTTGTCGCCATGGCTACTGGAGCCAGACGGGCCTTCGGGGTCCTCGCCAGGCGCAACTTTGCACTTTCCTGACTTGGACTCTAGGTCTCCCCCGCGAGCATCCGCCCATGTGGCCGTAGGAATCAGCGCGAGCTTGTTGTTCAAGGGCCTTGCTCACGAAGTGTCTTGCATTGGCTAGCTTTTCCTCCGCCGTGTAAGTTTAGTCGTCCAGGGTATCTAGCGCGGCAACCGCATTGAGGACGAGGGTGTAGAAAACAACATCTCCCCTTATGTCCACGCGCTGTGGTGTCGTACGCCAGTCAAACCCGAGGTCTTGAGCCGCTGTCGTTGCGCGTGTTGGCGGCTCCTTGTTACGGCGGTTTTTTGATGACCTTTTTTCCTCAAAGAGTTGCCGGCTTGTTTTGGCCGACATCTTCTCCTGTTCTTTCTCGATCTTCTTCGCAAGGCTCTCAACGTGCTCCTCTCTTTTTCGCAGGAAGTCAGAGTGCTTGAGCATGTTAATTCTAAGCTCTTTCACTTCGTCGAGTGGGGTGTCTTTATTCACCGGAGTATTCATGATCTCGTCTACTTCTTTGATGACGGAGAGCAAATCCGTGGGTTTGTTGCTGCCGCCTTTCTCGAGGCCAGTTTTCTTCTTTGCGCGCACCTTGTCGGAACTTTCAATGAGTTGACCGGCAGTGGTGTCGCCGGCATCTTCCACCGGCTTGTTTTGCGTTTCCGAAGCAACTGGGGTTGTCTCGTGACCGACGACAACCATCATAGCCAACTTTTCAGGCATGTCAGTATCTATTGTGCCCTCTGAAGGAGCCGGATTACCACTGGAAAAGCGGGTTTTGATCTTCTCTTCGAAGAGACTAGCATCATCATCAGAGTCAGAGTCTACGTTGACTTGAACGGTAGATCTGGATCCGGCATCTGACATCGCATCCTCCTGGAGGGCAGGGAGAATTGACTCAGGATCGTTGTTTTCCGGCTGGGAGGCTGATCCCAGTCCGACAACTCCGACGAAGTGGAAATCAGATTCGGCCGACTCCTGGGAGAAGGCGGATTCAGATCCATCTTGTCGGTCGACTGCTTGGTCGAGGGGTTGGTGGGTGGGGTTGTGGAAACGTGGTAGGCCGTACGCCTCTGGCGTATACCCGATGAAGACGTCGATCCCTCCGATCGGTACGATTGCGCATCCGATAAGGTAGTCGTCCGCCGGGAGGCAGGACTCATCCGAGTTGACGTAGATGTGGCCGCCATACCTTGTGACGCGACCGACGGCGATCTGCTTGCCCACGCCGCCAAGTGTTCCCGCCTGGAACGTGACGCCAGGAACCTTATGCCCCACGGTGGGCGCCAACTGTCGTGGTATCGGCATAATTGATAGGAGACGGGGGTCCTCTAGCCTACGTATGGATTGTGGGGAAGAAGGTTGGTGTCGTCGAGGACGGGATTGAACACGGCGAGTTTACCCAGCTTCAGATCCCGCAACGGTGGCGAAATCCTATGTGCTGCTATAATTCACTATGAGGCAATAGCCGTGGACAGGCTACAATGTGTATGATGCGTATTGAAGCGTGCCCTAAAAGCTCCCTGGTGGCCGGCTTATATAGGCGGCCAGACCCCAGGGTACAAGGCAAGTACTTGTCCGGCAAGTAATCAGAGTAATAGACCTAGCCGACTTAGTTGCCGCCTTCCGTCTTGGGCTTGGTGGCTTGATGGGCTTCGGCCTTCCGCCTTCCTTGGACCGTCCGCCTACTTCCTCGTACGTCAGCTATCTGGGCCGCCCGGCAGGCTTTAGCCTTACCACCCTTGGGCCACCCTGGACTAGCCGGATTGATTCATGTTGGTGATACCCCTACTTGATATATCCTAAACAGTTTCGACGAACTTTATTTTTGTACTTCAGATTATGTATAGTTCGTACAACTGGTATGTGTAGTTGTACATCCAACTGAATCTGAGTGTAGTTATACATATAATCTGATATGTACAATCTGATTCGTGTAGTTGTACGCTCAACCTGATTTGTACAACCTGATTTGTGCAGTTGTATGACCTGATCTATACAACCTGATGTGAATAGTTATACGTAACTATGTTTAATCAAATCCATACAACCTGATCTGTAGTTGTACGACCTGATCTGTACAATGTACTATGTATAGTTGTACGTTTAAATAGATATAAACTGATGTGTATTGTTGTATATTTGATCTGGATCTGAAATTTGAGATGTACACCAGCCTCAGGGTCACGTACAACGTCGTCGACATGACAACTTTTTTTTTGCTCTAGGGCTTCATACGCGGGCCCGCGGGGTTTCCTTTTTTCCTTCACGGTGCTCTCCAGGTCGTGAGGGCTTTGAATTACCGTATGACCACGTGGCTGCATCGAGGGAGTCGCACAGCATGAGGATCCGACCTTCGCAAAGACCGACCTGCACGTAGTGATACCCAGTAGTATTTCGAATAATTCTAAAAACAAATAGTATTTCGAATACTTAATCCCGTCCCCATGCCGTGGCCCATCTGCAGGGACGGGGATCCTTCCAACCTCTCGCTCCACCCAACCACCAACCCGTCCCCGTGACGTACGGCCAATCATTCCCCCACCGGCGCGGCCCCGCACGTCATAGAGACCAACCCCCACGAGAGAAGCAAAAACAATTCCCACAAATATCCCGATCCCATCCGTCGGAACCGCGCGGCCCCACCTGTCAGAGACTGACTCGCCTGGTAGTAGCAGCAGCAGGATGAGGCACGCGGCCTGGTCGGGTCAGGGAGACAGGGAAAGGACTCGGACTGGTCAGGTCAGTCTTCCCATGTGGGGCCCACGGGGGAAGATTCTCCGCGTGCGGGGCCTGCTGTCAGTTCCCTCTGTTACTCTGTACAGTCCAGACGGAGGGTGTAGACGCGAAGGCCGGTCGCACACAGAGGCGCGTCGGTCTCGCGGCTGCGTGGGCGCGGTCCATGGGCTCTCGGCTTTAAATATCTGGTTCGAGATTGGAAAGCGAAAAAGGAAAAAAAAGATGCACGTGCTTTGCTTGTGTCGAGCAGATCTGATCTACCATGCCTTTCATATTGCCTATGTTCCGTTTGAATACGAGTATGCTATACTGCATCTTCTTATTTTTCTCGCCGTATCTGTGTGTTTTTTTACAAATCGGTTCCACGTCCCACATTTTAATTGTAGCTGTACAGAATAAAATGTGCAGTTAAACTGAAAATTGTAGTTACATCAATGCAAAACAAATCACATATGCACAAATAAAAGGTGTAGAGACACGGTGTTTGCTTTGTTTTGCTGTAAAGAGGTCATGTTAAGAGTGATTTCTGAAACCATACAAGTCGTCTTCACGCATTATGGCTCTTGCCTAAACATGAGCTAGTTTAACAACTCTACTTCGTGATAAATAATGGAGGAGTCCATGCTCACATATGAAATGTTGATAAAGGTCTAACTGTATATCATGAAATGATATTACAATATTTATTCATTGACGGGATTTGACTAAATGAATCTAACTGTTGTATCTCCAAAACGTATTAATTAACAAAGGAGTTAGGCCCCGGTTGGTTTGTTGGAAAATAGCGAAAACGACATGTCAACTTTACGTAGCATGTGGTCAGACTAACATACGGGTAGGAATCTATGCTCTATAATCTGAAATTCCAAACCAAGCGAGGCCTTATATGTATCGTGAGGCCTACAACGATTGTAACGCCAATATTAGATACTTGAATAGAGTGACCCCATTGGTTAGTGTGCACCACTAGCTCTAGCTAGTGTTAGTTTCCACTCTATGAGTACCATATTTTGACAAAATTAAATAGACTAGTATTGCTATCCGTCTAGTATTATTCCATAACCAGCTGAAACCACTATATTAGCTGATAAGACAATATTTATCCCACGATCCAAAAACCATGTATATTAATTCAATTATAGTAATCTATATGTCTAAGTAGGACATGTGAAAACATCTTAAATGATATAGTTGTATTACACTTATGAATTACTTCTATTTTACATGTCTTTGTACTAATTTCATAGACATAATAAGTTAAAATCAATCTAAGTTGCTCGAAGCCCGACTCACTTAGGGTTTGGAGCGGTTAATGGTGGATTTGCGACATCATCACATGTCATTAATTTTTAGATACACCGACATCGGTAGGATTACGGTACATGCAGCGTGCGATTACATGGCCAGAACGCAACCCCAACAATTGCTTGGAGGATAGACACCTCGCCGACCCTTCCGTGCTTTCTTGTCTTTTGTTGTTTATATTTATATTTTGAGAGTATAAACCAATATATTATGCCGTTACTGTGTTCTAGCATATATCCACTTTTGTATCTGTTTCGTGTATGTTCCATATTTATTTCAGGCGATTTCCGGTTTCAGGATTTTAGATTTTATTTTTGATTTCGACGAGATAAAAGAAAATGCAAACGATAATTCATGTTTCAATCTGTTTCCGTTCCGTTTTCAACCTAGATAATAACTCCAACGTATCTCTCATTTCAGTTTTGCCGTCCGTAGACGCTCATCCGGTCATCCCGGCCATCACGATCGAAGCAGCTACGGTGGAGTGAGTGGTCCACGGTGGACGCGGCGCATGACGAAAGCGGTCTTCCTTCTCCGCGACGTCTCCCTCGCCCCGCAGCGTCTCCTCCCTCGCGCATGCTCCAAAAAGCTCCTCCTCCCCCACCTTTCCCCTCCTCCCACTCCCCCATGCCTCCCCTTCCCAAACCCTAGCCCGACCTCGCGCTCCTCCGCCCCGCCGCCGCCGACATGGCCTCCGCCGTCGCCGGGGACGGCGACTACACCTTCGCGGCCGAGTACGACGGCCCGCCGCTCCCCTACTCCCTCCCGCGCGCCATCCCGCTCGACCTCTCCCGCATCCCGCTCGCCGCCCTCTCCTCCTCCGACCCCTCCTCCGACCCGCTCCCCGTCGTGCGGCCCCTCACCCCCTCCTCCCTCTGCTCCGCCATCCACGCCCACCAGCACCACCACTCCGCGCCTCCTCCTCGCCCCTCCTCCGCGGGGCCCCTCGCCGACTCCCCGACCTCCGTCATCGAGAACCACCACGCCGCCGCGCACCACTCCGCCGAGCTCCCCTCCTGCCCCTCCGACGCAGACAACCAAGACGACGAGGAGGAGGAGGATGAGTTCACGCCCGTTCCCCACCAGTCAACCGTCTCATTCGCCGAGACCAGCGGCTCGCTCCTCCAGTCCTCCTCCTCCGACGACGACGAAGAGGACTATGAGGAGGCCCTGCCCCGCGCTTCCGCCGCCGCCGCCCGATCCAGCGGCTCCCTCTCCTCCCCAACGCATTTCGAGCCGGGAAACCAACACGCCAAGTCCCGGGGCTGCTACAGGTGCGGGAAGGGCGGCGGCTTCTGGGCCCGCGGCGGGGGCAAGGAGGCCTGCCTCGCCTGCGGCGCGCGCTACTGCGCCGCCTGCGTGCTCCGGGCGATGGGCTCCATGCCGGAGGGCCGCAAGTGCCTGCCCTGCATCGGCCGGCCCGTGGCCGAGTCCAGGCGGAGCGCGCTGGGCCGGGGCTCGCGCGTGCTGCGCCGCCTGCTCAGCGCCGCCGAGGTGGACCTCGTCATGAGGAGCGAGCGCGAGTGCGCCGCCAACCAGCTCAGGCCCGAGGACGTGTACGTCAACGGCGCGAGGCTGGCGCCGGAGGAGCTCGCGTTGCTGCAGGGGTGCCCCTGCCCTCCTTCCAGGCTCCGGCCTGGGTTCTATTGGTACGATAAGGTCTCCGGCTTCTGGGGCAAGGTACGTCGTGAGCCGTACGATTTTGATTTTGGCAGCAGAACTATCGTGTTGATTTGAAATGTCAACCAGTCTGCTCCATGATGTTAGGATACTAGTATATCGGATGACCTCTATAGCCAGTAGTTTGATGTCAAGACAGTGTTTTAGCCAGTTTATTATGACTTTTTGTTTGTATTTCATTTACTAGTATTTTTCTGGAGTGAAGCGATCATATTTTCAAATGTGAAATCAAGTGACTGGCGCGCTAACGATTTCGGACATGGACAAACGGATTTCCTACAACTGGTTGTAAGTCTTAACGACTAGCGCCAACCATACACCTACACCTCTTCTATGCTTCATCAAAAGATTGCAAAGAATACCAGCTTTCAGCCAAAACTCTAGGGGTTTGTACCCAAACACATAACCTTTCTTTTTCACATTCATCTTGATTTCAACCACGAATCTGTCGAACCTCCATTCCGTAACTTTCAACCCTCGGTTCTAACTAAGGAGCAACACCCTTCAACTAGATAAATTAGAGCTTTCAAATAGAAAAAAACTCAAACCATATTTCTACTTCGGCCTCAAATGTGAGCCTTCAGCTCACAAGCACACCAACTTCTGAACTCATCATTTACAACTTATAGCAAACATATGAATCAAATTGAAGCTCAATCTCAGCCGGCGGAGCTTTTAACCTCCCAGAAACCAACTTCGAACTCATTTTGCAGAACTTTATTCCAAAATGATCGATAAGTAAATCAAGAAGAGAACCCGACACTTGCCTTTTTCGTCTCCCATACATCCTCGAGACCTTCTAAGCTAGCTGTGGTGGTGTTTGCTGATGGCCGTGCCCTTGCTTGTACCATGTGGTGGCACTCCTTGCCGGCATCCTTACCAGAGATCCATGCCAGGGTAGATTATTGTAGGTGTGAATGGAGAAGAAACTAGTGTCACAAATGAACTGGAAGAAAGAAACATGAAGAGACACAAGGATGGGAAGTAATAGGGAGAAGATGAAGTTTTGATTGGCAAGGGCAACGTGCCAGTGACCTATGTTCCGCCTTTCATATCCATAAGTGCAACGTTGCAGTTCATTAGTGACACTAGTTTCATCTAAGAAGTTAGACACTTGTATGCTCATGGTGGGGCCCCGATAACCTTTTATAGGATATGGATATCTGATGTAGTTTGGAATATTCTGTCGGATGCTTATCTATAACATTTATGGTTATTAAAGTTGGAACACAGGTCGTTGGCTCGTTGACCTTGTCAATGCGTAAACTGAAAGTGAAGTATTACTTGATTTCTTGGGGTAGTTGCCTGATATGACATAGCGGTATATGTTCTGTATTCGATAAAAATCATAAGACTGTATATTAAGTTGTTTGTGGTAGGAGTCATACAAGAACGATCTGGATTCTGTTGAACTTTGATATTGTCGAAGGTTTAGTTGACTATTTTTTAGTATTGATGAGCTCTGTTTAATGATTTAGTAGATGTCTTACCATTGACTAAAATGAATTAACTAAGTCATGGTATTCTATGGTGCTTGGTATTGTACCTAAATCGGAGAAGTTACTACTTCTCCTATTCTAGTTGAAGAATGGTACACAGTTGCACACCAAGGCTGGCACATGACATGACACATAAAAATGGTAGTAAGTTTATAAAATACTGCAACACTGTAAATAGGAATAGTGTGGTGCCTGGGTGCCATTGCTTGTGCTGTGTTGTTGGGGAAGATGGAGGTTGAAGTTAGAAAGTTTCATGCTTTTATCCTGCACATTCCATTTCAGAATTTCAATTGTTTCATGATTATTTTTGCTTGCTTCTTTGCATGAATTGTAATGATATTATATCAGCCACAACTCCTTTTTTGAAATATTTGGATATTTTTACAGGAGGGACACAAGCCCCATTGCATAATAAGCCCAAATTTAAATGTTGGAGGTAGTTTAGATGAAAAGGCGAGCAATGGGAAGACTGGAATCATGATAAATGGCCGTGAGATTACAAAATCTGAGCTGCAAATCCTTAAGGTCTGGAATTGATTTACTCCTGCCTAATTTTGAGAGTCTGAAGTTGCATTGTCCTTACCTATCTCTTTGGTTTCAGTTAGCAGGAGTTCAGTGTGCTGGGAAACCTCACTTTTGGCTGAATGCGGATGGAACTTACCAAGAGGAAGGCCAAAAAACTGTTAAAGGGAAAATTTGGGATAAGGTAGTTCTAAAATTCATCTTTTCTTGGGCGACATATATTTCATTGTGACGACTCTGACCAAAGCTAAATGTATCTGCACCAGCCTATAGTGAAGCTACTTAGTCCTGTCCTGTCATTGCCAACTCCTAACAAAGCGACTAATCAATATGGTGAAGAGGCTTCTAATGTGGGAAATCGACCTGACTACTTTGAGGAAAGGACGGTCCAGAAGCTTTTGTTGGTTGGATCAGGGACTAGCACCATACTCAAACAGGTACATGTTTCTATTATGTTGATCATTCACAAACAGATAAGTCGACCAGCTGCACTAAGTTGACCATCCAATTATTAGTTTTCACATTGGAACGTTAGTATTAAGATTTGCAGTCCCACATGTGCAGTGAAAATTCTTCTGCGATGCCAAATGCCATTCTCATTATTGATGTAGGCCAGCAATTAATTCTGAATCTATCAAATCGCAGGCTAAATTTGCATATAAGAGCAATCCTTTTTCGATCGATGAGTGTGAAGATCTCAAGCTTATCATACAAAGCAACATATATCGCTACCTTGGTATACTTCTTGAAGGCCGTGAACGGTTTGAAGAGGAAGCTTTAGCTGACAGAAGAAAAATCTGCCAAGACGAGCCTTCCAGCTCTGGTAAGATTCTTTCTTTCTAATATCTAAACATGCAGCCCTCCAGTATAGTCTGGGAAATTGATCATGGCTTTGCACCATTTGTTCTGTTGCAAAATAAACAGTCTTTCGTAAGGAACTGAACCAAGCAAAAGACTCATGTGTGGAATGTTTGGCGAGGACTGACATCCGTGTGTTTTTGCAGGGCATTTTGAGTCGAGGTTCTGTGATGAAGTTACTGAGTACTCCATTGTCCCACGTTTGAAAGCATTCTCTGAGTGGATTCTAAAAGCCATGGCTTTAGGTAAGCTTGAAGACATTTTCCCCGCAGCTAGTCGTGAATATGCGCCACTAGTTGAGGAACTATGGAAAGATCCTGCTATTCAAGCAACATATAGACGGAGAAGTGAACTGATGTTCCTTCCATCTGCTGCCAGTTACTTTCTTGACAAGGTACTATTGTTGTTCTATTAATTTTTTGTTTGTTTACTTCATTGATGTTTGCGTAACCACTCCTGTTTCTTCTTGATCGGGACTTCTTTAGTCGTCATTGAGTCATGCTATTGTGATTATTCATTCTTTTACCGTGTGACATTTGAAATGATCAGGTGGGTGATATTTCTCGAATGGAATATGAGCTCTGTGATATGGATATCCTCTATGCTGATGGAATAACATCCTCGGGCGGATTAGCATCTACGGATATCTCTTTCCCGCAGCTGGCTTTGGATGTGCGGGTTGTTGACGAGCCTGATCCACAAGACACGGTGCTAAGGTCGGTCTTCTGTCACAAAACGCAGTGGTGGTCTGATATTTACCTGTCTTATATGTGTTTTTTCCAATATAATCAATATGTTTTTTTTGTAGTATCCATATTTATAATTTATGTAAGCACCATTACCTAATTATTTAACAAGAAATGCATATATGTATGTCTTCCTGTTAGTCTGTCTCTTCTGATGTATGTCTGATCTCACGAGGCACTTTCCATGGCATTTTGTCAAATGTCTCTGTAGATTAAAAAAACACATGTACATTTAAAATATTTTTCAACCTAAGACAACATTTAATTATGTTCTACGTTTGATCCCTATATTACTATTAGGAACTGTATTTAAAATCTTTTTCAACCTAAGACATCATTTTATTATGTTCTACGTTTGATCCATATATTACTATTAGGAACTGTATTTAAAATCTTTTTTAATTATGTTTTTCGTTTGATCCTTATATTACTATTAGGAACTGTGATAGTAATACCCACCCTCATAACCTCTGTTTTGTTTCAGGTACCAGCTAATCAGAGTAAGCAACAAAGGACTGCGGGAGAACAGTAAATGGCTGGAAATGTTTGATGATGTCAGGCTTGTCATCTTCTGTGTTTCGGTTAGCGACTATGATGAGTACTACGAGGATGCAAACGGCACCCTTGTAAACAAGATGGTAGAGAGCAGGCAGCTATTTGAGAGCATCACCCGTCATCCCACATTCGAACAGATGGATTTTCTCCTACTCCTGACCAAATTTGATCTCCTGGAGCAGAAGATTGGCAAATCCCCACTGACTGCGTGCGACTGGTTTAGCGAGTTCACGCCATTGGTAAGCCGCAACCTGATCAATGGGAGCAGCAGAAGCGCACGCAGCAGCAACAGCGGGGCGTCACTGGCGCAGATGGCCGCGCACTACATCGGCACGAAGTTCAAGAGGCTGTTCCACTCGCTCACGGAGCGGAAGCTCTACGTGTCCTATGTGAACGCCCTGGACCAGGAGTCGGTCCGCTCGGCAATCCGCTACGGCCGGGAAATAGTCAAGTGGGAGGAGGACAAGCCTGTGTTCGGCTCCAGCGAGACGGTGTACAGCGGCGAAGAGCCAAGCTCCTACTCTCACTAGTGACATTTGCTTGCGTGTGACAGAAGACGAAGAAACCTTAGCTTGATGTGTGACGAAGACGAAGAAGAGGTGTAAATAGCTGTGCATTTCCTCTCCCGGCGATGATGACTTTTTGTTTGTTAGAGCCCTTTTTTCTTTTCCTCTCTACCTGATCTCCGGCTTGTCTTGTATGGTTTGTGTTCACGAGTAGAATGAGTTGCCTGGTTCCGATTCTTGTACCTATTATTTAGTATCTGCTTTACATGGCGAGCAGACCGCCGCCATGTTCCATTTCTGTACAAGTTGTGTGCCTGATAGCTTCTGAACAAGTAGGAAAGAGAGAACGTAGCTACATTGTCACGTTTGTAGAAGCTGCCATTTTGTTGGTATTTATGTACGAGTGACTGAGTGAGCACGTAGACGTATGGGTGGGTTGATTGTTTGATTTCTGTTGTGCATGCCAGTACAAAGTTGGCATCTCAACCCAATGAATCGGTAGCTGAGATTACTTTGCATTTATTGAAATCTTCTGAGTGTCTAACAGTTATGTATGTTCAGAGTTCACAACTCAATGCAACGAAATCTTCTGTGCGGTGGTTACTGCCAACTTTGCCTCATCAAGATGAAGCAAACACATCACGAGGGACACAGATCAGGTGACATGCACCGTTTGCATGTCACACGGTGACATGCGGCTTAAATATAAATTTAAACATTGCGAAAAAATCTAAAAAAATCATGCATGTTCACAGCACATATTTAGATAATCACTAAAAAAAGAAACTCAAAATTTGAAACATACATCGAGAAACAAAAAATAGAAACTCAGATGTGAATAGTCTACAGAGAACCAATATTCAAATTCAGGAACTATTCCATCTAAGTTTCTCTTTTTTGTTTCTCTATGTATATTTCGAATTTTGAGTTTTCATTTTTTAGAGATTATCTAAATATGTGTTGTGAACATGCATAATTTTTTTTAGATTTTTTCATAATGTTTAAATTTATATTTAGGCCGCATGTCACCGTGTGACATGCAAAAGGTGCATGTCACTTGATCTGTGTCCCATCAGGAGTGGTACACGTTCAATCTGCCCTGGTAACCCCACCTGTTAGTGAATGTGATCTATGAACACTTGGTACACTAGTCTCTTCTGAGCTGAACCTGTAGGTGAAATCTATTTATGTGTGCAGTTACTCTCCTCATCATCAACCTCAACAAAGAACACTATCTCACTCTCTGAACTTGTAGAGCAAGAATCAAGAACTCTCTCGTTTGCAACATTTTCTGATTTGAACTGGCGATGTTGTATAGCAGGTGATGATGGCTGCGAGTGGGATGTGGTGTGGGGTGCCGAAGCCGGTTTGTTATGATAGCATAATTCGAAGTCCCTACACATCCTTTATCCTACATTTTTTTTGATGGTCTTTCTCCTACATTTTGGTATGGAAAACTGAACCTGCATGACGGTATTATTTACTTGTTATTTATTTGCTGCTTGCCGTGTCGGTAACATGCGGGTCAGGACCCCGTAGTCAGTGACTCGGGTATGAATTTAGGTGGTTTCCTTAAGCAACGTGGCTGCTAGAGCAAGGTGTGGTCTGTGTACTTAACTAATGTGAACTGTTTCCTCGTTCCTTCTGGGTTGGCTGATGCACATTTCGTGAGTGGGGGTTGTGGTCAATTTCGGGAAAAATTGGGAGCAAGTAAGCAGCCCACAGAAGCTTTCTTCAGGCCATTTAAGTTCCAAAATTCCAGTAAGAGAATGAAACCCCAACTGAACCCCGCCCACTTATGATTAGAGCCCAGAAGTGCTCTCCCCGGTCGTGGCTTTCCTCGAATTCGGCGTTGAGCAGTTTTTAGTTTAGTCCCACACTGGTTGATTACTGTGTTGAAATACGCCGGGCGTGGCATGAGTGATCGCGGTGGCTTGTAACCCTAGCGGCGGAATGAAGGTGCTGGGATCGACCGGGCTTGCGGGCGCATTGTAGGGGCCGTGTTCCATGACGTGCAAGATGTGCAGTGGGCGGCGCCCTCCGTCGGCAGGCCTGAGCCGGCGGGAGTCACGCGCTGCTGGCATGCCGAGTGCAGCAACGGCACCCGTTCGTCGACGGGTGGAGTCGGCTCGGTCCGTGCGCCTCACCCTCCGGCGGTCCGGCCAGACCACCAATCCTTTTTTGGTTTTTCCCTCTCAATCTCGCAGAAGTAAGCAGCAGGATCCTGTTGAAAACTTGAAATGCAAGATTTTTCTTCAAAAAGTTGTGGTTCTTTTTTGGTTGTGATTGTACAAAGTTGGCATCTCACCTCAATGAGGTTTTAACTGTGATCACTTGATGCTTTGCTTGACAGCAATTAATAATCTTCTGAGATCCTGGCAGTTACTTTTTTTTACTATAACTTCGGCGGGCATAGCCAGGCTGAACTTTATAACTTTTAATCACATAGTTGGTTTTTGTTTGGTACAGAGAGAGGTACAGCGAAAAAGACATGAATTACATCAAGAAAACTATGGGGGCTCAAAGTGGATACACCAGGATTTAAGGACTTGAGCAACAGTGGCGGACTTGCATCTGTATGCCCATAGGCGCACGTCGTCCACGCAGTGAGCCTTAGTGACAGCAATGGGCTCGTCGATGTTGTTGAAAATCTTCGCGTTACGGCGCTTCCAAATTGTCCAAGCCACGGCCGTGCATACGGTGGAGTCAGCGTAGGTGCTGCATCTTGCATCCCAGAGGTCTTGGATGGAGTCAATCTGGCAGGTTGGGTAGAAAAGGCGCCAGACTTCTTGAGCTTTGTGGCAGCGAACGAGAAGGTGATCGACATCCTCATCCTGAGGGCAGAACGGTCAGCTAGGGGATGCAGTGAGTAGGTGGCGATGTCTTCGGTCGTTGGTGGGGAGACGGCGCCGTCGCAAAGATCCTGCACTTAAGAGGGGCAGCATTTCTCCAAACCTTGACAGCCTGGGGATCAGTTTGAAGCAGCCTATAATTATTGGTATAAAAATCCTTGTTTGAAAAGGTGTTATTTGTGTGCCTGCAAACGCGGATGTCAGGCTCGTTAGAGATGATAGTGACCGTTTGAAGGGCCAAAGAGAGGGCGGCTAGCTCAACCGCAGCAGTGGAGGATAGCCGAGGGGTTAAAGTGTCTTGTAAGTCAGAGGCTAAGGTGGAGGCGACTTATGCGTGTGGTCTAGTGCAGTGTGAGAAGAGGGCTGGGTACTATTGAGAAAGGGGTGTGTCACCGAGCCAGCTGTCCAGCCAGAAGGCCGTATGACAGCCGTTTTTAAGGGTGACAAGAGAGTGCTCTCTGAAGGAAGAGAGGCCCGCAACGATGCTCTTCCACATGGGGGAGTTCAGGTAGTGGCTAGCCCCTAGGTCAGTGGAATCGGACCATCTGTATTGTCTGCGGAACCAAAGCGCCCAAGGGGCATCGGAAGGGGAGTGGAGTTTGGACAGGAATTTGGAGAGAAGAGCTGAATTTTGCGAGGCAATGGAGAGAACGCCCAGCCCGCCAAGGTCTTTTGGGGTGCAAACATCATCCCAAGCAACTTTGCAGTGGCCTCCGGTGCAGGATTCCTCGCCGGTCCAGAGAAAAGCCCTGCGGCGTTTATCAATGGCTTCCAGTATCCCAACAGGGAGAAGTCCCGCAGCCATGGCATGAGCGAATTTAGCCGTAATAACCGAGTTGATAAGGATAAGGCGACTTCCAATGGGAAGGGCACGGCCCCGCCAGCCAGCGAGGTGAAGGTCACACCTAGCAATGACAGGGGAGAAATCCGCAATCCTAAGCTTATGGAGGGAGAGGGGGAGGCCAAGGTATGTTTGAGGGAAGGAGGAGACGGCGCAACCAAAAGCCGAGGCCATGGAGGCAGCCATCAAGGGGTCAGTTTTAATGGGAACAAAGGTGCTCTTGTGAAAATTTATGTCAAGACCAGTGGTGGTAGAGAAGGTTTCCAGGAGGGTTTTGAGATTGGTGACATGCTGTGGATCTGCGCGAATAACAATGAGGGTGTCATCGGCATATTGGAGAATGGGGCACGGGAGGTCGTCGACAAGGGGGTGAAGCAGAAGGCCATTTCTGGAGGCATCAAGGAGAAGTTGTTGGAGGACGTCCGCCACAATGTCAAAGAGGAAAGGGGATAGGGGGTCACCCTGAGGCAGCCCGCGGCGGCACTGGATCCATCTACCAGGGATGCCATTGAGGAGAATCGCAGTCTGACTCGTATCATTGAGGTTTTTAATGAAGTTGCGCCAGATTAGAGGAAAGCCTTTGGCGTCCAGGATACGGTCCAAAGCATCCCAATTAATGGAGTCGAAAGCTTTTCGGAAGTCGAGGTTGAAAACAGCCGCCGGAGCGGACCGCTTGTGGCAGGATTGGACAATGTCCGCGGCGTAGACGAAATTTTCTGCAATGCAGCGGCCCGAGATAAAACCTGTCTGGTCTGGATGAACCAGTTTGGTGATAAGAGGCCGGAGGCGAAGAGTTAGGCACTTAGTTAGAGTTTTTAAGCAGAAGTTTTGGAGAGAAATAGATCGGAAGTTTTCAGCCCGGTTTGCACCAGTCATTTTCAGAAGGAGAACAATGTAGGATTTATTGATGGGGTGGAGGTCAGCGGTAAGGGAGTGGACGTCTTGGAGAGAGTTCAGCATGGATTGCTTGACAAGGTCCCAGTGGTTTTTATAGAAGGCATGGCCGAACCCATCAGGACCTGGACTAGAATCGTTGCGCATGGAAAAGACTGCAGCCCGCAGCTCCTGCATGGTGAAAGGAGCGGTTAAGGAGGCCGCCTGAAAGGAGTCCAGGGAGGTTGTGGCTACGAGGGTAGGTAGGTCAAGCTCCGCTGAAGCAAGACGCGGGACTCCAAGGAAGGAGTGATAGAAGCGTTGAAGGTGTGGCAGTTACTAATAGTGAAGAGACTGGATGTTCAGAGTTCACAACTCATGGAACAAAATTAAATCCAGTGCACTGTTTGCTGCCAACTTTACCTTTCTTCAAGCTGATGTAAACACATCACAATTCCTAATGGTTATGCCTTGATGACCCCACTTGACAGTGGGTGAGGTCTATGGACACATGGTCCACTAGACTCTTCTGAGCTGAACTTGTAGGTGAAATCCATTTATGTACGCAGTTACTCCTCTCATCCTCACCAAAGACACTCTCTCGCTCTCTGAACTTGAACTTGAAGAGCAAAAGGCAAGAACTCTCTCTCTCTCTCTCTCTCTCTCTCTCTCTCTCTTAATGCCTGTGTGAGTTTGAAAAAAATTCAGCTGTGAACTTACAATGTTGAATAGCAGGTGATGATGGCTGGGAGTGGGAAGGGGTGTGAGGAGTGCAGAGAGTGGCAAGAACACTACTACTGGGAACACATGGATGTGAACAAGATCAGGTTCTTCAAGCTCATGACAGGCGATTTTCAGCAGCAAATTGTAAGTACTCATTCTAAGCATCCTGGCAAGTGTCAGTATTATAAGCATCATGTGTGTATGTTAAGCCCTTGTGCTAGTTTATATCTACAGATTTAAGTACAGAAAAGGTGATTTTTTCTTGCCAAGATTTCATTCTTGTATCGGTTTACTAGTAAAGCTGATTAATATAAAATAGAATAACTTCTACTATTCTATTCCTTGTAAATCTAGATTATATTTGTTTAGGGATAAGAGTTTAAAACCTGCCCCTGATTCTGTACAAAGCATAACCAAGCCCCACAAGGCTTATACTATTTGGTTAGTACATCTATAGAACAATAAAATGCATCGATATATCTCTGTCAAAGGACTGTAATGTAGAGGTACAAAAAATCTTATGAACTAACCATCTGAATATTCCCTTAAGTCTTGTGAATAATTATTTACATATTTTCTATTTCTCCATCTTAGCGGATACCGGACAAGTTTGCGAGCAATTTCATCAGGCAGATGCAGACCGCAGAGGGACTTGACCTGAAAGCGCCAAGCGGCGAGACATGGCATGTGGATGTCAACAAGGTTGCCAATGAGCTGTTCTTGGAGTCAGGATGGGGAGATTTTGCCAAGGCTCATAAACTGCAAGAGAATGACCTCCTGATCTTCACATGCACTGGCAAAAGCTCCTTTGAGGTCATGATGTTTGAAGCTAGTGGTTGTGAGAAACTGTCTCCTCTGTTCGCTGGGGGAATGCGAAAATATTACGACCATATGGTGAATCAACAGGTTGAGCAATACTCTGTGACCGTTGAAGATGATTCTGATTCCGATGATGATACTAGTGTACCGTCTCAGTTGGTTGGGACCCCTCACAATGCCTCTACTTCAAAGAAATACAGTGCCAAGACTAAACCAAGTAAGCAGCACGGATTTTGCGGCGTGCCTGGCACAATTTCATAACTTTGTGCAATTAGCTAACATATGCTATGCAATTATGCCTCACCAAATTTATCTGTTTTTTCCTTTTTTAAATAAAGTGTGTTAAACTTCTATGTACTCTATAGGGTCATGTACACTGATTTTTCTCCACAGGGAAAGAGCTTCCTGAATCACTAGACAACAGCAGCTGTGATGTTGAGCTGGAGGGAACTGACGAAGAGGAGAGTGATCATGACAGGAACACTGACCCCGATCACTGCTACTCGAGGGCTTTGAGTCAGTTAACTGACGATGAAAAACGGCAAATCATCAGGCTGGCTTCGCCCCGACCAGGCAATCCCGCATTCGTGACGGTTCTGCAGAGGACCCATCTCCAACGCATGAACAACTTTCTGGTCAGTTTCGTCAGTTATTTTAAATGACCACTTAATACTTGCAAAGCTTGTACTTTGATTTGTTAGCCATCAAGATTTTCCTCAAATTTCATTACTGTAGTGCTGAAAAATCAATGCTTCTTGTGCAGATCATCCCTCGTGAATTTGCCGCTGATCATATTCAGAAGAAACCCCCTGACGCCCTGCTATTCAGGCCGAGCAAAGAAGGGAAGTGGCCTGTCAGGTACTACCATTCCAACAACAAAAGAGGCTTCAACTGTCAGCGTTGGGTCAGGTTCGTCACCGACAACCGACTGCGCAAGGGCGACGTCTGCGTCTTCGAGCTGATCAAAGGCACGAGGAAGAAGACGATGACGATGGCTGTCCATGTCGTCAGGAAGAGAAAGGCTGACGGCCGGTTTGTTATGGTGGTCTAAGTAAAAGTCCCTGCATACCCTTGCTCCTACATTTTGGTGTGGAGTATATGCTTCGATGTGCCACCGCAAACTGAACCTGTAGTAGATGGTGTTGCATTCCCGTTGCATAAGATGCAAGTGGACGTTTTGCACCCTAATCAAAGCTGTGTACCATTTCCATGTTCCTTACTTGGCGCTCATTGTGTCGCTAACATGCAGGCTGGGACCGTCATTAAGGGCGACATGGCATAACGAGGCCACAGAGTTGAAATGCAATCGTGGTCTAAAAAATATATATATATCTACAATAAAACACAACACTTATGCATTAGGGAAAGCCTTAGTGTTCTTCACAAAACCTGAACGAATCCTCCCCTTGTCTCGGTCATTAGGAAAGAAATGTAGATATGCAGAATATATAATGTGGCAACACAACCCACCATCTATATTTTTCTTGTACTGTATGTATGTACAAGAGCAAGTAACGTGGGCTAGCTAGCTAGGCGCGAAGCGGTCGAACAGCATGTAGACGGTGGCGTCCGACATCCCGCCGCCGGCTCCGGCCTCCTCCCGTTCGACCCTCGGCTTCCCCGCTGCTCCCGCCTTCGTCTTGCTACGAACGGCCCCTCCCAGCTGCTGCAGCTGTTGCTCGGATGGGCTCGCCGCTGGCGTGGGCTGCCGCTTCTTGCCGCGCAGCACGGCGGAGAGCTCGCCGAACCAGACGGCGCCGGCGACGTCCGACCCTGTCGTCGTGGAAGACATGGCAATGCTGTCGCTGATGATGCCGGCAGCTTGATCTCAGCTAGTAGCTTTCTCGGGAGAATGGGATGGACTGGTGACCGAAACCGGAAGAACGAGAGGGGTGGTTGATTATCTAAAGCCGACGTATGGTGCTTAATCTGCAATTCGCAACGCATTAACTTTGATTATATAGGGCGCCAAGCAAGCCAGGTAGGCAGGAGGATCGGCATATTCTAACTACTGCTTCTAGTTGGAGGCGCCGGGCCCCACACGGCAAACCGCAATACCTGCAAGCCATTGACCAGTCAAATTAACGCATAGTATGTTCTGTCGTCTCTTCCTATCGCTTTACGCGTACAGCCACGCTGTCTACACGTGTGAGTACCATCGGTTAGTCCAAATTAGATGTCTTTTTTATAAACTAGCATGGTGGCCCTGCATCATCTATCGTTGGTTGAAAGTGATCAATAAATATAAACTATAATTTAATCGTATTATTTTCCATTATGTGACACTAAAAACAATTGTTCCACACCTGCTGCAAATATTTTGGTAATGAAAATATCACGTATGCGAGTAACAAATTTGATAATTTGAAATTTGTGGACAATGGATTATAGTGCCATATGTGGGAGCACTGATCTAAGTGATATTGGATTTCTTAAGTGAACTATAGTTTAACACGATGTCAGATCATTATGCGCGGTTAGTTATCTTTGGATCAAAATAAAACAGTATGTCCTCCTTAATATGCGGGTCATAATAAATGGTGAGGATTATCGCGTTCTGTTGTTTGTTCATCGCGTTTATTCACTCCATATCATCATGTCCAACATCTTAGAAAAAGAACCTGGTGAAACATTGGCCATATATTTTATATATGTAGTGCTAAAGATAAATTATTTTCTTCTATCATATCCGTTAATATGTCCATACATGGGTAGTAATTGTTAGAGAACTACTACAATATGTTTTTCAGACTCTTCACTTATCAAAATCTCCATCCGATGGTTCTATATATCGGTGACGTGTATTTAGTGTGTTATGCAAAATTTCTATGCGGCTTAGATAGTATATTGAAGACTCTTAACCCAGTTGCAATGACATGTGGTTTTATCTTTATTTCGTTTCGTGAGAGGAACACATATAAAATAGTCCAAATATGTATACCATACGCAATTATATCTGTCAAATAATTCATAAGAATTAAGTTTACGCTTTTCACTTCCTCATATTATAAATTGTGTAAATATGAAACATAACAATTCACGATATGTGATGACTTGGCCCTATGTGGCTATGTGCATCATTAACAAAATATTTTATAGTATGTGAGATGCTCCCATTGATCTTTCAAGAATTTTGAAAGTTTGACGTTTTGTGTTTCATTAAATATTTTATTGTGAGAGAATCTGTGTTGAATCGGACATGTTTGTGTGTAAATTTATAGTGTGAGTGACGTTCCCCTTATAACACTACTAATGGTGTCACATCATTTACATTTAAAACTACTCAGAACTCCGAACTCATGTAGGTGTTTTGTGAGAGTGTTAGTCCAATGGCAGTCGAATATATTTGTCATTTATGTGTATTCAATAATAAATGAATGTATGTAGTGTGAGTAATACCGAGATTCCATTAAATTTAAAATCCATGACTACAAATTTTTGCATATGTTCTTTGAGTTGGTTGGTCCCGTGATTGTAAAATAAAATTTTCAATTATGTGTACTTAGTCATGAAAAGTGATCAAATATATATATAAAATTATCTAAAATATAAATTGATTATTAGTAGAATCATCGCATTTTTATATTATACAAATTTATTGTTCTGAATTTTTAATTTTTAATCTTCGTATTTATTGCTACATATTTGCTCAATTTTAAGAAAATTGGAATTTAACTAAACTTAGAAACACAAAAAAGATAAGAAAAAAAAATGTAGTGGCCAGTTTAATTATATGAAAGCTATTCGTATTGTAGCACCTGATATCCTTTGCCACCATATTCTTAGTTTTTTCTCCTTTTCATTTAGCTATCACGTTTTAACCAAGAAAGTTTTTTAGAATTAAAAAATTTGTTTGTCATGATCAAGTTTTTAGATCCTGTGAATGTACGCGTTTAATGGAGAAACCATAAAAAATAGTATGTCTTCTTTGCCACCACGTTTGAATTAGGTTATATTCACTTTTAGCTGTCAGGTCCAACGAAGTCGTGTCAAACTTACAAAACTCTAATATTTAAGAAAACAAAATTGCCATATATTTTAGATCTAAGTACTAACAAATAATTTTTCGATTATTCTTTATTTATATTTTTTTTATCTTATAAAAACACCAAAATAATCATTCAAGTGTATCCATTAGTATATATACTTTTTCAGTTTCTATGTCCAAAGTTATTATGCATGCGATTGTAGGCATGCGTACATATGACACGATGCGTTCATTTTTATGTTCGTTTTTATTTGCGACCGGCCGGCCGGCCGGAAGACACGCTTGCCTTCACCTTCCTGTATCAGAGGGTTCAGAACGGAAAAAAGAAAAAACGGATCTATCCATATGGGCGGCCCATTGTTTAGATAATCTTGTACGTTTAACTTTTTTCCTTTTAATTTGACGTCACGTACGGCAAGGTAGTCGTGTCATATGGTGCTGGTATTTTAAATAAATGAGTTAAGTATGTTACGTAACTACTAACTCAACATATAATCTCAACCATATATTTTAGATCTAACTGTTAAAATTAATTAAGATGATGTGGATCAATATGGTGGCTTTATTAGACATACTTATATTATATTGCTTTTAGTATATAATAGATAGAAGTTATCTAATTTAGAACAGAGGAGTATATATATACGCTGTGAGAGAAAAAGAAAGCACATAAAATGCATGCCAATAACGTGCGACTATATGTGGTTTGTGAGAAACCATTATGAACTTCAGATTTTATTGTGAAAATCCAGTTGAGTTTCGCAGCTTGCCTTTTACCGCGCTATCATTGTAAAAATCGTGTTATGAAAGTTTCTTAGATGAAGAGAGAGAAAACTGATTTGAGTAATTCTCAATCGAAAGAGAACTAATTTTCAATCAATGTTCCTTATTGCAACTCATTTCACGAATCACAAAGCAAATCCAGCAACCTAAGAATGTTTTCTCTCTCAATTGCAACCATACTTACAACTAGGATTACAAAACGGCGTACGACAAAGACCCGCTAAAATGCCAAGCAAGTTAAGTCAAGCTAACTTGTTCTAATTCAGCAACAACTGCAATTGTTTTTGCTAATGTCAAATACGAAGCAGGCCGGATCCAGAAGCCGGTTTACATCGCTACTTACAATTGAAAAATCTTAAATGAAAACTTGCAACCGAATGTGTATTTTCATATGTGCACGAATGATTATGCTATCCGATGGTGTAATACTTCACTAACTTAATTTTCAGCTAGCCAAACCCATGTCGGAAAGTTCAAGGAGCAAAAGGAAATGGCAGACTAATCTAGAAATAATATAGAACAAAGACCAGATAAAATGAGGCCTCTTTGTTATACCAACAGATTGGGGTATCTTCATTGATCGAGATATACCTGAATTGAGGCGAAAGATTCTCGCATTCCGTTTGTTCCTAAAAAAACCACCCAATCATGCCAACTTTTGAACCTTGTGAGGGATGATGGAGCCAGAGGCGGAGCTATGTACAAGCCAGTTTCGAAGGAACTGATGGTAAAACTGTATTTTTGGTAGGTTTAGGACTTGTATAGATTCTATGGTTTACTTCAAGATTGTAATCCTAGATTTGCTTCAATAATATACCCCCCTATAGTGTGTCAAACCGGATCCTCACTTTATCCATATATGAAAAAGTTAAAAAGGGAAAAGAAATTATCCAACTGGACGTCCACTTTCCCCTTATAAGTCTAGATTGTTTAGCACCCCACTGATGGAGTGAAAAATGAGGGTGTGTCCAGACAGTCCGCCATGTAGGACGAGGCTCACCCTGAAACACAATATATCTTTCTTATTTCTTTCTTTTGTTCCTATCTTCTTCCTCAACAATGCATGCAGTTCACATGAAAATTTTGAGAGACATTTTTTGACAGGAACATTTTTTGAGACATGGCTAGACACACGTATAAATGAGTTGCCAAATTAAACCATTGCTCTTGGAGATGCTCTTATTCCCAACAAAAAATATTTTTCTCTGCTGTAGAGTGTGTAGAGTCCATCAATGTCACTCACATATGAAGTATGGAGAAATACCTTAGGTTTGCCAAGTTCTGAATTTAATTTTACCAAACTAAGTTAAGCAGCCTTAGCAACAAAATATTGTGTGGGCACGGGGCATTAGAACGTCGGAGCGGAGCCCGTGAGGTCGTCGAGAGTACGCACAGGCAATTGGAAAAATAGTGTTGTTGGTTTCGTGGTTGAAAGCTGAATTCTGGTTTCCTCACACGATGTCGTTGTGCGGGGATTCTAGATTTGGTGTTTGATGGCATGTCCGGGGTCGTGCTCCCATAGACAGATTCTTTTAACACTAATGGTTTGCCTCTGTCAGACTACTTTGGAGGTTGTAAGCTTGTTCATCAGTGATGTAGCTGCGTCGAGCTTCACTACAGGAGTAACAGCCCAGCCCGACGGCATTTGCCGTCAGGCTCATCACAGAAACCCTCGGCCTCAGTGAGCCCGACGGCCACCGTCGGCCTAAGGCCGTCGGGCTGTGATCCATCGGGCTCACGCCGTGGCCGTCGGGCTCGCAAATGCCGTCGGGCTAGCGCGTGACGCCGACGGTGATTTTAGGCCGTCGGTGTTAAAATACCCTCGGCGCAGAAACTCGTAACGGCGTTCCGTCACGACACACGCGTCACCTGCTGGAGCTGCACAGGCCGTATGGTGAGCCCGACGGCATTTGCAGAGGAGCCACCGTCACGACACACGCGTCACCTCTAAGTGCAAGAACTCCGCCACAACAAAACACCGGAGATACCCGCATATTTGTCCTTATATTATGGCCACATTTGTATAAATTAGTTCTTATGTTATTTATTATGATTTAGTAGCCTTACAAATAATATTTTTAAATGTAATCTAATATTTTAAGAAAAACTGGAAAATAGTGTACTGATCCCGACGGTATTGCCGTCGACGTCATAGTGGGGGGGGGGGGGGGGGGGGGGGGAGGGGGGATTACGCCGTCAGATCGACTCGTCCGGAGACGTGCACGAGGGGGGTACACCGACGGTACTTCTACGCCGACGGTGGCCGTCGGGCTCACCTCTTGGACGCCGACGGCACTTTTAGCCCGACGGTACGTTTACGGCCGTCGATGTTATGTTGTGACACCGACGGCCACGACATTTGGCCGTCAGCGTTATCATTGCCGTCGGGCTGAGCTGCCAGTCCCGTAGTGCTTGGTTGAAGAGGTGATATGTCTTTTTTTTTCTTTGATGGCTGCTACGGTGGTGCTGAAGGAGAGGGACAAACGTTGGTATTTTGCTTAGGATTCTCCTCTCTTTTTAGTTTTATAAGGTTGGTGTTTACGTGCCATAACTTGATGTTTACTTTATAAATCAATGAGACATGTGGTTTTTACCGGTAAAAAGGTTGTAGATGCTTTTATTTCTGGATTTTTTTTTCTTCTTGCAGTACGTTCCCGCAATGCCATTCACACGTGAAGTGTGGCAAAATTCCTTAGGTCTGGCAGCTTCTGACTTCAATTTTATGAAAACAAAGTTAAGCAATCTATTTATTATATACTAAAAGCAATATAAGGAAGTTAATAGAGCTCTCACGTTAAGTCACATCATCTAAATTTTTTTAACCGTTAGATCTAAAGTTAGAGGTTAGGATTTTATTTCACAGCCACAAGATTTATGTAACAAACACAACAACCTGCCTCTGTTGCTAGCCAGCCATCACGAGGATAAACGGCCGGCCGTCCGCGCGTATGGGTCGACCTATGCATGGTTGTATGGATGGATTACATATACACAAACAAGATTTAATTTCAATCTCGATGAATCGCCTAAGGGACGATGTAAAGTATGAGCCGTTAAACCATTTTATGTATTGATCTTTGCACTTAATTTTCATAAAATTTAATTAGGCGTAAGATTCTTTTTAACTATAGACCGATTCATCTCTCAAGTCGTGTTCCCTCTCTAATAAAATATCATCAGCCAAAACATGCATAAGAGTTTTCATTTTAAATCTACATGAAGCCAAACTCACCAAAATAAACGTGCAATGTGCTAATATTTTTTAACAAAGTTATGAGATTTTAAAATATACACACCCTGCATCCGGAATTATCTGTCAATTTTTTTAGATATATCCATTCTGACGACATCGTTTTTTAGACAGAGGGGTAGTATAATCCATTCAACATACAACCAAATATGGTAGTAGCACGACATCCATCTTACTTTGTTCATTTTCTTTCTCGGACACCCAATTTTACACTAGGAAAAGTATCTACCGAGTGCATTTTATTTGTCAAATACCCAAGGCACTCGCCATACGACCAAAATCTGTTTTGAATAATATAACCAGACTCTTTTTGTAAGAAAACTTCAACTTATAGATAATAGAGTAGTAATAATATTACAGCCCACAAAATTAAATATGACTAATAATATTTCCCGTGTGATACCACTTTTTTTTTAGATTTTATCCAACAGCTAATGACATGTTAGGAGGGAATGCAGTACTTAGCACCATATCATGATACCCCGAGCCGTAATGTTCCACATCTTTAATCACTAGCCATGTAAATTAAGATTGAAGTTGGACTGATATCTCTCCCGTATGTCCTACTCGCCTACGGTGCACTAAACATGTATATTAAATGACAACTGAAACATATACTACTAGGACACATAGAACCACTCCAGGAAAAGGCAGACATAATTATACGTGCAATTTATACCTAGAACATAACAATTTTTTGTTTTGTTAATTTGGCACTCGAATAAAAAAATAACAAAATAAGTAAATTATAGTCAAGGCAATCACTCGCTATCTGGAAATGTAGTTTTCAATTTCAGATTGCTGACTCTCAAAAAGAAAAGAAAACAATCCATATTATGTAGCAAAAGGCAAAGAGGAACTCAAAATTATGTCCAGCCGAGACCACCGGAGAGTCGAAGAAGTGAATGAAAAAATCAGACATCTTATCGAATCCACTTACCGCATGAGAAAAAATGGCTTATGTGGCACTCACCTCAAAGAATTATATTTACTAGACGATCAGCTCAAAAACATTAACTATTGGCCCAAAACACATCATCGGATATTACACGAGCTGAAGATAAACCAAAAATAGTTTGCACGATTCTACAGCCAATGACGCTAGCTATAGAGCATTGGAGGAATAGTAGAATGTGAAAATTAAATATTGTACGCATGTATTTATGCGTTAAAAGGCTCTCTATTATTCAAAAAGTATTACACACCGTACCACCTCTGTACAATAAGTTGTACGCATATATAAAATGAAATAATCAACACAAATGAATAAACGATGCATGCTCAATTTGACTTATGAATAGTATTTAATGTCCCACAAAACAAATAGATGCAAGTGTTGCAATTTGATAATACAAAGCACTCATGAAATTTTTGATGAGTGGCAACGATAATTAATTAATGATGCACTTACCACAATTCCATTTTTTTAGTATTTCTGGGACCAAAATAAAATTTAAAGACCTATCTAATACACTAAAGATGTTGCACTTGCATTTGCTTATTGTAATTACCATCATGTTATTAAATTGATCCAAACTATTCTTCACACATATTTCATTAATTACCATCACATCATTTTGGAATTCCATACATACTTTTAGTATCTCTGAGACAAAAAAATAAAATTTAAAGACACATCTAATACACCAATATGATGACACCTTGCTAGTTTTAGCAACAAAAACATAGCTGGATAACACATCTTTTACACGGTAATGAGAGCATGCCAGCATGTTTAGTTTCTCGTACAACTCGTTGTGCGCCTGACGCACATGAACATGAAAATTGGAAATCAGAAACGTAGCTACACAGGAGTTAAGCCATGTGGTAGCACAGCTTGCCATGGCTATTTGCCCTGGTTTGTTGTCCGTATATGTACACGTACGGCCGGGCAATTAGGCAGTCTAGCTGGGCGCGAAGTGGTCGAGCAGCAGGTAGACGGTCGCGTCCGACATCCCGCCGCCGCCTCCGGTCTCCTTCCGCTCGAAACTGAGCTCCGCCGCCGCGGCAGCCTTAGTCTTGCCAAGCACGGCGGCCCCTTCCGTCTGCTGCAGCTGGTGCCCGGATTGGCTCGTCGGCGGCGTCTTCTTCTTCCCGCGCAGCACGGCGGAAAGCTCGCTGAACCAGACGCCGGCGACTTCGGACGCGGTCGTCGTCGTCGTCGAAGACATGGCAATGGCGCGCGCTGGGATGGCCCCAACGGAGTAACTTCTCGGACGAAATGAACTGGCGAAGGAGGGAACTATCACTATGTAATGATCTGGATGCCAACGTGTATACAGGGCTTAATCTGCAGTGGAACAAACTTGGATGTTGTTGGCCATGGCGCCGCGCCGTTTATATACAGGTCGGCAGGTAGGTATGACTGGAGGATTGGCATTCCACCAGTTGGAGGTCGTCTTCGATCGGATCCCAGGCGGGCAAACGATACCGTCGGCGTGCGGTTTCGTGCACCTTCCGGCGGACAAAGATGGAGCCATCAGCTGAGACGGCACACCGTTTACCCATGACAAAGATGCCAGTCTCACCAAAGCTGCTGACGGTTTTATCTCTCTGTCTGCACTGTGTCTCTAGAAGGAAGAAGCTGCCGACTCCGTCTGCATCAGGGCATCAGCTGGCTGATCGTTAAACTAAGACCGATGCAATACCAGCGCACCGGTCAAATGAAGGCGCAGATGCTCTGCCGTCTATTCCTATCGTCTACGTAGCACTGACGTGGACCTACCCCCCACGTTGTCTCCACGTCTGATTACGATTGAGCCCACTAATGATGGATCCACGTTCATACCCGTAAACAAAGACGAGCCAAGCCGGCTTCCTCTCGCTCCGGCCGGTGGAGCGTCCCTGCCAGCAGACAACGAGAAACCGAGAACAAACAACCATGTCACGTGTAAAAGATAGGAGGGGTGTCCAGATCACCACACAATAGAGCCGGAAGAACTTTGAGATAGGATCTGAACATGTCCGGCGATGCATGCACTAGTAGAAAACGGGACATATGACCAAACAGAAATATCCAATTTGTTCCGGTCGTATTACAAATCGGGACAAATAGGGTCAAATAGTTGGTCTCAGCCTACACGCGTTTCAAAATCGAACCTTTTGTCCCAGTTCCAGCCACGAACCGGGACAAAAGGTCACTGGACCCCATTTGTCCCGGTTCAAGCCACCCTTGCCTCCCAAGCCTCATCTCCAGGCTCGGAGCCATAACCATGGCCGCATTATCTTGCTGGTACTGCAGCTCACGATCATCTACACAGTCCCCAAATACGCCCTTGTCGTAGCGCCTCTGCGTTGCTGACCATCCGAAGCTCTCGATCTCGTCGACGTCGCTGCCGCTGCTCGTGTTGTTCGGCGGCGGCGAGGGCTTGCCGTTCTCCGGCATGATGTAAACATGATCATCAGGTAATTCAGAGGTCGTCAGGTATGGTGGCAATGGCAACATTGCTGGTGCTGCTGCCTGTCTCGTCCATGCGTCGTGATGATCCCGCGCTCCAGTTGGTGGTGCTGGGAGTGACTCTGACCTCCTGCACGCATGCCGCGGTACAATACAAAATCAATCAGTCAATGCATATATGAGTCGGAACTTCATATCGAGGGACCCCGGGTCCGGGTGCGTAAGGGAAACACCAGAAAGGTCACTATGGATTGTCCACAAGAAAGTGAGCGCCTACAGATACAGCTAGTGGCCGGATTCTATATATAAAGGCACCATCTGGATTGAAGATTTTCTTCTTCTATATTTCTTCTTTGTTACTCCCTCCGATCGGAAATGATTGACGTGAGCTAGGCTAGCTTTTGTACTACCGCAGCGCTCTATCCGCCACAATTAAATCTGACCGGAGGTAGTATAAAAATATAGACGACACCCCTAAATTGTCGAGTATGAGTTTATATATTAAAAGAAATATAACATTTAATTTTTTAGGTGTTATATTATCTAATGTTATAATTTTTGTGTTGAACAATCGTCGATATAGACACACATGAGACCTATATATAAACCAGAATGGAGGGAGTACATGACTACGACGTGCTTTATTACATGTCACTTAAAACAACACACAAGGAAATATCATATGGATGTTGTATCACACCTATATATTCGTCCCCTTCGTTATCAAGAAACGAAATAGACACGTGACTAGATGATAAATAGTAGTGACTCCCCTTGTATAATGCACTGTTAGGGTATTAGTGCAACTAAGCTAATAAGTACTGGCTTTATATAGTACTACCTCTATCCGAATTTCTAAGTGTCGCTATTCGGATAGGATGTCTTTCAAACTGCACGACATTTAAATTGGGACAAATGGAGTACATGGCTATCTTGAAGTAGGAGGCTCTAGTCGGGTTCCACACGCCTTCTAGTCCCGGTTTTCCACTAGTCAAGGATATAGCTTGCTACGCCAGCTAGCTAGGCATGAGATATGACCATCGATGTTGGTGAGACATGTATGGAGGTTTTCTAAACCAGAAGGCCAGCACATCGCTTGGTCTGGTAGTGCTGCCAAGTGGCTTGTCCATGCTCGCCACTATTTCAGCCAAGGGCAGGGCAGGCTTTTCCCCTGGTCAAGGCCAATGGAGTTTCCCTTGTCTTCATCTTCATGTTGTTTGCAAGATTCCACCAGACAATGGTGCAACCCCTGATGGGGCCGGCCACCGGCCAGAGGGACAAATGATATGGATCTGAATCATCTGATCTGACCTGATCGGCCACGAACACAGCTCTGAAGCCTCTGATCACTCTCACAGAAAAGCCATATAGAACCTGGCTTTGTGTAAACTACAAATGATGGAGGGGGAAAGGTCGAGCTATGCATCATGAAGATATGAGAGCTAGCTGCACCGAGCTCAAGGAATGCTAGAGAGAGATGGGAGGAAAGAGAAAGATATATGAAAGTGGCCTTCATGCATGCATGGGACTTTGCAATCAGGCTCGGAGTACAAATGGTGGTAGCTTGAGTGGATGGTACAGTGAACATGTAGAACTGTCACCTAGAGGCACGCCTGCTCGATCACTGAAAGAAGATAAGACCATCAGATACATAGGTTGCTAGAGAAGGAGAAAGATGCTGATCGACGATGGGGATTGAGGGGTGACGGTATGTATGATGGATTTTTTCATCATTTCACCTGAAAAGGGCACTGATGGAGAGGTTGTACGAAAGGCTGCGCATTAGTCATAGGGATCTAAACCAAAGAGGTCACATTTGATTATAATGGACGGTTAGGTAACTTTGTTAAGATCATTTTGGTTCACACGATTCTCTCGAAACGCCGGAATAGGGAAAACAATATGGTTGGAATTCCAATTCTTCTGGAATCCGACATGATTACAAAACTACAGGAATATTGATCATAGAGTGGCTGGTACATAGAAAAAACAAAGGAACTTTAACGTAAAGTTTGAGCGGATTGATTATTTTTCAGGAAAAAGGGTGCAAGTCAATCCTTAGATTTTTTTTGAATCAAACAGCCAACATAGTAAAAAATCCTAAACCATAATCCTATGAAATTCTTTCGAATCAAAGAAGCCAGCATAGGACACTTTGATGTGCAAGTAATCAAATAATGATGTATAATTTCATGTCAAGACAAATGACATGTTGTTGTTATTAATGATAGCACCACATGATAATCTCATAAGAATAACTATATTAACTATCTAAATTTCCTATGTTTTCTGATCCTAAGGAAAAACCTTCATATCAGATCGAGAAACACAAAATTAAAGCATGCTGGAATCCCTAAATTTGATCGTCTGGCATACATGCATGTTTCTTGAATTCAAATAAAAACTTCAAAATTTTGAAGTAAATGCTAAATTAAAGAACCATGTCGCTAAATTTTATAGTTATTCACAATATATTGAATACACCAAACAGGGTGTTAAGCTCTATTTTTTCAAACCAAATAAGTTGGCTCAGACTTCTGTGGAAATATTAAAGAATGGTGGCATGTTGGCTTAGGATTTATAACTGTCCACATCACAGTAGAAAAGCACATGCACGTCCACTTAAACGTCCAATGAACTACTCAACTATGCAATACTAAACCCAACACCTTAGAACAATTAAGGAATCAACTGGCCGGATTCAGCATCATATAGACGTATATAGTCTAATTAAGCTGACCGCACCAACTAAAATAGTGCATTCAGATTCCTCTAGATCCTGACATCCCAATTTAAAGTCCACACATATTAGCCTCTGTCACACAAGGAAGCAAGTGTATAAAATAAGACATGTGATGTAAACGCATGCATCCATACTCCAAATGCAGCAAAGTTGCAGAATCTTGCTGACACAAAAACCAAGATAATGAAACAAAACACCATTGTCTATTAACACACACTATTTATATTTAACTAGAAGACTGGATTTGATCATACAAGATTAATGCACAAACCTATTAGCTGTATGATTGGAAGTGGTGTTGACCATGTTGCAGTTGGACCCATCAAAGGCATCGATCACCTCAGCACCCTTCCTCAGAAAGCCCATGTCTCTGATCTGGCCATGGCCTGCAAACAGACCGCATATATATAGTTAAATTAATGCATGTGTCTTATCACACCATCATATACTGTACAAACATTTAGGTACAAGCTAACTCTACAGCGTGCTTTATGGGGCACACAGGATAAGAGCTATAGCTAGAGATGATACACAGTTATCCCATGCCAATAATTCAGCATTGTACGTGCCATGACCATAATAAATTAACTCAAGCAATGTAATTTGTACCAAGGGGATCAAGCCATCAAGATGCTGATGATCTAGGCACTATGTATTTTACCTGCAACACATGATCTGTCTGTGCCCTTCACTGTTCTGTACATCTGCATGGAATAGAATATGTAGAAAAATATTAGCAAATGAGAAATTAAGTAGGCGTATATCTTAAAGCTATTGTGCTGCCTTTTGCTTTAGGCTTTGCTAAGATAAATAAAACTTAAAGTAAATAGTTATGGGGTGTATATATATTAAGGAAGAAAGGACAAGATGTGCAATTGGTCAGAAGCTACTATACACCCTTTTGTTGATTGGTCAAAAGCTAGCAGAATATATATAAAAACATGATTTCGTGAGATAACATGAATCCATGCTAGTAGGAGAGAAGACTCCATTAGTTATTACTTGCCTGCAGGTGGCTCTTGACATGTGCCAGTGTTAGATCCTTCACGTTCATCAGTTCCAAGACTGACTTTGGTGTTGCTCCTGTAAGAAGTTGCAACATAAAGGGAAATTAAGTGAGGAAAATTCACAAGGTTGAGTCAATTAAACCATGTTATTAGTTACATGACACTATGCTTCTGGATGAAAGTAACCATATATATATGATATAACCTTCTTTGGAAAATGAGGAACTTGCTAGGGAGAAAACATGAGAGACTAAAGAGAAAAATAACAAAAGGAAACAATTATTTGCAAGAATTATTTCATGTGATTGGGCGTCCTTATGCCCAACATATATAAGCCTACTAATTAAGCAATTGAAACACCAACAAACCCAGGAAAACAGCACCATCACATCATTCAAGGTGATGAGTGAATCATTGTTGAATTTTTGTATGGACATACTCTCATGGCCACCGAGAAGCTCGACGGCACGCAGGAAGTGCGCATGGAGCGCGGTTGTCCACCGCATCCTAGGAGCCCTAGAGCTCCTCTTGCCGCCCGCACCCGCCGTCCTCGCGGCACCACCGCCGGCAACCGAGCTCTTTTTGAACCCAGGGGTCTGGTTCGGACGGTGTAGCACCTCCAGACTGTGGCGCCTCTTTGCCGCGGACATGGCCGTGTCCGGTAAAGGAGGACTGATGTGGAGGGAGAGATCAGGAGCTGTGGCTGTAGTAATGGCACGAGCCTCAGGAGGAAGAGTGCTCATTGTAGCTAGCAGCAGTGGAAATCGTGTTGTGAGCCTGTGAGCTCTTGTTTCAAGGAATAGGATGAAAGGGGAGATGGGATTAGGTGATTAGGTCATGAGTGCCATATCATTTTCCTGCTGGGTTTGTGTTTGAGAGAGAGAGAGAGAGAGAGAGAGAGAGATGAGATGAGGGTGCCATTCTAGGGTCTATGATAGGGGAGTGGAGAGGGATGGCATTTGGCAGCGTCCCAGGTAGGGAATATGATGAGAGAGATGCATATGTGTAGCTGAAAAATTCAGAGAGAGAGAGCTATCATGAAATTGAAGGAGACAGATTGATTGTGACATGCTCTAACGGATCTAACTAGACAACTAGGCTGTAGAGTACTGGAGCATGTCAATGATGCCATGCATTGGTATCACTACGGGCATCCGTAATGCTTATGGTTCAACCACATCATAAGGTGGGACCCACTATGTAAACTTATAGCTATTCTATTTTGCACAATGTATAGGGTGAACTTTATCCATAAGCTGGAACCCACATGTACTCTTGTCATACACACATATGTGAGAGAGATGAGAGAGAGAAAGAATTTTCTATTGCTTATGGATGACCTATAAGCTTAAGGTGCACCTTAGTCTTATGGATAACTTTGTTTTTCTCCACAATGTTTATGGACACCATAATGAATGGCACATAGGACATGAGTACTAGTATATGTTTCTGGCTGTCCATGATGCCATGCATTGGTCTCAGAATAGTATTTTCTCTTCTTCTTTTTCTCCCAAATGGCGAAGCATGTGAACATGAAACTTTACATGCCAAAATAACTTTGAAACTACAAAGTGTAGAATTGGTTTCAGATTTCTTTGTTATCAGAAATTGTCGAAACTTAGTGGGGGCGCAGGTATACCCCCATTCAGATAAATCCTCCCTGTCTTTAATTCGGTGTTTACATCTGTTTGATTGGCGAAGATGAGATAAATAGGAGTATCACCATCTCTACTACTACTTACAAAGTGCAAAGCCTTTTGTCATCTGCAATTCCAACATTGCACTTTGTTCTTCGTCGCACCAACATTTTCATTTTAGTCCTCTACAAAAAATCCAAATCAACATGCGGTCCAGCATCGTAATCGAAATCAAAGGTTGCTCACCCAGCTTCGATAGAAGTTTCAGCTGGAATGGGGACATGACACTTCAAAAGACCAGGGGCTACCTTAATTTGTTATATGGAAAATATGTAATTGATCTAACATGAGTAATCAGAAAGTTATTCCAAGAAATTCCAGTACTCCCGCCAGTGTTTTGTATAGTGATGTCAACATTAATTATGATTGTTATTATATGAATGATTTGTGTCTCCCTTTATTGCAATGCATTGTTTTGTAGGCATCCACCCAAACTACAAATTGTAGGCAAGCCGGGCACTACAATGGTAGTCACCAGGAGGTTCTTCTTCCCTAACATGTTGGTATAGATAATGATGGGAGGGGCAAGGCTAATGAAACTAATGATGCCGGTGAAGAATCTGATGTAGATAATCAGGGAGATTCAAAGTGATTATAATATACTGATGTATGTAAAGAATTAGATTCTTTTCATATTTTGAATCTACACAAAGATTAAGCAAGATGGTCGTACATCAGTAGATGTATTGAAGAAGAAATAACTGATTGTTGAAGCATGTTCAAAGGCAAATGGTTGTTGTAGGTTGTAAATAGGAACTTCTGACTGGATAAGTGCGTTGATAGAATTAGAGTATAAGCAGAAATCTCACGAAATAATTCAACCCCGGTTACTAAGCACAAATGTTTGTTGTGTTTTTTTTTTCTTTTTCACCTGTTGCAACTGAAACATCAGTATTTATAGAAGCAATCTAACCTTTTTGTCATTACCCTTTTGGTATAATTTATATTTTCTTCAAACACGATGGTCTAATTGCATTTTATAGATGGGTTCAGTTTTTTTTTGAAAGTAAGCACACAAATATATTAGGTCAGCAAACCGCTTTATTAAAAATCCTCCAGTCCCCATAGGTACCCTGTTAAGAAAAAAAGTGCGTGTGAAACTTGCCGCATTTAAGCACATATGGTTACTATGTTAATTACAAGGGAAACTCACAGAGCCCACTAAACTTGACTCTTCCAATGGAGTTTGATATGTCAACACATTTCGCAAAAATTGCTGCCGCCGCATCCCACCATTGTGTTTGTCCAGTACAAAATCCAATAACTTGTGTAGAGTCCGATTCTGCTTCTACATTATGAAATGCTTGAACTGTTTTTATCGAAATGGCACAACACTAATAATAGACCTAACACCCCTCGAAAATAGGCCGGATAAGTTGCCCCATGAGCCCGGCCCATTTCTCGCCCCCCTGTTAAAACCCTAAACCACGGGCCTCCGCCGCCACTTCCCAACAAGCACCGTCCTCCGCCACCACCGCCGCCTGAACCCTAAGCATGGCGTGGCGCGGCGCTGCCTCCCGCACCGTCCTGGCGGCCGTCCGCCGCCCGGCGCCCGCGATCCGCGCCCCTCCTCCCCTCGCCGCCCCGCGCCGCCGGATCCCTTCCGCATTCACCAACGCCACCTCCACCTCCCCGCTCGGGGCCGCACGGTGAGCGAGCGAATGCCATTTACATCTGGGGACGACGCCCTGAGGCGGCGATCTGACGTACTGATGGGGTTTTGCTGTCTCTATGTGTGCGCAGGCCCCTGGCTGCGATGATGGGGTCGCCGTTGACGGCGTCGGTGATCCTGGCGCGAATGACGGCGCACCCGGGGGTCAGCGCCCGAGCCTGCTGCGAGCTCTCCCAGGGTACCCTCTCCTTTCCAATTCCCCGTGCTCATCACGATCGCTCGTACGGAGTATTATCCAAGTTAGTTAGTGTCGTGATCTGGGTTGGAGATTGCAATGTGCCTAGATTGTACTTTTAATCCATTTTGTGCTGTGCTGTGCGCTATAATGTTAATGCCTACGTTTGCCCTTATGGGTTGCCTGAGATTATGCTGGTACCCGGTTGTTTCTCTTGGAATCATAGATAGGAACATGTTTTTGTTTCGGAAATGGATGTGCACACTGCACATTTTGAGTGATTATAAAGCTCGTCTCTTTAACATTAGGGACATATGAAAATGATATTTTTCTTCCAAAAAATCATGGATTAAAAGTCTCACTACTCACTAGGTGTTATTTAAGGCTAGTGTTGCCATGGAGAAAGTCGAAACAATATACGTCGGTTATATGTGTGATGTATTGTGTACTCTTTCATTACCCTGAGTGAAAACTGATGTAAGAAGATTAAAATTGGGATTTGATAGGGAATGGGGACGATGGTTGAAGTTGGAGGCCGCACAGCATGACGAGGACTTTGTCCTACGATGATGTAGGTCTCCTCCTTTTCCCATTGTATTCCTTTTGTAATTAGTCCTTGGCAAACTAGAAGTTAGCTATTGAATTGAATAAGGAGAATGTGTAAGCATTGAGCATTCTTTCTTTTATTGATCCCATTTTGTATCTTTGATTAGTCTTCTGTTTGTCGCTATCTACTGATTGTTTTAATGCTAAAGCATGCTTAATCACACAGTTCACTAAATTATAGTTTGTTGAGGTCAGTGCTTTTTGTAGGTATGCTTAATTTTTCTACCGAATTTTAAATAAACATTGTGCTCTTGCTTCTCCTCACATTATGAGCTAGTTTCAATTTTGTTAAATGTTGAAACTTGAATTGATTGAGGGTTATGTATGGCTGGGAATTGTTAGGAAATGGAAAAGATGGGTGATGCAAGAGAGGCCAGGGTAGGGCACAACAAGGTGCTGATTTTTAACATGCACTCTCTTTTGGTAATGCTGATCTTCGTCAATAATCCTCACTCGAAAGCTTGATAAGATCATTAGGCATGTTAATAAAGAACAGCTGGTGTAATTAGTTCACAGTTGCAGGTTATATGAATCACTTCAACTAGAAATATTTAGCACATTATAGGGATGAACTACAAATCACGCATTAGTCCCAAGCCTTGCTAGTGTAGAACTGTGTTACTGTCTGACAGTAGTATATATTATGCCCTGTCTGACAGTAGTATATATTATCTGTCACTAGTGGTTGTTTGTGGGACTTGGTACCTTCCTATGAAATGTTGAGCAACAAGATGTAATCTCTGGGACTCCCTTGGCTTAGCCATCTTGTATCGTTTATTTGGAGAATTGATGCTTATCTGAACTTTCCGTGTGCTCTTAACTGCTGCGATTTTCTGTAACCTGTAAACTATTCAAGTTTGCTAATTCTATAGTGGTATTGTTATAATGCAGGTACTTGAATAGACCATGTAGATTTCGACTTTCCTTTTCATAAAGGATAGAACTCTTGGATTTGTCGTTTGGAAGGCTAAAGCTGTTCTGGTGTAAATTCTTCTAACTGGAGAGTTAAGAAGAATCTTCTCCAACAAAATAGCCAGTCTCTCCAAATTCATAGCCTAGACTGAAAATAATTTTCCTTTGAAATGTCATGGTCTGTGACATGGATTTAGCACCTATGTTTGTGTGACATGTCTTAGTACTGCCCGCTAAGAGGATTTGGTGGCACATTTTATACGATGTCTTCGTTTTTAAGATCTCAAGGCACGAGGAACAAATGTTGTTACCTTGTCATTTCAGTTTCGTTTTTTCAGGCAATTTGTCAGCTAGTGTGCATAGTGACTAATTGTTTCAATACTTCAGTTCCGTACTTGCATGATGTTTAATATACTCCCTTCGATCCATATTAATGGATTTAACTTTATCTAGATACGAATGCAGACTAGATGCATTCGTATCTAGATAAAGTTAAGTCCATTAATATGGATCGGAGGGAGTAGCAGTATTCAGTACAGAACCATTCCACGTTAAGCACATAGCTTCAGGTTACAATGCAGTGCACATGCACCATACAACACACAAGTTCTCCTCGATGTGTGGAAGGGGCTTTGAGGGCCTAAATCAGGCATTGATCATTCTAATACCAAAGCGCCCGGATGCGGCTGCTATGGGTGATTATAGACCGATCAGCCTGATTCACATCTTTGCAAAGTTGGCCGCAAAGGTAATGGCCTCAAGACTAGCCCCACTGCTACATCGCATGGTGGATTCGAACCAGTGCCGCCTTCATTCAAAAACGTTGCATCCATGACAACTTTATGTTGGTCCAACAAACAGCAAGGCTCCTTCATAGGCTCAAGGAGCCTAGGGTGATGCTCAAATTGGACATTGTAAGGGCCTTCGACTCGGTCTCGTGGGGTCTGCTCCTTGAGGTGCTTCGGAAACTTGGCTTTGGGCCAAGATTTTACGAGTGCGTGGCTATTCTTCTATCCACTGCTAGCTCAAGGGTGTTGTTGAATGGAGAGCCTGGCCCCCCAATCTGGCATAGAAGGGGGCTAAGGCAGGGTGATCCGCTCTCGCCACAATTTTTTGTCCTAGTGATCAACACTTTGAACAAGCTCCTGGCCAAAGCAGTGGAGTTGGGTATCTTGAAGAAAGTGGCCCGACAGGATCTAGTCACTACTGTATCCCTATATGCAGATGACGTAGTTCTGTTCTGCCACCCGGATACGGAAGAACTGAACGCGATTCAGGATATCTTGGTGTTGTATGGGCATGCTTCAGGCCTGCACACCAACTTCGATAAGTGTTCGGTCTCCCCCATAGGGTGTGAGGAGACGGTCGCCGAGGAGGCGGCACATACCATGGGGTGTAAGATGGCTTCTTTCCCGGTGAAATACCTGGGTATCCCGTTGGGCCTGCGAAGACTACCAAGCGAGGCCTTTCAACCCCTCCTGGATAAGCTCGCGGACAAACTCCCTACGTGGAAGGCGGCTATGATGCCCAAGGTGGGGCGCCTGGCCTTGGTGAAGTCGGTACTGGCTGCAATTCCGCTTCACCAATTGGTGATGTTGACCATCAACAAAAAGACCCTGAAGAAAGTCGAGAAGATCCTTAGAGGCTTTCTGTGGGCCGGGAGGGCTGAGGCGAACGGGGGTCATTGCCATGTCAACTGGGCTAGGGTGTGCCGTCCGCTACAGTTGGGAGGCCTGGGCATCCCTGACCTGGGTCGCACGTCCATTAGCCTACGCGTCCGTTGGTTGTGGAGGCTACGCACGGACCAACAAAGACCGTGGCGAGGCCTAGATATGCAGTTCTCTCGGGAGGAACGCCAGATCTTCCATGCCTCCTCGGAGATGCATCTTGGTGACGGTTCCACGACGCTCTTCTGGGTGGACATATGGTTGGAAGGCAAATCCATTCAGGACCTAGCCCCACATCTATTTGCCCTGAGCGCCAAAAAAGCTAGAAAGAAGAGAACGGTGAGAGAGGCGCTGACAGAGCGCCGATGGATAACAGATATTTCGGGAGCCCTTAGCCCGCTTGCCCTCTCACAGTATATCCACATCTGGACCACACTGCGTGGGGTACACCTTACAGAGCAGCCGGACAATCTTGTCTGGCGCTGGACCTCGGACGGACAGTACTCTTCCAAATCTTGCTACGACGCCTTGTTTAGTGGGGCGACAATATCAAGTTCTTGGAAGCTGAACTGGAAAAATTGGACTCCCCCACGGGTGAAGTTCTTCGTCTGGCTGGCATGCTTGGATCGCTGCTGGACGGGGGAGAGGTTGGCGAGACGGGGTCTGCCACATCCGGCAACCTGCCCACTATGTGACCAGGTGGCTGAGTCGATAGGACACACCCTTACAGGTTGTTCCTTCTCGCGCACGATGTGGCATGAAGTACTATCTTGGATACAATCAACCTCAAGACCGCCTGTTGCTGAGGACGACTTCGCGACCTGGTGGGCGTTGGTTCTCAAGGCCACCCCTCGTGCGCTGCGCAAGGGCACCTCTTCGGTGATCATGCTCTCCGCGTGGTAGATCTGGAAACAACGGAACGCGGTCGTTTTCGACAACGTACGCCCCTCTGTTAGCGCTTTGATGGAAACCATCAAGACGAATGCGCACTCGTGGGTGAGCGCAGGAGCCCGGGGTCCAGTGGCGGAGCTGGTATAGAACCATTGGGTTCACATGAACCCAATGAAATCCATCTAACCTTCTGTAAACTAGAGTATAATATTGCTAATTATTGAAATACTACACTATATTAACAAGAGATGAACCCAATGATTTCTTACACCAGCTTCGCCACTGCCGGGGTCTCGCCCTAGTTATTCCTTAGTCTTGGGTTGAGTTGTACGGTGCTGGGTTGCCTCCTTACAGGCTTGTAATTAACTCTCTTTTCTATCAATGAAATGAAACGCAATACTTTTTGTGTTTTCGCAAAAAAAAGATTTAACAGTGATAGGTTTGTATTCGTGAATACTTCGCAGCGAACACTTGCATCGGGGGGGGGGGGGGGGGGGGGGGGGGGGGGACTTCATAGGTTAAGCCTGGGCTAGGAACAAATTGTTCCTCCTTTGACCTTCCGAACGACATGATCTGTCATTGTCACCTGCCTCAGCGCCTTTCATCACCTTGAAGATGCATCTGTAGTCATGTAGTTCTCCTCTTTCAACCTGTTTTCGTGGATAAACTTGGCCTGGGTGCCTGCAGTTGAAGCCTCAGGTGAAGCTTGCACGTGGTAGTACCTGGCATGCCACTTCTCTGTTCTGTTTGCCTGTTTTGGCCTGAGAAGCAGCATCTTATGTGATATTTCCTGGAGATGATCAGCCATAAAGTTGATAGGGATGATTTGCAGACAAAACACTAAGGGTGTGTTTGGTAGCTCGTATGGACTTTCTCATCTCATACATGTCCACTCTAGTTAGGTTGATCACGTGCAAGTACAATTTAATTGTTCTGTTTGGTAGCTCGTATGAGTTGAGCCATGCCGAAGAGAGATGATGTTTGGTGGATTGTATGAGTTGAGCCAGCCTAAAATTACACATAGGTCCAAAATCTTATAGAAAGGTCCTTCAATAGAAATGAAAAAAGCAATCAGGTCCCTCCACCATGGCTGCCACATCGGAGGTTCCTCCATGGCCGGCGCTTGCTGCTCGTTTGGAGGATGCTCCGGTCGGTGCTTGCTGCTCGTCCATGGTCGGAGCTTGGTGCTCGTCCGTGGCGTCGCTAGTTCTCTGGGCGGCGCAGATGCTCTCCGGTCGCGGCAAGAGGTGGCCATGGAGGAGTTGGGCGGCGCGCGGCGCTGCACGGTGCAGGGCTGGCGCGACGGAGTGGAGGCGGAGGCGGTGCAGGGCTGGGGCAACGAGCGATGGGCGGCCGTGCGGGTGAGGACACATCGGCCGACCAAGCTTCGTTCCTCTCGCGTCCCCGTTGGTCGTCGCGCGGGTGAGAACACGGCGGCCGAGCTCCGTTCCTCTCGCATCCTGGACAAGCTGAGCACGGGCAGCGGCCGCAACACGCAGCAGAGCACGGGCGCCGGCCGGCCAGCTCCTTCTCCTCGCGTCCTGAGCGCAGCAGAGCACGTCGCTGGATTCGTGAGTTGCGGGCAGCAGAGAGAGAGGGGGGAGACGCGGGGCTGCGGGGGGGGGGGGGGGGGGGGTTGGCCGGGGTGGGCTACGCGCCGCGCGGGTGGGCCCCGTGCGTGGGGATTTTCTGTATGAGGCGGGCATGGTTTACGAGAGAAGCTCGATCTGAGCTTCTCTTACGGGCCTGGCTGAGAGGCATTTCGGGGTGAGGTGGGCATGGCTCAAGAGGCATGAGCCGGACTACCAAACAAAAAAAAACAGGGTGAGTGGAGATTTTCTGAGTGGAGCCGGGCTACCAAACACGCCCTAACTGACTCTGCGTTCGGTACATGTCACGGTCCAGTAGTAGTCCTGATATTCTTCAGTTGGCCGTACTAGTGTATCACAAAGATAGTAACATATTTAGAAGTGTATGTGGTACTTGAAGATTTATGGGTTAAAAAGCTAATAGTGGAAAAATAATATGGAAGTAATTTTCATCCTATGGCACAATAATCGAACTGACTAGGATGTTGTTCGCGCGACTACGAACATGACAGTCCTGAAGGACAACCACATAAACAGGAATGCCTGGTTGAATTGACGCCAACCAGGATATTTGCTCCTGTTCGTCCACATTCAGGTTACTTGCAAAAAACCTTGAGTAGAAACAGCCAGTGAAACTGAACGGAGCACACACTACATGCACCTAAGGCTGCAGGGAGAGCAGAGACCATCTTAGGACACTCATTTGCTACAAACATTCAGTGCACATCTCAGCTCACACCTTGTTTTAGTCGCCATATTGCTTCACAAAGCAATTTAATTCGATCCACGACCATGAGACAAATAAGTCGCAGCGAAGGAAGTAGGAAAGACTTCATACTAGTTCAGTACACGCATCACACATTGTTCTAGTAGCCACGTTCCTTAAAGAAACTACCTAAATCTCTTATATGCTATGGGATTTTCTTCTAATCCCTAGCCGTGCCACTGACAATGAGGGTCCTGCCCACACGTTAGCGACACATTAGGCATCAAATCAAGAAACAAGGTAACTTTGATCAGGGTACAAAACGTGCACTTGCACAGTGCAACACCAGCTACTGCAGGTTCAGTTTTCAGTAGCAGATATTCCATACCAAAATGTAGGAGAAAGGGACTTCTAAACTAGGCCACCTTAACAAACCGACCGTCAGCCTTCCTCTTCCTGGCGACATGGACGGCCATCGTCTTCTTCCTCGCGCCTTTGATGAGCTCGAAGACGCAGACGTCGCCCTCACGCAGCCTGTTGTCGCTGACGAACCCGACCAAACGCTGACAGTTGAAGCCTCTGGTGTTGTACGAATGGTAGTACCTGACATGCCACTTCTCTTTTCTGCTCGGCCTGAATAGCAGGACGCCAGGAGGTTTCTTCTGAAGATGATCAGCAGCAAATTCAAAGGGGACGATCTGCACCGAAAGGCGAAAGCATTGATTTGTTAGAACTATAGCAAGTAAATTTGACGAAAAGTGTTGTGGTTAACATGTCGAAATGCTCAGCTAGATGAAAATTAGCCTTGTTCATGCGGTGATAAAACCACAGACTTTGCAATTATTAAGTGTTCATACAAAATAACTGATGAAACTTACCAGAAAGTTGTTCTTGCGTTGGAGATGGGTCCTCTGCAGAACCGTCACGAATGCGGGATTGCCTGGTCCGGTCGAAGCCAGCCTGATGATTTCCCGTTTGTCGTTGTCAATTAGCTGACCCGCAGACTTCGAGTAGTAGTGATTGGGCTGAGTGTCCCTGTCATTATCACTCTCCTCTTCGTCAGTTCCCTCCAGCTTACTATCACAGCTGCTGCTGTCTAGTGATTCAGGAAGCTCTTTCCCTGTGGAGAAAAATCAGTGACCCTATATAGTACATAGAAATTTAACACACTTTTATTTAAAAAAACACATAATTTTTCGATGCATAATTGCATAGCACATGTTAGCTAATCGGCACAAAGTTATGAAATTTCGTCAGGCACGCCGCATAATTCTGGTGCTACTTACTTGGTTTAGCCTTGGCACTGCATTTCCTTGAAGTGTAGGCATTACGTGGAGACCCAACCAAATGAGAGGGTACACTAGTATCATCATCAGAATCATCATCAACAGTCAAAGAGTACTGCTCAACCTGTCGATCCACCATATGGTTAAAATGTTTGCGCATTCTGCCCATGAACAGAGGAGACAGTTTCTCACAACCACTTGCGTCGAAGATCAGGACCTCAAAGGAGCTTTTGCCAGTGCATGTGAAGATCAGGAGGTCATTCTCCTGCAGCTCATGAGCCTTGGCAAAATCTCCCCATCCTGACCCCAAGAACAGCTCACTGGCAACCTTGGTGACACCCACATGCCATGTCTCGCCGCTCGGGGCTTTTAGGTCAAGTCCCTCTTCGGTCTGCATCTGCCTGATGAAATTGCTCGCAAACTTGTCCGGTATGCGCTAAGATGGAGAAACAGAAAATTTATTAATAATTATTCACAAGAATTTTGAGGGAATATTCAGATGGTTAGCTTCATAAGATATTGTTGTATCTCTACACTACAGTCCTTCGACAGAGGTATATCGATGTATTCTATTGTTCTATGGATGTACTAATCGAATTGTATAAGCCTTGTTAGGCTTGTTTATGCTTTGTACAGAATCAGGGGCAGGTTTTAATCTCTTCTCCTTAAACAAATATAATCTAGTTCTACAAGGAATATAATAGTAGAAGTTGTTCTAGTGTTTTATTAATCAGCTTTACTAGTCCTGAAACCGTCCATACAAGAATGAAAGCCTGGCAAGAAAATTTCACCTATTCTGTACTTAAATCTGTAAATATAAACTAGCACTAGGGCTGAACGTACGCACAGGATGCTTAGAATACTGACACTTGCCAGGATGCTTAGATTATCTAAGTCTCTACTTACAATTTTCAGCTGAAAATCGCCTGTCATGAGCTTGAAGAACCTGATCTTGTTCACATCCATGTGTTCCCAGTAGTAGTGCTCCTGCCACTCCCTGCACCCCTCACACCCCTTCCCACTCCCAGCCATCGTCACCTGCTATTCAACATTGTCAGTTCACAGCTGATTTTTTTTCAAAGTCACGCATTGAGAGAGAGAGAGAGAGAGAGAGAGAGTTCTTGCCTTTTGCTCTTCAAGTTCAGAGAGTGGGAGAGTGTCTTTGGTGAGGATGAGAGGTGTAACTGCGTACATAAATGGATTTTACCTACAAGTTCAGCTCAGACGAGAGAGACTAGCGGACCATGTGTCCATAGACCTCACCCACTGTCAAGTGGGGTCACCAAGGCATAAGCATTAGGAACTGTGATGTGTTTACATCATCTTTTTTTTTTTAGAAACTGTGGGGCAAAAGCTTTGCCCCATTATATTAATTAAGGGAGAGTGGGGTAACAACAACAAGTTTGAACGAAACCAAAAATTATTACAATGACGGACTACTCGCTGGGAAGCATGGCTCCTAGATGCTTTGCGCCCGCAAGGGACCAAAGGCGCGCTTCATGCTTGATCTTGGCGAGGATTGAGGTGGGCGGCGCGTGCTTGTTGCGGAAGACCCTCGCATTTCTCTCATTCCAAATCTCCCAGGAGGTCAAGAGAACAAGGGAAGCCATAGCCTTCCGTTGAAGCGTGCCCGTACTCAACATGTGGCGCCACCACTCCGGAAGGGAGAGGTTTGGCCAAGGCGCAAGATCCAAAGAGTGAAGCCCAAGCCACGCCTTCACGGCGCTCCAAATCTGAAGAGTGAAACGGCAATGAACAAAAAGATGTGCGGCAGTCTCGACAGTCCTCTTGCATAGAGGGCAATTGCCACAATTTTGCCATCAACGTCTAGCCAAGCGGTCGGCGGTCCAAAGTCGGTTTTGAAGGACAAGCCACGCGAAGATCTTGGTCTTGGGGGGGGGGGGGGGGGGACCCAAGTCTTCCAAATGACGCGCTTGAAGTCCGATGAGGTGGCCCCAAGGAATTGCGCCTTATATGCCGACTTAGCCGAGTAGGCCCCATCCGCGGTGAGGTTCCAAGAGATGGTATCTTCACCTTCGCCATTCAAGTGGAAATGCCTCAACTTGTTCCAAAGGTCAAGGAACTCGAACACGTGTTGCATAGAGAAGTCTTCAACCATTTTGATATTATGAATCCAAGCATTGTTGAGCAAGGCTTTTTTGATGCACCCTTTCTTTCCGGAGGAGATGCTATGGAGAAGCGGTGCGATGTTCCTAGGTTTGTCGCCCCCAAGCCAAGGGGCCTCCCAAAAGGATGTTTTTGCACCGTCACCCACGGTGATGGTGGTGGAGGCGTAGAAAAGGTCCATGTCCTCCTTGGTGCATGGCGTTTCCGAACCCGCCCAAATCTTCGTCGGGTCCTTCCAAAGTAGCCAAGGCCATCGTAAACGGAGGGCACGGGCGAACTTGTAGGTGTGCAAAATGCCAAGTCCTCCAAGGTTTGTTGGGCGGCAAACCGCCTCCCAATTCACCTTGCATTGGCCACCAGAGACCTTGTCGGCGGCCGCCCAAAAGAACGCGCGGTAGATCTTGTTAAGCTTTTGGATGAGCCCCGGATGCACGATGAGAGGAGTCAAGTGGTAGATGGCTTGAGAGGATAGGATCGACTTGATGATAGTGTCGCGGCCGGCCATGGTGATGAATCTCCCATGCCAAGTGGGGACCTTTCGGGCGCATTTGTCTTCAAGGTGTGAACTCTTGGTTCTTGGAGAAAGGTAAAGTTGGCAGCAAACAGTGCACAGGATTTAATTTCCTTCCATTGAGTTGTGAACTCTGAACATCCAGTCTCTTCACTATTAATAACTGCCAGGAACTCAGAAGATAATCAATTGTTGTCAAGCAAAGCATAAAGTAATCCCAGTTAACGTCTCATTGAGGTGAGATGCCAATTTTGTACCGGAATGCACAATCGCAACCAAAAAAGAACCACAACTTTTTGAAGTATCATTCTGGGGACAGTGCACAACACAGAGAAGGTAGCAGACTGATGCACTATGTTTTGATGAATTCATAAGCCCCAGCAAAATCCAACATAAAAGGCGCTACGAGCCACGGTGCGCAGAAAAAAATTCAACTCGCCAAAGAGAGCAGCCAACTTCAGTTCATCTTCGTTCAGACCAGAGTTAGGCACTTTTTGGATTTCTTCTTGCAGCTCCCGTCGTGCTCGTCCGCAATCTGCACCATCGGTGGAACTTAACATATAATCCGGCATGCATTTGAGTTGGCATGAAAAATCTCAGCCACATACCTTTTTTTTTTTGAAATTTACATACCTCTTCTGCTTTCTGAACAGTTTCAGAGAAAAATCTGGCATTTCAAGTTTTCAACAGGATCCTGCTGCCAACACTTCTGCGAGATTGAGAGAGGCAAAAAAAAGGATGGGTGGTCTGGCTGGAAATGCCACACTAATCAAAACTGCTGAACGCCGCCGCCTGCCGGCGGCCATCGAATTCGAGGGGAAACAGGAAACAGCACTCCAGGGCTCTAATCATTATTTTACTTGAATTTTGGAATTTAGATGGGCTGAAAGCTTCCGTGGGCTGCTTACCTGCTCCCAGTTATGTTTTTCCGAAATTGACTGCATAGGGGCACAAACTCACGCATAAGCCAAACCGGTTCCCAACTTCCCATGCGCGTGGAATTATTTTTTTAGCTTAGTGCACGCAGTACATGCTTGATAAACTTTTTTTTATTTTTTTTGAAATTTTCACCACATATATTAGGTCAGCAAACCGACTCATTAAAACTCTGTCAGTCCCTTTCGGTACCCTGGTTAGGCAAAGAGTGCGTCTGAAACTTGTCGCCTCGAGTTCAAATCATAGTTACATCATCAAGCAGGGGTTGGAATAAAAACATAGGGCGTTCATCGACCCAATTACAAGACGAAGAAGAAGTAAAACAATTCCTAACTATCTCATGGGCCACCTTATTAGCTTCTCTTCGACAGTGTAAGAATTTGAGCCTCCCAATATTCCCCGCCAGTGCACAGATATCCGCATATGAAGCAGTAGCATCATTCCAAATGCGATCAGTTCCCGAGCATAGATTAATCACTTCTAAGGCATCAGATTCGGCCTCCACATCTGAATACCCTAAAGAGCTTGCCATCATCAGTCCATGTTGCATTGCCAAAGCTTCGACAGATGTTGCGCATATCACATGTGGTATGAACGTTGCCGACGCAACGATAAAATCATCAAACTTATCACGGATAATTGCTCCAGTCGCACCCGATTTGCTAACCATATCAAATGCCGCATCGACATTCAGTTTAACTGCGTTAGATAATGGTTTTGCTCAAGTAATCGTACCTCCGGTTAATATCAAGAAATTAAGAAATAGTGAATCTGGGTCCGCCATTACATCCATCACATTGGTCAAGGACATGGAGCTCGAAAGTGCGATAGTGTGTGTAAAGTGTTTAGCTTCGCCTGTTAATGAAAGAAGCGTCTTTCGCTTTAGAGAAACATAGCAATAATAATCTATATTTTCGATGATACCATTGTGTTTACATTAACAAGGTTTTCAATGATATACTTTTTGTGATGTATAATATATTTTTTACTTACCAAATTAAGGGTTGATTTTTTTATTAAACTACATGTGTGCTTTAAACTATACCAGAGTAAGACAAGTATATAGGGGTATAAACAGACATAATTTCACATTGTATTCAATTTTGAAACTGTTTCGAACAATCCATACCCGGTTTTAACAAATTCGACGGATAAACATATCCGATTCAGAACTTAACACCATAATATGATATAGGATATGATATGATATGTTAACTAGCTCAGAATGTATTATCCAAAAATTAAATAGGACTATTCGATGATTTTTAATCTGAATAATCCAATTTTCTATCGAAATATCTGATATATGTAATGGGGTATAAGTTGCATTTAGTGAGTTGTCGAGTTCATCCGTGAAACAACCACTCCCTTAAATAGTTATTATCTATGAAGCAAACATTTATTAGTAACTAGGTTATCTTAATAAAAAACTCCAATACGGTGAAGAAAAAATCTGAACCGATTTGATCCGTTTACGTCGAAAAGCTAGCCTGACTAACCCGGAATAACAAAAAAGCCCAGTAAAAAAAATCCTCCGAACAGTTGCAGGCCCAGCCCAAACCTCTGTGCGTGCCTCGACCATCTCCCTGACCCAGCCGTCGCCGGCCGCTCGCCGCTGCACCTCAACCGTTAGGGAAAATCGGATAGTCTCGAGGCCGGAGCGGGAGGCGATGGTCGACGGGGAGAAGTCCTCGGCCCTGCAGTTGGAGACGCTGCTAGCGCTTGGCCTCGACCAGCGCACGGCGGAGAACGCGCTCGTCAACAGCAAGGTCACCGCCAACCTAGCCGCCGTCATAGCCGAGGTAACGCCTTCTAGAATTGGACGAGTTTAGTTATTATTATTATCTTGTGTTCATCTTCCTAAATCCTAGTGTGGTGTGGGATTTAGTTGGTCTGGACTCTAGTGTTAGGATATTCTGCTCAAGAGACTTAGAGATGTCTGGTTCCTCAATTAGCTCCTCCCAGCTCTCCTCTGGCAATTGACTTGCAACAGCTGATCTAGAGGTGTCCAAATCTAACACTCACTTAATGATGTATGTCATCCTGATTTAGTTTGCATTTGCTCAATTCTAAGTGTCCTTTTTTTCTAGCCGATAGATAGAATGGAATTCTCGTTGTTCCAATTCCATTGAATCTTCAGTATACACGAGTTATTTTTTACTATAGTCAGAGAGCTGTTCTTAGCGTAGCTGACCATGCTTGTTTTCAGTTATCGCTTATAGTATGCTTTCTTACTAGTATTTTATTCCTGCTATTCCGTGATGCAAGCTGCATTGACTTACTGTGACCAAACAGTTCCATTCATCTATTCAAATCGTAACGTGGTTTCCATTTTAACTGGATTTGCCTATGAACAGGCTGGTATAAGCGGATGTGACAAGTCAGTTGGAAATCTTCTCTATGCGGTGAGTACCCTCATTTTTCTATATTTCATAGATTTGAGATTTTTTTATGTGCGTCTTACAATGGTGCATTTGCTCTTGGATGAAATAGGTTGCCACCAAATACCCAAACAACGCACTTGTCCATCGTCCTGCTCTCGTTAACTATATTGTGTCAACAAAGGTATATCTACTACCTTCTTTGTTCTCCAATCGACTTTCAGCAATCAGTTTGCATTATGTCTTCCTTTTTGGGAGCATAGATGAATATGAACTCTGTTTCAAAGCTCATTCGTCTTAATTCTGTGAATCTGTCAATCAGATGAATTTCTTTATTTCACTGTTCAGATAAAGAGCCCGGCACAGCTAGATGCCGCTCTGTCATTCCTTACTAATGTTGGTCCTGAGTCCTTGGATATTGGGAAGTTTGAAGAAGCATGTGGTGTAGGTACGTTTTTGCCATATAAGTACATGTGCTTCTGCAAAGTATTACTGATGTACTAGCTAAAATGTAAGCCTATTTAGCAAGCTAAAGTAGCTAGCTAAAAAGGCTTACATTGTGGAACGGAGGGAGTATGCCACAGTCACTAAATGGACACTAAAGAGAATGTACAACGGTGACTTGGTAATGTTATTGTTTGGATGCTAATATAGGATAAGTTCACATTTTTTATGATCAAATATGAAAGAGTCTTATTTATTTGGAGTAACATATTCTCAGTCAATTCCTTCAACCGACCACCTTATTGGTTCGAGCATGATGTTTAACTGCAGGTGTGGTTGTTTCAATTGAAGAGATTCACTCAACTGTCGCTGAGGTTCTAAAGGATAATACGGAAGCTATATTAGAGCAGCGATATCACATAAATGGTTGGCTTTCAGTTCACTTTTATATTACTCGATTTTGTGATTAAATAATTGAGGGAACTGGTCATTTATCCTCCTTATCCTTCTTCCAGTGGGTAGCCTATGCGGACAGGTAAGGAAGAAGCATCCCTGGGGCGATGCCAAGGCGACAAAGGTGCAAGACAATGCTATAGTATAACACTTGACTTGTATTAACCAGTTTGTAGTAACTCTATTTTGAACCTCTTTATGTTTTGCTCATACAGGAGGAGATTGAGAAGAGGCTTGCAGAGATACTAGGTCCAAAGACGGAAGCTGACAATGTAAAATCAGTGAAGAAGAAGAAGGAGAAACCATCAAAAGTTGAGGTTCGTGAGCTGAAGTGGACCTTTGGTTTAAAGTTTGAAGATTTGATTGTTGTGATTATTAAATTAGCTAGCTATGCTTTCTGTGAAGCAAGAGAAAAAAGTCGTAGTAGCCGCTGCTGCCCCGCCATCTGAGGAGGAACTGAATCCATACACTATATTTCCTCAGCCAGCAGAAAACAATAAGGTACCATGAACTGTGAGTTAAATTGATTTCGGTTAGTATTTAATTCTGCACACAGCTGTTCTCTGATATCCCCATGTGGTCACTGTTATTATTCTAAGCACTTTAATTGTTTTTTTTGTTTTGGTTATCATTTGTAAGAAATCAACTGATTTGGTTTTGATTTTTTTTGACAAGCTAGGTTCATACTGAAATATTCTTCAGCAATGGGAACATATGGAGGGCGCATAACACAAAGGAGATTTTAGAGAAACATCTTATGGCAACTGGTGGAAAAGTGATGACCCGTTTCCCGCCAGAACCTAATGGATATCTTCATATTGGACATGCCAAGGTTTATAATCTTCATGAAAGCATTTCCATAATACCACCTGCATGAAAATGGAAGATTATGCTTACATTCTTCATCTTATTCAGGCTATGTTTATTGATTTTGGACTGGCTAAAGAGCGGAATGGCCATTGTTACCTTAGGTGACAACATATGTATTTCCACTTCAAACAGTTTTCTCCTGTTTGCCATTTTATATCCTTTGCTGGTCTGTTCGTGCCGCTTTAAAGACATTTTTGTACCAACTACTTATTTATCCACTCATGTCTGTCTTGGCTTGCGTCTTCACTTATAGTATACATCTATTTAATTATAAAGGGCAGCCCGGTGCATGTAGCTCCTGCCTGCGCAGGGTCCCTGGGTCAGACCACTTTGGCTCTTTTGTAGTCAGCCTTACTCTGCATTTCTGCAAGAGGCTGTTTCCAGGACTTGAACCCATGACCTAGGCAACAGCTTTACTACTGCGCCAAGGCTCCCCTTCTCTGCTTATTTTTGTTTGGTCTAGATGCTTACCTACAATTCTTGCTGCTCCAGTTCTTTTGCACTCATTTACGACACTATGAACAACAGGTTCGATGACACAAATCCAGAAGCTGAAAAGCAGGAATATATTGACCACATTCAGGAGATAGTCAAGTGGATGGGATGGGAGCCCTACAAAGTTACATATACAAGTGACTATTTTCAAGCTTTATATGAGCATGCAGTTGAATTAATTCAGAAAGGACTAGCCTATGTGGATCACCAGGTTCTTTTCTTTCTTCTTTCTTGATCATGGTGCACTAGTAACTACTCCCTCCCTTCATAAAAGGATGTCTCAAGTTTGTCCAAACTTGTACGTATCTAGACATGTTTTAGTGTGTAGATACATGCAAGTTTGGACAAACTCGTGACATCCATTTATGAACAGAGGGAGTACATAAGAACGAAATGAAAATGTGTATCCAGTCCTTGAGAAATAAATTATGCAAATGCTGACTCGTATATGATTACCAGACTGCAGAACAGATCAAGGAATACAGGGAAAAGAAGATGGATAGTCCATGGAGGGATAGGCCCATTGAAGAGTCATTGCAATTATTTGAAGACATGCGACATGGGTTGATTGCTGAGGGCGCAGCAACTCTCCGAATGAAGCAGGACATGCAGAATGATAACAAAAACATGTCCGACTTAATTGCATATAGAATAAAAGTAAGTTACACAAATCATTTGATAAATTGAACGACCATGTCACAAATAGATAACTCAATGGTTTTATGCCCATATAGTTCACTCCTCATCCACATGCTGGTGACAAATGGCGTATCTATCCAAGCTATGATTATGCCCACTGCATGGTGGACTCATTTGAAAACATTACACATTCAGTAAGTTTCCCTTCCCAAAATAGCTTTGTCTTGTTTGCACTATATAACATGACTAACTGAGTTTAGTTATTCACTAGTTGTGCACGCTTGAGTTTGACATGCGCCGCCCATCATACTACTGGCTACTTGTTGCCCTGGGCTTGTACCAGCCTCATGTGTGGGAGTATTCAAGGCTAAACATATCAAATGCTGTGATGTCTAAAAGAAAGGTATCTTTAAACATCGAGAAATCAATATTACCCTGTCGGATCTATATTTACGGATATATGCTGTTCTTGATTGTCATGTTGCAGTTGAATCGGCTTGTGACAGAGAAGTGGGTAGATGGGTGGGATGATCCTCGTCTGTTAACACTGGCAGGACTGCGTCGACGGGGAGTGTCAGCAACTGCAATTAATTCATTTATCCGTGGAATTGGGATAACGCGAAGGTAAAAGCATGAAAAACAGTAAACAGATGGCTTGCATGCACCGTTCTTTGGGTCAGATGCTCAACCACAAAAATCTGTTTCTGCTACTGATATGCCCTTGATATTCTCTATGTGCAGTGACAATAGCTTAATTCGTGTTGACCGTCTAGAATATCATATCAGAGAGGAACTTAATAAAACAGCTTCACGGACCATGGTTGTTCTGCATCCTCTAAAGGTTGGGCATTCAGTTGCTGCTGCAAAACCACTCCATGTCTATGGCCTTTAGAAACTTCCTAACACACTGACGGTGCTTCCTTTGCTAAATAAGGTTGTGATAACTAACTTGGAAGATGGAAAAGTCATAGACCTTGATGGAAAGAAGTGGCCTGATGCTCCTGCTGATGAAGCTTCGTCCTACTACAAGGTACCTCTCTTGTTCAGTATATGATTGAAGATTAGCTGAATAGGTGTTGTTGTTATGGCACAACTTGCTTAAAATTCTGTCTGAAGAATGCAATAAAATTGCAGTAACAGAAATATTCATAATTTGTTACGCACTACCTATATACAGGTTCCTTTCTCGAGAACTCTCTACATTGAAAAAACTGATTTTCGCCTAAAGGACTCGAAAGATTACTATGGGCTAGCTCCTGGTAAATCTGCCCTGCTAAGGTAATTGATATAGAACTATTGATCTTGTGTTGAGAAAGTTGATCTGAATTTACTTCACTAATGATGGTTCACCTACTCCATATCAGCCTGTTTACAACATGGTACCTGTCTATTTTATTACTAGGTATGCATTCCCGATAAAATGCACAGAGGTTATTTATGGTGATAATGCAGATGAAATTGTTGAGATTCGAGCTGAGTATGACCCCTCAAAGACTTCTAAACCTAAGGTAACTGGTCATTTTGAATCTTTTCAAATCTGAACAACCTATGGAGTGGGGTCGTGATAAAATAAATTCCAGATGTTGACTTCTTTTGCATCTTTGTTCAGGGTGTTCTCCACTGGGTTGCCCAGGCAGCACCTGGAGTTGAGCCGTTGAAGGTTGAAATAAGATTATTTGAGAAATTATTCCTATCAGAGGTATAGTTTTGCTGCATTTCTTGCTATCATCACAGATGTGTGTGGACTAGAAAGTCATTTCTAATGAATATCTTTGTTGCTCTCTTAGAATCCTGTCGAATCGGAAAATTGGCTGGGCGATCTTAATCCGAACTCGAAAGAGATTGTAAAAGGCGCCTATGCTGTACCGTCACTTGCCAGCGCTGCTCTGGGTGACAAGTTCCAGTTTGAGCGGCTTGGTACAACCTCTGAACCTGTATATGCTGCCAGTTTTCCTCTTTTTATCTCTCAACACAACTGACGATCATGCTTTTGATGTAATTCCAGGCTACTTCGCTGTGGACACGGAATCAACCCCTGATAAGCTTGTATTTAACAGGACTGTTACCCTGCGCGACTCTTATGGGAAGGCTGGACCCAAATGACAGCTAATTTGGTGAAAGAACTTTATTTTGCTTGATTACAGAGGTCATACAACATAGTAATAGCCAAAATCGGCCTTATTTTTTCACACATTGGTCTTGCGATAGCTATTATTCTATGTGTACTTCAATCAAATTTTGAGTTGTCTGATAGGTTATCTGATTACACATTATTTGTTCAGAAAACCAACATAGACATGTGAAGAAGATTTTTGCCGCACAATTTGTTTTTTAAAAACGTTCTGTCGTTGGCGTTTGCCGTTGTCCACCGCCGCGTCGAAGGCTGGAGCGAGATGGATGCTCTGGCACATGACGTGCCACAACAAGCAGCGGGCATGTTCATTGGCTCTAAAAAGAAACCCTACGAAGCAGAATAAATTGCAAAAAATTACAAAAAATTGGGGCTATATAGACACTCACCAAGACGCATCAAAAGTAGAGGTTTTTCACTGAAGCGTTGATAACATTTCTTAGGAACTTATTATGGTGTTCATGTAACTTGGTTTGGATTAATGATATATGTGGTTATTCTAATGATATACGCCTCGTCCAATTCCTGGACAAAGCTCCACTTGTTGCTTCGGAGATCTTGTGACCACCGGTCGCTTCAAGCATTCGTGTTGTGGGAAATGATCATGACGATGTTACAACTTTCAAGAGAGCGATTTGTATGAGCAAACCTACTGCCAAACGGAAGGCTTCACGTTTTGTGCAGCCTTTTGTATTACAGAGATATCTAGTTATACTGGAGATACAAAGCGCACTGGCTTTATAGTCATACAGGTCGAAACTATTACCAGTTAAGAGAAGCAGTATCAGCAATTACTGATATATATATACCGCAGATACTACCATGAACCAACTTTCCATGCACGAAGGAAGCTGGGCTAGCTGAACCAACTTACCAACGACGTCCTTCCTGAACACATGCACGGATGCACCCTCTCCCGTCTTCTTCCTCGCGCCCTTCATCAACTTGCTTTGCTGGTAAGAATCATTCACAAATTTATTATTTCAGCAGGCATAAAAATTAGATAAACCATGATAACTTTGCCTCTATACTGGAGAGATTAAACAAAAATGCATTTGCAGTCAGTAAAGTTCTTCCATTTTCTGCTCTCCAAAGTTGCAATGTCAACACCACTGATCAGCTGGTTTGCACAACCATAAATATAGCAAGAAAGTGCATACTCTCACCTCTGCTTCCAAGACACCGGTACCCTATATCAACATCGAGCCGGTTTTGCATGTAGGGTCTGTGAACACAAGCTACCCCAAGCTGTTGACCCAGCTGTAGTCTCGCGAGGGATTCTTGTAGTTGCGCGCCATCCGAATTGCAGCGTGCATTCTTTTCAGGTTAACTTCAGCCTTGCTCTGTTCAGCACCTTTTTCGCTCTTTGCAGTACTTGCTAGCTTCTCCTCTAGAGCACATACGGTACTTTCGAGGTCATCGATTGACCTCTCCAACAGCTTGACTTCTTCATCCTTATCTACAGCATATGTCTTTCTTTCATCCGCTGTCTATAGAGGTAGCACAACAGAGGGTTATAGAAGAAAATTACGCAAGCGGTAATAAGAGAAAAATAATGAAGAAGGTAGCCGAGCACCTATTGAGCCTCCATAGCAATTGCTTCACTCTCTTCTGCCAATGCCTGAGCAATTACCAGCTTATCTCTCAAGATAAGCACCTGAGAATCACATAATTTTTTCTCATCCAAAAGCTTGGAGAAGGCGTTTTGTGAAATTTGAAGGAGGCTGCTCCTTTCATCAAGTAAATTTCTCAGCTCAATCAACCTTTCTTCCATTCTTTCAGTGCCACAACTTTTCTGGGCTAACTCCTCTTCCATAGAATATCTGATCTGTTCATTAACATTGAGTTGAGATCTCAATTCGCCGTTCTCCATAGAAACTGCACCCAGTTCACCAACTGCACTTCTTAGCTGCTTCTCTAGCACAGAAACCTTTTCATTACCCTTCATGTTGGTAGCATCAATCTCTTTGGTCAAAACAGATAACTCATTATGCATGGAATCTGTCATTGCCAACATTGCTTCTTCTTGTTCTTGCAAATGCAGAATTTTCATTCCAAAAGAATCCAATCTTGAGCTCAGTTCAGTTGCTTCTTGTTCCTTGTTTGCGATACGACCAAAACTATGGTTGATGTCGAGTAGTAACTTTCCTTTGAGAACACTACACGTTTCCAGTTCATTCTTTGCTTTATCATTGTGTGCCCGAAGAGTAGATATCAAAGAATTAGACTCACAGATGTCACGATGAAGGGAACTATTTTCTGCACGCAGCCCAGTAATTCTCTCTAGCAAAATACCCATATGACATAGGTTTAACGCGGAAACAGCACTATCTTTTCCAATTGTTTCTAACCAGATATCCTCCAACCAAGTTCTTGCCAACTCTGCGAACTGACAAAGTTTTGACTTCATCCATAAAATATCGGAAGAAAAAATCTCAATGTTCTCCAATAGCAAATTCTTCAGATGCCTGATGCCATCTTCCAGTTCAAGGGCTACCTCATTTGCTTCTAGCAGGCTTGATTCGAGCTTTTTTTCCATATCCTGGTGAATATTTCCATATGCCAAACTTGTATAATTTCTGTAGTAGAATATTCTCTTACTTGAAAGATAAATAAGCCTACGGTGAATATGCTAATTTACAAATCCAACTGAACCACTTATTTAGGAAGTCGCAAAATGAATAAGGGGATGATAACTAAAATGGAGGTCTCATGGCGTTTCATATGTTACCTCTTTCTCTTCATGCCATATAATAAGTGATGCTGCAGTATCAGTGTCCTTCTCTTGCATCTTTTTCTCCAATTCTTTCAGTCTATCTTCATAGTACTTCTCTTTGCCAGCAAGCTCCTCCTGATAAGATGACTTTATTTCAGTATAGAATGCTCTTATATATATAACAATTGGACTAGAATCCTGCAGAGAAAACCTTTAGGATGCATATCTGATGCTGCAAAGTCTGCAGATCTCCTAAAAAGTCTTCATTGACAATCGCCTTCAAAATCAAACAAAATTGTCAAGTGGCTGGTATTTTTGTGGGGGGGTGCGGGGCTGACAGAGCCAAATACATACATTGTTCTGAATGAGCCTTGCACGCTGCGCAAACTTGAGGGTATTGAGTGTTTCATTACTTGAACTACATAAATAAATAGAAAGTTGTATGAGGATACCAAACAAGGTCTCATGCCCTCTTGAGTTCAGATCAAATACAAGTCAAACAGTTCATTACCACAATGAAGGGCTAACATTTGCGATGATCAATGTCTTCGAGTTTCCACCAAGTGAATCCTATATGTGATAGGCGGACTAGAATAAACACTCATCAAAGGAAAACAGTAACAGAAATACAGAAGCATGGTATCGAGATCTTGGTTGTAACCTGGAGAAGGAACGTCAATTTGGAGTTCCTAAAAGGAACATGGCTATTCTTCCCATCAGCTAAAGTATTTATTACCTGACTGAAATTCACAATCCAGAAAAGTGGGCATGGCTGAATAACAGCACACTGAAACTCTTTTTCATATGAAAATATGTTTAATCTACGATTTTGAGTGTTAGTCATGAACCTGAGTGTTGACAACGATCTGTTGATATTAGAAGCTTCTTTTAGCCGCTCACCTTCAGCACCAGATGCTATTTGCCTGTTTCAAGTGCATGTACCAAGGGATCAAGATTTGAACAAGTTGTGAGACAAGTGATGTTATTGACCTACCTTTCAGTCCCAGCAAGATCAACTAGATTCAGTTTTGCAAATCGTGATTTACGTACAGAATCCTCCTCCCACGAACTCTCGATAGTGCATGTGAAAATGCTGTGGGAGCGGCTACTTGCAGAATTCATATTTGTCGCACACACTTTCCTATTTACAGAAGTCTGCCGTAGGTTTCAGGCATACACAGTTAGTTAAAATTGATTCAGGATCATCATATCATATTTGCAAGAAAAATATCCGATAAAAAAGTATTTGCCTGCATCAAAAGTGTTATGATGTCACTAACACAGGTAACTTCACAGATAGTCAAATTTTCAGCATGGACTCCATTAATCTTATCTTCTCGGAGCTGCACGTACATTAGGTTTGATGCTTAGTACATGTAATGAAATAATGGCATTGCACTAGTAAGTCGGATTTCTTTGAGGTACCAACATGAAAGCCTACCAGAAGATTTGTGGATGAAGGGTCAAGAAGATCTATAATTTGTTCATTGTAAATCTCCACAAAAGAACACTTGCAGGTGTACTTAAAATTCTCATCCCTCTTGCTTTCTTCTTCCTGCAATTTTGGATGCGCAAATAACAGATTTGAAATCCATCGAATTGTGAGACACTTCACCATGAAGTGAGCAACGACTATCTGTTCTGTACTCAGATAGAAAAAAAAATTACCGCTCTGATTCTTGCAATCAATAACTCAAAAATACGTGGTATCATGCCCCATTCTAGACCAGGCTTGACTCCCAACTCACTGATTTCACCAAGCATCGTGTGTGTCTTCCCACTTCCAGTCTGCAAACGGTTGAAAGTTCAAGCACATGAATATACATTTCTACATGATAAGTACTAAAACAAAAGAAAAAAAGGTTTTAAGAATATATATATACCTGCCCATAAGAAAATACACAGCTGTTGTATCCAGCAATACAGTTCTCAACCATCGGTAAACCAACAACTCGGAAAAGCACCTCCTGCGAACGCAAATTCAAGAATACATCACAATCCAAGAATCAGCATCAGCGTATGTTTGTATCAAATTGTTGTGAAGCAGACCTGATTCACAGATTCACAAGCAACATGGTCAAACGTAAAACGTTTTTCTGGGTGTCCGATCCACGTGATGCTCTGCGCGCTTTCTTGCTTCAAGCACCGGTTATAACCATGAAGGTTCTTCTCAGCTTTATTCAAAGGGCGGAGACGGATAACAACCTGGACAAGAAAACACAAATGTAATGCAGGCATATAGCAACAAAGCTACAGGTGTACTGATTAAAATGTACTAGAACTCATTCACACTTGCCCGTATAAACGCAAACTGAAAGGAAAACATAGTACTCCCTCCATACCGGTTTATAGGATGCAATTAGCAATTCTCTATAACCAAGGCATGAGTCTATTGGGTGAGAAAACTTCTTAAATACAATATTTATTATACAAATGACCAATGACTAGCACATGCATTAGACTAATTAATTGGAGTTTTAAATAAAACATAAGATAATTGGTGGAGGGAAGCAACATGCGTAATTAAAGTGGGTATTAATTGCTGAATTGCATCCTATATTTTGGGAATACTTGATTTTGGAATTGCATCCTATAAACCGGTATGGAGGGAGTACAAAACTCATGTCCTAGAAGGCTAACTAATAAATAAAACTGAAGGAGTTTCGGAGTCTTGCGCCGATATCTAGCTAGTACTAGCATACTAGACGAGATCACGGAATTCTGATTCATTGCCAAGACACATGTAATTTGTGAGAAGTGTGTACACAATATGCACTTGCTCTGTCTAATCTCTCAACCAATCAATATAATTTCACCAGGTACTGTAGCAGAAAAAAAAAATCAGCAGTAGGAAGGCGCCCCACCTGCACATTGTTCTCCTTCCAGAAAGAGGTGTCCTCCTGGAGCTCAAAACGCGGCACCACCTCGGAGTTCACCACCGTAGCCTGCAGCAGCCCCCTCGCCGTCGCCGCCACAGCGCACCCCGACCCCAACCTGAGCCCTCGTGCAGCACCGCCGCTCGCCGGCTTCGCGACGCTCTTGGCCGGCTTCCGCTGCACGGTCGTGCTGCGGGGGGTGGCGCTCACCCGCGAAGGTGTCGTCTCGTCGCCGCGTGTTGGGCCAGGGGGTCTCCGGAATCGACTCAAGGACGACGGTGGTTTCGCCGGCGTCTCCGCCAGTGGCCGCTCCGACCTCCGCTTGAACTGCGACACCGGCGTCTCCGCCGGTGGCCGCTCCGACCTCCGCTTGAACTGCGACACCGGCGTCTCCGCCAGTGGCCGCTCCGACCTCCGCTTGAACTGCGACACCGGCGTGCGGATGGCGAAGAGAGGGTGCCGGGAGGACGGCGCGCCGGGATCCTGGGAATCAGTACGGCGGAGGGATTCTCCGAGACCACCTAGTACCATGTTGCAAACTGAACCTGAATGCAGGGGGAGGGGGAGAAACACCAGATCAGATGATGATGTACTACCTCCAAAATCAGGGGGGGGGGGGGGGGGGGGGGACATTGCCTTGCAACGGAGGTCGGCGGTTGGGGGTCGGCGGAGGTGCGACGGGGACGGCGGTAGGTCGGGACGGGAGAAGAATGGGGCGGCGCCCTCCTCTGCTGGCGCCTCAAATTTCAAATCCACTTTCCCAGTTTGGGTGGGCTGTGGCGGCTAGCCAACAACAACAAGCCGGTTTGCTTCCACACTTTGTCCTCTAGCGGGAAGAGGAAGCTCTCTCTCTGTGTTTGTTGACCCAAGTGAGTCCAAGGACAAATTCCCCAGACCACACCGGAGACCAGCCGCTCGCGACGCCGCCTACACCTCGCCGCCGCTTTGGCGTGCTCAGGACTTGAGGTGAGCCTGGGAGAGACCAAGGAGCAGTGTCACTCACTTCCGTGGCTGTGTTGTGCTCACGGAAATGGCACTGGGTTTAGGTTAGGGTTTAACCAACCATACTCTTCCTTTCCACAAGGGGAAAAGGCGCAGAAGCGGAGGCGCCTTCGGGTCAAGGGGCAAACGGTGGAGCCAGCCGCAGATTCTCACCTTCCCCGTCCTCTTGTCTTCGCCGGCACGTCCTCCGGTGAGCCACCTTATTCTGCTCTGCTTTTTTCTGTCCCTCCTACTCGTTCCGTCCCTCGCCTGGGGGTGGCGCTTACCTCTGTAGTCCCGGTAATGGCGCGTCGCATCATCGAGCCTGCTCCGACCTGTGTTAACAATTGCTGGGGATTTTTTATTTTCTGTTCGGATTATGTCCGTTAATGGCATGACGCGTTGTGCTGTGATTCATCTGGGGAACAAGGTGCTTGATGTGTGCTTCAAGGTCTGCGTACGATTCCGACGGCCTTCCAGATTTATCTTGTGCCATGCTCGAATTTCCATTTCTGCATCTTAGATGAGTGAGTGGGATTCAGTTTCGTGTTAGGTTTCTGAATTTTTAATCTGTGTAGTCGGTGCTAGTAAGATGGAATACTGGACCTTCCTTATAAGCCCGATTAGCTAAGATATATACATGTAGTCCCTCCGTTCCAAATTAAGTAGATGACTTCCTTTCATGTGAAAAAATGTGAGTCATCTAATTTAGAATGGAGGGAGTATTTTTTTTAATTGATTCATGCTGCAAGACTCTGCTGCTCAAGTAGAATTAGATTTTGGTCCAATGCCCCCCCCCCCCCTGCGATGACATTGCACTGAAACTGACTGTTATTTGCGCCATGGGCTGACCCAAACGTGGACTAGTTTGCGATGCCGTCCTCGTCTCGCGTCACCGGTTGGCACTCGCCGTCCCTCCCGGATGGCGCCACCTTTGTCGCCCCTCCCATCCTGAATGTTGTCAGGGATGCTCTGAAATCTTAACCAATTTGTTCTTACTCCAAATTGTGTGCAACTTTGTTTATGGATTCCAGCTTTTTCGTGTATGGATGATCTGTGGATGCTTGTTCTGTTCCTGTAATCTTTTTGCCATGTACGGGAGCTCTCTGTCTGTGTTCATGCAGCTGCACAATGCACATAGATGTGGTTAGGAGCAGATTCTTGTATTTTTTTAATGACTAGTTAGCTATCTTAGAAACCCACATCCAATTGGAACTCTGGTGCCTTGTGTACATATTTTTCTTGGGTTGTAACAACAAGTCGTCAGGTACCTTACTGAAGGAATTGTGTTCTGCCTTTTTTTTTTACATGATAACTTTGCATGACCTGTTTAGGTTTCACTGTGCAGGTGCCATGCATTTGCTGTTTTGTAATCTCAGTTTAAGTGACTAGGATCGGGTGAGCCTCTGTACACAGTTTTTTGCGATGCTCCTAGTGTAGTTTAGCTGCTAGTATGATGCAAATCTTAGTATAGCTGCCTGAGTGTAATGTAGCAATTTTCTGTTTCATTTTTTGCATTTCTGTTTGCTGTACATTTAGATTCAATTATGTCATTCTAAAAATGCAAAGTACTTCCTAGCTAAGTCATTCCTTTGTATAGTCATCATATGTTCACTTAAGATAGCATTTTGTCAGTTTTGCAGTTTCTCTAGCCATGACCTTTGAGTTTAATCAAGTCACATTCTAGGTGCAAATGGTTATTTTGTTTTCTTTTGTTCCTTGTCATTTTTTCACTAAAATTGCTATATATTATTGAAACCAATCATTCCTATGGTTAATTTTTCACTAAAACGACTAGGTTGGTTGGTTTGAAGCAGTAGGAGTTAGGGTGTGGCCAAGGTGCCGTGTATTTTGCTGTTTGTAATATCAGTTTTGCTAGCTGGAATCGAGTGAGCTCCTGTGAACATATTTGCGGTGCTCCTCATGTTGTTCAGCACTTCAGCTGCTAGTATGATGCAAACCTCGTAGTAGTATGGCTGCCTGAATGTTATCTAGCAATTTTATGAACATTTTTAGCATCTCCTGATTTGCATTTTTTTTGCGGTAGATGTATATGCAACTACACCACTCTCGAAATGCAAAGTACTACCCCAGCTACATGATCGTTGGTTTTCTGATTTGTCTGTTCATTTTATTCGTCTGAGATGGATTATTGGTTTGTTCACCCTTGACTAGCAATTCGCAAATGTTACAGGTGCTTGATAAGAGCTAGTTCGAGAGGCTGATGAACAAATTGGTTGTATAAGTTGCATATCAAAGATATTCTTTTGCACTTGCACTTTGGTGCAATTATAACATATGCTACATGCAATTTGCTTCTGCTTTATGATAGACTACAATGCTCATAAAACACTTCTTTGGAATTCAAAGTTCATGCAGTTATTGTTTCATCATTCATGGAATTTTGATCTGTTAATCTATGTATTGTTGGGTCTTCTGCTCAATTTGTATTTGTTGGTTTATTTGGAAATCACTAAATATATCTTACATTACTGCAGATCCTACAAGATGGAGCAATTGCAAGCAGCTGCTTTGTTTCTGTCTGAGGCAAGATTGAGTACAGTCTAAGTGTGCTTGTGGTCTGTGAGTCTATGCTTGTTGACAGTTGTAGACACTGACAGTGGTGCACTTGCTTGAGGGGCTAGGTGTGCAAGCTTTCTTCTTGGTAACCTGTGATGTCCAAGAACATGGATCAAACTAAGGCCACACCAACTAGAGCATGTGCCATATCAGAGGCTGCTTCGCCTACCACTCCAACCACTAGCTCTCGCTCTCGCCTGTGCCCTGTTGGCACAAGGACAGCTCCGTTTTCAGCCTCTCGTTCTCGCTTGCGCACTGCTTTCCCAAGCCTCCGGCCTGAAGTGGACTACTCCAAATATGATCTGAAGAAAATGAAGAAGCTCAGGCTTGTCCCGGAGGAGGAGTGGTTCCCACATCAGAGGCACGGGCATCACTTGACAGGCGTTCGGTTCTGGACGGTTGTGCAGAAGGACTTGTCTCTTGCTCTGAAGAAACGGATCAGCGATATGAGGTGGATCGACTGGGCGTCGGTTCACCAGAGCACCGGCACAGATGTCCGTCGATACTTTGCGGCTACTCCGGGGCTCGACAGGCTATTGGAGAGGCGGGAGGTCATGTGGGCTGATTTGTACATCCATCAGTTTTACGCCACTCTGTGGATTCACCCGGACAGGTCAAGGCTGAGGTTCATGTTTGGGAGCGAGCAGCGTGAGCTATCCAAAGATGACTTCGCCAAGTATCTTGGATTATCTAACAGTGGTGCCCGCATGTATAGCTTAGCGTACCCCAATGGGAACAGGGATGAAGTCCACCTGCCACCTCTAGAGAGCATCCGCCACCTTTACAACAATCCTGATGCCGTGATGGAGCTTTGGAAAGACACCAATCAGTTGAGCCATGAAACAGCTGTTGTGCTCGCGGCCGTGAGGATATCCATCCGTCGTAGATCTGGAGACTCGATGACTACACTTGAGATTTGGATTTTGCACTTGTTGATGTCGGCGAAGCCTATCGATGTGATAGATTTGATGATTGGAGAGATGCAGGAAGTTATTCTGGACATGCGCCGCCTGCTGCCGTACGCCCCATATCTCATTTTGTTGTTCTACACGAAAGGATGGCTCAAGGATGGTATGAAAAATGAGCTGAATCGGGATCTCAAGCTATACAAGGCTCCCAAGCCCAATGACAGGAGGAGGCAGACCAGGGCACTTCCCCCTGCCATGTCGTGCAAGACTCCGAAACCTGATGGCAGGACGAGGGTGGCGAGCATGTCATTTCCACCTCAGGTGGAAGCTGTATTTCATGACGATGAGCATGTACACTTGGATCGAATGCTTAGCCCGAGCTTAGAGGAGCGCGTGCTTAGCCCGAGCTTAGAGGAGTGCGCGCTTGTGTTTACCACTAGCGCGGAAGATGACCCATATATGGTTCCCGCCCCGGTTCCTGGTAAGTTCAGATTCATCCAGCAGGGGGTGCAAGACACAGAGGCAGGAGCGTCTGGTTGTCATGTAGATGTTCCTCCCATCCTGCAGAGTCAGGTTGATCGTCAGACTGCTATTCTTGAGCTTATTCACGGACAGCTGACCGAGGTCCAGGGACGGCTGACCGAGGTCCAGGGGCAGCTGACCGAGGTCCAGGGGCAGCTGGCTGATGTCCAGGGGCAGATGGCCGAGGTCCAGCAACAGCACGAGCAAGATCGCCAGGAGAACCAGGATCTTCGAAACCTGTTTGTAGTTTCGCTTGCTCAGACTATCCACCAGTCCTCTCACCATAGTGATATTCTGGCTCTTCTCGACAAGAGCTTTAGTGCTCTTTGAAGACTAGGCGGCCAAGCTGCCCACCGGTTTGATGTTGATGCGATGCGGCGACTCTACTTCCAAGTAGTTCAGCAGTGCGCTATGACGAGCTGCTACCAATTTTTGCTAGCCCCCCCGCGGTATATACTACAGCACTGGACAGGACTGAGACATGATTGTTCTTGATGAACTTCTTTGGTGGCTTTCCCTTTTATGTGCTTGATGACGAAGTGGAGAGAGATTTAACTTGCTGTTATCCTTGTGTGCGTGGAGTCGTCCTTTTGTTTGTAGTAATGATACCGATGTCTTACTACATCATATTCTCGCACATCCTTTTATGTATTTTGCATGCTTTGTTCTGATAGTATTAACCCTGTTTGGACCATATGTCGGTCTGAAAGCTCTTGTTCGTCCTGCTGGCATGGTGTGTGTGATTTTACAGCAGTAACTCTGTTAGTCTGATGCTCTGAGTTCCAAGGAAAAAAGGTAGGCATTTTTGGTTCCTTGAGATCTTAGACCACTGGTTGACAAAGCATGCCATTGTTTCCTGGGTCATCAGAATTTGTTATTTTATTTCATAGCAGCATGTTTTTATCAGCTTCCGTGTGCCTGAAAACTTGCATTTGTGTTTCTTGAAAAGCAAATCCTTCAAGTGCAGCATCTGCATTTCATTTCTGTTCATGCAGCGGAAGTAGCAGAGATTGGAACCGGTTCCCAGCTACAAACATACTACATGCATGATGGCATAATCTCATCTTCAGGCAACATGCTTACCTCAAAGTTGAGTGCCAGCTGCCGTTTATGTTTATCTGAAGCTCCCAGTTGGTTTCTGTTCCTCAGCTTACTAGATTTGTATGTCGATCAGTGATTGCATTCTGCAGCTTTTACTGGGGACGAAGAGTACTCATTTTTCTTGATGCAAGGACTAATGCTTTTTGTCTCAATTCATGCATCTTGTTGAGAGGGCTATTAACATTACATCCTGTCAACCTGCAAACAATTAAGTTAAACCTGGCATCAGGGATCACTAACTAGTTGTCTCTGAGTAGTTGTCTGTCATTCGTTGTTTTCCAGATCAGAACAAGTACCATTTTCTGTTCAATGTTTGTAGTCGTCTCTACCAAATAGACTCATGTGTGACCAGACTGAACATACCAGTTTCAGTATACATCATCAAATGTAAGAATGAATCCAGTTCCAACAGAATAGCAAGCGGCTGGTGACAAAAGAACAAGTTTAACTCCCAACACAGTAGAACCCACAATTCCAATCAAAATGACAAGCCTATGACATGATCGATGGCCTTGTTTGGTTTTTGTTTATCCGCTTCTCTCCAATAATTTCATAGCTTGTATATTGTTGACGAAAATAATACTGGTGTGTTCTATCCTTCTACCATTCATGAACAAGACATATTACCTATCTCTGCTTTCTTGTTGCACAAACCTGCAAACTGAATCAGACAGACTCCAGCAATCAGCTACAAGCCAAACCATGACAATAATGACAATGTGTATTGCCTTTGACTTTCTAGGAGTAAACAAACATGAAATATAGAAAAGCAAAAGGTATCTATTGTGTTTCGCAATTTGTAGGAACACAAGCAACAATAAAATATCACGGTTTTACAGGCAAAATTGTTTGGGAAGTAAACTCAAGTCTAAACATACTACGATTGGTACACACTCAAACAGAGAGACTGATCACAGGTAAACACATTGAGTAGGTGCCAAGAACATTAGGTTTTCTGCTTCAAGATAGCTCAGCAGGGATCACTGAGTTGTAGTGCTCGCCAAGACCGTAGGCGTGCCTGTGGTAGGAGAGCCTGATGCTCGGGTCACCTCCTGGTTCCAACTTTTTGGTGTATTCTTTGCCCATCTCTACATCTGGAAAGGAGCCAGAGTAGACCACGATGTGCTTCTTGAGGCAGTGCGTGAGTGCGCCGAGCTCGAGTTGCCCGCCCCAAGCAGCGGTCGATTCGATCTCCTCACAGTACCTCTGGAAGCTCTCCGAGGGATCTGGTCCAGACTCGGCTTTGCCCTCTGAGAGGAAAAATGGCAGGAAATCTGCGGCATTCTCTCTCATATACTTGGCTGTCATTTGCCGTAGCTCCTGGTAGCTGTACTGTGTAGTGCCTTTGGAATGGAGTGACAGCTGGTTTTCGATAGCACGGTACAAGCAGTGGCCATCTGGCTTTATCTCATGAATGGTCAACCCCAAGGGCTCAAGCCTCCTTTCAAGCTTCTGGTCTTCTACCATGCGATCACTGACGAGATTGGTTTGTTCTTCCTGAATTCGCTGCTCTCGAGCAGCTTCTTCTTTTACCTTCTTCTCTCGCCGTCGTGCAGCCTTCCCAGGCTTTGCGGAATCCGCATTGCTGGAGACAGATACACCAGCTATTGCCTTCACTAAGGTGTCGAGGTTCCCCTTCTCAGAGCTGCCATCAGGTTTGTACCCAAAAGAAGCAAGCTCTGCAGCATGTTTCGCCTCCAACTCAGCTGAGAGTCGTGATATCTCTTCCTCTACCTGCTTTTTCTTAGCCTTCTGCTCAGCTTTGCTGCCTTTGGCAGCTGCTTTCTTGAGGCTCGTTTCCTTATCCTGGAGTTTGGATTTCTCTTTCCTGATGTATATTCATAAAAAAATACGTCATTGTTAGACACCATGTGACATAAACTAAAAAAGAAGCACCCCGATGTTTCTCGTTGGTGATGGCAAAACTCATCTCTTAGGAACCACACGACACCACCAGAGAAAGAACTGAAGGATGAGAGATGAGCTACACAAAGTATAACCGTCTAACTCAAAATCTTAATGAGTTCAATATTGCCTTAGATGATGCGTTGGTGTATAATGCAATATATTATGCCTAACCAATCAACTGGGAGCAGGGCGGTTTGCTCGCAATTGTGTAAAGCCTGCAGCTCTACAGCGTCATAACTTACAGAAGACACCTCATATAGCATGTTGCATTTAATTCAGCCATGTTGTCACAGACATATGGGTCACTGAAAGTATTGTGCCTCTCAGTAACCATCACTTGCTGTGTGATAACACCTTATTGTAGTGACTCTTTTCTGTTAAGTAATCTAAGAGGAATTGTGACCATCTACATGTGATCTCTACTTCCCTAGAAAATTCATGGCAACATTAATCAGAAAACTAGATAAAAGGTGATGCAGAAACGCTATTAAGAATATATCACATTCCTTCTACATAGCTGAGACGGTAAAGGGGAGGATGTGGTGTCTAGACTATCTACTTTCCTACATAATTCAATCCAACATTAATCTGAAAACCAAAAAAGTAATGCAGGCACACTATTAAGATATGATTAAATTCGATAGTTGACTCAGATAGTAAAGGAAAACATGTGGTAATGCAACACTAATCGGCGTACTATAACAAGGTAATAACCGTTGAGACATTATCACAATTAATTAGTTATGTAGCTTAGATGGTAAAGTTATCATGTGGTATCTACTTCACTAGATAATTCAATTGCAACACTAATAGGCAAACCAGAAAAGGGAATAGTGGTAGACCCACCGTTGAAACATAATCACTATTCTTTCGTTAGATGGCTGAGATTGTAATTGGTAAAGGGAAGCATGTGGTATCTACTTTTCCTAGATAACTCAATTCTGCCACTGATGAGAAAAAGGCAACACAGAAACATCGTTGAGATTTAAAAATTGCGGAACACAACTGTTGAGATAGTATGATCACAGTTCTTAGTTACATAGCTAGCATGCTTAGGTATGCAAGCAAAACTGTGAACTTGCTCTCCTGATAGGCAAAACCCATGATACCACTTAGTAACTAATAAATGATATCTTCCTCGACAATTCCCTCAATCCACATGTAATGAACTTGTCCAAATCATGAACTAAAGCACGCAATCTTTGTATTTCCTCACACGCACAATCATGATATAACCTTTGAAGAGAAGAGAACTTGTATCACTAAGCGCACAGGTCTGGCGAGCGCAGTCTCCTAAATCAACAACTAGCTCTGAGCCAGACATGTCCCGCAACAAGCCAACTTACTACTGTACAAGCCTATTAGTAGTACCACGCATCAAATCCACAGCTCCAACAGGGGAAAAGAGAAGGGAACGAGGGCATGGGCGGGGAGGATAACCTGTGTCTGGACATGACCTCCTCGAGCGTCTCCGGCGCCGCCTGCTCCGGCGCAGGGGTTGCGGCGGCGGGGGCGGCTAGGGTTTCGTCCATCAGCTTGGAACGGGGGGGCTAGGGCAACAGGAGGCGCGTCTGGATGGGACGATAGCACAAGAAAGAGCTCGTTCGCTGGCAGGCGTGCTTCGGTTTCCGGCGGCGGCGCGAAACTCCGGCGAGGGCCCAGCCGTCGAGGTTCGGTTGGTTTAAGAACGGGGATAGCCGGTAGGGACGATATAGGACACCATATGCTACGGCGCGCTAGTGCGCGGTTGAAATCTAACCAACGCTCATCTGCACTTTATTTTTCGCATCTTCTTCTCGAGAGGACACCATCAAAAGAAATTGTTTCTCATGTAAAACAATGTTTCTTTAGCCGAAAAAATCCTATGAGGTTCTAACGGCCAGATGTCAACGATTGAACTGGGTCTATCATGTTGACGTCTATGCCTATGCCCGGACACGTCCTCCGACAAGCGGGGCTCACTCTCGTTAGAAAAGCACACAAACTCGTGACCTAATTTATGTGTTTCTCACCCCGTTTTTTTAATTTCTATATATTTGTTTGAGAAGAGAGTTAGGAACGAGAACAACACATTTCTTCCGTGAAAATGTGTTCTCTTCTTCGAAAGCACAAAAACATATATGATTACGGCCTTGCCATGTTACCTCTAGATAGGTAATCACATCCTTATCATTTTTTAATACATATGAACATATGATGTTTGCATATTATAATTTAACATTCATGATGCAGTCTCTGTTATCAAATAAACACAACAAGATCACCCCATGATTCAGAAAAACAAAATAAGCAAGCAGCTACCTACAATATGAGCTTAGAGAAATCTGATTGTATGATAGAATCAAGCTTTATCACCAACTATGTGAGCTGACCAGTAATATACTTTCACCATCGTGTAGAGAACAACGGAACCGAATAATAATTCAAATACACCAATATGTTTCGATCTAAACCCCAAACAAATGACAAGTTTAATCAAACTACAATTCCAAGGAAAATAATGGTCACAACACACACACGCACATGTAGATTCATTTAACGGAGAATAAACTGGTACCTTGTCCAATCTAAAGAAAATTACAAATTCTCTAGGCATCAGGAAATTGATCACAACAACTATCAAAGCTACAATGGTAAGCTCTGATCCTACTTTACTGTACTCCTAGAATGAACCTACAAAGCCCGACAAGTTTCTCTGGAGACTGATCCAAAGAAGAACCGTGAGCACGTTAAGTAAATATATTTTATAGTAATCTCTCATATTTCCATATAACTTAGCTTCATTATATTTAATTCAGTCTTATTTTTTGAGATTTAATACTATATATCGATTGTATCCCCATATATAGTTTGCACATTTAAATTATTACTAATATTATGTGTATACTGAAGGGGTTTCGGTGCAGAAAATAATAAATTTCTAGCGTATGAAACCCTAACTAGTAAGGATATATCTATCTAGTACATGTGATAACGCTGGCGGAACGGATTACATTACCTCCATGTAGACCGATAGCGGGGATTACGCTCCCACACAAGTGTTGACGATGAAGTCGTACGTAGCCGACCTCGAGGTTGCGGAGAACTTGCCGCCATGACGTAGACGATGACGTCGGGGTGTCGATGATGACCTGCGTCGACGGGCGTCGGGCGGAAGATAGCGTGGTGTCGTGGTGGTGTCACGGCAGATGCCGTAGGATGGCTGATTTGTGGGGCCGATGGACGTTGGTGGATCCGGGGAGGGATAGCGAGCTGAAGAGCTCACACGGGGAGGATCCCGGTAAAACCGAGATCTCCCAGGAACAAGAAACAAGATCAAAGCACGAAGGGGAAGATCTAACAAACAAGAACAAATGCACGAAGGCACACAACACACACACGATATACCCAGGTTCAGGGCCCTCGTGAGGAGGTAACACCCCTACTCCTGCCTTTCCTCTCTATATATTTGTGGTACAAGAGCTACAACTTTGCTACAAGATCTCTCAAAGGGAGGAGTACAAAGAACTAGACGAACTCAAGGTGAGAAGGAGTAACTGCTTTAAGAGTAAATGCGACTATAGCTTTGGCTCTCAAGTTGGTCTCTCCCTCTCAGGAGCAGTTATGGCGCCTTTTATAGAGCTCCGGCCAGGAGGGCCGGAAACCCTAAATTGGCCTGGCCCCACCGGACAGGCCTAGCCGGCATAGCGTCACCGGCTAGTGCGACCTAGTCGCCGGGCTATCCGGCGTAGCCCCTCCGTCATCATCTCGATAAGGACGGCAGGCGCCGTCCTGCATCATCATTGTCCCCCTGTCAGAGACAAGACATGTCTTTGCCCATCCCGGATAGCCTTTTCCGGATTGCCGGGCGAGGCATGTCAGGTCTTGTCGTACCACGATCGTACCGGCTGACGCGCTCCCGTGTCAGGCGGGACGTGACCATGCTTCCGTGTCAGGCGGGAGGTGACCATGCTTCCGTGTCAGGCGGAATGGTACTTCCCCCCGCAATAGACGGGAAAGCCTGCTACGGACCGTTGACGGCCTGCCGGAAGCTGTCACGCCGGCTACCTCATTGCTTGCCACTGTGAGCCTCTTCTGCATAAGATCAAGACCGAGACATACATTCCGGTTAATACTTACCCGGACTACCTATCCGGTAAAGCCGAGTATACCTCCATCCGGGAGTCTCCTCGGAGTCCTAGATCCGGGATCCTTTCCGGAGGTGTCCGAGCTCGTCTCAGGATGAGTAACTCTAGGCCTAGCCTCCCGAAGATGTCTTAGCCTATCAGCAAAGACATCTTCGAGAAGCTAGTTCTTAGAGGAACCACCCGTTCATGCTTGTGCTGCGATTGTGAGGGTCGGGGGTGTCTATTTATAGCTGCAAGACCTGACCCTTGCGCCTGCCAGGAGGCACTCCGTCCTCTACCAGCGCTCAAGGGTCAAGCTGCCCTTTCAGTACAGCAGGAGGTGTCCCTTGCTCTCGCCAAAGGTCAGGTACTGTTGGCACCTTACTGAATTATACCGGGATCTGCCCCTACCCGGGGGGCCGCCCCCCGACACTAGTCCCCGAAGCTGGTGCTGCACAGCGACCTCGGATGATGTGCGGGATCAGCTTTAAACAACAACTATCTTCCGAGAATACATGACACCAGCCTTTCCCTATCTGCCGAAGTCGGTTCTTCCCGAGATCTTCTTACCGAGACTATTTTTACCGGGAGGCGAAGCCTGCAACCGGATAACCCAGCCTCAGTGAATCTTGACCGTTGGCTTCCTGATAAATTCGAGATTGTGCGCTGGGGCCCACCCGACGTCTCGTCTGAGCAGAGATGCACTCGAGTGCTCCTGCGCGAGCACGCTGTCGCTTGGGTTCCCGCGCCGGGAGCCGCAGCCGATCCGGAATCCAACCGTTGGGGCTGTGTGGCCCTCGGTATGGCCGGATCGGACGCTCCGGATAGCGCCACGTGGCTTGCTGCACAAACTAGATCCCACCCACGACCGTGGGGATCGTGGGCGGGAAAATTGGAAACCGCTCCGGAATCCCCCCCATAAATAGGGGACCGGAACAGTCTCCTCCCCTTCTTCCTCTTCCTCGCTCCTCTTCCACCACCGTCTCGAGCACGCCGTCGCCGCTGCGCTCGTCACCCGAACGCCGTCGCCCTCGCCGTGCGCCGGAGCTCGAACATCGCCGTCCCTCTCGCATGTCCCCGACCTCCTCTTTCACCGGTGAGTCGCTCTCCCCGTCTCGATGCTTTTCTTCGGTAGAAAAACCGCCCGACTCCGGCCGTGCCGTAACACCAGTGCGGTTGAGCCGCCGCCGGTGAGCACAATTTGAGCGGCGCGCACGAGGCGCACGGCGATGATGTACCGTCGCGGTAGGATGTAGATCATTCACTCGCATTGCGCCTCGCCCGAGTCTAGCGCGAGCCTATTTTCCCCCTTTTTGTTTTGATTTTCTAGCACGCGGTAGATCTTCCGTTAGACTAACTCCGACTAACTCACGAACTAACTCACAAACTCGTTTGCGTTTAGGAGTTTGTGACCCGGCATCCTAGATTCCGTTAGACTAACTCCGACTAATCGCCGCTGCGCCTGCAGAGTAGCTCGGATACATTTGCAAACTTCTTCGACATGGGCGAAGAACGTACCCGGGGGTGCTGGGATGGGTCCGAGACCAAGCAGTCAGATCTGGACTGGCTGTATCGGACTCACCGGATCCCTCCGGAAGTCGAGAGCCGTCTCCCGGAGGGGGAGGTTGCACCGGAACCCCAACCCGGGGAATACGTGGTATTCCTCGCGCACTTCGAGCGTGGGTTTGGGCTTCCGGCTAGCCCCTTCTTCCGCGACTTCCTCGACACCTACGACCTCCAACCTCATCATCTTCCCGCCAACGCCATTATGATGCTCTCGGTCTTCACCACCTACGCGGAGGCATACCTCGGCATATGGCCATTTTTGGATCTCTGGGCCAAGTATTTCATTCTTCGCCGCCAAGCCATCCCCAACCCGGATAAGAAGATAAAAGACTTAGTCGATTGCGGAGCGGCCACCATCATCCCTCGCGCGGACTCCGGATTCCCTATAGTCAAGGGACTAGAGTCCTGCCGGAAGTGGCAGCGCAGCTTCTTCTACGTGAAGAACCGAGAGCACTCGTGAGATGGTCCGGGATCCTCGAATCCGGACTTCATCAATCTGCCGGAGTTCATTATTAGTCCTCCGCGCGAATTCCGTCTCTGGAAGCAGCTTCCCGATAACGATGAGGTCAATTGCATGCACGACGTTCTGAACATGCTAAACGAGAAGATGACCGGCAATGATCTCCTGCGTTGCTTCATCATTCGCCGGGTCTGCCCCCTTCAAAACCGAGTGCACAAGATGTGCCATATGGCCGGGAACCTAGACCCCACCCGGACCAGTATCTTTGGGCTAGATCACGCAGGGGTCGTCCGTCGCGTTCGAGCTATTGCCCGGACGGAGATGACGGATGACTACTCTTGGGGTGTCATTGGGGGATCCCGGAAAAAACCATGCCAACAGGTGCTCATATCTGTCTTTCGTGCATTCGCCTTCGTACATGCGTTCACCTGGACACCGACACGGCCTGATTTGTTTGCGCAGTTGTTCGAGCGTCAAGTCGAAGAAGACGCTGTCCACGCCAACGGGACTTACGCGCCGAACTTCCCAAAACCGGACGAGATGCCGAGGGAGGACCCCGACGGCGAGGACCATCTCGCCATTCCTTTCGTCAAGGCTGCTGCCCCGGGTAATCCTTCAACCTCAGAGGCAGTTTCCATTTCTTCGGATGATGAGGATGAGATTGACTGCCAGATTCTCGATGTTATTGACGCTCTCCCTCTGAATTGGGCCTCAGCAGTGGTTCCAAAACCGACAACCGGGACCAAACGTGCCGAGAGCCGGAAGCGCGCGGCTTCCGACACCGAGGGGGCCGATAACTCCGGCAACCCCCCCAAGAGGAGCAAGCCGAGTAAGCAAACGACCGAGAAGCCTGCTCGGCGTCGACAAAGGGGTCCTCCCACTGTGGATTCCGGGTACGTTTTCCTTGCCTTATGTTATCTGACTTTGTTTTCTCCACAACTATTACTAAGACACTTCCTTTCAGGGATGCGCTCGAGCTCCCGTCACCTGTTGTTCCTCCTCCTCCCGAGACTCGGACTCCCAGCCCGGCTCGGGCTTCTGCTTCACCTCCTCGCCCTTCTACTCGAGGAAGTGAGCCTGCCGCCTCTGGTGCCGCACCGGCTACCGTTGTGACCCCGGATGCACATCCGGTGATCGACGAGACCCCGGTGCAGGCCACGACCACCTCGGGAGACATTCTTCTTCCGGATAGTCCGCGCCGGGTGCCCGGGCTTGAGGCAGAGATCCTTAGCCCTCGCCGGCAACCCGCGGCAAGCGGCCCCTCTCGGCCAGCCGCGACCAAGACCATCTCGGAGAAACAGCCCACAGCCTCCTCCCGGCCAGCTGATCAACCTCCCTTGAAGTCTCGCGCCAAGGTTGCTGGACAGAAAATACCTTCTGCCCCGCCTGCAGCTGCCCCGACATCCTCGGCCCGCGACTTGGTGCTGCGCACGGGTACGTTTTCATCGTTATCACCGCCTCCCGCCGAGATCCCTACTGCTGCCTTGCGGATGTTGCGAGCAACCGTCAGTTCCTTTGTACCTTCAGGATCCCGGGACGCTGTTGCTACTCGCGCTGCCGGCGGCTCCGGCATACAGGTTGTTGACGAATACAACCAGGCCTGGCTTGCCGCCGACGCCTCCGAGACTGCAGGAGACTTGCACGCTGCAGGCCCAAGCCGCAACGCTCAAGCCCTGCATGCTCTCCAGGTGGCCGCGTTGGATGTTACTCGGGTGACCGAGGTAAGCTTGTTCTCTTTCCTTTATAAAAAAATACTTGTTCCTTCCACCACCACTAGTCCCCGAGATTGGTGCTTAGTGCTCTAGATTCCACCGAATAGCAGATCACTAGGTTCCAATCTTAGAGAAAAATTCAGGACTCGGACACCGAGTCCCCGAGATCCTCCCAACCGGGTAGCTTGCTTCAAAATTTGCTCCATCACCACTAGTCCCCGAGATTGGTGCTTAGTGCTCTAGATTCCACCGAATAGCAGATCACTAGGTTCCAATCTTAGAGAAAAATTCAGGACTCGGAGACCGAGTCCCCGAGATCCTCCCAACCGGGTAGCTTGCTTCAAAATTTGCTCCATCACCACTAGTCCCCGAGATTGGTGCTTAGTGCTCTAGATTCCACCGAATAGCAGATCACTAGGCTCCAATCTTAGAGAAAATTACAGGACTCGGACACCGAGTCCCCGAGATCCTCCCAACCGGGTTCCTTACATCTTTTCCAGACTGATTCCTCCTTCTTTGTCTTGATTTCAGGAGTGCAGCCAGAAACGCCGCAACATCTTCAACCGGGTTCTTGCTAACCTCGGTCAGTCCAAGAAGTGCGAGGAGCGCTTCCGGGAGGAGCGAGACGCCGCGCGCAAGATCTCGGTAGACCAGAAGGCTGCACTTGCCACCGCGCAAGCCGAGATCGCGCGACTCAACGGCGAGCTCGACAAAGCCAAGGCTGCCACGACCGAGCTGAAGACGCGCTTCATTGAGGCATCGAAGAAACAAAAAGAAACCTTGGACCAGTCCGTGGAGCGTGCTCATCTTGCCGAGACCGGGCTGGCTCTCCTTCGGTCCTGGTCCGATACTTGGCTCTCCGAGCTCACTGTATTGAACCGGGATCTGAACAGTAAGTGGACCGACATCCCTCTTGTCTTCTCTTTGCTTTCTTTCTTGTTGCTACTCTTATGAATTAGTCGTTTGACAGCTCTTCTTTTTAAAGGAGAGTTCGAGCACTCCCGCGAGGCTGCCGCCCTTGCTGTTGCCGCCGCCCGAGAGAAGCGCGCCGGGAAGGGTCCCATTTCGGATGCCTGGGACATCGAGGATCACCTCACCGCCCTGAAGGCCCGGATAGTACCTCTCCGGTGTATCGGGACGGAGCTGCTCAGCGCCGCGATCCACGTCCACGGCGCACTGTGGCCGAGCATCCGCGGGACGCTCTCGATTCCCGAGCTCGCGAGCGCACTCCGGGGTGCGGGGAGTCGCATCCACGCCTGGAAGCGTTCCGCTGCGCGGGCTGGTGCCGACCAGGTCTTGACCCAAGTACTTAGCTGGTACGAAGGTCTTGATCTGGAGGCGATCCAGCGCCTGCGGACGGTTTCGCCTTGGGTCAACGATCCGGAAAAGGTCCAACGCCGACAAGAGGTGGCGCACCGCATCGCCTCGTGGGCCAGCATCCGTGCCTTCACCGCCAGCGTCGTTCCCTCTGATTCCGAATCAGATTATGAGGACGACGAAGATACCGGCGCAACCGGCGACGCGGAAGAGGAGATCCCGGAAGAAGACGATGCTGCCTCCGGTGCTGCGCCCGAGACCGTGGTGCCCCGGGATGCTGCGACTTCGCCGAGACCCGAGGTCTCCCGGACCGAGGTGCACCCCGACGCCCCGAGTAGTGCTGCCGGAACTGAAGCCGAAGTCGCTCCCGCTGCTGCTCCTGCTGCTTCTGGTGCTGCTGCTCCCGAGGCTGCTGCTCCCGAGGTCCCCGTCGAGAAGCCGACTTCCCCTATCGCTTGAAAAACTTAAGAGTAGATTCGTTAAATCCCCGGGATGCCGGGTGCAAGATGTATCGTATACTTATATTATTTTCGTTCCGTACTGAATTAGCTATTCGAACAACTTATGTCAATTTATTCTGTTATGAGTTCCCGAATTGCCTTTCATGTTTACCGTAGTTAGGTAGTTTCTGCTCTTGTCTACCATTTCGGCGTTCGACAGTCGAGTCACAAAACTCCACATACGGCATACATTACTTAAAACAACCTGAGTTCCGGCTAACCGAATTCCCGACATAAACAACAACTAAGTTAGTAAAAAACAAGCATGCCGGACAAGTTCCTGCTCCAAGTCCCCGAGACCATTTTCGTGTTTCCCACCTTCCCTCTCTTTGCTCTTGACTACCATTTCGGCGTTCGTCAGTCGAGTCACAAGATGATTTCACATGACATACATTACTCTGACTTTGAGAATCGGACTCGGAACTTTCCCGGCATGCACACAATATAAAAGATAGCTATCCGGCAGTCCCCGGGTTCCTTCCCGGGATGCCGGTACAAAATAATAAATAAACTTGACGAAACAAAAGAAAAAAGAGCACAGAATTAGGCAGTCCCCGGGTTCCTCCCGGGGTGCCTTACTTCCATAAATACTGAAAATTGAGATACACATACACTGAGCCCTTTAAGTGTAAAAGGGTCGAAGTAGAGATACATTCCATGGACGCTTGGTTTCCTCACCGGATTTGTCCATTACACCTTTCCTAGCCTCCTGTGCATCTACAAGGTAATAAGAATCATTGTGCAACGCCCTGCTTATTACGAAAGGTCCCTCCCATGGAGGTGACAACTTATGCATTCCGGCCGTGCGTTGGATGAGCCTCAGCACCAAATCCCCTTCTCGGAACACCCTCGGGTGTATTTTCCGGCTATGATATCGGCGAAGATTTTGCTGGTAAATTGCAGACCGAGAAAGTGCCAACTCCCTTGCCTCTTCGAGTAAATCAACATCATCTTCTCGGGCCTCCTTTGCCTCAGTCTCGGTGTACATTGTTACTCTTGGGGAATCATACTGTATGTCGGTCGGGAGGACTGCCTCGGCACCGTATACCATGAAAAATGGGGTGTACCCGGTAGATCTGTTCGGTGTAGTCCGGAGACCCCACAAGACCGCTGACAACTCCTCTATCCAGCATCCCGGAGTTCTCAACAGTGGTTCGATCAAACGAGCTTTGATGTCGGCCAAGACCAAGGCATTTGCTCTTTCGACTTGCCCGTTCGCTTCCGGGTGTGCAACTGATGCTACATATAGTCGGATTCCCTTCTCAGCACAAAATCGAGCGAATTCTCCCACAGCAAAATTAGTGCCATTATCAGTGATAATGCTGTGCGGGTATCCGTATCTCAAGATGATGTCTTTCAGGAATTGCACAGCGGTGTGTCCATCGCACTTCCGGATTGGTTTGACCTCTATCCACTTGGTGAATTTGTCCACCATGACAAGTATGTGTGTCATATTGCCCCTTGCCGGTTTGAACTGCCCAACCATATCCAAACACCATACTGCGAATGGCCAAGTGATAGGGATCGTCTTCAGTGCTGATGCCGGCATATGTATCCGGTGAGCAAATCTCTGACACCCCCCACACTTCCGGACAATATCTTCTGCTTGCTGTAATGCAGTGGGCCAGTAGAACCCATGCCGGAATACTTTCGCCACCAGGGCCCGGGATGATGCATGATGTCCACACTCTCCCTGATGTATCTCCAGGAGCATCTCTTGCCCTTCTGCCGGTTCTACACATCTCTGAAGTACTTCAGTGACACTTCTCTTGTACAGCTCTTGATTGATGATAGTGTATGCTTTTGATCTTCGCAGTATTTGCCGGGCTTCCACTTCATTCTCCGGGAGAGTTCCCTCCAAGATGTAAGCCATAATGGGCTGTGCCCACTCCGGGACAGGTCGAACCGGGAACGCGGGAGCGTCTATGTCCATTGGTTCTGCCGACATCACCTCTATCATCATCTTTCTTTGCCTCTCGGAGCACTGTGCCGCAGTCCCCGGGTTCGATGTGATGCTCCCGACATCTACTTCCATGGGTACTGCATCTACACCAGGTTCCTTCGGGATGAAGATAGAATCCGACTCGGGTGAGGGTTGAATAGATGGCTTCCTCAAATGCTCCAGAGCTATCCCGGGTGGGATTGCATCTCGAGATGATCCTAGCTTGGACAAGACATCCGCTGCCTCGTTTTCTCCTCTGGGTATGTGCTTGAACTCGCATCCTTCAAAAAATCCGGAAATTTTCTGCACATGAAACCTGTATAAGGCCATGTTTGCATCAAGGGCATCCCAATTCCCCGATACCTGTTGTACTACGAGGTCCGAGTCACCAAAGCACTCTATCCGGCGGATGCCGATCTCCTTGGCGACATTCAGTCCATGAACCAAGGCCTCATATTCTGCGACATTGTTGGATGCCCGAAAATGGATCTGCATCACATACTTCAGTACATCTTGTTTTGGGGAAGTGAGAACCACTCCGGCACCCAATCCGATCTTAGCCTTTGAGCCATCAAAATGCATCCTCCAGAAATTGTAATCCGACATCGGAGGTTCATACTGCATCTCGGCCCAGTCTACCAAAAAGTCCGGCAGCGCCTGCGACTTGATGGCATCTCGTCTCTCATACGCCGGAGCATATGGAGACAACTGGATGGCCCATTTGGCTACCCGGCCGCTAGCGTCCTTGCAACCGATGATCTCGGCCAGAGGAGCTTCACACACCACTGTGATCGGGTGTTCCTGAAAGTAGTGCTTGAGCTTGGTCACTGCCATGTACACCCCATATGCCATCTTCTGGTAGTGCGGGTAGTTTTGCTTGGATTCCGAGATCACCTCACTGAGGTAATACACCGGCCTCTGTATCAGCTTGCCCCCTTCTTCCCTTTCTACTACCATTGCCACGCTGACTACTCGGTTGGTTGCAGCAATATACAACAGCATAGGTTCCTTAGGTAACGGGGATGCCAACACAGGTGCTGTTGAGAGCATCCTCTTCAAATCATTGAACGCTGCATCAGCCTGCGGGGTCCAAACAAATGTTTTGCTCTTCTTCATCAGCTGATACAGAGGCAAGGCCTTCTCCCCAAGTCGGCTCACAAACCGACTTAGGGATGCAAGACACCCGGTAAACTTCTGCACATCCTTGAGGCGCACTGGCAACTTCATGCTCTCGATAGCACGAATTTTACCCGGGTTGACCTCGATTCCCCGGCTTGAGATGAGGAAACCGAGTAACTTCCCTGCCGGAACACCAAATGTGCACTTATCCGGATTCAACTTCATCCGGAATCTTCTTAAGTTCTTATATGTTTCCCTCAGATCATCTATTAGTGAGGCTTTTTCTTTTGTTTTTATGACTATGTCATCGACATAGACCTCGGCATTTCGGCCTATCTGGTCATGCAAGCACTTCTGCATGCATCTCTGGTATGTAGCACCAGCGTTCCTCAAACCGAAAGTCATGACCCGATAGCAATAAGCCCCATAAGGGGTAATGAAAGCAGTTTTCAATTGATCATCCAGATTCAAAGGTATCTGGTGAAAACTAGAATAAGCATCTAAAAAAGTCAAAAGTTCACTCCCGGCAGTGGAGTCTATTACTTGATCTATCCGGGGCAGTGGAAAGGGGTCTTTCGGGCATGCTTTGTTGAGGTTGGTGAAGTCGATGCACGTGCGCCACACCTTAAGCAAGAGGGGATCATCCTTCTTCTTCTCCACCAGGACCGGATTCGATATCCAATCCGGGTGCAGCACCTCCATTATGAATCCATCGGCCAGTAGTATAGCCAGATGCTCCATGACCGCGGCTCTTCTTTCATCCGAGAGGCGCCTAGTCGGTTGCTTTACCGGCTTCGCATCCGGTCTAACAAATAGAGAGTGCTCAGCCAACTCCCTCGGGACGCCTTGCAGATCGTCACTCGACCACGCAAAAGCATCCCGATTCTCATGGAGGAAGTCGACGAGCTCGCCTTCCTATTTGCTGTCCAGGTTGCTGCCAGTGATAACTTGCCGCTCCGGGTTGCTAGGGTCCACACCCACCTTCTTGGTCTCTTTGGGGGGCTGAAATGACGCACCCTGCTCCGGGTTCACCATCCCGGGCATTCCGAGTTGTGAGGTCTTGGCCATTGCCACCACCTGCTGGATCCTCTTCTTTTCTTCCGCGATCACCAGAGACTCAGCCAAGCACGACCCCGCCGAGGCAAATTCCATGGAGCGCTTGTGGTCCCCCGAGATGGTGATTACGCCGTTAGGTCCCGGCATCTTCATCTTGAGGTAGCCCACGTGAGTCGAGATCATGAACTTGGCGAGGGCCGGTCTGCCGATCAGTGCGTGATACGGGCTCTCGAGGTCCACGACCTCGAACTCCAAGCTCTCGGTTCGGCAGTTCTCCCGAGTTCCGAATAGCACCTCAACCCAGATCTTTCCCATGGGCGAGCACGAGACTCCGGGCACAATGCCGTGGAAGCTTGTCTCGGTAGGTAGCAGGGTGTTCATGGACACTCCCAGCTTCAGCATCGTGTCCTTGTACATGATGTTAATGGCACTGCCATTGTCAATCAGAACTCGGCTGAAGCGGACGTTGAGGTTGGGTCCGACAAAAGTTGGGTCCACCACCAAGGCATACGCTCCCGGCTTAGGCATCACACGGGGGTGATCCTTCCGGCTCCATGTGATCTCCATCTCAGACCAGTGCAAGAACTTGGGCACCGCCGGGATTACAGCATTCACCTCCAGGGCACGTTGCCGCACACTCTTTCGGTCAGTGGGCTCGGTCACGAAGACCACATAGCTCTGATGAGCCTCCCGGTAGTTACTCTGTTGGTGTCCGGCTTGGTTACCGGTGCCTGCACCGTTGTCGTTCCGGGTATGCACCACATTCACTGGCCGAGGCGGGGGTCCTCTCGGAGGAGGGGGAAGTCGAACAGCATTGGCCCCCGATGTCGGAGGAGGGGGTCTCGGGATATTGGGCCGAGATGCCGGAGCACCCTGCCGAATAGCTCCCGAGCTGCCTTCCTGCAACGTGCGCTGATACCAACTGCACTGCCGAGTAGAGTGGTTTGCGGGCTTGTTGGCCTCCAGAGTATGGTAGCAGCATGGCTTGTTCAGCATTTCTTCATACGTCAGGGGCTTCTTTTGTTCCACCCAAGTCTTTTGCACCTCCTGACTCTGACCCCAAGCCGGGCCACTTATCTTTTGACGCTGGCTGTTGCCGGCATCCTCCTGCTCCCGGGTCACTGCTGCGGCGTGCTGTGCGGCATGGTGGTACTCGGGCTGATTCCTCTTGTGGCCGAACTCCTGGCGATCATGGCTTCTGCTCGGTCCTGAACGCTGAGGTCCCGCATTCCTCCTGTTGGAGTCACCGACATCCACCAGGGGTTGCATGGGATCTCCAAGCGTATAGGTATCGGCGATGCGCATGGTTTCTGCCAAGGTCGTTGGCATCTTTCTCTGCAACTTCTGCCACAGCATAGAGCCATGCCGGCATCCTTGTGCGAACCAGGAGATGGCTTGCGCCTCTACCACTCCTTCGCAAGAGTTGCGAATATTGCTCCACCGGGTAAGGTATTCCCGGTCGGTCTCGTTGCTCCTTTGCCTACAGATGGCGAGCTGCTGAGGCCTGTTGGGCCTTTTGTACGTGCTGGTGAAGTTACTGATGAATGCTTCCTCAAAGTCTAACCAGCAGTCTATGCTGCCAGTTCTCAAGTTGTTCAACCAGATCCGGGCTGGTCCTTCCAACATCTGCGGCACATAACGTACCGCCCATCGTCTGTTTCCACCGGCTATGCTTACTGCAGTTACATAGTGAAAGTGCATGGTTGCCCCCATGCGTGGTTTTGGTAATTAATGACAATCCTTATAGACTAATGTTTACATTGAGATATTCTTATAGATCTTGTCCATGGGAAATTATAGGAGTTCATGTGTTGGACTCTTCAAGATGACTTAATGACCAATGCTCTATTCAAAGGGTTTATATGAAGAATGGTCATGTGTAGAGTTGAGCTCATTGCAAGTATGGCTTGGAATAGAATATTGAGTGAACAATCATGTTTAACCCCAAGCCATCATACATATCAAGAGAAGAAAATGAAGTGCAAGTTCAATATGATGCATATCGGAAGATATCCTTTGATTGAGTCTTGCAAAGGAAACATGAAGACAAAGCCTAGCGAGTCCCTCCCATAACGGAGTATGGGGGAGCATTTGTAGAAGTCTTCATCAAGCATGTGCTAGCAAGCACAATCAAGAAAGGTGTTTCAATTTGAGAGAGTCAAGATCTTCATCATCGAGCTCAAGTGGAATGCGCAAGGCAAAGGTATGATCTTGATAGGTTTTCTCTCTTACCGGTCTCATGGTGTTAGTAGGAGACCAGGTTTTAGGATAGATGGCGTACTATCAAGAGGGGCTCTCAAGTGAGTAACTTGATCGCATTGTTGTGGAGAGCTCAAACCTTTGCATACTTGGCTTCTCATATTTCTTGGTTCTTATTTGGTTTTTCTCCGTGTTGAGTGTTGGTGCTTGTCGTGATCTTCATGATAAGACCAAGTCCTTCGAAAATGGTTTTACTTTGGAAAACTTGTTGCCTTTTATCCATGTGAGGATTTAGAGCTTGGTTTATCTCCATACTAAGCTCTAGTTCATCAAAAACAGATTTCGTATGAATATCTTGTTGCGTTTTTGATGAAGGAGTTTTTACTGGTTTGCATTGTCTAGGAAAGTTCAACCTTTCCCCATTTGGTTTTATCCTCACATGATGGACTGTGATGTTTCTATGCACATTCAAGTAGAGCTCGTTGTAACGATTACAACGAGCCAAAAATCATCGAAAACGGAGTCCGGATGAAAAAGATATTGACGTTTTTGTTTATCAGTTTCTGCTGTTTTTTGCTGTAGCGGTAGTACCGCCGCGGTACCGCCCGAGGTACCGCCGGAGCTAACAGAGAGCTGTTTTCGGCGGTACCGGGAGCGGTAGTTCCGCCGGGGTGGTAGTACCGCTACCCGGGGCGGTAGTACCGCTACGGAAGCCTGTTTTCAGCCCGTTTTGATGCCCTAACTCCCTATGGGGGCGGTAGTACCGCTAGGGCCAGCGGTAGTACCGCTACAGCGCGAATCTGCACCCAACAGTTGGAATTTGGGTTGACCTATTTAAGGGGCCTTCTTCCCCAATGGTTCCCTGACCTTTCTAGCAAGTTTTGACCTCCATTGTTGACCTTCTTGAGCTTGCTATCTCTCCATCCCTCCAATGATTCTTGCTAATTCTTGAGGGAAAAGAGAGAGGAGATCTAGATCCACCTTTCTACCAATCAATCTCTCCTCTAAGTGAGGGGAACCTAGTGGATTTAGATCTTGGAGTTACTTTGTGGTTCTTCTCCTTTGTTCTTCCTCTCTTCTCCCCCCATAAGCATTAGTTGCCTTTGGTGGGATTTGAGAGTGAAGGATTTGACTCCTTTGTGGATTCCTTGTTCTTCCTCTCTTCTCCCCCCATAAGCATTAGTTGCTTTTGGTGGGATTTGAGAGTGAAGGATTTGAGCACTTGTGCTCTTGCCTTTTGCATTTGGTGCATCAGTGTGCTCTCCACGAGGATTCGTGGAAGTTGAAAGTTTGTGAGATTGTTACTCTTGGATCCTTGGACCCTAGACGCCTTTGTGGTGGTTGGACCCTTGTGTGGTCACTTGAAGCCGTTCGGGAGCCCCCAATCCCATTGTGGGTTGTGCCCCGGATTGTTGTTGGAGGCCGTTCGGGAGCCCTCAATCCCATTGTGGGTTGTGCCCCAGATTGTTGTTGAAAGGCTCCGGATACTGCCTCGAAGGAATTCCGATAGTGGAAGGTGAACCAAGCCTTTGTGGTGCGGTTCATCGGAGAAGAAGGTGAAACCTTTGTGGTTGTTGAACCGTTGTGTCGGTTCACACCTCTCCAACGAGACGTACTCACTTAACAAGGAGGAACTCGGGAATACATCCTCGTCTCCGCGTGCCTCGGTTATTTCTATACCCGAGCTTTTACTTATGCACTTTGCATTGTGATAGCCTTCGTGCTTGAAGTATTCTATTGCTATCACCTTGTTGTTTATCTTGCTTAGCATAAGTTGTTGGTGCACATAGGTGACCCTAGTTTATTTAGGTTGTCGGCTTGTTAATTTAAACACCTAGTTTTATTCCGCAATTATCAAGCCTAAACCAGAAAAGTTTTAAACCGCCTATTCACCCCCCCTCTAGGCGACATCATTGTCCTTTCACATAGTCGGTTAGCCAGTCCTCCGGCTTCTTGCTGCCGTCATAGGTCTTGGCACCCCTGTTGAGCTGAAAGTTCCGAACAGGTGGTTCTCGCATGATCCGAGGTCCAAAGCAGGCAGGTCCCGGGGGTCCTTGCTCTTCCACCAACTCGGATTGGTGAATCCGGTCGAGCCGGAATCTGGCATCTGCCGGGTTCAGCTGTCTGGTCCCTATCCGAGATCCCAAAGGATTCTCGTCTGGCTGATACCTGAGCTGCTACAGCCTCGAGTCGCCATCATTGAGCCTGTCCTGCACAGGGATTGCGGCCTGCTGGGGAACAGAGACGACCTCCCTCTGTGGGTTTCCCTGAACGTGAGGAGGATTCTGGGGTGGATTACCACGGCCAACCGGGTTATTGTTTCCTACACCTAGGTTACCATCCCCACGGGTACTTCCCGCCTGTCACGAGTTACGCTGTCCAGCTTGTCCGGCTTGCTGGATACCGGCGAAGGCCGGGTCATAGGTCTGTAGTTGCTTGTTCTTCCCGGAACCTCGACTCCGGCTCCGACTCTTGCTCTTGCTCTTGCTTCTGCTCGGATGCGGGGAAGAGGCCTCCCCGTCCGACCTCTGGCTATTGGGTCTGGCTGAGTGCACCTGAGATCCTGCCCCGGGGTTCTTCTTCTTGAAGGCCTGATTCTGACGGTTGGCCTCAATCACCAACTCGTTTACCCGCTCCTGCTGCTTGCGCAGGGCCTCACCGGATAACCCCACCAACTCGGCCATGGCGGCTTCGGCGGCCCTAAGAGTTTTCGCCGGTGAGCTATGCACCGGCGTCCCCACTGAAATCCGGCTTCCGGTGTTACTGGTGGTGGCTCCACCAGCCAGCTCCTCATTCACCATTCTTCCTTTCTTGCGCAGATCTGCAATGTGCTTCTCCCGGGAGTCTATCTTAGGGAATCTGTGAGCTGCATTGTACTCCCGGAGGCTAGCGTTGAGCTCGCGGCGGATCTCGGCGATCTCCCGTGCTTCAGCGAGTAGCAACTTCCGCTGCTCCTCTAACTCAGCCGAAGTGGCCTGGGTATCCGCTTCGGCAGCCACTGGTACAGTCAACTTGGCCACCAGTCCCGAGAGGGGATCCGGGCGGCGCCGCGGCTGTGACGGCTGTGGATCGCCATCTCGGGCCGCAGGTCTTTCCTGCGGGGGTTTGGCCAGGTGGCCGTCGGTATCGCCGTCAGCGTCCTGGTATTCCTCCTCGGTTGCCCCGACCATCATCACTGCGAAGGAACTCGGGGGGCGACCGACACGCAGACCCCGAGTTGCGCAGAGCATGGGAGGGTCCTCAGCTTCCAGGACCACGTCCGGGTAGCTACAGACAACCTCTGTGGCGACGTATGTGGTGAAACCACCAAAGTCAATGAGACATCCGTTCACTGGAAACGGTCTGTTCCGGAAGCACCCTGCATTGTCGCAGACGAAGTCCATCTCCCCTAGCCTTACGACCAGGACAGAGAGAACCCGAACCTCGAAGTGAACAGGGGAGCCCGTCCGGATGTGTACACCAGCCAACGCCTCTGTCAGCCCCACGGTGGGCGCCAACTGTCGTGGTGATGTCACGGCAGATGCCATAGGATGGCTGATTTGTGGGGCCGATGGACGTTGGTGGATCCGGGGAGGGATAGCGAGCTGAAGAGCTCACACGGGGAGGATCCCGGTAAAACCGAGATCTCCCAGGAACACACGTACATGTAGATTCATTTAACAGAGAATAAACTGGTACCTTGTCCAATCTAAAGAAAATTCCAAATTCTCTAGGCATCAGGAAATTGATCACAACAACTATCAAAGCTACAATGGTAAGCTCTGATCCTACTTTACTGTACTCCTAGAATGAACCTACAAAGCCCGACAAGTTTCTCTGGAGACTGATCCAAAGAAGAACCGTGAGCACGTTAAGTAAATATATTTTATAGTAATCTCTTATATTTCCATATAACTTAGCTTCATTATATTTAATTCAGTCTTATTTTTTGAGATTTAATACTATATATAGATTGTATCCCCATATATAGTTTGCACATTTAAATTATTACTAATATTATGTGTATACTGAAGGGGTTTCGGTGCAGAAAACAATAAATTTCTAGCGTATGAAACCCTAACTAGTAAGGATATATCTATCTAGTACCTGTGATAACGCTGGCGGAACGGATTACATTACCTCCATGTAGACCGATAGCGGGGATTACGCTCCCACACAAGCGTTGACGATGAAGTCGTACGTAGCCGACCTCGAGGTTGCGGAGAACTTGCCGCCATGACGTAGACGATGACGTCGGGGTGTCGACGATGACCTGCGTCGACGGGCGTCGGGCGGAAGATAGCATGGTGTCGTGGTGGTGTCACGGCAGATGCCATAGGATGGCTGATTTGTGGGGCCGATGGACGTTGGTGGATCCGGGGAGGGATAGCGAGCTGAAGAGCTCACACGGGGAGGATCCCGGTAAAACCGAGATCTCCCAGGAACAAGACACAAGATCAAAGCACGAAGGGGAAGATCTAACAAACAAGAACAAATGCACGAAGGCACACAACACACACACGATATACCCAGGTTCAGGGCCCTCGTGAGGAGGTAACACCCCTACTCCTGCCTTTCCTCTCTATATATTTGTGGTACAAGAGCTACAACTTTGCTACAAGATCTCTCAAAGGGAGGAGTACAAAGAACTAGACGAACTCAAGGTGAGAAGGAGTAACTGCTTTAAGAGTAAATGCGACTGTAGCTTTGGCTCTCAAGTTGGTCTCTCCCTCTTAGGAGCAGTTATGGCGCCTTTTATAGAGCTCCGGCCAGGAGGGCCGGAAACCCTAAATTGGCCTGGCCCCACCGGACAGGCCTAGCCGGCATAGCGTCACCGGCTAGTGCGACCTAGTCGCCGGGCTATCCGGCGTAGCCCCTCCGTCATCATCTCGATAAGGACGGCAGGCGCCGTCCTGCATCATCATTGTCCCCCTGTCAGAGACAAGACATGTCTTTGCCCATCCCGGATAGCCTTTTCCGGATTGCCGGGCGAGGCATGTCAGGTCTTGTCGTACCACGATCGTACCGGCTGACGCGCTCCCGTGTCAGGCGGGACGTGACCATGCTTCCGTGTCAGGCGGGAGGTGACCATGCTTCCGTGTAACGCGGAATGGTACTTCCCCCCGCAATAGACGGGAAAGCCTGCTACGGACCGTTGACGGCTTGCCGGAAGCCGTCACGCCGGCTACCTCCTTGCTTGCCACTGTGAGCCTCTTCTGCATAAGATCAAGACCGAGACATACATTCCGGTTAATACTTACCCGGACTACCTATCCGGTAAAGCCGAGTATACCTCCATCCGGGAGTCTCCTCGGAGTCCTAGATCCGGGATCCTTTCCGGAGGTGTCCGAGCTCGTCTCAGGATGAGTAACTCTAGGACTAGCCTCCCGAAGATGTCTTAACCTATCAGCAAAGACATCTTCGAGAAGCTAGTTCTTAGAGGAACCACCCGCTCATGCTTGTGCTGCGATTGTGAGGGCCGGGGGTGTCTATTTATAGCTGCAAGACCTGACCCTTGCGCCTGCCAGGAGGCACTCCGTCCTCTACCAGCGCTCAAGGGTCAAGCTGCCCTTTCAGTACAGCAGGAGGTGTCCCTTGCTCTCGCCAAAGGTCAGGTACTGTTGGCACCTTACTGAATTATACCGGGATCTGCCCCTTCCCGGGAGGCCGCCCCCCGACACGTGGCGCCGGCGGCTGGGGGGGTGCGCCGGTGGCAGGGGAAGCAGCGGTTGGGCTGCAGGTGGGCAAGACGACGTCGCCCAGGCTCCGCAAAGGTGGTGCCTCCGAGCACTCGCAAACATACGGAGCTTAAAACAACCCCCGGTCATTCAGATCGAGCTGAAATCGCAGGGGTAGAACTTTTCTGGAATCCCGCAGGGCAACGGCGCCCGGCGGTATAGCTTAGGTTGAGAGGGAGGGCAAAACGGGCGGAGAAGCAACTCGGTCGGCCTGCTATACAATTATTGTATTTTTCTGTAATTAATCCAATTAATATGCCTTGCTATATAAAGGGGGGAGGGGGTGTGCAAACACCTTGCCTCCCCCATGTGGGACTAAAGGAAAAGGAGGGGAGGGGGGTTCGGCCGGCTCTCCTAGTCCGAGTTGGATTAGGGTCCCAAGCCCCCTTCCTCCTTGGTGGTGCGGCTCCCCCTCTTGGGCCCTCTTAGGGCCCATGTAGGTGGGTTGCCCATTTTTTCTTTATTATTTAATAATTAAATTAATGTAAAATATAATTAAATTATAATTAATATATTTAAATACTATTTAATATCCCGTGACTCCGAAACATTTTTCGAACCACCCGAACAACTTTCGGACATTCCTGGAACCCTTCCAGACCTTTCCGGAACTCCTTCCGGACCACCAGAACTCTTTCCAGATCATTTCTCTCTCTTCAACAAAATCCTATATTATTCCAGAACCTATCTCCTGGTGCCGTTAAGACCTTAAGTTTGTTACGCTACGGTTCGAGAACACTCCAGACATGGTCGAGACACTCCGCTCACCAATGACCGTCAGGGATATCTGGATGTATATGACGGCCCCTGTGCATTCTACGAATATCGTCGTTGAACCATAAACATGATATTCATTCCCTTTGTTTCTGCGATACTACCTTGTCCGAGATATGATCGTAGACATCCGATGTCTTTTTTGTATCTCGTTACCGACAAAGGTTATTAACTCGTCTGTGATATTACATCTCCATGACCTAGTCACAAGCTGCGCAGCTATATAGATGTAATCTCACCGAGTGGGACCAGAGTATCTTTCCATTACAAGAATGAACAAATCCTGCTCTTGATCCTTACGTCTCAATACTCTTTCGGGATACCCAAGATGGACACCGTTATTGTCATGCTAAATAAGACACAACGTTTGATGCTCTCACCCCTACGAAGCATCAATAAGTACGGTCTCACGGTTTAAGAAATAAGCTATCATATTCTTATCTATTGCAAATGACAAACATCGTAATATGATCTTATTGCAATACTTTGTGTATGCCCATCACCTTATTCAACTAATAAGATGACCCGTTGTCAACCGACGTCATTGTCCTTGATCGGCAATCTCGATCAATTGTTGCCCAATGGACTAGTTTATATAGAGTCTTACTAGAGACTCTGGTTGTCTATGTATCACACGTGTATTAATAATTCCGATTAATACAGTTATAGCATAATACACAAACCTATTTTAAATTTATGAGATAATGCAATAAATATTATTTATTTATTTGCCTATAGTGCATATCTCCTTCATATACTTCTTATATCTTACATACATTTAAAAATATAATTACCTTACGTTGGATCTTAATTTTTATAGCCAAAACTATAATGGTTATGTTGTATACACTTTGTCTCAAAAATTATAAAAGAAAAAATTATACGCCCTCCTTCATAGTTGAATTAACAGATAATTATATATAATATTTTGGGACACATATCTACTTAGTAATTCTAACGGATATCTTAATGGAAGATTTATATAGCATAAATTGAACTATTATCTTCTCAACCTTTTTCAAGTGTGTTTTACGGGTAACATTGTGTTAAATAACGATCACATGACGCGTGATTCTATGTACTTGATATTGAAACATAAGTACTTAAAACAGTCACTAACAATTATAAAAAGTATTGTGAATTCTAAAATTGTGCATTCATACGGTTTGATCGTTAGGCCACTTGAAATATGTTTTCTATTATCTATACACAACATACACAACTCTTGTAGGTTACACAAATAGAAAATATACACGGAATTAAAACTAAACACTTAGTTATCACAACTTTCATTTTATAACTAGTAGGGCTCTCTCTGGACACTCCAACAAACTATTCACGTAGTGACGTTTTGCATTAGATGTTTTTTTATCACGTATATGTGTGCAGAACCCTCTGGTTTGTTGAGACGTTTTCTGAGACGTTGCTCATGTCGTCTCCAAAGAATTAAAATTTGATCGGTAGAACAATTAAATAAGAACTATTTCCTCATTTTGGGATTCCATGCGACACTTTTTCCGCACGTCATCATGTTTATGCCCCGGCTCAACTTGACCCTCTAGGAACCCTTTCTCCAGACTCTAACCTAGAAACAGCCGCTCGCAAACCAACATGTGGTTGGATGGTTAGCAGGATGGTTGTACTCTCAACTTAGCAGAGTTCAAACTCTTAGGTTTGACGTCTTTGTGTTGCATTTAGGTTATCGACAACGAGACGTCCGTGGTGAGTTCATCAATTTCAAGACTCAATCCGCCGGCTTGGTACTTCGGAGTTGCTTATAAGGGTAGGATGTTCATAGGGACTCAGTATTTTGGAGTTTAGGAGGCTGTTCCGGCCGGGGAGGGGAGGTCACGAGTAGACGCATGGATCTCCGAACGTCTGGGCGGCGACAGCGTCAGCCACGAGCGCGTACAGGCCAGCATCCGCGCCGGCCTCGTCGCCGTCAATGGCCACCCTGTCTCCAAGGTGGTCGCCACTTCCCCCACTCCCTACATTAGCAAGTTTAGATTTTTCTATCATTGCAATAATAAATTAGGAAGTTTCTCAAGCATTTTACACTTGCTTAAAACATAGCGCTCCTGTTCCAAAAAGAAGTGTGAACTTAATTCATGTTGAACATCTGAAGAGAGTATATGATGATGATGTTATATAATTCATAACATACATACACATACAACATCACGAATAGTGCTAATGTTGGCTCACCGCAGCCTACACGCTGAAACTCCAACACCCTCCCGTTGCCGAAGGCTGCCTGCCACCATAGCATACACCGGAGAGCCGTGCCTAGCACGACGAATCTTCGGACCTGCACCCTGAACGTCGGATGCTGGAACCCACGAAGCCCTGCACGTCTCCTGCATAGGTTGTCTGAATCTTAACTGAAACTGAAGTACAAAATTTCATGTCTGAAGCATACAGAGATTTTATTGGATTGTGATTCCAGCTCATACAATTGGGCGAACCAGCCAATTTATAGATGATTAATTCGGAGCTTTCTTTAATGGAGATATTTTTGGTTTTTTACGGTACTTCTATATTGTAGCAGTTATTAATAATGTAGAAAAAACATAAGAATGAATGTTGATTCAAGTGATATGTGAAGTGCGAACTATGTCCTGGTCTTTCCACGACAACTAAAATTATGTTTCATATGCTCAAATACCCCTTTTCTGATTGGACCTGGATGCAGGTGGAGTGCTAACATTAAGTGTTTGCGCTAATAATGTTTACTATTAAAGTAAGTGTTTGTGTGCTAATTGAGTGGAGTTATGTTTCATCTTGATTGTATAATCGAGAGAAAATCAACAGTTGGTCGGTCATCTTGGTAGACAATAGTGTTTGTGCTACTGTGAACTAGATGTAGTGTACAGAAGGCATGCAAAAATGTCTAACTTCCCATATTCAACATGGAACCCATTAAAAGTTTTAGTGAACTCTCCCTGTTTGCCTCTTTGCGAACAGCAGCCACTTTATAGTGCACATTATGGCAGATCTTTGTTCCTTGTTACGGTTGAAAGACCTTCGACGTTACTCTGTTATTGCTCTTGATCCCATTGCATGGAGAAGCCTCGCCTGGACCAGCCAGTGTCATCCTGGTCGCCGCGCTCAACCTCTACGATGCCGCTTCCTGGACCGGTCGCCGCTGAGAAGAAATATGTGCCGAGGAGACGGCGCTACCCAGCTTCTCTCTAGCTGAGTCAACAGGATACGTGGCGCTTAAACACAGGCTGGTTCTTGCCGACCACACTAACGCCAGAACGTCTGCTCACTCTCACTTCCTAATCAAATTAATACTTCATACACACAAGATGACAAGAGTACAATCGAGAGCACAAATACTTCTTGTATTTAAATGCATGTAAGACAAAAGATCTCTACTCATTAGCAGGCACATAATCAAATCCAATTTAATAATTAACATGCAGATTTTAACAGTGGACTAAACACTAGAGATTAGCAGAATTAGAATAGTTAAAAGCTAATTATTCTCCAACTGAAATTATTTAGTAACTTAAAAACTAGGGTTATCACACTTTAAGTATTAGGCTTTCACTATTTTTTGCCACATACCATCCTGAGTATCAAGTTTCCACCACCATTTCACTAAGAGACTAACGTTCTGTTTTTTCAGATCCTTAACCTCCAACCCTCCTCCTCCTTTAGTTTTGGATCTATGATCCTTCTCCATTTCACCATATAGTATTTCCTTTTCTTTTGAATACCTTGCCAGAAAAATCTTCTCATATGCTTATACATTTTCTCAATAAAAGTTTTATTCGAAAGGAACATGGACATGTAATAGGAAGGCAGACCAACTAAACATGCTTCAGGCAAGGTTAATCTGGCCCCAGAGGACGGCACCACAAATCCAGGCATCTAACTTTTTTATGAATTTCATATCCAAGAAATCCCAGTCTATGTTATTCAGTTTAGCAAAAGTCACTTGCATGCCCAAGTATAACACTCAGTGATATCGTTGAGACCAGACATGACTTCGAACAGATAAAGCAATAATTTCACGTTAATCGCTTTCTCAGGGTCATGAGATAAGCATATCACAGTATCATCCGCATATTGTAAAATACGTACACCATTGTCAATTAAGTCAGGAGCTAAACCCACAAAAAGTCCTCTCTCTTGGGCTCGGAGCACCATTTTAGTAACACATTCCCCAACCATATTAAACAAGGTAGGAGACATAGGATCACCTTGTCGAACCCCTTTTGCACTTTGAAAATAAGGCCCCAATTCATCATTATTTTTTACTGAAACATTTCCCACATGTAGATCCAAGAACACCAGGTCTCACTGAAACCTCTAACCTTATGAAAATTCAACAAGAAATCCCAATTAACCTTGTCATATGCCTTTTTGAAATCGAGTTTTAAAATAATACCCACATGTTTTTTGACGTGTGTGTGATCTAATAACTCATGTAAAGACATAATACCATCCATGATATTCCTATTTTGTATGAAGGCATTCTGTTGCACACTGAAAATTTTATGTGCATAAGGATCCAATCTGATACAAAGAACCTTAGTAATCAACTTATAAATGCACCGCAACAAGCAAATAAGCCTAAACTGTTGAATCTTATTAGCTCTAGCAAGTTTAGGCAGAAGGGTAATAATCCCATAGTTAAGTCTATGCACATCCAAAGAACCAGCATGAAAGTTATCAAATAAAGCCATGACATCTGGCATAGCAATGTCCCAGCAGTGTTGAAAAAATTCTATAGGAATATTATCAGGACCAGGTGCCTTATTCAGTTTCATGGCAAAAAGTGCAGTTTTCACTTCTTGTATAGTAAAGATTCTAGTCAAGTTCGCATTGTCCATATTATTAAAAGTTTCATGTATATTCCACAAATCACTCACAATAGTACAAGTATTTCCATCAACAGGACCAAACAGATCTTTGTAATAAGCAGTAGCATGCGAAATCAAATAACCAGTCTCCTCAATAACCACCTCATCATTTGTTAGTTGGTGCATCAAATGTTTTTCGTCTACCATTAGCTACTTTATGAAAGAAAGCCGTGTTATTATGTCCTTTCAAAGGCCACCTCTCGTTAGATCTCTGATGCCAATAACATTCCTCTTCATCATACAAGGAAAATAAGCTAACTTGAATATCACATTTACGACTCAACTGATCTGAATTCAAGTCCCCATCTTCCTCTATTTTTTTCCAAAATAGCTAGTTCTTCTTGAAGTTCCAATTCTTCTTTTTATTTGCACCAAAGAAATTATCCCCCCACCCCTTGAAATATTTCTTAAACCTCACCAACTCAATATTCAGAATATTGATAGGGTTCTGCTTGTGAACATGTTTTTTCCCAAATATTTTCCATAGCCGGCAAAAGTTTTCATTGCCGAACCAGGCCACGTTAAATCTGAAATTGTTATTTTTAGTGATGATGTTACACCCAGAGTCAAGAATCAGAAGATTATGATCTGATACGTCTCTCTCATCTTTGCTTATATTTACCAAGAGAATAATATCCTCCCAAGAAGACGAAATCAGAACCCTATCCAACTTCTCCAAAGTAGGACTAACATGATTATTAGACCAGGTATAAAGCCCACCTAGCATATGAATCTCCCTCAAGTTCAAGGTATGAATTATAGAATTAAAATCTCTGAAGAATGAGGTAAAGTCGTATGTTTATTTTTCTCACCACTATGTCGTAAAATGTTAAAATCCCCACCCACAATAAAAAGGTTCCGTAATAATATTGCACCATGAAGCAAGTTCGGTCAGAAATTCTTCTTTGAATTCTTCATGAGCCGAACCATAGACATTAACCAAAGTCCATCTTACTTTTTTCATTTTATCCCACAAATTAAATTGCATCATATATTTCCCAAGTTTCACAGCCGAAACTTCTAACTTTTCATGTCTCACACCACAAAGGAGGCCGCCAGATTTACCGTTAGAGGGAACCCATTTCCAAAAGAAGTCATCACCCGGATCAAACCTTCGAAAAAAGCTATCCTTATATTCTTTTTTCATAGTTTCGTGGAGACAAATAAAATCCAGGGAATGGTTTTTCAAAATATCAGTGAGACAAGCAGCCATTCCTTTCTTGCTTATCTCCCTTGGATTCCAAAAACCTCCTTTCATTTAAATTTATCCCGTACTTTCCTGATTCTAGTACTCCTCCGAGGATCCAGGGGAGAAGTACTAATCTTTTTTTGACTTCTCGTCATAGGTCTAGTCACAGCCACATTTTTTCTCAAATTGTTTCTTTTGCTTTTCCTACTCACCACAGTAGTAAAAGGTTCATCCTCGCTGTCATCACTATCTTTCCAACCTAATTTTAAAGGAGTTGACGTTCCTAAATCATGATCCACAACTAATTTATCATTGTTCACATGCATTTTTTCATTTTTTTTTCTCAGCAAGTTTATTTCTAGCATCTTCCATATTTCTTACAATATTAACAATTTCAAAATTATCATCAGGAATAATAACACCCATATCAGCAGCTCTAAGTACCAAATCACGATCAGATAAGACAGCAAAAGAGTAATTGTATGTTCGATGTATATTACCTTCCAGGTCACGCTTCCTAGCCAGCTGCAGCTTGTTCTGGTACGCTCTGCATTTTCCCCTTTTGGTTCCTGTTGCTTATTCTGAGATTTTCCATTATAGTATCAGGTTGCATCCTTTGATCATTTCCCACAGGAGACAAACTATCAGGAGATTGCACCACATATTGAGGAGACTTGACCGGCGAGGAACCACTGCCATTCTCCAATTCTGTCACTGTCACAGAAGATAATTCTGGCCATTCCTGTCTGTCTAGGTTCATAAGCAGCAGCCGCATCGCTTCTTTTCTCTACTGAAGAGTTGCTTGATCAATTTCCAATGAAACACCAACTAGAGAACCCACATAAGCAGCAGCCGCATCGCTTCTTTTCTCTACTGGAATATTTCGACTTCTCACCCAAGCTTTGTGCATTGGATATTTGCCACCAACAGCAACTGACCAGGGAGCCACACTCAACAGTCCATCAAACGTTTTCATCTCCATTCTTTTTCCATAGTAACACGTCCTGTCGACTTCGTGTGAGCTAATAAATCGCATATAGAATTGACCAGGACCCACCACACGAGTAGTGCATCTCCATCCAGGCCCAAAGAAAGCATTGAATTCCTTCTCAATATCACGAAAGGTAGGATCCCCTTCCAGAACTGAAATTATCACACTAGATGCTTTTTCTTTTATTTGCTTGCTAGCACATGCATCAGGGAAATAAAAGAATCCAAGCCCAGGAGTCTGAAAGCCACACGTAGATGCAACACATTCCCAAGGTCTCACTACTTGACAAATATGTGAAATATGACCCAATTTACCAGCTGGTAAAGACGAGGAAATAAATTGTAAAATTAATTAGTAAGTACGAAGCAAGCTGAAGGCATAGAACAGGGAAAGCAAAAGACACATCATCCTAAAAAGCCTTTTGTTCATTTGCAATGAAGAAATAGGATGGTCTGTGTAACATTGAATCCCTTCCTTGCCATGTCCTAACCTGCAGGTTCCTAACAGCAACAATATCTGTACTCCTACAAAACGATTGTACCTACAACTACAAATCCGGGCAAGTTTGTCTCAAGATGAGACCAACTTGATAGGACCCTCAATTATGTCCTGAAGCAAATCAAGTAGATTCTCGACCTTGGACCAGATGTCGGAAGTCTCGTCCTCCTGGGTCACGGGCTTCTCGGCGATCTTGGGGAGCACATGCAAGACGGACTCGCCGACGGGGTGCTGGTTGCGCTCGGTGCCCTCCTGGTCCGCCCCCTCCGTCACAAGGGTCTTCACGGCGATCTTGGCGAGCTCACCGCCGGGGTGCTCCTCCTGGGCCACGGGTTTGCTGCCCTCCTGGTCCGCCCCCTCCGTCACAAGGGTCTTCACGGCGATCTTGGGGAGCTCGCAGCCGGGGTGCTCCTCCTGGGCCACGGGCTTGCTGCCCTCCTGGCCCGTCCCCTCCGTCACAAGGGTCTTCACGGCGATCATGGGGAGCTCGCCGCCGGGGTGCTCCTCCTGGGCCACGGGCTTGCTGCCCTCCTGGCCCGTCCCCTCCGTCACAAGGGTCTTCACGGCGATCTTGGGGAGCTCGCCGCCGGGGTGCTCCTCCTGGGCCCACGGGCATGGCCTTGGGCTCCTCCTGGTGGTTGCGGTCGCTGCCCTCGTGACCCGTCCCCTCCGTCACCTTCTCGACAAGCTTAGAGAGCACACACAAGATTTCTTGCCCATCCACAATCATGGGGAGGATCTTCTTGCCACCCGCGTTCTCATGGTAGGGTGCCATCAGGGAGAGTTGTCGTCGTAGATCCGCGATCAGGGAGCTCTCGATCCGTCGGCCTTCCCTGATCTCGATAGCGAGGCAGCTGAATGACCGCTTGAAGCAGAGGAGGTCGAGGCAGCGGTCAGTTGCGAGGTCCAGCGCGGCGGTGGTCTCCGGCGTCAGCTTCCACCCCGATCTTGCAACTTTCTTGCAGAGAAGGCTGGAAATCCTTGCCGAATCTCCGATTCTTGTGATCGAGTTCATGATTACTCGAACCGGGATCTCGCCGGAGGTGCTAGCAGTCTCCTCCAGATCCTCGAGGGATCTGATATTGACGGGAAGTGCCATGGTTTGTGGCTGCTACGACGGCGAGGAATGGAGGAGGGGGGCTGCTACGGCTGCGAGGGATGGAGGAGGGGGGCTGCTACGGCGGCGAGGGATGGAGGAGGGAGGCTGCTACGGCAGCGAGGGATGGAGGAGGGGGTCTGCTACGGCGGCGAGGGATGGAGGAGGGGGGCGAGTGGAAGCGGGGGCGGCGGGGAGAAGCGGAAGGTGGGCGTGGTAGCCGTTGGAATCAAGGGGGAGAAAAAATAAGGTCCTGTCTCGTGCTACCGAGCCAAGCCCAAAAGGAGAAGCTCAGGCCCAGGCCAAGCCAAGTCCAGCAGCTGGTTCCGTTATGCATGTGCTTCTTCAAAAATTCTTCTCTCACTCCTTCCCACACAACATATGGTGCAAGTAAAATATTTAAGCAATCAATCAAAAATACAGTACTTGTGAGTAGTGACCTTCGCCATCACCTGCAGTCAGGGTTGGTTGCGCCTTAATTTTAATATCTTTACTCAAGTATGTTGAATGGGAACCGGATGATTTAGAAATTCTTACACGCTCTTGTTATGACACGGATTTTGAACACTTCATTGTCTTTAGGAAAAATGTTAGAGAGCCAAATCATGCACCAACTTTGTTGCAATAAGAAACTTACATCTCATTGTTGTTGTGTCTTGTTCTTCTTAACTGCCTGAAATCCGTTGTGCACCAGGCGTAAAGCATTTAGATCTGTGATCTGCCAAGTTGGCCTCTGTTTTATGCTCCAGTAGGATGCCACTAGTGCTTGCCTTTTTGTCCTTGCTGCAGTTCGATGGCATTTGGAACAAACCATCAGAAATGAGAGGCATATCAAAATATAACAGGACTCAACATTGACAAAATAAGAAAACATGTATGTGTACTCAATGTTTAAATTAAAGGTATAATGATGACTAATCTAACAGAAATTAGAGTTAAAGCTTTACTTTATCCACTCAGAAACTATGATGCTATTTCAACAATGCATTTGAATGTACTAAGGGCGAAGGCAAGAAAAATGGAGTTTGCTTATTGCATCGCAGCATATGCTTTTCGAGGGCAGTGGCAGATGCATGAAGTGTTTGGTTCAGTGTGAAAAATGCATGCCTTCCCTAACAAAAAACCTCGGGTATTAATCCGCAGAGCGAAACTAATTAATTTGCAATTATTAGAATACCCGCCTAAAGTTGTATCAAAGCCTTCTATATTGTGCAGCTCTGAATGACGCGCTGAAGCTGGAAGTGTAGAGGCTTAATATGACTACCGGGATCAAATTTCAGTGACGCGTACATTATGTAATTAAAACATATCATATACAACTCTCCCTTATTCCTACAATCCCAACAAAACACCGCCCAACACCAGGGTGGTGCCAGGTTTCCAACCCTGACCCACCTCATCCAAATATACAAAACATCAGATGTTCGGAATTGACATCTTGGTGTTGTTTTTGGTTTTGTAAGCTCAATTTTTATTTATTTGTTCTAATTTAGTTAAAATTCATTGTAATCTCAGTTGTTGATTTTGTGGACACCGACCCACCCGTTTGTATCAGGTTCATTTCCTGAGTGGATGTAGTTTCGGATTATATTGGGAAATGGGAGTGGCTTTCTCCAAAGGTACGGTGTTCTCATTGTTGGAACTGACTATTTTTCTCATCTAAACAAAGTAATTGTGCAATATTTATTGCCATATAGAGATGAGAAAGGTGCCCACTCGGTGATACTCCCTCCGTCCCAGTTTCTAAGTCACTTACGTATCCCTAGGTCATAAATTTGAGCAACATAATATGATAGATATACTATAAAAAATATATGACTAGAAAATTCAGACTTTATATTTTCTAATGGTATAATTTTAATATTTAAAAATTTATATTATATCAGTTAAATTCACGACCTAGGGATACGTAAGTGACTTATAAACCGGGACGGAGGGAGTAGTAATCTTGCATTCATGATCATGGTGGAAAGGGTTGGACCGGGGAGATTGGCGTGCCACATGTTTTTGACGTAGGAGAAATCATTTTTTTAATTATACTACAACGATGTCTTGAATTTATATGATTGCCCTGTAAACCTGAATTTCATTTTTAATTCCACCGCATCTCTCAGTCTTGCTAATTGTAAGAAGCGAGAAAAGCCATTGTGGTTTGTAAGTTCATAACCTTGACGAGTTGACCTCGGCCTTTTATTGCCATACTGCGAGTAAATTTTTGTGGCTTTTTCTTTGAAATTATTGAAAAAATGAGGAGTAGCTGTATAAAATACATTATATAACTAGACTTTTTTTGTTTCATGCAACCATTTTTTCAAACAATTAATTAAAAATCTCAAATTTTCAATGGTTATTTATAAAACTGAGCTCATATGAGCCCTGTTCCTATGCTTGCCGAGAAAAAGATCCCAAAAATTTGAGATGATATAAACTGAGGAAAAATACTGCAATGTGCTAGTGTACCTTGCAATGCCTCACCAAGTTGTAGGAGAACAGAGCTCACAACACATTGTCCTTGCACCACTTGATGTCGAGAGCCAGCATGCTCCTGATTGGAGCTCTCACCTTGAACGCCTTCTCGGCTTTCCTCCTAACCGGCTCCAGCAAACCATTCAGCGTGCATCTATGGTGCGCAGTGGAGCCTGGGCCTGATTACCTTGCAAATATACATGGTCATGAAAAATATGGATAAAACACCTTACATGGCCAAGAAGAAAAGGAGAAAGTATGAATAAGCATTAACTTTCAATGCTAAATGCTACTGTGCCACCATCAATTAGTAATACCAACCCAATGTCACTACATCCCCGAGAACCGCTAGTAGGACCTTACAATACACCAATGGTATAAGCACTCCATGCTTCCAAGTTTCCAATTTTAAAACTTTCGATGAAATTAAACTCTACATTTGTGCGCAGGGCTATCCGACAAATACACCAATGTTATCCACTTTTTATCAAAGTTGTGACACTTATTTTGGGACGGAGGGAGTACCTATTTACCGGAACAAAACCATGTTCGGAATCCCTCACTGCAAGGGGACATTGGAATTGGGACCTCTAGCGATGTGGCGGGATGTAAATATGCTCTAAATCCCTCGGTGCAAGGGAATATTGGAATTGGAACCTCTAGCGCTCTGACAGGACAAAAATATTCTCTGAATTATGTCCCTATAACGTTGTGGCAGGACAAAATTATTTCTTTCTCCATCAACAGAAGCCAACATAATAGATTTTTCCTGTAGAGTTTAGCCTTTTAAGTTGCCAGGCTACATACATTTGTCATGAGATTTTTTGCATTAGTTTTTTGTATACTGTACTGATCAAATGCGATGTGCCATGTCATATTATACTTTGGCCTACATTTAGGCATATCAACATGGAAGTATTTCCATATATTGTGCTGCAGTTCTGATGACTATCACTAAGTAATACCAAACCATAATGCTAGCAACCACAATTAAAACAGCCGGATACCTCTGCTGCAGTGCAGGATATATGCAACCAACCAGCAAGCATTTCATTTCAATGTTGCAAGAAGCAAAACTTACTCATTAGTAAGTCATATATCCTGCCGTGCTTGCTTGCCAGGATATATAGAAAATCACAGAAAAAAGAAGGGCAACATATTTCAGATAGCAATACTTGCCTATTCATTTTCCATTCAACACAACATTCTTTTTTGAACAATAGCATCGATTCTATAACTCTCATATGATTAAACGCCATGTACAGTGGGTCAGTGGCAGTTCGACCACTGAAATTTTGTAGAATTTCATAGTAGAAGCAATCCGACACCCACTGAATGCAAAATATTTTACCTCCGGTTCTCCTTGAGCTTGAACCTGGCGACGAGCACATCCTAGCCCTTCGTCGTCTGTGCTACGCCCTCACTCACTCGAGTGGCCAAACCTGGACGCCACGGCCCGGCGGCGCCTCGCCCCTCTACTCGCCGCCGAGACGGACCAGACCATGGCCTGGCGGCGCCTTGCCCCTCTCCTCGCCTCTGAGAGGGACTCGACCACGGCCCAGCGGCGCCTCGCCGCCGAGAGGGACCCGGCCACGGCCCCGCGGGGCCTCGCCCCTCTCCTCGCTTCCAGCCGTAATGCGTGTGTCGGGGTCGGAGGCGGCGAGATCTTTCTACGGGCTAGCTGTATAGGACGGAAGGAAAGAGGAATGGGAGCACGGCCGGAGGTGTCGCCGGACGGCGTCTCAGCTCCCGCTACCCACATGGACAGATATACTTGAATTATCAAAACACTAAATATATTTCAATTTTGATTTCAATACAATAATCAAAGCCAATATCCTAGAGCTTAACATCATTAACTAAAACCAAGAGTAACTATGCACACATCATATAATCAATTCTATCATCTATCAAAAATTCAGATATATGAATTTTCTAAGAATACTGCAATTCCGCATGGCTCTCAACCAACACCATACATCTCTAAACTCTAAGTGTGTGTTCAGTTTTGGAACGGGGTGGAATGGAATGGACCGTTCCATTCCGTCAGAGCGGAACCGTCCCATTCTTGTGTTCAGTTCAGACAAAAAATGTCATGAAACGGTTCCATTCATGTGTTTAGTTTTGGAATTATATGAGGATGGAATGAAACGGGTGAGAATGAAATCATTGCTAAACTTGATTAATTTGGTACGTCGGTGGCATTTTTACGATTTAGTCCTTGGAGTTTATGAAAATTAACCCTCACTACCGCATGTTAAGTACAGAAGATTTGCACTTTAGTCCAAACCGAAGTAATGCACCGCCCTAATCCCCTCGCTCTGAGTTGTCGCCGTCGCTGTGCGCCGCCACCTGCTCCACCCCCTCTCCACGCTGCGCTGCCGCCCCCTCTCCTCCGCTCCCGCCGCTCCGGCCTCTCCTCCTCCGTCTCAGCGGCGCGGGCCACCGGGGCCCTGTCCGTCTCTGACGACCTCGTCCTCCGCATCGCCGAACAGCTGGAGGACTCGGCGCACGCCTCCCCACTCCTATCCACGACCTGGCCCTCCCGCCGCCCCTACCGAGCATGTAGTAGGGTGCCGCCTACCCCTCGCTCGTCAGCAACCATCTCCACCGGTGCCGCTGCAGGAGCAACGAAATAACGACATAGACGGCGATGTGGGTTTTGATGAGGAGGCTCTCGTGGCGGCGGACGGCCTGTGAGGAAGGCGCAGACAGCAGTGTTGCGTAGAGAACTTATGCTGCTCATGATAATGTTGAGACGCATTTTCATTTTACAAAGCACCTAATGGATCAGCGCTATGTTCAGTGTATTGAATCATATGCTAATCCAACCTGAGTTCTTATTGTTTATTTAACTTCTTTATTATATGACTTGTGTGTTCGCAACCTTGATACTTTAACTTTGACGATTTAGCTTTCAGAAATTAGATTGATCAACTGCTATGTATTCTCCGTAAGAAATAATTAAGGTTAAATTAATATAAAATCCCATTAATTCATAATTAATATATTTATATATAATTCAATATCCCATGACTCCGAAACTATTTCGGAACCACCCGAACAACTTTCGGACATTCTCGGAACCATTCCATAGCTCCTCGGAACTCCTTCCGGACCACCGGAACTCTTTCCGGATCAATTTTCTCTCTCCAATAAAAACCTATAAAATTCCAGAACCTATCTCCTAGCGTCGCTAAGACCTTAAGTTTGTTACGCTACGGTTCGGGAACACTCCAGACATGGTCGAGACACTCCGCTCACCAATAATCGTCAGGGATACCTGGAAATATATGACGACCCCTGTGCATTCCACGAATATCGTCGTTGAACCATAAGTATGATACTCATTCCCTTTGTCTCTGCGATACTACCTTGTCCGAGATATGATCGTAGACACACCGATGCCTTTGCTGTATCTCGTTACCGTCGAAGGTTATTAACTCGTATGTGATATTACCATCTCCATGACCTAGTCACAAGCTGCGCAGCTATATAGATGCAATATCACCGAGTGGGCCCAGAGTATCTTTCCATTACAGGAATGAACAAATCCCGCTCTTGATCCTTACGTCTCGATGCTCTTTCGGAATACCCAAGATGGACACCGTTATTGTCATGCTATATAAGACACAACGTTTGATGCTCTCAAAGCACTCCTACGAAGCAACAATAAGTACGGTCTCACGGTCTGAGGAATAAGCTATCACACTCTTATCTATTGCAAATGACAAACATCGTAATACGATCTTATTGCAATACTTTGCGTATGTCCACCACCTTATTCAACTAACAAGATGACTCCATTGTCAACCGACGTCATTGTCCTTGATCGGGAATCTCGATCAACTGTTGCTCAATGGACTAGCTCATATAGAGGCTTGCTAGGGACCTGGTTGTCTATGTATCACACGTGTATTAATAATTCCGATTAATACAGTCATAGCATAATACACAAACCTATTATAAACTTATGATATAATGCAATAAATACTACTTATTTATTTGCCTCTAGGGCATATCTCCTTCAGTCTCCCACTTGCACTAGAGTACAAATAAACTAGCTGCATTTTACTTTATCAGAATCACTTATCAAATAAGAATCATTTGATAATGCTTGCTCGTGGAAAAGTGTTACTGCACAATCCATGATTGTACATGCTTTTGAGATTCACTGGTATCAACTTGTTTGATATCACCATGTTGTCTAACAACATATATGCAAATACCGTAACTAAGTGAGACTTCTGCTTCCCAGCGCTTACTCTGATTATATTAACCAGATAACTGTCCTGAAAAACACACTCAGCTATGCAGAGCCCCTTGTAACAATTACAAACTCGCGATATCTACATACTTTCACACCAATGTAGAAAACTTGACATTCAAATGTCAATCCCTTAACTAACGCACTTCTACTTCCAGTAAATTCCAAATTTACTTTCATAACTGTTCTTTATTCCAAGAACATCGGTTATATTTCATCGAGCAGATAATATGGTTTCTGTATGATGTCTAATATTACATAATAGACCCACATGTCATATAACCATTACCTTCATGTATCATTACTCTTAATGACCAATTGGATTCCAAAGGACCATCCTTTTGATTCTATTCTGACTCCTCAGACATAATCCAACACAACTCGACTAACTATTTAAAATTCCCGTTCTATTTCCAAATAGACACTAGCTTTAAAATAGTTTCACAACTTCATCCTATTCTATTGGTACAGTTTCACAATGTGTTATCTACACAAGATGAATTCGACTCCCACTCAAATTATGTCTCCACATATTTGATAACACGAGCTCCCACTCAAAAACATGTTATTCACATATTTGAGTTCCCAAGCTCCCACTCAAAAATATGTTCCTCACATATTTCTCCTGAGTGAACTAACTATGACTCCCACTTAAATCGACATCTTGGTTAAACCAAAATCATTGATCTACTATCAATTCGAATTTAATACAAACTACAATATTACATTAATACAAATCTCTCAGACTTCAAGCATGTCTACATAAATGTAGTCAACAAATTTGATCTTGTCCAAGACACATTTCTCGACAAGACATGCTACCGCGTCTTTCTTATAGTCACATTTCTCATATAACACCTTATATGATGATTAAACAATCTTATTCCTCTAATAAGAATTGCAGCAACAATTACTCTCTTAATCCTATCAAATGCAACTTTGGATTTCCAGGCTCAAAAAAAAAAACCTTTGTTCGTATTCCGATATTTTCTCAACTTTCTTTGCATTCATAAAGTGCACCTTGATCTGTCAACAAGATCTGAAATACTTAATACAGTGCCATGACCTGACAGCAATATTAAATATAACAACACTTTATTTAGAAGTTTCTTTTATGAAAATATTATGATCTTTACCAAGAGGATTGCAAGCAGAAAACAATTTTCTAGTCTCCCTCACTCTTAATCACCAAATTTTCATTAGCAGACATATACTCTTTGGAACATCTTCCAACATAAGTCTGACACTTTATTCCAAACTTCTAATTTCAATCCATAAACCATAATTCGAAAAGTCATCTTTTCTCGGAATTACACAGACAACAAACTGAACTTTGTTTCTTATTGATTTTGGAATACACTCTCGTCTAATGCGAGCAACTTACAAAGAACTACTCATGTATATTCCGAATTATCGCATAATCATATACACGTCGACATTACTGTCGATCCTACGAATTTTTGTTGAGAAAAAATATCTATTTTCTAAAGTGGACATCGACTATAATGTTTTGAACGTATTAGGAGATTCTAAGACTGATTCTGACAGGCCACACTTTATTAAAAATAGAGCATGATTATAATTCCCCACATATCACTATATATGATATTATAATTTTCCGAAGCAAATTTCCACAATTCTCTTGTGTTAAAAACATAATTCAAAAATACTGTCCTTTGATCGAATTCTGTGAATACAATGTTCACTAATCCTTTTTCTGAAAAACCCCATTTGATCTATTATCAAATTAATCTCAGACTCCACAATTCATCGGGCAAATACTCCTATTTATCAAAGTCATGGAGGAATTCGGATCAAGCAGTAAACACCATTAATTAATCATTAAAAAATGACACTCAATTAATTTCCGCCAGTATTGCAACTTCAATACTTGATTTCAAGCTTAATCAACTCAGCACTCGAAATACTTAAATGGACCAAAAACATCCATTACTTCTTTCATTGCTTTTATGACTAAAATCGACGGTGTTTATTCTAAAATAGAACCTTTGTTCATGGGACAAGCTATTTTATCATATCTACAATTATGAATACTCATCATACAATCAATGTAACTGAGATGTGGAAACTTTATTCATAAGATAAAACAACTGACTTGTTCCATAACATAAAACAACTGACTTGTCTTATTACATGAATAACTTTGTCTTGCAACAATCAAGACACACACACTCGCTCACTATTACAAAAGATCGTATCAAAAACTATTAATGATAACTATGATAACTTGAGGACGTGAACACCAAAAGGCCATCAACTCCTTGACTACCAGCTTCAGCGCCAGGTCACATCAAATTGCGCCGCATATACGTGATAATCAGGACCTGTTTCACAAACAGAGCAATTATCAAAAATTTCATCATATTCCATGGGCGAATTCATAATTCTGCATATATCAAATATATACCTGTAGCATCGAAGATCTCTCCTTCGATGGAATCAACCTTCAGAGACTGGAACTCACGTATGAATACATAGAAGTTCATATCGTCGGCTTTCAAAATGTACTTACGTACATGCTTCTCATAGCTAGGAGGTAGAGATATCAGGACAGTCCGAATGGCGCAAGAATCCGCCATCCAGTAATCGAAGACCATCGTCAGCTGGAAGTAGATGTCATACAATCTCTTCAAATGTGTCTTCAGACAGGTATGCTCCTCCATGTGAATGGTCTGGAACATTCTAAGCTGCCTGAATTGCTCACGCTTTAATTCATCCCCGAAGTGTGTCTTTATCGCATCCATCATGACGCTTGGCTCCTTGCGTCGAAACATCTCTTTCAACTCGGGTGCCAGGCATACGGTCATGGTGATCTCCACTTCAATGAATATGTCTCGACGCCTACAGAAATCATCTTCCTCCTCCTCGCTTGCAGAATCTCCTGGTCCTTCTCCTAATGGTCCATCGAGAACATATAGAATGTTGTTGTGTTCGAGAATGTTTCTAAAACCCCTGTACCATCTGATGAAGTTGGACCCGTCGGCTTCTAATGTAGCATCCGGGCTCTTGAGGAAGTAACCGAAGTATAGTTGCGTAGTCTACAGATGTGATCGCAAAAGAGGTAAGGTTAAGTTTATAATATGTAGGTGAGTTTTAGTCCTATAATCTCATTATCAAAAACACACCACACCAAGATTATTATCCCTAAAATAATAGTGGCGATGACACGACCCCCATCCACTACACCACCCCCGATCATCACGGCCGGCAGCACAGCTTCAAAGGTGGACATAAAATGTCGATCATAACAACTCTATGACTCGTGCTCGATCTTTCGATCTTCCCGTGTTCCGAGGCCATACCTCTGAGTATGCTAGGCTCGCCAATCAAACCTCGAAGACCTGCGCGTGCAACATGGCTTACACCCACTGTATGCGAACGACGAGATGTGTGACACCCGATCATCACGGCCTGCCTCATAACGTAGAACTTTCTTGGTGGTGCGCAACGAGGGAGAACACAATTTTGGTATTTTGTTAGGGATCATCCTATTTATGATGCTACCGTTGTATATCTAGTATATAAGCAATCAATAGGATGCACACACAACAGCACACAATAATGATGCAATGAAGTGCGATGTGACATGGTCGATGCGCCTGGACCTCCATGGCGCCATGTGCCTGGCCCCCCGGCGCCCCGGCATGGCTCCGAGTCTACAGAGCCCTCCATTGCCTCCGACAGTACGGGTAATATCAAAACTTACCGTAACCATGTCACATAAAATAACGCCTCTGCAAAACAAAGTTAGACGCCTCTAGCTTTATTTAGTTTTGCAAGTTTTACGTGGCAAATAGGCTTATTCGTAAGAGAATCGCTTCCCTACCTACGAACTTTGTACCACAACGTCGATCGTATAATTGCATGTTTAAGCATCCCTTTCGGGCCCTCCATTGAAAATGCTTTGCCGACTAGAGAGAGAGAAACAGGCACCCGCCAGCCACAGATACGGTGCAAGCCGTATGTCAGTAGTGGAACCAGTCTCGCGTAAGCGTACGCGTAAAGTCGGTCCGGGCCGCTTCATCAACTCAATACCGAAGGCATCGCAAGTGCACGCTAGAGGGTAGCAAATATAAGAAAGACGCCCTCATTCAACATGAGTTCTAACCGTACCAACAGTACTACGCATAGATCGGCTCTGATACCACTGAAGGGGTTACGGTGCAGAAAACAATAATTTTCTAGCGAACGAAACCCTAACTAGCCAGGATCTATCTATCTAGTTCATGCGATAACGGTGGCGGAACGGGTTACATTACCTCCATGTAGACCGATAGCGGGGATTACGCTCCCGCACAAGCGTTGACGATGAAGTCGTACGTAGCCGACCTCGAGGTCGCGGAGAACTTGCCGCGATGTCGGAGTCGATGACGCCGGGGTGTCGACGATGATCTGCGTCGACGGGCGTCGGGCGGAAGAAGGCAGAGTGCCAGCACCGGGGCTGGCGCGCCGGCAGCAGAGGGGGGAGGCGCGGCGGCTGCAGGGGGCGAGACGACGTCGCCCAGGCTCCTCAATAGAGTAGCCTCCGAGCACTCGCAAACATACGGAGCCTAGCGACAACTCCCGGTCATTCAGATCCAGCTGAAATCGCAGGAGTAGATCTTATCTGGAATCCCGCAGAGCAACGGCGCTCTGCGGTATGGCTTGGGTGGAGAGAGACCCCCTTCCTCAGCTCGGCGCGGCTCCGACTTGGGAACCACGAGATCGAGAGAGAAATTGGGAATTAACTGAATTTCCTATGAATTAAATCAATTAATATGCCTTGCTATATAAAGGGGGAACGGGGTGTGCCAACCCCCTTGGCTCCCCCATGTGGGACTAAAGGAGGAGAGGGGAGGGGGGCTTCGGCCGAACCCCCCATGGGCCCTCCAACTCCTAGTCCGAGTTGGACTAGGAGGCCCAGCCTTCCCCTTCCTTGTGGGGTGCGGTTTCCCCCTCATGGGCCCTCTCAGGGCCCATTTAGGTGGGAGCCCCTTTTTCCTTAATTTAATTAATATTAAATTAATATAAAAATCCCATTAATTCATAATTAATATATTTATATATAATTCAATATCCCATGACTCCGAAACTATTTCGGAACCACCCGAACAACTTTCGGACATTCTCGGAACCATTCCATAGCTCCTCGGAACTCCTTCCGGACCACCGGAACTCTTTCCGGATCAATTTTCTCTCTCCAATAAAAACCTATAAAATTCCAGAACCTATCTCCTAGCGTCGCTAAGACTTTAAGTTTGTTACGCTACGGTTCGGGAACACTCCAGACATGGTCGAGACACTCCGCTCACCAATGATCGTCAGGGATACCTGGAAATATATGACGACCTCTGTGCATTCCACGAATATCGTCGTTGAACCATAAGTATGAAATTCATCCCCTTTGTCTCTGCGATACTACCTTGTCCGAGATATGATCGTAGACACACCGATGCCTTTGCTGTATCTCGTTACCGACGAAGGTTATTAACTCGTCTGTGATATTACCATCTCCATGACCTAGTCACAAGCTGCGCAGCTATATAGATGCAATATCACCGAGTGAGCCCAGAGTATCTTTCCATTACAGGAATGAACAAATCCCGCTCTTGATCCTTACGTCTTGATGCTCTTTCGGAATACCCAAGATGGACACCGTTATTGTCATGCTATATAAGACACAACGTTTGATGCTCTCAAAGCACTCCTACGAAGCAACAATAAGTACGGTCTCACGGTCTGAGGAATAAGCTATCACACTCTTATCTATTGCAAATGACAAACATTGTAATACGATCTTATTGCAATACTTTGCGTATGTCCACCACCTTATTCAACTAACAAGATGACCCCATTGTCAACCGACGTCATTGTACTTGATCGGGAATCTCGATCAACTGTTGCCAATGGACTAGCTCATATAGAGCCTTGCTAGGGACCTGGTTGTCTATGTATCACACGTGTATTAATAATTCCGATTAATACAGTCATAGCATAATACACAAACCTATTATAAACTTATGAGATAATGCAATAAATACTACTTATTTATTTGCCTGTAGGGCATATCTCCTTCAAACATATTTATCGGTTCTTTTTCATGCTCAAGATCACCCCTAATTCAACATTGTGACAATTGGTCATTCATTTAAGTCCCCACAAGTCATGGCTTCCCCTAATGTTACGACAATGAAATAAAATTGTTCAAGTCACGACAGCCTCTGGTAGACCAGTTCTCAAAGTGCTGAAAAAAAGGAAATTGCAAGAACCAGCGAGGGCATTCGTTGCGCAAACCAGTGACTCCATTTTGTCTTTGCATAAACCAGCAACTCTACGCCTAATTTATTGCAAGGAGCTCTAACAAAAATATTACATGCTTTAACAGCATATCTGACAAGTGGCAACTTGGCTGCCGCTGTCACACTCGTTGTACCCATCGCGTGGCTAAGAGCATCTCCAAAACGCATGCAAAAATATCACACGGTAATCGGTTTTATAGAGCCATTTTAACCGTTTTAGCGTGACGTGGTGGACATCAATCCTTTAGATGTCCATAAATACAGCACGCATGCTACAACAGTTTTCTAGATGCACTAAAATAGAGCATCAAAACCGGGCACGTCTGAGGAAGGTTGGTAGCCGCGGGTCGGAAGGGGCGCCGACCGGTGTTGCGGAAATGGTCAGGCTCGATGTGGGCCTTGGCGGACTAGGGCGACCAGCTCGGACAGGGACGTAGGCGGCAGGCCTCAGCCGTGCGATACGAGCGGGGGCGGCCAGGACACAAGAGTCGTATGCGGAAGTTTCAGTTTGGTTTCCCTCGAACGATCGGTAGTGCGACAATTACGGTCATGTGCATGTAGATGAGGAGTAATATAGATCAGTAACATACACATTTAACGAGTCTATGTTACTACCTGCATAATGGGTAGTAACATATATATAGTGTCATGTAAGGTGTTATTAATTAGGTTGTAGATACATATAGTTTTGAAATATGTGATGTTATTGTAACATAGCTAGTTACTCCATTTGTCTTTCTCTTCTTTAATTACATGTCACATCATCTTTTTTGTCTATGTGTCAATTATGTTACTATGATATTACTACCTATTATGACGAGTCTAATGGCGTACGAAGGATATTGTGATTCACCCAATTCACCATTTAGAGATATTCATATTCAACACCAATTATAATCTTTTTTATTCCAATATGTAGCAGAAGTAAAGAGCGGCATTGACAATGGCGTCTCCTGTGTCCAACACTAACCTGACGGAAAATATAAGTCCACCTAAAATAATATATACAAACATGTAGATTTCAGTTCAGTTATCTACTGTGTCTAACACATCATGTATTTCAGTCCAGCTGACCAGTGGTTCATAGCGCGTGCCCATTGGCTGACAGGCTCATTTGCCCCAAATCCCCATGTTCACTCGATACTTAAAATTGCAATTTGGCAAACACCAAATCTGAAAGCCAGACATGACGATGCCCGGTGAAAGGGATTGTGGCCCTATTTCTATGCAGCGATGACGTCGCCGCCCGCAACCCCTACTCGCTCGTCGCCGCCATCACCCCTCCCCCAACCGGCGGGGATTCTCACTCGGTCAAGCCTGACTTTGAATCATTTACACGTGGGTTCCACATCTGGTGGGTCCATGTTTTAGTGACTCAAAGTGAGGAAAAGTTAGAAGCAGCAAGTCAGACAATCCGTACCGCCGTCCCCCGACACCCATTCACCACCAACCCGTCGCCGCCACTACATCTTTGCTCCCCGTGCTAGACGTAATTTCTGTTCCTCTGGATTGAGCCCAGAGCTAGTCGTTAGCCTTAAGTGAGTGCCTTTCAAATAGGGTGGAATTCCTCCACCGAAGTTTCTTCCAGCCTTGAACACAAAAGCGGGGCCAATAGCCCTCATGCGACGTTTTTTCAGTGAATTGGAAGGAGAGCGACGTGTTTCTGAAGAATAGCTCATGTACTACATATCTTCGAGTTCATGTCTTTTGGCTAACTCATTGCTGTTAATCGTAGACAGTTAAGTCAGTTATGATTAGAGGGAGGCGGGTGGGACCAAGGGGAGGTGTGTGGGACCCATAATGAAATCGTTTAACCTCTTCTCGTGTGCGCGCTTTCTCTGCTTCTTCTCCGGCGACATTTTGGCAGTGCGGACAACGCCGACGAGGCAAAACACAGAGATGACAGATCCAAAACATACCAAAATTAAGATGAAACACACAATAGATTAAGTAGCTTAATATTCTGCTAGATCTAAAAGCCACACAACAACTAGACTATTACATAAGCGGGCAGAGCGCGACGGCCCGCAGCGACGAGGCGACGGAGCCGCTCAGAACAGGTCCTCGTCGGACTCGTCGGAGCTGATGTCGATGACCTCGTGGAGGGAATTGTAAATCCCGACCTCGAGGCGGCGTTCGTCGAGCTCCATCTCCATATGACGACGCTTCTCCTCCTCCGTGCTGCGCTGGAACACCTCCAAGGTGACCCAGGGCAGGTCCTCGTTGAAGACGAAGTCCCCGGCCAGGAGGGGGCGGCCGCTTCGTAGTGCGAGCTCCTGCTGCTGCTGCTACTCCTCCTCCCTCTTCGGCGGCGGCAGCGGTGGCCAACCCCGAGCGATGGATGAGCTCCCCGCACCGGAAGAGTTTCTAGCCGCCGCCATGCGGCGCTCGTACTCAGGCAGCTCGAGGTGATCGAACGAAGGCGGAGGCCATATTCCGCGGTTCGTCCACTTTAGCGCGCCTCGTTTACGACCGCCGCCCAAAGCGACCACGGCCTTCCTAGCGGGGTCTTGTGGAGGGGCCGGCCTCTTCTTCCTCCGCTCCTCGACGGAGTCGTTGCCACGGCCGGAATGGCCACCCCGGCCGGCGCCTTCACCTCCCCTCCTAAACATCGGGGCGCAGCGGGCCTGGATCTACCGGCGGCGAGGCGATTTGATCACCGGCGGCGGCTAATGCGAGCGGCGGCGAGGGGAGATTGGGGAATGGTGAAATAGCTAGGTCACGACTGTGCGTGTGGATAAGTAGAGAAATAGCCATGGTACGACATGGGCTGGCTTGTTTTCTGGGCCGTCGCGTTGGGCCGTGGCATGTGCGCGTTCAAAATAATGCAGCTAAAAAAAACCTACCGGAAACAATGCGCGTTCGACAAGGGCCGACATGGGCCGGCTTGTTTTTCTCGTTGGTGTTTAAAAGTTGTTTAAATGCTGATTTGGTTTGAATTTGGCCGAATTCAAAATATTCATGAAAATTCAATAAACATCAAATAAATGCAAATCCAGTGCACATAAGATATGGTCCAAAATGCTAAAAATAAACGCAAATCTAGTGCAAATTGATGGTTCAAATAAATGCAAATAAACATCAAATAAATGCTAAAAATCACTTTGTGATAAACATCATGTCATAGTTTGTGATAAAGTTCCCATATTCATCACATATGTGTGTCATGGTATGGGAAACAATTTTGCCAAAGGGATTTTCAAAATTCTTTTTAGAAATATCATTTTCAAATTTTATAGTGCTAAAATCACTTTTTTGTGAAGCAAGTACATAAAATATGGTCCAAAATGACACCCATTTAATTTTCACAAAGAGTAGTACATATTTGATGGATAATCCCTAAATATGATAATTTTCCTCGCTTTCTATCTAAATTCCACTCTTCAATTAAATTTATGTCAATTTTTTAAAAGTAATTCAAATTTGAACTACAACTGTGTGATAGTTTGCTATGAATTTGTTACAAAAATAATTTTTAAGGTACACAAGTAGTGGTTACAACATAGAATCATCAATAGTTTCTGAAAATTAGATGACCTTACATGAGTAGCCATGCTCTCCATTTTGACCACTTTTTGAAAGAAATGAGAAAAGGTGAAAGAATACTCAAAAAAATGAAACCATTTGGCATGGAGTCCTTTTATATGTACTAGTTCATAGGAAAATGATAAACTTGAGTTTTGACAAACTTTTCAAAAGAATACTTCACAAAAATATCAATCATCTACAAATATATATAAGTTTCAAACCAAATTTCCAATGTATGGCAATTATCATGTCACGGTTTGTGATAAAGTTCCCATATTCAGCACATATGTGTGTTATGGTATGCGAAACAACTTTGCCAAAGGGATTTGGAAAATTCTTTTTAGAAATATCATTTTCCATTTTCATAGTGCTAAAAATCACTTTTTTTTGTGAAGCAGGTACATAAAATATGGTCCAAAATGACACCCATTTAATTTTTAAAAAGAGTAGTACATATTTGATGGATAATCCCTAAATATGACAATTTTCTGTTTTCTATCTAAAATCCACTCTTTAATTAACTTTATGTCAATTTTCTGAAAATAATTCAAATTTGAACTACAACTGTGTGATAGTTTGCTCTGAAATTATTACAAAAATAATTTTAAGGTACACAAGTAGTGGTTACAACATAGAACCATCAATAGTTTCTGAAAATTGGACCACCTTTCATGAGTAGCCATGCTCTCCATTTTGACCACTTCTTGAAAGAAATGAGAAAAAGGGAAAAAATATTCAAAAAATGAAACCCTTTGACACATGGCCTTAGTTTATCATGTACTAACATATCCTAGAGTTTGAGATCATTTGGAGAAGGTCGAAAAAATGACAAGTTTAGAAATGGGGTTGTTTGGTCTCATTTGTAGCTCATTTTAGAGAACCAATGTGAATAATTGCAGGATTATAAATTGGAATGACCAAGTTAGATTAACCAACTACATAATGATATATAATCATTGCAACATTCAAATCTATCACAAATATTGAAAGTTGAATTTTGGTTCAAGGTTGAATTCAAATGTTCAAAGTTGAATCAAACTATTAAAAACATTCACAAATTCAATTTTTTTTTATCCAAGTTTAATATTTCAACGGATGTGACAACTCATTATTATCGATTATATCGATTATCGATAATAATGAGACGCCAGACCCAAAAACCCAAAAGATACTGGACATGACATATAAAGTGTAACACTTAAATTGCGAGCAAGTTTTACCTATAAAAACTAGGTTCAACCTACCGGAACGTGCCCATTTCTCGTCCAGAGCACGACCAGAGCACGCTTCCAAGGTGTTTGACGTTGCGATTTCGCAAAAGAATTACCACCACACGCTGCCAAGCGCTGGGTAAACACCTAACAACATTGACTACACTAGTTACCTACAGAATGTAGGATGATCTTGCCTCTGTCGTGGCTCTGCACCAAAATCTTCCCTCCGCCATGGCTGGGCAGACCAAAGCTTCTACCTCCATTTCATCTCGTAGAGGGTCTCGGAGCAGACCAAAGCTTCCACCGTCATCCCGCCAGATAGGCTGAACGCCCCAAGGGTCAACGCGGCTGAACTGCTGCTCGATGAGCTCCAGCCCGAGCTGCTCTCCTCGCCCCAGCCGCTACTCTCCTCGCCCTAGCTGCTCTCCTCGCCTGCAACAAGTTTGTGCATCCACGCAAACCTCGTCCTCTTCATCGGCGGCGAAACAACGCGATGCTTCCATGCCGATTTCAGTACTTGCTACGCTGAAATCTTGTATGTGCGACACACATACCGGGCCGCCTTTCGCCTTGGCGACCATGGAATGTTACCACCCCATCCGCCGTCCTCCCTCGACTCCATTGCCGGAGCTCCAGTCGCCCTCGCCCTCGCCGCCCGCGCCCGCAGCTAGCTTCGCCCGCTCGATTGCCGCAACTCGAATCTTCCGCTTCTTTGACGCAGCTAGCTTCGCCCGCTCCATTACCGCCGCGACTGGACATAGTGAGCGAGCCCGGAGAGACCGAGACGGCAGGACAGAGTGAGTGTGGAGCGAGCTGCGCGTGACAGTGACGGTTTTTCTCACGAGAACAAGATTTGACGGGCATGTCGCCTCAGAGCAATAACCGGTTGAACAGACATAGCATGTGAGCTATTTTTCAGAAAAACGTTGCACTTCTTCCAATTCACTGGAAAAACATCGTACGGGAGCTGTCGCACTCGTCTTAGAGAACTTATACAGACATAACATACTATGAAATATAACCGCCAGATAGTAGCAGGCCAGTACTGGGGCTTGTCCCAAATTAGATCACCACAGAGTGCTAGACAATCAGGTGAAAAATTGTGCGGGACATGGTGTAGTTCGATAATGAAAAACAAAGGATAAACTTGTGCATGCAAGACATGATTGCAGGGGCCAGGCGGAACTACAACTACAAGAGGATCCATCAGGCCAAAAAGAAAATGAAGATGATGAGGAAAACCATGAGCACGAAGAACATCTTCATCACGAGGCACCTGTTTGACGAGACGCTGTCGAGATGCTTGAGGAGCTGGCCCTGCGCCTCCTCGACGTTGGCTGACGCCTCCTCGGTGTAGTCATCGATTCTGATCGCTAGCTCCCCCTGCCGAGACACCATGGCTGCCAGCTGTGTGAAGATGTTGCTGAGCTCAGGTACGGTCGATTCTACGGTTTGAAGAGCCTCAGCCCTGCTCTGCATGTAACTGTCCTGTTGTGCCGCCAACTGCTGCTGCATGAATGCAGGAGTTGTCGATGATGATGCCTCATGATCACCATTGGTCTTCTTCTTCTGAAACATAGGCGTAGTTGCAGCCCATGGTGCCGGAGGTGCAGAGTCAGAGGGACGCATGAATGTATGTGATGCAGCTGAGGAGGAGGAGGAGGAGAACAACTGCCTTCTATTCTCATGAACCTTCAAGCTCTGTGTCCACATGGTGAGAACTTGTTTGAATTCCTTCGTTGCGTCCATCACGCACCTTTTAAGGCTATCCACGGCGATGGTGGAGTGATCTTTTTTATCCTTGGACCAAGGATTATTATTACAGCTCCTCTCATCCTGTGATGAATTGCAGAGCACTTTTTGTACGTCCATGACGGCATCGTTCAGAGCACCGATATCCTTGTTAACAGCTGCGGCCAGCTCCTGTATCTCCAAGGTTGGGTCATCGAAAACAGACGATGTCCTCTTCGCCAATTGTGCGAGGCGAGCGAGCTTGGTGGAGGTCTGGATCTGGGTTTGCATAGTCACGTCACGGTAGGAGTGAGTATTCGCTGAGGTTCGAGTTCGAGTCGGAACTCAGAACTGAGAAGCAACAAATAAAATAACGGGAAACACCCGAGGCAGAACTCAGAACAGAGGCTCTGGCTCCCGCTCCCGCTCCCGAGTCAGAGGCAGAGCCAGAGTTCCGACTGAAGAATCCGGCGAGATGGAGAGTGTGGGCTGTCCCTCTCCCTCTCCCGGCGTCGATTTGAGTGAGATGTTGGAACTGATGGAGGCCTTGTCCATCCAGCACCAGCCATTGGGTACGCCTCATTACTCATTTCCCCTCGATCTGTCTATATACTTGCCAGATCTGATCGGCCCGACATTAGTTTTCTGCCCTGCCATGTGAGATCTCGAATTTTGCACAGATTCATCGACTTTCTCAGGCTCGGCTAGGTTTCGCACCAAGGACCTCTGAGGTGCGGCCAATGCTAAATGTTTCCATGGTAATTTTGTGCGTCAAGGACTGATTACAGTCACTACTGACTACTGTACAACGTTTATAATGGTCTGAGAAAATTGCAGAGAACACCAACCTTTGGTGTAAAAGTTGAGAAAATCTGTCTATATACTTGTCAGATCTGATCGGCCCGACATCAGAGTGTAATTTTAATTGTCTCGACCCGTAAGTACGGAATATTATCTCTTAGAATATATTTTTTAAGTTATTATCTCTTAGAATATGGTTTCATTGAAGTAGTACATCGATGCTTCCATTGTGCTTTTCTTACTTTGTTAACTTTCTGATGTTTCAACTGCTGTCAAAGGGTAATTTCCTTAGGAAGTTATCATGTTTACCTATCAATCAAATGCTAAAAAAACCTTAGCATGCACAAAAGGTGAATGTTTCAATCTCATGCTGTGGTGTGCTTCAGGTGTGCCGCGTGATACCTGCCTGTGCAGACACATTCACTTTACTTAGAAATCACCTGTTCTTCAGATAAAGTAAACTTTAGCTTTAGACACCATGCAGGTTAGCCAATATATATCTCTAGAGTTTTCTTGTCATAGACTAACTTTCTGGCCGTAGGCTACATCACTTTGTTATCTATGTGCCCTGTAACAGTATTCATACTACTGTCCGAAGAAGGTAAAACATAAGTACTCCAAACTATCAGCGTAATTGATAGAGTAGAGTAGAATTTAATCTGGGACATGCACTGGGTGGGGCGTACAGTAGAGCCTTTGATATAAAAATACACCCGTAGTTTGGCATATTTTCCATGTATCAGTTTTTTTTTCAAATCACAGCAACACACCAAACTGATTGGGAAGTGGACAGAGTATTTATTATCTGGATCAGCAAGACTAGCGTTGAGCGTGGAAAACTAAGCCGAGCTGATAGCTGCTCATTCATAGGTGTCGGTCGGCTATGCCACTTCTCCAGCTCTGAGGTGCACGCTCAATATGCTGCAGAGAGGCGACGAAAGGCAGGAGGTTGGTCGACGGATCAAATTCGTCCCAGCCAGATCGTGAATGGCGCAGCGATTAGAGATGATAGTCTTGTTATTTTTCATGGACGTGGGGAGGAGGTCACGCCTCAGGCAGGTGGGCAGCATGCTGCCTCCTGTTTAATTGAATGGCTGATGACGTATAGTGAAGCGATCAGATGGATAGTTTTTCGTAACCTATAGTATTATTAACATGGAGTCTCATCGAGAGTCTCCAGTGAGTAGATATAACATCTTATATTTTGATAGTTTGTGCTCTTGCATTTTATTTATTTTATTTTGTCATTCTCCTTCTGTAACTTCACCTCACCCGCTGTTCTTATTACAGATAATAAGGCGACTGCTTCAGTGGCTAAAATAAGGGTCTTACCCTCCCAACAAGCTCACCATTCTCAAAGTGCAGAAAAGACAGGATCAGATCTTGCCCTCCCGGAGGTATGCACAGTTGGTAATGATGTAAATTTTGTAATTGCGTTGCGTACACAAAAGGTTCACCTTATTCACAACTAGCACTAGATTCATTATTTTATTCTACAAATTTGGTGTTAATATATGTATTCAGTTAGCATAAGCATCCAAATAAGGTACTAGCTTGACCCTACTATTCATTTATTCATTCTCTCATACACTGACAGAGAGCATCCTAGTGAATTTCTTGGGGTTTATTACACTGACAGAGAGCATCCTAGTGAATCTCGCGTGGTTTATTACTAATTAGTAAGCAGTTTGCTAGCCAGCCTGGGTTCAATCACCCCTTCTTCATTCCTAACCAGTCACATATGTTGTGTAAACAGTAAAGTGAACTAATAAACCAGCATTCCATATTTCCAAAATAAAAGTATATTCATTAGGATGACTGATCTCTGATATTATTTTCTTGCATTCTTTTGGAAAGGACATTCTTTTCCACATACATTCTCTCATGCCGATGCGGGATGCTGCTCGTGCTGCGTGCCTATCTCGTGTGTTCCTGAATTCATGGAGGTGCTATCCCAAGTTCACCCTTGATACAGAAACCCTAGGCATAAATTTGGATACAGCTGAAGAAGATAAAATAGCTAGTGATTTTGTCAGTAGGGTTGACCACATTATGCAAAATCACTCTGGCCTGGGGCTGAAGAAGGTTAGGATTCACACACACCCATGTCGCAATCTTCATCCGAGTTATGTTGACGGGTGGCTTGAAATTGCCATCTCACCTGGGATTGAGGAATTTGAACTGCAAATCTGCCGACGTAGAAAGATTGAGTACGACTTCCCCTGTTCACTTTTAACCAGTGAAAGGGGAAGCTCAATTCGATCATTTGTCCTGACTGATTGTGCTTTTCATTCTACGATGGATGTTGGTTGCTTGAGTAGCTTGACAAGAGTGTATCTGAGATGTGTGCACATTACTAGGGATGAACTATATTGCTTGCTTTCCAATTGTTCCGCATTGGAACAATTAGACCTTTCGAACTGTAATGATATAATTTTCTTGAAGATACCTCATCTGCTGAGGCAGCTCAGTCTTTTACGGGTGCTATATTGCAACAAGCTGTAAAGGATTGAAGCCAATGTTCCAAAGCTCCGCGATTTTGACTATTCAGGGATGCCCGTACACATCTCACTTGGAGATTCATCAGAAGTGAGGTTAATAGTAATGTCCTGTGTTCATGAGTCTAATATGATATATTATGCTCGTACAAAGCTTCCACTAATGGCCCCTAATCTCCAAACCCTACATCTGTTCTCCTGTAATGAGGTTAGTGCTGTCTTTGGCCAACTACTCTGTTGTTCTCAAACTTAATCTGTTGAGGAAGTTCATTAATCTTTATAGTACCATGGAACATGGACACAACTAATTTTTGGAACATGTATTTTTCAGGTGGTCAACATACCAGTGACCATTGAAAAATTCAACCACCTCAAGTACTTAGAGCTGGAGCTAATGCTTGAATTATCAAGTCTTTATCTAGACTTTGATTTTCATTCACTGGTTTCTTTTCTTGATGCCTCTCCTGCCTTGGAGACATTCATCTTACGTGTATGTATTCTCCATCTCACAAAGATTGCTCTAATGTGGTTCAACCTTTCTTTACCGTAATGGAAACTAGCTATCATTGGTAGTTGGGAACCTCTTAAGATGCAGAGTTACTACACAAATTATGCGTGACTAACATATTAGCTTTGGCTCTTAACAAAATAATTTACCTTAACAATTTAATAAATTTTCATTTTGCACCAGGCACATTTAGTCATGTTGCAGGAACGAGAATATTGTTTTTTCTAAGCTGTTCATTGCACTAATACTTGCTCTTTTATTGTTATTTCACAACTTTTTTATTGGTGGGCTGTGGCTAACTGGCTATTTGTTTTGTTAGTGCATCTATCATACTAACATACATTGTAACAATTCTATATAGGTCGAGGCCCCAGCCTTACAACATGATATGGTCCTTGAATATCCTGATGGTGAGTGCTCACTTCCAGTGTGCCTTTCAGGCTACCGCCATGAGATGCTCAGGAATGTGATGATAACTGGTTTTTGCTCAGCAAAGAGCATGCTTGTGCTGACAAAGCACATTCTTGAAAAAACTGTGTCACTAGAGTGCCTTACATTGGACACAACCCGTGGTCATGACAGGAGGTTGTCCAAGATTGACAAATGTTTGCGAATGAGTAAGGAGGTTGTGATGGAGGCCGAAAAAGCTTGCCAAGCTATTAGAAGACATATTCATGGGAGAGTGCCATCAACTGTTAACTTGAAGGTTATTGAGCCATGTAGCACGTGTCATACACTAGACAAATGTCATGATGCTATCCAATATACACAATTTCTTTGATGTAATGTTATGAGTTTGTCGTGACAACTTAAGTCTGTCCATCCTAGAGCTGTGATGCAAAAGTCCTACCTACTGGTTTCCCTTGTTGTGTATTGTAGTTTTTTTACATTAGTTTATTCTGTTACATCAATAATCTTTAAGCTTGTTTCAAGTTTGCTTATTCTGAACATTGCTGCTACGTTGGTACTGATTGAACCTTTGATTTACTGTCATTATTTGGAGGGAGTAGTCCAATCACAGATTTTCCCTCGGGTCCTGGAGCATACAAAGGGTCATGGGAGCATAAAGTTAATATTTATTTGAATGTAAAACATTAAGAAGGAAAATGCATGTGCCATGGGCCAGAAAACGAAACAAGGTGCCCTGAAACATCTATTTTCGAATCATCAAATTTGTAATATGCTGCATGCAAGAAAAATATTTTCCATGAAAAACACATTAACACAGAGAGCACACCATTTACATATGTATTGTTTTTTCAGATAATCTTTACAAAATAAAGAACATTTGTATACGTTCTTGGATGCTGATTTTAATACCTTGGATTTAACGAGATCTTAATTTTTACTAGGATTTACTTGGTCATTTCTTACAACTTGTTCATTATGAATTGTCGCACAAGGTTGTTAGATTGTTAGCTGAATGTTTAACTCTAACATCTTTGTTTAACTAGTTTTTTAATGGGAACATGGCATTCCATTACTCAACAAGCTCATCTAAACCGCTGGCAACAATGTTTGTTACACAAATGGGGACATAATCCTCCCAAAAGTAGTCAGACATCACACACTAAACACACTAAACTTTGCAAGCTCATGAGAAGTTGAAGAATTACATGCACGACGGTAGAAAGAAACCCGGAAAGAATCAAAATTCAGCATGCAATTTATTTTTGCTTCCATCACCGGGAATCCAATGGTAGAGCAATCATCAGACAAGCAGGTGTAGGGTTTTACATCTTCGGATGGCCTGACCTGGGTAAATGATGACTCTGTGTTTTGGATAGATATAGATCGCCGACAGCCAGAAAACTCCCACGCCCATCCACCTAACAAACTAAAAGGGAAAATATCGTGCTTTCCCCGGTGTCCGCATTCGCAGACGCGACAACATAAATGTGCCACCATAGATATGAACTCTAGGGTCACCGACATATATCCCTCCTAATGCAACTTTATGTATTAGACCATGGTTTGCTGTCCTCCACGCCATTACATTACGGTGTTGCCCTATGATCCCATATAGGTGAAGTGATGTGCAGTCAACGTTTCGCACATCACCATCATAGAACAACATAAATGATACAAACGACTTGAAACATTAGAAACAAGAAAAAAAAGATTCTCTGACTCCCATAAATTAAATATAAAAAAAGGACTTTGTAGATAAGTCACATAAATCAACTAAATATGTAATAATAATGATATAACAATGCAAATAACATTCTAATATGATGATATAAGTTAATAAAATGATGATATAAAATACACGTATCAAGTACCAAGTATTACCTGTTTTGTATTGGAAAGTTGAACTTATATATGAAGTTGCATGTTTCTGAATCTGTGCACCGTATGATTTTTTATTTCCGAATGCGCACATATGCTGTAGTTATGCAAATAATTTCATGATTTTAGGACATGTCTAAGTAGGGTAATTTTAATTACATTTTGCTACTGCTATTTTTCTGGACAGATTATGTCCCATATTATTTAATGCATTTTTTAATCTTTTAAGTTGAATCTTGTTAGTTAAATTGAGTTATGAGGAAGTATGCAACATTATACATCTACTTGACACTTTATATACACCTGTGTTTAGGAATTTCTTGCAGCAAGCATTATATCTTTTGTACGTACTACTACATCGGACGAAGTTGCCGGCGTCAGGATCTGGTGACCACGGGGAAGATCCTCGGCCGACGTGCCAGAAAGTCTCGTCTCGTTGCTTGCGGCGGTCCGATTAATCGGCTCAAAGAGCGTCATTGTATGCGAAGGTGCTCTCCTAGATCTCGGAATGGCGGCTATTCGCCTCTTTTGGCGCTGCCATGGTGGCGGCGGAGGATGACGGTGGACGAAGTTTCGGTGAGGCACAAGTTTCTCGAAGGGTGGACTTCGTTTGGTGTTCTTTGTGCAAAATTGCTGGACACGCTTTATTATTGTTTAATAAAATATGTGGTTACTTTAAAAAAAACTATGGTTTTGTTTTTGTGCAACAGTATCCCCAACTAGTGGTGCTATGTGCACTTTGCTCTCGTAACTGCAATGAATTTCACTAGCCGGAAAGGGCGCCGTCCGTTTGGAACCTGTCGGATGATGAGATGTGAGTCTGGCCTCACCAAAGCATCTTTTTTAAGAGAAAAAGTCAGAGTGCCAACGTTAAATTAGTAACGTCGTATTTGGTGACAGGGGTACATAGTGCTGAACCCAGCTTACATCAATGAACTGTACTCACGCACACAAGACATGACACCCAGGAAAGTCCAACTAGGCAAACGCCCCTAAGAACTACTCCGAGGAGGAAGCGCACTAACATGACGGGCAAACGAGTTGGGACGAAGCTCGCACTCTAGTTCAGACTGGCACATCAACAAACACGTCGGGTCGAAGCTCACCCTATAGCCAAGGCCGGCTCACCAACACACGCTGCACAACGCCGATACATGCACAAGAACAACAATAGAGAAAGCCACCAGGAAAGCTGTTTTGTCTATTAAGAGAAACCATAGCTGTTTTGTCTCTACAACAGGAATAAAAAGGAAACCAGATTCTTAAGATAAAGCAACTGATCCTAAGTACCACTCTTACCTGCTACCCGTATAGTCAGTTTCATCTAGAACAGAGGTCCGAAGACATAATTTCAAGTATGTCCTTGTTGAGAACTAAAACCATATTCACAAAAGAGAATGAACAAGTCAGGGTAAAATTAAGGCGGGCCAAATCAAATAAGGAAAAATAAAACATGTTTGCTAGCTTGCCGCCTAGCAGAGCAGGTTCAAAAGTATATACAAATATTACAAGTTGAGTTTGTACTGTTTCAGGGGCAGGAAAGGGCTGGCCATCAAGTCGGAAAGGAGACAGGCAAAGGAAACTACAGCTCGGGGGGCGCCTATATCAGACTTGGGGGCTGACAACTTCAGCCCCAGAACTGTCACTCCCCTCCGCCTCGGTCGTACCGGCATCTCCAGCTTCTCCAGCAGCAGGCACATGATGGCGCCGGTAGAAGATCGAAGTGTCAACCATGTCGGCAACACGCGTGGCGTAGCCGGCAACACTGTCCAACACAGCGGCCGGCTCGACCTCGCTGCCGTCTTTATAAGTAGACGGCATGCCTTCGGTGACGGCTTCTATCTCCGCCTCGGGGTAGTGCGCCATGAATAGTCCAAGCGCAGTCTTGGCACCACCCCGCGCCGCCGATTTCAGCGAGCTCTTGTGTAGCTTGGTAGCTTGCTCCAGCATGCTGGGCACATCGCTGAACTCGGACGGCTCCTGCCTGCCAGAAGAGATGAAGAACTTGGCGGCAAACCGCTTGGACGCCGCCAATGTCTCGGTGATCAGCTCACCCAGACGCGCAAGGCGATTTAGGCGGGGCTGACAACCTTGTCGTCGCCTAAGCCGACAGCAACTGTATCAAAAATAAAAACGTCAGTTCGGCTCAGGCTAAATTTGATGACGGAAAATTAATAATGAGAAATTACTAAGGACCGAGTTGTGGAAGGCGGACAGCTCAATCATATGAGCTGCCACCGCGTCCTCATCAGTCTGGGGGCGAGAAGCCTGCTTGGATATTTTTTCAGCAGCCGCCTTCTCCGTCTCCGCCAATTTCTTACGCAGGCCATCCAGCTCCCAGTAAGCTGGCTAGACTCCTGCGCAAACTTCAACTGCTGGGCCTCCATCTCCTTCCGAGGCTCCTCCTTCATCAACAAATTAGCGGCCGCCAGATCGGAAGCTTCATTCATAATAGCTTGCACATCAGTGGACGCCTTCAATATATCCTTGGCGTGATCTAGCAGTTCTACAATATGTATTCACTAGCTAAACGATTGGCAGCAACAAAAATTGAAAAATGACAGAAGGCAAAAGAAATAATTCTACCTTCGTCTTTTTTGCGGGCCGCTTCCAACTCGGCAATCCGCAAGTCCTTGGCCTCGCAATCCTTCTTTAGATCGCGGCACCGCTGGTTTATCTCAAATGAGGAGGAGATAAGCCCAACGTTGGCGGACAGGAGGCCCCGCAGGCAAGGACAAAGGCATATAGCATATCGTCAAAAAACCACTAAGCCGGCAGTCAATGTTTTCAACTTGCCATCTAAGTGCTCGGGGGGGGGGGGGGGGGGGGGAGACTATGTTTATGCCACAAAGTTAGAAAAACTTACAGACATGTCGCCCTCCAAGTCGGCAAAGGCCTGGGAGGCGAAGTTGGCGAAAGCCAGGGTGGACTCCTTGGCCGCCTTAAAGGTGGACCAAGGGTCCCTAACTCGGCCGCCTCCTGCAGCCGGGGCTGCCCTCTGCGTCCCGCCGGCAACCACCTCCAGCAGCTCTTCCTTGGCGGCACAAGATTGGACGGCTTCATTGGCCGTAGCCTCAGCTGATGGAAGGGGAGTACTGGTGGCACGGCCAGCGGAGGAAGTCTTTGGCGGCGGACCGGAAGCCGGAGCCTGGGGCTGGTGACGAGCATCGCTCATAAAGCCGCCGGCCCGGGGCTGGGGAGTTGGCGGCATGGTAGCAGGCGAGCTACCTTGGGGCCGCTTTCCCCTGGAAAGAAGCCTGGTCGGCAACCTGAAAGTTGCCGCCTGTTCCCTGTCAATAAAGCAAGCACAGCCAGATGAATGCCAGTATTAGAGGAATTCGACGACTATTTAAGGCAGAAATGAGTACCTTCGGGGGATGTTAATCCCCGCGTTCTCGTCGAGATCGACGAGCACCGGCTCGGCAGCCGCAGCGGTCCGTTTCTTCCTCTCGGCATTCACCGTAGAGGAAGCGGCACCGGACGCCTTGCGCTTCTTGGTCTTCCCGGCTTCCGACTCGTAAAAGTCGGGAGCCAGGTCGCCCTCCCCCAGGGCAGAGAGCTGAGAAAGAAGGCAAGTGTTAATAGGACTCTAGTAAGCCGGCAAAGGCCGTCAAAGAAGGGTATTAAGTAGGATATCTACCTCAAGGGGAGGGTTGTCGTGGGTGTGCATGAGCACACCTTCCGCCGCCTTCACCAGCCCTGCCTTGACAAGGCTGCGAAGTCGGAACGCCAGGTCGGCGGCTGGTAACCCCTCTTCGCTTACGCGAAGAGAGGCTGTGGCAGTAGGCGAATACTGACACATCTTGTGCGGGCTATACCGCAGGGGCAGTATCTGCCGGCTAAGCCAGCAGATGACGGTGTCCACCCCATCCAGCAAGGGGGGAGCCATCGTGCGGGTGAGGAACTCGATCTGCCTTTGAATAAGGCGGAGATCCTCCGTCAACTTGGGCACCGCCTCGTCCTAGCATGGACTGGGCATAGGCGGCGCATTGAGAAAGTCCGGGGCGCCAAATTGGCGCCCCGGTGCTGCCATGTCTTGGCAGTAGAAGAAGGTGGACGTCCAGCCCTTGACGGACTCGATGTATGGTATTTTGGGATACCATTGGCGTCCTTGGCGGCAGTTGAAAGTGACACTGCCGCAGGTCGCCAGTACGCCGTCCGGCACAGTCTGGCGCCGGCAACGGAAGCAATATCTGAAGAAGTCTAAACTAGGCCTAATACCTAGATAGCCCTCGAACAGATCTGTGAAGCCGGCAAAGACTAGAATGTTATTGGGCGCTATATTATGGGGCTGGAGCCCGTAGTGATCTAACACCTCGCTAAATAAGGCGGAAGGCGGTAGTGCCATTCCCCTAACTAAATGGGAGGTGAGGATTACCCGCTCCCCGGCTTTCGGAGCCGGGATGACGTCCCCGAAGGCGGATCTCCATTGGCAGTCCTCCCGAGTTGGGAGGTAGCCGACGTGAACGGGAATCCGGCACCTACAGGGGGGGGGGGGGTGAATAGGTGCTCTAACAAATTTTAGGTCTTTTCGAATTTAGTCTCAACACAAAGGTAAATTCTCTAGATATGCAACTATGGTGAATTTACCTAAATGACAACCTAAGCAATAACAAGATAAATAAGCTAACAAGACAAGAAAGTAAGGGAGTAAGGATAAGGGGAACCGAGTGAAGCACGCGGAGACGAAGATTTAATCCCGAGTTCCACCCAAGGGTGTACGTCTCGTTTGGAGAGGTGTGCGCTACCACAACAGGTTAGCCGCAACGCCACAAAGGCTCACCTTCTTCTCCGATGAACTCAACCACAAAGGTTGCGAGTTCACCTTCCACTATTGATCCCCTTTTAGGGCGGAGATTGAATCCCTTACAAACGCTTGAGGCACGCACCCACAACTTAATTGGGGGCTCTCATGATGACCACAAAAGGTCAAGGACCACAAAAGGTCAAGGCAACACCAAGATTACAACAATGGTGAACTAGGTTTTCCCACCGGAAACCCTAGCCACGAAATCCCCAAGTGGATGGGGGAGTAAATGCAAATCCCTTCGGTAAAGATGTTGATACGGGCCTTCTCCTCCAATCCTCCAAAGATCAACGAATTTGGGTGGAGGGATTGGGAGATCTTGATGATTTGAGCTTTCAAGAATAGTAGGAGAGAGAAAATCTGAGAGCTGGCTGTTCTTGAGTGAGTGAGAGGGTATTTATACCCCCTCCCAAAATCTGGCCGTTGGCTGTCTCGATGACCCAGAAATTCCAGTATAAGTGACTCCCGGAAATTCCGAGTCACCCGGATTATCCGGTTCTATGAAATATCCAAGCTGAATTTCCGGTTGAGATCAGAACGTTTTCGACATCTTGACTTAGCCAAATTTCTTCAAATTTCTGAGGGTTGCCCGGAAATTCCGAGTCAGTGAAATTTCCGAGCTGATTTTCCGGTTGGAGTCAGAACGTCTTCCTCTTCTTTCCTTAGCCAAATTCGGGAGTGGTTTTGTGGGTGACTCGGAATTTCCGAGTTGATTTTCCGGTTGAAGTCAGAACCACTTTCTCTTCTTTCTTAGAAAAATCTGGAGTGGTTTTCTGGGTGACTCGGAAATTCCGAGTCAATGAAATTTCCGAGTTGATTTTCCGGTTCGAGTCAGAACCACTTCCGAACTTTTCCTTAGCCACTTTTCTGGTAGAAATAGGAGACCCGGAATTTCCGATCCTGGAAATTTCCGGCTCCAATATTCCGGTTCTGGGAAGAATTCCAGAAACTCTTTTTCTTTTCATTTTGGCTTTGGAGTATGTGATATGCAACTCACACAAACTGAAATACTTAGCAATAGGATAAGTACATCATTGGTATTGTTGACTAACACTCAAAACACTAGGGATTAAGAAATGTTCTTTCAATCTCCCCCTTTTTGGTGTTAGATGACAATACCAAGATTTGCAATGAAACGAAATGCAATATCATGTTTTTAACAGAAAATAGCTCCCCTAAACAAGTGCATGTATGAAACACAAGATGACAAAGGATAGGAGCAATTTTAAAATAACAAACACAATATATCACAAAGGAGTAAGGAGACAAAATGTAAGGTTATGGTAGTACTTGAGACTAGATAGAGTTTCATACCTTGTGTATATAGGATATGAAGAGAATACCAACACAATAAATTTGAAGTCTCAACCATAGGATAATGATAGCATAACATTGTCTCAATACACATAAATAAAAGAGTTTAACAAACAGCCACAGATAAGATAAATGGACACAAGCGCAAAGAAAAGGTAAACGCATATGCTTGTGCCCGAACCCCTGCAAATCCCCGAAGTCCTACTAGAGCAACTTCTCCCCCTTTGGCATCTAAACGCCAAAAAGGAAGAGAAGCGATGCTACGTCCCGTGAAGGTCTTCAGTCCGAGGGAGTCTCCTCATCATCTGCCTCCTCCTCCTCATCATCATCATCATCATCATCATCATCATCATCTGAAGTGTTCTCATAAGCATGTCCAGCGGTGTACGACCTGCCGCCAAGGTCATGATCAATCTGTGCCCAAGGAGCCAAAGAATCCTGGTTCCACTGAGCAAAAGTCAAGGGATCAAAGAGATCTGCAGGAGCAGGAGAGCCAGACACATGATGGAGAATCAAGTCTTGATTGTAGGCAAGCTGACGACGATCCTTGTAGGCGGTGTATTGCTCCTTGCGGATGTCCACATTCATGCACAAGATGTTGCGTTGGAACCAATTCAGCTTCTTCACCTTCGCATGAGTGGCCGAGACATAAGTAGGAGCAGCAGCCCTCCTAGCATCACCCATGAAAGAGCCACCCTGAGCTGAGCTAGAAGAAGGCACAGGAGGAGGCTTGACCACTGTCTTCTTCTCATACAGTTTCTTGAAGTCATGCGCCTCCAACTCATCATCACTGAAGGTATGGTCAGGAAACTTGAACTTGATGAGTTTCATGATGTAAGGAGCATAGGGGATAGAGACCTTGGTGACCATGGCTTCATGCATATCATTGTGAATGTAATCCATAACATCCACACTCCAGTCCTCATCACAGTCAGGGTTCTCCACAATGTGGTTGGCATGAAGGAGCAAGTTGCACCAGAGGGGTCACCACATTATCATTGTTGCCACCACTTGGTGCAATGTTCTCACGGAGGATGCACACAAGGACATCATAAAGGGGAAGAAAATCTCGAGCATTGCCGGGTATGCCTCCTTCACCATATAAGTGCACGGTTTGCTTCTTGTTGAGCTTGAATGGGTGGTGCATACGATAGCCTTGAGCGTTGTCACCATCAAACTTGTAGCCCAAAACCTTGGCAAACTCCTCAAAGTTGGACTCACAGAAAGAGTCACCAGTCATCCACTTAAATGTCTTCTTTGAGTCACCCTTCATCACAAGAGTGGCAAAGAACTGCATCACGAGCTGAGCGTTGTATGGACAACGAGTGATCACAAGCCTCTCCAAGCCCATAGCCTTGATAATATGTATGGCTTCAACAAAAGAGGCTTTCTCCTGCAGGGCTGCAAGGTTATACGGATGCATAGGTCGAATGGGTTTCGATAGAGAGTAGTAGAGGTCCTTGATTATGAACTCTTGCTCTTGACACCAAAAGCTGCTATCATCCAGAGTGTTGTCCCTTGGCCTAAGGTACCAATCCCCTTGTCGGAGCTGAGTGTACTCAACTGAGTTCATCTTTGCATAGTTCTGACGTTGAGGAACAGGAGCATTCTTCCTTTTCTTGTACGGAGGCCTGCTAGCAAGTGCTTTCTTCTTCTTTGGAACAATTGGGTTGCTTGAGGAGGCAGGACCCTTACCCTTGTTGACAGGGGTCTTGTGAATAGGTGCCCTTGAGGTGTTACTTGTTGCCCCTGCGGAGGACGGACTCCCACTAGACCCTGTGAATTTGAGCATAGTGGGTAGCACAAGGTAAGTACACACAAGTCAGGAGAGGATACACACATTAGGTAGGCATTTGATGAATCATATGTAGTTAAACATGAGTTATCTTAAAACTGCAGTGTTCAGCTCGGAAGTTCCAATTCATACTTAACCGGAAATTCCGAAGGACCGGAAATTCCGATTCAGGTTGACTCGGAAATTCCGATCTGAACAGAAACAATGCAGATCTGAGATTGACTCGGTCTAAAACTAGATCGATCCAACACAATGCAAAACTAATGTATGTAGATGGCAAGGAATTAAGCTAGGAACAATCTCTACCAAGCAATTTTGAAACAAATAACTCCACATCAAGATCCTAGTGCAAGCACTTAGGGATAGGGAAAAGTGAAGTTACCCTCATCCATTGAGGCCATTGCTTGGAGGAGTGAGTTCCCGGGGTGGAGGAGGAGCAGATCCGGCCGAGAAAGAGGTTCCCCGGCGGTCGGAGTGCTCCGGTGAGATCTTGGAGCAGCAGGGGCGGCGGTTGGAGGAGAGGGAGGTCGAGGGTGGAAGAAGGGCACGAATGAGCCCTTCACCCCGAGGCTGCCCTTATATTTTTTAGACAAACCGCCCGATCGGAATTTCCGGGTGTAACTTACACCGGAAATTCCGAGTCACCGGATATTCCGATTCATAAATGAACCGGATATTCCGACCTGCTGAACTAAAATCCCAGTTTTCAAATGGATGACTTGTGTGCAATAGAGAGAAATGTTTTCAGTGGGAAGTAGGCTTGGGATAGATTTCCAAACTGTCATTGGTACACCATACTCAACTCACAACTACCAAAACGAAACATAAAGCGCCAAGTTGAGTAGGTTTCCCACATGCATGAATCAAGAGGGAAAATAGCAACAATAAGCTCCAAATAAAACCAACTCTTCAAAGAGAAGAGGTCGGTGGCCGAGGCCACCATGTAGGAGTGTATGGCATGTCACTGCGAAGATGTATCTTGGGTACATAACCAATACTCGTCGTTTTAGCTTATTAGTCATAAGAATGAATATAGAGATAAAAGAACACTTGCTATCGGCATAATGGGGGGGGGGGGGGGAGGGATGGTCCAATGTATTAGGACCGCACTCCCCCTATTTCCATGCCTACATCTAAACAAGATAAGATGCAATTACGTCCTAGGTGAGTGTGCAAGCGATCAAGCTAAGGACCTCGAATCAATGATACTGAGCTCATTCCTCAAAAGCAAAACCTTCCTTCCTCAAGGGGCTTCGTGAAGATATTCGCCAATTGATCCCTTGTGCCCACATATGATAATTCAATGTCTCCTCGGGCCACATGATCTCTTATGAAATGATGGCGGATCTCAATATGCTTGGTTCTTGAATGTTGCACCGGGTTGTAAGCAATCTTGATGGCACTTTAATTGTCACATAGAAGAGGCACTTTGTCGCAATCGACTCTGTACTCCTTTAAAGTTTGCCTCATCCATAGCAACGGAGTGCAACAACTTGCGGCGGCAACATACTTGGCTTCGGCAATGGAGAGAGATATACAATTTTGCTTCTTAGAAGACCAACTTACTAAGGACCTCCCAATAAATTTACAAGCACCGGAGGTTGACTTCCTATCATCTTGATCTCCCGCCCAATCGTAATCCGTGTACCCACATAACGAGAAATGTGCATCCTTGGGGTACCACAATCCAAAGGTTGGGGTATAAGCCAAATATCTAAAGATCCTCTTGACCGGTATATCATGGCTTTCTTTAGGAGCCGCTTGATATCTTGCACACACTCCTACGGCTAGCACTATATCCGGTCTGGATGCACAAAGGTAAAGAAGAGATCCAATCATGGAGCGGTATACCTTTTGATCCACATCCTTACCCTTGGGGTTGAGCTCAAGGTGGCATTTGGTTTGCATTGGGGTAGAGGCACCCTTGAGCTCAAGCAACCCGTACTTCTTGAGCATTTCTTGAATGTACTTCGCTTGGTTGATGAACGTTCCTTCCTTAAATTGTTTGATCTCAAATCCGAGGAAGAACTTCATCTCACCCATCAAAGACATCTCAAATCTGTCAGTCATAAGCTTAGAGAATTCTTCGTTAAATGCTTTGTTAGTAGATCCAAATATAATGTCATCCACATATAATTGACAAATGAAAAGCTCTCCATATACTTTCTTAGTGAAAAGTGTGGGGTCGATTTCCCCAACTTGGAATCCACGGTCTACAAGTAGTTCTCTAAGGTGCTCGACCACACTCGTGGGGCTTGTTTAAGGCCATAGAGTGCCTTATCTAACTTGTAGACATGGTTCGGATATTTGAGGTCTTCAAACCCCGGTGGTTGCTTAACATAAACAAGTTCATTTAGTGGACCATTTAGAAAAACGGATTTAACGTCCATTTGTTGCAACTTAAAGTTATGATAAGAGGCATAGGCAAGAAGAATACGAATTGACTCAAGTCGAGCCACGGGCGCGTAGGTTTCTCCAAATTCAATGCCTTCAATTTGGGAGTAACCTTGAGCCACCAATCTTGCCTTGTTCCTCACCACCATGCCATGTTCATCTTGCTTGTTCTTGAAAATCCACTTGGTGTCGATAACATTGCGGCAATCTTTGGTTCTTTCCACCAACTTCCACACCTTGTTGCGCTCGAAGTTGTTGAGCTCTTCATTCATAGCATCAAGCCAATCTTTATCTTCAAGAGCTTCATAGACCTTGTTGGGTTCCACCATGGATATGTGAGCTTGATGTTCACTAAAGCTTGCAAGTTGTCTTCGGGTAGAGACCTTGCTTCTCACATCACCAAGCACCTTGTCAAGAGATAGAGCTCTTAATTCTTGTGAGGTGCCAACCCTATTCAAGCGGCGGATCTCGATTTCCCTCCGAGTGGTGGGAGGGATCGCTTGATCATCTTGATCATTCATGTCTCCACCTTGACTGAATTGATGGACTTGATCAACCATTGGAGTGACGTACATAGGTGGGGGAGAGGGTTGATCTTGGCCTTGCTGCGAGCTGCCACCGGGAATGTCAGCAGGACCGGATATTCCGGGTTCAGAATGAACCGGAAATTCCGGTTCACCGGAATTTCCGACTCCAGACAGATCCGGATATTCCGACCCTCCGGAAATTCCAGGAGCAGCAGGAGGATCTTGTGCTTCTTCTTGGCTGGGCGTGTTGAGCACGATGTTGTTGTTGGGTGTTTCTTGTGTTGGAGTGTCCACCACTTGAGAAGAGTTTGATCCTTGTTGAGCCTCCTCATAATAGACTTCAACGGGGCGGTGGACTCCCAACCCCATCCTTCGGATAGCATCTTGAGGTTGATCATCACCTACAACGGAAACACCACTTTGCTCCACAAGGGAGCCGTCATTCTCCTCGAACACCACACTACAAGTTTCTATGATAATGCGTGAGGCCTTATCATAGACTCTATAAGTATGGGATTCGGAACCGTAGCCCACAAATGTCCCTTCAAGAGACTTAGATTCAAACTTGCCCAAACGAACACCTTTGATGAGATAGAAACACTTACAACCAAAAACTCGGAAGTAAGAGATATTGGGCTTGTTCCCGGTAAGCACTTCATAAGGGGTCTTCGTGAGTCCTTTGCGAAAGAAGAGCCGGTTGGATGAATGGCAAGCGGTGTTGACGGCTTCGGCCCAAAACTTGTGAGGGGACTTGAACTCGGCCATCATCGACCTTGCCATCTCAATAAGAGTGCGATTCTTCCTTTCGGCTACACCATTTTGTTGGGGAGTATAAGCAGCGGAATATTGATGATGAATCCCTTCTTCACTAAGGAACTCGTTCAAGGTGTAGTTCTTGAACTCGGAACCATTGTCACTTCTTATCGCCAAGATAGGGACATTGTGTTGACGTTGAGATTCATTGGAGAAGTCGATGATAGTTTGTTGAGTCTCCACCTTCGACTTGAAGAAGAAAACCCATGTGTATCTTGAATAGTCATCAACAATCACCAAGCAATATTTCTTGCCACCAAGAATAGCTTCCGGAATGGGACCAAAGAGGTCAACATGGAGAAGCTCCAAAACCCTTGTTGAAGAAATGATGGTCTTGCTTGGATGGTGAATGTCATGCATTTTTCCTTCAACACAAGCCCTACACATTCGATCCTTCGAGAAAGAAACATGGTCTTTTAGTCCTAGGATATGGCCACCCTTGTGGAGACTTTGCAAAGTCCTCATGTTGACATGGGCTAGTCGGCGATGCCATAGCCAACCCAAGTCCGCCTTAGTGAATAGGCACATTGTATGGGAAGTGGTGACTCCGGAGAAGTCAACCACATAGAGCCCATTCTCAATGTACCCAACGAAAGACACATTGAGAGACTTGCTCCGCATGAGGATAACCATCTCCTTTTCAAAGACAACGGTATAACCCAAACAAGTTAAAGAATGGACGGAGATCAAGTTGAAACCTAGGGACTCGACAAGCAAAACATTCACAAGTGTGATGTCCGGTGCCACTACCAGCTTGCCGAGCCCTATTACCTTAGACTTTGAATTGTCACCATATGTAACGGTCATTTGATCATCATTGGGCTCCAACTCCGTTACAATTTCCTTGCTTCCGGTCATATGACTAGTGCACCCACTATCAATTATCCACTTCGATCCTCCGGAAGCAAGGCCCTACACACAATCAATTTTTTGGTTTCGGTACCCATTTTGCAATGGGTGCCTTTTGGTTAGCAACAAGGGTCTTTGGGACCCAAATAGCATATTCAATGTAACCATCAAAAGGACCAATGTATCTGGCATAGACATCCCCATAATAATCAACATATAAAGCATAATTGGGGTTAGATATGCCCGCAAAGTCATCACGAGTGCGAGTGCCCCTTGTGGCATTTCCACTTGCTATATCATATTTCTTGACTTGTGCGGGCTTGGTCTTCTTCTTGATCATCTTCTTCTCCTTAGCAACATAGCCTAGACCTTCCTTACCCTTGTGGGGCACTCGCTCATGAAGAGGAGTAGTGAGTGTCCCCTTGCCTTTATCAAGGGAGGTCTTGGGCTCGGTTGCCATGGAGGGAACAAACAAGACCCTAACTTTATCCTTGACAACATTTGCATTAGTATTCAAAGGAGTAGAAGTACTAGGTTTCTCAAGAGTAGATATCCGAGTTTGGAGTTGATCACAAGACTTGAGGAGACGTTCGTGATCACTTGTCAATAGCTTGTGAGTATTTTCAAGTGACACGAAGTCTTCGCAAAGTCTAGCATGAGCAACTACAAGCTCGGACTTTTCATTTTGCACAATTTTACATTTAGCAAAGTAAAGATCACGATCCTTAGTGATCTTAGCAAGTTGCTCCTTGAGGAGAGCATGAGCTTCTTGTGCATCTTCAAGAGAGGATTGGAGGGACACCTTAGTGTGTGCATCCTCTCTCTCAATCTCACCTTTTAATTCAAGCTCATCCTCAAGCTCACCTATACGACTCATAATTGAGCCAAAGTGTTTTTTTTCTTCTCCTTGCAAGTTAGTCATGAATTTATCAAAAGCAATAATTTCTTCCTTGACTTCTAGGCTCATACCATCATCAATTTCATGGGATATGGAGGTAGGGGACAATTTTACCTCGGATGTCTTTGCCATAAGACATCTTGCATTCTTGATGATGGGGCTCTCGCTTGGTGAAGAGAAGAGTGACGGAGGTGTGGACGAAATGGCTAGTGCGGCCACTTGCGTTGGGGTATCCTCCTTATCACTATCTTCATCATCGGTGGGATATTGCTCTTGAGTTACCAAGACAATCTTTTGGTTCTTCTTAAAGTAGGGCTTCTTCATGGGCATGGGCCCCTTGCCCTTCGTCTTGGCCACGAGCCTCCCACCATGATCCTCTCTTCTTTCCCATGGGCAATCTGCAACAAAGTGGCCTTTGTCATCACAATTATAGAAAAGCCTTACCTTGTTGCTTGGCTTTCCTCCATTGGAGGGGAACTTCTTGTCAATCCTCGCTTTGGCCCTTCCGGGGTTCTTCCAAGACGTTCTTGCCGCAAGACCCATGTGTTGAGTAAGAGTACTTGAGAGAGTCTCACTAGATAGCTCGACTTGATCATCATACTCCTCTTCATCCTCTTCTTCAACGGTGGCCTTCAAGGCAATTGAGGCATGCTTGTGCATCCCTATGGCTCTAGCTCTTGCATCTTGTGCAATCTTGGAGGCCACCTTGTACGCGGTCATCTCTTGCATGACTTCATTGGATGTAATCTTCGCGAAGTCATGTCTCCCTTTGAGTGTCTTCAAGTCTGTTTCCTCAAAGGGCAAGAGAGCGGTCACGAACTTCCTCTTGATCCAAGCGTCATCAATGTAGACCGCCCCGAGGTTCTTGAAGGTGTTAGCAACCAACACCAACCTCCCGTACATGTCCTCATGACTTTCTTCATCCAACTTGTAGAACCCTTCCACCTCATTGCATAAGGCATCATACCGGTTCTTCTTCATGCTCTCATTCCCGACGAAGATGTCGGAAAGAGCATTCCAAACTTCTTTGGCGGTGGAGAATTGTTGAATGAGCGGCATGTCCTTCTCTCCAACGGCCATTTGGAGTTGATGAAGAGCTGTGGCGTTGAGTTGGCTATCAACCACCTCTCTTCTTGTCAAGATGGTTGGATCATGGGGCTTGAATCCTTTTTCAATGATGCGCCATAGCTCAATGGAGGCACTACATAGATGAGACTTCATTAGAAATTGCCATTGAGAGAAATGAGTAGGTTTGAGCTTAGGAGGATCACTTCTAAAGTTTACATGAGGGTGAGGGATAGGAGGGTTAGGAGAGTAATTATGGTTAACATTATGAAATTCCTCTCCTTTGGGGGTGTAAGAGGAGCTAGGTGATTCATCCTTTTCCGCCTTTCCGGGGGAAGCACTTGGAGGAACATCTTTGGACCAATCCGAAGATAACTCCTTAGAGTTCTCACTATGCTCCTTAGAAGGTGGAGAGGGAGAAGTAGCCTCAGGCTCCTTAGACTTCAAGAGTGTCATGAGCATCTCATTCATCTTGAGGAGTTGGGACTCCAAGGACGATCTCATATCTATAAGATCGGCCATGGTTGCCTCTTTGGCTAACGCCTCCTTCTCCGCCTCTAATTTCTCACGGGGGGCCCTCTCGGCATCGGATTCCGTCATCGTTGCACTTAGGCGGTTAAGCCCTTAAAAGTGAACAAGGCTATGATACCAATTGAACGGGAATCCGACACCTAGAGGGGGGGGGGGGGGGGGTGAATAGGTGCTCTAACAAATTTTAGGTTTTTTCAAATTTAGGCTCAACACAAAGGTAAATTCTCTAGATATGCAACTATGGTGAATTTACCTAAATGACAACCTAAGAAATAACAAGATAAATAAGCTAACAAGACAAGCAAGTAAAGGAGTAAGGATAAGGGGAACCGAGTGAAGCACGCGGAGACGAAGATGTAATCCCGAGTTCCACCCAAGGGTGTACGTCTCGTTTGGAGAGGTGTGCGCTATCAAAACAGGTTAGCCGCAACGCCACAAAGGCTCACCTTCTTCTCCGATGAATTCAACCACAAAGGTTGCGAGTTCACCTTCCACTATTGATCCCCTTTTAGGGCGGAGATCGAACCCCTTACAAACGCTTGAGGCACGCACCCACAACTTAATTGGGGGCTCTCAAGATGACCACAAAAGGTCAAGGACCACAAAAGGTCAAGGCAACACCAAGATTACAACAATGGTGAACTAGGTTTTCCCACCGGAAACCCTAGCCACGAAATCCCCAAGTGAATGGGGAGGAAATGCAAATCCCTTCGGTGAAGATGTAGATCTGGGCCTTCTCCTCCAATCCTCCAAAGATCAACGAATTTGGGTGGAGGGATTGGGAGATCTTGATGATTTGAGCTTTCAAGAATAGTAGGAGAGAGAAAATCTGAGAGCTGGCTGTTCTTGAGTGACTGAGGGGTTATTTATACCCCCTCCCAAAATCTGGCCGTTGGCTGTCTCGATGACCCAGAAATTCCGGTATAAGTGACTCGCGGAAATTCCGAGTCACCCGGAATATCCGGTTCTATGAAATATCCGAGCTCAATTTCCGGTTGAGATCAGAACGTTTTCGACATCTTGACTTAGCCAAATTTCTTCAAGTTTCTGAGGGTTGCTCGGAAATTCCGAGTCAGTGAAATTTTCGAGCAGATTTTCCGGTTGGAGTCAGAACGTCTTCCTCTCCTTTCCTTAGCCAAATTCTGGAGTGGTTTTCTGGGTGACTCGGAATTTCCGAGCTGATGAAATTTTCGAGTTGATTTTCCGGTTGAAGTCAGAACCACTTTCTCTTCTTTCCTTAGCCAAATCTGGAGTGGTTTTCTGGGTGACTCGGAAATTCCGAGTCAATGAAATTTCCGAGTTGATTTTCCGGTTCGAGTCAAAACCACTTCCGAACTTTTCCTTAGCCACTTTTCTGGTAGAAATAGGAGACCCGGAATTTCCGATCCTGGAAATTTCCGGCTCCAATATTCCGGTTCTGGGGAGAATTACAGAAACTCTTTTTCTTTACATTTTGGCTTTGGAGTATGTGATATGCAACTCACACAAACTGAAATACTTAGCAATAGGATTAGTACATCATTGATATTGTTGACTAACACTCAAAACACTAGGGATTAAGAAATGTTCTTTCACGACGGCCTCCAAGAAATGTTCGAGGTTGGCGTCGGTGACGGCCAACCCGTCGTTCACCTTTTCCGCCGCGGCAGCGCGATCGCGTGAAGAAGATCTGGATTTGCGGGACTGCATGGCGAACCGTAGGCTGCGACGAGAAGGGATTTTACTTCCAGATCGGGATGATCCACTAACCTCTCCGTCGGTTTCTTGGGTGTGAAGGAAAGATTCAGATCGAGCGTTTGTTTGGGAGGGAGGGAAGCAGACCAGGACTGCTCTGATACCACCGTGTCAGGTATTGGGATAGCCTAACATCTGATACAAAGAAGGAGGAAGGAGTTGGAGCTTCAGTGCTCAGATCTGATACAAGAGGAAAAATAGGAAAGCTTAAAGGAAGAACAGGAAATACAAAACTAGGGTTTATATTATGCGTGTCCTCCCAACCTCCCACTTCTGCCCTTTTATATCGAAAGAGCGGGACCACGCAGTTAACGTTAAGTATCATTACAGACTTAAGCGCGATTAGCACGGGAAAGTAAAACAGGTAATGATCTTCAAAAAGGGGCACATCGCAGCCGTTAGATCTTGGCGATGAACCGGTATCTGTGTATCTGGGCCGCACGCTGTTGTCGGGCGGCCTGTAGGTCATATGTCTCTTGTCGTCTGAACTGAAGAATGTCGATGATCCTGACACGTCGGGTCGGCGCATCCTGAGTGGAGAGCAGAAGCACCCAGCGGCGGCGGAGCCTTATTCTAAAAAAAAAAGGGGCGGCGGAGCCCGCCCGAGAGAGAGGTGAGGAGCCCTGCTTACTTCTCATCCTGTCCTCCTTCCTCCGGTAGCTCCTCGTTTTCTCCCGGCCTGCCTGCTCTCTCACGAAAGTCCAAGAAATCAAAGTTGCCTCTTGAGACCCCCAATCTCACCTTGCCGCGTTTTGCCTGTCAATTTGGATCACGCGGCGGCGGCAGCCATGCAAACGTCGGGATCTACTCTTCCAGCGTCGTTCCGGGACCGCACCGTCGAGTTTCGCTCCGCCGTCGACAGTGCGCGCCGCCACGCCGCCGCCCCATCGTCCAGCGGCGGCGGAGCGCCCCTCGACGGCGCATGCGCGTCGGTGCAGTCCGAGTTCAACCGCCGCGCGTCCAAGATCGGGATCGGGATCCACCAGACCTCCACCAAGCTCGCTCGCGTCGCACAATTGACGAAGAGGACATCGTCTGTTTTCGACGACCTGACCTTGGAGATACAGTAGTTGGCCGCATGCGTTACCAAGGATATTGGTGCTTTGAACGATGTTGTCATGGACCTTCAACAAGTTCTATGCAATTCATCACAGGATGAGAGAAGCGGTAATAATAATCCTTGGTCCAAGGATGAAAAAGATCACTCCACCATTGCTGTGGACAGCCTTAACAGGCGCCTCATGGACGCAACGAAGGAATTCAAACAAGTTCTGACCGTGCGGACAGAGAGCTTGAAGGTTTTTTTTAGCTACAAGGCCCTTTATTGCCCGGCTTTGAAATTAACAAGGCCACCAGGTTCGCCAACACGATACACGCTGCAGCATACAGCTTAGCCAAAGGAAAACCGACACACGACTGCGGCATACAGCTTAGCCAAGAGAAAAAGCGACAAAGTTCTGGGGCATACGGCTTAGCCAAAGTAAAACAAGCTAGCGAATCGAACTAGCCACGCCGGCCTGGAGAGGTAAGAGGTTCTCCGCGTGGATTCTCCTGAGTGCCGCGTAGAGGGTAGACACCGCCTCCCTATCCACCGGCAAGAGAGCGGGGGACCAAGCCTGTAAGAAGATCAAGGTTTTAAAGATAATGTCAGCCGGTTGCCTGATGAATTTCGCCTCAATGGCACCTTTATTCTGAATCTGCCAAAGTGCCCAAGATTGGGCAGAGAACAAGAACCAAGCAAGACGTTTAGGAGCCGTTGGGGTGGAAGCAAGGATTGCAAAAAACTGAGCGACATTGGCGGGGCACCAGGGCCTCCCAACGACCTGGCGAAGCACGCTCCACGCAAATGCCACAGGCGAACAAGCAAAGAAAATATGGGAGGCATCCTCCTCCAAACCACAAATCACGCAATTCCCGTCTGAGGGTCCGTGTCTGGTTGCAAGCTGGATACCCAAGGTAGTCTATCCAGAATTAGTTGCCAAGTGAAGATTTTGATTTTTAGCGGGAGCTTGGTTTCCAGACTTGTTGAAATTGAACGACCGAGGCTCCCTGCGAAAGCTTCTTGTACATCGAGTTAACTGAGAACTGGCCAGATTGTTCCAGCGACCAAGACATCGTATCATGGTCAGCTGACAGGGTAGTATTGGCAATGATCTCCATCAGCTCGTCCCACTGCCGGGCCCCTACCACATCCAGCGAGCGTCTGATGCGACAGCCTAGAGTCACTACCTGCTGAACCGAAGCTCGCGGCTCCTTGCAAATGCTAAAGATAGTAGGAAACCGAAGGCGAAGGGGGCCCTCCCCCGTCCACCAATCTAGCCAAAAACTAGGCTTGTGTCCACTCTGGACATGGTGCATAGCGCCCAGCTTGAACAAATCTTTAATTTTGTGCAAGCTCAACCAAAACTACGAGCCCCCACGGCTGGAGCAAGAGAAAATGTCTCCAGTACGAGTGTACTTATTTCTGATGATCGTCGCCCAGATCGAGTCATCCAAGAGGTAAAGCTTCCAGATCCATTTTAGAAGAAACGCCTTATTCATGAGTTTGGAGTTAATGAGACCTAGCCCACCGAAGTCTTTGGGCCTACAAACTGCAGGCCAGTTAACCGTGTGGTACTTTCTGTTTGGGCCCGATCCCTCCCAGAAGAAACGACCTCTATGAGAGTCCATTTGGTCGTGCACTCCATCTTGGAGCAAGAAAAGGCCCATGGCAAACATCGCGATACTGGAAAGGCAGGAGTTGGAAAGGATGAACCGTCCTCCCGAGGACAGGAATCTTCCAAGCCAAGGTTCCACTCTTGCTGCGATTTTCTGAATAAGGAAGAACCACTGCTCGATGGTCACTTTTTTGTTTGAGATTGGCAGCCCCAGGTAAATGAACGGGAAGTGCCCTAGCTTGCAGTTGAGCCGCTGGGCAATGCTCAACTGAATCTCCTCCTCGGCCTCCAAAATGAATACCTCACTCTTATGATAGTTTATTTTCAGCCCGGACATGTCTTCGACACATGAGCAAGAATTTGAGCTTGGCAATGGCTGCGTCGTTAATTTGGATCAGAATTATTGTGTCATCCACATACTGGAGATGGGTGACCTCCCCCCTCCCCCCCCCCCCCCCCCCCGGGATCAAGTGCGGGACCACTCCCTGAATGTGGCCCGCATAGTGGGCAGCGGAGAGCATTGCCGAGAGAGCTTCCGCAATAAAGTTGAAGAGAAAGGGTGGAGAGAGGGTCGCCCTGGCGCACCCCTCTCTTGTTCCGGAAGAAAGGGCCCATTTCCCCGTTGATCGAGATCGCAGTCTGGCCTCCCGAGACCAGCTGGGAGATGCAGTGAATAAAGCCGGCGTCAAAACCCTTGCGACGGAGGACTTCAGCCAGAAAGTCCCAGATCACTCTATCATAAGCTTTTTCGAAATCTAGCTTCAACAAGATGCCCTCTGACTTCTGCTTTTTCAATTCGTGAACTATCTCGTGAAGAGCCAGCACACCGTCTATGATGAACCTCCCCCGAATAAAGGCAGTCTGGTTGGGGATGATGATCCTATGCGCAATGGAGTCTAAACGTGAGGCGAAGGCCTTGGAGACAATTTTGAAGATCACGTTGATCAGCGCAATTGGGCGAAATTGGAAAATCTGGTCCGCTCCCGGGACTTTAGGAATGAGGGATAGCACCCCAAAATTAAGACGAGAGATATCAATCCTCCCTAGGATGAAATCGTTGAGAATCTGTAGGACCCCATGTTTAACCAGCTTCCAGCACTTCTTGAAAAACGGGACAGGAAACCCATACGGCCCCGGGGCCGTGTCAGATTTCATCTCCGAAACCAGTTTGTCAAGTTCCTCTGCCGAAAAAGTTCGGGACAGCCCTTCGTTGTCCGCAGCGTAAGCCTGGTGGGCAACACCCCATGTGTGAGCCGCCAGGCCGCACTACCTAGTGGTGTCCGTGCCGAGAAGCTCGCGGTAAAAGCCATAAATGTGTTCTTGAAGCTCCGTTTTGCCTGAGATGGGGCCGTTCTCCGAAACTAAAGAAGAAATATTGCACCTCCGGAGTTTTCCATTAGCGACCGCATGGAAGTAAGATGTGTTAGCGTCCCCCTGGAGCGCCCACCGGATACGCCCCCTTTGGCGCAAGTACTCCTCTTCCACCCTATAGACTTTAAGAAGTTGATCTTCCAAGTGAAATCTGAAGGCCCACCCCTCGTCCTCCAAGGCAGCTACATCTGCCCTAGAATCAATGGCTTGGATACCCCTAAGCAAATCAGCCTTTGTGATCCTGGACTGCCGGCCAAGGTTGCGGCTCCAGCCCCGTAGGTATTGTCTAAAACCGGCTGACATGGATGTCCACCAATCCACACAGTCCCGAGATCTAGCGTGTCTCGCCAATCGCTCCCAAGTGACCTCCAAGGTGCCAGTGAATTCACGCAGCTCAAACTAGCCCGTCTCGAAGAAGAACCTATTACTTCTGATAGGGGGGCCCTCCCCCGTATCAAAAATCAGTGGCGTATGATCTGAGCCCAGGCTAGTTTCCGCAACGAGCGAGCAAAGTGGGAAAACCCCTTCCAGACTAGTAGAGATGAAGACCCTGTCAAGAACGCAGCGGACCGGATTGGACCGTCTGTTTGACCAAGTGTACCGCGCACCCGAGCGGGGGACTTTGATCATGTTCCAGTTAGCAATGTGCGCATTGAAGAGGTTTGCCCTTGGCCAGTTAATTCTATCGTTGTTCTTATCCTCGCTGCCCCGGATGAGATTAAAGTCGCCACCCATGATCGTGGGGTGGGCTAGAGTGGCGATCTTGCTTGAAATTTCCCCAAGGAAGGCTGCCGAGTTGTCGTGGTTTGCAGGCCCATAGATCCCCAAGAGTTCTAGCCTGCGGTTGGACTGGCGATGAATTACCAAAAGACGGATAAACCATTGACCCCTGTCAATTTGGCCAACTTCAAACATACTATCTCTCACCCCCATGATAATGCCTCCTGAGTGCCCAGACGAAGGCAGCCAACACCAGAAAAATTTCTCTCCTGACTCCAGCCCATGGAGCTCTAGGTCTGAGAAATCATGTTTAATTGTTTCTTGAAGGCACACCACATCATTTTTTTTGTTGCGGAGCGACTCTTTGAGCAGGGTTCGGCCGCCCCGAACCCCGAACCCGCGGATGTTTAGGAAGGCACAACGCATTAAGAAACAGGCCCTTTCGCCCGTGCTTGGCGGGTGTAAGGCTTACGAGCATTTGGTGGCGGTTCATATTTCTTTCGGGGCCTCCTAGAGGGGCCAGCGAAGCTGACCTCCAACAAAGTGTTGTCGACTTCCACTTGCGCCCCTTGCGCCGAAACGAAGTTAGTCGTGGCCCCTGCCACAACCTCCGCTTGCTGGTTTATCTTCTATGTTTTCTTTTCCTCCGCCAAGTTGGCCTCAGCCTTAGCCCTAGCTAGGGCAAGTTCATCCTGAGCAACCTCTCGAGCCCGAAAAACCGATAAAATGGCCGCAGGGGGGCCTGCGGCCGCATAAAAAAGAATAGAGCAATCTTTGGCAACCGAAAGCAGTTGGTCGTTGGAAAAGGCGTCAAGAACAGTAAAGTCGGAGAGGGATAGAGTACCTGCGCCGCCTTTTTTCTCCTTCGTGCGTTGGATGGCTCTCTCTAGGACGGGTCCCTCGGTGCGTCTACCCCCACATGCGCTCTTGAGCTGGGCGGAGGCCGGAGAAGCTTGGACCGTTTGGTGCGCGGCGCCCGAGTGACTGCCGCCGCCAGAGGCGTGACCGCACCCTTGTCTTGAAGCTCGAGGCCGGGCCTGCGCGCGCCACCCGACTCGGCCGTGAAGTCCAGAACCATGTGCGCAAGGCTGAGCGAGGTCCTAAGGGATGGGCGGTCTGCATTAGCTTTGCTCCTGCGTTCCCTCGCAATTGCTTCTTTGCGCTTCGCTTCTGAGCTGTTTTTCTCCGGGGTGCAGAACGAGGGCCCTCCCTCAGCAAAATTTGTGTTCACAGATGGGGACGCATGGGGTGTCGTCACAGTTGCAGTGGTGATAGATGGTTCCTGAACCTGAACCTCAGCTTCTTTTGGGGGGGGGGGGGGGGAGCACGACGGTAGGGTTCGGTGCCTCACTGAAGGCCTCCTTGTTCTTCTGACTTTTGGGAGGGGCCGCGGAGTCCTCAGGCATTCTTGTGCCCAGAAAAGAGCCATATTGGTTAATGCGAGGAGATTCGAGGGTGGGTCTGACAAGAGGTGGAGCTGAGGCAGATTTGAGGCCACCTGCCTTCCCGCGATCTCTGAGTTTAGTGCCATCGGCTTTCTCCCGCGAGCCGTGCACACCACGACGCCCATCCCAGTCTTTAGCATCTTTCTCCTCCTCTGAGTCGAGCAGCTCGTCATCTTCATCTTCCTTGTCTTTCCCTTTTCCATTGCTTGGAGGGGGAGGGGATGGGGGTAGAAGTGAGTCTGTAGGCGCCCTCTCCCTAGGCATCTCTCTTTCAACCGAGACCAAGAAGCTCTGACCAATGACAAAGAGGAGGATGGATTCCACTGGCTTTGCGTCCGCGCGGATGCCAAACTTCCATCGGGCGTCCCACCGGACGCGAAGCCACCATCAGCTTGGAGGAAGATCTGTAGGTAGGTGGGACACCCCGAAGTCTCATCTAGACTTCCTCTAGCGACGTGGAGGCTTTCTCGTCAGTGGAGCCCTCCATCACTAGCGCACGCGCTTTGGAGAAAGGTAGGCGGAGGCTCCCGCCCCGAATTGCCATGCGAAGGTGCCCGGCTGAAGGGAAGATCATAGTGAAATCTGAGTCACGATGCTTCTTTACTTGCCACTCCCAGCTTTCGTCCACCAAGTCTTTAAATTCTGCTTCAATCTCTGCCGCCGACACGATGGCTCCATCCACATACAACGTAGCCGCATTGGGTATTTCTTTCTCTAAGTCCTCCTCTGGGATTTCAAGACACATGAACCCAATGCCATCTGCCCCGAACCCCGCCCAGTAGGGTTCGTGCCGGTTGCCGACCACCGTACACATTGCTAGAAAGTGACCTTTGGTCTTGCATTTGACACAATACGACTCCTCAGTGCAGTACACTTGCATGTGTCCGGGTTGGCCGCATTTGTAGCAGGTTAATTTTGACAAGTCCGGTGGTGGCGGGAGCACCCCTGATCCCTGACCAAGTCTGGCTCCCCCGGCCGAAGAAGAAGGTGCGGCAAGGTTGGACGAGGATGAAGGGGCACCACGCTTGGGAGGGGCACGTGGGGGGGCCCGCCCCCCGTCCAAACTCTAGACCATGCGGCAAGGGTGCGCCGGATCTGGCGGCCCAGCGTCGATCTTCCTCCTCCCGGGGTGCACGGCGTCGGTCTTCCTCGTCGCGGGCAGCGCGGTGACGCTCCTCATCAGCCCGAGCTCGGCGAGGGGAGAGGTCCCTCATCCGTTCGTCTTGTTGACGTCGGTGCTCCAGGTACTCCTGGTCAAGGCGCGTGAGGAGTTCCCGACGGTCCCCACCGCCCGAGTACTCGTCAAAGCTCCTCTTTCCGCGGCGGTCGTCCTCCCGGAGCGGCATCACAGCAAGGCTGGGGAGGGGGTTGGAGGTTGAGGGTGGCAGGAGGATTTTGACTCGAGAGATATTGCGGCGGACGTCTCTTGGCGGCGCCAGAAACCCTAACTTATTGTCTAGGGTTAGGGCAGGCACCCAACGCCACAGATAAGTACCCCCAGAGATGGGCCTTGTTGGGCTATGAACACAGGTTGGGAGAGGCCCACACCCCAGGGGTTTTTCTGGCGACGTCTGGGCGAAACATGAGTCCAAACTGGGCCGGACGCGAGGCCCCACCTGCGGGCCCAACCAACTAGCATTGTCGTCCTCGCTTGTCAGCAGACCCGCGCCGCCAGGAAACCCTAGCAAGGTTGGCGGCGGCAAGACCACGGCTGCACAGCGCCCTCGCTGCTCCGGGAACGAAACCTCGAGGGCTCCCATGCGGAAGAACGCCCATGCGCTCGTCTGCTGGGAGGGCGGCGTTGGAGTTGAAGAGGACCAGAGCGGGGGGAAGTTGAGCACACACCAAGACGGCGGTGGCGGCGGCGCACCACCCACCTCCATCGTTGGCAGCGAGGAAGCCCCCAGGCTCCGATCTTCAGGTTGGACGGCGTCGGACTTCGGGCAACCCATTGCCGCGAGTATGACGTCACCCAGCGCCCGCAGCGGCAAACACGAGACCGGCGACGGCGGCTTGTTGGCGTCTGAGACAAGGGAGCGGCCGTCCTAGTCGGGGTCGAGGTCTGCAAGCAGGGAGAAGGCACCCCCGACCTTCCCCAAATCCAGGGAGGGCTTGGGCGCGGCGCGCATCCTAGCGCGGCGTGGCGGCGGCCGACAAGGGAATCGCCACTTCAATATATCTGGCCAAACGGGCGGCCCGGCACGGCACGTCCCGTGCCGGCCTCGGCACGACCCACGAGCGGCACGACTGCATTCGTGCCGTGCCGGGCCGGCCCACGTGCTGCGATGGGCCTCCGGGCACGATCACGCCGGCACGCGGGCGGCACGGTCGGCCTACGAGATGGCACACCGGAAAAAAATTAAAAAAATTAAAAAACTTAAAATAAATTAAAAAAGGGGGGCAAAGGTGACATGATTTTGAATACTTTTATTAAGCTGGCAAGCCACCTCATTAAAACCTTCCAGTCCCGTGCGGTACCCTCGAAGGAAAAGAGTGCTTCTAGAACTTGCTACTTTCCAACTAATTATTCATATTACAGACGATTATGGAACTCTTCTTGCCGCCGCAAGTCGGTGCCTGTTGAGGTGACGCTCCAAGTGACCGGTACCATTTCTCGGGGCGGCGCCGAGGATCATGTTGCACTCCGGCCACTTGCACAACGCTTGGTGTCTCACCGTGCCATCTTCGAGTGTCACAAGAGGATACTCGAAATGACGCTCTGTCCACACCGGTGAGATTCGCCGCTGCCTTTCCGGCTCTGGTACCGGGATACTACCACCATAAGGATGTGGGTGGGGAGGTGGATGCTCCATAGGATGAGAAGTGTGAAATGACAAATGTGGGATGAGTGTGAGACTGTGAGAGGATACAAGTGTGTGATGAGTGTGAGAGTAGAAGTATGAGTTATGAGGTGTATTTATAGCACGAAGATAGAAGTGTGCCATGTCCATCCATACCTAGCAGGATAAATGTGTCTTGTGTGCCTAGCATGCCCAGCAGGAAAAAGAGTGATATAGAAAAGGTAAAAAAATACAAAAATGACAAAAATAGGGACAAAGGTGATATGATATAAATATTTTTTATTAAGCTAGCAAGCCGCCTCATTAAAACCTTCCAGTCCCGTTAGGTACCTGGAAGGAAAAAGAGTGCGTTTGATACTTGCTGTTGTCCGACCTAATTGTTTATATTACATACCAAGTTCAGTACAAGAATAAAAAAGAAAAATTACAAAAGGATAAGAAAAATTATTATTCAATCTTCATCATCGATATGAAGATACTCTAGAGCGACAGTCAACTCAGGGTCCTCCGGCATGTGCTGGGTTCTTCTCACTGTCCGATCGCGATCTTTTACCGTCATCAAACTCTTCACCATATCAGGATGGAGACTAGCTCTTCTTGGCTCTAAAACTCTTCCGCTTAGACTGAATGCTCCCTCCGACGATGTTGTTGACACTGGAACAGTTAACACATCACGTGCTAGAATGGAAAGCACGGGATATGTTTGTTTGTGATCACGCCACCACTCCAAAATGTTGAAGTCATCTTCATCTTGGACGGCCAGCGGACGGTCGTTGAGGTAAGCTGCTAATTCATCCCCGGCGGCGCTGCTTGAACTTCCACTAGCGGAGCTGGCGAACATCTTGAATATGGTCTTCTTCTTTCTGGGCCGTTGGGCTTTTGTAGGCCGGCGTGGATGAACTGTCCCTGCAAACTTATTCTCGTACTTGTCGTACAGATCAGCGAGCTTGCTCTTAATTGTAAATTGGTATTGACTATAATCACAGCTAATGCAATAGTTAAGAGAGATAAAGCATCACCGAACCCCTCAATTTTAGCCCTCGGGTCCAAAATGAATGCAAAGGCACATAAATCAGGAATTTATTTCCAATATTTTATAAACTTTGCTTTCATTTTTTAACAACCTCTCTTAACTTAGGATCATTTTCATGTGCTTTTAGGTGATCAGCAAGGAAATAAATTTTATGCACTAGTAGAGGAGTTGTGGGATAATAAACCCCAGACAATATGTTGGTTGCATCATAAAGAACTTCTAGAAATTTGGTTGCATCATAAAGAACTTCTAGAAATTGCATGACCATGTTTGCAATATCCCAGTCAGCATCACATAAAAAGATTGTCCTGTGTGAATTTGCATTAACAAATGTGGTAAACATTTGTTTATCACGGATCAAATCTCTAATCATTATGTATGTAGAGTTCCATCTAATGCTCATATCTATATTATAGACATGTGATGCCGCTGTAGCCGCATCACACCAGCTCTTACACTCAGCTAGCCGTGGATTCGAAGCATTTAAAAAAACAATGCCACTTCTAATTTTTTTCAATGGGTTCGGCGAGATGTTTTAAAGCACATTTAGCAATTAGATTAATAATATGACATGCACAACGTTGATGGAAAAGATGTGCTGAGGCATAACCACTAAGTATGGGACGAATATCATCCATTGTGGTGGTATTATTTGAAGCATTATCTAAAGTTATTGCAAACATCTTATTCTCGAGACCAAATTCTTGCACGACATGCAAGATTTTATCAGCAACTGCTCTACCAGTATGTCTAGTATCCATTAATTCAAATCCAGTGACCGCTTTTTTTAGTTCCCAAGAATCAGTGGTCACGTGATGAGCTACAACACTTAGATAATCTTGTTTAGCTCTACCGCTCCATATATCAGATGTTAATGAAACGGAAAATGTACAGTTTGCAAACTCATCTTTTATTTCATTTTGCATTTTCTTGGCTAGTTTTCTCATATCCCTAGATGTAGTTTGCCTAGAAACTGGATGATATTGTGGATTATGCAAGTTTGAATCCATTCTACAACAGCGGAATACTCCCCAAAACCAAGCGGTAAATCATGTGCAGCAATAACATGACATAGTCCTCTACGAGATTCAGTAGCATCGTAGTTGAAGTTCCTTACCTGGCCGTCGGTGACGTAAGGTAGATCCCCTTGTCTTCTCGCTGACGTCTGTGAGTTCACCACCCGGTGCCTGTTGAGGTGCCGGTCCAAGTGATCGGTACCATGCTTCGAGTCGCCGCTGAGGATCTTTCCGCACCCCGGCCACTTGCACACCGCTTGGTGTTCCACCTTGCCATCTTCGACTGTGTTAGCACGGTACTCGAAATGGCTCTCCGTCCACAACCTAGAAGTTCGAGCCCTCTTTGTGCCGGTAGAGGTAGAGGCCGTGGGGGCGGTACTACTCGAACCACCTTGGGGATGTAAATTGGGGTGTTTTATCGGTTTCTAAGTAGACGTAATCTTCGGTGGTAAGTCCTAAAAAACCTATGGGAAAGTTGATCATCGGCTCCGGGATATACCCGTCGGGAACTGGGTTAAAGGGGGGAGGCGGAGGATCCATAGACATATGATAGGATAAGAAGTGTGGGAGGCGAAGTGTGGGATGAGTGTGAAAAATTCTGTGAATGAGGAGGCATATTTATAGCAAAAAATGTTCAGATGGGTTTAAAATTCAAATTTGGGGGAAAAAAACAGCTCCAACGGTCAGCTGGGCCTCATACGGGCCTACCATGCCTTTCCGACGCGGGCCCGACGTGCCTCGGCATGGCCCGACAAGCACAATGGTCGGCACACAGCGTGCCGCTGCGCGTGCTTGCCGTGCCTAGCGTGTCCCACGGGCCGCTGGCGGGCTGGCGTGCTGCACGGCGCGACGTGCCGTGCCCGTGGTGTTTCCGGCACGTTTCTGGCGTGCCATGTCGGGCCGGTCCACGTGCCCCAGAACGGAGCTCAGCACGAGCCCGCACGGGCCACGAGCCGACACGACACGATTGGTCGCGGGCCAGGCCGTGCTTGGGCCGTGCTTCAAAAAGCGTGCCTTGCCGGCCCGATTGGCACGGCCCGTTTGGCCAGCTATACACTTCAGTCGCGAGAGCTCCCCCGAGCCTTCGCCTCTCTCGGCGCTTGTAAGTCCGGGAGCCTTTGACTTCTCGGGAGGTTGGGGTTCATGTCAGCTGTCGAAGGTCAGAGCTTGAACGTTCATGAGAATAGAAGGCAATTGTTCTCCTCCTCCTCAGCTGCATCAAATACATTCATGCGTCCCTCTGACTCTGCACCTCCGGCACCATGGGCTGCAACTACGCCTATGTTTTAGAAGAAGAAGACCAATGGTGGTCATGGGGCATCATCATCGACTCCTGCATTCATGCAGCAGCAGTTGGCGGTACAACAGGACAGCTACATGCAGAGCAGAGCCAAGGCTCTTCAAAATGTAGAATCGACCAGACATGAGCTGAGCAACATCTTCACACAGCTGGCAACCATGGTGTCTCGGCAGGGGGAGCTAGCGATCAGAATCGATGACTACACCGAGGAGGCGTCAGCCAACGTCGAGGAGGCGCAGGGCCAGCTCCTCAAGCATCTCGACAACGTCTCGTCAAACAGGTGGCTCGTGATGAAGATGCTCTTCCTTCTCATGCTTTTCCTCATCATCTTCATTTTCTTTTTGGCCTGATGGATCCTCTTGTAGTTGTAGTTCCGCCTGGCCCCTGCAATCATGTCTTGCATGCACAAGTTTATCCTTTGTTTTTCATTATCAAAACTACCACCATGCTTGTACCCAATTATCACATTTTTTGCTCGGATAATGAGCGCTTGTCTAGCCCCATGTGGTGATGGTGATATAAATTACGAAAAGCTCAAATACCGATCTGCTACAATCTCGTGGTTATATTTTAACATGTAGGTATACGGTCTCGCGCTTGCCTCATCTTAATGTTCCGTCGGCGGGAGAAACCATTGTGTGTTTGTGGTGGCTGGTCGGTGGCGACGAGCTGCAAGACAAGCTCTGCCACTCAAACAAGCGGATGCGGCCTCGTGTTTAGTGAGCTCCAAGTGAAAATGTTGCATCGACCTCGGTTTGTACATGGCAACGCCCGATCGTTTTCGATGTATACCCAAAAGCCACTGATAATTAACATCTGATTTATAATTATGATTCATGATTCTATACTATAACTGATGTTGTGGCCAGTGGCGGAGCTCCCCTTAGGGTAAGGTAGGGCGTCCGCCCTACCTTGATTTTCCACCAAAAACTACATCTATATAGTCATTTGCATGAATGTATATGATTTTTCTTTCTTTTTTCCCGTTCTGGAAGAGATTAAAATGAAAGAAAGGCTAACTGGGCTAGTTCGAAGCTGCCTCAGCTGAGCTGGGCTTCGTGGGTCGCGCACTGAGGGGTTAGGAGAGACTCTGCGTGGCTGGACCTAGTCCTCCTCAACATGGCTTAGCTAGGTATATTCAAAAGAATTGATTTCTTTGCAATAAATCATCTAAAGTATTAATGTACCGACACAATTTCGATTTATTTGCATCAAATTTTTTGTTGATTAAGAGTTCGCCCTATCTCATTTTTTTTTCGTCCTCCCCCACTGGTTGTGGCTGAATGTGAGAGTCATAGAAATAGCTTATATCATCATCAGAATCTTTTCGAGATTTTACACACATCTCACGGAGATTTAGAAAATGTTTGTAACACCACTAAATGATATCAATGATTATAGCTAAAGGGTATATAGGGTTATGGAAGAGTTTTGAAGAAAATCCGAGAAGGGAAAAAGTGTCCGACGTCTACCGGATGCCCTTCAGTTGTGACACACTTGTGTGGCCAACTGCATGGGCTTAGGCCTGCCTAGGTCGGCGCATTAAGCCTCTTAGGATTTCGTTTTATTAGTTTGTGATTTTGGAAAGTCTCGTAGTTAAAGGAAAAGAGAAGAGGAAAAAAAGGAGTCCTAGTCCAAGTGGGATTGGGGCCCAACTCGAATTGGGAGGAGGTGGCGTGGCGACACCCTGTCCTAGGGCTAGGTACGGCCCATCATGGGGAGAGGAAACCCCTCCTCCCCCTCCCCATGTCAGACTCCTCTCTCCACCCACAGTAAGTGCCCACTCCCCTCCCTCTATGAATAGCACACACAATTACTCCTAAAAACACACAATTCGATATAAGTTTTTGAGATGTCCCCCCTCGATCTAATCTATCTCCCATGTGTTGGCAACTTCACCTTCATAAATACTAGTATAGGCTAAGGTCTCTACTGAACCGGATTTGACGAAGCGTGACTCTTAGAGGGATCTCAGAGGGGTCATATGTTTGATCCTTCGCTTGGTTGGATCCAGAAGGATGCACGAGGGGTCGGCCACATTCTCACCGCTACGCCTAGCCGTGAGCATTTTAATCGGGCTACATCAACTTCATCATCAACATCTTTCCCGCTACACGGTGTTGGTGTTGGTAACGAACAAGATCTTATCTTATTTTTTACTTATATCTTTATAGATAGATCTTGGGTGTTAGGTAACATGTGGCGTTTTATTTATTTATTGTTGCACAAACCTACATGTTGTCCCTTCTCTCTTTGAAGGTATTGTTGTGGAACCCCTTTGCCTAGTCGATGCTCAATCTATTCTCGTGGCGGGGTTTTTCCCGTCTTTGGCTAAGCAGTGCGCGGCATGGGCCGGCGTGGACGTCGGATGTCGCCTTTGATCTATCGCCTCCGCCTTTATACATTCAGGTGTTTACGTTTGGCTGTCGATTTTATTCGTTTGGGGTGTTTTTGTCGTCAACTAGTGTAGAGTCTGAGCTTGGGATCAGCATGATGTGTTTTGTATTGTATCGGTTTTCACCTATATTTTTTGTTATTAATTGGCCAATTTTTTTTATTCCATATCAATGCAAAATCAAAACTTTTGACTGGTTTAAATAAATAAAAAATTAGATCATTGTTCTCGTTCTTGAGACAACTTTGAACAGTGTACAGAATTTATTATGGGCAATGCCATTTGGTGCGTACGCATATGCAAAAGATCCAAATGTAGAAGAGTGCTGCTGCTGTCGCTTGCTGTCTGCAGAGTTGTAGCTCCTCTGAATCCTCAATTCACAGTTGAATTCCACCCCCATAACGGATCACCAAATCGATGTCGCGCTAGCTAGGCGTCGGGCCGGCGGATCCTGAGTGGAGAGCAGAAGCATCCGCGGCGGCGGAGCCCGCCGGAGAGAGAGGTGAGGAGCCCCGCTTACTTCTCAATCCTACCTCCCGTCCCATGTGCAGCTCCCTCTCCCTCTCCCATAGCTCCTTGTTTTCTTCCGGCCTGCCTGCTCTCTCACGAAAGCCCTAGAAATCAAGGTTGCCTCTTGAGACCCCCGATCCGCCCTTGCCGCGTTTTGCCTGTCAATTTGGATCCGTAACCAGATTTAAGGATCAAGGCTGAGATAATGTTGTGCACCAGAATTCGACTTTTTGTGTCTATCATACTTGTTTCCCTAATTTGTGTGCTATTGCTATTGCTGCGGCTGTACTGTTTTCCTTACCATTTCTTCATGTACCTTCCTCGTCAGCGAATCCCCCATTTTATCTTTGTTTTCTTGGTAGGCAGTCCGTAATAAGGAGGGATACATGTTGTATTGGCATTTGTACACGTTTGCATATCGCTATTGATGAACAGCAGAATTAGACCATAGCTCGTTCCCAGGTTCATTCTCAAGGCTGAACGGGAATCCGCTCTTCGGTCCTGCATCTAAACAGAGCCTAAACAGTTTAACACATTGTCAGCATGAAGAACAAATTGTACTTCAGTTTATTGCCATTGTGAACTTCTATGCTTTATACCGAAGTGCAAAACAATGCCAAGTCCGAGTGTTTCTAGCTCCTTAACTATTTAACACATTGTCAGACTAGGTTCTTTGCCAACAAGCAAAGTTGATCACAGGTTGAAATCATAGGGTCAGGTTTGTGGGAACAGCTTGTTTTGACAAAATTTGCATACAGTCTGGGGATTCAACTCTCTTCCCATGCCTGTGCTAAGCCTATCCTTGCATAACATGAGGCAGGGCATGTGTACACCTTACCATCTCTCTTTTGGAATGCTACTAGTTATGACTTTTGAGCCCCGTTCGAATTATGTACTGTCTTTTATGAGTATAACTTGTATCCTTCCTTTTTTTTTGCAAATGACATGTATTCGTCCTTTTTTTTGTGAATGTCTTGTATCCTTCCTTGTAGCTGCCTATCCTCGCATTTTATTATAGGCTTATAGAAGTAAAAAATGAAGACAGTAGATAGTAGATACATTAGGTCTTATAGGCCAGTTGATTTAGTGAATTTGTTCTTTCCTGTCAATCGCCATCTGACAAGCTGTAGTTGACACACCGGTGTCATGAGTCATGACTTATGCATTGCATGATTGCATCTCTTGTTTACTTCCAGCTAGAATGAAAGTCAAGATTCTCCAATGGCATGCGGTGGCTTCTTGGACATGGGACGCGCAAGACGAGACGTGTGGCATATGCAGGATGGCGTTCGACGACTGCTGTCCTGACTGCAAGTTCCCCGGGGACGATTGCCCGATCATCTGGGGCGCCTGCAACCATGCCTTCCATCTTCACTGCATACTCAAGTGGGTGAACTCCCAGACGTCAACCCCTCTTTGCCCCATGTGTCGTAGGGAGTGGCAGTTCAAGGGGTAAGGGGCATCCCAAATTAACTATGTCAGCCACAAGTGTTTTATCAGAATCTCCTATTCTGCTTGCAGAAACTAGACCTGGTGCATTGCTGAGGAATGTAGTTATGTTGTCTTAAATTTATCTCTGTAATAGGTTCTGGTTACCAGACTGGTGGCATCTTATATAAGCACACATTCCGAGTTGGTGGCCGAGAAAATGCAAGGATAAATTTGAAATGTCTAAGTAGCCTGAGATTGTAACAATCTTTCTGTCCTTGCTATTTACCTTCAGATGGTTTCCCATGTTGCAGCCACAGATAATTAATTTGGATCCCGTTGGATACTTGTTATAATGTGGAGATAACAACTAGTAGAAAGTAATACTAGCAACAGCTTTGGTTTGCTTATGCATATATTTGTTCTTGAGAACAGCCATACATGCATTAGCAGGTTTCAAGCTAGAACTAATGAACAGAAGATTTGAGGAACACCCACTAGGTTATACTATCTTGAAAAGTATCACATGGGATCAAGTTAAGCTTGCTGTTTGTTTCTTGCGACAATTATGCCTGCAGATATCATCAACGACTTAGATTATAGTATACAAAGTTAGACGATTTCTTAGGAGAAGAAGAAAATAGCTGTCACTCTTAGTTTGTGATTTTTTATTAATTATACTCAGTCATTCGAATGAACTATTATAATCTTTGTAAATTAAATACTTTGTGTTTGAGTTTGCTACATGCCCGTTTGTATGAAGTGTGTCGTCGTGCTCTCCTAAAAGAACTGTAGGGAGTTGAGATTTGAGGACATGGACACTTTGTATTGTATACACATCTGAATCAGTTCGAAACAGAGGGTTTTTATGGGGAATGAGACAGAGAGTGATTGGCAAAGCACCAGGATATGCTTCGAGTACTGCTTGTTTGCCCAGATTTGATCAATTCGCTAATTCAAAATTTCAAATATACTAGCAAAATAGCCGTGCGTTGCTACGGACAGAAAAAACATCTTATTATAAATAAATGTTAACACAATCCAAATTTTACGCAAAAATCGATCGTGATGCATAACCAGTTTTATAATTGACCGAGCTGCATAGCAATCATGTGGGTGTGTTACAATGGGAGGAGAAATATTTGCACTGTGAAGGCACAAGTTCTTATTGGTACATTTTTTAGTTGAAACTAATTAAACTCAATAGTTGATGTAAACAACATCAGCGGAAAGGACCTACCTCACATGTAGAGTTGTTGAGTTCTCCATAGTTAATAAGTTCATCATATTAAACCTGATAGTATCTCTTAATACCTCATCGTGGATGACGAGTACATAAATAATTATATTTTCATACATGCTGCTACAGATATGGCATATCTTACTCTCGCTGAGACTGAGTGCCAAGCATGGCCATGGAGACTGGGACATGGAGCACCCAACATGCTGGAATACACCTCTCGGCTAGAAGCAAATTGAGCCATCATGGAAGCATACTATAATTTCAAAAACAAAACAAAAAAACCTATATGCAGGCTTAATAACTGATATTTGCAGAACAAACCAAACCTATTCAATGCATGAGAAAGCTTTATTGTTTGTGGTGATATGCAAATAGTGCATATAAGTTAATTTGATCAATAATTTTCTTGTAAATTGATATCACTCATGATTTTGCGGTGATCCCTCGGTTGTAGTTTCTTTCTTTAATGGCTAACATCATGGGCCTGAGTTAAAGAAACTAATAATACTAAGTGCTATCAGACATGTACATTTGAAATTGCTTGAAATTATAACTGGAATGATGAACAAAAAAAGCAGAGAGATATTCAAGATTTCAAGTACATTTACAGTGAACTTTCATTCTGCACTGACCGACGACTGTATTTCATCATCCACTCGTGATTTCACGCTGATCCTGAAAACCAAGCAATGTTTATTGAATTAGCTTCAGATCATAGAAACCACGTTCATGGTGTGTGTAATTTTTTTCTGACACTAATAGCTTCAAATCATGCATTTGCTCTCTGTATAAAGTGATAATTTGAGGGAAAAAGTTAACCAGCAGAAAACATTGCAGTAACTGCATATGTATGTTACATGATAGTGCTAGCCATGAGAACTTGTTCTAGCAGGATGCCAGTGCTCTTGGGTAAATTACAGATGAGCTGAAAACTCCACACTCTAGTCTCTAGGTAGCAGTGTGCAAAAGGGAACATGTTTAAGAATAAAATAAATTATTAATCCACAACTTACATTATCATCCTGATATTAATACAGCCTTTTTTCCATTGATTATCGATAAAGGTTCTCCCTTTCTTGCTTGACCACTTAATCAGAACTGTTCACATTAAAACCGTTTCATGACGTTGAATTTGCCAATGCTAGGAAGATTGATAGGTACATGAACTGATTATTCCTAATGACTCATAAAATCATCTAATTCATTCCAACAAATGTGGAGGCGTGGAATAGAAAAGGTTAAATTGACGATTGAAGAATAACCTCAAACACTTGGAAGGTCGGTAGTGATACTAAGGCAGTAGCTAGCTGCTCAACAGTTGGAGGACTGCTATTAGAATTTGCACTTCTGATAATTCTGTATACAGGTAAGAATTAGTCCGACGCGATGCGGATGCCGTCGAACTCATTGACGAGCTTCCTCGCGTGCTTCCTCTTGGCTGCGACGGGATGATCACGAGCGCTGCCTCCTCCTTGTCCAGGTAGCTAGGTCTTCGTCGCAGCCGAGCTTGTCGATGGAGGCCAGCTTCTCCTGGCGACGCGGGCCTTGGCCGAGACCCTGATTTCACGGCCCGTGGTGCGTCGGAGCTTGACGAGGTTGCCTCGATGCGGACCTGCAGGCGGATGCGCTTGGCTCCGAGACCGCCCCTAGACCAGCGTGCCTCCCGCGCCCAGCAGAACAACCCGATGGTGACGGGCGTCGAGGAACGGATGACGCGCTGCCGGGACCGAGCGGAACCATTGCTTGACATCCGACAACGGATCTGTGGAGCACCGATTGAGATCCGACACCCATCGTGCCCAATCACGGAGTGGCTCCGGGGGACAGAGGCATGCGTCGCCGCTGTGGGAGCTCGAGAGGTGCACCTCGGTCGGCGCAGCAACGGAGCCTTCGTGCGGGGGACCGGTCGGTGCAGGAGATCCGGAGGTGACGACGGTGGGCCTTTGGGGCAGCGCCAGGAGTCCGGCCTCTGTCCAGGAAGCACGGTGGTCGAGGGGCTCCGTTCTGCGCCGAGGAAAGTGTTGGTGTCTGGGCGCGGCGGCGTTGGGGGCGTCGTCGACTACCATCCTGAAGGAGATATGCCCTAGAGGCAATTAATAAAGTGTAATCTCGTTTGTTCATAATAGGTTTTTGTGTCATGCTAGAACCGTATTAAGCGGAAACATTAATGCGGGTGTGATACGTAAACAACCAGGTCCCTAGTAGCCTCTATTAAGACTAGTTTCGTTGCGCGATTGATGATCGAGGTTTCCCGGTCATGGGGCATGGCGCCGGTCGGCAATGAGAGTCATATCGCTAGAGAGCGATGTGATGGACATATCCAGATTTGGAGAACGTAGTCGTTACGCCTTTGACCGTGAGATCAACTCTTGTTGTTATTCCCGGAAGATACTTTGATTGCACCAAACGTCGTATCTTATTTAGTATGACAATAACGGTGATACTTTTGGGTATCGGAAAGGAGTAGTTGAGACGAGGGGTCAAGAGCGGGATTTGCCAGTCCGCATAGCAGGATAGATACTCTCGGGCCCACTCGGTGAGATCATGTCTAATGAGCTTGCAAGCATGTGACTAGGTCACGGAGACATGAGATCATGAACGAGTAGAAGATAGCGTCGTCGGTAACGAGGTCGGGATTAGGTATGGAGATATCTATGGAACGACGCTCGGACGTGCTAAGTATCGCTATGGCAAAAGGTCTAAGACTTTACGTTCAGGTTTGATAGATGAAAGTCATTTTTTATATCTCAGGGATTAATTCATGGGGTCCAGGACTACGAGTTAGTCGTTGATCATTGAGGAATCTTGGTCATACCTGATATTATATCGAACCGCTAGGGTAACACACTTAAGGGGTTTCGACAAGACAACCGGAAAGGAAGGAGATCACCGGGAGCGTCCCGGGAGGGGTCCGATGGAGATCGGGCAGCGCCGAAAGAGTTTTCGGAGCTAGGAAAAATTATATATATTATGTTTGATATTAATTAGTGTTATTAATATGCAAATATGATTTTATATATTTATTTTCGAATTTATTTAGGCAGATTTCCCTAAATGGGCCTTCCGGACGAAAGAAGGCCCAAGAGGGGGGAACCCCCTTGGGAATTCGGTGGGGGCATGGAGGCCGGCCTAGGTGGGCCAGATGGGGCCCACCAGGGGGCCGGCGCATCCTCCTTGGCCGAACCAGGCTGTGGGATAGTCCCACATTGCCTGGCTGGCAAGGTAGGCTCCCCCTGGGAGCCTATATAAGAAGGGGCACCCCCAGCCTTTTAATTCACCAATTAATTCCCGATTTCTCTCTCGATCTCGTGGTTCCCAAGTTGGAGCCGCGCCGAGCAGAGCAAGGGGATCTCCTCCACCATAGCCCGCTGCCGCGCTCTGGTGTTCCGGTCCAAGTCTTCCGCTGCTCGTCCTGGACTGGAGCTTCGGAGGCCGTCGTCTCCATCGTACGTGTGCGACTCCCTGCGAGGTGCTGCGCTAGCGGTACTCGGAGGCCTGCTTCCTCTACGCGACCTTGAGGTCGGCTTCGTCGGTCTGCATCGACAACGTTTGTGCGGGAACGTAATCCCCGCTTTCGGTCTACAAGGGTACGTATTCCGATCTCCGTTCGTACTACTATATCTGCATAGAATAGATCTTAGCATGCTTTTAGGATATCGTCGGTAGGAAAAATTTTGTTTTCTGCACACGATCCCCTTCACATCCCGGGGCGTGGGTGGCTGTGGACGGCGGATGGAGTCGCGGGCCGGCGTTGGCGGCGGCGGAGTTCCCGTGCATGCGTTGGACGAGGATAACGTTTCAGCCAGAAAAACGGTTCGTTAAGTTATGGACCGCGTGTTCTATTTCAAACTTTGTGAGGGGCTAAAGTGTAAAACATGCACGACGTACGACCGGAATCCCCAGACATATTATATAGTAGAGATTCTGCTGGTTTGTAGCTTCAATCTTCTACGTACGTAGTAGTCTTGCATACAAACGATGAGGAGAAGAAATAGAATCAAGTATCCGTAGTCTCCACGCCTGCTCACACGGGTGTATTACGGAATTTGCTCTGCCAAACCTTCTCTCTATCCAAATAAAAATGGTAGGGAATGCACGCTTTCTCTTAACCATCCACGTTATTTAGGGAAGACAAAATTATAAGTTGTACAATGCATTATCTCTTGTTGCCATCCCTAGCAATTAATGAGAATTAATTATATTTTGGTAGGAAATTAAAGTTTTAAGAGAAGACAAGTGATACAATGGTGAAATTAGCCTTCTCTTATTTTGTAAGAGATCATCCCTTAACTAAGGGAAGACAACCTTCCCTTTCTTCATTCTCTCTCCGCCACCTAGACAATTATCCTACGTGTCAACGCTAAGAGAAGGCTGACGTCCCCATTGTATATGCCCTAAGACGAAGCCAGCTAAAGACGACTCGTACAAAGAAACTACGGAGACCCTAGCTCCAGCCCTAGCTAGCCGCGCACACAAAGTCACAAACCCTAGCTGGCCGTTCGCAGTTCGCCATGGAAACACGGAGCCGCAAGAAGAAGAGGGACATGGAGAGGAGGCCTATCTCCGAGCTCTCTGACGACCTCCTCATCGAGATCATCTCACGGATGCCCTTCAAGTCCACCCGCCGCTGAACGATGGCGCGGCGTCGTCTCCCACCCTGACCACGCCAAGAAACTGCCCCGGTCGATCCTCGCCGGCTTCTTCTACAGAACCGGCGATCTGTGTTGCCGGTCTACGGACCGTCATTACAAAAGCTTAACACTTAACAGGGAATTGGTGTCCTGGCATTGACCCCTCCCTGTCGTTCCTGCCGCCCAAGCACACGCATTGGGAGATTAACATTCGCATCTTGGACTGCTGCAATGGCCTCCTACTCTTCCAGTACTGGAGTCTGGACACATCGGAGAGATTGGGAATGTCCAATTGATATAGATAATTATTCAGGCAACACATTTTTCAGAGGGGTGCTATATTTATGAGAAACACAGTACAGACGCAGACGCTCACAAACACACACGTACAGACACCCCTATGAACGTACGCACGTAAACCCTACCCCTATGAGCACCTCCGAGAGACCGGTCCGGCAGATCTTGAGATTGACGAAGTCACCACAGGCGCCTCGCTGTTGACGGGTGATAAGGTTGTAGCCGTGGACATGGAAGGAAATTGTAGGGTCATTCATATTCCTATGTCAGATGACACTTGGTTGGCTCGTGACGTCTATGTATCTCACGGACAGTTGTATTTTGTAATCTCTAGTGCTTTTGAACTGTCAGTGTGGGATTTTGAAGATTCTGGTACTGAAAAATGGAACTTGATGCACAATGTGAGCCATATGCAATTGTTTGGAACAGAGGATTCGGAGCAGTGCTACGATATTATCATCCACCCAGAATACAAGGAGATCTCTATCTCTACTATATAATACGGCCTAAGGTGAGACGTCGTACGTCGCGGTTATTTTACACTTTAGTCCTTCAAGTTTTGGGAAATAAACCCGCGGTCCGTAACTGTAGTGAACCGTTTTTCTTTCAGGAAACTCCATCGCCGCCCACGCCGGCCCGCGACTCCAGCCGCCCACGCCCCGGGATGGTCGTCGTCCATCGACGAGGCCACCAACGCCGCCATGCCCAGACACCATACTCACGCACAAAGGAAACGACCAAGTCGCCCTCCACGAAACCAACCAGTTCCATGATCGAACGACCACGGACCAAGTCGCTCGTTCCCTTTTCCCCTCTGCATCTGCGATCTAGCGATTTGGTAGCAGCGCAGAAGGCCTGGCGGCGGCAGCAACAGATGAAGCCTCTGTTCGTTCATGGGGGTGCCGCCCGAGGGAGGCCATGGCCAGGCGGATCTACAACGCCATGATCGCTGATGGCGTCGCCCCGATTCTGTCCACCTACAACACGCTGATCTGGGGATTTGGCATGTGCAAGAAGATGGAGTCTGCCGTGAGGGTGTTTGGGGACATGAAAAATCATGGGGTGATGCCCGATGTGACGACTTATAACACCCTGCTCAATGCTTGGGTACAGGCAGGTGACTGGAGAGTGCACATAACGTGTTTGATGAAATGACGCGAGCTGGGTTTGAATGGAACTCTCTCTCGTACAATGTCATGGTCAAGGGATACGTCGATGCGAACAAGGTCGATGAGGCATTGGTGTTGTTCGTGGAGACGGGGGAGAAGGGTTTGAGGTTGAGCGAGAAGACTTCCGCTGCATTGATGCCAGGGCTTTGTGATGATGAGGGCAAGGCTGCGGAAGCGCAAAAAGCAGTGGAGGATATGACAGAGCGACGACTCACGCCAAAGGAAAAATCAATTTTTCTGAAGCTTGTGACGACATTGTGCAAAGCTGGGGATTTGGAAGGGGCGTTGGGGGTGCACAAGAAGACAGGCAGTTCAAGCATGTTCTGATGGATTCGTGACAGTATGGTGTGTTGATGGAGGGCTTGTGTGCAGGTGGAAAGTGTGATGGCGCTATCGAGGTGCTAGACGATCTTCTTGAGAGGGGCACGCTGCTTAGCCCAAGAGTGCTTGAAGCGCCGGCTTTGAATCGAATAAAGCAGCTTTTTTTTTGGTTAATGTTTACTGGGTCATCTGTTGAATGAGGATTTTCATCGCAAGAGACAAGAAGGATAGGTAAATTTACCTTTTTCACAAGATCCCTGATTAATCATGTACCATGTCATACATTACAAGTAAACCTTGCATGACTAGGCAATCTTGGAAATTTAGCTCTTCTGATGGAGTCACTGATCTTTTTGTTTCAACTAGGATGATATGAATTTGTGTAGCAAAATAACACATGACAACCATAGATGTTCGAAGGGGTGCCAGTTCAGACTGATTGTTTCTGAATTGCTGCTCTCCATTTGTAATGTGCGTGCGTAAATTTCTTTGGATGATTCAGCTTACGATATTTTTCTGTATAGTATGCAGAATGGTCATTTAATATTCATTGTTAGAATCATACAAATTTGATTTCTGTGAGAGAGAGTAATAGTACAAATTTGTTTAACCAAGAGCATTGATTGTTCTCTCTTGACTCCTGGTTGATGAGAAGCAGAATGGGCTAGATCTACAATCTTATGTTATAGACTGTTCGAATCGGCATGCGGTCATATGTATGTGCACATTTTAGTATGTTCGGTGACATGGCAGGTCATCATATGATTATATCTACTTCGTACCATAGTTGAATTTATATTGCAATTTGGGTGTCATTAATTATTGAGTGTTCTACTCTCAGATTGTAATTGCAGTCAGCTAACAAGACACTCAATCTCGTCCTCCTTATTCCATCACAAGCTTCTGGTTCACCAAAAAGGAAAAGACACTTAACGAACTGATAGGCATATACCCCGGCGGGCAAGATTGGTCTTGTATCAGATCATTTTTTTATCTCTGAACTTTGTTTCACGTTAATGACATCCCATCTTGCGCTGGTTTGCAATAAAGCTGGCATGAAGGTACTCATGTGTGATTACCCTGAGATTATGTTTGACTTCTTTTTTTTTACTATGGATCATATAGGCATATACTCCAGAACCTTTTTTAGAGTCTCTACAAACGTTGATGTGGTCTGATATCTGTATTATTTGTTATCACAACATGCATATACTTGTCCTAGCAGGGATGCAATGTAAGAATCTACAATTTTATTTATAAAAAAGATGATTTTTCAACCCGTTGCAACGCACGGGCATTTCACTAGTATACTATATAATATGCGTTACGGTGAGGCGTCGTGCGTTCTGTCAGTTTTGCAAAAAGACCCCTAGGAAAGTATAAAATCTAAGCCGCAGTCCAGAACAGGGGCCAGACTGAAAACTTAATTCGTTCCCCAAGCGGCCAGGGGCCAAAATCAAACCCGTTGCTCAGCAGCTGAGAGAGAAACAGAGGATGAGGGAGGAGGAAGTCCGCCTGAGCGCCCCCCGCACCCCCACGCCGTCCCCCCCCCCCCCCCCCCCCCCCCGCGCGCCGTCGCCGGATAGGATGGAGTGAGCCGGGGCACTCCGCCATGTCCCATGGCCCGCCGCCAATCACAAGCGAGCCGGGGCACTCGCCCCCCGCGCCGTCGCCGGAGAGGATGGAGTGAGCCGGGGCACTCGCCCCCCGCGCCGTCGCCGTAGAGGATGGAGTGCCGAGCGCGAGTGAGATGGGGCACTCCGCCATGGCCCATGGCCCGCCCGTGCGGCCACGACGCTTCTTGCTCCTCCGCGAGCAGGCGCATGGTGACGACGCCGAGGCGGCCATCCGCGAGCACTCGTGCACTCGTGGCCGGAGGCAGTAGTGCGGAGGTGCGGTGGCACCCGCTGTTGGCTTTACGGATGGCCCGGGCGTGCGGCCACGGCGCTTCTCGCTCCTCCGCGAGCAGGCACACGGAGGTGCGCAGTGAAGAGGCCGTGGGTGTTGTGCTTCTCGCGCTGAAATGCTACCGCCGACCCGAAGCGCAAGCACGCATCCCACTGGCGGCCCACCTGATCCCGAAGCCTCTGCGAGATTCCTGCTCGACCGACACGAACTGTGCTCCAAGAAGAACCCTTCTCCGACACCTACTACTACCCGGATTGTAGTCGACCACGCGGCCATGGGCTATCACAATATAAAGTGCATAAGTAAATAGCTCGGGTATAGAAATAACCGAGGCACGCGGAGACGAGGATGTATTCCCGAGTTCCACCCAAAGGGTGTACGTCTCGTTTGGAGAGGTGTGCGCAACCAGAACAGGTTAGCCGCAACGCCACAAAGGTTCACCTTCTTCTCCTGATGAACTCAACCACAAAAGGATTGTAGATCTAGATCTCCTCTCAACTTTCCCTTAAGAATATGCAAGATTCTATGGAGGGATTGAGAGGGGAGTGAGCTTTCCAAGGTCAACAATGGAGTATGAGAGAGAAAGAAATTCGTGCTGCCATGGCTCCCTTAGGAAGAAGAAGGGGAGGGGTATTTATACCCCTCCCAGAAATCTGACCGTTTTCTGCCCGTTGGGCCGGAACTTCCGGCCACTAAACCCGGAACTTCCGGTCGGCCGGAAAGTTCTGGCCAAAGTTCCGGACAAACTTCCGGTTTGGCCAGGGCGCGAGCAAATCCAGACTTAGCGACATTCAGATGCGGAACTTCCGGACTGTAGGCCGGAACTTCCGGTCGCCCGGAAAGTTCTGGCCAAAGTTCCGGACAAAGTTCCGGCTTTGCCCGAGTGTAGGCACATTCTGACTTAGCGAAAATCTTGCTTGTGTCTAGCCCGGAACTTCCGGTCGGTCGCTAGGCCGGAACTTCCGGTCTAACTTCCGGACGAAGTTCCGCCCCCGCCAGTAGGCCTCACCAAAACTGAAATAACTTTTGCAAATGAAGTCCAAAAGAGGTGAGACCAATTTTGTTGGAAAGATAGCGATGCTGAGTACCAACAAATTGAGTAAAATCGACACACATGGCAAGGTGTGGGACTTTCCTCATGGTAGAACCGACAATATTTCCGCCACCGAAAACACAACAAGTTGTCCAAGTAAAACCGATTTCGATGAACAAGAGCTTGACATGGAGATGAACCAAGCTCTAATTCCTCACCAACATAAAAGCCAAATAAGAACCAAGAAACATGATATGCCAAGTATGCAAAGATTTGAGCTCTACACAACGATGCGATCAAGTTACCAACTTGAGAGCCCCTCTTGATAGTACGCTTATCTATCCTATAGCCCTATCAAGATCATACCTTTTGAGCGGATAGACGTCGCCTAGAGGGGGGGGGGGGGTGAATAGGCGATTTATAAACTTTTTCGAGAAGCCGGATTATCCGGTCCAAGAAAGACCCGGATATTCCGGTATGCTTGATAAAGGCGGAATAAAACTAGAGGTTTACTTTAACAAGCATACAACCTAGATATAAATACTAGGCTCACCTATGTGCACCAACAACTTATGCTAAGCAATAGAAGTAACAAGGTTATAGCAAGATAGATGACTTCAATCACAAAGGCTATCACAATATAAAGTGCATAAGTAAATAGCTCGGGTATAGAAATAACCGAGGCACGCGGAGACGAGGATGTATTCCCGAGTTCCACCCAAAGGGTGTACGTCTCGTTTGGAGAGGTGTGCGCAACCACAACAGGTTAGCCGCAACACCACAAAGGCTCACCTTCTTCTCCTGATGAACTCAACCACAAAAGGTTGCGAGTTCACCTTCCACTATTGATCTCCTTTGGGGCGGAGATCGAATCCCGTACAACACTCTTGAGACACACACCCACAACTTAATTGGGGGCTCCCAAGTCTTGAGGCACACACCCACAACTTAATTAGGGGCTCTCAAGATGACCACAAAAGGTCTTGACCACAAAAGGTCTTGGCCACAAAAGGCCGGCCACAAAAGGCGTCTAGGGTCCAAGGACCCAAGAGTAACAAGCTCACAAGTATCACCACCACGAATCCTCATGGAGGGCTCAAACCGATGCAAATGCAATGGCAAGAGCACACAAAGTGCTCAAGTACTTCACTCTCAAATTCCAACAAAGCAACAAATGCTTATGGGGGAATAAGAGAGGAAGAACAAAGGAAACCACAAAGGAGTCAAATCCTTCACTCCCAAATCCCACCAAAAGCAACTAATGCTTATGGGGGGAAAAGAGAGGAAGAACAAAGAAGAAGAACCACAAAGGAACTCCAAGAACTAGATCCACTAGGTTCCCCTCACTTAGAGGAGAGATTGATTGGTAGGATTGCAGATCTAGATCTCCTCTCAACTTTCCCTAAAGAATATGCAAGATTCTATGGAGGGATTGAGAGGGGAGTGAGCTTTCCAAGGTCAACAATGGAGTATGAGAGAGAAAGAAATTCGTGCTGCCATGGCTCCCTTAGGAAGAAGAAGGGGAGGGGTATTTATACCCCTCCCAGAAATCTGACCGTTTTCTGCCCGTTGGGCCGGAACTTCCGGCCACTAAACCCGGAACTTCCGGTCGGCCGGAAAGTTCTGGCCAAAGTTCCGGCCAAACTTCCGGTTTGGCCAGGGCGCGAGCAAATCCAGACTTAGCGACATTCAGATGCGGAACTTCCGGATTGTAGGCCGGAACTTCCGGTCGCCCGGAAAGTTCTGGCCAAAGTTCTGGACAAAGTTCCGGCTTTGCCCGAGTGTAGGCACATTCTGACTTAGCGAAAATCTTGCTTGTGTCTAGCCCGGAACTTCCGGTCGGTCGCTAGGCCGGAACTTCCGGTCTAACTTCCGGACGAAGTTCCGCCCCCGCCAGTAGGCCTCACCAAAACTTAATTGGGGGCTCTCAAGTGACCACAAAAGGTCTTGGCCAAAAAAGGCCGACCCAAAAGGCGTCTAGGGTCCAAGGAACCAAGAGTAACAAGCTCACAAGTATCACCACCACGAATCCTCGTGAAGGGCTCAAACCGATGCAAATGCAATGGCAAGAGCACACAAAGTGTTCAAGTCATTCACTCTCAAATTCCAACAAAGCAACAAATGCTTATGTGGGAATAAGAGAGGAAGAACAAAGGAAACCACAAAGGAGTCAAATCCTTCACTCCCAAATCCCACCAAAATCAACTAATGCTTATGGGGGGAGAAGAGAGGAAGAACAAAGGAGAAGAACCACAAAGGAACTCCAAGATCTAGACCCACTAGGTTCCCCTCACTTAGAGGAGAGATGGATTGGTGGAAATGTGGATCTAGATCTCCTCTCTCTTTTCCCTCAAAAAATAGCAAGAATCATTGGAGGGATTGAGAGATCTCAAATCTTTGGAGATCAACAATGGAGGAGGAGAGAGAGCATCAAAACTTGGGAACCATTGGGGAAGATGACCCCTTAAATAGGTTCCCAACAAATCTGCCCGTTGGGGGCAGTTTTTCCCACTCGGGCGGGAGGTTCCGGGCTTACCCCGGAATTTCCGGACCCCCCAAACACCCCAAAACGCGCCCGGAAAGTGTTCTCTGGTCAAACCGAAAGTTTGGGCGGAAGTTTGGCCGGAACTTTCTGGCCGGCCGGAACTTCCGCCCCTGACAGAAACGTCAACACGGAAACGATGATATCTTGACCATACGAACTCCGTTTTCGATAATTTTTGGCTCGTTGGAATCACCGCGAAGAGCTCTATAAGATCATGTAGAGAAACATCATAGTCCAACAAGTGAGGTTAAAACCAAATGCGGAAATGAAAGATCTCTAGATAAAAGAACAACCGATAAAACCTCAAACATCAAAAATGCAATAAGTTTTCCAAAGTAAAACCGTTTTCGATGAACTAGAGCTTGACATGGAGATGAACCAAGCTCTAATTACTCACAAGGATAAAAGTCAAATAAGAACCAAGAAATATGATATGCCAAATATGCAAAGGTTTGAGCTCTCCGCAACGATGCGATCAAGTTACTCACTTGAGAGCCCCTCTTGATAGTACGCCTATCTATCCTATAGCCCTATCAAGATCATACATTTGCCTTGAGCATTCCACTTGAGTTAGATGATGACTATCTTGATCTCTTCAAGTGGTTCATCTTTCTTGATTGCGCGTCCAAGCACATGCTTGATTAAGACTTCTCCAAATACTCCCCCATACCCATAATGGGAGAGTCTCGCTAGGCTCCGTATTCATGTATCCATAGCAAGCGCCAAGCATAGGATCTCTTCAAAAAGCTTCTCTTGGTCTTGCACATCTCAACCTCAATGACGATCACCACATGACGTCATCCTCCATGAGCTATATGAAATCATCCCAAGAGATACATGATCGCTCTTAATACATCTTGTAGCTTTGTGTGTTGATCAACATCTTGATCAACCTTGTATCTTCCAACATTTCTTCACTAATATTATGTATTGAATCCTTCAAGACATAATTGCAATATGCGCTCCACTCAACACATAAGCTTCAAGAGTCCAATACATGAACTCCACAATTCCATGGACATCATCTATAATGATATCTCAATGCAAACATTAGTCCATAGAGATTGTCATTCAATTACCAAAACCACACATGAGGGAAAATTCTCTTTCACCTTTGCCTTGAGCATTCCACTTGAGTTGGATGAAGACTATCTTGATCTCTTCAAGTGGTTCATCTTTCCTTGATTGCGCGTCCAAGCACATGCTTGATGAAGACTTCTCCAAATACTCCCCCGTGCTCACAATGGGAGAGTCTCGCTTAGCTTCATCTTCATGTATCCATTGCAAGCACCAAGCATAGGATCTCTTCAAGAAGCTTATCTTGGTCTTGGTCTTGCACATCTCACCTTGATGACGATCACCACATGACGTCATCCTCCATGAGCTATATGAAATCTTCATTTGATGCAAGCCCATGGGAATATACCTAACCTCATATAAAGATACCACACACACATATATCATGGGTTAGTTCACGAAGCTATGCGGACAAGTGTTTACCATCCCAAGAGATACATGATCGCTCTTGGTACACCTTGTAGCTTTGTGTGTTGATCAACATCTTGATCAACCTTGTATCTTCTAACATTTATTCACTAATATGATGTCTTGAATCCTTTAAGACATACTTGCAATATGCTCCAGTCAACACATAAGGTTCAAGAGTCCAACACATGAACTCCACAACTCCATGGACATGATTTATAATGATATCTCAAAACAAACATTAGTCCATAGAGATTGTCATTCAATTACCAAAACCACACATGAGGGAAAATGCTCTTTCACCCGGTCATTCAGATCCAGCTGAAATCGCAGGGGTAGAACTTTTATGGAATCCCGCAGGGCAACGGCGCCCGGCGGTATAGCTTAGGTGGAGAGGGAGGGCAAAACGGACGGAGAAGCAACTCGGTCGGCCTGCTATACAATTAATTGTATTTTTCTGTAATTAATCTAATTAATATGCCTTGCTATATAAAGGGGGGAGGGGGTGTGCAAACACCTTGCCTCCCCCATGTGGGACTCAAGGAAAAGGAGGGGGAGGGGGGTTCGGCCGGCTCTCCTAGTCCGAGTTGGATTAGGGTCCCAAGCCCCCTTCCCCCTTGGTGGTGCGGCTCCCCCTCTTGGGCCCTCTTAGGGCCCATGTAGGTGGGCTGCCCCTTTTTTCCTTTATTATTTAATAATTAAATTAATATATGATATAATTAAATCATAATTAATATATTTAAATACTATTTAATATCCCGTGACTCCGAAACATTTTCCGAACCACCCGAGCAACTTTCGGACATTCCTGGAACCCTTCCAGAACTTTCCAGAACTCCTTCCGGACCACCGAAACTTTTCCAGATCATTTCTCTCTCTTCAACAAAATCCTATATTATTCCAGGAGATATCTCCTGGTGTCGTTAAGACCTTAAGTTTGTTACGCTACGGTTCGAGAACACTCCAGACATGGTCGAGACACTCCGCTCACCAATGACCGTCAGGGATACCTGGATGTATATGACGGCTCCTGTGCATTCTAGAATATCGTCGTTGAACCATAAACATGATATTCATTCCCTTTGTTTCTGCGATACTACCTTGTCCGAGATATGATCGTAGACATCCGATGTCTTTGTTGTATCTCGTTACCAACAAAGGTTATTAACTCGTCTGTGATATTACATCTCCATGACCTAGTCACAAGCTGTGCAGCTATATAGATGTAATCTCACCGAGTGGGCCCAGAGTATCTTTCCATTACAAGAATGAACAAATCCTGCTCTTGATCCTTACGTCTCAATACTCTTAGGGATACCCAAGATGGCCACCGTTATTGTCATGCTAAATAAGATACAACGTTTGATGCTCTCAAAATACCCCTACGAAGCATCAATAAGTACGGTCTCACGGTTTAAGAAATAAGCTATCATATTCTTATCTATTGCAAATGACAAACATCGTAATACAATCTTATTGCAATACTTTGCGTATGTCCATCACCTTATTCAACTAATAAGATGACCCCATTGTCAACCGACGTCATTATCGTTGATCGGGAATCTCGATCAACTGTTGCCCGATGGACTAGTTCATATAGAGGCTTACTAGGGACTCTGGTTGTCTATGTATCACACGTGTATTAATAATTCCGATTAATACAGTTATAGCATAATACACAAACCTATTATAAACTTATGAGATAATGCAATAAATACTATTTATTTATTTGCCTATAGTGCATATCTCCTTCATATACTTCTTATACCTTACATACATTTAAAAATATAATTACCTTACGTTGGATCTAAATTTTTATAGCCAAAACTATAATGGTTTTGTTGTATACACTTAGTCTCAAAAATTATAAAAGAAAAAATTATACGCCCTCCTTCATAGTTGAATTAACAGATAATTATATATAATATTTTGGGACACATATCTACTTAGTAATTCTAACGGATATCTTAATGGAAGATTTATATAGCATAAATTGAACTATTATCTTCTCAACCTTTTTCAAGTGTGTTTTACGGGTAACATTGTGTTAAATAATGATCACATGACGCGTGATTCTATGTACTTGATATTGAAACATAAGTACTTAAAACAGTCACTAACAATTATAAAAAGTATTGTGAATTCTAAAATTGTGCATTAATACGGTTTGATCGTTAGGCCACTTGAAATATGTTTTCTATTATCTATACACAACATACACAACTCTTGTAGGTTACACAAATAGAAAATATACACGGAATTAAAACTGAACACTTAGTTATCACAACTTTCATTTTACAACTAGTAGGGCTCTCTCTGGACACTCCAACAAACTATTCACGTAGTGACGTTTTGCATTAGACGTTTTTTTATCACGTATATGTGTGCAGAACCCTCTGGTTTGTTGAGACGTTTTCTGAGACATTGCTCATGTCGTCTCCAAAGAATTAAAATTTGATCGGTAGAACAATTAAATAAGAACTATTTCCTCATTTTGGGATTCCATGCGACACTTTCCGCACGTCATCAAGTTTATGCCCCGACTCAATTTGACCCTCTAGGAACCCTTTCTCCAGACTCTAACCTAGAAACAGCCGCTCGCAAATCAACATGTGGTTGGATGGTTAGCAGGATGGTTGTACTCTCAGCTTAGCAGAGTTCAAACTCTTAGGTTTGACGTCTCTGTGTTGCATTTAGGTTATCGACAACGAGACGTCCGTGGTGAGTTCATCAATTTCAAGACTCAATCCGCCGGCTTGGTACTTCGGAGTTGCTTATAAGGGTAGGATGTTCATAGGGACTCAGTATTTTGGAGTTTAGGAGGCTTTTCCGGCCGGGGAGGGGAGGTCACGTGTAGACGCATGGATCTCCGAACGTCTGGGCGGCGACAGCGTCAGCCGCGAGCGCGTACAGGAAGTTTCTCAAGCATTTTACACTTGCTTAAAACATAGCGCTCCTGTTCCGAAAAGAAGTGTGAACTTAATTCATGTTGAACATCTGAAGAGAGTATATGATGATGATGTTATATAATTCATAACATACATACACATAAAACATCACAAATAGTGCTAATTTTGGCTCACGGCAGCCTACACGCTGAAACTCCAACACCCTCCAGCTGCCGAAGGCTGCCTGCCACCATAGCATACACCGGAGAGCCGTGCCTAGCACGACGAATCTTCGGACCTGCACCCTGAACGTCGGATGCTGGAACCCACGAAGCCCTGCACGTCTCCTGCATAGGTTGTCTGAATCTTAACTGAAACTGAAGTACAAAATTTCATGTCTGAAGCATACAGAGATTTTATTGGATTGTGATTCCAGCTCATACAATTGGGCGAACCAGCCAATTTATAGATGATTAATTCGGAGCTTAAAAAAGTCAGTGCATCCGCCGCAGCTCCATGTAGCGTACCTGCACTTTAAATAAGGCAGATACCTGTGTATAGTGCAAATCCCTGGATCGATTCATTTGCACACACAGTTTACGATGTAATATCACAACAAAGGTCAATTTTATTACATCGATGATCCAGAATTACAAAATATTTGATACAAGTTGCATAGCATAAAGCTAGCATTGAAAAAAGTACACAGCGGAATACAATAGCAGAGAGCCTCTATAACTTTCATGCTGCCACAGGCGAAAACATGTTGGTTGTAGACTCGAAACCTTTAACGAAACCTCACTCGTCATCTGATCAATCTGCAATAAGAAAAATATTGCAACAACGTGGGTCAGATTCCATTAAAAATGGAGTCTGGCAAGTGACACTATGGTGGACACTTATGGAATAACTCTAAAGCCTATATGAATATTTGGCTGGTGGAGCTCAAGGCTAATTTGCATAAAGCCAATTTTTCCTACTCTTTTGAAAACACTTTTCTTCTATTCGAGACATCCGTGGCATGAAATCCACTGTCTCATTCTACCCTTGTTCACCCATCAAGTTTTACTTTTGAAGTTGGAATGGTGGAATCCTCCGTTGACGTCCTTGATCAGCTGCTCAAAATTGTCCGTAACCGGGGACACGGCTAAGTACTTAGTTTTATACTCTGCAGAGGTTGTGCACTTTCACCTTTAGACTCAATTTGTCCGAGAAATCCTATACACGCGGAGTGTATTATGGAAAGGAGAGAATTGAGACAAGAACTTTCAGAAGAAGAATGCAACCATACTAGCAAGACCCGTTCCACCTATCATCCCCCTACATCTGCTTGTCAAGCTGACAGGTTGCACCCTCACAACTTAATTATTCTAGACAGAGCCCATTGTCAAAAGGCTGCACGGGAAGCAATCGTCACTCGGAGTTCTTCAGATTCCTCTGTTCCTGGGTGGCCGTTCTCAAGTGTACATACTCTTTAGGAACCATAGAAATGGACCGAGTAGCCACTCAACATAAACCATCCGACCAATTACCACCCAGGTGTTTCATTCTTAACTTAGTAGAATTTAGATGTTCACAAAACCACATTTGCATAGCAACAATAATTCTACTAAGTATTGCATAGGAACCTAGACACAGGAATAAGGGATTCTACAGGTTTAGCATAGCAACACATGCATATAAAAATACACTGAGTAATGCATATAAAAATAGGAAGTTTATGAGGTGTGCCACTTGCCTTTGAATGTTGTCGTTGTTCACAAACTCTTTTCAACAACGAACGTTTGCTCTCCGTTTAATCTAAGCAATATAAGCAAACAACAATACAACAATCAACAGCAAGCAAAACTCACAATGCATACAAACACATACTAGATGAATAAATGAGTTTTATAAAACTTTCTAAGGAAATATGTTTATGCATGATGTGCAAAATATTCCTAAGGGCTAGAAATGCTTTTCCATGCCATGGAAAATCTCTTAAGTTTATGCAAGGCAAATGTGTTGGTCCAGAAGGACTAAGGACTAAAGTCTTAAATTGGATACTCATACTTTGTTTTATAACTTCTTGAAACAAGCACTCAAATGGCTTAGCCATGATGTGCAAAATACTTAGAGAAAAATACTAAGTCATTTGTTCAAGATGATCAACAATTATTATCAACTCTTTGTAAATTGGACATTCACTATAGTGAGAGAGACAGACACCCGGCCAGCCACTTAAATTGTGGAACAGGTCTCATGTACGTGGACATGTAAGGTTTGTTTCCAGGCCGCTTCATCCCACTATGCTGCTAGGATCCAACAACTTCAAGTTGATAACATCATGATCAAATTTTGTTTAAGTCTAAAAGACAAGATCAGGAAAGAGGGAAAAGATAGAAAGAAGATGTAGTTGTCCTCCAGGCTTCCCTTCCAGACTTGTAACTTTCTTCTGGATGATGTCTTGATTGAGCTCTTGGTAGTCTTGTTGAATCTTCAGACTTGATGATTCTTGTATCCTCGAGGTTGGTCTTGGTTTTACTTAGTCTTCATGAAATCTCAGAGGAGAAGAAAAGACAGAGAGAGACTTAGAGAATAAAAGGAAGTTGGCCTTCTTGAACTTCTTCTCACTTTTCTTCTAAGTGCTTGACATCTTGGGGAATGCTTCCAGGTTCTGTTTTCTTCTAAGTCCTTCATGAAGTCTCAGAGAAAAGAAAGAGAGAGAGAACAAGACTTGGAAAATATTTCTGGTTGGTCTTCATGATCTTCTTCTTGATTTTCCTCTAAGTGTTCCTTCTCCTTGAAGATACTTCTGAAGTCTTGTTTTTGGCTAAGTCCTTCCTTGGTCTTCCAGCTCCATGTTGAAAAACTACTAAGTGTCTAAGTGTATAGCACTTTTCCCAAAATACTAAGTTTGAAAATAATTCTAACTTAGGGGAAATTGGGAAGGAGTATTCCTTATGGAAATATAACTATAGAATATGCTATGCATGAAATGCAATTTTAAATCACAAGCACATAACACTAATTTTTGTGAAGTTTATAAAATATGTATGAATTTATAAATGTAATTTAATTAATTTCTAGTTTTAAAAATATATAATAAAAGGAATAATTATAAGATTAAGTTTCCTATGATTAAACTTTTATAACAAAATTTTATAATTAGTGTTAATAGACAGAGAGCATTTAATTAAATCTATTGCAATTGGATTTAATCCAAAATAATGTTTCTATTCAAAGTTATTTCAAAATTAGTCAAACTATTCAAATTAAACACACAACTATGAAATCATTCAAAAATTACTCAAAATTATTTTATAGCAGTGGTATTAATTTACAAATATTCCAAAGTTTCTAAAACATATTTATTTGCAATTTTTGGATTTATAGATTTAAAGTTATTACAAATATACTCAAATTCACCATTTGAAATTTAAATATTTTATACTAAGTCAATCCAAATTATTCTACACATCCCAAGCTTTCCAAATATATAAAAATTATTAAATTTGGAGTTGTGGTTGAAAAGTTGTGAGAGATCTAAGTGACAGGGGTGTTTCTGCAAAACTGCCGATTAAATTTAATTACGAAATTGATTTTACACGTGGCAGCTGACTGGGCAGTGACGTGGCTGCCACGCGGCGCTGACATGGATAAGTTATCTGATCTGGGCCGTCAGATCTGGATCTGACGGTCCAGATCGGAGCGTACCGCTTCGATTTAACCCATCTAATCTGCACCGTTAATTGCCGATCGGAGGGCTCACCGTGGGTGTCCAGGAGGTGGCGGCGCAATCTCGCCGGAGAAGAGGACGACGGCGGCGCGGGCTCCGGCGTGGACGCGCTCGACGCTCCGGTGACGCCCGGGATTGGGGAAGACGATGACGCGGTGCAGAACGTCGCGGCGGAGACGATGGATGCGACGGCGTCGTCTTGCTCTTCCTAGCGCGGCCGGCAGAGGCGGAAGGAGTGCGGCGGCGCTCCGGTGATCCGGTCGAGCACGGGGCGCTCGACTCGCTGCACGAAACAACCGAACAAGGGGCTTAGGAGGTGCGCACGGACACGAGGGAGGTTTAGGAGGGCATCACGGCAACGGGGAAGGCTCACCTCGCCGGGGAACAGAGGAAATGGCGGCGGCGCTGGATGTACTCCGGCGAGGGATTTGGAACGGCCTGGCGGCGCACAACGAGAGGGAAAAAGAGGGCAAATGGAGGCCGTGGTGCAGGGGTTTTATAGGGAGGGGATAGGAGATCAAATCCCGCAACAAACTGCCGGATTTTGGAAGGATTCGTTGGAGGATTTTCGGGAGCGAGATCTCCGGCTGGAGGTTGACGATGATGACGTCAGCGATGACGTCATCCAGGTAATTCTTTTTCTGTTTTTATTTATTTAATTCATATCTTTTGATTTATAACTCCAAATAATGTCAAATTAATTTCTAAAAATTTGTAATATTATTATCCTTCTGTTAAACCAATTGTGGGAGTGCTTTGAACACTTTTCAAAAATAATATTTTGAATTATTGCTTAATTACAAATTTGACACTTAAAGTCAAATTTGAATTTCTATCTTATTTAGATTTTCTTTTGGCTAAATAAAATTTGTAAAATACCCACATTTCAATATGTTTGAATTTAAGTTATTTAAACTTGTTTTGCTGAAATCATTCATCTTTATTTTGGCATATTATTAAAGAACAAAATATAAAGATGTTGTGGAAATGTGAAATATAGGGTATTCATTTTTAATTGAAAATAATGTGTGCAACATTATATTTTAATTATGATAATTCATTTGAAAACTTTATAACAACTTGGGACAAGACCTTTATTTTAATTTTATTTTATTTAGAATCTATCAATCATTTCATGTTATGAAGAAATAGATGAAATTCATTTAAGCAGATGGAATGATGATTGGAATGATTATTTGGCTAAGTGGTTCAATTCAAATACTTATAAAGAAACTAATTTATTTAAAATAAAATGAATTGTAGTTTGTAAAACATTTATCAAATTATATTTTAAGGTTTTTGAAATGTAGTGGATAATAAAATGTTTAAACTGTGACATTTGAAATATTAACTCATGTTTGAAGTCATTCATAGTTGGTTTCCTTATGCATTTAATATTTTATTTTAATAAAAAGAAAAGTTTTAAATTTTAGTGATTTTTGAACATTATAAAATGTTGGGATGTTACACTCCAAGTCTCCAACCTCAAGCGAGCCCAATGGCGGCGTCTTGCAGCAGGGTTCAGCTCTCCGACTCCGACCTCTCCTCTCCTTCGGTTGGCGTCCGCTCGGAGCCGGTGGTGGAGGAGATCGAAGGAGGGGAAGGGAAGGGGCCGTGGCTGCCTGGAGGGCGCAGGAGCAGGAGAAGGGAGATGGTGAGGAGGAGGCGTCGAGGCGCTGAACTCCCCACCTGGAACCCGCCTCCGCACCGTCACATCCCGGCGGACATGGTTGGGCTGTGCTACAACTGCCTCGGCGAGGAGCACATCGCGAGGGGATGCACGAACAAGGTACGTTGCCGGATCTGCAGGGAAGAAGGGCACAAGGCGAGGAATTGCAAGAGGCCGAGGTCTCCGTGTCCGCCGGAGGAGACGGTGGATCGCCATGCGCCTGGGCGGTCGCGGTCTCCCGTCTGGCTGCCTCCGCCGCCGCCGGGGCCGCCGCCGCCAGGGGCGGTGATGCAGCTAGTGGAGGAGGCGTCGCGGGAGGAGTCAAGGCTTCCGCCACCACCTGTGGGACCGCCGCCGGCCGGGGCTGTGAGATTGGAGCGTGCGTGGAGCCGTGTCGTCCGTGAGGGCTCTCTCGAGAGCTCGGCGCGAGGACCGGCGTTTAACGCTCCTTTCGACCACAGGCAGGTCCGGGCGGAGCCACGGCGGCAGGACCGGCGGTCGTCGGAGAGCGAGGAGGACCAGAGGAACTTGGCGTGCTTCCTGGAGTACTCTGAAGAGATGGTCGTGATGGAGGCAGAGCTCCGGCGGGCGGTGCTGGTCACGATCACTGGCACTAGACCGGAGGTGGACTTGGCGGACGCCGCGCTAGCGCTGCACGCGGAGTTCGGCGTCGGGCCGCACGACATGTCTATCCGGGCGTTCGCGCCGGAGGATTTCTTGGTGCTGTGCGAAGACCGGAACATGCGGGACAGGATGGTGCGGCGCGGCAAGGCGGCGGGGCCATGGTTCAATCTGACCATCAAGCCGTGGCTCAGGCAGTCGAAGGTGACGGCGGCCTCGCTGCCGTACCTGGTGGCGTTGGACCTGCTCGGGGTGCCAGCGCATGCGTGGTCTCGGCGGACGGCGGAGACGGTGCTGAAAGGTGCAGGCTTCGTCGTGGATGTGGCGGCACCCACCGCTAGGCGGCACGACATGTCCAAGTTCAGAGTTTGGGTGCGCACAGACTCGCCGGCGAGAATCCCCGCCAAGAAGGTGTTGTTCATCGAGGAGCCACCGGTGACGCAGAGGCCGTGGGGTCGTCATCGAGGTCCTCCAGTTAGGCGGCGAGCCAAGTCATTCTGGTACCCCATCCGCATCGTGCGGGTATGTGAGCCGGTGGTCGCGGAGGTCTCCGACGTGGCGCCGTCTCCTCCCACCCCGCCGCCTTCGCCTTCAGCATCGTCGGCTCACGGCGGCGGTTCGGGCTTGGGTGGGGGCCCAGAAGGTGCTGGAGCGGCCGGCGAAGAAGGTGGGAATGGAAGTGGCTGTGGAGCGGGCGCGGGGTCAGGCAGATCAGATGACCGTGCGGCTCCGGGCGATTCAGTGCAGGAGGACAGCCGGGTCGAGGACCGGTGTTGTTCGAGCGGCGTGGCCGCAGTGGAGGGCGTTGAGGCGGCCGCGGCGGCGCCGTCGAGCGGCGAGGAGTACTTTCGAGTTCAAATTTCAAACTCGGTCGTCGCGGTCGCACCAGTCGTGGAAAGCGCGGCAAGTGGTTCGGCAAAAAGCATCATGGTCGGCGATAAGGCTCTGAGCGCTGCAGGGCAAAGGCAAATCGTCTTTGGAAGTTTCCACTTTGATGACAGTGTGGTGGGCCTCTGCCATGAGAAGACAGCTGAGGAGTCAGAGCGTGCAGCTTCATCCTGTGCATCGGCGGCAGGAGGGCCGTTGGTTGGCTTTGGCGCGCTCGGTGGTGGCGATGCTGCAGTGCTATCCCCCTTGTCTGTAGTAGGACCGTATCGGGGTGTGGCTGTTAGTAGAGAGGAGACAGCTCTTGCCGGTCTTCGAGGAGGATCAAGTCAGGCTGGTCCGTTGGGATCGGCGCGGGCCCTGTTAGAGGTGGACGGATGCGAGGAGCCAAGTGGGGTCCCTGGAGACACGTGTCGGTCTCATGGGGGGCTAGTAGCGGGGGCAAGAGTGACAGTGTACGCGACGGAGGCTGGTGGAGGGCATATGACTCCGCCAGCTTCTTTGCGATCGCTCTCTGCTCCGGCCTCGCCAGCGGACGGTTTCGCAACTCCCTTGCAAAGCAGAAATGCACGGGAGAACATCAGGGCGGTCATCTCGCAGCTGAGACAGCACATTGAAGCCCCGGTGCTCCCCTTGCCCGATGTGCAGAGGGGTCGGAGACGCAAGCTCTTTGTGGCGGAAGAAGATAGAAGAAGGAGCGCGCGCATCGCCGCCAAAGCGCCAGGAAACACCACCACCTATGTGAAGAGGGCCCAATTGGTTCTGATGACGCGGCTGGGCATCTGTAATGTGGAAGGGGAATCTCAGGTGGATTGCCTGGCGAAGTATGCTCGTTACTTCCGTGAGCCTCTTCCGCGGACAAGGATCGAGGCTCTGGCGAACTTGTTCTTCTTGGGTGCCTCGGCGGGGCCGCTGGCCTGGGATGTTTGAGCTATGCTCAGTGTAGCTTGTGGACTTCTTTTAATCTGTTTCCATGAACTGTCTGAATAACAACGTTGTGGTGTGGAACCCGAGAGGGTTGAACGCCCCGAATAGGGGCACAGTGGTGCGCGCCGTGGTGGAGGACGCTGCGGCGTCCGTGGTGTGCTTAGTAGAATCGAAGTTGGCATCGGTGGATAGATTCACTGTTATGCGGCTGTTAGGACCCAGTTTTGATGGGTTCGCGACTCTCCCCGCGGTTAACACGTCGAGGGGGATTATTGTGGCCTGGCAATCAAGCAGAGTTCAGGTGACGAGGTCCCAGGTGGACTCCTTCTCAGTCACGATCACGCTGAGCGTGGACGGAGGAGATCCGTGGTCTTTGACCACGGTCTATGGGCCTACCCAGGAGCAATTTAAGGTTCAATTTCTGGACGAGTTGAGGGCCGTGCGGGCCGCTTTCCCGGGTCGTTGGGCCTTAGCGGGAGACTTCAATCTCATACTCGAGGCAGCAGATAAGAATAACGGCAGGCTCAATCGTAGGATGATGGGCCTCTTTCGTCGACTAGTTAATGATCTTGAATTGAAGGAGCAAGGGCTCGTGGGCCGCAGATATACGTGGAGCAACGGGAGATGTGCGCCGACACTTGAGAAGCTAGACAGATGGTTCTGCTCAGTCGATTGGGATCAGCTTTTCCCAAATTGCTTGCTCCAAGCGATGACTTCGGCTCTCTCCGATCACAGCGCGATTATGATGTCCACCAATGTCTCATATCAGAGAAAATCGCGGTTTCATTTCCAGGCGTTCTGGCCGAAGATTGAGGGGTTCCAGCAAGCGGTGGCGGCAGCTTGGTTTGATGTGGAGCCACACCCAGATCCGTTCTTCGATTTGAGCAATAGGTTGAGAGCCACTGCTAAAGTTCTTTCCCGGTGGAGTCAGAGGCGGGTTGGTAATATTAAGGAGCAGATCTTGCTGGCTAATGAGGTTATCTTTCAGCTTGACCAGGCCGAGGATCTCAGGCTGCTGAATCAAGAGGAGTTCTGGCTGCGGGGGCAACTCAAGAAGAAGGTGCTAGGGCTTGCTTCCCTGGAGCACACAATTGCTAGGCAGCGGTCGAGGATTGGCTGGTTGCAGGAGGGTGACGCTAATACAGCGTTCTTCCACATACATGCCAGTTCGAGGAGACAGCGGAACCACGTCTTCAGATTGAGGCGGAATGGCAGAACGGAGACGGAGCCAAGAGGGATGTGTGAGCTTTCCACAGAGCATTTCGAGGAGTTGCTGGGTGCGCCAGTGGAGACGGAGCATGCCTGGGATTTGGAGGCGCTGCATCTGCCCCTTTGTGACTTGTCGAGCTTGGAGCTGCCATTCTCGGAGGCAGAGATCTGGGAGGTGATTCGCTCCTTGCCACCGGACAAGGCGTCAGGTCCTGATGGGTTCACTGCCCGGTTCTATCAAGTGGCCTGGCCGCTGATCAAGGATGCGTTCATGCGAGCGGTGAACTGCTTCGATTCAGCTGACAGCAGAGGCTTTTCAAAGGTGAACGATGCTCTTATTACTCTGTTGCCGAAGAAGGAAGGTGCTGTGGAGGTAGGTGATTTTCGTCCGATCAGTTTGATACACAGTTTCGCGAAGATAATCTCCAAAGCGATGGCGGCACGGTTGGCCAAACCCCTGCCATCCCTGGTGGACTGTAACCAGAGCGCCTTCGTGCAAGGTAGGGCTATCCAGGACAATTTCTTCATGGTAAAGCATTCAATCAGAAACCTGCACAGAAAGAAGGAGCCAAATCTGATGCTGAAACTTGATGTGGCCAAGGCATTTGACTCTGTTGCGTGGCCGTTTTTGATCGAGGTGCTGAGACATCGAGGTTTCGGCCCCAGGTGGATCGACCGGCTAGCTGCAATGCTCTCCACGGCTTCGACAAGAGTGCTGGTCAATGGTGCTGCTGGTGATCAGTTCTGGCATGCCAAAGGCCTCAGGCAGGGGGATCCGAGTTCCCCCATGTTCTTTATCTTGGTGATTGATGTGCTCAACGCTGTGTTCAGGATCGCGGAAGAAGCTGGTCTGTTTGAATCGTTGGCAGGTTGTGGAATCAGGCATAGGCTCTCGCTTTTCGCGGATGATGTGGTACTCTTCATCAAGCCCACGGTGGAAGAAGCAACGGCGGCTATTCAGTTACTGAATCTGTTTGGAGGAGCTTCGGGACTGCGCTGCAATTGGAGCAAGAGTTCAGCATCGCCGATTCGTTGTGCTGGGATTGATCTGGCGCCGGTGCTTGCAGTTCTTGGGTGTGAGGTCAAGGAATTCCCCATTCAATACCTGGGACTTCCTCTGACTGTGGGACGGTTATCGAAAGCTGACTTGCAGTCGTTGGTGGACAAATTGGCGAGAAAGGTGCCGACTTGGAAGGCCTCCTTGCTGGAGAAGAGTGGCAGACTGGTGATGATTGATACGACGTTGTCGGCGGCATTCATTTACCACATGCTGTCACTTGACCTCCCGCCATGGTTCTTCACTTGTGCGGAAAAGTTGTTGCGGGGTTTTTTCTGGTCTGCATCAACCGAGGCGAAAAAGGGCCACTGCACGGTCGCCTGGCGCAAGGTGTGCCAGCCCAAGGAATTGGGCGGACTGGGGATCAAGAATTTGAGGGTGCTCAATCACGCTCTGCGGGCAAGGTGGAGATGGATGCAGCTAGTCCAAGACAACAAGCCGTGGCAGGGTTTAGAGTTCTCACTCGCTCCGGAGGCTGAGGAGATCTGTTTGGCTTGCACAAGGTGTGAGCTGGGAAACGGGAGGAAACTGCAGTTCTGGTCTGGGAGGTGGATTAACGGTCAGAGCATGGAGCAGCTGGCTCCTAACCTGTTGGAGTTCGTCAGTCCAGCTGGGCGCAGGCGAACTGTGGCGGATGCTCTGCCTGAGAATGGATGGGTGACAGATATAAGAGGGTCACCATCCATCCCGGCAATTGTAGAGTTTCTTCACATCTGGGAGTTACTAAGAAACACGCAGCTGGGCGAGGAGCAGGAAACGGCAGAACACCTCACCTTGCAGTGTTCCTTTGCCAGGGAAGTTTGGTACGAGATGTTGCTGCCGTTGCGCCTTCACCGCTTCACACCCACTAGGGATGCAGTGCTTGCGGTTTGGTGGCCAACACTGGCAGGTGCAGCGCCCCGTCAGTCCAGGAAGGAGCTGAACGCTCTGGTCTGCTTGATCGCCAGGAGTTTATGGCTTGAAAGAAACAGCAGGGTTTTCGACAAGGTGGCGTCGCTGCCCTGGACGATGTGCAAGAAAATCCGAGCGGAGTTCCAGCTGTGGCGCAAGGCCAAGCTTTGTGGAGCGGAGCTGTGTGTGCGTGAGTAGTCTTTTAGTTTGTTCAGTGGGAGCTGAGGTGATCGTCTGTGATTGCACCTAGCTAAAATCTGCAATTGAACTCTTCTCTGTCTTAATAAAGAAGACACACAACTTGTGTGTTCTTGAAAAACTCGGAGCTTTCTTTAATGGAGATATTTTTGGTTTTTTCGGTACTTCTATATTGTAGCAGTTATTAATAATGCAGAAAAAACATAAGAATGAATGTTGATTCAAGTGATATGTGAAGTGCGAACTATGTCCTGGTCTTTCCACGGCAACTAAAATTATGTTTCATATGCTCAAATACCCCTTTTCTGATTGGACCTGGATGCAGGTGGAGTGCTAACATTAAGTGTTTGCGCTAATAATGTTTACTATTAAAGTAAGTGTTTGTGTGCTAATTGAGTGGAGTTATGTTTCATCTTGATTGTATAATCGAGAGAAAATCAACAGTTGGTCGGTCATCTTGGTAGACAATAGTGTTTGTGCTACTGTGAACTAGATGTAGTGTACAGAAGGCATGCAAAAATGTCTAACTTCCCATATTCAACATGGAACCCATTAAAAGTTTTAGTGAACTCTCCCTGTTTGCCTCTTTGCGAACAGCAGCCACTTTATAGTGCACATTATGGCAGATCTTTGTTCCTTGTTACGGTTGAAAGACCTTCGACGTTAGTCTGTTATTGCTCTTGATCCCATTGCATGGAGAAGCCTCGCCTGGACCAGCCAGTGTCATCCTGGTCGCCGCGCTCAACCTCTACGATGCCGCTTCCTGGACCGGTCGCCGCTGAGAAGAAATATGTGCCGAGGAGACGGCACTACCCAGCTTCTCTCTAGCTGAGTCAACAGGATACGTGGCGCTTAAACACAGGCTGGTTCTTGCCGACCACACTAACGCCAGAACGTCTGCTCACTCTCACTTCCTAATCAAATTAATACTTCATACACACAAGATGACAAGAGTACAACCGACAGCACAAATACTTCTTGTATTTAAATGCATGTAAGACAAAAGATCTCTACTCATTAGAAGGCACATAATCAAATCCAATTTAATAATTAACATGCAGATTTTAACAGCGGACTAAACACTAGAGATTAGCAGAATTAGAATAGTTAAAAGCTAATTATTCTCCAACTGAAATTATTTAGTAACTTAAAAACTAGGGTTATCACACTTTAAGTATTTGGCTTTCACTATTTTTTGCCACATACCATCCTGAGTATCAAGTTTCCACCACCATTTCACTAAGAGACCAACGTTCTGTTTTTTCAGATCCTTAACCTCCAACCCTCCTCCTTTAGTTTTGGATCTATGATCCTTCTCCATTTCACCATATAGTATTTCCTTTTCTTTTGAATACCTTGCCAGAAAAATCTTCTCATATGCTTATACATTTTCTCAATAAAAGTTTTATTCGAAAGGAACATGGACATGTAATAGGAAGGCAGACCAACTAAACATGCTTCAGGCAAGGTTAATCTGGCCCCAGAGGACGGCACCACAAATCCAGGCATCTAACTTTTTTATGAATTTCATATCCAAGAAATCCCAGTCTATGTTATTCAGTTTAGCAAAAGTCACTGGCATGCCCAAGTATAACACTCAGTGATATCGTTGAGACCAGACATGACTTCGAACAGATAAAGCAATAATTTCACGTTAATCGCTTTCTCAGGGTCATGAGATAAGCATATCACAGTATCATCCGCATATTGTAAAATACGTACACCATTGTCAATTAAGTCAGGAGCTAAACCCACAAAAAGTCCTCTCTCTTGGGCTCGGAGCACCATTTTAGTAACACATTCCCCAACCATATTAAACAAGGTAGGAGACATAGGATCATCTTGTCGAACCCCTTTTGCACCTTGAAAATAAGGCCCCAATTCATCATTATTTTTTACTGAAACATTTCCCACATGTAGATCCAAGAACACCAGGTCTCACTGAAACCTCTAACCTTATGACAATTCAACAAGAAATCCCAATTAACCTTGTCATATGCCTTTTTGAAATCGAGTTTTAAAATAATACCCACATGTTTTTTGACGTGTGTGTGATCTAATAACTCATGTAAAGACATAATACCATCCATGATATTCCTATTTTGTATGAAGGCATTCTGTTGCACACTGAAAGTTTTATGTGCATAAGGATCCAATCTGATACAAAGAACCTTAGTAATCAACTTATAAATGCACCGCAACAAGCAAATAAGCCTAAACTGTTGAATCTTATTAGCTCTAGCAAGTTTAGGCAGAAGGGTAATAATCCCATAGTTAAGTCTATGCACATCCAAAGAACCAGCATGAAAGTTATCAAATAAAGCCATGACATCTGGCATAACAATGTCCCAGCAGTGTTGAAAAAATTCTATAGGAATATTATCAGGACCAGGTGCCTTATTCAGTTTCATGGCAAAAAGTGCAGTTTTCACTTCTTGTACAGTAAAGATTCTAGTCAAGTTCGCATTGTCCATATTATTAAAAGTTTCATGTATATTCCACAAATCACTCACGATAGTACAAGTATTTCCATCAACAAGACCAAACAGATCTTTGTAATAAGCAGTAGCATGCGAAATCAAATAACCAGTCCCCTCAATAACCACCTCATCATTTGTTAGTTGGTGCATCAAATGTTTCCTTCGTCTACCATTAGCTACTTTATGAAAGAAAGCCGTGTTATTATGTCCTTTCAAAGGCCACCTCTCGTTAGATCTCTGATGCCAATAACATTCCTCTTCATCATACAAGGAAAATAAGCTAACTTGAATATCACATTTACGACTCAACTGATCTGAATTCAAGTCCCCATCTTCCTCTATTTTTTTCCAAAATAGCTAGTTCTTCTTGAAGTTCCAATTCTTCTTTTTATTTGCACCAAAGAAATTAGCCCCCCACCCCTTGAAATATTTCTTAAACCTCACCAACTCAATATTCAGAATATTGATAGGGTTCTGCTTGTGAACATGTTTTTTCCCAAATATTTTCCATAGCCGGCAAAAGTTTTCATTGCCGAACCAGGCCACGTTAAATCTGAAATTGTTATTTTTAGTGATGATGTTACACCCAGAGTCAAGAATCAGAAGATTATGATCTGATACGTCTCTCACATCTTTGCTTATATTTACCAAGAGAATAATATCCTCCCAAGAAGACGAAATCAGAACCCTATCCAACTTCTCCAAAGTAGGACTAACATGATTATTAGACCAGGTATAAAGCCCACCTAGCATCTGAATCTCCCTCAAGTTCAAGGTATGAATTATAGAATTAAAATCTCTGAAGAATGAGGTAAAGTCGTATGTTTATTTTTCTCACCACTATGTCGTAAAATGTTAAAATCCCCACCCACAATAAAAGGTTCCGTAATAATATTGCACCATGAAGCAAGTTCGGTCAGAAATTCTTCTTTGAATTCTTCATGAGCCGAACCATAGACATTAACCAAAGTCCATCTTACTTTTTTCATTTTATCCCACAAATTAAATTGCATCATATATTTCCCAAGTTTCACAGCCGAAACTTCTAACTTTTCATGTCTCACACCACAAAGGAGGCCGCCAGATTTACCGTTAGAGGGAACCCATTTCCAAAAGAAGTCATCACCCGGATCAAACCTTCGAAAAAAGCTATCCTTATATTCTTTTTTCATAGTTTCGTGGAGACAAATAAAATCCAGGGAATGGTTTTTCAAAATATCAGTGAGACAAGCAGCCATTCCTTTCTTGCTTATCTCCCTTGGATTCCAAAAACCTCCTTTCATTTAAATTTATCCCGTACTTTCCTGATTCTAGTACTCCTCCCAGGATCCAGGGGAGAAGTACTAATCTTTTTTTGACTTCTCGTCATAGGTCTAGTCACAGCCACATTTTTTCTCAAATTGTTTCTTTTGCTTTTCCTACTCACCACAGTAGTAAAAGGTTCATCCTCGCTGTCATCACTATCTTTCCAACCTAATTTTAAAGGAGTTGACGTTCCTAAATCATGATCCACAACTAATTTATCATTGTTCACATGCATTTTTTCAGTTTTTTTTCTCAGCAAGTTTATTTCTAGCATCTTCCATATTTCTTACAATATTAACAATTTCAAAATTATCATCAGGAATAATAACACCCATATCAGCAGCTCTAAGTACCAAATCACGATCAGATAAGACAGCAAAAGAGTAGTTGTATGTTCGATGTATATTACCTTCCAGGTCACGCTTCCTAGCCAGCTGCAGCTTGTTCTGGTACGCTCTGCATTTTCCCCTTTTGGTTCCTGTTGCTTATTCTGAGATTTTCCACTATAGTATCAGGTTGCATCCTTTGATCATTTCCCACAGGAGACAAACTATCAGGAGATTGCACCACATATTGAGGAGACTTGACCGGCGAGGAACCACTGCCATTCTCCAATTCTGTCACTGTCACAGAAGATAATTCTGGCCATTCCTGTCTGTCTAGGTTCATAAGCAGCAGCCGCATCGCTTCTTTTCTCTACTGAAGAGTTGCTTGATCAATTTCCAATGAAACACCAACTAGAGAACCCACATAAGCAGCAGCCGCATCGCTTCTTTTCTCTACTGGAATATTTCGACTTCTCACCCAAGCTTTGTGCATTGGATATTTGCCACCACCAGCAACTGACGAGGGAGCCACACTCAACAGTCCATCAAATGTTTTCATCTCCATTCTTTTTCCATAGTAACACGTCCTGTCGACTTCGTGTGAGCTAATAAATCGCATATAGAATTGACCAGGACCCACCACACGAGCAGTGCATCTCCATCCAGGCCCAAAGAAAGCATTGAATTCCTTCTCGATATCACGAAAGGTAGGATCCCCTTCCAGAACTGAAATTATCACACTAGATGCTTTTTCTTTTATTTGCTTGCTAGCACATGCATCAGGGAAATAAAAGAATCCAAGCCCAGGAGTCTGAAAGCCACACGTAGATGCAACACATTCCCAAGGTCTCACTACTTGACAAATATGTGAAATATGACCCAATTTACCAGCTGGTAAAGACGAGGAAATAAATTGTAAAATTAATTAGTAAGTACAAAGCAAGCTGAAGGCATAGAACAGGGAAAGCAAAAGACACATCATCCTAAAAAGCCTTTTGTTCATTTGCAATGAAGAAATACGATGGTCTGTGTAACATTGAATCCCTTCCGTCCTAACCTGCAGGTTCCTAACAGCAACAATATCTGTACTCCTACAAAACGATTGTACCTACAACTACAAATCCGGGCAAGTTTGTCTCAAGATGAGACCAACTTGATAGGACCCTCAATTATGTCCTGAAGCAAATCAAGTAGATTCTCGACCTTGGACCAGATGTCGGAAGTCTCGTCCTCCTGGGTCACGGGCTTCTCGGCGATCTTGGGGAGCACATGCAAGACGGACTCGCCGACGGGGTGCTGGTTGCGCTCGGTGCCCTCCTGGTCCGCCCCCTCCGTCACAAGGGTCTTCACGGCGATCTTGGCGAGCTCACCGCCGGGGTGCTCCTCCTGGGCCACGGGTTTGCTGCCCTCCTGGTCCGCCCCCTCCGTCACAAGGGTCTTCACGGCGATCTTGGGGAGCTCGCAGCCGGGGTGCTCCTCCTGGGCCACGGGCTTGCTGCCCTCCTGGCCCGTCCCCTCCGTCACAAGGGTCTTCACGGCGATCATGGGGAGCTCGCCGCCGGGGTGCTCCTCCTGGGCCACGGGCTTGCTGCCCTCCTGGCCCGTCCCCTCCGTCACAAGGGTCTTCACGGCGATCTTGGGGAGCTCGCCGCCGGGGTGCTCCTCCTGGGCCCACGGGCATGGCCTTGGGCTCCTCCTGGTGGTTGCGGTCGCTGCCCTCGTGACCCGTCCCCTCCGTCACCTTCTCGACAAGCTTAGAGAGCACACACAAGATTTCTTGCCCATCCACAATCATGGGGAGGATCTTCTTGCCACCCGCGTTCTCATGGTAGGGTGCCATCAGGGAGAGTTGTCGTCGTAGATCCGCGATCAGGGAGCTCTCGATCCGTCGGCCTTCCCTGATCTCGATAGCGAGGCAGCTGAATGACCGCTTGAAGCAGAGGAGGTCGAGGCAGCGGTCAGTTGCGAGGTCCAGCGCGGCGGTGGTCTCCGGCGTCAGCTTCCACCCCGATCTTGCAACTTTCTTGCAGAGAAGGCTGGAAATCCTTGCCGAATCTCCGATTCTTGTGATCGAGTTCATGATTACTCGAACCGGGATCTCGCCGGAGGTGCTAGCAGTCTCCTCCAGATCCTCGAGGGATCTGATATTGACGGGAAGTGCCATGGTTTGTGGCTGCTACGACGGCGAGGAATGGAGGAGGGGGGCTGCTACGGCTGCGAGGGATGGAGGAGGGGGGCTGCTACGGCGGCGAGGGATGGAGGAGGGAGGCTGCTACGGCAGCGAGGGATGGAGGAGGGGGTCTGCTACGGCGGCGAGGGATGGAGGAGGGGGGCGAGTGGAAGCGGGGGCGGCGGGGAGAAGCGGAAGGTGGGCGTGGTAGCCGTTGGAATCAAGGGGGAGAAAAAATAAGGTCCTGTCTCGTGCTACCGAGCCAAGCCCAAAAGGAGAAGCTCAGGCCCAGGCCAAGCCAAGTCCAGCAGCTGGTTCCGTTATGCATGTGCTTCTTCAAAAATTCTTCTCTCACTCCTTCCCACACAACATATGGTGCAAGTAAAATATTTAAGCAATCAATCAAAAATACAGTACTTGTGAGTAGTGACCTTCGCCATCACCTGCAGTCAGGGTTGGTTGCGCCTTAATTTTAATATCTTTACTCAAGTATGTTGAATGGGAACCGGATGATTTAGAAATTCTTACACGCTCTTGTTATGACACGGATTTTGAACACTTCATTGTCTTTAGGAAAAATGTTAGAGAGCCAAATCATGCACCAACTTTGTTGCAATAAGAAACTTACATCTCATTGTTGTTGTGTCTTGTTCTTCTTAACTGCCTGAAATCCGTTGTGCACCAGGCGTAAAGCATTTAGATCTGTGATCTGCCAAGTTGGCCTCTGTTTTATGCTCCAGTAGGATGCCACTAGTGCTTGCCTTTTTGTCCTTGCTGCAGTTCGATGGCATTTGGAACAAACCATCAGAAATGAGAGGCATATCAAAATATAACAGGACTCAACATTGACAAAATAAGAAAACATGTATGTGTACTCAATGTTTAAATTAAAGGTATAATGATGACTAATCTAACAGAAATTAGAGTTAAAGCTTTACTTTATCCACTCAGAAACTATGATGCTATTTCAACAATGCATTTGAATGTACTAAGGGCGAAGGCAAGAAAAATGGAGTTTGCTTATTGCATCGCAGCATATGCTTTTCGAGGGCAGTGGCAGATGCATGAAGTGTTTGGTTCAGTGTGAAAAATGCATGCCTTCCCTAACAAAAAACCTCGGGTATTAATCCGCAGAGCGAAACTAATTAATTTGCAATTATTAGAATACCCGCCTAAAGTTGTATCAAAGCCTTCTATATTGTGCAGCTCTGAATGACGCGCTGAAGCTGGAAGTGTAGAGGCTTAATATGACTACCGGGATCAAATTTCAGTGACGCGTACATTATGTAATTAAAACATATCATATACAACTCTCCCTTATTCCTACAATCCCAACAAAACACCGCCCAACACCAGGGTGGTGCCAGGTTTCCAACCCTGACCCACCTCATCCAAATATACAAAACATCAGATGTTCGGAATTGACATCTTGGTGTTGTTTTTGGTTTTGTAAGCTCAATTTTTATTTATTTGTTCTAATTTAGTTAAAATTCATTGTAATCTCAGTTGTTGATTTTGTGGACACCGACCCACCCGTTTGTATCAGGTTCATTTCCTGAGTGGATGTAGTTTCGGATTATATTGGGAAATGGGAGTGGCTTTCTCCAAAGGTACGGTGTTCTCATTGTTGGAACTGACTATTTTTCTCATCTAAACAAAGTAATTGTGCAATATTTATTGCCATATAGAGATGAGAAAGGTGCCCACTCGGTGATACTCCCTCCGTCCCAGTTTCTAAGTCACTTACGTATCCCTAGGTCATAAATTTGAGCAACATAATATGATAGATATACTATAAAAAATATATGACTAGAAAATTCAGACTTTATATTTTCTAATGGTATAATTTTAATATTTAAAAATTTATATTATATCAGTTAAATTCACGACCTAGGGATACGTAAGTGACTTATAAACCGGGACGGAGGGAGTAGTAATCTTGCATTCATGATCATGGTGGAAAGGGTTGGACCGGGGAGATTGGCGTGCCACATGTTTTTGACGTAGGAGAAATCATTTTTTTAATTATACTACAACGATGTCTTGAATTTATATGATTGCCCTGTAAACCTGAATTTCATTTTTAATTCCACCGCATCTCTCAGTCTTGCTAATTGTAAGAAGCGAGAAAAGCCATTGTGGTTTGTAAGTTCATAACCTTGACGAGTTGACCTCGGCCTTTTATTGCCATACTGCGAGTAAATTTTTGTGGCTTTTTCTTTGAAATTATTGAAAAAATGAGGAGTAGCTGTATAAAATACATTATATAACTAGACTTTTTTTGTTTCATGCAACCATTTTTTCAAACAATTAATTAAAAATCTCAAATTTTCAATGGTTATTTATAAAACTGAGCTCATATGAGCCCTGTTCCTATGCTTGCCGAGAAAAAGATCCCAAAAATTTGAGATGATATAAACTGAGGAAAAATACTGCAATGTGCTAGTGTACCTTGCAATGCCTCACCAAGTTGTAGGAGAACAGAGCTCACAACACATTGTCCTTGCACCACTTGATGTCGAGAGCCAGCATGCTCCTGATTGGAGCTCTCACCTTGAACGCCTTCTCGGCTTTCCTCCTAACCGGCTCCAGCAAACCATTCAGCGTGCATCTATGGTGCGCAGTGGAGCCTGGGCCTGATTACCTTGCAAATATACATGGTCATGAAAAATATGGATAAAACACCTTACATGGCCAAGAAGAAAAGGAGAAAGTATGAATAAGCATTAACTTTCAATGCTAAATGCTACTGTGCCACCATCAATTAGTAATACCAACCCAATGTCACTACATCCCCGAGAACCGCTAGTAGGACCTTACAATACACCAATGGTATAAGCACTCCATGCTTCCAAGTTTCCAATTTTAAAACTTTCGATGAAATTAAACTCTACATTTGTGCGCAGGGCTATCCGACAAATACACCAATGTTATCCACTTTTTATCAAAGTTGTGACACTTATTTTGGGACGGAGGGAGTACCTATTTACCGGAACAAAACCATGTTCGGAATCCCTCACTGCAAGGGGACATTGGAATTGGGACCTCTAGCGATGTGGCGGGATGTAAATATGCTCTAAATCCCTCGGTGCAAGGGAATATTGGAATTGGAACCTCTAGCGCTCTGACAGGACAAAAATATTCTCTGAATTATGTCCCTATAACGTTGTGGCAGGACAAAATTATTTCTTTCTCCATCAACAGAAGCCAACATAATAGATTTTTCCTGTAGAGTTTAGCCTTTTAAGTTGCCAGGCTACATACATTTGTCATGAGATTTTTTGCATTAGTTTTTTGTATACTGTACTGATCAAATGCGATGTGCCATGTCATATTATACTTTGGCCTACATTTAGGCATATCAACATGGAAGTATTTCCATATATTGTGCTGCAGTTCTGATGACTATCACTAAGTAATACCAAACCATAATGCTAGCAACCACAATTAAAACAGCCGGATACCTCTGCTGCAGTGCAGGATATATGCAACCAACCAGCAAGCATTTCATTTCAATGTTGCAAGAAGCAAAACTTACTCATTAGTAAGTCATATATCCTGCCGTGCTTGCTTGCCAGGATATATAGAAAATCACAGAAAAAAGAAGGGCAACATATTTCAGATAGCAATACTTGCCTATTCATTTTCCATTCAACACAACATTCTTTTTTGAACAATAGCATCGATTCTATAACTCTCATATGATTAAACGCCATGTACAGTGGGTCAGTGGCAGTTCGACCACTGAAATTTTGTAGAATTTCATAGTAGAAGCAATCCGACACCCACTGAATGCAAAATATTTTACCTCCGGTTCTCCTTGAGCTTGAACCTGGCGACGAGCACATCCTAGCCCTTCGTCGTCTGTGCTACGCCCTCACTCACTCGAGTGGCCAAACCTGGACGCCACGGCCCGGCGGCGCCTCGCCCCTCTACTCGCCGCCGAGACGGACCAGACCATGGCCTGGCGGCGCCTTGCCCCTCTCCTCGCCTCTGAGAGGGACTCGACCACGGCCCAGCGGCGCCTCGCCGCCGAGAGGGACCCGGCCACGGCCCCGCGGGGCCTCGCCCCTCTCCTCGCTTCCAGCCGTAATGCGTGTGTCGGGGTCGGAGGCGGCGAGATCTTTCTACGGGCTAGCTGTATAGGACGGAAGGAAAGAGGAATGGGAGCACGGCCGGAGGTGTCGCCGGACGGCGTCTCAGCTCCCGCTACCCACATGGACAGATATACTTGAATTATCAAAACACTAAATATATTTCAATTTTGATTTCAATACAATAATCAAAGCCAATATCCTAGAGCTTAACATCATTAACTAAAACCAAGAGTAACTATGCACACATCATATAATCAATTCTATCATCTATCAAAAATTCAGATATATGAATTTTCTAAGAATACTGCAATTCCGCATGGCTCTCAACCAACACCATACATCTCTAAACTCTAAGTGTGTGTTCAGTTTTGGAACGGGGTGGAATGGAATGGACCGTTCCATTCCGTCAGAGCGGAACCGTCCCATTCTTGTGTTCAGTTCAGACAAAAAATGTCATGAAACGGTTCCATTCATGTGTTTAGTTTTGGAATTATATGAGGATGGAATGAAACGGGTGAGAATGAAATCATTGCTAAACTTGATTAATTTGGTACGTCGGTGGCATTTTTACGATTTAGTCCTTGGAGTTTATGAAAATTAACCCTCACTACCGCATGTTAAGTACAGAAGATTTGCACTTTAGTCCAAACCGAAGTAATGCACCGCCCTAATCCCCTCGCTCTGAGTTGTCGCCGTCGCTGTGCGCCGCCACCTGCTCCACCCCCTCTCCACGCTGCGCTGCCGCCCCCTCTCCTCCGCTCCCGCCGCTCCGGCCTCTCCTCCTCCGTCTCAGCGGCGCGGGCCACCGGGGCCCTGTCCGTCTCTGACGACCTCGTCCTCCGCATCGCCGAACAGCTGGAGGACTCGGCGCACGCCTCCCCACTCCTATCCACGACCTGGCCCTCCCGCCGCCCCTACCGAGCATGTAGTAGGGTGCCGCCTACCCCTCGCTCGTCAGCAACCATCTCCACCGGTGCCGCTGCAGGAGCAACGAAATAACGACATAGACGGCGATGTGGGTTTTGATGAGGAGGCTCTCGTGGCGGCGGACGGCCTGTGAGGAAGGCGCAGACAGCAGTGTTGCGTAGAGAACTTATGCTGCTCATGATAATGTTGAGACGCATTTTCATTTTACAAAGCACCTAATGGATCAGCGCTATGTTCAGTGTATTGAATCATATGCTAATCCAACCTGAGTTCTTATTGTTTATTTAACTTCTTTATTATATGACTTGTGTGTTCGCAACCTTGATACTTTAACTTTGACGATTTAGCTTTCAGAAATTAGATTGATCAACTGCTATGTATTCTCCGTAAGAAATAATTAAGGTTAAATTAATATAAAATCCCATTAATTCATAATTAATATATTTATATATAATTCAATATCCCATGACTCCGAAACTATTTCGGAACCACCCGAACAACTTTCGGACATTCTCGGAACCATTCCATAGCTCCTCGGAACTCCTTCCGGACCACCGGAACTCTTTCCGGATCAATTTTCTCTCTCCAATAAAAACCTATAAAATTCCAGAACCTATCTCCTAGCGTCGCTAAGACCTTAAGTTTGTTACGCTACGGTTCGGGAACACTCCAGACATGGTCGAGACACTCCGCTCACCAATAATCGTCAGGGATACCTGGAAATATATGACGACCCCTGTGCATTCCACGAATATCGTCGTTGAACCATAAGTATGATACTCATTCCCTTTGTCTCTGCGATACTACCTTGTCCGAGATATGATCGTAGACACACCGATGCCTTTGCTGTATCTCGTTACCGTCGAAGGTTATTAACTCGTATGTGATATTACCATCTCCATGACCTAGTCACAAGCTGCGCAGCTATATAGATGCAATATCACCGAGTGGGCCCAGAGTATCTTTCCATTACAGGAATGAACAAATCCCGCTCTTGATCCTTACGTCTCGATGCTCTTTCGGAATACCCAAGATGGACACCGTTATTGTCATGCTATATAAGACACAACGTTTGATGCTCTCAAAGCACTCCTACGAAGCAACAATAAGTACGGTCTCACGGTCTGAGGAATAAGCTATCACACTCTTATCTATTGCAAATGACAAACATCGTAATACGATCTTATTGCAATACTTTGCGTATGTCCACCACCTTATTCAACTAACAAGATGACTCCATTGTCAACCGACGTCATTGTCCTTGATCGGGAATCTCGATCAACTGTTGCTCAATGGACTAGCTCATATAGAGGCTTGCTAGGGACCTGGTTGTCTATGTATCACACGTGTATTAATAATTCCGATTAATACAGTCATAGCATAATACACAAACCTATTATAAACTTATGATATAATGCAATAAATACTACTTATTTATTTGCCTCTAGGGCATATCTCCTTCAGTCTCCCACTTGCACTAGAGTACAAATAAACTAGCTGCATTTTACTTTATCAGAATCACTTATCAAATAAGAATCATTTGATAATGCTTGCTCGTGGAAAAGTGTTACTGCACAATCCATGATTGTACATGCTTTTGAGATTCACTGGTATCAACTTGTTTGATATCACCATGTTGTCTAACAACATATATGCAAATACCGTAACTAAGTGAGACTTCTGCTTCCCAGCGCTTACTCTGATTATATTAACCAGATAACTGTCCTGAAAAACACACTCAGCTATGCAGAGCCCCTTGTAACAATTACAAACTCGCGATATCTACATACTTTCACACCAATGTAGAAAACTTGACATTCAAATGTCAATCCCTTAACTAACGCACTTCTACTTCCAGTAAATTCCAAATTTACTTTCATAACTGTTCTTTATTCCAAGAACATCGGTTATATTTCATCGAGCAGATAATATGGTTTCTGTATGATGTCTAATATTACATAATAGACCCACATGTCATATAACCATTACCTTCATGTATCATTACTCTTAATGACCAATTGGATTCCAAAGGACCATCCTTTTGATTCTATTCTGACTCCTCAGACATAATCCAACACAACTCGACTAACTATTTAAAATTCCCGTTCTATTTCCAAATAGACACTAGCTTTAAAATAGTTTCACAACTTCATCCTATTCTATTGGTACAGTTTCACAATGTGTTATCTACACAAGATGAATTCGACTCCCACTCAAATTATGTCTCCACATATTTGATAACACGAGCTCCCACTCAAAAACATGTTATTCACATATTTGAGTTCCCAAGCTCCCACTCAAAAATATGTTCCTCACATATTTCTCCTGAGTGAACTAACTATGACTCCCACTTAAATCGACATCTTGGTTAAACCAAAATCATTGATCTACTATCAATTCGAATTTAATACAAACTACAATATTACATTAATACAAATCTCTCAGACTTCAAGCATGTCTACATAAATGTAGTCAACAAATTTGATCTTGTCCAAGACACATTTCTCGACAAGACATGCTACCGCGTCTTTCTTATAGTCACATTTCTCATATAACACCTTATATGATGATTAAACAATCTTATTCCTCTAATAAGAATTGCAGCAACAATTACTCTCTTAATCCTATCAAATGCAACTTTGGATTTCCAGGCTCAAAAAAAAAAACCTTTGTTCGTATTCCGATATTTTCTCAACTTTCTTTGCATTCATAAAGTGCACCTTGATCTGTCAACAAGATCTGAAATACTTAATACAGTGCCATGACCTGACAGCAATATTAAATATAACAACACTTTATTTAGAAGTTTCTTTTATGAAAATATTATGATCTTTACCAAGAGGATTGCAAGCAGAAAACAATTTTCTAGTCTCCCTCACTCTTAATCACCAAATTTTCATTAGCAGACATATACTCTTTGGAACATCTTCCAACATAAGTCTGACACTTTATTCCAAACTTCTAATTTCAATCCATAAACCATAATTCGAAAAGTCATCTTTTCTCGGAATTACACAGACAACAAACTGAACTTTGTTTCTTATTGATTTTGGAATACACTCTCGTCTAATGCGAGCAACTTACAAAGAACTACTCATGTATATTCCGAATTATCGCATAATCATATACACGTCGACATTACTGTCGATCCTACGAATTTTTGTTGAGAAAAAATATCTATTTTCTAAAGTGGACATCGACTATAATGTTTTGAACGTATTAGGAGATTCTAAGACTGATTCTGACAGGCCACACTTTATTAAAAATAGAGCATGATTATAATTCCCCACATATCACTATATATGATATTATAATTTTCCGAAGCAAATTTCCACAATTCTCTTGTGTTAAAAACATAATTCAAAAATACTGTCCTTTGATCGAATTCTGTGAATACAATGTTCACTAATCCTTTTTCTGAAAAACCCCATTTGATCTATTATCAAATTAATCTCAGACTCCACAATTCATCGGGCAAATACTCCTATTTATCAAAGTCATGGAGGAATTCGGATCAAGCAGTAAACACCATTAATTAATCATTAAAAAATGACACTCAATTAATTTCCGCCAGTATTGCAACTTCAATACTTGATTTCAAGCTTAATCAACTCAGCACTCGAAATACTTAAATGGACCAAAAACATCCATTACTTCTTTCATTGCTTTTATGACTAAAATCGACGGTGTTTATTCTAAAATAGAACCTTTGTTCATGGGACAAGCTATTTTATCATATCTACAATTATGAATACTCATCATACAATCAATGTAACTGAGATGTGGAAACTTTATTCATAAGATAAAACAACTGACTTGTTCCATAACATAAAACAACTGACTTGTCTTATTACATGAATAACTTTGTCTTGCAACAATCAAGACACACACACTCGCTCACTATTACAAAAGATCGTATCAAAAACTATTAATGATAACTATGATAACTTGAGGACGTGAACACCAAAAGGCCATCAACTCCTTGACTACCAGCTTCAGCGCCAGGTCACATCAAATTGCGCCGCATATACGTGATAATCAGGACCTGTTTCACAAACAGAGCAATTATCAAAAATTTCATCATATTCCATGGGCGAATTCATAATTCTGCATATATCAAATATATACCTGTAGCATCGAAGATCTCTCCTTCGATGGAATCAACCTTCAGAGACTGGAACTCACGTATGAATACATAGAAGTTCATATCGTCGGCTTTCAAAATGTACTTACGTACATGCTTCTCATAGCTAGGAGGTAGAGATATCAGGACAGTCCGAATGGCGCAAGAATCCGCCATCCAGTAATCGAAGACCATCGTCAGCTGGAAGTAGATGTCATACAATCTCTTCAAATGTGTCTTCAGACAGGTATGCTCCTCCATGTGAATGGTCTGGAACATTCTAAGCTGCCTGAATTGCTCACGCTTTAATTCATCCCCGAAGTGTGTCTTTATCGCATCCATCATGACGCTTGGCTCCTTGCGTCGAAACATCTCTTTCAACTCGGGTGCCAGGCATACGGTCATGGTGATCTCCACTTCAATGAATATGTCTCGACGCCTACAGAAATCATCTTCCTCCTCCTCGCTTGCAGAATCTCCTGGTCCTTCTCCTAATGGTCCATCGAGAACATATAGAATGTTGTTGTGTTCGAGAATGTTTCTAAAACCCCTGTACCATCTGATGAAGTTGGACCCGTCGGCTTCTAATGTAGCATCCGGGCTCTTGAGGAAGTAACCGAAGTATAGTTGCGTAGTCTACAGATGTGATCGCAAAAGAGGTAAGGTTAAGTTTATAATATGTAGGTGAGTTTTAGTCCTATAATCTCATTATCAAAAACACACCACACCAAGATTATTATCCCTAAAATAATAGTGGCGATGACACGACCCCCATCCACTACACCACCCCCGATCATCACGGCCGGCAGCACAGCTTCAAAGGTGGACATAAAATGTCGATCATAACAACTCTATGACTCGTGCTCGATCTTTCGATCTTCCCGTGTTCCGAGGCCATACCTCTGAGTATGCTAGGCTCGCCAATCAAACCTCGAAGACCTGCGCGTGCAACATGGCTTACACCCACTGTATGCGAACGACGAGATGTGTGACACCCGATCATCACGGCCTGCCTCATAACGTAGAACTTTCTTGGTGGTGCGCAACGAGGGAGAACACAATTTTGGTATTTTGTTAGGGATCATCCTATTTATGATGCTACCGTTGTATATCTAGTATATAAGCAATCAATAGGATGCACACACAACAGCACACAATAATGATGCAATGAAGTGCGATGTGACATGGTCGATGCGCCTGGACCTCCATGGCGCCATGTGCCTGGCCCCCCGGCGCCCCGGCATGGCTCCGAGTCTACAGAGCCCTCCATTGCCTCCGACAGTACGGGTAATATCAAAACTTACCGTAACCATGTCACATAAAATAACGCCTCTGCAAAACAAAGTTAGACGCCTCTAGCTTTATTTAGTTTTGCAAGTTTTACGTGGCAAATAGGCTTATTCGTAAGAGAATCGCTTCCCTACCTACGAACTTTGTACCACAACGTCGATCGTATAATTGCATGTTTAAGCATCCCTTTCGGGCCCTCCATTGAAAATGCTTTGCCGACTAGAGAGAGAGAAACAGGCACCCGCCAGCCACAGATACGGTGCAAGCCGTATGTCAGTAGTGGAACCAGTCTCGCGTAAGCGTACGCGTAAAGTCGGTCCGGGCCGCTTCATCAACTCAATACCGAAGGCATCGCAAGTGCACGCTAGAGGGTAGCAAATATAAGAAAGACGCCCTCATTCAACATGAGTTCTAACCGTACCAACAGTACTACGCATAGATCGGCTCTGATACCACTGAAGGGGTTACGGTGCAGAAAACAATAATTTTCTAGCGAACGAAACCCTAACTAGCCAGGATCTATCTATCTAGTTCATGCGATAACGGTGGCGGAACGGGTTACATTACCTCCATGTAGACCGATAGCGGGGATTACGCTCCCGCACAAGCGTTGACGATGAAGTCGTACGTAGCCGACCTCGAGGTCGCGGAGAACTTGCCGCGATGTCGGAGTCGATGACGCCGGGGTGTCGACGATGATCTGCGTCGACGGGCGTCGGGCGGAAGAAGGCAGAGTGCCAGCACCGGGGCTGGCGCGCCGGCAGCAGAGGGGGGAGGCGCGGCGGCTGCAGGGGGCGAGACGACGTCGCCCAGGCTCCTCAATAGAGTAGCCTCCGAGCACTCGCAAACATACGGAGCCTAGCGACAACTCCCGGTCATTCAGATCCAGCTGAAATCGCAGGAGTAGATCTTATCTGGAATCCCGCAGAGCAACGGCGCTCTGCGGTATGGCTTGGGTGGAGAGAGACCCCCTTCCTCAGCTCGGCGCGGCTCCGACTTGGGAACCACGAGATCGAGAGAGAAATTGGGAATTAACTGAATTTCCTATGAATTAAATCAATTAATATGCCTTGCTATATAAAGGGGGAACGGGGTGTGCCAACCCCCTTGGCTCCCCCATGTGGGACTAAAGGAGGAGAGGGGAGGGGGGCTTCGGCCGAACCCCCCATGGGCCCTCCAACTCCTAGTCCGAGTTGGACTAGGAGGCCCAGCCTTCCCCTTCCTTGTGGGGTGCGGTTTCCCCCTCATGGGCCCTCTCAGGGCCCATTTAGGTGGGAGCCCCTTTTTCCTTAATTTAATTAATATTAAATTAATATAAAAATCCCATTAATTCATAATTAATATATTTATATATAATTCAATATCCCATGACTCCGAAACTATTTCGGAACCACCCGAACAACTTTCGGACATTCTCGGAACCATTCCATAGCTCCTCGGAACTCCTTCCGGACCACCGGAACTCTTTCCGGATCAATTTTCTCTCTCCAATAAAAACCTATAAAATTCCAGAACCTATCTCCTAGCGTCGCTAAGACTTTAAGTTTGTTACGCTACGGTTCGGGAACACTCCAGACATGGTCGAGACACTCCGCTCACCAATGATCGTCAGGGATACCTGGAAATATATGACGACCTCTGTGCATTCCACGAATATCGTCGTTGAACCATAAGTATGAAATTCATCCCCTTTGTCTCTGCGATACTACCTTGTCCGAGATATGATCGTAGACACACCGATGCCTTTGCTGTATCTCGTTACCGACGAAGGTTATTAACTCGTCTGTGATATTACCATCTCCATGACCTAGTCACAAGCTGCGCAGCTATATAGATGCAATATCACCGAGTGAGCCCAGAGTATCTTTCCATTACAGGAATGAACAAATCCCGCTCTTGATCCTTACGTCTTGATGCTCTTTCGGAATACCCAAGATGGACACCGTTATTGTCATGCTATATAAGACACAACGTTTGATGCTCTCAAAGCACTCCTACGAAGCAACAATAAGTACGGTCTCACGGTCTGAGGAATAAGCTATCACACTCTTATCTATTGCAAATGACAAACATTGTAATACGATCTTATTGCAATACTTTGCGTATGTCCACCACCTTATTCAACTAACAAGATGACCCCATTGTCAACCGACGTCATTGTACTTGATCGGGAATCTCGATCAACTGTTGCCAATGGACTAGCTCATATAGAGCCTTGCTAGGGACCTGGTTGTCTATGTATCACACGTGTATTAATAATTCCGATTAATACAGTCATAGCATAATACACAAACCTATTATAAACTTATGAGATAATGCAATAAATACTACTTATTTATTTGCCTGTAGGGCATATCTCCTTCAAACATATTTATCGGTTCTTTTTCATGCTCAAGATCACCCCTAATTCAACATTGTGACAATTGGTCATTCATTTAAGTCCCCACAAGTCATGGCTTCCCCTAATGTTACGACAATGAAATAAAATTGTTCAAGTCACGACAGCCTCTGGTAGACCAGTTCTCAAAGTGCTGAAAAAAAGGAAATTGCAAGAACCAGCGAGGGCATTCGTTGCGCAAACCAGTGACTCCATTTTGTCTTTGCATAAACCAGCAACTCTACGCCTAATTTATTGCAAGGAGCTCTAACAAAAATATTACATGCTTTAACAGCATATCTGACAAGTGGCAACTTGGCTGCCGCTGTCACACTCGTTGTACCCATCGCGTGGCTAAGAGCATCTCCAAAACGCATGCAAAAATATCACACGGTAATCGGTTTTATAGAGCCATTTTAACCGTTTTAGCGTGACGTGGTGGACATCAATCCTTTAGATGTCCATAAATACAGCACGCATGCTACAACAGTTTTCTAGATGCACTAAAATAGAGCATCAAAACCGGGCACGTCTGAGGAAGGTTGGTAGCCGCGGGTCGGAAGGGGCGCCGACCGGTGTTGCGGAAATGGTCAGGCTCGATGTGGGCCTTGGCGGACTAGGGCGACCAGCTCGGACAGGGACGTAGGCGGCAGGCCTCAGCCGTGCGATACGAGCGGGGGCGGCCAGGACACAAGAGTCGTATGCGGAAGTTTCAGTTTGGTTTCCCTCGAACGATCGGTAGTGCGACAATTACGGTCATGTGCATGTAGATGAGGAGTAATATAGATCAGTAACATACACATTTAACGAGTCTATGTTACTACCTGCATAATGGGTAGTAACATATATATAGTGTCATGTAAGGTGTTATTAATTAGGTTGTAGATACATATAGTTTTGAAATATGTGATGTTATTGTAACATAGCTAGTTACTCCATTTGTCTTTCTCTTCTTTAATTACATGTCACATCATCTTTTTTGTCTATGTGTCAATTATGTTACTATGATATTACTACCTATTATGACGAGTCTAATGGCGTACGAAGGATATTGTGATTCACCCAATTCACCATTTAGAGATATTCATATTCAACACCAATTATAATCTTTTTTATTCCAATATGTAGCAGAAGTAAAGAGCGGCATTGACAATGGCGTCTCCTGTGTCCAACACTAACCTGACGGAAAATATAAGTCCACCTAAAATAATATATACAAACATGTAGATTTCAGTTCAGTTATCTACTGTGTCTAACACATCATGTATTTCAGTCCAGCTGACCAGTGGTTCATAGCGCGTGCCCATTGGCTGACAGGCTCATTTGCCCCAAATCCCCATGTTCACTCGATACTTAAAATTGCAATTTGGCAAACACCAAATCTGAAAGCCAGACATGACGATGCCCGGTGAAAGGGATTGTGGCCCTATTTCTATGCAGCGATGACGTCGCCGCCCGCAACCCCTACTCGCTCGTCGCCGCCATCACCCCTCCCCCAACCGGCGGGGATTCTCACTCGGTCAAGCCTGACTTTGAATCATTTACACGTGGGTTCCACATCTGGTGGGTCCATGTTTTAGTGACTCAAAGTGAGGAAAAGTTAGAAGCAGCAAGTCAGACAATCCGTACCGCCGTCCCCCGACACCCATTCACCACCAACCCGTCGCCGCCACTACATCTTTGCTCCCCGTGCTAGACGTAATTTCTGTTCCTCTGGATTGAGCCCAGAGCTAGTCGTTAGCCTTAAGTGAGTGCCTTTCAAATAGGGTGGAATTCCTCCACCGAAGTTTCTTCCAGCCTTGAACACAAAAGCGGGGCCAATAGCCCTCATGCGACGTTTTTTCAGTGAATTGGAAGGAGAGCGACGTGTTTCTGAAGAATAGCTCATGTACTACATATCTTCGAGTTCATGTCTTTTGGCTAACTCATTGCTGTTAATCGTAGACAGTTAAGTCAGTTATGATTAGAGGGAGGCGGGTGGGACCAAGGGGAGGTGTGTGGGACCCATAATGAAATCGTTTAACCTCTTCTCGTGTGCGCGCTTTCTCTGCTTCTTCTCCGGCGACATTTTGGCAGTGCGGACAACGCCGACGAGGCAAAACACAGAGATGACAGATCCAAAACATACCAAAATTAAGATGAAACACACAATAGATTAAGTAGCTTAATATTCTGCTAGATCTAAAAGCCACACAACAACTAGACTATTACATAAGCGGGCAGAGCGCGACGGCCCGCAGCGACGAGGCGACGGAGCCGCTCAGAACAGGTCCTCGTCGGACTCGTCGGAGCTGATGTCGATGACCTCGTGGAGGGAATTGTAAATCCCGACCTCGAGGCGGCGTTCGTCGAGCTCCATCTCCATATGACGACGCTTCTCCTCCTCCGTGCTGCGCTGGAACACCTCCAAGGTGACCCAGGGCAGGTCCTCGTTGAAGACGAAGTCCCCGGCCAGGAGGGGGCGGCCGCTTCGTAGTGCGAGCTCCTGCTGCTGCTGCTACTCCTCCTCCCTCTTCGGCGGCGGCAGCGGTGGCCAACCCCGAGCGATGGATGAGCTCCCCGCACCGGAAGAGTTTCTAGCCGCCGCCATGCGGCGCTCGTACTCAGGCAGCTCGAGGTGATCGAACGAAGGCGGAGGCCATATTCCGCGGTTCGTCCACTTTAGCGCGCCTCGTTTACGACCGCCGCCCAAAGCGACCACGGCCTTCCTAGCGGGGTCTTGTGGAGGGGCCGGCCTCTTCTTCCTCCGCTCCTCGACGGAGTCGTTGCCACGGCCGGAATGGCCACCCCGGCCGGCGCCTTCACCTCCCCTCCTAAACATCGGGGCGCAGCGGGCCTGGATCTACCGGCGGCGAGGCGATTTGATCACCGGCGGCGGCTAATGCGAGCGGCGGCGAGGGGAGATTGGGGAATGGTGAAATAGCTAGGTCACGACTGTGCGTGTGGATAAGTAGAGAAATAGCCATGGTACGACATGGGCTGGCTTGTTTTCTGGGCCGTCGCGTTGGGCCGTGGCATGTGCGCGTTCAAAATAATGCAGCTAAAAAAAACCTACCGGAAACAATGCGCGTTCGACAAGGGCCGACATGGGCCGGCTTGTTTTTCTCGTTGGTGTTTAAAAGTTGTTTAAATGCTGATTTGGTTTGAATTTGGCCGAATTCAAAATATTCATGAAAATTCAATAAACATCAAATAAATGCAAATCCAGTGCACATAAGATATGGTCCAAAATGCTAAAAATAAACGCAAATCTAGTGCAAATTGATGGTTCAAATAAATGCAAATAAACATCAAATAAATGCTAAAAATCACTTTGTGATAAACATCATGTCATAGTTTGTGATAAAGTTCCCATATTCATCACATATGTGTGTCATGGTATGGGAAACAATTTTGCCAAAGGGATTTTCAAAATTCTTTTTAGAAATATCATTTTCAAATTTTATAGTGCTAAAATCACTTTTTTGTGAAGCAAGTACATAAAATATGGTCCAAAATGACACCCATTTAATTTTCACAAAGAGTAGTACATATTTGATGGATAATCCCTAAATATGATAATTTTCCTCGCTTTCTATCTAAATTCCACTCTTCAATTAAATTTATGTCAATTTTTTAAAAGTAATTCAAATTTGAACTACAACTGTGTGATAGTTTGCTATGAATTTGTTACAAAAATAATTTTTAAGGTACACAAGTAGTGGTTACAACATAGAATCATCAATAGTTTCTGAAAATTAGATGACCTTACATGAGTAGCCATGCTCTCCATTTTGACCACTTTTTGAAAGAAATGAGAAAAGGTGAAAGAATACTCAAAAAAATGAAACCATTTGGCATGGAGTCCTTTTATATGTACTAGTTCATAGGAAAATGATAAACTTGAGTTTTGACAAACTTTTCAAAAGAATACTTCACAAAAATATCAATCATCTACAAATATATATAAGTTTCAAACCAAATTTCCAATGTATGGCAATTATCATGTCACGGTTTGTGATAAAGTTCCCATATTCAGCACATATGTGTGTTATGGTATGCGAAACAACTTTGCCAAAGGGATTTGGAAAATTCTTTTTAGAAATATCATTTTCCATTTTCATAGTGCTAAAAATCACTTTTTTTTGTGAAGCAGGTACATAAAATATGGTCCAAAATGACACCCATTTAATTTTTAAAAAGAGTAGTACATATTTGATGGATAATCCCTAAATATGACAATTTTCTGTTTTCTATCTAAAATCCACTCTTTAATTAACTTTATGTCAATTTTCTGAAAATAATTCAAATTTGAACTACAACTGTGTGATAGTTTGCTCTGAAATTATTACAAAAATAATTTTAAGGTACACAAGTAGTGGTTACAACATAGAACCATCAATAGTTTCTGAAAATTGGACCACCTTTCATGAGTAGCCATGCTCTCCATTTTGACCACTTCTTGAAAGAAATGAGAAAAAGGGAAAAAATATTCAAAAAATGAAACCCTTTGACACATGGCCTTAGTTTATCATGTACTAACATATCCTAGAGTTTGAGATCATTTGGAGAAGGTCGAAAAAATGACAAGTTTAGAAATGGGGTTGTTTGGTCTCATTTGTAGCTCATTTTAGAGAACCAATGTGAATAATTGCAGGATTATAAATTGGAATGACCAAGTTAGATTAACCAACTACATAATGATATATAATCATTGCAACATTCAAATCTATCACAAATATTGAAAGTTGAATTTTGGTTCAAGGTTGAATTCAAATGTTCAAAGTTGAATCAAACTATTAAAAACATTCACAAATTCAATTTTTTTTTATCCAAGTTTAATATTTCAACGGATGTGACAACTCATTATTATCGATTATATCGATTATCGATAATAATGAGACGCCAGACCCAAAAACCCAAAAGATACTGGACATGACATATAAAGTGTAACACTTAAATTGCGAGCAAGTTTTACCTATAAAAACTAGGTTCAACCTACCGGAACGTGCCCATTTCTCGTCCAGAGCACGACCAGAGCACGCTTCCAAGGTGTTTGACGTTGCGATTTCGCAAAAGAATTACCACCACACGCTGCCAAGCGCTGGGTAAACACCTAACAACATTGACTACACTAGTTACCTACAGAATGTAGGATGATCTTGCCTCTGTCGTGGCTCTGCACCAAAATCTTCCCTCCGCCATGGCTGGGCAGACCAAAGCTTCTACCTCCATTTCATCTCGTAGAGGGTCTCGGAGCAGACCAAAGCTTCCACCGTCATCCCGCCAGATAGGCTGAACGCCCCAAGGGTCAACGCGGCTGAACTGCTGCTCGATGAGCTCCAGCCCGAGCTGCTCTCCTCGCCCCAGCCGCTACTCTCCTCGCCCTAGCTGCTCTCCTCGCCTGCAACAAGTTTGTGCATCCACGCAAACCTCGTCCTCTTCATCGGCGGCGAAACAACGCGATGCTTCCATGCCGATTTCAGTACTTGCTACGCTGAAATCTTGTATGTGCGACACACATACCGGGCCGCCTTTCGCCTTGGCGACCATGGAATGTTACCACCCCATCCGCCGTCCTCCCTCGACTCCATTGCCGGAGCTCCAGTCGCCCTCGCCCTCGCCGCCCGCGCCCGCAGCTAGCTTCGCCCGCTCGATTGCCGCAACTCGAATCTTCCGCTTCTTTGACGCAGCTAGCTTCGCCCGCTCCATTACCGCCGCGACTGGACATAGTGAGCGAGCCCGGAGAGACCGAGACGGCAGGACAGAGTGAGTGTGGAGCGAGCTGCGCGTGACAGTGACGGTTTTTCTCACGAGAACAAGATTTGACGGGCATGTCGCCTCAGAGCAATAACCGGTTGAACAGACATAGCATGTGAGCTATTTTTCAGAAAAACGTTGCACTTCTTCCAATTCACTGGAAAAACATCGTACGGGAGCTGTCGCACTCGTCTTAGAGAACTTATACAGACATAACATACTATGAAATATAACCGCCAGATAGTAGCAGGCCAGTACTGGGGCTTGTCCCAAATTAGATCACCACAGAGTGCTAGACAATCAGGTGAAAAATTGTGCGGGACATGGTGTAGTTCGATAATGAAAAACAAAGGATAAACTTGTGCATGCAAGACATGATTGCAGGGGCCAGGCGGAACTACAACTACAAGAGGATCCATCAGGCCAAAAAGAAAATGAAGATGATGAGGAAAACCATGAGCACGAAGAACATCTTCATCACGAGGCACCTGTTTGACGAGACGCTGTCGAGATGCTTGAGGAGCTGGCCCTGCGCCTCCTCGACGTTGGCTGACGCCTCCTCGGTGTAGTCATCGATTCTGATCGCTAGCTCCCCCTGCCGAGACACCATGGCTGCCAGCTGTGTGAAGATGTTGCTGAGCTCAGGTACGGTCGATTCTACGGTTTGAAGAGCCTCAGCCCTGCTCTGCATGTAACTGTCCTGTTGTGCCGCCAACTGCTGCTGCATGAATGCAGGAGTTGTCGATGATGATGCCTCATGATCACCATTGGTCTTCTTCTTCTGAAACATAGGCGTAGTTGCAGCCCATGGTGCCGGAGGTGCAGAGTCAGAGGGACGCATGAATGTATGTGATGCAGCTGAGGAGGAGGAGGAGGAGAACAACTGCCTTCTATTCTCATGAACCTTCAAGCTCTGTGTCCACATGGTGAGAACTTGTTTGAATTCCTTCGTTGCGTCCATCACGCACCTTTTAAGGCTATCCACGGCGATGGTGGAGTGATCTTTTTTATCCTTGGACCAAGGATTATTATTACAGCTCCTCTCATCCTGTGATGAATTGCAGAGCACTTTTTGTACGTCCATGACGGCATCGTTCAGAGCACCGATATCCTTGTTAACAGCTGCGGCCAGCTCCTGTATCTCCAAGGTTGGGTCATCGAAAACAGACGATGTCCTCTTCGCCAATTGTGCGAGGCGAGCGAGCTTGGTGGAGGTCTGGATCTGGGTTTGCATAGTCACGTCACGGTAGGAGTGAGTATTCGCTGAGGTTCGAGTTCGAGTCGGAACTCAGAACTGAGAAGCAACAAATAAAATAACGGGAAACACCCGAGGCAGAACTCAGAACAGAGGCTCTGGCTCCCGCTCCCGCTCCCGAGTCAGAGGCAGAGCCAGAGTTCCGACTGAAGAATCCGGCGAGATGGAGAGTGTGGGCTGTCCCTCTCCCTCTCCCGGCGTCGATTTGAGTGAGATGTTGGAACTGATGGAGGCCTTGTCCATCCAGCACCAGCCATTGGGTACGCCTCATTACTCATTTCCCCTCGATCTGTCTATATACTTGCCAGATCTGATCGGCCCGACATTAGTTTTCTGCCCTGCCATGTGAGATCTCGAATTTTGCACAGATTCATCGACTTTCTCAGGCTCGGCTAGGTTTCGCACCAAGGACCTCTGAGGTGCGGCCAATGCTAAATGTTTCCATGGTAATTTTGTGCGTCAAGGACTGATTACAGTCACTACTGACTACTGTACAACGTTTATAATGGTCTGAGAAAATTGCAGAGAACACCAACCTTTGGTGTAAAAGTTGAGAAAATCTGTCTATATACTTGTCAGATCTGATCGGCCCGACATCAGAGTGTAATTTTAATTGTCTCGACCCGTAAGTACGGAATATTATCTCTTAGAATATATTTTTTAAGTTATTATCTCTTAGAATATGGTTTCATTGAAGTAGTACATCGATGCTTCCATTGTGCTTTTCTTACTTTGTTAACTTTCTGATGTTTCAACTGCTGTCAAAGGGTAATTTCCTTAGGAAGTTATCATGTTTACCTATCAATCAAATGCTAAAAAAACCTTAGCATGCACAAAAGGTGAATGTTTCAATCTCATGCTGTGGTGTGCTTCAGGTGTGCCGCGTGATACCTGCCTGTGCAGACACATTCACTTTACTTAGAAATCACCTGTTCTTCAGATAAAGTAAACTTTAGCTTTAGACACCATGCAGGTTAGCCAATATATATCTCTAGAGTTTTCTTGTCATAGACTAACTTTCTGGCCGTAGGCTACATCACTTTGTTATCTATGTGCCCTGTAACAGTATTCATACTACTGTCCGAAGAAGGTAAAACATAAGTACTCCAAACTATCAGCGTAATTGATAGAGTAGAGTAGAATTTAATCTGGGACATGCACTGGGTGGGGCGTACAGTAGAGCCTTTGATATAAAAATACACCCGTAGTTTGGCATATTTTCCATGTATCAGTTTTTTTTTCAAATCACAGCAACACACCAAACTGATTGGGAAGTGGACAGAGTATTTATTATCTGGATCAGCAAGACTAGCGTTGAGCGTGGAAAACTAAGCCGAGCTGATAGCTGCTCATTCATAGGTGTCGGTCGGCTATGCCACTTCTCCAGCTCTGAGGTGCACGCTCAATATGCTGCAGAGAGGCGACGAAAGGCAGGAGGTTGGTCGACGGATCAAATTCGTCCCAGCCAGATCGTGAATGGCGCAGCGATTAGAGATGATAGTCTTGTTATTTTTCATGGACGTGGGGAGGAGGTCACGCCTCAGGCAGGTGGGCAGCATGCTGCCTCCTGTTTAATTGAATGGCTGATGACGTATAGTGAAGCGATCAGATGGATAGTTTTTCGTAACCTATAGTATTATTAACATGGAGTCTCATCGAGAGTCTCCAGTGAGTAGATATAACATCTTATATTTTGATAGTTTGTGCTCTTGCATTTTATTTATTTTATTTTGTCATTCTCCTTCTGTAACTTCACCTCACCCGCTGTTCTTATTACAGATAATAAGGCGACTGCTTCAGTGGCTAAAATAAGGGTCTTACCCTCCCAACAAGCTCACCATTCTCAAAGTGCAGAAAAGACAGGATCAGATCTTGCCCTCCCGGAGGTATGCACAGTTGGTAATGATGTAAATTTTGTAATTGCGTTGCGTACACAAAAGGTTCACCTTATTCACAACTAGCACTAGATTCATTATTTTATTCTACAAATTTGGTGTTAATATATGTATTCAGTTAGCATAAGCATCCAAATAAGGTACTAGCTTGACCCTACTATTCATTTATTCATTCTCTCATACACTGACAGAGAGCATCCTAGTGAATTTCTTGGGGTTTATTACACTGACAGAGAGCATCCTAGTGAATCTCGCGTGGTTTATTACTAATTAGTAAGCAGTTTGCTAGCCAGCCTGGGTTCAATCACCCCTTCTTCATTCCTAACCAGTCACATATGTTGTGTAAACAGTAAAGTGAACTAATAAACCAGCATTCCATATTTCCAAAATAAAAGTATATTCATTAGGATGACTGATCTCTGATATTATTTTCTTGCATTCTTTTGGAAAGGACATTCTTTTCCACATACATTCTCTCATGCCGATGCGGGATGCTGCTCGTGCTGCGTGCCTATCTCGTGTGTTCCTGAATTCATGGAGGTGCTATCCCAAGTTCACCCTTGATACAGAAACCCTAGGCATAAATTTGGATACAGCTGAAGAAGATAAAATAGCTAGTGATTTTGTCAGTAGGGTTGACCACATTATGCAAAATCACTCTGGCCTGGGGCTGAAGAAGGTTAGGATTCACACACACCCATGTCGCAATCTTCATCCGAGTTATGTTGACGGGTGGCTTGAAATTGCCATCTCACCTGGGATTGAGGAATTTGAACTGCAAATCTGCCGACGTAGAAAGATTGAGTACGACTTCCCCTGTTCACTTTTAACCAGTGAAAGGGGAAGCTCAATTCGATCATTTGTCCTGACTGATTGTGCTTTTCATTCTACGATGGATGTTGGTTGCTTGAGTAGCTTGACAAGAGTGTATCTGAGATGTGTGCACATTACTAGGGATGAACTATATTGCTTGCTTTCCAATTGTTCCGCATTGGAACAATTAGACCTTTCGAACTGTAATGATATAATTTTCTTGAAGATACCTCATCTGCTGAGGCAGCTCAGTCTTTTACGGGTGCTATATTGCAACAAGCTGTAAAGGATTGAAGCCAATGTTCCAAAGCTCCGCGATTTTGACTATTCAGGGATGCCCGTACACATCTCACTTGGAGATTCATCAGAAGTGAGGTTAATAGTAATGTCCTGTGTTCATGAGTCTAATATGATATATTATGCTCGTACAAAGCTTCCACTAATGGCCCCTAATCTCCAAACCCTACATCTGTTCTCCTGTAATGAGGTTAGTGCTGTCTTTGGCCAACTACTCTGTTGTTCTCAAACTTAATCTGTTGAGGAAGTTCATTAATCTTTATAGTACCATGGAACATGGACACAACTAATTTTTGGAACATGTATTTTTCAGGTGGTCAACATACCAGTGACCATTGAAAAATTCAACCACCTCAAGTACTTAGAGCTGGAGCTAATGCTTGAATTATCAAGTCTTTATCTAGACTTTGATTTTCATTCACTGGTTTCTTTTCTTGATGCCTCTCCTGCCTTGGAGACATTCATCTTACGTGTATGTATTCTCCATCTCACAAAGATTGCTCTAATGTGGTTCAACCTTTCTTTACCGTAATGGAAACTAGCTATCATTGGTAGTTGGGAACCTCTTAAGATGCAGAGTTACTACACAAATTATGCGTGACTAACATATTAGCTTTGGCTCTTAACAAAATAATTTACCTTAACAATTTAATAAATTTTCATTTTGCACCAGGCACATTTAGTCATGTTGCAGGAACGAGAATATTGTTTTTTCTAAGCTGTTCATTGCACTAATACTTGCTCTTTTATTGTTATTTCACAACTTTTTTATTGGTGGGCTGTGGCTAACTGGCTATTTGTTTTGTTAGTGCATCTATCATACTAACATACATTGTAACAATTCTATATAGGTCGAGGCCCCAGCCTTACAACATGATATGGTCCTTGAATATCCTGATGGTGAGTGCTCACTTCCAGTGTGCCTTTCAGGCTACCGCCATGAGATGCTCAGGAATGTGATGATAACTGGTTTTTGCTCAGCAAAGAGCATGCTTGTGCTGACAAAGCACATTCTTGAAAAAACTGTGTCACTAGAGTGCCTTACATTGGACACAACCCGTGGTCATGACAGGAGGTTGTCCAAGATTGACAAATGTTTGCGAATGAGTAAGGAGGTTGTGATGGAGGCCGAAAAAGCTTGCCAAGCTATTAGAAGACATATTCATGGGAGAGTGCCATCAACTGTTAACTTGAAGGTTATTGAGCCATGTAGCACGTGTCATACACTAGACAAATGTCATGATGCTATCCAATATACACAATTTCTTTGATGTAATGTTATGAGTTTGTCGTGACAACTTAAGTCTGTCCATCCTAGAGCTGTGATGCAAAAGTCCTACCTACTGGTTTCCCTTGTTGTGTATTGTAGTTTTTTTACATTAGTTTATTCTGTTACATCAATAATCTTTAAGCTTGTTTCAAGTTTGCTTATTCTGAACATTGCTGCTACGTTGGTACTGATTGAACCTTTGATTTACTGTCATTATTTGGAGGGAGTAGTCCAATCACAGATTTTCCCTCGGGTCCTGGAGCATACAAAGGGTCATGGGAGCATAAAGTTAATATTTATTTGAATGTAAAACATTAAGAAGGAAAATGCATGTGCCATGGGCCAGAAAACGAAACAAGGTGCCCTGAAACATCTATTTTCGAATCATCAAATTTGTAATATGCTGCATGCAAGAAAAATATTTTCCATGAAAAACACATTAACACAGAGAGCACACCATTTACATATGTATTGTTTTTTCAGATAATCTTTACAAAATAAAGAACATTTGTATACGTTCTTGGATGCTGATTTTAATACCTTGGATTTAACGAGATCTTAATTTTTACTAGGATTTACTTGGTCATTTCTTACAACTTGTTCATTATGAATTGTCGCACAAGGTTGTTAGATTGTTAGCTGAATGTTTAACTCTAACATCTTTGTTTAACTAGTTTTTTAATGGGAACATGGCATTCCATTACTCAACAAGCTCATCTAAACCGCTGGCAACAATGTTTGTTACACAAATGGGGACATAATCCTCCCAAAAGTAGTCAGACATCACACACTAAACACACTAAACTTTGCAAGCTCATGAGAAGTTGAAGAATTACATGCACGACGGTAGAAAGAAACCCGGAAAGAATCAAAATTCAGCATGCAATTTATTTTTGCTTCCATCACCGGGAATCCAATGGTAGAGCAATCATCAGACAAGCAGGTGTAGGGTTTTACATCTTCGGATGGCCTGACCTGGGTAAATGATGACTCTGTGTTTTGGATAGATATAGATCGCCGACAGCCAGAAAACTCCCACGCCCATCCACCTAACAAACTAAAAGGGAAAATATCGTGCTTTCCCCGGTGTCCGCATTCGCAGACGCGACAACATAAATGTGCCACCATAGATATGAACTCTAGGGTCACCGACATATATCCCTCCTAATGCAACTTTATGTATTAGACCATGGTTTGCTGTCCTCCACGCCATTACATTACGGTGTTGCCCTATGATCCCATATAGGTGAAGTGATGTGCAGTCAACGTTTCGCACATCACCATCATAGAACAACATAAATGATACAAACGACTTGAAACATTAGAAACAAGAAAAAAAAGATTCTCTGACTCCCATAAATTAAATATAAAAAAAGGACTTTGTAGATAAGTCACATAAATCAACTAAATATGTAATAATAATGATATAACAATGCAAATAACATTCTAATATGATGATATAAGTTAATAAAATGATGATATAAAATACACGTATCAAGTACCAAGTATTACCTGTTTTGTATTGGAAAGTTGAACTTATATATGAAGTTGCATGTTTCTGAATCTGTGCACCGTATGATTTTTTATTTCCGAATGCGCACATATGCTGTAGTTATGCAAATAATTTCATGATTTTAGGACATGTCTAAGTAGGGTAATTTTAATTACATTTTGCTACTGCTATTTTTCTGGACAGATTATGTCCCATATTATTTAATGCATTTTTTAATCTTTTAAGTTGAATCTTGTTAGTTAAATTGAGTTATGAGGAAGTATGCAACATTATACATCTACTTGACACTTTATATACACCTGTGTTTAGGAATTTCTTGCAGCAAGCATTATATCTTTTGTACGTACTACTACATCGGACGAAGTTGCCGGCGTCAGGATCTGGTGACCACGGGGAAGATCCTCGGCCGACGTGCCAGAAAGTCTCGTCTCGTTGCTTGCGGCGGTCCGATTAATCGGCTCAAAGAGCGTCATTGTATGCGAAGGTGCTCTCCTAGATCTCGGAATGGCGGCTATTCGCCTCTTTTGGCGCTGCCATGGTGGCGGCGGAGGATGACGGTGGACGAAGTTTCGGTGAGGCACAAGTTTCTCGAAGGGTGGACTTCGTTTGGTGTTCTTTGTGCAAAATTGCTGGACACGCTTTATTATTGTTTAATAAAATATGTGGTTACTTTAAAAAAAACTATGGTTTTGTTTTTGTGCAACAGTATCCCCAACTAGTGGTGCTATGTGCACTTTGCTCTCGTAACTGCAATGAATTTCACTAGCCGGAAAGGGCGCCGTCCGTTTGGAACCTGTCGGATGATGAGATGTGAGTCTGGCCTCACCAAAGCATCTTTTTTAAGAGAAAAAGTCAGAGTGCCAACGTTAAATTAGTAACGTCGTATTTGGTGACAGGGGTACATAGTGCTGAACCCAGCTTACATCAATGAACTGTACTCACGCACACAAGACATGACACCCAGGAAAGTCCAACTAGGCAAACGCCCCTAAGAACTACTCCGAGGAGGAAGCGCACTAACATGACGGGCAAACGAGTTGGGACGAAGCTCGCACTCTAGTTCAGACTGGCACATCAACAAACACGTCGGGTCGAAGCTCACCCTATAGCCAAGGCCGGCTCACCAACACACGCTGCACAACGCCGATACATGCACAAGAACAACAATAGAGAAAGCCACCAGGAAAGCTGTTTTGTCTATTAAGAGAAACCATAGCTGTTTTGTCTCTACAACAGGAATAAAAAGGAAACCAGATTCTTAAGATAAAGCAACTGATCCTAAGTACCACTCTTACCTGCTACCCGTATAGTCAGTTTCATCTAGAACAGAGGTCCGAAGACATAATTTCAAGTATGTCCTTGTTGAGAACTAAAACCATATTCACAAAAGAGAATGAACAAGTCAGGGTAAAATTAAGGCGGGCCAAATCAAATAAGGAAAAATAAAACATGTTTGCTAGCTTGCCGCCTAGCAGAGCAGGTTCAAAAGTATATACAAATATTACAAGTTGAGTTTGTACTGTTTCAGGGGCAGGAAAGGGCTGGCCATCAAGTCGGAAAGGAGACAGGCAAAGGAAACTACAGCTCGGGGGGCGCCTATATCAGACTTGGGGGCTGACAACTTCAGCCCCAGAACTGTCACTCCCCTCCGCCTCGGTCGTACCGGCATCTCCAGCTTCTCCAGCAGCAGGCACATGATGGCGCCGGTAGAAGATCGAAGTGTCAACCATGTCGGCAACACGCGTGGCGTAGCCGGCAACACTGTCCAACACAGCGGCCGGCTCGACCTCGCTGCCGTCTTTATAAGTAGACGGCATGCCTTCGGTGACGGCTTCTATCTCCGCCTCGGGGTAGTGCGCCATGAATAGTCCAAGCGCAGTCTTGGCACCACCCCGCGCCGCCGATTTCAGCGAGCTCTTGTGTAGCTTGGTAGCTTGCTCCAGCATGCTGGGCACATCGCTGAACTCGGACGGCTCCTGCCTGCCAGAAGAGATGAAGAACTTGGCGGCAAACCGCTTGGACGCCGCCAATGTCTCGGTGATCAGCTCACCCAGACGCGCAAGGCGATTTAGGCGGGGCTGACAACCTTGTCGTCGCCTAAGCCGACAGCAACTGTATCAAAAATAAAAACGTCAGTTCGGCTCAGGCTAAATTTGATGACGGAAAATTAATAATGAGAAATTACTAAGGACCGAGTTGTGGAAGGCGGACAGCTCAATCATATGAGCTGCCACCGCGTCCTCATCAGTCTGGGGGCGAGAAGCCTGCTTGGATATTTTTTCAGCAGCCGCCTTCTCCGTCTCCGCCAATTTCTTACGCAGGCCATCCAGCTCCCAGTAAGCTGGCTAGACTCCTGCGCAAACTTCAACTGCTGGGCCTCCATCTCCTTCCGAGGCTCCTCCTTCATCAACAAATTAGCGGCCGCCAGATCGGAAGCTTCATTCATAATAGCTTGCACATCAGTGGACGCCTTCAATATATCCTTGGCGTGATCTAGCAGTTCTACAATATGTATTCACTAGCTAAACGATTGGCAGCAACAAAAATTGAAAAATGACAGAAGGCAAAAGAAATAATTCTACCTTCGTCTTTTTTGCGGGCCGCTTCCAACTCGGCAATCCGCAAGTCCTTGGCCTCGCAATCCTTCTTTAGATCGCGGCACCGCTGGTTTATCTCAAATGAGGAGGAGATAAGCCCAACGTTGGCGGACAGGAGGCCCCGCAGGCAAGGACAAAGGCATATAGCATATCGTCAAAAAACCACTAAGCCGGCAGTCAATGTTTTCAACTTGCCATCTAAGTGCTCGGGGGGGGGGGGGGGGGGGGGAGACTATGTTTATGCCACAAAGTTAGAAAAACTTACAGACATGTCGCCCTCCAAGTCGGCAAAGGCCTGGGAGGCGAAGTTGGCGAAAGCCAGGGTGGACTCCTTGGCCGCCTTAAAGGTGGACCAAGGGTCCCTAACTCGGCCGCCTCCTGCAGCCGGGGCTGCCCTCTGCGTCCCGCCGGCAACCACCTCCAGCAGCTCTTCCTTGGCGGCACAAGATTGGACGGCTTCATTGGCCGTAGCCTCAGCTGATGGAAGGGGAGTACTGGTGGCACGGCCAGCGGAGGAAGTCTTTGGCGGCGGACCGGAAGCCGGAGCCTGGGGCTGGTGACGAGCATCGCTCATAAAGCCGCCGGCCCGGGGCTGGGGAGTTGGCGGCATGGTAGCAGGCGAGCTACCTTGGGGCCGCTTTCCCCTGGAAAGAAGCCTGGTCGGCAACCTGAAAGTTGCCGCCTGTTCCCTGTCAATAAAGCAAGCACAGCCAGATGAATGCCAGTATTAGAGGAATTCGACGACTATTTAAGGCAGAAATGAGTACCTTCGGGGGATGTTAATCCCCGCGTTCTCGTCGAGATCGACGAGCACCGGCTCGGCAGCCGCAGCGGTCCGTTTCTTCCTCTCGGCATTCACCGTAGAGGAAGCGGCACCGGACGCCTTGCGCTTCTTGGTCTTCCCGGCTTCCGACTCGTAAAAGTCGGGAGCCAGGTCGCCCTCCCCCAGGGCAGAGAGCTGAGAAAGAAGGCAAGTGTTAATAGGACTCTAGTAAGCCGGCAAAGGCCGTCAAAGAAGGGTATTAAGTAGGATATCTACCTCAAGGGGAGGGTTGTCGTGGGTGTGCATGAGCACACCTTCCGCCGCCTTCACCAGCCCTGCCTTGACAAGGCTGCGAAGTCGGAACGCCAGGTCGGCGGCTGGTAACCCCTCTTCGCTTACGCGAAGAGAGGCTGTGGCAGTAGGCGAATACTGACACATCTTGTGCGGGCTATACCGCAGGGGCAGTATCTGCCGGCTAAGCCAGCAGATGACGGTGTCCACCCCATCCAGCAAGGGGGGAGCCATCGTGCGGGTGAGGAACTCGATCTGCCTTTGAATAAGGCGGAGATCCTCCGTCAACTTGGGCACCGCCTCGTCCTAGCATGGACTGGGCATAGGCGGCGCATTGAGAAAGTCCGGGGCGCCAAATTGGCGCCCCGGTGCTGCCATGTCTTGGCAGTAGAAGAAGGTGGACGTCCAGCCCTTGACGGACTCGATGTATGGTATTTTGGGATACCATTGGCGTCCTTGGCGGCAGTTGAAAGTGACACTGCCGCAGGTCGCCAGTACGCCGTCCGGCACAGTCTGGCGCCGGCAACGGAAGCAATATCTGAAGAAGTCTAAACTAGGCCTAATACCTAGATAGCCCTCGAACAGATCTGTGAAGCCGGCAAAGACTAGAATGTTATTGGGCGCTATATTATGGGGCTGGAGCCCGTAGTGATCTAACACCTCGCTAAATAAGGCGGAAGGCGGTAGTGCCATTCCCCTAACTAAATGGGAGGTGAGGATTACCCGCTCCCCGGCTTTCGGAGCCGGGATGACGTCCCCGAAGGCGGATCTCCATTGGCAGTCCTCCCGAGTTGGGAGGTAGCCGACGTGAACGGGAATCCGGCACCTACAGGGGGGGGGGGGGTGAATAGGTGCTCTAACAAATTTTAGGTCTTTTCGAATTTAGTCTCAACACAAAGGTAAATTCTCTAGATATGCAACTATGGTGAATTTACCTAAATGACAACCTAAGCAATAACAAGATAAATAAGCTAACAAGACAAGAAAGTAAGGGAGTAAGGATAAGGGGAACCGAGTGAAGCACGCGGAGACGAAGATTTAATCCCGAGTTCCACCCAAGGGTGTACGTCTCGTTTGGAGAGGTGTGCGCTACCACAACAGGTTAGCCGCAACGCCACAAAGGCTCACCTTCTTCTCCGATGAACTCAACCACAAAGGTTGCGAGTTCACCTTCCACTATTGATCCCCTTTTAGGGCGGAGATTGAATCCCTTACAAACGCTTGAGGCACGCACCCACAACTTAATTGGGGGCTCTCATGATGACCACAAAAGGTCAAGGACCACAAAAGGTCAAGGCAACACCAAGATTACAACAATGGTGAACTAGGTTTTCCCACCGGAAACCCTAGCCACGAAATCCCCAAGTGGATGGGGGAGTAAATGCAAATCCCTTCGGTAAAGATGTTGATACGGGCCTTCTCCTCCAATCCTCCAAAGATCAACGAATTTGGGTGGAGGGATTGGGAGATCTTGATGATTTGAGCTTTCAAGAATAGTAGGAGAGAGAAAATCTGAGAGCTGGCTGTTCTTGAGTGAGTGAGAGGGTATTTATACCCCCTCCCAAAATCTGGCCGTTGGCTGTCTCGATGACCCAGAAATTCCAGTATAAGTGACTCCCGGAAATTCCGAGTCACCCGGATTATCCGGTTCTATGAAATATCCAAGCTGAATTTCCGGTTGAGATCAGAACGTTTTCGACATCTTGACTTAGCCAAATTTCTTCAAATTTCTGAGGGTTGCCCGGAAATTCCGAGTCAGTGAAATTTCCGAGCTGATTTTCCGGTTGGAGTCAGAACGTCTTCCTCTTCTTTCCTTAGCCAAATTCGGGAGTGGTTTTGTGGGTGACTCGGAATTTCCGAGTTGATTTTCCGGTTGAAGTCAGAACCACTTTCTCTTCTTTCTTAGAAAAATCTGGAGTGGTTTTCTGGGTGACTCGGAAATTCCGAGTCAATGAAATTTCCGAGTTGATTTTCCGGTTCGAGTCAGAACCACTTCCGAACTTTTCCTTAGCCACTTTTCTGGTAGAAATAGGAGACCCGGAATTTCCGATCCTGGAAATTTCCGGCTCCAATATTCCGGTTCTGGGAAGAATTCCAGAAACTCTTTTTCTTTTCATTTTGGCTTTGGAGTATGTGATATGCAACTCACACAAACTGAAATACTTAGCAATAGGATAAGTACATCATTGGTATTGTTGACTAACACTCAAAACACTAGGGATTAAGAAATGTTCTTTCAATCTCCCCCTTTTTGGTGTTAGATGACAATACCAAGATTTGCAATGAAACGAAATGCAATATCATGTTTTTAACAGAAAATAGCTCCCCTAAACAAGTGCATGTATGAAACACAAGATGACAAAGGATAGGAGCAATTTTAAAATAACAAACACAATATATCACAAAGGAGTAAGGAGACAAAATGTAAGGTTATGGTAGTACTTGAGACTAGATAGAGTTTCATACCTTGTGTATATAGGATATGAAGAGAATACCAACACAATAAATTTGAAGTCTCAACCATAGGATAATGATAGCATAACATTGTCTCAATACACATAAATAAAAGAGTTTAACAAACAGCCACAGATAAGATAAATGGACACAAGCGCAAAGAAAAGGTAAACGCATATGCTTGTGCCCGAACCCCTGCAAATCCCCGAAGTCCTACTAGAGCAACTTCTCCCCCTTTGGCATCTAAACGCCAAAAAGGAAGAGAAGCGATGCTACGTCCCGTGAAGGTCTTCAGTCCGAGGGAGTCTCCTCATCATCTGCCTCCTCCTCCTCATCATCATCATCATCATCATCATCATCATCATCTGAAGTGTTCTCATAAGCATGTCCAGCGGTGTACGACCTGCCGCCAAGGTCATGATCAATCTGTGCCCAAGGAGCCAAAGAATCCTGGTTCCACTGAGCAAAAGTCAAGGGATCAAAGAGATCTGCAGGAGCAGGAGAGCCAGACACATGATGGAGAATCAAGTCTTGATTGTAGGCAAGCTGACGACGATCCTTGTAGGCGGTGTATTGCTCCTTGCGGATGTCCACATTCATGCACAAGATGTTGCGTTGGAACCAATTCAGCTTCTTCACCTTCGCATGAGTGGCCGAGACATAAGTAGGAGCAGCAGCCCTCCTAGCATCACCCATGAAAGAGCCACCCTGAGCTGAGCTAGAAGAAGGCACAGGAGGAGGCTTGACCACTGTCTTCTTCTCATACAGTTTCTTGAAGTCATGCGCCTCCAACTCATCATCACTGAAGGTATGGTCAGGAAACTTGAACTTGATGAGTTTCATGATGTAAGGAGCATAGGGGATAGAGACCTTGGTGACCATGGCTTCATGCATATCATTGTGAATGTAATCCATAACATCCACACTCCAGTCCTCATCACAGTCAGGGTTCTCCACAATGTGGTTGGCATGAAGGAGCAAGTTGCACCAGAGGGGTCACCACATTATCATTGTTGCCACCACTTGGTGCAATGTTCTCACGGAGGATGCACACAAGGACATCATAAAGGGGAAGAAAATCTCGAGCATTGCCGGGTATGCCTCCTTCACCATATAAGTGCACGGTTTGCTTCTTGTTGAGCTTGAATGGGTGGTGCATACGATAGCCTTGAGCGTTGTCACCATCAAACTTGTAGCCCAAAACCTTGGCAAACTCCTCAAAGTTGGACTCACAGAAAGAGTCACCAGTCATCCACTTAAATGTCTTCTTTGAGTCACCCTTCATCACAAGAGTGGCAAAGAACTGCATCACGAGCTGAGCGTTGTATGGACAACGAGTGATCACAAGCCTCTCCAAGCCCATAGCCTTGATAATATGTATGGCTTCAACAAAAGAGGCTTTCTCCTGCAGGGCTGCAAGGTTATACGGATGCATAGGTCGAATGGGTTTCGATAGAGAGTAGTAGAGGTCCTTGATTATGAACTCTTGCTCTTGACACCAAAAGCTGCTATCATCCAGAGTGTTGTCCCTTGGCCTAAGGTACCAATCCCCTTGTCGGAGCTGAGTGTACTCAACTGAGTTCATCTTTGCATAGTTCTGACGTTGAGGAACAGGAGCATTCTTCCTTTTCTTGTACGGAGGCCTGCTAGCAAGTGCTTTCTTCTTCTTTGGAACAATTGGGTTGCTTGAGGAGGCAGGACCCTTACCCTTGTTGACAGGGGTCTTGTGAATAGGTGCCCTTGAGGTGTTACTTGTTGCCCCTGCGGAGGACGGACTCCCACTAGACCCTGTGAATTTGAGCATAGTGGGTAGCACAAGGTAAGTACACACAAGTCAGGAGAGGATACACACATTAGGTAGGCATTTGATGAATCATATGTAGTTAAACATGAGTTATCTTAAAACTGCAGTGTTCAGCTCGGAAGTTCCAATTCATACTTAACCGGAAATTCCGAAGGACCGGAAATTCCGATTCAGGTTGACTCGGAAATTCCGATCTGAACAGAAACAATGCAGATCTGAGATTGACTCGGTCTAAAACTAGATCGATCCAACACAATGCAAAACTAATGTATGTAGATGGCAAGGAATTAAGCTAGGAACAATCTCTACCAAGCAATTTTGAAACAAATAACTCCACATCAAGATCCTAGTGCAAGCACTTAGGGATAGGGAAAAGTGAAGTTACCCTCATCCATTGAGGCCATTGCTTGGAGGAGTGAGTTCCCGGGGTGGAGGAGGAGCAGATCCGGCCGAGAAAGAGGTTCCCCGGCGGTCGGAGTGCTCCGGTGAGATCTTGGAGCAGCAGGGGCGGCGGTTGGAGGAGAGGGAGGTCGAGGGTGGAAGAAGGGCACGAATGAGCCCTTCACCCCGAGGCTGCCCTTATATTTTTTAGACAAACCGCCCGATCGGAATTTCCGGGTGTAACTTACACCGGAAATTCCGAGTCACCGGATATTCCGATTCATAAATGAACCGGATATTCCGACCTGCTGAACTAAAATCCCAGTTTTCAAATGGATGACTTGTGTGCAATAGAGAGAAATGTTTTCAGTGGGAAGTAGGCTTGGGATAGATTTCCAAACTGTCATTGGTACACCATACTCAACTCACAACTACCAAAACGAAACATAAAGCGCCAAGTTGAGTAGGTTTCCCACATGCATGAATCAAGAGGGAAAATAGCAACAATAAGCTCCAAATAAAACCAACTCTTCAAAGAGAAGAGGTCGGTGGCCGAGGCCACCATGTAGGAGTGTATGGCATGTCACTGCGAAGATGTATCTTGGGTACATAACCAATACTCGTCGTTTTAGCTTATTAGTCATAAGAATGAATATAGAGATAAAAGAACACTTGCTATCGGCATAATGGGGGGGGGGGGGGGAGGGATGGTCCAATGTATTAGGACCGCACTCCCCCTATTTCCATGCCTACATCTAAACAAGATAAGATGCAATTACGTCCTAGGTGAGTGTGCAAGCGATCAAGCTAAGGACCTCGAATCAATGATACTGAGCTCATTCCTCAAAAGCAAAACCTTCCTTCCTCAAGGGGCTTCGTGAAGATATTCGCCAATTGATCCCTTGTGCCCACATATGATAATTCAATGTCTCCTCGGGCCACATGATCTCTTATGAAATGATGGCGGATCTCAATATGCTTGGTTCTTGAATGTTGCACCGGGTTGTAAGCAATCTTGATGGCACTTTAATTGTCACATAGAAGAGGCACTTTGTCGCAATCGACTCTGTACTCCTTTAAAGTTTGCCTCATCCATAGCAACGGAGTGCAACAACTTGCGGCGGCAACATACTTGGCTTCGGCAATGGAGAGAGATATACAATTTTGCTTCTTAGAAGACCAACTTACTAAGGACCTCCCAATAAATTTACAAGCACCGGAGGTTGACTTCCTATCATCTTGATCTCCCGCCCAATCGTAATCCGTGTACCCACATAACGAGAAATGTGCATCCTTGGGGTACCACAATCCAAAGGTTGGGGTATAAGCCAAATATCTAAAGATCCTCTTGACCGGTATATCATGGCTTTCTTTAGGAGCCGCTTGATATCTTGCACACACTCCTACGGCTAGCACTATATCCGGTCTGGATGCACAAAGGTAAAGAAGAGATCCAATCATGGAGCGGTATACCTTTTGATCCACATCCTTACCCTTGGGGTTGAGCTCAAGGTGGCATTTGGTTTGCATTGGGGTAGAGGCACCCTTGAGCTCAAGCAACCCGTACTTCTTGAGCATTTCTTGAATGTACTTCGCTTGGTTGATGAACGTTCCTTCCTTAAATTGTTTGATCTCAAATCCGAGGAAGAACTTCATCTCACCCATCAAAGACATCTCAAATCTGTCAGTCATAAGCTTAGAGAATTCTTCGTTAAATGCTTTGTTAGTAGATCCAAATATAATGTCATCCACATATAATTGACAAATGAAAAGCTCTCCATATACTTTCTTAGTGAAAAGTGTGGGGTCGATTTCCCCAACTTGGAATCCACGGTCTACAAGTAGTTCTCTAAGGTGCTCGACCACACTCGTGGGGCTTGTTTAAGGCCATAGAGTGCCTTATCTAACTTGTAGACATGGTTCGGATATTTGAGGTCTTCAAACCCCGGTGGTTGCTTAACATAAACAAGTTCATTTAGTGGACCATTTAGAAAAACGGATTTAACGTCCATTTGTTGCAACTTAAAGTTATGATAAGAGGCATAGGCAAGAAGAATACGAATTGACTCAAGTCGAGCCACGGGCGCGTAGGTTTCTCCAAATTCAATGCCTTCAATTTGGGAGTAACCTTGAGCCACCAATCTTGCCTTGTTCCTCACCACCATGCCATGTTCATCTTGCTTGTTCTTGAAAATCCACTTGGTGTCGATAACATTGCGGCAATCTTTGGTTCTTTCCACCAACTTCCACACCTTGTTGCGCTCGAAGTTGTTGAGCTCTTCATTCATAGCATCAAGCCAATCTTTATCTTCAAGAGCTTCATAGACCTTGTTGGGTTCCACCATGGATATGTGAGCTTGATGTTCACTAAAGCTTGCAAGTTGTCTTCGGGTAGAGACCTTGCTTCTCACATCACCAAGCACCTTGTCAAGAGATAGAGCTCTTAATTCTTGTGAGGTGCCAACCCTATTCAAGCGGCGGATCTCGATTTCCCTCCGAGTGGTGGGAGGGATCGCTTGATCATCTTGATCATTCATGTCTCCACCTTGACTGAATTGATGGACTTGATCAACCATTGGAGTGACGTACATAGGTGGGGGAGAGGGTTGATCTTGGCCTTGCTGCGAGCTGCCACCGGGAATGTCAGCAGGACCGGATATTCCGGGTTCAGAATGAACCGGAAATTCCGGTTCACCGGAATTTCCGACTCCAGACAGATCCGGATATTCCGACCCTCCGGAAATTCCAGGAGCAGCAGGAGGATCTTGTGCTTCTTCTTGGCTGGGCGTGTTGAGCACGATGTTGTTGTTGGGTGTTTCTTGTGTTGGAGTGTCCACCACTTGAGAAGAGTTTGATCCTTGTTGAGCCTCCTCATAATAGACTTCAACGGGGCGGTGGACTCCCAACCCCATCCTTCGGATAGCATCTTGAGGTTGATCATCACCTACAACGGAAACACCACTTTGCTCCACAAGGGAGCCGTCATTCTCCTCGAACACCACACTACAAGTTTCTATGATAATGCGTGAGGCCTTATCATAGACTCTATAAGTATGGGATTCGGAACCGTAGCCCACAAATGTCCCTTCAAGAGACTTAGATTCAAACTTGCCCAAACGAACACCTTTGATGAGATAGAAACACTTACAACCAAAAACTCGGAAGTAAGAGATATTGGGCTTGTTCCCGGTAAGCACTTCATAAGGGGTCTTCGTGAGTCCTTTGCGAAAGAAGAGCCGGTTGGATGAATGGCAAGCGGTGTTGACGGCTTCGGCCCAAAACTTGTGAGGGGACTTGAACTCGGCCATCATCGACCTTGCCATCTCAATAAGAGTGCGATTCTTCCTTTCGGCTACACCATTTTGTTGGGGAGTATAAGCAGCGGAATATTGATGATGAATCCCTTCTTCACTAAGGAACTCGTTCAAGGTGTAGTTCTTGAACTCGGAACCATTGTCACTTCTTATCGCCAAGATAGGGACATTGTGTTGACGTTGAGATTCATTGGAGAAGTCGATGATAGTTTGTTGAGTCTCCACCTTCGACTTGAAGAAGAAAACCCATGTGTATCTTGAATAGTCATCAACAATCACCAAGCAATATTTCTTGCCACCAAGAATAGCTTCCGGAATGGGACCAAAGAGGTCAACATGGAGAAGCTCCAAAACCCTTGTTGAAGAAATGATGGTCTTGCTTGGATGGTGAATGTCATGCATTTTTCCTTCAACACAAGCCCTACACATTCGATCCTTCGAGAAAGAAACATGGTCTTTTAGTCCTAGGATATGGCCACCCTTGTGGAGACTTTGCAAAGTCCTCATGTTGACATGGGCTAGTCGGCGATGCCATAGCCAACCCAAGTCCGCCTTAGTGAATAGGCACATTGTATGGGAAGTGGTGACTCCGGAGAAGTCAACCACATAGAGCCCATTCTCAATGTACCCAACGAAAGACACATTGAGAGACTTGCTCCGCATGAGGATAACCATCTCCTTTTCAAAGACAACGGTATAACCCAAACAAGTTAAAGAATGGACGGAGATCAAGTTGAAACCTAGGGACTCGACAAGCAAAACATTCACAAGTGTGATGTCCGGTGCCACTACCAGCTTGCCGAGCCCTATTACCTTAGACTTTGAATTGTCACCATATGTAACGGTCATTTGATCATCATTGGGCTCCAACTCCGTTACAATTTCCTTGCTTCCGGTCATATGACTAGTGCACCCACTATCAATTATCCACTTCGATCCTCCGGAAGCAAGGCCCTACACACAATCAATTTTTTGGTTTCGGTACCCATTTTGCAATGGGTGCCTTTTGGTTAGCAACAAGGGTCTTTGGGACCCAAATAGCATATTCAATGTAACCATCAAAAGGACCAATGTATCTGGCATAGACATCCCCATAATAATCAACATATAAAGCATAATTGGGGTTAGATATGCCCGCAAAGTCATCACGAGTGCGAGTGCCCCTTGTGGCATTTCCACTTGCTATATCATATTTCTTGACTTGTGCGGGCTTGGTCTTCTTCTTGATCATCTTCTTCTCCTTAGCAACATAGCCTAGACCTTCCTTACCCTTGTGGGGCACTCGCTCATGAAGAGGAGTAGTGAGTGTCCCCTTGCCTTTATCAAGGGAGGTCTTGGGCTCGGTTGCCATGGAGGGAACAAACAAGACCCTAACTTTATCCTTGACAACATTTGCATTAGTATTCAAAGGAGTAGAAGTACTAGGTTTCTCAAGAGTAGATATCCGAGTTTGGAGTTGATCACAAGACTTGAGGAGACGTTCGTGATCACTTGTCAATAGCTTGTGAGTATTTTCAAGTGACACGAAGTCTTCGCAAAGTCTAGCATGAGCAACTACAAGCTCGGACTTTTCATTTTGCACAATTTTACATTTAGCAAAGTAAAGATCACGATCCTTAGTGATCTTAGCAAGTTGCTCCTTGAGGAGAGCATGAGCTTCTTGTGCATCTTCAAGAGAGGATTGGAGGGACACCTTAGTGTGTGCATCCTCTCTCTCAATCTCACCTTTTAATTCAAGCTCATCCTCAAGCTCACCTATACGACTCATAATTGAGCCAAAGTGTTTTTTTTCTTCTCCTTGCAAGTTAGTCATGAATTTATCAAAAGCAATAATTTCTTCCTTGACTTCTAGGCTCATACCATCATCAATTTCATGGGATATGGAGGTAGGGGACAATTTTACCTCGGATGTCTTTGCCATAAGACATCTTGCATTCTTGATGATGGGGCTCTCGCTTGGTGAAGAGAAGAGTGACGGAGGTGTGGACGAAATGGCTAGTGCGGCCACTTGCGTTGGGGTATCCTCCTTATCACTATCTTCATCATCGGTGGGATATTGCTCTTGAGTTACCAAGACAATCTTTTGGTTCTTCTTAAAGTAGGGCTTCTTCATGGGCATGGGCCCCTTGCCCTTCGTCTTGGCCACGAGCCTCCCACCATGATCCTCTCTTCTTTCCCATGGGCAATCTGCAACAAAGTGGCCTTTGTCATCACAATTATAGAAAAGCCTTACCTTGTTGCTTGGCTTTCCTCCATTGGAGGGGAACTTCTTGTCAATCCTCGCTTTGGCCCTTCCGGGGTTCTTCCAAGACGTTCTTGCCGCAAGACCCATGTGTTGAGTAAGAGTACTTGAGAGAGTCTCACTAGATAGCTCGACTTGATCATCATACTCCTCTTCATCCTCTTCTTCAACGGTGGCCTTCAAGGCAATTGAGGCATGCTTGTGCATCCCTATGGCTCTAGCTCTTGCATCTTGTGCAATCTTGGAGGCCACCTTGTACGCGGTCATCTCTTGCATGACTTCATTGGATGTAATCTTCGCGAAGTCATGTCTCCCTTTGAGTGTCTTCAAGTCTGTTTCCTCAAAGGGCAAGAGAGCGGTCACGAACTTCCTCTTGATCCAAGCGTCATCAATGTAGACCGCCCCGAGGTTCTTGAAGGTGTTAGCAACCAACACCAACCTCCCGTACATGTCCTCATGACTTTCTTCATCCAACTTGTAGAACCCTTCCACCTCATTGCATAAGGCATCATACCGGTTCTTCTTCATGCTCTCATTCCCGACGAAGATGTCGGAAAGAGCATTCCAAACTTCTTTGGCGGTGGAGAATTGTTGAATGAGCGGCATGTCCTTCTCTCCAACGGCCATTTGGAGTTGATGAAGAGCTGTGGCGTTGAGTTGGCTATCAACCACCTCTCTTCTTGTCAAGATGGTTGGATCATGGGGCTTGAATCCTTTTTCAATGATGCGCCATAGCTCAATGGAGGCACTACATAGATGAGACTTCATTAGAAATTGCCATTGAGAGAAATGAGTAGGTTTGAGCTTAGGAGGATCACTTCTAAAGTTTACATGAGGGTGAGGGATAGGAGGGTTAGGAGAGTAATTATGGTTAACATTATGAAATTCCTCTCCTTTGGGGGTGTAAGAGGAGCTAGGTGATTCATCCTTTTCCGCCTTTCCGGGGGAAGCACTTGGAGGAACATCTTTGGACCAATCCGAAGATAACTCCTTAGAGTTCTCACTATGCTCCTTAGAAGGTGGAGAGGGAGAAGTAGCCTCAGGCTCCTTAGACTTCAAGAGTGTCATGAGCATCTCATTCATCTTGAGGAGTTGGGACTCCAAGGACGATCTCATATCTATAAGATCGGCCATGGTTGCCTCTTTGGCTAACGCCTCCTTCTCCGCCTCTAATTTCTCACGGGGGGCCCTCTCGGCATCGGATTCCGTCATCGTTGCACTTAGGCGGTTAAGCCCTTAAAAGTGAACAAGGCTATGATACCAATTGAACGGGAATCCGACACCTAGAGGGGGGGGGGGGGGGGGTGAATAGGTGCTCTAACAAATTTTAGGTTTTTTCAAATTTAGGCTCAACACAAAGGTAAATTCTCTAGATATGCAACTATGGTGAATTTACCTAAATGACAACCTAAGAAATAACAAGATAAATAAGCTAACAAGACAAGCAAGTAAAGGAGTAAGGATAAGGGGAACCGAGTGAAGCACGCGGAGACGAAGATGTAATCCCGAGTTCCACCCAAGGGTGTACGTCTCGTTTGGAGAGGTGTGCGCTATCAAAACAGGTTAGCCGCAACGCCACAAAGGCTCACCTTCTTCTCCGATGAATTCAACCACAAAGGTTGCGAGTTCACCTTCCACTATTGATCCCCTTTTAGGGCGGAGATCGAACCCCTTACAAACGCTTGAGGCACGCACCCACAACTTAATTGGGGGCTCTCAAGATGACCACAAAAGGTCAAGGACCACAAAAGGTCAAGGCAACACCAAGATTACAACAATGGTGAACTAGGTTTTCCCACCGGAAACCCTAGCCACGAAATCCCCAAGTGAATGGGGAGGAAATGCAAATCCCTTCGGTGAAGATGTAGATCTGGGCCTTCTCCTCCAATCCTCCAAAGATCAACGAATTTGGGTGGAGGGATTGGGAGATCTTGATGATTTGAGCTTTCAAGAATAGTAGGAGAGAGAAAATCTGAGAGCTGGCTGTTCTTGAGTGACTGAGGGGTTATTTATACCCCCTCCCAAAATCTGGCCGTTGGCTGTCTCGATGACCCAGAAATTCCGGTATAAGTGACTCGCGGAAATTCCGAGTCACCCGGAATATCCGGTTCTATGAAATATCCGAGCTCAATTTCCGGTTGAGATCAGAACGTTTTCGACATCTTGACTTAGCCAAATTTCTTCAAGTTTCTGAGGGTTGCTCGGAAATTCCGAGTCAGTGAAATTTTCGAGCAGATTTTCCGGTTGGAGTCAGAACGTCTTCCTCTCCTTTCCTTAGCCAAATTCTGGAGTGGTTTTCTGGGTGACTCGGAATTTCCGAGCTGATGAAATTTTCGAGTTGATTTTCCGGTTGAAGTCAGAACCACTTTCTCTTCTTTCCTTAGCCAAATCTGGAGTGGTTTTCTGGGTGACTCGGAAATTCCGAGTCAATGAAATTTCCGAGTTGATTTTCCGGTTCGAGTCAAAACCACTTCCGAACTTTTCCTTAGCCACTTTTCTGGTAGAAATAGGAGACCCGGAATTTCCGATCCTGGAAATTTCCGGCTCCAATATTCCGGTTCTGGGGAGAATTACAGAAACTCTTTTTCTTTACATTTTGGCTTTGGAGTATGTGATATGCAACTCACACAAACTGAAATACTTAGCAATAGGATTAGTACATCATTGATATTGTTGACTAACACTCAAAACACTAGGGATTAAGAAATGTTCTTTCACGACGGCCTCCAAGAAATGTTCGAGGTTGGCGTCGGTGACGGCCAACCCGTCGTTCACCTTTTCCGCCGCGGCAGCGCGATCGCGTGAAGAAGATCTGGATTTGCGGGACTGCATGGCGAACCGTAGGCTGCGACGAGAAGGGATTTTACTTCCAGATCGGGATGATCCACTAACCTCTCCGTCGGTTTCTTGGGTGTGAAGGAAAGATTCAGATCGAGCGTTTGTTTGGGAGGGAGGGAAGCAGACCAGGACTGCTCTGATACCACCGTGTCAGGTATTGGGATAGCCTAACATCTGATACAAAGAAGGAGGAAGGAGTTGGAGCTTCAGTGCTCAGATCTGATACAAGAGGAAAAATAGGAAAGCTTAAAGGAAGAACAGGAAATACAAAACTAGGGTTTATATTATGCGTGTCCTCCCAACCTCCCACTTCTGCCCTTTTATATCGAAAGAGCGGGACCACGCAGTTAACGTTAAGTATCATTACAGACTTAAGCGCGATTAGCACGGGAAAGTAAAACAGGTAATGATCTTCAAAAAGGGGCACATCGCAGCCGTTAGATCTTGGCGATGAACCGGTATCTGTGTATCTGGGCCGCACGCTGTTGTCGGGCGGCCTGTAGGTCATATGTCTCTTGTCGTCTGAACTGAAGAATGTCGATGATCCTGACACGTCGGGTCGGCGCATCCTGAGTGGAGAGCAGAAGCACCCAGCGGCGGCGGAGCCTTATTCTAAAAAAAAAAGGGGCGGCGGAGCCCGCCCGAGAGAGAGGTGAGGAGCCCTGCTTACTTCTCATCCTGTCCTCCTTCCTCCGGTAGCTCCTCGTTTTCTCCCGGCCTGCCTGCTCTCTCACGAAAGTCCAAGAAATCAAAGTTGCCTCTTGAGACCCCCAATCTCACCTTGCCGCGTTTTGCCTGTCAATTTGGATCACGCGGCGGCGGCAGCCATGCAAACGTCGGGATCTACTCTTCCAGCGTCGTTCCGGGACCGCACCGTCGAGTTTCGCTCCGCCGTCGACAGTGCGCGCCGCCACGCCGCCGCCCCATCGTCCAGCGGCGGCGGAGCGCCCCTCGACGGCGCATGCGCGTCGGTGCAGTCCGAGTTCAACCGCCGCGCGTCCAAGATCGGGATCGGGATCCACCAGACCTCCACCAAGCTCGCTCGCGTCGCACAATTGACGAAGAGGACATCGTCTGTTTTCGACGACCTGACCTTGGAGATACAGTAGTTGGCCGCATGCGTTACCAAGGATATTGGTGCTTTGAACGATGTTGTCATGGACCTTCAACAAGTTCTATGCAATTCATCACAGGATGAGAGAAGCGGTAATAATAATCCTTGGTCCAAGGATGAAAAAGATCACTCCACCATTGCTGTGGACAGCCTTAACAGGCGCCTCATGGACGCAACGAAGGAATTCAAACAAGTTCTGACCGTGCGGACAGAGAGCTTGAAGGTTTTTTTTAGCTACAAGGCCCTTTATTGCCCGGCTTTGAAATTAACAAGGCCACCAGGTTCGCCAACACGATACACGCTGCAGCATACAGCTTAGCCAAAGGAAAACCGACACACGACTGCGGCATACAGCTTAGCCAAGAGAAAAAGCGACAAAGTTCTGGGGCATACGGCTTAGCCAAAGTAAAACAAGCTAGCGAATCGAACTAGCCACGCCGGCCTGGAGAGGTAAGAGGTTCTCCGCGTGGATTCTCCTGAGTGCCGCGTAGAGGGTAGACACCGCCTCCCTATCCACCGGCAAGAGAGCGGGGGACCAAGCCTGTAAGAAGATCAAGGTTTTAAAGATAATGTCAGCCGGTTGCCTGATGAATTTCGCCTCAATGGCACCTTTATTCTGAATCTGCCAAAGTGCCCAAGATTGGGCAGAGAACAAGAACCAAGCAAGACGTTTAGGAGCCGTTGGGGTGGAAGCAAGGATTGCAAAAAACTGAGCGACATTGGCGGGGCACCAGGGCCTCCCAACGACCTGGCGAAGCACGCTCCACGCAAATGCCACAGGCGAACAAGCAAAGAAAATATGGGAGGCATCCTCCTCCAAACCACAAATCACGCAATTCCCGTCTGAGGGTCCGTGTCTGGTTGCAAGCTGGATACCCAAGGTAGTCTATCCAGAATTAGTTGCCAAGTGAAGATTTTGATTTTTAGCGGGAGCTTGGTTTCCAGACTTGTTGAAATTGAACGACCGAGGCTCCCTGCGAAAGCTTCTTGTACATCGAGTTAACTGAGAACTGGCCAGATTGTTCCAGCGACCAAGACATCGTATCATGGTCAGCTGACAGGGTAGTATTGGCAATGATCTCCATCAGCTCGTCCCACTGCCGGGCCCCTACCACATCCAGCGAGCGTCTGATGCGACAGCCTAGAGTCACTACCTGCTGAACCGAAGCTCGCGGCTCCTTGCAAATGCTAAAGATAGTAGGAAACCGAAGGCGAAGGGGGCCCTCCCCCGTCCACCAATCTAGCCAAAAACTAGGCTTGTGTCCACTCTGGACATGGTGCATAGCGCCCAGCTTGAACAAATCTTTAATTTTGTGCAAGCTCAACCAAAACTACGAGCCCCCACGGCTGGAGCAAGAGAAAATGTCTCCAGTACGAGTGTACTTATTTCTGATGATCGTCGCCCAGATCGAGTCATCCAAGAGGTAAAGCTTCCAGATCCATTTTAGAAGAAACGCCTTATTCATGAGTTTGGAGTTAATGAGACCTAGCCCACCGAAGTCTTTGGGCCTACAAACTGCAGGCCAGTTAACCGTGTGGTACTTTCTGTTTGGGCCCGATCCCTCCCAGAAGAAACGACCTCTATGAGAGTCCATTTGGTCGTGCACTCCATCTTGGAGCAAGAAAAGGCCCATGGCAAACATCGCGATACTGGAAAGGCAGGAGTTGGAAAGGATGAACCGTCCTCCCGAGGACAGGAATCTTCCAAGCCAAGGTTCCACTCTTGCTGCGATTTTCTGAATAAGGAAGAACCACTGCTCGATGGTCACTTTTTTGTTTGAGATTGGCAGCCCCAGGTAAATGAACGGGAAGTGCCCTAGCTTGCAGTTGAGCCGCTGGGCAATGCTCAACTGAATCTCCTCCTCGGCCTCCAAAATGAATACCTCACTCTTATGATAGTTTATTTTCAGCCCGGACATGTCTTCGACACATGAGCAAGAATTTGAGCTTGGCAATGGCTGCGTCGTTAATTTGGATCAGAATTATTGTGTCATCCACATACTGGAGATGGGTGACCTCCCCCCTCCCCCCCCCCCCCCCCCCCGGGATCAAGTGCGGGACCACTCCCTGAATGTGGCCCGCATAGTGGGCAGCGGAGAGCATTGCCGAGAGAGCTTCCGCAATAAAGTTGAAGAGAAAGGGTGGAGAGAGGGTCGCCCTGGCGCACCCCTCTCTTGTTCCGGAAGAAAGGGCCCATTTCCCCGTTGATCGAGATCGCAGTCTGGCCTCCCGAGACCAGCTGGGAGATGCAGTGAATAAAGCCGGCGTCAAAACCCTTGCGACGGAGGACTTCAGCCAGAAAGTCCCAGATCACTCTATCATAAGCTTTTTCGAAATCTAGCTTCAACAAGATGCCCTCTGACTTCTGCTTTTTCAATTCGTGAACTATCTCGTGAAGAGCCAGCACACCGTCTATGATGAACCTCCCCCGAATAAAGGCAGTCTGGTTGGGGATGATGATCCTATGCGCAATGGAGTCTAAACGTGAGGCGAAGGCCTTGGAGACAATTTTGAAGATCACGTTGATCAGCGCAATTGGGCGAAATTGGAAAATCTGGTCCGCTCCCGGGACTTTAGGAATGAGGGATAGCACCCCAAAATTAAGACGAGAGATATCAATCCTCCCTAGGATGAAATCGTTGAGAATCTGTAGGACCCCATGTTTAACCAGCTTCCAGCACTTCTTGAAAAACGGGACAGGAAACCCATACGGCCCCGGGGCCGTGTCAGATTTCATCTCCGAAACCAGTTTGTCAAGTTCCTCTGCCGAAAAAGTTCGGGACAGCCCTTCGTTGTCCGCAGCGTAAGCCTGGTGGGCAACACCCCATGTGTGAGCCGCCAGGCCGCACTACCTAGTGGTGTCCGTGCCGAGAAGCTCGCGGTAAAAGCCATAAATGTGTTCTTGAAGCTCCGTTTTGCCTGAGATGGGGCCGTTCTCCGAAACTAAAGAAGAAATATTGCACCTCCGGAGTTTTCCATTAGCGACCGCATGGAAGTAAGATGTGTTAGCGTCCCCCTGGAGCGCCCACCGGATACGCCCCCTTTGGCGCAAGTACTCCTCTTCCACCCTATAGACTTTAAGAAGTTGATCTTCCAAGTGAAATCTGAAGGCCCACCCCTCGTCCTCCAAGGCAGCTACATCTGCCCTAGAATCAATGGCTTGGATACCCCTAAGCAAATCAGCCTTTGTGATCCTGGACTGCCGGCCAAGGTTGCGGCTCCAGCCCCGTAGGTATTGTCTAAAACCGGCTGACATGGATGTCCACCAATCCACACAGTCCCGAGATCTAGCGTGTCTCGCCAATCGCTCCCAAGTGACCTCCAAGGTGCCAGTGAATTCACGCAGCTCAAACTAGCCCGTCTCGAAGAAGAACCTATTACTTCTGATAGGGGGGCCCTCCCCCGTATCAAAAATCAGTGGCGTATGATCTGAGCCCAGGCTAGTTTCCGCAACGAGCGAGCAAAGTGGGAAAACCCCTTCCAGACTAGTAGAGATGAAGACCCTGTCAAGAACGCAGCGGACCGGATTGGACCGTCTGTTTGACCAAGTGTACCGCGCACCCGAGCGGGGGACTTTGATCATGTTCCAGTTAGCAATGTGCGCATTGAAGAGGTTTGCCCTTGGCCAGTTAATTCTATCGTTGTTCTTATCCTCGCTGCCCCGGATGAGATTAAAGTCGCCACCCATGATCGTGGGGTGGGCTAGAGTGGCGATCTTGCTTGAAATTTCCCCAAGGAAGGCTGCCGAGTTGTCGTGGTTTGCAGGCCCATAGATCCCCAAGAGTTCTAGCCTGCGGTTGGACTGGCGATGAATTACCAAAAGACGGATAAACCATTGACCCCTGTCAATTTGGCCAACTTCAAACATACTATCTCTCACCCCCATGATAATGCCTCCTGAGTGCCCAGACGAAGGCAGCCAACACCAGAAAAATTTCTCTCCTGACTCCAGCCCATGGAGCTCTAGGTCTGAGAAATCATGTTTAATTGTTTCTTGAAGGCACACCACATCATTTTTTTTGTTGCGGAGCGACTCTTTGAGCAGGGTTCGGCCGCCCCGAACCCCGAACCCGCGGATGTTTAGGAAGGCACAACGCATTAAGAAACAGGCCCTTTCGCCCGTGCTTGGCGGGTGTAAGGCTTACGAGCATTTGGTGGCGGTTCATATTTCTTTCGGGGCCTCCTAGAGGGGCCAGCGAAGCTGACCTCCAACAAAGTGTTGTCGACTTCCACTTGCGCCCCTTGCGCCGAAACGAAGTTAGTCGTGGCCCCTGCCACAACCTCCGCTTGCTGGTTTATCTTCTATGTTTTCTTTTCCTCCGCCAAGTTGGCCTCAGCCTTAGCCCTAGCTAGGGCAAGTTCATCCTGAGCAACCTCTCGAGCCCGAAAAACCGATAAAATGGCCGCAGGGGGGCCTGCGGCCGCATAAAAAAGAATAGAGCAATCTTTGGCAACCGAAAGCAGTTGGTCGTTGGAAAAGGCGTCAAGAACAGTAAAGTCGGAGAGGGATAGAGTACCTGCGCCGCCTTTTTTCTCCTTCGTGCGTTGGATGGCTCTCTCTAGGACGGGTCCCTCGGTGCGTCTACCCCCACATGCGCTCTTGAGCTGGGCGGAGGCCGGAGAAGCTTGGACCGTTTGGTGCGCGGCGCCCGAGTGACTGCCGCCGCCAGAGGCGTGACCGCACCCTTGTCTTGAAGCTCGAGGCCGGGCCTGCGCGCGCCACCCGACTCGGCCGTGAAGTCCAGAACCATGTGCGCAAGGCTGAGCGAGGTCCTAAGGGATGGGCGGTCTGCATTAGCTTTGCTCCTGCGTTCCCTCGCAATTGCTTCTTTGCGCTTCGCTTCTGAGCTGTTTTTCTCCGGGGTGCAGAACGAGGGCCCTCCCTCAGCAAAATTTGTGTTCACAGATGGGGACGCATGGGGTGTCGTCACAGTTGCAGTGGTGATAGATGGTTCCTGAACCTGAACCTCAGCTTCTTTTGGGGGGGGGGGGGGGGAGCACGACGGTAGGGTTCGGTGCCTCACTGAAGGCCTCCTTGTTCTTCTGACTTTTGGGAGGGGCCGCGGAGTCCTCAGGCATTCTTGTGCCCAGAAAAGAGCCATATTGGTTAATGCGAGGAGATTCGAGGGTGGGTCTGACAAGAGGTGGAGCTGAGGCAGATTTGAGGCCACCTGCCTTCCCGCGATCTCTGAGTTTAGTGCCATCGGCTTTCTCCCGCGAGCCGTGCACACCACGACGCCCATCCCAGTCTTTAGCATCTTTCTCCTCCTCTGAGTCGAGCAGCTCGTCATCTTCATCTTCCTTGTCTTTCCCTTTTCCATTGCTTGGAGGGGGAGGGGATGGGGGTAGAAGTGAGTCTGTAGGCGCCCTCTCCCTAGGCATCTCTCTTTCAACCGAGACCAAGAAGCTCTGACCAATGACAAAGAGGAGGATGGATTCCACTGGCTTTGCGTCCGCGCGGATGCCAAACTTCCATCGGGCGTCCCACCGGACGCGAAGCCACCATCAGCTTGGAGGAAGATCTGTAGGTAGGTGGGACACCCCGAAGTCTCATCTAGACTTCCTCTAGCGACGTGGAGGCTTTCTCGTCAGTGGAGCCCTCCATCACTAGCGCACGCGCTTTGGAGAAAGGTAGGCGGAGGCTCCCGCCCCGAATTGCCATGCGAAGGTGCCCGGCTGAAGGGAAGATCATAGTGAAATCTGAGTCACGATGCTTCTTTACTTGCCACTCCCAGCTTTCGTCCACCAAGTCTTTAAATTCTGCTTCAATCTCTGCCGCCGACACGATGGCTCCATCCACATACAACGTAGCCGCATTGGGTATTTCTTTCTCTAAGTCCTCCTCTGGGATTTCAAGACACATGAACCCAATGCCATCTGCCCCGAACCCCGCCCAGTAGGGTTCGTGCCGGTTGCCGACCACCGTACACATTGCTAGAAAGTGACCTTTGGTCTTGCATTTGACACAATACGACTCCTCAGTGCAGTACACTTGCATGTGTCCGGGTTGGCCGCATTTGTAGCAGGTTAATTTTGACAAGTCCGGTGGTGGCGGGAGCACCCCTGATCCCTGACCAAGTCTGGCTCCCCCGGCCGAAGAAGAAGGTGCGGCAAGGTTGGACGAGGATGAAGGGGCACCACGCTTGGGAGGGGCACGTGGGGGGGCCCGCCCCCCGTCCAAACTCTAGACCATGCGGCAAGGGTGCGCCGGATCTGGCGGCCCAGCGTCGATCTTCCTCCTCCCGGGGTGCACGGCGTCGGTCTTCCTCGTCGCGGGCAGCGCGGTGACGCTCCTCATCAGCCCGAGCTCGGCGAGGGGAGAGGTCCCTCATCCGTTCGTCTTGTTGACGTCGGTGCTCCAGGTACTCCTGGTCAAGGCGCGTGAGGAGTTCCCGACGGTCCCCACCGCCCGAGTACTCGTCAAAGCTCCTCTTTCCGCGGCGGTCGTCCTCCCGGAGCGGCATCACAGCAAGGCTGGGGAGGGGGTTGGAGGTTGAGGGTGGCAGGAGGATTTTGACTCGAGAGATATTGCGGCGGACGTCTCTTGGCGGCGCCAGAAACCCTAACTTATTGTCTAGGGTTAGGGCAGGCACCCAACGCCACAGATAAGTACCCCCAGAGATGGGCCTTGTTGGGCTATGAACACAGGTTGGGAGAGGCCCACACCCCAGGGGTTTTTCTGGCGACGTCTGGGCGAAACATGAGTCCAAACTGGGCCGGACGCGAGGCCCCACCTGCGGGCCCAACCAACTAGCATTGTCGTCCTCGCTTGTCAGCAGACCCGCGCCGCCAGGAAACCCTAGCAAGGTTGGCGGCGGCAAGACCACGGCTGCACAGCGCCCTCGCTGCTCCGGGAACGAAACCTCGAGGGCTCCCATGCGGAAGAACGCCCATGCGCTCGTCTGCTGGGAGGGCGGCGTTGGAGTTGAAGAGGACCAGAGCGGGGGGAAGTTGAGCACACACCAAGACGGCGGTGGCGGCGGCGCACCACCCACCTCCATCGTTGGCAGCGAGGAAGCCCCCAGGCTCCGATCTTCAGGTTGGACGGCGTCGGACTTCGGGCAACCCATTGCCGCGAGTATGACGTCACCCAGCGCCCGCAGCGGCAAACACGAGACCGGCGACGGCGGCTTGTTGGCGTCTGAGACAAGGGAGCGGCCGTCCTAGTCGGGGTCGAGGTCTGCAAGCAGGGAGAAGGCACCCCCGACCTTCCCCAAATCCAGGGAGGGCTTGGGCGCGGCGCGCATCCTAGCGCGGCGTGGCGGCGGCCGACAAGGGAATCGCCACTTCAATATATCTGGCCAAACGGGCGGCCCGGCACGGCACGTCCCGTGCCGGCCTCGGCACGACCCACGAGCGGCACGACTGCATTCGTGCCGTGCCGGGCCGGCCCACGTGCTGCGATGGGCCTCCGGGCACGATCACGCCGGCACGCGGGCGGCACGGTCGGCCTACGAGATGGCACACCGGAAAAAAATTAAAAAAATTAAAAAACTTAAAATAAATTAAAAAAGGGGGGCAAAGGTGACATGATTTTGAATACTTTTATTAAGCTGGCAAGCCACCTCATTAAAACCTTCCAGTCCCGTGCGGTACCCTCGAAGGAAAAGAGTGCTTCTAGAACTTGCTACTTTCCAACTAATTATTCATATTACAGACGATTATGGAACTCTTCTTGCCGCCGCAAGTCGGTGCCTGTTGAGGTGACGCTCCAAGTGACCGGTACCATTTCTCGGGGCGGCGCCGAGGATCATGTTGCACTCCGGCCACTTGCACAACGCTTGGTGTCTCACCGTGCCATCTTCGAGTGTCACAAGAGGATACTCGAAATGACGCTCTGTCCACACCGGTGAGATTCGCCGCTGCCTTTCCGGCTCTGGTACCGGGATACTACCACCATAAGGATGTGGGTGGGGAGGTGGATGCTCCATAGGATGAGAAGTGTGAAATGACAAATGTGGGATGAGTGTGAGACTGTGAGAGGATACAAGTGTGTGATGAGTGTGAGAGTAGAAGTATGAGTTATGAGGTGTATTTATAGCACGAAGATAGAAGTGTGCCATGTCCATCCATACCTAGCAGGATAAATGTGTCTTGTGTGCCTAGCATGCCCAGCAGGAAAAAGAGTGATATAGAAAAGGTAAAAAAATACAAAAATGACAAAAATAGGGACAAAGGTGATATGATATAAATATTTTTTATTAAGCTAGCAAGCCGCCTCATTAAAACCTTCCAGTCCCGTTAGGTACCTGGAAGGAAAAAGAGTGCGTTTGATACTTGCTGTTGTCCGACCTAATTGTTTATATTACATACCAAGTTCAGTACAAGAATAAAAAAGAAAAATTACAAAAGGATAAGAAAAATTATTATTCAATCTTCATCATCGATATGAAGATACTCTAGAGCGACAGTCAACTCAGGGTCCTCCGGCATGTGCTGGGTTCTTCTCACTGTCCGATCGCGATCTTTTACCGTCATCAAACTCTTCACCATATCAGGATGGAGACTAGCTCTTCTTGGCTCTAAAACTCTTCCGCTTAGACTGAATGCTCCCTCCGACGATGTTGTTGACACTGGAACAGTTAACACATCACGTGCTAGAATGGAAAGCACGGGATATGTTTGTTTGTGATCACGCCACCACTCCAAAATGTTGAAGTCATCTTCATCTTGGACGGCCAGCGGACGGTCGTTGAGGTAAGCTGCTAATTCATCCCCGGCGGCGCTGCTTGAACTTCCACTAGCGGAGCTGGCGAACATCTTGAATATGGTCTTCTTCTTTCTGGGCCGTTGGGCTTTTGTAGGCCGGCGTGGATGAACTGTCCCTGCAAACTTATTCTCGTACTTGTCGTACAGATCAGCGAGCTTGCTCTTAATTGTAAATTGGTATTGACTATAATCACAGCTAATGCAATAGTTAAGAGAGATAAAGCATCACCGAACCCCTCAATTTTAGCCCTCGGGTCCAAAATGAATGCAAAGGCACATAAATCAGGAATTTATTTCCAATATTTTATAAACTTTGCTTTCATTTTTTAACAACCTCTCTTAACTTAGGATCATTTTCATGTGCTTTTAGGTGATCAGCAAGGAAATAAATTTTATGCACTAGTAGAGGAGTTGTGGGATAATAAACCCCAGACAATATGTTGGTTGCATCATAAAGAACTTCTAGAAATTTGGTTGCATCATAAAGAACTTCTAGAAATTGCATGACCATGTTTGCAATATCCCAGTCAGCATCACATAAAAAGATTGTCCTGTGTGAATTTGCATTAACAAATGTGGTAAACATTTGTTTATCACGGATCAAATCTCTAATCATTATGTATGTAGAGTTCCATCTAATGCTCATATCTATATTATAGACATGTGATGCCGCTGTAGCCGCATCACACCAGCTCTTACACTCAGCTAGCCGTGGATTCGAAGCATTTAAAAAAACAATGCCACTTCTAATTTTTTTCAATGGGTTCGGCGAGATGTTTTAAAGCACATTTAGCAATTAGATTAATAATATGACATGCACAACGTTGATGGAAAAGATGTGCTGAGGCATAACCACTAAGTATGGGACGAATATCATCCATTGTGGTGGTATTATTTGAAGCATTATCTAAAGTTATTGCAAACATCTTATTCTCGAGACCAAATTCTTGCACGACATGCAAGATTTTATCAGCAACTGCTCTACCAGTATGTCTAGTATCCATTAATTCAAATCCAGTGACCGCTTTTTTTAGTTCCCAAGAATCAGTGGTCACGTGATGAGCTACAACACTTAGATAATCTTGTTTAGCTCTACCGCTCCATATATCAGATGTTAATGAAACGGAAAATGTACAGTTTGCAAACTCATCTTTTATTTCATTTTGCATTTTCTTGGCTAGTTTTCTCATATCCCTAGATGTAGTTTGCCTAGAAACTGGATGATATTGTGGATTATGCAAGTTTGAATCCATTCTACAACAGCGGAATACTCCCCAAAACCAAGCGGTAAATCATGTGCAGCAATAACATGACATAGTCCTCTACGAGATTCAGTAGCATCGTAGTTGAAGTTCCTTACCTGGCCGTCGGTGACGTAAGGTAGATCCCCTTGTCTTCTCGCTGACGTCTGTGAGTTCACCACCCGGTGCCTGTTGAGGTGCCGGTCCAAGTGATCGGTACCATGCTTCGAGTCGCCGCTGAGGATCTTTCCGCACCCCGGCCACTTGCACACCGCTTGGTGTTCCACCTTGCCATCTTCGACTGTGTTAGCACGGTACTCGAAATGGCTCTCCGTCCACAACCTAGAAGTTCGAGCCCTCTTTGTGCCGGTAGAGGTAGAGGCCGTGGGGGCGGTACTACTCGAACCACCTTGGGGATGTAAATTGGGGTGTTTTATCGGTTTCTAAGTAGACGTAATCTTCGGTGGTAAGTCCTAAAAAACCTATGGGAAAGTTGATCATCGGCTCCGGGATATACCCGTCGGGAACTGGGTTAAAGGGGGGAGGCGGAGGATCCATAGACATATGATAGGATAAGAAGTGTGGGAGGCGAAGTGTGGGATGAGTGTGAAAAATTCTGTGAATGAGGAGGCATATTTATAGCAAAAAATGTTCAGATGGGTTTAAAATTCAAATTTGGGGGAAAAAAACAGCTCCAACGGTCAGCTGGGCCTCATACGGGCCTACCATGCCTTTCCGACGCGGGCCCGACGTGCCTCGGCATGGCCCGACAAGCACAATGGTCGGCACACAGCGTGCCGCTGCGCGTGCTTGCCGTGCCTAGCGTGTCCCACGGGCCGCTGGCGGGCTGGCGTGCTGCACGGCGCGACGTGCCGTGCCCGTGGTGTTTCCGGCACGTTTCTGGCGTGCCATGTCGGGCCGGTCCACGTGCCCCAGAACGGAGCTCAGCACGAGCCCGCACGGGCCACGAGCCGACACGACACGATTGGTCGCGGGCCAGGCCGTGCTTGGGCCGTGCTTCAAAAAGCGTGCCTTGCCGGCCCGATTGGCACGGCCCGTTTGGCCAGCTATACACTTCAGTCGCGAGAGCTCCCCCGAGCCTTCGCCTCTCTCGGCGCTTGTAAGTCCGGGAGCCTTTGACTTCTCGGGAGGTTGGGGTTCATGTCAGCTGTCGAAGGTCAGAGCTTGAACGTTCATGAGAATAGAAGGCAATTGTTCTCCTCCTCCTCAGCTGCATCAAATACATTCATGCGTCCCTCTGACTCTGCACCTCCGGCACCATGGGCTGCAACTACGCCTATGTTTTAGAAGAAGAAGACCAATGGTGGTCATGGGGCATCATCATCGACTCCTGCATTCATGCAGCAGCAGTTGGCGGTACAACAGGACAGCTACATGCAGAGCAGAGCCAAGGCTCTTCAAAATGTAGAATCGACCAGACATGAGCTGAGCAACATCTTCACACAGCTGGCAACCATGGTGTCTCGGCAGGGGGAGCTAGCGATCAGAATCGATGACTACACCGAGGAGGCGTCAGCCAACGTCGAGGAGGCGCAGGGCCAGCTCCTCAAGCATCTCGACAACGTCTCGTCAAACAGGTGGCTCGTGATGAAGATGCTCTTCCTTCTCATGCTTTTCCTCATCATCTTCATTTTCTTTTTGGCCTGATGGATCCTCTTGTAGTTGTAGTTCCGCCTGGCCCCTGCAATCATGTCTTGCATGCACAAGTTTATCCTTTGTTTTTCATTATCAAAACTACCACCATGCTTGTACCCAATTATCACATTTTTTGCTCGGATAATGAGCGCTTGTCTAGCCCCATGTGGTGATGGTGATATAAATTACGAAAAGCTCAAATACCGATCTGCTACAATCTCGTGGTTATATTTTAACATGTAGGTATACGGTCTCGCGCTTGCCTCATCTTAATGTTCCGTCGGCGGGAGAAACCATTGTGTGTTTGTGGTGGCTGGTCGGTGGCGACGAGCTGCAAGACAAGCTCTGCCACTCAAACAAGCGGATGCGGCCTCGTGTTTAGTGAGCTCCAAGTGAAAATGTTGCATCGACCTCGGTTTGTACATGGCAACGCCCGATCGTTTTCGATGTATACCCAAAAGCCACTGATAATTAACATCTGATTTATAATTATGATTCATGATTCTATACTATAACTGATGTTGTGGCCAGTGGCGGAGCTCCCCTTAGGGTAAGGTAGGGCGTCCGCCCTACCTTGATTTTCCACCAAAAACTACATCTATATAGTCATTTGCATGAATGTATATGATTTTTCTTTCTTTTTTCCCGTTCTGGAAGAGATTAAAATGAAAGAAAGGCTAACTGGGCTAGTTCGAAGCTGCCTCAGCTGAGCTGGGCTTCGTGGGTCGCGCACTGAGGGGTTAGGAGAGACTCTGCGTGGCTGGACCTAGTCCTCCTCAACATGGCTTAGCTAGGTATATTCAAAAGAATTGATTTCTTTGCAATAAATCATCTAAAGTATTAATGTACCGACACAATTTCGATTTATTTGCATCAAATTTTTTGTTGATTAAGAGTTCGCCCTATCTCATTTTTTTTTCGTCCTCCCCCACTGGTTGTGGCTGAATGTGAGAGTCATAGAAATAGCTTATATCATCATCAGAATCTTTTCGAGATTTTACACACATCTCACGGAGATTTAGAAAATGTTTGTAACACCACTAAATGATATCAATGATTATAGCTAAAGGGTATATAGGGTTATGGAAGAGTTTTGAAGAAAATCCGAGAAGGGAAAAAGTGTCCGACGTCTACCGGATGCCCTTCAGTTGTGACACACTTGTGTGGCCAACTGCATGGGCTTAGGCCTGCCTAGGTCGGCGCATTAAGCCTCTTAGGATTTCGTTTTATTAGTTTGTGATTTTGGAAAGTCTCGTAGTTAAAGGAAAAGAGAAGAGGAAAAAAAGGAGTCCTAGTCCAAGTGGGATTGGGGCCCAACTCGAATTGGGAGGAGGTGGCGTGGCGACACCCTGTCCTAGGGCTAGGTACGGCCCATCATGGGGAGAGGAAACCCCTCCTCCCCCTCCCCATGTCAGACTCCTCTCTCCACCCACAGTAAGTGCCCACTCCCCTCCCTCTATGAATAGCACACACAATTACTCCTAAAAACACACAATTCGATATAAGTTTTTGAGATGTCCCCCCTCGATCTAATCTATCTCCCATGTGTTGGCAACTTCACCTTCATAAATACTAGTATAGGCTAAGGTCTCTACTGAACCGGATTTGACGAAGCGTGACTCTTAGAGGGATCTCAGAGGGGTCATATGTTTGATCCTTCGCTTGGTTGGATCCAGAAGGATGCACGAGGGGTCGGCCACATTCTCACCGCTACGCCTAGCCGTGAGCATTTTAATCGGGCTACATCAACTTCATCATCAACATCTTTCCCGCTACACGGTGTTGGTGTTGGTAACGAACAAGATCTTATCTTATTTTTTACTTATATCTTTATAGATAGATCTTGGGTGTTAGGTAACATGTGGCGTTTTATTTATTTATTGTTGCACAAACCTACATGTTGTCCCTTCTCTCTTTGAAGGTATTGTTGTGGAACCCCTTTGCCTAGTCGATGCTCAATCTATTCTCGTGGCGGGGTTTTTCCCGTCTTTGGCTAAGCAGTGCGCGGCATGGGCCGGCGTGGACGTCGGATGTCGCCTTTGATCTATCGCCTCCGCCTTTATACATTCAGGTGTTTACGTTTGGCTGTCGATTTTATTCGTTTGGGGTGTTTTTGTCGTCAACTAGTGTAGAGTCTGAGCTTGGGATCAGCATGATGTGTTTTGTATTGTATCGGTTTTCACCTATATTTTTTGTTATTAATTGGCCAATTTTTTTTATTCCATATCAATGCAAAATCAAAACTTTTGACTGGTTTAAATAAATAAAAAATTAGATCATTGTTCTCGTTCTTGAGACAACTTTGAACAGTGTACAGAATTTATTATGGGCAATGCCATTTGGTGCGTACGCATATGCAAAAGATCCAAATGTAGAAGAGTGCTGCTGCTGTCGCTTGCTGTCTGCAGAGTTGTAGCTCCTCTGAATCCTCAATTCACAGTTGAATTCCACCCCCATAACGGATCACCAAATCGATGTCGCGCTAGCTAGGCGTCGGGCCGGCGGATCCTGAGTGGAGAGCAGAAGCATCCGCGGCGGCGGAGCCCGCCGGAGAGAGAGGTGAGGAGCCCCGCTTACTTCTCAATCCTACCTCCCGTCCCATGTGCAGCTCCCTCTCCCTCTCCCATAGCTCCTTGTTTTCTTCCGGCCTGCCTGCTCTCTCACGAAAGCCCTAGAAATCAAGGTTGCCTCTTGAGACCCCCGATCCGCCCTTGCCGCGTTTTGCCTGTCAATTTGGATCCGTAACCAGATTTAAGGATCAAGGCTGAGATAATGTTGTGCACCAGAATTCGACTTTTTGTGTCTATCATACTTGTTTCCCTAATTTGTGTGCTATTGCTATTGCTGCGGCTGTACTGTTTTCCTTACCATTTCTTCATGTACCTTCCTCGTCAGCGAATCCCCCATTTTATCTTTGTTTTCTTGGTAGGCAGTCCGTAATAAGGAGGGATACATGTTGTATTGGCATTTGTACACGTTTGCATATCGCTATTGATGAACAGCAGAATTAGACCATAGCTCGTTCCCAGGTTCATTCTCAAGGCTGAACGGGAATCCGCTCTTCGGTCCTGCATCTAAACAGAGCCTAAACAGTTTAACACATTGTCAGCATGAAGAACAAATTGTACTTCAGTTTATTGCCATTGTGAACTTCTATGCTTTATACCGAAGTGCAAAACAATGCCAAGTCCGAGTGTTTCTAGCTCCTTAACTATTTAACACATTGTCAGACTAGGTTCTTTGCCAACAAGCAAAGTTGATCACAGGTTGAAATCATAGGGTCAGGTTTGTGGGAACAGCTTGTTTTGACAAAATTTGCATACAGTCTGGGGATTCAACTCTCTTCCCATGCCTGTGCTAAGCCTATCCTTGCATAACATGAGGCAGGGCATGTGTACACCTTACCATCTCTCTTTTGGAATGCTACTAGTTATGACTTTTGAGCCCCGTTCGAATTATGTACTGTCTTTTATGAGTATAACTTGTATCCTTCCTTTTTTTTTGCAAATGACATGTATTCGTCCTTTTTTTTGTGAATGTCTTGTATCCTTCCTTGTAGCTGCCTATCCTCGCATTTTATTATAGGCTTATAGAAGTAAAAAATGAAGACAGTAGATAGTAGATACATTAGGTCTTATAGGCCAGTTGATTTAGTGAATTTGTTCTTTCCTGTCAATCGCCATCTGACAAGCTGTAGTTGACACACCGGTGTCATGAGTCATGACTTATGCATTGCATGATTGCATCTCTTGTTTACTTCCAGCTAGAATGAAAGTCAAGATTCTCCAATGGCATGCGGTGGCTTCTTGGACATGGGACGCGCAAGACGAGACGTGTGGCATATGCAGGATGGCGTTCGACGACTGCTGTCCTGACTGCAAGTTCCCCGGGGACGATTGCCCGATCATCTGGGGCGCCTGCAACCATGCCTTCCATCTTCACTGCATACTCAAGTGGGTGAACTCCCAGACGTCAACCCCTCTTTGCCCCATGTGTCGTAGGGAGTGGCAGTTCAAGGGGTAAGGGGCATCCCAAATTAACTATGTCAGCCACAAGTGTTTTATCAGAATCTCCTATTCTGCTTGCAGAAACTAGACCTGGTGCATTGCTGAGGAATGTAGTTATGTTGTCTTAAATTTATCTCTGTAATAGGTTCTGGTTACCAGACTGGTGGCATCTTATATAAGCACACATTCCGAGTTGGTGGCCGAGAAAATGCAAGGATAAATTTGAAATGTCTAAGTAGCCTGAGATTGTAACAATCTTTCTGTCCTTGCTATTTACCTTCAGATGGTTTCCCATGTTGCAGCCACAGATAATTAATTTGGATCCCGTTGGATACTTGTTATAATGTGGAGATAACAACTAGTAGAAAGTAATACTAGCAACAGCTTTGGTTTGCTTATGCATATATTTGTTCTTGAGAACAGCCATACATGCATTAGCAGGTTTCAAGCTAGAACTAATGAACAGAAGATTTGAGGAACACCCACTAGGTTATACTATCTTGAAAAGTATCACATGGGATCAAGTTAAGCTTGCTGTTTGTTTCTTGCGACAATTATGCCTGCAGATATCATCAACGACTTAGATTATAGTATACAAAGTTAGACGATTTCTTAGGAGAAGAAGAAAATAGCTGTCACTCTTAGTTTGTGATTTTTTATTAATTATACTCAGTCATTCGAATGAACTATTATAATCTTTGTAAATTAAATACTTTGTGTTTGAGTTTGCTACATGCCCGTTTGTATGAAGTGTGTCGTCGTGCTCTCCTAAAAGAACTGTAGGGAGTTGAGATTTGAGGACATGGACACTTTGTATTGTATACACATCTGAATCAGTTCGAAACAGAGGGTTTTTATGGGGAATGAGACAGAGAGTGATTGGCAAAGCACCAGGATATGCTTCGAGTACTGCTTGTTTGCCCAGATTTGATCAATTCGCTAATTCAAAATTTCAAATATACTAGCAAAATAGCCGTGCGTTGCTACGGACAGAAAAAACATCTTATTATAAATAAATGTTAACACAATCCAAATTTTACGCAAAAATCGATCGTGATGCATAACCAGTTTTATAATTGACCGAGCTGCATAGCAATCATGTGGGTGTGTTACAATGGGAGGAGAAATATTTGCACTGTGAAGGCACAAGTTCTTATTGGTACATTTTTTAGTTGAAACTAATTAAACTCAATAGTTGATGTAAACAACATCAGCGGAAAGGACCTACCTCACATGTAGAGTTGTTGAGTTCTCCATAGTTAATAAGTTCATCATATTAAACCTGATAGTATCTCTTAATACCTCATCGTGGATGACGAGTACATAAATAATTATATTTTCATACATGCTGCTACAGATATGGCATATCTTACTCTCGCTGAGACTGAGTGCCAAGCATGGCCATGGAGACTGGGACATGGAGCACCCAACATGCTGGAATACACCTCTCGGCTAGAAGCAAATTGAGCCATCATGGAAGCATACTATAATTTCAAAAACAAAACAAAAAAACCTATATGCAGGCTTAATAACTGATATTTGCAGAACAAACCAAACCTATTCAATGCATGAGAAAGCTTTATTGTTTGTGGTGATATGCAAATAGTGCATATAAGTTAATTTGATCAATAATTTTCTTGTAAATTGATATCACTCATGATTTTGCGGTGATCCCTCGGTTGTAGTTTCTTTCTTTAATGGCTAACATCATGGGCCTGAGTTAAAGAAACTAATAATACTAAGTGCTATCAGACATGTACATTTGAAATTGCTTGAAATTATAACTGGAATGATGAACAAAAAAAGCAGAGAGATATTCAAGATTTCAAGTACATTTACAGTGAACTTTCATTCTGCACTGACCGACGACTGTATTTCATCATCCACTCGTGATTTCACGCTGATCCTGAAAACCAAGCAATGTTTATTGAATTAGCTTCAGATCATAGAAACCACGTTCATGGTGTGTGTAATTTTTTTCTGACACTAATAGCTTCAAATCATGCATTTGCTCTCTGTATAAAGTGATAATTTGAGGGAAAAAGTTAACCAGCAGAAAACATTGCAGTAACTGCATATGTATGTTACATGATAGTGCTAGCCATGAGAACTTGTTCTAGCAGGATGCCAGTGCTCTTGGGTAAATTACAGATGAGCTGAAAACTCCACACTCTAGTCTCTAGGTAGCAGTGTGCAAAAGGGAACATGTTTAAGAATAAAATAAATTATTAATCCACAACTTACATTATCATCCTGATATTAATACAGCCTTTTTTCCATTGATTATCGATAAAGGTTCTCCCTTTCTTGCTTGACCACTTAATCAGAACTGTTCACATTAAAACCGTTTCATGACGTTGAATTTGCCAATGCTAGGAAGATTGATAGGTACATGAACTGATTATTCCTAATGACTCATAAAATCATCTAATTCATTCCAACAAATGTGGAGGCGTGGAATAGAAAAGGTTAAATTGACGATTGAAGAATAACCTCAAACACTTGGAAGGTCGGTAGTGATACTAAGGCAGTAGCTAGCTGCTCAACAGTTGGAGGACTGCTATTAGAATTTGCACTTCTGATAATTCTGTATACAGGTAAGAATTAGTCCGACGCGATGCGGATGCCGTCGAACTCATTGACGAGCTTCCTCGCGTGCTTCCTCTTGGCTGCGACGGGATGATCACGAGCGCTGCCTCCTCCTTGTCCAGGTAGCTAGGTCTTCGTCGCAGCCGAGCTTGTCGATGGAGGCCAGCTTCTCCTGGCGACGCGGGCCTTGGCCGAGACCCTGATTTCACGGCCCGTGGTGCGTCGGAGCTTGACGAGGTTGCCTCGATGCGGACCTGCAGGCGGATGCGCTTGGCTCCGAGACCGCCCCTAGACCAGCGTGCCTCCCGCGCCCAGCAGAACAACCCGATGGTGACGGGCGTCGAGGAACGGATGACGCGCTGCCGGGACCGAGCGGAACCATTGCTTGACATCCGACAACGGATCTGTGGAGCACCGATTGAGATCCGACACCCATCGTGCCCAATCACGGAGTGGCTCCGGGGGACAGAGGCATGCGTCGCCGCTGTGGGAGCTCGAGAGGTGCACCTCGGTCGGCGCAGCAACGGAGCCTTCGTGCGGGGGACCGGTCGGTGCAGGAGATCCGGAGGTGACGACGGTGGGCCTTTGGGGCAGCGCCAGGAGTCCGGCCTCTGTCCAGGAAGCACGGTGGTCGAGGGGCTCCGTTCTGCGCCGAGGAAAGTGTTGGTGTCTGGGCGCGGCGGCGTTGGGGGCGTCGTCGACTACCATCCTGAAGGAGATATGCCCTAGAGGCAATTAATAAAGTGTAATCTCGTTTGTTCATAATAGGTTTTTGTGTCATGCTAGAACCGTATTAAGCGGAAACATTAATGCGGGTGTGATACGTAAACAACCAGGTCCCTAGTAGCCTCTATTAAGACTAGTTTCGTTGCGCGATTGATGATCGAGGTTTCCCGGTCATGGGGCATGGCGCCGGTCGGCAATGAGAGTCATATCGCTAGAGAGCGATGTGATGGACATATCCAGATTTGGAGAACGTAGTCGTTACGCCTTTGACCGTGAGATCAACTCTTGTTGTTATTCCCGGAAGATACTTTGATTGCACCAAACGTCGTATCTTATTTAGTATGACAATAACGGTGATACTTTTGGGTATCGGAAAGGAGTAGTTGAGACGAGGGGTCAAGAGCGGGATTTGCCAGTCCGCATAGCAGGATAGATACTCTCGGGCCCACTCGGTGAGATCATGTCTAATGAGCTTGCAAGCATGTGACTAGGTCACGGAGACATGAGATCATGAACGAGTAGAAGATAGCGTCGTCGGTAACGAGGTCGGGATTAGGTATGGAGATATCTATGGAACGACGCTCGGACGTGCTAAGTATCGCTATGGCAAAAGGTCTAAGACTTTACGTTCAGGTTTGATAGATGAAAGTCATTTTTTATATCTCAGGGATTAATTCATGGGGTCCAGGACTACGAGTTAGTCGTTGATCATTGAGGAATCTTGGTCATACCTGATATTATATCGAACCGCTAGGGTAACACACTTAAGGGGTTTCGACAAGACAACCGGAAAGGAAGGAGATCACCGGGAGCGTCCCGGGAGGGGTCCGATGGAGATCGGGCAGCGCCGAAAGAGTTTTCGGAGCTAGGAAAAATTATATATATTATGTTTGATATTAATTAGTGTTATTAATATGCAAATATGATTTTATATATTTATTTTCGAATTTATTTAGGCAGATTTCCCTAAATGGGCCTTCCGGACGAAAGAAGGCCCAAGAGGGGGGAACCCCCTTGGGAATTCGGTGGGGGCATGGAGGCCGGCCTAGGTGGGCCAGATGGGGCCCACCAGGGGGCCGGCGCATCCTCCTTGGCCGAACCAGGCTGTGGGATAGTCCCACATTGCCTGGCTGGCAAGGTAGGCTCCCCCTGGGAGCCTATATAAGAAGGGGCACCCCCAGCCTTTTAATTCACCAATTAATTCCCGATTTCTCTCTCGATCTCGTGGTTCCCAAGTTGGAGCCGCGCCGAGCAGAGCAAGGGGATCTCCTCCACCATAGCCCGCTGCCGCGCTCTGGTGTTCCGGTCCAAGTCTTCCGCTGCTCGTCCTGGACTGGAGCTTCGGAGGCCGTCGTCTCCATCGTACGTGTGCGACTCCCTGCGAGGTGCTGCGCTAGCGGTACTCGGAGGCCTGCTTCCTCTACGCGACCTTGAGGTCGGCTTCGTCGGTCTGCATCGACAACGTTTGTGCGGGAACGTAATCCCCGCTTTCGGTCTACAAGGGTACGTATTCCGATCTCCGTTCGTACTACTATATCTGCATAGAATAGATCTTAGCATGCTTTTAGGATATCGTCGGTAGGAAAAATTTTGTTTTCTGCACACGATCCCCTTCACATCCCGGGGCGTGGGTGGCTGTGGACGGCGGATGGAGTCGCGGGCCGGCGTTGGCGGCGGCGGAGTTCCCGTGCATGCGTTGGACGAGGATAACGTTTCAGCCAGAAAAACGGTTCGTTAAGTTATGGACCGCGTGTTCTATTTCAAACTTTGTGAGGGGCTAAAGTGTAAAACATGCACGACGTACGACCGGAATCCCCAGACATATTATATAGTAGAGATTCTGCTGGTTTGTAGCTTCAATCTTCTACGTACGTAGTAGTCTTGCATACAAACGATGAGGAGAAGAAATAGAATCAAGTATCCGTAGTCTCCACGCCTGCTCACACGGGTGTATTACGGAATTTGCTCTGCCAAACCTTCTCTCTATCCAAATAAAAATGGTAGGGAATGCACGCTTTCTCTTAACCATCCACGTTATTTAGGGAAGACAAAATTATAAGTTGTACAATGCATTATCTCTTGTTGCCATCCCTAGCAATTAATGAGAATTAATTATATTTTGGTAGGAAATTAAAGTTTTAAGAGAAGACAAGTGATACAATGGTGAAATTAGCCTTCTCTTATTTTGTAAGAGATCATCCCTTAACTAAGGGAAGACAACCTTCCCTTTCTTCATTCTCTCTCCGCCACCTAGACAATTATCCTACGTGTCAACGCTAAGAGAAGGCTGACGTCCCCATTGTATATGCCCTAAGACGAAGCCAGCTAAAGACGACTCGTACAAAGAAACTACGGAGACCCTAGCTCCAGCCCTAGCTAGCCGCGCACACAAAGTCACAAACCCTAGCTGGCCGTTCGCAGTTCGCCATGGAAACACGGAGCCGCAAGAAGAAGAGGGACATGGAGAGGAGGCCTATCTCCGAGCTCTCTGACGACCTCCTCATCGAGATCATCTCACGGATGCCCTTCAAGTCCACCCGCCGCTGAACGATGGCGCGGCGTCGTCTCCCACCCTGACCACGCCAAGAAACTGCCCCGGTCGATCCTCGCCGGCTTCTTCTACAGAACCGGCGATCTGTGTTGCCGGTCTACGGACCGTCATTACAAAAGCTTAACACTTAACAGGGAATTGGTGTCCTGGCATTGACCCCTCCCTGTCGTTCCTGCCGCCCAAGCACACGCATTGGGAGATTAACATTCGCATCTTGGACTGCTGCAATGGCCTCCTACTCTTCCAGTACTGGAGTCTGGACACATCGGAGAGATTGGGAATGTCCAATTGATATAGATAATTATTCAGGCAACACATTTTTCAGAGGGGTGCTATATTTATGAGAAACACAGTACAGACGCAGACGCTCACAAACACACACGTACAGACACCCCTATGAACGTACGCACGTAAACCCTACCCCTATGAGCACCTCCGAGAGACCGGTCCGGCAGATCTTGAGATTGACGAAGTCACCACAGGCGCCTCGCTGTTGACGGGTGATAAGGTTGTAGCCGTGGACATGGAAGGAAATTGTAGGGTCATTCATATTCCTATGTCAGATGACACTTGGTTGGCTCGTGACGTCTATGTATCTCACGGACAGTTGTATTTTGTAATCTCTAGTGCTTTTGAACTGTCAGTGTGGGATTTTGAAGATTCTGGTACTGAAAAATGGAACTTGATGCACAATGTGAGCCATATGCAATTGTTTGGAACAGAGGATTCGGAGCAGTGCTACGATATTATCATCCACCCAGAATACAAGGAGATCTCTATCTCTACTATATAATACGGCCTAAGGTGAGACGTCGTACGTCGCGGTTATTTTACACTTTAGTCCTTCAAGTTTTGGGAAATAAACCCGCGGTCCGTAACTGTAGTGAACCGTTTTTCTTTCAGGAAACTCCATCGCCGCCCACGCCGGCCCGCGACTCCAGCCGCCCACGCCCCGGGATGGTCGTCGTCCATCGACGAGGCCACCAACGCCGCCATGCCCAGACACCATACTCACGCACAAAGGAAACGACCAAGTCGCCCTCCACGAAACCAACCAGTTCCATGATCGAACGACCACGGACCAAGTCGCTCGTTCCCTTTTCCCCTCTGCATCTGCGATCTAGCGATTTGGTAGCAGCGCAGAAGGCCTGGCGGCGGCAGCAACAGATGAAGCCTCTGTTCGTTCATGGGGGTGCCGCCCGAGGGAGGCCATGGCCAGGCGGATCTACAACGCCATGATCGCTGATGGCGTCGCCCCGATTCTGTCCACCTACAACACGCTGATCTGGGGATTTGGCATGTGCAAGAAGATGGAGTCTGCCGTGAGGGTGTTTGGGGACATGAAAAATCATGGGGTGATGCCCGATGTGACGACTTATAACACCCTGCTCAATGCTTGGGTACAGGCAGGTGACTGGAGAGTGCACATAACGTGTTTGATGAAATGACGCGAGCTGGGTTTGAATGGAACTCTCTCTCGTACAATGTCATGGTCAAGGGATACGTCGATGCGAACAAGGTCGATGAGGCATTGGTGTTGTTCGTGGAGACGGGGGAGAAGGGTTTGAGGTTGAGCGAGAAGACTTCCGCTGCATTGATGCCAGGGCTTTGTGATGATGAGGGCAAGGCTGCGGAAGCGCAAAAAGCAGTGGAGGATATGACAGAGCGACGACTCACGCCAAAGGAAAAATCAATTTTTCTGAAGCTTGTGACGACATTGTGCAAAGCTGGGGATTTGGAAGGGGCGTTGGGGGTGCACAAGAAGACAGGCAGTTCAAGCATGTTCTGATGGATTCGTGACAGTATGGTGTGTTGATGGAGGGCTTGTGTGCAGGTGGAAAGTGTGATGGCGCTATCGAGGTGCTAGACGATCTTCTTGAGAGGGGCACGCTGCTTAGCCCAAGAGTGCTTGAAGCGCCGGCTTTGAATCGAATAAAGCAGCTTTTTTTTTGGTTAATGTTTACTGGGTCATCTGTTGAATGAGGATTTTCATCGCAAGAGACAAGAAGGATAGGTAAATTTACCTTTTTCACAAGATCCCTGATTAATCATGTACCATGTCATACATTACAAGTAAACCTTGCATGACTAGGCAATCTTGGAAATTTAGCTCTTCTGATGGAGTCACTGATCTTTTTGTTTCAACTAGGATGATATGAATTTGTGTAGCAAAATAACACATGACAACCATAGATGTTCGAAGGGGTGCCAGTTCAGACTGATTGTTTCTGAATTGCTGCTCTCCATTTGTAATGTGCGTGCGTAAATTTCTTTGGATGATTCAGCTTACGATATTTTTCTGTATAGTATGCAGAATGGTCATTTAATATTCATTGTTAGAATCATACAAATTTGATTTCTGTGAGAGAGAGTAATAGTACAAATTTGTTTAACCAAGAGCATTGATTGTTCTCTCTTGACTCCTGGTTGATGAGAAGCAGAATGGGCTAGATCTACAATCTTATGTTATAGACTGTTCGAATCGGCATGCGGTCATATGTATGTGCACATTTTAGTATGTTCGGTGACATGGCAGGTCATCATATGATTATATCTACTTCGTACCATAGTTGAATTTATATTGCAATTTGGGTGTCATTAATTATTGAGTGTTCTACTCTCAGATTGTAATTGCAGTCAGCTAACAAGACACTCAATCTCGTCCTCCTTATTCCATCACAAGCTTCTGGTTCACCAAAAAGGAAAAGACACTTAACGAACTGATAGGCATATACCCCGGCGGGCAAGATTGGTCTTGTATCAGATCATTTTTTTATCTCTGAACTTTGTTTCACGTTAATGACATCCCATCTTGCGCTGGTTTGCAATAAAGCTGGCATGAAGGTACTCATGTGTGATTACCCTGAGATTATGTTTGACTTCTTTTTTTTTACTATGGATCATATAGGCATATACTCCAGAACCTTTTTTAGAGTCTCTACAAACGTTGATGTGGTCTGATATCTGTATTATTTGTTATCACAACATGCATATACTTGTCCTAGCAGGGATGCAATGTAAGAATCTACAATTTTATTTATAAAAAAGATGATTTTTCAACCCGTTGCAACGCACGGGCATTTCACTAGTATACTATATAATATGCGTTACGGTGAGGCGTCGTGCGTTCTGTCAGTTTTGCAAAAAGACCCCTAGGAAAGTATAAAATCTAAGCCGCAGTCCAGAACAGGGGCCAGACTGAAAACTTAATTCGTTCCCCAAGCGGCCAGGGGCCAAAATCAAACCCGTTGCTCAGCAGCTGAGAGAGAAACAGAGGATGAGGGAGGAGGAAGTCCGCCTGAGCGCCCCCCGCACCCCCACGCCGTCCCCCCCCCCCCCCCCCCCCCCCCGCGCGCCGTCGCCGGATAGGATGGAGTGAGCCGGGGCACTCCGCCATGTCCCATGGCCCGCCGCCAATCACAAGCGAGCCGGGGCACTCGCCCCCCGCGCCGTCGCCGGAGAGGATGGAGTGAGCCGGGGCACTCGCCCCCCGCGCCGTCGCCGTAGAGGATGGAGTGCCGAGCGCGAGTGAGATGGGGCACTCCGCCATGGCCCATGGCCCGCCCGTGCGGCCACGACGCTTCTTGCTCCTCCGCGAGCAGGCGCATGGTGACGACGCCGAGGCGGCCATCCGCGAGCACTCGTGCACTCGTGGCCGGAGGCAGTAGTGCGGAGGTGCGGTGGCACCCGCTGTTGGCTTTACGGATGGCCCGGGCGTGCGGCCACGGCGCTTCTCGCTCCTCCGCGAGCAGGCACACGGAGGTGCGCAGTGAAGAGGCCGTGGGTGTTGTGCTTCTCGCGCTGAAATGCTACCGCCGACCCGAAGCGCAAGCACGCATCCCACTGGCGGCCCACCTGATCCCGAAGCCTCTGCGAGATTCCTGCTCGACCGACACGAACTGTGCTCCAAGAAGAACCCTTCTCCGACACCTACTACTACCCGGATTGTAGTCGACCACGCGGCCATGGGCTATCACAATATAAAGTGCATAAGTAAATAGCTCGGGTATAGAAATAACCGAGGCACGCGGAGACGAGGATGTATTCCCGAGTTCCACCCAAAGGGTGTACGTCTCGTTTGGAGAGGTGTGCGCAACCAGAACAGGTTAGCCGCAACGCCACAAAGGTTCACCTTCTTCTCCTGATGAACTCAACCACAAAAGGATTGTAGATCTAGATCTCCTCTCAACTTTCCCTTAAGAATATGCAAGATTCTATGGAGGGATTGAGAGGGGAGTGAGCTTTCCAAGGTCAACAATGGAGTATGAGAGAGAAAGAAATTCGTGCTGCCATGGCTCCCTTAGGAAGAAGAAGGGGAGGGGTATTTATACCCCTCCCAGAAATCTGACCGTTTTCTGCCCGTTGGGCCGGAACTTCCGGCCACTAAACCCGGAACTTCCGGTCGGCCGGAAAGTTCTGGCCAAAGTTCCGGACAAACTTCCGGTTTGGCCAGGGCGCGAGCAAATCCAGACTTAGCGACATTCAGATGCGGAACTTCCGGACTGTAGGCCGGAACTTCCGGTCGCCCGGAAAGTTCTGGCCAAAGTTCCGGACAAAGTTCCGGCTTTGCCCGAGTGTAGGCACATTCTGACTTAGCGAAAATCTTGCTTGTGTCTAGCCCGGAACTTCCGGTCGGTCGCTAGGCCGGAACTTCCGGTCTAACTTCCGGACGAAGTTCCGCCCCCGCCAGTAGGCCTCACCAAAACTGAAATAACTTTTGCAAATGAAGTCCAAAAGAGGTGAGACCAATTTTGTTGGAAAGATAGCGATGCTGAGTACCAACAAATTGAGTAAAATCGACACACATGGCAAGGTGTGGGACTTTCCTCATGGTAGAACCGACAATATTTCCGCCACCGAAAACACAACAAGTTGTCCAAGTAAAACCGATTTCGATGAACAAGAGCTTGACATGGAGATGAACCAAGCTCTAATTCCTCACCAACATAAAAGCCAAATAAGAACCAAGAAACATGATATGCCAAGTATGCAAAGATTTGAGCTCTACACAACGATGCGATCAAGTTACCAACTTGAGAGCCCCTCTTGATAGTACGCTTATCTATCCTATAGCCCTATCAAGATCATACCTTTTGAGCGGATAGACGTCGCCTAGAGGGGGGGGGGGGGTGAATAGGCGATTTATAAACTTTTTCGAGAAGCCGGATTATCCGGTCCAAGAAAGACCCGGATATTCCGGTATGCTTGATAAAGGCGGAATAAAACTAGAGGTTTACTTTAACAAGCATACAACCTAGATATAAATACTAGGCTCACCTATGTGCACCAACAACTTATGCTAAGCAATAGAAGTAACAAGGTTATAGCAAGATAGATGACTTCAATCACAAAGGCTATCACAATATAAAGTGCATAAGTAAATAGCTCGGGTATAGAAATAACCGAGGCACGCGGAGACGAGGATGTATTCCCGAGTTCCACCCAAAGGGTGTACGTCTCGTTTGGAGAGGTGTGCGCAACCACAACAGGTTAGCCGCAACACCACAAAGGCTCACCTTCTTCTCCTGATGAACTCAACCACAAAAGGTTGCGAGTTCACCTTCCACTATTGATCTCCTTTGGGGCGGAGATCGAATCCCGTACAACACTCTTGAGACACACACCCACAACTTAATTGGGGGCTCCCAAGTCTTGAGGCACACACCCACAACTTAATTAGGGGCTCTCAAGATGACCACAAAAGGTCTTGACCACAAAAGGTCTTGGCCACAAAAGGCCGGCCACAAAAGGCGTCTAGGGTCCAAGGACCCAAGAGTAACAAGCTCACAAGTATCACCACCACGAATCCTCATGGAGGGCTCAAACCGATGCAAATGCAATGGCAAGAGCACACAAAGTGCTCAAGTACTTCACTCTCAAATTCCAACAAAGCAACAAATGCTTATGGGGGAATAAGAGAGGAAGAACAAAGGAAACCACAAAGGAGTCAAATCCTTCACTCCCAAATCCCACCAAAAGCAACTAATGCTTATGGGGGGAAAAGAGAGGAAGAACAAAGAAGAAGAACCACAAAGGAACTCCAAGAACTAGATCCACTAGGTTCCCCTCACTTAGAGGAGAGATTGATTGGTAGGATTGCAGATCTAGATCTCCTCTCAACTTTCCCTAAAGAATATGCAAGATTCTATGGAGGGATTGAGAGGGGAGTGAGCTTTCCAAGGTCAACAATGGAGTATGAGAGAGAAAGAAATTCGTGCTGCCATGGCTCCCTTAGGAAGAAGAAGGGGAGGGGTATTTATACCCCTCCCAGAAATCTGACCGTTTTCTGCCCGTTGGGCCGGAACTTCCGGCCACTAAACCCGGAACTTCCGGTCGGCCGGAAAGTTCTGGCCAAAGTTCCGGCCAAACTTCCGGTTTGGCCAGGGCGCGAGCAAATCCAGACTTAGCGACATTCAGATGCGGAACTTCCGGATTGTAGGCCGGAACTTCCGGTCGCCCGGAAAGTTCTGGCCAAAGTTCTGGACAAAGTTCCGGCTTTGCCCGAGTGTAGGCACATTCTGACTTAGCGAAAATCTTGCTTGTGTCTAGCCCGGAACTTCCGGTCGGTCGCTAGGCCGGAACTTCCGGTCTAACTTCCGGACGAAGTTCCGCCCCCGCCAGTAGGCCTCACCAAAACTTAATTGGGGGCTCTCAAGTGACCACAAAAGGTCTTGGCCAAAAAAGGCCGACCCAAAAGGCGTCTAGGGTCCAAGGAACCAAGAGTAACAAGCTCACAAGTATCACCACCACGAATCCTCGTGAAGGGCTCAAACCGATGCAAATGCAATGGCAAGAGCACACAAAGTGTTCAAGTCATTCACTCTCAAATTCCAACAAAGCAACAAATGCTTATGTGGGAATAAGAGAGGAAGAACAAAGGAAACCACAAAGGAGTCAAATCCTTCACTCCCAAATCCCACCAAAATCAACTAATGCTTATGGGGGGAGAAGAGAGGAAGAACAAAGGAGAAGAACCACAAAGGAACTCCAAGATCTAGACCCACTAGGTTCCCCTCACTTAGAGGAGAGATGGATTGGTGGAAATGTGGATCTAGATCTCCTCTCTCTTTTCCCTCAAAAAATAGCAAGAATCATTGGAGGGATTGAGAGATCTCAAATCTTTGGAGATCAACAATGGAGGAGGAGAGAGAGCATCAAAACTTGGGAACCATTGGGGAAGATGACCCCTTAAATAGGTTCCCAACAAATCTGCCCGTTGGGGGCAGTTTTTCCCACTCGGGCGGGAGGTTCCGGGCTTACCCCGGAATTTCCGGACCCCCCAAACACCCCAAAACGCGCCCGGAAAGTGTTCTCTGGTCAAACCGAAAGTTTGGGCGGAAGTTTGGCCGGAACTTTCTGGCCGGCCGGAACTTCCGCCCCTGACAGAAACGTCAACACGGAAACGATGATATCTTGACCATACGAACTCCGTTTTCGATAATTTTTGGCTCGTTGGAATCACCGCGAAGAGCTCTATAAGATCATGTAGAGAAACATCATAGTCCAACAAGTGAGGTTAAAACCAAATGCGGAAATGAAAGATCTCTAGATAAAAGAACAACCGATAAAACCTCAAACATCAAAAATGCAATAAGTTTTCCAAAGTAAAACCGTTTTCGATGAACTAGAGCTTGACATGGAGATGAACCAAGCTCTAATTACTCACAAGGATAAAAGTCAAATAAGAACCAAGAAATATGATATGCCAAATATGCAAAGGTTTGAGCTCTCCGCAACGATGCGATCAAGTTACTCACTTGAGAGCCCCTCTTGATAGTACGCCTATCTATCCTATAGCCCTATCAAGATCATACATTTGCCTTGAGCATTCCACTTGAGTTAGATGATGACTATCTTGATCTCTTCAAGTGGTTCATCTTTCTTGATTGCGCGTCCAAGCACATGCTTGATTAAGACTTCTCCAAATACTCCCCCATACCCATAATGGGAGAGTCTCGCTAGGCTCCGTATTCATGTATCCATAGCAAGCGCCAAGCATAGGATCTCTTCAAAAAGCTTCTCTTGGTCTTGCACATCTCAACCTCAATGACGATCACCACATGACGTCATCCTCCATGAGCTATATGAAATCATCCCAAGAGATACATGATCGCTCTTAATACATCTTGTAGCTTTGTGTGTTGATCAACATCTTGATCAACCTTGTATCTTCCAACATTTCTTCACTAATATTATGTATTGAATCCTTCAAGACATAATTGCAATATGCGCTCCACTCAACACATAAGCTTCAAGAGTCCAATACATGAACTCCACAATTCCATGGACATCATCTATAATGATATCTCAATGCAAACATTAGTCCATAGAGATTGTCATTCAATTACCAAAACCACACATGAGGGAAAATTCTCTTTCACCTTTGCCTTGAGCATTCCACTTGAGTTGGATGAAGACTATCTTGATCTCTTCAAGTGGTTCATCTTTCCTTGATTGCGCGTCCAAGCACATGCTTGATGAAGACTTCTCCAAATACTCCCCCGTGCTCACAATGGGAGAGTCTCGCTTAGCTTCATCTTCATGTATCCATTGCAAGCACCAAGCATAGGATCTCTTCAAGAAGCTTATCTTGGTCTTGGTCTTGCACATCTCACCTTGATGACGATCACCACATGACGTCATCCTCCATGAGCTATATGAAATCTTCATTTGATGCAAGCCCATGGGAATATACCTAACCTCATATAAAGATACCACACACACATATATCATGGGTTAGTTCACGAAGCTATGCGGACAAGTGTTTACCATCCCAAGAGATACATGATCGCTCTTGGTACACCTTGTAGCTTTGTGTGTTGATCAACATCTTGATCAACCTTGTATCTTCTAACATTTATTCACTAATATGATGTCTTGAATCCTTTAAGACATACTTGCAATATGCTCCAGTCAACACATAAGGTTCAAGAGTCCAACACATGAACTCCACAACTCCATGGACATGATTTATAATGATATCTCAAAACAAACATTAGTCCATAGAGATTGTCATTCAATTACCAAAACCACACATGAGGGAAAATGCTCTTTCACCCGGTCATTCAGATCCAGCTGAAATCGCAGGGGTAGAACTTTTATGGAATCCCGCAGGGCAACGGCGCCCGGCGGTATAGCTTAGGTGGAGAGGGAGGGCAAAACGGACGGAGAAGCAACTCGGTCGGCCTGCTATACAATTAATTGTATTTTTCTGTAATTAATCTAATTAATATGCCTTGCTATATAAAGGGGGGAGGGGGTGTGCAAACACCTTGCCTCCCCCATGTGGGACTCAAGGAAAAGGAGGGGGAGGGGGGTTCGGCCGGCTCTCCTAGTCCGAGTTGGATTAGGGTCCCAAGCCCCCTTCCCCCTTGGTGGTGCGGCTCCCCCTCTTGGGCCCTCTTAGGGCCCATGTAGGTGGGCTGCCCCTTTTTTCCTTTATTATTTAATAATTAAATTAATATATGATATAATTAAATCATAATTAATATATTTAAATACTATTTAATATCCCGTGACTCCGAAACATTTTCCGAACCACCCGAGCAACTTTCGGACATTCCTGGAACCCTTCCAGAACTTTCCAGAACTCCTTCCGGACCACCGAAACTTTTCCAGATCATTTCTCTCTCTTCAACAAAATCCTATATTATTCCAGGAGATATCTCCTGGTGTCGTTAAGACCTTAAGTTTGTTACGCTACGGTTCGAGAACACTCCAGACATGGTCGAGACACTCCGCTCACCAATGACCGTCAGGGATACCTGGATGTATATGACGGCTCCTGTGCATTCTAGAATATCGTCGTTGAACCATAAACATGATATTCATTCCCTTTGTTTCTGCGATACTACCTTGTCCGAGATATGATCGTAGACATCCGATGTCTTTGTTGTATCTCGTTACCAACAAAGGTTATTAACTCGTCTGTGATATTACATCTCCATGACCTAGTCACAAGCTGTGCAGCTATATAGATGTAATCTCACCGAGTGGGCCCAGAGTATCTTTCCATTACAAGAATGAACAAATCCTGCTCTTGATCCTTACGTCTCAATACTCTTAGGGATACCCAAGATGGCCACCGTTATTGTCATGCTAAATAAGATACAACGTTTGATGCTCTCAAAATACCCCTACGAAGCATCAATAAGTACGGTCTCACGGTTTAAGAAATAAGCTATCATATTCTTATCTATTGCAAATGACAAACATCGTAATACAATCTTATTGCAATACTTTGCGTATGTCCATCACCTTATTCAACTAATAAGATGACCCCATTGTCAACCGACGTCATTATCGTTGATCGGGAATCTCGATCAACTGTTGCCCGATGGACTAGTTCATATAGAGGCTTACTAGGGACTCTGGTTGTCTATGTATCACACGTGTATTAATAATTCCGATTAATACAGTTATAGCATAATACACAAACCTATTATAAACTTATGAGATAATGCAATAAATACTATTTATTTATTTGCCTATAGTGCATATCTCCTTCATATACTTCTTATACCTTACATACATTTAAAAATATAATTACCTTACGTTGGATCTAAATTTTTATAGCCAAAACTATAATGGTTTTGTTGTATACACTTAGTCTCAAAAATTATAAAAGAAAAAATTATACGCCCTCCTTCATAGTTGAATTAACAGATAATTATATATAATATTTTGGGACACATATCTACTTAGTAATTCTAACGGATATCTTAATGGAAGATTTATATAGCATAAATTGAACTATTATCTTCTCAACCTTTTTCAAGTGTGTTTTACGGGTAACATTGTGTTAAATAATGATCACATGACGCGTGATTCTATGTACTTGATATTGAAACATAAGTACTTAAAACAGTCACTAACAATTATAAAAAGTATTGTGAATTCTAAAATTGTGCATTAATACGGTTTGATCGTTAGGCCACTTGAAATATGTTTTCTATTATCTATACACAACATACACAACTCTTGTAGGTTACACAAATAGAAAATATACACGGAATTAAAACTGAACACTTAGTTATCACAACTTTCATTTTACAACTAGTAGGGCTCTCTCTGGACACTCCAACAAACTATTCACGTAGTGACGTTTTGCATTAGACGTTTTTTTATCACGTATATGTGTGCAGAACCCTCTGGTTTGTTGAGACGTTTTCTGAGACATTGCTCATGTCGTCTCCAAAGAATTAAAATTTGATCGGTAGAACAATTAAATAAGAACTATTTCCTCATTTTGGGATTCCATGCGACACTTTCCGCACGTCATCAAGTTTATGCCCCGACTCAATTTGACCCTCTAGGAACCCTTTCTCCAGACTCTAACCTAGAAACAGCCGCTCGCAAATCAACATGTGGTTGGATGGTTAGCAGGATGGTTGTACTCTCAGCTTAGCAGAGTTCAAACTCTTAGGTTTGACGTCTCTGTGTTGCATTTAGGTTATCGACAACGAGACGTCCGTGGTGAGTTCATCAATTTCAAGACTCAATCCGCCGGCTTGGTACTTCGGAGTTGCTTATAAGGGTAGGATGTTCATAGGGACTCAGTATTTTGGAGTTTAGGAGGCTTTTCCGGCCGGGGAGGGGAGGTCACGTGTAGACGCATGGATCTCCGAACGTCTGGGCGGCGACAGCGTCAGCCGCGAGCGCGTACAGGAAGTTTCTCAAGCATTTTACACTTGCTTAAAACATAGCGCTCCTGTTCCGAAAAGAAGTGTGAACTTAATTCATGTTGAACATCTGAAGAGAGTATATGATGATGATGTTATATAATTCATAACATACATACACATAAAACATCACAAATAGTGCTAATTTTGGCTCACGGCAGCCTACACGCTGAAACTCCAACACCCTCCAGCTGCCGAAGGCTGCCTGCCACCATAGCATACACCGGAGAGCCGTGCCTAGCACGACGAATCTTCGGACCTGCACCCTGAACGTCGGATGCTGGAACCCACGAAGCCCTGCACGTCTCCTGCATAGGTTGTCTGAATCTTAACTGAAACTGAAGTACAAAATTTCATGTCTGAAGCATACAGAGATTTTATTGGATTGTGATTCCAGCTCATACAATTGGGCGAACCAGCCAATTTATAGATGATTAATTCGGAGCTTAAAAAAGTCAGTGCATCCGCCGCAGCTCCATGTAGCGTACCTGCACTTTAAATAAGGCAGATACCTGTGTATAGTGCAAATCCCTGGATCGATTCATTTGCACACACAGTTTACGATGTAATATCACAACAAAGGTCAATTTTATTACATCGATGATCCAGAATTACAAAATATTTGATACAAGTTGCATAGCATAAAGCTAGCATTGAAAAAAGTACACAGCGGAATACAATAGCAGAGAGCCTCTATAACTTTCATGCTGCCACAGGCGAAAACATGTTGGTTGTAGACTCGAAACCTTTAACGAAACCTCACTCGTCATCTGATCAATCTGCAATAAGAAAAATATTGCAACAACGTGGGTCAGATTCCATTAAAAATGGAGTCTGGCAAGTGACACTATGGTGGACACTTATGGAATAACTCTAAAGCCTATATGAATATTTGGCTGGTGGAGCTCAAGGCTAATTTGCATAAAGCCAATTTTTCCTACTCTTTTGAAAACACTTTTCTTCTATTCGAGACATCCGTGGCATGAAATCCACTGTCTCATTCTACCCTTGTTCACCCATCAAGTTTTACTTTTGAAGTTGGAATGGTGGAATCCTCCGTTGACGTCCTTGATCAGCTGCTCAAAATTGTCCGTAACCGGGGACACGGCTAAGTACTTAGTTTTATACTCTGCAGAGGTTGTGCACTTTCACCTTTAGACTCAATTTGTCCGAGAAATCCTATACACGCGGAGTGTATTATGGAAAGGAGAGAATTGAGACAAGAACTTTCAGAAGAAGAATGCAACCATACTAGCAAGACCCGTTCCACCTATCATCCCCCTACATCTGCTTGTCAAGCTGACAGGTTGCACCCTCACAACTTAATTATTCTAGACAGAGCCCATTGTCAAAAGGCTGCACGGGAAGCAATCGTCACTCGGAGTTCTTCAGATTCCTCTGTTCCTGGGTGGCCGTTCTCAAGTGTACATACTCTTTAGGAACCATAGAAATGGACCGAGTAGCCACTCAACATAAACCATCCGACCAATTACCACCCAGGTGTTTCATTCTTAACTTAGTAGAATTTAGATGTTCACAAAACCACATTTGCATAGCAACAATAATTCTACTAAGTATTGCATAGGAACCTAGACACAGGAATAAGGGATTCTACAGGTTTAGCATAGCAACACATGCATATAAAAATACACTGAGTAATGCATATAAAAATAGGAAGTTTATGAGGTGTGCCACTTGCCTTTGAATGTTGTCGTTGTTCACAAACTCTTTTCAACAACGAACGTTTGCTCTCCGTTTAATCTAAGCAATATAAGCAAACAACAATACAACAATCAACAGCAAGCAAAACTCACAATGCATACAAACACATACTAGATGAATAAATGAGTTTTATAAAACTTTCTAAGGAAATATGTTTATGCATGATGTGCAAAATATTCCTAAGGGCTAGAAATGCTTTTCCATGCCATGGAAAATCTCTTAAGTTTATGCAAGGCAAATGTGTTGGTCCAGAAGGACTAAGGACTAAAGTCTTAAATTGGATACTCATACTTTGTTTTATAACTTCTTGAAACAAGCACTCAAATGGCTTAGCCATGATGTGCAAAATACTTAGAGAAAAATACTAAGTCATTTGTTCAAGATGATCAACAATTATTATCAACTCTTTGTAAATTGGACATTCACTATAGTGAGAGAGACAGACACCCGGCCAGCCACTTAAATTGTGGAACAGGTCTCATGTACGTGGACATGTAAGGTTTGTTTCCAGGCCGCTTCATCCCACTATGCTGCTAGGATCCAACAACTTCAAGTTGATAACATCATGATCAAATTTTGTTTAAGTCTAAAAGACAAGATCAGGAAAGAGGGAAAAGATAGAAAGAAGATGTAGTTGTCCTCCAGGCTTCCCTTCCAGACTTGTAACTTTCTTCTGGATGATGTCTTGATTGAGCTCTTGGTAGTCTTGTTGAATCTTCAGACTTGATGATTCTTGTATCCTCGAGGTTGGTCTTGGTTTTACTTAGTCTTCATGAAATCTCAGAGGAGAAGAAAAGACAGAGAGAGACTTAGAGAATAAAAGGAAGTTGGCCTTCTTGAACTTCTTCTCACTTTTCTTCTAAGTGCTTGACATCTTGGGGAATGCTTCCAGGTTCTGTTTTCTTCTAAGTCCTTCATGAAGTCTCAGAGAAAAGAAAGAGAGAGAGAACAAGACTTGGAAAATATTTCTGGTTGGTCTTCATGATCTTCTTCTTGATTTTCCTCTAAGTGTTCCTTCTCCTTGAAGATACTTCTGAAGTCTTGTTTTTGGCTAAGTCCTTCCTTGGTCTTCCAGCTCCATGTTGAAAAACTACTAAGTGTCTAAGTGTATAGCACTTTTCCCAAAATACTAAGTTTGAAAATAATTCTAACTTAGGGGAAATTGGGAAGGAGTATTCCTTATGGAAATATAACTATAGAATATGCTATGCATGAAATGCAATTTTAAATCACAAGCACATAACACTAATTTTTGTGAAGTTTATAAAATATGTATGAATTTATAAATGTAATTTAATTAATTTCTAGTTTTAAAAATATATAATAAAAGGAATAATTATAAGATTAAGTTTCCTATGATTAAACTTTTATAACAAAATTTTATAATTAGTGTTAATAGACAGAGAGCATTTAATTAAATCTATTGCAATTGGATTTAATCCAAAATAATGTTTCTATTCAAAGTTATTTCAAAATTAGTCAAACTATTCAAATTAAACACACAACTATGAAATCATTCAAAAATTACTCAAAATTATTTTATAGCAGTGGTATTAATTTACAAATATTCCAAAGTTTCTAAAACATATTTATTTGCAATTTTTGGATTTATAGATTTAAAGTTATTACAAATATACTCAAATTCACCATTTGAAATTTAAATATTTTATACTAAGTCAATCCAAATTATTCTACACATCCCAAGCTTTCCAAATATATAAAAATTATTAAATTTGGAGTTGTGGTTGAAAAGTTGTGAGAGATCTAAGTGACAGGGGTGTTTCTGCAAAACTGCCGATTAAATTTAATTACGAAATTGATTTTACACGTGGCAGCTGACTGGGCAGTGACGTGGCTGCCACGCGGCGCTGACATGGATAAGTTATCTGATCTGGGCCGTCAGATCTGGATCTGACGGTCCAGATCGGAGCGTACCGCTTCGATTTAACCCATCTAATCTGCACCGTTAATTGCCGATCGGAGGGCTCACCGTGGGTGTCCAGGAGGTGGCGGCGCAATCTCGCCGGAGAAGAGGACGACGGCGGCGCGGGCTCCGGCGTGGACGCGCTCGACGCTCCGGTGACGCCCGGGATTGGGGAAGACGATGACGCGGTGCAGAACGTCGCGGCGGAGACGATGGATGCGACGGCGTCGTCTTGCTCTTCCTAGCGCGGCCGGCAGAGGCGGAAGGAGTGCGGCGGCGCTCCGGTGATCCGGTCGAGCACGGGGCGCTCGACTCGCTGCACGAAACAACCGAACAAGGGGCTTAGGAGGTGCGCACGGACACGAGGGAGGTTTAGGAGGGCATCACGGCAACGGGGAAGGCTCACCTCGCCGGGGAACAGAGGAAATGGCGGCGGCGCTGGATGTACTCCGGCGAGGGATTTGGAACGGCCTGGCGGCGCACAACGAGAGGGAAAAAGAGGGCAAATGGAGGCCGTGGTGCAGGGGTTTTATAGGGAGGGGATAGGAGATCAAATCCCGCAACAAACTGCCGGATTTTGGAAGGATTCGTTGGAGGATTTTCGGGAGCGAGATCTCCGGCTGGAGGTTGACGATGATGACGTCAGCGATGACGTCATCCAGGTAATTCTTTTTCTGTTTTTATTTATTTAATTCATATCTTTTGATTTATAACTCCAAATAATGTCAAATTAATTTCTAAAAATTTGTAATATTATTATCCTTCTGTTAAACCAATTGTGGGAGTGCTTTGAACACTTTTCAAAAATAATATTTTGAATTATTGCTTAATTACAAATTTGACACTTAAAGTCAAATTTGAATTTCTATCTTATTTAGATTTTCTTTTGGCTAAATAAAATTTGTAAAATACCCACATTTCAATATGTTTGAATTTAAGTTATTTAAACTTGTTTTGCTGAAATCATTCATCTTTATTTTGGCATATTATTAAAGAACAAAATATAAAGATGTTGTGGAAATGTGAAATATAGGGTATTCATTTTTAATTGAAAATAATGTGTGCAACATTATATTTTAATTATGATAATTCATTTGAAAACTTTATAACAACTTGGGACAAGACCTTTATTTTAATTTTATTTTATTTAGAATCTATCAATCATTTCATGTTATGAAGAAATAGATGAAATTCATTTAAGCAGATGGAATGATGATTGGAATGATTATTTGGCTAAGTGGTTCAATTCAAATACTTATAAAGAAACTAATTTATTTAAAATAAAATGAATTGTAGTTTGTAAAACATTTATCAAATTATATTTTAAGGTTTTTGAAATGTAGTGGATAATAAAATGTTTAAACTGTGACATTTGAAATATTAACTCATGTTTGAAGTCATTCATAGTTGGTTTCCTTATGCATTTAATATTTTATTTTAATAAAAAGAAAAGTTTTAAATTTTAGTGATTTTTGAACATTATAAAATGTTGGGATGTTACACTCCAAGTCTCCAACCTCAAGCGAGCCCAATGGCGGCGTCTTGCAGCAGGGTTCAGCTCTCCGACTCCGACCTCTCCTCTCCTTCGGTTGGCGTCCGCTCGGAGCCGGTGGTGGAGGAGATCGAAGGAGGGGAAGGGAAGGGGCCGTGGCTGCCTGGAGGGCGCAGGAGCAGGAGAAGGGAGATGGTGAGGAGGAGGCGTCGAGGCGCTGAACTCCCCACCTGGAACCCGCCTCCGCACCGTCACATCCCGGCGGACATGGTTGGGCTGTGCTACAACTGCCTCGGCGAGGAGCACATCGCGAGGGGATGCACGAACAAGGTACGTTGCCGGATCTGCAGGGAAGAAGGGCACAAGGCGAGGAATTGCAAGAGGCCGAGGTCTCCGTGTCCGCCGGAGGAGACGGTGGATCGCCATGCGCCTGGGCGGTCGCGGTCTCCCGTCTGGCTGCCTCCGCCGCCGCCGGGGCCGCCGCCGCCAGGGGCGGTGATGCAGCTAGTGGAGGAGGCGTCGCGGGAGGAGTCAAGGCTTCCGCCACCACCTGTGGGACCGCCGCCGGCCGGGGCTGTGAGATTGGAGCGTGCGTGGAGCCGTGTCGTCCGTGAGGGCTCTCTCGAGAGCTCGGCGCGAGGACCGGCGTTTAACGCTCCTTTCGACCACAGGCAGGTCCGGGCGGAGCCACGGCGGCAGGACCGGCGGTCGTCGGAGAGCGAGGAGGACCAGAGGAACTTGGCGTGCTTCCTGGAGTACTCTGAAGAGATGGTCGTGATGGAGGCAGAGCTCCGGCGGGCGGTGCTGGTCACGATCACTGGCACTAGACCGGAGGTGGACTTGGCGGACGCCGCGCTAGCGCTGCACGCGGAGTTCGGCGTCGGGCCGCACGACATGTCTATCCGGGCGTTCGCGCCGGAGGATTTCTTGGTGCTGTGCGAAGACCGGAACATGCGGGACAGGATGGTGCGGCGCGGCAAGGCGGCGGGGCCATGGTTCAATCTGACCATCAAGCCGTGGCTCAGGCAGTCGAAGGTGACGGCGGCCTCGCTGCCGTACCTGGTGGCGTTGGACCTGCTCGGGGTGCCAGCGCATGCGTGGTCTCGGCGGACGGCGGAGACGGTGCTGAAAGGTGCAGGCTTCGTCGTGGATGTGGCGGCACCCACCGCTAGGCGGCACGACATGTCCAAGTTCAGAGTTTGGGTGCGCACAGACTCGCCGGCGAGAATCCCCGCCAAGAAGGTGTTGTTCATCGAGGAGCCACCGGTGACGCAGAGGCCGTGGGGTCGTCATCGAGGTCCTCCAGTTAGGCGGCGAGCCAAGTCATTCTGGTACCCCATCCGCATCGTGCGGGTATGTGAGCCGGTGGTCGCGGAGGTCTCCGACGTGGCGCCGTCTCCTCCCACCCCGCCGCCTTCGCCTTCAGCATCGTCGGCTCACGGCGGCGGTTCGGGCTTGGGTGGGGGCCCAGAAGGTGCTGGAGCGGCCGGCGAAGAAGGTGGGAATGGAAGTGGCTGTGGAGCGGGCGCGGGGTCAGGCAGATCAGATGACCGTGCGGCTCCGGGCGATTCAGTGCAGGAGGACAGCCGGGTCGAGGACCGGTGTTGTTCGAGCGGCGTGGCCGCAGTGGAGGGCGTTGAGGCGGCCGCGGCGGCGCCGTCGAGCGGCGAGGAGTACTTTCGAGTTCAAATTTCAAACTCGGTCGTCGCGGTCGCACCAGTCGTGGAAAGCGCGGCAAGTGGTTCGGCAAAAAGCATCATGGTCGGCGATAAGGCTCTGAGCGCTGCAGGGCAAAGGCAAATCGTCTTTGGAAGTTTCCACTTTGATGACAGTGTGGTGGGCCTCTGCCATGAGAAGACAGCTGAGGAGTCAGAGCGTGCAGCTTCATCCTGTGCATCGGCGGCAGGAGGGCCGTTGGTTGGCTTTGGCGCGCTCGGTGGTGGCGATGCTGCAGTGCTATCCCCCTTGTCTGTAGTAGGACCGTATCGGGGTGTGGCTGTTAGTAGAGAGGAGACAGCTCTTGCCGGTCTTCGAGGAGGATCAAGTCAGGCTGGTCCGTTGGGATCGGCGCGGGCCCTGTTAGAGGTGGACGGATGCGAGGAGCCAAGTGGGGTCCCTGGAGACACGTGTCGGTCTCATGGGGGGCTAGTAGCGGGGGCAAGAGTGACAGTGTACGCGACGGAGGCTGGTGGAGGGCATATGACTCCGCCAGCTTCTTTGCGATCGCTCTCTGCTCCGGCCTCGCCAGCGGACGGTTTCGCAACTCCCTTGCAAAGCAGAAATGCACGGGAGAACATCAGGGCGGTCATCTCGCAGCTGAGACAGCACATTGAAGCCCCGGTGCTCCCCTTGCCCGATGTGCAGAGGGGTCGGAGACGCAAGCTCTTTGTGGCGGAAGAAGATAGAAGAAGGAGCGCGCGCATCGCCGCCAAAGCGCCAGGAAACACCACCACCTATGTGAAGAGGGCCCAATTGGTTCTGATGACGCGGCTGGGCATCTGTAATGTGGAAGGGGAATCTCAGGTGGATTGCCTGGCGAAGTATGCTCGTTACTTCCGTGAGCCTCTTCCGCGGACAAGGATCGAGGCTCTGGCGAACTTGTTCTTCTTGGGTGCCTCGGCGGGGCCGCTGGCCTGGGATGTTTGAGCTATGCTCAGTGTAGCTTGTGGACTTCTTTTAATCTGTTTCCATGAACTGTCTGAATAACAACGTTGTGGTGTGGAACCCGAGAGGGTTGAACGCCCCGAATAGGGGCACAGTGGTGCGCGCCGTGGTGGAGGACGCTGCGGCGTCCGTGGTGTGCTTAGTAGAATCGAAGTTGGCATCGGTGGATAGATTCACTGTTATGCGGCTGTTAGGACCCAGTTTTGATGGGTTCGCGACTCTCCCCGCGGTTAACACGTCGAGGGGGATTATTGTGGCCTGGCAATCAAGCAGAGTTCAGGTGACGAGGTCCCAGGTGGACTCCTTCTCAGTCACGATCACGCTGAGCGTGGACGGAGGAGATCCGTGGTCTTTGACCACGGTCTATGGGCCTACCCAGGAGCAATTTAAGGTTCAATTTCTGGACGAGTTGAGGGCCGTGCGGGCCGCTTTCCCGGGTCGTTGGGCCTTAGCGGGAGACTTCAATCTCATACTCGAGGCAGCAGATAAGAATAACGGCAGGCTCAATCGTAGGATGATGGGCCTCTTTCGTCGACTAGTTAATGATCTTGAATTGAAGGAGCAAGGGCTCGTGGGCCGCAGATATACGTGGAGCAACGGGAGATGTGCGCCGACACTTGAGAAGCTAGACAGATGGTTCTGCTCAGTCGATTGGGATCAGCTTTTCCCAAATTGCTTGCTCCAAGCGATGACTTCGGCTCTCTCCGATCACAGCGCGATTATGATGTCCACCAATGTCTCATATCAGAGAAAATCGCGGTTTCATTTCCAGGCGTTCTGGCCGAAGATTGAGGGGTTCCAGCAAGCGGTGGCGGCAGCTTGGTTTGATGTGGAGCCACACCCAGATCCGTTCTTCGATTTGAGCAATAGGTTGAGAGCCACTGCTAAAGTTCTTTCCCGGTGGAGTCAGAGGCGGGTTGGTAATATTAAGGAGCAGATCTTGCTGGCTAATGAGGTTATCTTTCAGCTTGACCAGGCCGAGGATCTCAGGCTGCTGAATCAAGAGGAGTTCTGGCTGCGGGGGCAACTCAAGAAGAAGGTGCTAGGGCTTGCTTCCCTGGAGCACACAATTGCTAGGCAGCGGTCGAGGATTGGCTGGTTGCAGGAGGGTGACGCTAATACAGCGTTCTTCCACATACATGCCAGTTCGAGGAGACAGCGGAACCACGTCTTCAGATTGAGGCGGAATGGCAGAACGGAGACGGAGCCAAGAGGGATGTGTGAGCTTTCCACAGAGCATTTCGAGGAGTTGCTGGGTGCGCCAGTGGAGACGGAGCATGCCTGGGATTTGGAGGCGCTGCATCTGCCCCTTTGTGACTTGTCGAGCTTGGAGCTGCCATTCTCGGAGGCAGAGATCTGGGAGGTGATTCGCTCCTTGCCACCGGACAAGGCGTCAGGTCCTGATGGGTTCACTGCCCGGTTCTATCAAGTGGCCTGGCCGCTGATCAAGGATGCGTTCATGCGAGCGGTGAACTGCTTCGATTCAGCTGACAGCAGAGGCTTTTCAAAGGTGAACGATGCTCTTATTACTCTGTTGCCGAAGAAGGAAGGTGCTGTGGAGGTAGGTGATTTTCGTCCGATCAGTTTGATACACAGTTTCGCGAAGATAATCTCCAAAGCGATGGCGGCACGGTTGGCCAAACCCCTGCCATCCCTGGTGGACTGTAACCAGAGCGCCTTCGTGCAAGGTAGGGCTATCCAGGACAATTTCTTCATGGTAAAGCATTCAATCAGAAACCTGCACAGAAAGAAGGAGCCAAATCTGATGCTGAAACTTGATGTGGCCAAGGCATTTGACTCTGTTGCGTGGCCGTTTTTGATCGAGGTGCTGAGACATCGAGGTTTCGGCCCCAGGTGGATCGACCGGCTAGCTGCAATGCTCTCCACGGCTTCGACAAGAGTGCTGGTCAATGGTGCTGCTGGTGATCAGTTCTGGCATGCCAAAGGCCTCAGGCAGGGGGATCCGAGTTCCCCCATGTTCTTTATCTTGGTGATTGATGTGCTCAACGCTGTGTTCAGGATCGCGGAAGAAGCTGGTCTGTTTGAATCGTTGGCAGGTTGTGGAATCAGGCATAGGCTCTCGCTTTTCGCGGATGATGTGGTACTCTTCATCAAGCCCACGGTGGAAGAAGCAACGGCGGCTATTCAGTTACTGAATCTGTTTGGAGGAGCTTCGGGACTGCGCTGCAATTGGAGCAAGAGTTCAGCATCGCCGATTCGTTGTGCTGGGATTGATCTGGCGCCGGTGCTTGCAGTTCTTGGGTGTGAGGTCAAGGAATTCCCCATTCAATACCTGGGACTTCCTCTGACTGTGGGACGGTTATCGAAAGCTGACTTGCAGTCGTTGGTGGACAAATTGGCGAGAAAGGTGCCGACTTGGAAGGCCTCCTTGCTGGAGAAGAGTGGCAGACTGGTGATGATTGATACGACGTTGTCGGCGGCATTCATTTACCACATGCTGTCACTTGACCTCCCGCCATGGTTCTTCACTTGTGCGGAAAAGTTGTTGCGGGGTTTTTTCTGGTCTGCATCAACCGAGGCGAAAAAGGGCCACTGCACGGTCGCCTGGCGCAAGGTGTGCCAGCCCAAGGAATTGGGCGGACTGGGGATCAAGAATTTGAGGGTGCTCAATCACGCTCTGCGGGCAAGGTGGAGATGGATGCAGCTAGTCCAAGACAACAAGCCGTGGCAGGGTTTAGAGTTCTCACTCGCTCCGGAGGCTGAGGAGATCTGTTTGGCTTGCACAAGGTGTGAGCTGGGAAACGGGAGGAAACTGCAGTTCTGGTCTGGGAGGTGGATTAACGGTCAGAGCATGGAGCAGCTGGCTCCTAACCTGTTGGAGTTCGTCAGTCCAGCTGGGCGCAGGCGAACTGTGGCGGATGCTCTGCCTGAGAATGGATGGGTGACAGATATAAGAGGGTCACCATCCATCCCGGCAATTGTAGAGTTTCTTCACATCTGGGAGTTACTAAGAAACACGCAGCTGGGCGAGGAGCAGGAAACGGCAGAACACCTCACCTTGCAGTGTTCCTTTGCCAGGGAAGTTTGGTACGAGATGTTGCTGCCGTTGCGCCTTCACCGCTTCACACCCACTAGGGATGCAGTGCTTGCGGTTTGGTGGCCAACACTGGCAGGTGCAGCGCCCCGTCAGTCCAGGAAGGAGCTGAACGCTCTGGTCTGCTTGATCGCCAGGAGTTTATGGCTTGAAAGAAACAGCAGGGTTTTCGACAAGGTGGCGTCGCTGCCCTGGACGATGTGCAAGAAAATCCGAGCGGAGTTCCAGCTGTGGCGCAAGGCCAAGCTTTGTGGAGCGGAGCTGTGTGTGCGTGAGTAGTCTTTTAGTTTGTTCAGTGGGAGCTGAGGTGATCGTCTGTGATTGCACCTAGCTAAAATCTGCAATTGAACTCTTCTCTGTCTTAATAAAGAAGACACACAACTTGTGTGTTCTTGAAAAACTCGGAGCTTTCTTTAATGGAGATATTTTTGGTTTTTTCGGTACTTCTATATTGTAGCAGTTATTAATAATGCAGAAAAAACATAAGAATGAATGTTGATTCAAGTGATATGTGAAGTGCGAACTATGTCCTGGTCTTTCCACGGCAACTAAAATTATGTTTCATATGCTCAAATACCCCTTTTCTGATTGGACCTGGATGCAGGTGGAGTGCTAACATTAAGTGTTTGCGCTAATAATGTTTACTATTAAAGTAAGTGTTTGTGTGCTAATTGAGTGGAGTTATGTTTCATCTTGATTGTATAATCGAGAGAAAATCAACAGTTGGTCGGTCATCTTGGTAGACAATAGTGTTTGTGCTACTGTGAACTAGATGTAGTGTACAGAAGGCATGCAAAAATGTCTAACTTCCCATATTCAACATGGAACCCATTAAAAGTTTTAGTGAACTCTCCCTGTTTGCCTCTTTGCGAACAGCAGCCACTTTATAGTGCACATTATGGCAGATCTTTGTTCCTTGTTACGGTTGAAAGACCTTCGACGTTAGTCTGTTATTGCTCTTGATCCCATTGCATGGAGAAGCCTCGCCTGGACCAGCCAGTGTCATCCTGGTCGCCGCGCTCAACCTCTACGATGCCGCTTCCTGGACCGGTCGCCGCTGAGAAGAAATATGTGCCGAGGAGACGGCACTACCCAGCTTCTCTCTAGCTGAGTCAACAGGATACGTGGCGCTTAAACACAGGCTGGTTCTTGCCGACCACACTAACGCCAGAACGTCTGCTCACTCTCACTTCCTAATCAAATTAATACTTCATACACACAAGATGACAAGAGTACAACCGACAGCACAAATACTTCTTGTATTTAAATGCATGTAAGACAAAAGATCTCTACTCATTAGAAGGCACATAATCAAATCCAATTTAATAATTAACATGCAGATTTTAACAGCGGACTAAACACTAGAGATTAGCAGAATTAGAATAGTTAAAAGCTAATTATTCTCCAACTGAAATTATTTAGTAACTTAAAAACTAGGGTTATCACACTTTAAGTATTTGGCTTTCACTATTTTTTGCCACATACCATCCTGAGTATCAAGTTTCCACCACCATTTCACTAAGAGACCAACGTTCTGTTTTTTCAGATCCTTAACCTCCAACCCTCCTCCTTTAGTTTTGGATCTATGATCCTTCTCCATTTCACCATATAGTATTTCCTTTTCTTTTGAATACCTTGCCAGAAAAATCTTCTCATATGCTTATACATTTTCTCAATAAAAGTTTTATTCGAAAGGAACATGGACATGTAATAGGAAGGCAGACCAACTAAACATGCTTCAGGCAAGGTTAATCTGGCCCCAGAGGACGGCACCACAAATCCAGGCATCTAACTTTTTTATGAATTTCATATCCAAGAAATCCCAGTCTATGTTATTCAGTTTAGCAAAAGTCACTGGCATGCCCAAGTATAACACTCAGTGATATCGTTGAGACCAGACATGACTTCGAACAGATAAAGCAATAATTTCACGTTAATCGCTTTCTCAGGGTCATGAGATAAGCATATCACAGTATCATCCGCATATTGTAAAATACGTACACCATTGTCAATTAAGTCAGGAGCTAAACCCACAAAAAGTCCTCTCTCTTGGGCTCGGAGCACCATTTTAGTAACACATTCCCCAACCATATTAAACAAGGTAGGAGACATAGGATCATCTTGTCGAACCCCTTTTGCACCTTGAAAATAAGGCCCCAATTCATCATTATTTTTTACTGAAACATTTCCCACATGTAGATCCAAGAACACCAGGTCTCACTGAAACCTCTAACCTTATGACAATTCAACAAGAAATCCCAATTAACCTTGTCATATGCCTTTTTGAAATCGAGTTTTAAAATAATACCCACATGTTTTTTGACGTGTGTGTGATCTAATAACTCATGTAAAGACATAATACCATCCATGATATTCCTATTTTGTATGAAGGCATTCTGTTGCACACTGAAAGTTTTATGTGCATAAGGATCCAATCTGATACAAAGAACCTTAGTAATCAACTTATAAATGCACCGCAACAAGCAAATAAGCCTAAACTGTTGAATCTTATTAGCTCTAGCAAGTTTAGGCAGAAGGGTAATAATCCCATAGTTAAGTCTATGCACATCCAAAGAACCAGCATGAAAGTTATCAAATAAAGCCATGACATCTGGCATAACAATGTCCCAGCAGTGTTGAAAAAATTCTATAGGAATATTATCAGGACCAGGTGCCTTATTCAGTTTCATGGCAAAAAGTGCAGTTTTCACTTCTTGTACAGTAAAGATTCTAGTCAAGTTCGCATTGTCCATATTATTAAAAGTTTCATGTATATTCCACAAATCACTCACGATAGTACAAGTATTTCCATCAACAAGACCAAACAGATCTTTGTAATAAGCAGTAGCATGCGAAATCAAATAACCAGTCCCCTCAATAACCACCTCATCATTTGTTAGTTGGTGCATCAAATGTTTCCTTCGTCTACCATTAGCTACTTTATGAAAGAAAGCCGTGTTATTATGTCCTTTCAAAGGCCACCTCTCGTTAGATCTCTGATGCCAATAACATTCCTCTTCATCATACAAGGAAAATAAGCTAACTTGAATATCACATTTACGACTCAACTGATCTGAATTCAAGTCCCCATCTTCCTCTATTTTTTTCCAAAATAGCTAGTTCTTCTTGAAGTTCCAATTCTTCTTTTTATTTGCACCAAAGAAATTAGCCCCCCACCCCTTGAAATATTTCTTAAACCTCACCAACTCAATATTCAGAATATTGATAGGGTTCTGCTTGTGAACATGTTTTTTCCCAAATATTTTCCATAGCCGGCAAAAGTTTTCATTGCCGAACCAGGCCACGTTAAATCTGAAATTGTTATTTTTAGTGATGATGTTACACCCAGAGTCAAGAATCAGAAGATTATGATCTGATACGTCTCTCACATCTTTGCTTATATTTACCAAGAGAATAATATCCTCCCAAGAAGACGAAATCAGAACCCTATCCAACTTCTCCAAAGTAGGACTAACATGATTATTAGACCAGGTATAAAGCCCACCTAGCATCTGAATCTCCCTCAAGTTCAAGGTATGAATTATAGAATTAAAATCTCTGAAGAATGAGGTAAAGTCGTATGTTTATTTTTCTCACCACTATGTCGTAAAATGTTAAAATCCCCACCCACAATAAAAGGTTCCGTAATAATATTGCACCATGAAGCAAGTTCGGTCAGAAATTCTTCTTTGAATTCTTCATGAGCCGAACCATAGACATTAACCAAAGTCCATCTTACTTTTTTCATTTTATCCCACAAATTAAATTGCATCATATATTTCCCAAGTTTCACAGCCGAAACTTCTAACTTTTCATGTCTCACACCACAAAGGAGGCCGCCAGATTTACCGTTAGAGGGAACCCATTTCCAAAAGAAGTCATCACCCGGATCAAACCTTCGAAAAAAGCTATCCTTATATTCTTTTTTCATAGTTTCGTGGAGACAAATAAAATCCAGGGAATGGTTTTTCAAAATATCAGTGAGACAAGCAGCCATTCCTTTCTTGCTTATCTCCCTTGGATTCCAAAAACCTCCTTTCATTTAAATTTATCCCGTACTTTCCTGATTCTAGTACTCCTCCCAGGATCCAGGGGAGAAGTACTAATCTTTTTTTGACTTCTCGTCATAGGTCTAGTCACAGCCACATTTTTTCTCAAATTGTTTCTTTTGCTTTTCCTACTCACCACAGTAGTAAAAGGTTCATCCTCGCTGTCATCACTATCTTTCCAACCTAATTTTAAAGGAGTTGACGTTCCTAAATCATGATCCACAACTAATTTATCATTGTTCACATGCATTTTTTCAGTTTTTTTTCTCAGCAAGTTTATTTCTAGCATCTTCCATATTTCTTACAATATTAACAATTTCAAAATTATCATCAGGAATAATAACACCCATATCAGCAGCTCTAAGTACCAAATCACGATCAGATAAGACAGCAAAAGAGTAGTTGTATGTTCGATGTATATTACCTTCCAGGTCACGCTTCCTAGCCAGCTGCAGCTTGTTCTGGTACGCTCTGCATTTTCCCCTTTTGGTTCCTGTTGCTTATTCTGAGATTTTCCACTATAGTATCAGGTTGCATCCTTTGATCATTTCCCACAGGAGACAAACTATCAGGAGATTGCACCACATATTGAGGAGACTTGACCGGCGAGGAACCACTGCCATTCTCCAATTCTGTCACTGTCACAGAAGATAATTCTGGCCATTCCTGTCTGTCTAGGTTCATAAGCAGCAGCCGCATCGCTTCTTTTCTCTACTGAAGAGTTGCTTGATCAATTTCCAATGAAACACCAACTAGAGAACCCACATAAGCAGCAGCCGCATCGCTTCTTTTCTCTACTGGAATATTTCGACTTCTCACCCAAGCTTTGTGCATTGGATATTTGCCACCACCAGCAACTGACGAGGGAGCCACACTCAACAGTCCATCAAATGTTTTCATCTCCATTCTTTTTCCATAGTAACACGTCCTGTCGACTTCGTGTGAGCTAATAAATCGCATATAGAATTGACCAGGACCCACCACACGAGCAGTGCATCTCCATCCAGGCCCAAAGAAAGCATTGAATTCCTTCTCGATATCACGAAAGGTAGGATCCCCTTCCAGAACTGAAATTATCACACTAGATGCTTTTTCTTTTATTTGCTTGCTAGCACATGCATCAGGGAAATAAAAGAATCCAAGCCCAGGAGTCTGAAAGCCACACGTAGATGCAACACATTCCCAAGGTCTCACTACTTGACAAATATGTGAAATATGACCCAATTTACCAGCTGGTAAAGACGAGGAAATAAATTGTAAAATTAATTAGTAAGTACAAAGCAAGCTGAAGGCATAGAACAGGGAAAGCAAAAGACACATCATCCTAAAAAGCCTTTTGTTCATTTGCAATGAAGAAATACGATGGTCTGTGTAACATTGAATCCCTTCCGTCCTAACCTGCAGGTTCCTAACAGCAACAATATCTGTACTCCTACAAAACGATTGTACCTACAACTACAAATCCGGGCAAGTTTGTCTCAAGATGAGACCAACTTGATAGGACCCTCAATTATGTCCTGAAGCAAATCAAGTAGATTCTCGACCTTGGACCAGATGTCGGAAGTCTCGTCCTCCTGGGTCACGGGCTTCTCGGCGATCTTGGGGAGCACAGGCAAGACGGACTCGCCGACGGGGTGCTGGTTGCGCTCGGTGCCCTCCTGGTCCGCCCCCTCCGTCACAAGGGTCTTCACGGCGATCTTGGCGAGTTCACCGCCGGGGTGCTCCTCCTGGGCCACGGGTTTTCTGCCCTCCTGGTCCGCCCCCTCCGTCACAAGGGTCTTCACGGCGATCTTGGGGAGCTCGCAGCCGGGGTGCTCCTCCTGGGCCACGGGCTTGCTGCCCTCCTGGCCCGTCCCCTCCGTCACAAGGGTCTTCACGGCGATCATGGGGAGCTCGCCGCCGGGATGCTCCTCCTGGGCCACGGGCTTGCTGCCCTCCTGGCCCGTCCCCTCCGTCACAAGGGTCCTCACGGCGATCTTGGGGAGCTCGCCGCCGGGGTGCTCCTCCTGGGCCCACGGGCATGGCCTTGGGCTCCTCCTGGTGGTTGCGGTCGCTGCCCTCGTGACCCGTCCCCTCCGTCACCTTCTCGACAAGCTTAGAGAGCACACGCAAGATTTCTTGCCCATCCACAATCATGGGGAGGATCTTCTTGCCACCCGCGTTCTCATGGTAGGGTGCCATCAGGGAGAGTTGTCGTCGTAGATCCGCGATCAGGGAGCTCTCGATCCGTCGGCCTTCCCTGATCTCGATAGCGAGGCAGCTGAATGACCGCTTGAAGCAGAGGAGGTCGAGGCAGCGGTCAGTTGCGAGGTCCAGCGCGGCGGTGGTCTCCGGCGTCAGCTTCCACCCCGATCTTGCAACTTTCTTGCAGAGAAGGCTGGAAATCCTTGCCGAATCTCCGATTCTTGTGATCGAGTTCATGATTACTCGAACTGGGATCTCGCTGGAGGTGCTAGCAGTCTCCTCCAGATCCTCGAGGGATCTGATATTGACGGGAAGTGCCATGGTTTGTGGCTGCTACGACGGCGAGGAATGGAGGAGGGGGGCTGCTACGGCTGCGAGGGATGGAGGAGGGGGGCTGCTACGGCGGCGAGGGATGGAGGAGGGAGGCTGCTACGGCGGCGAGGGATGGAGGAGGGGGGCTGCTACGGCGGCGAGGGATGGAGGAGGGGGGGCGAGTGGAAGCGGGGGCGGCGGGGAGAAGCGGAAGGTGGGTGTGGTAGCCGTTGGAATCAAGGGGGAGAAAAAATAAGGTCCTGTCTCGTGCTACCGAGCCAAGCCCAAAAGGAGAAGCTCAGGCCCAGGCCAAGCCAAGTCCAGCAGCTGGTTCCGTTATGCATGTGCTTCTTCAAAAATTCTTCTCTCACTCCTTCCCACACAACATATGGTGCAAGTAAAATATTTAAGCAATCAATCAAAAATACAGTACTTGTGAGTAGTGACCTTCGCCATCAGCTGCAGTCAGGGTTGGTTGCGCCTTAATTTTAATATCTTTACTCAAGTATGTTGAATGGGAACCGGATGATTTAGAAATTCTTACACGCTCTTGTTATGACACGGATTTTGAACACTTCATTGTCTTTAGGAAAAATGTTAGAGAGCCAAATCATGCACCAACTTTGTTGCAATAAGAAACTTACATCTCATTGTTGTTGTGTCTTGTTCTTCTTAACTGCCTGAAATCCGTTGTGCACCAGGCGTAAAGCATTTAGATCTGTGATCTGCCAAGTTGGCCTCTGTTTTATGCTCCAGTAGGATGCCACTAGTGCTTGCCTTTTTGTCCTTGCTGCAGTTCGATGGCATTTGGAACAAACCATCAGAAATGAGAGGCATATCAAAATATAACAGGACTCAAAATTGACAAAATAAGAAAACATGTATGTGTACTCAATGTTTAAATTAAAGGTATAGTGATGACTAATCTAACAGAAATTAGAGTTAAAGCTTTACTTTATCCACTCAGAAACTATGATGCTATTTCAACAATGCATTTGAATGTACTAAGGGCGAAGGCAAGAAAAATGGAGTTTGCTTATTGCATCGCAGCATATGCTTTTCGAGGGCAGTGGCAGATGCATGAAGTGTTTGGTTCAGTGTGAAAAATGCATGCCTTCCCTAACAAAAAACCTCGGGTATTAATCCGCAGAGCGGAACTAATTAATTTGCAATTATTAGAATACCCACCTAAAGTTGTATCAAAGCCTTCTATATTGTGCAGCTCTGAATGACGCGCTGAAGCTGGAAGTGTAGAGGCTTAATATGTCTACCGGGGTCAAATTTCAGTGACGCGTACATTATGTAATTAAAACATATCATATACAACTCTCCCTTATTCCTACAATCCCAACAAAACACCGCCCAACACCAGGGTGGTGCCAGGTTTCCAACCCTGACCCACCTCATCCAAATATACAAAACATCAGATGTTCGGAATTGACATCTTGGTGTTGTTTTTGGTTTTGTAAGCTCAATTTTTATTTATTTGTTCTAATTTAGTTAAAATTCATTGTAATCTCAGTTGTTGATTTTGTGGACACCGACCCACCCGTTTGTATCAGGTTCATTTCCTGAGTGGATGTAGTTTCGGATTATATTGGGAAATGGGAGTGGCTTTCTCCAAAGGTACGGTGTTCTCATTGTTGGAACTGACTATTTTTCTCATCTAAACAAAGTAATTGTGCAATATTTATTGCCATATAGAGATGAGAAAGGTGCCCACTCGGTGATACTCCCTCCGTCCCAGTTTCTAAGTCACTTACGTATCCCTAGGTCATAAATTTGAGCAACATAATATGATAGATATACTATAAAAAATATATGACTAGAAAATTCAGACTTTATATTTTCTAATGGTATAATTTTAATATTTAAAAATTTATATTATATCAGTTAAATTCACGACCTAGGGATACGTAAGTGACTTATAAACCGGGACGGAGGGAGTAGTAATCTTGCATTCATGATCATGGTGGAAAGGTTTGGACCGGGGAGATTGGCGTGCCACATGTTTTTGACGTAGGAGAAATCATTTTTTTAATTATACTACAACGATGTCTTGAATTTATATGATTGCCCTGTAAACCTGAATTTCATTTTTAATTCCACCGCATCTCTCAGTCTTGCTAATTGTAAGAAGCGAGAAAAGCCATTGTGGTTTGTAAGTTCATAACCTTGACGAGTTGACCTCGGCCTTTTATTGCCATACTGCGAGTAAATTTTTGTGGCTTTTTCTTTGAAATTATTGAAAAAATGAGGAGTAGCTGTATAAAATACATTATATAACTAGACTTTTTTTGTTTCATGCAACCATTTTTTCAAACAATTAATTAAAAATCTCAAATTTTCAATGGGTATTTATAAAACTGAGCTCATATGAGCCCTGTTCCTATGCTTGCCGAGAAAAAGATCCCAAAAATTTGAGATGATATAAACTGAGGAAAAATACTGCAATGTGCTAGTGTACCTTGCAATGGCTCACCAAGTTGTAGGAGAACAGAGCTCACAACACATTGTCCTTGCACCACTTGATGTCGAGAGCCAGCATGCTCTTGATTGGAGCTCTCACCTTGAACGCCTTCTCGGCTTTCCTCCTAACCGGCTCCAGCAAACCATTCAGCGTGCATCTGTGGTGCGCAGTGGAGCCTGGGCCTGATTACCTTGCAAATATAGATGGTCATGAAAAATATGGATAAAACACCTCTGCAAGCTTACATGGCCAAGAAGAAAAGGAGAAAGTATGAATAAGCATTAACTTTCAATGCTAAATGCTACTGTGCCACCATCAATTAGTAATACCAACCCAATGTCACTACATCCCCGAGAACCGCTAGTAGGACCTTACAATACACCAATGGTATAAGCACTCCATGCTTCCAAGTTTCCAATTTTAAAACTTTCGATGAAATTAAACTCTACATTTGTGCGCAGGGCTATCCGACAAATACACCAATGTTATCCACTTTTTATCAAAGTTGTGACACTTATTTTGGGACGGAGGGAGTACCTATTTACCGGAACAAAACCATGTTCGGAATCCCTCACTGCAAGGGGACATTGGAATTGGGACCTCTAGCGATGTGGCGGGATGTAACTATGCTCTAAATCCCTCGGTGCAAGGGAATATTGGAATTGGAACCTCTAGCGCTCTGACAGGACAAAAATATTCTCTGAATTATGTCCCTATAATGCTGTGGCAGGACAAAATTATGTCTTTCTCCATCAACAGAAGCCAACATAATAGATTTTTCCTGTAGAGTTTAGCCTTTTAAGTTGCCAGGCTACATACATTTGTCATGAGATTTTTTGCATTAGTTTTTTGTATACTGTACTGATCAAATGCGATGTGCCATGTCATATTATACTTTGGCCTACATTTAGGCATATCAACATGGAAGTATTTCCATATATTGTGCTGCAGTTCTGATGACTATCACTAAGTAATACCAAACCATAATGCTAGCAACCACAATTAAAACAGCCGGATACCTCTGCTGCAGTGCAGGATATATGCAACCAACCAGCAAGCATTTCATTTCAATGTTGCAAGAAGCAAAACTTACTCATTAGTAAGTCATATATCCTGCCGTGCTTGCTTGCCAGGATATATAGAAAATCATAGAAAAAAGAAGGCAACATATTTCAGATAGCAATACTTGCCTATTCATTTTCCATTCAACACAACATTCTTTTTTGAACAATAGCATCGATTCTATAACTCTCATATGATTAAACGCCATGTACAGTGGGTCAGTGGCAGTTCGACCACTGAAATTTTGTAGAATTTCATAGTAGAAGCAATCCGACACCCACAGAATGCAAAATATTTTACCTCCGGTTCTCCTTGAGCTTGAACCTGGCGACGAGCACATCCTAGCCCTTCGTCGTCTGTGCTACGCCCTCACTCACTCGAGTGGCCAAACCTGGACGCCACGGCCCGGTGGCGCCTCGCCCCTCTTCTCGCCGCCGAGACGGACCAGACCATGGCCTGGCGGCGCCTTGCCCCTCTCCTCGCCTCCGAGAGGGACTCGACCACGGCCCAGCGGCGCCTCGCCGCCGAGAGGGACCCGGCCACGGCCCCGCGGGGCCTCGCCCCTCTCCTCGCTTCCAGCCGTAATGCGTGTGTCGGGGTCGGAGGCGGCGAGATCTTTCTACGGGCTAGCTGTATAGGACGGAAGGAAAGAGGAATGGGAGCACGGCTGGAGGTGTCGCCGGACGGCGTCTCAGCTCCCGCTACCCACATGGACAGATATACTTGAATTATCAAAACACTTAAAATATTTCAATTTTGATTTCAATACAATAATCAAAGCCAATATCCTAGAGCTTAACATCATTAACTAAAACCAAGAGTACACACATCATATAATCAATTCTATCATCTATCAAAAATTCAGATATATGAATTTTCTAAGAATACTGCAATTCCGCATGGCTCTCAACCAACACCATACATCTCTAAACTCTAAGTGTGTGTTCAGTTTTGGAACGGGGTGGAATGGAATGGACCGTTCCATTCCGTCAGAGCGGAACCGTCCCATTCTTGTGTTCAGTTCAGACAAAAAATGTCATGAAACGGTTCCATTCATGTGTTTAGTTTTGGAATTATATGAGGATGGAATGAAACGGGTGAGAATGAAATCATTGCTAAACTTGATTAATTTGGTACGTCGGTGGCATTTTTACGATTTAGTCCTTGGAGTTTATGAAAATTAACCCTCACTACCGCATGTTAAGTACAGAAGATTTGCACTTTAGTCCAAACCGAAGTAATGCACCGCCCTAATCCCCTCGCTCTGAGTTGTCGCCGTCGCTGTGCGCCGCCACCTGCTCCACCCCCTCTCCACGCTGCGCTGCCGCCCCCTCTCCTCCGCTCCCGCCGCTCCGGCCTCTCCTCCTCCGTCTCAGCGGCGCGGGCCACCGGGGCCCTGTCCGTCTCTGACGACCTCGTCCTCCGCATCGCCGAACAGCTGGAGGACTCGGCGCACGCCTCCCCACTCCTATCCACGACCTGGCCCTCCCGCCGCCCCTACCGAGCATGTAGTAGGGTGCCGCCTACCCCTCGCTCGTCAGCAACCATCTCCACCGGTGCCGCTGCAGGAGCAACGAAATAACGACATAGACGGCGATGTGGGTTTTGATGAGGAGGCTCTCGTGGCGGCGGACGGCCTGTGAGGAAGGCGCAGACAGCAGTGTTGCGTAGAGAACTTATGCTGCTCATGATAATGTTGAGACGCATTTTCATTTTACAAAGCACCTAATGGATCAGCGCTATGTTCAGTGTATTGAATCATATGCTAATCCAACCTAAGTTCTTATTGTTTATTTAACTTCTTTATTATATGACTTGTGTGTTCGCAACCTTGATACTTTAACTTTGACGATTTAGCTTTCAGCAATTAGATTGATCAACTGCTATGTATTCTCCGTAAGAAATAATTATGGTTCTTGTACAAAATATTTGAGGATTGAACTAATGCTTAGCTTTAACCTCGTATTTCTCTTCTTGCTGGATCATTTTCAACTGATTGGGTAAATTATTCCTTGTTCGTGTGTTATTTCATTCTTAGGAGCATAATACATGCTAAAAAAAATCTAAGTTGTGGCACTGTTTCATACTATCATTTCAGGTTGTTTTTGGTATCCAGGTGGCAAGAATTCAACATGATAATGAGCTTAAAGAATCAACTCTTCGAGCTTATCGCAAAGAAGAATTGCAGCGCATTCGTTCACAGGCTAAGAATGAACTGAAGGAGGTCAGTCATAAGCCGAATCAGATGTTTTAAATTTTTTTTAGTTTTTATTACTAATGAAATCTGGACAATAGTGTAGAGGTTGTCGTCGTCCAGACAAGAGCATGAAGCTCAAATAAACACAATGAACATACAGCATGAGGGATGAACTCGAGCTTCGGAAGTCAAAGGTAGTAACTCTTGACGCTCTTTGTTCTCAAGGCTGTTAGCGTGTGACTAGAAAGTATGAACAGTGTTTGGTGCAGGAGGAGAAGCAAAGAGCATTATTACAGTTACAGTGGAAAGTGATGGGTGAAAATCAACAAGTTGATCAGGAAGTGAGTTCTAAGAAGGTACATGCTATACTTGCTACTCCTCTGTTCCTGAGTATAAGATGTTTTAGTTTTTTTATCGGCTAAGTTCATGAATAGACATTTAATATTAATTCTCACCCGTCTAAATCAAACTACCTACGATCAGATTTGATTGATGTGGCTATAAACTGATCGGTAGTTATTTAGTACTACAACCCAAGACAACCTTTACGAGGCGGAGGGAGTAACAAGTTTTTTAGTTCAACCATTGCTTCCATGTTTTGTGTTTTATGCCCGTTGTAACGCACGGGCATTTTACTAGTTTATTTCTAATCTTGATTAATTATTCCTAATCTTGATTAATTATAGCTAAACTTGATTAATTATTGTTAAACTTAATCCTAAACTGGATGATCAGCCGGCCGTTCCACCTCGTCTGGCCGAATCGGAGGAACCACTGCATTCCGGATCTAGAGTGAATATTCCATTCTGGCGAACCACTTCATTCCATTCCATTCTACAACCGTACACGAGAATGGGCTTCAAGTGCGGAACCGTTCTATTCCATTCCACTTGGTTCCAAAACTGAACACACCCTAATAAGTTACATGTTATTCATTAATTCATAGGTGGGCCATTTTGACCAGTTTTGCTACACTGTACATGGTGATCTCTCTTCCCATCTTAAAATACAACTCGGATTCTTGCATTCTTCTTCAAGGCCTCTTGATGCAGCTATTGAATTGGGGACGTCCAACCTACCTGTTTCGAGACACAAGTTATCTTTCTTTCCATCCCATGAAAAAATAGTTTTCACAACTTAAAAGACCACTCTAGTTAGTGTGCACATGCAATCGCATGTCTCTCTTAATATAAGCCAATGTAACATTTAACCCACAAGTTCACAAGGCTACATTATCACTATGTGATAACATTGAAGGGGTTACGATGCAGAAAACAATAATTTTCTAGCGAACGAAACCCTAACTAGTCAGGATCTATCTATCTAGTACATGCGATAACGGTGGCGGAACGGGTTACATTACCTCCATGTAGACCGATAGCGGGGATTACGCTCCCGCACAAGCGTTGACGATGAAGTCGTACGTAGCCGACCTCGAGGTCGCGGAGAACTTGCCGCGATGTCGGAGTCGATGACGCCGAGGTGTCGACGATGATCTGCGTCGACGGGCGTCGGGCGGAAGAAGGCAGAGCGCCAGCACCGGGGCTGGCGCGCCGGCAGCAGAGGGGGGAGGCGCGGCGGCTGCAGGGGGCGAGACGACGTCACCCAGGCTCCTCAATAGAGTAGCCTCCGAGCACTCGCAAACATACGGAGCCTAGCGACAACTCCCGGTCATTCAGATCCAGCTGAAATCGCAGGAGTAGATCTTATCTGGAATCCCGCAGAGCAACGGCGCTCTGCGGTATGGCTTGGGTGGGGAGAGACCCCCTTCCTCAGCTCGGCGCGGCTCCGACTTGGGAACCACGAGATCGAGAGAGAAATTGGGTTTTAACTGAATTTCCTATGAATTAAATCAATTAATATGCCTTGCAATATAAAGGGGGAAGGGGGTGTGCCAACCCCCTTGGCTCCCCCATGTGGGACTAAAGGAGGAGAGGGGAGGGGGGCTTCGGCCGAACCCCCCATGGGCCCTCCAACTCCTAGTCCGAGTTGGACTAGGAGGCCCAGCCTTCCCCTTCCTTGTGGGGTGCGGTTTCCCCGTCATGGGCCCTCTCATGGCCCATTTAGGTGGGAGCCCCCTTTTTCCTTTATTTAATTAATATTAAATTAATATAAAAATCCCATTAATTCATAATTAATATATTTATATATAATTCAATATCCCATGACTCCGAAACTATTTCGGAACCACCCGAACAACTTTCGGACATTCTCGGAACCATTCCATAGCTCCTCGGAACTCCTTCCGGACCACCGGAACTCTTTCCGGATCAATTTTCTCTCTCCAATAAAAACCTATAAAATTCCAGAACCTATCTCCTAGCGTCGCTAAGACCTTAAGTTTGTTACGCTACGGTTCGGGAACACTCCAGACATGGTCGAGACACTCCGCTCACCAATGATCGTCAGGGAAACCTGGAAATATATGACGACCCCTGTGCATTCCACGAATATCGTCGTTGAACCATAAGTATGATACTCATTCCCTTTGTCTCTGCGATACTACCTTGTCCGAGATATGATCGTAGACACACCGATGCCTTTGCTGTATCTCGTTACCGACGAAGGTTATTAACTCGTATGTGATATTACCATCTCCATGACCTAGTCACAAGCTGCGCAGCTATATAGATGCAATATCACCAAGTGGGCCCAGAGTATCTTTCCATTACAGGAATGAACAAATCCCGCTCTTGATCCTTACGTCTCGATGCTCTTTCGGAATACCCAAGATGGACACCGTTATTGTCATGCTATATAAGACACAACGTTTGATGCTCTCAAAGCACTCCTACGAAGCAACAGTAAGTACGGTCTCACGGTCTGAGGAATAAGCTATCACACTCTTATCTATTGCAAATGACAAACATCGTAATACGATCTTATTGCAATACTTTGCGTATGTCCACCACCTTATTCAACTAACAAGATGACCCCATTGTCAACCGACGTCATTGTACTTGATCGGGAATCTCGATCAACTGTTGCCAATGGACTAGCTCATATAGAGGCTTGCTAGGGACCTGGTTGTCTATGTATCACACGTGTATTAATAATTCCGATTAATACAGTCATAGCATAATACACAAACCTATTATAAACTTATGAGATAATGCAATAAATACTACTTATTTATTTGCCTATAGGGCATATCTCCTTCAAACATATTTATCGGTTCTTTTTCATGCTCAAGATCACCCCTAATTCAACATTGTGACAATTGGTCATTCATTTAAGTCCCCACAAGTCATGGCTTCCCCTAATGTTACGACAATGAAATAAAATTGTTCAAGTCACGACAGCCTCTGGTAGACCAGTTCTCAAAGTGCTGAAAAAAAAGGAAATTGCAAGAACCAGCGAGGGCATTCGTTGCGCAAACCAGTGACTCCATTTTGTCTTTGCATAAACCAGCAACTCTACGCCTAATTTATTGCAAGGAGCTCTAACAAAAATATTACATGCTTTAACAGCATATCTGACAAGTGGCAACTTGGCTGCCGCTGTCACACTCGTTGTACCCATCGCGTGGCTAAGAGCATCTCCAAAACGCATGCAAAAATATCACACGGTAATCGGTTTTATAGAGCCATTTTAACAGTTTTAGCGTGACGTGGTGGACATCAATCCTTTAGATGTCCATAAATACAGCACGCATGCTACAACAGTTTTCTAGACGCACTAAAATAGAGCATCAAAACCGGGCACGTCTGAGGAAGGTTGGTAGCCGCGGGTCGGAAGGGGCGCCGACCGGTGTTGCGGAAATGGTCAGGCTCGATGTGGGCCTTGGCGGACTAGGGCGACCAGCTCGGACAGGGACGTAGGCGGCAGGCCTCAGCCGTGCGATACGAGCGGGGGCGGCCAGGACACAAGAGTCGTATGCGGAAGTTTCAGTTTGGTTTCCCTCGAACGATCGGTAGTGCGGCAATTACGGTCATGTGCATGTAGATGAGGAGTAATATAGATCAGTAACATACACATTTAACGAGTCTATGTTACTACCTGCATAATGGGTAGTAACATATATATAGTGTCATGTAAGGTGTTATTAATTAGGTTGTAGATACATATAGTTTTGAAATATGTGATGTTATTGTAACATAGCTAGTTACTCCATTTGTCTTTCTCTTCTTTAATTACATGTCACATCATCTTTTTTGTCTATGTGTCAATTATGTTACTATGATATTACTACCTATTATGACGAGTCTAATGGCGTACGAAGGATATTGTGATTCACCCAATTCACCATTTAGAGATATTCTGATTCAGCACCAATTATATTCTTTTTTATTCCAATATGTAGCAGAAGTAAAGAGCGGCATTGACAATGGCGTCTCCTGTGTCCAACACTAACCTGACGGAAAATATAAGTCCACCTAAAATAATATATACAAACATGTAGATTTCAGTTCAGTTATCTACTGTGTCTAACACATCATGTATTTCAGTCCAGCTGACCAGTGGTTCATAGCGCGTACCCATTGGCTGACAGGCTCATTTGCCCCAAATCCCCATGTTCACTCGATACTTAAAATTGCAATTTGGCAAACACCAAATCTGAAAGCCAGACATGACGATGCCCGGTGAAAGGGATTGTGGCCCTATTTCTAGGCAGCGATGACGTCGCCGCCCGCAACCCCTACTCGCTCGTCGCCGCCATCACCCCTCCCCCAACCGGCGGGGATTCTCACTCGGTCAAGCCTGACTTTGAATCATTTACACGTGGGTTCCACATCTGGTGGGTCCATGTTTTAGTGACTCAAAGTGAGGAAAAGTTAGAAGCAGCAAGTCAGACAATCCGTACCGCCGTCCCCCGACACCCATTCACCACCAACCCGTCGCCGCCACTACATCTTTGCTCCCCGTGCTAGACGTAATTTCTGTTCCTCTGGATTGAGCCCAGAGCTAGTCGTTAGCCTTAAGTGAGTGCCTTTCAAATAGGGTGGAATTCCTCCACCGAAGTTTCTTCCAGCCTTGAACACAAAAGCGGGGCCAATAGCCCTCATGCGACGTTTTTTCAGTGAATTGGAAGGAGAGCGACGTGTTTCTGAAGAATAGCTCATGTACTACATATCTTCGAGTTCATGTCTTTTGGCTAACTCATTGCTGTTAATCGTAGACAGTTAAGTCAGTTATGATTAGAGGGAGGCGGGTGGGACCAAGGGGAGGTGTGTGGGACCCATAATGAAATCGTTTAACCTCTTCTCGTGTGCGCGCTTTCTCTGCTTCTTCTCCGGCGACATTTTGACAGTGCGGACAACGCCGACGAGGCAAAACACAGAGATGACAGATCCAAAACATACCAAAATTAAGATGAAACACACAATAGATTAAGTAGCTTAATATTCTGCTAGATCTAAAAGCCACACGACAACTAGACTATTACATAAGCGGGCAGAGCGCGGCGGCCCGCAGCGACGAGGCGACGGAGCCGCTCAGAACAGGTCCTCGTCGGACTTGTCGGAGCTGATGTCGATGACCTCGTGGAGGGAATTGTAAATCCCGACCTCGAGGCGGCGTTCGTCGAGCTCCATCTCCATCTGACGACGCTTCTCCTCCTCCGTGCTGCGCTGGAACACCTCCAAGGTGACCCAGGGCAGGTCCTCGTCGAAGACGAAGTCCCCGGCCAGGAGGGGGCGGCCGCTTCGTAGTGCGAGCTCCTTCTGCTGCTGCTCCTCCTCCTCCCTCTTCGGCGGCGGCAGCGGTGGCCAACCCCGAGCGATGGATGAGCTCCCCGCACCGGAAGAGTTTCTAGCCGCCGCCATGCGGCGCTCGTACTCAGGCAGCTCGAGGTGATCGAACGAAGGCGGAGGCCATATTCCGCGGTTCGTCCACTTTAGCGCGCCTCGTTTACGACCGCCGCCCAAAGCGACCACGGCCTTCCTAGCGGGGTCTTGTGGAGGGGCCGGCCTCTTCTTCCTCCGCTCCTCGACGGAGTCGTTGCCACGGCCGGAATGGCCACCCCGGCCGGCGCCTTCACCTCCCCTCCTAAACATCGGGGCGCAGCGGGCCTGGATCTACCGGCGGCGAGGCGATTTGATCACCGGCGGCGGCTAATGCGAGCGGCGGCGAGGTGAGATTGGGGAATGGTGAAATAGCTAGGTCACGACTGTGCGTGTGGATAAGTAGAGAAATAGCCATGGTACGACATGGGCTGGCTTGTTTTCTGGGCCGTCGCGTTGGGCCGTGGCATGTGCGCGTTCAAAATAATGCAGCTAAAAAAAACCTACCGGAAACAATGCGCGTTCGACAAGGGCCGACATGGGCCGGCTTGTTTTTCTCGTTGGTGTTTAAAAGTTGTTTAAATGCTGATTTGGTTTGAATTTGGCCGAATTCAAAATATTCATGAAAATTCAATAAACATCAAATAAATGCAAATCCAGTGCACATAAGATATGGTCCAAAATGCTAAAAATAAACGCAAATCTAGTGCAAATTGATGGTTCAAATAAATGCAAATAAACATCAAATAAATGCTAAAAATCACTTTGTGATAAACATCATGTCATAGTTTGTGATAAAGTTCCCATATTCATCACATATGTGTGTCATGGTATGGGAAACAATTTTGCCAAAGGGATTTTCAAAATTCTTTTTAGAAATATCATTTTCAAATTTTATAGTGCTAAAATCACTTTTTTGTGAAGCAAGTACATAAAATATGGTCCAAAATGACACCCATTTAATTTTCACAAAGAGTAGTACATATTTGATGGATAATCCCTAAATATGATAATTTTCCTCGCTTTCTATCTAAATTCCACTCTTCAATTAAATTTATGTCAATTTTTTAAAAGTAATTCAAATTTGAACTACAACTGTGTGATAGTTTGCTATGAAATTGTTACAAAAATAATTTTAAGGTACACAAGTAGTGCTTACAACATAGAATCATCAATAGTTTCTGAAAATTAGACGACCTTACATGAGTAGCCATGCTCTCCATTTTGACCACTTTTTGAAAGAAATGAGAAAAGGTGAAAGAATACTCAAAAAAATGAAACCATTTGGCATGGAGTCCTTTTATATGTACTAGTTCATAGGAAAATGATAAACTTGAGTTTTGACAAACTTTTCAAAAGAATACTTCACAAAAATATCAATCATCTACAAATATATATAAGTTTCAAACCAAATTTCCAATGTATGGCAATTATCATGTCACGGTTTGTGATAAAGTTCCCATATTCAGCACATATGTGTGTTATGGTATGCGAAACAACTTTGCCAAAGGGATTTGGAAAATTCTTTTTAGAAATATCATTTTCCATTTTCATAGTGCTAAAAATCACTTTTTTTGTGAAGCAGGTACATAAAATATGGTCCAAAATGACACCCATTTAATTTTTACAAAGAGTAGTACATATTTGATGGATAATCCCTAAATATGACAATTTTCTGTTTTCTATCTAAAATCCACTCTTTAATTAACTTTATGTCAATTTTCTGAAAATAATTCAAATTTGAACTACAACTGTGTGATAGTTTGCTCTGAAATTATTACAAAAATAATTTTAAGGTACACAAGTAGTGGTTACAACATAGAACCATCAATAGTTTCTGAAAATTGGACCACCTTACATGAGTAGCCATGCTCTCCATTTTGACCACTTCTTGAAAGAAATGAGAAAAAGGGAAAAAATATTCAAAAAATGAAACCCTTTGACACATGGCCTTAGTTTATCATGTACTAACATATCCTAGAGTTTGAGATCATTTGGAGAAGGTCGAAAAAATGACAAGTTTAGAAATGGGGTTGTTTGGTCTCATTTGTAGCTCATTTTAGAGAACCAATGTGAATAATTGCAGGATTATAAATTGGAATGACCAAGTTAGATTAACCAACTACATAATGATATATAATCATTGCAACATTCAAATCTATCACAAATATTGAAAGTTGAATTTTGGTTCAAGGTTGAATTCAAATGTTCAAAGTTGAATCAAACTATTAAAAACATTCACAAATTCAATTTTTTTTATCCAAGTGTAATATTTCAACGGATGTGACAACTCATTATTATCGATTATCGATAATAATGAGATGTCAGACCCAAAAACCCAAAAGATACTGGACATGACATATAAAGTGTAACACTTAAATTGCGAGCAAGTTTTACCTATAAAAACTAGGTTCAACCTACCGGAACGTGCCCAGTTCTCGTCAAGAGCACGACCAGAGCACGCTTCCAAGGTGTTCGACGTTGCGATTTCGCAAAAGAATTACCACCACACGCTGCCAAGCGCTGGGTAAACACCTAACAAAATTGACTACACTGGTTACCTACAGAATGTAGGACGATCTTGCCTCTGTCGTGGCTCTGCACCAAAATCTTCCCTCCGCCATGGCTGGGCAGACCAAAGCTTCTACCTCCATTTCATCTCGTAGAGGGTCTCGGAGCAGACCAAAGCTTCCACCGTCATCCCGCCAGATAGGCTGAACGCCCCAAGGGTCAACGCGGCTGAACTGCTGCTCGATGAGCTCCCGCCCGAGCTGCTCTCCTCGCCCTAGCCGCTACTCTCCTCGCCCTAGCTGCTCTCCTCGCCTGCAACAAGTTTGTGCATCCACGCAAACCTCGTCCTCTTCATCGGCGGCGAAACAACGCGATGCTTCCATGCCGATTTCAGTACTTGCTACGCTGAAATCTTGTATGTGCGACACACATACCGGGCCGCCTTTCGCCTTGGCGACCATGGAATGTTACCACCCCATCCGCCGTCCTCCCTCGACTCCATTGCCGGAGCTCCAGTCGCCCTCGCCCTCGCCGCCCGGGCCCGCAGCTAGCTTCGCCCGCTCGATTGCCGCAACTCAAATCTTCCGCTTCTTTGACGCAGCTAGCTTCGCCCGCTCCATTACCGCCGCGACTGGACATAGTGAGCGAGCCCGGAGAGACCGAGACGGCAGGACAGAGTGAGTGTGGAGCGAGCTGCGCGTGACAATGACGGTTTTTCTCACGAGAACAAGATTTGACGGGCATGTCGCCTCAGAGCAATAACCGGTTGAACAGACATAGCATGTGAGCTATTTTTCAGAAAAACGTTGCACTTCTTCCAATTCACTGGAAAAACGTCGTACGGGAGCTGTCGCACTCGTCTTAGAGAACTTATACAGACATAACATACTATGAAATATAACCGCCAGATAGTAGCAGGCCAGTACTGGGGCTTGTCCCAAATTAGATCACCACAGAGTGCTAGACAATCAGGTGAAAAATTGTGCGGGACATGGTGTAGTTCGATAATGAAAAACAAAGGATAAACTTGTGCATGCAAGACATGATTGCAGGGGCCAGGCGGAACTACAACTACAAGAGGATCCATCAGGCCAAAAAGAAAATGAAGATGATGAGGAAAACCATGAGCACGAAGAACATCTTCATCACGAGGCACCTGTTTGACGAGACGCTGTCGAGATGCTTGAGGAGCTGGCCCTGCGCCTCCTCGACGTTGGCTGACGCCTCCTCGGTGTAGTCATCGATTATGATCGCTAGCCTCCTCGGTGTTTGAATTCCTTCGTTGCGTCCATCACGCGCCTTTTAAGGCTATCCACGGCGATGGTGGAGTGATCTTTTTTATCCTTGGACCAAGGATTATTATTACAGCTCCTCTCATCCTGTGATGAATTGCAGAGCACTTTTTGTACGTCCATGACGGCATCGTTCAGAGCACCGATATCCTTGTTAACAGCTGCGGCCAGCTCCTGTATCTCCAAGGTTGGGTCATCGAAAACAGACGATGTCCTCTTCGCCAATTGTGCGAGGCGAGCGAGCTTGGTGGAGGTCTGGATCTGGGTTTGCGTAGTCACGTCACGGTAGGAGTGAGTATTCGCTGAGGTTCGAGTTCGAGTCGGAACTCAGAACTGAGAAGCAACAAATAAAATAACGGGAAACACCCGAGGCAGAACTCAGAACAGAGGCTCCGGCTCCCGCTCCCGCTCCCGAGTCAGAGGCAGAGCCAGAGTTCCGACTGAAGAATCCGGCGAGATGGAGAGTGTGGGCTGTCCCTCTCCCTCTCCCGGCGTCGATTTGAGTGAGATGTTGGAACTGATGGAGGCCTTGTCCATCCAGCACCAGCCATTGGGTACGCCTCATTACTCATTTCCCCTCGATCTGTCTATATACTTGCCAGATCTGATCGGCCCGACATTAGTTTTCTGCCCTGCCATGTGAGATCTCGAGTTTTGCACAGATTCATCGACTTTCTCAGGCTCGGCTAGGTTTCGCACCAAGGACCTCTGAGGTGCGGCCAATGCTAAATGTTTCCATGGTAATTTTGTGCGTCAAGGACTGATTACAGTCACTACTGACTACTGTACAACGTTTATAATGGTCTGAGAAAATTGCAGAGAACACCAACCTTTGGTGTAAAAGTTGAGAAAATCTGTCTATATACTTGTCAGATCTGATCGGCCCGACATCAGAGTGTAATTTTAATTGTCTCGACCCGTAAGTACGGAATATTATCTCTTAGAATATATTTTTTAAGTTATTATCTCTTAGAATATGGTTTTATTGAAGTAGTACATCGATGCTTCCATTGTGCTTTTCTTACTTTGTTAACTTTCTGATGTTTCAACTGCTGTCAAAGGGTAATTTCCTTAGGAAGTTATCATGTTTACCTATCAATCAAATGCTAAAAAAACCTTAGCATGCACAAAAGGTGAATGTTTCAATCTCATGCTGTGGTGTGCTTCAGGTGTGCCGCGTGATACCTGCCTGTGCAGACACATTCACTTTACTTAGAAATCACCTGTTCTTCAGATAAAGTAAACTTTAGCTTTAGACACCATGCAGGTTAGCCAATATATATCTCTAGAGTTTTCTTGTCATAGACTAACTTTCTGGCCGTAGGCTACATCACTTTGTTATCTATGTGCCCTGTAACAGTATTCATACTACTGTCCGAAGAAGGTAAAACATAAGTACTCCAAACTATCAGCGTAATTGATAGAGTAGAGTAGAATTTAATCTGGGACATGCACTGGGTGGGGCGTACAGTAGAGCCTTTGATATAAAAATACACCCGTAGTTTGGCATATTTTCCATGTATCAGTTTTTTTTTCAAATCACAGCAGCACACCAAACTGATTGGGAAGTGGACAGAGTATTTATTATCTGGATCAGCAAGACTAGCGTTGAGCGTGGAAAACTAAGCCGAGCTGATAGCTGCTCATTCATAGGTGTCGGTCGGCTATGCCACTTCTCCAGCTCTGAGGTGCACGCTCAATATGCTGCAGAGAGGCGGCGAAAGGCAGGAGGTTGGTCAACGGATCAAATTCGTCCCAGCCAGATCGTGAATGGCGCAACGATTAGTGATGATAGTCTTGTTATTTTTCATGGACGTGGGGAGGAGGTCACGCCTCAGGCAGGTGGGCAGCATGCTGCCTCCTGTTTAATTGAATGGCTGATGACGTATAGTGAAGCGATTAGATGGATAGTTTTTCGTAACCTATAGTATTATTAACATGGAGTCTCATCGAGAGTCTCCAGTGAGTAGATATAACATCTTATATTTGATAGTTTGTGCTCTTGCATTTTATTTATTTTATTTTGTCATTCTCCTTCTGTAACTTCACCTCACCCGCTGTTCTTATTACAAATAATAAGGCGACTGCTTCAGTGGCTAAAATAAGGGTCTTACCCTCCCAACAAGCTCACCATTCTCAAAGTGCAGAAAAGACATGATCAGATCTTGCCCTCCCGGAGGTATGCACAGTTGGTAATGATGTAAATTTTGTAATTGCGTTGCGTACACAAAAGGTTCACCTTATTCACAACTAGCACTGGATTCATTATTTTATTCTACAAATTTGGTGTTAATATATGTATTCAGTTAGCATAAGCATCCAAATAAGGTACTAGCTTGACCCTACTATTCATTTATTCATTCTCTCATACACTGACAGAGAGCATCCTAGTGAATTTCTTGGGGTTTATTACACTGACAGAGAGCATCCTAGTGAATCTCGCGTGGTTTATTACTAATTAGTAAGCAGTTTGCTAGCCAGCCTGGGTTCAATCACCCCTTCTTCATTCCTAACCAGTCACATATGTTGTGTAAACAGTAAAGTGAACTAATAAACCAGCATTCCATATTTCCAAAATAAAAGTATATTCATTAGGATGACTGATCTCTGATATTATTTTCTTGCATTCTTTTGGACAGGACATTCTTTTCCACATACATTCTCTCAGGCCGATGCGGGATGCTGCTCGCGCTGCGTGCGTATCTCGTGTGTTCCTGAATTCATGGAGGTGCTATCCCAAGTTTACCCTTGATACAGAAACCCTAGGCATAAATTTGGATACAGCTGAAGAAGATAAAATAGCTAGTGATTTTGTCAGTAGGGTTGACCACATTATGCAAAATCACTCTGGCCTGGGGCTGAAGAAGGTTAGGATTCACACACACCCATGTCGCAATCTTCATCCGAATTATGTTGACCGGTGGCTTGAAATTGCCATCTCACCTGGGATTGAGGAATTTGAACTGCAAATCTGCCGACTGACGTGGGGCTACCTTGCGGGTAGCCCACGGTGAGGCTACCTGGGCCGCGCCAAGGATGGAAAGGCCCGCAGAAGGCCCACTCGGGGTATCTCATATCCTAGTCCAACTCGGTTAGGACTTGTAACCTATCGTATATGTACCAACCACCCGAGACCTGGCTGCCTATAAAGCCAGGAGGGTTGCCCGTCCTAGAGGACACGCTCAATACCACCAACCCTAGCGAGATCGCAATCTCGCCATTGTAATCGCTACTCGCATCAATAACCAGACAAGCAGGAGTAGGGTGTTATCCTCCGGGAGCCTGAACCTGGGTAAACCTCGCTTGTCAGCCGTCGTGATCACCTTGCACTCTCCTATCTCCCCATCAATCAACCCGGGGTGCACAACCCTGGGACTTGCCGAGCTAACCCCTCGTCAATTGGCGCCGTCTGTGGGAAAGTCAAACAAGTGCTAGGATCATGGTCACGCCGGCCCCATCCGCAATGAAGATCGGCGCACCCGCCATCAGGGAGTCGATTCGATTCGGCTCCTTCGAGTACGTCATCCACTCGAAAGCTCATCAATCGGTGTACGCCGATCTGGACAAAGGTATACACATCACCTTCGGCTCCATATTCTGTTGCATCGATAGTCGTGGCATACTCAGGTCTACGACTACGGCGTTACGCGCGGCGGCATCATCAAAATCGCCGACCACCGCGCCAGCTGGACCCGCGAAGATCGCATCTGCCGCACCCGCGGAGATCGCAACCGCTGGACCCGCGAAGATCACATCTGCCGCACCCGCAAAGATCGCATCTGCCGCACCCGCAAGGTTTGCGCCAGCTATACCCGCGAAGAGGACATCTACGTCGACAATCTCAACGACCACGCGAATCGAGTCTACTACCCCAACCTCGATCGCACGGTCAGTCATGTCAAGACCCACCTCCACCGTCGCGCCCGCACGTGCGACCGGGGGCCCGCGTCCGACATCAACGTCACGCGTGCCATCATCTTCCTGGAAGCCCCAGGTCTACCCCAAGCCACTCGCACTCGCCCCGTCGAGTGCGGGCACATGGACAATCGCGAAGAGACGCGACAGCGGGTGCGCCGCGCGCCACGTTGCAGCAATTTTCGACTCCGAGCAAGAAGCGGGTGACATAAGTAGCAGCGGCAGCACCAACTCTCCAATCCATGCCTACCCCAGGCAGGTCTTCATGGCCGGCACAGCGCCGCATGACGACGAAGACGAACCCGCATACCCACTGGAGGTGGACATGCCGGACCAGACGAAGCTTGTCATCACGCGTGATATGGCGATCCAAGCAATGAAGCATGTGGACGAGGGCACGTTCCCGCCACCCAACGCACATCGAGACGATCACCTGGCGGTCCAGTACTTGCTACGCAAGGAAGGCGAACGAATTCGCGCCGAAAAGGCCGAACTTCTCAGGCGCAAGAGGGACGCGGATGCGTCGAGTGCCAGGCGAGCTGCTCTCTCCTTCACATCCTCCACAGAGGTGAATCAGGGAGCACGGCGAACCAGAGCCCGTATCCCCCATATGAGAGAAGCTGATCGAACAAGGCTCACCCGCAACCTCGACTCTTCCTTCGTCACCGAAGATGAAAACGGGATACCCATCCCAAAAACAGCAAACGCTGCCTTAATAGCAGTCGAGACGTACCTTCGGCTCACGCAGCCACCGGAGGGTGACGCGCGCTCCCTCCTCCACAAGCAACAAATTGCCTCCATAAGGGCAATCGAAGAAGCTCTAGCGGCGAAGGGGCCCGGTAATCAAGCTCACGAACCAACGACGTCGGGCGCCCCTGCGGCGCAGCGACAAACAATCAAGGACCTCCGTGACGTCCTGACGCAGAAGACGGTGGACCGCAATCGCAAGGAACGTTCGGCTGGCGTGGCACACACAAACGACCACACCGACCGCGACTTCGAGCCGTGTGGCGCAGCATGTTTCTCCTTCAACATCCGCGACACCCGCATGCCTAAAGGCTTCAAGTTGACGGCCGGCACACCAAAGTACGACGGGAAGCAAGACCCGAAGCTATGGCTCGAGGACTACCTTATTGCTTGCACCTGCCAAGGCGGAACATCGACCACGGCAATGCAGTACATCCAGCTCATGCTGACAGACTCTGCACGCGGGTGGCTCACAAGCCAACCCAAAGATTCTTTCCGAACGTGGGAGGAGTTCCAGGACAACTTCATCAAAAGTTTCTCGGGAACATTCGCTAGACCAACGACCTACATCGAGTTGCAGGCCTGCAAGCAAGGAAAAGATGAGTCGCTCCGATCTTACATCCAAAGGTGGACACTCCTCCGCAATACCATGGAACCCGTATCAGAGGACAGGGTGATGGACGCCTTCATGCATGGCGTTGCTCGCCGCGACCTCCGGGAGGAATTTGGTAGGCTCCAGCCGAAGACCACAATAGAGTTAATGAAGACAGCCAACCAATGGGCTGAAGGAGAGGACTACGTCCGCGAAACTTCTCCCAAAAAGGAAGGCGAAACAAGCAACTGGCGCGAGTCGCGTCAGAAGAGGAAGGCACGTTACACGCACGACTCAATCGAGTTAGTAGCGGCGGGTTATGAAACCCCCCGCGAGGTCAAGCGTGAGGGCAGCAGACAGCACGAGCAAAGTCGACAGCCAAGCTCGAGTCAGTACAACCGTGGCAGCAGCAGCATCGACCACAGCGATGGAAGTCAGAAGCGCGAGTGGAAGCGCCCGTTAACCCCGGCAGAGGAACTGATGCAACCCTGTAAACATCACTCGTTCCGCAACCCGGTAACAGGAAAGTGGGGTTCAAACCACCTGTTGAAAGATTGCCGCAAAGCAAGGAAGATCTACCATGCCATGCAGCAAATAATCGCCCCAGTGCAGGCCATACAGGCGGCACCGCAGCTAGCCATACAGGCAGCACCCGCAAACAACAATCAACTGCAGGCGGCAGGAGCGTTCCCCCAGCCGCAGCAGCAGCAACAAGGTCCGCCGGCAGCAGCCGACGCGTACCCAGCCGCACGGGGACAGTTGAACATGATACAGAAGGGACCCCCGTCGAACAGGAGGCAGAAAATCATCACACGCCAAGTACTTCAAGCCATCAACAGCCCGCGCGCGGTACCAGACTACCTGCGCGGGTCGGAGACACCAATCACATTTTCCAGGGCAGATCACCCAGCGGAGGTAGTCCGACCAGGGCACGCCGCACTCGTGATTGAGGCTTTGATCGGCGACTACAGCCTGAAGAAGGTGTTCCTGGACGGGGGCAGCGGCATCAACATCATATTCGCCGACACCCTCAGACGAATGAACAGATCGACAGATAAATTGCCGGAGTCGGAGACCACCTTCCACGGCATAGTACCAAGGCAGCCAATCACACCCATGGGAACCATCACACTCGACATCATCCTCGGAACACCCGAGCACTTCAGGAAGGAGTCGATAGACTTTGAGGTCGTCGACTGGAAGTCACAATACCACGCCATCCTCGGACGCCCAAGCTTTGCCAGGTTCATGGCAGTACCCCACTACGCCTACCTGATGATAAAGTTACCCGGGCCAAAAGGAGTAATCACCGTCCGCGGCGACTTTGGGCTCTCCAACAGCTGCGGCCGCGAGTTTGCCAAGATCTCCGAGTCCTTCGGCGTCGAAGAGCGGTTCAAAGCCATATCAGCCGACAACGACAAGACCATCTTCCCGGCTCGCAAGAAACCTGCCAAAGACGCAGCGTTCAACACGAACGACGACACCATCACCCACCAAGTCCATCCGATTGACAGCGGAAAGACAGTCAAGGTCTCATCAAGCCTGACACCCGCATAGGAAAGCGCGCTCGTCGAGTTCCTACGTGAGAACTGGAAAATCTTCGCATGGCAACCCTCTGACATGCCAGGGATACCCAGGGAACTCGCCGAGCACTCTCTAAAAGTCCACATGGACGCGAGGCCAGTCAAGCAATCCATGCGATGCTTCTCAGGACCCAAACGAGACGCGATCACCATGGAAGTCGACAGATTACTGCACGCCAAGTTCATCCGAGAGATCAAGGACTCGGACTGGGTCGCTAACCCGGTCCTAGTTGAGAAAAAGAAGACGAAGAAACTGCGCATGTGCGTGGACTTCACCGCAGTCAACAAATGCTGCCCCAAAGACCACTTCCCGCTCCCGCGGATAGATCAGATCATCGACTCGACTGCAGGTTGCGAACGCCTATCTTTTCTGGACGCCTACTCAGGTTACCAGCAGATCAGGCTGAAGGTCGAGGACGAAGAAAAGACAGCTTTCATCACACCCGACGGCGTTTTCTGCTACCAGATGATGCCGTTCGGGTTAAAGAACGCAGGTGCCACCTACCAGCGGACAATGCAAGCATGCCTAAAGGGGCTAATCAGGCAGATCGTCCAAGTATAGGTCGACGATATCGTCGTCACTACCCGGAAGGAGGATACCCTAGTCGACGATCTACGCAAGGTCTTCGCCGCACTGGACGTGTACCAGATCAAACTCAATCCAGAGAAGTGCGTGTTCGGCGTGCCAGCCGGAGAGCTACTAGGGTACCTCGTATCCGCAAGAGGAATCGAAGCAAATCCCGAGAAGGTGCAGAACATACTCACAATGCCAGCACCAACGAAGCTCAGGGAGGTGCAACGATTAGCCGGCCGAGTCGCAACTCTTAGCCGGTTCGTTAGTAAGTTGGGGGAAAAGGCCTTACCTTTCTACCAACTGATGAAGAAGTCAGACAAGTTCGAGTGGACGCAAGAGGCGCAGAATGCATTCGACCATCTCAAGAAGACACTGACAACCTATCCGGTCCTCGTGGCACCACGGGAAAACGAGCCACTCTACCTGTACGTCTCAGCAAAAAACAGGGTGGTGAGCACGGTGCTCGTAGTCGAACGCGAAGAAGAAGGGCACAGCCACCCGGTGCAGAGGCCCGTCTACTACCTTAGCGAAGTGCTCACCCTGTCCAAGCAGAATTACCCGCATTACCAGAAACTGGCATACGGAGTCTTCATGACCTCCAGAAAGGTCGTCCACTACTTCTCCGAGCACCCGATCACGGTGATAAGCTCCTCCGGACTAGCAGACATCCTCACAAATCAGCGCGCGACAGGACGAGTCGCCAAGTGGGTTGTCGAACTAGGACCATGGGGGCTGAAGTATGCTCACCCGAAGTCCATCAAGGCCCAAGTCCTCCCAGAATTCACCACTGAGTGGATAGAAGCCCAGCTACCGAACATCCCCGACTTGTCCAACGCATGGACAATGTACTTTGACGGATCCAAGAAATTCAAGTCAGCCGGGGCAGGGGTCGTGCTCATTTCCCCCAAAGGCGACAAGCTCAAGTATGTCTTGCAGATGGACTTCCCGAAGCCGTCCAACAACGAAGCCGAATACGAGGCCCTGATCCACGGCATGCGGATGGCCAAGAACTGTGGCGCCACGCACCTCATGATCTACGGCGACTCCTACCTGGTGGTACAGCAAACCATGAAGTCCTGCGACGCCATCGCTGAAAACATGATCGCCTACAGAGACCTCTACAATCAGATGGAAGGAAACTTCGACGGCTGCGAGCTACGCCACGTCGGCCGTGAAAGCAACGAGGAAGCCGACGCCCTAGCTAACATGGGCTCGGACAGGGTGCCAGTCCCACCCGGCGTCTTCCTCGAGTGCATCACGCAGAGATCCATCAAGACTCAGAGTACAGCAAGCACTGCAACAACAAAAGGCGATGCCAACCCGCCAAGCCAGGACAAGGTCCCCATGGAAGTCATGCTAGTCGAAGCCACATGGACAGGACCATACCTGGCATACATACTGCATCAGAAGCTGCCAGCTGACCCAGTCGAAGCAAAGCGCATCATCAGACGCTCCAAAAGTTTCACCGTCATCAACGGAGAACTCTACAAAAGAAGCATATCAGGAATCCTGCAAAGGTGCATACATCCAGTCGACGGCCAAGCCATCCTACTCGACATTCACTCGGGTACATGCGGACATCACGCAAGCAGTCGGGCACTGGTGGCCAAGGCGCTATGAGCCGGATTCTATTGGCTCACAGCCATGCAGAACGCCGAGGAGCTGGTGAAGAAATGCACAGGGTGCCAGGAATTTGCCAACAAGCCGCACACCCCAGCATCAGAGCTCAAAACAATACCACTAGCCTGGCCCTTTGCCCAATGGGGCCTGGACATGGTGGGCCCGCTGAAGAAATCCTCACCCGGAGGTCATACCCACCTCCTGGTCGCAGTCGATAAATTCACAAAGTGGATCGAAGCCGTGCCCATCACAAGTTCGACTGCGTCCACAGCGGTCAACTTCATCAGGTCAATCATCTTCAGGTTTGGAGTACCTAACGGGATCATCACCGACAACGGCTCGAACTTCACAGCCGAGGAATTCAAAGACTTCTGCTCAGAGCAGGGGATCAAGCTCAACTACGCGTCGGTTTCGCACCCGCAGTCCAACGGACAAGTAGAGAAGGCCAATGGCTTAGTCTGCAACGGCATCAAGAAGCGACTGCGCTTACCCCTAAAACGCGCAGCGGGCGCATGGGTGGAAGAACTGCCATCAGTCCTCTGGAGTCTGCGAACAACGCCGAATAGATCTACCCAGTACACGCCATTCTTCATGGTATATGGCGCAGAAGCGGTCCTCCCCTGCGACATCAAGTTTGACGCACCAAGAGTAGTCGCCTACGACGAGTCAGAAGCAGAGGAAGCACTCGAAGACAGCAGAGACGCCCTGGACGAAGCACGCGACATCGCCCTAGCACGATCAGCCGTGTATCAGCAGGACCTGCGTAATTATCATACTCGGAGGCTGCGACCAAGAGCGTTCGTGGCAGGCGACCTGGTTCTTCGACTCAAGCAAAAGAAGGTGCACAAGCTCGCTTCTCCATGGGAGGGCCCGTACATCATAACAGAAGCAATAGGCAATGGAGCATACCGCCTAAAGGACTCGAAGACAGGAGCGGACTGCAGCAACCCGTGGAACGTAGCACAACTCCGCCGGTTCTACGCCTAGTTCAGATCAAGCATTGTACAAGAAAATCAGCGCGGCAGGTTTCAGACGCACTCTTTTCCTTACCAGGGTACCTGAGGGGACTGGAAGGTTTTTAATGAGGCGGCCTGTTCGCAAGAATCAATAAAGTGATTTGAAGAAAATCTGTCTCCGTTTTCCCGTCACTCAGGAAGCTCAAAAACCCTAGGCCGCCACTCGATCCACTCGGGGGCTGGCCACACAGGTTGAAATAATAGCTTAGGCCGCTACCCGAACCTACTCGGGGGCTCCGCCATACAAGCACGCCAGAAATCCTAGGTCGCCACCCGAACTACTCGGGGGCTGCGCCATACAGGCTGAAATAAAAGCTTAGGCCGCCACCCAACTTGCTCGGGGGCTGCGCCACACAAGCACAGAATCAAAAATCCTAGGCCGCCACCCGACAGACTCGGGGGCTGCGCCATACAGGTCAAGTCCAAAATCCTAGGGCGCCGCCCACCACACACGGGGGCTGCGCCACACAGGTCACACTTGCAACCCTAGGCTACCACTCGACTTGCTCGGGAGTTACGCCAAACGGGACTCAGAAAAATCCTCGGCCGCCACTCGAACCTACTCGGGGGCTGCGCTGCACAGGTCAAGTTCCAAATCCTAGGTCACCACCCGACATACTCGGGGGCTGCGCCAAACAGGTAACACTTGCAATCCTAGGCCGTCACTCGACCTACTCGGGGGCTACGCCAAACAGGACTCAGAAAAATCCTCGGCCGCCACTCGAACCTACTCGGGGGCTGCGCTGCACAGGTCAAGTTCCAAATCCTAGGTCACCACCCGACATACTCGGGGGCTGCGCCAAACAGGTAACACTTGCAATCCTAGGCCGTCACCCAACTTACTCGGGGACCGCGCCAGACAGGAGTTAGCCAAGATCCTAAGTCGCCACCTGTTAAAATCAGAGACCGCGGCATACAGGTAACACTTGAAAAAACTAGGCCGCTGCTTGGCACACTCGGCAGCTGCGCCACACAGGTCGAATCAGGCACCCTCACTTTCGAGTAAACATATCAATTCTCATTACTCGAAACAGTGCTATAATCTACTACAATGTATTTATACAAGCAAATTTGCCCTCTATAGCTAACCCTGTGCATCAGACGACAGCTACATTAAACTGCAGGTTCAGCCTTTGGCGCATCGAGAGGACCTAGAAGCCGCTCGCTCAAGTCCTGAACTTGCCGAATAATCCGGCGCGCAGCCGGCAAGGTCTCGTCGAAGTCGTCGTCACCTGGCAGGCCTTCAAGCACCCGCTCAAGCGGAAGATGTGGCCGGTGCATCCGAACGTACGCCAGCGCCGCGTTTGCACCAGCCACAAGCTGAGCGTCGACAACTTCCTTCAGCCCTTCGCCATCACGGAACCTCTCCAGCAAGGCGGGCAACCCGTTCGGCTGCGCATTATGCGGGAAGTACACGCGGTTGACGTGCCAAAGTGTCTTCCGGCAGCTCTCCAGAAGAAAGGCAGCGCGCCACGTTCGATCAAGCATCGTGGCAAGGACGCGCCCCCTCGACCTGTTCACCCAGAACTGGCGAGCCTCATAGGAGTCGCCGGACGCCTCTCGAGTGACTCGCTCTTCAACGCGAGCCCGCTCGGCCTCCCAATCAGGATTAACATCTGCGCACACAAACTGCAAGTCAGAAGGAGAAGGACAAACAACAGCGACGGCAGCCGCCAACATGATACATACCCTGCAACTGCCGACTGATCAAGTCCATCTCTCCAAGCAAAAAATCTTCACGACGTGAGAACTCCGCCGTGGGATGCGACTGGGAGCGCTGCAACAGCCGCTCCGTATTCTTCAGGGTCGCCTCAAGCTCCACCACCTTGTTCTTCAGGTAGGTGATTATCCGCTGGTCATTTGCACTGCGCGGAGGAGCCGGCGCTGCCCGACGACGGCGAGCACCCGAAGAGGAAGCCACGCCACTCGGCTCGGCCAAGGGAGAAGGTGGAGCATCATCGCGCATGGCACTCTGTCAGGAATACGCAGAGTCAATACAGAAATGCGACTGCCAAACACAGTTCAACTTAGAAGACAGAAAAGTCAACAAATTCAACACGGAAGAGCAAAAAGACCCGACAGGGCAATATTCATTACAAACATGAAGTTCAAAATACAGGTCGCAGCGACTGCCGCATCCCTACAACTATGCCTACTCTAAGGCCGCGGACTGCGACCGGGAACGGCCCTTCCGAGCAGCCGCTTCAGTCGCCTTAGCAAGGGCCCTCTCGAAGAGTGCCACAAGCTGCGCAGCCAGCTGCGAGGCGCGCTCCTTTACGCCACTCAGCGACGCGGTACGACCATCAGGTTTGCGAGGAAAACCGCTGACGATCTTCTCGAAGTCACCTGGAACTTGGTGGCCTAAAAGGAGCTGGAAGGTGAGCTCGGAGCCGCGTACCGTCTGCGACCGCGTGAAGTCGGCGATGGTGGTCGCGTCCCCAAACGGTGCAGCCAGAGCGTCCACGGTCCCTGGCGGCTGGCTGCCCGGGAAGATGCTCTGATGCACCACGGCCAGAGCTCCAGTCGACTTCTCCAGCGCGGCGGAAGACTTCTTCAGGGCATCCGAGGCGTAGGCGCAAACCCGGTCGAAGAAGCCAACCGCGGTCGCCAAGTCGACCGTGTCACTCGACGCGTCTTCGGGAGGAGCTCCACCGCAAGTCTCTGCGCAAAAATTCAAAGTCAGGACAAGAAAAGGAACGAAAACTCAGCAAGCGTGAAGCCGATACTCACCCCCAAGAACAGCGGCGAGTGAAAGGAGGCGACCGATTTGAGTCTTCTCCTGGGCGACCCGCGCCAACTCCCGCTCTTGAGACTCACGAAGAGCCTTCTCAAGCTCATCCACCCGGCCAGTAGCCTGGTCCAGCGAGGAACGCAGTTGGTCCCTCTCCTTCTCCAGGCGAACATAAGCCGCGGCTGCGTCAAGCTGCTGGCGATAGTACGGCTGAAAATAAAAAAGAGCAAGGTATCAATAAAGTTGCGGGCGACTATACTAGTCACCCACACCTTCGGGGGCTACTCCCATCGGGAGCGCTGATCGCGCACCCGATGAGAAATCAGGAATACAAGAAAAACAAGAGAAGACTTACGTGGTCCAGGAGCTCAAGGTCCTCGGCAGCCGAAGGAGGAGCCCGGCTAGACGAGGCCAGGCCGGCAGCCTCAACATGCGCCTTCTCCACCACCACAGGCGTCTCCAGCCCAGTCGAAGTGCCAGAAGTAAGCTCCGTGTCCCGAAGGGGAGAGCCGACGTTGTCAGAGCAGTGGCTACACCAAAATTAAGAATACAAGACAACTCAACGACGAACCTGCAAAGTACTACTCGAAGGACACATTGCAAAGAAACTAACCTGGGGGTGCTGGCGTCGTCGAAGCTCGACAGAGAAGGCGAGGGCATCCGCGCGAACGACAGAGGCGCTGCAGAGCTGACTGGAGGAACGTTGAGAGGTTCCTCCCAGCCACCCGAAAATTGCGCACCCGGGGACGTCGCCACGGTCTCCTCCTCAGCGACATCCACACCCCTGGCAGGCGACGACGCGGTTGCAGACTCGCCGCGACTCGGAAGCTTCCGCTTCTTCCTCGCGGGTTCCTCCACTTCGTCTTCCTCCTCCACCTCATCGCGGGGAGAGTGTGCGGAAGGGATTTCTTCATCCTCATCCTCCTCCTCGACGAACTTCGACTCATCGTCAGGTCCGTTCTCGGGGAGAGGAGGATAGCTGATGAACAGAGCCCGACCCTAATGCAAAAGTAGACGCAAGTCGAATCAAAATGCAAAAGTAGACTCAAGTCGAACAAGTACAAAAAGAGAGCAAGGTCAGACTCACCTCAGGAACGGGATTCGCGGCCCCGTAAGGAGCAACGGGGCACTTGACGTTGCAGGCGTCCGCGGCTCGAAGGTTGGTGATGGACCTGACGTTGGCCTCCACCTCCTCGTCATCCAGCGGCGTGTCGCTAACACCCTCGGCGGCCCACATCGGGTGGGGCCGGGCGCTGAGTGGCTGCACCCGAAGACGGAAGAAGGTGGCCATCAGAAAGACGCCACCCGCATCACGCCCAAGGGTCCGAGTCAGCTCGTGCAGCAGGGTCAGCAGGGGCCGCACAGCCTCCTTCTCCACGGCAGACAGCGGATGCGCCCAGGCGCCAGTCTTCCGCAGTCCGCGCTTGCCGTCGAATGCGTCCAGTCCGTCGTCTTTCGACTGGACGTAGAACCATCTCCGGCGCCACCCTTGGACGAAGTCCGACTTCTTCATCTGGAAGTACGCGGTGTCACCGCGCACTTGGATTCCGAAGCCGCCCACTGGGTAGGTCAGCCCACTCTTCCCTACGTTCTTGCGAACGAGGAAGAGCGACTTCCACAGGCCCCAGTGGGGCGCGACGCCCAGGAAGCACTCGCATAACACGATAAAGCCCGCGATGCTCAGGACGCCATTGGGGGTCAGATCATGGATCTGAACCCCATAGGCGTACAGGAGTCCGCGCACAAAATCGTGCATGGGGAACCCGAAGCCACGCGGAATGAAGTCCGCGAAGCAAACGCGCTCCCCATTGCGGGGAGTGGGAAACACTTCCTTGCCAGGGACTCGTACCTGGACTTCGTCCGCAGGTGGCAGCAAGCCTTGCGCGCGGAGCAGCTCGACATCGGTCTTCTTCGTCGAAGACCTCTGCCAGTCGCCCTCGGGCTTCTTCATCAACCCGGCGTCGTCGCCGGCGGCGGCGGAGGAGCCAGCAGTGCCCTTCGGCTTGCCCATCGCCTTGGTCGCAGGGTGCGTGGAGAGATTGCTTTGAGCTCGGGACGGCGGCGGCAATGGCAGAGCGCAAGAGGAGAGGAAAAGGCAAGAATGGGTTGGAGAAGATGACATCCCAAACGCCAGGGCGCAGTACTTATTCCTCGAGGATCGGCATCTCAACCGTCCATCACGCGGGGGCTCCGAGCGAGACCATCCGGCCGTCCACGTGTCGCATGGAGAAACCAATCGTCGCCGCCAACCTCCTCCACTACGCACGAGAACCGAGGCATCGTCATCGTACCGCGCAAATTTCGCGCCCACTTCGGGGACGTGACAACTGTGGACGTGGCCAGTTCTGACAACGGGGCCTACCACGTCACGTCCCATCGGGCGCAGAGGCGTGCGGCAAAACCGTCATCAGTGACGTCAACAAGCCAACGGCTCCGAAACCAACTGAAGAAACTCGACAGATTCATTCGAGTGGTAAGCTTCACAGCTGAAATCAACAAGGTAAGATCAGCCAGTGATCTGAACACCCGAAGTAACCTTTCGAGTGGCAACACAGTAAGCTCAAGCAGCCGAATCCATCCAACAAGTAAGCCAAAGCAGGCTGAATAGAAGCAAGCTTCACAAGAAGAAGTCAAAGTAATTCGACTGCACAGATTACTCCCATCGGGAGCGTCTGGTTCGACTGAAGAAATTCGAGTTCAGGCTCAAGATCAAGCAATCCGATGACGCGTCCAGGAAGAAGGAGTCCTTTGTCCGACTCTGAGACTCGATCAAGCACTCGGGGGCTACTGACGTGGGGCTACCTTGCGGGTAGCCCACAGTGAGGCTACCTGGGCCGCGCCAAGGATGGAAAGGCCCGCAGAAGGCCCACTCGGGGTATCTCATATCCTAGTCCAACTCGGTTAGGACTTGTAACCTACCGTATCTGTACCAACCACCCGAGACCTGGCTGCCTATAAAGCCAGGAGGGTTGCCCGTCCTAGAGGACACGCTCAATACCACCAACCCTAGCGAGATCGCAATCTCGCCATTGTAATCGCTACTCGCATCAATAACCAGACAAGCAGGAGTAGGGTGTTATCCTCCGGGAGCCTGAACCTGGGTAAACCTCGCTTGTCAGCCGTCGTGATCACCTTGCACTCTCCTATCTCCCCATCAATCAACCCGGGGTGCACAACCCTGGGACTTGCCGAGCTAACCCCTCGTCACCGACGTAGAAAGATTGAGTACGACTTCCCCTGTTCACTTTTAACCAGTGAAAGGGGAAGCTCAATTCGATCTTTTGTCCTGACTGATTGTGCTTTTCATTCTACGATGGATGTTGGTTGCTTGAGTAGCTTGACAAAAGTGTATCAGAGATGTGTGCACATTACTGGGGATGAACTATATTGCTTGCTTTCCAATTGTTCCGCATTGGAACAATTAGACCTTTCGAACTGTAATGATATAATTTTCTTGAAGATACCTCATCTGCTGAGGCAGCTCAGTCTTTTACGGGTGCTATATTGCAACAAGCTACAAAGGATTGAAGCCAATGTTCCAAAGCTCCGCGATTTTGACTATTCAGGGATGCCCGTACACATCTCACTTGGAGATTCATCAGAAGTGAGGTTAATAGTAATGTCCTGTGTTCATGAGTCTAATATGATATATTATGCTCGTACAAAGCTTCCATTAATGGCCCCTAATCTCCAAACCCTACATCTGTTCTCCTGTAATGAGGTTAGTGCTGTCTTTGGCCAACTACTCTGTTGTTCTCAAACTTAATCTGTTGAGGAAGTTCATTAATCTTTATAGTACCATGGAACATGGACACAACTAATTTTTGGAACATGTATTTTTCAGGTGGTCAACATACCAGTGACCATTGAAAAATTCAACCACCTCAAGTACTTAGAGCTGGAGCTAATGCTTGAATTATCAAGTCTTTATCCAGACTTTGATTTTCATTCACTGGTTTCTTTTCTTGATGCCTCTCCTGCCTTGGAGACATTCATCTTACGTGTATGTATTCTCCATCTCACAAAGATTTCTCTAATGTGGTTCAACCTTTCTTTACCGTAATGGAAACTAGCTATCATTGGTAGTTGGGAACCTCTTAAGATGCAGAGTTACTACACAAATTATGCGTGACTAACATATTAGCTTTGGCTCTTAACAAAATAATTTACCTTAACAATTTAATAAATTTTCATTTTGCACCAGGCACATTTAGTCATGTTGCAGGAACGAGAATATTGTTTTTTCTAAGCTGTTCATTGCACTAATACTTGCTCTTTTATTGTTATTTCACAACTTTTTTATTTGTGGGCTGTGGCTAACTGGCTATTTGTTTTGTTAGTGCATCTATCATACTAACATACATTGTAACAATTCTATATAGGTCGAGGCCCCAGCCTTACAACATGATATGGTCCTTGAATATCCTGATGGTGAGTGCTCACTTCCAGTGTGCCTTTCAGGCTACCGCCATGAGATGCTCAGGAATGTGATGATAACTGGTTTTTGCTCAGCAAAGAGCATGCTTGTGCTGACAAAGCACATTCTTGAAAAAACTGTGTCACTAGAGTGCCTTACATTGGACACAACCCGTGGTCATGACAGGAGGTTGTCCAAGATTGACAAATGTTTGCGAATGAGTAAGGAGGCTGTGATGGAGGCCGAAAAAGCTTGCCAAGCTATTAGAAGACATATTCATGGGAGAGTGCCATCAATTGTTAACTTGAAGGTTATTGAGCCATGTAGCACGTGTCATACACTAGAAAAATGTCATGATGCTATCCAATATACACAATTTCTTTGATGTAATGTTATGAGTTTGTCGTGACAACTTAAGTCTGTCCATCCTAGAGCTGTGATGCAAAAGTCCTACCTACTGGTTTCCCTTGTTGTGTATTGTAGTTTTTTTTACATTAGTTTATTCTGTTACATCAATAATCTTTAAGCTTGTTTCAAGTTTGCTTATTCTGAACATTGCTGCTACGTTGGTACTGATTGAACCTTTGATTTACTGTCATTATTTGGAGGGAGTAGTCCAATCACAGATTTTCCCTCGGGTCCTGGAGCATACAAAGGGTCATGGGAGCATAAAGTTAATATTTATTTGAATGTAAAACATTAAGAAGGAAAATGCATGTGCCATGGGCCAGAAAACGAAACAAGGTGCCCTGAAACATCTATTTTCGAATCATCAAATTTGTAATATGCTGCATGCAAGAAAAAGATTTTCCATGAAAAACACATTAACACAGAGAGCACACCATTTACATATGTATTGTTTTTTCAGATAATCTTTACAAAATAAAGAACATTTGTATATGTTCTTGGATGCTGATTTTAATACCTTGGATTTAACGAGATCTTACTTTTTACCAGGATTTACTTGGTCATTTCTTACAACTTGTTCATTATGAATTGTCGCACAAGGTTGTTAGATTGTTAGCTGAATGTTTAACTCTAACATCTTTGTTAACTAGTTTTTTAATGGGAACATGGCATTCCATTACTCAACAAGCTCATCTAAACCGCTGGCAACAATGTTTGTTACACAAATGGGGACATAATCCTCCCAAAAGTAGTCAGACATCACACACTAAACACACTAAACTTTGCAAGCTCATGAGAAGTTGAAGAATTACATGCACGACGGTAGAAAGAAACCCGGAAAGAATCAAAATTCAGCATGCAATTTATTTTTGCTTCCATCACCGGGAATCCAATGGTAGAGCGATCATCAGACAAGCAGGTGTAGGGTTTTACATCTCCGGATGGCCTGACCTGGGTAAATGATGACTCTGTGTTTTGGATAGATAGAGATCGCCGACAGCCAGAAAACTCCCACGCCCATCCACCTAACAAACTAAAAGGGAAAAGATCGTGCTTTCCCCGGTGTCCGCATTCGCAGACGCGACAACATAAATGTTCCACCATAGATATGAACTCTAGGGTCACCGACATATATCCCTCCTAATGCAACTTTATGTATTAGACCATGGTTTGCTGTCCTCCACGCCATTACATTACGGTGTTGCCCTATGATCCCATATAGGTGAAGTGATGTGCAGTCAACGTTCGCACATCACCATCATAGAACAACATAAATGATACAAACGACTTGAAACATTAGAAACAAGAAAAAAAAGATTCTCTGCCTCCCATAAATTAAATATAAAAAAAGGACTTTGTAGATAAGTCACATAAATCAACTAAATATGTAATAATAATGATATAACAATGCAAATACCATTCTAATATGATGATATAAGTTAATAAAATGATGATATAAAATACACGTATCAAGTACCAAGTATTACCTGTTTTGTATTGGAAAGTTGAACTTATATATGAAGTTGCATGTTTCTGAATCTGTGCACCGTATGATTTTTTATTTCCGAATGCGCACATATGCTGTAGTTATGCAAATAATTTCATGATTTTAGGACATGTCTAAGTAGGGTAATTTTAATTACATTTTGCTGCTGCTATTTTTCTGGACAGATTATGTCCCATATTATTTAATGCATTTTTTAATCTTTTAAGTTGAATCTTGTTAGTTAAATTGAGTTATGAGGAAGTATGCAACATTATACATCTACTTGACACTTTATATACACCTGTGTTTAGGAATTTCTTGCAGCAAGCATTATATCTTTTGTACGTACTACTACATCGGACGAAGTTGCCGGCGTCAGGATCTGGTGACCACGGGGAAGATCCTCGGCCGACGTGCCAGAAAGTCTCGTCTCGTTGCTTGCGGCGGTCTGATTAATCGGCTCAAAGAGCGTCATTGTATGCGAAGGTGCTCTCCTAGATCTCGGAATGGCGGCTATTCGCCTCTTTTGGCGCTGCCATGGTGGCGGCGGAGGATGACGGTGGACGAAGTTTCGGTGAGGCACAAGTTTCTCGAAGGGTGGACTTCGTTTGGTGTTCTTTGTGCAAAATTGCTGGACACGCTTTATTATTGTTTAATAAAATATGTGGTTACTTTAAAAAAAACTATGGTTTTGTTTTTGTGCAACAGTATCCCCAACTAGTGGTGCTATGTGCACTTTGCTCTCGTAACTGCAATGAATTTCACTAGCCGGAAAGGGCGCCGTCCGTTTGGAACCTGTCGGATGATGAGATGTGAGTCTGGCCTCGCCAAAGCATCTTTTTTAAGAGAAAAAGTCAGAGTGCCAACGTTAAATTAGTAACGTCGTATTTGGTGACAGGGGTACATAGTGCTGAACCCAGCTTACATCAATGAACTGTACTCACGCACACAAGACATGACACCCAGGAAAGTCCAACTAGGCAAACGCCCCTAAGAACTACTCCGAGGAGGAAGCGCACTAACATGACGGGCAAACGAGTTGGGACGAAGCTCGCACTCTAGTTCAGACTGGCACATCAACAAACACGTCGGGTCGAAGCTCACCCTATAGCCAAGGCCGGCTCACCAACACACGCTGCACAACGCCGATACATGCACAAGAACAACAATAGAGAAAGCCACCAGGAAAGCTGTTTTGTCTATTAAGAGAAACCATAGCTGTTTTGTCTCTACAACAGGAATAAAAAGGAAACCAGATTCTAAAGATAAAGCAACTGATCCTAAGTACCACTCTTACCTGCTACCCGTATAGTCAGTTTCATCTAGAACAGAGGTCCGAAGACATAATTTCAAGTATGTCCTTGTTGAGAACTAAAACCATATTCACAAAAGAGAATGGACAAGTCAGGGTAAAATTAAGGCGGGCCAAATCAAATAAGGAAAAATAAAACATGTTTGCTAGCTTCCCGCCTAGCAGTGCAGGTTCAAAAGTATATACAAATATTACAAGTTGAGTTTGTACTGTTTCAGGGGCAGGAAAGGGCTGGCCATCAAGTCGGAAAGGAGACAGGCAAAGGAAACTACAGCTCGGGGGGCGCCTATATCAGACTTGGGGGCTGACAACTTCAGCCCCAGAACTGTCACTCCCCTCCGCCTCGGTCGTACCGGCAGCTCCAGCTTCTCCAGCAGCAGGCACATGATGGCGCCGGTAGAAGATCGAAGTGTCAACCATGTCGGCAACACGCGTGGCGTAGCCGGCAACACTGTCCCACACAGCGGCCCGCTCGACCTCGCTGCCGTCTTTATAAGTAGACGGCATGCCTTCGGTGACGGCTTCTATCTCCGCCTCGGGGTAGTGCGCCATGAATAGTCCAAGCGCAGTCTTGGCACCACCCCGCGCCGCCGATTTCAGCGAGCTCTTATGTAGCTTGGTAGCTTGCTCCAGCATGCTGGGCACATCGCTGAACTCGGACGGCTCCTGGCTGCTAGAAGAGATGAAGAACTTGGCGGCAAACCGCTTGGACGCCGCCAATGTCTCGGTGATCAGCTCACCCAGACGCGCAAGGCGATTTAGGCGGGGCTGACAACCTTGTCGTCGCCTAAGCCGGCAGCAACTGTATCAAAAATAAAAACGTCAGTTCGGCTCAGGCTAAATTTGATGACGGAAAATTAAGAATGAGAAATTACCAAGGACCGAGTTGTGGAAGGCGGACAGCTCAATCATATGAGCTGCCAACGCGTCCTCATCAGTCTGGGGGCGAGAAGCCTGCTTGGATATTTTTTCAGCAGCCGCCTTCTCCGTCTTCGCCAATTTCTTGCGCAGGCCATCAGCTCCCCAGTAAGCTGGCTAGACTCCTGCGCAAACTTCAACTGCTGGGCCTCCATCTCCTTCCGAGGCTCCTCCTTCATCAACAAATTAGCGGCCGCCAGATCGGAAGCTTCATTCATAATAGCTTGCACATCAGTGGACGCCTTCAATATATCCTTGGCGTGATCTAGCAGTTCTACAATATGTATTCACTAGCTAAACGATTGGCAGCAACAAAAATTGAAAAATGACAGAAGGCAAAAGAAATAATTATACCTTCGTCTTTTTTGCGGGCCGCTTCCAACTCGGCAATCCGCAAGTCCTTGGCCTCGCAATCCTTCTTCAGATCGCGGCACCGCTGGTTTATCTCAAATGAGGAGGAGATAAGCCCAACGTTGGCGGACAGGAGGCCCCGCAGGCAAGGACAAAGGCATATAGCATATCGTCAAAAAACCACTAAGCCGGCAGTCAATGTTTTCAACTTGCCATCTAAGTGCTCCAGGGGGGGGGGGGAGACTATGTTTATGCCACAAAGTTAGAAAAACTTACAGACATGTCGCCCTCCAAGTCGGCAAAGGCCTGGGAGGCGAAGTTGGCGAAAGCCAGGGTGGACTCCTTGGCCGCCTTAAAGGTGGACCAAGGGTCCCTAACTCGGCCGCCTCCTGCAGCCGGGGCTGCCCTCTGCGTCCCGCCGGCAACCACCTCTAGCAGCTCTTCCTTGGCGGCACAAGATTGGACGGCTTCATTGGCCGTAGCCTCAGCTGATGGAAGGGGAGTACTGGTGGCACGGCCAGCGGAGGAAGTCTTTGGCGGCGGACCGGAAGCCGGAGCCTGGGGCTGGCGACGAGCATCGCTCATAAAGCCGCCGGCCCGGGGCTGGGGAGTTGGCGGCATGGTAGCAGGCGAGCTACCTTGGGGCCGCTTTCCCCTGGAAAGAAGCCTGGTCGGCAACCTGAAAGTTGCCGCCTGTTCCCTGTCAATAAAGCAAGCACAGCCAGATGAATGCCAGTATTAGAGGAATTTGACGACTATTTAAGGAAGAAATGAGTACCTTCGGGGGATGTTAATCCCCGCGTTCTCGTCGAGATCGACGAGCACCGGCTCGGCAGCCGCTGCGGTCCGTTTCTTCCTCTCGGCATTCACCGTAGAGGAAGCGGCGCCGGACGCCTTACGCTTCTTGGTCTTCCTGGCTTCCGACTCGTAGAAGTCGGGAGCCAGGTCGCCCTCCCCCAGGGCAGAGAGCTGAGAAAGAAGGCAAGTGTTAATAGGACTCTAGTAAGCCGGCAAAGGCCGTCAAAGAAGGGTATTAAGTAGGATATCTACCTCAAGGGGAGGGTTGTCGTGGGTGTGCATGAGAACACCTTCCGCCGCCTTCACCAGCCCTGCCTTGACAAGGCTGCGAAGTCGGAACGCCAGGTCGGCGGCTGGTAACCCCTCTTCGCTTACGCGAAGAGAGGCTGTGGCAGTAGGCGAATACTGACACATCTTGTGCGGGCTAAACCGCAGGGGCAGTATCTGCCGGCTAAGCCAGCAGATGACGGTGTCCACCCCATCCAGCAAGGGGGGAGCCATCGTGCGGGTGAGGAACTCGATCCGCCTTTGAATAAGGCGGAGATCCTCCGTCAACTTGGGCACCGCCTCGTCCTAGCATGGACTGGGCATAGGCGGCGCGTTGACAAAGTCCGGGGCGCCAAATTGGCGCCCCGGTGCTGCCATGTCTTGGCAGTAGAAGAAGGTGGACGTCCAGCCCTTGACGGACTCGATGTATGGTATCTTGGGATACCATTGGCGTCATTGGCGGCAGTTGAAAGTGACACTGCCGCAGGTCGCCAGTACGCCGTCCGGCACAGTCTGGCGCCGGCAACGGAAGCAATATCTGAAGAAGTCTAAACTAGGCCTAATACCTAGATAGCCCTCGAACAGAGCTGTGAAGCCGGCAAAGACTAGAATGTTATTGGGCGCTATATTATGGGGCTGGAGCCCGTAGTGATCTAACACCTCGCTAAAGAAGGCGGAAGGCGGTAGTGCCATTCCCCTAACTAAATGGGAGGTGAGGATTACCCGCTCCCCGGCTTTCGGAGCCGGGATGACGTCCCCGAAGGCGGATCTCCATTGGCAGTCCTCCCGAGTTGGGAGGTAGCCGACGTGAACGGGAATCCGGCACCTACAGGGGGGGGGGGGGTGAATAAGTGCTCTAACAAATTTTAGGTCTTTTCAAATTTAGTCTCAACACAAAGGTAAATTCTCTAGATATGCAACTATAGTGAATTTACCTAAATGAAAACCTAAGCAATAACAAGATAAATAAGCTAACAAGACAAGAAAGTAAGGGAGTAAGGATAAGGGGAACCGAGTGAAGCACGCGGAGACAAAGATTTAATCCCGAGTTCCACCCAAGGGTGTACGTCTCGTTTGGAGAGGTGTGCGCTACCACAACAGGTTAGCCGCAACGCCACAAAGGCTCACCTTCTTCTCCGATGAACTCAGCCACAAAGGTTGTTGGGGATATATCAACTAGGGGTATAACCAGCATGGATCAATCCGGCTAGTCCAGGGTGGCCCAAGGGTGGTAAGGCCAAGGCCTGCCGGGCGGCCCAGATAAGCTGACGTGCAAGGAAGTAGGCGGACGGTCCAAGGAAGGCGGAAGGCCGAAGCCCATCAAGCCACCGAGCCCAAGACGGAAGGCGGCAACTAAGCCGACTACAACTAGGACTCTGTTTACTTGCCGGACAAGTACTTACCTTGTACCCTGGGGTCCGGCCGCCTATATAAGCCGGCCACCAGGGAGCCTTTAGGGCAGACGCCTCAATACGCATCATACACATTGTAACATGTTCACGGCCATTGCCTTATAGTGAATTATAGCAGCACGTAGGATCCCGCCACCGCTGTGGGATCTGAAGCTGGGTAAACTCGCCGTGTTCAATCCCGACCTCGACGACTCCAACCTTCTTCCCCACAATCCATACGTAGGCTAGAGGACCCCCGTCTCCTATCAATTATGCCGATACCACGACAGTTGGCGCCCACCGTGGGGCATAAGGTTCCTAGCGTCACGTTCCAGGCGGGAACACTTGGCGGCGTGGGCAAGCAGATCGCTGTCGGTCGCGTCACAAGGTATGGCGGCCACAGCTACGTCAACTCAGACGAGTCCTGGCTCCCGGCGGACGACTACCTTATCGGATGCGAAATCGTGCCGATCGGAGGGATCGACGTCTTCATCGGGTACACGCCAGAGGCGTACGGCCTACCGCGTTTCTACAACCCCACCCACCAACCCTTCGACCAAGCAGTCGACCGGCAAGATGGATCTGAATCCGCCTACTCCCAGGAGTCGGCGGAATCTGATTTCCACTTCGTCGGAGTTGTCGGACTGGGATCCGACTCCCAGCCGGAAAACAACGATCCTGAATCAATCCTCCCTGCTCTGCAGGAGGATGCGATGTCAGATGCCGGATCCAGATCTACCGTTCAAGTCAACATAGACTCTGACTCCGATGATGATGCTAGTCTCTTCGAAGAGAAGATCAAAACCCGCTTTTCCAGTGGTAATCCGGCTCCCTCAGAGGGTACAGCGGATACAAACATGCCTGACAAGCTGGCTATGATGGTTGTTGTCGGTCACGAAACAACCCCAGTTACTTCGGAGGCGCAAAACAAGCCGGCGGAAGAAGCCGGCGACACCACTGCCGGCCAACTCATTGAAGGTTCCGACAAGGTGCGCGCGAAGAAGAAAGCTGGCCTCGAGAAAGGCGGCAGCAGCAAACCCACGGATTTGCTCTCCGTCATCAAAGAAGTAGACGAGATCATGAACACTCCGGTGAACAAAGATACCCCACTCGACGCAGTGGAAGAACTTAGGCTTAACATGCTTAAGCACTCTGACTTCCTGAAAAAAAGAGAGGAGCACGTTGAGAGCCTTGCGAAGAAGATCAAGAAAGAGCAGGAGAGGATGTCGGCCAAAACAAGCCGGCAACTCTTCGAGGAGAAAAGGTCATCAAAAAACCGCCGTAGAGAAGAGCCGCCTGCGCAAGCAACAACAGCAGCTCAATATCTAGGGTTCGACTGGCGTACGGCACCACAGCGCGTGGACAGAAGGGGGGATGTTGTCTTCTGCACCCCGGTCCTCAACGCGGCCGCCGCACTAGATACCCTAGACGACAACACTTACACGGCGGAAGAAAAGTTGGCCAACGCAAGACACTTCGTAAGCAAGGCCCTGGAACAACAAGCTCGCGCTGATTCCTACGGCCATATGGCGGATGCCCGCGGGGGAGACCTAGAGTCTAAATCGGGAAAGTGCGAAATTGCGCTCGGCGCCGACCCCGAGGGCCCGTCTGGCTCCAGTAGCCATGGCGACAAAAGGAAGGCAACGCCACCTCCAAAGAAGACGCCACCGCCAAAGACAAGGCGGGACGAGAACTCAAGGACAGGAAGCAGAGGAAACCTGCCACCTCCACCCCAGCCAAGACGCGACAATGGCGGCAGCCGGAACAACAGGCAGCCGCCTGGAAAAGATGCCGGCAACGACCCTCCGAGGAGAGGCCGCAGCCGGTCTCCCCAGCGCAGCACTGACAGCAAGAGGAGAGAGGATGTAGAAGGGCCCAGGCGCAGCATAAGCCGGGCAGCGCAGGACGAGCCGGACGCAAACAGAGGCGCAAGGCAGCTCGGTCCAAAAGACGCACGACACCGCCTACAAGACATAGCAAGAGGAAAGGAGCCGCTATACTCTGGACCAAAGTGCTTCGGTGACGCCATCCGCAGAGAGCCGTTTCCCAAGGACATGACATCAGTGTCAAAAAACTGTTCTAGGTACAACGGCCTCGTTAAGCCGGACTCATGGCTATCCGACTACGCCATGGCCATAGAAATTGCCGGCGGGAGCAATCATATTGCCATCCGCTACTTACCTCTCATGTTGGAAGGCACGGCAAGAGCTTGGATCGACAACCTTCCTGAAAAGTCCATCCATAGCTGGTATGACATGGAAAAGGTTTTCTCCCAGCACTTCCAAGGAACGTACAAGTGTCCAAATACCTTCACGGATTTGCAGCGCTGCGTCCAAAAGCCAGACGAAACCATGACAAATTTTGTCAGCCGTTGGATATCCGAAAAGGCCAACTGTCATGGTGTTTCGGACGCACAGGCTATCCATGCCTTCTACACGGGCCTGCAGAAGAAGTCTTTGCTCCGTCATAGGCTCGTCCGCGAGCAAATTACGGACCTTGGTGAGATGCTCAACCTTGCCGCCCAATACGCGGCGGCAGATGACGATTCCCGGGACGATGACCCAGACGTCAGCATCATACCAAAGCGGAACAACAAGCGAAAACAGGCGGCGGATGACAAAGCCGGTCCTTCCAATGAGGTAGCCGTAGCGTTCCAAGGAAACGCCGGCAAAAAGAAGTGAAAAAATAAGAAAGATAATCGCGAAGCCGGCTCAGGGCCTAAGGCGGCGCGAATCACTTACGAACAGGCAAAGCTCTTGCCGTGTCCCATCCACGCCTCATTGGGCAAGGTCAACCACATGCTTGGAGAGTGCCGTTTCATGGACGACTTCAAAAAGGATCCCACAGTCGGCTGGAAGTCAAAGAAGTCAAAGAAGAACGACAAGAAAGACAGCAAGGATGATGAGGATGACGACGACATGTCTATCTCAAGCGAAGATGACGCAGCCGCCAAGAAAAAGAAGCCATATCCGAAAGTCAAAGAATCTCTTGTGTGCTTTGTCGGCACACCTTCGGCTAAGGCGGATACGGCGGAGACGCGCGAACTCAACGCGACAATGCCGGACGTCCCTCAGTACTTGAACTGGTCGGAGGCAACAATCACTTGGGACCGGTCCGACCACCCTGATCACGTCCCTCACCCAGGCAAGTACGCCCTTGTCGTCGACCCCATTGTCGACAACTTCAGACTCACAAAGGTACTCATGGATGGCGGCAGCAGCCTCAACATCCTGTACTACGACACGCTAAGCCGCATGAACCTGTCAGAGGATCAGCTGTATCACAACAACCTCACATTTCATGGCATAGTGCCCGGCAGGCAAGCAAAGTCAATGGGGAGCATCAGGCTGAAGGTAACTTTCGGACCTAAAGAGAACTACCGCTCAGAGTTCCTTAGGTTTGAGGTTGTCCCCTTCAAAAGCGCCTATCATGCGATCTTCGGACGACCGGCTTTTGCCAAATTCATGGCAAGGCCGTGCTACATATACAGCAAGCTTAAAATGCCGGGGGAAAACGGAACCATCACGATTTCCGGCAACTTCAAGAAAGCCAAGGAGTGCGAGCGTGGCATGGCCGCCTTCGCAGAAGCCGTCATCCACAAGGAAGAACTCGCGCTACTCGGGGCGGATTCAGACAACTCCATGCCAAAGCCAAAAACGGATGTCAAGAAAACCTTCGAAGCTTCAGAAGACACCAAAAAGGCGGACCTCATCCCAGGTGACAAGTCCAAGCAAGTTGTCATCGGCTCCAACCTTGACAGCAAATAGGAAGGCGCGCTCGTCGAGTTCCTCCGTGAGAATCGCGACATCTTTGCATGGTCGCCTTCCGACATGCCTGGTGTACCGAGGGAACTTGCCGAGCACTCGCTCAATGTCATAAAAGGATCCAAGCCGGTGAAGCAAGCAACAAGACGTTTTGGAGATGAGAGACGCAAGGCTATAGGAAAGGAGATAAATAGGCTGAAGGCCGCCAATTTCATAAAAGAAATTGTACACACCGATTGGGTGGCAAATCCTGTACTTGTCCCAAAGAAGAATAAAGAGCTGAGGATGTGTATCGACTATACCGGTGTTAACAAGTGTTGCCCAAAGGGTAAACTCATACACCGAATTATAGCAGCACGTAGGATCCCGCCACCGCTGTGGGATCTGAAGCTGGGTAAACTCGCCGTGTTCAATCCCGACCTCGACGACTCCAACCTTCTTCCCCACAATCCATACGTAGGCTAGAGGACCCCCGTCTCCTATCAATTATGCCGATACCACGACAAAGGTTGCGAGTTCACCTTCCACTATTGATCCCCTTTTAGGGCGGAGATTGAATCCCTTACAAACGCTTGAGGCACGCACCCACAACTTAATTGGGGGCTCTCATGATGACCACAAAAGGTCAAGGACCACAAAAGGTCAAGGCAACACCAAGATTACAACAATGGTGAACTAGGTTTTCCCACCGGAAACCCTAGCCACGAAATCCCCAAGTGAATGGGCGAGGAAATGCAAATCCCTTCGGTAAAGATGTTGATACGGGCCTTCTCCTCCAATCCTCCAAAGATCAACGAATTTGGGTGGAGGGATTGGGAGATCTTGATGATTTGAGATTTCAAGAATAGTAGGAGAGAGAAAATCTGAGAGCTGGCTGTTCTTGAGTGAGTGAGAGGGTATTTATACCCCCTCCCAAAATCTGGCCGTTGGCTGTCTCGATGACCCAGAAATTCCAGTATAAGTGACTCCCGGAAATTCCGAGTCACCCGGAATATCCGGTTCTATGAAATATCCAAGCTGAATTTCCGGTTGAGATCAGAACGTTTTCGACATCTTGACTTAGCCAAATTTCTACAAATTTCTGAGGGTTGCCCGGAAATTCCGAGTCAGTGAAATTTCCGAGCTGATTTTCCGGTTGGAGTCAGAACGTCTTCCTCTTCTTTCCTTAGCCAAATTCGGGAGTGGTTTTGTGGGTGACTCGGAATTTCCGAGTTGATTTTCCGGTTGAAGTCAGAACCACTTTCTCTTCTTTCCTTAGCAAAATCTGGAGTGGTTTTCTGGGTGACTCGGAAATTCCGAGCCAATGAAATTTCCGAGTTGATTTTCCGGTTCGAGTCAGAACCACTTCCGAACTTTTCCTTAGCCACTTTTCTGGTAGAAATAGGAGACCCGGAATTTCCGATCCTGGAAATTTCCGGCTCCAATATTCCGGTTCTGGGAAGAATTCCAGAAACTCTTTTTCTTTTCATTTTGGCTTTGGAGTATGTTATATGCAACTCACACAAACTGAAATACTTAGCAATAGGATAAGTACATCATTGGTATTGTTGACTAACACTCAAAACACTAGGGATTAAGAAATGTTCTTTCAATCTCCCCCTTTTTGGTGTTAGATGACAATACCAAGATTTGCAATGAAACGAAATGCAGTATCATGTTTTTAACAGAAAATAGCTCCCCTAAACAAGTGCATGTATGAAACACAAGATGACAAAGGATAGGAGCAATTTTAAAATAATAAACACAATATATCACAAAGGAGTAAGGAGACAAAATGTAAGGTTATGGTAGTACTTGAGACTAGATAGAGTTTCATACCTTGTGTATATAGGGTATGAAGAGAATACCAACACAATAAATTTGAAGTCTCAACCATAGGATAATGATAGCATAACATTGTCTCAATACACATAAATAAAAGAGTTTAACAAACAGCCACAAATAAGATAAATGGACACAAGCGCAAAGAAAAGGTAAACGCATATGCTTGTGCCCGAACCCCTGCAAATCCCCGAAGTCCTACTAGAGCAACTTCTCCCCCTTTGGCATCTAAACGCCAAAAAGGAAGAGAAGCGATGCTACGTCCCGTGAAGGTCTTCAGTCCGAGGGAGTCTCCTCATCATCTGCCTCCTCATCATCATCATCATCATCATCTGAAGTGTTCTCATAAGCATGTCCAACGGTGTACGACCTGCCGCCAAGGTCATGATCAATCTGTGCCCAAGGAGCCAAAGAATCCTGGTTCCACTGAGCAAAAGTCAAGGGATCAAAGAGATCTGCAGGAGCAGGAGAGCCAGACACATGATGGAGAATCAAGTCTTGATTGTAGGCAAGCTGACGACGATCCTTGTAGGCGGTGTATTGCTCCTTGCGGATGTCCACATTCATGCACAAGATGTTGCGTTGGAACCAATTCAGCTTCTTCACCTTCGCATGAGTGGCCGAGACATAAGTAGGAGCAGCAGCCCTCCTAGCATCACCCATGAAAGAGCCACCCTGAGCTGAGCTAGAAGAAGGCACAGGAGGAGGCTTGACCACTGTCTTCTTCTCATACAGTTTCTTGAAGTCATGCGCCTCCAACTCATCATCACTGAAGGTATGGTCAGGAAACTTGAACTTGATGAGTTTCATGATGTAAGGAGCATAGGGGATAGAGACCTTGGTGACCATGGCTTCATGCATCTCATTGTGAATGTAATCCATAACATCCACACTCCAGTCCTCATCACAGTCAGGGTTCTCCACAATGTGGTTGGCATGAAGGAGCAAGTTGTACCAGAGGGGTCACCACATTATCATTGTTGCCACCACTTGGTGCAATGTTCTCACGGAGGATGCACACAAGTACATCATAAAGGGGAAGAAAATCTCGAGCATTGCCGGGTATGCCTCCTTCACCATATAAGTGCACGGTTTGCTTCTTGTTGAGCTTGAATGGGTGGTGCATACGATATCCTTGAGCGTTGTCACCATCAAACTTGTAGCCCAAAACCTTGGCAAACTCCTCAAAGTTGGACTCACAGAAAGAGTCACCAGTCATCCACTTAAATGTCTTCTTTGAGTCACCCTTCATCACAAGAGTGGCAAAGAACTGCATCACGAGCTGAGCGTTGTATGGACAACGAGTGATCACAAGCCTCTCCAAGCCCATAGCCTTGATAATATGTATGGCTTCAACAAAAGAGGCTTTCTCCTGCAGGGCTGCAAGGTTATACGGATGCATAGGTCGAATGGGTTTCGATAGAGAGTAGTAGAGGTCCTTGATTATGAACTCTTGCTCTTGACACCAAAAGCTGCTATCATCCAGAGTGTTGTCCCTTGGCCTAAGGTACCAATCCCCTTGTCGGAGCTGAGTGTACTCAACTGAGTTCATCTTTGCATAGTTCTGACGTTGAGGAACAGGAGCATTCTTCCTTTTCTTGTACGGAGGCCTGCTAGCAAGTGCTTTCTTCTTCTTTGGAACAATTGGGTTGCTTGAGGAGGCAGGACCCTTACCCTTGTCGACAGGGGTCTTGTGAATAGGTGCCCTTGAGGTGTTACTTGTTGCCCCTGCGGAGGACGGACTCCCACTAGACCCTGTGAATTTGAGCATAGTGGGTAGCACAAGGTAAGTACACACAAGTCAGGAGAGGATACACACATTAGGTAGGCATTTGATGAATCATATGTAGTTAAACATGAGTTAACTTAAAACTGCAGTGTTCAGCTCGGAAATTCCAATTCATACTTAACCGGAAATTCCGATTCAGGTTGACTCGGAAATTCCGATCTGAACAGAAACAATGCAGATCTGAGATTGACTCGGTCTAAAACTAGATCGATCCAACACAATGCAAAACTAATGTATGTAGATGGCAAGGAATTAAGCTAGGAACAATCTCTACCAAGCAATTTTGAAACAAATAACTCCACATCAAGATCCTAGTGCAAGCACTTAGGGATAGGGAAAAGTGAAGTTACCCTCATCCATTGAGGCCATTGCTTGGAGGAGTGAGTTCCCGGGGTGGAGGAGGAGCAGATCCGGCCGAGAAAGAGGTTCCTCGACGGTCGGAGTGCTCCGGAGAGATCTTGGAGCAGCAGGGGCGGCGGTTGGAGGAGAGGGAGGTCGAGGGTGGAAGAAGGGCACGAATGAGCCCTTCACCCCGAGTCTGCCCTTATATTTTTTAGACAAACCGCCCGATCGGAATTTCCGGGTGTAACTTACACCGGAAATTCCGAGTCACCGGATATTCCGATTCATAAATGAACCGGATATTCCGACCTGCTGAACTAAAATCCCAGTTTTCAAATGGATGACTTGTGTGCAATAGAGAGAAATGTTTTCAGTGGGAAGTAGGCTTGGGATAGATTTCCAAAATGTCATTGGTACACCATACTCAACTCACAACTACCAAAACGAAACATAAAGCGCCAAGTTGAGTAGGTTTCCCACATGCATGAATCAAGAGGGAAAATAGCAACAATAAGCTCCAAATAAAACCAACTCTACAAAGAGAAGAGGTCGGTGGCCGAGGCCACCATGTAGGAGTGTATGGCATGTCACTGCGAAGATGTATCTTGGGTACATAACCAATACTCGTCGTTTTAGCTTATTAGTCATAAGAATGAATATAGAGATAAAAGAACACTTGCTATCGGCATAATGGGGGGGGGGGGGGAGGGATGGTCCAATGTATTAGGACCGCACTCCCCCTATTTCCATGCCTACATCTAAACAAGATAAGATGCAATTACGTCCTAGGTGAGTGTGCAAGCGATCAAGCTAAGGACCTCGAATCAATGATACTGAGCTCATTCCTCAAAAGCAAAACCTTCCTTCCTCAAGGGGCTTCGTGAAGATATTCGCCAATTGATCCCTTGTGCCCACATATGATAATTCAATGTCTCCTCGGGCCACATGATCTCTTATGAAATGATGGCGGATCTCAATATGCTTGGTTCTTGAATGTTGCACCGGGTTGTAAGCAATCTTGATGGCACTTTAATTGTCACATAGAAGAGGCACTTTGTCGCAATCGACTCCGTACTCCTTTAAAGTTTGCCTCATCCATAGAAACTGAGTGCAACAACTTGCGGCGGCAACATACTTGGCTTCGGTGGTGGAGAGAGATATACAATTTTTCTTCTTAGAAGACCAACTTACTAAGGACCTCCCAATAAATTTACAAGCACCGGAGGTTGACTTCCTATCATCTTGATCTCCCGCCCAATCGTAATCCGTGTACCCACATAACGAGAAATGTGCATCCTTGGGGTACCACAATCCAAAGGTTGGGGTATAAGCCAAATATCTAAAGATCCTCTTGACCGGTATATCATGGCTTTCTTTAGGAGCCGCTTGATATCTTGCACACACTCCTACGGCTAGCACTATATCCGGTATGGATGCACAAAGGTAAAGAAGAGATCCAATCATGGAGCGGTATACCTTTTGATCCACATCCTTACCCTTGGGGTTGAGCTCAAGGTGGCATTTGGTTTGCATTGGGGTAGAGGCACCCTTGAGCTCAAGCAACCCGTACTTCTTGAGCATTTCTTGAATGTACTTCGCTTGGTTGATGAACGTTCCTTCCTTAAATTGTTTGATCTCAAATCCGAGGAAGAACTTCATCTCACCCATCAAAGACATCTCAAATCTGTCAGTCATAAGCTTAGAGAATTCTTCGTTAAATGCTTTGTTAGTAGATCCAAATATAATGTCATCCACATATAATTGACAAATGAAAAGCTCTCCATTTACTTTCTTAGTGAAAAGTGTGGGGTCGATTTCCCCAACTTGGAATCCACGGTCTACAAGTAGTTCTCTAAGGTGCTCGACCACACTCGTGGGGCTTGTTTAAGGCCATAGAGTGCCTTATCTAACTTGTAGACATGGTTCGGATATTTGAGGTCTTCAAACCCCGGTGGTTGCTTAACATAAACAAGTTCATTTAGTGGACCATTTAGAAAAAACGGATTTAACGTCCATTTGTTGCAACTTAAAGTTATGATAAGAGGCATAGGCAAGAAGAATACGAATTGACTCAAGTCGAGCCACGGGCGCGTAGGTTTCTCCAAATTCAATGCCTTCAATTTGGGAGTAACCTTGAGCCACCAATCTTGCCTTGTTCCTCACCACCATGCCATGTTCATCTTGCTTGTTCTTGAAAATCCACTTGGTGTCGATAACATTGCGGCAATCTTTGGTTCTTTCCACCAACTTCCACACCTTGTTGCGCTCGAAGTTGTTGAGCTCTTCATGCATAGCATCAAGCCAATCTTTATCTTCAAGAGCTTCATAGACCTTCTTGGGTTCCACCATGGATATGTGAGCTTGATGTTCACTAAAGCTTGCAAGTTGTCTTCGGGTAGAGACCTTGCTTCTCACATCACCAAGCACCTTGTCAAGAGATAGAGCTCTTAATTCTTGTGAGGTGCCAACCCTATTCAAGCGGCGGATCTCGATTTCCCTCCGAGTGGTGGGAGGGATCGCTTGATCATCTTGATCATTCATGTCTCCACCTTGACTGAATTGATGGCCTTGATCAACCATTGGAGTGACGTACATAGGTGGGGGAGAGGGTTGATCTTGGCCTTGCTGCGAGCTGCCACCGGGAATGTCAGCAGGACCGGATATTCCGGGTTCAGTATGAACCGGAAATTCCGGGTCACCGGAATTTCCGACTCCAGACAGATCCGGATATTCCGACCCTCCGGAAATTCCAGGAGCAGCAGGAGGATCTTGTGCTTCTTCTTGGCTGGGCGTGTTGAGCACGATGTTGTTGTTGGGTGTTTCTTGTGTTGGAGTGTCCACCACTTGAGAAGAGTTTGATCCTTGTTGAGCCTCCTCATAATAGACTTCAACGGGGCGGTGGACTCCCAACCCCATCCTTCGGATAGCATCTTGAGGTTGATCATCACCTACAACGGAAACACCACTTTGCTCCACAAGGGAGCCGTCATTCTCCTCGAACACCACACTACAAGTTTCTATGATAATGCGTGAGGCCTTATCATAGACTCTATAAGTATGGGATTCGGAACCGTAGCCCACAAATGTCCCTTCAAGAGACTTAGATTCAAACTTGCCCAAACGAACACCTTTGATGAGATAGAAACACTTACAACCAAAAACTCGGAAGTAAGAGATATTGGGCTTGTTCCCGGTAAGCACTTCATAAGGGGTCTTCGTGAGTCCTTTGCGAAAGAAGAGCCGGTTGGATGAATGGCAAGCGGTGTTGACGGCTTCGGCCCAAAACTTGTGAGGGGACTTGAACTCGGCCATCATCGACCTTGCCATCTCAATAAGAGTGCGATTCTTCCTTTCGGCTACACCATTTTGTTGGGGAGTATAAGCAGCGGAATATTGATGATGAATCCCTTCTTCACTAAGGAACTCGTTCAAGGTGTAGTTCTTGAACTCGGAACCATTGTCACTTCTTATCGCCAAGATAGGGACATTGTGTTGACGTTGAGATTCATTGGAGAAGTCAATGATAGTTTGTTGAGTCTCCACCTTCGACTTGAAGAAGAAAACCCATGTGTATCTTGAATAGTCATCAACAATCACCAAGCAATATTTCTTGCCACCAAGACTAGCTTCCGGAATGGGACCAAAGAGGTCAACATGGAGAAGCTCCAAAACCCTTGTTGAAGAAATGATGGTCTTGCTTGGATGGTGAATGTCATGCATTTTTCCTTCAACACAAGCCCTACACATTCGATCCTTCGAGAAAGAAACATGGTCTTTTAGTCCTAGGATATGGCCACCCTTGTGGAGACTTTGCAAAGTCCTCATGTTGACATGGGCTAGTCGGCGATGCCATAGCCAACCCAAGTCCGCCTTAGTGAATAGGCACATTGTATGGGAAGTGGTGACTCCGGAGAAGTCAACCACATAGAGCCCATTCTCAATGTACCCAACGAAAGACACATTGAGAAACTTGCTCCGCATGAGGATAACCATCTCCTTTTCAAAGACAACGGTATAACCCAAACAAGTTAAAGAATGGACGGAGATCAAGTTGAAACCTAGGGACTCGACAAGCAAAACATTCACAAGTGTGATGTCCGGTGCCACTACCACCTTGCCGAGCCCTATTACCTTAGACTTTGAATTGTCACCATATGTAACGGTCATTTGATCATCATTGGGCTCCAACTCCGTTACAATTTCCTTGCTTCCGGTCATATGACTAGTGCACCCACTATCAATTATCCACTTCGATCCTCCGGAAGCAAGGCCCTACACACAATCAATTTTTTGGTTTCGGTACCCATTTTGCAATGGGTGCCTTTTGGTTAGCAACAAGGGTCTTTGGGACCCAAATAGCATATTCAATGTAACCATCAAAAGGACCAATGTATCTGGCATAGACATCCCCATAATAATCAACATATAAAGCATAATTGGGGTTAGATATGCTCGCAAAGTCATCACGAGTGGGAGTGCCCCTTGTGGCATTTCCACTTGCTATATCATCTTTCTTGACTTGTGCGGGCTTGGTCTTCTTCTTGATCATCTTCTTCTCCTTAGCAACATAGCCTAGACCTTCCTTACCCTTGTGGGGCACTCGCTCATGAAGAGGAGTAGTGAGTGTCCACTTGCCTTTATCAAGGGAGGTCTTGGGCTCGGTTGCCATGGAGGGAACAAACAAGACCCTAACTTTATCCTTGACAACATTTGCATTAGTATTCAAAGGAGTAGAAGTACTAGGTTTCTCAAGAATAGATATCCGAGTTTGGAGTTGATCACGAGACTTGAGGAGACGTTCGTGATCACTTGTCAATACCTTGTGAGTATTTTCAAGTGACACGAAGTCTTTGCAAAGTCTAGCATGAGCAACTACAAGCTCGGACTTTTCATTTTGCACAATTTTACATTTAGCAAAGTAAAGATCACGATCCTTAGTGATCTTAGCAAGTTGCTCCTTGAGGAGAGCATGAGCTTCTTGTGCATCTTCAAGAGAGGATTGGAGGGACACCTTAGTGTGTGCATCCTCTCTCTCAATCTCACCTTTTAATTCAAGCTCATCCTCAAGCTCACCTATACGACTCATAATTGAGCCAAAGTGTTTTTTTTCTTCTCCTTGCAAGTTAGTCATGAATTTATCAAAAGCAATAATTTCTTCCTTGACTTCTAGGCTCATACCATCATCAATTTCATGGGATATGGAGGTAGGGGACAATTTTACCTCGGATGTCTTTGCCATAAGACATCTTGCATTCTTGATGATGGGGCTCTCGCTTGGTGAAGAGAAGAGTGACGGAGGTGTGGACGAAATGGCTAGTGCGGCCACTTGCGTTGGGGTATCCTCCTTATCACTATCTTCATCATCGGTGGGATATTGCTCTTGAGTTACCAAGACAATCTTTTGGTTCTTCTTAAAGTAGGGCTTCTTCATGGGCATGGGCCCCTTGCCCTTCGTCTTGGCCACGAGCCTCCCACCATGATCCTCTCTTCTTTCCCATGGGCAATCTGCAACAAAGTGGCCTTTGTCATCACAATTATAGAAAAGCCTTACCTTGTTGCTTGGCTTTCCTCCATTGGAGGGGAACTTCTTGTCAATCCTCGCTTTGGCCCTTCCGGGGTTCTTCCAAAACGTTCTTGCCGCAAGACCCATGTGTTGAGTAAGAGTACTTGAGAGAGTCTCACTAGATAGCTCGACTTGATCATCATACTCCTCTTCATCCTCTTCTTCAACGGTGGCCTTCAAGGCAATTGAGGCATGCTTGTGCATCCCTATGGCTCTAGCTCTTGCATCTTGTGCAATCTTGGAGGCCACCTTGTACGCGGTCATCTCTTGCATGACTTCATTGGATGTAATCTTCGCGAAGTCATGTCTCCCTTTGAGTGTCTTCAAGTCTGTTTCCTCAAAGGGCAAGAGAGCGGTCACGAACTTCCTCTTGATCCAAGCGTCATCAATGTAGACCGCCCCGAGGTTCTTGAAGGTGTTAGCAACCAACACCAACCTCCCGTACATGTCCTCATGACTTTCTTCATCCAACTTGTAGAACCCTTCCACCTCATTGCATAAGGCATCATACCGGTTCTTCTTCATGCTCTCATTCCCGACGAAGATGTCGGAAAGAGCATTCCAAACTTCTTTGGCGGTGGAGAATTGTTGAATGAGCGGCATGTCCTTCTCTCCAACGGCCATTTGGAGTTGATGAAGAGCAGTGGCGTTGAGTTGGCTATCAACCACCTCTCTTCTTGTCAAGATGGTTGGATCATGGGGCTTGAATCCTTTTTCAATGATGCGCCATAGCTCAATGGAGGCACTACATAGATGAGACTTCATTAGAAATTACCATTGAGAGAAATGAGTAGGTTTGAGCTTAGGAGGATCACTTCTAAAGTTTACATGAGGGTGAGGGATAGGAGGGTTAGGAGAGTAATTATGGTTAACATTATGAAATTCCTCTCCTTTGGGGGTGTAAGAGGAGCTAGGTGATTCATCCTTTTCCGCCTTTCCGGGGGAAGCACTTGGAGGAACATCTTTGGACCAATCCGAAGATAACTCCTTAGAGTTCTCACTATGCTCCTTAGAAGGTGGAGAGGGAGAAGTAGCCTCAGGCTCCTTAGACTTCAAGAGTGTCATGAGCATCTCATTCATCTTGAGGAGTTGGGACTCCAAGGACGATCTCATATCTATAAGATCGGCCATGGTTGCCTCTTTGGCTAACGCCTCCTTCTCCGCCTCTAATTTCTCACGGGGGGCCCTCTCGGCATAGGATTCCGTCATCGTTGCACTTAGGCGGTTAAGCCCTTAAAAGTGAACAAGGCTATGATACCAATTGAACGGGAATCCGACACCTAGAGGGGGGGGGGGGGGGGGGTGAATAGGTGCTCTAACAAATTTTAGGTTTTTTCAAATTTAGGCTCAACACAAAGGTAAATTCTCTAGATATGCAACTATGGTGAATTTACCTAAATGACAACCTAAGAAATAACAAGATAAATAAGCTAACAAGACAAGCAAGTAAAGGAGTAAGGATAAGGGGAACCGAGTGAAGCACGCGGAGACGAAGATGTAATCCCGAGTTCCACCCAAGGGTGTAGGTCTCGTTTGGAGAGGTGTGCGCTATCACAACAGGTTAGCCGCAACGCCACAAAGGCTCACCTTCTTCTCCGATGAACTCAACCACAAAGGTTGCGAGTTCACCTTCCACTATTGATCCCCTTTTAGGGCGGAGATCGAACCCCTTACAAACGCTTGAGGCACGCACCCACAACTTAACTGGGGGCTCTCAAGATGACCACAAAAGGTCAAGGACCACAAAAGGTCAAGGCAACACCAAGATTACAACAATGGTGAACTAGGTTTTCCCACCGGAAACCCTAGCCACGAAATCCCCAAGTGAATGGGGAGGAAATGCAAATCCCTTCGGTGAAGATGTAGATCTGGGCCTTCTCCTCCAATCCTCCAAAGATCAACGAATTTGGGTGGAGGGATTGGGAGATCTTGACGAAGGAGATATGCCCTAGAGGCAATTAATAAAGTGTATTCTTTATCATATCTCGTTTGTTCATAGTATGTTTTTGTGTCATGCTAGAACCGTATTAAGCGGAAACATTAATGCGGGTGTGATACGTAAACAACCAGGTCCCTAGTAGCCTCTACTAAGACTAGTTTCGTTGCGCGATTGATGATCGAGGTTTCCCGGTCATGGGGCATGGCGCCGGTCGGCAATGAGAGTCATATCTCTGGAGAGCGATGTGATGGACATACCCAGTTTTGGAGAACATAGTCATTACACCTTTGACCGTGAGATCAACTCTTATCGATATTCCCCGAAGATACTTTGATTGCACCAAACATCGTATCTTATTTAGTATGACAATAACGGTGATACTTTTGGGTATTGGAAAGGAGTATTGAGACGAGGGGTCAAGAGCGGGATTTGCCAGTCCGCGTAGCAGGATAGATACTCTCGGGCCCACTCGGTGAGATCATGTCTAATGAGCTTGCAAGCATGTGACTAGGTCACGGAGACATGAGATCATGAACGAGTAGAAGATGGCATCGTCGGTAACGAGGTCGGGATTAGGTATGGAGATATCTATGGAGCGACACTCGGACGTGCTAAGTATCGCTTTGGCAAAAGGTCTAAGACTTCACGTTCAGGTTTGATAGATGAAAGTCATTCGTTATATCTCAGGGATTAATTCAGGGGGTCCAGGCCTACGAGTCAGTCATTGATCATTGAGGAGTCTTGATCATACCTGATATTATATCGAACCGCTAGGGTAACACACTTAAGGGGTTTCGACAAGACAACCGGAAAGGAAGGAGATCACCGGGACAGTCCCGAGAGAGGTCCGATGGAGATCGGGCAGCGCCGAAAGAGTTTTCAGAGCTAGGAAATATTTTATATATTATGTTTGATATTAATTACTGTTATTAATATGCAAATATGATTTTATATATTTATTTTCGAATTTATTAAGGCAGATTTCCCTAAATGGGCCTTCCGGACGAAAGAAGGCCCAAGAGGGGGGAAACCCCCTTGGGGAATTCGGTGGGAGCCTAGGGGCCGGCCTAGGTGGGCCACAAGGGGCCCACCAGGGTGGCCGGCGCACCCCCTTGGCCGAACCAGCCATGTGGGAATAGTCCCACATGGCCTGGCTGGCAAGGTTGGCTCCCCTTGGGAGCCTATATAAGAAGGGGCACCCCCAGCCTTTTAATACACCAATTAATTCCTGATTTCTCTCTCGATCTCGTGGTTCCCAAGTCGGAGCCGCGCCGAGCAAGAGGAGTCGGGGATCTCCTCCACCATAGCCCGCTGCCGCGCTGCTGGTGTTCCGGTCCAAGTCTTCTGCTGCTCGTCCTGGACTGGGGCTTCGGAGGCGTCGTCTCCACCGTACGTGTGCGACTCCCTGCGAGGTGCTGCGCTAGCGGTACTCGGAGGCCTGCTTCCTCTACACGACCCTGAGGTCGGCTTCGTCGGTCTTCATCGACAACGTTTGTGCGGGAACGTAATCCCCGCTTTCGGTCTACAAGGGTATGTATTCCGATCTCCGTTCGTACTACTATATCTGCATAGAATAGATCTTGGCTAGTTTAAGGATATCGTTGCTAGGAAAATTATTGTTTTCTGCCCACGATCCCCTTCAGTGGTATCAGAGCCGATCTATCGTAAGATATAGCTGTACGCTGTTAGAACCCGTGCTCTGCACGGGGGCACCGTTCCTGTTATTTGCTACCCTCTAGCGTGCACTTGCAAATTCCAGCGGCATTGAGTTGATGAAGCGGCCCGGACCGACTTTACGCGTACGCTTACGCGAGACTGGTTCCACTACTGACATACGGCTTGTACCGTATCTGTGGCTGGCGGGTGACAGTTTCTCTCTCTCTAGTTGGTCTTCGCATTTTCAATGGAGGGCCCGAAAGGGATGCTTAAACATGCAATTATTGGATCGTTGTTGTGGTCATAAGATTCGTAGGTATGAAGCGGTTCTATTTACGAAAGCCCCAAGCCACGTAAAATATGCAAAAGATAAAGTAGAAGCGTCTAACTTTATTTTGCAGGGGCTATGTGATATGGTCAAGGTAGGTTTATTAAATTGTTTATAAACTGTGGGCGCCAAGAAGACAATGGCGCGATGGACTATATCACATTGCATTACATTTGATGTTTTGTGTGCATCTTATTTTGTGTGTGATTGTGTGTTACACGGCGGTGGTTGAATAAGATGATCCCTTCAAAATACCACTAGTGTTCTCCCTCCAACGCGCACCACCAATAAAGTTCTACGTTATGAGGCAGGCCGTGATGATCGGGTGTCAGACATATCTTCGTTCGCATACGGTGGGTGTAAGCCATGTTGCACAAGCGTCAGCGTGGAGGTCTTTGGTGGCGAGCCTAGCATACTCAGAAGTATGGCCTCGGAACAGGAAGGCCGAAAGGCCGAGCATGAGTCACAAAATTGGTGTGACGGACGATTTTGTCTACTCTTGAAGTTGTGCCGCCGGCTTTGATGATGAGGGGTGGTGCAATGGATGGGGGTCGTGTAATCGCTCAAACGACCAGGAGGGATGTTCGTTTGAGTGGGAGTTATGTTAGTTATTTTCTAAAATACTATAACTCAAAACTATTATGAACAAAGTCTTATGTTGTTGCAAATTCCATTGTAGATGTCTCACCCCTCCTTTAACCTGAACCTGTTCATTGAGAAAGAGAAGCTTAAGACCGATGGGTCTAACTTCGTGTCCTGGTTCCGCGATCTGAAGTCCATCCTTGAAACCCACAAGGTGGTCTACATCCTTGATTCCCCCTTAGGTGATCTTCCCAGCTCCTCCCCGGAAATCGAAAGGATTGTCCATGGGGTGAAAGCGGAGATTTCTTCTTATGTCCAGAGTGGCATGCTCTTTGCCATGGAGTCTGACCTGCAAAACCGCTTCATGAACAAGGGTGCTTATGAAATAATCACTGAACTCATGGTTGTTTTTGCACGACAAGTCAAGGCTGAGATATACGAGGCAACTGTGCTTCTCTTCTCAGCCCAGATGGAAGAGCACGGCAATATCAGTGAGCACTTGGCCAAGTTGTTTGGCTGCGCTCGACTTCTGAGCGATCTGGGAAGTGTGATCCCAGAAGAATTGGTGATTGATAGGGCGCTGATTTCTCTGCCCCCTAGCTATAAGGTCGCCATAGTGGACTACGGCATGAAAGGGACGTCAAAACCCCTGTCGGAAATCCTGAAGATGCTCGAAGTGGCCGAATTAGAAATCAAGCTGAAGAAGATGGAGGTAACCATCGGATCACCTAAGCGCAACTGCCCCAAGTATCTGGAGGATAGGAAGTCTGGCAAGACGGTCGACAAAGAGAAAGGTATATTTGATATACATGTTATAGATGTGTACCTTACATCCGCCCGGAGCAACACGTGGGTATTTGATACTGGTTCTGTTGCTCATATATGTAACTCTCAGGAGGAGTTACGGAATAGAAGGCGGCTGGCGAAGGATGAGGTGACGATGCGCGTCGGCAACGGATCGAGAGTCGACGTAGTGGCTGTCGGCACGCTCCCTCTGCATCTACCATCGGGATTAGTTTTGGTTTTAAATAAATGTTATTTTGTGCCATCCTTGAGTATAAACATTATAAGTGGGTCTTGCCTGTTACAAGACGGTTATTCATTTAAATCAGTGTCAAGCAATTGTGCTATTTATATGAATGATATCTTTTATGTTGATGCTCCCGAGAGTAATGGTTTATTCTTGTTGAATCTCGATCGTAGTACTCACATCCATAACATAGAGGCCAAACGAATTAAGTGTAGTGACGATACCGCCATGTTTTTGTGGCATTGCCGTCTTGGTCATATTGGTATAAAGCGCATGAAGCGACTCCACTCCGATGGACTCTTGGACTCGTTGGATTTCGGATCCCTCGATACATGTGAACCATGCCTCATGGGCAAAATGACCAGGACACCGTTCAAAGGTTTCGTTGAACGGGCGTCGGATTTGTTGGGGATCATACATACAGACGTATGTGGACCAATGAGCGTTTCGACACGCAATGGTTATCGTTACTTCGTCACCTTCACTGATGACTTGAGTAGATACGGTTATATCTACTTGATGAAACACAAGTCTGAAACGTTTGAAAAGTTCAAAGAATTCCAGAGTGAAGTTGAGAATCAGCTTAATAGAAAAATCAAGCATCTCCGGTCCGATCGCGGTGGAGAGTACTTGAGTTTTGAGTTTGGCACACATCTGAAGAGTTGTGGCATAGTGCCCCAACTTACGCCCGCCGGAACACCACAGCGTAACGGTGTGTCCGAGCGACGTAATCGTACTCTACTGGATAGTGTCCGATCTATGATGTCTCTTACCGATCTACCAGTGTCCTTCTGGGGTTATGCGTTAGAAACAGCCGCATTCATTTTAAATAGGGCTCCGTCCAAGTCCGTTGAAACGACGCCGTATGAATTATGGTATGGCCATAAGCCTAAGTTATCGTTTCTGAAGGTTTGGGGTTGTGAGGCGTACGTTAAGAAACTACAGCCCGACAAACTCGAACCGAAGTCGGAGAAAGTCGTCTTTGTAGGATATCCGCAGGAAACCGTTGGGTACACCTTCTACAACCAAGCTGAGGGCAAAACTTTTGTCGCGAAGACCGGTGCCTTTCTAGAGAAGGAATTTCTCGCGAAAGGAGTAAGTGGGAGGAAGGTAGACCTCGATGAAATCGTTGATCCTGAACTCGAGATTCCGAGTGGCGCAACGGAAGCAATTCCGGAAACGTCCTCCGTGGAAGGAGTGGGAGAAACTGTCGAGGAAGATGCTCTACCTCGTAGGTCTGGTAGATCTCGGATCCCACCAGAATGGTATGGCAACATGGTTTGCACCGTCATGCTAGTCGAGCAAGACGAACCTACGAACTACACGGGGGCGATGGAGAGTCTAGAGTCCGAGAAATGGCTTGAAGCCATGAAATCCGAAATAGGATCCATGTATGATAACCAAGTGTGGACCTTGGTGGATATTCCCGAAGGGCGCAAGGCCGTCGAGAATAAGTGGATCTTTAAGAAGAAGACTGATGCTGATGGTAATGTGACCGTCTATAAAGCTCGGCTTGTCGCAAAGGGTTTCCGACAAGTTAATGGAATTGACTACGATGAAACCTTTTCACCGGTAGCGATGCTCAAGTCTATTCGGATTTTGTTAGCGGTAGCTGCCTACTATGATTATGAAATCTGGCAGATGGACGTCAAAACGGCCTTCCTGAATGGAAACATTGAGGAAGAGTTGTACATGGTACAGCCGGAAGGTTTTGTCGATCCAGGAAGTGCTAACAAGGTGTGCAAGCTTCAGCGATCCATCTATGGATTGAAGCAGGCATCTCGGAGCTGGAATCTTCGCTTTGATGAGGTAATCAAAGGTTTTGGATTTATCCAGAATGTGGAAGAGACTTGTATTTACAAGAAAATGAGTGGGAGCTCGGTTGTGTTCTTAGCACTGTATGTTGACGACATATTGCTAATAGGGAATGATGTGGAACTTCTGAATAGCGTGAAGGAATATTTAAACAGTAAGTTTTCCATGAAGGACTTAGGAGAAGCTGCGTATGTTTTAGGCATAAAGATCTACCGTGATAGATCAAGGCGCCTATTAGCACTTAGTCAGAGTACTTATCTTGATAAAATATTGAAGCGTTTTCATATGGAGAAGGCAAAGAAGGGTTCTCTGCCGGTTATCAAGAATAAGGTATTGCGTAAGGCGCAGTGTCCGGTAACGGAACTGGGTAAGGCCGAAATGACGAAACATCCTTATGCTTCAGCCATAGGATCGATCATGTATGCAATGTTGAGTACTAGACCAGATGTGGCATTAGCTCTAAGTTTGACAAGCCGGTTCCAGAGTAATCCTGGAATGCCGCATTGGATAGCTGTTAAGAGCATTCTTAAGTATCTCAATAAGACAAGGAAATGTTCCTTGTGTATGGTGGCTGCGATGAGGAACTTGGCGTAACGGGTTACGTAGATGCAAGTTTCTGCTCAGACCCCGATGACTGTAAGTCACAGACAGGTTACGTGTTCAAGGTGAATGGAGGCGCCGTGTGCTGGAGAAGTGGGAAGCAACCCATAGTCGCACAATCTACAATGGAGTCGGAGTACCTTGCTGCCTGCGAGGCCGCGAATGAAGCTGTGTGGCTGAGGAAGTTCGTCATCGAACTTGGAGTGTTCCCGAGCGTGCAAGACCCCGTGGTCCTCTTCTGCGACAATACGGGTGCCATTGCGAACGCCAAGGAGCCAAGGACTCACTCCACCGCCAAACACATTCTCCGACGCTTCCACGTGATACGTCAGCACGTACGAGAAGGCGATGTGAAGATTTGCAAAGTGCATACGGATCTGAATGTGGCAGATCCGCTGACGAAGCCTCTTCCGCTTGATAAGCATGAACAACACCAGTTAGCTATGGGTGTTAGGCTTTTACCAAGTTGTAATCTAGATTAAATTGTACTCTAGTGCAAGTGGGAGACTGAAGGAGATGCCCTAGAGGCAATTAATAAAGTGTACTCTTTATCATATCTCGTTTGTTCATAGTATGTTTTTGTGTCATGCTAGAACCGTATTAAGCGGAAACATTAATGCGGGTGTGATACGTAAACAACCAGGTCCCTAGTAGCCTCTACTAAGACTAGTTTCGTTGCGCGATTGATGATCGAGGTTTCCCGGTCATGGGGCATGGCGCCGGTCGGCAATGAGAGTCATATCGCTGGAGAGCGATGTGATGGACATACCCAGTTTTGGAGAACATAGTCATTACACCTTTGACCGTGAGATCAACTCTTATCGATATTCCCCGAAGATACTTTGATTGCACCAAACGTCGTATCTTATTTAGTATGACAATAACGGTGATACTTTTGGGTATTGGAAAGGAGTATTGAGACGAGGGGTCAAGAGCGGGATTTGCCAGTCCGCGTAGCAGGATAGATACTCTCGGGCCCACTCGGTGAGATCATGTCTAATGAGCTTGCAAGCATGTGACTAGGTCACGGAGACATGAGATCATGAACGAGTAGAAGATGGCATCGTCGGTAACGAGGTCGGGATTAGGTATGGAGATATCTATGGAGCGACACTCGGACGTGCTAAGTATCGCTTTGGCAAAAGGTCTAAGACTTCACGTTCAGGTTTGATAGATGAAAGTCATTCGTTATATCTCAGGGATTAATTCAGGGGGTCCAGGCCTACGAGTTAGTCGTTGATAATTGAGGAGTCTTGATCATACCTGATATTATATCGAACCGCTAGGGTAACACACTTAAGGGGTTTCGACAAGACAACCGGAAAGGAAGGAGATCACCGGGACAGTCCCGAGAGAGGTCCGATGGAGATCGGGCAGCGCCAAATTTCTTCAAGTTTCTGAGGGTTGCCCGGAAATTCCGAGTCAGTGAAATTTTCGAGCAGATTTTCCGGTTGGAGTCAGAACGTCTTCCTCTCCTTTCCTTAGCCAAATTCTGGAGTGGTTTTCTCGGTGACTCGGAATTTCCGAGCTGATGAAATTTTCGAGTTGATTTTCCGGTTGAAGTCAGAACCACTTTCTCTTCTTTCCTTAGCCAAATCTGGAGTGGTTTTCTGGGTGACTCGGAAATTCCGAGTCAATGAAATTTCCGAGTTGATTTTCCGGTTCGAGTCAAAACCACTTCCGAACTTTTCCTTAGCCACTTTTCTGGTAGAAATAGGAGACCCGGAATTTCCGATCCTGGAAATTTCCGGCTCCAATATTCCGGTTCTGGGGAGAATTCCAGAAACTCTTTTTCTTTACATTTTGGCTTTGGAGTATGTGATATGCAACTCACACAAACTGAAATACTTAGCAATAGGATTAGTACATCATTGATATTGTTGACTAACACTCAAAACACTAGGGTTTAAGAAATGTTCTTTCACGACGGCCTCCAAGAAATGTTCGAGGTTGGCGTCGGTGACGGCCAACCCGTCGTTCACCTTTTCAGCCGCGGCGGCGCGATCGCGTGAAGAAGATCTGGATTTGCGGGACTGCATGGCGAACCGTAGGCTGCGACGAGAAGGGATTTTACTTCCAGATCGGGATGATCCACTAACCTCTCCGTCGGTTTCTTGGGTGTGAAGGAAAGATTCAGATCGAGCGTTTGTTTGGGAGGGAGGGAAGCAGACCAGGACTGCTCTGATACCACCGTGTCAGGTATTGGGATAGCCTAACATCTGATACAAAGAAGGAGGAAGGAGTTGGAGCTTCAGTGCTCAGATCTGATACAAGAGGAAAAATAGGAAAGCGTAAAGGAAGAACAGGAAAGACAAAACTAGGGTTTATATTATGCGTGTCCTCCCAACCTCCCACTTCTGCCCTTTTATATCGAAAGAGCGGGACCACGCAGTTAACGTTAAGTATCATTACAGACTTAAGCGCGATTAGCACGGGAAAGTAAAACAGGTAATGATCTTCAAAAAGGGGCACATCGCAGCCGTTAGATCTTGGCGATGAACCGGTATCTGTGTATCTGGGCCGCACGCTGTTGTCGGGCGGCCTGTAGGTCATATGTCTCTTGTCGTCTGAACTGAAGAATGTCGATGATCCTGACACGTCGGGTCGGCGGATCCTGAGTGGAGGGCAGAAGCACCCAGCGGCGGCGGAGCCTTATTCTAAAAAAAGGCGGCGACGGAGCCCGCCCGAGAGAGAGGCGAGGAGCCCTGCTTACTTCTCATCCTGTCCTCCTTCCTCCGGTAGCTCCTCGTTTTCTCCCGGCCTGCCTGCTCTCTCACGAAAAGCCCAAGAAATCAAAGTTGCCTCTTGAGACCCCCAATCTCACCTTGCCGCGTTTTGCCTGTCAATTTGGATCACGCGGCGGCGGCAGCCATGCAAACGTCGGGATCCACTCTTCCAGCGTCGTTCCGGGACCGCACCGTCGAGTTTCGCTCCGCCGTCGACAGTGCGCGCCGCCACGCCGCCGCCCCATCGTCCAGCGGCGGCGGAGCGCCCCTCGACGGCGCATGCGCGTCGGTGCAGTCCGAGTTCAACCGCCGCGCGTCCAAGATCGGGATCGGGATCCACCAGACCTCCACCAAGCTCGCTCGCGTCGCACAATTGACGAAGAGGACATCGTCTGTTTTCGACGACCTGACCTTGGAGATACAGTAGTTGGCCGCAGGCGTTACCAAGGATATTGGTGCTTTGAACGATGTTGTCATGGACCTTCAACAAGTTCTATGCAATTCATCACAGGATGAGAGGAGCGGTAATAATAATCCTTGGTCCTAAGGATGAAAAAGATCACTCCACCATTGCTGTGGACAGCCTTAACAGGCGCCTCATGGACGCAACGAAGGAATTCAAACAAGTTCTGACCGTGCGGACAGAGAGCTTGAAGGTTTTTTTAGCTACAAGGCCCTTTATTGCGCGGCTTTGAAATTAACAAGGCCACTAGGTTCGCCAACACGATACACGCTGCAGCATACAGCTTAGCCAAAGGAAAACCGACACACGACTGCGGCATACAGCTTAGCCAAGAGAAAAAGCGACAAAGTTCTAGGGCATACGGCTTAGCCAAAGTAAAACAAGCTAGCGAATCGAACTAGCCACGCCGGCCTGGAGAGGTAAGAGGTTCTCCGCGTGGATTCTCCTGAGTGCCGCGTAGAGGGTAGACACCGCCTCCCTATCCACCGGCAAGAGAGCGGGGGACCAAGCCTGTAAGAAGATCAAGGTTTTAAAGATAATGTCAGCCGGTTTCCTGATGAATTTCGCCTCAATGGCACCTTTATTCCGAATCTGCCAAAGTGCCCAAGATTGGGCAGAGAACAAGAACCAAGCAAGACGTTTAAGAGCCGTTGGGGTGGAAGCAAGGATTGCAAAAAACTGAGCGACATTGGCGGGGCACCAGGGCCTCCCAACGACCTGGCGAAGCACGCTCCACGCAAATGCCGCAGGCGAACAAGCAAAGAAAATATGGGAGGCATCCTCCTCCAAACCACAAATCACGCAATTCCCGTCTGAGGGTCCGTGTCTGGTTGCAAGATGGATACCCAAGGTAGTCTATCCAGAATTAGTTGCCAAGTGAAGATTTTGATTTTTAGCGGGAGCTTGGTTTCCAGACTTATTGAAATTGAACGACCGAGGCTCCCTGCGAAAGCTTCTTGTACATCGAGTTAACTGAGAACTGGCCAGATTGTTCCAGCGACCAAGACATCGTATCATGGTCAGCTGACAGGGTAGTATTGGCAATGATCTCCATCAGCTCGTCCCACTGCCGGGCCCCTACCACATCCAGCGAGCGTCTGATGCGACAGCCTAGAGTCACTACCTGCTGAACCGAAGCTCGTGGCTCCTTGCAAATGCTAAAGATAGTAGGAAACCGAAGGCGAAGGGGGCCCTCCCCCGTCCACTCTGGACATGGTGCATAGCGCCCAGCTTGACCAAATCTTTAATTTTGTGCAAGCTCAACCAAAACTACGAGCCCCCACGGCTGGAGCAAGAGAAAATGTCTCCAGTACGAGTGTACTTATTTCTGATGATCGTCGCCCAGATCGAGTCATCCAAGAGGTAAAGCTTCCAGATCCATTTTAGAAGAAACGCCTTATTCATGAGTTTGGAGTTAATGAGACCTAGCCCACCGCAGTCTTTGGGCCTACAAACTGCAGGCCAGTTAACCGTGTGGTACTTTCTGTTTGGGCCCGATCCCTCCCAGAAGAAACGACCTCTATGAGAGTCCATTTGGTCGTGCACTCCATCTTGGAGCAAGAAAAGGCCCATGGCAAACATCGCGATACTGGAAAGGCAGGAGTTGGAAAGGATGAACCGTCCTCCCGAGGACAGGAATCTTCCAAGCCAAGGTTCCACTCTTGCTGCGATTTTCTGAATGAGGAAGAACCACTGCTCGATGGTCACTTTTTTGTTTGAGATTGGCAGCCCCAGGTAAATGAACGGGAAGTGCCCTAGCTTGCAGTTGAGCCGCTGGGCAATGCTCAACTGAATCTCCTCCTCGGCCTCCAAAATGAATACCTCACTCTTATGATAGTTTATTTTCAGCCCGGACATGTCTTCGACACATGAGCAAGAATTTGAGCTTGGCAATGGCTGCGTCGTTAATTTGGATCAGAATTATTGTGTCATCCACATACTGGAGATGGGTGACCTCCCCCTCCCCCCCCCCCCCCCCCGGGATCAAGTGCGGGACCACTCCCTGAATGTGGCCCGCATAGTGGGCAGCGGAGAGCATTGCCGAGAGAGCTTCCGCAATAAAGTTGAAGAGAAAGGGGGGGAGAGAGGGTCGCCCTGGCGCACCCCTCTCTTGTTCCGGAAGAAAGGGCCCATTTCCCCGTTGATCGAGATCGCAGTCTGGCCTCCCGAGACCAGCTGGGAGATGCAGTGAATAAAGCCGGCGTCAAAACCCTTGCGACGGAGGACTTCAGCCAGAAAGTCCCAGATCACTCTATCATAAGCTTTTTCGAAATCTAGCTTCAACAAGATGCCCTCTGACTTCTGCTTTTTCAATTCGTGAACTATCTCGTGAAGAGCCAGCACACCGTCTACGATGAACCTCCCCCGAATAAAGGCAATCTGGTTGGGGCTGAGGATCCTATGCGCAATGGGGTCTAAACGTGAGGCGAAGGCCTTGGAGACAATTTTGAAGATCACGTTGATCAGCGCAATTGGGCGAAATTGGGAAATCTGGTCCGCTCCCGGGACTTTAGGAATGAGGGATAGCACCCCAAAATTAAGACGAGAGATATCAATCCTCCCTAGGATGAAATCGTTGAGAATCTGTAGGAACCCATGTTTAACCAGCTTCCAGCACTTCTAAAAAAACGGGACAGGAAACCCATACGGCCCCAGGGCCGTGTCAGATTTCATCTCCGAAACCAGTTTGTCAAGTTCCTCTGCCGAAAAAGTTCGGGCCAGCCCTTCGTTGTCCGCAGCGTAAGCCTGGTGGGCAACACCCCATGTGTGAGCCGCCAGGCCGCACTACCTAGTGGTGTCCGTGCCGAGAAGCTCGCGGTAAAAGCCATAAATGTGTTCTTGAAGCTCCGTTTTGCCTGAGATGGGGCCGTTCTCCGAAACTAAAGAAGAAATATTGCACCTCCGGAGTTTTCCATTAGCGACCGCATGGAAGTAAGATGTGTTAGCGTCCCCCTGGAGCGCCCACCGGATACGCCCCCTTTGGTGCAAGTACTCCTCTTCCACCCTATAGACTTTAAGAAGTTGATCTTCCAAGTGAAATCTGAAGGCCCACCCCTCGTCCTCCAAGGCAGCTACATCTGCCCTAGAATCAATGGCTTGGATACCCCTAAGCAAATCAGCCTTTGTGATCCTGGACTGCCGGCCAAGGTTGCGGCTCCAGCCCCGCAGGTATTGTCTAAGACCGGCTGACATGGATGTCCACCAATCCACACAGTCCCGAGATCTAGCGTGTCTCGCCAATAGCTCCCAAGCGACCTCCAAGGTGCCAGTGAATTCACGCAGCTCAAACTAGCCCGTCTCGAAGAAGAACCTATTACTTCTGATAGGGGGGCCCTCCCCCGTATCAAAAATCAGTGGCGTATGATCTGAGCCCAGGCTAGTTTCCGCAACGAGCGAGCAAAGTGGGAAAACCCCTTCCAGACTAGAAGAGATGAAGACCCTGTCAAGAACGCAGCTGACCGGATTGGACCGTCTGTTTGACCAAGTGTACCGCGCACCCGAGCGGGGGACTTTGATCATGTTCCAGTTAGCAATGTGCGCATTGAAGAGGTTTACCCTTGGCCAGTTAATTCTATCGTTGTTCTTATCCTCGCTGCCCCGGATGAGATTAAAGTCGCCACCCATGATCGTGGGGTGGGCTAGAGTGGCGATCTTGCTTGAAATTTCCCCAAGGAAGGCTGCCGAGTTGTCGTGGTTTGCAGGCCCATAGATCCCCAAGAGTTCTAGCCTGCGGTTGGACTGGCAATGAATTACCGAAAGACGGATAAACCATTGACCCCTGTCAATTTGGCCAACTTCAAACATACTATCTCTCACCCCCATGATAATGCCTCCTGAGTGCCCAGACGAAGGCAGCCAACACCAGAAAAATTTCTCTCCTGACTCCAGCCCATGGAGCTCTAGGTCTGAGAAATCATGTTTAATTGTTTCTTGAAGGCACACCACATCAATTTTTTTGTTGCGGAGCGACTCTTTGAGCAGGGTTCGGCCGCCCCGAACCCCGAACCCGCGGATGTTTAGGAAGGCACAACGCATTAAGAAACAGGCCCTTTCGCCCGTGCTTGGCGGGTGTAAGGCTTACGAGCATTTGGTGGCGGTTGATATTTCTTTCGGGGCCTCCTAGAGGGGCCAGCGAAGCTGACCTCCAAGAAAGTGTTGTCGACTTCCACTTGCGCCCCTTGCGCCGAAACGAAGTTAGTCGTGGCCCCTGCCACAACCTCCGCTTGCTGGTTCATCTTCTATGTTTTCTTTTCCTCCGCCAAGTTGGCCTCAGCCTTAGCCCTAGCTAGGGCAAGTTCATCCTGAGCAACCTCTCGAGCCCGAAAAACCGATAAAATGGCCGCAGGGGGGCCTGCGGCCGCATAAAAAAGAATAGAGCGATCTTTGGCAACCGAAAGCAGTTGGTCGTTGGAAAAGGCGTCAAGAACAGTAAAGTCGGAGAGGGATAGAGTACCTGCGCCGCCTTTTTTCTCCTTCGTGCGTTGGATGGCTCTCTCTAGGACGGGTCCCTCGGTGCGTCCACCCCCACATGCGCTCTTGAGCTGGGCGGAGGCCGGAGAAGCTTGGACCGCTTTGGTGCGCGGCGCCCGAGTGACTGCCGCCGCCAGAGGCGTGACCGCACCCTTGTCTTGAAGCTCGATGCCGGGCCTGCGCGCGCCACCCGACTCGGCCGTGAAGTCCAGAACCATGTGCGCAAGGCTGAGCGAGGTCCTAAGGGATGGGCGGTCTGCATTAGCTTTGCTCCTGCGTTCCCTCGCAATTGCTTCTTTGCGCTTCGCTTCTGAGCTGTTTTTCTCCGGGGTGCAGAACGAGGGCCCTCCCTCAGCAAAATTTGTGTTCACAGATGGGGACGCATGGGGTGTCGTCACAGTTGCAGTGGTGATAGATGGTTCCTGAACCTGAACCTCAGCTTCTTTGGGGGGGGGGGGGGGGGAGCACGACGGTAGGGTTCGGTGCCTCACTGAAGGCCTCCTTGTTCTTCTGACTTTTGGGAGGGGCCGCGGAGTCCTCAGGCATTCTTGTGCCCAGAAAAGAGCCATATTGGTTAATGCGAGGAGATTCGAGGGTGGGTCTGACAAGAGGTGGAGCTGAGGCAGATTTGAGGCCACCTGCCTTCCCGCGATCTCTGAGTTTAGTGCCATCGGCTTTCTCCCGCGAGCCGTGCACACCACGACGCCCATCCCAGTCTTTAGCATCTTTCTCCTCCTCTGAGTCGAGCAGCTCGTCATCTTCATCTTCCTTGTCTTTCCCTTTTCCATTGCTTGGAGGGGGAGGGGATGGGGGTAGAAGTGAGTCTGTAGGCGCCCTCGCCCTAGGCATCTCTCTTTCAACCGAGACCAAGAAGCTCTGACCAATGACAAAGAGGAGGATGGATTCCACTGGCTTTGCGTCCGCGCGGATGCCAAACTTCCATCGGGCGTCCCACCGGACGCGAAGCCACCATCAGCTTGGAGTAAGATCTGTAGGTAGGTGGGACACCCCGAAGTCTCATCTAGACTTCCTCTAGCGACGTGGAGGCTTTCTCGTCAGTGGAGCCCTCCATCACTAGCGCACGCGCTTTGGAGAAAGGTAGGCGGAGGCCCCCGCCCCGAATTGCCATGCGAAGGTGCCCGGCTGAAGGGAAGATCATAGTGAAATCTGAGTCGCGATGCTTCTTTACTTGCCACTCCCAGCTTTCGTCCACCAAGTCTTTAAATTCTGCTTCAATCTCTGCCGCCGACAGGATGGCTCCATCCACATACAACGTAGCCGCATTGGGTATTTCTTTATCTAAGTCCTCCTCTGGGATTTCAAGACACATGAACCCAATGCCATCTGCCCCGAACCCCGCCCAGTAGGGTTCGTGCCGGTTGCCGACCACCGTACACATTGCTAGAAAGTGACCTTTGGTCTTGCATTTGACACAATACGACTCCTCAGTGCAGTCCACTTGCATGTGTCCGGGTTGGCCGCATTTGTAGCAGGTTAATTTTGACAAGTCCGGTGGTGGCGGGAGCACCCCTGATCCCTGACCAAGTCTGGCTCCCCCGGCCGAAGAAGAAGGTGCGGCAAGGTTGGATGAGGATGAAGGGGCACCACGCTTGGGAGGGGCACGTGGGGGGCCCCCGCCCCCCGTCCAAACTCTAGACCATGCGGCAAGGGTGCGCCGGATCTGGCGGCCCAGCGTCGATCTTCCTCCTCCCGGGGTGCACGGCGTCGGTCTTCCTCGTCGCGGGCAGCGCGGTGACGCTCCTCATCAGCCCGAGCTCGGCGAGGGGAGAGGTCCCTCATCCGTTTGTCTTGTTGACGTCGGTGCTCCAGGTACTCCTGGTCAAGGCGCGTGAGGAGTTCCCGATGGTCCCCACCGCCCGAGTACTCGTCAAAGCTCCTCTTGCTGCGGCGGTCGTCCTCCCGGAGCGGCATCACAGCAAGGCTGGGGAGGGGGTTGGAGGTTGAGGGTGGCAGGAGGATTTTGACTCGAGAGATATTGCGGCGGACGTCTCTTGGCGGCGCCAGAAACCCTAACTTATTGTCTAGGGTTAGGGCAGGCACCCAACGCCACAGATAAGTACCCCCAGAGATGGGCCTTGTTGGGCTATGAACACAGGTTGGGAGAGGCCCACACCCCAGGGGTTTTTCTGGCGACGTCTGGGCGAAACATGAGTCCAAACTGGGCCGGACCCGAGGCCCCACCTGCGGGCCCAACCAACTAGCATTGTCGTCCTCGCTTGTCAGCAGACCCGCGCCGCCAGGAAACCCTAGCAAGGTTGGCGGCGGCAAGACCACGGCTGCACAGCGCCCTCGCTGCTCCGGGAACGAAACCTCGAGGGCTCCCATGCGGAAGAACGCCCATGCGCTCGTCTGCTGGGAGGGCGGCGTTGGAGTTGAAGAGGACCGGAGCGGGGGGAAGTTGAGCACACACCAAGACGGCGGTGGCGGCGGCGCACCACCCACCTCCATCGTTGGCAGCGAGGAAGCCCCCAGGCTCCGATCTTCAGGTTGGACGGCGTCGGACTTTGGGCAACCCATTGCCGCGAGTATGACGTCACCCAGCGCCCGCAGCGGCAAACACGAGACCGGCGACGGCGGCTTGTTGGCGTCTGAGACAAGGGAGCGGCCGTCCTAGTCGGGGTCGAGGTCTGCAAGCAGGGAGAAGGCACCCCCGGCCTTCCCGAAATCCAGCGAGGGCTTGGGCGCGGCGCGCATCCTAGCGCGGCGTGGCGGCGGCCGACAAGGGAATCGCCACTTCAATATATCTGGCCAAACGGGCGGCCCGGCACGGCACGTCCCGTGCCGGCCTCGGCACGACCCACGAGCGGCACGACTGCATTCGTGCCGTGCCGGGCCGGCCCACGTGCTGCGATGGGCCTCCGGGCACGATCACGCCGGCACGCGGGCGGCACGGTCGGCCTACGAGATGGCACACCGGAAAAAAATTAAAAAAATTAAAAAACTTAAAATAAATTAAAAAAGGGGGGCAAAGGTGACATGATTTTGAAAACTTTTATTAAGCTGGCAAGCCACCTCATTAAAACCTTCCAGTCCCGTGCGGTACCCTGGAAGGAAAAGAGTGCTTCTGGAACTTGCTACTTTCCAACTAATTATTCATATTACAGACGATTATGGAACTCTTCTTGCCGCCACAAGTCGGTGCCTGTTGAGGTGACGCTCCAAGTGACCGGTACCATTTCTCGGGGCGGCGCCGAGGATCATGTTGCACTCCGGCCACTTGCACAGCGCTTGGTGTCTCACCGTGCCATCTTCGAGTGTCACAAGAGGATACTCGAAATGACGCTCTGTCCACACCGGTGAGATTCGCCGCTGCCTTTCCGGCTCTGGTACCGGGATACTACCACCATAAGGATGTGGGTGGGGAGGTGGATGCTCCATAGGATGAGAAGTGTGAAATGAGAAATGTGGGATGAGTGTGAGACTGTGAGAGGATACAAGTGTGTGATGAGTGTGAGAGTAGAAGTATGAGTTATGAGGTGTATTTATAGCACGAAGATAGAAGTGTGCCATGTCCATACATACCTAGCAGGATAAATGTGTCTTGTGTGCCTAGCATGCCCACGTGCCTAGCATGCCCAGCAGGAAAAAGAGTGATATAGAAAAGGTAAAAAAATACAAAAATGACAAAAATAGGGACAAAGGTGATATGATATAAATATTTTTTATTAAGCTAGCAAGCCGCCTCATTAAAACCTTCCAGTCCCGTTAGGTACCTGGAAGGAAAAAGAGTGCGTTTGATACTTGCTGTTGTCCGACCTAATTGTTTATATTACATACCAAGTTCAGTACAAGAATAAAAAAGAAAAATTACAAAAGGATAAGAAAAATTATTATTCAATCTTCATCATCGATATGAAGATACTCTAGAGCGACAGTCAACTCAGGGTCCTCCGGCATGTGCTGGGTTCTTCTCACTGTCCGATCGCGATCTTTTACCGTCATCAAATTCTTCACCATATTAGGATGGAGACTAGCTCTTCTTGGCTCTAAAACTCTTCCGCTTAGACTGAATGCTCCCTCCGACGATGTTGTTGACACTAGAACAGTTAACACATCACGTGCTAGAATGGAAAGCACGGGATATGTTTGTTTGTGATCACGCCACCACTCCAAAATGTTGAAGTCATCTTGATCTTGGACGGCCAGCGGACGGTCGTTGAGGTAAGCTGCTAATTCATCCCCGGCGGCGCTGCTTGAACTTCCACTAGCGGAGCTGGCGAACATCTTGAATATGGTCTTCTTCTTTCTGGGCCGTTGGGCTTTTGTAGGCCGGCGTGGATGAACTGTCCCTGCAAACTTATTCTCGTACTTGTCGTACAGTTCAGCGAGCTTGCTCTTAATTGTAAATTGGTATTGACTATAATCACAGCTAATGCAATAGTTAAGAGAGATAAAGCATCACCGAACCCCTCAATTTTAGCCCTCGGGTCCAAAATGAATGCAAAGGCACATAAATCAGGAATTTATTTCCAATATTTTATAAACTTTGCTTTCATTTTTTAACAACCTCTCTTAACTTAGGATCATTTTCATGTGCTTTTAGGTGATCAGCAAGGAAATAAATTTTATGCACTAGTAGAGGAGTTGTGGGATAATAAACCCCAGACAATATGTTGGTTGCATCATAAAGAACTTCTAGAAATTTGGTTGCATCATAAAGAACTTCTAGAAATTGCATGACCATGTTTGCAATATCCCAGTCAGCATCACATAAAAAGATTGTCCTGTGTGAATTTGCATTAACAAATGTGGTAAACATTTGTTTATCACGGATCAAATCTCTAATCATTATGTATGTAGAGTTCCATCTAATGCTCATATCTATATTATAGACATGTGATGCCGCTGTAGCCGCATCACACCAGCTCTTAGACTCAGCTAGCCGTGGATTCGAAGCATTTAAAAAAACAATGCCACTTCTAATTTTTTTCAATGGGTTCGGCGAGATGTTTTAAAGCACATTTAGCAATTAGATTAATAATATGACATGCACAACGTTGATGGAAAAGATGTGCTGAGGCATAACCACTAAGTATGGGACGAATATCATCCATTGTGGTGGTATTATTTGAAGCATTATCTAAAGTTATTGCAAACATCTTATTCTCGAGACCAAATTCTTGCACGACATGCAAGATTTTATCAGCAATTGCTCTACCAGTATGTCTAGTATCCATTAATTCAAATCCAGTGACCGCTTTTTTTAGTTCCCAAGAATCAGTGGTCACGTGATGAGCTACAACACTTAGATAATCTTGTTTAGCTCTACCGCTCCATATATCAGATGTTAATGAAACGGAAAATGTACAGTTTGCAAACTCATCTTTTATTTCATTTTGCATTTTCTTGGCTAGTTTTCTCATATCCCTAGATGTAGTTTGCCTAGAAACTGGATGATATTGTGGATTATGCAAGTTTGAATCCATTCTACAACAGCGGAATACTCCCCAAAACCAAGCGGTAAATCATGTGCAGCAATAACATGACATAGTCCTCTACGAGATTCAGTAGCATCGTAGTTGAAGTTCCTTACCTGGCCGTCGGTGACGTAAGGTAGATCCCCTTGTCTTCTCGCTGACGTCTGTGAGTTCACCACCCGGTGCCTGTTGAGGTGCCGGTCCAAGTGATCGGTACCATGCTTCGAGTCGCCGCTGAGGATCTTTCCGCACCCCGGCCACTTGCACACCGCTTGGTGTTCCACCTTGCCATCTTCGACTGTGTTAGCACGGTACTCGAAATGGCTCTCCGTCCACAACCTGGAAGTTCGAGCCCTCTTTGTGCCGGTAGAGGTAGAGGCCGTGGGGGCGGTACTACTCGAACCACCTTGGGGATGTAAATTGGGGTGTTTTATCGGTTTCTAAGTAGACGTAATCTTCGGTGGTAAGTCCTAAAAAACCTATGGGAAAGTTGATCATCGGCTCCGGGATATACCCGTCGGGAACTGAGTTAAAGGGGGGAGGCGGAGGATCCATAGCCATATGATAGGATAAGAAGTGTGGGAGGAGAAGTGTGGGATGAGTGTGAAAAAATCTGTGAATGAGGAGGCATATTTATAGCAAAAAATGTTCAGATGGGTTTAAAATTCAAATTTGGGGGAAAAAAACAGCTCCAACGGTCAGCTGGGCCTCATACGGGCCTACCATGCCTTTCCGACGCGGGCCCGACGTGCCTCGGCATGGCCCGACAAGCACAATGGTCGTCACACAGCGTGCCGCTGCGCGTGCTTGCCGTGCCTAGCGTGTCCCACGGGCCGCTGGCGGGCTGGCGTGCTGCACGGCGCGACGTGCCGTGCCCGTGGTGTGCCGGGCCGTGGGCCGACACGTTTCTGGCGTGCCATGTCGGGCCGGTCCACGTGCCCCAGAACGAAGCTCAGCACGAGCCCGCACGGGCCACGGGCCGGCACGACACGATTGGTCGCGGGCCAGGCCGTGCTTGGGCCGTGCTTCAAAAAGCGTGCCTTGCCGGCCCGATTGGCACGGCCCGTTTGGCCAGCTATACACTTCAGTCGCGAGAGCTCCCCCGAGCCTTCGCCTCTCTCGGCGCTTGTAAGTCCGGGAGCCTTTGACTTCTCGGGAGGTTGGGGTTCATGTCAGCTGTCGAAGGTCAGAGCTTGAACGTTCATGAGAATAGAAGGCAATTGTTCTCCTCCTCCTCAGCTGCATCAAATACATTCATGCGTCCCTCTGACTCTGCACCTCCGGCACCATGGGCTGCAACTACGCCTATGTTTCAGAAGAAGAAGACCAATGGTGGTCATGGGGCATCATCATCGACTCCTGCATTCATGCAGCAGCAGTTGGCGGTACAACAGGACAGCTACATGTAGAGCAGAGCCAAGGCTCTTCAAAATGTAGAATCGACCAGACATGAGCTGAGCAACATCTTCACACAGCTGGCAACCATGGTGTCTCGGCAGGGGGAGCTAGCGATCAGAATCGATGACTACACCGAGGAGGCGTCAGCCAACGTCGAGGAGGCGTAGGGCCAGCTCCTCAAGCATCTCGACAACGTCTCGTCAAACAGGTGGCTCGTGATGAAGATGCTCTTCCTTCTCATGCTTTTCCTCATCATCTTCATTTTCTTTTTGGCCTGATGGATTCTCTTGTAGTTGTAGTTCCGCCTGGCCCCTGCAATCATGTCTAGCATGCACAAGTTTATCCTTTGTTTTTCATTATCGAAACTACCACCATGCTTGTACCCAATTATCACATTTTTTGCTCGGATAATGAGCGCTTGTCTAGCCCCATGTGGTGATGGTGATATAAATTACGAAAAGCTCAAATACCGATCTGCTACAATCATGCGGTTATATTTTAACATGTAGGTATACGGTCTCGCGCTTGCCTCATCTTAATGTTCCGTCGGCGGGAGAAACCATTGTGTGTTTGTGGTGGCTGGTCGGTGGCGACGAGCTGCAAGACAAGCTCTGCCACTCAAACAAGCGGATGCGGCCTCGTGTTTAGTGAGCTCCAAGTGAAAATGTTGCATCGACCTCGGTTTGTACATGGCAACGCCCGATCGTTTTCGATGTATACCCAAAAGCCACTGATAATTAACATCTGATTTATAATTATGATTCATGATTCTATACTATAACTGATGTTGTGGCCAGTGGCGGAGCTCCCCTTAGGGTAAGGTAGGGCGTCCGCCCTACCTTGATTTTCCACCAAAAACTACATCTATATAGTCATTTGCATGAATGTATATGATTTTTCTTTGTTTTTTCCCGTTCTGGAAGAGATTAAAATGAAAGAAAGGCTAACTGGGCTAGTTCGAAGCTGCCTCAGCTGAGCTGGGCTTCGTGGGCCGCGCACTGAGGGGTTAGGAGAGACTCTGCGTGGCTGGACCTAGTCCTCCTCAACATGGCTTAGCTAGGTATATTCAAAAGAATTGATTTCTTTGCAATAAATCATCTAAAGTATTAATGTACCGACACAATTTCGATTTATTTGCATCAAATTTTTTGTTGATTAAGAGTTCGCCCTATCTCAATTTTTTTTCGTCCTCCCCCACTGGTTGTGGCTGAATGTGAGAGTCATAGAAATAGCTTATATCATCATCAGAATCTTTTCGAGATTTTACACACATCTCACGGAGATTTAGAAAATGTTTGTAACACCCCTAAATGATATCAATGATTATAGCTAAAGGGTATATAGGGTTATGGAAGAGTTTTGAAGAAAATCCGAGAAGGGAAAAAGTGTCCGACGTCTACCGGATGCCCTTCAGTTGTGACACACTTGTGTGGCCAACTGCATGGGCTTAGGCCTGCCTAGGTCGGCGCATTAAGCCTCTTAGGATTTCGTTTTATTAGTTTGTGATTTTGGAAAGTCTCGTAGTTAAAGGAAAAGAGAAGAGGAAAAAAAGGAGTCCTAGTCCAAGTGGGATTGGGGCCCAACTCGAATTGGGAGGAGGTGGCGTGGCGACACCCTGTCCTAGGGCTAGGTACGGCCCATCATGGGGAGAGGAAACCCCTCCTCGCCCTCCCCATGTCAGACTCCTCTCTCCACCCACAGTAAGTGCCCACTCCCCTCCCTCTATGAATAGCACACACAATTACTCCTAAAACACACAATTCGATATAAGTTTTTGAGATGTCCCCCCTCGATCTAATCTATCTCCCATGTGTTGGCAACTTCACCTTCATAAATACTAGTATAGGCTAAGGTCTCTACTTAACCGGATTTGACGAAGCGTGACTCTTAGAGGGATCTCAGAGGGGTCATATGTTTGATCCTTCGCTTGGTTGGATCCAGAAGGATGCACGAGGGGTCGGCCACATTCTCACCGCTACGCCTAGCCGTGAGCATTTTCATCGGGCTACATCAACTTCATCATCAACATCTTTCCCGCTACACGGTGTTGGTGTTGGTAACGAACAAGATCTTATCTTATTTTTTACTTATATCTTTATAGATAGATCTTGGGTGTTAGGTAACATGTGGCGTTTTATTTATTTATTGTTGCACAAACCTACATGTTGTCCCTCCTCTCTTTGAAGGTATTGTTGTGGAACCCCTTTGCCTAGTCGATGCTCAGTCTATTCTCGTGGCGGGGTTTTTCCCGTCTTTGGCTAAGCAGTGCGCGGCATGGGCCGGCGTGGACGTCGGATGTCGACTTTGATCTATCGCCTCCGCCTTTATACATTCAGGTGTTTACGTTTGGCTGTCGATTTTATTCGTTTGGGGCGTTTTTGTCATCAACTAGTGTAGAGTCTGAGCTTGGGATCAGCATGATGTGTTTTGTATTGTATCGGTTTTCACCTATATTTTTTGTTATTAATTGGCCAATTTTTTTTATTCCATATCAATGCAAAATCAAAACTTTTGACTGGTTTAAATAAATAAAAAATTAGATCATTGTTCTCGTTCTTAAGACAACTTTGAACAGTGTACAGAATTTATTATGGGCAATGCCATTTGGTGCGTACGCATATGCAAAAGATCCAAATGTAGAAGAGTGCTGCTGCTGTCGCTTGCTGTCTGCAGAGTTGTAGCTCCTCTGAATCCTCAATTCACAGTTTAATTCCACCCCCATAACGGATCACCAAATCGATGTCGCGCTAGCTAGGCGTCGGGCCGGCGGATCCTGAGTGGAGAGCAGAAGCATCCGGCGGCGGCGGAGCCCACCGGAGAGAGAGGTGAGGAGCCCCGCTTACTTCTCAATCCTACCTCCCGTCCCATGTGCAACTCCCTCTCCCTCTCCCATAGCTCCTTGTTTTCTTCCGGCCTGCCTGCTCTCTCACGAAAGCCCTAGAAATCAAGGTTGCCTCTTGAGACCCCCGATCCGCCCTTGCCGCGTTTTGCCTGTCAATTTGGATCCGTAACCAGATTTAAGGATCAAGGCTGAGATAATGTTGTGCACCAGAATTCGACTTTTTGTGTCTATCATACTTGTTTCCCTAATTTGTGTCCTATTGCTATTGCTGCGGTTGTACTGTTTTCCTTACCATTTCTTCATGTACCTTCCTCGTCAGCGAATCCCCCATTTTATCTTTGTTTTCTTGGTAGGCAGTCCGTAATAAGGAGGGATACATGTTGTATTGGCATTTGTACACGTTTGCATATCGCTATTGATGAACAACAGAATTAGACCATAGCTCGTTCCCAGGTTCATTCTCAAGGCTGAACGGGAATCCGCTCTTCGGTCCTGCATCTAAACAGAGCCTAAACAGTTTAACACATTGTCAGCATGAAGAACAAATTGTACTTCAGTTTATTGCCATTGTGAACTTCTATGCTTTATACCGAAGTGCAAAACAATGCCAAGTCCGAGTGTTTCTAGCTCCTTAACTATTTAACACATTGTCAGACTAGGTTCTTTGCCAACAAGCGAAGTTGATCACAGGTTGAAATCATAGGGTCAGGTTTGTGGGAACAGCTTGTTTTGACAAAATTTGCATACAGTCTGGGGATTCAACTCTCTTCCCATGCCTGTGCTAAGCCTATCCTTGCATAACATGAGGCAGGGCATGTGTACACCTTACCATCTCTCTTTTGGAATGCTACTAGTTATGACTTTTGAGCCCCGTTCGAATTATGTACTGTCTTTTATGAGTATAACTTGTATCCTTCCTTTTTTTTTGCAAATGACATGTATTCGTCCTTTTTTTTTGTGAATGTCTTGTATCCTTCCTTGTAGCTGCCTATCCTCGCATTTTATTATAGGCTTATAGAAGTAAAAAATGAAGACAGTAGATAGTAGATACATTAGGTCTTATAGGCCAGTTGATTTAGTGAATTTGTTCTTTCCTGTCAATCGTCATCTGACAAGCTGTAGTTGACACACCGGTGTCATGAGTCATGACTTATGCATTGCATGATTGCATGTCTTGTTTACTTCCAGCTAGAATGAAAGTCAAGATTCTCCAATGGCATGCGGTGGCTTCTTGGACATGGGACGCGCAAGACGAGACGTGTGGCATATGCAGGATGGCGTTCGACGGCTGCTGTCCTGACTGCAAGTTCCCCGGGGACGATTGCCCAATCATCTGGGGCGCCTGCAACCATGCCTTCCATCTTCACTGCATACTCAAGTGGGTGAACTCCCAGACGTCAACCCCTCTTTGCCCCATGTGTCGTAGGGAGTGGCAGTTCAAGGGGTAAGGGGCATCCCAAATTAACTATGTCAGCCACAAGTGTTTTATGAGAATCTCCTATTCTGCTTGCAGAAACTAGACCTGGTGCATTGCTGAGGAATGTAGTTATGTTGTCTTCAATTTATCTCTGTAATAGGTTCTGGTTACCAGACTGGTGGCATCTTATATAAGCACACATTCCGAGTTGGTGGCCGAGAAAATGCAAGATAAATTTGAAATGTCTAAGTAGCCTGAGATTGTAACAATCTTTCTGTCCTTGCTATTTACCTTCAGATGGTTTCCCATGTTGCAGCCACAGATAATTAATTTGGATCCTGTTGGATACTTGGATACTTGTTATAATGTGGAGATAACAACTAGTAGAAAGTAATACTAGCAACAGCTTTGGTTTGCTTATGCATATATTTGTTCTTGAGAACAGCCATACATGCATTAGCAGGTTTCAAGCTAGAACTAATGAACAGAAGATTTGAGGAACACCCACTAGGTTATACTATCTTGAAAAGTATCAGATGGGATCAAGTTAAGCTTGCTGTTTGTTTCTTGCGACAATTATGCCTGCAGATATCATCAACGACTAAGATTATAGTATACAAAGTTAGACGATTTCTTAGGAGAAGAAGAAAACAGCTGTCACTCTTAGTTTGTGATTTTTTATTAATTGTACTCAGTCATTCGAATGAACTATTATAATCTTTGTAAATTAAATACTTTGTGATTGAGTTTGCTACATGCCCGTTTGTATGAAGTGTGTCGTCGTGCTCTCCTAAAAGAACTGTAGGGAGTTGAGATTTGAGGACATGGACACTTTGTATTGTATGCACATCTGAATCAGTTCGAAACAGAGGGTTTTTATGGGGAATGAGACAGAGAGTGATTGGCAAAGCACCAGGATATGCTTCGAGTACTGCTTGATTGCCCAGATTTGATCAATTCGCTAATTCAAAATTTCAAATATACTAGCAAAATAGCCGTGCGTTGCTACGGACAGAAAAAAACATCTTATTATAAATAAATGTTAACACAATCCAAATTTTACGCAAAAATCGATCGTGATGCATAACCAGTTTTATAATTGACCGAGCTGCATAGCAATCATGTGGGTGTGTTACAATGGGAGGAGAAATATTTGCACTGTGAAGGCACAAGTTCTTATTGGTACATTTTTTAGTTGAAACTAATTAAACTCAATAGTTGATGTAAACAACATCAGCGGAAAGGACCTACCTCACATGTAGAGTTGTTGAGTTCTCCATAGTTAATAAGTTCATCATATTAAACCTGATAGTATCTCTTAATACCTCATCGTGGATGACGAGTATATAAATAATTATATTTTCATACATGCTGCTACAGATATGGCATATCTTACTCTCGCTGAGACTGAGTGCCAAGCATGGCCATGGAGACTGGGACATGGAGCACCCAACATGCTGGAATACACCTCTCGGCTAGAAGCAAATTGAGCCATCATGGAAGCATACTATAATTTTAAAAACAAAACAAAAAAACCTATATGCAGGCTTAATAACTGATATTTGCAGAACAAACCAAACCTATTCAATGCATGAGAAAGCTTTATTGTTTGTGGTGATATGCAAATAGTGCATATAAGTTAATTTGATCAATAATTTTCTTGTAAATTGATATCACTCATGATTTTGCGGTGATCCCTCGGTTGTAGTTTCTTTCTTTAATGGCTAACATCATGGGCCTGAGTTAAAGAAACTAATAATACTGAGTGCTATCAGACATGTACATTTGAAATTGCTTGAAATTATAACTGGAATGATGAACAAAAAAAGCAGAGAGATATTCAAGATTTCAAGTACATTTACAGTGAACTTTCATTCTGCACTGACCGACGACTGTATTTCATCATCCACTCGTGATTTCACGCTGATCCTGAAAACCAAGCAATGTTTATTGAATTAGCTTCAGATCATAGAAACCAAGTTCATGGTGTGTGTAATTTTTTTTGACACTAATAGCTTCAAATCATGCATTTGCTCTCTGTATAAAGTGATAATTTGAGGGAAAAATTTAACCAGCAGAAAACATTGCAGTAACTGCATATGTATGTTACATGATAGTGCTAGCCATGAGAACTTGTTCTAGCAGGATGCCAGTGCTCTTGGGTAAATTACAGATGAGCTGAAAACTCCACACTCTAGTCTCTAGGTAGCAGTGTGCAAAAGGGAACATGTTTAAGAATAAAATAAATTATTAATCCACAACTTACATTATCATCCTGATATTAATACAGCCTTTTTTCCATTGATTATCGATAAAGGTTCTCCCTTTCTTGCTTGACCACTTAATCAGAACTGTTCACATTAAAACCGTTTCATGACGTTGACTTTGCCAATGCTAGGAAGATTGATAGGTACATAAACTGATTATTCCTAATGACTCATAAAATCATCTAATTCATTCCAACAAATGTGGAGGCGTGGAATAGAAAAGGTTAAATTGACGATTGAAGAATAACCTCAAACACTTGGAAGGTCGGTAGTGATACTGAGGCAGTAGCTAGCTGCTCAACAGTTAGAGGACTGCTATTAGAATTTGCACTTCTGATAATTCTGTATACAGGTAAGAATTAGTCCGACGCGATGCGGATGCCGTCGAACTCATTGACGAGCTTCCTCGCGTGCTTCCTCTTGGCTGCGACGGGATGATCACGAGCGCTGCCTCCTCCTTGTCCAAGTAGCTAGGTCTTCGTCGCAGCCGAGCTTGTCGATGGAGGCCAGCTTCTCCTGGCGATGCGGGCCTTGGCCGAGACCCTGATTTCACGGCCCGTGGTGCGTCGGAGCTTGACGAGGTTGCCTCGATGCGGACCTGCAGGCGGATGCGCTTGGCTCCGAGACCGCCCCTAGACCAGCGTGCCTCCCGCGCCCAGCAGAATCCCCCGATGGTGACGGGCGTCGAGGAACGGATGACGCGCTGCCGGGACCGAGCGGAACCACTGCTTGACATCCGACAACGGATCTGTGGAGCACCGATTGAGATCCGACACCCATCGTGCCCAATCACGGAGTGGCTCCGGGGGACAGAGGCATGCGTCGCCGCTGTGGGAGCTCGAGAGGTGCACCTCGGTCGGCGCAGCAACGGAGCCTTCGTATGGGGGACCGGTCGGTGCAGGAGATCCGGAGGTGACGACGGTGGGCCTTTGGGGCAGCGCCAGGAGTCCGGCCTCTGTCCAGGAAGCACGGTGGTCGAGGGGCTCCGTTCTGCGCCGAGGAAAGTGTTGGTGTCTGGGCGCGGCGGCGTTGGGGGCGTCGTCGACTACCATCCTGAAGGAGATATGCCCTAGAGGCAATTAATAAAGTGTAATCTCGTTTGTTCATAATAGGTTTTTGTGTCATGCTAGAACCGTATTAAGCGGAAACATTAATGCGGGTGTGATACGTAAACAACGAGGTACCTAGTAGCCTCTATTAAGACTAGTTTCGTTGCGCGATTGATGATCGAGGTTTCCCGGTCATGGGGCATGGCGCTGGTCGGCAATGAGAGTCATATCGCTAGAGAGCGATGTGATGGACATATCCAGATTTGGAGAACGTAGTCGTTACGCCTTTGACCGTGAGATCAACTCTTATTGTTATTCCCGGAAGATACTTTGATTGCACCAAACGTCGTATCTTATTTAGTATGACAATAACGATGATACTTTTGGGTATCGGAAAGGAGTAGTTGAGACGAGGGGTCAAGAGCGGGATTTGCCAGTCCGCATAGCAGGATAGATACTCTCGGGCCCACTCGGTGAGATCATGTCTAATGAGCTTGCAAGCATGTGACTAGGTCACGGAGACATGAGATCATGAACGAGTAGAAGATAGCGTCGTCGGTAACGAGGTCGGGATTAGGTATGGAGATATCTATGGAACGACGCTCGGACGTGCTAAGTATCGCTATGGCAAAAGGTCTAAGACTTTACGTTCAGGTTTGATAGATGAAAGTCATTTGTTATATCTCAGGGATTAATTCATGGGGTCCAGGCCTACGAGTTAGTCGTTGATCATTGAGGAGTCTTGGTCATACCTGATATTATATCGAACCGCTAGGGTAACACACTTAAGGGGTTTCGACAAGACAACCGGAAAGGAAGGAGATCACCGGGAGCGTCCCGGGAGGGGTCCGATGGAGATCGGGCAGCGCCGAAAGAGTTTTCGGAGCTAGGAAAAATTATATATATTATGTTTGATATTAATTAGTGTTATTAATATGAAAATATGATTTATATATTTATTTTCGAATTTATTTAGGCAGATTTCCCTAAATGGGCCTTCCGGACGAAAGAAGGCCCAAGAGGGGGGAACCCCCTTGGGAATTCGGTGGGGGCATGGAGGCCGGCCTAGGTGGGCCAGATGGGGCCCACCAGGGGGCCGACGCATCTTCCTTGGCCGAACCAGGTTGTGGGATAGTCCCACATTGCCTGGCTGGCAAGGTAGGCTCCCCCTGGGAGCCTATATAAGAAGGGGCACCCCCAGCCTTTTAATTCACCAATTAATTCCCGATTTCTCTCTCGATCTCGTGGTTCCCAAGTTGGAGCCGCGCCGAGCAGAGCAAGGGGATCTCCTCCACCATAGCCCGCTGCCGCGCTGCTGGTGTTCCGGTCCAAGTCTTCCGCTGCTCGTCCTGGACTGGAGCTTCGGAGGCCGTCGTCTCCACCGTACGTGTGCGACTCCCTGCGAGGTGCTGCGCTAGCGGTACTCGGAGGCCTGCTTCCTCTACACGACCTTGAGGTCGGCTTCGTCGGTCTGCATCGACAACGTTTGTGCGGGAACGTAATCCCCGCTTTCGGTCTACAAGGGTACGTATTCTGATCTCCGTTCGTACTACTATATCTGCATAGAATAGATCTTAGCATGCTTTTAGGATATCGTCGGTAGGAAAAATTTTGTTTTCTGCACACGATCCCCTTCACATCCCGGGGCGTGGGTGGCTGTGGACGGCGGATGGAGTCGCGGGCCGGCGTTGGCGGCGGCGGAGTTCCCGTGCGTGCGTTGGACGAGGATAACGTTTCAGCCAGAAAAACGGTTCGCTAAGTTATGGACCGTGTGTTCTATTTCAAACTTTGTGAGGGGCTAAAGTGTAAAACGTGCACGACGTACGACCGGAATCCCCAAGACATATTATATAGTAGAGATTCTGCTGGTTTGTAGCTTCAATCTTCTACGTACGTAGTAGTCTTGCATACAAACGATGAGGAGAAGAAATAGAATCAAGTATCCGTAGTCTCCACGCCTACTCACACGGGTGTATTACGGAATTTGCTCTGCCAAACCTTCTCTCTATCCAAATAAAAATGGTAGGGAATGCACGCTTTCTCTTAACCATCCACGTTATTTAGGGAAGACAAAATTATAAGTTGTACAATGCATTATCTCTTGTTGCCATCCCTAGCAATTAATGAGAATTAATTATATTTTGGTAGGAAATTAAAGTTTTAAGAGAAGACAAGTGATACAATGGTGAAATTAGCCTTCTCTTATTTTGTAAGAGATCATCCCTTAACTAAGGGAAGACAACCTTCCCTTTCTTCATTCTCTCTCCGCCACCTAGACAATTATCCTACGTGTCAACGCTAAGAGAAGGTTGACGTCCCCATTGTATATGCCCTAAGACGAAGCCAGCTAAAGACGACTTGTACAAAGAAACTACGGAGCCCTAGCTCCAACCCTAGCTCCAGCCCTAGCTAGCCGCGCACACAAAGTCACAAACCCTAGCTGGCCGTTCGCAGTTCGCCATGGAAACACGGAGCCGCAAGAAGAAGAGGGACATGGAGAGGAGGCCTTTCTCCGAGCTCTCTGACGACCTCCTCATCGAGATCATCTCACGGATGCCCTTCAAGTCCACCCGCCGCTGAACGATGGCGCGGCGTCGTCTCCCACCCTGACCACGCCAAGAAACTGCCCCGGTCGATCCTCGCCAGCTTCTTCTACAGAACCGGCGATCTGTGTTGCCGGTCTATGGACCGTCATTACAAAAGCTTAACACTTAACAGGGAATTGGTGTCCTGGCATCGACCTCTCCCTGTCGTTCCTGTCGCCCAAGCACACGCATTGGGAGATTAACATTCGCATCTTGGACTGCTTCAATGGCCTCCTACTCTTCCAGTACTGGAGTCTGGACACATCGGAGAGATTGGGAATGTCCAATTGATATAGATAATTATTCAGGCAGCACATTTTTCAGAGGGGTGCTATATTTATGAGAAACACAGTACAGACGCAGACGCTCACAAACACACACGTACAGACACCCCTATGAACGTACGCACGTAAACCCTACCCCTATGAGCACCTCCGAGAGACCGGTCCGGCAGATCTTGAGATTGACGAAGTCACCACAGGCGCTTCGCTGTTGACGGGTGATAAGGTTGTAGCCGTGGACATGGAAGGAAATTGTAGGGTCATTCATATTCCTATGTCAGATGACACTTGGTTGGCTCGTGACGTCTATGTATCTCACGGACAGTTGTATTTTGTAATCTCTAGTGCTTTTGAACTGTCAGTGTGGGCTTTTGAAGATTCTGGTACTGAAAAATGGAACTTGATGCACAATGTCAGCCATATGCAATTGTTTGGAACAGAGGATTCGGAGCAGTGCTACGATATTATCATCCACCCAGAATACAAGGAGATCTCTATCTCTACTATATAATACGGCCTAAGGTGAGACGTCGTACGTCGCGGTTATTTTACACTTTAGTCCTTCAAGTTTTGGGAAATAAACCCGCGGTCGGTAACTGTAGTGAACCGTTTTTCTTTCAGGAAACTCCGTCGCCGCCCACGCCGGCTCGCGACTCCAGCCGCCCACGCCCCGGGATGGTCGTCGTCCATCGACGAGGCCACCAACGCCGCCATGCCCAGACACCATACTCACGCACAAAGGAAACGACCAAGTCGTCCTCCACGAAACCAACCAGTTCCATGATCGAACGACCACGGACCAAGTCGCTCGTTCCCTTTTCCCCTCTGCATCTGCGATCTAGCGATTTGGTAGCAACGCAGAAGGCCTGGCGGCGGCAGCAACAGATGAAGCCTCTGTTCGTTCATGGGGGTGCCGCCCGAGGGAGGCCATGGCCAGGCGGATCTACAACGCCATGATCGCTGATGGCGTCGCCCCGACTCTGTCCACCTACAACACGCTGATCTGGGGATTTGGCATGTGCAAGAAGATGGAGTCTGCCGTGAGGGTGTTTGGGGACATGAAGAATCATGGGGTGATGCCCGATGTGACGACTTATAACACCCTGCTCAATGCTTGGGTACAGGCAGGTGACTGGAGAGTGCACATAACGTGTTTGATGAAATGACGCGAGCTGGGTTTGAATGGAACTCTCTCTCGTACAATGTCATGGTCAAGGGATACGTCGATGCGAACAAGGTCGATGAGGCATTGGTGTTGTTCGTGGAGACGGGGGAGAAGGGTTTGAGGTTGAGCGAGAAGACTTCCGCTGCATTGATGCCAGGGCTTTGTGATGATGAGGGCAAGGCTGCGGAAGCGCAAAAAGCAGTGGAGGATATGACAGAGCGACGACTCATGCCAAAGGAAAAATCAATTTTTCTGAAGCTTGTGACGACATTGTGCAAAGCTGGGGATTTGGAAGGGGCGTTGGGGGTGCACAAGAAGACAGGCAGTTCAAGCATGTTCTGATGGATTCGTGACAGTATGGTGTGTTGATGGAGGGCTTGTGTGCAGGTGGAAAGTGTGATGGCGCTATCGAGGTGCTAGACGATCTTCTTGAGAGGGGCACGCTGCTTAGCCCAAGAGTGCTTGAAGCGCCGGCTTTGAATCGAATAAAGCAGCTTTTTTTTTGGTTAATGTTTACTGGGCCATCTGTTGAATGAGGATTTTCATCGCAAGAGACAAGAAGGATAGGTAAATTTACCTTTTTCACAAGATCCCTGATTAATCATGTACCATGTCATACATTACAAGTAAACCTTGCATGACTAGGCAATCTTGGAAATTTAGCTCTTCTGATGGAGTCACTGATCTTTTTGTTTCAACTAGGATGATATGAATTTGTGTAGCAAAATAACACATGACAACCATAGATGTTCGAAGGGGTGCCAGTTCAGACTGATTGTTTCTGAATTGCTGCTCTCCATTTGTAATGTGCGTGCGTAAATTTCTTTGGATGATTCAGCTTACGATATTTTTCTGTATAGTATGCAGAATGGTCATTTAATATTCATTGTTAGAATCATACAAATTTGATTTCTGTGAGAGAGAGTAATAGTACAAATTTGTTTAACCAAGAGCATTGATTGTTCTCTCTTGACTCCTGGTTGATGAGAAGCAGAATGGGCTAGATCTACAATCTTATGTTATAGAATGTTCGAATCGGCATGCGGTCATATGTATGTGCACATTTTAGTATGTTCGGTGACATGGCAGGTCATCATATGATTATATCTACTTCGTACCATAGTTGAATTTATATTGCAATTTGGGTGTCATTAATTATTGAGTGTTCTACTCTCAGATTGTAATTGCAGTCAGCTAACAAGACACTCAATCTCGTCCTCCTTATTCCATCACAAGCTTCTGGTTCACCCAAAAGGAAAAGACACTTAACGAACTGATAGGCATATACACCGGCGGGCAAGATTGGTCTTGTATCAGATCATTTTTTTATCTCTGAAGTTTGTTTCACGTTAATGACATCCCATCTTGCGCTGGTTTGCAATAAAGCTGGCATGAAGGTACTCATGTGTGATTACCCTGAGATTATGTTTGACTTCTTTTTTTTACTATGGATCATATAGGCATATACTCCAGAACCTTTTTTAGAGTCTCTACAAACGTTGATGTGGTCTGATATCTGTATTATTTTTTATCACAACATGCATATACTTGTCCTAGCAGGGATGCAATGTAAGAATCTACAATTTTATTTATAAAAAGATGATTTTTCAACCCGTTGCAACGCACGGGCATTTCACTAGTATATACTATATAATATGCGTTACGGTGAGGCGTCGTGCGTTCTGTCAGTTTTGCAAAAAGACCCCTAGGAAAGTATAAAATCTAAGCCGCAGTCCAGAACAGGGGCCAGACTGAAAACTTAATTCGTTCCCCAAGCGGCCAGGGGCCAAAATCAAACCCGTTGCTCAGCAGCTGAGAGAGAAACAGAGGATGAGGGAGGAGGAAGACCGCCTGAGCGCCCCCCGCACCCCGCGCCGTCCCCCCCCCCCCCCCCCCCCGCGCCGTCGCCGGAGAGGATGGAGTGAGCCGGGGCACTCCGCCATGTCCCATGGCCCGCCGCGCACTCCGCCATGTCCCATGGCCCGCCGCCAAGCACAAGCGAGCCGGGGCACTCGCCCCCCGCGCCGTCGCCGGAGAGGATGGAGTGAGCCGGGGCACTCGCCCCCCGCGCCGTCGCCGTAGAGGATGGAGTGCCGAGCGCGAGTGAGATGGGGCACTCCGCCATGGCCCATGGCCCGCCCGTGCGGCCACGACGCTTCTTGCTCCTCCGCGAGCAGGCGCATGGTGACGACGCCGAGGCGGCCATCCGCGAGCACTCGTGCACTCGTGGCCGGAGGCAGTAGTGCGGAGGTGCGGTGGCACCCGCTGTTGGCTTTACGGATGGCCCGGGCGTGCGGCCACGGCGCTTCTCGCTCCTCCGCGAGCAGGCACACGGAGGTGCGCAGTGAAGAGGCCGTGGGTGTTGTGCTTCTCGCGCTGAAATGCTACCGCCGACCCGAAGCGCAAGCACGCATCCCACTGGCGGCCCACCTGATCCTGAAGCCTCTGCGAGATTCCTGCTCGACCGACACGAACTGTGCTCCAAGAAGAACTCTTCTCTGACACCTACTACTACCCGGATTGTAGTCGACCACGCGGCCATGGGCTATCACAATATAAAGTGCATAAGTAAATAGCTCGGGTATAGAAATAACCGAGGCACGCGGAGACGAGGATGTATTCCCGAGTTCCACCCAAAGGGTGTACGTCTCGTTTGGAGAGGTGTGCGCAACCACAACAGGTTAGCCGCAACGCCACAAAGGTTCACCTTCTTCTCCTGATGAACTCAACCACAAAAGGATTGTAGATCTAGATCTCCTCTCAACTTTCCCTTAAGAATATGCAAGATTCTATGGAGGGATTGAGAGGGGAGTGAGCTTTCCAAGGTCAACAATGGAGTATGAGAGAGAAAGAAATTCGTGCTGCCATGGCTCCCTTAGGAAGAAGAAGGGGAGGGGTATTTATACCCCTCCCAGAAATCTGACCGTATTCTGCCCGTTGGGCCGGAACTTCCGGCCACTAAACCCGGAACTTCCGGTCGGCCGAAAAGTTCCGGCCAAAGTTCCGGCCAAACTTCCGGTTTGGCCAGGGCGCGAGCAAATCCAGACTTAGCGACATTCAGATGCGGAACTTCCGGACTGTAGGCCGGAACTTCCGGTCGCCCGGAAAGTTCTGGCCAAAGTTCCGGACAAAGTTCCGGCTTTGCCCGAGTGTAGGCACATTCTGACTTAGCGAAAATCTTGCTTGTGTCTAGCCCGGAACTTCCGGTCGGTCGCTAGGCCGGAACTTCCGGTCTAACTTCCGGACGAAGTTCCGCCCCCGCCAGTAGGCCTCACCAAAACTGAAATAACTTTTGCAAATGAAGTCCAAAAGAGGTGAGACCAATTTTGTTGGAAAGATAGCGATGATGAGTACCCAACAAATAGAGTAAAATCGACACACATGGCAAGGTGTGGGACTTTCCTCATGGTAGAACCGACAATATTTCCGCCACCGAAAACACAACAAGTTGTCCAAGTAAAACCGATTTCGATGAACAAGAGCTTGACATGGAGATGAACCAAGCTCTAATTCCTCACCAACATAAAAGCCAAATAAGAACCAAGAAACATGATATGCCAAGTATGCAAAGATTTGAGCTCTACACAACGATGCGATCAAGTTACCAACTTGAGAGCCCCTCTTGATAGTACGCCTATCTATCCTATAGCCCTATCAAGATCATACCTTTTGAACGGATAGACGTCGCCTAGAGGGTGGGGGGGTGAATAGGCGATTTAAAAACTTTTTCGAGAAGCCGGATTATCCGGTCCAAGAAAGACCTGGATATTCCGGTATGCTTGATAAAGGCGGAATAAAACTAGAGGTTTACTTTAACAAGCATACAACCTAGATATGAATACTAGGCTCACCTATGTGCACCAACAACTTATGCTAAGCAATAGAAGTAACAAGGTTATAGCAAGATAGTTGACTTCAATCACGAAGGCTATCACAATATAAAGTGCATAAGTAAATAGCTCGGGTATAGAAATAACCGAGGCACGCGGAGACGAGGATGTATTCCCGAGTTCCACCCAAAGGGTGTACGTCTCGTTTGGAGAGGTGTGCGCAACCACAACAGGTTAGCCGCAACACCACAAAGGCTCACCTTCTTCTCCTGATGAACTCACCCACAAAAGGTTGCGAGTTCACCTTCCACTATTGATCTCCTTTGGGGCGGAGATCGAATCCCGTACAACACTCTTGAGACACACACCCACAACTTAATTGGGGGCTCCCAAGTCTTGAGGCACACACCCACAACTTAATTAGGGGCTCTCAAGATGACCACAAAAGGTCTTGACCACAAAAGGTCTTGGCCACAAAAGGCCAGCCACAAAAGGCGTCTAGGGTCCAAGGACCCAAGAGTAACAAGCTCACAAGTATCACCACCACGAATCCTCATGGAGGGCTCAAACCGATGCAAATGCAATGGCAAGAGCACACAAAGTGCTCAAGTACTTCACTCTCAAATTCCAACAAAGCAACAAATGCTTATGGGGGAATAAGAGAGGAAGAACAAAGGAAACCACAAAGGAGTCAAATCCTTCACTCCCAAATCCCACCAAAAGCAACTAATGCTTATGGGGGGAAAAGAGAGGAAGAACAAAGAAGAAGAACCACAAAGGAACTCCAAGAACTAGATCCACTAGGTTCCCCTCACTTAGAGGAGAGATTGATTGGTAGGATTGCAGATCTAGATCTCCTCTCAACTTTCCCTAAAGAATATGCAAGATTCTATGGAGGGATTATAGAGAGGGGAGTGAGCTTTCTAAGGTCAACAATGGAGTATGAGAGAGAAAGAAATTCGTGCTGCCTTGGCTCCCTTAGGAAGAAGAAGGGGAGGGGTATTTATACCCCTCCCAGAAATCTGACCGTTTTCTGCCCGTTGGGCCGGAACTTCCGGTCGGCCGGAAAGTTCCGACCAAAGTTCCGGCCAAACTTCCGGTTTGGCTAGGGCGCGAGCAAATCCAGACTTAGCGACATTCAGATGCGGAACTTCCGGATTGTAAGCCGGAACTTCCGGTCGCCCGGAAAGTTCTGGCCAAAGTTCCGGCTTTGCCCGAGTGTAGGCACATTCTGACTTAGCGAAAATCTTGCTAGTGTCTAGCCCGGAACTTCCGGTCGGTCGCTAGGCCGGAACTTCCGGACGAAGTTCCGCCCCCGCCAGTAGGCCTCACCAAAACTTAATTGGGGGCTCTCAAGTGACCACAAAAGGTCTTGGCCAAAAAAGGCCGGCCACAAAAGGCGTCTAGGGTCCAAGGACCCAAGAGTAACAAGCTCACAAGTATCACCACCACGAATCCTCGTGAAGGGCTCAAACCGATGCAAATGCAATGGCAAGAGCACACAAAGTGCTCAAGTCCTTCACTCTCAAATTCCAACAAAGCAACAAATGCTTATGTTGGAATAAGAGAGGAAGAACAAAGGAAACCACAAAGGAGTCAAATCCTTCACTCCCAAATCCCACCAAAATCAACTAATGCTTATGGGGGGAGAAGAGAGGAAGAACAAAGGAGAAGAACCACAAAGGAACTCCAAGATCTAGACCCACTAGGTTCCCCTCACTTAGAGGAGAGATGGATTGGTGGAAATGTGGATCTAGATCTCCTCTCTCTTTTCCCTCAAAAAATAGCAAGAATCATTGGAGGGATTGAGAGATCTCAAATCTTTGGAGATCAACAATGGAGGAGGAGAGAGAGCATCAAAACTTGGGAACCATTGGGGAAGATGACCCCTTAAATAGGTTCCCAACAAATCTGCCCGTTGGGGGCAGTTTTTCCCACTCGGGCCGGAAGTTCCGGGCTTACCCCGGAACTTCCGGACCCCCCAAACACCCCAAAACGCGCCCGGAAAGTGTTCTCTGGTCAAACCGAAAGTTTGGGCGGAAGTTTGGCCGGAACTTTCTGGCCGGCCGGAACTTCCGGCCTAGGGCCGGAACTTCCGCCCCTGACAGAAACGTCAACACGGAAACGATGATATCTTGACCATACGAACTCCGTTTTCGATAATTTTTGGCTCGTTGGAATCACCACGAAGAGCTCTATAAGATCATGCAGAGAAAAATCATAGTCCAACAAGTGAGGTTAAAACCAAATGGGGAAATGAAAGATCTCTAGATAAAAGAACAACCGATAAAACCTCAAACATCAAAAATGCAATAAGTTTTCCAAAGTAAAACCGTTTTCGATGAACTAGAGCTTGACATGGAGATGAACCAAGCTCTAATTACTCACAAGGATAAAAGTCAAATAAGAACCAAGAAATATGATATGCCAAATATGCAAAGGTTTGAGCTCTCCGCAACGATGCGATCAAGTTACTCACTTGAGAGCCCCTCTTGATAGTACGCCTATCTATCCTATAGCCCTATCAAGATCATACATTTGCCTTGAGCATTCCACTTGAGTTAGATGATGACTATCTTGATCTCTTCAAGTGGTTCATCTTTCTTGATTGCGCGTCCAAGCACATGCTTGATTAAGACTTCTCCAAATACTCCCCCATACCCATAATGGGAGAGTCTCGCTAGGCTCCGTCTTCATGTATCCATAGCAAGCGCCAAGCATAGGATCTCTTCAAAAAGCTTCTCTTGGTCTTGCACATCTCAACCTCAATGACGATCACCACATGACGTCATCCTCCATGAGCTATATGAAATGATCCCAAGAGATACATGATCGCTCTTGATACATCTTGTAGCTTTGCGTGTTGATCAACATCTTGATCAACCTTGTATCTTCCAACATTTCTTCACTAATATTATGTATTGAATCCTTCAAGACATAATTGCAATATGCGCTCCACTCAACACATAAGCTTCAAGAGTCCAATACATGAACTCCACAATTCCATGGACATGATCTATAATGATATCTCAATGCAAACATTAGTCCATAGAGATTGTCATTCAATTACCAAAACCACACATGAGGGAAAATTCTCTTTCACCTTTACCTTGAGCATTCCACTTGAGTTGGATGAAGACTATCTTGATCTCTTCAAGTGGTTCATCTTTCCTTGATTGCGCGTCGAAGCACATGCTTGATGAAGACTTCTCCAAATACTCCCCCGTGCTCACAATGGGAGAGTCTCGCTTAGCTTCATCTCCATGTATCCATTGCAAGCACCAAGCATAGGATCTCTTCAAGAAGCTTCTCTTGGTCTTGGTCTTGCACATCTCACCTTGATGACGATCACCACATGACGTCATCCTCCATGAGCTATATGAAATCTTCATTTGATGCAAGCCCATGGGAATATACCTAACCTCATATAAAGATACCACACACACATATATCATGGGTTAGTTCACGAAGCTATGCGGACAAGTGTTTACCATCCCAAGAGATACATGATCGCTCTTGGTACACCTTGTAGCTTTGTGTGTTGATCAACATCTTGATCAACCTTGTATCTTCTAACATTTATTCACTAATATGATGTCTTGAATCCTTTAAGACATACTTGCAATATGCTCCAGTCAACACATAAGGTTCAAGAGTCCAACACATGAACTCCACAACTCCATGGACATGATTTATAATGATATCTCAAAACAAACATTAGTCCATAGAGATTGTCATTCAATTACCAAAACCACACATGAGGGAAAATGCTCTTTCACCCGGTCATTCAGATCCAGCTGAAATCACAGGGGTAGAACTTTTATGGAATCCCGCAGGGCAACGGCGCCCGGCGGTATAGCTTAGGTGGAGAGGGAGGTCAAAACGGACGGAGAAGCAACTCGGTCGGCCTGCTATACAATTAATTGTATTTTTTTGTAATTAATCTAATTAATATGCCTTGCTATATACACTAGTAGAAAACAGGCTAAAGGACCAAACTCCAAAACCCCATTTGTCCCGGTCGTACTGCAAACCGGGACAGATGGGGCATAAAACGCTAGTGGAGGACCAAACTAGTTCAGGCGACACTCATTTGTCCCGGTTCGTGGCTGGAACCGGGACAAATGATGCAGCACCCGCAGGCGACACCCATTTGTCCCGGTTCCAGTCACGAACCGGGACAAATGGGCATGGTTTCAGTTACGCGCCACCGCCGCGTTTTTTCGACGCGCACGGAAGACGAGCGGCGCCGGCGATTCCTCTGCCCTCCGCCGGCGATTCATCTTCCTCTCCGGCGCTATAAAATGCACTGCACAGTACGACTCTTCCCACACCATTTCTCCGGCCATCTCTCCTCTCTTTTCTCCGTCCACGTACACCATTTCTCCGGCCATCTCTCCTCTCTTTTCTCCGTCCATGTACACCATTTCCTATGGAGCCACTCGTGCCTCGGTCCGATGAGTTTTACGGCTACGAGAAGGAAGGCATGCGGTTCAAGGTGTGGGTCACCCTTCGTGCATCGCGCGTGGAGAAGTGGATCGGCGACGTGAAGAAGAACTTCCTCGACGCCGCTTCGATCAAAGCCGTTGGACTTGATTGCGAGTTCACCGACCCTCGACGGAAGGATACTCCGCAGCGCGCCGCCGTCATGTGGGACTCAAGGAAAAGGAGGGGGAGGGGGGTTCGGCCGGCTCTCCTAGTCCGAGTTGGATTAGAGTCCCAAGCCCCCTTCCCCCTTGGTGGTGCGGCTCCCCCTCTTGGGCCCTCTTAGGGCCCATGTAGGTGGGCTGCCCCTTTTTTCCTTTATTATTTAATAATTAAATTAATATATGATATAATTAAATCATAATTAATATATTTAAATACTATTTAATATCCCGTGACTCCGAAACATTTTCCGAACCACCCGAGCAACTTTCGGACATTCCTGGAACCCTTCCAGAACTTTCCAGAACTCCTTCCGGACCATCGGAACTTTTCCAGATCATTTCTCTCTCTTCAACAAAATCCTATATTATTCCAGGAGATATCTCCTGGTGTCGTTAAGACCTTAAGTTTGTTACGCTACGGTTCGAGAACACTCCAGACATGGTCGAGACACTCCGCTCACCAATGACCGTCAGGGATACCTGGATGTATATGACGGCTCCTGTGCATTCTAGAATATCGTCGTTGAACCATAAACATGATATTCATTCACTTTGTTTCTGCGATACTACCTTGTCCGAGATATGATCGTAGACATCCGATGTCTTTGTTGTATCTCGTTACCAACAAAGGTTATTAACTCGTCTGTGATATTACATCTCCATGACCTAGTCACAAGCTGCGCAGCTATATAGATGTAATCTCACCGAGTGGGCCCAGAGTATCTTTCCATTACAACAATGAACAAATCCTGCTCTTGATCCTTACGTCTCAATACTCTTAGGGATACCCAAGATGGCCACCGTTATTGTCATGCTAAATAAGACACAACGTTTGATGCTCTTAAAATACCCCTACGAAGCATCAATAAGTACGGTCTCACGGTTTAAGAAATAAGCTATCATATTCTTATCTATTGCAAATGACAAACATCGTAATACGATCTTATTGCAATACTTTGCGTATGTCCATCACCTTATTCAACTAATAAGATGACCCCATTGTCAACCGACGTCATTATCCTTGATCGGGAATCTCGATCAACTGTTGCCCGATGGACTAGTTCATATAGAGGCTTACTAGGGACTCTGGTTGTCTATGTATCACACGTGTATTAATAATTCCGATTAATACAGTTATAGCATAATACACAAACCTATTATAAACTTATGAGATAATGCAATAAATACTATTTATTTATTTGCCTATAGTGCATATCTCCTTCATATACTTCTTATACCTTACATACATTTAAAAATATAATTACCTTACGTTGGATCTAAATTTTTATAGCCAAAACTATAATGGTTTTGTTGTATACACTTAGTCTCAAAAATTATAAAAGAAAAAATTATACGCCCTCCTTCATAGTTGAATTAACAGATAATAATTATATATAATATTTTGGGACACATATCTACTTAGTAATTCTAACGGATATCTTAATGGAAGATTTATATAGCATAAATTGAACTATTATCTTCTCAACCTTTTTCAAGTGTGTTTTACGGGTAACATTGTGTTAAATAATGATCACATGACGCGTGTTTCTATGTACTTGATATTGAAACATAAGTACTTAAAACAGTCACTAACAATTATAAAAAGTATTGTGAATTCTAAAATTGTGCATTAATACGGTTTGATCGTTAGGCCACTTGAAATATGTTTTCTATTATCTATACACAACATACACAACTCTTGTAGGTTACACAAATAGAAAATATACACGGAATTAAAACTGAACACTTAGTTATCACAACTTTCATTTTACAACTAGTAGGGCTCTCTCTGGACACTCCAACAAACTATTCACGTAGTGACGTTTTGCATTAGACGTTTTTTTATCACGTATATGTGTGCAGAACCCTCTGGTTTGTTGAGACGTTTTCTGAGACGTTGCTCATGTCGTCTCCAAAAAATTAAAATTTGATCGGTAGAACAATTAAATAAGAACTATTTCCTCATTTTGGGATTCCATGCGACACTTTCCGCACGTCATCAAGTTTATGCCCCGGCTCAATTTGACCCTCTAGGAACCCTTTCTCCAGACTCTAACCTAGAAACAGCCGCTCGCAAACCAACATGTCGTTGGATGGTTAGCAGGATGGTTGTACTCTCAGCTTAGCAGAGTTCAAACTCTTAGGTTTGACGTCTCTGTGTTGCATTTAGGTTATCGACAACGAGACGTCCGTGGTGAGTTCATCAATTTCAAGACTCAATCCGCCGGCTTGGTACTTCGGAGTTGCTTATAAGGGTAGGATGTTCATAGGGACTCAGTATTTTGGAGTTTAGGAGGCTGTTCCGGGCGGGGAGGGGAGGTCACGTGTAGACGCATGGATCTCCGAACGTCTGGGCGGCGACAGCGTCAGCCGCGAGCGCGTACAGGAAGTTTCTCAAGCATTTTACACTTGCTTAAAACATAGCGCTCCTGTTCCAAAAAGAAGTGTGAACTTAATTCATGTTGAACATCTGAAGAGAGTATATGATGATGATGTTATATAATTCATAACATACATACACATAAAACATCACAAATAGTGCTAATTTTGGCTCACGGCAGCCTACACGCTGAAACTCCAACACCCTCCAGCTGCCGAAGGCTGCCTGCCACCATAGCATACACCGGAGAGCCGTGCCTAGCACGACGAATCTTCGGACCTGCACCCTGAACGTCGGATGCTGGAACCCACGAAGCCCTGCACGTCTCCTGCATAGGTTGTCTGAATCTTAACTGAAACTGAAGTACAGAATTTCATGTCTGAAGCATACAGAGATTTTATTGGATTGTGATTCCAGCTCATACAATTGGGCGAACCAGCCATTTATAGATGATTAATTCGGAGCTTAAAAAAGTCAGTGCATCCGCCGCAGCTCCAAGTCTCCAACCTCAAGCGAGCCCAATGGCGGCGTCTTGCAGCAGGGTTCAGCTCTCCGACTCCGACCTCTCCTCTCCTTCGGTTGGCGTCCGCTCGGAGCCGGTGGTGGAGGAGATCGAAGGAGGGGAAGGGAAGGGGCCGTGGCTGCCTGGAGGGCGCAGGAGCAGGAGAAGGGAGATGGTGAGGAGGAGGCGTCGAGGCGCTGAGCTCCCCACCTGGAACCCGCCTCCGCACCGTCACATCCCGGCGGACATGGTTGGGCTGTGCTACAACTGCCTCGGCGAGGAGCACATCGCGAGGGGATGCACGAACAAGGTACGTTGCCGGATCTGCAGGGAAGAAGGGCACAAGGCGAGGAATTGCAAGAGGCCGAGGTCTCCGTGTCCGCCGGAGGAGACGGTGGATGGCCATGCGCCTCGGCGGTCGCGGTCTCCCGTCTGGCTGCCTCCGCCGCCGCCGGGGCCGCCGCCGCCAGGGGCGGTGATGCAGCTAGTGGAGGAGGCGTCGCGGGAGGAGTCAAGGCTTCCGCCACCGCCTGTGGGACCGCCGCCGGCCGGGGCTGTTAGATTGGAGCGTGCGTGGAGCCGTGTCGTCCGTGAGGGCTCTCTCGAGAGCTCGGCGCGAGGACCGGCGTTTAACGCTCCTTTCGACCACAGGCAGGTCCGGGCGGAGCCACGGCGACAGGACCGGCGGTCGTCGGAGAGCGAGGAGGACCAGAGGAACTTGGCGTGCTTCCTGGAGTACTCTGAAGAGATGGGCGTGATGGAGGCAGAGCTCCGGCGGGCGGTGCTGGTCACGATCACTGGCACTATACCGGAGGTGGACTTGGCGGACGCCGCGCTAGCACTGCACGCGGAGTTCGGCGTCGGGCCGCACGACATGTCTATCCGGGCGTTCGCGCCGGAGGATTTCTTGGTGCTGTGCGAAGACCGGAACATGCGGGACAGGATGGTGCGGCGCGGCAAGGCGGCGGGGCCATGGTTCAATCTGACCATCAAGCCGTGGCTCAGGCAGTCGCAGGCGACGGCGGCCTCGCTGCCGTACCTGGTGGCGTTGGACCTGCTCGGGGTGCCAGCGCATGCGTGTTCTCGGCGGACGGCGGAGACGGTGCTGAAAGGTGCAGGCTTCGTCGTGGATGTGGCGGCACCCACCGCTAGGCGGCACGACATGTCCAAGTTCAGAGTTTGGGTGCGCACAGACTCGCCGGCGAGAATCCCCGCCAAGAAGGTGTTGTTCATCTAGGAGCCGCCGGTGACGCAGAGGCCGTGGGGTCGTCATCGAGGTCCTCCAGTTAGGCGGCGAGCCAAGTCATTCTGGTACCCCATCCGCATCGTGCGGGTATGTGAGCCGGTGGTCGCAGAGGTCTCCGACGTGGCGCCGTCTCCTCCCACCCCGCGCCTTCGCCTTCAGCATCGTCGGCTCACGGCGGCGGTTCGGGCTTGGGTGGGGGCCCAGGAGGTGCTGGAGCGGCCGGCGAAGAAGGTGGGAATGGAAGTGGCTGTGGAGCGGGCGCGGGGTCAGGCGGATCAGATGACCGTGAGGCTCCGGGCGATTCAGTACAGGAGGACAGCCGGGTCGAGGACCGGTGTTGTTCGAGCGGCGTGGCCGCAGTGGAGGGCGTTGAGGCGGCCGCGGCGGCGCCGTCGAGCGGCGAGGAGTACTTTCGAGTTCAAATTTCAAACTCGGTCGTCGCGGTCGCACCAGTCGTGGGAAGCGCGGCAAGTGGTTCGGCAAAAAGCATCATGGTCGGCGATAAGGCTCTGAGCGCTGCAGGGCAAAGGCAAATCGTTTTTGGAAGTTTCCACTTTGATGACAGTGTGGTGGGCCTCTGCCATGAGAAGACAGCTGAGGAGTCAGAGCGTGCAGCTTCATCCTGTGCCTCGGCGGCAGGAGGGCCGTTGGTTGGCTTTGGCGCGCTCGGTGGTGGCGATGCTGCAGTGCTATCCCCCTTGTCTGTAGTAGGACCGTATCGGGGTGTGGCTGTTAGTAGAGAGGAGACAGCTCTTGCCGGTCTTCGAGGAGGATCAAGTCAGGCTGGTCCGTTGGGATCGGCGCGGGCCCTGTTAGAGGTGGACGGATGCGAGGAGCCAAGTGGGGTCCCTGGAGACACGTGTCGGTCTCATGGGGGGCTAGTAGCGGGGGCAAGAGTGACAGTGTACGCGACGGAGGCTGGTGGAGGGCATATGACTCCGTCGGCTTCTTTGCGATCGCTCTCTGCTCCGGCCTCGCCAGCGGACGGTTTCGCAACTCCCTTGCAAAGCAGAAATGCACGGGAGAACATCAGGGCGGTCATCTCGCAGCTGAGACAGCACATTGAAGCCCCGGTGCTCCCCTTGCCCGATGTGCAGAGGGGTCGGAGACGCAAGCTCTTTGTGGCGGAAGAAGATAGAAGAAGGAGCGCGCGCATCGCCGCCAAAGCGCCAGGAAACACCACCACCTATGTGAAGAGGGCCCAATTGGTTCTGATGACGCGGCTAGGCATCTGTAATGTGGAAGGGGAATCTCAGGTGGATTGCCTGGCGAAGTATGCTCGTTACTTCCGTGAGCCTCTTCCGCCGACAAGGATCGAGGCTCTGGCGAACTTGTTCTTCTTGGGTGCCTCGGCGGGGCCGCTGGCCTGGGATGTTTGAGCTATGCTCAGTGTAGCTTGTGGACTGCTTTTAATCTGTTTCCATGAACTGTCTGAATAACAACGTTGTGGTGTGGAACCCGAGAGGGTTGAACGCCCCCGAATAGGGGCACAGTGGTGTGCGCCGTGGTGGAGGACGCTGCGGCGTCCGTGGTGTGCTTAGTAGAATCGAAGTTGGCATCGGTGGATAGATTCACTGTTATGCGGCTGTTAGGACCCAGTTTTGATGGGTTCGCGACTCTCCCCGCGGTTAACACGTCGGGGGGGATTATTGTGGCCTGGCAATCAAGCAGAGTTCAGGTGACGAGGTCCCAGGTGGACTCCTTCTCAGTCACGATCACGCTGAGCGTGGACGGAGGAGATCCGTGGTCTTTGACCACGGTCTATGGGCCTACCCAGGAGCAATTTAAGGTTCAATTTCCGGACGAGTTGAGGGCCGTGCGGGCCGCTTTCCCGGGTCGTTGGGCCTTAGCGGGAGACTTCAATCTCATACTCGAGGCAGCAGATAAGAATAACGGCAGGCTCAATCGTAGGATGATGGGCCTCTTTCGTCGACTAGTTAATGATCTTGAATTGAAGGAGCAAGGGCTCGTGGGCCGCAGATATACGTGGAGTAACGGGAGATGTGCGCCGACACTTGAGAAGCTAGACAGATGGTTCTGCTCAGTCGATTGGGATCAGCTTTTCCCAAATTGCTTGCTCCAAGCGATGACTTCGGCTCTCTCCGATCACAGCGCGATTATGATGTCCACCAATGTCTCATATCAGAGAAAATCGCGGTTTCATTTCCAGGCGTTCTGGCCGAAGATTGAGGGGTTCCAGCAAGCGGTGGCGGCAGCTTGGTTTGATGTGGAGCCACACCCAGATCCGTTCTTCGATTTGAGCAATAGGTTGAGAGCCACTGCTAAAGTTCTTTCCCGGTGGAGTCAGAGGCGGGTTGGTAATATTAAGGAGCAGATCTTGCTGGCTCTTGACAAGGCCGAGGATCTCAGGCTGCTGAATCAAGAGGAGTTCTGGCTGCGGGGGCAACTCAAGAAGAAGGTGCTAGGGCTTGCTTCCCTGGAGCACACAATTGCTAGGCAGCGGTCGAGGATTGGCTGGTTGCAGGAGGGTGACGCTAATACAGCGTTCTTCCACATACATGCCAGTTCGAGGAGACAGCGGAACCACGTCTTCAGATTGAGGCGGAATGGCAGAACGGAGACGGAGCCAAGAGGGATGTGTGAGCTTTCCACAGAGCATTTCGAGGAGTTGCTGGGTGCGCCAGTGGAGAGGGAGCATGCCTTGGATTTGGAGGCGCTGCATCTGCCCCCTTGTGACTTGTCGAGCTTGGAGCTGCCATTCTCGGAGGCAGAGATCTGGGAGGTGATTCGCTCCTTGCCACCGGACAAGGCGTCAGGTCCTGATGGGTTCACTGCCCGGTTCTATCAAGTGGCCTGGCCGCTGATCAAGGATGCGTTCATGCGAGCGGTGAACTGCTTCGATTCAGCTGACAGCAGAGGCTTTTCAAAGGTGAACGATGCTCTTATTACTCTGTTGCCGAAGAAGGAAGGTGCTGTGGAGGTAGGTGATTTTCGTCCGATCAGTTTGATACACAGTTTCGCGAAGATAATCTCCAAAGCGATGGCGGCACGGCTGGCCAAACCCCTGCCATCCCTGGTGGACTGTAACCAGAGCGCCTTCGTGCAAGGTAGGGCTATCCAGGACAATTTCTTCATGGTAAAGCATTCAATCAGAAACCTGCACAGAAAGAAGGAGCCAAATCTGATGCTGAAACTTGATGTGGCCAAGGCATTTGACTCTGTTGCGTGGCCGTTTTTGATCGAGGTGCTGAGACATCGAGGTTTCGGCCCCAGGTGGATCGGCCGGCTAGCTGCAATGCTCTCCACGGCTTCGACAAGAGTGCTGGTCAATGGTGCTGCTGGTGATCAGTTCTGGCATGCCAAAGGCCTCAGGCAGGGGGATCCGAGTTCCCCCATGTTCTTTATCTTGGTGATTGATGTGCTCAACGCTGTGTTCAGGATCGCGGAAGAAGCTGGTCTGTTTGAATCGTTGGCAGGTTGTGGAATCAGGCATAGGCTCTCGCTTTTCGCGGATGATGTGGTACTCTTCATCAAGCCCACGGTGGAAGAAGCAACGGCGGCTATTCAGTTATTGAATCTGTTTGGAGGAGCTTCGGGACTGCGCTGCAATTGGAGCAAGAGTTCAGCATCGCCGATTCGTTGTGCTGGGATTGATCTGGCGCCGGTGCTTGCAGTTCTTGGGTGTGAGGTCAAGGAATTCCCCATTCAATACCTGGGACTTCCTCTGACTGTGGGACGGTTATCGAAAGCTGACTTGCAGTCGTTGGTGGACAAATTGGCGAGAAAGGTGCCGACTTGGAAGGCCTCCTTGCTGGAGAAGAGTGGCAGACTGGTGATGATTGATACGACGTTGTCGGCGGCATTCATTTACCACATGTTGTCACTTGACCTCCCGCCATGGTTCTTCACTTGTGCGGAAAAGTTGCTGCGGGTTTTTTTCTGGTCTGCATCAACCGAGGCGAAAAAGGGCCACTGCACGGTCGCCTGGCGCAAGGTGTGCCAGCCCAAGGAATTGGGCGGACTGGGGATCAAGAATTTGAGGGTGCTCAATCACGCTCTGCGGGCAAGGTGGAGATGGATGCAGCTAGTCCAAGACAACAAGCCGTGGCAGGGTTTAGAGTTCTCACTCGCTCCGGAGGCTGAGGAGATCTGTTTGGCTTGCACAAGGTGTGAGCTGGGAAACGGGAGGAAACTGCAGTTCTGGTCTGGGAGGTGGATTAACGGTCAGAGCATGGAGCAGCTGGCTCCTAACCTGTTGGAGTTCGTCAGTCCAGCTGGGCGCAGGCGAACTGTGGCGGATGCTCTGCCTGAGAATGGATGGGTGACAGATATAAGAGGGTCACCATCCATCCCGGCAATTGTAGAGTTTCTTCACAACTGGGAGTTACTAAGAAACACGCAGCTGGGCGAGGAGCAGGAAACGGCAGAACACCTCACCTTGCAGTGTTCCTTTGCCAGGGAAGTTTGGTACGAGATGTTGCTGCCGTTGCGCCTTCACCGCTTCACACCCACTAGGGATGCAGTGCTTGCGGTTTGGTGGCCAACACTGGCAGGTGCAGCGCCCCGTCAGTCCAGGAAGGAGCTGAACGCTCTGGTCTGCTTGATCGCCAGGAGTTTATGGCTTGAAAGAAACAGCAGGGTTTTCGACAAGGTGGCGTCGCTGCCCTGGACGATGTGCAAGAAAATCCGAGCGGAGTTCCAGCTGTGGTGCAAGGCCAAGCTTTGTGGAGCGGAGCTGTGTGTGCGTGAGTAGTCTTTTAGTTTGTTCAGTGGGAGCTGAGGTGATCGTCTGTGATTGCACCTAGCTAAAATCTGTAATTGAACTCTTCTCTGTCTTAATAAAGAAGACACACAACTTGTGTGTTCTTGAAAAATTCGGAGCTTTCTTTAATGGAGATATTTTTGGTTTTTTCGGTACTTCTATATTGTAGCAGTTATTAATAATGTAGAAAAAACATAAGAATGAATGTTGATTCAAGTGATATGTGAAGTGCGAACTATGTCCTGGTCTTTCCACGGCAACTAAAATTATGTTTCATATGCTCAAATACCCCTTTTCTGATTGGACCTGGATGCAGGTGGAGTGCTAACATTAAGTGTTTGCGCTAATAATGTTTACTATTAAAGTAAGTGTTTGTGTGCTAATTGAGTGGAGTTATGTTTCATCTTGATTGTATAATCGAGAGAAAATCAACAGTTGGTCGGTCATCTTGGTAGACAATAGTGTTTGTGCTACTGTGAACTAGATGTAGTGTACAGAAGGCATGCAAAAATGTCTAACTTCCCATATTCAACATGGAACCCATTAAAAGTTTTAGTGAACTCTCCCTGTTTGCCTCTTTGCGAACAGCAGCCACTTTATAGTGCACATTATGGCAGATCTTTGTTCCTTGTTACGGTTGAAAGACCTTCGACGTTACTCTGTTATTGCTCTTGATCCCATTGCATGGAGAAGCCTCGCCTGGACCAGCCAGTGTCATCCTGGTCGCCGCGCTCAACCTCTACGATGCCGCTTCCTGGACCGGTCGCCGCTGAGAAGAAATATGTGCCGAGGAGACGGCACTACCCAGCTTCTCTCTAGCTGAGTCAACAGGATACGTGGCGCTTAAACACAGGCTGGTTCTTGCCGACCACACTAACGCCAGAACATCTGCTCACTCTCACTTCCTAATCAAATTAATACTTCATACACACAAGATGACAAGAGTACAACCGACAGCACAAATACTTCTTGTATTTAAATGCATGTAAGACAAAAGATCTCTACTCATTAGCAGGCACATAATCAAATCCAATTTAATAATTAACATGCAGATTTTAACATTGTATATTTGTAAAGACTTGAAGAACCAGGATGCAAGACTTAGTCTACTAAGGAATTTTATTTCTCTTATGTAATTCCTTATTTATTCAATTTCCATTTGATTATTTGTAAAGACAATGTATACTATTGCTGTAAATCAATAAAGCATTTCTTGTTGTGTTTCATAATTGCAACTTATATTTGTAATCATTTAATTTGTGAATTACCTCTTTATTTATTATTTACTTATTATTTATTTTTGTTTCTTCTTTTTTTTTATTCAAATTATTTAATTATTAGAATTTGCTCAAATCCCCTCAAACAGAGAAAATACCTAAAGGTCATGTCAAAATTTATCACGATCAGCTCAATTGAACTATACCCTACTAAATGAGTTGAAAGAAACTTTGATCTCTTCAGGTTTTCAAGTTGCGAAAAATTTATTCGGGTTTTAAGATGCATGGATGCAAATGCACAAATTCTACTTCTACCCTCCGGGGTTTCCTAAACGCTGGGACGTTACAGTCTTTCCCCCTTAACCAGAACTTCGTCCCGAAGTTATAACTTTGTGTACCTGAAGAACTTTGGATAGGCTTGTCTCAGGTCATCTTCCTTCTCCCAGGTGGCTTCTCGTTCCGGGTGGTTTTTCCATTGGACCTTGCAAAACTTTATTGCTCGATTTCTGAGTCTTTTCCAGTTTTCTCCTAGTATCTTCACTGGTTCTTCGACATTAGTTAGGTCTGCTTGTAGGTCTAATTCCTCATGTGAAACAGAATCCTCCGGTGCCTTCCAGCATTTTCGCAGTTGTGATACGTGAAAAACATTATGTACCTGCTTCAGCTTTTCAGGTAACTCAAGTGTAAAGGCTACATTCCGATTCTGTGCCAACATCTTGAAAGGTCCAATATACCTGGGACTGAGCTTCCCTTTTACTCCAAATCTCTTAACTCCCTTCATCGGACTCACTCTAAGGTATACCAGATCTCCTACGTTAGGTTTCCATGTCCTTCGCTTCTGGTCTGCATAACTCTTCTGACGACTCTGAGCTATCTTCAAGCGATCTCGAATTATGTCAATTATGTTTTGCTTCTCCTTGACATAATCTGGTGCAAACTCCTGATTACCACCGGGCTCATACCAACATATTGGTGATCTGCACTTGCGCCCGTATAGTACTTCAAAGGGTGCTGCCTTCAAACTGCTATGATAATTGTTGTTGTAGGAAAATTCTGCTAGTGGCAAGTGTTCATCCCATGAACCTCCGAAATCCAAAGCACAAGCTCGTAGCATGTCTTCTAGTATCTGGTTAGTCCTTTCTGTTTGACCTCCTGTTTGTGGATGATATGCAGTACTGAAGTCTAGTTGCGATCCCAGAGCTTCATGCATTTTTTTCCAGAATACTGATGTGAACACGGATCCTCGATCCGACACTATCCTTTTGGGTACTCCATGCTTACTTACAATCTCCTTAACATAAAGGTCAGCTAGCTTTTCGGCATTATCCTTCTGATTTACTGGCAGGAAATGTGCACTCTTGGTGAATCGATCTACGATCACCCATATCATATCCTTATGTTTCCTGGTTATTGGTAAACCAGTGATGAAATCCATTCCGATTTCCTCCCATTTCCATTCAGGAATCTCTAGAGGTTGTAGTAGTCCTGCTGGACTCTGGTGTTCTGCCTTAACTCGTTGACATGTATGACATTCCGCAACGTATTGAGCGATGTCCCTCTTTATATTATTCCACCAGAATAACTCCTTGAGATCCATGTACATCTTGGTACTTCCGGGGTGGATTGAGTAAGGTGTCTCATGTGCCTCCCAAAGTATCAATCCTTTGATTTGAGGAATGTCTGGCACACATAATCTTTGATGGAACCATAATGATCCATAATCACCCAACCGGAATTCTGATGGTCTTCCTTCTCCTATCCTACGGATTTCTTCTTTGATGAAATAATCTTCGTCTTGTCGTCGGATTATCTCATTCCGAAGGTCACTTTGTCGTTCTTCCATCACCCTTAAAGTATTCAAACTCCCTAACGACTGAACCTCCACTATCTGGATTTCCAACCGCTCCAAATCCATTTTCAGCTCCTTAGGTAACTCCCTGTTGATTGGTTGGTTATCCATACTCTTTCTGCTTAGAGCATCAGCTACGACATTGGCTTTCCCTGGAGTATAGTTGATGTTGAGATCATAATCCTTAATCAGCTCCAGCCATCGTCTCTGCCGCATGTTTAACTCCTTTTGGGTAAAGAAGTACTTGAGACTTTTATGGTCAGTGTACAGCTCACATCTGGCCCCATAGAGAAATTGTCTCCATTTCTTCAAAGCGTAAACAACTGCTGCAAGCTCAAGATCATGTGTTGGGTAGTTGACTTCATGGGGTTTGAGCTGTCTGGAAGCATAAGCTATTACCTTCCGCTCTTGCATCAATACACATCCTAATCCATTCTTAGATGCATCACAATAAACGATATAATCCTTGCCTGGTTCTGGTAGAGCTAGGATTGGTGCTGTTGTTAGCTTGGATTTCAGCTCCTGGAAACTTGCTTCACACTTAACCGTCCACTCAAATGGAACATTCTTCCTTAACAACTTGGTCATTGGCCCAGCTATCCGAGAGAATCCCTCAATGAATCTCCTGTAATATCCGGCCATTCCCAGAAATCCTCTAATTTCCTTGACGTTTTTCGGTGATTGCCAGTCCAGAACTGCTTGTACCTTCGCCGGGTTGACTTCAATTCCCTCTTTGCTGATGACATGACCAAGAAATTCCACTTGGTCAAGCCAGAATTCACACTTACTAAACTTGGCATACAACTGATGTTCTCTTAAAACTTGTAATACTGTTCTTAGATGCTTTGCATGATCTTCTTTAGTCTTGGAGTATACCAGAATATCATCGATAAAGACGATCACAAACTTATCCAGATACGGCATGAAGATCTTGTTCATCAGGTTCATGAAAATTGCTGGTGCGTTAGTCAATCCGAATGGAACAACTAAGTATTCATGGTGTCCGTACCTGGAGACGAATGCTGTTTTTGGTACATCCTCTGGTTTTATCTTAATTTGATGGTAACCTGATCTGAGATCTATCTTGGAGAATACTCCAGCTCCTTGAACTTGGTCGAACAAATCCTGAATTCTAGGTAAAGGATATTTGTTCTTGATGGTAACGTGATTCAGGTTCCTGAAGTCTCCACACATTCTTCTTCCTCCATCTCTTTTATCCACGAAGATGACAGGTGATCCCCAGGGTGATACACTTTCCCTGATGAATCCTTTGCCTTCCAGCTCATCAAGCTGCTCTTTGAGTTCCTTCAGCTCCTTCGGACCCATCTTATATGGCGCTTGAGCTATCGGTGAGGTACCGGAAATTAAATCAATAGTGAATTCTATCTCCCGATCAGGTGGCATACCTGGTAATTGTGGAAACACATCTTGGAATTCCTTAACCACGGGTATATCCTCAATTCGGACTTCCTTCATGGAATTTAATTGTATCCCCACCTCCAAGTGATTGTGCCGATCCCCTTGATATACAATCCGGCCTCGTCCTAGAGTCTGAAGTGATATAGTCTTGTCCTCACAATTTATAATTGCTCCATTTTCCGTTAACCAATTCATCCCTAGGATGGCATCTATATCCTTCAATGGTATCACATACAGATCTGCATAGTAGGTCTGTCCACAAATCATAATCACCTGATCCACTTTCATCTGAGTGACTGTAATCATCCCTCCTGCTGACCAAACTGAGATAGGCGTTTCTAACGTCCCACATCTAATCCCATACTTATCAACGAAATGCTGAGCCAAGAAAGTAGTAGTGGCTCCAGTATCAAATAATACTTTGCCAGGATGAGCTAGAATTTGGAGCGTACCTAGGACAGCCTTGTCAGAACGGTCTGCCTCCTCCAAGGTGGTGCAGTTAAGCTTTCCATAGGGCTTGCCTCTCTTCCCATTGCCGTTCTTGCCAGAATTTACTCCCCTTGGTGGTCCACTTCCTCCTGGTCGACTTCCGCTCATTCCTGGTCTTCCTCCCATGTTCAGATTTGGACAGTCTGGCCTGATGTGACCCTCCTGACCACACCCGAAGCATACAACCTTTGGGGTCCTGCATTCCTTCTGGAGATGACCCCGCATTCCACAACTATGGCAAACAAGGTTGCGTTTGAAATTCGGGCCCTTGTAGTTGGGTGCATTGTTTGACATGATAGTACGGGGTTTGAAAGTCAGCTTGGGTATCGATTTGCTGGGTTGAGCTCTTCTAGGTTCCACCTTCATCCGCTTGTTCCTCTCCTCCTGGACTTGCTTGAAGTCGTCCTCCCAAGTGATGGCCGCATCCACCAGCTCTTCAAAACTGGCTGCCTTGGTTAGCCTGATCTGCATTTTCATATACGGGTGCAGTCCTCGAAGAAACCTTTTCTTCCTTTTCTCGGGCGTGTTAACATCCTCTTCCGCATACCGGGAAAGTATGTTAAACTCCCGAATGTACTTATGAACCGACAGATTGTTCTGCTTGAGGTTCTCAAATTCCCGACGCTTCAGTTCCATCACGCTTTCAGGAATATGTGCTTCGCGGAATTTATTCTGGAATTCTTCCCATGTGAATACCTTGTTTGCTGGGTGAACATTCACGACATTCTCCCACCATGCTGCTGCTGGTCCTGATAACAAATGCACCGCGTAGCGCACCCTTTCTTGGTCAGAGCACCCTACCGTCAACAGTTTCCTGGAAGTGTCACGGAGCCAGTCCTCCGCGTCCATTGGCTCTGCTGCTACTGCGAACGGAAGTGGTTTAGCTTCTTGGAAATTCTTTAGAGTAACTCCCCGAACTCCCTCGGGTTCCCTTTCTCCTCCTGCCTTTTGTAGCAGGGCTTCCATAAACTTGTTCTGGTTCTCCTGATCCTTCCTTCGGTTTTCTTCCATCGTCATCAGGTATTGAGCAAACTGTTGCGATGTCATCAGGAGTGGTGGTGGTGGCAACCCTCCTTGTCCAGCTTCAGCTTCCTCCTTCTGTTCAGTCTCCCTTTCTACCCGAGCTCTCTCCTCCTCCGTTATCTCTAACGCCATGTTCCCCCACGTCCTGTACAAAGAGCGAAACTCATAGTTACACCATGCAATGCTTTTTGAGCTCAACTCAGAGCACAATGCGTGTCACAGAAAGATCCAAATCCAAACAAAACCAGCAGTATATTCCACATACACAAGCTCACATATACTAGGGTTCGTACAATACCTTACTACAACTATTACAAGCTCACCCGGTATACTACACAGTTTTTCCCGGGTTCTGGGAGAACTCGCTCCCTTATTAATACATCTCATACTCATACTCACTGAAGTACTAGATAATATACATCTCGTCACCTTTCGTCAATACATCCCGCATCAGGTCCATCACTCCTCGCGATACCTGCCTGAGGTCCACCCGTGGTGACGTGACGTCCGGCGCACCACCTCTGGTGTGTAGGGCCTCCCTGGTGGAACGTAGTCGGTATCGGAAGTGTCCAAAAACAACCCTCCCATGCCGACATAGCTCGCGGCATCCTCCACAGCGCTCTGCTCGGTCGGGTCAGCCTCCATAGGTTCCTCCTCGTCAGAGGAGATATCTATAATCACTGGAGTGGGTGGTGCTATCTCTACCACTCTGTCGTCGGTGTCGTAGACAGGCACTGGATCCTGACGTGTGCCAGCAAACCAGTTGTATCTCCATCCGTCCGAGTTCTCTATCGGAGCCTCAGAATCTGAATCATCGAGTGGTATGGGTGGTTCTGGCTCATTAGGTGGTATCACTGGGTAGAAAATGGGCTCTGGTGTAGGTGAGTAATGGAATGGCACATCCTGTGATGGCCTCCTAGATGTGCCCTCCTCGGCTACCCTACTAGGCTCTCCTGTCTGTGTGACTACCTTCTTCCCCTGTCGCTTCCTCCTCTGAGGATCCTCTATATCCTCCAACATCCCATCCTTGTCCTCTACTATGACACGGTGGGTATAATAGAGAGATTCGACCACCTGTGTATACCTGTCTAGTAACCTGGACGCTAAGCGAGGCTTCGTCTTAACTAAGACTGAGTGATACTCCAGCTTCTCCGTGGAAAGAGCATCATGTGGCAGTGCTATGAAACTCGTGCCCTCTAACTCTCCTGCCCTATTCTCCCTGATAGTGGCGATCGCCTCCAAGACAGCCTCATCGTAAGCTGCTGTAACACTGCGTCCTTCCCCACTGGGTGGAATAGGACATGGTGTAAACTCCTTGGGTATCATTACTAATACCCTATACTTCACTAACTCCTCACCCTCCTTGAATGTGTAAGTGTGGACCGGAACGGTAAGAGGGGATCCAAAAGCTCTAAGGAGTGATCTCAACTGCTCCGTAAGTGACCCGTGATAGTCTTCCAGCGTGTCGTGCTGCACCCACGTCGACTTCTCGGAACCCATCGCTTCAGAACACTGTGTAAGAATTTATAATTAGTACTAATGCATCATAATAAAGAATTATCACACTAAAAATATGACCATGTTATTCTCAAGTGAATATACATCATATTCCTAGAGAACTCTTTACCGTTGCTCGTATACCCTACAGGCTCTATCCCATTACTAGGTTTCCAACCTAAGGTCAAAGCAATGGCTCTGATACCAGCTGTGATGACCCGCCTTGCCACCGCATGATTGCAGCACGCAGGACATCGATGTAAGACTTACGAAACACCGTTCCGCAAATATCACACCATCAGAGTGGTACAACAGAAACATTGCGAGGGTCCAACAGTCATCCACTTATTATTACAAGCCACATATGTACAAATTCAGAAAGATCCTCTTTGGTCCACCGAGGATCCGCACTACTGGGTTCTATTTGTAAACTAAAGAGTTTACAAACAAGGGGTATTAACAAACTTAAAACCATGTAGCTCAGCAACTTATTTAGTAAAGTTCTATGTTGCTCGGCTCACTAACTACTCTAGGGCCTTGCTCTAGTAATCCTCCGCCTCTTCCTCTTGATCACCGTAGGTGATGAGGTAGTCGATGCCTTCGACTCCACCTGATAAGTCTGGCTCGTCGTAGACCAGATTGTCTTGGTTGTAGACGTCGTAATCTTCTTCGTCTCCTGTGGCCTCAAAGTCTAGAAAGGGGTTTAAGGCAAGGGTGAGTAACAGCGTTACTCCGCAAGTTCATTATGGGAAAGTGGGAAGTTTGATGTGCTAGCTACAGCCGCTGACAATGGATTGTCGTAGGCTAATGCAAGTTTTCGAAAACATTTCTTCAAAGATTGCTTTTATTTCTGAAGAGCTATGTCCGTCAGGAGTCACAGGGCTAGGGCTTTGAGGAGCCTCCTTTCCTGCTGCGTTCGTCGTTCCGTCCTGGAACGTGAACATGTCACATTTATACACTCTGCAGAGGTGTGCTGCTTTACCCATAAGAGATCAAGACCTTGTTGCTCAACCGGGCGTACCTTCCCGTCCACACTTCCTTGGTGTGGGGCCCAGTCAGTAATCCAAGCCAATCACTGCGCCTTTCCACCATCCCCGCACACCCCCCATTACTCCGGTTGCAAGCTAGTGGGCACCGTCCCATGCTAAAACTTGCTGACCAGTGGGCACCGTCCCAAGCTAGTCCCGAAGCCAACCTTCAATAGATGCTAGAAGCCACAACCCGAAGGTGAGGTTATTATCCTGGCCACCTCAAGCTCAGCGGATTTACACACCGCCCGGCTTTGATCTAGTCACCCGTTGGTGTACGAGAGGAAAAGGACACAGCTGACTTCTCCTTCCCATTTCAGATCTTATGGTTGCGCGTGATATACGGCGCAAGAATCACTGACGACATTGGTGATTAACTCCTAGGGTTATTACTTTCCATATGCAGTGCAACCTCCACCAACCACAGTCAACCATGGTTCCACTGCCCACCATAGTAGGTTAATCAGTCACCCTGGACTGGTAACCCAGTAGTATTGTTATTTATGAAAATAAGATTTTGATTTTTTCAATGCATAGGTGATACGATATAGCATTTGACAAATATTTTGCTATAAAATATTTCAACGGACATGAGCAAGTGATGAACTTGCCTGGTGACTGAGAGGTAGTGCAATTCGAAGCTTCGGACTGACCCGGGACCTCGGGTTCTGAAATAAGTATCATTGTCTCATAAGACAATGCTTGAAAGAAGCAATGGATGCTATGATGCATGATTCTGCTATGTATGATTTAAATTTTGGGTCCAGGAATTTAGCGTTGTTTTAGGTATGACTTATATTCTTTTGTTTGTTTTTATTTATTTAATTTAAATCTTTAGAGGGATGGGTTATTTAAAAATAATTCAGAAGTGTGTAAAATTAAATAATTGGATTAGTACTATTATTTTTATATTTTTTTAATAGAAAAATCCATGTGTATTGAATTTAGGAATTTAAATATTTTATTAAAATAAAGACTATATAAATAAGTTTATTAAAAATTTTATTTTTAAAAGAAAATTCAGAATAAAATAGTTTTGAATAGATTATATTTTTCTGAATTCAAAACTTATTTAAGATTTTTAGTTTTCATTTATTTACCATCTGTTTGTTTTATTTCTTTTATTGTGTATTCTATATTTTATTTGGCTGGGAGAAAAATCAGTGGGCTTGGCCCACTGACTGGTGGGCCAGAGTTGTCATGGGGTGGAGCCATCAACCGGCCCGACCGAACCGGTCAACGTCCAGTCGCTGCCCTAATCTCTCCTTCCCCGATCCCCTTTGCTTCCCGTGCGATGGAATCGCCGCCGCGGTCGCCTCCTTGCTCCGACCATCTCCGGCAGTCTCTGCCGCCGCCCCATGCGCCATCGACGCGCTGCACCGCGGTCTACACCCCTGTCCGCGGTTTCTCGCCGAATCTGTCCTTGCGCGGCCGTGCCCTCTTCGGTCCCGAGCTAGGGTTTCCGCCGTCGGCCCTTTTGCGGTTCCGGCGATCCTCCGGTGGTTCTGGTGCACGAGGAAGACGTCCCCACGTTGCTCTGCGGCGGCCACGTGGGCACTGCCCCACCACGCCGTCGTGGTTGCGCTTGGGCGCTGGTGAGCTTCCCTTTCTTCTCTGCCCTTCTCTCTCTCACATATGGGCCCGAGGCCGTGCTCTGTGATGGTCGCTTGTAGTTTGATTCTTAGCCTTTGGCAGGCTAGGTTTTTTTTTGCAAGCCAGTGTGTGGCTTGTGCTGTGAGACAGATATGCTTCAAGAATTTGCACTGGTTGAATCCAGTGATGTGGTCCTACTGGTCATGTGGTTTTTTTTCTGTATTTGGTGGGTGCTACTCCGAATCACTCAGATTCAGAGATGTGCCACAGAATTGTTAACTGAAGCAAATGTTCAGTTTACTGTCGAAAGCTTTGTTGCTTTACTTATAAATGATTCCTGGGATTCTGATTCCAGGAAGATGATATGATAAGTAAATAGATGATTCCTTGATTAAGTTGACAGGATTTTATTTAGGTTTGTGCTTGTGGTGCTATTTCCATTGGATTTAGTGCCCAGCAAAACTGTATCTTATCCAACTGCTGGCTGGGATATATTTAAGTTTTCTAGCTAATTACCTCAGCAGGGAATTAATTTGTGTTGCCTCAGCCAATGATGCATAAGCTGAGGCTATTTGTGCTTAAGACCTGTCTCTGGTGCTGGTATAGAATTCATTTGTTGCCCCCCCTTGCCTATGATGCATAGACTGAGGCTCTTGGCTTTTCAAAAAGAACAGATACTGGTGTGCCTTTTATAAAACCCCAGTGATGAGTTGTGCATACCATTTGTATGCATCTCTGAGGGTTGACACTCGACAGAATAACCCATGCATCTACCAACCTATTCACTTGCAAAATAAGTTGAGGATCAACCTCCTGGCAAGTTGTGGTGTGGTTCTGGGTTGCTGTAGAGTCTTGATCACTTGTTCCCTTTCCTTGTATGTACTCAGCCCTTCTCCTCCTTGTTTATGCACAACCCTTCTCCTCTTGGTGCTTGCGCAGCCCTTCTCCTCCTTGGTGCTGCTCAGCCCTTCTCCTCCTTGGTGCTGCTTACCATCATCTTGCCTTGCTTTCAGCAGAGGTGGGGTTTTGGTGTGGTGGTGCTAGGTGGATGAAGTGATTTGGTGAGATGGATTGGGTGTTGAACAGGGATGAATAGACGCTGGTGCTGGATATGCGATGCTGTGAGCTGAAGTGAGCAACGGCAGTGTTCCCTTATCCCTGCTGTTGCAGCTGTGCTGGTGACAGCAGTGACTCTTTGCATGTGTGATTGAGCTGCTTGCAAGCTTGCCTGTGTGCTGACTGGACTCAGCTCTTGTGCTTGGAGCTGATCCATTCGGCTGGTCTGGTATTATCCATGCTTGGGAATTATTTCAGGTGCCAAGTGTGTTAATTGCCCCTAAACCAATGATGTTGATCTGAGGTTAATTCAACCATAAGAATAGATACTAATCCTTGATTAAGGTCCAGACTCAATGATGAGATCAGCAGTGCATTTCACTGCCAATCAGAGAGTATTTCATCACTAACCCACCTTGAGTATTTTCTTTATTTGCTTTGTTTTCTTTTTGTCTTTCAGGAAGAAGATTAGTGCAAGTTGAGATGATGAAAAGATTTGAAGAACCAGGATGCAAGACTTAGTCTACTAAGGAATTTTATTTCTCTTATGTAATTCCTTATTTATTCAATTTCCATTTGATTATTTGTAAAGACAATGTATACTATTGCTGTAAATCAATAAAGCATTTCTTGTTGTGTTTCATAATTGCAACTTATATTTGTAATCATTTAATTTGTGAATTACCTCTTTATTTATTATTAACTTATTATTTATTTTTGTTTGTTCTTTTTTTTTATTCAAATTATTTAATTATTAGAATTTGCTCAAATCCCCTCAAACAGAGAAAATACCTAAAGGTCATGTCAAAATTTATCACGATCACCTCAATTGAACTATACCCTACTCAATGAGTTGAAAGAAACTTTGATCTCTTCAGGTTTTCAAGTTGCGAAAAATTTATTCGGGTTTTAAGATGCATGGATGCAAATGCACAAATTCTACTTCTACCCTCCGGGGTTTCCTAAACGCTGGGACGTTACACTTACGTATCCCTAGGTCATAAATTTGAGCAACATAATATGATAGATATACTATAAAAAATATATGACTAGAAAATTCAGACTTTATATTTTCTAATGGTATAATTTTAATATTTAAAAAATTATATTATATCAGTTAAATTCACGACCAAGGGATACGTAAGTGACTTATAAACCGGGACGGAGGGAGTAGTAATCTTGCATTCATGATCATGGTGGAAAGGTTTGGACCGGGGAGATTGGCGTGCCACATGTTTTTGACGTAGGAGAAATCATTTTTTTAATTATACTACAACGATGTCTTGAATTTATATGATTGCCCTGTAAACCTGAATTTCATTTTTAATTACACCGCATCTCTCAGTCTTGCTAATTGTAAGAAGCGAGAAAAGCCATTGTGGTTTGTAAGTTCATAACCTCGACGAGTTGACCTCGGCCTTTTATTGCCATACTGCGAGTAAATTTTTGTGGCTTTTTCTTTGAAATTATTGAAAAAATGAGGAGTAGCTGTATAAAATACATTATATAACTAGACTTTTTTTGTTTCATGCAACCATTTTTTCAACCAATTAATTAAAAATCTCAAATTTTCAATGGTTATTTATAAAACTGAGCTCATATGAGCCCTGTTCCTATGCTTGCCGAGAAAAAGATCCCAAAAATTTGAGATGATATAAACTGAGGAAAAATACTGCAATGTGCTAGTGTACCTTGCAATGCCTCACCAAGTTGTAGGAGAACAGAGCTCACAACACATTGTCCTTGCACCACTTGATGTCGAGAGCCAGCATGCTCCTGATTGGAGCTCTCACCTTGAACGCCTTCTCGGCTTTCCTCCTAACCGGCTCCAGCAAACCATTCAGCGTGCATCTGTGGTGCGCAGTGGAGCCTGGGCCTGATTACCTTGCAAATATACATGGTCATGAAAAATATGGATAAAACACCTCTGCAAGCTTACATGGCCAAGAAGAAAAGGAGAAAGTATGAATAAGCATTAACTTTCAATGCTAAATGCTACTGTGCCACCATCAATTAGTAATACCAACCCAATGTCACTACATCCCCGAGAACCGCTAGTAGGACCTTACAATACACCAATGGTATAAGCACTCCATGCTTCCAAGTTTCCAATTTTAAAACTTTCGATGAAATTAAACTCTACATTTGTGCACAGGGCTATCCGACAAATACACCAATGGTATCCACTTTTTATCAAAGTTGTGACACTTATTTTGGTACGGAGGGAGTACCTATTTACCGGAACAAAACCATGTTCGGAATCCCTCACTGCAAGGGGACATTGGAATTGGGACCTCTAGCGATGTGGCGGGATGTAACTATGCTCTAAATCCCTCGGTGCAAGGGGATATTGGAATTGGAACCTCTAGCGCTCTGACAGGACAAAAATATTCTCTGAATTATGTCCCTATAACGCTGTGGCAGGACAAAATTATGTCTTTCTCCATCAACAGAAGCCAACATAATAGATTTTTCCTGTAGAGTTTAGCCTTTTAAGTTGCCAGGCTACATACATTTGTCATGAGATTTTTGGCATTAGTTTTTTGTATACTGTACTGATCAAATGCGATGTGCCATGTCATATTATACTTTGGCCTACATTTAGGCATATCAACATGGAAGTATCTCTACTATATAATACGGATTAAGGTGTCCGGTACGTCATGCCAGTTTTGCACTTTAGCCCCTCATAAATATAGAAATAACCCGCAGTACATGTTCCTGTTTTGACACTTTTTGTAGTCTAGCCCCTAAACCTTATCCACTCACCTCCACCCAATCATGTTACTCCTTTGTGCGGCGGCGACGATGAAGGGGACGCAGCGGCCGCCGGCAACGGAAGGGGGTGCAGTGACCACGTGTACGCCCTCCGCGACTCCGCTCCCCGCTCGGCGAGCTCCACCCATGATCCTCGCGAACGCTCGCTGCGCTCCAGGCTGGGGCGGCCACCGCCTACTCACCTGTGGCCGTGGGTCGTTGGGTGCTCTACTTGTGGCGGACGCCGCCGCTTGACGCTCCCTGCCTACCCCCCTTGGAGTTCCTTGTGAAGCTTGTCCTCCCCGGCGTGCTCCTCCACTTCAAACTCCTCGCCTACGAGGATTTGCAACAGAAGGTAGTTGCAAAAGAGGAGGCGACGCCACCGTAGTAGGCGAGCCGCTCACAGCACTCGTTCGCTGCAACTCATCACCATGACTTGTTCGTTCGCTGCTACGATTACTCACCGTAGCAACTTAGAGGAGCAGCAACTGCTTCCTGCAAAACAAAATTGAAAGTGGGGCAGATAGTTCGACATGATTCAAGGTAGAAACGGTGCTTTGGTGATCTAGAAGGAATGGAAGCGGCATAAGCTGGAGATCAGGAACACTTATTATACTGCTTTGTATTACATACAGATAGACTGACTGACTGACTGACGGACAACCTCCGTAAGAGCAGGGACCAAACTGGGCTGCTTCAGCTCAGAATCAACAGTATGAGAGCCATTACATGGAAGAACTGATGTTAAATTTCTTGCTGACAACGGTTGTTATGAGGATTAGAGCTGGGTGGCCAGTAGTGAGTTGGTCACCGAGTATCAAGAACACTTCAGAATGACACTGGAGTATGTAGCAACTCCCTGTTCTCAACTGTGGCAGCAGGTTCAGGTCTCTCTCAAACTGAAGGAGCAAGACACAGCAAGAATTTTGGCAGAAAAACCTCACAGAACCGCCATAGATTCAGGGCATCTCAGAGCTTGAGGAATCGCAGGATGCACGAGCAAAGGAAGAATCGGGAGAGAGGGAGACATACCTGCTCAGCTCTTGAGTGGAACCCTTCGTCGCCGGCCCGACAGCAACCCTGGTCAGGGACGCTAGCTCAGCTTTGCCAACAATCCATGGGTTGAGATCGCGTTCTCTACGAGGAGCTGGCCGGTGGAGTTTGGTGCCGGTGTGAACTGCTGACGTGGAGGTGAAGAGGTGGGAGAGAGATCGGCCAAGCTCGTGTCTGATGCATCCTTCTAGGGGAGTCTGTGAAGTTGATCTCATTTTCTTTTTGTCTGTTCTGGTCTCCTGCTATTCTGATTTAGATGACTATTTTATAATACCCCTGCTATATTATATAGTACAGATTTCTGATAGCATTAATTTTGACTTCTCACGGATGCAAAGTAGGTTCAAAGGAAAAAAAATGAAAATTTTATTTTCCGCCCGTTGCGACGCACGGGTATTTTACTAGTTTCCATATATTGTGCTGCAGATCTGATGACTATCACTAAGTAATACCAAACCATAATGCTAGCAACCACAATTAAAACAGCCGGATACCTCTGCTGCAGTGCAGGATATATGCAACCAACCAGCAAGCATTTCATTTCAATGTTGCAAGAAGCAAAACTTACTCATTAGTAAGTCATATATCCTGCCGTGCTTGCTTGCCAGGATATATAGAAAATCACAGAAAAAAGAAGGGCAACATATTTCAGATAGCAATACTTGCCTATTCATTTTCCATTCAACACAACATTCTTTTTTGAACAATAGCATCGATTCTATAACTCTCATATGATTAAACGCCATGTACAGTGGGTCAGTGGCAGTTCGACCACTGAAATTTTGTAGAATTTCATAGTAGAAGCAATCCGACACCCACAGAATGCAAAATATTTTACCTCCGGTTCTCCTTGAGCTTGAACCTGGCGACGAGCACATCCTAGCGCCTTCGTCGTCTGTGCTACGCCCTCACTCACTCGAGTGGCCAAACCTGGACGCCACGGCCCGGCGGCGCCTCGCCCCTCTTCTCGCCGCCGAGACGGACCAGACCATGGCCTGGCGGCGCCTTGCCCCTCTCCTCGCCTCCGAGAGGGACCCGACCACGGCCCAGCGGCGCCTCGCCGCCGAGAGGGACCCGGCCACGGCCCCGCGGGGCCTCGCCCCTCTCCTCGCTTCCAGCCGTAATGCGTGTGTCGGGGTCGGAGGCGGCGAGATCTTTCTACGGGCTAGCTGTATAGGACGGAAGGAAAGAGGAATGGGAGCACGGCCGGAGGTGTCGCCGGACGGCGTCTCAGCTCCCGCTACCCACATGGACAGATATACTTGAATTATCAAAACACTAAATATATTTCAATTTTGATTTCAATACAATAATCAAAGCCAATATCCTAGAGCTTAACATCATTAACTAAAACCAAGAGTAACTATGCACACATCATATAATCAATTCTATCATCTATCAAAAATTCAGATATATGAATTTTCTAAGAATACTGCAATTCCGCATGGCTCTCAACCAACACCATACATCTCTAAACTCTAAGTGTGTGTTCAGTTTTGGGACGAGGTGGAATGGAATGGACCGTCCATTCCGTCAGAGCGGAACCGTCCCATTCTTGTGTTCAGTTCGGACAAAAAAATGTCATAAAACGGTTCCATTCATGTGTTTAGTTTTGAAATTATATGAGGATGGAATAGAACGGGTGAGAATGAAATCATTGCTAAACTTGATTAATTTGGTACGTCGGCGTTTTACGATTTAGTCCTTGGAGTTTATGAAAATTAACCCTCACTACCGCATGTTAAGTACAGAAGATTTGCACTTTAGTCCAAACCGAAGTAATGCACCGCCCTAATCCCCTCGCTCTGAGTTGTCGCCGTCGTTGTGCGCCGCCACCTGCTCCACCCCCTCTCCACGCTGTGCTGCCGCCCCCTCTCCTCTGCTCCCGCCGCTCCGGCCTCTCCTCCTCCGTCTCAGCGGCGCGGGCCACTGGGGCCCTGTCCGTCTCCGACGACCTCGTCCTCCGCATCGCCGAACAGCTGGAGGACTCGGCGCAAGCCTCCCCACTCCTATCCACGACCTGGCCCTCCCGCCGCCCCTACCGAGCATGTAGTAGGGTGCCGCCTACCCCTCGCTCGTCAGCAACCATCTCCACCGGTGCCGCTGCAGGAGCAACGAAATAACGACATAGACGGCGATGTGGGTTTTGATGAGGAGGCTCTCGTGGCGGCGGACGGCCTGTGAGGAAGGCGCAGACAGCAGTGTTGCGTAGAGAACTTATGCTGCTCATGATAATGTTGAGACGCATTTTCATTTTACAAAGCACCTAATGGATCAGCGCTATGTTCAGTGTATTGAATCATATGCTAATCCAACCTGAGTTCTTATTGTTTATTTAACTTCTTTATTATATGACCTGTGTGTTCGCAACCTTGATACTTTAACTTTGACGATTTAGCTTTCAGAAATTAGATTGATCAACTGCTATGTATTCTCCGTAAGAAATAATTATGGTTCTTGTACAAAATATTTGAGGATTGAACTAATGCTTAGCTTTAACCTCGTATTTCTCTTCTTGCTGGATCATTTTCAACTGATTGCTAAACATTTGCCATTGGCAGCTGCCAAGTGACCAGGGACGGCTGTTGCCGCCCGTTGTGATGTCTCCCACCTCACCAACCGCTGGTTGTGTCGACGACAATACATCTGCATTTTGATAGGTGGCAGTATTTCGATTTGCAATTTGGTCATATGATTGGTCCCACAACAAACCTCGTGGCCAGTTGGTTATGCCATTTCAATTTTGCCCAGCACAACACTCAGATCATTGTATCTAATTTTGTTAGTTGCATCTGAGTTAAAATCAGTTATTACTTTCAATAATCCACAGGTACTACATATTGACAACACATACACCATTGAAAAGTCACTCTACATGGCGGCTTGGATGATCTAGCCTCAAGCACCGCTTCGAGGTCGTGCAGGGCGGTTGGCGGTCGGCGAAGCGTTCGTGGACACCGCCGATGACGGGAAGAGGCCTGGCACCTATCATGGACTCTAGGACCTGTAGAAGAGGACGAGTGCGGCCTTCGAGTACACGCCATGGTCCATGAGGAGCGACGGCAAGCGGTGGGTCGTCTTCACTACAAGTCTGTACTTCCGCGAGGATGGCGTTGACTACGGAACAAGGAGTATAGGTCCCTCCAGGGGCGACACTGGAGTACACGCAGGTAGATAATGTGTACATCCTGCTGGGAGTGAGGCTCATCTCCTTTCCAGACCTGAGTGGATAAATTATTAACTTATGATGTACTGTTGTGTACTAAAGCTTGTTCCTGTAAGCTTCTGATACATGCACTTGTTTAGGAAATTTTGTTTCAACATGAGATTGTTCGATCATGGTAGTTCCTGTAGAGTAGGTTTCAAACAAAAGAAATGGAAGTCTGGAACATCTAGATGTTCATTTACCAAGGAATCTTAATAGAAGATAAAACAAATGAAAATTTATATTTATTTGTAGCATGCTCTCTTCAATTTACATATGTTAGCATTTCTATTGGATAAGAGAACAAATGTACACAAGTGATGTGGGTAACAAATATATGTGATTTACAAACCATGGAAATTGTCGAGAACAAATTGGGTAAATTATTCCTTGTACGTGTGTTATTTCATTCTTAGGAGCATAATACATGCTAAAAAAATCTAAGTTGTGGCACTGTTTCATACTATCATTTTTCGGATGAGGTTGGCCGAATTCAGTTCTGATTCTTATTATAAAAAATGAAACTTATATGTTTAAGTGAAAATATTCTAGAACGATGCAACAGTAAAATAGTCCAGCATTTCATTCTACAAACTATATCATTGTCAGATAAAATTTCGTCATCTATAATTGTCAAGCATTTCATTGGCAGGAAACTTTGGAAAACCTTCCTTTTTTTGTGGTGTCCTTTTCTTTTCCCCACAATGATTATGTACCATCTAACTTGTCCAACATGAACCGAATGGAGATGTAAAATAGAGTTGTTCATCTTCTGAAATTACAATTCAGGTTGTTTTTGGTATCCAGGTGGCAAGAATTCAACAGGATAATGAGCTTAAAGAATCAACTCTTCGAGCTTATCACAAAGAAGAATTGCAGCGCATTCGTTCACAGGCTAAGAATGAACTGAAGGAGGCCAGTCATAAGCCGAATCAGATGTTTTAATTTTATTTTAGTTTTTATTACTAATGAAATCTGGACAATAGTGTAGAGGTTGTCGTCGGGCTAGACAAGAGCATGAAGCTCAAATAAACACAATGAACATACAGCATGAGGAAGATTGTGAGAAACTTCAGGATGAACTCGAGCTTCGGAAGTCAAAGGTAGTAACTCTTGACGCTCTTTGTTCTCAAGGCTGTTAGCGTGTGACTGGAAAGTATGAACAGTGTTTGGTGCATGAGGAGAAGCAAAGAGCATTATTACAGTTACAGTGGAAAGTGATGGGTGAAAATCAACAAGTTGATCAGGAAGTGAGTTCTGAGAAGGTACATGCTATACTTGCTACTCCTCTGTTCCTGAGTATAAGATGTTTTAGTTTTTTTATCGGCTAAGTTCATGAATAGACATTTAATATTAATTCTCACCCGTCTAAATCAAACTACCTACAATCAGATTTGATTGATGTGGCTATAAACTGATCGGTAGTTATTTAGTACTACAACCCATGACAACCTTTACGAGGCGGAGGGAGTAACAAGTTTTTTAGTTCAACCGTTGCTTCCATGTTTTGTGTTTTATGCCCGTTGTAACGCACGGGCATTTTACTAGTTTTTTTCTAATCTTGATTAATTATTCCTAATCTTGATTAATTATTGCTAAACTTGATTAATTATTGTTAAACTTAATCCTAAACTGGATGATCAGCTGGCCGTTCCACCTCGTCTGGCCGAATCGGAGGAACCACTGCATTCCGGATCTAGAGTAAATATTCCATTCTGGCGAACCACTTCATTCCATTCCATTCTACAACCGGACACGAGAATGGGCTTCAAGTGCGGAACCGTTCTATTCCATTCCACTTGGTTCCAAAACTGAACACACCCTAATAAGTTACATGTTATTCATTAATACGTTCATAGGTGGGCCATTTTGACCAGTTTTGCTACACTGTACATGGTGATCTCTCTTCCCATCTTAAAATACAACTCGGATTCTTGCATTCTTCTTCAAGGCCTCTTGATGCAGCTATTGAATTGGGGACGTCCAACCTACCTGTTTCGAGACACAAGTTATCTTTCTTTCCATCCCATGAAAAAATAGTTTTCACAACTTAAAAGACCACTCTAGTTAGTGTGCACATGCAATCGCATGTCTCTCTTAATATAAGCCAATGTAACATTTAACCCACAAGTTCACAAGGCTACATTATCACTATGTGATAACATATTTATCGGTTCTTTTTCATGCTCAAGATCACCCCTAATTCAACATTGTGACAATTGGTCATTCATTTAAGTCCCCACAAGTCATGGCTTCCCCTAATGTTACGACAATGAAATAAAATTGTTCAAGTCACGACACCCTCTGGTACACCAGTTCTCAAAGTGCTGAAAAAAAAAGAAATTGCAAGAACCAGCGAGGGCATTCGTTGCGCAAACCAGTGACTCCATTTTGTCTTTGCATAAACCAGCAACTCTACGCCTAATTTATTGCAAGGAGCTCTAACAAAAATATTACATGCTTTAACAGCATATCTGACAAGTGGCAACTTGGCTGCCGCTGTCACACTCGTTGTACCCATCGCGTGGCTAAGAGCATCTCCAAAACGCATGCAAAAATATCACACGGTAATCGGTTTTATAGAGCCATTTTAACAGTTTTAGCGTGACGTGGTGGACATCAATCCTTTAGATGTCCATAAATACAGCACGCATGCTACAACAGTTTTCTAGACGCACTAAAATAGAGCATGAAAACCGGGCACGTCCGAGGAAGGTTGGTAGCCGCGGGTCGGAAGGGGCACCGACCGGTGTTGCGGAAATGGTCAGGCTCGATGTGGGCCTTGGCGGACTAGGGCGACCAGCTCGGACAGGTACGTAGGCGGCAGGCCTCAGCCGTGCGATACGAGCGGGGGCGGCCAGGACACAAGAGTCGTATGCGGAAGTTTCAGTCTGGTTTCCCTCGAACGATCGGTAGTGCGGCAATTACGGTCATGTGCATGTAGATGAGGAGTAATATAGATCAGTAACATACACATTTAACGAGTCTATGTTACTACCTGCATAATGGGTAGTAACATATATATAGTGTCATGTAAGGTGTTATTAATTAGGTTATAGATACATATAGTTTTGAAATATGTGATGTTATTGTAACATAGCTAGTTACTCCATTTGTCTTTCTCTTCTTTAATTACATGTCACATCAATTTTTTTATCTATGTGTCAATTATGTTACTATGATATTACTGCCTATTATGACTAGTCTAATGACGTACGAAGGATATTGTGATTCACCCAATTCACCATTTAGAGATATTCTGATTCAGCACCAATTATATTCTTTTTTATTCCAATATGTAGCAGAAGTAAAGAGCGGCATTGACAATGGCGTCTCCTGTGTCCAACACTAACCTGACGGAAAATATAAGTCCACCTAAAATAATATATACAAACATGTAGATTTAAGTTCCGTTATCTACTGTGTCTAACACATCATGTATTTCAGTCCAGCTGACCAGTGGTTCATAGCGCGTGCCCATTGGCTGACAGGCTCATTTGCCCCAAATCCCCATGTTCATTCGATACTTAAAATTGCAATTTGGCAAACACCAAATCTGAAAGCCAGACATGACGATGCCCGGTGAAAGGGATCGTGGCCCTATTTCTAGGCAGCGATGACGTCGCCGCCCGCAACCCCTACTCGCTCGTCGCCGCCATCACCCCTCCCCCAACCGGCGGGGATTCTCACTCGGTCAAGCCTGACTTTGAATTATTTACACGTGGGTTCCACATCTGGTGGGTCCATGTTTTAGTGACTCAAAGTGAGGGAAAAGTTAGAAGCAGCAAGTCAGACAATCCGTACCGCCGTCCCCCGACACCCATTCACCACCAACCCGTCGCCGCCACTACATCTTTGCTCCCCGTGCTAGACGTAATTTCTGTTCGTCTGGATTGAGCCCAGAGCTAGTCGTTAGCCTTAAGTGAGTGCCGTTCAAATAGGGTGGAATTCCTCCACCGAAGTTTCTTCCAGCCTTGAACACAAAAGCGGGGCCAATAGCCCTCATGCGACGTTTTTTCAGTGAATTGGAAGGAGAGCGACGTGTTTCTGAAGAATAGCTCATGTACTACATCTCTTCGAGTTCATGTCTTTTGGCTAACTCATTGCTGTTAATCGCAGACAGTTAAGTCAGTTATGATTAGAGGGAGGCGGGTGGGACCAAGGGAGGTGTGTGGGACCCATAATGAAATCGTTTAACCTCTTCTCGTGTGCGCGCTTTCTCTGCTTCTTCTCCGGCGACATTTTGGCAGTGCGGCCAACGCCGACGAGGCAAAACACAGAGATGACAGATCCAAAACATACCAAAATTAAGATGAAACACACAATAGATTAAGTAGCTTAATATTCTGCTAGATCTAAAAGCCACACGACAACTAGACTATTACATAAGCGGGCAGAGCGCGGCGGCCCGCAGCGACGAGGCGACGGAGCCGCTCAGAACAGGTCCTCGTCGGACTCGTCGGAGCTGATGTCGATGACCTCGTGGAGGGAATTGTAAATCCCGACCTCGAGGCGGCGTTCGTCGAGCTCCATCTCCATCTGACGACGCTTCTCCTCCTCCGTGCTGCGCTGGAACACCTCCAAGGTGACCCAGGGCAGGTCCTCGTCGAAGACGAAGTCCCCGGCCAGGAGGGGGCGGCCGCTTCGTAGTGCGAGCTCCTGCTGCTGCTGCTCCTCGTCCTCCCTCTTCGGCGGCGGCAGCGGTGGCCAACCCCGAGCGATGGATGAGCTCCCCGCACCGGAAGAGTTTCTAGCCGCCGCCATGCGGCGCTCGTACTCAGGCAGCTCGAGGCGATCGAACGAAGGCGGAGGCCATATTCCGCGGTTCGTCCACTTTAGCGCGCCTCGTTTACGACCGCCGCCCAAAGCGACCACGGCCTTCCTAGCGGGGTCTTGTGGAGGGGCCGGCCTCTTCTTCCTCCGCTCCTCGACGGAGTCGTTGCACGGCCGGAATGGCCACCCCGGCCGGCGCCTTCACCTCCCCTCCTAAACATCGGCGCGCAGCGGGCCTGGATCTACCGGCGGCGAGGCGATTTGATCACCGGAGGCGGCTAATGCGAGCGGCGGTGAGGTGAGATTGGGGAATGGTGAAATAGCTAGGTCACGACTGTGCGTTTGGATAAGTAGAGAAATAGCCATGGTACGACATGGGCTGGCTTGTTTTCTGGGCCGTCGCGTTGGGCCGTGGCATGTGCGCGTTCAAAATAATGCAGCTAAAAAAAACCTACCGGAAACAATGCGCGTTCGACAAGGGCCGACATGGGCCGGCTTGTTTTTCTTGTTGGTGTTTAAAAGTTGTTTAAATGCTGATTTGGTTTGAATTTGGCCGAATTCAAAATATTCATGAAAATTCAATAAACATCAAATAAATGCAAATCTAGTGCACATAAGATATGGTCCAAAATGCTAAAAATAAACGCAAATCTAGTGCAAATTGATGGTTCAAATAAATGCAAATAAACATCAAATAAATGCTAAAAATCATTTTGTGATAAACATCATGTCATAGTTTGTGATAAAGTTCCCATATTCATCACATATGTGTGTCATGGTATGGGAAACAATTTTGCCAAAGGGATTTTCAAAATTCTTTTTAGAAATATCATTTTCAAATTTTATAGTGCTAAAATCACTTTTTTGTGAAGCAAGTACATAAAATATGGTCCAAAATGACACCCATTTAATTTTCACAAAGAGTAGTACATATTTGATGGATAATCCCTAAATATGATAATTTTCCTCGCTTTCTATCTAAATTCCACTCTTCAATTAAATTTATGTCAATTTTTTAGAAGTAATTCAAATTTGAACTACAACTGTGTGATAGTTTGCTATGAAATTGTTACAAAAATAATTTTAAGGTACACAAGTATTGGTTACAACATAGAATCATCAATAGTTTCTGAAAATTAGACGACCTTACATGAGTAGCCATGCTCTCCATTTTGACCACTTTTTGAAAGAAATGAGAAAAGGTGAAAGAATACTCAAAAAAATGAAACCATTTGGCATGGAGTCCTTTTATATGTACTAGTTCATAGGAAAATGATAAACTTGAGTTTTAACAAACTTTTCAAAAGAATACTTCACAAAAATATCAATCATCTACAAATATATATAAGTTTCAAACCAAATTTCCAATGTATGGCAATTATCATGTCACGGTTTGTGATAAAGTTCCCATATTCAGCACATATGTGTGTTATGGTATGCGAAACAACTTTGCCAAAGGGATTTGGAAAATTCTTTTTAGAAATATCATTTTCCATTTTCATAGTGCTAAAAATCACTTTTTTTGTGAAGCAGGTACATAAAATATGGTCCAAAATGACACCCATTTAATTTTCACAAAGAGTAGTACATATTTGATGGATAATCCCTAAATATGACAATTTTCTGTTTTCTATCTAAAATCCACTCTTTAATTAACTGTATGTCAATTTTTTGAAAATAATTCAAATTTGAAGTACAACTGTGTGATAGTTTGCTCTGAAATTGTTACAAAAATAATTTTAAGGTACACAAGTAGTGGTTACAACATAGAACCATCAATAGTTTCTGAAAATTGGACCACCTTACATGAGTAGCCATGCTCTCCATTTTGACCACTTCTTGAAAGAAATGAGAAAAAGGGAAAAATATTCAAAAAATGAAACCCTTTGACACATGGCTTTAGTTTATCATGTACTAACATATCCTAGAGTTTGAGATCATTTGGAGAAGGTCGAAAAAATGACAAGTTTAGAAATGGGGTTGTTTGGTCTCATTTGTAGCTCATTTTAGAGAACCAATGTGAATAATTGCAGGATTATAAATTGGAATGACCAAGTTAGATTAACCAACTACATAATGATATATAATCATTGCAACATTCAAATCTATCACAAATATTGAAAGTTGAATTTTGGTTCAAGGTTGAATTCAAATGTTCAAAGTTGAATCAAACTATTAAAAACATTCACAAATTCAATTTTTTTTATCCAAGTGTAATATTTCAACGGATGTGACAACTCATTATTATCGATTATATCGATTATCGATAATAATGAGATGCCAGACCCAAAAACCCAAAAGATACTGGACATTAAAAATATAAAGTGCAACACTTAAATTGCGAGCAAGTTTTACCTATAAAAACTAGGTTCAACCTACCGGAACGTGCCCAGTTCTCGTCCAGAGCACGACCAGAGCACGCTTCCAAGGTGTTCGACGTTGCGATTTCGCAAAAGAATTACCACCACACGCTGCCAAGGGCTGGGTAAACACCTAACAAAATTGACTACACTAGTTACCTACAGAATGTAGGACGATCTTGCCTCTGTCGTGGCTCTGCACCAAAATCTTCCCTCCGCCATGGCTGGGCAGACCAAAGCTTCTACCTCCATTTCATCTCGTAGAGGGTCTCGGAGCAGACCAAAGCTTCCACCGTCATCCCGCCAGATAGGCTGAACGCCCCAAGGGTCAACGCGGCTGAACTGCTGCTCGATGAGCTCCCGCCCGAGCTGCTCTCCTCGCCCCAACCGCTACTCTCCTCGCCCTAGCTGCTCTCCTCGCCTGCAACAAGTTTGTGCATCCACGCAAACCTCGTCCTCTTCATCGGCGGCGAAACAACGCAATGCTTCCATGCCGATTTCAGTACTTGCTACGCTGAAATCTTGTATGTGCGACACACATACCGGGCCGCCTTTCGCCTTGGCGACCATGGACCGTTACCACCCCATCCGCCGTCCTCCCTCGACTCCATTGCCGGAGCTCCAGTCGCCCGCGCCCTCGCCCTCGCCGCCCGCGCCCGCAGCTAGCTTCGCCCGCTCGATTGCCGCAACTCGAATCTTCCGCTTCTTTGACGCAGCTAGCTTCGCCCGCTCCATTACCGCCGCGACTGGACATAGTGAGCGAGCCCGGAGAGACCGAGACGGCAGGACAGAGTGCGTGTGGAGCGAGCTGCGCGTGACAGTGACGGTTTTTCTCACGAGAACAAGACTTGACGGGCATGTCGCCTCAGAGCAATAACCGGTTGAACAGACATAGCGTGTGAGCTATTTTTCAGAAAAAACGTTGCACTTCTTCCAATTCACTGGAAAAACGTCGTACGGGAGCTGTCGCACTCGTCTTAGAGAACTTATACAAACATAACATACTATGAAATATAACCGCCAGATAGTAGCAGGCCAGTACTGGGACTTGTCCCAAATTAGATCACCACAGAGTGCTAGACAATCAGGTGAAAAATTGTGCGGGACATGGTGTAGTTCGATAATGAAAAACAAAGGATAAACTTGTGCATGCAAGACATGATTGCAGGGGCCAGGCGGAACTACAACTACAAGAGGATCCATCAGGCCAAAAAGAAAATGAAGATGATGAGGAAAACCATGAGCACGAAGAACATCTTCATCACGAGGCACCAGTTTGACGAGACGCTGTCGAGATGCTTGAGGAGCTGGCCCTGCGCCTCCTCGACGTTGGCTGCCGCCTCCTCGGTGTAGTCATCGATTCTACATTTTGGAGAGGCTCGGCTCTGCTCTGCATGTAACTGTCCTGTTCTCTGTTTTAAATAGCCTGACTATAGCCTTGTCAGAGGCTCCACGCTACGGCTAAGCCCTTCATAGGCTATAGAGATAATAGCCGCTATCGTCCGGCTATAGCCCGGCTAAATAGATTTAGCCCGCTATTTTTCAGACTATACCAGCTATAGGAGTCCCAAAAAAATTTGAACAAAAATTATCCCGCTTAATTTTATAATATGGGGACAAAACCATGTCAACGTATTATTCTTCATATCTATTATGTGGCTATGTTAATATCTTATACATTTGTGAATTACTGGCATATATACACAGATATATGTTGTTAGAATACTGTTTTTTCCATTATTAATCAACGCGGCTATATGGTCATAGCTGCGCTATAGCCCAGCTATAGCCTTTCGTAGCCTCTGAAATCGTCGGGGCTAAACAAAATAGCCGGCTATTTTAAACAGAGGTCCTGTTCCACCGCCAACTCATGCTGCTGTTGCAGCTGCATGAATGCAGGAGTTGTCGATGATGATGCCTCATGATCACCATTAGTCTTCTTCTTCTGAAACATAGGCGTAGTTGCAGCCCATGGTGCCGGAGGTGCAGAGTCAGAGGGACGCATGAATGTATGTGATGCAGCTGAGGAGGAGGAGGAGGAGAACAACTGCCTTCTATTCTCATGAACCTTCAAGCTCTGTGTCCGCATGGTGAGAACTTGTTTGAATTCCTTCGTTGCGCGCCTTTTAAGGCTATCCACGGCGATGGTGGAGTGATCTTTTTTATCCTTGGACCAAGGATTATTATTACAGCTCCTCTCATCCTGTGATGAATTGCAGAGCACTTTTTGTACGTCCATGACGGCATCGTTCAGAGCACCGATATCCTTGTTAACAGCTGCGGCCAGCTCCTGTATCTCCAAGGTTGGGTCATCGAAAACAGACGATGTCCTCTTCGCCAATTGTGCGAGGCGAGCGAGCTTGGTGGAGGTCTGGATCTGGGTTTGCGTAGTCACGTCACGGTAGGAGTGAGTATTCGCTGAGGTTCGAGTTCGAGTCGGAACTCAGAACTGAGAAGCAACAAATAAAATAACGGGAAACACCCGAGGCAGAACTCAGAACAGAGGCTCCGGCTCCCGCTCCCGCTCCCGAGTCAGAGGCAGAGCCAGAGTTCCGACTGAAGAATCCGGCGAGATGGAGAGTGTGGGCTGTCCCTCTCCCTCTCCCGGCGTCGATTTGAGTGAGATGTTGGAACTGATGGAGGCCTTGTCCATCCAGCACCAGCCATTGGGTACGCCTCATTACTCATTTCCCCTCGATCTGTCTATATACTTGCCAGATCTGATCGGCCCGACATTAGTTTTCTGCCCTGCCATGTGAGATCTCGAGTTTTGCACAGATTCATCGACTTTCTCAGGCTCGGCTAGGTTTCGCACCAAGGACCTCTGAGGTGCGGCCAATGCTAAATGTTTCCATGGTAATTTTGTGCGTCAAGGACTGATTACAGTCACTACTGACTACTGTACAACGTTTATAATGGTCTGAGAAAATTGCAGAGAACACCAACCTTTGGTGTAAAAGTTGAGAAAATCTGTCTATATACTTGTCAGATCTGATCGGCCCGACATCAGAGTGTAATTTTAATTGTCTCGACCCGTAAGTACGGAATATTATCTCTTAGAATATATTTTTTAAGTTATTATCTCTTAGAATATGGTTTCATTGAAGTAGTACATCGATGCTTCCATTGTGCTTTTCTTACTTTGTTAACTTTCTGATGTTTCAACTGCTGTCAAAGGGTAATTTCCTTAGGAAGTTATCATGTTTACCTATCAATCAAATGCTAAAAAAACCTTAGCATGCACAAAAGGTGAATGTTTCAATCTCATGCTGTGGTGTGCTTCAGGTGTGCCGCGTGATACCTGCCTGTGCAGACACATTCACTTTACTTAGAAATCACCTGTTCTTCAGATAAAGTAAACTTTAGCTTTAGACACCATGCAGGTTAGCCAATATATATCTCTAGAGTTTTCTTGTCATAGACTAACTTTCTGGCCGTAGGCTACATCACTTTGTTATCTATGTTCCCTGTAACAGTATTCATACTACTGTCCGAAGAAGGTAAAACATAAGTACTCCAAACTATCAGCGTAATTGATAGAGTAGAGTAGAATTTAATCTGGGACATGCACTGGGTGGGGCGTACAGTAGAGCCTTTGATATAAAAATACACCCGTAGTTTGGCATATTTTCCATGTATCAGTTTTTTTTTCAAATCACAGCAGCACACCAAACTGATTGGGAAGTGGACAGAGTATTTATTATCTGGATCAGCAAGACTAGCGTTGAGCCTGGAAAACTAAGCCGAGCTGATAGCTGCTCATTCATAGGTGTCGGTCGGCTATGCCACTTCTCCAGCTCTGAGGTGCACGCTCAATATGCTGCAGAGAGGCGACGAAAGGCAGGAGGTTGGTCGACGGATCAAATTCGTCCCAGCCAGATCGTGAATGGCGCAGCGATTAGAGATGATAGTCTTGTTATTTTTCATGGACGCGGGGAGGAGGTCACGCCTCAGGCAGGTGGGCAGCATGCTGCCTCCTGTTTAATCGAATGGCTGATGACGTATAGTGAAGCCATCGGATGGATAGTTTTTCGTAACCTATAGTATTATTAACATGGAGTCTCATCGAGAGTCTCCAGTGAGTAGATATAACATCTTATATTTGATAGTTTGTGCTCTTGCATTTTATTTATTTTATTTTGTCATTCTCCTTCTGTAACTTCACCTCACCCGCTGTTCTTATTACAGATAATAAGGCGACTGCTTCAGTGGCTAAAATAAGGGTCTTACCCTCCCAACAAGCTCACCATTCTCAAAGTGCAGAAAAGACAGGATCAGATCTTGCCCTCCCGGAGGTATGCACAGTTGGTAATGATGTAAATTTTGTAATTGCGTTGCGTACACAAAAGGTTCACCTTATTCACAACTAGCACTGGATTCATTATTTTATTCTACAAATTTGGTGTTAATATATGTATTCAGTTAGCATAAGCATCCAAATAAGGTACTAGCTTGACCCTACTATTCATTTATTCATTCTCTCATACACTGACAGAGAGCATCCTAGTGAATTTCTTGGGGTTTATTACACTGACAGAGAGCATCCTAGTGAATCTCGCGTGGTTTATTACTAATTAGTAAGCAGTTTGCTAGCCAGCCTGGGTTCAATCACCCCTTCTTCATTCCTAACCAGTCACATATGTTGTGTAAACAGTAAAGTGAACTAATAAACCAGCATTCCATATTTCCAAAATAAAAGTATATTCATTAGGATGACTGATCTCTGATATTATTTTCTTGCATTCTTTTGGACAGGACATTCTTTTCCACATACATTCTCTCATGCCGATGCGGGATGCTGCTCGCGCTGCGTGCCTATCTCGTGTGTTCCTGAATTCATGGAGGTGCTATCCCAAGTTCACCCTTGATACAGAAACCCTAGGCATAAATTTGGATACAGCTGAAGAAGATAAAATAGCTAGTGATTTTGTCAGTAGGGTTGACCACATTATGCAAAATCACTCTGGCCTGGGGCTGAAGAAGGTTAGGATTCACACACACCCATGTCGCAATCTTCATCCGAGTTATGTTGACCGGTGGCTTGAAATTGCCATCTCACCTGGGATTGAGGAATTTGAACTGCAAATCTGCCGACGTAGAAAGATTGAGTACGACTTCCCCTGTTCACTTTTAACCAGTGAAAGGGGAAGCTCAATTCGATCTTTTGTCCTGACTGATTGTGCTTTTCATTCTACGATGGATGTTGGTTGCTTGAGTAGCTTGACAAGAGTGTATCTGAGATGTGTGCACATTACTGGGGATGAACTATATTGCTTGCTTTCCAATTGTTCCGCATTGGAACAATTAGACCTTTCGAACTGTAATGATATAATTTTCTTGAAGATACCTCATCTTCTGAGGCAGCTCAGTCTTTTACGGGTGCTATATTGCAACAAGCTGCAAAGGATTGAAGCCAATGTTCCAAAGCTCCGCGATTTTGACTATACAGGGATGCCAATACACATCTCACTTGGAGATTCATCAGAAGTGAGGTTAATAGTAATGTCCTGTTTACATGAGTCTAATATGATATATTATGCTCGTACAAAGCTTCCATTAATGGCCCCTAATCTCCAAAAACTACATCTTTTCTCCTGTAATGAGGTTAGTGCTGTCTTTGGCCAACTACTCTGTTGTTCTCAAACTTAATATGTTGAGGAACTTCATTAATCTTTATAGTACCGTGAAACATTGGACACAACTAATATTTGGAACATGTATTTATAGGTGGTCAACATACCAGTGACCATTGAAAAATTCAACCACCTCAAGTACTTAGAGCTGGAGCTAATGCTTGAATTATCAAGTCTTTATCCAGACTTTGATTTTCATTCACTGGTTTCTTTTCTTGATGCCTCTCCTGCCTTGGAGACATTCATCTTACGTGTATGTATTCTCCATCTCACAAAGATTGCTCTAATGTGGTTCAACCTTTCTTTACCGTAATGGAAACTAGCTATCATTGGTAGTTGGGAACCTCTTAAGATGCAGAGTTACTACACAAATTATGCGTGACTAACATATTAGCTTTGGCTCTTAACAAAATAATTTACCTTAACAATTTAATAAATTTTCATTTTGCACCAGGCACATTTAGTCATGTTGCAGGAACGAGAATATTGTTTTTTCTAAGTTGTTCATTGCACTAATACTTGCTCTTTTATTGTTATTTCACAACTTTTTTATTTGTGGGCTGTGGCTAACTGGCTATTTGTTTTGTTAGTGCATCTATTATACTAACATACATTGTAACAATTCTATATAGGTCGAGGCCCCAGCCTTACAACATGATATGGTCCTTGAATATCCTGATGGTGAGTGCTCACTTCCAGTGTGCCTTTCAGGCTACCGCCATGAGATGCTCAGGAATGTGATGATAACTGGTTTTTGCTCAGCAAAGAGCATGATTGTGCTGACAAAGCACATTCTTGAAAAAATTGTGTCACTAGAGTGCCTTACATTGGACACAACCCGTGGTCATGACAGGAGGTTGTCCAAGATTGACAAATGTTTGCGAATGAGTAAGGAGGCTGTGATGGAGGCCGAAAAAGCTTGCCAAGCTATTAGAAGACATATTCATGGGAGAGTGCCATCAACTGTTAACTTGAAGGTTATTGAGCCATGTAGCACGTGTCATACACTAGACAAATGTCATGATGCTATCCAATATACACAATTTCTTTGATGTAATGTTATGAGTTTGTCGTGACAACTTAAGTCTGTCCATCCTAGAGCTGTGATGCAAAAGTCCTACCTACTGGTTTCCCTTGTTGTGTATTGTAGTTTTTTTTTATATTAGTTTATTCTGTTACATCAATAATCTTTAAGCTTGTTTCAAGTTTGCTTATTCTGAACATTGCTGCTACGTTGGTACTGATTGAACCTTTGATTTACTGTCATTATTTGGAGGGAGTAGTCCAATCACAGATTTTCCCTCGGGTCCTGGAGCATACAAAGGGTCATGGGAGCATAAAGTTAATATTTATTTGAATGTAAAACATTAAGAAGGAAAATGCATGTGCCATGGGCCAGAAAACGAAACAAGGTGCCCTGAAACATCTATTTTCGAATCATCAAATTTGTAATATGCTGCATGCAAGAAAAAGATTTCCCATGAAAAACACATTAACATAGAGAGCACACCATTTACATATGTATTGTTTTTTCAGATAATCTTTACAAAATAAAGAACATTTGTATACGTTCTTGGATGCTGATTTTAATACCTTGGATTTAACGAGATCTTAATTTTTACCAGGATTTACTTGGTCATTTCTTACAACTTGTTCATTATGAATTGTCGCACAAGGTTGTTAGATTGTTAGCTGAATGTTTAACTCTAACATCTTTGTTAACTAGTTTTTTAATGGGAACATGGCATTCCATTACTCAACAAGCTCATCTAAACCGCTAGCAACAATGTTTGTTACACAAATGGGGACAGAATCCTCCCAAAAGTAGTCAGACATCACACACTAAACACACTAAACTTTGCAAGCTCATGAGAAGTTGAATTACATGCACGACGGTAGAAAGAAACCCGGAAAGAATCAAAATTCAGCATGCAATTTATTTTTGCTTCCATCACCGGGACTCCAATGGTAGAGCGATCATCAGACAAGCAGGTGTAGGGTTTTACATCTCCGGATGGCCTGACCTGGGTAAATGATGACTCTGTGTTTTGGATAGATAGAGATCGCCGATAGTCAGAAAACTCCCATGCCCATCCACCTAACAAACTAAAAGGGAAAAGATCGTGCTTTCCCCGGTGTCCGCATTCGCAGACGCGACAACATAAGTGTTCCACCATAGATATGAACTCTAGGGTCACCGACATATATCCCTCCTAATGCAATTTTATGTATTAGACCATGGTTTGCTGTCCTCCACGCCATTACATTACGGTGTTGCCCTATGATCCCATATAGGTGAAGTGATGTGCAGTCAACGTTCGCACATCACCATCGTAGAACAACATAAATGATACAAACGACTTGAAACATTAGAAACAAGAAAAAAAAGATTCTCTGCCTCCCATAAATTAAATATAAAAAAGGACTTTGTAGATAAGTCACATAAATCAACTAAATATGTAATAATAATGATATAACAATGCAAATAACATTCTAATATGATGATATAAGTTAATAAAATGATGATATAAAATACACGTATCAAGTACCAAGTATTACCTGTTTTGTATTGGAAAGTTAAACTTATATATGAAGTTGCATGTTTCTGAATCTGTGCACCGTATGATTTTTTATTTCCGATGCGCACATATGCTGTAGTTATGCAAATAATTTCATGATTTTAGGACATGTCTAAGTAGGGTAATTTTAATTACATTTTGCTGCTGCTATTTTTCTGGACAGATTATGTCCCATATTATTTAATGCATTTTTTAAGATTTTAAGTTGAATCTTGTTAGTTAAATTGAGTTATGAGGAAGTATGCAACATTATACATCTACTTGACACTTTATATACACTTGTGTTTAGGAATTTCTTGCAGCAAGCATTATATCTTTTGTACGTACTACTACATCGGACGAAGTTGACGGCGTCAGGATCTGGTGACCACGGGGAAGATCCTCGGCCGACGTGCCAGAAAGTCTCGTCTCGTTGCTTGCGGCGGTCCGATTCATCGGCTCAAAAAGCGTCATTGTATGCGAAGGTGCTCTCCTAGATCTCGGAATGGCGGCTATTCGCCTCTTTTGGCGCTGCCATGGTGGCAGCGGAGGATGACGGTGGACGAAGTTTCGGTGAGGCACAAGTTTCTCGAAGGGTGGACTTCGTTTGGTGTTCTTTGTGCAAAATTGCTTGACACGCTTTATTATTTCATATGGTGATCATATGCGTAATCTCTGTAAACAATTTGTTTAATAAAATATGTGGTTACTTTAAAAAAAACTATGGTTTTGTTTTTGTGCAACAATATCCCCAACTAGTGGTGCTATGTGCACTTTGCTCTCGTAACTACAATGAATTTCACAAGCCGGAAAGGATGCTGTCCGTTTTTTGAAACCTGTCGGATGATGAGATGTGAGTCTTTCCTTGGCAAAGCACCTTTTTAAAGAGAAAAAGTCAGAGTGCCAACATTAAATTAGTAACGTCATATTGGTGACAAGGGTACATAGTGCTGAACCTAGCTTACATCAACGAACTGTACTCACGCATAAAAGACACTAGAAGGATAGGCGCGCTTCGCTGCACCCATTATTTAGTTTTCATGTGTATGGGGCGAATTGGGACTCTAGTTTGTATAGACACCTTGGTAGATACGCAACTATGAGACACATTTATAAATTGTGGACACGAAAAAAGGCAACTTGTAACTGAAATCATAATTGTCATTTATTGTATGGTTCTAAATCTTGCAACATATACAATGTAGGAAAAATAAAATCAGATTGCACAATTGTTTTTTCAGAAGAACATTATGTTATTTTCCTTCCTATCAAGGTTCAAAAAACCGCTAAGCGCTAAGCAAGCGGTGATGCACTGCTTAGAGAAAGTACTGCTTAAGCGAGCTTAAGCGGCGCTTAAGCGTTTAGGGTAAAAGCATCTAAACCATAATTTTTGAGTCGCCTAAGCAAGAAATCTTTGATTTTCAAGCATAATTCCAAGTAATTGAGCCCAATTAATAACAACACATGCAACACAAGGTGTTAGACTGTTTTGACACTTTCAGTTTTGTCAGATTAGTTAGTCTGTTAGCTATTTTTTAGGGAGTTTAGTTTTGTCAGATAAGTAGTTAGTTTGTTAGCTATTTTCCAATGAGTTGAGGATGTGATCTGTTGGCCCTTGACTCGGTTAGATCGCTGCTTGACTCACCGACTAGGCCTGATCTTGTTGTCAACCGCCAACAAGAAGGAGAGGGAGAACATGAGAGAGTGGACTCATGATATTGCGGTTAAATCGCTGCTTGACTCTAACTGACAGCATCACGGGCACCACCTAGCAGTAGTGGAGAGGAAACAATCTATGGGGGGAGAGAGGGGAGCCATACCAGCGGATGCCAAATCGTGACCCCGCGTGGGAGCTTGGAGCTTGGAGGCGGCGGAATCAGCTGCTACGGCCCCGCAGTCCTGGCGACCTGGAGGAAGAGGCGGAGGCGGCGGACGACCAGCATCAAACACGCGAGGAGCTGTGCCGCCTCGCTCTCTCTCGAGATTGGGGGAATTGGTCGATTGGGTGCCAGGGAACCCTAATTGCATCTAGCTCTCCCCGTTTTCCCTCCCACACGGGCCAATTTTCAGCTCCCCGCCGGCTCACGCGCTTAACTGTGAGCTCAGGAAGAAGCGACGCAGAAAGCTGTTGCTGCGCTCAATTTCCTGCATAAGCAGCGATTAAGCGGCGCTTTTTTTAACATTGCTTCCTATCATGTATCTGAGATATAAGAGAGAGCTAATTATATAGTCGGCAAATTCTTAATTTTAGCCAGTAGAGCACATATACAATACAAGTGAAAAGTCATTATCAAAATAAGTGCAGGAGTATTCTAGCTATATATGACTATGCTAGCCATGTAGATGAATTTACAATATACAGTAGAAAAACTCGTAGAACATCGAGACTCATATGCATTACTTTCCTAGCCATGGTGATGGATTCACAACGGTAGAATAACAACATGACCTTCTGGTTTGTGGAGAAATTTTCCCACTCCACATCACTGATCACCACGCGTCCATGCACAAGGGTCGTAGTCGGCTTTCCTCTGAATTTCCCATAGTATTATATTTCCTTTCAACTGCATGCATAGAGCTTGTATATTTTCTTTGGGATCTTTTGTTCATTTAGTACAGGCATAAAAAACCAAAGTAGTGTTATATTTCGGCATTAAAACAAACATATGCATAAAAATATATATATGAGTTAAGGGAATAGGAATTGGCATACCATTTGCATACTCCTAACATTTGTATCAGTCAACCTGTGGACAAACATAGGACCTATCCCAACACCTCTGGTAGCAACAAAGAATTTCCATTTGACTCTATCCTTAGGAGTGAACTCGATCAGTATTTCTTACAACAACAATAACATTGTGCTTCTCATAAACTGTCCAAAAAGGAAAACCAAGTTAGATAGAATAGTAATAATTGGTACATGTTCAAACATATAGTTTGAAGATAAAACGGGAAGAGGAGTCATGAAACCAGAAGAAAGGTAGAAATTGAGTAACAAAAGCTACCTTCTTCAAAACTGACTGGATGTTCATTCATTGTTCTGATTTTTTGATTGCATTTTTTATGAAGTGGATGTATCTTCACAGGTATATCCTCATCACCAACAAAGTCAAATAAAAAAGTGGATGCATCTTCAGAGGTGAATCCTCATCACCACCAAAGTCAAATAGAACAATAGCATTCGCTTTCATTTTGAAATCACATATGAATCTGCTCCACTCTTCTCCAACAATACAGATCTTTGATGTGGTCTTCACTAATTTGAAACTATAAAAGTTTCCATAAGTACCTTTCCCAGACATAGCATGACATCACTATCTTTGACTGAATCGATCTTGTCTTTTGCATAGCAAGGGACAGGCGCCTATAGAGTATGAAAGCACTAAAATGTTTAGTTGGCAGGTAACAACAGATTCATCATAGTATTGCACCACTCTATGCCTTGTAATGAACTAATTTCACACACATTTTAATAAAGGCTATGAACGGGTAAGATAGTAGTATGTGCTAGGTAAAGATAGCAGCAAAATTATAGACTAAGGCCAGCAACGGATCTAGATGTATAACTCATGTATACATATCAAAATCAAAGCAATTGAAATTTGAAATTGTGTAAAAATCAATAGAACATACAAAGGGTGAAATCCCTGGTTTTGGTTCTGCATGGACCATCTGGATTCTTGCAAAAGCAAACCATCGCTGCACTTGCAAAAAATAACATAACACATTATGAAGCGTAAAGCTTTCGTGCTAATATCATTTATCCCCCTCTTATCAACATAACATAGAGGACAATGAAAAAGAGGCATAAGATAGTAATTTCTTCCAATACTGGATTGCATAGATGCAATCCAAGATGGTTCATCCTTGAATTCAGATTTTACCTTAATCGGTCCTATTATGAACCTAACCAATTTATTGTCTTGTGAGGATAAATTTGCAAATCAACAGATTCTTGGACCCAATTCTATTTTGCTTGCTAATTAAAAAAAATACTCAAGGTCTACTCCCACCCGTGCATGATCTCCTGATTCACACAGAGGAGCCATTATAGCGAGATTCATAATTTATGGGATGGAATACAAATAAAATTCTCAATCCGAACAAAGAATTAAAAAGGATAACATCGGTCACAAGTTTCGATGTAAATCTTCAAAATCCGCGCTGAAAAAACCTGAGCAAAGTGCTGAAACAATATCCATATCATAGGCAGGATAGCAGGAAACAAAATAGGATATCGCCATATATTAATATAATATATCTGCATGATTTGAAGGCTAATCTCAGCTGCAACAGATCTAGAAATGAGGTAGACCACTCGACATAAGAAGCTATTGAGATGAAATCAATCTTTTAGTCTCTTGAGAAGCTATCATGTGAGTCTCTTGAGAAGCTATGTGCAATACCAATTTATTTAATTACCACAAGTCTGATCATGTAAGGTGCTTAAACAGGCAATTGGTGTAGGCACTATTCACCAGCCAGTAATCCATGAAACACATCTGGTGTCAAATTCTAACTCAATAAATATTCCAGTAGCCATTTGTTGTTTTATACACCACTTCAGTCTACCAAGCAAGTCAAATTAATCAGGGGAGATTTTCCAGGTCACAAAATGATAGACTATGATGTATGCACACATCAGAACTGCAGAAGGAAATAATAAAGATAGTGGATATAAATATGCACCTATTCCAAGTGAATAAATAAGTGGTTAAAAATAAAGTGAGAGCAATGGTGTCCACCATTAATCGTAGGGTCTTAAAAGATAAATACATATATTCATCAGAAAGAATATATGAAATAGATATGTCTATGATGATAACTTTATAATACATAATAAAATAGTGTTGCTCACAAAATGCTCAAATAATCTGTTATAGCTATATCTGGACGGAACCAGAAACTATCATATGTTCTGGACCACTCTAGCTAAAGAGAACACTTATGAGTTACACAAATGTAATGTTGCTCTACAATATTTCCATGTAAAAAATGTACCAAAGTACCTGAATAACTAACGATACCGTATGACCAAGGTTGTTTTGTATCTTTCATTACCAACATCTTACATTACCAATGAAAAATATGAGAAGACAAATCATACTTAATCAGGGAACTTCTAAAATTAATCAAGCGACATCTTACATTACCACATGCACCTGGAAACAGAGCATTTTCGGATACTGAGAGACAATTGTGTCCCAATCGGAAAATTGATCTTTATGATCATTGTCGTCTTTGCCACAGATAGTTCGGACAACTGATAGAAGAATACAATAAAACATTTTGCATCACTGAACAAGATGAATCAACTTCAGAAACTTTATCTATGTCAATGGTGTTAGGCATAAACTATCATGACAAACAATTTTATTAATAAACTATCATAAAATCTAAGCTTGCATCCAGTGAACAGGCGAAGACGTCAATATTGAATTGCAGCTGTGGTTGTCGTGACTAATGTCATGCTATCAAGTATCAGTTCCATCAGATTGAAAAGCATTGTTGTCAGGAATTGGTTAACACTGACTTTTGATTCTCTTACCGGCGGCAGTGGAAGCTAATGCCAACTTGCACCTTTGCTACGGGGCGGCGCTCGTGGCCCTCGCCCAGGCTCCTCGTGGAGAGGGGTCACCGATGCCGTAGCCTTTGGCATGTCTTCACCTAGCAGCAGCCCGAGGCGAAAGAGGCCCAGCCGCGACGCGGCCATGAACCATGGCCCGGCATGGCGGGCATCCATGTCCAGCGCTGCCCCACCGTGTCCCCGTCTGCAGCGCGGAGCACAGCAAGCCCTAGAGGCTCCTCGCAGCTCCTGCTCCTTCCAGGACCTCACGTCGTCCTTGTCGACCACTGCCTCGTTGAAGAGGCCAACCTTCTGCCGCCGCTGCAGGGCGACGACCGGCTGCTGCGCGCCATCAGGGGACCACGGCTGCCACCGCTCCTCCCCGGTCAGCTCCGACGCCCATCCGAGAGAAGGGAGACTGGATCCTCCAGATGCGCCCCCGCCACATCAAAGCATCCGACCTGATGCCGCCGCTGCAGGGCGACGACCGCCTCTTGCGGACCATGGGACGAGGAGCTGGAGGGGAGGAGGAGAAGAAGGAGCAGGCCCGTGGCGGCGGGCATTGTGGGGGCGAGGAGGGAGGGCGTGGGGCTCGGGGACGGGGTCAAAGGCAGAAACCGACCTTCCCTCGCGGAGGAGTTAATGACGCAAAACCCCCACATTTACGCGCGAGTTGTCACATAACCATCACTTTTGGTTTTTTTGCCACATAACCACCACTATTGCGGCTAGCCTGTGACGCGGAGCACTGATTCCGCATGGTTAACCTTCTAATCGTTTTCTGACAGGTAGGGCCCGGTGTCAGTGCTGACGTAGATCTAAAATTTAAAAGTCAACCGGATCCACGGCGCATCTCACCGGCTCCCGCGCCGCCGCGGCCCGGGACGCCGACAGGTCGTGCACGGTCACGGACCACCCCTTGCGCTCCTTCCCAGCCGCCGCCGCCGCCTCCGACCTCCACCGCTTGCTCCCGCGCCCTCGCACCCGTCCTCGGCGCTCCCAGCTCCGGCCAAACGCCCTCTGCTCCGACCTGCAGCCGGACGGGGTCTGCTACTCGCCGCGGAGGGAGGGAGCACGGCGAGGAGCGAGGGAGGAGCACGGCGAGGCGGGAGCGGGGGAGGTGGAGCTCTAACCGCTGGACACCCCGAGCCGCGGCGGCGGCGAGCCTAAAGGCGACGTGGATGGCCGCGGAGGCGGCGAAGAACTGGTCGAAGAAGCCGTCGAGCACGAGGCGGAGGCGGCGGAGCGGGTGGTGGTACGGCAAGCCGCCCGCGAGCGCGCGGAGGTGGCGGTGGCCGCGAACGCCGCCCGTGCCGGGCTACTCCTGGCCCCCTGGTTCCGAGCGGTGTTGGCTACTCGCTCCGAGTATCCTCCCGCATCCACGCCGCCACTCGACGTGGCCGACGTGACCGGAGCAGCGCACTGGCCGGAGGTGCTGCAGCGCACAGCGTACAGGGGCGACGGTGCTGCATAGGACGGAGGCGGTGACGGCACCGTAGGCCAGAGGTGGCGGCGGCACACAGGCTGGAGGCGATGTGTGGGGCAAGACGGCCGGAGGCGGCGGCGGCACTGCAGGCCGGAGGACGGCGGAGCACAGGCTGCAGGCGGCGGCGGCGCGGGCAGCAGCACTTGCGTGCGAGATTGATTCAAGATGAGAGAGAAGCAGCGTTAGAGAGCAGCAGCAATGCGGCCGGCCGGAGAAACATGCTCGGTGTGTGAGCACGGGAAGCTAGCTGTGCGAGCTGTGGTGGCGGCGGCCGGAGTTGGGGCGCGCTCGGGTGAGAAGAAGGAGCTCGGGTGTGTGTTGACTAGGCTGAGATGATGACAAGTGGGCCCTAGGTCAATTTTGACAATTCAATTACTTTTCGCTGTTAATTGTTGCCACGTAGACCCGACATGTGGGGTTAGACCGTTAGAAAACGTGTCACCGTGTTTAAACAAGCAAATCAGTGCTCCGCGTCACAGGCTAGCCGTAATAGTGGTGGTTATGTGGCAAAAAAACCAAAAGTGGTGGTTATGTGACAACTCGCGCGTAAATGTGGTGGTTTTGTGTCATTAACTCCTCGCGGAGCAAAAGAAAATTATAGTTGTATAGTTGAACCCCACGAGGTAATGACAGGTGGGACCAAAATTAGCAGATCACTAAAACATACGTAATCTCTCCCTGGACGTTAGTGAGTTACGGGACCGCATTAGCGATGCATGCACCATAGAGCTTCATTTCACGGCAGCATAGTTTTAGGAAAGATGACACCCAGGAAACTCCAACTAGGCAAACGCTCCTAAGAACTACTCCGAGGAGGAAGCGTACTAGCATGACGGGCAAACGAGTTGGGACGAAGCTCGCACTCTAGTTCAGACCGTCACATGAACAAACACTTCACACCGTCGGCACGTGCAGAGACGTCGGGTCGAAGCTCACCCTAGAGCCAAGGCCGGCTCACCAACACACACTACACAACGCCGATACATGCGCAACAACAACAACAACAACAGAGAAAGCCACCAGCAGGGAATCCTGATGGCACCCGCACCCATTGGGCGTGGGTAGAGCTCAACCACACCCGCACCCATGTACTCAAATTTTAACCACGCCCGCACTCGTACCCACGTTTGGGTACAAATTTTATACCATACCCGCACCCACGTGGGTAATAAAAACCCACGGGTAAACCCACCAAAAAACTCAACATGATATACTATGTATTACGTATATGAAAATAACACCACTATGTAATTCGAAAATAACATTAATGCAGAGGATGCAGCCCAACATAAGTACATAACTACAAAAGGTGCATATAAGCATAACAAATATATGTAGTTCTAACTTTGAACAATACACGTGCAAAGCAGTCACATGGCATCACAATCAACTTTAGAAGTTCACAATTTAACGATTACAATAAAGGTTCAGATGACTGGGAATATAAGAATATAACTAAGTTCATCAAATATTAATAAATTGCTCCAATTCTCCACGTCTCTAGCAAGCAAACCAACGCAAGTCTCTAAGTCCTTTCAAGTCAAAGTGCCAATTCCTAGTTCAAAAAACAAATTGCAGAACATGAGAACATGATAACAATTTGAAAATTTAAATTACACACATATTTGTTGGTAAACTGTAAGTACAAACCTCCATTCCCTCTTGGATGTCTTGAAGACATGTCCAGAAGCTAGCTTCTCCATCATGAGCATCTATAAGTAAAGTGGAGGTGACTATATGAGCATCGAGAAAAATAAGAGGGGCTGTAAATAAAATGCACTATTTGATTACCTTTGAACTTGTTTCTAAGCCAATCTTGTGAGCACATTAAGACCTCCAACATATGAGATGTAAGACGGCTCCTATGCTCATTAATCATTCGACCACTTGTACTAAAAGCTGATTCTGAAGCAACAGTTGTGACAGGTATAGCAAATATATCTCTTGCTACCTTCCTCAAAGTTGCATAAGTTGTACTAAAACAAGGTGGACGAAGTCAACTTTGTCAAAACAAGGCGGTAGAGGAGAAGCCAACGTTGTCAAAACAAGGCGGCAAAAAGACAACTTTGTCAAGACAAGGCAGCAGAAAGGAAGCCAATGTTGTCAAAATGAGCCAACAGAAGAGAAGCCAACGTTGTCAAAACAAGCCGGTAAAAGAAGACAACTTTCCCTGATCAAGGCGGAAGGCAAAATGCAGCTTCCTGCAATCATGGCGGAGGACAAAAGGAAACTTTCCCCGATCAAGGTGAAAGGCTAAAGAAGGCAACTTTTTTCGATCAAGGCGGAAGGAAATAGGCAACTTTCCCCGATCAAAGTGGAAGGCAAAAGGTAACTTTCGCTTATCAAGGCGGAGACAAAAGACAACTTTTCTAAAGGCAATTTGCCCGTATCAAGGCGGAAGGCTAAAGGTGGCAAAGAGAAGGCAATTTTGAGATCAGGCTGGAAGAAGGAGGCAACTTTTCAAAGAAACCAGACAGATCGAGTCCGGGTCTAGCACGAAGCCGATCAAGGATCCGCCAAGTTAGTACAGAATCCGACTTAAACCATGAATTGTAATTCGCGTAGGAGTCCAAAACTTGTACGGGAAGTCCAGCCGCCTCATATATATATGAGAGGTGATGGCCGATTGAAATTAAGAAAACAATCGACAACCTATCAATACAACCCTACTTTTGTCTCCTTCAACCCTTGTTCCTGCTTCCGTTGTTCGGCAATTTCGCAGATCTTGCCAGATATCGAAAATCGAGCTGAGAGCGGCCAAGTCCGGCTTAGCTCAGCCAATCGTTGCCGGCTTTCCTCAGACGGGGCTTCCCGAGGGGCTGGGGCGTCTGGTCTCAAAAGCGCCGGCTTACTGTCTTGCGTATCGCGCTGTAAGCCAGCCTCCCGCGGGGCGAGTTGCGGAGTATCTCCCCCGGCACCGTGGGTACACGAGGACGTGTTCGTGTGACGCGTTTCAAGCGCAACACACTTTTTGGAGAATCCGCTGGGGACTTTCGATCTAAAATTGGACAACAATGACCAATTCCAAGACCGACGTTACCAACATCAATGTTGACAACATCATCAAGCCAACTTTGGAGAAGTTGTCAGAAGAACAACGCCAAGGCCTGGAGGCGTGGAAGAAGAAGAGAGACGAGGAGTTTGGAGCCTTGCGTGCCAAGCGGAATCAAGAAGATCAAGATGTGTACCTGTCCAGCTTCAAGGTTGATCGGCAGGGAGTGATTTCGCCGATCAAGGAGCTGGAATTCATACCGCTGAACGTTGACATCGACCAACCCGTTGGAAGCAAAAGTCTTTTCTCCTCTGAACAGATAGCCGAAATTCAATATCATGTTTCGCAAGGTACTGTCAATGTTTATGATCTTATGTTGGAACATGAAAAGGCTAAGAAAAACACGCTCCAGGTTCAACCATCGGATAGACAGCCGATTGGTCAAGTCAGGGAAAACCAACTTGTATCTAGTATACCCTGCTCAACTCCTATCCAGAGTCTGCCTAACCCGGTAAGCCAGCCGGGACAAGCGGTACGACTTTTTGGACAAGAGTCATTGCCGAACCGAAGTTCAGCATGTTTGACACAAGTCAACCCTGCAGCCAATTCTTCACTTGTGCCGGCTAAATCGGCCAATATGGACGATTTGATGGCGGAATTCAAGAGAAAATTGGATCAGATAGCTTATGACAAACTCGGGGTTATGCCAAAACATAGGACTTACATTAAGCCTTACCCCGATTACTTTGATCTACAGCCTTATCCACCTGGTTATAGAGTTCCTGAATTTGCCAAATTTAATGGGGTGGATAATAAGTCAACATGGGAACATATTAGTCAGTACTTGGCTCAATTAGGCGAAGCTAATCATGACCATATGAGAGTTCGCTTGTTCTCGTTGTCTTTGACCGGCATTGCGTTTTCTTGGTTTTCAGCTTTAGCTCCCAATTCTATACATACTTGGTTTCATTTAGAGCAAAAGTTCCATGAACACTTCTTTGCCGGAGAAGTAGAACAAAAGTTGTCCCACCTTACATCGGTTAGGCAAAAACATGACGAATCGGTATCCGATTATGTCAAGAGGTTTAGAAACACTAGAAATCGATGTTACAGCCTGGTGATAACTGAAAGAGACATGGCTGACCTAATTTTTAATGGGTTAAACTCTTACTTAAAAGAAAGGTTGGAAGGCCATGAATTCTTGTCTATTGGTCAAGTCCAAGAGAGAGCTATGGCTCAAGAAAGCCGGGTTAATGAGTCAAAAGACCCACATCGGATAAATAGGAGCCGGCTGAATGTGCTTAGCAATAATGCCGACTCCGGTGATGAAGCCGATGTCTATTCTGCCGAGTTTGTTTGGCCCAACAAGGCCAAACCGTATGTGTATGATGACTTAAAGCCGATTCGTAAGAATCGGGATGATGAAATAAAGTGCAGCTTTGACGTAGGCAAATATGATAGAATATTTGATGCCTTGTTAAAAGACAAAGTGATAAGGGTTAATCATGTTATACCATCGCCTGATGAATTAAGGCGGCGAGCTTATGGCAAATATCACAATTCTTTCTCTCATGCTATTAATGATTGCAATGTCTTTTGTCGACAGATCCAATCGGCCCTCAATGACGGACGATTGAGCTTTGCTGGCATGACAATTGACACACAACCGTTCCCAATGAACGCGCTAGACTTGGAGGGAAAGAAGGTTTTACTTCGGCCAGAGGCGGCCGAAGGGGCTAATAAGTCTAATATTGTTGTTGGTGTGCCCAGGGAAAAGACTGACAACAAGGTCGCAGGAAGGCAAGTTACTGTAAGCCAGCAACCCGGTGGCCAGGAAGTCATCAAGATCACGATCAAGAATCCTGCGCTCGGGGGGAAAAAGCCACGCTCGGATGGTTTGCCGCCAAGATTTATAAAGCCCAAGAACCCAGAAGTTGGCAGATGGAAGACAAATCAAGCTGAATATAGGCCAAGGAAGATGAAGCCAACTTTTGACATGTTGCTGAACAAGTATGTGCGCCAAGCCGGATCAAGACCAAACCAATATCAATATAGGAAGCGGCCAAGGTCACTGTCGTGGTGGTGTCACGGCAGATGCCATAGGATGGCTAATTTGTGGGGCCGATGGACGTTGGTGGATCCGGGGAGGGATAGCGGGCTGAAGAGCTCACACGGGGAGGATCCCGGTAAAACCGAGATCTCCCAGGAACAGGAAATAAGAACAAAGCGCGAGGGAGAAGATCTAACAAACACGAACAAATGCACGAAGGCACACAGCACACACACGATATACCCAGGTTCAGGGCCCTCGTGAGGAGGTAACACCCCTACTCCTGCCTTTCCTCTCTATATATTCGTGGTACAAGAACTACAACTTGCTACTAGATCTCTCAAAGGGAGGAGTACAAAGAACTAGATGAACTCAAGGTGAGAAGGAGTAAATGCTCAAAGAGTAAACGTGACTATGGCTTTGGCTCTGAAGTTGGTCTCTTTCTCTCAGGAGCAGTTATGGCGCCTTTTATAGAGCTCCGGCCAGGAGGGCCGGAAACCCTAAATTGGCTTGGCCCCACCGGACAGGCCTAGCCGGCATGTCGTCACCGGCTAGTGCGACCTAGTCGCCGGGCTATCCGGCGTAGCCCCTTCGTCATCATCTCGATAAGGACGGCAGGCGCCGTCCTGCATCATCATTGTCCCCTTGTCAGAGACAAGACATGTCTTTGCCTTTCCCGGATAGCCTTTTCCGGATTGCCGGGCTAGGCATGTCAGGTCTTGTCGTACCACGATCGTACCGGCTGACGCGCTCCCGTGTCAGGCGGGAAGTGACCATGCTTCCGTGTCAGGCGGGAGGTGACCATGCTTCCGTGTCAGGCGGAATGGTACTTCCCCCCGCAATAGACGGGAAAGCCTGCTACGGACCGTTGACGGCCTACCGGAAGCCCTTACGCCGGCTACCTCCTCGCTTGCCACGGTGAGCTTCTTCTGCATAAGATCAAGACCGAGACATACATTCCGGTTAGTTCCCACCGGATAACCTATCCGGTAAAACTGAGTACACCTCCTTCCGGGAGTCTCCTCGGACCACGAGATTCGAGACCCTTTCCGGATACGTCCGAGCTCGTTTCAGGATGAGTATCTCTAGGCCTAGCCTCCCGAAGATGTCTTAGCCTATCAGCAAAGACATCTTCGAGAAGCTAGTTCTTAGAGGAACCACCCGCTCATGCTTGTGCCGCGATTGTGAGGGCCGGGGGTGTCTATTTATAGCTGCCAGAGCTGACCCTTGCGGCTGCCAGGAGGCACTTTGCCCTCTACCAGTGCCCAAGGGTCAAGTTGCCCTTTCAGCACACCAGGAGGTGTCCCTCGCTCTCGCCAAAGGTCATGTACTGTTGGCACCTTATAGAATTATTCCGGGATCTGCCCCTACCCGGGGGGTAGCCCCCCGACACTAGTCCCTGAAGCTGGTCCTGCACAGCGACCTCGGATGATGTGCGGGATCAGCTTTAAACAACAACTATCTTCCGAGAACACATGACACCAGCCTTTCCCTATTTGCCGAAGTCGGTTCTTCCCGAGATCTTCTTACCGAGACTATTTCTACCGGGAGGCAAAGCCTGCAACCGGATAACACAGCCTCAGTGAATCTTGACCGTTGGCTTCCCGATGAACTCGAGATTGTGTGCTGGGGCCCACCCGACGTCTCGTCTGAGCAGAGATGCACTCGAGTGCTCCTGCGCGAGCACGCTGTCGATTGGGTTCCCGCGCCGGTAGCCGCAGCCGATCCGGAATCCAACCGTTGGGGCCGTGTGGCCCTTGGTGTGGCCGGATCGGGCGCTCCGGATAGCGCCACGTGGCTTGCTGCACAAACTAGATCCCACCCACGATCGTGGGGATCGTGGGCGGGAAAATTGGAAACCGCTCCGGAATCCCCCCCCCCCCATAAATAGGGGACCGGAACGGTCTCCTCCCCTTCTTCTTCTTTCTTGCTTCTCCACCATTGTCTCGAGCACATCGCCGCCGCTGGGCTCGTCACCGAACGCCGTCGCCCTCGCCGTGCGCCGGAGCTCGAGCATTGCCGTCCGTCTCGCTCGTCACCGATCTCCTCTTTCACCGGTGAGTTTCCCTCTCCGTCTCGATGGTTTTCTTCGGTAGAGCAACCGCCCGACCCCGGCCGTGCCATAGCATAAGTGCGGTTGAGCCGCCACCGGTGAGCACAACCTGGGCGGCGCGCACGAGGCGCACGGCGATGATGTACCGTCGCGGTAGGATGTAGGTCATTCACTTGCATTGCGTCTCGCCCGAGCCTAGCGCGAGCCTTTTTTCCTCCCTTTTGTTTTGATTATTTAGCACACGGTAGATCTTGTTTCCCAGGAACCCGGTAGTGTTTAGCAGTTTGTGCTCCGGCATCCTAGTTTCCGGTAGACTAACTCCGACTAATCGCCGCTGCGCCTGCAGAGTAGCTCGGATATATTTGCAAACTTCTTCGACATGGGCGAAGAACGTACCAGGGGGTGCTGGGATGGGTCCGAGACCAAGCAGTCAGATCTGGATTGGCTGTATCGGACTCACCGGATTCCTCCGGAAGTCGAGAGCCGTCTCCCGGAGGGGGAGGTTGCACCGGAACCCCAACCCGGGGAATACGTGGTATTCCTCGCGCACTTCGAGCGTGGGTTTGGGCTTCCGGCTAGCCCCTTCTTCCGCGACTTCCTCGACACTTACGACCTCCAACCTCACCATCTTCCCGCCAACGCCATTATGATGCTCTCGGTCTTCACCACCTACGCGGAGGCATACCTCGGCATATGGCCATTTTTGGATCTCTGGGCCAAGTATTTCATTCTTCGCCGCCAAGCCATCCCCAACCCGGATAAGAAGATAAAAGACTTAGTCGATTGCGGAGCGGCCACCATCATCCCTCGCGCGGACTCCGGATTCCCTATAGTCAAGGGACTAGAGTCCTGCCGGAAGTGGCAGCGCAGCTTCTTCTACGTGAAGAACCGGGAGCACTCGGGAGATGGTCCGGGATCCTCGAATCCGGACTTCATCAATCTGCCGGAGTTCGTTATTGGTCCTCCGCGCGAATTCCGTCTCTGGAAGCAGCTTCCCGATAACGACGAGGTCAATTGCATGCATGACATTCTGAACGTGCTAAACGAGAAGATGACCGGCGATGATCTCCTGCGTTGCTTCATCATTCGCCGCGTCTGCCCCCTTCAAAACCGAGTGCACAAGATGTGCCATATGGCCGGGAACCTAGACCCCACCCGGACCAGTATCTTTGGGCTAGATCACGCAGGGGTCGTCCGTCGCGTTCGAGCTATTTCCCGGACGGAGATGACGGATGACTACTCTTGGGGTGCCATTGGGGGATCCCGGAAAAAACCATGCCAACAGGTGCTCATATCTGTCTTTCGTGTATTCGCCTTCGTACATGCGTTCACCTGGACACCGACACGGCCTGATTTGTTTGCGCAGTTGTTCAAGCGTCAAATCGAAGAAGACGCTGTCCACGCCAACGGGACTTACGCGCCGAACTTCCCAAAACCGGACGAGATGCCGAGGGAGGACCCCGACGGCGAGGACCATCTCGCCATTCCTTTCGTCAAGGCTGCTGCCCCGGGTAATCCTTCAACCTCAGAGGCAGTTTCCATTTCTTCGGATGATGAGGATGAGATTGACTGCCAGATTCTCGATGTTATTGACGCTCTCCCTCTGAATTGGGCCTCAGCAGTGGTTCCGAAACCGACAACCGGGACCAAACGTGCCGAGAGCCGGAAGCGCGCGGCTTCCAAGAGGAGCAAGCCGAGTAAGCAAACGACCGAGAAGCCTGCTCGGCGTCGGCCAAGGGGTCCTCCCACTGTGGATTCCGGGTACGTTTTCCTTGCCATATGTTATCTGACTTTGTTTTCTCCACAAACTATCACTAAGACATTTCCTTTCAGGGATGCGCTCGAGCTCCCGTCACCTGCTGTTTCTCCTCCTCCCGGGACTCGGACTCCCAGCCCGGCTCGGGCTTCTCCTTCACCTCCTCGCCCTTCTACCCGAGGAAGTGAGCCTGCCGCCTCCGGTGCCGCACCGGCTACCGTTGTGACCCCGGATGCACATCCGGTGATCGACGAGACCCCGGTGCAGGCCACGACCACCTCGGGAGAAGTTCTTCTTCCGGAGAGTCCGCGCCGGGTGCCCGGGCTTGAGGCAGAGATCCTTAGCCCTCGCCGGCAACCCGCGGCAAGCGGCCCCTCTTGGCCGGCCGCGACCAAGACCATCTCGGAGAAGCAGCCCACAGCCTCCTCCCGGCCAGCTGATCAACCTCCCGTGAAGTCTCGCGCCAAGGTTGCTGGACAGAAAATACCCTCTGCCCCGCCTGCAGCTGCCCCGACATCCTCGGCCCGCGACTTGGTGCTGCGCACGGGTACGTTTTCATCGTTACCACCGCCTCCCGCCGAGATCCCTACTGCTGCCTTGCGGATGTTGCGAGCAACCGTCAGTTCCTTTGTACCTTCAGGATCCCGGGACGCTGCTGCTACTCGCGCTGCCGGCGGCTCCGGCATACAGGTTGTTGACGAATACAACCAGGCCTGGCTTGCCGCCGACGCCTCCGAGACTGCAGGAGACTTGCACGCTGCAGGCCCAAACCGCAACGCTCAAGCCCTGCATGCTCTCCAGGTGGCCGCGTTGGATGTTACTCGGGTGACCGAGGTAAGCTTGTTCTCTTTCTTTTCTCAAAAAATACTTGTTCCTTCCACCACCACTAGTCCCCGAGATTGGTGCTTAGTGCTCTAGATTCCACCGAATAGCAGATCACTAGGCTCCAATCTTAGAGAAAGTTGCAGGACTCGGACACCGAGTCCCCGAGATCTTCCCAACCGGGTAGGTTGCTTCAAAATTTGCTCCATCACCACTAGTCCCCGAGATTGGTGCTTAGTGCTCTAGATTCCACCGAATAGCAGCTCACTAGGCTCCAATCTTAGAGAAAATTGCCGGACTCGGACACCGAGTCCCCGAGATCTTCCCAACCGGGTAGGGTGCTTTAAAATTTGCTTCATCACCACTAGTCCCCGAGATCGGTGCTTAGTGCTCTAGATTCCACCGAATAGCAGCTCACTAGGCTCCAATCTTAGAGAAAATTGCAGGACTCGGACACCGAGTCCCCGAGATCCTCCCAACCGGGTTCCTTACATCTTTTCCAGACTAACTCCTCCTTCTTTGTCTTGATTTCAGGAGTGCAGCCAGAAACGCCGCAACATCTTCAACCGGGTTCTTGCTGACCTCGGTCAGTCCAAAAAATCCGAGGAGCGCCTCCGGGAGGAGCGAGATGCCGCGCGCAAGGTCTCGGTAGACCAGAAGGCCGCACTCGCCACCGCGCAAGCCGAGATCGCGCGGCTGAACGGCGAGCTCGGAAAGGTCAAGACTGCTACAACCGAGATGAAGACGCGCTTCATCGAGGCGACCAAGAAGCAGAAAGAAACCTTGGACCAGTCCGAGGAGCGCGCGCATAATGCCGAGACCGAGCTGGCTCTCCTCCGGTCTCGATCTGATACTTGGCTCTCCGAGCTCACTGTATTGAACCGGGATCTGAACAGTAAGTGGACCGACATCCCTCTTCTCTTGCTGCTTCCTTTCTTTGCTGTTGTTTTTCTTATGACCCAGCCGTTTGACAGCTCTTCTTTTTAAAGGGGAATTCGAGCACTCCCGCGAGGCTGCCGCCCTTGCTGTCGCCGCCGCCCGAGAGAAGCGCGCCGGGAAGGGTCCCATTTCGGATGCCTGGGACATCGAGGATCACCTCACCGCCCTGAAGGCCCGGATAGTACCTCTCCGGTCTATCGGGACGGAGCTGCTCAACGCCGCGATCCACGTCCACGGCGCACTGTGGCCGAGCATCCGCGGGACGCTCTCGATTCCCGAGCTCGCGAGCGCACTCCGGGGTGCGGGGAGTCGCATCCACGCGTGGAAGCGTTCCGGTGCGCGGGCTGGTGCCGACCAGGTCTTGACCCAAGTACTCAGCTGGTACGAAGGTCTCGATCTGGAGGCGATCCAGCGGCTGCGGACGACCTCGGCGTGGGTGAGTGACCCGGCTAAGATCCAGCAGCGACAGGAGGTGGCGCACCGCATCGCTACGTGGGCAAGCATCCGCGCCTTCACCGCCAGCGTCCTTCCTTCCGACTCGGAATCTGATTACGAGGATGACGAAGAAACTGGCGCTACCGGCGACGCGGAAGAGGAGACTCCGGAAGAAGACGATGCCGCCTCCGGTGCCGCGCCCCAGACCGTGGTGCCCCGGGATGCTGCGACTTCGCCGTGACCCGAGGTCTCCCAGACCGAGGTGCACCCCGAGGCCCTGAGTAGTGCTGCCAGAACTGAAGCCGAAGTCGCTCCCGCTGCTGCTCCTGCTGCTTCTGCTGCTGCTGCTCCCGAGGCTGCTGCTCCCGAGGTCTCCGTCGAGAAGCCGACTTCCCCTACCGCTTGAAAAACTTAAGAGTAGATTCGTCAAATCCCCGGGATGCCGGGTGCCATATGTAATATACACTTATACTTTAACATCCCAACATTTTATGATATTCAAAAATCACTAAAATTTAAAACTTTTCTTTTTATTAAAATAAAATATTAAATGCATAAGGAAACCAACTATAAAAGACTTCAAACTTATTGAAAGAGTTTAATAATTCAAATGTCACAGTTTAAACATTTTTATTATCCACTGTATTTCAAAAACCTAAAAGTGTAGTTGACCAATATTTCACAAACTACAATCCATTTTATTTTAAGTAAATAGTTACATGTAAGATATTGATTCCAATCACATAGCCATAGCTATTCATAAATTAAAATAATATTTATAAGTGATCTTTTTAAACTATTTAAAACATGGATTATTCAAATAAACATTTCATTACTTAAAATGAATTCCATTTATTATCAACACGTAAAATGATTTTCATGAATATGTATTCTATATAAGAAAAGAATTAAATCAAAATTCCTATCCAAAGTTGTTATGAAGTTTCAAATGCATTATTATATTATAAAATATAAGGTTGCACAAATTATTGTCAATAAAAGAAAATGAATACGTTATATTTCACATTTCCTAAACATTATCTATATTTAGTCTTTAATATTATGCCAAAATAAAGATGAATGATTTCAGCAAAATAAGTTTAAATAACTTAAATTTAAACATATTGAAATGTGGGTATTTTACAAATTTTATTTAGCAAAAAGAAAATTTAATTAAGTTATAAATTCAAAATTGATATTAAGTATCAATTTTGTATTAAACCAACATTTCAAATGTATTAATTTTAAAAAGTTCTCAAAACATACCCACAACTGGGGTAACAGCAAGATATTATTTTTACAAATTTTTAGAAATTAATTTGATATCATTTGGACAATTAAATCAAAAGATATGAATTAAATAAAAAAATCAGAAAAAGAAAATACTGGCTGACGTCATGCTGACGTCAGCAGATCATCTCCAACCTCTGTCCGAAATCGGCGCCGAAGATCAAATCGAATCAGAGTCGATTTCCTCTCCGATTCGTGCGGGATACGATCTCCTGAAGCCCCCTATATAAACCCCAGGTCCCCGCCGCCGTTTCCCCTCTCAAACCCTAGCTCAGAACGCCGCCAGGCCGCCGGAGAAGCTCGCCGGAGTCCGCACCATCCGCCGCCGTGTTTCTTCGATCTCCGGCGAGTGGAGACCTTTTCCGGAGCCCGTGAGCCCTCCTACCTCTTCCTCGCGTCCGTACGCACCCCCCTGACCCTTCCCTCGATCTCTTTCGCAGCAAATCGCGAGTGTGTGGAGCTCGCCGGAACCGCCGTACTCCGACCACGGCCAGTCGCAGTAGAGGACGCGCGAGTCGACGCCGACCACCCCATCCAACTCGCCGTGCCGCGGGGAATCGTTTGACACTCGTCCCACGCCCGGGGAATCACCGGAGCGACGAATCCGTCGTCAACCGAAGCCGCGCCGCCGTCGTCCTCATCGCCGGCAACCATCGCGCCGCCACCCTCAGGTCAGTGCCTCTTGACCGTCAGATCTTCTATCGACGCACGAGATTAGATCGGCTAAAATCGAACCGGTACGATCATCCCCGTCCATTGGATCTGGATCTAGTGATCCAGATCAACCAGAGCCGAGCCGAGCCGAGCCACGGCATCGGCTAAGTCCAGACCAAGCTGAGCCCGAGCCCAACCAATCATGGACAGCCACGTCGCCAGAACCATTTTCTGTTTTATTTTCCCGAATAGAATTAAATAGCAATTTTACAGAAAAGTCCCTATAGTTCATACATTCATAACTTTTTAACCACAACTCCAAATTTAATAATTTTTATATATTTGGAAAGCTCTTGACATGTAGAATATTTTGGATCTGAAAAAATTCAAATTTGACTTAGTATAAAATATTAAAATTTTAAATGATGAATTTGAGTATATTTGTAATAACTTTAAATCTATAAATCCAAAATTGCAAATAAATATGTTTTAGAAACTTTAGAATATTTGTAAATTAATGCCACTGCTATAAAATATTTTTGAGTAATTTTTGAATGATTTCATAATTATGTGTTTAATTTGAATAAGTTTGACTATGTTTTTAAATAACCTTTAATAGAAACATTATTTTTGATTAAATCCAACTGCAATAGATTTAATTAAATGCTCTCTGTCTATTAACACTAATTATAAAATTTTGTTATAAAAATTTAATCATAGGAAACTTTAATCTTATATTTATTCCTTTATTATATTTTTCAACATTAGAAATTAATTAAATTGCATTTATAAATTCATGCATATTTATAAAGAAATCACAAAAGTTATTTTGATGTTTCTTGTGATTTAAAATTTCATTTCATTCATAGCATATTTTATATTGTAGATATATTCTCATAGGAAAACCCCTCTTCATTAGTTTTCTCTAAGTTAGAAATAAATTCAAACTTAGTATTTTGGGAAAAGTGCTATGCACTAGACACTTAGTAATTTTCAACATGGAGCTGGAAGACCAACGAAGGACTTAGCCAAAAACAAGACTCCAGAAGTATCTTCAAGAAGAGGAAACACTTAGGAGGAAATCAAGAAGAAGTTCATGAAGCACTTAGAAGAAAAGTGAGAAGAAGTTCAAGAAGGCCAACCCCCTTTTATCCTCTAAGTCTCTCTCTCTGTCTTTTCTTCTCTTCTGAGACTTCATGAAGACTAATTAAATCCAAGACCAGCCTCGAGGATACAAGAATCATCAAGTCTGAAGATTCATCAAGACTACCAAGAACTCAACCAAGACATCATCCAGAAGATAGTTACAAGTCTGGAGATGAAGCCTGGAGGACAACTACAACTTTCTTTCTATCGTTTCCCTCTTTCCTAATCTTGTCTCTTAGATTTAAACAAAATTTGATCATGATGTTATCATCTTGAAGTTGTTGGATCCTAGCAGCATAGTGGGATGAAGCGGCCTGGAAACAAACCTTACATGTCCACGTACATGAGACCTGTTCCACAATTTAAGTGGCTGGCCGGGTGTCTGTCTCTCTCACTATAGTGAATGTCCAAAGTACTAAGAGTTGATAATAATTGTTGATCATCTTGAACAAAAGACTTAGTATTTTTCTCTAAGTATTTTGCACATCATGGCTAAGCCATTAGAGTGCTTGTTTCAAGAAGATATAAAATAAAGTATGTTTATCCAACTAAGACCTTAGTCCTTTTGGGACCAACCTAATTGCCTTGCATAAACTTAAGATATTTCCATGGCATGAAAAAGCATTTCTAGCCTTAGGAATAGTTTGCACATCATGCATAAACATATTTTCCTTAGAAAGTTTTATGAAACTTATTTATTCATCTAGTACGTGTTTGTATGCATTGTGGAGTTGTGCTTGTTTGTTGATTGTTGTATTGTTGTTTGCTATTATTGTTAGATTAAACGGAGGGCAAACGTTCGTTGTTGAAAAGAGTTTGTGAACAACGACAACATTCAAAGGCAAGTGGCACACCTCATAAACTTCCTATTTTTATATGCATTACTTAGTGTATTTTTATATGCATGTGTTGCTATGCTAAACCTGTGTAGAATCCCTTATACCTGTGTCTAGGTTCCTATATCATACTTAGCAAAGATATTGATGCTATTCAATGAATGAGAAGTTTTACAAAATGATAAGTGACTACTCAGGGCTGTGCTCATGGTTGTCGTCGCCTAGGATGAATTTCTATTCTACTTAGGGCCGTGATCATGGTGACTTTTACCTGAGAGTGCACATCCACTAAGTTAATGAAACACCTGGGTGGTAATTGGTTGCATGGGTTATGTTGAGTGGCTACTCAGGTCCATGTCTATGGTTCCTGGAGTATGTACACTTGAGAATGGCCACCCAGGAACAGAGGAATCTGAAGAACTCCGAGTGACGATTGCTTCCAGTGCAGCCATTGCCATATGGGCTCTGGCTTGATCAATTATGTTGCATGGACTCTCTCCGGCTTGACAAGCAGATGTAGGGGGATGTTAGGTGGAACGGGTCAAGCCAGGTGGGAGGGAAAATGCTTCTGAAAGATCTCGTCTCATTCTCTCCTTTCCTTATCACAAATGGTGTGTAAAGGATACCTTGGGTTGAATGGGTACAATGGTGAACGTGCACAACCTCTGCAGAGTGTAAAACTAAGTACTTAGCCGTGTCCCCGGTTACGGACAATTTTGAGCAGCTGATCAAGGACGTCAACGGAGGATTCCCTCATTCCAATTTCTAAGTTAAAAGTTTATGGGTGAACAAGGGAAGATGAGATTTATGGTTTTCATGCCATACTCGTCGATTACAAGAAAAGTGTTTTCAAAAGAGTAGGAAAAATTGGCTTTATGCAAATTAGCCTTGAACTCCACCAGCCAAATATTCATATAGGCTTTAGAGTTATTCCATAAGTGTCCACCATAGTGTCACTTGCCAGACTCCATTTTTAATGGAATCTGACCCACGTTGTTGCAATATTTTTCTTATTGCAGATTTTATCAGATGACGAGTGAGGTTTCGTAAAGGTTTCGAGTCTACAACCAACATGTTTTCGCCTGTGGCAACATGAAAGTTATAGAGACTCACTGCTATTGTATTTCCGCGGTGTACTTTTTCAATGCTAGCTTTATGCTATGCAACTTGTATTGAATATTTTGTAAGTCTGGATCATCGATGTAATAAAATTGATACTTTGTTGTGATATTACATCGTAAACTGTGTGTGCAAGTGAATCGATCCAGGGATTTGCACTATACACAGGTATCTGCCTTATTTAAAGTGCAGGTACGCTACAGATGGTATCAGAGCACTGTGTTGCCTGTAGGTTCGAAACCCCTAGGATTGGACTAAGACCCCAAAGGTTAAATAGTTAACTAAACTAGGTTTCCAAAACATGAGTGAATCTTGAACCTTTCCTTAATATGGTTTTACATTATTTATCTTGTCTTGCATCTTTCCCTTTTCTTTTAAACTCTAATACTCTTACCTGTTCAAAATTTTCGATGGGAGAATACACTGAGACTGCGTATGCTGGAATGTTGTCGGGTTTCATCTTTGGGAGGCAGTTGTCTAGATTGACAAGTGTATTGAAGCTACCACCACCCTATTTCCGAGGAAGGAAGGAGGAGACCAACATACCCCATGGGATACGTTGGGAAATACGCACCATCATGACCCCGTATCCTACGATGCCAGACTTCGAGCCCATGGACTATGTCACCTACTACCCAGAGTGGATTGAGGGAGTGAACATAGCTATGGTGGACTTAATGGCTCGTTTGTGTTACAAGTATCGATTCGAGCTAGCACCAGGATCGCCCTTTCGTGCCTTTGGGAAGAGGAATGCACATGGTCTCTCGATGGCTCACACGGGAAATCGCCTGGACCTGCCCCTCGTTAACAAGACGTTTGAAGACTTGGATTATCTCATCAACTGTCTGACCAGGAGGGTCCAACAGACTTGTGACGTCGCAAATCATGCACAAGCCGTCATACACGCAAAAACCCAAGAACTCCAGGCTTCTGAAAATCTTATTGGTCAGTTGGAGGAACTCATCCATGACCTACATTTGGAGAACCTTGGCAAGGATGAGCAAATTGCCATGCTTGAGGCGCAACTCGTTCCACCTCCACCACCGCCCGTAGCTGAAGAAGGAGGTGACCAAGGCACTGGAGATGTGACTGTAACTGCAGCTACGAAGGAGGAAGGACCAGAGGAAGAAGACCCCGAAGAGGTGCTGTTTGAAGAGTCAACTGAGGAAGAAGTCACGCCTGTGGCAAATAACCACGCAATAAAACGCAAGCGTAATATTTAGGAGGGAAGTGTAGCAATCAAAACCATGTTAGAAGGACCACCATTTATCTTATTTAGCTTATCGTATCGATTTAGTGTATTGACCTATCAAAATATGGTATGGCAGTACTGTTGCTTTCGTATTCCCACGACTTTAGTGTGTTTCGTTTGATAAAAGAATTGTTCGAATTTTTCCAAATAAGTTTGAAAATTTCATGTATGCCATTGCTTGTGTTTGAACCTTGTTGCTTGATGTTTGTTAGATGATGTTTGTAATGGATTATCTTGAAATTTTGGTTGTGCAGTAGGATGTTGAATTATCAACAAAACATTTCTTTTAAGGGTGGTATCCACCTAGATAATTCAAACCCAGTCACTTAAACCCAGAGATCTCAAACTATCTTTCTTTCCATCCCCCAATTAGAAAATTTATTCCCTACAAGTTTTCAAGCTTCCATGTCAGAAATTTCATTTTTTCAAAACATCCCGAGTAATCAGAATCAATCAAACAATTGCTTTCTTTTCTAGCTTCTCCGAATCTCGGGGACGAGATTCCTTTTAAGGGTGGTACTCTGTAACATCCCAACATTTTATGATATTCAAAAATCACTAAAATTTAAAACTTTTCTTTTTATTAAAATAAAATATTAAATGCATAAGGAAACCAACTATAAAAGACTTCAAACTTATTGAAAGAGTTTAATAATTCAAATGTCACAGTTTAAACATTTTTATTATCCACTGTATTTCAAAAACCTAAAAGTGTAGTTGACCAATATTTCACAAACTACAATCCATTTTATTTTAAGTAAATAGTTACATGTAAGAAATTGATTCCAATCACATAGCCATAGCTATTCATAAATTAAAATAATATTTAGAAGTGATCTTTTTAAACTATTTAAAACATGGATTATTCAAATAAACATTTCATTAACTTAAAATGAATTCCATTTATTATCAACACATAAAATGATTTTCATGAATATGTATTCTATATAAGAAAAGAATTAAATCAAAATTCCTATCCAAAGTTGTTATGAAGTTTCAAATGCATTATTATATTATAAAATATAAGGTTGCACAAATTATTGTCAATAAAAGAAAATGAATACGTTATATTTCACATTTCCTAAACATTATCTATATCTAGTCTTTAATATTATGCCAAAATAAAGATGAATGATTTCAGCAAAATAAGTTTAAATAACTTAAATTTAAACATATTGAAATGTGGGTATTTTACAAATTTTATTTAGCAAAAAGAAAATTTAATTAAGTTATAAATTCAAAATTGATATTAAGTATCAATTTTGTATTAAACCAACATTTCAAATGTATTAATTTTAAAAAGTTCTCAAAACATACCCACAACTGGGGTAACAGCAAGATATTATTTTTACAAATTTTTAGAAATTAATTTGATATCATTTGGACAATTAAATCAAAAGATATGAATTAAATAAAAAAAATCAGAAAAAGAAAATACTGGCTGACGTCATGCTGACGTCAGCAGATCATCTCCAACCTCTGTCCGAAATCGGCGCCGAAGATCAAATCGAATCGGAGTCGATTTCCTCTCCGATTCGTGCGGGATACGATCTCCTGAAGCCCCCTATATAAACCCCAGGTCCCCGCCGCCGTTTCCCCTCTCAAACCCTAGCTCAGAACGCCGTCAGGCCGCCGGAGAAGCTCGCCGGAGTCCGCACCATCCGCCGCCGTGTTTCTTCGATCTCCGGCGAGTGGAGACCTTTTCCGGAGCCCGTGAGCCCTCCTACCTCTTCCTCGCGTCCGTACGCACCCCCCTGACCCTTCCCTCGATCTCTTTCGCAGCAAATCGCGAGTGTGTGGAGCTCGCCGGAACCGCCGTACTCCGACCACGGCCAGTCGCAGTAGAGGACGCGCGAGTCGACGCCGACCACCCCATCCAACTCGCCGTGCCGCGGGGAATCGTTTGACACTCGTCCCACGCCCGGGGAATCACCGGAGCGACGAATCCGTCGTCAACCGAAGCCGCGCCGCCGTCGTCCTCATCGCCGGCAACCATCGCGCCGCCACCCTCAGGTCAGTGCCTCTTGACCGTCAGATCTTCTATCGACGCACGAGATTAGATCGGCTAAAATCGAACCGGTACGATCATCCCCGTCCATTGGATCTGGATCTAGTGATCCAGATCAACCAGAGCCGAGCCGAGCCGAGCCACGGCATCGGCTAAGTCCAGACCAAGCTGAGCCCGAGCCCAACCAATCATGGACAGCCACGTCGCCAGAACCATTTCTGTTTTATTTTCCCGAATAGAATTAAATAGCAATTTTACAGAAAAGTCCCTATAGTTCAAACATTCATAACTTTTTAACCACAACTCCAAATTTAATAATTTTTATATATTTGGAAAGCTCTTGACATGTAGAATATTTTGGATCTGACAAAATTCAAATTTGACTTAGTATAAAATATTAAAATTTCAAATGATGAATTTGAGTATATTTGTAATAACTTTAAATCTATAAATCCAAAAATTGCAAATAAATATGTTTTAGAAACTTTAGAATATTTGTAAATTAATGCCACTGCTATAAAATATTTTTGAGTAATTTTTGAATGATTTCATAATTATGTGTTTAATTTGAATAAGTTTGACTATGTTTTTAAATAACTTTTAATAGAAACATTATTTTTGATTAAATCCAACTGCAATAGATTTAATTAAATGCTCTCTGTCTATTAACACTAATTATAAAATTTTGTTATAAAAATTTAATCATAGGAAACTTTAATCTTATATTTATTCCTTTATTATATTTTTCAACATTAGAAATTAATTAAATTGCATTTATAAATTCATGCATATTTATAAAGAAATCACAAAAGTTATTTTGATGTTTCTTGTGATTTAAAATTTCATTTCATTCATAGCATATTTTATATTGTAGATATATTCTCATAGGAAAACCCCTCTTCATTAGTTTTCTCTAAGTTAGAAATAAATTCAAACTTAGTATTTTGGGAAAAGTGCTATGCACTAGACACTTAGTAATTTTCAACATGGAGCTGGAAGACCAACGAAGGACTTAGCCAAAAACAAGACTCCAGAAGTATCTTCAAGAAGAGGAAACACTTAGGAGGAAATCAAGAAGAAGTTCATGAAGCACTTAGAAGAAAAGTGAGAAGAAGTTCAAGAAGGCCAACCCCCTTTTATCCTCTAAGTCTCTCTCTCTGTCTTTTCTTCTCTTCTGAGACTTCATGAAGACTAATTAAATCCAAGACCAGCCTCGAGGATACAAGAATCATCAAGTCTGAAGATTCATCAAGACTACCAAGAACTCAACCAAGACATCATCCAGAAGATAGTTACAAGTCTGGAGATGAAGCCTGGAGGACAACTACAACTTTCTTTCTATCTTTTCCCTCTTTCCTAATCTTGTTTCTTAGACTTAAACAAAATTTGATCATGATGTTATCATCTTGAAGTTGTTGGATCCTAGCAGCATAGTGGGATGAAGCGGCCTGGAAACAAACCTTACATGTCCACGTACATGAGACATGTTCCACAATTTAAGTGGCTGGCCGGGTGTCTGTCTCTCTCACTATAGTGAATGTCCAAAGTACTAAGAGTTGATAATAATTGTTGATCATCTTGAACAAAAGACTTAGTATTTTTCTCTAAGTATTTTGCACATCATGGCTAAGCCATTAGAGTGCTTGTTTCAAGAAGATATAAAATAAAGTATGTTTATCCAACTAAGACCTTAGTCCTTTTGGGACCAACCTAATTGCCTTGCATAAACTTAAGATATTTCCATGGCATGAAAAATCATTTCTAGCCTTAGGAATAGTTTGCACATCATGCATAAACATATTTTCCTTAGAAAGTTTTATGAAACTTATTTATTCATCTAGTACGTGTTTGTGTGCATTGTGGAGTTGTGCTTGTTTGTTGATTGTTGTATTGTTGTTTGCTATTATTGTTAGATTAAACGGAGGGCAAACGTTCGTTGTTGAAAAGAGTTTGTGAACAACGACAACATTCAAAGGCAAGTGGCACACCTCATAAACTTCCTATTTTTATATGCATTACTTAGTGTATTTTTATATGCATGTGTTGCTATGCTAAACCTGTGTAGAATCCCTTATACCTGTGTCTAGGTTCCTATATCATACTTAGCAAAGATATTGATGCTATTCAATGAATGAGAAGTTTTACAAAATGATAAGTGACTACGCCTAGGATGAATTTCTATTCTACTTAGGGCCGTGATCATGGTGACTTTTACCTGAGAGTGCACATCCACTAAGTTAATGAAACACCTGGGTGGTAATTGGTTGCATGGGTTATGTTGAGTGGCTACTCAGGTCCATGTCTATGGTTCCTGGAGTATGTACACTTGAGAATGGCCACCCAGGAACAGAGGAATCTGAAGAACTCCGAGTGACGATTGCTTCCAGTGCAGCCATTGCCATATGGGCTCTGGCTTGATCAATTATGTTGCGTGGACTCTCTCCGGCTTGACAAGCAGATGTAGGGGGATGTTAGGTGGAACGGGTCAAGCCAGGTGGGAGGGAAAATGCTTCTGAAAGATCTCGTCTCATTCTCTCCTTTCCTTATCACAAATGGTGTGTAAAGGATACCTTGGGTTGAATGGGTACAATGGTGAACGTGCACAACCTCTGCAGAGTGTAAAACTAAGTACTTAGCCGTGTCCCCGGTTACGGACAATTTTGAGCAGCTGATCAAGGACGTCAACGGAGGATTCCCTCATTCCAATTTCTAAGTTAAAAGTTTATGGGTGAACAAGGGAAGATGAGATTTATGGTTTTCATGCCATACTCGTCGATTACAAGAAAAGTGTTTTCAAAAGAGTAGGAAAAATTGGCTTTATGCAAATTAGCCTTGAACTCCACCAGCCAAATATTCATATAGGCTTTAGAGTTATTCCATAAGTGTCCACCATAGTGTCACTTGCCAGACTCCATTTTTAATGGAATCTGACCCACGTTGTTGCAATATTTTTCTTATTGCAGATTTTATCAGATGACGAGTGAGGTTTCGTAAAGGTTTCGAGTCTACAACCAACATGTTTTCGCCTGTGGCAACATGAAAGTTATAGAGACTCACTGCTATTGTATTTCCGCTGTGTACTTTTTCAATGCTAGCTTTATGCTATGCAACTTGTATTGAATATTTTGTAAGTCTGGATCATCGATGTAATAAAATTGATACTTTGTTGTGATATTACATCGTAAACTGTGTGTGCAAGTGAATCGATTCAGGGATTTGCACTATACACAGGTATCTGCCTTATTTAAAGTGCAGGTACGCTACATATACTATTTTCGTTTCTTACTGAACTATTTATCCGAGTAACTTATGTCAATTTATTCTGTTTTGAGTTCCCGACTTGCCTTTCATGTTTACCGTACTTAGGTAATTTCTGCTCTTGTCTACCATTTCGGCGTTCGACAGTCGAGTCACAAAACTCCACATACGGCATACATTACTTAGAACAATTCGAGTTCCGTCCAACCGAATTCCCGACATAAAAAACAACTATGTTAGCAAAAAACATGTATGCCGGTTAAGTTCCTTCTCCGAGTCCCCGAGACCATTTTCGTGTTTCCCACCTTCCCTCTCTTTGCTCTTGACTACCATTTCGGCGTTCGTCAGTCGAGTCACAAGATGATTTCACATGACATACATTACTTTGACTTTGAGAGTCGAACTCGGAACTTTCCCGGCATACAAAAGAAAAGTAGAGAACAGTTATCCGGCAGTCCCCGGGTTCCTTCCCGGGATGCCGGTGAAAAACAGTAAATGAACTTGACAAGAAATAACAATAAGACATGCACATAACCAGGCAGTCCCCGGGTTCCTCCCGGGGTGCCTTACTTCCATTAATACTGAAAATTGAGATACAACATACACTGAGCCCTTTACGTGTAAAAGGGGCGAAGTAGAGCTACATTCCATGGACGCTTGGTTTCCTCACCGGATTTGTCCATTACACCTTTCCTAGCCTCCTGTGCATCTACAAGGTAATAAGAATCATTGTGCAATGCTCTGCTTATCACAAAAGGTCCCTCCCATGGAGGTGACAATTTATGCATTCCGGCCGTGCGTTGGATGAGCCTCAGCACCAGATCCCCCTCTCGGAACACCCTCGGGTGTACTTTCCGGCTATGATAGCGACGGAGATTCTGTTGATAAATTGCCGACCGAGATAGTGCCAATTCTCTTGCCTCTTCGAGTAAATCTACATCATCTTCCCGGGCCTCCTTTGCCTCGGTCTCGGTGAACATTGTCACTCTCGGAGAATCATACTGTATGTCGGTCGGGAGTACTGCCTCAGCACCGTGTACCATGAAGAATGGCGTGTATCCGGTAGATCTATTTGGTGTAGTCCGGAGACCCCATAGCACTGCAGGTAACTCCTCTATCCAGCATCCCGGAGTTCTCAATAGTGGTTCGATCAAACGAGCTTTGATGCCGGCCAAGATCAAGGCATTTGCTCTTTCGACTTGCATATTTGCTTCCGGGTGTGCAACTGATGCTACATCCAGCCGGATTCCCTTCTCAGCACAAAATCGAGCGAATTCCCGCACAGCAAAGTTGGTTCCATTATCTGTGATAATGTTGTGTGGGTATCCGTATCTCAAGATGATGTCTTTCAGGAATTGCACAGCGGTGTGTCCATCGCACTTCCGGATTGGTTTGACCTCTATCCACTTGGTGAATTTGTCCACCATGACAAGTATGTGTGTCATATTGCCTCTTGCCGGTTTGAATTGCCCGACCATATCCAAACACCAAACTGCGAATGGCCAAGTGATGGGGATTGTTTTCAGTGCCGACGCCGGCATGTGTATCCGGTGAGAAAATCTCTGACACCCTCCACACTTCCGGACAATATCTTCTGCTTGCTGCAGCGCAGTGGGCCAGTAGAACCCATGCCGGAACACCTTTGCCACTAGGGCCCGGGATGATGCATGATGTCCACACTCCCCCTGATGTATTTCCACCAGCATCTCTTGTCCTTCTGCCGGTTCCACACATCTCTGGAGTACCTCAGTGACACTCCTTTTGTACAGTTCTTGATTGATGACAGTGTATGCTTTTGATTTTCGCACTATCTGCCGGGCTTCCACTTCATTCTCCGGGAGGGTCCCTTCCAAGATATAAGCCATAATGGACTGTGCCCATCTCGGGACAGGTCTATCCGGGAACATGGGAGCGTCTATGTCCATTAGCTCTGCCGACATCACCTCTATCATCATCTTTCTTTGCCTCTCTGAGCACTGGGACGCAGTCCCCGGGTTCGATGTTATGCTCCCGACATCTACTTCCATGGGTACGGCATCTGAACCAGGCTCCTTGGGGATGAAGATAGATTCCGACTCGGGTGATGGTTGAATAGATGGCTTCCTCAAATGCTCTAGGGCTATCCCGGGTGGGATGGCATCCCGAGATGACCCTAGCTTGGACAAGACATCCGCTGCCTCGTTTTCTCCTCTGGGTACATGTTTGAACTCGCATCCTTCAAAAAATCTGGATATTTTCTGCACATGAAACCTGTATAAGGCCATGTTTGCATCGAGGGCATCCCAATTCCCCGACACCTGTTGCACCACGAGGTCGGAGTCACCGAAACACTCTATCCGGCGGATGCCGATTTCCTTGGCGACGTTCAATCCATGAACCAAAGCCTCATATTCTGCGACATTGTTGGATGCCCGAAAATGAATTTGCAGCACATACTTCAGTACATCTTGCTTTGGGGAAGTGAGGACCACTCCGGCACCCAATCCGATCTTAGCCTTTGAGCCATCGAAATGCATCCTCCAGAAATTGTGATCCGGCATCGGAGGTTCATACTGCATCTCGGCCCAGTCCACCTAAAAGTCCGGCAGCGCCTGCGACTTGATGGCGTCTCGTCTCTCATATGCCGGAGCGTATGGAGACAACTGGATGGCCCATTTGGCTACCCGGCCGCTAGCGTCCTTGCAACCGATGATCTCGGCGAGAGGAGCTTCGCATACCACTGTGATCGGGTGTTCCTGAAAGTAGTGTTTGAGCTTGGTCACTGCCATGTACACCCCATACGCCATTTTCTGGTAGTGCGGGTAGTTTTGCTTGGATTCCGAGATCACCTCACTGAGGTAATACACCGGCCTCTGTATCAGCTTGCCCCCTTCTTCTCTTTCTACTACCATTGCCACACTGACTACTCGGTTGGTTGCGGCAATATACAACAGCATAGGTTCCTTGGGTAACGGGGATGCCAACACGGGTGCTGTTGAGAGCATCCTCTTCAAATCGTTGAACGCCGCATCAGCCTGCGGGGTCCAAACAAATGTCTTGCTCTTCTTCATCAGCTGGTACAGAGGCAAGGCCTTCTCCCCAAGTCGGCTCACAAACCGGCTTAGGGATGCAAGACACCCGGTAAACTTCTGCACATCCTTGAGACGCACGGGCAATTTCATGCTCTCGATAGCACGGATTTTACCCGGGTTGACTTCAATTCCCCGGCTTGAGATGAGGAAACCGAGTAACTTCCCTGCCGGTACACCAAACGTGCACTTATCCGGGTTCAACCTCATCTGGAATCTTCTTAGGTTCTTAAATGTTTCCCTCAGATCATCTATCAGTGAGGCTTTTTCTTTTGTCTTTATGACTATGTCATCGACATAGACCTCGGCATTCCGGCCTATTTGATCATGCAAACATTTCTGCATGCATCTCTGGTGTGTGGCACCAGCATTCCTCAACCCGAAAGTCATGACACGATAGCAATAAGCCCCATAAGGGGTAATGAAAGCAGTTTTCAATTGATCATCCGGATTCAAAGGTATCTGGTGAAAACCAGAATAAGCATCTAAAAAAGTCAAAAGTTCACTCCCGGCAGTGGAGTCTATTACTTGATCTATCCGGGGCAGTGGAAAGGGGTCTTTCGGGCATGCTTTGTTGAGGTTTGTGAAGTCGATGCACATGCGCCACACCTTAAGCAGGAGGGGATCATCCTTCTTCTTCTCCACCAGGACCGGATTCGATATCCAATCCGGGTGCAGCACCTCCATTATGAATCCAGCGGCCAGCAGTATAGCCAGATGCTCCATGACCGCGGCTCTTCTTTCATCCGAGAGGCGCCTAGTTGGTTGTTTCACTGGCTTCGCATCCGGTCGAACAAACAGAGAGTGCTCAGCCAACTCCCTCGGGACGCCTTGCAGATCGTCACTCGACCACGCAAAGGCATCCCGATTCTCACGGAGGAAGTCGACGAGCTCGCCTTCCTATTTGCTGTCCAGGTTGCTGCCAATGATAACTTGGCGCTCCGGGTTGCCGGGGTCCACACACACCTTCTTGGTCTCCTTGGGGGGCTGAAATGACGCACCCTGCTCCGGGTTCACCATCCCGGGCATTCCGAGTTGGGAGGTCTTGGCCATTGCCACCACCTGCTGGATCCTCTTCTTTTCTTCCGCGATCACCAGAGACTCAGCCAAGCACGACCCCGCCGAGGCACATTCCATGGAGCGCTTGTGGTCTCCCGAGATGGTGATTATACCGTTAGGTCCCGGCATCTTCATCTTCAGGTAGCCCATGTGAGTCGAGATCATGAACTTGGCGAGGGCCGGTCTGCCGATCAATGCGTGATACGGGCTCTCGAGGTCCACGACCTCGAACTCCAAGCTCTCGGTTCGGCAGTTCTCCCGAGTTCCGAATAGCACCTCCACCCAGATCTTTCCCATGGGCGAGCAAGAGACTCCGGGCACAATGCCGTGGAAGGTTGTCTCGGTAGGCAGCAGGGTGTTCATGGATACTCCCAGCTTCAGCATCGTGTCCTTGTACATGATGTTAATGGCACTGCCATTGTCAATCAGAACCCGGCTGAAGCGGACGTTGAGGTTGGGTCCGACAAAGGTTGGGTCCACCACCAAGGCATACGCTCCCGGCTTAGGCATAACCCGGGGGTGATCCTTCCGGCTCCAGGTGATCTCCATCTCGGACCAGTGCAAGAATTTGGGCACCGCCGGGATCACAGCATTCACCTCCAGGGTACGCTGCCGCACACTTTTTCGGTCAGTAGGCTCGGTAACGAAGACCACATAGCTTTGATGCGCCTCCCAGTAGTTGCTCTGCTGGTGTCCGGCTTGGTTACCGTTGTCGTTCCGGGTATGCACCACATTCAGTGGCCGAGGTGGGGGTCCTCTCGGAGGAGGGGGAAGTCGAACAGCATTGGCCCCCGATGTCGGAGGAGGGGGTCTCGGGATATTGGGCCGAGATGCCGGAGCACTCTGTCGAATAGCTCCCGAGCTGCCTTCCTGCAACGTGCGCTGATACCAGCTGCACTGCCGAGTAGAATGGTTTGCGGGCTTGTTGGCCTCCAGAGTGTGGTAGCAGCATGGCTTGTTCAGCATTTCCTCATATGTCAGAGGCTTCTTTTGTTCCACCCAGGTCTTTTGCACCTCCTGACTCTGACCCCAAGCCGGGCCACCTGTCTTTTGACGCTGGCTGTTGCCGGCATCCTCCTGCTCCCGGGTCACTGCTGCGACATGCTGCGCGGCATGGTGGTACTCGGGCTGATTCCTCTTGTGGCCGAACTCCTGGCGATCATGGCTCCTGCTCGGTCCTGAACGCTGAGGTCCCGCATTCCTCCTGTTGGAGTCACCGACATCCACCAGGGGTTGCATGGGATCTCCAAGCGTGTAGGTATCGGCGATGCGCATGGTCTCTGCCAAGGTTGTTGGCATCTTTCTCTGCAACTTCTGCCACAGCATAGAGCCATGCCGGCATCCTTGCGCAAACCAGGAGATGGCCTGTGCCTCCACCACCCCTTCGCAAGAGTTGCGAATATTGCTCCACCGGGTAAGGTATTCCCGGTCTGTCTCATTGCTCCTCTGCCTACAGATGGCGAGCTGCTGAGGCCTGTTGGGCCTTTTGTACGTGCTGGTGAAGTTGCTGATGAATGCCTCTTCAAAGTCTAACCAGCAGTCTATACTGCCAGTTCTCATATTGTTCAACCAGATCCGGGCTGGTCCTTCCAACATCTGCGGTACATAACGTACCGCCCATCGTCTGTTTCCACCGGCTATGCTTACTGCAGTTACATAGTCGGTTAGCCAGTCCTCCGGCTTCTTGCTGCCGTCATAGGTCTTGGCACCTCGGTTGAGCTGAAAGTTCCGAACAGGAGGTTCCCGCATGATCCGAGGTCCAAAGCAGGCAGGTCCCGGAGGTCCTTGCTCTTCCACCAACTCGGATTGGTGATCCGGTCGAGCCGGAATCTGGCATCTGCCGGGTTCAGCTGCCTGGTTCCTATCCGAGATCCCAAAGGGTTCTCGTCTGGCTGATACCCGAGCTGCCGCAACCTCGAGTTGCCATCGTTGAGCCTGTCTTGTGCAGGGACCAGGGCCTGCTGGGGAACGGAGGCGACCTCCCTCTGTGTGTTTCCCTGAACGTGAGGAGGATTCCGGGGTGGATTACCGCGGCCAACCGGGTTATTGTTTCCTACACCCAGGTTACCCTCCCCACGGGTACTTCCCGCCTGCCCCGAGTTACGCTGTCCGGCCTGCCCGGCTTGCTGGATACCGGCGAAGGCCGGATCGTAGGTCTGTAGCTGCTTGTTCTTTCCGGAACCTCGACTCCGGCTCCGGCTCTTGCTCTTGCTCTTGCTTCTGCTCGGATGTGGGGAAGAGGCCTCCCCATCCGATTTCTGGCTATTGGGTCTGGCTGAGTGCACCTGGGACCCTGCCCCGGGGTTCTTATTCTTGAAGGCCAGGGTCTGACGGTTGGCCTCAATCACCAACTCGTTTACCCGCTCCTGCTGCTTGCGCAGGGCCTCACCGGATAACCCCGCCAACTCGGCCATGGCGGCTTCGGCGGCCCTAAGGGTTTTCGCCGGTGAGCTGTACACCGGTTTCCCCGCTGAAATCCGACTTCCGGTGTTACTGGTGGTGGGTCCACCAGCCAGCTCCTCATTCACCATTCTTCCTTTCTTGCGTAGATCCGCAATGCGCTTGTTCCGGGAGTCTATCTTAGGGAATCCGTGAGCAGCATTGTACTCCCGGAGGCTAGCATTGAGCTCGCGGCGGATCTCGGCGATCTCCTGCGCTTCGGCGAGTAGCAACCTCCGCTGCTCCTCCAACTCAGCCGAGGTGGCCTGGGTATCCGCTTCAGTAGCCACAGGTACAGCCAACTTAGCCACCAGCCCCGAGAGGGGATCCGGACGACGTCGCGGCTGGGACGGCTGTGGATCACCATCTCGGGCCGCAGGTCTTTCCTGCGGGGGTTTGGCCAAACGAGGGTGGCCGTCGGTATCGCCGTCAGCGTCCTGGTACTCCTCCTCAGTTGCCCCGACCATCATTACTGCGACGGAACTCGGGGGACGACCGACATGCAGACCCCGAGCAGCGCATATCATGGGCGGGTCCTCAGCTTCCAGAATGATGTCCGGGTAGCCACAGACAACCTCGGTGGCCACGTAGGTGGTGAAACCACCGAAGTCGATGAGACATCCGTTCACCGGAAACGGTCTGTTCCGGAAGCACCCTGCGTTGTCGCAGACGAAGTCCATCTCTCCTAGCCTTACGACCAGGCCAGAGAGAACCTGAAACTCGAAGTGAACAGGGGAGCCCGTCCGGATGTGTACACCAGCCAACGCCTCTGTTAGCCCCACGGTGGGCGCCAACTGTCGTGGTGGTATCACAGCAGATGCCATAGGATGGCTAATTTGTGGGGCCGATGGACGTTGGTGGATCCGGGGAGGGATAGCGGGCTGAAGAGCTCACACGGGGAGGATCCCGGTAAAACCGAGATCTCCCAGGAACAGGAAATAAGAACAAAGCGCGAGGGAGAAGATCTAACAAACACGAACAAATGCACGAAGGCACACAGCACACACACGATATACCCAGGTTCAGGGCCCTCGTGAGGAGGTAACACCCCTACTCCTGCCTTTCCTCTCTATATATTTGTGGTACAAGAACTACAACTTGCTACTAGATCTCTCAAAGGGAGGAGTACAAAGAACTAGATGAACTCAAGGTGAGAAGGAGTAAATGCTCAAAGAGTAAACGTGACTATGGCTTTGGCTCTGAAGTTGGTCTCTTTCTCTCAGGAGCAGTTATGGCGCCTTTTATAGAGCTCCGGCCAGGAGGGCCGGAAACCCTAAATTGGCTTGGCCCAACCGGACAGGCCTAGCCGGCATGTCGTCACCGGCTAGTGCGACCTAGTCGCCGGGCTATCCGGCGTAGCCCCTTCGTCATCATCTCGATAAGGACGGCATGCGCCGTCCTGCATCATCATTGTCCCCTTGTCAGAGACAAGACATGTCTTTGCCCATCCCGGATAGCCTTTTCCGGATTGCCGGGCTAGGCATGTCAGGTCTTGTCGTACCACGATCGTACCGGCTGACGCGCTCCCGTGTCAGGCGGGAAGTGACCATGCTTCCGTGTCAGGCGGGAGGTGACCATGCTTCCGTGTCAGGCGGAATGGTACTTCCCCCCGCAATAGACGGGAAAGCCTGCTACGGACCGTTGACGGCCTACCGGAAGCCCTTACGCCGGCTACCTCCTCGCTTGCCACGGTGAGCTTCTTCTGCATAAGATCAAGACCGAGACATACATTCCGGTTAGTTCCCACCGGATAACCTATCCGGTAAAACTGAGTACACCTCCTTCCGGGAGTCTCCTCGGACCACGAGATTCGGGACCCTTTCCGGATACGTCCGAGCTCGTTTCAGGATGAGTATCTCTAGGCCTAGCCTCCCGAAGATGTCTTAGCCTATCAGCAAAGACATCTTCGAGAAGCTAGTTCTTAGAGGAACCACCCGCTCATGCTTGTGCCGCGATTGTGAGGGCCGGGGGTGTCTATTTATAGCTGCCAGAGCTGACCCTTGCGGCTGCCAGGAGGCACTTTGCCCTCTACCAGTGCCCAAGGGTCAAGTTGCCCTTTCAGCACACCAGGAGGTGTCCCTCGCTCTCGCCAAAGGTCATGTACTGTTGGCACCTTATAGAATTATACCGGGATCTGCCCCTACCCGGGGGGCAGCCCCCCGACAGTCACCATCTGCCAAAGAAGGAAGCCGGTATGAGAAGCCGGCTGACGAGTTCAAACGAAAGGCAACCCGGCAATCTGTGCAAAGTCGGCTTGTATATCCCGGAGACTCGTCATACTGGCGGGTCAAGGCGCAAGGTGCTGAGAAGGCTCCAGAAGGCGGATCAGAAGCTGGCAACGTACTGATCATTGGGAGTCATGTGTTCAAGATGAAGGACCCGGTTGTAGAGCTGGCAAACAACAAGCCGACACCCACTGTCGTGCCAAAGGCAACAACCCATGATCATGAAGCCAGCTCTAGTCAATCTGTGGTTCCTCCTCCCCGGGATCCAAAATATACTCAGCCAAAGTGGTGCCCGTCGGGTATAACAAAGACACAAAGGCGGAAACTACAAAGGGCAAGGAACCGAGAGAAGGCAGAAGAAGGAGCTAAGCAAGCCAGGGATGCCCAATTCAATGTTGAACGGCCAATGGTGCCATCTCAAGTATGGGTTCATAGGCAAGTTCGTATGGCGGCATCAATAGCAGTCACGCCAAGTATAGCTGCAGTCAATGACACAATGTTGGCTGATGCACCGGCTGTTACTTATTCATCATGGGCCGATGAAGTAGAAGCAGCAGATTTGGCAAGCGAGAACTCGACAACTGAAGAGTTGCCAGCTGAAGAGCCTGTAACTGGAGACTTCACGATGGAAGAGCCGACAAGTACAACAGAAAAGTTGGCGGAAGAAAATCCGGCAACATCAGAATCATCAATGGATGAATCGGGCAACATGACTGATGACGAAGAGTTGCTGGATTATGAGACAACACCAAGCCGGACGAACATGGATATCAACATGGTATATTATCTGCCTGCCGAGTTCCGAGCTATGGAAGAAGAAGGCAAAATTGTGCAAATCAACTTTGGACCCAAAAATGTCATCTTTGAGAAGCCTGATGGACCGGTTAAACACCTATAGCCTTTGTACGTCAGAGGGCATATTGATGGAAAGCCGGTTACCAGAATGTTGGTGGATGGCGGAGCTGTGGTAAATCTGATGCCATATTCTGTCTTCAAGAAGCTACAACTAGATGATAGTGACTTGATGAAGACAAACATGGTGTTGAATGGGTTCGAAGGAGGAGAAGGAATAGAAGTCAAAGGAGTTATAAGTTTGGAGCTCACAGTTGGTAGCAAAACTCTGGCTACTGCCTTCTTTGTTGCTGAGGTGCAGGGAAATTACAATGTACTGTTGGGAAGAGATTGGCTTCATGCCAACCAATGTGTTCCATCAACTAAGCACCAGCAACTTGTTCAATGGGTTGACGACGAGATTGAAGTCGTCCATGCTGACGAATCGGCATGTATTGCATTAGCCGAGTCAGTTGTTGATTGGCAACATTCCAATATCACATGCCTATCTGGGCGTGATTTATCCGGATTCGATTTCCTGAGTGCTACCAGGGATGGATTCGTGCCAATATCTCTAAAGCCGATTGGTGGAAATCGGCTGCAGCTCAAGTAGATGGGTAAAAACGACGAGTGGCTGCAAAAACGTCTGGAGAAGGATCGGTCCGAGAGGAACGGTATGTGTGAAGCAATTGAAAAACCAGATGATATGGACAAGTTGGGACAAGGCTTCGCGTCAGCTGATTTACTTGAAAAAGTAGACATTGGGGATGGCACTGTCCCAAGACCGACGTTTGTGAAGCAGAAGTTGGCAGCCGATTACAAGTCTAAATTAATCGTGGTAGACATGGAATACGTGGATTACTTCGTGGGGAAATACCTGAAAAAGTTCCACCCGAGCGTATGGCAAACTGCATGATCTGCGCATATGGCCGATATACATATATCGCCCTTAGTATATGGCCGATGAGCTTAAGCATCGCCCTTAGACAAAGACTTCTACGTTGAATATTTTCTAGTATGCAAGCTCTACTAGAAAACAGGGGGGCATGTGTTAGCACCCGTTTTTGGCAGCTGGCCGGTTTTAGGATCACAAAACTGGAACAAGGCGGAAGGCAGATTTGGGTGTGTGAAGTTGCTTGAAAGCCCATGGAGGCAAGTCAATTCTAGACTAGGGAAAAACAAGGTGGACGAAGTCAACTTTGTCAAAACAAGGTGGACGAAAAGAAGCCAGCTTTGTCAAAACAAGGTGGTACAAAAGAAGCCAACTTTGTCTAAACAAGGTGGACGAAGTCAACTTTGTCAAAACAAGGCGGTAGAGGAGAAGCCAACGTTGTCAAAACAAGGCGGCAGAAAGACAACTTTGTCAAGACAAGGCAGCAGAAAGGAAGCCAATGTTGTCAAAATGAGCCGACAGAAGAGAAGCCAACGTTGTCAAAACAAGCCGGTAAAAGAAGACAACTTTCCCTGATCAAGGCGGAAGGCAAAATGCAGCTTCCTGCAATCATGGCGGAGGACAAAAGGTAACTTTCCCCGATCAAGGTGAAAGGCTAAAGAAGGCAACTTTTTTCGATCAAGGCGGAAGGAAATAGGCAACTTTCCCCGATCAAAGTGGAAGGCAAAAGGTAACTTTCGCTGATCAAGGCGGAGACAAAAGACAACTTTTCTAAAGGCAATTTTCCCGTATCAAGGCGGAAGGCTAAAGGTGGCAAAGAGAAGGCAATTTTGAGATCAGGCTGGAAGAAGGAGGCAACTTTCCAAAGAAACCAGACAGATCGAGTCCGGGTCTAGCACGAAGCCGATCAAGGATCCGCCAAGTTAGGATAGAATCCGACTTAAACCATGAATTGTAATTCGCGTAGGAGTCCAAAACTTGTACGGGAGGTCCAGCCGCCTCATATATATATGAGAGGTGATGGCCGATTGAAATTAAGCAAACAATCGACAACCTATCAATACAACCCTACTTTTGTCTCCTTCAACCCTTGTTCCTGCTTCCGTTGTTCGGCAATTTCGCAGATCTTGCCGGATATCGAAAATCGAGCTGAGAGCGGCCAAGTCCGGCTTAGCTCAGCCAATCGTTGCCGGCCTTCCTCAGACGGGGCTTCCCGAGGGGCTGGGGCGTCTGGTCTCAAAAGCGTCGGCTTACTGTCTTGCGTATCGCGCTGTAAGCCAGCCTCCCGCGGGGCGAGTTGCGGAGTATCTCCCCCGGCACCGCGGGTACACGAGGACGTGTTCGTGTGACGCGTTTCGAGCGCAACACATTGGAAGACTTGTGAGACGAGTTCCACAAATTACGTCGCATGAAACACCATAGTGTTATGGTATGTTAGAACGTCGTAATCGCACCCTATAGGATAGTGTAGTAAATAAATCTCTTATCGAATTATTGTGATCATTGGAGTCGTATGGTAGAAACGTAACATTCACGTTAGATAATAGGAAAACCATTTAAATCCATGGAGACAATACCATATAAGTAATGGCACGACTTCTAGCCTAGATTGTCGTTTCAACAATTTAGTGTTTCGATGTGATCAAACCTAAAATGGATAAATCTTTGTAGTATACCGTACGTAAAGAGTTAGTTGGGTACATGTCTCGCGACATAGGCAAAATCGTTGCCGGAATATACCTTGCAGAAGAAATAGTTTCTTGTCCAAGGGTGACGTGGGGCTACCTTTCGACTAGCCCAGGATGAGGCTACCTGGGCCGCGCCAAGGACACGGAGGCCCACAGAAGGCCCACTCGGGGTACCATGTAACCTAGTCCAAGTCGGTTAGGTCTCATAACCTGGCATATCTATAATTGCCATCGGCATCGACCACCCGAGACCTGGCTACCTATAAAGCCAGGAGGGTTGCTCGTCCCAGAGGACACGCTCATAGCCACCACCACAAACCCTAGCGAGATCGCAATCTCTCCATTGTAATCGCTACTCGCATCAATAATCAGACAAGCAGGAAGTAGGGTGTTATCCTCCGGGAGCCTGAACCTGGGTAAATCCTTGCTTGTCAGTCGTCGTGATCACCAACACCTCTCTCTCTCTCCCCTTCAATCAACCCGGGGTGCACAACCCTGGGATTTGCCGAGTTACACCCTCGTCAATTGGCGCCGTCTGTGGGAAGTCAAACAAGTGTTGGAATCATGGTCGCTCCGGCTCCATCCGCAGTGAAGATCGACGTCTGCGTCGCCAAGGAGCTGATCCGCTTCGGCTCCTTCGAGTACGTCCTCCACCCTCTTTCTCGCCGCTCGGTGTACGCCGATCTGGACAAAGGTATACACATCACCTTCGGCTCCATATACTGCTTCGTCGATAGTCGCGGAATATTCAGGTCTGCGGCAACCGCGCCACGCACGGAGGCGTCACCCGTATGGGCAACCTTCATGCCGCCTTCACCGAGTCATACCGCGGAAGCCGCATCCGCCACACCCGCGAAGATTGGATCTACCGCACCCGTGAAGATCGCATCTGCTGCACCCGCGAAGATCGCATCTGTCGCACCCGCGAAGATCGCATCTGCGTCGACTACATCGACAGCCTCAGCAAGGGCCGCGCGGATCGAGTCTACTACACCAATCTCAATCGCACGGCCGGCTAAGTCAAGATCTACCTCAACAACTGCTGCACCCGCGCGGGCGGCCAAGGGCTCACGGCCGACAGCCACGTCGCACGCGTCTTCGTGGAGCCGCCAAGTCTACCCCAAGCCAATCGCACTCGCTCCGGCAGCTGCGAAACCCCCGAACACGTTGGCGACCACAACAAGACGCAACAACGACTGCGCCGCACGTCACGTTGCAGCAATTTTCGATCCCGAGCAAGACTCGGACGACGGAAGCAGCAGCGGCAGCACAAACACCCCGACCCAAGTCTACCCCGCGCAATGCTTCATGGCGGGCACAACGCCACCCGAGGACAACGAAGAACCCACATACCCACTAGAGGTGGTCATGCCGGACCAGAGTAAACTCGTCATCACACGGGACATGGGGATCCAGGCCATGAAGCATGTCGACGAGGGCACGTTCCCTCCACCCGACGCACCTAGAGAGGATCATCTGGCGGTCCAGTACTTGCTACGCAAGGAAGGCGAACGACTCCGCGCCGAAAAAGCCGAGTTACTCCGGTGCAAGAGGGACGCGGATGCATCAAGCGCCGGACGGGCTGCCATCTCGTTTACCTCCTCTACGGAAGTTAACCAAGGAGCACGGTGAAATAGAGCCCGCGTTCCCCTCATGACGGACGCCGACCGAACCAGGGTCACCCGTAACCTCGACTCGTCCTTCGTCACCGAGGATGAGAACGGGATACCCGTCCCAAAGACGGCAAACGCCGCTCTGATCTCAGTCGAAACATACCTCCGGCTCACGCAGCCGCCGGAGGGGGATGCATGCTCCCTTCTCCACAAGCAGCAAATCGCCTCCATGAAGGCGATCGAGGAAGCTCTAGCGGCCAAGGTGCCAAGCAACCGGGCACGCGAAGAACGAGGGCACCAAGCCCGCGAACCAACAACATCAGGGGCCCCAGCGGCACAGAGACAAGACAAACCAGTCAAGGACCTTCACGACGTCATCACGCAGAAGACGGTGGACCGCAACCGCAGCCAGCGTTCGGCTGGCGCAGGGAACCCGGACGACCAGGCCGACCGCGACTTCGAACCGTGTGGCGCTGCATGCTTCAGCTTCAACATCCGCGACACCCGCATGCCCAAGGGCTTCAAGCTGACAGCAGGCACCCCCAGGTACGACGGGAAGCAAGACCCACGCCTGTGGCTCGAGGACTACCTCATCGCCTGCACCAGCCAAGTCGGGACGTCGACTACGGCAATGCAGTACCCGAACCACTCGGGGGCTGCGCCACACAGGGCAAGCTAAAATCCTAGGCCGCCACTCGAATCACTCGGGGGCTGCGCCATACAGGTTGAAAGAAAAGCTTAGGCCGCTACCCGAATCACTCGGGGGCTGCGCCACACAAGCATAACTCATAAAATCCTAGGCCACTGCCCGATCCGCTCGGAAGTCGCGCCGCACAGGTCAAGTTCAAAAATCCTAGGTCACCACCTGACGCACTCGGGGGCTGAGCCTTGCAGGTATCACTTGTAATCCTAGGCTGCCACTCGACTTACTCGGGGGCTACGCCACGCATGCCTTATTAAAAAATCCTAGGCCACCACTCGAACCACTCGGGGGCTGCGCCGTACAGGTCAAGTTCAAAATCCTAGGTCGCCACCCGACGCACTCGGGGGCTGCGCCTTACAGGTAACACTTGCAATCCTAGGCTGCCACTCGACCTACTCAGGGGCTACGCCACGCAGGCCTTGTAAAAAATCCTAGGTCGCCACTCGAAGAACTCGGGGGCTGCGCCACACAGGATCACAACAAAAACCCTGGGCCGCCACCCAAGACACTCGGGGGCTGCGCCACACAGGTCGAAAATTAAAGCAAACACTTGCACTGCAAGGCAAATAGTTTAATTTTCGTTACTCGAGAGTATCTTTAACCTCATACATTGTGATTTACATTGGCATATTCGCCCAACTTAGCTAACCCTGTACAACAGAAGACAGCTACTCTTAATCTGCAGGCTCACCCTTCGGCGCGTCGAGTGGGCCTACAAGGCGCTCACTCAGCCTCTGAACCTGCCCGATCATTTGGCGTGCAGCCGCCAAGGTCTCGGCGTAGTCGGCATCCCCAGGCAGGCCATCCAGCAGCCTCTCCAGCGGAAGATGCGGCCGGTGCATCCGGACGTATGCCAACGCTGCATTCGCCCCAGCGACGAGTTGGGCATCAACGATCTCCTTCAATGCATCTCCATCGCGGAACCTCTCCAACAAGGCGGCCAGTCCGTGCGGCTGCCCATTGTGCGGGAAGTACACACGATGGATGTGCCAGAGGGTCTTCCGGCAACTCTCCAGAAGAAATGCCGCACACCAAGTCCGATTAAGCATAAGAGCAAGGGTGCGCCATGTCGACTTGTTCACCCAGAATTGGCGAGCTTCGTAGGAGTCGCCAGACGCTTCCCGGGTAACACGCTCCTCAACACGATCCCGCTCAGTCTGCCAATCCGGGTTCACATCTGCATACACAAGCTAGAAGTCAGAACAAGCAAGTTTCAACAAAGAAAGCAGCCGCAAAAGGATACCAACCTTTTAGCTGTCGACTGATCAGATCGATCTCCCCGAGCAAAAAATCCTCACGCTGGGAGAACTCTGCAGTGGGATGCGACCTGGAGCGATGCAAGAGCAGCTCGGTATTCTTTAGGGTCGTCTCAAGCTCAGCCACCTTATTCTTCAAGTAAGTGATTATGCGCTGATCGTTTGTGCTCCGTGGAGGAGCTGGTGCCGCTCGACGACGGTGAGCACCCGAAGAAGATCCCTCGCCACTCGGCCCAGCCGCAGAAGCAGAAGACGTGCCGCCGCGCACGTTAGTCTGCCATGAACACGCAGAATCAATACAAGTATGCGACTGCTTAGCAAAGGCAAATATGATGGGAAGAAACACTCAATTTCAGCACAAAATATTGTCAAAGGCGAGAAGACCCGACAAAATATCAGTCAGCAATAATTACAAGCAAAAGTTATCAGTACAAGAAACTGCGACTACTGCTAAGTCCCTACAACTACTCCTGGGCAACAGACTCCGACTGAGAGCGACTCTTCCGAGCAGCAGCCGCCTCAGCCGCCTTGGCAAGCGCCCTCTCAAAAGTAGCCACAAGCTTCACAGCTAGTTGTGCAGCCCGCACCTTCACTCCGCCCAGGGACACGGTCCGGCCATCAGACCTCCGAGGGAAGCCGCTGACGACCTTCTCAAAATCGCCCTGAATCTGGTGGCCTAGGAGAAGCTGGAAGGTGAGCTCGGAGCCGCGTACCGTCTGCGCCCGAGTGAAGTCCACGAGGGTAGTCGCGTCGTTCTCAAACGGAGCGACAAGAGCGTCAACGGCGGCCGGTGGCGCATCACTCGGGAAGATGTTGTGGTGTACCGTCGCAAGGGCTCCCGTCGACTTCCTCAGTTCGGCTATTGACTTCTTCAGTGCATCAGACGCATACGCGCAGACACGATCAAGGAAGCCGACAGCTGTCGCCAAGTCGACGGTGTCACTTGACGAGCCTTCTGGAGGAGCTCCACCGCATGTCTCTGCGCAAAAGTCCAACGTCCGACAAAGGCAAAAACAAAAACGCAGTAGGCATCAAGCCGAAACTTACCCCCAAGAGCACCGGCGAGTGAGAGGAGGCGGTCAACTTGAGTATTATCTTGGACGTCCCGCACCCGCTCGCGCTCCTGGGACTCGTGTAGGGCTTTCTCAAGCTCAGCCTGAGCCTGGAGCTTTAGCTCTAGCTCAGCAACCCGCCCAGTAGCCTGGTCCAGAGAAGCACGCAGCCGGTCCCTCTCCTTCTCCAGGCGAACATAAGTCGCGGCTGCGTCAAGCTGATGGCGGTAGTACGGCTGAAACAAAAAGCAAGATCTTAATAAAGTTGCGGGCGACTATACTAGTCACCCACACCTTCGGGGGCTACTCCCATCGGGAGCGCTGATCGCGCACCCGATGAAAATTTAAGACTACAAGTACAAGCATAAAGGACTTACGTGGTCCAAAATGTCGACGTCTTCCAAAGCCGAAGGAGGAGCACGACTCGACGACGCGAGGCCAGCAGGCTGTGCGCGCTCCTCTACCGCCACTCGAGTCACCAGCTCCGTCGAAGGGGCGGATGTGTGCTCCACTTCACGAAGAGGGGAGCTGGCATCGCCGGAACAACGGCTAGAGCAAAAACCGTACAATGATCAACTCGAAGATTGGAACTACAAAGTACAACTCGAAGACAACAAGGCACAAAGATAATCACCTGGTGGTCCCAAAGTCGTCGTCGCTCCCCAAGGAGACATACGCCAGCCGCGCGAACTCACGTGGTGGCGTGGAGCTGACGGGAGGAGCGGCCAGTGGCCCGATCCAACCACCCGGAGACCGCACACCCGAAGACGTCGTGACGGTTTCCTCCAGATCCGCATCGACACCCCTTGCGGGCGACGAAGCAGTCGCAGAGTCACCGCCACTTTGGCGCTTCTACTTCTTCCGTGCGGGTTCCTCCTCGTCGTCATCCTCCACTTCTTCGTTGGGAGAAGTAGCAGACGGAAGCTCGTCGTCGTCACCCTCCTCCTCCTCGGCAAGCTTCGACTCGTCGTCGGGTCCGTCTTCAGGAAGAGGAGGAAGGCTGACAAACAGGGATCGACCCTGAAGCAAGTAGACGCAAGTCGAATCAAGAAGCAAGAAATCAAGAAACATAACAACAAGGAGAACAAGTCAAGAACTTACCTCAGGAACAGGGTTCGGGGCTCCGTACGCAGCGACTGGACAGTTGACGTTGCAGAGGTCTGCGGCCCGGAGGCTGGTAATGCCCCTCACCTTGGCTTCCACCTCCTCGTCGTCGAGTGGCTCGTTGCTGACGCCCTCAGCGGCCCACATTGGGTGGGGCAGAGCACCAAGCGGCTGCACGCGAAGACGTAAGAAGGTGGCCATCAGAAAGACGCCACCCGAATCCCGCCCGAGGGTCTTGAGGACGTTGCGCAGCAGGCTCATCAGAGGCCTAGTTGCTTCCCTCTCCTCCGCGGCGAGCGGGTGCGCCTAGACGCGGGTCTTCCGCAACCCGCACGAGCCGTCAAACTGCGCCAGGCCCTCCTGGTTCCAGTGGATGTAGAACCACTTCTTCCGCCACCCCTGGACAGAGTCCGACTTCTTCATCTGAAAGTACGTGGTGTCACCACGCACCTGGATGCCGAAGCCGCCCACCGGGTATGGCAACCTGCTCTTCCCGACGTTCTTGCGAACGAGGAAGAGCGACTTCCACAGCGCCCACTGGGGTGCAATCCCCAGAAATCACTCGCATAGCACAATGAAGCTAGCAATGCTCAAGACGCCATTGGGGGTCAGATCGTGGATCTGCACCCCATAGGCATACAAGAGACCACGAACAAAATCGTGGAGAGGGAACCCGAAGCCGCGTGGAAGGAAGTCCACGAAGCAAACGCGCTCCCCCTCGCGGGGCGCAGGAGATGTCTCCTTACCAGGGGCGCGTACCTGGGCCTGGTCAGAAGAAGGCAGGAGGCCCTGCATGCGCAGCCCGTCAAGATCCGCCCTCTTCACGGTCGACTTCTGCCAGTCGCCGTCAATCTTCTTCAGCCCAACCTCGGCGGCGGCGGTGGAGGAGCCAGCGGTGGTCTTCGGCTTGCCCATGGCTCCAAAGGACAGCAACAAAGTGAGAGGACAAGAAGCTCGGAGCTCGGATGGTGGCGAGAATGGTAGAGAGCAGAGGGAAAGGAGGCGCAGACGATTGGAGAAGATGATGCCCTCGCGCCGGAGCGCAGTACTTATGCCTCGAATAAACTCATCTCAGCCGTCCGCAGAGCAACGGTTCCGAGCAGCAACATCCAGCCGTCCCCCTGTCGCACGGAGAAACCAACCGTCGCTGCCCACTTCGTCCACTACGCACGGGGATCGAGGCGTCATCATCGTGCCGCGAAAATTTCGCGCCCAGTTCGGAAACGTGATAACTGCTGACCGCGGTCAGCTCTGCCAGTGGGCCCCGCCACGTCACGTCCCATCGGGCGCAGAGGCGTGCAACGGAGCGTCATCAATGACGTCATCAAGCCAACGGCTCCAAACAAGGGAAACAGCATGACAACTCGACGGAGTGATTCGAGTAGTAAGCTTCTCAGCTGAAAAACAACCAAGTAGGACAGACTGCTGATCCGAGAACCCGAAGAAATCATTCGGGTGGCAGAGAAAATCGAGTAAGCTCAAACAGCTGAACCCATCTGCAAGTAAGCCAGTAGGCTGAATAGAAGCAAGTTTCACAAGAAGAACAAGACAGAGTAATTCGACTGCACAGGTTACTCCCATCGGGAGAGGCCTATTCGACTGAAGAAATCGAGTTCAAGCAATCCAATGGCGCGTCCAGGAGGAGGAAGTCCTTTGCCCGACTCTACGCTTCGACCAAGCACTCGGGGGCTACTAACGTGGGGCTACCTTTCGACTAGCCCACGATGAGGCTACCTGGGCCGCGCCAAGGACACGGAGGCCCACAGAAGGCCCACTCGGGGTACCATGTAACCTAGTCCAAGTGGGTTAGGTCTTATAACCTGCCATATATGTAATTACCATCGGCATCGTCCACCCGAGACCTGGCTACCTATAAAGCCAGGAGGGTTGCTCGTCCCAGAGGACACACTCATAGCCACCACCACAAACCCTAGCGAGATCGCAATCTCGCCATTGTAATCGCTACTCGCATCAATAATCAGACAAGCAGGAAGTAGGGTGTTATCCTCCGGGAGCCTGAACCTGGGTAAATCCTTGCTTGTTAGCCGTCGTGATCACCAACACCTCTCTCTCTCTCCCCTTCAATCAACCCGGGGTGCACAACCCTGGGATTTGCCGAGTTACACCCTCGTCAAAGGGTATAAGTGGGAAAGAAAGTAGAGCAAGACAATGTTGATGAACTTCCTTCCAGACATCAGAGTGGCGCAACGGAATGTGTTTCTGGTGTCATGCTCCACAGCTGGAAAGAAGCTGATGATACAAGATCATGTTGCTCTGAGCTCATACTAAGAACATAGGCATACAGGTTGTGTTCCACATTGTGTGTTACGACAATCTTGTTAAGAAGATCATGTTAATGGAACATGACAGGCCTACAAACTACGAAGAAAAGATGGTAGACCTAAGTCCGAGAAATGGCTATGAGTCATATATGATCCGAGATAAAATCCATATACAATTACCAGGTAATGACTTGGGAGATCTTCTTGATGGCATCTAGGATGTTAATAGAATATGGAATTTTATGAAAGACTAGATACTGATAAGGATCACTTTGTCGTGAAACAGTTCCGACAGATTCAAAAGTTGACCACAACGAGATTTTGTCTCAAGTGGCGAAGCCTAAATCTATTATGGGTCATTTAGCAATTACTATAATTTCAAATTGAGAAATTAATAGATGGATAAGGAAACCATGTTTCTTGATGGTATCATTAAGAAAGAATTGTAACTAGTACAATAATGGTTTGGTGATCCTGAGGATGCTAAACATGTATGTAAACTTCAGTTGTCCATTCATGGGCTGAAGCAAGCATATCGGGGTTGGAATCTTCACTTTGATAATGTGATCAAAAGATTTTGGAGCTGTCCAAAATAGTTGAAGAAACTTGCATTTGCAAAAAAGTGAGTGGGAGCTAAGTAGCTTTTCTTGATCTTATATGTGAATGGCATATTTGAGTGTGAGCTAAAAGATATTCCCTGGTCTTATATAGGATGGCGTATTTAAGTGGGAGCTAGGTGTCATTCATGATTTTATATGTAACGACATATTAAGAATGATACATATCCTCTAGTAAACTATAAAGAATTATTTAAGTGATTAAATTTTCGATGAATGAAGTTAGGAGTATTAGGCATTCGATTTATAATTGTACAGATCAAAAGGGGCTTAATAACATTAGGTCAGAATATTTTTCTAAGTTAAGATTCTGAAGTGTTTCAGAATAGAACAAGCGAAGAAAAAGGTTCTTGCTTGTATGACTAGGTAAAATATTAAGTTTATCATGGCATTTTCAGTGATAGCAAATGATGTTCGACATACTCTATGTATCAGACATAGATCCTATCAGACTGAAAGCTTGACTTGGTGTGACCCAAGTTCTTGGTTGAAGAACGGGTTCTAGAGTGATTCTTGTGTGGATCAATGAACAAACGTTAAATATATTTTTCAGTATTTGTGAGAACTGAAGATATGTTTTCTTGTAAAGGGTAAGAGTGGAAAGACAACTTGCTGTAAAACGGTTAGGATGATGCAAGTTATGACACTGACCCACACGACTAGAAATCTCATTTAGGAGATGTCCTTTATTTTGAAGAAAGACATGGTTGGCTTGCGAAGTGCATATGTGTCGCATAACCTACATACGTGTAGAAATATATGGCAACTTCAGAAGTAGCAAGTGTGATTGGACTGAGCAGTTTTTCGAGCATATGTGGTCCCCTTAATAGATCTCTTAGACTTTTAAGGCACATGCTACGCGAATGTTCGAGTCTCACTCCATCCACTAGGATATATTTCACCGTCATCATAAGATACATGATGATGTCAAACTAGGTGACATAGAAATGTTGCAAAACACATATAGGTCTCAATGTGTGAGATATGTTGACTGTATTCCTCTTCCACGAGACAAGCATGCACCAAGATGCTATGGGTGTTGAGTTTTTACCAAGTTGTAAACTAGATTAAGTGTTACTCTAGTGCAAGTGGGAGACTGAAAGGAATATGCCCTAGAGGCACTTAATAAAGATAGTTTATTAGGCACATATCAATTGTTTATCATATGTTTTATACCATACTATAACTGTATTAAGCGGAAACATTAATACACGTGTGGTAGATAAACAACCAGGTCCCTAGTAGCCTCTACTAAGACTAGTTCATTGTCCGATTGATGATCGAGGTTTCCCGATCATCTGACATGGCGTCAGTTGGCAATGAAGTCATATCGTTGGTAGAACGATGTGATGGACATACCCATAATTTGTAGGACGTAGTCATTACGCCTTCGACCGTGAGATCAATTCTTATTGTTATTCCTGGAAGATACTTTGATCGCACCAAACGTCTGATACGTCCATTTTGCATCACTATTTTATATCATAATTTACTGCTATTCATTGATATATATCGTATTTGGAGATGATACTTATGTTATTTCATCTATTTTGCATGATTGATGATCATTGGAGAGTGGAATTCCGGAGGCTGAATTCTGCTGAAAAAAGCACCGTCAAGATACAATATTTGCGAAGACCAAAAGAACAAAGTGGCCAACTGGGAATTATTTCTGAATTATTTTATCGAGGGAGCCAAAAGGGGAGCCTGGGTGTCGTGGTGGTGTCACGGCAAATGCCATAGGATGGCTAATATGTGGGGCCGATGGACGTTGGTGGATCCGGGGAGGGATAGCGAGCTGAAGAGCTCACACGGGGAGGATCCCGGTATGACCGAGATCTCCCAAGAACAAGGAATAAGATCAAAGTGCAAAGGGGAAGATCTAACAAACACAAACAAATGCACGAAGGCACACTGCACACACACGATATACCCAGGTTCAGGGCCCTCGTGAGGAGGTAACACCCCTACTCCCACCTTTCCTCTCTATATACTGGTGGTATAAGGACTACAACTTGCTGCAAGATCTCTCAAAGGAAGAAGTACAAAGAGCTAGATGAACTCAAGGTGAGGAGGAGTGAATGCTCTAAGAGTAAATGTGATTATAGCTTTGGCTCTGAAGTTGGTCTCTCCCTCTCAGGAGCAGTTATGGCGCCTTTTATAGAGCTCCGGCCGGGAGGGCCGGAAACCCTAACTTGGCTTGGCCCCACCGGACAGGCCTAGCCGGCATACCGTCACCGGCTAGTGCGACCTAGTCGCCGGGCTATCCAGTGTAGCCCCTTCGTCATCATCTCGTTAAGGACGGCAGGCGCCGTCCTGCATCATCATTGTCCCCTTGTCAGAGACAAGACATGTCTTTGCCCATCCCGGATAGCCTTTTCCGGATTGCCGGGCTAGGCACGTCAGGTCTTGTCGTACCACGATCGTACCGGCTGACGCGCTCCCGTGTCAGGCGGGAGGTGACCATGCCTCCGTGTCAGGCGGGAGGTGACCATGCTTCCGTGTCAGGCGGAATGGTACTTCCCCCCGCTATAGACGGGAAAGCCTGCTATGGACCGTTGACGGCCTACCGGAAGCCCTCACGCCGGATACCTCCTCGCTTGCCACTGAGCCTCTTCTGCATAAGATCAAGACCGAGACACACATTCCGGTTAGTACTTACCCGGACTACCTATCCGGTAAAGCCGAATACACTTCCATCGGGGAGCTTCCTTGGAGTCCTAGATCCGGGATCCTTTCCGGAGGCGTCCGAGCTCGTCCCAGGATGAGTATCTCTAGGCCTAGCCTCCCGAAGATGTCTTAGCCTATCAGCAAAGACATCTTCGAGAAGCTAGTTCTTAGAGGAACTACCCGCTCATGCTTGTGCTGCTGTTGTGAGGGCCGGGGGTGTCTATTTATAGCTGACAGAGCTGACCCTTGTGGCTGCCAGGAGGCACTTTGCCCTCTTCCAGTGCCCAAGGGTTAAGCTGCCCTTTCGGCACACCAGGAGGCGTCCCTTCCTGTCGCCAAAGGTCAAGTACTGTTGGCACCTTATTGGATTATACCGGGATCTGCCCCTACCCGGGGGCAGCCCCCCGACACTAGTCCCCGAAGCTGGTGCTGCACAGCGACCTCGGATGATGTGCGGGATCAGCTTTAATAACAACCATCTTCCGAGAACACATGACACCATTCTTTTATTCCATGTCGAGATCGATTCTTCCCGAGATCTTCTTACCGAGGTCTTCCCACCGAGACTGTCTTAACCGGGAGGCGAAGCCTGCGACCGGATAGCACCATCTCAGTGAATCTTGACCGTTGGTCTCCCGACAAATTCGAGACAGCGAGCCAGGGCCCACCCGACGTCCCGTCTGATCAGAGACGCACTCGAGTGCTCCTGCGCACGCACGCCGTCGCTTGGGTTCCCGCGCCGGGGAGCCGCAGCCGATCCGGAATCCCACCGTTGGGGCCGTGTGGCCCTCGGTGTGGCCGGATCGGGCGCTCCGGATAGCGCCACGTGGCTCGCGGCACAACACAGATCCCACCCACGATCGTGGAGATCGTGGGCGGGAAAATCGGAAACCGCTCCGGAATCCCCCCCATAAATAGGGGACCGGAACGGTCTCCTCCCCTTCTTCTTCTTCCTCGCTCTTCTTCCATTACTGTCTCGAGCGCATCGCTGCCGCTACGCTTGCCACCGAACGCCGTCGCCCTCGCCGCGCGCCGGAGCTCGAACGTCGCCGTCTGCCTTGCTCGTCACCGATCTCCTCCTTCACCGGTTAGTTCCTCTTCTCCGCTCCGATGTTTTTCTTCGGTAGAGCAACCGCCCGACCCCGGCCGTGCCACAGCGCAAGTGCGGTAGAGCCGCCGCCGGTGAGCACTACCTGGGCGGCGTGCACGAGGCGCACGGCGGTGTTGTACCGACGCGGTAGGATGCAAGTCCTTCACTTGCATTCCGCCTCGCCCGAGCCCAGCGCGAGCCTTTTTTCTTTCCTTTAGTTTTGATTATTTAGCACACGGTAGATCTTGTTTCCCAGGAACCCGGTAGTATTTAGCAGTTTGTGCTCCGGCATCCTAGTTTCCGGTAGACTAACTCCGACTAACCGCCGCTGCGCCTGCAGAGTAGCTCGGATACCCCTGCATACTTCTCCGACATGGGTGAAGAACGTACCAGGGGATGCTGGGATGGGTCCGAGACCCAGCAGTCAGATCTGGACTGGCTGTATCGGACTCACCGGATTCCTCCGGAAGTCGAGAGCCGTCTCCCGGAGGGGGAGGTTGCACCGGAACCCCAACCCGGGGAATACGTGGTATTCCTCGCGCACTTCGAGCGTGGGTTTGGGCTTCCGGCTAGCCCCTTCTTCCGTGACTTCCTCGACCTCTACGACCTCCAACCTCACCATCTTCCCGCCAACGCCATTATGATGCTCTCGGTCTTCACCACATTCGCGGAGGCATACCTCGGCATCTGGCCCTTCTTGGATCTCTGGGCCAAGTATTTCATTCTTCGCCGCCAAGCCATCCCCAATCCGGATAAGAAGATAAAAGACTTAGTCGATTGCGGAGCGGCCACCATCATCCCTCGCGCGGACTCCGGATTCCCTATAGTCAAGGGGCTAGAGTCCTGCGGGAAGTGGCAGCGCAGCTTCTTCTATGTGAAGAACCGGGAGCACTCGGGAGATGGTCCGGGATCCTCGAATCCGGACTTCATCAATCTGCCGGAGTTCGTTATTGGTCCTCCGCGCGAATTCCGTCTCTGGAAGAAGCTTCCGGATAACGATGAGGTCAACTGCATGCACGATGTTCTGCACGTGCTAAATCAGAAGATGACCGAGGATGATCTCCTGCGCTGCTTCATTGTCCGCCGGGTCTGCCCCCTTCAAAACCGAGTGCACAAGATGTGCCACATGTCTGGGAACTATGACCCCACTAGGACCAGTATCTTTGGGCTAAACCACGCCGGGGTCGTCCGTCGCGTTCGAGCTATTGCCCGGACAGAGATGACGGAGGACTACTCTTGGGGTGTCATTGGGGGATCTCGAAAAAACCATGCGACCAGGTGCTCATATCTGTCTTTCGTGCATTCGCCTTCGTATATGCGTTCACCTGGACACCGACACGGGCTAATCTGTTTGCACAGTTGTTCGAGCGTCAACACGAAGAAGACGCTGTCTACGTCAACGGGAATTACGCGCCGGACTTCCCGAGACCGGACGTGATGCCGAGTGAGGACCCCGACGGCGAGGACCATCTCGCCATCCCTTTCGTCAAGTCTGCTGCTCCGGGTAATCCTTCAACCCCAGAGGCAGTTTTCATTTCTTCGGATGATGAGGATGAGATTGACTGCCAGATTCTCGATGTTATTGACGCTCTCCCTCTGAATTGGGCCTCAGCAGTGGTTCCAAAACCAACAACCGGGACCAAACGTGCCGAGAGCCGGAAGCGCGCGGCTTCCGACACCGAGGGGGCCGATAACTCCGGCAACCCCCCCAAGAGGAGCAAACCGAGTAAGCAAACGACCGAGAAGCCTGCTCGGCGCCGGCAAAGGGGTCCTCCCATTGTGGATTCCGGGTATGTCTTCCTTGCCTTATGTTATCTGACTTTGTTTTCTCCATAACTATTACTAAGACACTTCCTTACAGGGATGCACTCGAGCTCCCGTCACCTGTTGTTCCTCCTCCTCCCGGGACTCGGACTCCCAGCCCGGCTCGGGCTCTCCTTCACCTCCTCGCCCTTCTACTCGAGGAAGTGAGCATGCCGCCTCCGGTGCCGCACCGGCTACCGTTGCGACCCCGGATGCACAACCGGTGATCGAGGAGATCCCGGTGCAAGCCACGACCACCTCGGGAGAAGTTCTTCTTCCGGAGAGTCCGCGCCGGGTTCCCGGGCTTGAGGCAGAGATCCTTAGCCCTCGCCGGCAACCTGCGGCAAGCGGCCCCTCTCGGCCAGTCGCGACCAAGACCATCCCGAAGAAGCAGCCCACAGCCTCCTCCCGGCCAGCAGATCAACTTCCCAAGTCTCGCGGCAAGATTGCTGGGCAGAAAACACCTTCTGCCCCGCCTGCAGCTGCCCCTACATCCTCGTCTCAGGACTTGGTGCTGCGCCCGGGTACGTTTTCCTCGTTACCACCGCCTCCCGCCGAGATCCCTATTGCTGCCTTGCGGATGTTGCGAGCAACCGTCAGTTCCTTTGTACCTTCAGGACCCCGGGACGCCGTTACTACTCGCGCTGTCGGCGGCTCCGGCATACGGGTTGTTGATGAATACAACCCTGCCTGGCTTGCCGCCGATGCCTCTGAGATCGCGGGAGACTTGCACGCTGCAGGCCCAAGCCGCAACGCCCAAGCTCTGCACGCTCTCCAAGTGGCCGCACTGGATGTTACTCGGGTGACCGAGGTAAGCTTGTTCTATTTTATCAAAAAATACTTGTTCCTTCCACCACCACTAGTCCCCGAGATTGGTGCTTAGTGCTCTAGATTCCACCGAATAGCAGATCACTAGGTTCCAATCTTAGAGAAAAATCTAGGACTTGGACACCGAGTCCCCGAGATCCTCCCAACCGAGTATGTTGCTTCAAAATTTGCTCCATCACCACTAGTCCCCGAGATTGGTGCTTAGTGCTCTAGATTCCACCGAATAGCAGATCACTAGGTTCCAATCTTAGAGAAAAATCTAGGACTCGGACACCGAGTCCCCGAGATCCTCCCAACCGCGTAGGTTGCTTCAAAATTTGCTCCATCACCACTAGTCCCCGAGATTGGTGCTTAGTGCTCTAGATTCCACCGAATAGCAGATCACTAGGCTCCAATTTTAGAGAAAATCACAGGGCTCGGGTACCGAGTCCCCGAGATCCTCCCAACCGGGTTCCTTACACCCTTTCCCGACTAACTCCTTCTTTGTCTTGATTTCAGGAGTGCAGCCAGAGACGCCGCAACATCTTCAACCGGGTTCTTGCTGATCTCGGTCAGTCCAAGCAATCCGAAGGACGCCTCCGGGAGGAGTGCGACGCTGCGCGCAAGGTCTCGGTTGACCAGAAGACCGCACTTGCCACCGCGCAAGCCGAGATCGCGCGGCTCAACGGCGAGCTCGAAAAGGTCAAGGCCGCTACGGCCGACATGAAGACACGCTTCATCGAGGCGACCAAGAAGCAGAAAGAGACCTTGGACCAGTCCGAGGAGCGCGCGCACACTGCCGAGACTGAGCTTGCTCTTCTCCGGTCCCAGTTTGATACCTGGCTCTCGGAGCTCACAGTGTTGAACCGGGCTCTGAACAGTAAGTGGACCGACATCCCTCTTGCCTTCTCTCTGCTTTCTTTCTTGTTGTTACTCTTATGACTTAGTCGTTTGATAGCTCTTCTTTTTAAAGGAGAGTTCGAGCACTCCCGCGAGGCTGCCGCCAAAGCTGTTGCCGCCTTCCGTGAGAAGCGCGCCGGGAAGGGTCCCATTTCGGATGCCTGGGACATCGAGGATCACCTCATCACCCTGAAGGCCCGGATAGTACCTCTCCGGTCTATCGGGACGGATCTGCTCAGCGCTGCGGTCCACGTTCACGGCGCACTGTGGCCGAGTATCCGGGGGACGCTCTCGATTCCCGAGCTCGCGAGCGCACTTCGGGGTGCCGGGAGACGCATACACGCCTGGAAGCGTTCCGGTGCGCGGGCTGGCGCCGACCAGGTCTTGACCCAAGTACTTAGCTGGTACGAAGGTCTCGATCTGGGGGCGATCCTGCGCCTACGGACGGTTTCTCCGTGGGTCACCGATCCGGAAAAGGTCCAGTGCCGACAAGAGGTGTCGCACCGCATCGCTACGTGGGCAAGCATCCGCACCTTCACCTCAAGCGTCCTTCCTTCCGACTCGGAATCAGACTACGAGGACGACGAAGAAAGCGGCGCGAGCGGCGACGCGGAAGACGAGGCCCCGGAAGGAGATGACGCTGCTTCCGGTGCCGCGCCCGAGAAGGTGGTTCCTCGGGACGCGGCGACTTCGCCAAGACCCGAGGCCCCCGAGATCGAGGTGCGTCCCGAGGCCCCGAGTAGCGCTGCCGGTACTGAAGCCGAAGGCGCTCCCGCTGCTGCTCCTGCTGCTGCTACTGTCACTGCTCCCGAGGTTGCTGCTCCCGAGGTCTCCGTCGAGAAGCCGACTTCCCCTACCGCTTGAAAAACTTAGAGTAAACTCGTCAAATTCCCGGGATGCCGGGTGGCATATGTAATATACACTCATATTATTTTCGTTTCTTAGTGAACTATTTACTCGAACCACTTATGTCAATTTATTCTGCTTTGAGTTCCCGAATTGCCTTTCATGTTTACTGTACTTAGGTAATTTCTGCTCTTGTCTACCATTTCGGCGTTCGACAGTCGAGTCACAAAACTCCACATACGGCATACATTACTCAAAATAATCCGAGTTCCTACTAACCGAATTCCCGACATAAAAAACAACTAAGTTAATAAAAAACAGGTATGCCGGATAAGTTCCTGCTCCGAGTCCCCGAGACCATTTTCGTGTTTCCCACCTTCCCTCTCTTTGCTCTTGACTACCATTTCGGCGTTCGTCAGTCGAGTCACAAGATGATTTCGCATGACATACATTACTTGACTTTGAGAGTCGAACTCGGAACTTTCCCGGCATACAAAAGAAAAGTAGAGAACAGTTATCCGGCAGTCCCCGGGTTCCTTCCCGAGACGCCGGTAAAAAATAGTAAATGAAATTGACAGAAATAACAACAAGACAAACTCATAACCAGGCAGTCCCCGAGTTCCTCCCGTGGTGCCTTACTTTCATTAATACTGAAAATTGAGATACAACATACACTGAACCTTTTACGTGTAAAACGGGCGAAGTAGAGCTACATTCCATGGGCGCTTGGTTTCCTCACCGGATTTGTCCATTACACCTTTCCTAGCTTCCTGTGCATCTACAAGGTAATAAGAATCATTGTGCAACGCCCTGCTTATCACGAAAGGTCCCTCCCATGGAGGTGACAACTTATGCATTCCGGCCGTGCGTTGGATGAGCCTCAGCACCAGATCCCCCTCTCGGAACACCCTCGGGTGTACCTTCCGGCTATGATAGCGACGGAGATTTTGTTGATAAATTGCCGACCGAGATAGTGCCAACTCTCTTACTTCCTCGAGTAGATCCACATCATCTTCTCGGGCCTCCTTTGCCTCGGTCTCGGGGAACATTGTCACTCTCGGGGAGTCATATTGTATGTCGGTCGGGAGTACCGCCTCAGCACCGTAAACCATGAAGAACGGCGTGTACCCGGTAGATCTGTTCGGCGTAGTCCGGAGACCCCATAGTACTGCCGGTAACTCCTCTATCCAGCATCCCGGAGTTCTCAATAGTGGTTCGATCAAACGAGCTTTGATGCCGGCCAAGATTAAGGCATTTGCTCTTTCGACTTGCCCATTTGCTTCTGGGGGTGCAACTGATGCTACATCCAGCCGGATTCCCTTCTCAGCACAAAATCGAGCGAATTCCCCCACAGCAAAGTTGGTTCCATTATCTGTGATAATGTTGTGTGGGTATCCGTATCTCAAGATGATGTCTTTCAGGAATTGCACAGCGGTGTGTCCATCGCACTTCCGGATTGGCTTGACCTCTATCCACTTAGTGAATTTGTCCACCATAACCAGTATGTGTGTCATATTGCCTCTTGCCGGTTTGAATTGCCCGACCATATCCAAACACCATACTGCGAATGGCCAAGTGATGGGGATTGTTTTCAGTGCTGACGCCGGCATGTGTATTCGGTGAGCAAATCTCTGACATCCCCCACACTTCTGGACAATATCTTCTGCTTGCTGCAATGCAGTGGGCCAGTAGAAACCATGTCGGAACACCTTTGCCACCAGGGCCCGGGATGATGCATGATGTCCACACTCCCCTTGATGTATTTCTACCAGCATCTCTTGTCCTTCTGCCGGTTCCACACATCTCTGGAGTACCTCAGTGACACTTCTCTTGTACAGTTCTTGATTGATGACAGTGTATGCTTTTGATCTTCGCAGTATTTGCCGGGCTTCCACTTCATTCTCCGGGAGAGTTCCTTCCAAGATGTAAGCCATAATGGGCTGTGCCCATCCCGGGACAGGTCTAACCGGGAACATGGGAGCGTCTATGTCCATTGGCTCTGCCGACATCACCTCTATCATCATCTTTCTTTGCCTCTCTGAGCACTGGGACGCAGTCCCCGGGTTCGATGTTATGCTCCCGACATCTACTTCCATGGGTACTGCATCTGCACCAGGCTCCTTGGGGATGAAGATCGAATCTGATTCGGGTGAGGGTTGGATAGATGGCTTCCTCAAATGCTCCAGAGCTATTCCGGGTGGGATTGCATCCCGGGATGATCCTAGCTTGGACAAGACATCCGCTGCTTCGTTTTCTCCTCTGGGTATGTGCTTGAACTCGCATCCTTCAAAAAATCCGGAAATTTTCTGCACATGAAACCTGTATAAGGCCATGTTTGCATCAAGGGCATCCCAATTCCCCGACACCTGTTGTACTACGAGATCCGAGTCACCAAAGCATTCTATCCGGCGGATGCCGATCTCCTTGGCGACATTCAGCCCATGAACCAAGGCCTCATATTCTGCGACATTGTTGGATGCCCGAAAATGGATCTGCAGCACATACTTCAGTACATCTTGCTTTGGGGAAGTGAGGACCACTCCAGCACCCAATCCGATCTTAGCCTTCGAGCCATCGAAATGCATCCTCCAGAAATTATAATCCGGCATCGGAGGTTCATACTGCATCTCGGCCCAGTCTACCAAAAAGTCCGGTAGCGCCTGCGACTTGATGGCATCTCGTCTCTCGTATGCCGGAGCGTACGGAGACAACTGGATGGCCCATTTGGCTACCCGGCTGCTAGCATCCTTGCAACCGATGATCTCGGCGAGAGGAGCTTCGCATACCACTGTGATCGGGTGTTCCTGAAAGTAGTGCTTGAGCTTGGTCACTGCCATGTACACCCCATATGCCATCTTCTGGTAGTGCGGGTAGTTCTGCTTGGATTCCGAGATCACCTCACTGAGGTAATACACCGGCCTTTGTATCAGCTTGCCCCCTTCTTCCCATTCTACAACCATTGCCACACTGACTACTCGGTTGGTTGCGGCAATATACAACAGCATTGGTTCCTTGGGTAACGGGGATGCCAACACAGGTGCTGTTGAGAGCATTCTCTTCAAGTCGTTGAACGCCGCATCAGCTTGCGGGGTCCAAACAAATGTCTTGCTCTTCTTCATCAGTTGATACAGAGGCAAGGCCTTCTCCCCAAGTCGGCTCACAAACCGACTTAGGGATGCCAGACACCCGGTAAACTTCTGCACATCCTTGAGGCGCACCGGTAACTTCATGCTCTCAATAGCACGAATTTTACCCGGGTTGACCTCGATTCCTCGGCTTGAGATGAGGAAACCGAGTAATTTTCCTGCCGGAACACCAAATGTGCACTTATCCGGGTTCAACCTCATCCGGAATCTCCTTAGGTTCTTAAATGTTTCCCTCAGATCATCTATTAATGAGGTTTTTTCTTTTGTTTTTATGACTATGTCATCGACATAGACCTCGGCATTTCGGCCTATCTGGTCATGCAAGCACTTCTGCATGCATCTCTGGTATGTAGCACCAGCATTCCTCAAACCGAAAGTCATAACACGATAGCAATAAGCCCCATAAGGGGTAATGAAAGCAGTTTTTAATTGATCATCCGGATTCAAAGGTATCTGGTGAAAACCAGAGTAAGCATCTAGAAAAGTTAAAAGCTCACTCCCGGCAGTGGAGTCTATCACTTGATCTATCCGGGGCAGCGGAAAGGGGTCTTTCGGGCACGCCTTGTTGAGGTTGGTGAAGTCGATGCACATGCGCCATACCTTAAGCAGGAGGGGATCATCTTTCTTCTTCTCCACCAGGACCGGATTCGAAATCCAATCCGGGTGCAGCACCTCCATTATGAATCCGGCGGCCAGCAGTATAGCCAGATGCTCCATGACCGCAGCTCTTCTCTCATCCGAGAGGCGCCTAGTCGGTTGCTTCACCGGCTTCGCATCCGGTCTAACAAATAGAGAGTGCTCAGCCAACTCCCTCGGGACGCCTTGCAGATCGTCACTCGACCACGCAAAGGCATCCCGATTCTCACGGAGGAAGTCGACGAGCTCGCCTTCCTATTTGCTGTCCAGGTTGCTGCCAATGATAACTTGGCGCTCCGGGTTGCTGGGGTCCACACACACCTTCTTGGTCTCCTTGGGGGGCTGAAATGACGCACCCTGCTCCGGGTTCACCATCCCGGGCATTCCGAGTTGGGAGGTCTTGGCCATCGCCACCACCTGCTGGATCCTCTTCTTCTCTTCCGCGATCACCAGAGACTCAGCCAAGCACGATCCCGCCGAGGCACATTCCATGGAGCGCTTGTGGTCTCCCGAGATGGTGATTACACCGTTAGGTCCCGGCATCTTCATCTTGAGGTAGCCCAGGTGAGTCGAGATCATGAATTTGGCGAGGGCCGGTCTACCGATCAGTGCATGATACGGGCTCTCGAGGTCCACGACCTCGAATTCCAAGCTCTCGGTTCGGCAGTTCTCCCGAGTTCCGAATAGCACCTCCACCCAAATCTTTCCCATGGGCGAGCAAGAGACTCCGGGCACAATGCCGTGGAAGGTTGTCTCGGTAGGCAGCAGGGTGTTCATGGATACTCCCAGCTTCAGCATCGTGTCCTTGTACATGATGTTAATGGCACTGCCATTGTCAATCAGAACCCGGCTGAAGCGGACGTTGAGGTTAGGTCCGACAAAAGTTGGGTCCACCACCAAGGCATACGCTCCTGGCTTGGGCATAACCCGGGGGTGATCCTTCCGGCTCCAGGTGATCTCCATCTCGGACCAATGCAAGAATTTGGGCACCGCCGGGATCACAGCATTTACCTCCAGGGCACGCTGCCGCACACTCTTTCTGTCAGTGGGCTCGGTTACGAAGAATACATAGCTCTAATGTGCCTCCCGGTAGTTGCTTTGCTGGTGTCCGGCTTGGTTACCGTTGTCGTTCCGGGTATGCACCGCATTCACTGGGCGAGGTGGGGGTCCTCTCGGAGGAGGGGGAAGTCGCACAGCGTTGGCCCCCGATGTCGGGGGAGGGGGTCTCGGGATATTGGGCCGAGATGCCGGAGCATTCTGCCGAATAGCTCCCGAGCTGCCCTCCTGCAACGTGCGCTGATACCAGCTGCACTGCCTAGTAGAGTGGTTTGCGGGCTTGTTGGCCTCCAGAGTGTGGTAGCAGCATGGCTTGTTCAGCATCTCCTCATACGTCAGGGGCTTCTTCTGCTCCACCCAGGTCTTTTGCACCTCCTGACTCTGACCCCAAGCCGGGCCACTTGTCTTTTGACGCTGGTTGTTGCCGGCATCCTCCTGCTCCCGGGTCACTGCTGCGACATGCTGCGCGGCATGGTGATACTCGGGCTGATTCCTCTTGTGGCCGAACTCCTGGCGATCATGGCTCCTGCTCGGTCCCGAATGCTGAGGTCCCGCATTCCTCCTGTTGGAGTCACCGACATCCACTAGGGGTTGCATGGGATCTCCAAGCGTGTAGGTATCGGCGATGCGCATGGTTTCTGCCAATGTTGTTGGCATCTTTCTCTGCAATTTCTGCCACAGCATGGAGCCATGCCGGCATCCTTGCGCAAACCAGGAGATGGCCTGTGCCTCCACCACCCCTTCGCAAGAGTTGCGGATATTGCTCCACCGGGTAAGGTACTCCCGGTCAGTCTCATTGCTCCTTTGCCTACAGATGGCGAGCTGCTGAGGCCTGTTGGGCCTCTTGTACGTGTTGGTGAAGTTGCTGATGAATGCCTCCTCAAAGTCTAACCAGCAGTCTATGCTGCCAGTTCTCAGATTGGTCAACCAGATCCGGGCTGGTCCTTCCAACATCTGCGGTACATAGCGTACCGCCCATCGTCTGTTTCCACCGGCTATGCTTACTGCAGTTACATAGTCGGTTAGCCAGTCCTCCGGCTTCTTGCTACCGTCATAGGTCTTGGCACCTCGGTTGAGCTGAAAGTTCCGAACAGGAGGTTCCAGCATGATCCGAGGTCCAAAGCAGGCAGGTCCCGGAGGCCCTTGCTCTTCCACCAACTCAGACTGGTGAATCCGGTCGAGCCGGAATCTGGCGTCTGCCGGGTTCAGCTGTCTGGTTCCTATCCGAGATCCCAAAGGGTTCTCGTCTGGCTGATATCCGAGCTGCTGCAACCTCGAGTTGCCATCGTTGAGCCTGTCCTGCGCAGGGACCAGGGCCTGCTGGGGAACGGAGACAACCTCCCTCTGCGGGTTTCCCTGAACGTGAGGAGGATTCCGGGGTGGATTACCACGGCCATCCGGGTTATTGTTTCCTACACCCAGGTTACCATCCCCACGGGTACTTCCCGCCTATCCCGAGTTATGCTGTCCGGCCTGCCCGGCTTGCTGGATACCGGCGAAGGCCGGATCATATGTCTGGAGCTGCTTGTTCTTCCCGGAACCTCGACTCCGGCTCCGGCTCTTGCTCTTGCTCTTGCTTCTGCTCGGATGCGGGGAAGATGCCTCCCCATCCGACTTCTGGCTGTTGGGTCTGGCTGAGTGCACCTGGGACCCTGCCCCGGGGTTCTTCTTTTTGAAGGCCAGATTCTGACGATTGGCTTCAATCACCAACTCGTTTACCCTCTCATGCTGCTTGCGCAGGGCTTCGCCGGATAACCCTACCAACTCGGCCATGGCGGCTTCGGCGGCCCTAAGGGTTTTCGCCGGTGAGCTATACACCGGCTTCCCTGCTGAAATCCGACTTCCAGTGTTACTGGTGGTGGCTCCACCAGCCAGCTCCTCATTCACTATTCTTCCTTTCTTGCGCAGATCTGCAATGCGCTTCTCCCGGGAGTCTATCTTAGGGAATCCGTGAGCTGCATTGTACTCCCGGAGGCTAGCGCTGAGCTTGCGGCGGATCTCGGCGATCTCCTGTGCCTCAGCGAGTAGCAACTTCCGCTGCTCCTCTAACTCAGCCGAAGTGGCCTGGGCATCTGCTCCGGTAGCTACCGGTACAACCAACTTAGCCACGAGTCCCGAGAGGGGATCCGGACGACGTCTCGGCTGGGACGACTGCGGATCACCATCTCGGGCCGCAGGCCTCTCCTGCGGGGGTTTGGCCAAACGGGGGTGGCCGTCGGTATCGCCGTCAGCGTCTTGATACTCCTCCTCGGTTGCCCCGACCATCATCACTGCGACGGAACTCGGGGGGCGACCGGCACGCAGACCCCGAGCAGCGCAGAGCATGGGAGGGTCCTCAGCCTCCAGGACCACGTCCGGGTAGCTACAGACAACCTCGGTGGCCACGTAGGTGGTGAAACCACCGAAATCGATGAGACATCCGTTCACCGGAAACGGTTTGTTCCGGAAGCACCCTGCGTTATCGCAGACGAAGTCCATCTCCCCTAGCCTTACGACCAGGCCAGAAAGAACCCGAACGTCGAAATGAACCGGGGAGCCCGTCCGGATGTGTACACCAGCCAACGCCTCTGTCGGCCCCACGGTGGGCGCCAACTGTCGTGGTGGTGTCACGGCAGATGCCATACGATGGCTAATTTGTGGGGGCGATGGACGTTGGTGGATCCGGGGAGGGATAGCGAGCTGAAGAGCTCACACGGGGAGGATCCCGGTATGACCGAGATCTCCCAAGAACAAGGAATAAGATCAAAGTGCAAAGGGGAAGATCTAACAAACACAAACAAATGCACGAAGGCACACTGCACACACACGATATACCCAGGTTCAGGGCCCTCGTGAGGAGGTAACACCCCTACTCCTGCCTTTCCTCTCTATATACTGGTGGTATAAGGACTACAACTTGCTGCAAGATCTCTCAAAGGAAGAAGTACAAAGAGCTAGATGAACTCAAGGTGAGGAGGAGTGAATGCTCTAAGAGTAAATGTGACTATAGCTTTGGCTCTGAAGTTGGTCTCTCCACTAGAGCAAAACAGGCCACTGGTCCCGGGCCGTGAGGGCTTTTTGCCCCGGTCACGCGCCCGGGACAGCGTGTTCGGGACAAATAGGCCCCCCTATTTGTCCCGGGCACGCCACGGCCCGGGACCAATAGGGGGGCCACGTGGCCAATCAAGGCAGGCTCTGCCTGCGACTCATTTGTCCCGGTTCGTACGAACCGGGACAGTATATATGTTTTTTTTTGTTTCTTTTATTTTGTTTCCTGTTTTCTATTTTTGTTTCTGTTTTCTATTTATGTTACTGATTCTTTTGTGTTTGTGTTTTTTCATTTATGTTTCATTTCAAACAATATCGAGTTGCATATTATACGTTACTATGTAATATATATCATGAATACACGATTTTTTCCTCGGGATATAGTCATGAATACTACTAGTACACGAGTTCTCCCAAACAAATATTTACAACCGGAAGATCATGTCTGTACCGGGGACACGGCTAAGTACAAATATTTTTTTACATGACAGAGAAGCATTAGACCCTATTTTTTCCTCGGGATGGTCTTTTTTGGCGGCCGGATTATACTGCATTCTGCGCCTGGCTTTATGACATAGTCAAGCAGAAAGCCCGCAATTTCCTCCGCGATTGGTAGTAGGCGGTCTTTTGCTTCTAGCCTGTTCCGGATCGTCTCAAACTAAAAAGGAGAGATCAACACCAATATATCAACCGTTATGAAAATAATTCAATTTGAGAAGTGAACAAGTTTGAATGAATTGTTAACGTACCCTATTCCAGTCTGCACCCTCATTGAAGTGAATTCGGATGAACTCACAGACATAGAATCCACACAAATTGGTGCCTTGTTGTTGCTTCGCGCACTTTATGATAGAATAAGATAAGAAATTAATAAAAAATAATCATAAATATTGAAAAAATGGTATTGTGAGACTAAAATTAAGAATATGCGTATGTGGAACCTAGCTAGTATACGTCTTTACCTCTCGCCATTTAAAAGTGAGGTTCTTAGCTATACCGACATCCTTGTGGAAACCGGTGAACTTGTCCCAAACCCTGAAGTTTACGGTATGAAAAATTAGTAAAGAAGTTAACTAATTACTATATATTATTAGAAAAGACGAGGTCGATTGTGATAATTATCGAAATTACCTCTGGAGCATCTATTTCGTGTCGTCGAACTTTTCTTCAGGTTTCGATAATGGGTCCAAGACATCAACGATTGCCTTTTCAGCATCAATCTCCAATAATACCCAGTGAAATCTGCCATATGTTTATATTTGTTAATAACTAAATCATCAATTACATATACTTAATTAACATCGAGTATGTATAAGAAAGTAAACAACTCACTCGAAGTTGAACGGGAAAATTATGGTGCTTTTGTAATGTTGCGCCATCAAATAAGTAAGCAAAAGCTCCTCCGTATCATCTGGGTAATGTAACAAACCATGATGATGAACTCGATTAGGGTCAATGAATCCAATCTTGTGATTGAGTCCCAGCTTTCGAGATTGTATAATTTTCAGCCTGCATAATAGAGTACAAAAGTAATATAGTGATAAGGATAATTACAAGCAATGAAAAATAAGTAGAGCTAGAGAATTACTGACATATATACATAATTTAATTACTTACATGCAAAAGGCACTGATGATAGATTTGTCGAGCGCGTCAAAATTGAATAACTGCCATAATTCGCAATACTCGATTTGAACCTCATCATCACCTGTGCCAAAAAAATCCTTTGGAATTTTCCCATAGAGCCAGTCTCGTTCTTGACTTTTCGTGGTACGCAAGTACCATGCATTGAGTTGGTGCAACCTAACTGGTAGAGTGCGCACCATTGCAGGGTCGACAAGATCTTGTCCTCTCACATATGTCCGCACCACCTCATGTATGGTGACACTCTCGCCAGCCTGCAATGCCTTCAGCTCTCCAGAGTTATACCCATATCTCTAGCTTGCTGCGAAAGTACATCATCGATCGGGTTCCGGTTGTAAGGCGCCAATATGAGTGGAGGGGCCGATTGTCCCGCCTGCATTCCGAGCTGTGGAACATCTCTCTTCTGGGTGGCAGCAGATTTTTGTTCTTCCCGCACTCTCTTAGATGTACGCACCAGAACGCGTGTGTAGTCATCGTCCATATTTAGTTCATATTGCGACGGATGCGTAAGAAATTCTATGGCCCACCGTATCGCTTCCGGAGAATAAACCGGAACAGGCAAAGACATCTTTTTTGCCTTCTTTCTCTGGGAAGTCTGGATCTCCTCGACCCATGTATCGACATCTTTGCGAGAGTTCACAAAGCGAGACTTCCCGGCTGTTTCGCTTTTCTGGGTACTAGTCGACGCAGCGGTGCACTTCCGCTTCTTTTGCGGAGGCGATGGAGTCCGTTGACGCGGCGGAGTACGCTCACGCGGCGGAGTACGCTCATGCGACGGCGGAGATGGACTAGCGCCTTGGTTGTCGTTGTGGGGGGGTGTCTGGACTAGCGCATTGGTTGTCGTTGTTGTAGTTATGTGGACTGGCTTGTGGACTGGGAGGGCGATTTAGCTGCATGTGTGGGAACACGATGTATTCTTTTTTCCATAAGCAGGTACTCTTGAGGGCAAATCTCAACTCAACCTCGTCTTCACCCGTAGGGAAGTCCAGCTTAATTCCCTCATATGTCTTGATAACCTCATCAACCCCGACAACAGCATAGCCATCTGGAATAGGGCGACAATGGTAAGTTCCATTTGGGCTAGGCGGTAGGGCAAAGCCGTGCGCCACCTTCACGGTTATGTTCAAGCATGGCACATGTAGGTCGCAAAGTTCCCGCTGCACGATATTATCCACGGGGTGACGAGGACCCGACATATCATTGTGGCGATCGAGCTCCGTCGAAGCCACGCTGCTTCTCCGCATTGATTTTGGATCAGGAGAAGGATTTTCGGGCGTCTCAGATTCGCAGGGCATCCGTCGAGTCTGCGCTGCCTTCAGCTCTGCTATCTCCTTCTCATGTTGTAGTAATTTATTTTCCATCCACTAGGCCCGGTCGGCAATCTCTTTCGTCTTTCTCGATCGGCTTCTATAAGTGCCAACATCTTTGGGAAACCCAAGTATCCACGGTACAGAGCCGACGGTTCCTCTTGTTCGTCCACTGTGTTCAGGATTCTTAAGGGCTCGCGATAGCTCGTCCTTCTCTCTGTTAGGGTGGAACCTGCCTTCCGTGACCTCCTTCCATACCTCTCTGAGAGCTTTAATAGGGTCAGGTCTGTGCTCCTTGGTAAAAAGACAGTCACCTGTTTCAGGGTCTAACTTTCCACCATGCCCATAGAACCAAGCCTTAAGCCGGTCTTGCCAGTCAAATGTCTCGATCTGTATACCTTTAGCCAAAAACTCTTCCTCCATTTTCAGAAACTTAGGCAGGGCCGTTAGGTAGCCACCTGACCCCATGTTAAGGTGATATATCTTTTTGTCTGCATTTTTCTTATTTCTCTCTGACATGGCCTTAGCGGCTTCCGATTGCTTGTACGCCTTAAATTCGGGCCACTCATCTTTTATCTTTTCATAGACTCCGACAAATTCTGGAGTTTTACCTTCTTTTATGAACTTGTTAAGCCTTTTCTTCCAGCTACGGAACAATTCACCCATCTCAATAAAAGTCCAGGCCTTGCATCGATTCTCTATAACCGGCTCCTCTACATCCTCCTCTTCCGGTAAAGTGAAATTCTGCATGAGCTCGTCCCAAAGGAGTTGTTTGTCTGCATTCGATACATAAATAACCCCCTCCTTTGGCACCTTTGGCTTATACCATTCTTGAGCCCTGATGGACAGTCTGTCCCGAACGATGACTCCACACTGAGCTACAAATTTCCTTGCGTGGTTAGCGGGAGCAATCGGTTTTCCTTTTTCACTGATCTCCTCGATGTGGTACTTCTGTTTCCCTTGGAGCTTTTTGGTCCCGGTCCGTGGCCCGCCTCGTTTCACCGCTGCTTTTTTGCTTGGTCCCGGTTCATGGCCCGCCGACGGCTAAACACAAGAAAAAGTGATAGTTAATATATGTATACACACAAATCTTTTCAACGGAGACAAAAACCTGAGGGCATATATCTACCTCGGCGGCCGACTTTCCAACAGTAGAGTCGGTGAACTGTCGGTGAGCTGAACTGTCGGTGACGTCTATTCCGTCACCGGACTCGTTCAGAAATTGCCCGGTGAAATCGTCTACGTGTTCCTCTTCTTGTTCATGGTTTCTGCCGGGGTCCAATTCATCACCTTCGCGAATGATGTCGAACATGTCCTCTTCTTCTTGAAGATTTCTACGGGTGTCCATAGTTTCTGCAAGAGATTTAAATCCATTTAAATAATTTTAATAACTCAACATCTAAATAACTTTACCGATATGTCATACAACTAAATAACTTTAATAACTTCATATATTTTATAATAGATGGATTATCCAAATGAACATTTCATTAGCTTAAAATGATCTTCATTTATTTTCAAAACACAAAATGATTTTCATGAATATATATTCTATATAAGAAAAGAATTAAATGTAAAATCTATTCTAAAGCAAAAATTGTAAAACACAATATATATTTCATTGCATTTTCTCTTTTCATTTCCAATAGTTGTAATATAAAAAAATGTATTCATTGATTTTCATTGATTTTCATTGCATTGTAAAATCTATTCTAAAATCTATTCTAAAGCAAAAAATGTAAAACAAAATATATATTTCATTGCATTTTCTCTTTTCAATATATATAGTTGTAATATGTTATTTAAATAACCTATTAAAGCAAAAATTATTTTATTAACCCAAAATGAATTATTTAAATAACTAATCTCAAAGTTGACCTAAATGGGCAATTTTGCATTTTATGAATATTTCAAAATATTAATTTTCAAAATTATTCAAAACATGCCCACAACTGGTTTAACACAAAGATAATAATTTTACAAATTTTTAGAAATTTGTTTGACTTCATTTGGACATTTAAATCAAAAGATATGAATAAAATGGAAAAATCAGAAAAAGAAATTGACTTGTGACGTCAGCTATGACATCACTGCAACATGAACTGTTTCATCGAGAAATCCGGCCGAAATCCTCTCCCAAATTCGTTCAAAATCAGCGCGTTTCTTACGGGATTTGTTCCCATACTCGAGCCCCCGACACCTCGGTCCGTTTCCCCCCCCCCCCCCCCCCCAAAACCCCTAACGGAGCGCCGCCAGGCCGCTGTTGCCGCTCGCCGGAGTAGCTCAGCCGCGGAGGCGCCGAAGTTGGGTTCGTGGCTAGTGTTCGTGGCACGCGCGCGCAGAGAGAGAAAGGGAGCACAAGATAGGGTTCAGGGCACGCGCGAGGCTCACCTAGTCGAAGAAGGAGGCGAGGAAGGTGGCGGCGAGGCCCAGCCGGAGTCGAAGAAGGAGGCGGCGGCGGCTAGGGTTGTTCACGGGAAATTTGGGCAGCGCTTCGCGAGGAGAGGGAAATGGCTCCGGGTTGAGCCACCACCCGTGGCTAAGTGTTGCTTATATAGCAACACTCAACTGTCCCGGGTGGTGGCACAGCCCGGGACAGATAGCACTAAACTGTTCCGGGTGGTGGCTGCACCCGGGACAGATAGCCACCCCATCTGTCCCGGGTGGTGGCTCAGCCCGGGATAGATAGCCACCCCATCTGTCCCGGGCTGAGCCACCACCCGGGATAGATGGGGTTTTTTCTTTTTCTTTTCCCTTTTTCTTTTCTTTTTCTGTTTTCTGTTTTCTGTTTTAAATAACTTTGGAATTTGGAAAAACTTTCAATATGAAAAGTGTTAGAATTTGACTAACTAATAAAAAAACATTTTCTCTTTTCTATAACCATTATTTAAATTAGTTTAAAACTATTTTAAATGTGAATTTGTATAACTTTTGCAAACTTTGGAATTTGAAACAACTTTCAATATGAAAAGTGTTTGAATTTGACTAACTAATACAAAAACATTTTCTCTTTTCTATAACCATTATTTAAATTAGTTTAAAACTATTTTAAATGTGAATTTGTATAACTTTTGCAAACTTTGGAATTTGAAAAAACTTTCAATATGAAAAGTGTTTGAATTTGACTAACTAATACAAAAACATTTTCTCTTTTCTATAACCATTATTAAATTAGTTTAAAACTATTTTAAATGTGAATTTGTATAACTTTTGCAAACTTTAACTTCCAAACCGGGACTAAAGAAGCACACGGATCGTGTGTTTCTTTCAAGCACTTGTAAGCCGTTGGATCAGGGGTGTGTTTCTTTTGATTGCTTCTGAGCTGTTCGATTAACGCTTTCAGTTTCAAACCGGGACTAAAGAAGCACACAGATCGTGTGTTTCTTTGAAACACTTGTTAGCCGTTGGATCAGGGGTGTGCTTCTTTTGAGCACTTGAGAGCTGTTGGATCAACACTACCAGTACCACTGGTTGAGCCCGTGACCCTATATATAGCCCCCTCTCAGACGAGGCGAGCACTCAGTGTTTCCTCCTTCTAGTGCCTAGCCGGGTGGTGTGTGGTATACAAATCACTCGGATTCCCTGCATACGCCCCACGGTGCATTTGATATGCAGGCACTCAGGAGCCACCGTGGGGCTGTATGCAGGTGAAATCGTGTGTTTTGTTCTTTCAAAAGAATAGTTCAATTCATCTACTGAGGAATATATACAAATTACTCGGATTCCCTGCATACGCCCCACGGTGCATTTGATATGCAGGCACTCATCAAGAGCCACCGTGGGGCTGTATGCAGGTGAAATCGTGTGTTTTGTTCTATCAACGCCGACGAATCCATTTGATATGCAGGTAAAAATGGAGCATCTTCTTCATATCAAAAGTTTAATATATTAATTATTACATATCGCACCAACATCTCCATCACACAACACCGTCAGTTCTTCTGCGTCGGAACCATGGAGCATCTTCTTCAATCAACTTGATGATTGGGTCAATGTTCACTACGAAAGGCGGAATTTCATCAAAATTATTATAATCATCTGACATGTCTGTCTTGTCCTCCACTCCCATGATGTTTCTTTTTCCTGAAAGAACTATGTGACGCCTAGGCTCCTCCACTCCCTGGATGTTTCTTCACCAGTACGGTTGACAGGCCTCCTACTGTGATCAGCCTCACCTTTAAAATGCTTGCCTTTCTTCCTTGCGGTATGCCTGATCGGAAGAAATCGACGATGCCCCAGATACACACACTTCTTACATTTATCCAAATATAAACATTCAGTCTCACCCAAACAGTGTGTGCATGCATTGTACCCCTTGGTCGACTGCCCTGAGAGGTTAGCAAGAGCAGGCCAATCGTTAATTGTTACAAAAAGCAGAGCTCGTAGGTCAAATTCCTCATGTTTGTGCTCACCCCACACCCGTACACCTTCTTCCCGCCACAACTGTAAAAGTTCTTCAAATAATGGCCTGAGGTACACATCAAGGTCGTCGCCGGGTTGCTTCGGGCCTTGGATGAGCAATGGCATCATAATGAACTTTCGCTTCATGCACAACGAAGGAGGAAGGTTATAAATACATAGAGTCACAGGCCATGTGCTATGACTGCTGCTCTGCTCCCCAAACGGATTGAAACCGTCTGTACTTAGACCAAACCTTAAGTTCCTTGCGTCATCTTCAAATTCCGGGAACTCTCTCTCAATTTTTCTCCACTGCGACCCATCAGCGGGGTGTCTACACATCGCGTCTTTCTTACGGTCCTCTTTGTGCCATCGCAACAACTTGGCATGCTCTTTATTCGCGAACAGGCGTTTCAACCGTGGTATTATAGGAGCATACCACATCACCTTGGCAGGAACCCTCTTCCGGGGACGCTCACCCTCAACTTCACCAGGGTCATCTCGTCTGATCTTATACCGCAATGCAGTGCATACTGGACATGCACCCAAATTCTCATACTCACCGCGGTAGAGGATGCAGTCATTAGGGCAGGCATGTATCTTATGCACGTCTAATCCTAGAGGGCACACAACCTTCTTTGCTTCGTACGTGTTGTCTGGCAACTCGTTGCCCTTTGGAAGCATCTTCCTAATTATCTGCAGCAACTTTCCAAATCCCTTGTCAGTCACACCACACTCTGCCTTCCACTGCAGTAATTCCAGTGTGGTACCCAGCTTTTTCTGACCATCTTCGCAACTTGGATACAACAATTTCTTGTGATCCTCTAACATCTGGTCGAACTTCAACCTCTCCTTTTCAGTTCCGCACTCTCTCTTTGCATCAGCAATGGCCCTACCAAGATCGTCAGTGGGCTCATCTGGTGCCTCTTCAGCTTCAGTTTCCCCCGTTGCAGAATCTCCGTACTCCGGGAACATAGGATAGTTGTCATAATCTTCCTCTTCTTCATTGTCTTCCATCATAACACCTTTTTCTCCGTGCTTCGTCCAACAATTATAGCTGGGCATGAAACCATGCCGAATAAGATGACTTTGAAGGGTTCTCACGTTTGGGTGATCTGTCTTATTCTGACAGTTGACACATGGACAACACATGAAACCATTCGTACTGTGGGCCCGGGCTTTCTCAAGAAATTTCCTCAAACCTGTCATGTACTCGGCAGTGCGTCGGTCACCATACATCCATTGTCGGTTCATCTGCATTATATAATGAACTACATCAATAACCATTACAGAACATCGACAAATAAACACTGAACATGCACGGTATCAATTAATTACAAATGAAATGAGAGAAAAATTAACCTTGATCGAAAAGAAGAATAAACTTCTTTAAGTGTACATCAAATCAATTCGTGAACTCTCTCGGGCATTTCATCAAACACCTTGCATGCATACAAAAAAAACAGACTAGCACACACCCCCTCCTTCCATTTCAAAAAAAAAATGCCTCCAATGGTTTTGGGAGGGGGCTGCTGATCAGTATATATAGGCACCCCCCCCCATTTGTCCCGGTTTCAGTCACAAACCGGGACAAAAAGGAGCCCATTTGTCCCGGTTTGAGACTGAAACCGGGACAGATGGAGGTTTTTTTCATTTTTTTTTGTTTTCTTTTTCTGTTTTCTGTTTTAAATAACTATGAATATGAAAAATGTAGATAGTCTACTCATCAACGACCTTAAGACGATCATTTTCCGTATTATAGCCGCGTAGACTATCCCACTTCCGTGCAATCTCGAAGCCAAGGCGAGCGTCTAAAGCAGCATATACGATTTGATCGTAGCTCAATGGAACGTTGCCCCATCCGAAAATTAGGTCTTTTCTTAACGTGTCTTCCTTGTCGTCGTCCGTGTACTTCCTCTTCTTGTATTTCTTCTTCTTCTCAAGATTTGTCCCAATGACCGCATTAGAGAGAGCATATAGACTAGGAGTAAAATTGCCGGTAGGGTTTCGGCGATCCCTCTGCAGGTCGACCGCGGACCGAATAATAATTCCGTAGTAGGCTAGCATCTTCATGTCATTATGGATTGCCACGCCGTAGAATTTGATTGTCTCGTCACCTAAGAAATCCACGAGGACCTGTGGCACCCGATCAGCTTTGCAAATTTGGAAGACAAGAGTCTCGGTCGCCACCGAGAGTTGAAGGACGGCGGCGCGCTGCGGAGTATCCTTCCGTCGAGGGTCGGTGAACTCGCAATCGAGTCCAACGGCTTTGATCGGAACGGCGTCGAGGAAGTTCTTCTTCACGTCGCCGATCCACTTCTCCACGCGCGATGCACGAAGGGTGACCCACACCTTGAACCGCATGCCTTCCTTCTCGTAGCCGTAAAACTCATCGGACCGAGGCACGAGTGGCTCCATAGGAAATGGTGTACGTGGACGGAGAAAAGAGAGGAGAGATGGCCGGAGAAATGGTGTACGTGGACGGAGAAAAGAGAGGAGAGATGGCCGGAGAAATGGTGTGGGAAGAGTCGTACTGTGCAGTGCATTTTATAGCGCCGGAGAGGAAGATGAATCGCCGGCGGAGGGCAGAGGAATCGCCGGAGGGCAGAGGAATCGCCGGCGCCGCTCGTCTTCCGTGCGCGTCGAAAAAACGCGGCGGTGGCGCGTAACTGAAACCATGCCCATTTGTCCCGGTTCGTGACTGGAACCGGGACAAATGGGTGTCGCCTGCGGGTGCTGCATCATTTGTCCCGGTTCCAGCCACGAACCGGGACAAATGAGTGTCGCCTGAACTAGTTTGGTCCTCCACTACCGTTTTATGCCCCATCTGTCCCGGTTTGCAGTACGACCGGGACAAATGGGGTTTTGGAGTTTGGTCCTTTAGCCTGTTTTCTACTAGTGCTCCCTCTCAGGAGCAGTTATGGCGCCTTTTATAGAGCTCCGGCCGGGAGGGCCGGAAACCCTAACTTGGCTTGGCCCCACCGGACAGGCCTAGCCGGCATACCGTCACCGGCTAGTGCGACCTAGTCGCCGGGCTATCCGGTGTAGCCCCTTCGTCATCATCTCGTTAAGGACGGCAGGCGCCGTCCTGCATCATCATTGTCCCCTTGTCAGAGACAAGACATGTCTTTGCCCATCCCGGATAGCCTTTTCCGGATTGCCGGGCTAGGCACGTCAGGTCTTGTCGTACCACGATCGTACCGGCTGACGCGCTCCCGTGTCAGGCGGGAGGTGACCATGCCTCCGTGTCAGGCGGGAGGTGACCATGCTTCCGTGTCAGGCGGAATGGTACTTCCCCCCGCTATAGACAGGAAAGCCTGCTATGGACCGTTGACGGCCTACCGGAAGCCCTCACGCCGGATACCTCCTCGCTTGCCACTGAGCCTCTTCTGCATAAGATCAAGACCGAGACACACATTCCGGTTAGTACTTACCCGGACTACCTATCCGGTAAAGCCGAATACACTTCCATCCGGGAGCTTCCTCGGAGTCCTAGATCCGGGATCCTTTCCGGAGGCGTCCGAGCTCGTCCCAGGATGAGTATCTCTAGGCCTAGCCTCCCGAAGATGTCTTAGCCTATCAGCAAAGACATCTTCGAGAAGCTAGTTCTTAGAGGAACTACCCGCTCATGCTTGTGCTGCTGTTGTGAGGGCCGGGGGTGTCTATTTATAGCTGCCAGAGCTGACCCTTGTGGCTGCCAGGAGGCACTTTGCCCTCTTTCAGTGCCCAAGGGTTAAGCTGCCCTTTCGGCACACCAGGAGGTGTCCCTTGCTGTCGCCAAAGGTCAAGTACTGTTGGCACCTTATTGGATTATACCGGGATCTGCCCCTACCCAGGGGGCAGCCCCCCGACACTGGGGTGGGGCCCAGACGGCCCACACCACCTCTCGGCGCGGCTCACAAGGCCACCGCGCCAGCAGGTGATGTGGGCGCCCTGGCCCACCACTCGGCGTACCCCTTCGCGTACATCTTTCCCCCGTAGACCTAAAAATCATACGTTGAACAGAAACCATCTCCGCTGCCACCACGAGGCGGAGAAGATAGAGAGAGAAAAGCTCTCCGGTAGGCTGCGTTGCCGCGGGGGAAATTCCCTCCCGGAGGGGAGAAATCGTCGCAATCGTCACCGTCGTCGAGCTGCACTCCATCACCATCGCCAACACCACCATCTCCACCGCCGACGCCGTCATCTCCATCCATCCACTCCGTTCCCGCTGTAACATCTAGGGCTAAACTATGTGTATTTAATAGGGGAAACTCTCCCAGTGTTGATTACTCTTGTTATTGATGCTATTGAGTGAAATTGTTGAATTAGGGTTTATGTTCAGATTGTTATCCACCATTATATCACCTCTGATCATGTTCATTATGGTGTGGCTACAGGAAATGACTATAAATAGACCCCCAGACCCCAAGGGTGGCATAAGCATCAGCAGAGGGTTCCTCTAAGAACCAGTTTCTCGAAGATGTCTTTAGTGAGAGCCTAAGACATCTTCGTGAAACTGGGCCTAGAGATACTTCTCTTGTGTGACTTCCCGGATTCTAAGTGGAGCCCGATGTCCGACGAGATGGTCATCTGGCATGTGCCTATCTCGGATACATCCAACATGGTCCTGGGGAGAGAAGAACCCGGGTGGCCCGATCAGGTATCCCGGGTAGTGGTTAACCGGCTTACCTGTCTCGGATTTGGTTGCTTGTCTTTGTCATGCAGGAATAATGGGTAGAGCTTCCGAAGTAAGAAACCGACATGGGGCATGTCGGATGGAAGTCAAGGAGCAGGGGCAGGCCTTCTGCCTGACACGGGGGAAGTCATATCCCCCCTGACACGGAAGCGTAGTCACCTCCCGCCTGACACGGGGGCGTGTCAGCCGGTACGACGCCGCTGCGACAAGACCGGACATGCCTAGGCCGGCAATCCGGAAATGGCTACTGGGCATGGGCAAAGACATGTCTTGTCTCTGACAGGGGGACAATGATGATACAGGACGGCGATTGCAGTACTTGTCGGCATGATGACGGCAGGGCTATGTCGGATAGCCCGGCGGCTAGCTCGCACTAGCCGGTGTCGACATAACCGTTGGTCGGCTCAGGCATGGCCAGTGGGACCAAGTCGGATTAGGGTTTCCGGCCCTCCCGGCCGAAACTCTATAAAAGGCGCCATGACTCCTCCGGTGGAGGGACGACCAACTTGTGTGCCAAAACTATAGTCTCATTTACTCCTAGAGCATTTACTCCCTGTCTCTCTCTAGTTCATCACCAAAACAGCTCAAGGAGCAAGTTGTAGATCTTGTGACATACTTATATTGAGAGGAAGGGTAGGAGTAGGGGTCTTACCTCCTCACGAGGGCCCCGAACCTGGGTATACCGTGCTTGTTTGTGTGCCTTCGTGCATTTGCTTGCGGTTTGGAGATGTTTGGGTGTGTCTTTCGGTGTTCTTGAGCCTCCTTGTTGTTTTCCTCCAGACTTAGCCATTCTCGGGTGTGTCTTGGAGTTCCTTCCTGTGTGAGCTTCTCAGCTCGCTAGCCCTCCCCGGACTCACCAGCGTCCATCGGCCTCACACATTAGCCATCCTATGGCATCTGCCGTGATACCACCACGACAGATCGCACGCGGTGAACAAGACCACCGCGTGTGGAGCTCCAGGGCGCAGCAAAGGCCGCTCCACCGATCTTGAGGAAGAACAACAGCACCTCATCCCCTCCTCGCCGCCACGGTCGGCTAGAGGAAGATGGCACCGCTTCATCCCACGATCTGCAGAATAGGTGATACGGCTTGCGATTTTATTGACTTGGGTTTTCCCATCTTCAATCCCGTAGGAAATCCACCATGGATCCGATCTACAGAACAGCAGAGAGCAGACTCCGGTGTCGCTACGAGTCACCGGTGCCCAGCCGAACACCAACCTTCGCACGCTGCCTACCTCCTCCCCCTCGCCACTGAGGCCGGCCTGGAGAATCAACAGAACAAGCAGAAGGAAGCTGCTGAGGCACTTATTGAAGAAGGCTGCCCTTGATTTGTCATATCCTCCTCTCCTCCACCATGGAGGCTTGACGAAGCACAACCCAAGAGCTAGCTCGACGCCGCGCCGGTACGCTGGAGCCACTGACCTCCAAGGCGGGGAAGAGGGCATGACGCCATCTGCCACAAGGGGAAAAGCAAACCAATCTAAACTATAGCTATACATGAGGGATCAACCACCATTGCCGCCATGTCGGAGGGCTGCGACAATACCACCTCAATCTCTGTAACTCCAACGTCACCAATGAAGACAAGGGTTGGAACATGGAGGCCAGGACATCAATCTCCATCAACACAAGCATCTGCACCGCCGCCATCGATTCCTCTAGACATCTCGCTATAATCCAAAATCATACCCTGAATTTCTATGTGTTTCATTTTAAAAATTCATCCACCATTCATATCATCACTCCCATGATGTCTTATTTCTCATGTATGAGTAGTAGTTAGTTGGGATATGAGTGAACCATAGTATTTACAAACTGTATTAAATGATGTATTGGGTTCTCAATAATATAAAGTGTCTTAATGTTTTTCATGATATTATGCGATCATCAACTGCATTGTATTGGCCATGTGATCACAAATAACACTATTATTGGTGCTACACGGGCTTAATGGGCATATCGGTGACAGAATCTGCCCCCTTCTCTTTTGTTTACTATCAATTAGGGATATTAAAACTAGCACAAAAGGGAGCAATCTCAGGCCATTGCCATTTTCGACCGTTAGATCACTATCTCAGTTAATCCAAACCGTTAATTGTCGTGTTCACGCAGTGGCTCAAAATCCCTAGGGGACGCTACTCAGCCCATCAAATTGAGGCTATATGATTCATTTGGACCTTGCACAGACCCAGGCGACTCTAAGCATAATATTAACCGTTAGAGTATGTAGCAGGATGATAACTGACGAGTGTCGCACCATGATTTACATCAATGGCTTATTTTAGAGACAGTAAATTAGCTCCCGAAATCTGGTGAGTGAACTCCAATCCACAATGCGACGCTTCGTTCTTCTTGCCGCCTGGCGTCGCCCGAGGCGTGCCATCTGAAGCGGTTGGGACGTGCTCGCCTTCCGGTCTTCCGATCCGACGACATTAAACATGCAGTGGAGAACCCAAAGCAGCGGGCATGCAGAAGCCAGAAGGTCCTTGCATCCATCAATAAATAGAGCGAGCTAGCTCCAGCCTCCAGGCATCCATTGCTCCAGCCACTTTGTCTATTAAGCGATTTGATCAGTTATGCCCGACTGGTCCTCACTTCCTCCCGACCACATACGCCGCGTGGGTGACCGCCTCCTGGCAGACAACGAAGCGGACCCATGCGGGCCGTCTGCTACAACTTGCGCTCAGCCGCCGCCGACCCATGCCGAAGCGGAGACGATGCCTGCTTCGGCCTCAGCAATGGGTCATGCTGGACGAGGCATCAAAGGACGATGATACCCGCCTCTTCGTCAACGTCTTGACGGTCCGACGATGTTTGTCGTTGCTCCGCGTCCACATCCAAGTCGGCTTCTCGGACTGCCTCCTCATCCTCGGGGACAGGCCATACTGTCACCACGAGCGCCTCATCTGGGTCTGTGGTGAAGTTCGCCGCGGCGATTCCTCCTTAAGTCCTTATCATCGGGTGTTGGTCGGTGCCTATGGACTATGGTAGATTGGACCTATGTTGTGCCGATCCAGCCAACGAACGCTTCTAGCCGCAGGACACCTCACGCACTGATCCGATCCACCGTACAAACTTGATGTCCTACAGAGGCGACATCTAAACGGTGGATGAGTATGCGTCGATAATCAAGATCACGGGGACGGTGCGGAACTTTACAAGAAATGCTGCGGATTATAGTTTCTTTTTTGTTTACTTATTCCTCGGTGTACTAACAGTAAACATATTGCAAACTAGCAATTGTTCCCATCAGCTATTCATTATGTGATGTAATGAAATATTAAACTTTGCATATTTAAATATCCATAAAGGAAGAGACTACAATGTGACCTCGGTGAAGCAAAAATATGGATCCATGATGCCAAGTTCAATAGTTGCATCATATGTTATGCAATTTTCATCCAACTTTGTATACATAATATATATGTAATTAAATTGCATCTTATTTCATCATATATGAACGTGTATACTTCAGCAACGAGCATCAAGAACTACATTTTTGACATATCTCAATGCTTATGTACTCAATATCTGTCGGCATGCCTTCAAATACTTGCTTCGTGTCGCCACCTTTGGCAAGCCTAAGCCTTCTCTCCATAGCAATCATTTTTTACCTTTTATTATATAAAACTTTTTGATTCATATCTAATAGATCATTATCTCCAACCATTATATATCCTAATGAATAGGCGCGGCAACGCGCGCCTACATGATCTAGTAAGGAATAACGAGAAGATCCAAATGGTTTCTTAACATCCGCGGAAAAATCCTAAGGACTACTCTCCATTTTAAATTAGATGACTTTCATTTACCAAAAACATCATGTATCTAGATTTGTACATGTCTAAATACATGCTCTTTTTGACAAATAAAAGTCATCTAATTTGGAACGGAAGGAGTAGCATACTACTCCCTCCGTCAAAAAATAAGCGTCTCAAGTTTGTCAAAAAGAATGTCTAGATACATCATACTTTTGACAAAATGAGACACTTATTCGTGGACGGAGGGAGTACTAGCAAATCTAAAAAATATATACGTGGGTTGTCACCGCGCTCTCCCGTTCGTTTGGAGTCTGGACCGTTGGATCGTCGCCCCAGATTAATCTCAGCCGTCCATTTTGCTTTTGACCTTTGACTCCGTTTTTTGGTCCCACCCGTCATTGGCTTACCGGGTGGATAATTTTGTACACACAGCTCTCCCCTGAGCCATTGGCCACTCCGAACCGTCCGATACAAGGACCTGCTTCCGCTTTGATCTGGGCCGTTCGTTTGTCAGACAAAACCGCCTTGCAGAGGAAACCCTAGCCGCCATCCCCTGCGCGCCCCCGTCACTTTCGCTCGCTCGGTTTCCTCGTGCGGCTCTCCCTTTCGCCTCCTCTCCCTCGCGCTCGCTCCCAGCGCGCCGCCGCCGCCATCGTTTGGCCCGTTGGACGCCGGTGACGCCTCTTCTCCCGTGCGCTCCTCCATCTCTCCACCACGTGTGCGCTCTCTCGAATTGAGCGGCGCAGCCAGATGCTCAAAACATTGCTGCGCACCGCACTTTAGCCTGGAGGAGTGGCTTCTGGGGTGCCTCTCTCCAACAGGGTGGAGACGGTGGTGGGATTTGAAGGAGTGAGGCACTTCGAGCAGCAATAAGATATGGCCGTGATCATGGAGATGAGGTCGCCTCGCTGCCTCACCATTTCTCGGCTCCACGAGCACCTAGAGCAGCATCCCATGATTTCTTCTTTGTGTGGTATGTATCTCTGTCCTCCACCTATGGTTTTCTCTTTCTCCCCATCTCACCTCCTCTCTCTATGTCGGCCGAAGCGCACAACCTGCCCGACAGCTCCTGAGCATGGATCTGGGACGTACTTCCCCCGATCTCGAAGGTTGCCTCTTTGCTGTACCTTCCTATATCTTCCAGTATTCCCTCCTTGCAACCTCCCCTCTTTCCCAATTATTTGTCTCTCCAATACGTGATTGCTTTGTATTGATAAGTTGTTTTATCTTTTGTTTTTAAGGAATTGTTTTCTCTTCTGTTGAAATGATAAAAATGATATAGGTGGAGGGATTCAAGATTGGTTACGTACTGTACACTGGTTGACTGGTATATCTTCTCCCTGGCCGCTGATTCCCATTCTTCCTACATGCCGTTTCACGTAATTAATCTAGATTTTTACAGTTGTTCAGTGTATTTCCCGATGTTATGCTGGTGGTGTTTAGGAAGAATCAGCGACTGGTTCTGCTCAGGAATCCTGGGATCGCTGATTTTCTATGACTAATGTCAAGGTTAGTTTACTGTATACATGTATTATTTGTTGAGAACCTGCCAGCCATGAGATCAGTGATTCGTGGTTTCAGTCATTTAGTGTATGTGTTGACTACAATATAGGAAGAATAACCTTCTCACAAGTTTGTCATGTATATGAGTGTTTACTTATTCTAAACACCTAGGATTGTCTAAAAATCATATGTGGGACCTTTCACCTGATTATTATGTCGTTTGTTGGATCCTTTTGCTCACAAGCTATTTTCCCAGGTTCTCAAGGATACAGTAGTTATGTTGTATTGTGCACCTACTTTTATAGGTATTCTGAATGAAATGCAACACCTCTCATATCCCAATATTAGTACAAATAATAAAATATATCTTCCTTCCAAAAAATATTGTTATATCAATGTTTGCTCTAAATAAGGTCACATTTCTCTTTTAGATATGAGATCCATGTGCAAGATATATTTCCTAAATAGATGAGTGATTCATGAGAATAATATCATAATCAATTTAACGCCCATGTGGGTGTCAATTTTGAACAAGTTTAAGCTTTTTTATGGTATCATCCTGAAATCAACTTACAAATCATATTCCGACTCTTATTCATATTCTGACTCTCATTAGAACCATGCTACATGCTCTCCTTTTGATTTATTAGCTCCAATTAAGTAAGGAATTCGGACTTTTACTTCCATTGTTTCCCACATGTCATGATCCAAATTGGTTATTTCACTATTTGTTGTGCTTGCTAATTGTTCCATCCAGAAGTTGGTTGATCCAAGTGCAAAAGTTCCATTTATATTTGATAGTTTCATTCTTTTTTCATACATGTTGCAGGTATCATGTATATTGTGTCCGGTGCAGCTAATAGGATTATTGCAATGATTTATTGCCTGCAAAATTAAGGGTCATCCAACTCCTATCCTCTCATTGATGTAAGTAGTAGCAAATATAGCTTTTTCTGTGGTTGTAAAATTAAGGGTCATCCAACTCCTATCCTCTCATAAATTTTTCAACACGACACCCACTCAAATATGCATACATAATATGTGCGAAAGTAGACTGCCATGTATTTTTGTTTGTAACATCAAATATGCATACATAATATGTGCGAAAGTAGACTACCATGTATTTTTGTTTGTAACATAAAGTACACATGCAAGGGCCTATTATTTTTGTTTGTAACATGTTGCACAAGTAGACCTAAGTGGAGGGGTCTGGTTAATTTCATGTCTATGTCTGACCGACACTTGATTTTCATGTTTGTAGTCAAGGTCTTCTACTGGTAGAATTTCTGAAAGTCTGAAACAGATTTGTTTATGAATTGGCCTATTATCCCGCTTATCTTGAGCTTTATTTCTATACATGACGAGTAATTTTCTTATATTTTGACCTGTTCGCTTTTTACAAAACCATTATCAGATGTGTTTACTCATTTTCGTCTACTACATTTCTTTGAACATGAAAATCCCCGAATACAATGTTTGCTCTTACAAAACTCTCCGATAGGACTTTTTATATTTATATGTCACTAGCCTGCCTATTGCGTTATGGTGCAACCTAATTATAAGCTGACTTCTATGAAACTTATTTCTATTTGCATTGTTTCCACTCCTTATTATTGCTTTTCACTTTTATATGTAGGATTCAAGCATTACAATCTGAAATAATCCCAGTGCGCTTTAATGTTGATGTACTTGCCTCTCCGGCACCAACCATGGTTCATGTTACTTGCCCAGCCATTCATGCCACCGCCATCCTCACTCTCAGCGAGGCACGAGATGCCGTCAAACTCTACTAGAGGGCCACGCCTAGGTGAGCCTCCTCTCCTGCAACCGCTGGTCATATCTCCTCTGACTAATTTCTTGGTCTACAAATCTGTTTTACACGAGAAGTTTGAGGCTGCATCCATTATTCATGTTCATTCTTACATTTTGCTTCCTTAGGGAATTCAGTTTGCTTCATTTTTAATCAACTGACAAACAAGAATTATGTAAACCATTGGCCATGGTTGCTATTTTCCAAGGTTAAATTGGCCTACTGAGCAAATACCAATTTCTTAAATGGTTCTGTTTTGACTCCACAAGAAAATATAAATTAAATATGGTTGTACGTGTTTTGTAGTTCCCAAAGAAAAAAGTAAAAGGACATGTTTGTATTTAGCCTGATGACCACTTTTTCTTTGTTGCAGCCAATTGTTTTTATTTGTTCCAACTATTACATTGCGAGGAACACTTAGGAAATACACTAATGTTTACTTATTTTTCAACTGCAGAGGAACCCTCTGGCCTCCAACCATGCGTGGCGGTGGTTCATGGCCAAAGGTAAATTTTTTGCTTCCCCTTCCCCTGTCAAGTTCCTCTTCCCGAGCTCACCTGCAGTGCTACTGCACCACATGCTAGCGCTGAGAGGTGCCGCTGGCGTTAGCAAGGAGGACCTCCCGGGGAGGCGGTAGACTGTTGGTTATTTGAGACCCTCTTTAGGTTATATTATTCCTGTGTCGGGTATGAAAAGAAGAAAAAAAATATTTATCATAATGGAATGATGGTTCGGAAAGTTTATTTTGTTTTGGCGCCTTTTCAGTTCTACTATTTTGATCCATCTCATATTTTTGAAGGTATCTATTTTGTTCTTATCTTTGTCCTTTCAAGTCCTAATTCAGTCGCCTGATGTCATCCTTGTGCTCATTTCCTCTATTTTGTGTTTTTTTATTTTGCATCAAATATATAATGATGATGATTGATAAGTAGTAGCCTGAAGTTAATATGCATTAGTTTGTAACCAAATATTCTCATTATTTGACTAAAGTTTGGGTCATGTGAGCAATCATTATCTGATCTATGTTTTTAGACATTCCTAAACTGCATGCTATGTTGAAATGTTATCACCTTCCATTCATTTAGTTTGTTTTCCTTTTGTCTTATATTTGATTTCCACTTAAACATGTTGTGCTGGACTTATTCAGTGTTGGGCTGTATTTCAGATAATGTTCATATCAATGAAAGTTCTGAGCTATTTTTAGCTAATTAAGCTCATGAATTAAAGCTTAAATGTCTCATGCTTGGTTATTTTTTATTATGTCTTTCCCTTGCATAGTCCTGAGTTTTCATACATGTTCAAAAGCTCAACCCTCTAATAAGACAAGAGGCTCAACAAATTCCTTACCAATCGCCTAACCGAGCAGAATGCAAGAGAGAGTTCACATAAGAATTTACCATAGGCCACCGTTACTTGCTTCCACATTATCGGTGTGTTTTCTAACAAATACTTACATAGGATTGCTGATAATATAACTTACTGATAGTTCTTCCCACATGCTTGGGGGTTTCTGGTCTGAATTCAGGTAAGCTTCTCACCACATGCTTTGGGGTTTCTGGTTTGAATTCAGGTAAGCTTCCCAGTTCTGAAATTCTGTTTGTAGATCTTTAAGGAAATCACCTGCAAAAACAGAACCGAAGTGGTGTCTTAAAAAAACAAATGGAATGTCACTGCAGTTTCCTTTTAGTGATTCAACCGTTGATGCAAAATCATGCACATTATACTACCTCTCTTTATGTACAAGTTATGTTGTAGCAGCTATTTTTCTAGGCATTCTGAATGAAATGAAACGCATCTATCATATCCTGTAACAATATTAGTAAACATATATCTTCCTTCCAAAAAATATTGTTATATGAATGTTTACTCGAAATAAGGTCACTTTTCTCTGTTATATGAGTTCCATGTGAAAGATATATATGCTAAATAGATGGGTGATTCATGAGTACAATATCAGCATCATATTTAAGGCGCATGTCGTTTTTAATTTTGAACAGGTTTAGGATTTTATATGATATCATCCGGAAATCAGTTTACGTTCAGACTACCATTAGAACTGTGCTTCTTTACCAGGGATGACTCTTTTCAGTTCGGGATTTCTTTGTGCTCTGCTGATTCTGCTGTGTTACCTACTTTTTGTATTGGTGTGGTCTGTAGGTTAGCATTAGTCGTAATCATGGTATTTAGGTTCCTTTTGTCATCTATGTAATGGACTAAATCAATATCTGCTACATGGTTTCGCTATCCATGTAAATCTATGATAAGACGTGGATCTAACTTATCTATCATCTATGTGTTTGCATTTAAATATTTGTGCATGTTTTTCTATGTTGTCATCTATGTCTATGGGTTGTTTTTTCCAGACTATTTATTTCGATCATCTATGTGTTTGCTTTTAAATATTTGTGCCTGTTTGTCTATGTTGTTATCTATGTCTATGAGTTAGTTTTTAAGACTATTTATTTCGATGTCGATGATATCTACAATAAAAAAACTATAACTAACTATATTTCATTATGTTTAACATTACTACAATGATGCCTACATGATAATGTCCATACAAATGACGATGAAAAGGACGTTCGACCTGGGTTCATTAATTATTTCAAACCAGGTGGCGCGCGGCAAGCCGCGCCCCAAATCTAGTTCCATATATGCGCCCAACTTGTCCTTGCATGGGCAATCTTCCTCCCGTGTTAGAGTAGTCGCCAAGTCTTCTCATCGAGGTGAGCTCCGCATCGATCGTACGGCTTTATGAAGTGTCCTTGACACCTCCGTTTTTTTGTCGAACCCAGGTATGGATGGGCGGGACCGAGTCTATGTCCGGATCGCGCACTGCTGGTGGTACTGGAACCACGTAGTCCCAGTGCCTTGGTCGTACATGAAGTTGTTAGATAAATGACAAGTGAATCCCCTGCGGATTTCGGTGGCATAGATCCCGCAGAGCCGGCACGCATGGCTCGTTTCAGAGCACCGCCGCAACCCCGTTGGAGTGCTGCCAACTCGTCGAACTGGCAACGCTGGTTTGAGGATGAGCACGATCTCCGTGTCAGAGCCTCTTCACGAGCCCCCCCCCCCCCCCCCCCCCCCCCCCCACACACACACACACTATCGAGCGGCGGTGGTCACCGCCACCTCATATGCGAAGTCGTGCCATCATCCAACCATCTCCATCGCGCCGGCTTCAGGTCAAGCCAGAGCCCGAGGGCGGGGCGATGGACGAGGACCTCCGGATGGCCCTGGTAGCCTCGGAAGAGTCGGTGGCCGAGGACGAGCGGAGGCGGTGGGAGCTCATAATCGTCGAGGTTGTGCGGCGGTACGGAGCCACACATCAGCAAGCTAATACGGCACGCCAGTTCCGGGAGGCCATGCACGCGCAGCTCACGCCACATCCACGGTACGAGTATATGGAGGTGGACGAGTGGAGTCCTATTCCGCAACTCCCCGAAGGCCTGGTCGGTCAGATGTGGAGCTGGAACCTGGACCCGGTGTCACGGCCGCAAACGCCGCTGACGTCTCCAGAGGAGCAGTAGTAGACGCAGCCTCCCACGCCGCTGGTGCTTGCCCCACCGGTGGCAGGCACCGCCCTACCTCGTCATCTCCCTCGGTGAAGGCATAGTTTTAATTTGATGTCCTTCCTTTTCTTTTTTAACTTGTATTAGGTAAAACTAGAAAAATACCCGTGTGTTGCAACGGGTTTAAATTTTGTGTTGTCAGAGTCTCTTAAAAGTGTTTACGTCGCACAATTTGTACATGTAAACATTGAATACACATAAATATTCAGGTAGGTATATGGAAAGAAGCCTATATTGTATTATGAAATCATTAACATTTTCCACTTTGTTATAATTCAATATCACAAGCATATAAAGCAAAGATCAAACTAATTTTATTAAGGGGGATCACAAATTCACAATGCAAGTATGCATGCAGAAAGGAAAGAGTGAGAGAACAGGTATGACGTTCATTACAGTTGGTGTATTCACATTTGTTTGGTGCTAGATTTACACCTATACACATATCTGCTAGTATTACCGATTTACCAGCACTAAAACTGTAGAGCTCGTTGGCATGGTATGTTCAAATTAATACAGAGACCATTATTGTGGCACAACCTGGCAACAGTATGTAACACGAGTAGTTGCTCAAATTCCAGGAACCTTGTGCGAGATTTTTTTTTTTGACCTGACTTGTGCGAGATCAGTTGACCGTATCTTCAGTTTCATGAAGCAAGACGTCAAACACACCGGCATGTACGAGCATTCCAGGAACCAGCGAGATGGTCTTTCCATGGGAGTATGGGACCATGGCAAGACGTCTATCGGCTTCTGGGAGCAGAAACTCAACACCCGCTACTTGTCACTGCACGATTTTCTCAAACAGTTGGCGTGACTGCGTGCGAGAGCTCGACAATTGAGCAGGGTGCGTAGCGGTGGAAGAACTGGCTTAGCTAGGAATGGTAGCTAATGGATTCCGCGTCTCTGTCTGCCTCAACGACCTCTCCGTGGGAGAGCAGCGGGGAGCGCCTCATCTCATCATCTGTGATGTCGGTGGCTGCTTCACTGACAAATTCCCATCAAGTTGGTTTCTTGTGGGGTATCTCGGGGCAGAGACGGGGCGCGTTAGGGATCTTGAGAAGAGCCGGATAGCCATGTCGGCCGGGGCTCGTGTTTTGTACGGGCGTTGGACCGGAAGCAGAATGAGGACACCAGTCGGCTACTCCGCGTCCTCCTCCTGGCCATGGCGCCACCCCTCCTCGGCCTTGAGCCCTTGACCCTTGGCTATGCGGCTGGACCGTGGGTTGATTTACACGGAATAGAAGGGTATATTTACAAAATAACCGCGACATACCATGGATACGGTAAGTCATATTATATAGTAGAGATTAGGAAAATACCCGTGCGTTGCAATGGGTTAAAAATGACATCCATATGAAATCTCTAATATCCACTCTATATTTGATGAATCTATATTCATGATTTCATATATCTAATAAATCGTCCAATTGAAACAACTTTTTCAATCAATAACAATGTAGCTATCATTCTCTCCAAATCCATGTCCATTTAATAAATGGGCAAGCTTCTCTGCCCATGACCCTGCCCATGGGTCAGATTTCATGCCCAAGCCCATGCCCGTCGGGTCGCCCGTCGGGTCTGCATAAAACAACTCCTCATGTCAATTTTGGCACTCTAAAATGACATATTTTATGTGTCAAATGGTATCAGTACATCAATAAAATCATAATGGCTTAGTGCGGTGAGCACTGAGCAGAGAGAGACTATGGGAGAGGGATTGCGGCGGGGACAGGGAGAGACTGGGAAGGGACACGGTTACACCTAGAGTTAGTGGCTTAGTACGGTTCGTGCTGGATTTGAACCGTTGGGCTAGGCTAGAAATTACATGGGTTCTAATCATATCTTACTATGAGACCCCACATGTTAGCTAATCGGGTTACCCGTTGGGTCACCCATGGGTACACATGTGAACGGGAATCCGGCACCTAGAGAGGGGGTGAATAGGTGCTATTACAAATTTTAGGTCTTTTCAAATTTAGTCTCAACACAAAGGTAAATTCTCTAGATATGCAACTACTGTGAATTTACCTAAATGACAAACTAAGCAATAACAAGATAAACAAGAGTACAAGACAAACAAGTAAGGGAGAGAGGATAAGGGGAACCAAGTGAAGCACGCGGAGACGAAGATGTAGTCCCGAGTTCCACCCAAGGGTGTACGTCTCGTTGGAGAGGTGTGCGCTACCACAACAGGTTAGCCGTAATGCCACAAAGGCTCACCTTCTTCTCCGATGAACTCAACAACAAAGTTTACGAGTTCACCTTCCACTATTGATCCCCTTTTAGGGCGGAGATCGAATCCCTTACAAACGCTTGAGGCACTCATCCACAACTTAATTGGGGGCTCTCAAGATGACCACAAAAGGTCAATGACCACAAAAGGTCAAGGCAACACCAAGATTACAACAATGGTGAACCAGGTTTTCCTACCGGAAACCCTAGCCACGAAATCCCCAAGTGAATGGGGAGGAAATGAAGAACGCTTTGGTGACGATGTAGATCGGTGCTTTCTCCTTCAATCCTCCAAAGGTCAACAAGTTTGAGTGGGAGGATTGGAAGTTCTTGGAGCTCGAAGCTTCGTAGTAATGGAGGTGAGAGAGTGTAGAACCTCGAATCTTTAAAGGTGGGTGAAGGGGTCCTTTTATAGCTCCTCCGAAAACTGGCCATTGGAAGCAGGAACTTACGCAGCGGTACTACCGCTGGAGGGCCGGTAGTACCGCTGGCACTTTGAAACCAGCCCTTTGCTTCTTTGGCGGCAGCACAGGAAATCTAGATCTTCGTGGCGGTACTACCGCCAGGAGGACCGGTAGTACCGTTGGAGGCGACGGTAGTACCGCTCGAGGTACCGCTCTGGGAAACAGAGCGTCGAAATCGGCGGTACCTCGGGCGGTACCACCAACGGCACCTGGACACTAGCTGGCCTCGAGTCTGCAAGAGAAAAACACACAACGGTACTACCGCTGGATGAGCCGGTAGTACCGCTCGAGCCCGGTACTACCACTCTGGTACCGCTCTTAGAAACAGAGCGCCGAAAACGGCGGTACCTCGGGCGGTACAGCTAGCGGTAGCCAGGTACTGCCCCGTGCACTGGAGAGAGACCAGTGCAGCGGTTCTACCGCTGATGCCGTTGGAGGTCTTCTGCTGCGCCCGTTTTGATAATTTACTTTTTGCTAACATCTTACAAACAACCTGCAAAGTTTAACAGTAATGTTAGATCCCAGATTGTGTTGTCATTAGCACCAAAACAAGGGTTTACTAGAGAATGTTCTTTCAACATGTCTACCCATACCCTACCCATGACTAATCGGGTCGCCCACGGTCGAGACCCATGGGCGAATATAACAACTCATACCATGCCCATTAGTGTCGGGTACCCGTGGGCGGACGTGCCCATGGGCGAAATTGCCGGCCTTATATAGGGATCTGTTTCGGACTTATTTGGTTTGCTTTAAATTGGAGATTGACGGGGATTGGGGTGGGTTAATTCCCTAACAAATCAAAATCCACTCCAATCCATCTTGGCCAGTGGATTAACCGAACAAGTCTTGAGGGTAGGGTTATGATTATATGGAGCGGACGGAGAATTTCACGCACCAAGCAGAGCAAATTTTGCGCCAGGAGACAATTGTTTTTTTGCACCAGAAGACAACAAAAATAGCACCCACATCAAAGATCGCTACCAAAGGATGGATGACATCACTACCATACTGTACATGCCCTAATTGATCGGTTGAATATTGTTAAGTGAGTAACAAAACAGTACTGAAGATTCAGGCAAAAATGTTATAATCTGATTATGATTTTCACACATACTAGATAGTGTACAAGATGTGGTTACAACAAATAACTTTGTCCCCGGTGATCATCAAGTGAACTCTGAAAGCACACCATACTTGAGAAGCATCAGACACTGGATACTGCATTACATTATTAATTATACTCTACTACCCCACAACAGGAACAAGTTCGATTTCGTGAAACTATTCAAATGACCATCCACGAATTGAGAAGGGACCAGGCGATAGTAACTGTCATCTTACAGGAGCCAACTTCGAGATCAGCCTTGCATCTACTAGCTCTCTGAGCTTTAAAAACTTTAGAATCCCCCCACTTGACGGCTTGATCCCCAACCGCCTTGACAGAGACTCTTAGCCCTCCCTTAAGCTCAACAGAGACGACACAGCGTGAAAGCTTGACCATGCCATCAGCAGCGACAGGCAACTTGCCATCTCCAAAAGCAAGCAATTGGATTTTCATGTCATCTAAGCTGGTGGTGCTGGCAGTAAATTCGCCTCGAAGACCATCTGGCCATGACCCACCAATGACTTGCACACTGATTGTCGCCTCCACAGAGCGAACAATTCCTCCGTATGTCAACTCCACCTTGCTAAGCTTGCTAGGGCAAACACGCTTACACACCCCCGACTTCAGTCCGCTACTACCAACATACTGCACAACAAGAAAGCTTATATCTTTATCCTTGGACTGATCAGAGCCCTTCACTTGCAACATAACCTCCAGGTGTACAGGATCCATCACCACAACAGCACGGCTAGGACCTGTCAGTTCTAGATATGGGTTCTGTATACATGCAACAATTAGTTGAGTAAGTAAAAATGCATCATCATCCATGATAAGAGCAGGTGGAACATACCTAATATATAATAGGTGCCAAGATAATCAATCTATGTTGGGTCCATCTACAGCATGGAACTACACTATAGTAACTTGAATTAGGAATCCTATTTAAGTGGAAAATGCATTAGAAAGAAAATTTATGATAATCCGAATAATTTGAAGCTCGAAAACCTTAAAGGATGCATAATTCAAAAGATTTTTTGTCAACGCGTTGAAGATAATAAAGAATCATCTTGAAGCACAAAAATCAATCAGAGTGCAAAACATTATTAATAATAATAATAAAACAGTAGTAGTCTCAAACAAAAACACGGTGATGACCCTAGAGTCTGCCAATGCATTTTAAGTCACAGCCGAGATCATGCTCGCAGAAAAATGAGGATGTGAATATTATGGACGTACTAACTTGGTCCAAATTTAAGAAAATAATTCCCAGAATCCACAATATGTTTCCAAATGAACTTTTCCATTTAATTATATGGCCTTGATTTCCTTTGGCGTGTTGTTCACATCTATCGGGTAATAGCTGGCGCAGAGTACTATCTGCTTGTTTTTATCATGCTAAATTCAAGCTAAGATCAAGCAGGTAAGCCATAGTTTTGTCCAGACAAAGTAGAAGCAACAACTCTATGCATGGAATTTGTTCAAGATTCTATGGCTGGATCCAATTAACCGAAGCTAGGGACACTTTTGATGCTGCTGACTTGGACATTTACATTGCATCTAGTCGACAACACTGCTCTGCGTATGTCTAATTCAAACATAAGGTGGACTGAAAGACCGTACATGACCAAATAGTAGGGATGGGTGAGAAATACCTTTGTGGAGATGCTTTGGCAGTTATCCCTGGTGCGGTGGAAGATAATGTTGCGGTTGTGATCCAGCCCGTCGCGGGCGACAACCATACCAAACACATCGAGAGGCCAGATCAAACCCTTTGCTGTTTCCACAATTTTGACAGAGAAGATCTGCAGCGTTTGCATGGGATAAAGGGGCGGATAGCCAGGCTCAAGCTTCTTGTCCGTGTAGATCATGGGGGGAATGCGCGCTGCGTCACATCGTAAAGGTCAGTTTTCAACAAACGAGTCTAGCTAGCTCACTTGAAAAATGGAAAGGAAATATAATCATCACGTTGACGCTGTAAAGAAGAGGGGCTTACTGATGTCCTCATAGGAACCGAAGTTGCGTGCCCATACATAGTTCCAGTTATGGCGAAATACCGCAGCTTCGACGGCCATAAAGTCAGATTTGATCTCAGCTTCGGAGTAGCTTTCAAGACCAGACCGCTCCTTTGGTGCTGCTACATTGGTGTCTTGTGACAGTGGCGGTGGAGCTGCCGCTTCCCCAATAACTACCTCCTCCTGTTCATTGATCGTCGGCTGATTCTTCAGCTCCGCTTCCCCAATAACCACCTCCTCCTTTTTCTTGACCGTCGGCTGATTCTTCAGCTCCGCTTCCCCAATAACCACCTCCTCCTTTTTCTTGATCGTCGGCTGATTCTTCAGCTCCGTTTCCCCAATAACCACCTCCTCCTTTTTCTTGATCGTCGGCTGATTCTTCAGCTCCGTTCCCCTAGCCTTTTTCTTCCTCGTTCTGAACTCAGGGAGGTGGCATAGCCACGATCTGCGTTCCTCCTCCCTCTCCTCCTCCCTCTTCGAGGATGCGTTGTTAAGATAGAGGAAATAGTCTGCCATGAGTCGCTGCACCTCTTGCTGCACTTGCACAGGATGAATTCCGATTGAATTTGGAAATGAAAAGGAGGAACGAATGAGTAACTATCTCCGGTAGATCTCCCCCAAATAAAAATTTAGTAGATCACAACACATTCAAGCGCTCACCTCTACTTCCTTGGGATCTGTGATGGGCACGTAGTCGTCATCACTCCCCGACTCGGCCTCTTGCTGCGCCTCCACTTCTTCCTCGCGGTTTATCATGGCCGTCCTGCTCCTCTGCACATCATCAATCCCTTCTTCCTTGCGATCTCTGGTGGTGGTGGCCGATTTACCCTTCCTCTTATTCCTCCTCCTCTTCCTCCTCGTTTGCTGATCAAGCCATTGCCTCGTCGTCATATCAGATGATCTCGCCGCCGACCGTCACCAAAGGAAGGAAACCCTAACCTAGGTAGATCGATCCACCTACTTCCGTTTCGCTTGGCAGAATTAAGGGCGTGTTCGATCGGATGTAGCCCGGCTTCGTCAAAATCCTTCGATCTAGCTTCCCGCGGCAACTTATCCGTCGCGAACGGAGCAGAATCTTGATGAAGGGAGGCCCGCCGATGCTGCAGTTCTACGGAGGGACGCCGGTGGCGAAGAAAGTTGCGTGCAGGCGGAGGTGCAGGGGTTTACATCTGGTTCTTTACCAGCCCGGCGTGAACTTGCGTGATGGGCTTTTTCCTTTTCTTTTTTTTCTTCAAAGCTGAACTTTTTTTTGCGTGTATGAGCCTTTTGTGTTACGTTGTGTGGAAGGTAATCATTGTTTGTTTATTGATTCCCTTGTTTTATTCTGTGTTTTCTTGTAATTATTATATATTTTTTAATCACTTTTATTTCTCACTCTCCATATTAAATCTCATGTGTCCTAATTTGTCTATTTGTGCGTGTTAAGCATGCATTGGCCTTTTTAGACTTTAGTGCAACATTTTTTAAAAATCATGATTATTGTAAATCTATTTTAATTTTTGAAGTAAACTTGCTTCACATCATAGTTATCCGCATGAATGGGATATAATTGACTGGTGCCAATGATTTATGTTACTTGTAAGACACACGTAAGAAAAAAAAGGTCGAGGAGATAGTAATTGCATTTATGCTCTAGAAGTTTTTTTTTAAATCGATGTAATTATACAGTCGAAACTTCTATTATGATGTTCATTAGAATATACTCAGTAGATATGCATCCCAAAATGTTATTTAAATATACTTATGTCTTAATTCACTGTAAAAATTCGGAGACGTATATATTTTTTCTTTTTACAAACTTTGGATTAAGTGTATTTAGTAAAAACTAATATACTTTTGGTTAATTTTTACATTCAACACAATGTAACCATAATTTTAAATATACATAAGGTATAAGAAGTATTCACATATAAGATAAAAATATAATAAAACTATATTATATAGAAGTATAAGAGTTTGGTATAAAATATATTGGCTCATGAATGAGCATCCATCAATAATTGGGCCGCTATTGTGGGCTACGAGCAACGACTCAACTTGCTATGCAGTTGTCCTCCTTCTCTCTTGACTATGGTTACCATCATTTGAGAAGGTTATTGAAGAGCAGTTAGTTCCCCGTTACTCAGTTGAGTGTTTACTCACCAAACAGGTTCTGAAGATTGTGACATGTAAGAATTCATGCATGGACGCAAGAGACACTTGATTTGCAAGTCTGAATTGTTTGTGTGTTGTTTTGGGCACACCTCTCCAATAGCTAGCACAGGGATAATAGCAGTTGCCTTCACCTTATAATAGACAACCGAGGGTTAATTTAAGTGCACATGTGCATCACTATCCGAAACCTTAGCTATTGTTTGCAGCTTATTAACTCTTGTGTCGGTTAAACTTGTAATATTTAGCCTAGAGTCTTGCAGTAACTAGACCAGTGCATTAGTATCTGAAGCCGCCATTGTCGCACCTTACTTACATTTGTTTCATTTATCCTTTTACTCCTTCCCCTTAATGTAGTTGAACACCGAAGACTTGGTTAGCCATCCCCCTTTGTTAGATGTATACAGTACCACAATATCAAAATAAGAAAATGCGGATACATATTTAATCACTTCGGACAATCAAAATGTTACCTTAACATGAACACTATAAAGACATGGCATGCCTCTCTCTTGTTTCTTATACAATCAGAGAATATGGCATCGATGCTCATCTTTCCTCCGCTTCCTCATCCCCCATGCTCCTCCTCCTACCCAAGATCTTGTCGTACCCTCTCCCGGTGCGCTAATCATGGTGGGGGCTGCGAAGGCAAGCAATAATCCTAGATTTTGGGGTGCTTGTGTGCAGTGGACGAGCGGAGAACTCGACGCGACGAAGACGATGAAGATGACCTCGAGGTCGGGTGGAGGAAGTAGGCCTCCGAGCACCGCTAGCACAGCACCTCGCAGGGCGTTACACACATACGGTGGAGACGACGGCCTCCGAAGCTCCAGTCCAGGACGAGCAGCGGAAGATTTGGACCGGAACACCAGCAGCGCGGCAGCGGGCTATGGTGGAAGAGATCCCCTCATCCTCCTCGGCGCAACTCCGACAAAGGGAATCACGAGATCGAGGAGAAATAAGAGAATTAATTGGTGAATTAAAAGGCCAGGGGTGCCCCTTCTTATATAGGCTCCCAGGGGGAGCCAACCTTTCCAGCTAGGCAATGTGAGACTATCCCACAGCCTAGTTCGGCCAAGGATGGTGCGCCGGCCCTAGGTGGGCCCTTCCTCAATCCGAAGCCCTGGGGGGACTTTCCCCCCCCTCATGGGCCTTCTTTCCACCAGAAGGCCCATTTAGGGAAACCAGCCTTTAAAAATTCGAAAATAAAAATATAAATTATATTTGCATATTAATTACACTAATTAATATCAAACATATTATATATAATTTATTCTAGCTCCGAAAACTCTTTCGTCGCTGCCCGATCTCCATCGGACCCCTCCCGGGACATTCCCGGTGATCTCTTTTCTTTCCGGTTGTCTTGTCGAAACCCCTTAAGTGTGTTACCCTAGCGGTTCGATATAATAACAGGTATGATCAAGACTCCTCTATGATCAACGACTAACTCGTAGGCCTGGACCCCATGAATTAATCCCTGTGATATAACGAATGACTTTCATCTATCAAACCTGGACGCATAGTCTTAAACCCTTTGTCATGTCGATACTTAGCGCGTCCGAGTATCATTCTCAGATATCTCCATACCTAGCATGATCTCGTTACCGACATCGCTATCTTCTACTCGTCTATGATATTATGTCAGCTGGTGACCTAGTCACATGTTTGCAAACTCATTTGACATAATCTCACCAAGTGGGCCCTAGAGTATCTATCCGGCTATGCGGACTGAAAAATCCCGCTGTTGACCCCTCGTCTCAACTACCCCCTTCCGATACCCAAACGTATCACCGTTATTGTCACACTATATAAGATATGACGTTTGGTGCGATCAAAGTATCTTCCAGGGATAACAATAAGAGTTGATCTCACGGTCTTAAGGCGTAATGACTATGTCCTATAAATACTGGGTATGACCATCACATCGTTACACCTAACTATATGACTTCCATTACCGACCGGCGCCATGCCCTATGATCGGAAAACCTTGATCATCAATTGCGCAATGAAACTAGTCATAGTAGAGGCTACTAGGGACCTGGTTGTTTTATCTACCACACCAGTATTAATGTTTTCGCTTAATACAGTTATAGCATGGTGTAAAACATATAATGAACGATTGGGATATTGCCAATAAACTATGTTTACTAAGTGCCTCTAGGGCATATTCCCTTCACGCCAGCCCGCCAGCGGCCCGTGTGGCACGCGAGGCACGGCAGCGGCACGCTTGGCACGGCCAGCTCGCGCGCGTGCCGACCGTTGCGCCGGTCGGGCCGTGCCAGGCACGCCGGGCCCGCGTCGGATAGGGCACGGTAGGCCCGATTGCGGCCCAGATGACCGTTGGAGCCGTTTTTTTCCCTCAAATTCGAATTTTGAACCCTAGATCTTCACATTTTTTGCTATATATATGCCTCCTCATTCACAGAATTTTTCACACTCATTCCACACTTCTCCTCCCACACTTCTCATCCTATCATATGGCTATGGATCCTCCGCCTCCCCCCTTTAACCCAGTTCCCGACGGGTATATCCCGGAGCCGATGATCAACTTTCCCATAGGTTCTTTAGGACTTACCACCGAAGATTACGTCTACTTAGAAACCGATAACACACCCCAATTTACATCCCAAGGTGGTTTGAGTAGTACCGCCCCCACGGCCTCTACCTCTACCGGCACAAAGAGGGCTCGAACTTCCAGGTTGTGGACGGAGGGCCATTTCGAGTACCGTGCTAACACACTTCCAGGTTGACTGCCGCACTAGAGTATCTTCATATCGATGATGAAGATTGAAGAATAATTTTTCTTATCCTTTTGTAGATTTTTCTTTTTTATTCTTGTACTGAACTTGGTCTGTAATATGAATAATTAAGTCGGACAGCAGCAAGTATCAGACGCACTCTTTTTCTTTCCAGGGTACCTAACGGGACTGGAAGGTTTTAATGAGGCGGCTTGCTAGCTTAATAAAAAATATTTATATCATATCACCTTTGTCCCAATTTTTGTCATTTTTCTATTTTTTTTTACCTTTTCCATATCACTCTTTTTCCTGCTAGGCATGCTGGGCATGCTAGGCACGTGGGCATGCTAGGCACACAAGCCACATTTATCCTGCTAGGCATGTATGGGCATGGCACACTTCTATCTTCATGCTATAAATACAGCTCATAACTCATACTTCTACTCTCACACTCATCACACACTTGTATCCTCTCACAGCCTCACACTCATCCTACATTTCTCATTTCACACTTCTGACTTCTCATCCTATGGAGCAGCTGAAAGGAAAGACGTCGCCTAGGGGGGGGGGGGGGTGAATAGGCGAGGAACACTTTTTACAATTTAGGCTTGATAAATGCGGAATAAAACTTAGTGTTTAACTTATCAATGACACAACCTAAATATACTAGGTTCGCCTATGTACACCAACAACTTATGCTATGCAAGACAAACGACAAAGGGATAGCAAGGTAAAGAACTTCAAGCACGATGGCTATCACAAAGTAAAGTGCATAAGTAAAGAGCTTGGGTATAGGGATAACCGAGGCACGCGGAGACGAGTATGTATTCCCGAGTTCCACCACAAAAGGTGTACGTCTCGTTGGAGAGGTGTGAGTAACCACAACAGGTTTGCTCAACGCCACAAAGGCTTCACCTTCTTCTCCGATGAACTCGACCACAAAGGTCCGAGTCCACCTTCCACTATGAACTCCTTTGGGGTGGAGAACAATCCCGTACAACAACCTTGGGGCACACACCCACAACCAAATTGGGGGCTCCAAACGACCACAAGAGGTCTTGACCACAAAGGTCCCAACTAGCCACAAAGGCCTTGACCACAAAAGGTCCTATGCCACAAAGGCGGCCACTAAGGCGTCTAGGGTCCAAGACCCAAGAGTAACAAGCTCACGAATTTCACCACCACAAATCCTCGTGGAGGGATCAAACCGATGCAAGATGCAATGGCAAGAACACACAAAGTGCTCAAGTCCTTCACTCTCAAATTCCAACAAAGCAACAAATGCTTATGGGGGAATAAGAGAGGAAGAACCAAGAAACCACAAAGGAGACAAATCCTACACTCCCAAATCCCACCACAAGCAACTAATGCTTATGGGGGGATAAGAGAGAGCAAGAAGAAAGGGGGAGAACCACAAAGGAACTCAAAGATCTAGATCCACTATGTTCCCCTCACTTAGAGGAGTGATGGATTGGTAGAATTGTAGATCTAGATCTCCTCTCTCTTTTCCCTCAAACATATGCAAGAATCATGGGAGGATTTGAGAGGGGGCAAGCTTTCCCAAGGTCAACAATGGCAAGAGAGAGAGGGGAAAGTCGTGCACTTGAGGAGGAAGAAGGGGAGGGGTATTTATAGCCCCTCCCTGAAAACTAGCCGTTGGGAATCGCCAGTCCGGAAATTTCCGAACTGAGGTCCGGAGATTTCCGGACCCCGGAAATCTCCGGTAGGAATTCCGACGTGAGCTGAGAAAGATCAGTGCTGAAAGCAAATAAGACTTGGCGAAAAACTATAACTTGTTGTCCGGAAATATCCGAACCAGGACCGGAGATTTCCGGACCCCGGACATCTCCGGTAGAAAATCCGATGGAAATCAGAACTGAGTCAGTACGCAATTGAGTTCTGGACTTAGCAAAAATCTTCCGTCGCTCGGAGATCTCCGGACTGGGGCTCGGAAATCTCCGAGCACCGGAAATCTCCGAGCAAGGTCCGGACATTTCCGACCCTTAAAAAAACTGCAGAAACAACAGAACTGAAATAACTTTTGCAAATAAACTCCGAATGATTTGAGACCAACTCCGTTGGAAAGGCACTGACAAGGAGAGGGCTACCAAAACATGTGAAGGTGTGGAACTTTACTCAAGGTTGAACCGGTATTATTTCCACACCGAAAACGCAACGAGTTTTCCAAACTAAAACCGTTTTCGAAGAACTTTGTCTTGTCATGAAGATCACGACAAGAACCAAAAACCAACAAGGAGAAAAACCAAATAAGAACCAAGAAAGATGATATGCCAAGCATGCAAAGGTTTGAGCTCTCCACAAAGATACGATCAAGTTACTCACTCGAGAGCCCCTCTTGATAGTACGCCTATCTATCCTATAGCCCTATCAAGATCATACATTTGCCTTGAGCTATCCACTTGAGCTAGATGATGACGATCTTGATCTCTTCAAGTGGACCACCTTTCTTGATTGCGCTTGCTAGCACATGCTTGATGAAGACTCCTCCATATACTCCCACATACTCCATTATGGGAGAGTCTCGCTTAGCTTTGTCTTCATGTCTCCGGCAGCTTCCCTTGTCTTGCACTAGTCAACCTTGATGACGATCATGGCATGACATCATCCTCCATGAGCTATATTAATTGATCTTCTTGTTGCAAGCCCATGTAAGATACCACCTTTCTTCATATAGGTGATGCCTTGACAACTTCAAGCCATACTTGCAATATGCTCAAAACACACATTAGTCCTTAGGGATTGTCATTAATTACCAAAACCATACATGAGGGCACATGCCCTTTCAGCAGCCACCTCCCCACCCACATCCTAATGGTGGTAGTATCCAGGTACCAGAGTCGGAAAGGCAGCGGCGAATCTCACCGGTGTGGACAGAGGGTCATTTCGAGTATCGTCTTGTGACACTCGAAGATGGCACGGTGAGACACCAAGCGCTGTGCAAGTGGCCAGAGTGCAACATGATCCTCGGCGCCGCCCCGAGAAATGATACCGGTCACTTGGAGCGTCACCTCAACAGGCACCGACTTGCGGCGGCAAGAAGAGTTCCATAATCGTCTCTAATATGTATAGTTAGTCAGAAAGTAGCAAGTTCCAGACGCACTCTTTTCCTTTCAGGGTACCACACGGGACTGGAAGATTTTAATGAGGCGGCTTGCTAGCTTAATAAAAGTATTCAAAATCATGTCACCTTTGCCCCCTTTTTTTTTAATTTTTTTAATTTTTTTAATTTTTCCGGTGTGCCGTCGTGGGCCGACCGTGCCGTGCCGGGCCAGCGTGCGGCCCACGTGCCGGCGTGCTCGTGCCCGGAAGCCGAGCGCAGCGCGTGGGCCGGCCCGGCACGACACGAATGTTGTCGTGCCCGTGGGCCGTGCCGAGGCCGGCACGCGACGTAGCGTGCCGGGCGGCCCGTTTGGCCAGCTATACTTAACCCCGATCCACTTTCCCCCTTTTCTGAAGCCTACCGGCGCAGACCGCCGCCCCCGCTCCTTGCCCTGCCGGCGTGAGCCCATCGCCGCCCTGCTCTCCCTACGCGCCGCGACCGCCGCCCTGATCCGCTCACCGGCTCGATGCTGCCACGTCCTTGCGCCTGTGGCACTGTCTCGAGGGGACCCGAGGAACGCCGGCGTCGCCCCTTCCTTTCCGTCTTCCTCCTCTAAAGCCACCCAGAGGCCGCCGTTCCTTCCCATTCCCCACATCCTTACGCCAATTAAATCCAGACCCAATCCATATTTTTCTCCATGGATGAAGCTTCTAGGAGACCACCGTTGTTTCGGAGCTTGCCGGCAGGTCGAGATCCCGGCCATGGCGATGCGCCGGTAGAGGCAGCACAAATTTGGGCGCCGGCGTATTGATGGGGCGAGCAGCGGAATGGTAGCGCTAGGTAGGGCCGGCAGCGACCAGCGAGATGGTCTTGTGTGTGTGTTGCTGCTGCGATGCATCTGGAGATCTTGTGTCTTTGCTTTTTGTCGTGTATGCAAATCGTGGATGCATCTGAAGTTCATGTGTGTTGATCTGTTTTCCTAGACCATGATTCGATTTGACTTCTCTTTTTTGAGGAAAATGAATGTAATCCACTATGAACAACTAGCACATATAAAAGTTGTTCAATTATATCAATTTTTGCCGAAGTAAATATATAAGTTGCTTAACTTTATCAATTTATTACCGAAAATGTTTCAATAATTGCTCAATTCTACCAATTCATTTATGAGGTTACTCATATGTTAGATGCTTAACTATTATTTGTTGCGTAAATGTGTATATTTGTTGTTTTTATCAAAATTATTTTTTAGGAGTTGTGGATTTGCTTTTCGTTGGATCGCACATCAATATTGCTTACCACGATAGTTTAATTGATCAAAGCATCTTCACCCGCACCCCAATAATTTTGTCTGACACCATCTAAATTGTGTCTTCTTCGCAAACCAAATTTGCCTACCACTATTTGTAAAATTGATTTTCGCTCGCACAAAAGTTGCCTATCGATATTGTCTAAAGAAGTTGGCGATCGATGATGCACACTGAAGTTTCCTACCAAAGTTGCCAACCGATATCGTTGGTGTTGCTTCATCACACACCAAAATTGTTTCGTCTCGTACTAAATTTACTTTATATGTTTTAAAATTGACTACTGATGTTGTCATGATCTTTCGTCGCATATCAAAATTGTTATAGTTGCTTTGTTGACAGACAACAACATGAGTCATACTATGCTAATTTCTACCGATAAGTTGCCTACCGATATTTTAATGTTTCCCATGGCAAGTTTATAGTTGTCAATTAAAATCATTTTCTGCTCCAATTAAATTCATTTCTACCAAATTAAGTTTTTGGTTGTTTTGATTTTGCTTATTGTTGCTGATAAGTTGCCTACCGTCATTTAATCGTTGCCTAAAGCTACTGTATATGCGCCAATAAAAGTTGTTTCGGCTCATATCAAAATTGAGTATGGTTATTGTTAACTTGTTTATCGTTGTCGTGATGTCCATGTTCGATAAGTTGCCTACCGCTATTTAATCGTTGCCTATAGCTAGTGTATAGTTGCCAATCAAATTCGGTGTGTACCAATGTTTACTTTGGTTATTATTAATTTGCATATCGTTACTGTTTTTTGTGATTATTGTGATACCGATGCCCGATAAGTTGCCTATCATTATTATTATAATTGCCTACAGCTAGTGTATAGTGTCCAACCAAAAAAATCAGCTCGTATAGAAATTCACTTTGGTTGTTTCGAATATGCTTATTGTTGGTGTGAAAAGTGAAAATTGTGACACACTAGACTTGCTTTTTAAAAGAAAACTAGTACATAGCTAACCATAATTCTTGTGAAGTCGTCCCATGGTCCCATGTTGTTGTAAAATTGCTTGTCGTTGTTTCAAAATCTAGTGATTCTTTCACGCACAAATATGCTTCCTAGCGCATGAGAGTTGCCTCGTTGCCAACAAATAATTGTTTAAAAAATAATAACTTTTCCAGAGCGGCTCTATCAGGCGAACAATAATTTCAGGCCACAAATTGGTATTCTGATATATCATCCATATGCAAAGGCTATACCCCTTGTGCTTCCTCGTTGCGAACAATTATTTCAAGCCACAAATTGACATAATTAAGCAAGTACTAACTTTTCCATTCTGGGAAAATCCCTCTAGGATCCCTCTAGCTATACCAACACGAGGCTCCATCGCCATAATTGGGAGTCCCCGCGGTCGAGTCCCCCGCGGTTGCGACTCCATCGCCCTTTCAGGTCACGCCCTCTAGCTAGACCGGCGACTACTTCTTGTAACTTGCGTGGGTGACAGCGGTGGACGAGACAGAAGGCAAGGTGAGCAGGGCGTTCGAGAGGATCGATCGGATCCTTGAGGAGATCGTCGACACCTCGAGCGCCAACACGAGGACAAATCTGTTGCCTAAAATATTCCAATTTGTTTCCAAAAAATAAACCACAAAATTCAGCAAAATCTGCCAATTTGTTGCCTACCTTCATATATTACTTGTTTAATTCTCCCAATTTGTTGTCTAAAATATATATTACTAATTCTACCATTTGTTGCTTAATTCTACCAATTTTGTTGACTACGTGCAATATATTACTTGTTTAATTCTACCACTTTGTTGCATACCATTTTTTTTGCCTAAAATATATATTATGCATGAGAAAGATTTAAGCAACTACTATGTGTTGATGGGCAACAATCTAACATAAATAAACAACTGCTCTAGGCACTAAGGAAAAAAATGCAAATAACTTGTTTTTTTTTGTGCCGTTATGGCCTGACAAAACGCCTAGAATCCATGGCCTGGCCCAAAGCTGACATTGTGTTTTCTGATGGATGATACGATTCGGCAAAAGGAAGAGAAAACAGGCAGCCATCCTGATGCGGCCGGAGGTGTCGAGGCGTCGCACAGGGCCAGCCGCCCTACCGATGGCAATGGGTACCCATTACCCACATACCCGGTGGGTTTTTATCCATTAGGGTGAGGGTATGGGATAAAATCTTTACCCATGGGTAAGTGAATGGTAAAAAATATGCACCCGCTGGGTATTGTGGGTGCGGGTATGGTAGGTCAAAACCCATACCCGCGTACCCACCTACCCGGTATATCGCACATTTGAGTCCGTAAATTATGCATTATGTAATTCTGAAAAATAAAAATCCCACCGACGCAGGCACCCAGTTCTGAAATTATCTTTCTCATTGACTTAAGGATGGACTGCTCGTATACCCAACCCAGCCATAAACACTGACGGCTGACCTTGAGGTTGCCGCTTCCTTTTCTCTTCCCAACCTCTCTTCTCAAATAGCAGCGATGAGATTTCGCATTGTCCCTCCCCATCCCTCGCCATGGAGTCTGACGCAGGCGAGCTCCGCGTGGGTGACGTCCAGCTGCAGCAGGAGGAGATGGAGCACGACATATGCACCTTATGTAGTTATGTTGGGTAAAAGTTATATTCGAATTACATAGCGTTGTTATTTTCATATATGTAATACATAGTATATCATGTTGAGTTTTTTTGGTGGGTTTACCCGTGGGTTTTTAGTACCCACGGAGGTGCGGGTATGGTAATAATTTTGTACCCAAACGTGAGTGCGGGTGCGGGTGTGGTTAAAATTTTGGTACATGGGTGCGGGTTTGGTTGAGCCCTACCCACACCCAATGGGTGCGGGTGCCATCAGGAGCCAGCCCCACCCATCTCCCACATGCGGGATCTTGATGCTGCGGCTAGACGCCGGGTGCCTTGATCTCGTCGACGGCTCCGTGGAGTCTTTTCCGTCTAGCGAGGTAGCTGCCCTGCTCCATCACGCTAATGGCCTTGCCGATTCTGGCAGCATGGCGTCCAGATCTTGGATGCTACGCGGCGGCTTGCGGCCAGGCATGGAGGTCGTGTCCCGGAACCCGGCGGCCCCAGGACCCCGCTTGCACCAGAGCGGCCTGCTCCTCCCTGCCGGCGAGGGCCATCATCGCGCCCTGCTCTTCCTTGCTCACGGGCGCGGCCGACGCCCCTTATCCTCCCTGCCGGCGAGGGGCACCGCCGCCCGTGCTCCTCCCTGGCAGCGAGGGCCACAGCCGACCCTGCTCCTCCCCGCCGGCGCGGTCCACGGCGAGCTGGAGACAGGGGGCGCTATCGCGCCAGGCGGAGGAGAGACGGCGGCGGCGTGCGAGGTGGTACGGGAAAATGGTATGAGAGGAGACAAGGAGATCCGTTTTTGTCGCTGAGGAGACAGACTCTTGCCGTTTTTGTTAGGCCGTTCGAGTCGATGAACCAACGCGCGGCCGTTGCCTAGACGCACCCAAAAAACTTTGGGCTCCAACTTGTCACGTGGTAAACTGTGCAAGCCAATGGTTTACCCAAAAACCCTACCCCGTCCTGAAAAACCTAGGACTTGTCCCGTTGCCCACGTTTTACTCAAAAACCCTATTTTGTTCACTCCTATGTGCACGCTCTTTTTTTTTCTGACCTAACGCTCTTTGAGATAGTCCACGTATTAGCCCGGTTGTGACCCTTATATTATCGACGCCTGGTCTTTTTCATTACGTATGGTTGAGTCATTTCAGTGGGCACGTTTACACTTGGACCGTTGCGAAAACCATATTACAGGAGCCAATCTTTTCTTTTAGGACGGTTTATATACTAAATGACTGCCTGACATGTAGCGATATGACAAACTATTATCTTCTATATCTAAATAGCAAAATCCACTAGAGGGAATTCTCTCAACATGCAGCTATGCCACATCATCGGCCTTCCACGTCATCTTTTTAAGCCATGTCATCAGTTGGTCCGGTTCAGTTTCTGCCAATTGCCTCGATAGAAACTGTTGTTGTTGTTACTGCTTACGATTACAACCAATTTATCACGCACACGGCCCCTTCCCCTCTCGTGTCCATTAACATTCATGTTGCCTTCTCCCCTCCCCTCTCAACAGCAGGTGCCATAAATTCACGCACCATTATATCATTTGGTTTCTCATAACATAAAGGTTGCCAATGCTTTCATCCCCTGTCTTCGAGATCATGTGTACGCTTTCACAAAATCCTTCTATATGCCTTACTGGCCGCCGGGTGGCCGTGAGAGGAGCTGTGGCAAGGACGTTGTACACATGCACAGACACAGAGAAAGTCTCGACGTATGACCATGCCAGCATATGCCACTGGCCTCTGCCTCGTCAATGCGTCGACGCAATCGAGCAGCGGCAACAAGGCCGTCATCCTATGGAGATGGATGAGTTTTCCACGTACGACTGCATCGCTAGCCTCTATATCATCAATGGCATACCTATCATTATCTCCATGACTCCATCTTGCCTCCAACGTCAATCCTCTCAGGTACTCTTTCTTCCTCCCCACTCAATTTCAATTCCAAATCTTGGACCTAACGGATTGTGCCACCGCTTAGGCCAGTATTGGGGGCCAACTCGCATGGGTAGATTTTGTCGCGACAAGCCTGGACGAAGTCGAAACCATGCTGAGATACAGAGTATCTCTGACTGTAGTGTCGCTCACGGAGCTGGAGCAACGTCTTCAAGGCCGTGTGCTTCTTCTACACCAGTCTTCTATATCTAAATAGGAATGACCCACTATAGGGAATTCTCTCAACATGCAAGATGTCCACCTCATCAAGCAATCATAGGCTGCCACATGTCTACTTTGCCACCTCAGCCCAAAAGAAAAGAATGTCCAGAATATGCGTTGTTTTTGTTTCGCATTCTCTTTCAACATTAATCTGCCGGAGACATCTTCTACAACCGTTACTGAATTCGAGATGGCACTCGTATTTAATAAGTTTTATCAACAACATTGTGCCTCCCGTGCCTCCTCCTTTCAAATTCCATCTGAACGTGTATATATATTCTTACAGATCTCTCATGAGGTAGCACACATATGTGCTACCAACATCTGCCAACAGTCAGTGAGATTCCCTAATTGACTGCGCCAAGCCAAAGGATCAGGCTCCACCAGCGACGCATCCGCACCGGCCGCCGAGCTACACCACAGGAAGCTCTCCCTGCACTACGAGACTTTTTCGACCTGATGATCAGAGTAGCATCTACCCCAAGCCACTGTTCCATTTTCTTTGTTGTTGCGATACTTCATATCACATGATTTGCGAACCTTTATTTTTCTTTGTTCATCGTATATGAATTCATGATTCAGGTAGGTGCTTTCAGTTAACTCCATGTAAGATAATGATCTATATGTTACGGATGAACTAGCATGGTGGCCCTCGCAAATGCGAGGGCATCATCTGTCGTTGGTTGAAAGTGTTCAATAAATAAAAATATAGTCTAATCAATATTTGGTTGAAAGTGTTCAATAAATAAATAAATAAATAAATAGTCTAATCGGTATTATCTTATTTCCCATTATGTGACAATAAACAAAATTGTTCTACGCCTATCTTTTTGGTAATCAAAATATCATGTATATGCGAGTAACATCTTTAACAATTTTATCATGTCATATGTTGGAGCACCGGTGTAAGTGAAATTGGATTTGAAAAGTGAACTATAGTCTAACACAGTGTTAGATCATTAAGTGAGGTTAGTTATCTTTGATTAAAAAAATTGGAACAAATTAAACAATATGTCCTCCTTAATAAGTACTCCCTCCGTTCTAAATTAATTGATTTCTATTTACCCACATATGTATATGTCGCGTGGGCAAATAGAAGTCAATTAATTTAAAACGGAGGGAGTAGGTCATATTAAATAGTGAGAATTCATGTTCTTTGTTTCTTCTCCTCGTTTTCTCACTCCATATCACCATGTGCAACATTTTAAAACAATGAACCTCGTGAAAGGTTGGCTATTATTTTGTGTATATAGTGGTACAGATAACTTATTTTCTTCTAGACATATATGTTAATATGTTCATACATGGACAATCATAGTTAGGGAACTGCTACTATAAGTTTTTCAGACTCTTCACTTATCCTGATCTTCATCTGATGGACTTCTACATACCATTCATGTATATTTAATGTGGCACGCAAAATTTGTATGTGGATTGGATAGTGTGTTTCAAGATTCTTAATCTAATTGGAATGGCATGTGATTTTATGTTGATTTCGTTACATGAGAGAAATAAATATAGAATAGTCTAAATATGTTTATCATATGAAGCAATCATATCCATCAGAAGAATATATAAGAAATGTACGCTTTTCCCTTCCTCATAACATACTGTGTTGATACTAAATATGAAACATTGCAATCCATAATATGTGGTTACTTGGACCTATGTGTATCATTAAAAAATATTTATTGAGTGAGAGATGCTCCCATTGATAGTGTGTTGACTAATGTTGTATCTTTAGGAATTTCAAAAGTTTGACGCTTTGTGTTCTGATTAAATATTTTACAGTGACACAATATGTGTTGAATCGACCATGTTTATGTCATTAAGTCAGTAATTTTTAGTGTGACTTATGTTCTCATTGATAATGCTGCTAATGGTGTCACGGTCATTTATATGAAAAACAACTCATAACTCCAAACTCTTGTTGACGTTTTGTGAGAGTTTTAGTCCAATGGAAGTCGAATATATTTGTAATTTATGTGTACTCAACAATAACAAAGAATATTTATAGTGCAACCTAATGTCGTGACTTAATTACTTTTTTAAAATGCCACGACTCCAAATTTCTACAGTCATGAGAACAATATTTCCCTCCGCTCATAGTTAACATGTGTTTTAACCTTATTAAGCTTGATCAAATAAAAAAAATCTAAAATATAAATGTTTAATCAGAATGAAGCATAGTTTTATATTATACAAATTTAATGTTATGAATATTGATTTTGCAATGCTAGTATTTATCGCTATATATTTGGTCAATTTTTAGAATTTTGGATTTTAACTTATCTTAGAAACGCAGGATAAATAAGAAGAAGAAAATATGTAGTGCTCACTTTAATTATAAATAAGCTATTCATATCCTAATAGCTCATATATGCCCCCATGTTTTTTTGTGTTTTCTTTTTCATTTAGTTATTACATTTTAACCAAGGTAGCCCTTTTAGGGGTAAAAAAGGAGTTAGTCTTGTACATGATCAGATTTTTAAATATAGGCACCTATTATCCTACGGAAAACCCATGAAAAAGAGTCATGTCTCCTATGTCACTACGTTTAAATTAGATCATCCCATTTAGCTGTCACATTCCAACCATGTCGTGTGTCAAACTATGTTATGAAACTCTATTTTTCTAAAAAAGAATCTTTATCATATATTTTAGATCTAACTACTAATAAATAATTTTTCAGTTATTCTTATGTATATTTTCACACCTCTTGGAAATATAGAATAAATTAAGTGTATTTATTAGTATACACTTTACCGGTTTTTATGTCCAAAGGTTTTCCGTTCAGTTTCTTATATATATGGCCGGCCATATGAGAGAATATGTCCATTTTTCTATGTACCATATGGAATTTTTTTCAGCGGGATGGAAGACATGTTAACGTGAGCCGTAGTGTATAAGATTATCTAGATGGGCAGTTTTCCATTTTTACGTGTATCATATGGACTTCTTTTTTCAGCTGGCCGGAAGACCCATTTACAGACCCATATCATATGGTTTAGCCAATCTCAGGTTGGTACGTTTTTTTCCCTTCCCATCTCACGTACCCATCGAGAGAAAAAAGTTTTGACTACTACCAGCACGTATCGAATCTGTGTACGTTTAACTTTTTTTCTCTTTTGGCTACAGCCATCTCCCGTACCACACGGTGGAGACAAAAAAATGTTTTAGCTACTTTTTTTAGTGTAGTCGTGTCATATATAGATGTTGGTGTTTTAAATAGACGTGGCAAATATGTTACGTAACTACTCATTTGACATGTAATCTCAACCATATATCTTAGATCTAACTGTTAAAATTAATTAAGGGGATGTGGCTTAACGTAGTGACTCGAAAAACTAACTCATTTTGCTTTTAGTATATAATAGATTTTTTCAAACCATGTTGGTGAGCTGAGCAGACTGATTGATGTGCTCTCTCATAACTTAAGTGACTAGACGAAGAGTCTCCTTTGTTACGCTTGCAATATTGATTTTGGTAAATACTTTCACCTGGAACATGAAAGATTTCTAAACTTTTGCTCCGATCAAATATATCTAGAGTAAAAACTGTAGTTCTGTAAAGGATTCCAAAATCATTTAGATTCATTTTTTCTCTATACAGGTATGGTAAGCATGTCAATTTATCTTCAACTTATCTGTACATCCCCTTTAGTTTGTTGAATGACACATTTTTTTTGGTATGCCCCTATCAGGTGTGCTTGGAATGAATTTTACGTTACCTGGTCTACGCTAACGATGGTTGCAATTTTTTCTCTTGCAGATTGCATATCAAAGGGGAAAACAAATTGAAGACTTCGTTCCTCAAGTTACTTCGGTTCAGACTTCAGACCTGTAGCTTTTTTTTACAAATGAACAGAGAGCACTGCCTACCAACCTGTACAGCCCAACTCAATTGAATGAGTGCATATCAGATACGAAAAGTTATATATGTACTGGATAAAATAAAGTTGGGGCATCAGGTTTTGGACAACACACGGCCCCGCACCAATGTTTGTGTACTTATAAGTCACACGTTTGCAGTCCGCCAATATGTTCAATGTTAATGTAGCATATATTTACCATTGTTTTATGTTTAGTTTATTGTCATACGTTGGGTTACTCTGCAATATATTTCAAGATTAATTTCTAATTATTTTCTTTCTATGCAATGTTATATTTTCTAATAATGTATATCCACTGTTATATTTTCTGAATTTCGTGGACTCTGCTAAAACTCTGTCCAACGATTTAGGTTGTAACCGCAAGCGATTCTGTAGTACCAACACTTTGACATGCAATTTTCTACCTTTAGCACTTTACATAAATCTCTTTCGTCTGCAATGAACGAATTTCTATTTACAATACCTTTATGGTGAATTATTTTCATTGGTGTAAAGATGATTATAATTATTTTATCTAATAACAACCTTTTGTGGATGATTGTATTGAAGGAGATATGCCCTAGAGGCAAATAAATAAGTAGTATTTATTGCATTATCTCATAAGTTTATAATAGGTTTGTGTATTATGCTATAACTGTATTAATCGGAATTATTAATACACGTGTGATACATAGACAACCAGGTCCCTAGCAAGCCTCTATATGAGCTAGTCCATTGGGCAACAGTTGATCGAGATTCCCGATCAAGGACAATGACGTCGGTTGACAATGGGGTCATCTTGTTAGTTGAATAAGATGGTGGACATACGCAAAGTATTGCAATAAGATCGTATTACGATGTTTGTCATTTGCAATAGATAAGAGTGTGATAGCTTATTCCTTAGACCGTGAGACCGTACTTATTGTTGCTTCGTAGGAGTGCTTTGAGAGCATCAAACGTTGTGTCTTATATAGCATGACAATAACGGTGTCCATCTTGGGTATTCCGAAAGAGCATCAAGACGTAAGGATCAAGAGCGGGATTTGTTCATTCTTGTAATGGAAAGATACTCTGGGCCCACTCGGTGATATTGCATCTATATAGCTGCGCAGCTTATGACTAGGTCATGGGGATGTAATATCGCAGACGAGTTAATAACCTTTGTCGGTAACGGGATACAGCAAAGGCATCGGTGTGTCTACGATCATATCTCGGACAAGGTAGTATCGCAGAGACAAAGGGAATGAATATCATACTTATGGTTCAACGACGATATTCGTGGAATGCACAGGGGTCGTTATATATTTCCAGGTATCCCTGACGATCATTGGTGAGCGGAGTGTCTCAACCATGTCTGGAGTATTCCCGAACCGTAGCGTAACAAACTTAAGGTCTTAGCGACGCTAGGAGATAGGTTCTGGAATTTTATAGGTTTTTATTGGAGAGAGAAAATTGATCCGGAAAGCGTTCCGGTGGTCCGGAAGGAGTTCCGGGGAGCTATGGAATGGTTCCGGGAATGTCCGAAAGTTGTTCGGGTGGTTCCGAAATAGTTTCGGAGTCGTGGGATATTGAATTATATATAAATATATTAATTATGAATTAATGGGATTTTTATATTAATTTAATATTAATTAAATAAAGAAAAAAAGGGGCTCCCACCTAAATGGGCCCAAAGAGGGCCCATGAGGGGGTGGCGCACCAAGCAAGGGGGCCTTCCCCCCCCTAGTCCGAATTGGACTAGAAGAGGGAGAGGCCCAAGGGGGTTCGGCCGAACCCCCCTCCCCTCTCTTCCTTTAGTCCCACATGGGGGAGCCAAGGGGGTTGGCACACCCCTTCCCCCTTTATATAGCAAGGCATATTAATTGATTTAATTCATAGGAAATTCAATTAATTCCTGATTTCTCTCTCGATCTCGTGGTTCCCAAGTCGGAGCCGCGCCGAGCTGAGGAAAAGGGAATCTCTCCACCTAAGCCATACCGTAGAGCGCCGTTGCTCTGCGGGATTCCAGATAAGATCTACTCCTGCGATTTCAGCTGGATCTGAATGACCGGGAGTCGTCGCTAGGCTCCGTATGTTTGCGAGTGCTCGGAGGCTACTCTATTGAGGAGCTTGGGCGACGTCGTCTCGCCCCCTGCAGCCGCCGCGCCATCCCCCTCTGCTGCCGGCGCGCCAGCCCCGGTGCTGGCGCTCTGCCTTCTTCCGCCCGACGCCCGTCGACGCAGATCATCGTTGACACCCCGGCGTCATCGACTCCGACATCGCGGCAAGTTCTCCGCGACCTCGAGGTCGGCTACGTACGACTTCATCGTCAACGCTTGTGCGGGAGCGTAATCCCCGCTATCGGTCTACATGGAGGTAATGTAACCCGTTCCGCCACCGTTATCGCATGTACTAGATAGATAGATCCTGGCTAGTTAGGGTTTCGCTCGTTAGAAAATTATTGTTTTCTGCACCGTAACCCCTTCAGTGGTATCAGAGCCGATCTATGCGTAGTACTGCTGGTACGGTTAGAACTCATGTTGAATGAGGACGTCTTTCTTATATTTGCTACCCTCTAGCGTGCACTTGCGATGCCTTCGGTATTGAGTTGATGAAGCGGCCCGGACCGACTTTACGCGTACGCTTACGCGAGACTGGTTCCACTACTGACATACGGCTTGCACCGTATCTGTGGCTGGCGGGTGCCTGTTTCTCTCTCTCTAGTCGGCAAAGCATTTTCAATGCAGGGCCCGAAAGGGATGCTTAAACATGCAATTATACGATCGACGTTGTGGTACAAAGTTCGTAGGTAGGGAAGCGATTCTCTTACGAATAAGCCTATTTGCCACGTAAAACTTGCAAAACTAAATAAAGCTAGAGGCGTCTAATTTTGTTTTGCAGAGGCGTTATTTTATGTGACATGGTTACGGTAAGCTTTGATATTACTCGTACTGTCGGAGGCAATGGAGGGCTCTGTAGACTCGGAGCCATGCCGGGGCGCCAGGGGGCCAGGCACATGGCGCCATGAAGGTCCAGGCGCATCGACCATGTCACATCGCACTTCATTGCATCATCATTGTGTGTTGTTGTGTGTGCATCCTATTGATTGCTTATATGCTAGATATACAACGGTAGCATCATAAATAGGATGATCCCTAACAAATACCAAAATTGTGTTCTCCCTCGTTGCGCACCACCAAGAAAGTTCTACGTTATGAGGTAGGCCGTGATGATCGGGTGTCACACATCTCGTCATTCGCATATAGTGGGTGTAAGCCATGTTGCACGCGCAGGTCTTCGAGGTTTGATTGGCGAGCCTAGCATACTCAGAGGTATGGCCTCGGAACACGGGAAGATCGAAAGATCGAGCACGAGTCATAGAGTTATGATCGACATTTTATGTCCACCTTTGAAGCTGTGCTGCCGGCCGTGATGATCGGGGGTGGTGTAGTGGATGGGGGTCGTGTCATCGCCGCTATTATTTTAGGGATAATAATATTGGTGTGGTGTGTTTTTGATAATGAGATTATAGGACTAAAACTCACCTATATATTATAAACTTATCTTACCTTTTTTGCGATCACATCTGTAGACTACGCAACTATACTTCGGTTACTTCCTCAAGAGCCCGGATGCTACATTAGAAGCCGACGGGTCCAACTTCATCAGATGGTACAGGGGTTTTAGAAACATTCTCGAACACAACAACATTCTATATGTTCTCGATGAACCATTAGGAGAAGGACCAGGAGATTCTGCAAGCGAGGAGGAGGAAGATGATTTCCGTAAGCGTCGAGACATATTCATTGAAGTGGAGATCACCATGACCGTATGCCTGGCACCCGAGTTGAAAGAGATGTTTCGACGCAAGGAGCCAAGCGTCATGATGGATGCGATAAAGACACACTTCGGGGATGAATTGAAGCGTGAGCAATTCAGGCAGCTTAGAATGTTCCAGACCATTCACATGGAGGAGCATACCTGTCTGAAGACACATTTGAAGAGATTGTATGACATCTACTTCCAGCTGACGATGGTCTTCGATTACTGGATGGCGGATTCTTGCGCCATTCGGACTGTCCTGATATCTCTACCTCCTAGCTATGAGAAGCATGTACGTAGGTACACTTTGAAAGCCGACGATATGAACTTCTACGTATTCATACGTGAGTTCCAGTCTCTGAAAGTTGATTCCATCGAAGGAGAGATCTTCGATGCTACAGGTATATATTTGATATATGCAGAATTATGAATTCGCCCATGGAATATGATGAAATTTTGATAATTGCTCTGTTTGTGAAACAGGTCCTGATTATCACGTATATGCGGCGCAGTTTGATGTGACGAGGCGCTGAAGCTGGTAGTCAAGGAGTTGATGGCCTTTTGGTGTTCACGTCCTCAAGTTATCATAGTTATCATTAATAGTTTTTGATACGATCTTTTGTAATAGTGAGCGAGTGTGTGTGTCTTGATTGTTGCAAGACAAAGTTATCCATGTAATAAGACAAGTTCAGTTGTTTTATGTTATGGAACAAGTCAGTTGTTTTATCTTATGAATAAAGTTTCCACATCTCAGTTACATTGATGATAAGTATTCATAATTGTAGATATGATAAAATAGCTTGTCCCATGAACAAAGGTTCTATTGCTAGAATAAACACCGTTGAGTTTAGTCATAAAAGCAATGAAAGAAGTAATGGATATTTTTGGTCCATTTAAGTATTTCGAGTGCTGAGTTGATTAAGCTTAAAATCAAGTATTGAAGTTGCAATACTAGCGGAAATTAATTGAGTGTCATTTTTAAATGATTAATTAATGGTGTTTATTGCATGATCCGAATTCTTCCATGATTTTGGTAAATAGGAGTATTTTCCCGATAAATTATGGAGTCTGAAATTAATTTGATAATAGATCAAATGGGGTTTTTCAGAAGAAAGATTAGTGAAAATTGTATTCACGAAATTCGATCAAAGGACAGTATTTTTGAATTATGCTTTCAACACAAGAGGCTTGTGGTGATTTGCTTCACATAATTATAATGTCATATATAGTGATATGTGAGGAATTATAATCATACTCTATTTTAAAAGTGTGGCCTATCAGAATCAGTCTTAGAATCTCCTAATACGTTCGAAACATTATAGTTGATGTCCACTTTAGAAAATAGATATATATTTCTCAACGAGAATTCATAGGATCGACAGTAGTGTCGACATGTATATGATTATGCGATAATTCGGAATATACATGAGTAGTTCTTTGTAGATTGCTCGCATTGGACGAGAGTGTCTTCCAGAATCAATTAGAAACAAAGTTCAGTTTGTTGTCTATGTAATTCCGAGAAAAGATGACTTTTCGAATTGTGGTTTATGGATTGAAATTAGAAGTTTGGAATAAAGTGTCAGACTTATGTTGGAAGATGTTCCAAAGAGTATATGTCTGCTAATGAAAGTTTAGTGATAAAGAGTGAGGGAGACTAGAAATTTTTTTCTGCTTGCAATCCTCTTCATAAAGATCATAATATTTTCATGAAAGAAACTTCTAAATAAAGTGTTGTTATATTTAATATTGCTGTCAGGTCACAACACTATATTAAGTATTTCAGATCTTGTTAACAGATCAAGGTGCACTTTATGAATACAAAGAAAGTTGAGAAAATATCGGAATACGAACAAAGGCTTTTTGAGCCTGGAAATCCAAAGTTGCATTTGAAAGGATTAAGAGAGTAATTATTGCTGCAATTCTTATTAGAGGAATAAGATTGTTTAATCGTCATATAAAGTGTTATATGAGAAATGTGACTATAAGAAAGACGCGGTAGCATGTCTTGTCAAGAAATGTGTCTTGGACAAGATCAAATTTGTTGACTACATTTTGTAGACATGCTTGAAGTCTGAGGGATTTGTATTAATGTAATACTGGAGTTTGTATTGAATTCGAATTGATAATAGATCAATGCTTTTGGTTAGACCAAAATGTCGATTTAAGTGGGAGTCAAAGTTAGTTTACTCAGATGGAATATGTATGGAGGAACTCAAATATGTGGATAACACGTTTTTGAGTGGGAGCGTGTGTTGTCAAATATGTGGAGACATAATTTGAGTGGGAGTCGAATTCATCTTGTGTAGTTAACACATTGTGAAACTGTACCAATAGAATAGGATGAAGTTGTGAAACTATTTAAAAGTCAGTATCTATTTTGAAATAGAACGGGAATTTTAAATAGTTAGTCGAGTTATGTTGGATTATTTCTGAGGAGTCAGAATAGAATCAAAAGGATGGTCCGTTGGAATCCAATTGATCATTAAGAGTAATGATGCATGAAAGTAATGGTTGTATGACATGTGGGTCTATTATGTAATATTAGACATCATACAGAAACCATATTATCTGCTCGATGGAATATAACCGATGTTCTTGGAATAAAGAAAGCTATGAAAGTAAATTTGGAATTTACTGGAAGTAGAAGTGCGTTAGTTAAGGGATTGACATTAGAATGTCAAGTTTTCTACATTGATGTGAAAGTATGTAGATATCGCAAGTTTGTAATTGTTACAAGGGGCTCTGCATGGCTGAGTGTGTTTTTCAGGGCAGTTATCTGGTTAGTATAATCAGAGTAAGCGCTGGGAAGCAGAAGTCTCACTTAGTTACGGTATTTGCATATATGTTGTTAGACAACATGGTGATATCAAACAAGTTGATACCAGTGAATCGCAAAAGCATGTACAATCATGGATTGTGCAGTAACACTTTTCCACGAGCAAGCATTATCAAATGATTCTTATTTGATAAGGGATTCTGATGAAGTAAAATGCAGCTAGTTTATTTGTACTCTAGTGCAAGTGGGAGACTGAAGGAGATATGCCCTAGAGGCAAATAAATAAGTAGTATTTATTGCATTATCTCATAAGTTTATAATAGGTTTGTGTATTATGCTATAACTGTATTAATCGGAATTATTAATACACGTGTGATACATAGACAACCAGGTCCCTAGCAAGCCTCTATATGAGCTAGTCCATTGGGCAACAGTTGATCGAGATTCCCGATCAAGGACAATGACGTCGGTTGACAATGGGGTCATCTTGTTAGTTGAATAAGGTGGTGGACATACGCAAAGTATTGCAATAAGATCGTATTACGATGTTTGTCATTTGCAATAGATAAGAGTGTGATAGCTTATTCCTTAGACCGTGAGACCGTACTTATTGTTGCTTCGTAGGAGTGCTTTGAGAGCATCAAACGTTGTGTCTTATATAGCATGACAATAACGGTGTCCATCTTGGGTATTCCGAAAGAGCATCAAGACGTAAGGATCAAGAGCGGGATTTGTTCATTCTTGTAATGGAAAGATACTCTGGGCCCACTCGGTGATATTGCATCTATATAGCTGCGCAGCTTATGACTAGGTCATGGGGATGTAATATCGCAGACGAGTTAATAACCTTTGTCGGTAACGGGATACAGCAAAGGCATCGGTGTGCCTACGATCATATCTCGGACAAGGTAGTATCGCAGAGACAAAGGGAATGAATATCATACTTATGGTTCAACGACGATATTCGTGGAATGCACAGGGGTCGTTATATATTTCCAGGTATCCCTGACGATCATTGGTGAGCGGAGTGTCTCAACCATGTCTGGAGTATTCCCGAACCGTAGCGTAACAAACTTAAGGTCTTAGCGACGCTAGGAGATAGGTTCTGGAATTTTATAGGTTTTTATTGGAGAGAGAAAATTGATCCGGAAAGAGTTCCGGGGAGCTATGGAATGGTTCCGGGAATGTCCGAAAGTTGTTCGGGTGGTTCCGAAATAGTTTCGGAGTCGTGGGATATTGAATTATATATAAATATATTAATTATGAATTAATGGGATTTTTATATTAATTTAATATTAATTAAATAAAGAAAAAAAGGGGCTCCCACCTAAATGGGCCCAAAGAGGGCCCATGAGGGGGTGGCGCACCAAGCAAGGGGGCCTTCCCCCCTAGTCCGAATTGGACTAGAAGAGGGAGAGGCCCAAGGGGGTTCGGCCGAACCCCCCTCCCCTCTCTTCCTTTAGTCCCACATGGGGGAGCCAAGGGGGTTGGCACACCCCTTCCCCCTTTATATAGCAAGGCATATTAATTGATTTAATTCATAGGAAATTCAATTAATTCCTGATTTCTCTCTCGATCTCGTGGTTCCCAAGTCGGAGCCGCGCCGAGCTGAGGAAAAGGGAATCTCTCCACCTAAGCCATACCGTAGAGCGCCGTTGCTCTGCGGGATTCCAGATAAGATCTACTCCTGCGATTTCAGCTGGATCTGAATGACCGGGAGTCGTTGCTAGGCTCCGTATGTTTGCGAGTGCTCGGAGGCTACTCTATTGAGGAGCTTGGGCGACGTCGTCTCGCCCCCTGCAGCCGCCGCGCCATCCCCCTCTGCTGCCGGCGCGCCAGCCCCGGTGCTGGCGCTCTGCCTTCTTCCGCCCGACGCCCGTCGACGCAGATCATCGTTGACACCCCGGCGTCATCGACTCCGACATCGCGGCAAGTTCTCCGCGACCTCGAGGTCGGCTACGTACGACTTCATCGTCAACGCTTGTGCGGGAGCGTAATCCCCGCTATCGGTCTACATGGAGGTAATGTAACCCGTTCCGCCACCGTTATCGCATGTACTAGATAGATAGATCCTGGCTAGTTAGGGTTTCGCTCGTTAGAAAATTATTGTTTTCTGCACCGTAACCCCTTCAGTGGTATCAGAGCCGATCTATGCGTAGTACTGCTGGTACGGTTAGAACTCATGTTGAATGAGGACGTCTTTCTTATATTTGCTACCCTCTAGCGTGCACTTGCGATGCCTTCGGTATTGAGTTGATGAAGCGGCCCGGACCGACTTTACGCGTACGCTTACGCGAGACTGGTTCCACTACTGACATACGGCTTGCACCGTATCTGTGGCTGGCGGGTGCCTGTTTCTCTCTCTCTAGTCGGCAAAGCATTTTCAATGCAGGGCCCGAAAGGGATGCTTAAACATGCAATTATACGATCGACGTTGTGGTACAAAGTTCGTAGGTAGGGAAGCGATTCTCTTACGAATAAGCCTATTTGCCACGTAAAACTTGCAAAACTAAATAAAGCTAGAGGCGTCTAATTTTGTTTTGCAGAGGCGTTATTTTATGTGACATGGTTACGGTAAGCTTTGATATTACTCGTACTGTCGGAGGCAATGGAGGGCTCTGTAGACTCGGAGCCATGCCGGGGCGCCAGGGGGCCAGGCACATGGCACCATGAAGGTCCAGGCGCATCGACCATGTCACATCGCACTTCATTGCATCATCATTGTGTGTTGTTGTGTGTGCATCCTATTGATTGCTTATATGCTAGATATACAACGGTAGCATCATAAATAGGATGATCCCTAACAAATACCAAAATTGTGTTCTCCCTCGTTGCGCACCACCAAGAAAGTTCTACGTTATGAGGTAGGCCGTGATGATCGGGTGTCACACATCTCGTCATTCGCATATAGTGGGTGTAAGCCATGTTGCACGCGCAGGTCTTCGAGGTTTGATTGGCGAGCCTAGCATACTCAGAGGTATGGCCTCGGAACACGGGAAGATCGAAAGATCGAGCACGAGTCATAGAGTTATGATCGACATTTTATGTCCACCTTTGAAGCTGTGCTGCCGGCCGTGATGATCGGGGGTGGTGTAGTGGATGGGGGTCGTGTCATCGCCGCTATTATTTTAGGGATAATAATATTGGTGTGGTGTGTTTTTGATAATGAGATTATAGGACTAAAACTCACCTATATATTATAAGCTTATCTTACCTTTTTTGCGATCACATCTGTAGACTACGCAACTATACTTCGGTTACTTCCTCAAGAGCCCGGATGCTACATTAGAAGCCGACGGGTCCAACTTCATCAGATGGTACAGGGGTTTTAGAAACATTCTCGAACACAACAACATTCTATATGTTCTCGATGAACCATTAGGAGAAGGACCAGGAGATTCTGCAAGCGAGGAGGAGGAAGATGATTTCCGTAAGCGTCGAGACATATTCATTGAAGTGGAGATCACCATGACCGTATGCCTGGCACCCGAGTTGAAAGAGATGTTTCGACGCAAGGAGCCAAGCGTCATGATGGATGCGATAAAGACACACTTCGGGGATGAATTGAAGCGTGAGCAATTCAGGCAGCTTAGAATGTTCCAGACCATTCACATGGAGGAGCATACCTGTCTGAAGACACATTTGAAGAGATTGTATGACATCTACTTCCAGCTGACGATGGTCTTCGATTACTGGATGGCGGATTCTTGCGCCATTCGGACTGTCCTGATATCTCTACCTCCTAGCTATGAGAAGCATGTACGTAAGTACACTTTGAAAGCCGACGATATGAACTTCTACGTATTCATACGTGAGTTCCAGTCTCTGAAAGTTGATTCCATCGAAGGAGAGATCTTCGATGCTACAGGTATATATTTGATATATGCAGAATTATGAATTCGCCCATGGAATATGATGAAATTTTGATAATTGCTCTGTTTGTGAAACAGGTCCTGATTATCACGTATATGCGGCGCAGTTTGATGTGACGAGGCGCTGAAGCTGGTAGTCAAGGAGTTGATGGCCTTTTGGTGTTCACGTCCTCAAGTTATCATAGTTATCATTAATAGTTTTTGATACGATCTTTTGTAATAGTGAGCGAGTGTGTGTGTCTTGATTGTTGCAAGACAAAGTTATTCATGTAATAAGACAAGTTCAGTTGTTTTATGTTATGGAACAAGTCAGTTGTTTTATCTTATGAATAAAGTTTCCACATCTCAGTTACATTGATGATAAGTATTCATAATTGTAGATATGATAAAATAGCTTGTCCCATGAACAAAGGTTCTATTGCTAGAATAAACACCGTTGAGTTTAGTCATAAAAGCAATGAAAGAAGTAATGGATATTTTTGGTCCATTTAAGTATTTCGAGTGCTGAGTTGATTAAGCTTAAAATCAAGTATTGAAGTTGCAATACTAGCGGAAATTAATTGAGTGTCATTTTTAAATGATTAATTAATGGTGTTTATTGCATGATCCGAATTCTTCCATGATTTTGGTAAATAGGAGTATTTTCCCGATAAATTATGGAGTCTGAAATTAATTTGATAATAGATCAAATGGGGTTTTTCAGAAGAAAGATTAGTGAAAATTGTATTCACGAAATTCGATCAAAGGACAGTATTTTTGAATTATGCTTTCAACACAAGAGGCTTGTGGTGATTTGCTTCACATAATTATAATGTCATATATAGTGATATGTGAGGAATTATAATCATACTCTATTTTAAAAGTGTGGCCTATCAGAATCAGTCTTAGAATCTCCTAATACGTTCGAAACATTATAGTTGATGTCCACTTTAGAAAATAGATATATATTTCTCAACGAGAATTCATAGGATCGACAGTAGTGTCGACATGTATATGATTATGCGATAATTCGGAATATACATGAGTAGTTCTTTGTAGATTGCTCGCATTGGACGAGAGTGTCTTCCAGAATCAATTAGAAACAAAGTTCAGTTTGTTGTCTATGTAATTCCGAGAAAAGATGACTTTTCGAATTGTGGTTTATGGATTGAAATTAGAAGTTTGGAATAAAGTGTCAGACTTATGTTGGAAGATGTTCCAAAGAGTATATGTCTGCTAATGAAAGTTTAGTGATTAAGAGTGAGGGAGACTAGAAAATTGTTTTCTGCTTGCAATCCTCTTCATAAAGATCATAATATTTTCATGAAAGAAACTTCTAAATAAAGTGTTGTTATATTTAATATTGCTGTCAGGTCACAACACTGTATTAAGTATTTCAGATCTTGTTAACAGATCAAGGTGCACTTTATGAATACAAAGAAAGTTGAGAAAATATCAGAATACGAACAAAGGCTTTTTGAGCCTGGAAATCCAAAGTTGCATTTGAAAGGATTAAGAGAGTAATTATTGCTGCAATTCTTATTAGAGGAATAAGATTGTTTAATCGTCATATAAAGTGTTATATGAGAAATGTGACTATAAGAAAGACGCGGTAGCATGTCTTGTCAAGAAATGTGTCTTGGACAAGATCAAATTTGTTGACTACATTTTGTAGACATGCTTGAAGTCTGAGGGATTTGTATTAATGTAATACTGGAGTTTGTATTGAATTCGAATTGATAATAGATCAATGATTTTGGTTAGACCAAAATGTCGATTTAAGTGGGAGTCAAAGTTAGTTTACTCAGATGGAATATGTATGGAGGAACTCAAATATATGGATAACACGTTTTTGAGTGGGAGCGTGTGTTGTCAAATATGTGGAGACATAATTTGAGTGGGAGTCGAATTCATCTTGTGTAGTTAACGCATTGTGAAACTGTACCAATAGAATAGGATGAAGTTGTGAAACTATTTAAAAGTCAGTATCTATTTTGAAATAGAACGGGAATTTTAAATAGTTAGTCGAGTTATGTTGGATTATTTCTGAGGAGTCAGAATAGAATCAAAAGGATGGTCCGTTGGAATCCAATTGATCATTAAGAGTAATGATGCATGAAAGTAATGGTTGTATGACATGTGGGTCTATTATGTAATATTAGACATCATACAGAAACCATATTATCTGCTCGATGGAATATAACCGATGTTCTTGGAATAAAGAAAGTTATGAAAGTAAATTTGGAATTTACTGGAAGTAGAAGTGCGTTAGTTAAGGGATTGACATTAGAATGTCAAGTTTTCTACATTGATGTGAAAGTATGTAGATATCGCAAGTTTGTAATTGTTACAAGGGGCTCTGCATGGCTGAGTGTGTTTTTCAGGGCAGTTATCTGGTTAGTATAATCAGAGTAAGCGCTGGGAAGCAGAAGTCTCACTTAGTTACGGTATTTGCATATATGTTGTTAGACAACATGGTGATATCAAACAAGTTGATACCAGTGAATCGCAAAAGCATGTACAATCATGGATTGTGCAGTAACACTTTTCCACGAGCAAGCATTATCAAATGATTCTTATTTGATAAGGGATTCTGATGAAGTAAAATGCAGCTAGTTTATTTGTACTCTAGTGCAAGTGGGAGACTGAAGGAGATATGCCCTAGAGGCAAATAAATAAGTAGTATTTATTGCATTATCTCATAAGTTTATAATAGGTTTGTGTATTATGCTATAACTGTATTAATCGGAATTATTAATACACGTGTGATACATAGACAACCAGGTCCCTAGCAAGCCTCTATATGAGCTAGTCCATTGGGCAACAGTTGATCGAGATTCCCGATCAAGGACAATGACGTCGGTTGACAATGGGGTCATCTTGTTAGTTGAATAAGGTGGTGGACATACGCAAAGTATTGCAATAAGATCGTATTACGATGTTTGTCATTTGCAATAGATAAGAGTGTGATAGCTTATTCCTTAGACCGTGAGACCGTACTTATTGTTGCTTCGTAGGAGTGCTTTGAGAGCATCAAACGTTGTGTCTTATATAGCATGACAATAACGGTGTCCATCTTGGGTATTCCGAAAGAGCATCAAGACGTAAGGATCAAGAGCGGGATTTGTTCATTCTTGTAATGGAAAGATACTCTGGGCCCACTCGGTGATATTGCATCTATATAGCTGCGCAGCTTATGACTAGGTCATGGGGATGTAATATCGCAGACGAGTTAATAACCTTTGTCGGTAACGGGATACAGCAAAGGCATCGGTGTGTCTACGATCATATCTCGGACAAGGTAGTATCGCAGAGACAAAGGGAATGAATATCATACTTATGGTTCAACGACGATATTCGTGGAATGCACAGGGGTCGTTATATATTTCCAGGTATCCCTGACGATCATTGGTGAGCGGAGTGTCTCAACCATGTCTGGAGTATTCCCGAACCGTAGCGTAACAAACTTAAGGTCTTAGCGACGCTAGGAGATAGGTTCTGGAATTTTATAGGTTTTTATTGGAGAGAGAAAATTGATCCGGAAAGAGTTCCGGTGGTCCGGAAGGAGTTCCGGGGAGCTATGGAATGGTTCCGGGAATGTCCGAAAGTTGTTCGGGTGGTTCCGAAATAGTTTCGGAGTCGTGGGATATTGAATTATATATAAATATATTAATTATGAATTAATGGGATTTTTATATTAATTTAATATTAATTAAATAAAGAAAAAAAAGGGGCTCCCACCTAAATGGGCCCAAAGAGGGCCCATGAGGGGGTGGCGCACCAAGCAAGGGGGCCTTCCCCCCCTAGTCCGAATTGGACTAGAAGAGGGAGAGGCCCAAGGGGGTTCGGCCGAACCCCCCTCCCCTCTCTTTCTTTAGTCCCACATGGGGGAGCCAAGGGGGTTGGCACACCCCTTCCCCCTTTATATAGCAAGGCATATTAATTGATTTAATTCATAGGAAATTCAATTAATTCCTGATTTCTCTCTCGATCTCGTGGTTCCTAAGTCGGAGCCGCGCCGAGCTGAGGAAAAGGGAATCTCTCCACCTAAGCCATACCGTAGAGCGCCGTTGCTCTGCGGGATTCCAGATAAGATCTACTCCTGCGATTTCAGCTGGATCTGAATGACCGGGAGTCGTCGCTAGGCTCCGTATGTTTGCGAGTGCTCGGAGGCTACTCTATTGAGGAGCTTGGGCGACGTCGTCTCGCCCCCTGCAGCCGCCGTGCCATCCCCCTCTGCTGCCGGCGCGCCAGCCCCGGTGCTGGCGCTCTGCCTTCTTCCGCCCGACGCCCGTCGACGCAGATCATCGTCGACACCCCGACGTCATCGACTCCGACATCGCGGCAAGTTCTCCGCGACCTCGAGGTCGGCTACGTACGACTTCATCGTCAACGCTTGTGCGGGAGCGTAATCTCCGCTATCGGTCTACATGGAGGTAATGTAACCCGTTCCGCCACCGTTATCGCATGTACTAGATAGATAGATCCTGCCTAGTTAGGGTTTCGCTCGTTAGAAAATTATTATTTTCTGCACCGTAACCCCTTCATGTATGTGCTGCATCTCTTCGCGTTGTTTACACCTGTAATTTTGGCTTTCGTATACACACCATACATTTTCCATGCAATCATGCATAGATCAATCTCATTTGGGTTTATCTTCTGGTGATGAGGTTGTGGTTAATTAGCAAGAGTGTTTAGATTATTTCCAATTGTTTTGTCTAATGTATTTCATTTTTCCTTCAATGATTTCCGCCGCAACGTGACATCTAGTTGTTTATTCTTTTGGTGGCACATTGCATTATTCAGATGCAAAAGAAGAACCCCTCCATCGCTCCATAAGGCAGGCAACAACTGCAGGTGTGTTCGTGCTCTACTCTGCAACAACTGCAGGTGAGTACATGGCTATCACTTAGTAGTCAGTTTTCTAGGAACATTCATTCTACAGTTTCACAAATCCTTTTCCATGATCCTGGTGATCCGATAAAGACTTCTGTCCAGTTTGGTATACTCTCTCTATCAATCTATTTCATAGTTTTTCTTTAGTCAACACAAGCACACTCCAATCTGAAGGTCAACTTGAATCAGTGAACAAAGGGTAGAACACAGACACGATACAGGTTTATTTCTTCCTAGGTCTTATCGTCCAATTTTTCTATTATTGCCATACAAAGCAACTCAGTATGCGGCTGAAAAATGTATCAACTAGGTATGCCAATTATTCTCTCTATAGTCATGTAAAGTAATCTATATTTATTTATTTATTAAATTTCTGATTTTAGGTGTGCAGCAAGTTATATTCAACTTAGTTTCCATGTGGCCACTGGCATAATATAATGTGTTTTTCCTGTAGTTTTTATTTCCTGCTGAACCATAGATGTGTTATCTCCACTACTATAAAACAAGCAAACATGAACTTTCCTAAGTGCACCCCGCAACTGTACACAGCGCAACCACAAGAAAATCTAACCACACGATTAGGCTCAGTTAGTTAAATCGGGCGGTCAACATCTCTCTAGCCCCACCAAGTAGTACGTCTAGCAAATACATGAGGCAGACGAAAATCGGACGAAGCCTACCATCCTCACACACACATAAGGAAATATGCACAATTAACTGCAATCAGCTAATCAATACAGCAAAATAATAAATGCCTAAATTAGAGGGAAATGAGCTTCATCTGGCCCATCGTCCTAGCTCCTTGGATGTCTAGACGTGCCCTTCCGTGAAACGTCGCCGCACAACCTGCCATGCGCCATCGCCGACCCGGGCTGCCGAAGACGTCTACGTCGACAAGGTCCTTGTTCTCTTCGCCGCCAACGCCTAGGCAGTACTGCGCCATCGCTGCATTGAGAGCCGAAGACAGCGCTGACGACCTCCTCGGAAACTCAGGTACCTGCACCTAAAGAATTCGCTAAAGTAGATCGGTTTGTATAATCAAGAACATCCATTGGTTAATTCGACATGGAGAAATCTAATCTTAACCAATTCTACTGGTTATAGAAGAAACCATGTTGTTGCCCACCTGTGGACACAGACATTGAAAGGTGAACCAATTGTAAACCCTGCAGCAGTCAACCAATTGTGAACATCCATTGGTTATTCTTCAAATCGCAATGCATGGGAACGTGAATTAATCGTAATCAGGGCATTTCTGGGAACATGCTATCCCGGCAGAATACCATTGTCATCTCTACAACAATCAAGGAACATGTTAGGGGCACACAGACCAATTGTATCTGCCAACTGTACCACTATAGCATGGAAAAGGTGAACCAATTGTGTGATCTAAAAAGGGATCACACCAAAGAAAATGGCAGAGTTTTCTAAATTATGAATATCATCAGGACGTGAAATTAGCTGACGCAGGGTTTAGCAACCTTTTTTTCACTTAAACATATCACAGTGCATTTGTTAGTGAAATTATTAATACCCATCAGGAAGTGAAATTGTATCTTATGCCCTGACGCATCATTCCGCATGTATTTTTTCACCTGAGCATACCACATTGCATTTCAAAGAGAATTTATTAATACCTGTCGGCACATTGGAGACTGGGGTATGAAGAGCCCACTCTCACAGGCCCCGCACGCGGGCTGATCAGACGAAACGACTAAGGACCAAGCCATCGCTTGGAGAGACCCCCGAGAGGCGAATCCCCTTTAGGGTCTGAAGAGAAGGCAAGGGCCTGAAGAGGACATGCGCTTCAAGAGACCCTCCCGAGGCGCAACGCGCCTGGAGGGAAGTCAACAGAAACCCCTCCACATGCATGTGGGGAACTTCGCGGCCAAGAAAGTACGACAGGACCCGCAGGGTGACGCAGCCGCCCCCTTGCCGTTTTGGTGATAGAGGAGTCAATAAAGTTGCGCCGGCTGGGCCAGGACAGCTGGTGCCTTCCCCTCTGATGATAAAGCAGCTGAACGGCACAACACTCCAAGAAGATCGTCATCGTGGGCTCCACTCCGGAGACTGCGGACCCTGCGAGCTATTTCTGCGCGGTCTGCATCTTGTCGGCCACCGCGCCCAACTTTATCGACGATGGACCACGTCCAGGAACGAGCCCGCAGCGGTGGACTCCAACTCCTTCACGCCGCTGCCGTGTGGGAGCCCACCTTGGACGCCAAGCGGAAGGAAGACGCATGCGGCGCCTATAAAAGGAGCAAGACCTCCACCGTAGAGATGGTGGGAAAATTTGCTAGGAGAACACTTGTAAACCCTAGCTCGGCTGAGTAGAATAGCCTTCGGCTGGAGGAGGAAGAAGGCCAGAGCTTCCCACCCCAGGCACGAACTGCCTCAAGAGAGCCCTCGGCAAGCTCAACTGTACTGTGACCTCCACAGTGCAATACAGACAAGCAGGAGTAGCGGTCTTACCTCCTCCTGAGGGCCATGAACCTGGGTACGGGCTGGTGTCTTTCTCTGTCGTGTGTGTTCCTCTCCAGGCCCGACGAGCACCGTCGTCGTGCCTCTCGAGGGTCTTGACCTCCGCGTTCAATCCCCTCCACGAACTACTCTTCAAGAAGTGACCACCCCTGTTCCGTGGGAGTCATAACCTGACATTTGGCGCGCCAGGTAGAGGATTGAGGCGCGTCAACGACCTTCGAGCCGCCTCCGCGCCATGGTGAACACCCGCGCTACCCGCGCCGCCCGCGCTAAAAGACGCGTGCCTGAAGGAGCGCGCGCCACGGTCACACGCGCACGACGGGGGCGACCCCGCCGTGAAGAGCGCGCCAACTCGGGCCCTCATGTGGAAGAGCCCGAGCACAACTCCGAGCACCAGGAGGACGCACAGTCATCACACCCGACGCGGCGTCCGAGTGGCTCCGGTCCTGGCAGGACGGACCCCGCACCGCACACCGCACTGCTCATGGCGCAGGAACTTCTCCGCTATCAGCCTACCGCTGAGGCCCACAAGCAGTGGCTGGAGCGCCTCAACCACCTCGTCGGAATCGTCACGACGCGCCCCGCTCCGTAGCAGTCCATCGTGCACCCCTCCCTCGCAGGCACGGCCACGCCAGACGCGCCTCCGCCCCCACCAGGACCTGCACCGGCTACGACGCAGAGGGCTGCCTCGCACGCGTCCTCGCCGCACGATTGCTTGATCGTGCAGCGCACCGCGCCCGACGCTCGCGTGGGGATGGAGCTCCAGCGCAACCGCCAGAACAGGCTCGTGGAAGAAATCGGCCAGGCGGGCCAGCAGAACCGCAACCCGCAGCAGCACGGATTCGCCACGTACGCCACCAGCTGCATGGCGTTCACCCACTCCCTGCGCCGCGTGGTTTGGCCCCCGAAGTTCAGGCCGGCTCTCCCCAAGGGCTACGACGGCTCCAGCAACCCCATTGAGTTCCTGCAGCTTTACCACCTCCATCCAAGCGGCATGCGGAGAGTACAAGGTCATGGCCAACTGGTTATCCCACGTGCTTCGCGACTCTGCGCTGTCGTGGCTCCTGAACCTCCCCGAGGACTCTGTGAACTCTTGGGAGGAGCTCTGCAAACAGTTCGTCTCCAACTTCAAGGGGACGTACGAGCGCGCTCTCACCCACAACGACCTGCGCGCTGTGGTGCAGAAGAAGGATGAGACCGTCCGCAAGTACATCCAGCGCTTCAGCCAAGTGCGCAACAAGATCCCAAACATCCCTGACACCCAAGTCATTGCCGCCTTTCGCGAGGGCGTCACCAACAACAGGATGCTCGAGAAGCTCGGTATCCACAACAAGCTCACCTCTGTGGTGAAGCTGTTCGACCTGGCGGACAAATGCGCCAAGGCTGAAGAGGGACTCCTCTTCGTTAAGATGTACTCGAGAGGGGACGAGCACGCTGAGGGGTCCAAGAGTCAGAAGAAGAAGGAGGAGCCCAAGCGCAAGGCCACCGCGGTCCTCGCGGCAGAGCCTGACGCGAAGGGCACCCGCAGGGACTCTCCCGAGCCTGGAGAGAGGAAAGACGACCACCGCCCATTCTGCATCTACCACAACAGGCGCGGTCACTCTACCGAGACCTGCTTCGACCTCAAGAGGCTGAGCAAGGAGCGCGAACAAGCAGAGGGCAGCGACAGCCGTGGTCGTGGCCGTGGCTACCGTAGAAGTGGGCGCAAGAGCGGCTACCAGAAACCATCTAGCAATCAGGCCAACGCTGCAGAGAAAAACGGAAACCTCCCTGACGAGGAAGATGTAGGATATCAAGCTCCAAGAGGCGCCATTGCCTGCATCGGCAAGGTGCAGGCGCCAAAGTCGAACAATCAGTTCAAGCAGTTTGCTCGTGAACTCAATGCCGCCTTCCCCAGCCTCGAGACCTGTAGGCCCCTCAAGTGGTCGCAGTACACCATCGCCTTCGACGCTCAGGACCACCCCAAGTCCACCAAGACTATTGGAACCCTCCCACTGGTCTGCAGCCCCACCATCGACAACATCGCCGTCTGCAAGACACTCATTGATGGTGGAGCAAGCCTGAACGTCATCTCCATTGAGGCGTTCGAAGCGCTTCAAGTGCCCTACGAGCGGCTCATGCCCTCTAGGCCTTTCACGGGAGTCACCAACGGCTCGATCAAGCCTCTGGGGCAGGTCAGGCTCGCCGTCACCTTCGGAAGCGAGGAAAACTACCGCACCAAGCACATTGACTTTGATGTTGCGCACATCGGCCTGCCATACAACGCCATCCTCGGCTACCCCGCGCTCGCAAAATTCATGGCCGTCACGCATCATGCCTACAACATGGTCAAGATCCCCGGCAGCGCTGGCACAATCACCATCCGTGGACATGTCCTGGATGCCACGCGCGCTGTCGAGACAGCCTACAAGGCAGCCGCCATGGAGTTCCCTGCAGACGAGGACATGGAGCCTCTCGAGAGACCCAAGAAGAAGAAGCGGATGTTCTCCCAGGAGCCAGCCTCTACAAAGAAAGTCTCTCTAAGCTCAAGTAGCTTGGGGGCTGAGGGCTCGGGGGCTAGCGTCACCATTGGCACTGCGCTGCCTCCCAAATAGGAAAGCGCGCTCGTCGCCTTCCTCCGGGCAAATTCTGATATGTTCGCGTGGACACCGTCAGATATGTCCGGTGTACCGAGGGAGGTGATCGAGCACCACTTAGCCATGTGTCCAAACGCGCACCCCGTCAATCAAAAACCAAGAAAACAAGCCCCCGAGAAGCAAGCATTCATCGTCAAAGAGGTCGAGAAGCTGAAAGCGGCAAAGGTCATCCGCGAAGTCGCACACCCCACTTGGCTCTCCAACGGAGTGGTCGTCCCAAAACCCGCCGGAGGAGGCCGCCTCTACATCGACTACACTGATGTGAACAAAGCCTGCCCCAAGGACACTTATCTCATGCCAAGAATCGACCAGATTGTGGACTCCACGGCAGGCTGCGACCTCCTCTGCTTCCTCGATGCCTTCTCTGGTTATCATCAGATAAAAATGGCTAAGGAAGATGAGGAGAAGACGGCTTTCCTCACCCCCTGCGGTGTGTATTGCTATGTCTGCATGCCCTTCGGCCTAAAAAACGCCGGAGCCACTTTCCAGAGGCTAATGAGGATAGCGTTTGGTGAGCAGATGGGCAGAAATGCCGAGGCTTATGTCGATGACATTGTCGTAAAATCTCGAGAGGGAAATATTCTCCTCAGGGACCTTGAAGAGACTTTCGCCAGCTTGCGCAAGGTGAACATAAAGCTCAACCCCACCAAGTGCGTCTTCGGAGTGCCTTCAGGCAAATTGCTTGGTTTCCTCGTGTCCCACCGGGGCATAGAGGAAAACCCTGACAAAATCAAGGCCATAGAGGAAATGCAACCTCCACGCCGGCTCAAGGACATGCAACGACTAGCAGGCTGCATGGCCAGCTTGGGTAGATTCATCTCCAAGTTCGGCGAAAGAGCCCTGCCGTTCTTCAATATCATGAAAAGAACCGGCACTTTCAAGTGGACCCCTGAAGCGGAAAAAGCATTTGAGGACTTGAAGAGATACCTAGCCAGCCCACCAGTCATGGTCGCCCCAAGGACAGGCGAGCACTTGAAGCTGTATCTATCAACCACTCCATAGACCGCCAGTGTCGCCCTTGTGGTAAAAAGGGAAGAGCCAGTACTCCACAAGAAGAGTGCAACCACTCCAAAGCCAAAACCCCCTGACAAAGAGCTCGACAATGGAACAGGCCTCGCAAACCCACCGCCAGGCCCAAAGCCACAAGCGGGGCCTGTCCCAAGTCAACCGATACAGGATAACCCCCTCGAGGGCCCTGGAGAGCCTCCACAGGCCAACCCCCTTGATGGTCTAGCAGAGCCCCTTCAGGCAGAGGGCACCAAGACTAAACTGACAACCCTTGTCGAGCATCCAGTCTACTTCGTCAGCACAGTACTGCGCAATGCTCGCGAGCGGTACACAATGCAGCAGAAGCTCCTCGTTGCGCTCCTCATCGCCTCAAGAAAGCTGCGACACTACTTCCAGGGGCACCCCATCACGGTGGTCACCTCTTTTCCCCTGTAGCAGATCCTGTGCAACCCCAACGCCACAGATCGTGTCGCAGGATGGAATATAGAGCTACAACCATTCAATTTGCGCTTCGATACCACAAGGGTAATCAAAGGAAGAGCGCTGGCAGACTTCGTCGCCGAATGGACTGATCCAACCCCGAAAGAGCCTTTGGGAGAAGAACAAGAGCCCTTTGGAGACAAAATGCCCAGCCACTGGGCCATGAAGTTCGACGAAGCTTTCGCTTGTTGCCACGGTGGGGTTGGCGTGGTTTTGATCTCACCAAAAAGCGACAAGCTATATTACGCGGTCCAGCTGTGCTTCGAAATTGACAAGATCTCCAACAATATTGCTGAGTACGAAGGCCTGCTTGCTGGCCTACGCGCCGTGATCGCTCTAGGCATCAAGCACCTGCTCATCAAGGGCGAGTCCCAGCTGCTCGTCAACTTCTCCAACAAAAGCTATAAGCCAAAGGACGACCACATGGCCGCATACCTCGAAGAAGTCCGTAGGCTTGAGAAGCACTTTAGGGGATGGAGCTCATGCACATCCCAAGAAAGGAGAACCAAGAGGATGATGACATCGCCAAACACGCATCAAAAAGGCAAGCTCAACTGCCAGGCGTCTTTGAAGAAAGACTCGTCAAGGCATTCATAAAACAGCCTCAAGAGGCCATGCCCGCAAGCACAGACGAAGCGCTCCCGCCACCACCTGCAAGCGGGGCTCCAGATTGTGGGCCCCCTACAGGGGAGCGTCTGTTGCTCACAGCGGTGCATCAAGAAGCAGGATGGATTGACGAGATCAAAGGCTACCTCGACAAAGGGACCCTTCCCGAGGAAGATGTTGAAGCGGAGCGAATCGCCCGCCAGGCAAAATCTTACCACATCCTCGAAGGAAATCTCTACCGCAAGCGCCCAAACGGCATTGCGCTCAAGTGCGTTCCTCCTGAAGAAGGCAAAATGCTAATCAAGGACATCCACAGCGGGGAATGCGGCCACCATTCCTGCGCCCGCACACTCGCATGCAAAGTCTTCAGGAGCAACTTCTACTGGCCCCAAGCACTTCAGGATGCAGTTGACATAGTTCAAGCATGTGAAGCTTGCCAATTCCACGCCAAGCAAATCCACCAACCTGCGCTGGGGCTACAAACCATTCCGCTCTCCTAGCCGTTCGTGGTCTAGGGGCTGGACATCCTGGGACATTTCCCAACAGCGCAAGGGGGATATCGCTACCTCTTCGTGGCCATCGACAAGTTCACTAAGTTGCCCGAAGTGGAGGCGACACGCACAATTACAGCAGGCGTGCCGGTAAAATTCATCAGAGGCCTGGTCTGCCACTTCGGAGTGCCTAACCGCATCATCACCGACAATGGCTCGCAATTCACCAGTGGCATCTTCAGAGCTTACTGCGAAAGGATGGGCATCAAGCTATGCTTCGCTTCAGTCGCTCATCCGCAGAGCAACGAACAGGCTGAGCGAGCAAACGCAGAAGTCCTCAAGGGCCTAAAGACTAGGACCTTCGATATCCTCAAAGGGCACGGCAAGGGCTAGATCAGCGAGCTCCCTTATGTGCTCTGGTCCATCCGCACAACGCCACCCAAGCCTACGGGGGAATCACCGTTCGCCCTCGTCTATGGAGCCGAAGCAGTCCTCCTCGCAGAGATAAAGCATGGATCCCCACGGGTCCTTGCTTTTAATGAGGACCAGCAAGAGGACCTCCACAATGACGACCTGCTACTCCTCGAGGGACTACGACGCCGCGCCGCCCTCCGGGTGGCCAAATACCAGCAGGACCTGCGACGCTACCACAGCCGCAATGTGCGCTCGCATACCCTGGAGGCAGGTGATCTCGTCCTCAGGCGAATCCTCTCCAGGGAAGGCCTCCACAAGCTGTCACCAATGTGGGAAGGTCCCTACAGGGTCACCCACATTGCCAGGCCTGGCGCGGCTCGCCTCAAGACTCAAGATGTCATCCCCGTCAAAAACCCGTGGAACATCATGCACCTGCGCAAGTTCGACCCGTGATCATTGTCACGTCAAGGCATCTAGTGGAACAGGCAGCTTACGGCTCAACCTCCAAGAATTTTTTGTCTCTAGAGGTTAAAAGCTCACGGCTTAAACCTCCCAAATTTTTTTGTCTCCAGAAGGAACAAAACGCAAACGTGATCATCGTCACGCCCGTGCTCATTGTCACGTCAAGACATCTGGCGGAAAAGGCAGCTTACGGCTCAACCTCCAAACATTTTTGTCTCCAGAGGTTAAAAGCTCACAGCTTAAACCTCCCAAACTTTTTTGTCTCCAGAAGGAACAAAAACGCAAACGTGATCATCGTCACGCCCGTGATCATTGTCACGTCAAGACATCTGGCGGAAGAGGCAGCTTACGGCTCAACCTCCAAGCATTTTTGTCTCCAGAGGTTAAAAGCTCACGGCTTAAACCTCCAAGCTCCAAAGGCTTCTCTCGAGGGTCAACCCTTTGAGCTCTCCATGTAACGAGCCTCCTCAGGCCGTTGAGAGTCTCTGCCACTAATGGGTGGTCCCCATGCCTCGACATGGTCAAAACATTAACTTGGCAACTCCAAGCATAATGAGACAATTTCGTTCCCAAGTGAACTTAGCGCTGGCGCCGCTATGTAATATTTGGTGGTGAGTTTTACTTACGCATTACTTCATTTCAAATGTGCGCTTATATCTCTCCACATGCGTACCTCACGAGCGGGGGCTGAGTATGGTGCCAGTGCCTCAAACGACACACCAGCAGCACTGCAAAATCCAAGGATCCAAGCTCTGGCTGGAGGGCAAGATCCCACAAACACGCCATCTCTACAGAGGACCTTGGTACTTACTCTACTCGCGAGGAACGCCTGAGCGGACCTATAAGCGCGCACGAGTCCCCTGTACCGTGCACCAGCGTTTGGGTTCGCCTCTATAACATCTACAGGGAAGAAATGCTCCCGCAAGCCAGAGGAGGCGTCCGGGAACGATCCCTCAAGAGGACCTCCTTGCCAGGCAAAAAGTGAAAGTGCATTCTATGCACTCCCATATTTTGGTGACTAATGACAACACAAAAGGTATTCTAATGTTTGTGATGAAGCATGCAGGTTCTTTTACAGGTCGTTTGATAAAGAGGAACACTTATTTTGCCTGAGTTTCATTTCTACTTTGGTCTTTCATCAGGATTTCAGTCAGGAGATTTCCGGGGTTCGGAGATCTCCGGTCCCCAGACCGGAGATCTCCGAGCTAATCAAGTTTTTCACTAAGTCTTAAATCAGATGCGTACTAACTCCAACTCAAGCTGAGCCGGAAATGCTCCCGGAGATTTCCGGCGCTCGGAGATTTCCGAGCCCCAGTCCGGAGATCTCCGAGTGACAGAAGAATTTCGACCAAGTCCAGAACTCAAAATGCGTACTGACTCCAACGCAATTTTAGCCGGAAATGCTCTCGGAGATTTCCGGCGCTCGGAGATTTCCGAGCCCCAGTCCGGAGATCTCCGAGTGGCAGAGAATTTTCTACTAAGTCAAGGAGCCCAACCAGTACTGATCCAGAGTCAAGCTCAGCCGGAAATCCTTCCGGAAATTTCCGGAGTCCGGAGATCTCCGGTCCTCAACCCGGAGATTTCCGGGCTGGCGGCTGTACAACGGGCAGATTTTGGAGAGGGATATAAATACCCCTCCACCTACCTCCAGCATTTCAAGCTTCCAGGTTTTCTCTCTCCTCCATTGGTGATGAAGCTCGTTTCTTCCGGATCTCCCAATCTAGCCACTCAAACCTTTTGAAACTTGGGGATCTGAGAGAGAAGCCACCGATCTACAACTCCACCGAAGCGTTTTGTTTCCCCCCCTCTATTTCTTGAGGGGCAACGGATCTAGGGTTCCTTTGTGGATAGCTAGGTTCTACTTTGGGTGTTCTTGTTCCTTTGTGGATTCCTTTGTGGATTTGACCTGTTGTGGTCTTTGTGGGAGCCCCCAATTCAGTTGTGGGTGTGTGTCTCACCTGTTTGTACGGGATCTTCTCCGCCCTTAAAGGAGTCCTTAGTGGAAGAGTGGATTCGCACCTTTGTGGTCGAATTCACAGGAGAATAGGGTGAGGCCTTTGTGGCGTTGAGCAAACCTTTGTGGTAGCTCACACCCCTCCAACGAGACGTACACCTTTGTGGTGGAACTCGGGATAAAATCGGTGTCTTCGAGTTCCTACGGTTGTCTTGTTCCACTCTCCTTTACTGCATTCCTATACTTGTTGTTTTCCCCGCTTTATTTCACTCGTTCACCTAGTTGCACATTTAGATAATTTATCTTCCGATAGCCTAAAACTGAAAAAGACATAAAAATTGGTCACCACCTATTCACCCCCCCCCCCTCTAGGTAGTCAACTTCCGTTCAATTGGTATCAGAGCCCGGTTTTCTCTTAAAAGCTTCACCGCTTGAGACCAACCTTGGACAATGCAAGTTGACTCAAACGAGGGTTCCGAAACGGACGCCGCGACTTTGGCGGCAATGCAAGAGAAAGGTGCCACTATGGCCGATATCAACTCTTTGGAAACAAAGTTGACATCGTCCATACAAACCGAGTTCAAGAAGTTTCATGATATGCATGAGTCTCTCAAGACATCTAAGGAAACCTCTCTTGCATTGCCCTCAAAGCCTCCGGTGCTTCCGGGCATTACTCATGAAGTGGACCCCGAATTGATAAAGGGAAAGCAATTGCCTTTGGATGGGAAGGGTGATGCTAGTAGTTCCTCAAACCATCAAAACACTCCATCATCCAATGATGAAGTGCCCAAGGGCTACAACGCCACTCCTCCCCCATCCCATTACCATACCCCCGATCACATTATTCCTCACCCGCAAGTGTCTCATAGGGGTGATCCCCCGTTGCTTAAAGATTATACTTTTTCTCAATGGCAATATGTGATGAAGTCTCATGTGTGCAGCTCTTCAATCGAGTTGTGGCGCATCATTCAAGTTGGATACAAGCCGCATGATCCGACCAACTTAACAAGAAGATAAGTGGTGGAGGCTCAACTTGATGCCACCGCTCTCTACATGATCCAAAAGGCGGTCGGGAACAAGGACATGTCTCTCATCCAACATCTCACCACCGCCAAGGAGACATAGGATGCTCTATCCGAGTTGTTCGTTGGAAATGATAGCATGAGAAGGAACCGCTATGACTCTTTGAGCAATGAAGCCGAGGGCTTCTTCAAGCTTGATGGTGAAGACCATGAGATGATGTATCGAAGATTGGTGACCATAGCCACAAGCTTTCGAGAAGTGGGTGCCTCTCATATTGATGATGCTTGGATCAAGAGGAAGTATGTTAGGTCTATGATGGCATGTGAGCCTACCGACGTCAAGAGTCTTCAAGGAAGACACAACTACCATCTCATGACGTCCAATGAGGTTATGCAAGAGATGGCCGCATACAAGGTGGCCACTAAGAATGCTCAAGATGCAAGGGCAAGGGATCTTGGAATGCAAAGAGGCACAACCAACCTTGCTTTGAAGGATACCGTTGAGGAAGACAACGATGATGATGATCTTGGAAGCTTTGCCGCCATGTCCGAGGAAGCACTCAAGATTGCTTACAATGATCATCTCGCTCTTGCGGCTCGCACCTTTTGGAACAATCCCTCAAGAGGCAAGATGCGTTTTGACAAGAATGCACCTCAAGCCGATAGGGTCTCACCCTCCAAGTCAAGGACATTTTACAATTGTCAAGACAAGTTCCATTTCGTTGCCGAGTGCCCCTATGAGAAAAGAGAAGAGCATGGTGGACGTCTAGTGCTCAAGGACAAAACCAAGATGCTTCCCAAGAAGGCCTATGGAAAGAAGAGGCCTTTTAACAAGAAGCCTCGCATCGTGTTGTTGACTCAAGAGGAGTATCCCACCGATGATGAAGAATCGGAGGAAGAAACGCCAAATGAAGTGGCGGCTCTTGCCACCACATCGACAACTACCGTCTCTCCATCAACGACAAGAACTCCTTCAACTACGACAAGCTCTTCATCGTCTCTATTCACATCGCCAAATGAGAACTCCATCACCAAGAGCTCAAGGTGTCTTATGGCAAAGGCATCGGAGGTACCTTCATCCTCTTCCTCTCTCATGAATGAAATGAATGAGCTTGATGATGCCTCTAGCCTCCAAATCAAGCAAGAGCTTGTGGCTTTTGACTCCTTTATCACTAACTTGCAAGGTGATAGCAAGAAACATGTTGGTGCCCTCATGGCTCGAATTGGTGAGCTAGAGCATCTAAATGAAGAGAAGGGTAAGATAGAAAGAGAAGACGCTATTTCTCTATCTTATTTGAAATCCTCTCTTGAGGAGGTTGAAGAGTCTCATGCTCGTCTTGAGGAGCAACTTGAAACTATTGAGGAAACTCATAACTCCTCACATGCTAAACTCATTAAGGATCGTGATATGTACTTTGCTAAATTCAAGGTGGCTCAACAAGATAAAGCCGAATTTGCGGTTGGGCATGTTAGACTCATTGAGTACATGGAGAAGCTCGTCATAGCTCACAAGGCTTTGGAGAGTGAACATGCTCTTCTAAAAGAGTCGTATGCCCAACTCCAAACTCGGCTAACTAACCTTGATTCTCTTAGCATCTCTACCTCTAAGTGTTTATGTGATAATGCTAATCTTGTGAAGGAGAACGCTAGGTTGAAGAGTGAGATGACTAAGGACTCCACATCCAAGATCATCCTTCTCAAGGGTAAGCAAGTTGTTGAGACTCCCATCGTGGAGCCTCACACTCGACAAGGAAAGGAAGGTCTTGGATATGTGCCTCCCATGAAGATGAATGCCAAGAAGGGTATTCCCAAGAGCGTCAACCCCATCCAAGCCAAGAAGGCCGACTCCATTCAATCCAAGGAAGGTCTTGCGAGTAGTAATGCCACAAGGGGCAAGCCTACTCGTAAAGATCACGCCGGGGACAACAACCCTAACTATGCGTTATATGTCGATTATTATGGGAATGTTTGTGCTCGTTACATTGGACCCTACTATGGCTTTATTTCATATGCTATTTGGGTTCCTAAGTCTCTTGTCGCTAACCATAAAGCACCCATTGAAGCAATGGGTTGCTAAATGCAAGAATTGATCTCTTGTAAGACCTTGCTCCCGGTGGTTCAAAATGGATAATTGATAATAGATGTACAAGTCATATGACCGGGAGCAAAGAACTCGTCACGGAGTTGAAACCTAATGAAGATCAAGTAACCGTGACATTTGGTGACTTATCAAGGTCTAAGGTAACCGGGCTTGGCAAAGTGGTAGTTGCCCCCGACATTACTCTAGTCAATGTTATGCTTGTTGAATCTCTTGACTATAATTTGTTATCGGTTCGTGCCTTAACAAAGATGGGGATCTCTCCTTTCTTTGATAAGGACATTGTGGTTCTCTTGTGGAGCAAGTCGCTAAGAGTGGCTTTCGTGGGATATGTGGAGCATGAGCTCTATGTGGTGGACTTCTCCGGAGCCACCACCTCTCAAGCCATGTGTCTTTTCGGAAAAGCCGACGTGGGTTGGCTTTGGCATCGCCGACTAGCCCACGTAAACATGCGTACTTTGCAAAGTCTCCACAAGGGTGGCCACATCCTTGGACTAAAAGATCATGTTTTCTTTTCAAGGGATCGAATTTGTAGAGCTTGTGTGGAAGGCAAGATGCATGATATTCCTCATCCAAGCAAGACCATCATATCTTCATCCCGGATTTTGGAGCTCCTTCATGTTGATCTATTTGGACCAATTCCGGAGATAAGTCTTGGTGGCAAGAAATATTGCCTCGTGATTGTTGATGAATATTCAAGGTATACTTGGGTCTATTTCTTCAAGACCAAGGATGAAACTCAACAAGTCTTCATCGACTTCTCAAAGGAAGTTCAACGCCAACATGACCTTCCTATATTGGTTGTTCGAAGTGACAATGGGTCGGAATTCAAGAACTACACTCTTAACGACTTTCTTAGTGAAGAAGGCATTCGTCATCAATATTCCGCTGCTTACACTCCTCAACAAAATGGCGTTGCCGAAAGGAAGAACCGGACTCTCATCGATATGGCGAGATCTATGTTGGCGAAGTTCAAGTCTCCCATCAACTTTTGGGCGGAGGCTATTTCCACCGCATGTCACTCATCAAATCGCCTCTACTTCCGCAAGGGCTTGAAGAAGACTCCATATGAGATCCTTACCGGCAATAAACCCAACATTGGCTACTTCCGAGTGTTTGGATGTAAGTGCTATTATCTCGTCAAGGGTGTCCGGTTGGGTAAGTTCCACTCTAAATCTATTGAGGGGATATTTGTTGGATATGGTAGCGAGTCCCACACTTATAGAGTCTTTGATAAATCCTCCCGGATTATCATAGAGTCTTGTAGTGTGGAATTCGATGAAAATGATAGCTCCCAAGTGGAGCAAGTTGGTGTTTGTGATATAGGTGATGAACAACCTTTTGATGCCATTAAGAAGATGGGGGTGGGCTTTCTTCGCCCCATTGAAGTCCATCAAGAAGTTGTTCAAGAAGACTCAAGTTCTCCCATCAAGGAGACCTCACCATCACATTGACCACAAGGTGGCTCACCCATAGCAAATGATGAATCCCCTCAAGAACAATCTCAAGATCATCCTCAACAAGAGAATGCTATTTCCTCTCAAGATGAAGTTCATGATGATCATCAACAAGATCTTCATCAACAAAAAGATCATGCCTCCTCCACCAAGATTATCGAAGACAACTCCACTTCTCCAAGTTCTACTCAAGGGTTCTCCACCACACGAAGAGACTTCTCATGATGATCAAGGCCCTCAAGAAGGTCAAGACGAGGATCCAAAGGATCAAGATGGTCAAGAGATTGTCCCCACAACAAGGGCGGCAATTGAAACTCGTCGTCAAGCTCGCTTTGCTAAGTCATTGGAACTTAGGGCATTATCTCTCGACAAGGTCATTGGTGATATTCGAGCAAGGGTCTCCACACGAAGTCAATTAGCTCAATTTAGTGAGCATCAAGCACATATTTCCATGGTCGAGCCCAAGAAAGTTTTCGATGCTCTTGAAGATCCCGATTGGCTAGGGGCTATGCATGAAGAACTTAACAACTTCGAGCGCAACAAAGTGTGGCGCCTAGTTGAGAAGCCTAAAGATTGCCGCAACGTTATTGGCACTAAGTGGATCTTCAAGAGCAAGCAAGATGAACATGGTATCGTTGTGAGGAACAAGGCGCGGTTGGTGGCTCAAGGCTTTTCTCAAGTCGAAGGCATCGATTTTGGAGAAACTTTTGCACCGGTCGCAAGACTCGAATCGATACGTATTCTCATCGCTTATGCCTCTCACCATGGTTTCAAATTGCAACAAATGGATGTAAAATCTGCTTTTGTTAATGGTCCCTTGCAAGAACTTGTGTATGTTAAACAACCCCCGGGTTTTGAAAACCCCAACCATCCTCACCACGTCTATGTCTTGGACAAAGCTCTCTATGGCCTTAAACAAGCCCCCTGTGCATGGTACGAGCACTTGAGAGAGTTCTTGGTAGACCGTGGATTTGAGGTTGGGGTAATCGATCCCACTCTTCTTACTAAAAAGGTTAATGGTGAACTCTTCATTTATCAATTATATGTCGATGGCATTATCTTCGGTTCTACTAACCGTGTGTTCAATGATGAGTTTTCCAAGTTAATGACCGACAAGTTCGAGATGTCCATGATGGGTGAACTCAAGTTCTTTCTTGGCTTTGAGATAAAGCAATCAAGGGAGAAGACTTTCATATGTCAAGCCAAGTATATTCAAGATATGATCAAGAAATTCAAATTTCTTGGACTTAACGGTGTGACTACTCCTATGCAAACCAAGTGCCACCTCCAACTCAACCCCGACGGTAAAGAGATAGATCAAAAGGAGTATCGTTCTATTGTTGGGTCTCTTCTTTATTTATGTGCTTCTAGGCCCGATATCGTTTTAAGCGTTGGAGTGTGCGCCCGTTATCAAGCCGCGCCTAAGGAAAGTCATTTGATGGCCGTGAAGAGAATCTTCAGATATTTGGTTCATACCCCTTGCTTTGGGTTGTGGTATCCCAAAGATGGCACCATGTCTCTTTGTGGATACACCGACTCCGATTGGGCGGGCGATATTGATGATAGGAAGTCCACATCCGGGACGTGTCAATTTCTTGGAAGATCTTTGGTGAGTTGGTCCTCGAAGAAACAAAATTGCATCTCTTTATCCACGGCGGAGGCCGAGTACGTCGCCGCCGCAAGCGGGTGTACTCAACTTCTTTGGATGCGGCAAACTTTAAAGGATTACGGTGTCCTCTTGGACAAAGTGCCGCTTTTATGTGATAATGAGAGTGCCATCAAAATTGCATACAATCCGGTGCAACATTCAAGGACCAAGCACATTGAGATTCGTCATCACTTTATCCGCGATCACGTGGCACGAGGAGATATTGATCTATCATATGTTGGTACAAGGGATCAATTGGCGGACATCTTCACAAAGCCCCTTGATGAAGCCCGTTTTTGCTACTTGAGGAATGAGCTCAATATCATAGATTCTCGGGCCTTGGCTTGAACTCCGTACACACACTCCAACGTTTAAGGCTTTATAAGACCTAGAGGTACGCATGGACTTAGGGGGAGTGTTTTCCTAATACATTGGACTCTTCCTCCCCCTATTATGCATATAGTGACATATCATTGCTAAAACTTCAAATTAAATCTAATTTGTGAGCTTCAATGTTGAGATGTAGTTATGGACCCAAGATATATCTTCGCGGTACCATGCTACAACTCATACACGGTGGCCTCGGCCACCAACACTATTTTTTGGATTCTATTTGGTTTTATTCTTTATTCTCACTTGCATTGTCTTTGGCTCTTTTGGGAAAACACACTCTAGGTTGGTCTTCTTGTGAGTTTTATGGTTCTTGCAACTTGAGTGTGTCTTCTTATTCAGTTTGAGTGTCTATCCTAAGCCTTTCACTATCTCTAAACATGCTTTTCCCCACTCATGTCCCCTTTTGTTTTTCTTGTTCCTGGAGTTTTTGGGTTTGAACGAAAATCTCCGAGCCTTACTCGGAAATCTCCGGTTCACCAGAGAATTTCGAGACTAAGTCCATTCAAAAATCAGCACTGACCTGTGATGATTATTGACCAGAAATAGTCCCGGAAATTTCCGATGTCCGGACATTTCCGGGCTGAGACTCGGAAATCTCTGGCCCCTGCGATTTTTCGGCACTAAGTACTTTTCATTTTCGGCACTGACCTCAGGCGAAGCTGAATCGGAAATAGAGCCGGAAATCTCCGGGGTCCGGAAATCTCCGGTCCGATGTCCGGAAATCTCCGAGTGTGCGAAAGTTTTCTAGGGCTAAGTCCAGATCCAGAAATAGCCCCGGAAATCTCCGGCACCCGGAGATCTCCGAGCCTCAGTCCGGAAATTTCCGGTCCAAATTTATCTGCCTATATAAGGGCACGGGTGGACCAGCCGGTTCGGCCAGTTCTTCCACCCCGTGCCCTAATCCTCTCTCTCCTCCGAAAATCTCCAAATCTTCCATTCCTTGCTGCGGGTGGATCGTTCGAGGGTTTCTCGCGTGCTTCGAGGATCTGCTTCTCCTCGTCGAGGGCTTCTTTTCCATCCGCACGCTTTTCACGATGTCTTCCGGTAACTGCTCGTATTTCAAATCTAGGACGAAACTTGTTTTCGTTTAACCTAGCCGATTTAGGAGGTTGTTGATTGTTTCCTTTGATAAAATTGCTCCCCTAGGCATGTTCTACCTTCCACGTGCACAAATCTGTTTTTCATTCATAGATTTTGTTCAAATCTGTCAAAATTTCGTGCAGACCGGAAATCTCCGAGTCAGACTCGGAAATCTCCAAACCCCGGAGATCTCCGAGTCAGACCCGGAAATCTCCGGCCTGCTCAGAATCAAAACAGCTAAGTCCAGAAACTGTGTTTGCAAAAACTTCTCTAGTACGTTCCATTTTCATTCTCGGACATGAGTGCTTACCCCATATGCTTTCTATCCTCTCTATGCTGTGTGTTTGCAGGTTCCACCCCTAAAGGTCGTTTCAAGCAAATTTCTACACGTGGAAGAGGCAAACCCGTTCATTCTCGCCCTCCCAGTGGGTCCTCAAGTGAAGATAGCACACATGCTGAGTCTGCAGCCCTGCTCAGGAGACCCGTTGGGGCTAACAAGAAAAAGAGGCCCGAACTCCGTCTTGAAGACTTCAACAAAGGCAGTTTTCGCAAGTGGCGAAGTGAGCTCTCCTACAATGTTGAGTCTGATGATCCCAAGTACTATTGCACTGAGATGGCATGGCTCTACAGGGAAGTATATCATAAATTCTCAATTGACAAGCCCATTTGCCCCATGAAGTGGATTGACTTTGACAAATTAATGAAGAAGGCTGATTACTTTGGTGGTGCTGTCAAGGTTTGTGGACTTCTGGGTTTGGAGCACTTGATGAGGACTGAGTGCAACTACAGCGTCCCTCTTATCCATCAGTTCTTTGCCACTGTGGTGTTTGACTCCTTAGAGGATATTGGGATGACCTGGATGTCTGGCAGGCAGCGCTTGACTTCCTCCTTCCGAGAGTTTGCTCGGATTCTTGGCTGTCCCTTCAGTGGTTTGTCTGTTCCAGCTGGCGCCCGCATGCATGTTTATGGCATGTCTTACAACAAACATGTCATGTCTGATCTTTACCAGCCTGGAGGAAGGATTGGCTCTCAGAATGGTCTCCTCCCCACTTATGATATTCTGCTTCGCATGTTCCGTTGGACTATTGCTCCCATTGCAGGCAATGCGGACAATATTGCTGGGGCTCTAGTCAACTTGATGGCCAAGGCTCATGCAGCCTATCTTGGTGAGTATGAGGTTGAGCAGGAGGCCTACAAAGTGGATGTCATGGATTTCATTTTCCAGGAGATGTCTCTAGCAGTTTTCGAGAGGAAAGTTCCTCCGTATGCTCCCTATGTGATGCTTCTCATCAAGAGGCTCTACAAGCTTTCAGAGCAAGACGGAGATGATTTCGATGCAGCTTTTGGTACTCAGCCCCACAAGGCAGCCCTGCTTATCCAGTGCTCACCTTGTTCAACAACAGGCCACCATGCAAGATATCAACGAGGATGAGATCTTTGGTGGACCATCTCGGGTTCCCTCCAACCCCAACAGCAAGAAAGCTGCCAAGAAGAGTCGCCCATGGGTAGTTCGAGCTATTGAGAAAATCATGAACATGAACTGTTGCATTCACAGTGAGAACTACTCCATCTACTCTCAGAACCACCGCATTATGAAGCGCCAAGAAGAGATGATGGCACATATGAAGATGCCTGCTCCGAAGCACCCTCTGAAGCCAGTGATTTCTTTCAAGGATTGGAATGCAGATGGTCTCACTTTTGAGTGGAATGATGCAGTGCCAGAGGACAGCGATCTGGAATATGATGATGATGCTGAGGAGGAGGAGGATGATGATGCCGAGGAGGGTTCCGACTGAGTCATGGTCCGTTAGTGGAAACTACTCCCTTTTTGGTATCTTGATGCCAAAGGGGGAGAAGTATCTCTAGGACTCTCGGGATTTGCATGGGATGGGAGCACTTCTTTATTTTTCGTTTTGTTTTTCAAGTGCTCCCTATTTTCGTGACTGTTTATTTTCGTCATGTGTGTGAGACATGAGTACTGTTAAATTCTCTCTATTGTAATAACTCTTTTATCTAAGTTTGTTGCTTCTATTGTGTAATTGTGTGTTTTGTAAAATCTAGGGGGAGTGTTGATCCTAAGGAATGTGCACTTTGTATTCCAAAAACATTCTAAAATAGTGCACTCACTTAGGGGGAGCTCCGTCTATATTTTGCAAATCCGTTCACCTTTCGTGTTGTCATCATTCGCCAAAAAGGGGGAGATCGAAAGTGCATTCTATGCACTCCCATATTTTGGTGACTAATGACAACACAAAAGGTATTCTAATGTTTGTGATGAAGCATGCAGGTTCTTTTACAGGTCGTTTGATAAAGAGGAACACTTATTTTGCCTGAGTTTCATTTCTACTTGGCTTGGTCGTCTCCGAGCTAATCAAGTTTTTCACTAAGTCTTAAATCAGATGCGTACTGACTCCAACTCAAGCTGAGCCGGAAATGCTCCCGGAGATTTCCGGCGCTCGGAGATTTCCGAGCCCCAGTCCGGAGATCTCCGAGTGACAGAAGAATTTCGACCAAGTCCAGAACTCAAAATGCGTACTGACTCCAACACAATTTTAGCCGGAAATGCTCTCGGAGATTTCTGGCGCTCGGAGATTTCCGAGCCCCAGTCCGGAGATCTCCGAGTGGCAGAGAATTTTCTACTAAGTCAAGGAGCCCAACCAGTACTGATCCAGAGTCAAGCTCAGCCGGAAATCCTTCCGGAAATTTCCGGAGTCCGGAGATCTCCGGTCCTCAACCCGGAGATTTCCGGGCTGGCGGCTGTACAACGGGCAGATTTTGGAGAGGGGTATAAATATCCCTCCACCTACCTCCAGCATTTCAAGCTTCCAGATTTTCTCTCTCCTCCATTGGTGCTGAAGCTCGTTTCTTCCGGATCTCCCAATCTAGCCACTCAAACCTTTTGAAACTTAGGGATCTGAGGGAGAAGCCACCGATCTACAACTCCACTGAAGCATTTTGTTTTCCCCCCTCTATTTCTTGAGGGGCAACGGATGTAGGGTTCCTTTGTGGATAGCTAGGTTCTACTTTGAGTGTTCTTGTTCCTTTGTGGATTCCTTTGTGGATTTGACCTGTTGTGGTCTTTGTGGGAGCCCCCAATTCAGTTGTGGGTGTGTGCCTCACGTGTTTGTACGGGATCTTCTCCGCCCTTAAAGGAGTCCTTAGTGGAAGAGTGGATTCGCACCTTTGTGGTCGAATTCACAGGAGAATAGGGTGAGGCCTTTGTGGCGTTGAGCAAACCTTTGTGGTAGCTCACACCCCTCCAACGAGACATACACCTTTGTGGTGGAACTCGGGATAAAATCGGTGTCTTCGAGTTCCTACGGTTGTCTTGTTCCACTCTCTTTTACTGCATTCCTATACTTGTTGTTTTCCCCCGCTTTGTTTCACTCATTCACCTAGTTGCACATTTAGATAATTTATCTTCCGATAGCCTAAAACTGAAAAAGACATAAAAATTGGTCACCACCTATTCACCCCCCCCCCCTCTAGGTGGTCAACTTCCGTTCAAAAAGCCTCTACAAGGCAAAAACCTTGAGAAACTAAGTCTCGCACCCACGCCTTAAGAGCCTTTTCCCCACTAGCACACGTTTGCCCCTCAGGCGACTTTGCTTTCCCTTACGCTTCATGTGCTACTCGTACGTCTACGGGGGGCACTTGAGCATCGCGACTCAGGGCTCTTACCTCTCCTAGGCCTAAACTCCCCCCAGCCCTGCAGAGTCATTGCTCTAGCATACCGAAGTGGTGGAGTCATGGCACGGAGAGATGGGTCCTATCGATGCAGAGAACAAATAGACATGAAGATGAGTCCAAAGAGACCTCTCGAGGGGCAAGCAAGCTAGAAGCAAATTGCAAACAAGAGTATATTACATGCCAAAAGATCACAAATGTCTAAACATAAAATTGTGTCAGATACAAGCGCACGCATGCGCAATGGCAAGCAGCTCAGACGGAGTTGTCATCATCATGGACCTCCTCCACTGCGCCCTCCTCGGTCTCGGCAGAGGCGTTCTCCTCCTCGATGTCTTCAGGAGTGGCCTCCGCACGCTTGAAGCGGTTGCAGAAAGCGTCAACTTGCTCGCGAAGGGAGTTGGAGACCCGCCGCGCGTCCTTGCCTTGGAGAGCCTCCGTCACGGTGGAGAGGTCGAAGCCTGGCGTGAGGATCCTGAGGTTGGTGAAGATGCGGTCGACGACCACCCCCAGGAGTTGCCGGCTCTCGTCCTCTATCACCTCGCAGAGGTCAGCGACACGGCCCTCGAGCGCCGTGAAGAGCTGGTCGAAGTAGACCAGGTACATGGCAGCATCGCCACGGCCCCGAACATCGGCGTGCGGCGCGTCCGCGCCAAGCAGGGCGGCAAGCCCATTACCCCGGGCGACCATCACTTCGAACATGCGCTCCTGGTGCCTCGTGAGCACACGAGCCGCCACGGCAGAGTCAGCCGCCTCCGTCGCCCGCTCCATCGCGGGAGCCACCTGCTCCTCCACGTCCTTGGCCAGGGTGTTGAGGTCATGGACGGCCTCACTGCGGGCCTCCTCCGCCCGGCGTCGACCATCCTTGACGCGCTTGAGGCGGGCCTTGTTGGGGATATATCAACTAGGGGTATCTCCAACATGGATCAATCCGGCTAGTCCAGGGTGGCCCAAGGGTGGTAAGGCTGAAGCCTACCGGGCGGCCCAGATAGCTGACGTGCAAGGAAGTAGGCGGACGGTCCAAGGAAGGCGAAAGGCCAAAGCCCATCAAGCCACCAAGCCCAAGACGGAAGGCAGTAACTAAGCCGGCTAGGTCTAGGACTCTGATTACTTGCCGGACAAGTACTTGCCTTGTATCCTGGGGTCTGGCCGCCTATATAAGCCGGCCACCAGGAAGCCTTTAGGGCACGCTCAACAAGCTCATACACATTGTAACCTGTTCACGGCTATTGCCTGATAGTGAATTATAGAAGCACGTAGGATCTCGCCACCGCTGCGGGATCTGAAGCTGGGTAAACTCGCCGTGTTCAATTCCGTCCTCGACGACACCAACCTTCTTCCCCACAATCCATACATAGGCTAGAGGACCCCCGTCTCCTATCAATTATGCCGATACTACGACAGTTGGCGCCCACCGTGGGGCTGCAGGTTCCTGGCGTCACGTTCCAGGTGGGAACACTTGGCGGCGTGGGCAAGCAGATCGCCATCGGTCGCGTCACAAGGTATGGCGGCCACAGCTACGTCAACTCGGATGAGTCCTGGCTCTCGGCGGACGACTACCTTATCGGTTGCGCAATCGTACCGATCGGAGGGATCGACGTCTTCATCGGGTACACGCCAGAGGCGTACGGCCTACCGCATTTCTACAACCCCACCCACCAACCCTTCGACCAAGCAGTCGACCGACAAGATGGATCTGAATCTGCCTTCTCCCAGGAGTCGGCCGAATCTGATTTCCACTTCGTCGGAGTTGTCGGACTGGGATCCGACTCCCAGCCGGAAAACAACGATCCTGAATCAATCCTTCCTGCTCTCCAGGAGGATGCGATGTCAGATGCCGGATCCAGATCTACCGTTCAAGTCAACGTAGACTCTGGACTCCGATGATGACGCTAGTCTCTTCGAAGAAAAGATCAAAAGTCGCTTTTCCAGTGATAATCCGGCTCCCTCAGAAGGAACAGCGGATACTGATATGCCTGACAAGCTGGCTATGATGGTTGTCGTCGGTCATGAGTCAACCCCAGTTGCTTCTGAAATGCAAAACAAGCCGGTGGAAGACGCCGGCGACACCACTGCCGGTCAACTCATTAAAGGTTCCGACAAGGTGTGCGCAAAGAAGAAAACTGGCCTTGAGAAAGGCGGCAGCAGCAAACCACGGATTTGCTCTCCGTCATCAAGGAAGTAGAAGAGATTATGCACACTCCGGTGAACAAGGACACCCCACTCGACGAAGTGGAAGAGCTTAGGATTAACATGTTTAAGCATTCTGACTTCCTACGCAGAAGGGAGGAGCATGTTGAAAGCCTTGCAAAGAAGATCGAGAAAGAACAGGAGAAGATGTCGGCTAAAACAAGCCGGCAGCTCTTCGAGGAAAAAAGGTCATCAAAAAACCGCCATGACAAGGAGCCGCCAACACGTGCAACGATAGCGGCTCAAGATCTCGGGCTCGACTGGCGCACGGCACCGCAACGCGTAGATAGAAGGGGAGATGTTGTCTTCTGCACCCCCATCCTTAATGCAGCCGGCGCGCTAGATGCCCTAGACGACAAAACTTGCACGGCGGAGGAAAATCTGGCCAATGCAAGACACTTCTTGAGCAAGGCCCTCGAACAACAAGCTCGCGGTGATTCCTACGGCCAGATGGCGGATGCCCGCGGGGGGGAACTAGAGTCCAAGTCAGGAAAGTGCAAAGCCGCACCTGGTGCCGACGCCGAAGGCCCGTCTGGCTCCAGTAGCCATGGCGACAAAAGGAAAGCAACGCCACCTCCAAAGAAGACGCCACCGCCAAAACCAAGGCGGGACGAAAATTCAAGAACAGGAAGCAGAGGTGACCTGCCACCTCCAGCCCAGCCAAGACGCGGCGATGGCGGCAGCCGAGACAATGGACAGACGCCTAGAAAAGAAGCCGGTAACGACACTCCCAGGAGAGGTCGAAGCCGGTCTCCGCAGCGTAGCACCGGCAACAAAAGGAGGGAGGCGGCAGAAGGGCCCAGGCGCAGCGTAAGCCGGGCAGCGCAGGACGAGCCAAACGCAAACAGAAGCGTACAACAGCTCGGTCCAAAAGACGCACGACATCGCCTACAAGACATAGCAAGAGGAAAGGAGCCGCTATACTCTGGACCAAAGTGCTTTGGCGACACCATCCGCAGAGAGCCGTTCCCTAAGGACATGACATCAGTGTCTAAAAATTGTTCTAGGTACAACGGCCTCGTTAAGCCGGATTCATGGCTAGCCGACTACGCCATGGCCATAGAAATTGCCGGCGGAAGCAATCATATTGCCGTCCGCTACCTACCTCTCATGTTGGAAGGCACGGCAAGGGCTTGGATCGACAACCTTCCAGAAAAGTCTATCCACAGCTGGTACGACATGGAAAAGGTTTTCTCCCAGCACTTCCAAGGAACATACAAGCGTCCAAATACCTACACGGATTTGCAGCGCTGTATCCAAAAACCGGATGAAACCATGACAGACTTTGTCAGCCGTTGGATATCCGAAAAGGCCAACTGTCATGGTGTTTCGGACGCGCAGGCTATCCATGCCTTCTACACGGGCCTGCAGAAGAAGTCCTTGCTCCGTCATCGGCTCGTCCGCGAGCAAATCACGGACCTTGGCGAGATGCTCAACCTAGCCGCCCAATATGCGGCGGCGGATGATGACGCCCGGGACGATGATCTAGACGTCAGCATCGTGCCAAAAAGGAACAACAAGCGCAAGCAGGCGGCGGATGACAAAGCCGGACCTTCCAACGAGGTAGCTGTCGCATTCCAAGGGAATGCCGGCAAAAAGAAGTGGAAGAATAAGAAAGATAATCGCGACGCCGGCTCAGGGCCTAAGGCGGCGCGGATAACTTATGAGCAGGCAAAACTTTTGCCATGCCCTATCCACGCCTCACTTGGCAAGGTTAACCATATGCTTAGCGAGTGTCGTTTCATGCACGACTTCAAAAAGGACCCCACAGTCGGCTGGAAGTCAAAGAAGTCGAAGAAGAACGACAAGAAAGACAACAAGGAGGATGAGGATGACGACGACATGTCTGTCTCAAGCGAGGAGGACGCGGCCGCCAAGAAAAAGAAACCATATCTGAAGGTCAAAGAATCTCTCGTGTGCTTTGTCGGCACGCCTTCGGCTAAGGCGGATAAGGCGGAGATGCGCAAACTTAACGCAACAATGCCGGACGTCCCTCAGTATTTGAACTGGTCTGAGGCAGCGATCACTTGGGACCGGTCCGACCACCCTGATCACGTTCCTCACCCAGGCAAGTACGCCCTTGTCGTCGATCCCATTGTCGACAACTTCAGACTCACAAAGGTACTCATGGATGGCGGCAGCAGCCTCAACATCCTGTACTACGACACACTAAGCCGCATGAACCTGACAAAGGATCAGCTAGACCACAGCAACCTCACGTTTCACGGCATAGTACCCGGCAGGCAAGCAAAGTCTATGGGGAGCATTAGGCTGAATGTAACTTTCGGACCAAAGGAGAACTACCGCTCAGAGTTCCTCCGGTTTGAAGTTGTCCCCTTCAAAAGCGCCTATCATGCAATTTTCGGACGACCGGCTTTCGCCAAATTCATGGCAAGGCCGTGCTACATGTACAATAAGCTTAAGATGCCGGGGGAAAACGGAACAATCACGATTTCCGGCAACTTCAAGAAAGCCAAGGAGTGTGAACGTGGCATGGCCGCCTTCGCAGAAGCCGTCATCCACAAGGAAGAACTCGCATTACTTGAGGCGGATTCAGACAACTCCATGCCCAAGCCAAGGATTGATGTCAAGAAGACCTTTGAAGCTTCAGAGGACACCAAGAAGGCGGACCTCATCCCAGGTGATAAGTCTAAGCAAGTTGTCATCGGCTCCAACCTTGACAACAAATAGGAAGGCGCGCTCGTCGAGTTCCTCCGTGAGAATCGTGACATCTTTGCATGGTCGCCTTCTGACATGCCTGGTGTACCGAGGGAGCTTGCCGAGCACTCACTCAATGTCATAAAAGGATCCAAGCCGGTGAAGCAAGCAACTAGACGCTTTGGGGATGAGAGACGTAAGGCTATAGGAAAGGAGATAAATAGGCTGAAGGCCGCCAATTTCATAAAAGAAGTTGTACACACCGATTGGGTGGCAAATCCTGTACTTGTTCCAAAGAAGAATAAAGAGCTGAGAATGTGTATCGACTATACCGGTGTTAACAAGTGTTGCCCAAAGGATCCCTTTGCGCTGCCTAGAATTGACCAAGTCGTAGACTCCACAGCAGGCTCCGAGCTACTTTTCTTTTTGGACGCCTACTCAGGATACCACCAAATCAAGATGAGGGTGTCAGATCAGCTGAAAACATCTTTCACCACTCCATATGGGACTTTCTGCTACATCACGATGCCTTTTGGCCTGAAGAATGCAGGGGCAACATACCAGCGCTGTATGCAAAATTGCCTGCACGAACAGATCAGCCGCAATGTTCACGTCTACGTAGACGAAATTGCGGTGATGTCGAAAAAGAAGGCGGATCTCCTAGAGGATCTGGAAGAAACTTTTCAAAATCTCCGGAGGTACCAGATGAAACTCAATCCCGCCAAGTGTGTTTTCGGCGTTCCAGCTGGCAAACTACTCGGATTTATCGTCTCGGAACGAGGAATCGAGGTTAATCCGGAAAAGATCAAGGCCATCCAAAGCATATCCAGACCTACTTGTCTGAAGGACGTGCAGCGCCTAGCCGGATCGGCGGCGGCCGTCAGTCGCTTCATAAGCCGCCTAGGGGAAAAGGCAATGCCTCTCTACCGACTATTGAAGAAATCCGACAACTTTGAGTGGACAGCAGAGGCAGATGCCGCCTTACAGCAACTTAAGGAGGCCCTCATGTCCGCTCCGATATTGGCAGCACCTCGATCGCAGGAACCAATGCTGCTATACATCGCGGCAACGAGAGCTGTTGTCAGCGTTGTCTTGGCTGTGGAAAGAAAGGAGAACGAAGCCGCGACGTCTGAGCAACGACCAGTTTATTTCATCAGTGAAGTATTCTCCGCCTCCAAGCAGAGGTATCCGCATTACCAAAAGCTGGCTTATGGTGTATTCTTCGCCGCCAGAAAGCTTAGGCATTATTTGCAGGAACACACAGTGACAGTAGTCAGCAAGGCATCGTTGGGAGACATAATCAACAATGCAGAGGCAACATGTCGAGTCGCCAAATGGGGCATCGAGCTTGCCACCTTTGATATAGTCTATAAACCACAGACCGCCATTAAGTCTCAAGCGCTTGCAGATTTTGTCGCAGACTGGACAGAAGCCATGGAGGAAATGGTACTCCCCGAGTCAGAATATTGGGTCATGCACTTTGACGGATCAAAGTTGCTCAAAGGCTCAGGGGCTGGAGTCGTTCTACGCACACCCAAAGACGACAAGCTCAGCTACGTGTTGCAAATTCATTTTACAGCAACCAACAACGTTGCGGAGTATGAAGCTTTGCTTCACGGGTTGCACGTAGCAAACGACCTCGGCGTCAAAAGAATCCTCTGTTATGGCGACTCAGATTTGGTCGCACAACAAGTAAGCGGAACATGGGATGCGAAGAGCACAACAATGACGGCATACAGAGCCAAAGTTGACGAATTCGTAAAAAACTTCGCGGGCTATGAAGTCCGGCATGTTCCAAGAGCTGAGAACGAGGCGGCAGACACACTTGCAAGACTAGGGTCTGAACGCAAAAAGGTACCAAAAGATATTTTCCTGGAACATTTGCACAAGCCGTCCATTAAGGGCGCCGATTTGTTGGACCCAATGTAGAAGAATCGGTAGAAGCGGCAAGTCTCGCTGTCTACTCGATACAGCCGGATTGGACTGTCCCATACCTCGATTTTCTAATCGACAACAAGTTGCTGGATGACGATGAGGTGCTAAAAAGGCAGATCATAAGGCGAGCCAAGGCATTCACAGTAATAAAAGGCGAGCTATATAAGCGAAGCACGTGCGGCATCTATCAGCGGTGCATACAGCCAGAAGAAGGCCAGGAAATTCTGAAGGACATACATATTGGCACCTGCGGGCATCACGCTTCCGCCAGGTCCATCGTGTCCAAAGCTTTCCGCCAAGGATTCTACTGGCTTACCGCCAAAGAAGACGCCGAGCACATCGTAAAAACATGCAAAGGCTGCCAATTGTACGCCCGTCAACCTCACTTGCCGGTACAAGAACTAAGGACAATTCCAATCACCTGGCCGTTCGTGGTCTGGGGCTTAGACATGGTGGGTCCCTTCAAGAAGGCGAGTGGTGGGTATACCCACCTATTGGTCGTTGTCGACAAGTTCACCAAATGGGTAGAGGCTAAGCCGATCATCAAACTTGACGCACGAACATCCACCAACTTCCTCTGGGGAATTATCTCTCGGTTTGGAGTTCCACACAGCATTATCACTGATAATGGCAGCAACCTATCTCAAGGCGACATAGAAGAGTACTGCAGTGATCTGGGTATCCGGCTTGATTTGGCATCCGTGTCACACCCTCAATCCAATGGACAAGTAGAGCGTACAAACGGCTTAGTCCTATCAGGACTTAAGCCTCGTCTCGAATCTCCATTACATAGGGCAGCCGGCGCTTGGGCAGACGAGTTATAGTCCGTACTTTGGAGTTTGCGCACAACGCCAAACAGATCTACCGGCTACACTCCTTTCTTCTTAGTATATGGCGCGGAGGCGGTGCTACCTACCGACATGAAATACGATTCCCCAAGGGTTCAAGCCTACATCGAGCAAGACGTAGAAGGTGCAAGACAGGATAGCCTAGACCTGCTAGACGAAGAAAGAGACGTCGCTCTCCATCGCTCCTCCTTGTACCAGCAACAACTCCGTCGCTATCATAGCCGGAGAGTGCGAAAGCGAAGCTTCAGAACAGGTGACCTGGTTCTCCGCCTAATTCAAGACAGAAAAGGCTTGCACAAGTTATCCCCGCCATGGGAAGGACCGTTTATAGTCACAAAGGCGTTGCTCAATGGTTCCTACTACCTAGCCGACATCCGCGACGAAGAGGAAAAGAAGAGGCGTAAGAAGGCGGCAGGAAAAAGGGGAACCAAGCGCAAAAGAGGCATTGACGATCCATTCGAACAAACAAGACGGCCTTGGAATATTGAGCAGCTACGTCCTTTCTACACTTAGCAATTTATAATTCAAATAGTTATATATGATTATGAAATAAAAGTCTATGGTTCCTCATCTGTGTTGAGAAGCATGCCATATTTTTTCATTTCTTGCAGTCATATATCTCCTATGTATCTAAGTTACCTTTAATTTTTAGCTCCGTGCAAAGGTTCAAACTGGTAGATACTTGCAGCTTTCGAGCCAGCCTAAAGCAAAAATAAACTTTTTACGCCGCCTAATTCCTTTGCCTCTGATCACTTATATGTGGTTCGCCTAGTAGTATGTCTTTGGCACCAATATGTTGGCTTTGGTTTCTGATCCTAAACGCATGGCTTAGCCCTGGTTGTTTCAGCTAAAGTTACCGGCTGAGGTTTGCCAACATACAAAAAGTCAAGCATATAAGTCAGGGTAAAATTAAGGCGGGCCATATAAATAAGGCAAAATAAAACTTGTCAGCTAGCTTCCCGCCTAGCAGAACAGCTCCAAAAGTATATACAAATATTACAAATCAAAGTTGTACTGTTTTCAGGGACAGGAAAGGGCTGGCGATCATGTCGGAAAGGAGACAAAGAAAAGGAAACTACAGCTCGGGGGGGCAACTACATCAGGCTTGGGGGCTGACAACTGCAGCCCCAGAACTGTCGCTCCCCTCCGCCTCAGCCTTGCCGGCAGCTCCAGCTTCTCCAGCGGCAGACACAGGATGGCGCCGGTAGAAGATCGAAGTGTCCACCATGTCGACAACACGCGTGGCGTAGCCGGCTACGCTGTCCAGCACAGCGGCCGGCTCGACCTCCCTGCCGTCTTCATATGTAGACGGCATGCCTTCGGTGACGGCTTCTATCTCCGCATCGGGGTAGTGCGCCATGAATAGTCCCAGCGCAGTCTTGGCACCACCCCGCGCAGCCGATTTCAGCGAGCTCTTGTGTAGCTTCGTAGCTTGCTCCAGCATGTTGGGCACATCACTGAATTTGGTCGGTTCTTGGCTGCCGGAAGAGATAAAGAACTTGGCGGCAAACTGCTTGGACGCAGCCAATGTCTCGGTGACCAGCTCGCCTAGACGCGCAAGACGATCTAGGCGGGGGCTGGCAACCTTGTCGTCGCCTAAGCCGGCAGGAACTGTATCAAAAAAAAAACGTCAGTTTGGCTCAAGCTAAGCAAAATGGCAAAAGCAAATAAGGAGTGAGAAATTACCAAGGGCCGAGTTATGAAAGGCGGACAGCTCAATCATATGAGCCGCCACCGCGTCCTCAGCAGTTTGGGCGCGAGAAGTCTGCTTGGAGATCTCCTCGACAACCGCCTTCTCCGCCTCCGCCAGTTTCTTGCGCAGGCTATCCAGCTCACCAGTAAGCTGGCTAGATTCCTGCGCAAATTTCAGCTGCTGGGCCTCCATCTCCTTCTGGTGCTCCTCCTTCATCGCCAAGTTGGCAGCCGCCAAATCGGAAGCTTCATTCATAACAGCTTGCATATCAGTGGGCGCCTTCAATATATCCTAGGCGTGATCTAGCAGTTCTACAAATATGGATTCACTAGCTAAATGATTGGCGGCAATATAAGTTGAAAGATGGTTGAAGGCAAAAAAGATCAACTCTACCTTCGTCTTTTTTGCGGGCCGCCTCCAACTCGGCAATCCGCAGGTCCTTGGCCTCGCAATCCTTCTTCAGATCGCGGCATCGCTGGTTTATCTCGAATCTGGAGGAGATAAGATCAACGTTGGCAGACAGGAGACCCTGCAGGCAAGGACAAAGGCATATAACATATTGTCAAAAAACCACTAAGCCGGCAGCCAATGTTTTCGACATGCCATCTAAGTGCTCGGGGGGAAGACTATGTATATGCCACAAAGTTAGAAAAACTTACAGACATGTCGCCCTCCAAGTCGGCAAAGGCCTGGGAGGTGAAGTTGGCAAAAGCCAAGGCGGATTCCTTGGCCTCCTTAAAAGTGGACCAAGGATCCCTAACTTTGCCGCCTCCTGCAGCCGGGGCTGCCCTCTGCGTCCCGCCGGCAACCGACGCCAGCAATTCCTCCTTGGCGGCGCGCGATTGAACAGTTTCATTGGCCGTAGCCTCAGCCGAAGGAAGGGGAGTTTTGGATGCGCGGCCAGCGGAGGAGGTCCTTGGCGGCGCGTCGGAAGCCGGAGCCTGGGGCTGGCGGCGAGCATCACTCATAAAGCCGCCGGCCCGGGGCTGGGGAGTTGGCGGCATGGTGGCAGGCGAGCCACCTTGAGGCCGCCTTCCCTTGGAAAGGAGCCTGGTCGGCAACCTGGAAGTTGCGACCCGTTCCCTGTCAATAACAGCAAGCATAATCAGATAAGTGCCAGTATTAAAAGAATTCGACAACTATTTAAGGCGGAAATGAGTACCTTCGGGGGATGTTAATCCCCGCGTTCTCGTCGAGGACGACGAGCACCGACTCGGTAGCCGTTGTGGTCCGTTTCTTCCTCTCGGCATTTGCCGTAGAGGAAGCGGCGCCGGACGCCTTGCGCTTCTTGCTCTTCCCGGCTTCCGACTCGTAGAAGTCGGGAGCCAGGTTATCCTCCCCCAGGTCAGAGATCTGAGAAAGAAGGCAAGTGTTAAGGGGACTCTAGTTAGCCGGCGAAAGCTGTCAAAAAAGGGTAAGAAGCAGGATATCTACCTCGAGGGGAGGGTTGTCGTGGGTGTGCATGGGCACGCCTTCCGCCGCCTTCACCAGCCCTGCTTTGACAAGGCTGCGAAGCCGGAACGCCAGGTCGGCGACCGGTAACCCCTCTTCGCTTACGCGAAGAGAGGCTGTGGCAGTAGGCGAATACTGACCCATTTTATGCGGGCTGTACCGCAGGGGGAGTATCTGCCGGTTGAGCCAGCAGATGACGGTGTCCACCCCATCCAGCAAGGGGGGAGCCATCGTCCGGGTGAGGAATTCAATCCGCCTTTGAATAAGGCGGAGTTCCTCCGTCAACTTGGGCACCGTCTCGTCCCAGCATGGCCTGGGCGTAGGCGGCGCGTTGACAAAGTCCGGGACGCCAAATTGACGACCCGGTGCTGCCATGTCTTGGCAGTAGAAGAATGTGGACGTCCAGCCCTTGACGGACTCAAGGTATGGTATCTTAGGATACCATTGGCGTCCCTGGCGGCAGTTGAAAGTGACACTGCCGCAGGTCGCCAGCCCGCCGTCCGGCATGGTCTGGCGCCGGCAACGAAAGCAGTATCTGAAGAAGTCTAAACTAGGCCTAATACCTAGATAGCCCTCGAACAGAGCTGTGAAGCCGGCTAAGACTAGAATGCTGTTGGGCGCTATATTGTGGGGCTGGAGCCCATAGTGATCTAACACCTCGCTGAAGAAGGCGGAAGGCGGAAGCGCCATTCCCCTAACTAGGTGGGAGGTGAGGATTACCCGTTCCCTGTCTTTCGGAGCCGGGATGACGTCTCCCAAGGTGGATCTCCGTTGGCAGTCCTCCCGAGTTGGGAGGTAGCCAACGGCCTCCAGGTCTTGGAGGGCCTCTTCATCGACTATGGAAGGAAGCCAGTAGCGTGACCCGAGGTCAGCCGCTTCCTCCTCCTCGTCGACGGGAGCGCCTCTCGCCACCGTTGCCACGGCAGAAGACGAAGGAGCGGAGGAGACCGCTGCCGGCGTACACGCGGCGGGAGTGTGAGAGGCGACGGTGGCGACATTGCCCGTCGCCACCATCGTAAGGCGCGACGCCGCGCCGCCCATCGCCGCCGCGGAGGAAGTATCGGACGTCGGGCCGCCGGACGTCGCGGAAGGGATGTTTTGACCGGTGGACATCGCCGTGGGAGGAGGTCGTCGGAGAGAAACGCTCGCCGGAGTTCGCTTGGAGAAAAGAGCGGGAGAGCGGGAGAGCGAGGGGCCGAGGAGAGCAGGAGCTGAGGTGCAGAAATGAGCCGCTCGGCTCCCTATTTATAGGTCCGGGCGTTGCCTCCTGTGCAACGGCGTTTTGAGTTGGACACGTGTCCAACCTCCACTGCAGCGCATGATCGCACGATCTCCACGCCCCCTCTTTTCCCGCGATTTTGTGATCATGACGAGATTTTTGCTTAGGCCAGTTTCATACTGTCGTGAACCGCCTAGCGATGTCCGTCAACAAATATGCTCGGCGAAGTTTCGATTAGCCGTCTTTTCCCATGTTGGATAAAGGCGGCCATGTGCCAACATCAGGACACACATGCCCCCATTGATTTTCAGAATGGTTCAAGTCCTGCAGCCGCCAACATTGACAGATGAAGTATCAAGAAGAAGCTGGCGCCTGGAGAACTTCAACCTTTCTGGGGGCTAATGTTGGGGATATATCAACTAGGGGTATCTCCAACATGGATCAATCCGGCTAGTCCAGGGTGGCCCAAGGGTGGTAAGGCTGAAGCCTGCCGGGCGGTCCAGATAGCTGACGTGAAAGGAAGTAGGCGGACGGTCCAAGGAAGGCGAAAGGCCGAAGCCCATCAAGCCACCAAGCCCAAGAGGGAAGGCAGTAACTAAGCCGGCTAGGTCTAGGACTCTGATTACTTGCCGGACAAGTACTTGCCTTGTATCCTGGGGTCTGGCCGCCTATATAAACCGGCCACCAGGAAGCCTTTAGGGCACGCTTGTCGTGGTGGTGTCACGGCAGATGCCATAGGATGGCTAATTTGTGGGGCCGATGGACGTTGGTGGATCCGGGGAGGGATAGCGAGCTGAAGAGCTCACACAGGGGAAGATCCCGGTGTAACCGAGATCTCCACGGAACAAGAAACAAGATCGAAGAACAAGGGGAAAGATCTAACAAATACAACCAAATGCACGAAGGCAACCAACATATACACGATATACCCAGGTTCAGGGCCCTCGTGAGGAGGTAACACCCCTACTCCTGCCTTTCCTCTCAATATATGGATGATATAGTGATTACAACTTGCCCTTGGAGCTCTCACGACGAAGAACCCGAAGAACTAGATGAACTAGAGAGAGAAGGGAGTAAATGCTCAAGGAGTAAATGAGACTAGAGTTTCGGCCCCCAAGTTGGTCTCTCTCCCGCAGGAGCAGTTATGGCGCCTTTTATAGACTTCCGGCCAGGAGGGCCGGAAACCCTAATCCGGCTTGGCCCCACCGGACAGGCCTAACGGTTATGTCGACACCGGCTAGTGCGACCTAGCCGCCGGGCTATCCGGCGTAGCCCCTTCGTCATCATTCCGGCAAGGACGGCAGGCGCCGTCCTAGAACATCATTGTCCCCCTGTCAGAGACAAGACATGTCTTCGCCCATGCCGAATAGCCTTTTCCGGATTGCCGGGCTAGGCATGTCCGGTCTTGTCGTACCGCCAGCGTACCGGCTGACACGCTCCCGTGTCAGACGGGAGGTGACAATTCTTCCGTGCCAGGGGGGAATGGGACTTCCCCCCGTGCCAGACGGAAAAGCCTGCTCCAGACCGTTGACGGCCCACCGGCATCCCTCATGCCGGTCACCTCCTTGCTCAGCCTTGCGAACCTTCCCTGCATACATAAAACAACCGGCTAGAACCAAGATACAGACTCCGGTTAGCCCGTACCCGGGTTGCCTTCCCGGTACCTCTGGGTACCTCTCCTACCGGAGGCCTACTCGGAACCACCAGGTCCGAGGTCCTTCCCGGATACCGAGTTCCTTTTAGGATGCGTATCTCTAGGCCTAGCCTCCCGAAGATGTCTTAGCCTGCCAGCAAAGACATCTTCGAGAAGCTAGTTCTTAGAGGAACCACCCGCTGCTGCTTGTGTCGTTCTGAGGGCTTGGGGTGGCTATTTATAGCTCACACGGATGACCCCTGCGAGCCCCCAACAGGCACCTGGTGTCCTATTCTCACCCGAAAGGTCAAGTTGCCTCTGCGGCGCACCAAAAGCCGAGCCTTGGACTCGTCAAAGGTCAAACACTGTTGAGGTATTGCAGAATTGTGCCGGGATCTGCCCTACCCGGGGGGCACCCCCCGACACTAGTCCCCGAAGCTGATGCTGTGCAGCGACCCCGGATGATGTGCGGGATCAGCTTTAACAAAAATCACCCAAGGAAACACAGAACGACTCTTTGAGTCAATGTCGAGACGATCTTCACCGAGATCCCTGCACCGAGATCCTTCTGACCGAAAGGCCATGCACCTAACCGGATAGCGCCCTGCCAGTGCATATTACCGTTGGTGCCAGACTGAATTCCAATCCAGGGGCTGGGCCCCACCCGGGGTCTTGTCCAGTTAGAAATGCACTCGAGTGTCCATGACTTCTCGCCTCCTTGCTCGGGTTCGCGCGCCGGGCTGCGCAATAGATCCGAAGCGGAACCGTTTGGGGACCGTGTGGCCCATGGTGTGGCCGGATCGTGCGCTCCGGAGGATGCCACGTGCCGCGCGGCGCAAACTGATCCCACCCACGATCGGAGAGATCGTGGGCGGGAAACTTGGAAACTGCTCCGGATCCCCCCCCCCCCCCCCCATAAATAGGGGACCGGAGCGTTTTCTTCCTCTTCTTCCCCAACTTCTCCATTTCGCCCGCAACCGCCTCGAGCACTTCGCCGCCGCCGCGCTCGGAGCTCAAGCACTGCCTTTGCCGCTCGCCGCCGGAGCTCTTCGCCTCCGTCATCGGGCAACGCTGCACTCGCGCCTCTCCGTCCTCATTTCCTCCGGTGAGTCCCTCCGCCCGCTCCGATAGAACTCCGCACGGTGGTGACGCTCCGTGCCCGGCCGCGAAACCACATGTTCATGGATTGCGCCGCCGCCGGCGAGTACGAGTAGCGCGGCGTTGATAGTGTTGCCTTCCCCACTTATCTTTCACACGCACTAGTCCATCTTCGTATCTCGCCCGAGCATATTCGCGTCGATTAAGTTTCTTTTTATTCGAGCACGATAGATCTTCTTTGTTAGGAACCCGGTCGCTTATAGGAGTTTGTGATCCGGAGTCCTAGCTTCCGGTAGACTAACTCGACTAACTGCCGTTCCGTCTCCAGAATAGACCGGACACCCCCTCAGATTCCCCCGACATGGCTGACGAGAGTGTCCGGGGATGCTGGTATGGGTCCGAGACCAGCCAGGATGACCTCGACTGGCTGTACCGGACGCACCGGATTCCGCCAGAAGTCGAGAGTCGACTCCTGGAGGACGAGGTCCAACCGGAACCCGAACCCGGGGAATACGTTGTATTCCTTACGCACTTTGAGCGGGGGTTCGGGCTTCCGGCTAGCCCCTTCTTCCGCGACTTCCTCAACATCTACAGCCTCCAACCTCATCACCTCCCAGCTAACGCCATCATGATGCTCTCGGTCTTCACCACCTATGCGGAAGCGTATCTCGGCGTGTGGCCCTTCTTGGATATCTGGGCCAAGTACTTCATCCTCCGCCGCCAAGTCATCCCCAACCCGGACAAGAAGGTCAAAGACCTGGTTGACTGTGGGGCGGCTACAATAATTCCTCGCGCCGACTCCGGATTCCCCAGAGTCCAGGGGCTAGAATCCTGCCGGAAGTGGCAGCGGAGTTTCTTCTACGTGAAGAACCGAGCGGCCTCGGGAGATGGTCCGGGATCCTCGAACCTGGAGTTCATCAATCTTCCCGAGTTCGCCATGGGTCCCCCCCGCGAATTCGACCTCTGGAATCGGCTCCTGGATACCGAGGAGATCAGATGCATGCATGATGTCCTCAGCGTGCTGACGGAGAACATGACGTCCGATGACCTCCTGCGCTGTTTCATCATCCGCCGCGTCTGCCCCCTTCAAACCCGAGCGCACAAGATGTGCCACATGGACGGGCTGTTCGATCCCACAAGGACCAGCATCTTTGGGTTGAACCATGCCGCAGTCGCCCGGCGCGTTCGAGCTATTGCTCGAACGAAGATGCCGGATGACTATAAGTGGGGTCTTATCGGGGGTTCCCGGACAAAACCACTGTGGCAGGTGCTTGTGTCTGTCTTTCGTCAACTTACATTTGCACCCGGATTCTGTTGGAAACCGACATGGTTATCATGCAATGACCTGTTCGTGCAGTTATTCGACCGGCAGCGCGAGGAGGACGCGATGCATGCCGGTGACAAGTTCGCGGAGAACTTCCCGCTACCGGATGAGATGCCGGATAAGGATCCCGACGGCGAGGACCACCTTGCCATTCCTATAGCTCGTGCTGCTGCTCCGGGTAACTCTTCAACCCCAGAGGCTATTTTCCATTTCATCAGATGATGAAGATGAGATTGACTGTCAAATACTTGACGCGATTGATGCTCTTCCTCTCGCCTGCGCTCCGCCAGTGGCTCCGAGACCTACGGCCGTGACGAAGCGCGCCGAGACCCGCAAGCGTGCGGCCTCCGACACTGCCCCTGCCGGTGCATCCGGCACCCCCAGCAAGAAGAGCAAGCCGAACAAGCAAACGGCCGGGAAGCCTCGACGTCAAAGGAGAGGCCCTCCCATCGTCGATTCTGGGTAAGACCTTTTTGACATGAGTTATATGGTCTTAGCTTCTCCTGATGCTTTTTCTGATATACTTTTTTCAGAGAGGCGCTCGACGTCCCGGCTTCTGCGGGTTCCCCAGCTCCGGGATCCCGCACTCCTAGCCCTGCTTGGGCTGCTCCTTCTCCACCTCGCCCTTCCGACCAAGATAGCGAGCACCTTGCCTCTGGTGCCGCACAGACTGCCGCTGCGACCCCGGAGGCTCGTCCCGCGGTGGACGAGACTCAGGTCCCGACATCCGCCGCTCCTGAAGCCATCATCCTCCCGGACAGCCCGCGCCGAGTGTCCCAACCTGAGACGGACACCGCAAGTCCTTCTCAGCAGGTCGTGCCGGTAGCCTCCTCCCGGCAGGCCCCGGGCAAGATTCCTCCGCCGAAACAGCCCACAGTCCCTTCCCGGCAATCTGACCTTCCTGCCGGGAAATCGCGCAGCAAGGCCGCCAGGCAGAAACCAGCTTCCGCCAAGGCTGCTACCCCTCCGACATCTTCGGCCCAAGACTTGGCCCTAACCTCGGGTAAGTCCTCCCGACTACCGCCGCCTCCTGCTGAGATCCCCACTGCCGCCCTGCAGACGCTGCGAGCAACTGTAAGCTCCTTTGTGTCATCAGGATCCCGGGAGGTTGCTGTGAACGCGCCTGGTGCCTCCGGCGTGCAAGTTGTCGAAGACTACAACAACGCCTGGATTGCCGCCGACGCCTCCGAGATCGTGGAGGACTTGCACGCTGCCGGTCCTAGCCGCGGCGCCCAAGCTCTACACGCTCTCCAGGTGGCCGCGCTGGACGTCACTTGGGTGGTCGATGTAAGTTCCTTCCCTTTATCTTTTCCAAAATTTAACTGCTCCACCCCCACTAGTCCCCGAGATTGGTGCTTAGTGCTCTAGATTCCACCGAATAGCAGACCACTAGGCTCCAATCTTTAGAGAAAATAAAATACCAAGACTTTGACCGCGAGTCCCCGAGATCCTCCCTACCGAGTAGGTTATTTGACATGGGCTCCGGAACACCCCGAGTCCCCGGGAACCTTCCCGAGATTAACACCAAATTTCCTTTTTGGATCCAGGACTGCGGCAAGAAACGTGGCAGCGTCTTCCACCGGCTTCTTGCTGACTTTGGTCAGTCCAAGCAGTGTGAGGGGCGCCTCCGGGAGGAGCGGGATGCCGCGCGGAAAATCTCGGTGGAGCAAAAGTCTGCGCTTGCCAAGGCTCAGTACGACATCGCGCGGCTAAATGCCGAGCTCGAGAAGGCCAAGTCTGCTGCTACCGACATGAAGGCGTGCTTCGTGGAGGCGTCTATAAGGCAGAAGGAGACCCTGGACCAATCCGAGGCTCGCGCACATCTCGCCGAGACCGAGCTGGCCCTTCTCCGGTCAAAGGCCGATACCTGGCTCTCCGAGCTCACCGGGCTGAACCGAGATATGGACCGTAAGTATACTGTGTTCTCTCTTTTCCGGCTTCCTTTATGATATCCCCTCCTGGCCTGCCGAAATGACACTTCTCCTTTCTGCAGGGCACTTTGAGCACTCCCGGGACGCGGCCAATCTTGCGATCATTGCCGCCTGGGAGAAGAGCGCCGGAAAGGGGCCGGTCTCGGATGCGTGGAATATCGATGACCACTTGGTTGCGTTGAAGGCCCGCATGGTGCCTCTCCGGTCGATCGGGACCAAACTCCTCAGCGCGGCTGTCCACGCCCACAGTGCCATGTGGCCTGGTGTCACCGAGACCCTCTCGGTTGGTGACTTGGCCGCCGCGCTCCAGGATGCCGGCAAGCGACTTCACGCGTGGAAGCGCTCTGGTGCCCGGGCTGGTGCCGACCAAGCACTAACTCATGTGCTCAGTTGGTACGCGGGGCTCGACCTCCAGTCGATCCTGCGCCTGCGTACGATCTCGCCGTGGTACACCGACCCGGCCAAGATTCGGGAGCGCCAGGAGATAGCCCATCGTCTTGCCTTCTGGGCCGATGTCGGCGTCTTCACCCCTAGCCTCATCGTTTCTGACTCCGAGTCAGACTACGAAGACGAGGGTGAGACCTGCGCGACCGGTGACGCGGACGTCGAGATCCCGGAGGAAGATGATGCCGCTTCCGGTGCCGCCACCGAGATCATGGGCTCCCGGGATGCTGACGCTCCCTCGCCACCCGAGACTTCTCAGGCCGAGGCGAATCCGGAGGCCCCGAGTGCTACTGCTGGTGCGGAGGAGACCGTCACCGCTGCTCCTTCTGCTGCTGAATCCGAGAAGCCTGCTTCCCCTACTACCTAAAAACACTAAGTGTTGAAACGTTAAATCCCCGGGATGCCGGGTGCATATGTAATATATATTTTTTAAATTCGTACCCTGCCTTACGCTATGCAAAGAACAAGTTATGTTGGTTTACTCTGCAACGAGTCCCCGAGTTCATTTCCATGTTTACCGTACTTAGGCAATTTTTGCTCTTGTCTACCATTTCGGCGTTGCACAAAACGAGGCAGTCCCCGGGTTCCTCCCGGGGTGCCAAACTTTCATTGACAAAGAAAAATCGAGATACATACGTTATGCCCTTTACGTGTAAAAGGGTCGAAGCAGGGCTACCTTCCATGGTCGCTTGGTTTCCTCACCGAATTTGTCCACTACACCTTTCCTAGCCTCCTGTGCATCTACAAGGTAATAAGAATCATTGTGCAATGCCCTGCTTATCACAAAAGGTCCCTCCCATGGAGGCGACAACTTATGCATTCCGGCCGTGCGTTGGATGAGCCTCAGCACAAGATCTCCTTCCCTGAACACTCTCGGGTACACTTTCCGGCTATGATAGCGACGGAGATTTTGCTGATAAACTGCAGATCGAGACAATGCCAATTCTCTTGCCTCTTCAAGTAAGTCAACATCATCCTCCCGGGCCTCCTTTGCCTCGATCTCGGTGAACATTGTCACTCTCGGTGAATCATATTGTATGTCGGTTGGGAGTACCGCCTCTGCACCATACACCATGAAGAATGGCGTATATCCGGTAGATCTATTCGGCGTGGTCCGGAGACCCCATAATACTGCCGGTATCTCCTCTATCCAACACCCCGGAGTTCTCAACAGTGGCTCGATCAAGCGGGCTTTGATGCCGGCTAAGACCAAGGCGTTTGCTCTCTCGACTTGCCCGTTTTCTTCCGGGTGCGCCACCGATGCCACATCCAACCGGATTCCCTTCTCAGCACAAAATCGAGCGAATTCCCCCACATCAAAATTGGTGCCATTATCCGTGATGATGCTGTGCGGGTATCCGTACCTCAAGATGATGTCTTTCAGGAATTGCACGGCGGTGTGTCCGTCACACTTCCGGATTGGTTTGACCTCTATCCACTTGGTGAACTTGTCCACCATGACCAGTATGTGTGTCATATTGCCTTTTGCCAGCTTGAACTGTCCGACCATGTCCAAGCACCACACCGCGAATGGCCAAGTGATAGGGATTGTCTTCAGTGCCGATGCCAGCATATGTATTCGGTGAGCAAACCTCTGGCATCCTCCACACTTACGGACAATGTCCTCTGCCTGCTGTAAGGCAGTAGGCCAGTAGAACCCATGCCCGAACACCTTCGCCACCAGGGCCCGGGATGATGCATGATGCCCACATTCCCCCTGATGTATTTCCAGCAGCATCTCTTGGCCTTCTTCCGGTTCCACACACCTCTGGAGCACCTCGGTGACACTCCTCTTGTACAACTCTTGATTGATGACAGTGTATGCCTTGGACCTCCGCAATATCTGCCGGGCTTCCACTTCGTTCTCCGGGAGGGTTCCCTCCGAGATGTAAGCCATAATGGGTTGTGCCCATTCCGGGATCCCTCGAACCGGGAACACGGGAGCATCTATGTCTATTGGTTCTGCCGACATCACCTCCATCATCATTTTTCTTGTCCTCTCTGAACACTGCGGTGCAGTCCCCGGGTTCGATGCGATGCTCCCGACTTCTACTTCCATGGGCACAGCTTCCGAACCAGGCTCCTTGGGGATGAAGATAGAATCCGACTCGGGTGAGGGCTGAATAGATGGCTTCCTCAAGTGCTCGAGAGCGATCCCGGGTGGGATGGCATCCCGAGATGATCCTAGTTTGGACAACACATCTGCTGCCTCGTTTTCTCCTCTGGGTATGTGCTTGAACTCGCATCCCTCGAAAAATCCGGATATTTTCTGCACATGAAACCGATACAAGGCCATGTTGGCATCCAGTGCATCCCAGTTCCCCGAGACCTGCTGTACCACGAGGTCGGAATCCCCGAAACACTCTACCCGGCGGATGCCGATCTCCTTGGCGACATTAAGTCCATGAACCAAGGCCTCATATTCGGCGACATTGTTAGATGCCCGGAAATGAATTTGTAGCACATATTTGAGCACATCTTGCTTTGGTGATGTGAGAACTACCCCGGCACCCAACCCGATCTTGGCCTTGGAGCCATCGAAATGCATCCTCCAGAAATTGTAATCCGGCATCGGAGGTTCGTACTGCATCTCGGCCCAGTCTACCAAAAAGTCCGGCAGCGCCTGCGACTTGATGGCATCTCGTCTCTCGTATGCCGGAGCGTACGGAGACAACTGGATGGCCCATTTGGCAACTCGGCCGCTTGCATCTTTGCAGCCGATGATCTCGGCGAGGGGAGCCTCGCACACCACTGTGATTGTGTGCTCTTGGAAATAGTACTTGAGCTTGGTCACCGCCAAGTACACTCCATATGCCATCTTCTGGTAGTGCGGGTAGTTCTGCTTGGACTCCGAGAGCACCTCGCTGAGGTAGTACACCGGTCTCTGTATCAGCTTGTCTCCCTCTTCCCTCTCTACTACCAGGGCTACACTGACTACCCGGTTAGTGGCAGCAATGTACAGCAGCATAGGTTCCTTAGGCAATGGAGATGCCAACACGGGTGCTGTTGAGAGCATTCTCTTCAAATAGTTGAACGCCGCATCGGCTTGCGGGGTCCAAACGAATGTTTTACTCTCCTTCATCAACTGGTACAGGGGCAAGGTCTTCTCACCTAGTCAGCTCACGAACCGTCTTAGGGATGCCAAGCAGCCTGTAAACTTTTGCACATCTTTAAGACGTGCCGGAAGTTTCATGGTTTCAATCGCACGTATCTTACCCGGATTGACTTCAATACCCCGGCCTTATATGAGGAAACTGAGTAGCTTTCCGGCGGGGACACCGAATGTGCATTTATCCGGGTTCAATTTCATCCGGAATCTTCTTAAGTTTTTAAATGTTTCCCTCAGATCATCGATCAATGAGGCTTTTTTCTTTTGTTTTTATGACTATGTCATCGACATAGACTTCGGCGTTTCGGCCTATTTAGTCATGCAAACACTTCTGCATGCATCTTTGGAATGTAGCACCAGCATTTCTCAAACCGAAAGTCATGACACGATAGCAATAAGCCCCATACGGGGTAATAAAAGCAGTTTTCAATTGATCATCCGGATTCAGGGGTATCTGGTGAAAACCCGAATAGGCATCTAAAAAAGACAAAAGCTCACTCCCGGCCGTGGAATCGATCACTTGATCTATCCGGGGGAGTGTGAACGGATCCTTCGGACATGCCTTGTTGAGGTTGGTGAAGTCGATGCACATGCGCCACACCTTAAGCAGGAGGGGATCATCTTTCTTCTTCTCTACCAGGACTGGATTCGATATCCAATCCGGATGCAGCACTTCCATCACGAACCCGGCAGCCAGCAGTATGGCGAGATGCTCCATGATGGCAGACCTTCTCTCATCCGAGAGGCGCCTAGTCGGTTGCTTCACCGGCTTCGCATCCGGTCTAACAAACAAAGAGTGCTCAGCCAACTCCCTCGGAACGCCTTGCAGGTCGTCATTCGACCCCGCAAAAGCATCCCGATTCTCACGGAGGAAGTCGACGAGCTCGCCTTCCTATTTGCTGTCCAGATTGCTGCCAATGATGACCTGGCGCTCCGGGTTGCTGGGGTCAACCCCCACCTTCTTGGTTTCCTTCGACGGCTGGAATGACGCGTTCTGCTCCGGGTTCACCATTCCGGGCATCCCGAGTTGGGATGTCTTGGCCAGCGTCACCACCTGCTGGATTCTCTTCTTTTCCTCAGCTATTACCAGGGACTCGGCTAGGCACGAGCCGGCCGAGGCACATTCCATGGAGCGCTTGTGATCTCCCGAGATGGTGATTATGCAGTTAGGTCCCGGCATCTTCATCTTCAGGTAGCCCATGTGAGTGGAAATCATGAACTTGGCCAGGGCTGGCCTGCCGATCAGTGCATGGTATGGGCTTTCGAGGTCCACGACCTCGAATTCCAAGCTCTCGGTCCGGCAATTCTCCCAGGTTCTGAATAACACCTCAACCCAGATTTTTCCCATGGGTGAGCAAGAGACTCCGGGCACAATGCCATGGAAGGTTGTCTCGGTGGGTAGCAAGGTGTTCATGGACACCCCCAGTTTCAGCATCGTATCCTTGTACATGATGTTAATGGCGCTGCCATTGTCAATCAGTACCCGATTGAACCGGACGTTGAGGCTTGGTCCGATAAAGGTTGGGTCTACCACCAAGGCATACGCACCCGGCTTAGGCATAACCCGAGGGTGATCCTTCCGGCTCCACGTGATCTCCATCTCGGACCAATGCAAGAACTTGGGCACTGCCGGAATCACCGCGTTCACTTCCAGGGCGCGCTGTCGCACACTCTTCCGGTCAGTGCGCTCGGTCACGAAGACCACATAGCTCTGATGCGCCTCGCGATAACTGCCTTGCTGATGTCCGGGTTGATTACTCGGGCCTGCGCCATTGTCGTTCCGGGTGTGTACCACGTTTACTGGCCGGGGTGGGGGTCCTCGGTGTGGCTGGTTAATCCGGATCACGTTGGCTCCGGACGCTGGAGTGGGAGGTCTCGGAATGTTGGGCCGCGATGCCGGAGCACTCGGCCAAGTAGCCCCCGAGCTGCCCTCCTGCAATGTGCGCTGATACCAGCTGCACTGCCGAGTGGAGTGGTTTGCTGGCTTGGTGGCCTCCAGGGTATGGTAACAGCATGGCTTGTTCAGCATCTCTTCATACGTCAGGGGCTTCTTTTGGTCCACCCAAGTCTTCTGTACTTCCTGGCTCTGACCCCAAGCCGGGCCACTCGTCTTCTGTAGCTGATTATTGCCGGCATCCCCCTGATCTCGGGTCACAGCTGCGACATGCTGCGCGGCATGGTGGTATTCGGGCTGGTTCCTCTTCTGGCCAAAGTCTTGGCGATCATGGCTTCTGCTCGATCCAGAACGCTGAGCTCCCACATTCCTCCTGTTGGAGTCACCGACATCCACCAGGGGTTGCATGGGATCTCCAAGCGTGTAGGTATCGGCGATGCGCATGGTCTCTGCCAAGGTTGTCGGCATCTTCCTCTGCAATTTCTGCCAAAGCATTGAGCCATGCCGACATCCTTGCGCAAACCATGAGATGGCATGTGCCTCTACCACCCCTTCGCAAGAATTGCGAATGTTGCTCCACCGGGTAAGGTATTCCCGGTCCGTCTCGTTGCTCCTTTGCCGGCAGATGGCGAGTTGTTGAGGTCTGTTGGGCCTCTTGTATGTGCTGGTGAAGTTGCTGATGAAGGCCTCCTCGAAATCTAACCAGCAGTCTATGCTGCCGGTTCTCAAGTTGTTCAGCCAGATCCTGGCAGGTCCTTCCAACATCTGCGGCACATAACGTACCGCCCAGCGTCTGTTTCCACCGGCTATGCTTACTGCAGTTACATAGTCGGTCAGCCAGTCTTCCGGCTTCTTGCTATCGTCATAGGTTTTAGCGCCCCGGTTGAGCTGGAAGTTCCGAACAGGTGGCTCCCGCATGATCCGGGGTCCAAAGCAGGCAGGTCCCGGAGGTCCTTGCTCCTCCACCAGCTCGGACTGGTGAATTCGGTCGAGCCGGATTCTGGCGTCTGCCGGATCCAGTTGCCTGGTTCCTATCCGAGATCCCAGAGGATTCTCATTGGGCTGATACCCGAGTTGCTGCAACCTTGAGTTGCCGTCATTGTGCCTGTCAGGCACCGGTATCACAGCTTGCTGTGGCACGGAGGGGGCATCCCTATGCAGGTTTCCCTGAACCTGTGGCGGATTCCGGGGTGGATTACCACGGCTAACCGGGTTATTGTTTCCTACACCCCGGGAGCCATCACCAGGGTCAGCCTGCGCCCGCCTGGGATTGCTCTGCCCGGCTTGCTGGATTCCGGCGAAGGATGGGTCGTATGTCTGCAACTGTTTGTTTTTTCCGGAGCCCCGACTTCGGCTCCGGCTCTTGCTCCTGCTCTTGCTCGGATGCGGAGAGGAGGCCTCTCCGCCCGTTTTGTTGCTATCGGCCCTAGCTGAATGCACCTGGGATCCAGCACCCGGGTTCTTTTTCTTGAAGGCTTTTTTCAGTCGGTTGGCCTCAATCACCAACTCGTTCACCCGCTCCTGCTGCTTGCGCAGAGCCTCACCGGATAGCCCAGCCAACTCCGCCATGGCGGCTTCGGCAGCCCTAAGTGTTTTCGCTCGCGAGCTGTATACCGGCTTCCCTGCCGAGATCATACTACCCGTATGACTAGCTTCGGCCCCACCGGCCAGCTCATCATTCACCATCCTGCCTTTCTTGCGCAGATCTGCGATGCGCTGGTCCCGGGAGTCTATCTTAAGGAACCCGTGAGCTGCATTGTACTCCCGGAGGCAAGCACTGAGCTCACGCCGGATCTCGGCGATCTCCTGCGCTTCGGCAAGCAACAACCTACGCTGCTCATCCAAGTCAGCCGAAGTGGCTTGAGTATCAACATCAACTGTCAACGGGACAGCTAACTTGGCCACAAGGCCCGAGAGAGGATCCGGGCGACGACGCTGTTGGGATGGCTGGGGATCGCCATCTCGGGCGGCCATCCTCTCCTGAGGAGGTTTGGCCAACCGAGGTTGGCCGGTACCGGCATCGCCGTCTGCGTCCTGGAATACCTCCTCGTTTACCCCGACCATCATTACCGCGACAGAGCTCGCGGCGTAATCCACACGCGGACCCCGGGCAGCGCGGAACGAGGGAGGATCCTCAGCCTCCAGGACAATGTCCGGGTAGCTGCAGATGACCTCGGTGGCCACGTAGGTGGTGAAGCCACCGAAGTCGATGGGGCATCCGTTCACCGGGAAGGGCTTGTTCCGGAAGCACCCGGCATTGTCGCTGACGAAATCCATCGCGCCCAGCCTGACGACAAGGCCAGAGAGAACCTGGATGCCGAAGCGAACGGGGGAAACCGTCCGGATGTGTACACCAGCCAACGCCTCTGTCAGCCCCACGGTGGGCGCCAACTGTCGTGGTGGTGTCATGGCAGATGCCATAGGATGGCTAATTTGTGGGGCCGATGGACGTTGGTGGATCCGGGGAGGGATAGCGAGCTGAAGAGCTCACACAGGGGAAGATCCCGGTGTAACCGAGATCTCCACGGAACAAGAAACAAGATCGAAGAACAAGGGGAAAGATCTAACAAATACAACCAAATGCACGAAGGCAACCAACACATACACGATATACCCAGGTTCAGGGCCCTCGTGAGGAGGTAACACCCCTACTCCTGCCTTTCCTCTCAATATATGGATGATATAGTGATTACAACTTGCCCTTGGAGCTCTCACGACAAAGAACCCGAAGAACTAGATGAACTAGAGAGAGAAGGGAGTAAATGCTCAAGGAGTAAATGAGACTAGAGTTTCGGCCCCCAAGTTGGTCTCTCTCCCGCAGGAGCAGTTATGGCGCCTTTTATAGACTTCCGGCCAGGAGGGCCGGAAACCCTAATCCGGCTTGGCCCCACCGGACAGGCCTAACGGTTATGTCGACACCGGCTAGTGCGACCTAGCCGCCGGGCTATCCGGCGTAGCCCCTTCGTCATCATTCCGGCAAGGACGGCAGGCGCCGTCCTGGAACATCATTGATCTCCAGGTTTCCAGGCGAAGAAAAGGTATACCATAGCTTCGACTCTACAGAGGATGACTTCCAAAATAATTACACGATTGATTTTCTGAACGCAATCACACCAAATGGCTTGCCCCCGCATGTTTTGAAAGTAAAAATCAATTGCCTGGTCATTCTGCTCCGGAACCTCGACCCTCATAATGGCCTATGTAATGGAACACGTCTTATGATCAGAGCCTTCCAGGACAATGCTATCGATGCAGAGATTGTGGGTGGCCAGCATGCTGGAAAGCGAGTTTTCATACCATGCAGTGAGTCCAGGCATGCCTGCATTACCAAAGTTCTTGTACGGTTAGAAAGAAACATTTGGTTGATACATATATCATAAATGAGTAAGGAGAAATGGAGTAATTTGAAATTTTATTTTCTCACACTGATAAAAATATAGAGAACACAGAAAAATACCATTGCCTCATTTGATGTCGAGCGGTTATCACCACTACCACATAACTTACTACATATATATGAGAGGAGCACACTTCATTTTAAACATTAACATTCTTGTGAAAATAAAATCGTACAGCACTCACCAAGAACACCTGTGTAGTACGACAGAGGCAGTTCACGAGGGTTGATCTTGAAACTATATTCTGGATGCGCGATCACACTGTATTCTTCGCATCCAGTTTGACCCCAAAGAAGATCGCCTGCCTTGAAACCTGGGTGCCCAGAAGCTACCACCTTGCTTACTCCAAAAACTATCAAAACCTGGTAGTATATAATCAAACTGAGTGAATCCAACAGTGGTAATGGAATGATGAATACAGTAGTCTTCCCACTGAGTGAATGGTAGGTAAGGTACCTCCCCTGGCACGAACTGCTCGATGTAGGCGGCGTCGTTGTGCTCGCTCATCCGGTTGCGCAGGTAGGGGTCGCAGGAAACGTAGAGGTTCTTGACCAGCACGGCCGGCGAGCCGGGCGGCAGGGCCAGGCGCACAGTCCCGGTGACGAGCTCCATGTCGTCCTCGCTGGGGAACCCCGTCACGAACCGCTTCAGGATCACGCCCTTGTTGCTCACCTCCGCCATTGTTGCTAGCTACTGTAGCTCGGCAGCTCGATCGCCTCCTTGTTTCACTTTCAGCGACAGTACGTACGTATCCGGCGGCTAGCTAGCTGTGGATGATGAGTGGCGACTGGCGAGTGGCTTTTATAAGCGTCGTCGTGCGGTGATTTCCCGGCCGGTGGGTACGTTTGTCTGTGTGTGCGTGGAAGATGTAGCCACGTTTGTAGACTTGGTGCCGTTTGATCGGAGTGGCCGGAACGTCGATGAGAGTGGCCGGAACGCCCATCAGAGTGGCTGCCCCCTGCCGGCCATTGGCCAAGTTGCTCGATATGGGTTCCCGTCCCGCCGGTGGTCGTCCATCCTTGGTTGCAGCCTGCATGCAGCACGCGTGTCGCCGGTGTCGTCGAGTCCACATTTCTTCCACGCCACATGGCCGGGCAACTGCATGCGGCAGATGGGCTTCATGCTTTCGGTTTCGTGTCTTGGTGTGCCTTCGCCTCTAAACTTGTGGATACCGCCTTTGACTCAAGTGGGCGTCTTCGTCCTTCACAAATCCTCCCTCTCGCCACACTGGATGCCGAGCCGCTCGCAGGGTAGGCGAGGTGTTAGGCTGGGTTCCTGCAGTCGGTGCTCCGGCCAGCGCCTCGTCCATCGCCGCGGCCAGGCGGTTCCTCATCCGACTTCTTGTACTGCTCATCACTTTCATGGGATTATTCGGGTCAGGTGGAACATGCCATTAAAATCCAATAAAGTTAGTTTTAGGGAAAAGTGGGTGGTGGATAACGGGAGAGATGGATTGATTCTTACACGAGGTAGGAGGTGGAGGTCCCAATCGCATCCCACCTGCAACCATACTCTGTGTGCTCGCGCCACGAGAGTTCAGTGCTGCCAATTTTGCGCATACTTGCTAAAGAAGACCGGCGAGGATATGAAGTCAGCGATTGGCGCCACCAGCCCACCAGTGTGCCATGCGCTGGCTGCTGAAGGAGACATGGAAGGACATGGTGAAATAAGTGGTTGGCCTTTAAGAGAATATTTGTGTATGGTTTGTTTTGTTGATGTAGTGGACAATATATCTTAAATAGAATTGGTGGTCTTGACTTGCATAGTACATTTAGTATTACCATTAGCAGTCTAAGGTGGCGAGAGCTCATCTTCAGAAGGATGCACGTTAAACATGCTACAAAATAAGTTTGATCTCAATAACGGCGAGGCAGCAGAACATGACCCGGAAGTATCTTGAAGAAGATCGAAATTAGTTGCACAAACCATACCAATGTCACACTTACAATAAAGATTCTACCTATACCCCATCAACAAAGCAAACAGTAAACTTACACTATCTGTCAATCTCATTACTAATTTTCATTAGAAGCGTACACACCGAGTCTGAAGGCAAGTACTATGTAAGCTAGCAATAAACACACGTAACTATTCCTGAATTAGGAATACATGAAAACCACACCAAACTGTCCATGGCCCTCAGTATAAAAAGCAAGGTAAGAAGATTGACACGTGTGTGAACGGTGAACAGAAAAGAAAGATTACAGTAACTCCAAAGCAGAGAAGACACTTTATGTGTAGCACAGATTCAATATGAGCTTGCGATCCACTTATCTACTATGAAACCCGATTAGAATATAGGATCTAGGGCTTAGGACAACAGGCATATGTAATTTGTGAAATAATGTTCTACGCTCACAAAACATTAAGTCTGGTACCCCACGACAGTCAGGCCACCATAAGTTTGCCACCATGCTCACAGCCTTAAGAGCAAAATTTGAGGAAAATATTGTCTTTGGAATTTTTTTTGACCGGGAAATAAGAGGATCAATTGCGGAGTACATGAGGACAAAAAATAGTATTTGATAAACAACCATATATGTCCAAGAATCATTCAATATATGAATGAACTATAGATTTAACAGGCAGGGGCATACTATTACATCATCCACCAATAAAGCTGCTATTGATTTGTGCTTTCACAGACAACAAACTATGTCTAGAGAGCCTAACCGTGAGTCAACAAACATATATGTCCAAGAATCATTCATATATTGAATGAACTATAGATTTAACAGGCAGGGGCATAATATTGCATCATCCAGCAATAAAGCTGCTACTGATTTGTGCTTTCACAGACAACGAACTATGTCTAGAAAGCCCAACAGTGAGTCGACTAAACTCGGGATTAATCTTGTCCAGAAAAGGATATGTACCAAGGACAATTGAAAATATGAAACTGGCCAACTTCTAGAAATACAATGTTGGTGCTTTGTGTTGACTGCCCAAAATATGAACTACAATTGGAACCGAAATATGTACACGCGGGATTTTTTTGTACCTGATACATCTCATCTGCAATAAAAACTGGTAATCTTGGCATAAAATAAATAGATACAAGACTTTATAAGAGCCCAAAATGTTGCAGCATCAGGCAAATAAAATGCGGTAACATAGTTCTATTTTAAACTTGTGAATTGTAGCTTGAAATCATTAAGAGTAAAGAGCATCGGTTGCTTAAAGATTCATACATTGGGTCTTTTGTTCTCCAAAAGAAGGGACCCTAATTTCTTCCACTTTGATCATACCTCGTAACTTGTTTCTGATGAAAATAGACAGTAGTTTACAACACTAAAGCATACCCTTAATACTTGAAAGCTCCCTTGATCAGACATTTCTTGTCAACCAACGCGATCTAGACACAAAAAAAATTGGTAGGGCACGAATGGTATGCATCCTTCAATAACATTTCCCTGGAGCAGATCAACTAAGTTCAGTTATGTACACGTTGTGGACAATAGAAGAGTGTCTTGTAAACCTGATGCTATCTTTCAAGTGCTATTTTTTATGCTTTTGCCTATGTAGTCTATTTGTTGAGTGTGGATGTTTCATAATGCAGGGGCGGTTTGACAGTATGGTGAATATCGTTCTGATCTATAGTACTGACTATGATCAGGTGTTTTAAAATTGGTTAGTGTCTCATTAATTGCTGTCAGATTATTCTTCCTGATGATTTCATTAATTTCAGTCTGAATATGAATATCGTAGGAAGTTATGAGAATAACATTTTTTGCAATGGTTGTTATGTCGGTTGAGGCATGTATCTACTTCTGTTAGTCTATTTGACGTCATGCAATTTTAAATGCTTGTAATTAGTAGCGTTGTTTATTGAATTACTTTTTTTAATCATGTAGGCATCCATTTGTGCTTGAGAGGACCGAAATGTATATGGATTCAGTTTATTAGCTAACTCTTCAAAGGTTATTCATTTTGTATCTGTACAAATGGATTTCTAATGAGAAAGAAAACACAAATACTTTAATTATACCTGATCGCCCAGGAATAATATACCTATTTCGTATATATCCTTAGGTTGGCTTCCATTTTCCCAATGTTGTATGAGCCTGACTTTCACCCGTGGAACTCTTTTCTGAGAAGATAGATCTTTGACTGATAGCATCTCCATCAGTATCAACTTTTCTGCAAAATATGATCTTTAGATGACTTGCAACGCATTATTCATAGCACAAGCAGAGAAAAGCAAAGAAGATCTGAACAATAATCAATACAGTTGAGAAGACTAAAAAGTAGGAAGCTAAGCAAAATGGTGGTGTGTTCGAACAGTAAACTTTAGATTACTTGCAACGCATTATTCATAGCACACGTTGAGAAAAGCAAAGCAGATCTGAACAATAATCAATAAAATTGAGAAGACTAAAAAGTAGGAAGCTAAGCAAAATGGCGGTGGGTTCAAACAGTAAACTTTCTAGATTAGGAATAAGAGTAAATTGCATTCGCTGTGTGGGCTCCTGTAGTCAGATGGGATTTATATTAATGTAGAATATGTTGTTCATGATTGTCCTATCCATTGTCCATCCGGTACAACCAGTACAAAAATGTTCATTCGGGGAAGGAAAATCTCACAGCGTCGCACCTTCCCGCGGTGCAGTGGTGGTCAGCAGGATGTCCACAACGACGAATCCTTGATGGCTCCCTTTGCTCGTTGGTCTTGTACTCTTGTTGGTTAGGAGGCCATGGTCCTCATGCGGTTTGTCGTTCAGGCCATGGTCCTTCCAGATCGCTGCACCAAAAGTCACACAATTATTTGCACAATTTTTTTTCTGCATGCCCTAGCTGAATTACCGGTAATAAGGACGGTGTATATTTATTCACAAAGTAGCAGAATTCTAGATATGAGCATAAATCAGGACACAATAACTCGTTTGAAATAATTTTAGATTCAATAACTGTTGCATCAAATCTCTCTACAAATCCACCTACACCAAGCAACTTTGTGCCCAGAACTTTGAGAACAAACTTTTCAAAAATCGATAATTGACATCGAGCATATTACATGATCATTAGAAAATTGCACAAAAAATAGTGCAGTGCAAGAGTATTCCATCAACCAAATTAGCAATATCAACAACTCTACTAAATTTAATCTCTCAGGAAAGCAAGCTTCAAGGATCTAATAATAGAATATAGCAGAAATAACTGAAAGAGTGGTGACCACATACCAAACATCAGCATATTTAGAGTATTTGGACCCCAAGCAAGTCTAGCAATGGGTCAACTGGATCCGCAATGTGAACCTGCAAATAAATGGCAACACATAAAAAACGGACACTAAACATATTTCTGGCTGCAGGAAACAACTTGGCTAAGTACAAATGGGGCTACGGAAACGAAGTATGTGCTCGCGCAGAGCACATCGGCAAAATAAATTAGTACAGAAATCTGAAGTAAACTTGCTAGTCTCACGGAGATGTAAAGGCATGAAAGGAGGAAGGGGAACTCACCACAGCGTGGAGAAACTTGTGGTAAATTGCTGAGTGGAACTTTTCGTCCTTCCCCAGCTTCACGAAATCCATGATAGCATCGAACGACACTTCCTATCGCGAACAGTAGCGGAGCATAAATTCACCATCACCGAACAGGCAAATGGGTAGCAGCAGCAACTCACCCTGATGGCGTCATCGCTGTGCGGCGGCACGCTGAGCTCGATGAGCGCGGCCACGAACCATCGTCGAATCGCTGCCGCAGCCAGGCCCCAAACACGAGGTCGGGGTCGCTGCTCGCAGCAGCGGCTGCAACGGTGGCGGATGGGATGGAGGGGAGCAAGAGCTTGAAGAAGGACTGCAGCGGCCTGGTCCATGGGCCGCGGACCTCCCTCCCGGACCTTCCGCCGTGTGCGCCGCCGGTCCCCTTCTTCTTGCCCCGACCTACCGCGGCGGCGGCTGTGGATTCCCGGCCTCGTCCAGGTCGGCGGCGAGGCGGGCCTCATCCAGAGTGGCGGCGAGCAAGGGGCCTGCAGGTCGGGCGGCGCGCCGGCCAGAGCTCGCAGGAGAGGGCACGGAGGGCGCAGGAGATTGGGAGGCGGGAAGTAGGAGGTTGGGAGGCGGGGGGCTGCCGGCGGCGGCTAACCCTGCTCGCCGCCTCGCCGGCCGCAGCTGGAGGAGGCGAGGTACAACGGGGGCGCGCGCGGGGAGGCGGCGCCGTGCGAGCGGATGGGCGGCCGCGTAACCCTAGCCGGCACGGGGGGATGGGGAGACAGAAAGAAAGCGGCAGAAGCGATCAGAACTCAGAAGACGCGAGAGGAAAAAAGAAAGGAGCGACGCGGTGACACGTGCAACCGAACCAAACAGCCGATGGACTATTCTTTTTTTTTGAGAAACACAGTACACAGACGCTCACAAACACACACGTACAGACACCCCTATGAACGTACGCACACGTAAACCCTACCCCTATACTATTCATTACTGTTCATAATGAACAGTAAATCGAAGGCTGTGAACGCGAGGAAGTCTCCGTCCTTAATATATACTAGTTGAATTTGGCGCGGCGTGCCGGTGATGAAGAATAGAAGACACATAGCTATAAGTATAACTTTGCGGCACGACCTTGTCCATACGTTGATAGCTCATTTGTCTCTTAAGCAAAAGCTAGTTCATTAGCACAAATAAGAGTGGTAGCAACAATCTGCACAGTAATCCTTATTTTTCTTCATTCAATTGCCTATATATCCACACAACGTAAGAGTAATCAAAAAGGTAATCGGTAAGGTGGGCCCAACTATGATAAGTGCCATATCACAACTCAATCAGGAAGAATGAACACCCAATATATGCACACATCCTTGCATTACTCGCTTCCTTTCCTCCTTGCCCTAACTTGATACAACTTACCGAAGAAGGTGAACAACCTATACAACAAATGTATATCTACACCGGTCAAAATAAGGATAGTAAGCTAGCAGGAAATTTTAAAATAAACAAAAAGGGTACATATCAATTAAGAATAATCAACGGCCAACATATGTACAAAATTGACATAAATTAAATAACAAAAGATGAAAAGCTTATACATCAAATGTCTATCTACATAAAGGTCAGGATGTTAAGATACCAACTATTTTTAAAATTGAACATAAACGAAACTTGAACTTGAATGTCGATAAATCGAAATGTTGTATCGTCTCTGATTCCCTATATCCGCATCAACTTTTCTGGAGAATACCATGGTACAATATCTAGCCGATTAGAATAAGATTGACCGGGCTCCATTTTTAAAAGGGCACCTGTTGTTTCAACCTATTTAATTAGGAATACATGTAAAAGTGATAATCAATTACCTTTCGGTAGCCAAGACTGCATGTTGAAGCTGCAATGAAGAACAATGATTTGAACTCTGAATACAACTTAAGAAAGATTTTAAATTGTGTAGAAGTATATAGTTTCCCAAACCGGGAGGATGAAATACATGTGCCCTGCTCAATACCTCTTCAAGACAGCTAAATGACAATGCATCTGTGAGAAAACAATATCTGACAATGAAGTTGGCATACCCAGAGTGGTAAAACAAACATGATAAGTGCATTTAACATAATTATCTAGGAACATGTAACAAAAAAAGTATGTTTTAGAGGCCTCGGCAATGCTAAACTTGTGCATAAAATTGCGACCAGTTAAGAACACACTTTTTTTAACTTGAATGCAAAAGCAAGTTGGCTTATCTAAATACAAAATAGAAAAAGAATTCAAGACACTAATGTACTGAATCCAAGACATTCAAGCGTAACATGGGCACTGACATAATTCAAATACCACAAATATTATCTATCAAAACCTAAGCAGATTAAATTGCACACCTGAGGCTATTAAGCACAATCAAAAGGTTTACTTAATTAGTAAAAATGAAAATGATGGTTAATTAAACTTGTCGACAAAAATCGTATTCGTAGATGCAAGCGCACAGCCCATACAATGTATCGGTGCATAACCCCGGCAATCATTTGCATGTTCTGTTTATTACAAAAGTCAATATTAATTATGTCATCATGGACCATGGTAATACAATCACATAAGGGTTTAACCCTTATCTATTTTGCCGGTGGTTGGCTAACTACGCAAGCATGGTACTGTGTCCAGGTGGAGACGGATAGTAAAATTTACTTGTGCATTTGCATAGCTAGGAACTGGTAGCATGCGGTCTGGTACTGTGTCTACTCAACCCTTGGTATGTGTGTTTGTAGCAGTGTTAAAGACTTGCATTAGCGCATATATTTTATGAAGGTAACACAGATAAAGCCATCTTAATTTTGAAAGAGTCAAGTGCGCTTGCAAGAGGTGTTATCAATTATTGAGTGGTCCCTGAAGATATTATCACTTAGTAAGTTCAAAATTTTAGATAAGAAGCAGTACCAATATGCTACCTCATTGTATATGCTTGATACAGAACTTACAAAGATCGTACGCCTAATTGTGCTTCCTTGCAATTCTTCTTAAAGTATATCCTTAAGCATAAAAATTGAATATTTCTAAATGAAAACAAATTTGACATTTAAATTCAGCCTTAGCCGATCGTATTAATTTGTGCCTGAAACGTTCAGTACAACATATTTTTATTCATGAGCTGCAAAACTATGATATTTTTCAAGTAACATGAAATTCCTGGGACATGAAACCACAATAAATGCAACCATATATGAGGGAATACTTGAGTTTCAAATATCACAAAAGGTGTGACACATATAATATAGTCAGTGCGACGAAAATATATTACCGACATCAGGAAGGGATCTCATGCCAGCATATCAGGTTCCTCTACCCCTTCGTCCGTTGAGTTTGTCCATGCTTAAAGCTTTCCAGTAGTAGTTGTAATCCTGGAGACAAATTTAGCATAACAAAACTACATCCTCCATAAATAAACAAACACTGTCCATAGAAGTCATATTTACAATTGGACCAATGAAAAAATTAGGTTGTTTTGTGAAAAACAAAAGATAGAAAATAAGGTATGACCTCACAACTAATTAAGTAGGAATAAGATAACAAACAAAAGTTAAATAAAAGGATACTGGACTATGAGAAAAATAAGAGCAACAACATATAAATTTAAGGTGCAATTTCTTTATATCTTGTAGTCAGTCGTGTCTGTGACACCTTGTAAGAGAATAAACTACATATGTGGTTTATATAAATCTTCAATTTGAATACATAGGAAGAGGAATATCAGGACATCTTTAATACGGTGAAATTTACAGTTAAGGTGAGAATAATTTCCATCATAATCTAGGCTACGTCTGAAAGCATAAATTGTGAAGGATATCATATGGCTTAAATATGTTACAGGATCAGGATCTCTGTAACTTCAACGGTTCTACATGAATTTCGTATGCCTTTATAACTCTCAGTTATCTGACACATGTATTAGCATGCACACAGTTTAAGTAGCAGATGCTGATCCTAAAAGAAGAACATCATTTGTAGTGTGTCTTAAGCGATCAAACATTGAGACGACCAAAACAACCATATTGTATGCGATAACTGAGATTGAGAATGCCAATATGCAGTAGCTCTCAATCTCCCAGATTACTTTATCCTATTATAATTCAGCACAGTTAAATCTTGAAACACAAATGTACCTGAAGCAGCCAATTGAGCACTCTATTTCCATATTTTTACAACTAAAAGAAGCGACATCATCAATAATGGTTCAAACCTGAAATGAAAAATGCTAGAATTAACCCAAAGCTTTCTGTCTTGTACAAAAAGAAAATTATCATTTTGACGTAAGCTTGTGTTAATTTTGCGCTCACAAACAGAAGAGCATAATATGCAAGATTAATTACATGAGCAGACGTCGTAGAACATCTCTGAAATTTTACAATCATAAATGAAACAATTTCATATATAAAGTTGCATGCTGCTCTAAACGGTATCCCTCATAATAGGATGTCAGAAGCATATAGTAGATCGGAGACCTCAAAATATGCAAATTGCTTACTCCATTTGAGTTTCACAATGAAAATTGGAAGCCCCTTATTAAGATAAATATAAGAGTGGTGTAAGCACCTTACCATTATTTAGCTAGTTAATGTGGTGAAATTAGGCCATGCTCGAAAGGAAAAAAAATCAGGTAGGATGAGACCTCACCTTATCGTGGCTGTTGAATTTCTGCATCTTGGTCTTCACGCTTCACCTGTTACACCAAAATAAAGTCCTCTAATTCAGCTGTATGTCAAAAACAGCAAAACAAAAGGCACGAATGGAACTGAACAGAAAAGAGGAATACCTGAAAGGTGTGCTCGTAGCGGCGCGCACGCTAGAGCTGAGATATTGCGCGCTGGAGTTCCGGACGTGCGACGCATCAATAAGCACCTTACCATTATTTAGCTAGTTAATGTGGTGAAATTAGGCCATGCTCGAAAGGAAAAAAAATTCAGGTAGGATGAGACCTCACCTTATCGTGGCTGTTGAATTTCTGCATCTTGGTCTTCACGCTTCACCTGTTACACCAAAATAAAGTCCTCTAATTCAGCTGTATGTCAAAAACAGCAAAACAAAAGGCACGAATGGAACTGAACAGAAAAGAGGAATACCTGAAAGGTGTGCTCGTAGCGGCGCGCACGCTAGAGCTGAGATATTGCGCGCTGGAGTTCCGGACGTGCGACGCATCAAGCGGCTCGGGCTCATCCGTCGCTGACGGCGGCGGCCGAGCCCGGCGAGCGGAAACGGAGGAGGAGTAGAAGGAGCTCAAGCGGTGCGCGGGAGCGGAGGGAGGCCGGCCGGCAGCGACGGCGGTGAGGGAGAAGGGCGGAGCAGGAGGTGGCAGAGAAGGAGCAGGACGGGGGAGAAGGCGGCGATGCAGGGAGCAGGGGCAGGGTCGGCCGCGAGCGAGGGAGGCCGTCGGAGGCTAACCCTAGCACGAGTGAGTAAAATGAGTGTAGGGTTCTAGGTCACGGGCTTGCATTTTATTCAACGGGACCAAGTCCTAAATGGCGGTAAACACAGGGGCTTTTGTGTAAAACAGCCGCGGGGACCGTCGGATCGGTAAGTAACGGAGGGGGATCAAAACACTGTTGATAACTGTTCATATGAACAGTAACACGGTCGCTCTCAGCGCGTGAAAAACTCTCGGCTTAATATATAGAGGTAATGGTAATGTTGTGACCACTGTGAGCTCATTCCCGTTGGCTTATGTTTATCTATTAAATTCTTCTTTTACTAATATGATGTCTTGTCGTTATCAACTATCTTTGCCGGGCCGGACACTCAGCGAAGAGCAGTCCCATCATAGCGCCCGTGGGTCCCATTGTCAGGTACCACGTGGCCGTTATTTTCGCCGTGATCTTATCTTTGCTGAGTGTCTTGTTTGGTCGTTGCCGAGAAATCTGTCTTCGCCGAGTGTCGCGCACGGCGAAGAGCATGTTTGCCAAGTGGTCATAGCTTTGGCGAGTGTTGTTTGTGTTGCGTCGGCGTAGGCCGCTTCACCGAGCTGGCCCCGCGTTTCTACACTCGGCGAAGATAAAACCACTCGGCGACGACTCATTTTCCCGTAGTGTATGTACGTGAAGGGACTACACATAAATGGTTTCAGGCTTTCAGATTTGTATGTATAGTGATTAATTTGCTCTGATAAGACATTAGAAATATTTTTTTAGTCTTCTCACCATGGTGATTAAAATGCCACTTTATCTTGATGTTATTTCCCTTCTTTTCACGTAAAAATAATGTAGTTACGTATACCAAGTGTGGAGCACTCATATGCACATAAGTTTTTCTAATTCTGATTTTACTGATTCATCGAGGTACGTATATGTAGCAGATAACCTAAGAGACCGTGCGAAAGGGAAATCTATCTGAGGAGTGAGAAGCAAGGGGCGACGACCATCTCTTTCGAGTCACCTCGAGTCACCGTGATTCGATATAAAGATCACTCTCTCAGGTTATACTTATCCTCATATCAGTTTGGGAATTCTTTAGATTTTATAAATGCCCTTACTTTGTTAAGTCAGCATATTGCCTTGTTTTCTTGACATCTCGGAGTTGGCATTAGTGCTTTGTTAGAATCATATTTCCATAAAAAATTATGGTGAACCTATGGAGCAATTCAACTTTCAAATAACATATTGTAGGCATAAAACATCTTGTTTCACGGTCATACTGTAGAATGTTTATGGACTGTAGTTCAGCAAAGATGTGGGTTTCACATGTAAGTGGCCTTAAAGTCACGTGGTATTTTAATTTAGATAGTCCCAGTTTATCGACTTCACCACATTTAAAACATAAGGGTGATAGTATTACAAAAGGAAAATAACCATAAAAGGGCGACGAGTCATATCTGAAGGGGTTCCGGTTCAGAAAATAATAATTTTTCTAGCGTATGAACACTCTAACTAGTCAGGATCTATCTATCTAGTACTGTAACATGTTTGGCTAACGTTGTAAATAGTAAGTATAGTGGCTACCGTTGGAGAATTCTGTTGCAATCTCGCGGGAAAACTAGACCAATTCTTCCGCCAAGCGCGCCATGACGTCCAGTTTGGCTCACCATTACCACCACGCCTTCAACAACCAGTGGACTAGGAGTTGCAATTCCTCTCGGAGCTTCTCCGCCTCAACAACGGAAGGCTGCTGGAGTTTGGCTACTCTGTCCGCCACAAACACGAACACCGGCAAACATGGTAGGGAAGAAGGCTACTAGTTATTAATCAATCTCCTCCAAAGCCACAGCTACATAGCAGCTCACAGCACGAAGGTACCCAACAATGGTCGTCACCACTGCAAGTCTGCAATGGTGCCACCCTTGGCTTGTGCTACTCGCAATGTCCCTCCTTCCTAGTACCTACGTTACATGGAACGGGGACACGGGTACGGGGATACGGATACGGAGATACGGGAAAACGGCATTTTCTGAAAATATACTTACGGGGATACGGCAAGTATATATATAAATGCATAAAAAATCAGCATCAGAAAACTATTTTTGAGGAGGAGAAAGTAACTTCAATGAAGTAATCTTATTCACATGATCTGAATAAGCGCTGCTACCTTTGCAAGTCTCTTTGTATGCACTATTTGTATTCCTTGCAACTACAAATATCATATAACAGGCTGTAAGTCGAGTGGAAACAAGGCTCGTATAGTATCCCTGGTGTATCCCCTTTGTGTCCCAGCCGTTTTTCTATTTCTTTTTTGTATTTTAATTCGAAAAAATGAGATACGGTCTGATACGTGTATCCCATGCGTATCCCTGTGTATCCCCGTCCCGGTGCAGTATCCTGCACCGATATGGCACATCCCAGCCGTATCCCTGCAACATAGCCTAGTACCATCTGATCTACCGCAACCTATTTCTCTCACCACGACCATGCCAAGCACACCGTCCCCACGCCAGTCCACCCTTGGGCTTGTGATACTCACCTCCTTTCGTCTCTTCATCGATGTCTTTCTTCTTTCCCATGGCCGGTGATGATCTGATCTCGTGAGAAAAACAATAGGCGGGGACGGCGGCAAACCAACGAAGCAGGCGGGTCGTTTTTCTCGCTTTCTCTGTTTCCAAAAAAGAGGTCCCAGGTTGTTTTTTCAATACGTTGAAAAAACCTTAGTTTTTGGAAAACTGCAGTATTAATACCACGTTTTTTTGCCACAGCCAAACACGTCAAAGTATTGTATACTGCAGTAATTTTGTAAACTGAAGTATTTTTGCAATACTTCGAAAATACTCTGCTACCAAACATAGCCTTAGTCTTTTAAGTTGACTTTTGGGTTTGACTTATAAGTAAAAAAAACACCTAAATAGGTGATTTTGCTTTTGTCTTATGTTACACTATGGCATAAGTTAACAGCCAAAAGCAAAAAGCGTCTATTTAAAGTGTTTTTATGGCTTATAAGTCAAAAGCAAAAGCAAAGAAAAAAGTCTAACCAAACACGTGTCTTCAACCTGATGAAAGGCGACAGTGATCAATGGTCCATATGTTTCCAGGAAGGTCACCTGTTGTGAAATTTAGTATCTATATAGACTTAATAATGATTGCATCTTGCAACGTGAAAGCCAAGTTCCTGCCATGTAAATAAGGTTCCAGTAGAAGAAATCTCGGTTGTGTATGTACATTGAGCTGTACCATGTGGATGCTCATTATTGTTGATTCTGTCACAATATATGTAGATTGTGTTAACCCTTTCTATCAGATCGATCTTGAGAAATTGTAATTAGCGCATGAAACTTGACAGATTCCTCAACCTGCGACCCGTTCTTTCCATGACTAGAGCAACGCCATGTTGTAATCTCCTTTGCTGCTACCTCATCGGTAGTCAAGTCATCCGTGAAGCGTCCACACCAATCCCCACAACGCGGACGCAAGGCAGAAACCTCATCGGTGGGCAGCATATCTGCAAGGATGACCGGCGACTCAGCATGAAGCAGGGTCGAGGGATATTGGATTGTCAGGGCAGCTCATCATTCTAAAGTGTTTGACATACTAATATCCCGGAGTATCATCTACAATACTATATGTCATACGGAGGACCATATACGCAAACCAAAAATTGGTAGGTGAAACATGATGAAGTCTATCAGTGAAACCTATCCACAACACGTGAATTGGGACTGCCTTTCTTTGAGACATTGAGCTCTTGTCCTGTCAGCCGCTCAAACGAGATTACTAGTATGCTTTCGCCGCTATACTTTGAGGTCCCGATCGAGACTGTTCTACTCTTGACAAATTTATTTTCATAACACTTGCACATTACATGTAAACCATTCTAGATCTAATTAGTTAGGTCAGGAAAACATATCGGTATTTGACGAAAACAAGCATGTTCCATGTTCCCAATCGTTGAGCCAACGTATCACACTTCACCCCCCCCCCCCCCCCCCCCCAATGGTGACAGAACCTTAAGCACAAACAACGGTAAATGGTGACAGAACCTTAAGCACAAACAACGGTACTTAACTATGTCCCCTGATTGTGTAGTTTAGAGGCGAAGTGCGTGACGAGGAGTCAGTGGCGGACCTAGGATTTTGTCACTGGGTATACCGCAATTTTTTTTTGCTATTTTAATAAAATAAATTTGCTAACTTGAGTCATACTTTTAAATTTGCATTCTAATATGATATAAAAGCAATAGTAACCGAAAGATTAAGCACAAAAGTTGCATAAATTATCATACAAATAGTTGAAAACCCTTAATAATTAATAGTATAAAATATGCATAAAGGAAACTTACAGTATACAAGACAATGAAAGTCTCGATTATATGTTCATTCACGTCCAAGAAAATATCCCGCTCGATGTATGTAACTAGACAATCATCCAAGAGAGTATCAGTCATCTTATTTTATTTTCACTAAATTCATTGTTGAAACACCCTTTCAACACTGGATGTCGCCACCGACAAAACCAATATCAAGGTGAGCATAACATTTATCCTTTCATATATATATATCAATAATCACATACGGATGTACCCAAATTCACCAATTACCTGATTGGCAAAATAAAAACTTGTTAATTCAGGATTGTCGGCGAGGCAGCAAAGGTAGAATTTCCTAAAATCAGCCACTTCGCTATGCGCCTCAGCGTAAAAAACTGTCAACACAACAAATTGCAAATCAATCGCCAATCAGCTACGCGGCTAGCTGGGCAATGTACCGGTAGAGCACCACCGGTCGGACCGTACACTACTTAGGTGGTTGTGCTTCACCAGTGGCACAGACCTATCAGTGTTCCTGATTCATGTACCTCTATCGTATGTACTCCACCTAACAGTAGCTACTGACTTCAGCGGAGCGCAGATGAAGACACTGAACGGATCAACGGAGGGCTACCTGGCGGCGTCACTGTGGCGGATCGTCGATTGCGGCCGCGTGGCGAACTGGAGATCTGTACGCAAGTCGCCGTCATTGCATTGCGCAAGCCGGCGCTAACCAGCGGCGATTTGTACGCAGCTGCTGGGCGTCGTGCAGGTTGCAGATCGATCGAGAAAAGTTTCCCGCAAACGCCGGCGCTAACTGCTCCTAGCGACATAACAGCCTCGTACGATAGGCGCAACTAATACTAGTGCTACGTATACGGGCCGGCCTGCAGGGTATGCCACAGCCCACCCGGCATACCCTGTAGGTCCGCCACTGCGAGGAGTCGATAATGCATTGAGCCGTTAGGTCATGTCACTTTTGCATGCTCTCGTAAAACATGTGCAAAGTGGTTGAATCTAACTACATTGTCCACGGGCTCTTTGGCACCGTGGATAGTCCCCTCTTGTAATAACACATTTTGACCGATTAAGAACTAGATGTATTCCTGACCCCTCTCATCCCTAAGTAGAGTTGTGTTTCACAGGTGAGGAAATGAGTTTATTGAGGAATATAGATCGTTACTTCAAGCTAGAGTTGGGTAGTCGAGCACATCTCGACAAAGGACAGTAAAAGGAAGAGAAATCAGTGAGAGAAACAAGTAGTAGAGATGGGTGACCTTCAAGCTAGCTATAGGATGCTTTTGTGAACATCAACGAAAATTGTACATCATGTAATCAATCCTCTTTTTCAGCAAGCTAAACAAAAACGAGTTTGTACTAGGAGAAGATATGATTCCTCCTCGGTACGTCGTAGCATTCGTATAAAATTAAAATCAATATAATGGTGAAGGGAAGTTTTTGGAATAGTGGAGGTTTTAGAGATACGGCTAAGTATATTGTGGTGTCGGAAACAATAAGAGATTACAAGTTGGATTTTTTTGCTGTGCTTGAAACGGGCAGAGATAATTTTAGCGTACCCTTTCTTAGAAATTTAGCAGGTGGTCATGATTTTAGTTGGTTTGTCTCCCTCCACAAGGGAAGTCAGGAGGAATTTTGGTCGGTTGCAACGTACAAACAATTCAAGTTAAAAATATTGTGCCAGGTGATAGGTGCGTTAAATTCCATATTACTTCAAAGATAAACAATTTTGAGTGGGTGCTCGTCGCGGTTTATGGTGCTGCACAAGATGGCCAAAAGGGGGAATTCTTGGTGGAATTGGTTCGTTTTTGCGAAGATGAAACTTTACCGATTTTGGTAGGAGGTGAATTTAATATAATTCGGAGGCAGCACGAAAAAAATAATGATAATTATAATGACAGGTGGCCTTTTATTTTTAATGCTATTATCGAAAGTCTAGACTTGCGAGAAATAGACCTCTCCGGAAGACAATACACGTGGACAAACCGTCGACCGTCGCCTATATATGAAAAATTGGACAGAATTTTGACTAGTGTGTCTTAGGAACACAAATTTCCTTTGGTATGTGTCCGTGCTCTACCTAGGGCCGACTCGGACCATACACCTTTGCTTATTGACTCGGGAGAACAAGCTAAGACAATTCTTCTTCGAGCGCTCCTGGTTTAAAAGAGAAGGATTTGTTGAGATGGTGACTCGAGAATGGACATCAGTCTCAACGGCGAATACTCATATAGAGATACGGCAAAATAAAATTAGACACCTACGTGCGTTTCTCAGGGGTTGGGCAAAAAATATTAGTGGTGTTTACAAAAAGGAGAAAGAGACTCTTACAGATAATTGATACTCTCGATATTAAAGCTGAGACATGTCCATTAGATGCTAACGAGAGGAGTATCCTGGCTGACGCAACTAAGAACTTAGCCAATCTAAGGAGAGAAGAAGAGTCTAAATGGGCACAAAGAGCAAAAGTTAAATACATTCAGGAGGGAGGGGATAATACTAAATATTTTCATCTCATAGCGAATGGGAAGCATAGAAGGAAACGGATTTTCCAACTAGAGCAAGATGAAGGCACAATTATTGGACAAGACAATATTAAGAATTATATAACAACATTTTACAAAAATCTTATTTGGGATTCGGATCCGAATTATGTATCTTTGGTAGAGACCAAGACAACGGACATTCCTCAAATTTCACAAGAGGAGAATAATATTCTTACAGCTGACTTCGTAGAGAAGGAGGTGTATGAGGCAATCATGCAAATGGAGAAAAATAAGGCACCGGGTCCGGATGGGTTCCTGGCTGAGTTCTATCTAAGGTTCTCGGGAATCATTAAGCATGACTTGATGAATTTATTTAAGGATTTCCAGAAACGTGAATTACCATTGTTCCAGCTGAACTACGGTAATATCATACTTCTGCCAAAAAAGGAGAATGTTGTTCAAATTCAACAATACCGACCAATTTGTCTACTCAACGTTAGTTTTAAGATTTTCACTAAGGTGGGAACAAATAGAATAACGGAGGTGGCACATAAAGTCATTAGACCGGCTCAAACGGCCTTTATGCCGGGAAGGCACATCCTTGAAGGGGTGCTGGTTTTACATGAATCTATCCATAAAATTCATAGGAAGAAAATGGATGGGGTGTTACTAAAAATCGATTTTGAAAAGGCTTATGATAAAGTAAGGTGGCCCTTTTTGCAACAAGTGCTTCGCATGAAAGGGTTTGACCCAAAGTGGTGTAACTTTGGTGTAACTAAGAGGCAAGAGGATACCAAATCAACGGATCCAAATGGCGACTCCCTCTCCCACCTGTGGCGAAAACCATGGCGACACCATGGCGATCTAGGCCTCTCTCCACCCACCCTCGCCGGCGTATACTCCATCGCCAGCGACCACCCACCCCCTCCCTTCGTCATGGATGCGCTGCTCCACTGGGATTTCTCTCCGGGTTTGGCCGTTGCAAGGCAGGTTCGTCTCAAGTTTGACTCAACGGTACACTTCTCTCCCTCCCCATCCTCTCGGGAATTCTTCTTGGTGGCTTATTTTTCGTCGGCATCCTTCCCTCTTACTGAAGAATCTGTTGGACTTGCACTTGAGTGTTGTATTGGAGGGGATCACAAGGGATTCAATGTTTTCAAATTAAGTGATCACCGCTTTCGGTTCTCGGTGGCTTCAAATCAAGTGGGTCATTTCATCTATGGTCTTCAAAACCGAATTTGGCCGGATTTTATCTGTCACTTTTCTTTGTTCCGAGGAGTTCATCCAAGGGTCTCTGGATTTGTTCATAACACCAATTGGAGATCCACCCAACAAAACTTGGACCTTGCTCAAAGAAGCGTGACAAACTGGAAGCCAAATCTGAATTTTCTCAAGAAAAGTGCAGATTCTGATCAGGGTTTATCTTCCCATTTGGAATTGAAAAAGTTTGGGCTCTCTACTCTGGATAATTCAAATATTTTGAAATTCGGTTCTTGGGATTCTATTCCGTTAATTGCAGAGCGTCAAGATCGGCCCATAATTAAAGATCTTTATTTCGGCAGTTTCTCAAATCCGATTATTTTGGATCATCCGGGTACCTCTAAACGGATTTATGCTAATGAGTCCTTTTTTGAAAAGCTATGTGGCAATCTTCCTCCTATTTCTCTGGAGCATATTCTGGATTGCCGGTAGGCTGGTTATGCGGATCACCACATTATGGAGGCGATCAATTTGTCGGTTCCGGTTCTCCCGCCTAACGAAATCATTTACAAAGTGTTGGGCCGCTGTGGACGTTGTAGTCTCACAGACCATCTCCAGGCCAATTGTCCTGGGGTTTGCAGAGCCTGCCAGAAAGTGGGCCACAGATGTAAGGATTGCGTCGCTCAGCTCAATAAGCAAACTCTGGAGGATCTCCATAAGGAGAAAAAATCAGAACAGCACCTCAGCCCATTTAAAGTGCGTCAGGTTTGGAGGCCCAAGAAGAAGCAAGTTCCAAAAAGAATAAATACGGTGGCCCGTAAAATCTGGGTTCCCAAACAACAATTGGAAAGAATCAATTTACCAAGCAACGACCTCCTCGAGACTGCCCCTTCATCTTCGCCTCTGCTTCCCCAAGCTACAGTTCTGCCGCCCTCCTGCAATCTCGCAATGGCGAATTTCCCCGCAAATCCACTAGCCTTCCTCCCGGATGGGATGACCATCGAACAAGGCCCGGCTGATAGGATCATCAGATCAAGACTTGTGGTGGATGCTACTCCCCCTCTCCGCCATGATAACATCGTGATTGCGGAGACAAATCACTTCGTCCCCATCCAGATGCGGCAGCAGATGCGCTTGGCAATCAGAGGTACACTGAATGAATCTAGCTATACTGTTAGACATTTTGAAGATCACCCGTTTGGCATTGGTAGTTTCACTTTTGCGAATACCCTGACGGCGGACGTAGTGGTTGGTTTAACCTTTGAGCTTACTGAGGAAACAACTATCACCTTTGTTAGACATGATGCTGCTAAAAACATGAGGCTCACCACCTTTGGAAGGGAGACTTGGATCCTCTTTTTAGGTTTTCCCCTAGATTATCAAACCAGCCATTATATTAACAAAGCTGTCGATGATTTTGGACTACTCACTGATTGGCACCGACCAAGGGAAAATACTGCCTATGTTCTTGCTAAGGTCTGGTTAGTTGATCCAAAATTTGTGCCCAAGAGCCTAGTGGTCACACAACTGGGAGGTACAAGGATGAGCTGGACGGTTCCTGTTTACATGCTTCGAAGCTCTGACTGGAATGCACACCTGGGTGATGTTCCCATGGCCACTGAAGATCCTGAACCTATCAATGGTGTGCCACATCCACTGCATGGACCAGAGGTTACAGCAGAACAGATTTACCAGCACCAGTTGAATGTTTGGATGCAAATGAACCAACAACATGGCCCACCCAACAACCCACAGAACAACAACCAGCATCACCATGCAATGCAACACCAACAGCAACAAGTGCAACAAGTTGATACCATGACTGAAGCAGACATAGTTTTTGATCCTTCACAGCTTCCACTTGTCAATTTCCAAACTATCCTTGCAGAGCAGGGAGTTCACTTTACGGCTGGAGTCCCACCACCAAGGAATAACACAACTGATAGCCCTATGCAGGCTTACCATGAGGCTGTGATGGAATCTGAACCATCAACACATGAAGAAGAGCCCCTGGTGATTAACATGATGATCACCAGGCCACAAGACATGTATTCAGTCACTTTTGCCTCTTATGCAGCATTGCCTTTGAATGTTTTCAGCTGCCAGCAACTTCCTTGGTCACCGGTGTATCTTGACAATTCCTTCCACTTTGACTCATAGTTGTTCATGACTAAAGCCATGTGTTTCGAGATGGTAGGTGAAGCCTTTGATCTATGGATCAATAGGCAGCAAAAGAGCTCAGTTGTAATTGAGGAGATACCTGAAGAAAACTCTGTTTGTGATAATGTTGGAAGTTGCTCTACTTCTGTGTCACTCAAGCCTACCAAACAAATCAAGAAAAAGAATGAAGCACCAACAGTTACTACCCTTGTCAGAAGGAGCACAAGATCTACCAGATATAATGGCTTCAAGCCATCCTCAGTTACTGACATTAAGAAGAATCAGTCCAAGGTTAAAGCAAGGACCATACCAGGAGTGCAACTGAAGTTCACTGAAGAAGATACCTCTGGACAGATACCTCCTGCAACTGCACTCAAAACGATCCAGGACATTGGCATTAATCTATGCGGCATTGCACCTGTGATGCTCTCTCCTCAGAAGCTCCTTCAGGCCCTAGAGGAAGAAGCACCTGATGCTTAATTACTCGGTTCCATTGTTATTGTAATAATGAGTACCTTAAAGCACTGGTTGGTTTTATGTTGGAACATTAGGGGGTTAAATTCTAAAGCTAAGCAGTTAGCTTTAGCAAATGCTATCGAACTAAGTGGTTGTGCTATTATCTGTTTGCAAGAGACTAAGATGGAGCACTTTGATATTGCCTTTATTAAGTCATGTTGCCCGAAAAGATTTGATGATTTTGCCTATGTCCCTTCTAATGGTGCTTCTGGTGGAATTATAATTATCTGGAATAGTTCTTTATTCTCGGGTATGGTTATGCACTGTCAGCCTTTCGCATTATCTGTGCACTTTACATCTACTATTTCAGCTCAGTCCTGGACTTTGGTAAACATCTATGGGCCCTGCCAAGGGGAGATGAGAGATATCTTTGTTGAATGGCTTTTTGATCTCAATATTCCCGCTGATGAAGATTGGCTAATTCTTGGTGACTTTGATTTCATTAGGTCACCAACTAATAGAAATAAGCCTGGCGGTAATGTGCATGACATGCTTACCTTTAATGATTTCATCAGAGACCAAAATCTGATTGAATTGCCCATCAAAGGCAGGAAATATACGTGGAGTAATATGCAAGATTCACCTCTACTCGAGCAACTGGATTGGTTCTTTACTAGTATGCACTGGACAACTATATACCCAGCTACATTTGTGACACCTCAAGGGAAGCCTATCTCTGATCATACCCCCTGTGTTGCTTCTATAAAAACAAAAATTCCAGCAACGAAGTGCTTTCGCTTTGAAAATTATTGGATAGCACATCCTGGGTTTTTAGATATGGTCAAGCAAAGCTGGGAGAAGAGCACGTACAAGAATAACAGTGCAGCAAACCTGAATGCAAAGATGAAACGTTTGAGATATGATACTAAAAAATGGAGCAAGAAAATATCAAAGTTGGCGATTTGTATTCCCAATTCAAATAAAGCATTACTTGAACTGGATAATCTGGAAAATGCTCGGCCACTCAAACCCCAGAAGTAAATTTCAGGAAAATTCTGAAGGAGCATTTATTAAATTTATTGGATTATCAAAAGCAATATTGGAAGAAAAGATGTACAGTTAGATGGACAAAATTTGGTGATGAGAACTCTAAATTCTTTCAATCAATTGCCACAGAAAGATATAGGAGAAACTATATAAAATCCTTGGTCAATAGTGATGGTATTGAGGTTACTTCTCATGAAGCTAAAGAGAAAGTTATCTTTGACACATATAAAGATAGGCTGGGCTCCTCCAATAACCCAGAAATGTTGTTTGATCTTCAACACCTGATTCAACCAGTACCAGGTCTAGAAGAGCTCTCTACTCCTTTCACCACTGAAGAAATTGATCAGGTCATCAAAACAATGCCAATTGATAAGGCGCCAGGTCCTGATGGGTTTAATGGACAATTCCTGAAAACATGCTGGCACATTATTAAACAGGATATATACAAGATTTGCTTTGACTTCCATGAAGGCACAATGGACCTGGAAAGCATCAATATGGGCCACATTACACTGGTTCCTAAAACTGCATCACCAGAAGGTATCAATGACTACCGACCAATCACTCTTCTAAATTGCTGTCTAAAGATCATCACTAAAATTCTTGCCAATAGATTGCAAAAGAAAGTTTTAAACATTGTACACAAGAATCAATATGGATTTCTCAAAGGCAGAACAATTCAAGATTTCTTAGCCTGGGCTTTTGAATTCTTGCATCAATGTGAGACCTCCAAACAAGAAATTATTCTGTTAAAATTGGACTTTGCTAAAGCTTTCGATACAATTGATCATGGGGCAATGTTAAAAATTATGAAACAAATGGGATTCGATCAGAAATGGTTAAAATGGATATCCATGCTTTTTGGTACTGCAAAGTCAGCTGTGTTGCTCAATGGTGTACCTGGAAGGCAATTCTTTTGCAAGCGAGGAGTCAGACTGGGGGACCCTTTATCACCTCTTATTTTTGTTCTGGCGGCTGACCTGTTACAGAGTGCCATTAATAAACATTTCAGAGAACAAATGCTGCAGGTTCCATTTTCTCCAGACCTTGATATGGATTTTCCTGTTGTCCAATATGCTGATGACACTCTTATTATTATGAAAGCATGTGATGCTCAACTGGCTGTCATGCAAGATATCCTACGCAAGTATGCTGCTTCAACTGGATTGCATATTAACTATAGCAAATCTCTCCTCATCCCTATTAACATGAATCCAGACAGAACTCAAGCCATTGCACAACTTCGGGGATGCACAATTGGCACAATGCCTTTCACCTACCTTGGGCTCCCCCTGGGAACAACCAAGCCCTCACTTCAAGAAATGATGCCACTGGTTGATAGAATAGAGAGAAGGATGACTGCTAATTTCATGATGATGCAATATAGTGGAAGAGTGACAGTGATTAATTCCCTGCTCACTTCGATTGCCATGTTCTCAATGTGCTCTCTTCAAATACATCCTAAAATTCTGGAACATATTGAAAAAATAAGGAAGCACTGCCACTCGGACAAAAAAACTGAGCATGGAGTTAAAACTAATTATTTAGTTGCATGGGACAGAGTATGTATGCCAAAAAAGAAAGGTGGCCTTGGGGTGCTCAATCTAAAGGTTCAGAATGAAGCTCTTCTTCTCAAATATCTGGACAAGTTCTACAATAAAGTTGATACACCTTGGGTCACATTAATCTGGAAGGCCTACTACACTGATAAAGTCCCACACACAATGGACCCATGTGGATCATTCTGGTGGAGAAGTGTTTTCAAACTGAGCCCAATTTTCAGAGGTGTTGCAACTTGTACTGTATCCTGTGGACAATCTGTTTTGCTTTGGAAAGATGTCTGGTTGGATGAGCCAATAATGGATAAATATCCGAGAGCCTACTCCTTTTGTAAGGATGAAGATACCTCCGTTGCCAAATTCCTGACTGCTACAACTCTTGCAGAAAACTTCCATTTACCGCTATCACCTGAAGCTTTAGCAGAACTTTGTGGTTTGCAACACGATTCTAGAGATTTGACCTTAAGCCAGAGTGAGCAGGACCAATGGATTTACCCATGGGGATCCAGATTTACCTCCAGCCAATACTATCAGTTCTACTTCAGAAATGTGATCTCACATGATGCTTTTAAGTGGATTTGGAAATCCAAGAGCACTCCCAAGATTAAGTTCTTCTGCTGGCTTCTCTTTGCTGATCGGTTGAATACTAGAAACATGCTTCGAAGGAAAAATTTAATTATCCAGGGAACATACTCTTGCCCAATGTGCCAAGCCAATATTGAGGAAACTGTTGAACATTTGTTCTTCAAATGCACCTTTGCTGCACGCTGTTGGACAAAGCTGCAGATTAATTGGGGTCAAAATGATCACAGATTGGAACTTATATCATCTACAAGACAAACCTTTCACAAACCTATGTTTATGGAAACCTTCATGACTGCTGCTTGGGGGATTTGGAAAGAAAGAAATGATCTGGTCTTCAACAATATAACTCCAAGCACCCATTCCTGGAAAAAACGTTTTACCACAGACTTCTCCCTTCTGGTTCATAGGACCAAGACTGAACTGCACCCTTTCATTGTAAATCTTTGCTCCCTCTTGTAACTCTCTACAAGCTCCTCCCCTATTCAGGATGGCTAATCAGCCACCTTTCATTGTAATTATGTAACACTCCTGCTCTCTTTTAATATATGGTGATGTGGAGGCAGTAGGGGGGCAATCCCCTACTGTCATAAAGTTTCAAAAAAAAAAGTGGTGTAACTGGATCGAACAATTTGTTAGTCGGGGAAGTGTGGGTATCAAAGTTAATGATGAATTAGGGCACTATTTTTAGACACACAAGGGTTTGAGACAGGGTGACCCGCTATCACCAATTTTGTTCAACATTTTAGCTGACATGTTGGCCATAATTATCGCAAGGGAAAAAGAGGACGGGCAAGTGGAGGGACTTATCCCTCATCTAGTTGACGGGGGGGGGGGGGGGGGGGGTCTCGATATTACAATATGCCGACGATACAATACTTTTTATGGAACATGAATTTGAAAAGGCACTTAATATGAAGCTGATTTTATGTATATTTGAGCAACTTTTTGGCCTCAAGATTAATTTTCACAAAAGTGAGATCTTTTGTTTTGGCAAGGCAAAGGAAGTGGAGAATCAATATAGACTATTGTTTGGTTGCGAATCAGGGTCCTATCCTTTGAGATATCTAGGTATCCCAATTCATTTTCGGAAGCTGAAAATAGGGAATGGAAGATTATAGAAGATCGTTTTGAGAAAAAATTAGCCAGTTGGGCTGGTAAACTGTTGTCTTACGGTGACCGGTTAATTCTAATTAACTCAGTGTTGTCAAGTCTTCCTATGTTCATGTTTTCCTTCTTTGAAGTACCAATAGGGGTACGGAAAAGATTGGACTGTTTTAGGTCTCGATTCTTCTGCAAAGTTATGGGCATAAGAGAAAATATAGACTCGCAAAATGGAGCATGTTGTGTAGGCCGAAAAACCAAGGGGGACTCGGGATTGAGGTTTTGGATATTAAAAATAGATGTTTGTTAAGCAAGTGGCTTTTTAAAAAAAATGAGATTTTCAAAATTTTATCTGAAGAAGGGGGGTATGGCACGAGCTAATACATAAAAAATACTTATTTTCTCAATCTTTGTCACAAGTTACAAGTAAACAGACAGATTCCCCTTTTTGGAAGGGTCTAATGAAAATTAAGGGTGGGTTTTTTGACCGAGGCTCCTTTGCCGTGGGAAATGGTGAGAGCACCCATTTTTGGGAAGATACGTGGCTAGGAGACAAGCCTCTGGCTAACCAATATCCTTCCCTCTATAACATTGTTTACCGAAAACAAGTTTCGGTGGCAGATGTTCTAGCACAAGCGCCTCCCCCAAATGTTGGCTTTAGAAGGGCTTTGACAGGAAACAAATGGACAAAATGGTTACACTTGGTAAACCGCCTAATGCTTGTTAACCTTACAGATCAAAAATATGTGTTCCAATGGGGTTTAACAACCAACAAAACTTTGACGGTAAAATCTTTGTATCTCGATATTCTGAGTGATAATACTCGCTTTTTAAGAAAATACATTTGGAATATGAAGGTGCCTCTGAAAATCAAATAATTTATGTGGTTCTTATATCGTAGAGAGATTCTTACAAAGGATAATCTTGCTAAGAGAAAATGGGAAGGATGTAAAAAGTGTTGCTTTTGTGACCAAGAAGAAACAATACAACATTTATTTATATCGTGTCCCCTTGCAAAGATGGTTTGGCGAATTGTTCATATGGCTTTTAACATTCTTCCACCACAAAACATGACAAGCTTGTTTGGGAATTGGTTAAAGGGTGTTTTCAAAGTAGAGAGGGTTCAAATCAGAGTTGTTCATATGGTTCTCTATCGGACCCTCGGAATCTGAATCATAGTGTGGTATGGGTGGTTCTGGCTCACTAGGTGGTATCACTGGGTAGAAAATGGGCTCTGGTGTAGGTGAGTAATGGAATGGCACATCCTGTGATGGCCACCTAGATGTACCCTCCTCGGCTACCCTACTAGGTTCTCCTGTCTGCGTGACTACCTTCTTCCCCTGTCGCTTTCTCCTCTGAGGATCCTCTAGATCCTCCAGCATCGCATCCTTGTCCTCTACTATGACACAGTGGGTATTATAGAGAGATCCGACCACCTGTCTATACCTGTCTAGTAACCTAGACGCTAGGCGAGGCTTAGTCTTAACTAAGACTGAGTGATCCTCCAATCTCTCAGTGGAAAGAGCATCATGCGGCAACGCTATGAAGCTTGTACCCTCTAACTCTCCTGCCCTGTTCTCCCTGATAGTGGCGATCGCCTCCAAGACAGCCTCATGGTAAGCTGCTGTGACACTGAGTCCTTCCCCTCTAGGTGGAAGAGGACACGGTGAAAACTCCTTGGGTATTATTACTAATACCCTATACTTCACTAACTCCTCACCCTCCTTAAATGTGTAAGTGTGGACCAGAACGGTAAGAGGGGATCCAAAAGCTCTAAGAAGTGACCTCAACTGCTCCGTAAGTGACCCGTGATAGTCTTCCAGCGTACCGTGCTGCACCCACGTCGACTTCTCGGAACCCATCGGCTTCAGAATACTGTATAAGAATTTATAATTAGTACTAATGCATCATAATAAAGAATTATCGCACACAAAATATTACCATGTTATTCTCAAGTGAATATACATCATATTCCTAGAGAACTCTTTACCGTTGCTCGTATACCCTACAGGTTCTATCCCATTACTAGGTTTCCAACCTAAGGTCAAAGCAATTGCTCTGATACTAGCTGAGATGACCCGCCATGCCACCGCATGATTGCAGCACGCTGGACATCGATGTAAGACTTACGAAACACCGTTCCGCAAATATCACACCATCAGAGTGGTACAACAGAAACATTGCAAGGGTCCAACAGTCAACCACTTATTATTACAAGCCACAGATGTACAAATTCGGTAAGGTCCTCCTTGGTCCAGAGAGGATCGGCACTATAAGTTTCTAGTTGCAAACTGAAGAGTTTACAAACCAGTGGAAACAACAAACTGAAAACCATAGGCTCAGCAACTTATTTAGTAGTTTTTATGTTGCTCGGCTCACTATCTACACTAGGCACCGCTCTGCGCCTAGTCCGACTCTTCGTCTTCGACGCCGTAGGAGATGACGTAGTCTACGCCTTCAACTCCGCCTGTCAGGTCTGGCTCGTCGTAGACCAGGTTCTCCTGATGGTAGATGTCGAGTCTGCCCTCGTCTTCTGCTGCCTCAAAGTCTAGAAAGGGGTCTAAGGCAAGGGTGAGTAACAGCGTTACCCAGCAAGTTCATTATGGGAAAGTGGGAAGTTTGATGTGCTAGCTACAGCCGCAGACAATGGATTGTCGTAGGTTAATGCAAGTTTTCGAAAACATTTCTTCAAAGGTTGCTTTTATTTCTGAAGAGCTATGTCCGTCAGGAGTCACAGGGCTAGGGCCTTGAGGAGCCTCCTTTCCTGCTGCGTTCGTCGTTCCGTCCTGGAACGTGGACTAACATGTCACATTTATACACTCTGCAGAGGTGCGCTGGTTTACCCATAAGAGATCCACGCCTTGTTGCACAGCCAGGCGTACATTCCTGTGCACACTTCTTTTGTGTGGGGCCCGGTCGGTGATCCAAGCCAATCACTGCGCCTTTCCACCATCCCCGCACACCCCCCCCCCCCCCCCCCATTACTTCAGTTGCAAGCTAGTAGGAACCATCCCAACCTACAACTTGCTGACTCGTGGGCGCCATCCCAACCTAGTCCTGAAGCCAACCTTCAATAGATGCTAGAAGCCACAACCCAAAGGTGAGGTTATTATCCTGGCCACCTCAAGCTCATCGGATTTACACACCGCCCGGCTTTGACCTAGACACCCGTTGATGTACGAGAGGAAAAGGACACAGCTGACTTCTCCTTCCCATTTCAGATCTTATGGTTGCGCGTGATATACGGCGCAAGAATCACTGACGACATTGGTGATTAACTCCTAGGGTTATTACTTTCCATATGCAGTGGAACCTCCACCAACCACAATAAACCATGGTTCCACTGCCCACCATAGTAGGTTAATCAGTCACCCTGGACTGGTAACCCAATAGTCATATTATCTATGAAAATAAGATTTTGATTTTTCAATGCATAAGTGATACGATATAGCATTTGACAATTACTTTGCTATAAAATATTTCAACGGACATGAGCAAGTGATGAACTTGCCTGGTGACTGAGAGGTAGTGCAATTCGAAGCTTCGAACTGACCCGGGACCTCGGGTTCTGAAATAAGTATCATTGTGTCATAAGACAATGTTTGAAAGAAGCAATGGATGCTATAATGCATGATTATGCTATGTATGATTTAAATTTGAGTCTAGGAATTTAGCGTTGTTTTGGGTATGATTTTTTTCTTTTGTTGATTTTTATTTATTTAATTTAAGTCTTTCAGGATATGGATTATTTATAAATAATTCAAAAGTGTGTAGTATGTTAAATAATTGTATTAATAATTATTTTTAATAGATAAATCCATATTGAATTTAGGAATTTAAATCTTTCATTAAAAATAAAAGACTATATAAATAGTTTTATTTCAAAAATTTATTTTAAAATTTCAGAATAAAATAGTTTTGAATATATTATATTTTTCTGAATTCAAAACTTATTTTTATTTAAAATTTTAAGTTTTTATTTATTTGCCATCTTTTTGTTTTATTTCTTTTATTGTGTATTCTATGTTTTATTTGGACTGGGAGAAAAATAAGTGGGCTTAGCCCACTGACTGGTGGGCCAGAGTGGCTCGGTCGGTAAGGAACCACTGGTTCCACCGAACCGGTTCACCCCCGTCGACCCAGCTCCCTCTTTCCTCTCTCGATCCCCTTTCTCTCCCGCGATTTGGAATCGCCGCCGCCGTCGCCTCGCTCCGGCCAACTCCGGTGACATCCGCCGCCGCCACCCCGCGCAAACGATGCGCCGCGCCGAGATCCTCCTTCCCGTCCAACTCTTTTTCCCGAGCGCGTCCCCGACTGGCCGAGCTCTCCACGAGGTGGAGCTAGGGTTTCGGTTACGACTGATTCTTTGCACGCCGGCGGTCATCTGGTGGCCCGCGCGCGCGGAGAAGACTCCCCTGTGCGGCGCTGCGACGGCCGCGTTGGCACTACCCCACCACGCCGCTGTGGTTGCACAAAGGCACATATATGGTTCTCCTCTCTCTCATCCCTAAATCTCTAATACACAACTTGGGCCCGATGCCGTGCTCTGTGGTGGCAGCTTGTAGTATTGATTCTTAGCTTTTGGCAGGCTAGGTTTATCGCAAGCCGGTGTGTGAATTGTGCTGTGAGACAGATATGCTTCAATAATTTATACTGGATTAATCCAGTGATGTGGTCCTACTGATCCTGTGGTATTTACTGTATTTGATATGCTGGTGTGTGCTACTCTGAATCTCTCAGATTCAGAGGTGTGCCACAGTATTGTTTAACTGAAACAATATTCAGTTTGCTGCCGGAAGCTTTGTTGTTTTATTTAAGAATGATTCCTGGTATTTTGATTACAGGAAGATGATGTGGTAAATAGATGGATGATTTCTTGATTCAGTTGTTGTGATTAAATACAAGTTTATGCTTGTGGTGCTATTTTCCTTAGAGAATTTAGTGCCCAGCAAGCCTGTTCTGAATCAAGCTGATGGATGGACTCAAATTTAGTTGCCTAGCTAATTATTTTAGCAGGGAATTAATTTGTGTTGTCTCAGCCAGTGATGCTTAGGCTGAGGCTTCTTTGAGATAAGATCAAATGCAGTTTATTTTGCATGTTTGAATCATTGCCAATAGCCTGTGATGCACAAGCTGAGGCTTGTTTTGCTTAGAAAGTATATTTGGTATTGGCTGTGTAATTATTTGTTGCCCCATGCCTGTGATGCATAGACTGAGGCCTTTCCATGTCTGGTATGAACAGATGCTTGCCTATTCAGTTAAAAACCCAGGGATGAGTCTTGCACACCATTTGTGTGCACCTCTAAGGGTAAAACAACTAATCCAACCACTAATGCATCTAAAGATGTGCCCACTGGCTAGTTGAGTTGAAAAACAACCAGGTGTGGTTCTGGGTTGCCGTAGAGGTCTTGATCACTTGTGGTTGTGTAGTTCTTTATCAATTGTTCCCTTCTCTTGTATGTACTCATCCCTTCTCCTCTTTGTTTGCGCACAGCCCTTCTCCTCCTGATGGCAGTGTTCCCTTATCCCTTCTCTTGTAGTTGTGCTGGTGACAGCAGTGGTTTTTGCATGTGTGATTGAGCTGCTTGTGAGCTTGCCTGTATACTGACTTGACCCAGATCTTGTGCTTGGAGCTGATCCATTCGGCTGGCTTGGTATTATCCTTGCTGGATGTTTATTTTGTGATGCCAAGTGTAATATTTGCCCCTAAGCCAATGATGTTGATCTGAGGTTATTTAAACCATAAGAACAGATGCTAAACCTTGATTAAGGTCTAAACTCAATGATGTGATCAGGAGTGCATCTCACTGCCAAACTGAGAGTAATCCTAACACTAACCCACCTTGTGTATTTTCTATATTTGTTTTGTTTTCTTTTTATCTTTCAGGAAGAAGATTGGTGCAAGATGAGATGATCAAAAGATAAGGAGAATGAGGATGCAAGAATTAGTCTACTTAGGAATTTTATTTCTCTTATGTAATTCCTTATTTATTTGATTTCCATTTGATTATTTGTAAAGACAATGTATTATTGTTGTAAATCAATAAAGCAATTCTTGTTGTGTTTCATAATTGTAACTCATGTTTGTAATTATTTAATTTATGAATTACTTCTTTGTTTATTATTTACTTATCATTTATTTTTGTTTGTTTCAAATTCAAATTATTTGATTATTTGAATTTACTCAAATCCCCTCAAACAGGTAAAATACCTAAAGGTCATGTCAAAATTTATCACAATCACCTGAATTGAACTATACATTACTCAATGAGTTGAAAGAAACTTTGATCTCTTCAGGTTTTTAAGTTGTGAAAAATTTATTCAGGTTTTTAAGATGCATGAATGCAATTGCACAAATTCTATTTCTACCCTCCGTGGTTTCCTAAACGCTGGGACGTTACAGTCTTTCCCCCTTAACCAGAACTTCGTCCCGAAGTTATAACTTTGTGTACCTGAAGAATTCTGGATAGGCGTCTCAGATCATCTTCCTTCTCCCAGGTGGCTTCTCGTTCTGGGTGTTGTTTCCATTGAACCTTGCAAAACTTTATTGCTCGATTTCTGAGTCTTTTCCAGTTTTCTCCTAGTATCTTCACTGGTTCTTCGACATAAGTTAAGTCTGCTTGTAGGTCTAATTGCTCATGTGTAACGGAATCCTCTGGTGCCTTCAAGCATTTTCGCAATTGTGACACATGAAAAACATTGTGTACCTGCCTCAGCTTCTCAGGCAACTCAAGTGTAAAGGCTACATTCCGATTTTGTGCCAAGATCTTGAAAGGTCCAATATACCTTGGACTTAGCTTCCCTTTCACTCCGAATCTCTTAACTCCCTTCATCGGACTCACCCTAAGGTATACAAGATCTCCTACATGGGGTTCCCATGTCCTTCGCTTCTGGTCTGCATAACTTTTCTGACGGCTCTGAGCTATCTTCAAGCGATCTCGAATTATGTCAATTATGTTTTGCTTCTCCTTGACATAATCTGGTGCAAACTCCGGATTACTTACGGGCTCATACCAACATATTGGTGATCTGCACTTGCGCCCATATAGTAATTCAAAGGGTGCTGCCTTCAAGCTGCTATGATAACTATTGTTGTAAGAAAATTCTGCTAGTGGCAGGTGTTAATCACATGAACCTCCAAAATACAAAGCACAGGCTCGTAGCATGTCTTCTAACACCTGGTTAGTCCTTTCTGTTTGACCTCTTGTTTGTGGATGATAAGCAGTACTGAAGTCTAGTTGTGATCCCAGAGCTTCATGTAACTTTTGCCAGAATACTGATGTGAACACGGATCCTCGATCCGACACTATCCTTTTGGGTACTCCATGCTTACTTACTATCTCTTTAACATAAAGGTCAACTAACTTCTCGGCATTATCCTTCTGATTTACTGCCAGGAAATGTGCACTCTTGGTTAATCGATCTACGATCACCCATATCATATCCTTATGTTTTCTAGTCATTGGTAGACCAGTGATGAAATCCATTCTGATTTCCCCCCACTTTCATTCAGGAATCTCTAGAGGTTGTAGTAGTCCTGCTGGACTCTGGTGTTCTGCCTTAACTCGTTGACATGTATGGCATTCCGCAACGTACTTAGCGATGTCCCTCTTCATGTTATTCCACCAGAATAACTCCTTGAGGTCCATGTACATCTTGGTGCTTCCGGGGTGGATTGAGTAAGGTGTCTCATGTGCCTCCCGAAGTATTAATCCTTTGATTTGAGGAATGTCGGGCACACATAATCTTTGATGGAACCATAATGATCCGTAATCACCCAACCGGAATTCTGATGGTCTTCCTTCTTCTATCCTACGGATTTCTTCTTTGATGAAAGAATCTTCGTCTTGACGTCGGATTATCTCATTCCGAAGGTCACTATGTCGTTCTTCCATCACCCTTAGGGTATTCAAACTTCCTAACGACTGAAACTCCAATAAATGGATTTCCAGCCGCTCCAAGTCCATTTTCAACTCCTTAGGTAGCTCTCTGTTGATTGGTTGGTTGTCCATACTCTTTCTGCTTAGAGCATCAGCTACAACATTGGCCTTTCCTGGAGTATAGTTGATGTTGAGATCATAATCTTTAATCAACTCCAGCCATCGTCTCTGCCTCATGTTTAACTCTTTTTGGGTAAAGAAATACTTGAGACTTTTATGGTCAGTGTACAACTCACATCTGGCCCCATAGAGAAATTGTCTCCATTTCTTCAAAGCGTAAACAACTGCTGCAAGCTCAAGATCATGTGTTGGATAGTTGACTTCATGGGGTTTGAGCTGTCTGGAAGCATAAGCTATTACCTTCCGCTCTTGCATCAATACACATCCTAATCCATTCTTGGATGCATCACAATATACGATATAATCCTTGCCTGGTTCTGGTAGAGCTAGGATTGGTGTTGTTGTTAGCTTGGTTTTCAACTCCTAAAAACTTGCTTCACACTTATCCGTCCACTCAAATGGAACATACTTCCTTAGCAACTTGGTCATTGGCCCAGCTATCCGAGAGAATCCCTCAACGAATCTCCGGTAATATCCGGCCATTCCCAGAAATCCTCTAATTTCCTTGACGTTTTTCGGTGATTGCCAGTCCAGAACTGCTTGTACCTTTGCCGGGTTGACTGCAATTCCCTCTTTGCTGATGACATGACCAAGAAATTCCACTTGGTCAAGCCAGAATTCGCACTTGCTGAACTTGGCATACAACTGATGTTCTCTTAAAACTTGTAACACTGTTCTCAGATGCTTTGCATGATCTTCTTTAGTCTTGGAGTATACCAGAATATCATCGATAAAGACGATCACAAACTTATCCAGATACGGCATGAAGATCTTGTTCATCAGATTCATGAAAATTGCTGGTGCATTAGTCAATCCGAATGGAACAACTAGGTATTCATGGTGTCCATACCTGGAGACAAATGCTGTTTTTGGTACATCCTCCAGTTTTATCTTAATTTGATGGTAACCTGACCTGAGATCTATCTTGGAGAATACTCCCGCTCCTTGAACTTGATCAAACAAATCTTGAATTCTAGGTAGAGGATATTTGTTCTTGATGGTAACGTGATTCAGGTTTCTGAAGTCTCCACACATTCTTCTACCTCCATCTCTTTTATCTACGAAGATGACAGGTGATCCCCAGGGTGATAAACTTTCCCTGATGAATCCTTTGCCATCCAGCTCATCAAGTTGCTCTTTGAGTTCCTTCAACTCCTTCGGACCCATCTTATATGGCGCTTGAGCTATTGGTGAGGTACCGGGAATTAGATCAATAGTGAATTCTATCTCCCGATCAGGTGGCATACCTGGTAATTCTTGTGGAAATACATCTTGAAATTCCTTAACCACGGGTATATCCTCCATTCGAACTTCCTTCATGGAATTTAATTGTAACCCCACCTCCAAGTGGTTATGCCGATCCCCTTGATATACAATCCGACCTCCTCCTGGAGTCCGAAGTGATATAGTCTTGTCCTCACAATTTATAATTGCTCCATTGTCCGATAACCAATCCATTCCTAGGATGGCATCTATATCCTTCAATGGTATCACATACAGATTTGCATAGTAGGTCTGACCACAAATCATAATCACCTGATCCACTTTCATCTGAGTGACTGTAATCATCCCTCCTGCTGACCAAACTGAGATAGGCGTTTCTAACGTCCCACATCTAATCCCATATTTATCAACAAAATGCTGAGCCATGAAAGTAGTAGTGGCTCCAGTATCAAATAATACTTTGCCAGGATGAGTTAGAATTTGGAGCGTACCTAGGACAGCCTTGTCAGAACGGTCTGCCTCCTCCAAGGTGGTACAGTTAAGCTTTCCATAGGGCTTGCCTCTCTTCCCGTTGTCGTTCTTGCCAGAATTTACTCCCCTTGGTGGTCCACTTTCTCCTGGTCGACTTCCGCCCATTCCTGGTCTTCCTCCTATGTTCTGGTTCGGGCAGTCTGGCCTGATGTGACCCTCCTGACCACACCCAAAGCATACAACCTTTGGGTCCTGCATTCCTTCTGAAGATGACCCCGCATTCCACAACTATGGCAAACAAGATTGCGTTTGAGATTCTGGCCCTTGTAGTTGGGTGCGTTGTTTGACATAATAGTACGGGGTTTGAAAGTCAGCTTGGGTATCGATTTGCTGGGTTGAGCTCTTGTGGGTTCCACCTTCATCCTCTTATTCCTCTCCTCTTGGACTTGCTTGAAGTCGTCCACCCAAGTGATGGCCGCATCCACCAGCTCTTCAAAACAGGCTGCCATGGTCAACCTGATATGCATTTTCATGTATGGATGCAGTCCTCGAAGAAACCTTTTCTTCCTTTTCTCGGGCATGTTAACATCCTCTTCAGCATACCGGGAAAGTATGTTAAACTCCCAAATGTACTTGTGGACCGGCAGATTGTTCTGCTTGAGGTTCTCAAACTCCCGACGCTTCAGTTCCATCACGCTCTCAGGAATATGTGCTTCACGGAACTTCTTCTGGAACTCCTCCCAGGTGAACACCTTGTCTGTTGGGTGAACATGCACGACATTCTCCCACCATGCTGTTGCTGGTCCTGATAACAGATGCACCGCGTAGCGCACCTTTTCTTGATTAGAGCACCCTACCGTCATCAGCTTCCTGGAAGTGTCACGGAGCCAGTCCTCCGCGTCCATTGGCTCTACTGCCACCGTGAACGGTAGTGGTTTAGCTTCTTGGAAATTCTTTAGAGTAACTCCCCGAACTCCCTCGAGTTCCCTTTCTCCTCCTGCCTTTTGTAGCAGGGCTTCCATAAACTTGTTCTGGTTCTCCTGATCCTTCCTTCGGTTTTCTTCCATTGTCATCAAGTATTGAGCAAAATGTTGCGATGTCATCAAGGGTGGTGGTTGTGGCAACCCTCCTTGTCCAGCTTCAGCTTCCTCCTTCTGTTTAGTCTCCCTTTCCCCCCGAGCTCTCTCCTCCTCCGTTATATCTAACGCCATTTCCCCTCACGTCCTGTACAAAAAGCGAAACTCATAGTTACACCATGCAATGCTTTTTGAGCTCAACTCAATGCACAGTGCGTGTCACAGAAAGATCCAAATCCAAACAAAACCAGCAATATATTCCACATACACAAACACACATATACTAGGGTTCGTACAATACCTTACTATGACTATTACAAGCTCACCCGGTATACTACACGGTTTTTCCCGGGTTCTGGGAGAACTCGCTCCCTTATTATTACAACTCATACTCATCTCACACTCATACTCACACCTTTCGTCGATCCATCCCGCATCAGGTCCGTCACTCCTCGTGATACCTGCCTGAGGTCCACCCGTGGTGGCGTGACGTCCGGCGCACCGCCTCTGGTGTGTAGGGCCTCCCTGGTGGAACGTAATCGGTATCGGAAGTGTCCAGAAACAACCCTCCCATGCCGACATAGCTCGCGGCATCCTCCACGGTCGGGTCAGCCTCCATAGGTTCCTCCTCGTCAGAGGAGATATCTATAATCACTGGAGTGGGTGGTGCTATCTCTACCACACCGTCGTCGGTGTCGTAGACAGGCACTGGATCCTGACGTGTGCCAGCAAACCAGTTATACCTCCATCCGTCCGAGTTCTCTATCGGACCCTCGGAATCTGAATCATCAAGTGGTATGGGTGGTTCTGGCTCACTAGGTGGTATCACTGGGTAGAAAATGGGCTCTGGTGTAGGTGAGAAATGGAATGGCACATCCTGTGATGGCCACCTAGATGTACCCTCCTCGGCTACCCTACTAGGTTCTCCTGTCTGCGTGACTACCTTCTTCCCCTGTCGCTTTCTCCTCTGAGGATCCTCTAGATCCTCCAGCATCTCATCCTTGTCCTCTACTATGACACGGTGGGTATTATAGAGAGATCCGACCACCTATCTATACCTGTCTAGTAACCTAGATGCTAGGCGAGGCTTAGTCTTAACTAAGACTGAGTGATCCTCCAGTCTCTCCGTGGAAAGAGCATCATGCAGCAACGCTATGAAGCCCGTGCCCTCTAACTCTCCTGCCATGTTCTCCCTGATAGTGGCGATCGCCTCCAAGACAGCCTCATGGTAAGCTGCTGTGACACTGAGTCCTTCCCCTCTGGGTGGAAGAGGACACGGTGAAAACTCCTTGGGTATTATTACTAATATCCTATACTTCACTAATTCCTCACCCTCCTTAAATGTGTAAGTGTGGACCGGAACGGTAAGAGGGGATCCAAAAGCTCTAAGAAGTGACCTCAACTGCTCCGTAAGTGACCCGTGATAGTCTTCCAGCGTACCGTGCTGCACCCACGTCGACTTCTCGGAACCCATCGGCTTCAGAATACTGTATAAGAATTTATAATTAGTACTAATGCATCATAATAAAGAATTATCGCACACAAAATATGACCATGTTATTCTCAAGTGAATATACATCATATTCCTAGAGAACTCTTTACCGTTGCTCGTATACCCTACAGGTTCTATCCCATTACTAGGTTTCCAACCTAAGGTCAAAGCAATTGCTCTGATACCAGCTGAGATGACCCGCCATGCCACCGCATGATTGCAGCACACAGGACATCGATGTAAGACTTACGAAACACCGTTCCGCAAATATCACACCATCAGAGTGGTACAACAGAAACATTGCAAGGGTCCAACAGTCAACCACTTATTATTACAAGCCACAGATGTACAAGTTCGGTAAGGTCCCCCTTGGTCCAGAGAGGATCCGCACTACAAGGTTCTAGGTGCAAACTGAAGAGTTTACAAACCAGTGGAAACAACAAACTGAAAACCATAGGCTCAGCAACTTATTTAGTAGTTTTTATGTTGCTCGGCTCACTATCTACACTAGGCACCGCTCTGCGCCTAGTCCGACTCTTCCTCTTCGACGCCGTAGGAGATGAGGTAGTCTACGCCTTCAACTCCGCCTGTCAGGTCTGGCTCGTCGTAGGCCAGGTTCTCCTGATGGTAGATGTCGAGTCCGCCCTCGTCTTCTGCTGCCTCAAAGTCTAGAAAGGGGTTTAAGGCAAGGGTGAGTAACAGCGTTACCCAGCAAGTTCATTATGGGAAAGTGGGAAGTTTGATGTGCTAGCTACAGCCGCAGACAATGGATTGTCGTAGGCTAATGCAAGTTTTCGAAAACATTTCTTGAAAGGTTGCTTTTATTTCTGAAGAGCTATGTCCGTCAGGAGTCACAGGGCTAGGGCCTTGAGGAGCCTCTTTTCCTGCTGCGTTCGTCGTTCCGTCCTAGAACGTGGTGTAACATGTCACATTTATACACTCTGCAGAGGTGCGCTGCTTTACCCATAAGAGATCCACGCCTTGTTGCACAACCAAGCGTACATTCCTGTCCACACTTCTTTTGTGTGGGGCCCGGTCAGTGATCCAAGCCAATCACTGCGCCTTTCCATCATCCCCGCACCCCCCCCCCCCCCATTACTTCAGTTGCAAGCTAGTGGGAACCATCCCAACCTACAACTTGCTGACTTGTGGGCGCCATCCCAACCTAGTCCTGAAGCCAACCTTCAATAGATGCTAGAAGCCACAACCCGAAGGTGAGGTTATTATCCTGGCCACCTCAAGCTCAGCGGATTTACACACCGCCCGGCTTTGACCTAGACACCCGTTGATGTATGAGAGGACAAGGACACAGCTGACTTCTCCTTCCCATTTCAGATCTTATGGTTGCACGTGATATACGGCGCAAGAATCACTGACGACATTGGTGATTAACTCCTAGGGTTATTACTTTCAATATGCAGTGGAACCTCCACCAACCACAGTCAACCATGGTTCCACTGCCCACTATAGTAGGCTAATCAGTCACCCTGGACTGGTAACCCAATAGTCATATTATCTATGAAAATAAGATTTTGATTTTTCAATGCATAAGTGATACGATATAGCATTTGACAATTACTTTGCTATAAAATATTTCAACGGACATGAGCAAGTGATGAACTTGCCTGGTGACTGAGAGGTAGTGCAATTCGAAGCTTCGAACTGACCCGGGACCTCGGGTTCTAAAATAAGTATCATTATCTCATAAGACAATGTTTGAAAGAAGCAATGGATGCTATGATGCATGATTATGCTATGTATGATTTAAATTTGAGTCTAGGAATTTAGCGTTGTTTTGGGTATGATTTTTATTCTTTTGTTGATTTTTATTTATTTAATTTAAGACTTTCAGGATATGGATTATTTATAAATAATTCAAAAGTGTGTAGTATGTTAAATAATTGGATTAATATTTATTTTTAATAGATAAATCCATGTATATTGAATTTAGGAATTTAAATCTTTTATTTAAAATAAAAGACTATATAAATAGTTTTATTTCAATTTTTTTTTAAATTTCAAAATAAAATAGTTTTGAATAGATTATATTTTTCTGAATTCAAAACTTATTTTTATTTAAAATTTTAAGTTTTTATTTATTTGCCATCTTTTTGTTTTATTTCTTTTATTGTGTATTCTATGTTTTATTTGGACTGGGAGAAAAATAAGTGGGCTTAGCCCACTGACTGGTGGGCCAGAGTGGCTCGGTCGGTAAGGAACCACTGGTTCCACAGAACCGGTTCACTCCCGTCGACCTAGCTCCCTCTTTCCTCTCTCGATCCCCTTTCTCTCCCGCGATTTGGAATCGCCGCCGCCGTCGCCGCCTCGCTCCGGCCAACTCCGGTGACATCCACCGCCGCCACCCCGCGCAAACGATGCGCCGCGCCAAGATCCTCCTTCCCGTCCAACTCTTTTTCCCGAGCGGGTCCCCGACTGGCCGAGCTCTCCACGAGCTGGAGCTAGGGTTTCGGTTACGGCTGATTCTTTGCACGCCGGCGGTCATCTGGTGGCCCGCGCGCGCGGAGAAGACTCCCCTGTGCGACGCTGCGATGGCCGCGTGGGCACTGCCCCACCACGCCGCCGTGGTTGCACACAGGCGCAGGTATGGTTCTCCTCTCCCTCATCCCTAACTCTCTAATACACCACTTGGGCCCGAGGCCGTGCTCTGTGGTGGCAGCTTGTAGTATTGATTCTTAGCTTTTGGCAGGCTAGGTTTATCGCAAGCCGGTGTGTAAATTGTGTTGTGAGACAGATATGCTTCAATAATTTATACTGGATTAATCCAGTGATGTGGTCCTACTGATCCTGTGGTATTTACTGTATTTGATATGCTGGTGTGTGCTACTCTGAATCTCTCAGATTCAGAGGTGTGCCACAGTATTGTTTAACTGAAACAAATGTTCAGTTTGCTGCCGGAAGCTTTGTTGTTTTATTTAAGAATGATTTCTGGGATTTTGATTACAGGAAGATGATGTGGTAAATAGATGGATGATTTCTTGATTCAGTTGTTGTGAGTAAATACAGGTTTGTGCTTGTGGTGCTCTTTTCCTTAGAGAATTTAGTGCCCAGCAAGCCTGTTCTGAATCAAGCTGATGGATGGACTCAAATTTAGTTGCCTAGCTAATTATTTTAGCAGGGAATTAATTTGTGTTGTCTCAGCCAGTGATGCTTAGGCTGAGGCTTCTTTGAGATAAGATCAAATGCAGTTTATTTTGCATGTTTGAATCATTGCCAATAGCCTGTGATGCACAAGCTGAGGCTTGTTTTGCATAGAAAGTATATTTGGTACCGGCTGTGTAATTATTTGTTGCCCCATGCCTATGATGCATAGACTGAGTCATTTCCATGTCTGGTATGAACAGATGCTTGCCTATTCAGTTAAAAACTCAGGGATGAGTCTTGCACACCATTTGTGTGCACCTCTGAGGGTAAAACAACTAATCCAACCATTAATGCATCTAAAGATGTGCCCACTGGCTAGTTGAGTTGAAAAACAACCTCTGACAGGTGTGGTGTGGTTCTGGGTTGCCGTAGAGGTCTTGATCACTTGTGGTTGTGTAGTTCTTGATCAATTGTTCCCTTCTCTTGTATGTACTCAGCCCTTCTCCTCCTTGTTTGCGCACAACCCTTCTCCTCCTGATGCTTGCGCAGCCCTTCTCCTACTTGGTGCTGCTCATCCCTTCTCCTCCTTGTTGCTGCTGGCCATCATCTTGCTTTGCTTTCAGCAGAGGTGGGGTTTTGGTGTAGTGGTGCTAGGTGGATGAATTGATTGGTGAGATGGATTGAGTGTTGAACAGGGATGAACAGATGATGGTGCTGGATATGCTATGTTGTGAGCTAAAGTGAGCAAGTGCTTTTGCCTCTCTTGCTAGCTACGACAGTGTTCCCTTATCCCTTCTGTTGCAGCTGTGCTGGTGACAGCAGTGGTTTTTGCATGTGTGATTGAGCTGCTTGTGAGCTTGCCTGTATACTGACTTGACCCAGATCTTGTGCTTGGAGCTGATCCATTCGGCTGGCTTGGTATTATCCCTGCTGGATGTTTATTTTGTGTTGCCAAGTGTAATATTTGCCCCTAAACCAATGATGTTGATCTGAGGTTATTTAAACCATAAGAACAGATGCTAAACCTTGATTAAGGTCTAAACTCAATGATGTGATCAGCAGTGCATCTCACTGCCAAACTGAGAGTAATCCTAACACTAACCCACCTTGTGTATTTTCTATATTTGTTTTGTTTTCTTTTTATCTTTCAGGAAGAAGATTGGTGCAAGATGAGATGATCAAAAGATAAGGAGAATCAGGATGCAAGAATTAGTCTACTTAGGAATTTTATTTCTCTTATGTAATTTCTTATTTATTTGATTTCCATTTGATTATTTGTAAAGACAATGTATTATTGTTGTAAATCAATAAAGCAATTCTTGTTGTGTTTCATAATTGTAACTCATGTTTGTAATTATTTAATTTATGAATTACTTCTTTGTTTATTATTTACTTATCATTTATTTTTGTTTGTTTCAAATTCAAATTATTTGATTATTTGAATTTGCTCAAATTCCCTCAAACAGGTATAATACCTAAAGGTCATGTCAAAATTTATCATAATCACCTCAATTGAACTATACACTACTCAATGAGTTGAAAGAAACTTTGATCTCTTCAGGTTTTTAAGTTGCGAAAAATTTATTCAGGTTTTTAAGATGCATGAATACAATTGCACAAATTCTATTTCTATCCTCCGTGGTTTCCTAAACGCTGGGATGTTACAGTTAGCCTCATGGCTACTCATTGGATCCGTATGTGGTCTTACCTGCAGTCAACGGAGAAGCGGGACGCAATGGATTTTGGGTGCAGCCGCCTGCAATTGATCGTGTCGGATCTATATTCCCAGTAAAGCTGGCGTTCTGATTTGAGGATAGCATGTTGATGCAGAGCCACACCTTGTTGTCCAGTTTACTATTTAGTTGATTGATTTTTATCGTGATTTTGTGTGACCAGTGATGTAATTCGGTTGTAAGACAATTTTGTGTTAATAAAAATAAATGCCACATGCATCAATCGATGTAGAGGCCGGGACTGTCCATTTTCTAAAAGTGAACAATAGATATCGCATTACATATCATTTAAAGCAAGTTCATATATTGATCGCACCCGTCTCAAAGATTGTTTCATGATGAGTTGTGATTCGATAGCTAGTGGTTCCAGTGGCAGCAATTAAAGCCATGTGCTACCCGCAAAGCACAAATACTAGATCCGTGGAAATTCGAATTGTGTCCGGTCTTGTGCAAAGAGTTACTACTGCATTTCGAGCTGTTGGATGTGCGATTAATTTGGGCGAGTATACTGTCTGGATCTGTAACTGCCGGTCGGTCAACTTCTAATCGAGATCAACTTCGCAAAAAAAAAAACTTCTGATCGTGGTGAAACATTTGAATTCGAAATGTATTTACCATAACTTGCACAATTTACCCAGGATGCATTAACTGCCGGCGATGTACCGCAAGAGCGCCGATCGATCTTACAAGCGAGTGCAACTGGTGGTAATTATGTTTTCTACCATTAATCTAGAAGGGAATCGCAGCCTGGATCGATGGATGCGTCCCTTCCTCGTAAAATAAAGTGCAAATCCGTATCTTCCATTCTTGCAGCCTGGATCGATGGATGCGTCCCTTCCTCGTAAAATAAAGTGCAAATCCGTATCTTCCATTCTTCCTTTGTCACCTTGATCTTCATGCTATGCTGGTTATGCTTGGCGGAGCTTTTTCAGCATGTTGATCACGCCGGCATCCTCCACTCCTTAACATTTGTTGGGTGTTAAGTTTCGCCTCTCCTTGTTCGTCGATTACATTGCTCTGTTGAGTTGCCCTGTGCCCCCGTGGAGTTGGAGTAAAAGTTGATGACTTTGGAGATCTTGTTTTCAGTGAATGAATCTTTTGAAAATAAATGTTGTTAACTCTTTTGGTTGATAGACTTCAGATTCATGTGAACCTTGCACTAAAACATGTCTAGATACATGTGTGTATAAAAAAAAAGCTAAAATTATTATGTTTAGAACAAAGTGAGTAATATATAAATATGTCATAAGCGCATATAATATAGAAATATTGCATATGATTATTCTACTGATACTGATTTTTTTTATTATAGATGTTTCGAAGAGCTCACAAGCATCCCCGAGTTTGCAAACTGCTTTCTATTTCTTACCTTTTATTTATCATTCTAATATGTTTGATATACTAATACCTCGTAGCAACCTGTGGCCCGAGGTGTCATCTAATATACTATGTATGTAAAACAAAATTTGATAGGTGAAAGATGATCTGAAGTCTACCAATGAATTTTGCCCATAACACGTGAACTGAGAGACATTTTCGGTCCTCTTGTCAAGCGCTTTCTCGGGTGCTCGAACGATTACATTACTGATATGCTTTCACCGTTGTAAACATAGGTCCCAACGAGACTTTCTACTCTCTGAAAAATCGTCTATGATCCGTTGGGCCTAAAATGGCTGGTGTCAAGCCTTGCTCCTCCAGTGACGACGCGACCCGGCCTCAGGCACAAACAACAGTATGTGTAACTGTGTCTACTGGTTACATCGTCCAGAGATAAAATGTGTGCGCAACGATGGTTCATGCTAGATCGCATCAATGTATTAAAAAAAATGATTCCTACATGGGAGGGGCCATGTGATTTTTTGATAGAAGAAAGATGCAACATTACCGATATTGCGAGCACTCGAACTCGGGTGGGTGGGGAGGCATCAGCCCCTCCCCACCACTAGGCCACGCCTTAGTCTGCACATCAATGCATCTATGGATCAGTGTTTCCTCGTTACATTGTTATTGCATTGTTCTCGATGCCCATGTATGAACCGTAGTTTGACTCAAAATAATTGTCCACGTGCGCTTCGGCGCCATACATCGTTTCCTCTTGTGGTATCACATTTTGACCAAGTAACGACTAAATGTATTCCCAACTCCTCGCATGCCTAACTAGAGTTGTGTCTAACAAAGGAGGAAATGAGATGGTGGAGGTATATAGATCGCTCCTCCTAATCCTGGCTAGAGTTGCATAGTTGAGCACATCACGAGAAACTACTGTAAAGGAAGAGAAAACTTTAACATAAAAAGACGGTGGAAATGGGTGACCTTCAAGCCAACTTTGGGATGCTTTAGCCAACATATATACTCAGCACTCATACGGAATAAATTGAGACGGGTGGTCTCATCAATGAAACTTATAAACCATATGAATAGTATAGATATGCATGACCATAAAAATATGTTGTTGCGCTCTTGACATTTACTCGAAAATTGTGATCCTTCCCTAATTTTTTGAGGAACTGGCAGCCGTTTGCCTTTCGATTAGATAGAAGATAGAAGGGAGTGTTTATTTACATTAGCAGGCCAAGTCTCTCAAGAGACAAGAACCCAAGAAACCACAAAAAAAGGAAAACTTAGACGTCTCCAGGGTCATGCGTGTGCGCATATGCCCTCTGCGCCATCTCCTCTCGCACCAAGGACGTCACCGCGTCCGGCTGGAGTGCGACGTTTTGAAAAACCCGCCTATTCCGCTCCTTCCATACTCCCCACATAGAGTATATAATCGCCCCGCTAGCCTCCCTGCGCTTGTCTTTTGGAAGGCCGGCTAAAGTCTTGTCCCACCAACTGTTTAGGTCACCTCCGTTTGTTGGTGGAGGTATCCCAATCTGTCCGTGTGTCGAGAAGACACGCTCGCGCACTGAGGTCGAGAAGCTGCAGTCCAGGGTGAGGTGCTGGACCGTCTCGGGATGAATTCTGCATAATTTGCAGATAGGGTCGTGTGGCCACCCACGAACTGCTAGGTTGTCGGCCGTGAGTATCTTGCCATGGAGTGCCATCCATGCAAAGAACCGACACTTGGCCTCCGTATGACCTCTCCAGACCTTCGCCGAGCGGAAGAGGGCGCGAGAGCCAACAAACTGGTATCGGTAGGCTGTGGCTGCAGTGTAAACCCCCGACTCACTCCATCTCCATCTGATCGAGTCCGGCACCGGAAGGAGTTGCACCCCCTGCATGAGGTCCCACAGCCGAGTGTACTGCATGAGGTGCCTCGTCGTGGAGATTTTAGCTAGCGAGCGAATCCAATTGTTGTTCTCCATCTCTTTTTTCACAGATCTTCGCTTCCTCGAGGCAATGGCAAAGAGCTCCGGAAACTGATGGCGGAGTGCTCCCCCATACGCCCAATCATCCATCCAGAAGCTGCACTTCGCCCCGTCCCCGAGAGTGATTTCAGTGGACGCCCGAAAAAGCAATCTATCTGTCTCGTCGCACGGCGTCTGCATCCCTCGCCATGGCCTTGCTTCATCAGTCCATTCCAGCCAAAGCCAACGAAGCCTCATGGCCCTCCCAAACCTATCCAAGTCAAGGACGCCAAGTCCCCCAAGCTCCTTAGGCCGACAAACTGTTTTCCAGCCAACCAACGGGTGCGGATGCGAACCCGGAACAGCACTCGTCTTCATCCATAGGAAGTTTCTTTTTATCTTTTCAATTCTCTTGATCACCCACTTAGGGAGCTTGAAAACTGCTAGGTGATAGAGCACCATGGAGGTGAGCACCGATCTACAGAGCACCACCCTGCCCGCCCTCGTGAAGTGCTTGCCCCACCACCCCGCGAGCCTAGCACCGATCTTGGCGATCAGCGGCTGGAAGTGCACAATCTTCAACCTGGAGTGGTGCAACAGCAACCCCAAGTAGGTGCACGGAAACGATCCACGTCTAGCTGGGAAGATGGCCAACGCCGCTGCCACCTGCTCCTCGGTGCATCCAATCGGAAAAGCATCGGATTTAACCATGTTGGTGTTCAATCCCGAGGCGTCTCCGAAGATACGTAGAATCTCACGCACGACAGTCATATCAGCCGCCTCCGGCCCAACAAAGACCACGGCGTCATCAGCATAGAGCGAAACCGCAAAGCGCACCGGCGTGGCCCTGATTGGTAGAAGCAGGCCCCTCTCCGCCGCCACCCGGAACAAGTGATGGATGGGGTCGATGGCGAGAATGAACAACATCGGTGATAGCGGATCTCCTTGTCGCAGCCCCCTTCGATGAGAAAAACGTGATCCTTCCCTAATGGGTGTTTCTTCTTTGCCGTTTCTTCTTGCAGCTCAGAAGGATGCATGGTGATGAAAAATCCTCGATGCATCGTATCTAGGTTTGAGCAACTAAATCAGTATGTTATTTGAGGACTTTTACAGTACCCAAAATAACTTTGAGTCATCCATTTCTTTCAATCTAGCGGTTTATATTGGTTTTTTTTAGATAAAGAGCATTTATTAATATCACGATGATATGAAATACACCCAGTCTCTGCAACAACGCGTGCTCTAATAGCCCCACGGATGCACATAGCCTGAATAAAATGAAGAATTACAAAAAGAAAACCCTGCTACAGTGATCCGTTTCTTATTACAGCAGATCAAACCCTACCAAAACAGTACCAGAAATCCAAAGAAAGTATATACTCGCGAAAACAATGCCTTCATCAAGGCAATTGTCAGGCATAACCAATTAAGGCCAGACATTGGATTTTCACCTGAAAGTTTAGACTCTGAACTTCTCTTGTGTTGTCGCCCCCTCTTGTCGTTGCTGCTGATCCAAGTTACAATCACTTAGTCAATCCCTCATCCCACCAAGACTGAAACCACCATTGCAAGTTCTCAAATCTCGCCTTCCATGTCCTTCTCTGCACTCTGACTTCATCATGGAACAAAAGACAAATCCATGATGGCAACAGAATGCAGAGCTTGACAACGCTACCTCTGAAACCAAACGGTCAGAAAAAACATGGCTGCGCGCGACCTACTCTCACCCGATCCGTCGATCTCCAGGCTAGATTTTCCCAATGGAGTTCGCCGTCGGAGCCTTCCGTAACTCGACAATCCGACCATTTCAATGAAGAGTTGCATAAGTAAAATCTTCGTCTTGGTGTTAGACAGATCTAGAACTGCCACCTTTATTCAAACCGAGCCGACAAGACTGGCCGGTGAAGATCCAGTCCACAGCTGCCTGACAGGCCGCCGGCACCGTCTACCGCCCTTGTAGGGACGACTCCAAAGAGCCGCGCGCCACTACGGTGACAGTGCGGAGATGCTCGCCGCCGGGAACCGCAGCACCTTGCTATCGTCGCCGTTGTCAACCTCACCACAACACTACAGGGCATAGAGTTGAGCAGCGTCATCGTTGCCAACCGCACCTCGCGGAGTCAGCGAAGAAGCCAGCACCAACCCCGAATCAGCGAGCCAAATCGGCAACCGTGCCAGATCCGCGGCTGCCAGCTGCTAGCTCCTGCACCGCTGCCCCCTGCCGAGCAGATCAGAGGTTGCATCCATGTCGAGATCCAACACACCCACGCGCCTTGGAGAGCTCCACCATGGACACCACGAGCCAGCGCCCCTCCCGGCCCAACCTTGCGTTGCCCTAGCAGCCGCAGAAGTCGCTGCTGCCTCCAAGGACAAGGTCCAGGGCCGCCGCCCCGCCGTCCGAGCTCCGCCGCGCCCACCGTAGCGTGAGACAGCTCCTGCGCCCCAGAGGCTGAAGCGGCTGAAGACGGGAGGCCGCCGCCGCCGTGGCTGAGCCAACGATAATGACGACGGCTAGGAATTGCCTTGGACGGGAGCTGTTGGCAGAAGATCTAATCGCCTCCGGAGTCGCCCTTCCGTGCGACCCGGGAGGCAGTTTTCTCGTACTGGAAGTTCTAGGAGAGGTAAAAAAACTCAGAGGAGTACCGCGCCCATGGAGTACAATCAGTTTAGGGGTAAATTAGTAATTAGTACTCAAATGGATAATTAAGACGTCACTTGTGATTAAAATACGGGCGTGTCGTATAGACTGAGAACTCGTGAGTATCCTCGATCGGCTGACGTAAGCATGAGTTATACCCGAAAAAATGTTTAAATTTAAAATTATCCCAAAAAAATCAGTTGTAACCCACTTGCAAACGGAAAATCCAATTACAACCCATTTGTAACTCAAAAAACAATCAGTTGCGATCAACTTGTAACCGGAACAAATTAAGTTACAAACTGTTTTTAATGAGAGAATTTCAGTTACAGGTCGCATGCAACTGAAAAAAAAGAGAAAAAAGAAAAACACACACATCTTGACGCATGATCGGACGGTGATAAACGCGACTAAGAACTCGTGAGTTCTCAGATACTTAAAACCAGCAAAACCGTTGAAATACAGTTGAAATATATCTGACGGAGCGTTGGGTGAATTTGCGTGGATATGGCCGCCGACGAACCCAACGACGGTGGAAGGACCAACCCGCAGAACGCGCAGCTTAATCCGGTGCTCGCGCGGCCGGCCAAACAACTCCAAGAACACCCGTATACCTTCATGGCGCGGCGGCTGCAATGCAATGAATATTTTGAGATTGATCGAGTAATTACACCGTCGTTGTCGCATTCATGTGCATCTTGGCTTGCGAAGGTGCTCAAATTCGTGGAAGCTGAATGTAGAATGTCCGCATCTTGGCTTCGAGCTGCGTCAGTTATGATGTATCCTCTAATTTGCTCAGATACTCGTCGTCCCCTGATGGATCATCACTCCAACAGTGCATGCAGTTTGAAAGGCGACTATCAGATCTTGGAACGACTGGAAGAGGCAGCCGGATCTGGTGACGAACATGAGTGCATGTTTTATTTGCAGGAGAAAAGTCTAATATACCCTTTCAAATGGAGGGTTTGATTTGATCGGTACTCCCATTCTTTCCAATGGAGTACCAGGTACCGTAAAAATTGCCTATTTCATAGGTCAGCGATAGCTTTTCTCCATGTATCTCTTATTGGGTGGCTCTAATTTTTTTCTTCATTGCACCGCTAACTTACTTAACCCTTGCTCTATTTTAATCGGCGCTCCAAATCAGCCCCCATCCTATGTGACATACTATGAACCAGCTGACATGGAGCATTAATACGGAAGGCCTGATAAGACTTCCACTACTGTATTGTCAGATGGGACTCAGGAAAAAGATTCTAATTGGTTGCTTTACTGATAAGTGAAATTTCCCTTTTTTCGAAACTCATCATTGAACAGTTTGAATCTTAAATTGTTAGATGGGACTCAGGAGAACCTCACATTGTCACATATTTACAATACCGTGTTGAGTTTACATTTTTTTAACTTCCGCAAGTAAAGATCGTTTTGTGTGCCATACATATCAAACTACTAATACAACCATACAGACGACATAACACACATCAAGAGTCAACAATGCTTGGTTGGTGTGTGTGCTAGCGACGCTGGTGCTGGCGGGTTTTCACGGCCGCGTTGGCGGTGTGGGATGGCAAGCGACATTCTGTGACGGTGGCTCGAAGGTGTAGCGACGTTCGGTGCCTTGAGTAGAAGGAAGAGAGGTTTGGTCGAGGGGAAACCCTTTCCCAGGACCTTCTCGGGCAGCGCAGACGATGTTCATGGACGTCGTCGCCTTCTTGAAGGCGTTGTTTTGGCTTCTCTCGACCTTCTACACGGTCCGGATGAAAATCCAAAATCTTTAGATCGGGCGGCGACGCGCGTTGGCGTTGTGTTCTTCTTGAAAACTCTGCCCTGCAGAGGTGGTGTGGTGTCGGGCTGCGTCACTTTGGTGTTGCTCGACGTCGCGCCTCCCCTCATAAGGTGTGCATCAAGCTGTACACCTCAACGCTTCTCTCTGGAGCCTCTTTGTGAGCTTGTCTACAACTATGTGGATAGTGGTGGTGGTCTTCCTGGTGGCGTTGCCTCTAAAGGTGTAGTCGGTCTCGGCGGTGTGCAGGTCGTGTTGGCGTGTGTGTGCTCTCGGTGAGCTCCGGTCCAACACCTCGGCATGTCATGCTTGTGCTTTCTCTTTTGGGCTTTGTACGTGATGATGATCATCTGTAACCTCCGCGGTTGCTCTGCTTCCTTTGTTTGTGTGCAGTTTGTTGATGTAACCATTCTTTGTTATAAACTGGGATCATCTGTTTCGGCGTTTGTCGTGTGTGCTAGTTTTCATTATAAATGGGATCAACATCTTGTATTATTTCACCATTCATGATGTTACTTTTCGACTTTTTTCTAAATGAAAATACCAACATCTATCGAGAGACAAAACATGTTGGCTCAACTTGCTTGCTCGAGGCCTACAAAAGCCTCCCAGTTCGGATCACAGACCCAAAAAACTTTAGTAGTACCGGTCGGTAAGATCGATCAGTACTAAAGGTCTCCAGTCGAAACCTCGGTCCATGACCCCATGTGTCGGCCTTTTGTACCGGTCACAACACGCTCGGTACTGATATTGGGTGGGGGGGGGGGGGGGGGGGGGGCAACAGTCCCGCTTGGGCAGTACCGGTTGCAAATCCGGTACTGATGCCCCTCCCCGACCCGTACTCTGTTTCTTTTTCCACTAGTGACTCTTGAAGTACTGTATGGGAACGTAAATACTATCTCCGTTCACAAATAAGTATCTCAAGTCTCTTAAAAAGAAGATGTATTTAGACAAACACTCTGCACTGACAGTATAGTTTGGCCTTCATCAAGTCTCTCGAATACGAAGAGCATGGCATTACATGGATGTGAGAATGATACGTTTCAAAATTATCTATAATCTATCTATTGATCAATGTTGTTACTATATCAATGTTACATGTTTTTGCTATGTTTTTATACAAATCTATAGTATCTATATGGCAGCAACCCACTAAGTTGATTTCTCTCGACATGCAGCTATGCCAACTCAGCAGGCCCATCATATTAGCCATTTTCACATGTAAGCAAGACTAATTTGTCCATTCATTTAGCCATCAACGTTTTTTTTCCAAAGTGGCCTATCAATTAATAAAAAACTTCCTCGACAGCCAGCTCTTCTGCGCCTCCTGCTCTTCATCTTCATTTTTTCCCACTCACGCTACTCATTAATGCATGGATTAGTACGCGACTTTAGTACCGGCCGGAACGTAGTATTGGAGCTGAACAGTCCCATATTTTTTACATTTGATTGGACAATTAATAGTCGCGTGCAATACTCTACCCTATGCCCCATTCCCTTGCTCTCTACGGATTCTTCTAACTCTCGATCATATATATAGCTGACTTGTGCCCATCGTTGCAACACCAAGCAATACCCTGGTGACTATCCAGACACATGCACTAGTAGGAAAAAGGCTACTGCTGACGAGCTGCTTTTATCTTACGCTGACGAACAGCTGCCCGCCAGCAGAGCTATGTCAGTGGTAATAGTTACTGCTGGCAAACAGTTGTTCACCAGCGGTAGTGGCGGCCACCGCTGGCGAACGACTGCTATGTTTGCCAGCGGCGGTAAAGAATAGCGCTGACGAACACGCCGCGTTCGTCAGCGGATCTGCATCCGCTCGCCAGCGTTGATCTCTGCGGGGGTGGGGTGTGAGGGGGCGTGTTCGCCAGCGCTAACTCAATTGTTCGCCATCGGTACAATTTCCGAATAATTTTTTATTTTAAAATATTGCATTACATGATTATATATATATATATCAGAATTGCAGTCAGTTACCCAGAATTCTAGATATGCATTACAAACAATTTGACAATGCCTAAATATAGATCCACACATATGCATTACAAATAATTTGACAATGCCTAAATATAGATCCACACATATGCATTACAAACATGTTCATGGCATTACAAGGTTCACATATATGCATTACAAACATGTTCACGACTAAATTTGACAATGCCCAAATACAAGGTTCACACATATGCACAATTTGACATTGTCCAACCTTCTAGCTTCCGGCTCCTCCTTCGGTTGCTCCACTCCTTCATCCTACTGTACAATTGTTCGCCATCGGTACAATTTCTGAATAAATTTTTTATTTTAAAATATTGCATTACATGATTATATATATATATATATCAGAATTGCAGTCAGTTACCCAGAATTCCAGATATGCATTACAAACAATTTGACAATACCCAAATATAGATCCACATATGCATTACAAACATGTTCATGACTAAATTTGACAATGCCCAAATACAAGGTTTACACATATGCACAATTTGACATTGCCCAAGCTTCTAGCTTCCGGCTCCTCCTTCGGTTGCTCCACTCCTTCATCCTACTATACAACATGACTTACAAAGTGAGAAATAAACAAAATTGGTGTTGTCGAGGTAAAACATGCCTCATATAGTGAAACACACAAGCAATCCTGATAGCTTTGTTGAACCAAGTAGGACGACACACAACTTATATGTGTGCATATTACAAGGTTCAAACTATCAGGATATCATATAGTGTGCGATATCATCATTTTAATCATCAACATATAAAAAAGATGGTAAAAAGATAGTAAAACACTTAAATTGAACACACACGAGAACTTCAGAAAATAAGTCCAATGCCTCATATATTGGACACAAATTTAGAGATGACGTTTAAGAAATCCAGTGAGATGCAGAAAAATGTGTATTTGTGCACATCACAGGTTTCCGAGACGCCACCTCTGAATCACATGGTGTCACAACGATTTAATCATTGACATATCAAAAGAAGGTAAAATGCAAGTTAATTAAAAAAGACTCAACAAGGCCTCATATGGACTTGCTTCAGGGATGGAGCCAGCGAGCCAGGTAGGATGCACGAGTTCTATGCACTCATGCATATCACAAGGCTCACTAGCCCCACCCCTGAAACCTGTGTCACAACATTTAATTATCGGCATATCAAAAGATGGTAAATAGCATCTACAAAATATAAAATACTATAAAGTAGATTCAAAAGAAATGCCTCATACTTAATTAATTATTAAAGCACACAATGGATCCTGATAACCTCGTTGAACCAAGTCGGATGCACACAACTTATATGTGTGCATCATACAAGGTTCAACAAACTATCAGGATATCATATAGTGTGCGACATCATTTTAATCATCGGCATTCTATAGAATACAAAATACTATCAACACAAGCGCATTGAAAGGAAAGACGTCGCCTAGAGGGGGGGTGAATAGGCGAGGAACACTTTTTACAATTTAGGCTTGATAAATGCGGAATAAAACTTAGTGTTTAACTTATCAATGACACAACCTAAATATACTAGGTTCGCCTATATGCACCAACAACTTATGCTATGCAAGACAAACAACAAAGGGATAGCAAGGTAAAGGACTTCAAGCACGATGGCTATCACAAAGTAAAGTGCATAAGTAAAGAGCTCGGGTATAGGGATAACCGAGGCACGCGGAGACGAGGATGTATTCCCGAGTTCCACCGTGTACGTCTCGTTGGAGAGGTGTGAGCAACCACAACAGGTTTGCTCAACGCCACAAAGGCTTCACCTTCTTCTCCGATGAACTCGACCACAAAGGTTCGAGTCCACCTTCCACTATGAACTCCTTTAAGGCGGAGAACAATCCCATACAACAACCTTGGGGCACACACCCACAACCGAATTGGGGGCTCCCAAAAGACCACAAGAGGTTTTGACCACAAAGGTCCCAACTAGCCACAAAGGCCTTGGCCATAAAAGGTCCTATGCCACAAAGGCGGCCACTAAGGCGTCTAGGGTCCAAGACCCAAGAGTAACAAGATCACGAAATTCACCACCACGAATCCTCGTGGAGGGCTCAAGCCGATGCAAGATGCAATGGCAACAACACACAAAGTGCTCAAGTCCTTCACTCTCAAATTCCAACAAAGCAACAAATGATTATGGGGGAATAAGAGAGGAAGAACCAAGAAACCACAAAGGAGACAAATCCTACACTCCCAAATCCCACTACAAGCAACTAATGCTTATGGGGGGATAAGAGAGAGCAAGAACAAAGGGGGAGAACCACAAAGGAACTCAAAGATCTAGATCCACTGTTCCCCTCACTTAGAGGAGAGATGGATTGGTAGAATTGTATACCTAGATCTCCTCTCTCTTTTTCCTCAAAGTTATGCAAGAATCATGGGAGGATTTGAGAGGGGGCAAGCTTTCCCAAGGTCAACAATGGCAAGAGAGAGAGGGAAAAGTCGTGCTGACCCAAGGAAGAAGAAGAGGAGTGATATTTATACCCCTCCCACAAATATAGCCGTTACAACAGCTTAGACTGGAGATTTCAGGCCTAGGGCCGGAGATTTCCGACCCCCGGAGATTTCCGGAAAGATCTCCGAAGTTTTCTGGGCGACATCATTACTGAAATCCGCCCGATTCGGAAATCTCCGAGCCCGGTTCGAAGATTTCCGAGCACCCGAAAACTGCAGAAATACCAACACGAAAACGATAATATATTGACCATCCGAACTCCGTTTTCGATGATTTTTCGCTCGTTGTAATCACAACAAAGAACTCTACAAGATAATGAAGAGAAACATCATAGTCCAATATGGGAGGTTAAAACAAAATGGGGAAACATAAAACCTCTCGAAAAAGGAACAACCGATAAAACCTCCAACATCAAAAACTAAGAAGCTTTTCAAACGAACTTTGTTTTTGATGAAATTGAGCTTGTTATGAAGATCACAACAAGCTCAAAAACCTCACAAGGAGAAAATCCAAATAAGAAACAAGAAAGATGATATGCTAAGTATGCAAAGGTTTGAGCTCTCAATAAAGATTCGATCAAGTTACTCACTCGAGAGCCCCTCTTGATAGTACGCCTATCTATCCTATAGCCATATCAAGATCATACATTTGCCTTGAGCATTACACTTGAGCTAGATGATGACGATCTTGATCTCTTCAAGTGGACCACCTTTCTTGATTGCGCTTGCTAGCACATGCTTCATGAAGACTCCTCCATATACTCCCTCATACTCTATTATGGGAGAGTCTCGCTTAGCTTCGTCTTCATGTCTCCGACATGCTTCCCTTGGTCTTGCACTTGTCAACCATGATGACGATCATGGCATGACATCATCCTCCATGAGCTAAATTAATGGATCTTCTTGTTGCAAGCCCATGAAAGATACCATCTTTCTTCATATAGGTGATGCCTTGACAACTTCAAGCCATACTTGCAATATGCTCAAAACACACATTAGTCCTTAGGGATTGTCATTAATTACCAAAACCATACACGAGGGCACGTGCCCTTTCACGCATGCCTCATATAATTCGACACAAATTTAGAGATGGCGTTTCTGAAATTCAGTGAGATGCAGAAAATGTGTATTGTGCACCTCACAGGTTTCAGAGACGCCACCTCTGAATCAGACGGTGTCACAACGGTTTAATAATTGGCATATTAAAAGAAGGCACTGAAGAAAAACAATAAACAAGGACTCATATGAAATTGCTTCAGGGACGGAGTAAGCGAACAACGTGTAATGAACACTGCATATGCGTTCAGACCACATGGTTCGCTCACTCCTCCCTGAAGATGCAACGTGCAAATCATCTGTTCTAATCATCGGCCGAATAGTGAAACAGTAAAATCCTGTGGAAAATAATAATGCAACTTTAACAGATTTTAATGGAAAAGAATGTCTCATACTTAATCAATTATTAAAACACACAATGGATCCTGATAACCTCGTTGAACCAAGTCGCAGACACACAACTTGTTGTGTGCATCATACAAGGTTCAGCAAACTATCAGGATATCATATAGTGTGCGACATCATTTTAATCATCGGCATTCTACAGAATACAAAATACTATAAACAAGTTCAAAAGATGGTACAATGCAAGTTCAAAAGCACTCAAAAAAAAATAAGCCCAATGCCTCATATGGAATTGAACACACAAATGAACTTCAGAGATGGAGTGAGCGAACAACATGGAATGAACACTGCATCTGCGTTCAGACCACATGATTCACTCACTCCTCCCTGAAGATGCAACGTGCAAATCATCTGGTCTAATCATCGGCCAGATAGTGAAACAGTAAGCTCTAACAGATTTAATTTAATGGAATAACATGGAAAAGAATGCCTCATACTTAGAATGGATACACAAATTTAGGGACGGCGTTAGTGAAATCTAGTGGGATGCAGAAAATGTGAATATATTTGTGCACATCATAAGTTTCACTTACGCCGCCCCTGTGTGCGAATATATTTTAATCATCATCATTCTAGAAATATAGAACTTTTTAATCATCGGCAAGAGAAAATAGATAACATAATTAATTGATGTCGCAACCACTAGCAGATCATGTTCAATCCTATTTACAAGCAACATCCACATAGATTAGAAAAAAACTAGAACTTAATTGATGATATTATCAAGACTTGCACATGTCTCAGATTTGATTTAGCATTCCAAAACTGAGCCAATTATGAAGCACTCTATGCAAATACTTACACAACTTAATTTTAAGCTTGCCAATCGTCAAGAATATATTCCTAAGAAAATATATGAAACCAACAACTATAAATCTCAATCATTGCCTATAGCCAACATATGACAGACAACCAATTAAACTTTATACATGATGGTACATGTAAAACAGCAAGAGAACAAATTCGTGCCAGGGTTTCTCACCTTGCGGTCGAGGAACTTGTTCATGTCGAGCGGGACGGCGTGGTAGCGGTCATACACGGGCCCGACGACGGCCCTGACGGTGCTGCACGAACTCGAGGTAGCGGAGCCTCGCCACCTCCTCCTCCGGCGTCATCTCCACCGTCACCTCCCGCTCCTGCGAACCATCAAATACCACAGATAACCTGCACCGCAGAGGACGGGGGCAGAGGGGTTAGCTAGGGTTTTAGAGGGGTGGGGGATGGGAGCGAGTGGTGACCTTGACGACGCGGCGGGCACAGTACGGGCATGACGGCCGCGGAGGTCGAGGTCGAGGTCGTCGGGGCGAGGGCACGGTGGCCGCGGAGGTCGTCGGAGTTCGAGGTCGCGGTCGAGGTCGTCGGAGGTCGAGGTCGAGGTCGAGGTCGTCGGCGGATGCTGCGGTGGATCCATGTGAGGCGTGGCGGGGTAGGAAATGGAATCGAGGCGCGATGGAGGGATCTGATGGAGAGGTGGAGAGAGTAAGGGGACCGGGGAAGGAGGAGGAGAAGAAAAGAGAAGACGGCCGCGGGGTGGTGTATTTGTGCGGTGCACACAAACCCTTGCTGGCGAACAAGGAGAGGTTCGCCCGCGGTAACCTTTTGCTAGCACCCCCTGAAACAGCTGCCGCACAGATATCATGCTCGCCAGCGCTACGGACCACACCGCTGGCGAACAGTTTTCCCAGTCGCCAGTGGTATGCTACGTTCACAGCCGCCCCTAACCCTACGTTACAGCTGGCGCACAGTTTGCATTGTCCGCCAGCGGTAGCAGTTTTACTGCTGGCTGTGGCGGCACCTGGTTCGCCAGCGCTATTTTTACTGACGCACTATTTTATTTTTGATGGTCGCCAGCGGTCGAGTGGTGGCTATGAGCATATTCCTACTAGTGATGAGCTATCCTCTCCACTCTCTAGATAGTGCTGGCATCAGCAAACATGCAGATCATTTGCATCCATGTATCAACACAACTATGGCTCGATTCTCCCTTGATGTGTCGTTTGTTATCACCCTTTAGCAAGTTCTGTGGAATTACATGGCTCCATCTTTACCTGTTTTTTTCTTTTGATGGGATCCTTTTTTTCTATTTGATTCAATCGCATGGAAGGGCAAAGTAGGTATACATATAGTGCTAGGATTTTCGTCCAACTTATCTGCGAACTATTTTGAGCCTGTAAGGGAATGACCGGTTACTGGTATATAATTAGTGTCTTCATTCCTCAGATCTATCTCACTGTATGAATGCATGGATTTTGCATTCATGAAAGAAGCGTACCGTGTTATCATATTTTTCAAAGTACATTGGAAAGAAGACGTAAATTCCTGTAGCCGATCTATGTTGGGTCACATTTATAAATGGACTTAGCTTATCTTATGTATTTTGCCTTCAAAGCATATATTTCTTTTTTAATTGCACTCATTTTCTGCGACATGTAATAGTTTCATTTGAGTTATTGCTTAAGCAAAAAATGATTTGAGCGCAATGAGCATGGTGATTTCCCTGTTACTAATAAAGCATGTTAGAACAGCACAAACATTTTATGGTAATTATCATATATTCTATCACTTTGTCGAGTTTGTTGAGTGATATCAGTCTTCATATTGATATATGTACTGTGTAGTCCAAAAAACAATCACATGTAGTACTTAGCTCTCGGAGCAGCACAATGTCATGCACAATCTATTTTCGGCGTAGTTTTTTGCCTCTATTTAAGTTGCTTATTTAGTGCACTACATTGTTTCGGTTTTTACTTACCACATGTACAATCAGATCTTATGCATCTCAACACAGGCATAGGCAAATCTTATCACCACTTTACTATGATTAAAATTTATTCTCCGTCGTTTTTTTTCTTATATTTTGAACATATACCCAACATATAATTTCATCATATTTGCCCGCAGCAACGCGCGGCGAATCATCTAGTTTAAATCAATGAAAAAAATAGCATGCTACAAAATATAGCGTGACCCTTTTCAAAATGCTACAAACGCTATAACGTGTTATAGCGTGCTATTTTTTAAATAGCATTTGACAAAAAAATGTAATATATAGCCTGAATAGTGAATATTAAGGATTTCTTCAACATAAATAATCAGTAATACTTGCAGAACCAGTCCACTTAACCAGATCCATGGTACAAACATAAAATAGGAGATACAAATCCATGAACAAAATAAAAAAGTCTAAAACCGAACCACCAGATTGCAGTATACAACATTAATCCGAATTATTGGCCTCATTTTCTTCTTCAGTAGACGAACAACCAGATTGCACACCATCATCATAACCGAAGACATGAAGCATCTTCTTACTAGGAATTCTCTTTCCTTGTGATGTTGATCCTTCAACTTGTATATCATCAGGTTCATAAGACCTTAGGAGATTGGGAGCTCTTTCTAGGAACTCTCTTTCCTTATTTCTTGCTAGGAGTTTGGGGGCTGGAGTTTTGTTACGTGTTTGGGCTGATGGGAGCTGGGCTTTTATTTAGGCCAATGAGCTCCAGACCCAGTTTTCCGTTTTTTATAGCGTGCTATACGCTATATTATTTAGCATGATATAGCGCGGTATAGCGCGTATATAGCACGTGTAGCACCGTAGCGAACATTTTTGGCTAAATATAGCGTAGCCTCCTCAGAAACGCTATAACGCGCTACAAACGTCGATATAGCGCGCTATTTTTTTCATTGGTTTAAATACGAGGCAACCACAACAGAGTACCGAAAGGGGCCTACCACAGCCTGTTAGTGCACCCCCTTGCAGCACCTCGACGCCCATACATTACCTATGAATTACAAACATACAACACAAAGTTTATTTTACAAGAATTAGACACATAGTCTTCTCCCGACGGTGATCCAATCTGTAGAATGTTCTGGTCCTCTGCCAAAAGGAGAATCCATCACTTGACACTAGCATGGCTTGATTTTTTTAACACTACAGTAGGGGTAAAACTTGATAGTATTGCTCAGAAAGTTGGTAATATTACTAATGATATTGAAATGGCAAACAAAGTTTGTCGGGCTGCCACCGGCTCCAACAATGGCCTCATGGGATGACGCGACAACACAATCTGGCCCTCAATGATGACTGCCTCCCACTTCCCGCCAACCTCTTCTTCCTTTGTTGGATCTGAACTCTGCGCCGAGAACGAGGTGCCGCTTGTTGTTAGCCTAGTCGAGCTTCGCAACAACAACATACGTGACAAAGGGTTTGACGCCCACCTCAATCACTTGGGCGAACTGTCGAGCTTGAGGCGATTAGACGGGATGGGGAAGGGAGCTTGACGCGGAGGCGGCCATAAAGAGAGGATAGTGGGGTGGTGGCATCAGTCATTGGAAGGGAGGGGACCACATGGATGGTCGTGCTTGTGCAAAAACAAATGGGAATGGCCATAGTGAAGGAAAAAGGTGGAAAACAGAAAATAAAAAAGATGAGTGGACCCACATGTAAGTTGAATTTTATAGTTGAATTTCAGTAGATTTGATCTGGAAGTTGTAAAAAATTTAGAAAGAAAAATATTGTTACTAGGTTTGTTAATTAACTGCAATGTGTATCCCTAAAAAATTAAATAACTGCAATATCTAGCCGCATAAGAAGTACATAAGTGTTCATAAGCACTGATTAAAAACTAGCACGACATCATAAAAGGTCTAGCCAAGTCCCAGCTGGTTGGAATAATGACATAACTCAAATATCATAATAAATAAATACACACCATCATGTTCATACAACATATAGAGACATTCTGTTGAAAAAAAAACAAATACACAGTTGGGAATCAACACTACACAATTATATTTCTAGTGCTCATTAGCCAATAAACGTGAGAACAAAGGAACATATGAAAGATAACGACTCTTGCAGTCATATCCAAGATCACTTATAGATTTCAGCTCCCTAGAATCCATGTCGTATGACATCAATGTTGTATATGATATACGTGTCGAGAAAACGTAAGTACATATTATAAATATCTCCTTGTATTCTGGGTGGATGATAATATCGTAGCACTGCTCCGAATCCTCTGTTCCAAACAATTGCATATGGCTGACATTGTGCATCAAGTTCTATTTTTCAGTACCAGAATCTTCAAAAGCCCACACTGACAGTTCAAAAGCACTAGAGATTACAAAATACAACTGTCCCTGAGATACATAGACGTCACGAGCCAACCAAGTGTCATCTGACATAGGAATATGAATGACCCTACAATTTCCTTCCATGTCCACGGCTACAACCTTATCACCATAGGAACATAAATATAGCACCCCTCTAAAAAATGTGTTGCCTGAATAATTATCTATATCAATTGGACATTCCCAATCTCTCCGATGTGTCCAGACTCCAGTACTGGAAGAGTAGATCCCCAATGATTTTATGCACGTATCATCATCTGCCGATGCAAACTCAAACAGATGGAAGTGAGAGGAGACGTCCGGGTCGAATCCCAGACGAGCGACCTGCACGTCACTGGACCGGTCGGTGCCGGGCACGGCAACCCATATCTTAGTGGCCGGATTGCACACCACGTAATCCGTTGTCGTCCAATAATCCTTCTCCTGTCGTTGGCAGAGTAGGAGGCCATCGCAGCAGTCCAACATGCGAATGTTAATCTCCCAATGCGTGTGCTTGGGCGGCAGGAACGACAGGGAGGGGTCGATGCCAGGACACCAGTTCCCTGTTAAGCTTTTGTAATGACGGTTCGTAGACCGGCAACACGAAGAAGAAGCCGGCGAGGGTCGACCGGGGCAGTTTCTTGACGTGGTCAGGGTGGGAGACGATGTCGCGCCATCGCCTGCAGACGCACTTGCAGCGGCGGGTGGACTTGAAGGGCATCCTTGAGATGATCTCGATGAGGAGGTCGTCGGAGAGCTCGGAGAAAGGCCTCCTCTCCATGTCCCTCTTCTTCTTGCGGCTCCGTGTTTCCATGGCCAGCTAACCTGCAGATCGTCCCGGTGGCGAACTGTGAACGGCCAATGTAACGCCCTGGGATTTATCCCCTTTTTGTTTTGTGAGTTTTCTTTTTTACATCAACATGACATCGTATTGCATCTCATTAATTTAATTTGTTGCATTTAAATTAAATTTTCCACAATTAAATTCAAATGCATTTTAAAAATAATTAAAAATGTGATATTTAAAAATCTTTTACAAATGTTAAAAACTAGTTTATTATATTGTCTATGTAAAACAAAAACTATTTTGTAAAGGTTTCGTTTTCAAATTCCTTTTCGATTTTGTTTTAAAAATATAAAACAGAAAAAATTAAAAGGAGAGAGATAAGGCGCAAAGCCCACCTAAGCAAACCCTAGGTTTTCCCCCTGAAAAACTTTTCCCACCCCCTGCAATTTTGCAGCCGCCCCCTCCAGTTTTTCTGTTTTTCCTTTTTCCTTTTTCTTTTCATCTTTTTTTCTCTCCTCTTCTTTTTATTTTCCTCCCGCACCCTCTTCTTCCCGCAGCCTAGCCCGATCCCGTGCGCCCCTGCGCCTCCATCCCCGCCGCGCGCTCCCAATGCCGCAGCGCCGGCCGCGCCCCGCGCCGCCAGCCTCCGGCCGCTCGCTGCCGCGCCACAGCGCCCACCGTCGCCAGCGCGCCGCTCCCACCGCCGCCGCCGCCGCGTGCCCCCTGCTCGCGCCGCCTCCGCCGCTCGCTGCCCCTGCTCCTCCGCCGCCGGCCGCCGCCTCCCACGCGCGTCCCAACCTCCACGTTGCCGCCCCCTGCTTCCCAAGCGCGCCACCGCCGCCCTGCTCCGCCGCCGTGCGCCACCCGTGCCGCGCGCCTCCGCCCGCGCCGCTCGCCGCCGCCGTGCGCTCCGCCCCGCGCGCCGCAGCGCGCCACCGCCGCCGCCTCCTCTTCCCGGCCGTGTGCACGCCGTCACCGCTACCCCACGCCGCGCCGCCCTAGCCCGGTTCTCCGTCCGGTGGCCTCCCCGCGTCCGCCGCCCGCAAGGTGTTCGATAAAATGCCCGCAAGACCCCAGCGTCACATTTGTTGCCGAGTTGTCCACCCTTCAACGTGTTGCTATGTGCGCGTGCTTCTTCCGGTGCCGCGTGCCGTGACTCCCCGTGTCCATGTTGCGGTGCACGCCCGTGAGCTTTCTTTCCGGTGTTCGATTGTCGTGCTTCTACGTGCCACGACTTCCCGCCCACTTCCACGACACCGACAAACGACGATGCCCCGGTTCCGCGACGACTACTTCCCCGACGATAACTACTTCCTCTACGGACCGAAGAAGTCGGTTTCGAACCCTAGTTCACCCGATCCGACGTACGGACCCAAACCCTAACCCTATACCTATTTTATTAAATTTCATCTATCTTGTGCATATCGCATCATACTTGCATGTGTTGCATATCTGGGGTTTGGTGGTGTAACAAATCACCTAAATAATAAATACGAAATGTGTTGGGCAAATCAATATATGTATTGCCCAATTCCATTTAATTTGACTAGAACACCTTTGCCATGTCTTGCCACTTTAATAAACATTTAATTTGAGGGGTAGACAAATAACTCGAATATAAATATTAATTGTCGGAATCCCGGTTCCGCTTAATTTGGATTAAGTGCATCTCGCATTGCATCTTGCCATGTCATTCATCTGTCCCATGATCATGCTGGATCTTTTGCCGTAGTTGTAAAATGCATATTTTACGCCTTCCAGTGTTTGTTGCTTCTTCGCGGATAAGACGTTGAGATGTGTGAGCAACGACAAGATCTGCTTCCATGCGGGATTCCAGGCAAGCAAAATTTGCTTGTTTACCTATACATTGTCTTTCATTCCTGTCGTTGATCTCTGCTACCCTAGTATCTGATTCTTGAATTGCGATCCCATCACATGTTTATCCCTCAGTCCGTACAACTTTATCCTCACATCCCATCACCGTTGTATGTTTATCTGTTAGCCTTGTGAGTCATAACGCATGCTTAGAGTTGGTTGTGCGAGTCGTATGTTGGTCTTTTATTTCATATGCTTAGTATGATAGATTATTGTACCTTAATAAAATGTTGTATTGTATTGGGGTATTATAACTAAAAGATAAGGCACCGGCGGAATGCATTGCGAGGTGCTTTGTTCTGCTAAGTGTCGACCTAGGAACTCAGTTCTTGTCCTCGGATCCAATTTTGAGCGCAGTAACCGCTTGTGGGAGGCCCTATGGAGCCCCCCGCGGCTTCGATCTAACCCGCTTCTTATCCAGGGCGCCGCAACGAGTACGGATCCAGTAGTACACACCTGCAGAGTATAATCTTATCGATGAGCCGTGTCCACGGTTATGGACGACTTGGTGATGATGCTGGCTAATAAGATCATAGACAACTTACACCTAATCATTGTTAATTAACCTGACTAGTAATATAGAATTACTTTCACAATAACTTGTAACTAAAATTATTCAATGTGTGAGTATTCCCGAATTGCTTCCTCATACTTGGTTGAGGGGGTTAATCCGAGAATGGGTTATGATTGGTGTTAGTTGTAGATGTTTATTTATGCGCTCTCTTATCCCTCTCTGATTAGACGGAAGTCGTAGCGTGTCTCTTTAGGTTGCTAGTGCTGCTGCCGCTAAGTACACCTCCCCTATATTTTGGGAGATGGTGTAGAAAGTAGGAAAGTCGGTTTTGCTTGCCAGGGAGTGCCCTGACCCTCTTTTGGGTTATGCTTTATGTGCAGTCAACAGGTTTGAAGTCAGACGACGTTAGCTTGGGAATCCCTCCGGCTTGGCTGAGCAGGGATATGGAGCCATCGCTTATCTTCAGAACTCTTAGTCCAATTTGCCTCTTATCCGTAGTCGGTTACTATTTTGCTTCCGCTGTCATTTGAATCTTTGTATTGTATCAATTGTATCTTGACTCGTTAAAGTCGTTGTTGTGTATTATATATCTTTTGTTGTATTTATGGATGTATCGGAACTGTTGTAATGTTATCACAATTCCACCCACATAATGCGCATGTTTCGGCGTGCACATTATGTCTGGTGGGCGACCTAAAATCGTTATTATGCGGATTTCGGCGGGAGCGCTTAAATCTACATAGTACCGATTTTCGGGCGTCACAAAGTGGTATCAGAGCCTTGGTTTCGATCTCCTTGTTTTTTCGATACGAATGGTTATCGAAGCAGCGGGTCCGAAAAAGCCTGTAGGATAACCTCGCTAACGGTCGTTGTTTCTAGAGTGTCGAAAACTATTTGACAAAAAATATTTTTGAAATGATCTCAATAGGTTTCTATTTATTCCTTACCTCAATTCTACTTCTCCTCTTATCTTACTTGTTTTGGAGTCTCTTCCCTTATCCAAACTTTCAAAGTTTTAGGATTCTACGTGTGGGTGGACGTCTCTTGCCTTTATCCTATTAGGGTTCGATCTTCGGGAATCTTCATCGACGTGATCAACTCTTTTGTTAGTGGTGTCGACAATTTCTGGGTGGAGCAACAATCCCTTGTTAGTGGTGTCGAGAAGTTCTTCACGCAGCCTGAAGACTCGATAGTTACCCCTCTCTTCTTGTGGTCTCGGCGTGGATCGCGGGACGCGATCCCTTGTTAGTGGTGTCGATTGTAACGCCCCGGGATTTATCACCTTTTTGTTTTGTGAGTTTTCTTTTTGCATCAACATGGCATCGCATTGCATCTCATTAATTTAATTTATTGCATTTAAATTAAATTTTCCCACAATTAAATTCAAATGCATTTCAAATTAATTAAAAATGTGATATTTAAAAATCTTTTGCAAATGTTAAAAACTAGTTTATTAAATTGTCTATGTAAAACAAAAACTGTTTTGTAAAGGTTTCGTTTTCAAATTCCTTTTCGATTTTGTTTTAAAAATATAAAACAGAAAAGATTAAAAGGAGAGAAATAATGCCCAAAGCCCACCTAAGCAAACCCTAGGTTTTCCCCCTGAAAAACTTTTCCCACCCCTTGCAATTTTGCAGCCGCCCCCTCCAGTTTTTTTGTTTTTACTTTTTCCGATTTCCCCCCTCCTTTCTTTCTTTTCTTTTTTTTCTCTCCTCTTCTTTTTCTTTTCCTCCCGCACCCTCTTCTTCCCGCAGCCCAGCCCGAGCCCGTGCGCCCCTGCGCCTCCATCCCCGCCGCGCGCTCCCCATGCGCAGCGCCGGTCGCGCCCCGCGCAGCCAGCCTCCAGCCGCTCGCTGCCACGCGCGCCCCCCGCCGCCTCCGCCGCGCCCCGCGCTCATCCGCCGCCCCGCGCGGCGCAGCGACCGCCGCCGCCCGCGCCGCGCGCCGCTCCCACCGCCGCCGCCGCGCGCCCCCTCCTCGTGCCGCCTCCGCCGCTCGCTGCCCCTGCTCCTTCGCCGCCGGCCGCCGCATCTACGCGCGTCCCAACCTCCACGTTGCCGCCCCCTGCTTCCCAAGCGCGCCACCGCCGCCCTGCTCCGCCGCCGTGCGCCGCCTGTGCCGCGTGCCTCCGCCCGCGCCGCAAGCCGCCCGCGCCGCTTGCCGCCGCCGTGCGCTCCGCCCCGCGCGTCGCAGCGCGCCGCTTTCCGCCGCCGTGCGCTCCGCCCCGCGCGCCGCAGCACGCCACCGCCGCCGCCTCCTCTTCCCGGCCGTGTGCACGCCGTCACAACCACCCCACGCCGCGCCGCGCCGTCCTAGCCCGGTTCTCCGTCCGGTGGCCTCCCCGCGTCCGCCGCCCGCAAGGTGTTCGATAAAATGCCCGCAAGACCCCGGCGTCACATTTGTTGCCGAGTTTTCCACCCTTCGAGGTGTTGCTACGTGCGCGTGCTTCTTCCGGTGCCGCGTGACGTGACTCCCCGTGTCCGTATTGCGGTGCACGCCCGTGAGCTTTCTTTCCGGTGTCCGATTGTCGTGCTTCTAGGTGCCACGACTTCCTGCCCACTTCCACGACACCGACAAACGATGATGCCCCGGTTCCACGACGACTACTTCCCCGACGATAACTACTTCCTCTACGGACCGAAGACGTCGGTTTCGAACCCTAGTTCACCCGATCTGACGTACGGACCCAAACCCTAACCCTATACCTATTTTATTAAATGTCATCTATCTTGTGCATATCGCATCATACTTGCATGTGTTGCATCTCAGGGGTTTGGTGGTGTAACAAATCACCTAAATAATAAATATGGAATGTGTGGGGCAAATCAATATATGTATTTCCCAATTCCATTTAATTTGACTAGAACAACTTTGCCATGTCTTGCCACGTTAATAAACATTTAATTTGAGGGGTAGACAAATAACTCAAATATAAATATTAATTGTCGGAATCCCGGTTCCGCTTAATTTGGATTAAGTGCATCTCGCATTGCATCTTGCCATGTCATTCATCTGTCCCATGATCATGCTGGATCTTTTGCCGTAGTTGTAAAATGCATATTTTACGCCTTCCAGTGTGTTGCTTCTTCGCGGATAAGACGTTGGGATGTGTGAGCAACGACAAGATCTGCTTTCATGCGGGATTCCAGGCAAGCAAAGTTTGCTTGTTTACCTATACATTGTCTTTTGTTCCTGCCGTTGATCTCTGCTACCTTAGTATCCGATTCTTAAATTGCGATCCCATCACATGTTTATCCTGCAGCCCATACAGCTTTATCCCCACGTCCCATCACCGTTGTATGTTTATCTGTTAGCCTTGCGAGTCGTAGCGCATGCTTAGAGTTGGTTGTGCGAGTCGTCTGTTGGTCTTTTATTTCATATGCTTAGTATGATAGATTATTCTACCTTAATAAAATGTTGTATTGTATTGGGGTATTATAATTAAAAGATAAGGCACCAGCGGAATGCCTTGCGAGGTGCTTTGTTCTACTAAGTGTCGACCTAGGAACTCAGTTCTTGTCCTCGGATCCAATTTTGAGCGCACTAACCGCTTGTGGGAGGCCCTATGGAGCCCCCCCCCCCCCGCTTCGATCTAATCCGCTTCTTATCCAGGGCGCGGCAAGTAGTTCGGTCTTTCCATTTGATGCATGCATATGGCTACCTAACGATCTCATGATGATGGAGTAGTCGATTCTCATATAGGGTGGCACGTTCTTAGAGTGCTATGAAGGTCGATCCCGCGGGCACTGGACCTGATTAGCCGTGCACACAATCATGCTGTTCTCTGGATGGGTTGTAGAGAAGAGATTTGCCGTGTTGAGATGCCCTACCTTCTGGCTTTGCTTTTGGGGTTGATCGAACGAGTACGGGTCCAGTAGTGCACCCCTGCAGGGTATAATCTTATCGATGAGCCGTGTTCACGGTTATGCATGACTTGGTGATGATGCTGGCTAATAAGATCATAGACAACTTAAACCTAATCATTGTTAATTAACCTGACTAGTAATATAAAATTACTTTCACAGTAACTTGTAACTAAAATTGTTCAATGTGTGAGTATTCTCGAATTGCTTCCTCATATTTGGTTGAGGGGGTTAATCCGAGAATGGGTTATGATTGGTGTTAGTTGTAGATGTTTACTTATGCGCTCTCTTATCCCTCTCTGATTAGACGGAAGTCGTAGCGTGTCTCTTTAGGTTGCTAGTTCTGCTGACGCTAAGTCCACCTCCCCTATATTTTTGGAGATGGTGTAGAAAGTAGGCAAGTCGGTTTTGCTTGCCAGGGAGTGCCCTGCTTTTGAGTTATGCTTTATGTGCAGTCAACAAGTTTGAAGTTAGACGACGTTAGCTTGGGAATCCCTCCAGCTTGGCTGGGCAGGGATATGGCGTCATCGCTTATCTTCAGAACTTTTAGTCCAATTTGTCTCTTATCCGTAGTCGGATATTATTTTGCTTCCGCTGTCATTTGAATCTTTGTATTGTATCATTTGTATCTTGACTCGTTTGAATCGTTGTTGTATATTATATATCTTGTGTTTTATTTGTGGATGCATCGGAACTGTTGTAATGTTATCACAATTTCACCCATATAATGCGCATGTTTCGACGTGCACATTATGTCTGATGGGCGACCTAAAATCGTTATTATGCGAATTTCGACGAAAGCGTTTAAATCTACATAGTATCGATTTTCGGGGGTCACAGCCAGCTAGGGTTTGTGACTTTGTGTGCGCGGCTAGCTAGGGTTGGAGCTAGGGCTCCGTAGCTTCTTTGTACAAGTCGTCCGTCTTTAGCTGGCTTCGTCTTAAGTACTTACTTTTTTATTTGGATAGAGAGAAGGTTTGGCAGAGCAAATTCCTTAATTTACCCATGTGAGCAGACGTGGAGACTACGGACACTTGATTCTATTTCTTCTCGTCGTTTGTATGCAAGACTACTATGTACGTACTTCCTCCATTCTAAATTATTTGACTTAGATTCTTGTATTAAATCTGAGTTAATTAATTTAGAAAATCTGAGTCAAGTAATTTAGAATGGAGGGAGTAGAAGATTGAAGCTACAAACCAGCAAAATATATTTGAATGCTAGCGAATTGATCAAATCTGGGCAAACAAGCAGTACTCGAAGCATATCCTGGTGCTTTCCCACTCACTCTGTCTCATTCCCCATAAAAAGTAAAAAACCCTGTGTTTCGAACTGATTCAGATGTGCATACAAAGTATCCATGTTCTCAAATCTGAACTCCCTAGAGTTCTTTTAGGAGAGCACGACGACACACTTCATACAGGCTATACAGCCGTGCATGTAGCAAACTCAATCACAAAGTAGTTAATTTACAAAGATCATAATAGTTCATTCGAATGACCTGAGTACAGTTAATAAAAAATCACAAACTAAGAATGACAGCTATTTACTTGTTCTCCTAAGAAATCGTCAACTTTGTATGCTATAATCCAAGTCGTTAATGATATCCGCAGGCATAATTGTCACAACTCACAAGAACCAAACAACAAGCGTAACTTGATCTCATGTGATACTTTTCAAGATAGTATAACCTAGCGGATGTTCCTCAAATCTTCTGTTCATTAGTTCTAACTTGAAACCTGGTAATGCATGTATGGCTGTTCGAGAACAAATATATGCATAAGCAAACCAAAGCTGTTTGCTAGTATTAGTTTCTACTAGTTGTTATCTCCACATTATAACAAGTATCCAAGTATCCAACGGGATCCAAATTAATAATCTGTGGCTGCGACATGGGAAACCATCTGAAGGTAAATAGCAAGGACAGAAAGATTGTAACAATCTCAGGATACTTAGACCTTTCAAATTTATCCTTGCATTTTCTCAGCCACCAACTCGGAAGTTTCTCTTATATAATTAAGTTGCCACCCTTCTGATAACCAGAACCTATTACAGAGGTAAATTCAAGACAACATTCCTCAGCAATGTTTCTCTTACATTCCTCAGCAAGGCCAAGGAGAATAGGATATTCTGATAAAACACTTGGTGCTGACATAGTAAATTTGGGATGCCCCTTAGCCCTTGAACTGCCACTCCCTACGACACATGGGGCAAAGGGGGGTTGACGTCTGGGAGTTCACCCACTTGAGTATGCAGTGAAGATGGAAGGCGTGGTTGCAGGCACCCCAGATAATCGGGCAATCGTCCCCGGGGAACTTGCAGTCAGGACAGCAGCCGTCAAACGCCATCCTGCATATGCCGCACGTCTCGTCTTGCGCGTCCCATGTCCAAGAAGCCACCGCGTGCCATTGGAGAATCTTGACCTTCATTCTAGCTGCTGGAAGTAAACAAGAGATGCAATGCACAAGTCGTGACACCGGTGTGTCAGCTACATGACAATTGACAGGGAGCAATGTAGACAAGAAGAAGAAATTCACTAAATCAACTGGCCTAAAAGACCTAATGTATCTACTATCTATTGTCTTCATTTTTACTTCTATAAGCCTATAATAAAATGCGAGGATAGGCAGCTACAAGGAAGGATACAAGACATTCACAAAAAAAAAGGAGGGATACATGTCATTTGCAAAAAAAAAGGAAGGATACAAGTTATACTCATAAAAGACAGTACATAATTCGAACGGGGCTCAAAAGTCATAACTAGTAGCATTCCAAAAGAGAGATGGTAAGGTATACACATGCCCAGCTCATGTTATGCAAGGATAGGCTTAGCACAGGCGTGGGAAGAGAGTTGAATCCCCAGACTGTATGAAAATTTTGTCACAACAAGCTGTTCCCACAACCCCGACCCTATGATTTCAACCTGTGATCAACTTCGCTTGTTGGCAAAGAACCTAGTCTGACAATGTGTTAAATAGTTAAGGAGCTAGAAACACTCGGACTTGGCATTGTTTTGCACTTCGGTATAAAGCATAGAAGTTCACAATGGCAATAAACTGAATTACAATTTGTTATTCATGTTGACAAAGTGTTAAACTGTTTAGGCTCTGTTTAGATGCAGGACCGAAGAGCGGATTCCCGTTCAGCCTTGAGAATGAACCTGGGAACGAGCTATGGTCTAATTCTGCTGTTCATCAATAGCGATATGCAAACGTGTACACATGCCAATACAACATGTATCCCTCCTTATTACGGACTGCCCACCAAGAAAACTAAGCTAAAATGGGGGATTCGCTGATGAGGAAGGTACATGAAGAAATGGTAAGGAAAACAGTACAGCCGCAGCAATAGCACACAAATTAGGGAAACAAGTATGATAGACACAAAAAGTCGAATTCTGGTGCACAACATTATCTCAGCCTTGATCCTTAAATCTGGTTACGGATCCAAATTGACAGGCAAAACGCGGCAAGGGCGGATCGGGGGGTCTCAAGAGACAACCTTGATTTCTAGGGCTTTCGTGGGAGAGGGAGAGGGAGCTGCACATGGGACGGGAGGTAGGATTGAGAAGTAAGCGGGGGCTCCTCACCTCTCTCTCCGGCGGGCTCCGCCGCCGCCGGATGCTTCTGCTCTCCACTCAGGATCCGCCGGCCCGACGCCTAGCTAGCGCGACATCGATTTGGTGATCCGTTATGGGGGCGGAATTAAACTGTGAATTGAGGATTCAGAGGAGCTACAACTCTGCAGACAGCAAGTGACAGCAGCAGCACTCTTCTACATTTAGATCTTTTGCATATGCGTACGCACCAAATGGCATTGCCCATAATAAATTATGTACACTGTTCAAAGTTGTCTCAATAACGAGAACAATGATCTAATTTTTTATTTATTTAAACCAGTCAAAAGTTTTGTTTTTTCATTGATATAGAATAAAAAATTGGCCAATTAATAACAAAAAATATAGCCGAAAACCGATACAATGCAAAACGCATCATGCCGACCACAAGCTCAGGCTCTACAAGTTGACGACCAAAACGCCCCAAACGAATAAAATCGACAGCCAAACACAAACACCTGAATGTAGCAAGGCGGAGGCGATAGATCAAAGTGACAAAGTCACCATCCGACGTCCACGCCGGCCCATGCCGCGCACTGCCTAGCCAAAGACAAAAAAAAACCCGTGATGAGAACAGATTGAGCATACACTAGGCAAAAGGGTTCCACAACAATACCTTCAAAGAGAGAAGGGACAACATGTAGGTTTGTGCAACAATAAATAAATAAATAAAACGCCGCATGTTACCCAACACCCAAGATCTATCTATAAAGATATAAGTAAAAAATAAGATAAGATATTGTTCGTTAGCAACACCAACACCGTGTAGCGGAAAATATGTTGATGATGAAGTTGATGTAGCCCGATGAAAATGCTCACGACTAGGCCTAGCGGAGAGAATGTGGCCGACTCCTCGTGCATCCTTCTGGAAGGATCAAACATATGACCCCCACTAGTAGAAAACGAGGCTTTGGTTCATCCCTTTAGTCTCGGTTCATTTTTTGAACCCAGACTAAAGGGGTGATAGCTACACCGCCGGATTTGTGAGGGACCTTTAGTCCCGGTTCGTGTTACGAACCGGGACTAAAGGTTCGGGCCCCAGCGCGCAGAGACCTTTAGTCCCGGTTCGTAACACGAACCGGGACTAAAGGTCCTCACTTTATCAGCTTCTTCCAGCCCGAGCCAACTCCATTTTTCCCACAGAGCCCGAGCTCAAAAACATTTCCTCTCCATTTCTTCTCCATTTCCTCTCCCCAATACTAGATAATCCATAATATTTTACACCATTTGGAGAGATTGAAGCCACCCCACGGTTAGCCTCTTCATCCTCTTTCCGGCATTGCTTATTTAGCTCATTTTGCTCATTTCATTTTTTTTGTGCAAGCAAGGTGTTCGATGTAATGCCTAAGTTATTATCTCATTTGTGTATATGTGCAATTTGTTCTCAAACTAAAATAATGATTTATGTGTTTTAGTGTGGTGAGGAGCCTTATCGACGTCGATCGCCCGCGCCGTCCCGTCACCACCTCGGTGAGCCTCTATATTTTATTTTATTTTATTTTAAAAACATAGCTTTTATGATTTAGATGCATAGTTACTACTTGTATAATTTTCTAACTTGTATTATATGTATAGTGTCATGGTTCTGATATCCGTCCCCGTCGGTCCTCGTCCGGTCTATGATTCGGATGTGGTATATTTTCAAAACTATTTATTTCATTCTATGTTTCTGACAATTATGGCGACCAACTTGACATAGAATTATTTTTATCTAGGAGGTAGTTGAACCAGAAATTGAACCTGACCCTATTGTCGAGTTTTTGGATAAAGAAAACAATGATTTGAAAGCAAAATTGAAAAGAAGTGAAGCTCTTTATCTTCAATGCTTAGAAGATAAGATGAAATTAGAGCTCAAACTTGCCGACGTGGTCGATGGTAACGAGATCAAGATGGATGCAATGCGCTTGAAGATAAAAAGGATTAGAAAATATGCCATTAATCGGGAGGCTTGGTATCATTATGCTGTGGGTTCAGTATTTACCTTAGTTGCGATTTTGATCGCATTTGTTGTTGGATTTAAATTCTTTAGATAATTTTTATATTTGTTTCAGTTAATGTATGTTTTATGAGAACTATGTATTACCACTTGTCAATACTCTACTCTTATTTTAATGGATGACATTGTATTAATTAATTTGCTCTTACATATTATTTATGACAGTAGTGTAATAATGGGGTTCGATATACTTTTATGTAATACAGATGAACCGACAATGGATGTACGGTGACCGATGTTGTCCTGAGTTCATTGATGGCATGCATAATTTTCTCCATATGGCTGAGGCAAACAAGCCGAAGAACGGTTTTATTCGTTGTCCATGTAGTGCCTGCAAGAATATGAGTGATCACTCTACCTCAAAAGTCATTCACTCACACCTCTTGCATAATGGTTTTATGCCTGGTTATTATTGTTGGACCAAGCACGGAGAAACAGGGGTTATCATGGAAGAAGATGAAGAAGAGGAGGATAATGACAAGTATCCTTGGTTCAGTGATACTACAATGGGAGAAGACGAAACTGAAGAAGATCCCATTATTGATGAGCCCGACGATGATCTTCGTCGGGCCATTCGTGATGCACAAATGGACTGTGGAAGTGAAAACGAAAGGTTGAAGTTGGAGCGTATGTTAGCTGATCACGCCAAATTGTTGTACCCAACTTGTCAAAATGACCAGAAAAAGCTAGGTACCACACTTGAATTGTTGCAATGGAAGGCAGAGAATGGTACTTCTGACAAGGGATTTGAAAATTTGTTAAAAATAGTTAAGAAGATGCTTCCAAAGGATAACGAATTGCCGTCTAGTACATATGAAGCAAAGAAGGTGGTATGCCCTCTAGGATTAGAGGTGCATAAGATACACGCTTGCATTAATGACTGCATCCTCTACCGCGGTGAGCACGAAAAATTGAATGCATGTCCTGTATGCGGTGCTTTGCGGTATAAGATCGGGCGAGATGACCCTGGTGATGTTGAGGGCGAGCCGCGCCCCAGGAAGAGGATTCCTGCAAAGGTGATGTGGTATGCTCCTATAATACCACGGTTGAAACGTTTGTTCAGCAATAGAGAGCATGCCAAGTTGTTGCGTTGGCACAAAGAAGATCGTAAAAAAGACTTGATGTTGAGACACCCCGCGGATGGGTCCCAGTGGAGAAAAATTGACAGAGAGTTCCCGACATTTTCAGATGACGCAAGGAACTTAAGATTTGGCCTAAGTACATATGGCTTTAATCCTTTTGGAGAGCAGAGCTCCAGTCACAGCACTTGGCCCGTGACTCTATGTATCTATAACCTTCCTCCTTGGCTGTGCATGAAGCGGAAGTACATTATGATGCCCCTGCTCATTCAAGGCCCGAAGCAACCTGGCAACGACATTGATGTGTACCTCAGGCCATTAGTTGAAGAACTTTTGCAGTTGTGGGGTGAGGAAGGTGTACGTGTGTGGGATGAGCACAAACTGGAGGAATTTGATCTACGAGCTTTGCTTTTTGTAACCATCAATGATTGGCCTGCTCTAGGCAACATTTCAGGACAGTCAAACAAGGGATACAATGCATGCACGCACTGTTTAGCTGAGACTGATAGTATACATTTAGGTAACAAGAATGTGTACCTAGGTCATCGTCGGTTTCTTGTACCTAAGCATCCGTTAAGGAAGAAAGGCAAGCATTACAAATGTGAGGCAGATCATCGGCCGAGGCCTACCCGCCCTTCTAGTTCTGCTATACATGATATGGTCAAGGATTTAAATGTAATCTTTGGAAAGGGTCCTGGCGGTCTCACTGTTCCGAATGACGCAAACAACCACGTACCCATGTGGAAGAAGAAATCTATATTTTGGGAGCTGCCATATTGGATAATGCTAGAGATTCACTCTGCAATCGACGTGATGCACGTGACAAAGAACATTTGTTGCAATTTGCTAAACTTCTTGGGCGTGTATGGGAAGTCAAAAGATGGGAAGTCAAAAAAAGGTACACCGAAAGGAAGGCAGACCCATCAACGTATGAGCGAAGAGATGCATCGAGACGATACTCATTCAGAGAATCAGCCAGGTCCTGCAAGCTACGCTCTTACTAAAGAAGAGAAGAAAATATTTTTTGAGTGCCTTCGCAGTATGAAGGTTCCATCTGGCTTCTCATCAAATATAAAAGGAATAATAAACATGGCAGAGCAAAAATTTCAGAATCTAAAGTCTCATGACTGTCACGTGATTATGACACAATTACTTCCGGTTGCATTGAGAGGGCTTCTACCGGAAAATGTTCGAGAACCCATTGTGAAGCTATGTGCATTTCTCAATGCAATTTCTCAGAAGGTCATCAATCCACTAACTCTAAAAAATTTAGAGAAGGATGTGGTCCAATGTCTTGTCAGCTTCGAGTTGGTGTTCCCACCAACCTTCTTCAATATTATGACGCACCTTGTAGTCCACCTAGTCGAAGAGATTTCTGTTCTCGGTCCTGTATTTTTACACAACATGTTCCCCTTTGAGAGGTTCATGGGAGTCTTAAAAAAATATGTGCATAACCGGGCTAGGCCAGAAGGAAGCATCGTCAAGGGTTATGGAACAGAGGAGGTCATTGAGTTTTGTGTAGATTTTATTCCTGATCTGAAGCCGATCGGTGTTCCTGAATCACGTCATGAGGGGAGACTGCATGGAAAAGGCACCCTCGGAAAGAAAGCAACAATATGTCAAGACGGGGATTCTTTCACTCAAGCACACGACACCGTTCTACATAATTCCAGTTTGGTGGGTCCGTATGTCGAGGAACACAAGAATGTTTTACGCTCCAAGTACCCGGAGAAATCTGAAGATTGTATTGATGGAGAACACATGAAGACTTTCAGCAGTTGGTTAAAAAGACGTCTCATTAATGACACCAATGTTGAAGAACAGCTATACTTGTTGGCCACATCACCAGCTTCAACTATATTGACTTTTCAAGGGTACGAGATAAATGGAAATATATTTTACACAGCCAAACAAGATAAAAAGAGCACCAACCAAAACAGTGGAGTACGCTTTGATGCAACAAACCGCAACGGGACAAAGGACACATATTATGGTTACATAGAGGAGATATGGGAACTTGACTATGGACCTACTTTTAAGGTCCCTTTGTTCAAGTGCAAATGGTTCAACCTACGAGGCGGGGTAGAGGTAGACCCACGATACGGAATGACTACAGTGGATCTCAACAATCTTTCGTACGAGAATGAACCATTCGTCCTAGCCAGTGAAGTTGCTCAGGTTTTCTATGTGAAAGACATGTCTACCCTACCGAAAAAAAGAAAATATAAGCAAGCGAGTACATCATACGATGAGCCAAAGCGCCACATAGTTCTCTCAGGGAAAAGAGTCATTGTGGGAGTGGAGGACAAGACAGACATGTCAGAAGATTACGATAAGTTTCATGACATTCCGCCCTTTAAAGTCAACACTGATCCAAGTATCAAGTTAAATGAAGAAGATTGTCCGTGGTTACGGCGCAATCGGAAGAACAAGTAAACACTAGAGAGGGATATTATTGTTGATGTGTAATATCCGAATGCTTTGTATCAGAAGAACAAGTGAACTGAAGTATTTTGTAGATGCATGGAACAAAACACACGATTTCACCTGCATACAGCCCAACAGTGGCTCGTGAGTGCCTGCATATGAAATGCACCGTTGGACGTATGTAGGGAATCCGAATGCTTTGTAGTCTGTCGATGAAGTAGAACGAGAATGATACAGCATAACTTGGTCATTTGGCTTGAAACTTCTAGATGTTCAAGGATTTGATTTTTTTGAGGTGTTTATCATTTTTCTTAGCAACTAGTACACATATAAGGATCCCATGCCAAAGGATTTGATTTTTTGAGGTGTTTATCACTTTATTACATTTTTTCTTAAAAACGATCAAAACGGTCGCTACGACTAATCATCGGAAGAGATGATATTTTCTAGAACTATCAATGTTTCTGTGATATAACCACTAGTTGTGTACCTTAAAATGATTTTTCCAAAAGTTTCAGACCAAACTATCAAATAGTTGTAGTTCAAATTTGAATTACTTTCGATAAATCAACATAAACTCAATTAACTAGGGGAAATTAGTTAGAATTGTAAGAAAAAACTCATACTTGGGGATCATCCATCATATGTGCACCACTATTAGTGAAAAATAGTTGGATGCCATTTGGAATCATATTTTCTGTACTCACTTCACAAAAAACCTCATTTTTTGCACTGAAAAAAAGGAAAATGATATTTATGAAAATAATTTGAAGAATCCCTTTGGCATGGTTGTTTAATATACCAATATGCACCTATGTGTGGAGTATGAGATCTTTATCACAAACTATGTCGTCGAAATGACCATAACTTGGTCATTTGGCTTGAAACTTCTAGATGTTCATACATGATAGACCTTTTTGTGAAGACTTTTTTTGCAAATGTAGGCAAAAATCAAGTTTATCATTTTTCCTAGCAACTAGTACACATATAAGGAGCCCATGCCAAAGGATTTGATTTTTTGAGGTGTTTATCACTTTATTACATTTTTTCTTAAAAACGATCAAAACGGTCGCTACGACTAATCATCGGAAGAGGTGATATTTTCTAGAACTATCAATGTTTCTGTGATATAACCACTAGTTGTGTACCTTAAAATGATTTTTCCAAAAGTTTCAGACCAAACTATCAAATAGTTGTAGTTCAAATTTGAATTACTTTCGATAAATCAACATAAACTCAATTAACTAGGGGAAGTTAGTTAGAATTGTAAGAAAAAACTCATACTTGGGGATCATCCATCATATGTGCACCACTATTAGTGAAAAATAGTTGGGTGCCATTTGGAATCATATTTTCTGTACTCACTTCACAAAAAACCTCATTTTTTGCACTGAAAAAAAGGAAAATGATATTTATGAAAATAATTTGAAGAATCCCTTTGGCATGGTTGTTTAATATACCAATATGCACCTATGTGTGGAGTATGAGATCTTTATCACAAACTATGTCGTCGAAATGACCATAACTTGGTCATTTGGCTTGAAACTTCTAGATGTTCATACATGATAGACCTTTTTGTGAAGACTTTTTTTGCAAATGTAGGCAAAAATCAAGTTTATCATTTTTCCTAGCAACTAGTACACATATAAGGAGCCCATGCCAAAGGATTTGATTTTTTGAGGTGTTTATCACTTTATTACATTTTTTCTTAAAAACGATCAAAACGGTCGCTACGACTAATCATCGGAAGAGGTGATATTTTCTAGAACTATCAATGTTTCTGTGATATAACCACTAGTTGTGTACCTTAAAATGATTTTTCCAAAAGTTTCAGACCAAACTATCAAATAGTTGTAGTTCAAATTTGAATTACTTTCGATAAATCAACATAAACTCAATTAACTAGGGGAAGTTAGTTAGAATTGTAAGAAAAAACTCATACTTGGGGATCATCCATCATATGTGCACCACTATTAGTGAAAAATAGTTGGGTGCCATTTGGAATCATATTTTCTGTACTCACTTCACAAAAAACCTCATTTTTTGCACTGAAAAAAAGGAAAATGATATTTATGAAAATAATTTGAAGAATCCCTTTGGCATGGTTGTTTAATATACCAATATGCACCTATGTGTGGAGTATGAGATCTTTATCACAAACTATGTCGTCGAAATGACCATAACTTGGTCATTTGGCTTGAAACTTCTAGATGTTCATACATGATAGACCTTTTTGTGAAGACTTTTTTTGCAAATGTAGGCAAAAATCAAGTTTATCATTTTTCCTAGCAACTAGTACACATATAAGGAGCCCATGCCAAAGGATTTGATTTTTTGAGGTGTTTATCACTTTATTACATTTTTTCTTAAAAACGATCAAAACGGTCGCTACGACTAATCATCGGAAGAGGTGATATTTTCTAGAACTATCAATGTTTCTGTGATATAACCACTAGTTGTGTACCTTAAAATGATTTTTCCAAAAGTTTCAGACCAAACTATCAAATAGTTGTAGTTCAAATTTGAATTACTTTCGATAAATCAACATAAACTCAATTAACTAGGGGAAATTAGTTAGAATTGTAAGAAAAAACTCATACTTGGGGATAATCCATCATATGTGCACCACTATTAGTGAAAAATAGTTGGGTGCCATTTGGAATCATATTTTCTGTACTCACTTCACAAAAAACCTCATTTTTTGCACTGAAAAAAAGGAAAATGATATTTATGAAAATAATTTGAAGAATCCCTTTGGCATGGTTGTTTAATATACCAATATGCACCTATGTGTGGAGTATGAGATCTTTATCACAAACTATGTCGTCGAAATGACCATAACTTGGTCATTTGGCTTGGAACTTCTAGATGTTCATACATGATAGACCTTTTTGTGAAGACTTTTTTTGCAAATGTAGGCAAAAATCAAGTTTATCATTTTTCCTAGCAACTAGTACACATATAAGGATCCCATGCCAAAGGATTTGATTTCTTGAGGTGTTTATCACTTTATTACATTTTTTCTTAAAAACGATCAAAACGGTCGCTACGACTAATCATCGGAAGAGGTGATATTTTCTAGAACTATCAATGTTTCTGTGATATAACCACTAGTTGTGTACCTAAAAATGATTTTTCCAAAAGTTTCAGACCAAACTATCAAATAGTTGTAGTTCAAATTTGAATTACTTTCGATAAATCAACATAAACTCAATTAACTAGGGGAAATTAGTTAGAATTGTAAGAAAAAACTCATACTTGGGATCATCCATCATATGTGCACCACTATTAGTGAAAAAAAATTGGGTGCCATTTGGAATCATATTTACTGTACCTACTTCACAAAAAACCTTAAAACATAGAAAATAATATTTATGATATAATTTGAAGAAATCACCTTGGCATCTTAAAATGTTAGAAAATATAAAACAAAACATAAAAATAAGCTAGAAACCAAAACAATTCAAAAAATAAGTAAACCAAAATAATAAATAGAAAAGTAAGCAATTCAAACAATTTAAAAGAAAACAAAAACAAAAATCAGCAAAAAGAAATAAGGAAAAAAGAGCCTTTAGTCTCGGTTGGTAACACCAACCGAGACTAAAGAGTTAAAAGAAGCGCTCTGGCTCCAGCCAGAACCCTTTAGTCGCGGTTGGTGTTACCAACCGCGACTAAAGACCCTTTAGTCGCGGTTGGGGCTGGAACCGCGACTAAGGGTCCTTCCCGCGACGTTTTGGGTGGTCGCGGCCAATTTTTTCCCCATTCTTCCCCAAATTCTTCTGAAACCCTAGCTACTCCGGCGCCGCCACCCTTTCCTCTCCGCCGCGCGTGCTGCTCGCCGTCCGCGCCCGCCCGACCTCCTCCTCCTCCTCTGCCCCGACAAGCGCGTCGCCGTGCTCCTCCCTCTCCATCTCCTGCTGTGCTGCGCGTCTCCGCCCGACGCCGAAGCCCTCTCCCCGCACCTCGCTCTGCTCCGATCGCCGTCGCCCGCGGCTCAATTCCTCCCGTTGCTCCGGCCCGCGCTGCTCCGGCCCACGACTCCTCTGTGCTGCTTCGGCCGTTCATCGCTTTCCAGGTGAGCTCTCTTTCTCTCCCTCTGATTTAGTTTAGGGTTAGGTTTAGGTTTACCATTTTGCATAACTTGTAACTTGGTGTGTGAAATTTACATTGTAACTACACTTGTTCAAGAGCTTGATGCATGCCGAAAATTAGAACTTAGGAAAATTGGCAGTGTGTCATTAGAACATAGGAGAATTGGCAGTGTGTCATTAGAGCTTAGGAGCTGCAAACAAGATTTATACATCACATACTAATGAAAATGCAATAATTGGCAGTGTGTCATTAGAACTTAGGAGAATTGAACAAATGAAGTAGATCAAAGGCATCACTGACCCTTTCCGGAGGTATGCTTTATGCATCCAAGTATCAAGTAGATCAAAAAGCATGGTATAGCAATCACATCCGTCCACAAATGTAGGTCAGGAAAAAAAAATAGGAATTAGCCTTGATGACCATCTTGGAATTATCTTGCTCCTAAGTGCTCTAATTGTTGTCTTGATTTCTATATTGCCTATACCTCATTGATTTCTGAATTTGATCTACATGTTAAAAGTACTTTAGTATGTTTCATGATTTATGAATTTGATCTACATGTTAACATGTCTTTCTCCAATTTTATTAATCGTTTATGTGAAGTACTAAACCGTAGATCATATAGATCTGCTCCAATTTTATTCATCATTCATGTTAACAGGTTCTAGTACAAGGTGATGATCTAGATGTCCATTACCGCTGCCCTGCTTGTCTGGTTTCAGTGCGTTCAAGATGAAGAAGACCTTGGCTTCTCCCTCTTTGATTAGATCTTGTTCGCTATATCACATCACGCCTCGAAATACCATGTTCCTATTGTAGTAATCTGAAGTGTAGATGTGTATGAAAATTTGTAAATGTGTATGCAAATTGTGTTGGTCTTGTGAATGTGAAGTGTAAATGTTTAGCATAAGTGATGCTTTATTATCTTTGTTAAGTGATGTTTGATTATCATGTTCGGGTTGCATGTACACACCGTTTGGGGAATGAGCACATACTGTTTTTCTTCTCTGGCACCTACTTCATGCTATGGAAATTGATTAGGTTTTAGCTCAATTTTAGCTACAGTTTTCACACACTGTAATTTATAGGATTGCATACTTGTATCTTTTTTAGAATAAATCTAAACTTGATTGCAAATTTGATTGATTGCAGGTACATTTGAGCTATGGAGCACTTGCGAGACGAGCAGATAGAAGAAGCACAATTTCAACGAGACGAAGACATGGAAGACCAAATGGAACAACTTATTTTTAATGATGCCCGAGCTGGAGGAGATGTAGATGATTATGATTTCGATGAATTTTTGAACAACTTTGGAATCGAGTCACAAAACTTTGATGTGGTGATAGCAAACTCCGGCGGAGAGGTGTATATGTGTTTATAATAAATATGGCGATATGTTATTGTTAACTACATGCATTTATTAACGACTTATTTTTCTTTTAGCCATCTGGATCGAGCAAATCTGCAAAAAAGCAGCCAGCATGTGCTCCTCGAGGCAAGGCAAAAAGAATGACGAGCGAGGATCCAAAGTTACCGATTGAGAAAATTGCTGATTCCGGCGAACCGCTCGAACCAAAACAGAACCGCAACAAATTTATAAGTCAAGCTGGAGTTATTGTTAGGGACATGATCCCAATCAGCATACGCGAATGGAATAAGCCGGCGGCCGCAGATGTGGACGGCCCATGTTATGTCCACCAAGTTCTTAAGGATTTGGTCTATAACACGCTGTTGTCACATTTCACCCTCCCGCCAGATCTCTCTAAAGTGAAGAAGGACAACCTCAAGAGGTGGACTCTTATTAAGATGGCGGAACAATTCCGGAACTGGAAGAAAAAGTTATGGAATCAATATGTACAAACAAAAGAAGTGCCAGATTTCAGTGGGGCACAAGGGAAGAAGATAGAATCTGAATGGGCGGCGTTTAAGGCGTATAGGGAATCACCTATGGCTGTGTCCCGATCGGAGATAAATAAAGAGAATGCTAAGCTGAAGGAACACCACCATACATTGGGGACAGGTGGCTACAAGAGCGCCATTCCTAAGTGGTTAGCCTATGAAGAAAAACTGCTTCAATCGGGGGTCCGTCCACAGACACTTGACTGGCCCGAGAGGTCGAAATTCTGGTTGTTCGCGCATGGGGCAATGTTGGACCCTAAAACCGGAGAGATTATTGGAAGGGGAAAATGGAAGGTTCTCGTGGAGCGTATAAAAAAGAAGCTTGAAGAAGCAATTAATGATGTTCGCAATGGTGTGTTCAAACCCGATAGAGAGGATGACGAGCTGACACGGGCACTGGGGAATCCTGAACATGTTGGACGAGCTCGAGGCTTTCCTGGCGGTGCTACGTTTAAGACTGCGTGGCCGGAATCCGCTCACACTTATATAAGCCGTAGCAGAAGTAAGAAGAAGGAGACCGACCGGATATTACAATTGGAACGAGAAATGAAGGAGCAACGGGCGGAAATAAAAGCATTGAAGGAGCAAAGAGCGGAACCTCAGGAGCGGCACCAATTCGACCATGAAGCGCATGCCGCCCCATCTCAGCGTAGAAGCAGCGTTGGTTCCACGCGTCAGGTCGACGTTGGTGCCTACCCAGTGGATGACATCACAGAGCCTACAGGTTGTGAGCTACATATAGCAATGCGAAACATAACTTTGAAGGTGGCGGTGGGGCAAGCTTTAGTAATTCAACCTGGAGAACTCTACCATTGTGGTCAAATTCCAGATGGCTACGCTCGTGTCGGGGTGGACGAAATTATGCCGGGATTTGAATCCTTGGAACTTGAGTTACCTGGAGGCGACGAGGAGAAAACGTTGGCAGACGTCAAGCATGCCTTCGCCCTATGGCCCAAGAAATACATCGTCCTTCCAGAACAAGCAAAGTCCACTCCTCGTTCTAGGAGTCCAGCTCACCAGCCAAGTCCACTCTTCCTCGAGAGGGATCAAAGACGGAGTCCATCTCCACCCCATCAGCAAAGCCCACACCTCCCCGATAGGGACCCCAGCCCGAGTCCATCTCCAGCTCAACAGCAAAGCCAACCGCCCCCAGAGAGGGTTCCTAGCGTGAGGCCATCGCAGTCTGTGCCAGTCCGCCAGAATGTCAAGTCGCTCTCGAGTAGGCGCCAGTCTGGTTCTCCTGTTAGGAAGAAACCGAGAAAGCAGAAAACACCGCCGCCTACTCCAAAGTTACCTTGGGAGAGAACCGTCGAGGAAAACGATCTCGCATGCAAAGAACATACGGATGCCTGGCTTGCTGGCGTGAAACAGAAAGCGTTAGCGAAACAATTGCCTCCTGCAAAATTTACTGCCGGAATTCCTCAGGAAAAAATTGACCGTTGCATCGATGCCCTATACAACCCCCCACCATCGCCGCCAACAGACTATGATCGCAACATTGGTAAGTCATATGACGAAGAGATGGATGATCGATCGAAAAAAGGGAAACAAGTTGCCCAACTCGGAGAACAAGACGCACAGTCGGCCCCCCCGCTCAAGGTGCTTGATGACAGAGCTCTCAAAAACATCAATGTGCGGGAGCTGGTATATTCGGGAGATGATATCCCCTTTGCGGATGTTGTTCGTACTTATGTTCACGGGGAGAATTTTGTTGACGGCGACTTACCCACAAGAATGCGTCAATTTCAAGCCTGGTACAAGGATACCGTAAAAAAGGAGACGAGTAAAGTCGCTCTCCAGATGGCAGTTAAGGAAGAGCATTATTTCTAAGAATACTCCGTTGTCCTTTACTTCGCCGAAATCTTTCAGTTATACAATCTCCGGGCCCTCGACAAAAACATCATAAGTTCATATTGTCTGTAAGTCATCTATTCCTGTTTTAATTACCTCTACTCGTTCATTGTCTGTGATAATCCTCTCTATAATATTTTGTGTGCTTTATTACGCAGAATGAAGATGCTCGAATGCAAGAAGAAGAAAATCAACCACATTGGGTTCATTGACCCCTCTATAATGCATGAAGAAAACATAATTGAGCCACTACTTAACAAGGATACACCGGGGAATTTGCTAATGTTTTTCAAGCGACAAGCTTACAAAAAATATATATTATGGCCTTACAACTTCAAGTGAGTGTTACTGCTTATTACACATTCTATTTTTCTCACCCGATGTTAAGTTTAATTGATTAGTTATGCATGACTATTTATAAACGTGCGCAGCTACCACTACATTCTTATCGTTATTGACTTGCGGAAAGGAGAAGTTGTTGTCCTTGACTCGTTAAGAAGATGCCCTAAACAATACAAGACCTGTTTTGATTTGGTGGCAAGGTACTTTCTTTTCTTATCGCCTCTTTCGTTCATTTCCTAATATTAAGGAATTTATGACTCATTCATTCAGTTTCTTGTCATGCAGCGTTTGGAAAATGTTCCTCGCGGAACATCCGAACAGTGGATGGCCAGAGAAACTGCGCTGGCGTACTAACGATGTAAGTAGTACTATAACTAGGCCCATGCACCATTATCATACTTTATTATTATTTGATTAAATTTTATTCTTCTATAGACTTGTCTTAAACAGCCAACCGGTACTGATCTATGTGGATTCTTCGTTTGCGAGTACATGCACACTGTGGTAAACGAGAGTTTGAAGAGCAAAAGAAGTATCGAAGTACGTAAAGCTCTAGTCACAACATTATTTTTGTATCATCAATCGTGATGAGTTTTATTCATTTCATATCTCATGTATTCATTGTGATATCATTTTTTTACAGTTGGCAAGAAAGCGCAACGAGCTACCAATAAAGACCCGCTTCAGGGCAATTGCAGAGGAGTTGACGGGATTTTACCTCACCGAAGTCATACCGGAGACCGGAGAGTACCACTATGTTGACTAGTGCGGACATGTAATATATAGTGATCTCCATGTAACAAAATATTTCTAAGTCTCTGGAACCGGGAAACGTGATATTCATGTACCACGCGTACTTAAATGTATATGTGTTATGAACACACGATCTTCATGTAATTGTATATATGCATGATGCAACTTCATCCAGGTTCGTATAATAATTTATACGTGTTTTTCGCCCATCGAAGCTGTAGCATACGAAACCCCTACCCCCGACGCATCGACATGGTACCATCCGAAACCCCCTACCATCACACATCGACTATAGTATCGACGTGGTACCATCCGAAACCCCCTACCGTCACGCATCGACGTGGTACCATCCGAAACCCCTACCCAGAAAACCGGTAGAAATAAAAAAAAGGAAACCCTGAAATGAAAAAAGAAAAACCCTGAATTTTTTTAAAAAAATAAAATCCCTAGTCCCGGTTCGTGTTACGAACCGGGACTAAAGGGTTCGCCCCCCGCACGCCCTGCCGCTGCCACGTGCGTGGCGCTCATTGGGGGGGGGGGGGGGGGGGCGGGGGGGGCTCCGGTCCCGGTTCGAATTAAACCGAGACCAAAGGCTCCGGGGGCTCTAGTCCCGGCCTGACAGTCCCGGTTGCTACACCGGGACTACAGGCCCTCTGGAACCGGGACTAGAGCCCCGATTTCCACTAGTGCCCTCTGAGATCCCTCTAAGAGTTCACACACTTCATCAAATCCGGATCAACAGAGACCTTTGCCTCTACTAGTATTTATGAAGGTGAAGTTGCCAACACATGGGAGAGAGATTAGATCGAGGGAGGACATCTCAAAAACTCATATCGAATTGCGTGTTTTAGGGATAATTGTGTGTCCTCTTCATAGTGGGCACTTAGTGTGGGTGGAGAGAGGAGTCTGACATGGGGAGGGGGGGGTTCCTCTGCCCATGGTGGGCCGTACCTAGCCCTAGGACAGGGTGTCGCCGCGCCACCTCCTCCCAATTTGAGTTGGGCCACAATCCCACTTGGACTAGGACTCCTTTTTTTCATCTTCTATTTTCCTTTAATTACGAGACTTTCCAAAATCACAAACTAAAAAAAGGAAAGCCTAAGAGGCTTAATGCGCCGACCTAAGCGGGTGGGCCCATGCGGCTGGCCACACAAGTGTGGCACAACCGAAGGGCATCCAGTGCTCGTCAGACACTTTTCCCCTCCCGGGTTTTCTACGAAACTCTTCCATAACCCTGTATACCCTTTAGCTATAACTAGTAAATTTGCCCGTGCGTTGCAACGGGTTTTAAAATTAAAATTACAAGAAAGACCCCAAAAGAGAAATACAATGTGCAATGTGGTCCTTCGTCTGTTCTTCCTCTCCAAGCAGGAGCCAAGCACATCGCCACCGGGGACTATACCACTTGGGGCGGTGTACTCGTTGCAGCTCCACCACCAACTCGCGCCAGAGATGATCACCGCGAACGCTCGACTGGAAACGGACTACCTCCGCAACGGCATCAAGGCCTGGAGGTAAAATTGGATGACGGCCGCTTTTCGGCCAGAAGAATCCACGGGGGTGCAGAATCATAGCCTGCCACAAAGTCAGCAGATAATGCGCTCAAGAAGTCGCTGTCGATCGAACTCCGAGGCCGCATCCGCTTGTTTGACGTGGCAGCGCTTGTCTTGCAGCTCGTCGCACCGACCAGCGACCACAAACACACTGTATTGGTTTCTCCCGCCGATATGGAACATTAAGACGAGGCCTCAAGAGGCAAGCGCGCCCTGGCTCGAGAGACCGTATACCTACATGTTAAAATATAACGGTGAGATAGTAGCAGATCGGTATTTGGGCTTTTCACAATTTACATCACCACAGTCAGCGGCGGATCCAGGGAGGGGCGAGCGGTGGCCTGGCCCCTGCCATGGCCTGGCCACCCCCAACAGGTTTTAGCGGGGACTAGTAGTGCGCCTAGTAGATTTGGTTAATCTCCAGTACTAAGTATGCGACCATTAGTACATATCCATCATCTAGTATAACTCTACGAGGCCAACATGTGAATAAACTAGCTAGCCAAGCCCATCAATTCCTCTACCCCTTGGGATGGCCAGCCCAGCAATACCTCTACCCCACGATGGCAGCCAGAGCCCATAAGGAGAGATCGGTTCAGGTCTAGTACATAATTGTTGCATGTTGAAGTACACCCGACAGCATAGGGCACCAGCATGCAGCCGCCGCAAAAAAAAAGGGCAGCCGCCGCCAGGATTCACTAAAATCATCGTCGACTGGCGATGCTAATCTCCATGGTAGTGTGTTGCCGCTTGCGAGTTCTCCATGCCGCCTTGGTTATTTGAGGCTTAAACTCGGCGGCGTGGCCATACGAGATTGCAAGTCATAATCGCCTGACCTAGGTATGTTATTGTAAAATCTATTGTAGTGTTTACTTTTTCTGTTTGATTGATTATGAAATACACACAAGTTAATTAGTTTTTTGTACATCGATTCAAAGCCACACACTAATTGTTAGGAACTTTTAGCCTAGTTGTAAATTAATAAACCAACAACTGCATAGTGCAAAAATGAAGATTGATGGGAGAATGCTATACTCCCTCCGGTCCATTTTTATTGACGTACAAAACATGCTACCTAGTATAAATTTTTATACAGCTCCTGACACTCTTTTCGGATCAGAGTTTTTTTTTTGAAATGCTATGCCTCAAGAAAAAAGAAAATAATTAAGCCCTTGTTATTACTGTAAATGTAAATCTATTTGGTTTGGTCGCATACTCCGATAAAAAATGTTATGGGTACTAAATTCATGATAGCTAAAACTAAAGCATAAAATGATACAATACATACGAATTTACTTGTGCGCTTATTGTCGGTCTCGCCCCCCCTATACTCAAATCCTGGATCCGCCCCTGACCACAGTCCACAGGGAGCTAGACAAGCGCTTCATCCTACCAAAAAATGTGATAATTGGGCACACGCATGGTGGTAGTTCGTTAATGAAAAACAAAGGATAAACTTGTGTGCATGCAAGACATGATTGCAGGGGCCAGGCGGAACTACAACTACAAGAGGATCCATCAGGCCAAAAAGAATATGAAGATGATGAGGAAAACCATGAGCACGAAGAACATCTTCATCACGAGGCACCTGTTTGAACCGATGATGTCGAGATGCTTGAGGAGCTGGCCCTGCGCTCCCTCGACGTTGGCTGCCGCCTCCTCCGTGTAGTCATCGATTCTGATTGCTAGCTCCCCCTGCCGAGACACCATGGCTGCCAGCTGTGTGAAGATGTTGCTGAGCTCAGGTACGGTCGATTCTACGGTTTGAAGAGCCTCAGCCCTGCTCTGCATGTAACTGTCCTGTTGTGCCGCCAACTGCTGCTGCATGAATGCAGGAGTTGTCGATGATGATGCCTCATGATCACCATTGGTCTTCTTCTTCTGAAACATAGGCGTAGTTGCAGCCCATGGTGCCGGAGGTGCAGAGTCAGAGGGACGCATGAATGTATGTGATGCAGCTGAGGAGGAGGAGGAGGAGAACAACTGCCTTCTATTCTCATGAACCTTCAAGCTCTGTGTCCGCATGGTGAGAACTTGTTTGAATTCCTTCGTTGCGTCCATCACGCGCCTTTTAAGGCTATCCACGGCGATGGTGGAGTGATCTTTTTTATCCTTGGACCAAGGATTATTATTACAGCTCCTCTCATCCTGTGATGAATTGCAGAGCACTTTTTGTACGTCCATGACTTCAGAGCACCGATATCCTTGTTAACAGCTGCGGCCAGCTCCTGTATCTCCAAGGTTGGGTCATCGAAAACAGACGATGTCCTCTTCGCCAATTGTGCGAGGCGAGCGAGCTTGGTGGAGTTTGCGTAGTCACGTCACGGTAGGAGTGAGTATTCGCTGAGGTTCGAGTTCGAGTCGGAACTCAGAACTGAGAAGCAACAAATAAAATAACGGGAAACACCCGAGGCAGAACTCAGAACAGAGGCTCCGGCTCCCGCTCCCGCTCCCGAGTCAGAGGCAGAGCCAGAGTTCCGACTGAAGAATCCGGCGAGATGGAGAGTGTGGGCTGTCCCTCTCCCTCTCCCGGCGTCGATTTGAGTGAGATGTTGGAACTGATGGAGGCCTTGTCCATCCAGCACCAGCCATTGGGTACGCCTCATTACTCATTTCCCCTCGATCTGTCTATATACTTGCCAGATCTGATCGGCCCGACATTAGTTTTGTGCCCTGCCATGTGAGATCTCGAGTTTTGCACAGATTCATCGACTTTCTCAGGCTCGGCTAGGTTTCGCACAAAGGACCTCTGAGGTGCGGCCAATGCTAAATGTTTCCATGGTAATTTTGTGCGTCAAGGACTGATTACAGTCACTACTGACTACTGTACAACGTTTATAATGGTCTAGTCTATACACCCTGGAGTCCTGGACAGAAGGTTTATATTACACCTCTAGCTCCAGGCGCCAACTGTATATGCCAAGCATCAAAGTTTACCCGGAGCAAAATAGGTATCATGACCCTTCATGTCTCAAGACACAAGAATTATTTTCGACCTTGAAGTTAGAAGTAACATTGTTGCTCATGCAAAAACTGAATTACCTGCATAGTATGATGAATGTCAAAACTGCTCCAGATTGATGATATTTGAATATATATATATATATATATATATATATATATATATATATATATATATATATATATATATATAGAGAGAGAGAGAGAGAGAGAGTAAAGAATTAACAAAAAAAATCCTATCAGAGTGTAATTTTAATTGTCTCGACCCGTAAGTACGGAATATTATCTCTTAGAATATATTTTTTAAGTTATTATCTCTTAGAATATGGTTTCATTGAAGTAGTACATCGATGCTTCCATTGTGCTTTTCTTACTTTGTTCACTTTCTGATGTTTCAACTGCTGTCAAAGGGTAATTTCCTTAGGAAGTTATCATGTTTACCTATCAATCAAATGCTAAAAAAACCTTAGCATGCACAAAAGGTGAATGTTTCAATCTCATGCTGTGGTGTGCTTCAGGTGTGCCGCGTGATACCTGCCTGTGCAGACACATTCACTTTACTTAGAAATCACCTGTTCTTCAGATAAAGTAAACTTTAGCTTTAGACACCATGCAGGTTAGCCAATATATATCTCTAGAGTTTTCTTGTCATAGACTAACTTTCTGGCCGTAGGCTACATCACTTTGTTATCTATGTGCCCTGTAACAGTATTCATACTACTGTCCGAAGAAGGTAAAACATAAGTACTCCAAACTATCAGCGTAATTGATAGAGTAGAGTAGAATTTAATCTGGGACATGCACTGGGTGGGGCGTACAGTAGAGCCTTTGATATAAAAATACACCCGTAGTTTGGCATATTTTCCATGTATCAGTTTTTTTTTTCAAATCACAGCAGCACACCAAACTGATTGGGAAGTGGACAGAGTATTTATTATCTGGATCAGCAAGACTAGCGTTGAGCGTGGAAAACTAAGCCGAGCTGATAGCTGCTCATTCATAGGTGTCGGTCGGCTATGCCACTTCTCCAGCTCTGAGGTGCACGCTCAATATGCTGCAGAGAGGCGACGAAAGGCAGGAGGTTGGTCGACGGATCAAATTCGTCCCAGCCAGATCGTGAATGGCGCAGCGATTAGAGATGATAGTCTTGTTATTTTTCATGGACGTGGGGAGGAGGTCACGCCTCAGGCAGGTGGGCAGCATGCTGCCTCCTGTTTAATTGAATGGCTGATGTCGTATAGTGAAGCGATCAGATGGATAGTTTTTCGTAACCTATAGTATTATTAACATGGAGTCTCATCAAGAGTCTCCAGTGAGTAGATATAACATCTTATATTTGATAGTTTGTGCTCTTGCATTTTATTTATTTTATTTTGTCATTCTCCTTCTGTAACTTCACCTCACCCGCTGTTCTTATTACAGATAATAAGGCGACTGCTTCAGTGGCTAAAATAAGGGTCTTACCCTCCCAACAAGCTCACCATTCTCAAAGTGCAGAAAAGACAGGATCAGATCTTGCCCTCCCGGAGGTATGCACAGTTGGTAATGATGTAAATTTTGTAATTGCGTTGCGTACAAAAGGTTCACCTTATTCACAACTAGCACTGGATTCATTATTTTATTCTACAAATTTGGTGTTAATATATGTATTCAGTTAGCATAAGCATCCAAATAAGGTACTAGCTTGACCCTACTATTCATTTATTCATTCTCTCATACACTGACAGAGAGCATCCTAGTGAATTTCTTGGGGTTTATTACACTGACAGAGAGCATCCTAGTGAATCTCGCGTGGTTTATTACTAATTAGTAAGCAGTTTGCTAGCCAGCCTGGGTTCAATCACCCCTTCTTCATTCCTAACCAGTCACATATGTTGTGTAAACAGTAAAGTGAACTAATAAACCAGCATTCCATATTTCCAAAATAAAAGTATATTCATTAGGATGACTGATCTCTGATATTATTTTCTTGCATTCTTTTGGACAGGACATTCTTTTCCACATACATTCTCTCATGCCGATGCGGGATGCTGCTCGCGCTGCGTGCCTATCTCGTGTGTTCCTGAATTCATGGAGGTGCTATCCCAAGTTCACCCTTGATACAGAAACCCTAGGCATAAATTTGGATACAGCTGAAGAAGATAAAATAGCTAGTGATTTTGTCAGTAGGGTTGACCACATTATGCAAAATCACTCTGGCCTGGGGCTGAAGAAGGTTAGGATTCACACACACCCATGTCGCAATCTTCATCCGAGTTATGTTGACCGGTGGCTTGAAATTGCCATCTCACCTGGGATTGAGGAATTTGAACTGCAAATCTGCCGACGTAGAAAGATTGAGTACGACTTCCCCTGTTCACTTTTAACCAGTGAAAGGGGAAGCTCAATTCGATCTTTTGTCCTGACTGATTGTGCTTTTCATTCTACGATGGATGTTGGTTGCTTGAGTAGCTTGACAAGAGTGTATCTGAGATGTGTGCACATTACTGGGGATGAACTATATTGCTTGCTTTCCAATTGTTCCGCATTGGAACAATTAGACCTTTCGAACTGTAATGATATAATTTTCTTGAAGATACCTCATCTTCTGAGGCAGCTCAGTCTTTTACGGGTGCTATATTGCAACAAGCTGCAAAGGATTGAAGCCAATGTTCCAAAGCTCCGCGATTTTGACTATTCAGGGATGCCCGTACACATCTCACTTGGAGATTCATCAGAAGTGAGGTTAATAGTAATGTCCTGTGTTCATGAGTCTAATATGATATATTATGCTCGTACAAAGCTTCCATTAATGGCCCCTAATCTCCAAACCCTACATCTGTTCTCCTGTAATGAGGTTAGTGCTGTCTTTGGCCAACTACTCTGTTGTTCTCAAACTTAATCTGTTGAGGAAGTTCATTAATCTTTATAGTACCATGGAACATGGACACAACTAATTTTTGGAACATGTATTTTTCAGGTGGTCAACATACCAGTGACCATTGAAAAATTCAACCACCTCAAGTACTTAGAGCTGGAGCTAATGCTTGAATTATCAAGTCTTTATCCAGACTTTGATTTTCATTCACTGGTTTCTTTTCTTGATGCCTCTCCTGCCTTGGAGACATTCATCTTACGTGTATGTATTCTCCATCTCACAAAGATTGCTCTAATGTGGTTCAACCTTTCTTTACCGTAATGGAAACTAGCTATCATTGGTAGTTGGGAATCTCTTAGGATGCAGAGTTACTACACAAATTATGCGTGACTAACATATTAGCTTTGGCTCTTAACAAAATAATTTACCTTAACAATTTAATAAATTTTCATTTTGCACCAGGCACATTTAGTCATGTTGCAGGAACGAGAATATTGTTTTTTCTAAGCTGTTCATTGCACTAATACTTGCTCTTTTATTGTTATTTCACAACTTTTTTATTTGTGGGCTGTGGCTAACTGGCTATTTGTTTTGTTAGTGCATCTATCATACTAACATACATTGTAACAATTCTATATAGGTCGAGGCCCCAGCCTTACAACATGATATGGTCCTTGAATATCCTGATGGTGAGTGCTCACTTCCAGTGTGCCTTCCAGGCTACCGCCATGAGATGCTCAGGAATGTGATGATAACTGGTTTTTGCTCAGCAAAGAGCATGATTGTGCTGACAAAGCACATTCTTGAAAAAACTGTGTCACTAGAGTGCCTTACATTGGACACAACCCGTGGTCATGACAGGAGGTTGTCCAAGATTGACAAATGTTTGCGAATGAGTAAGGAGGCTGTGATGGAGGCCGAAAAAGCTTGCCAAGCTATTAGAAGACATATTCATGGGAGAGTGCCATCAACTGTTAACTTGAAGGTTATTGAGCCATGTAGCACGTGTCATACACTAGACAAATGTCATGATGCTATCCAATATACACAATTTCTTTGATGTAATGTTATGAGTTTGTCGTGACAACTTAAGTCTGTCCATCCTAGAGCTGTGATGCAAAAGTCCTACCTACTGGTTTCCCTTGTTGTGTATTGTAGTTTTTTTTACATTAGTTTATTCTGTTACATCAATAATCTTTAAGCTTGTTTCAAGTTTGCTTATTCTGAACATTGCTGCTACGTTGGTACTGATTGAACCTTTGATTTACTGTCATTATTTGGAGGGAGTAGTCCAATCACAGATTTTCCCTCGGGTCTTGGAGCATACAAAGGGTCATGGGAGCATAAAGTTAATATTTATTTGAATGTAAAACATTAAGAAGGAAAATGCATGTGCCATGGGCCAGAAAACGAAACAAGGTGCCCTGAAACATCTATTTTCGAATCATCAAATTTGTAATATGCTGCATGCAAGAAAAAGATTTCCCATGAAAAACACATTAACACAGAGAGCACACCATTTACATATGTATTGTTTTTTCAGATAATCTTTACAAAATAAAGAACATTTGTATACGTTCTTGGATGCTGATTTTAATACCTTGGATTTAACGAGATCTTAATTTTTACCAGGATTTACTTGGTCATTTCTTACAACTTGTTCATTATGAATTGTCGCACAAGGTTGTTAGATTGTTAGCTGAATGTTTAACTCTAACATCTTTGTTAACTAGTTTTTTAATGGGAACATGGCATTCCATTACTCAACAAGCTCATCTAAACCGCTGGCAACAATGTTTGTTACACAAATGGGGACATAATCCTCCCAAAAGTAGTCAGACATCACACACTAAACACACTAAACTTTGCAAGCTCATGAGAAGTTGAATTACATGCACGACGGTAGAAAGAAACCCGGAAAGAATCAAAATTCAGCATGCAATTTATTTTTGCTTCCATCACCGGGACTCCAATGGTAGAGCGATCATCAGACAAGCAGGTGTAGGGTTTTACATCTCCGGATGGCCTGACCTGGGTAAATGATGACTCTGTGTTTTGGATAGATAGAGATCGCCGACAGCTAGAAAACTCCCACGCCCATCCACCTAACAAACTAAAAGGGAAAAGATCGTGCTTTCCCCGGTGTCCGCATTCGCAGACGTGACAACATAAATGTTCCACCATAGATATGAACTCTAGGGTCACCGACATATATCCCTCCTAATGCAACTTTATGTATTAGACCATGGTTTGCTGTCCTCCACGCCATTACATTACGGTGTTGCCCTATGATCCCATATAGGTGAAGTGATGTGCAGTCAACGTTCGCACATCACCATCGTAGAACAACATAAATGCTACAAACGACTTGAAACATTAGAAACAAGAAAAAAAAGATTCTCTGCCTCCCATAAATTAAATATAAAAAAGGACTTTGTAGATAAGTCACATAAATCAACTAAATATGTAATAATAATGATATAACAATGCAAATAACATTCTAATATGATGATATAAGTTAATAAAATGATGATATAAAATACACGTATCAAGTACCAAGTATTACCTGTTTTGTATTGGAAAGTTGAACTTATATATGAAGTTGCATGTTTCTGAATCTATGCACCGTATGATTTTTTATTTCCGAATGCGCACATATGCTGTAGTTATGCAAATAATTTCATGATTTTAGGACATGTCTAAGTAGGGTAATTTTAATTACATTTTGTTGCTGCTATTTTTCTGGACAGATTATGTCCCATATTATTTAATGCATTTTTTAAGCTTTTAAGTTGAATCTTGTTAGTTAAATTGAGTTATGAGGAAGTATGCAACATTATACATCTACTTGACACTTTATATACACTTATGTTTAGGAATTTCTTGCAGCAAGCATTATATCTTTTGTACGTACTACTACATCGGACGAAGTTGACGGCGTCAGGATCTGGTGACCACGGGGAAGATCCTCGGCCGACGTGCCAGAAAGTCTCGTCTCGTTGCTTGCGGCGGTCCGATTCATCGGCTCAAAAAGCGTCATTGTATGCGAAGGTGCTCTCCTAGATCTCGGAATGGCGGCTATTCGCCTCTTTTGGCGCTGCCATGGTGGCAGCGGAGGATGACGGTGGACGAAGTTTCGGTGAGGCACAAGTTTCTCGAAGGGTGGACTTCGTTTGGTGTTCTTTGTGCAAAATTGCTTGACACGCTTTATTATTTCATATGGTGATCATATGCGTAATCTCTGTAAACAATTTGTTTAATAAAATATGTGGTTACTTTAAAAAAAACTATGGTTTTGTTTTTGTGCAACAATATCCCCAACTAGTGGTGCTATGTGCACTTTGCTCTCGTAACTGCAATGAATTTCACTAGCCGGAAAGGGCGCCGTCCGTTTGGAACCTGTCGGATGATGAGATGTGAGTCTGGCCTCGCCAAAGCATCTTTTTTAAGAGAAAAAGTCAGAGTGCCAACGTTAAATTAGTAACGTCGTATTTGATGACAGGGGTACATAGTGCTGAACCCAGCTTATATCAATGAACTGTACTCACGCACACAAGACATGACACCCAGGAAAGTCCAACTAGGCAAACGCCCCTAAGAACTACTCCGAGGAGGAAGCGCACTAACATGACGGGCAAACGAGTTGGGACGAAGCTCGCACTCTAGTTCAGACTGGCACATCAACAAACACGTCGGGTCGAAGCTCACCCTATAGCCAAGGCCGGCTCACCAACACACGCTGCACAACGCCGATACATGCACAAGAACAACAATAGAGAAAGCCACCAGGAAAGCTGTTTTGTCTATTAAGAGAAACCATAGCTGTTTTGTCTCTACAACAGGAATAAAAAGGAAACCAGATTCTAAAGATAAAGCAACTGATCCTAAGTACCACTGTTACCTGCTACCCGTATAGTCAGTTTCATCTAGAACAGAGGTCCGAAGACATAATTTCAAGCATGTCCTTGTTGAGAACTAAAACCATATTCACAAAAGAGAATGGATAAGTCAGGGTAAAATTAAGGCGGGCCAAATCAAATAAGGCAAAATAAAACATGTTTGCTAGCTTCCCGCCTAGCAGAGCAGGTTCAAAAGTATATACAAATATTACAAGTTGAGTTTGTACTGTTTCAGGGGCAGGAAAGGGCTGGCCATCAAGTCGGAAAGGAGACAGGCAAAGGAAACTACAGCTCGGGGGCGCCTATATCAGACTTGGGGGCTGACAACTTCAGCCCCAGAACTGTCACTCCCCTCCGCCTCGGTCGTACCGGCAGCTCCAGCTTCTCCAGCAGCAGGCACATGATGGCGCCGGTAGAAGATCGAAGTGTCAACCATGTCGGCAACACGCGTGGCGTAGCCGGCAACACTGTCCAACACAGCGGCCGGCTCGGCCTCGCTGCCGTCTTTATAAGTAGACGGCATGCCTTCGGTGACGGCTTCTATCTCCGCCTCGGGGTAGTGCGCCATGAATAGTCCAAGCGCAGTCTTGGCACCACCCCGCGCTGCCGATTTCAGCGAGCTCTTGTGTAGCTTGGTAGCTTGCTCCAGCATGCTGGGCACATCGCTGAACTCAGACGGCTCCTGGCTGCCAGAAGAGATGAAGAACTTGGCGGCAAACCGCTTGGACGCCGCCAATGTCTCGATGATCAGCTCACCCAGACGCGCAAGGCCATCTAGGCGGGGGCTGACAACCTTGTCGTCGCCTAAGCCGGCAGCAACTGTATCAAAAATAAAAACGTCAGTTCGGCTCAGGCTAAATTTGATGACGGAAAATTAAGAATGAGAAATTACCAAGGACCGAGTTGTGGAAGGCGGACAACTCAATCATATGAGCTGCCACCGCGTCCTCAGCAGTCTGGGGGCGAGAAGCCTGCTTGGATATTTTTTCAACAACCGCCTTCTCCGTCTCCGCCAATTTCTTGCGCAGGCCATCCAGCTCCCCAGTAAGCTGGCTAGACTCCTGCGCAAACTTCAACTGCTGGGCCTCCATCTCCTTCCGAGGCTCCTCCTTCATCAACAAATTAGCGGCCGCCAGATCGGAAGCTTCATTCATAATAGCTTGCACATCAGTGGACGCCTTCAATATATCCTTGGCGTGATCTAGCAGTTCTACAATATGGATTCACTAGCTAAACGATTGGCAGCAACAAAAATTGAAAAATGACAGAAGGCAAAAGAAATAATTCTACCTTCGTCTTTTTTGCGGGCCGCTTCCAACTCGGCAATCCGCAAGTCCTTGGCCTCGCAATCCTTCTTCAGATCACGGCACCGCTGGTTTATCTCAAATGAGGAGGAGATAAGCTCAACGTTGGCGGACAGGAGGCCCCGCAGGCAAGGACAAAGGCATATAGATATCGTCAAAAAACCACTAAGCCGGCAGTCAATGTTTTCAACTTGCCATCTAAGTGCTCGGGGGGGGGGGGGGGGGGGGGGACTATGTATGTGCCAAAAAGTTAGAAAAACTTACAGACATGTCGCCCTCCAAGTCGGCAAAGGCCTGGGAGGCGAAGTTGGCGAAAGCCAAGGTGGACTCCTTGGCCGCCTTAAAGGTGGACCAAGGGTCCCTAACTCGGCCGCCTCCTGCAGCCGGGGCTGCCCTCTGCGTCCCGCCGGCAACCACCTCCAGCAGCTCTTCCTTGGCGGCACAAGATTGGACGGCTTCATTGGCCGTAGCCTCAACTGATGGAAGGGGAGTACTGGTGGCGCGGCCAGCGGAGGAAGTCTTTGGCGGCGGACCGGAAGCCGGAGCCTGGGGCTGGCGACGAGCATCGCTCATAAAGCCGCCGGCCCGGGGCTGGGGAGTTGGCGGCATGGTAGCAGGCGAGCTACCTTGGGGCCGCTTTCCCCTGGAAAGAAGCCTGGTCGGCAACCTGAAAGTTGCCGCCTGTTCCCTGTCAATAAAGCAAGCACAGCCAGATGAATGCCAGTATTAGAGGAATTCGACGACTATTTAAGGCGGAAATGAGTACCTTCGGGGGATGTTAATCCCCGCGTTCTCGTCGAGATCGACGAGCACCGGCTCGGCAGCCGCTGCGGTCTGTTTCTTCCTCTCGACATTCACCGTAGAGGAAGCGGCGCCGGACGCCTTGCGCTTCTTGGTCTTCCCGGCTTCCGACTCATAGAAGTCGGGAGCCAGGTCACCCCCCCCCCCCCAGGGCAGAGAGCTGAGAAAGGAGGCAAGTGTTAATAGGACTCTATTAAGCCGGCAAAGGCCGTCAAAGAAGGGTATTAAGTAGGATATCTACCTCAGGGGGAGGGTTGTCGTGGGTGTGCATGAGCACACCTTCCGCCGCCTTCACCAGCCCTGCCTTGACAAGGCTGCGAAGTCGGAACGCCAGGTCGGCGGCTGGTAACCCCTCTTCGCTTACGCGAAGAGAGGCTATGGCAGTAGGCGAATACTGACACATCTTGTGCGGGCTATACCGCAGGGGCAGTATCTGCCGGCTAAGCCAGCAGATGACGGTGTCCACCCCATCCAGCAAGGGGGGAGCCATCGTGCGGGTGAGGAACTCGATCCGCCTTTGAATAAGGCGGAGATCCTCCGTCAACTTGGGCACCGCCTCGTCCCAGCATGGACTGGGCATAGGCGGCGCGTTGACAAAGTCCGGGGCGCCAAATTGGCGCCCCGGTGCTGCCATGTCTTGGCAGTAGAAGAAGGTGGACGTCCAGCCCTTGACGGACTCGATGTATGGTATCTTGGGATACCATTGGCGTCCTTGGCGGCAGTTGAAAGTGACACTGCCGCAGGTCGCCAGTCCGCCGTCCGGCACAGTCTGGCGCCGGCAATGGAAGCAATATCTGAAGAAGTCTAAACTAGGCCTAATACCTAGATAGCCCTCGAACAGAGCTGTGAAGCCGACAAAGACTAGAATGTTATTGGGCGCTATATTATGGGGTTGGAGCCCGTAGTGATCTAACACCTCGCTAAAGAAGGCGGAAGGCGGTAGTGCCATTCCCCTAACTAAATGGGAGGTGAGGATTACCCGTCCCCGGCTTTCGGAGCCGGGATGACGTCCCCAAAGGCGGATCACCATTGGCAGTCCTCCCGAGTTGGGAGGTAGCCGACGTGAACGGGAATCCGGCAACTACAGGGGGGGGGGGGGGGTGAATAGGTGCTCTAACAAATTTTAGGTCTTTCCAAATTTAGTCTCAACACAAAGGTAAATTCTCTAGATATGCAACTATGGTGAATTTACCTAAATGACAACCTAAGCAATAACAAGATAAATAAGCTAACAAGACAAGAAAGTAAGGGAGTAAGGATAAGGGGAACCGAGTGAAGCACCCGGAGACGAAGATGTAATCCCGAGTTCCACCCAAGGGTGTACGTCTCGTTTGGAGAGGTGTGCGCTAGCACAACAGGTTAGCCGCAACGCCACAAAGGCTCACCTTCTTCTCCGATGAACTCAACCACAAAGGTTGCGAGTTCACCTTCCACTATTGATCCCCTTTTAGGGCGGAGATTGAATCCCTTACAAACGCTTGAGGCACGCACCCACAACTTAATTGGGGGCTCTCATGATGACCACAAAAGGTCAAGGACCACAAAAGGTCAAGGCAACACCAAGATTACAACAATGGTGAACTAGGTTTTCCCACCGGAAACCCTAGCCACAAAATCCCCAAGTGAATGGGGAGGAAATGCAAATCCCTTTGGTGAAGATGTTGATCCGGGCCTTCTCCTCCAATCCTCCAAAGATCAACGAATTTGGGTGGAGGGATTGGGAGATCTTGATGATTTGAGCTTTCAAGAATAGTAGGAGAGAGAAAATCTGAGAGCTGACTGTTCTTGAGTGAGTGAGGGGATATTTATACCCCCTCCCAAAATCTGGCCGTTGGCTGTCTCGATGACCCAGAAATTCCGGTATAAGTGACTCCCGGAAATTCCGAGTCACCCGGAATATCCGGTTCTATGAAATATCCAAGCTGAATTTCCGGTTGAGATCAGAACGTTTTCGACATCTTGACTTAGCCAAATTTCTTCAAATTTCTGAGGGTTGCCCGGAAATTCCGAGTCAGTGAAATTTCCGAGCTGATTTTCCGGTTGGAGTCAGAACGTCTTCCTCTTCTTTCCTTAGCCAAATTCGGGAGTGGTTTTGTGGGTGACTCGGAATTTCCGAGTTGATTTTCCGGTTGAAGTCAGAACCACTTTCTCTTCTTTCCTTAGCAAAATCTGGAGTGGTTTTCTGGGTGACTCGGAAATTCCGAGTCAATGAAATTTCCGAGTTGATTTTCCGGTTCGAGTCAGAACCACTTCCGAACTTTTCCTTAGCCACTTTTCTGGTAGAAATAGGAGACCCGGAATTTCCGATCCTGGAAATTTCCGGCTCCAATATTCCGGTTCTGGGAAGAATTCCAGAAACTCTTTTTCTTTTCATTTTGGCTTTGGAGTATGTGATATGCAACTCACACAAACTGAAATACTTAGCAATAGGATAAGTACATCATTGGTATTGTTGACTAACACTCAAAACACTAGGGATTAAGAAATGTTCTTTCAATCTCCCCCTTTTTGGTGTTAGATGACAATACCAAGATTTGCAATGAAACGAAATGCAATATCATGCTTTTAACAGAAAATAGCTCCCCCTAAACAAGTGCATGTATGAAACACAAGATGACAAAGGATAGAAGCAATTTTAAAATAACAAACACAATATATCACAAAGGAGTAAGGAGACAAAATGTAAGGTTATGGTAGTACTTGAGACTAGATAGAGTTTCATACCTTGTGTATATAGGATATGAAGAGAATACCAACACAATAAATTTGAAGTCTCAACCATAGGATAATGATAGCATAACATTGTCTCAATACACATAAATAAAAGAGTTTAACAAACAGCCACAAATAAGATAAATGGACACAAGCGCAAAGAAAAGGTAAACGCATATGCTTGTGCCCGAACCCCTGCAAATCCCCGAAGTCCTACTAGAGCAACTTCTCCCCCTTTGGCATCTAAACGCCAAAAAGGAAGAGAAGCGATGCTACGTCCCGTGAAGGTCTTCAGTACGAGGGAGTCTCCTCATCATCTGCCTCCTCCTCATCATCATCATCATCATCATCTGAAGTGTTCTCATAAGCATGTCCAGCGGTGTACGACCTGCCGCCAAGGTCATGATCAATCTGTGCCCAAGGAGCCAAAGAATCCTGGTTCCACTGAGCAAAAGTTAGGGGATCAAAGAGATCTGCAGGAGCAGGAGAGCCAGACACATGATGGAGAATCAAGTCTTGATTGTAGGCAAGCTGACGACGATCCTTGTAGGCGGTGTATTGCTCCTTGCGGATGTCCACATTCATGCACAAGATGTTGCGTTGGAACCAATTCAGCTTCTTCACCTTCGCATGAGTGGCCGAGACATAAGTAGGAGCAGCAGCTCTCCTAGCATCACCCATGAAAGAGCCACCCTGAGCTGAGCTAGAAGAAGGCACAGGAGGAGGCTTGACCACTGTCTTCTTCTCATACAGTTTCTTGAAGTCATGCGCCTCCAACTCATCATCACTGAAGGTATGGTCAGGAAACTTGAACTTGATGAGTTTCATGATGTAAGGAGCATAGGGGATAGAGACCTTGGTGACCATGGCTTCATGCATCTCATTGTGAATGTAATCCATAACATCCACACTCCAGTCCTCATCACAGTCAGGGTTCTCCACAATGTGGTTGGCATGAAGGAGCAAGTTGCACCAGAGGGGTCACCACATTATCATTGTTGCCACCACTTGGTGCAATGTTCTCACGGAGGATGCACACAAGGACATCATAAAGGGGAAGCAAATCTCGAGCATTGCCGGGTATGCCTCCTTCACCATATAAGTGCATGGTTTGCTTCTTGTTGAGCTTGAATGGGTGGTGCATACGATAGCCTTGAGCGTTGTCACCATCAAACTTGTAGCCCAAAACCTTGGCAAACTCCTCAAAGTTGGACTCACAGAAAGAGTCACCAGTCATCCACTTAAATGTCTTCTTTGAGTCACCCTTCATCACAAGAGTGGCAAAGAACTGCATCACGAGCTGAGCGTTGTATGGACAACGAGTGATCACAAGCCTCTCCAAGCCCATAGCCTTGATAATATGTATGGCTTCAACAAAAGAGGCTTTCTCCTGCAGGGCTGCAAGGTTATACGGATGCATAGGTCGAATGGGCTTCGACAGAGAGTAGTAGAGGTCCTTGATTATGAACTCTTGCTCTTGACACCAAAAGCTGCTATCATCCAGAGTGTTGACCCTTGGCCTAAGGTACCAATCCCCTTGTCGGAGCTGAGTGTACTCAACTGAGTTCATCTTTGCATAGTTATGACGTTGAGGAACAGGAGCATTCTTCCTTTTCTTGTACGGAGGCCTGCTAGCAAGTGCTTTCTTCTTCTTTGGAACAGTTGGGTTGCTTGAGGAGGCAGGACCCTTACCCTTGTCGACAGGGGTCTTGTGAATACGTGCCCTTGAGGTGTTACTTGTTGCCCCTGCGGAGGACGGACTCCCACTAGACCTTGTGAATTTGAGCATAGTGGGTAGCACAAGGTAAGTACACACAAGTCAGGAGAGGATACACACATTAGGTAGGCATTTGATGAATCATATGTAGTTAAACATGAGTTATCTTAAAACTGCAGTGTTCAGCTCGGAAATTCTGATTCATTCTTAACCGGAAATTCCGAAGGACCGGAAATTCCGATTCAGGTTGACTCGGAAATTCCGATCTGAACAGAAACAATGCAGATCTGAGATTGACTCGGTCTAAAACTAGATCGATCCAACACAATGCAAAACTAATGTATGTAGATGGCAAGGAATGAAGCTAGGAACAATCTCTACCAAGCAATTTTGAAACAAATAACTCCACATCAAGATCCTAGTGCAAGCACTTAGGGATAGGGAAAAGTGAAGTTACCCTCATCCATTGAGGCCATTGCTTGGAGGAGTGAGTTCCCGGGGTGGAGGAGGAGCAGATCCGGCCGAGAAATAGGTTCCCCGGCGGTCGGAGTGCTCCAGAGAGATCTTGGAGCAGCAGGGGCGGCGGTTGGAGGAGAGGGAGGTCGAGGGTGGAAGAAGGGCACGAATGAGCCCTTCACCCCGAGCCTGCCCTTATATTTTTTAGACAAACCGCCCGATCGGAATTTCCGGGTGTAACTTACACCGGAAATTCCGAGTCACCGGATATTCCGATTCATAAATGAACCGGATATTCCGACCTGCTGAACTAAAATCCCAGTTTTCAAATGGATGACTTGTGTGCAATAGAGAGAAATGTATTGAGGGGGAAGTAGGCTTGGGATAGATTTCCAAACTGTCATTGGTACACCATACTCAACTCACAACTACCAAAACGAAACATAAAGCGCCAAGTTGAGTAGGTTTCCCACATGCATGAATCAAGAGGGCAAATAGCAACAATAAGCTCCAAATAAAACCAACTCTTCAAAGAGAAGAGGTCGGTGGCCGAGGCCACCATGTAGGAGTGTATGGCATGTCACCGCGAAGATGTATCTTGGGTACATAACCAATACTCGTCGTTTTAGCTTATTAGTCATAAGAATGAATATAGAGATAAAAGAACACTTGCTATAGGCATAATGGGGGGGGGGGGGGGGATGGTCCAATGTATTAGGACCGCACTCCCCCTATTTCCATGCCTACATCTAAACAAGATAAGATGCAATTATGTCCTAGGTGAGTGTGCAAGCGATCAAGCTAAGGACCTCGAATCAATGATACTGAGCTCATTCCTCAAAAGCAAAACCTTCCTTCCTCAAGGGGCTTCGTGAAGATATTCGCCAATTGATCCCTTGTGCCCACATATGATAATTCAATGTCTCCTCAGGCCACATGATCTCTTATGAAATGATGGCGGATCTCAATATGCTTGGTTCTTGAATGTTGCACCGGGTTGTAAGCAATCTTGATGGCACTTTAATTGTCACATAGAAGAGGCACTTTGTCGCAATCGACTCCGTACTCCTTTAAAGTTTGCCTCATCCATAGCAACTGAGTGCAACAACTTGCGGCGGCAACATACTTGGCTTTGGCGGTGGAGAGAGATATACAATTTTGCTTCTTAGAAGACCAACTTACCAAGGACCTCCCAATAAATTTACAAGCACCGGAGGTTGACTTCCTATCATCTTGATCTCCCGCCCAATCGTAATCCGTGTACCCACATAACGAGAAATGTGCATCCTTGGGGTACCACAATCCAAAGGTTGGGGTATAAGCCAAATATCTAAAGATCCTCTTGACCGCCATATCATGGCTTTCTTTAGGAGCCGCTTGATATCTTGCACACACTCCTACGGCTAGCACTATATCCGGTCTGGATGCACAAAGGTAAAGAAGAGATCCAATCATGGAGCGGTATACCTTTTGATCCACATCCTTACCCTTGGGGTTGAGCTCAAGGTGGCATTTGGTTTGCATTGGGGTAGAGGCACCCTTGAGCTCAAGCAACCCGTACTTCTTGAGCATTTCTTGAATGTACTTCGCTTGGTTGATGAACGTTCCTTCCTTCAATTGTTTTATCTCAAATCCGAGGAAGAACTTCATCTCACCCATCATAGACATCTCAAATCGTCAGTCATAAGCTTAGAGAATTCTTCGTTAAATGCTTTGTTAGTAGATCCAAATATAATGTCATCCACATATAATTGACAAATGAAAAGCTCTCCATTTACTTTCTTAGTGAAAAGTGTGGGGTCAATTTCCCCAACTTGGAATCCACGGTCTACAAGTAGTTCTCTAAGGTGCTCGTACCACACTCGTGGGGCTTGTTTAAGGCCATAGAGTGCCTTATCTAACTTGTAGACATGGTTCGGATATTTGAGGTCTTCAAACCCCGGTGGTTGCTTAACATAAACAAGTTCATTTAGTGGACCATTTAGAAAAACGGATTTAACGTCCATTTGTTGCAACTTAAAGTTATGATAAGAGGCATAGGCAAGAAGAATACGAATTGACTCAAGTCGAGCCACGGGAGCGTAGGTTTCTCCAAATTCAATGCCTTCAATTTGGGAGTAACCTTGAGCCACCAATCTTGCCTTGTTCCTCACCACCATGCCATGTTCATCTTGCTTGTTCTTGAAAATCCACTTGGTGTCGATAACATTGCGGCAATCTTTGGTTCTTTCCACAAACTTCCACACCTTGTTGCGCTCGAAGTTGTTGAGCTCTTCATGCATAGCATCAAGCCAATCTTTATCTTCAAGAGCTTCATAGACCTTCTTGGGTTCCACCATGGATATGTGAGCTTGATGTTCACTAAAGCTTGCAAGTTGTCTTCGGGTAGAGACCTTGCTTCTCACATCACCAAGCACCTTTTCAAGAGATAGAGCTATTAATTCTTGTGAGGTGACAACCCTATTCAAGCGGCGGATCTCGATTTCCCTCCGAGTGGTGGGAGGGATCGCTTGATCATCTTGATCATTCATGTCTCCACATTGACTGAATTGATGGCCTTGATCAACCATTGGAGTGACGTACATAGGTGGGGGAGAGGGTTGATCTTGGCCTTGCTGCGAGCTGCCACCGGGAATGTCAGCAGGACCGGATATTCCGGGTTCAGTATGAACCGGAAATTCCGGGTCACCGGAATTTCCGACTCCAGACAGATCCGGATATTCCGACCCTCCGGAAATTCCAGGAGCAGCAGGAGGATCTTGTGCTTCTTCTTGGCTGGGCGTGTTGAGCACGATGTTGTTGTTGGGTGTTTCTTGTGTTGGAGTGTCCACCACTTGAGAAGAGTTTGAACCTTGTTGAGCCTCCTCATAATAGACTTCAACGGGGCGGTGGACTCCCAACCCCATCCTTCGGATAGCATCTTGAGGTTGATCATCACCTACAACGGAAACACCACTTTGCTCCACAAGGGAGCCGTCATTCTCATCGAACACCACACTACAAGTTTCTATGATAATGCGTGAGGCCTTATCATAGACTCTATAAGTATGGGATTCGGAACCGTAGCCCACAAATGTCCCTTCAAGAGACTTAGATTCAAACTTGCCCAAACGAACACCTTTGATGAGATAGAAACACTTACAACCAAAAACTCGGAAGTAAGAGATATTGGGCTTGTTCCCGGTAAGCACTTCATAAGGGGTCTTCGTGAGTCCTTTGCGAAAGAAGAGTCGGTTGGATGAATGGCAAGCTGTGTTGACGGCTTCGGCCCAAAACTTGTGAGGGGACTTGAACTCGGCCATCATCGACCTTGCCATCTCAATAAGAGTGCGATTCTTCCTTTCGGCTACACCATTTTGTTGGGGAGTATAAGCAGCGGAATATTGATGATGAATCCCTTCTTCACTAAGGAACTCGTTCAAGGTGTAGTTCTTGAACTCGGAACCATTGTCACTTCTTATCGCCAAGATAGGGACATTGTGTTGACGTTGAGATTCATTGGAGAAGTCGATGATAGTTTGTTGAGTCTCCACCTTCGACTTGAAGAAGAAAACCCATGTGTATCTTGAATAGTCATCAACAATCACCAAGCAATATTTCTTGCCACCAAGACTAGCTTCCGGAATGGTACCAAAGAGGTCAACATGGAGAAGCTCCAAAAACCCTTGTTGAAGAAATGATGGTCTTGCTTGGATGGTGAATGTCATGCATTTTTCCTTCAACACAAGCCCTACACATTCGATCCTTCGAGAAAGAAACATGGTCTTTTAGTCCTAGGATATGGCCACCCTTGTGGAGACTTTGCAAAGTCCTCATGTTGACATGGGCTAGTCGGCGATGCCATAGCCAACCCAAGTCCGCCTTAGTGAATAGGCACATTGTATGGGAAGTGGTGACTCCGGAGAAGTCAACCACATAGAGCCCATTCTCAATGTACCCAACGAAAGACACACTGAGAGACTTGCTCCGCATGAGGATAACCATCTCCTTTTCAAAGACAACGGTATAACCCAAACAAGTTAAAGAATGGACGGAGATCAAGTTGAAACCTAGGGACTCGACAAGCAAAACATTCACAAGTGTGATGTCCGGTGCCACTACCACCTTGCCGAGCCCTATTACCTTAGATTTTGAATTGTCACCATATGTAACGGTCATTTGATCATCATTGGGCTCCAACTCCGTTACAATTTCCTTGATTCCGGTCATATGACTAGTGCACCCACTATCAATTATCCACTTCGATCCTCCGGAAGCAAGGCCCTACACACAATCAATTTTTTGGTTTCGGTACCCATTTTCCAATGGGTGCCTTTTGGTTAGCAACAAGGGTCTTTGGGACCCAAATAGCATATTCAATGTAACCATCAAAAGGACCAATGTATCTGGCATAGACATCCCCATAATAATCAACATATAAAGCATAATTGGGGTTAGATATGCCCGCAAAGTCACCACGAGTGGGAGTGCCCCTTGTGGCATTTCCACTTGCTATATCATCTTTCTTGACTTGTGCGGGCTTGGTCTTCTTCTTGATCATCTTCTTCTCCTTAGCAACATAGCCTAGACCTTCCTTACCCTTGTGGGGCACTCGCTCATGAAGAGGAGTAGTGAGTGTCCCCTTGCCTTTATCAAGGGAGGTCTTGGGCTCGGTTGCCATGGAGGGAACAAACAAGACCCTAACTTTATCCTTGACAACATTTGCATTAGTATTCAAAGGAGTAGAAGTACTAGGTTTCTCAAGAATAGATATCCGAGTTTGGAGTTGATCACGAGACTTGAGGAGACGTTCGTGATCACTTGTCAATACCTTGTGAGTATTTTCAAGTGACACGAAGTCTTCGCAAAGTCTAGCATGAGCAACTACAAGCTCGGACTTTTCATTTTGCACAATTTTACATTTAGCAAAGTAAAGATCACGATCCTTAGTGATCTTAGCAAGTTGCTCCTTGAGGAGAGCATGAGCTTCTTGTGCATCTTCAAGAGAGGATTGGAGGGACACCTTAGTGTGTGCATCCTCTCTCTCAATCTCACCTTTTAATTCAAGCTCATCCTCAAGCTCACCTATACGACTCATAATTGAGCCAAAGTGTTTCTTTTCTTCTCCTTGCAAGTTAGTCATGAATTTATCAAAAGCAATAATTTCTTCCTTGACTTCTAGGCTCATACCATCATCAATTTCATGGGATATGGAGGTAGGGGACAATTTTACCTCGGATGTCTTTGCCATAAGACATCTTGCATTCTTGATGATGGGGCTCTCGCTTGGTGAAGAGAAGAGTGACAGAGGTGTGGACGAAATGGCTAGTGCGGCCACTTGCGTTGGGGTATCCTCCTTATCACTATCTTCATCATCGGTGGGATATTGCTCTTGAGTTACCAAGACAATCTTTTGGTTCTTCTTAAAGTAGGGCTTCTTCATGGGCATGGGCCCCTTTCCCTTCATCTTGGCCACGAGCCTCCCACCATGATCCTCTCTTCTTTCTCATGGGCAATCTGCAACAAAGTGGCCTTTGTCATCACAATTATAGCAATGCCTTACCTTGTTGCTTGGCTTTCCTCCATTGGAGGGGAACTTCTTGTCAATCCTCGCTTTGGCCCTTCCGGGGTTCTTCCAAAACGTTCTTGCCGCAAGACCCATGTGTTGAGTAAGAGTACTTGAGAGAGTCTCACTAGATAGCTCGACTTGATCATCATACTCCTCTTCATCCTCTTCTTCAACGGTGGCCTTCAAGGCAATTGAGGCATGCTTGTGCATCCCTATGGCTCTAGCTCTTGCATCTTGTGCAATCTTGGAGGCCACCTTGTACGCGGTCATCTCTTGCATGACTTCATTGGATGTAATCTTCGCGAAGTCATGTCTCCCTTGGAGTGTCTTCAAGTCTGTTTCCTCAAAGGGCAAGAGAGCGGTCACGAACTTCCTCTTGATCCAAGCGTCATCAATGTAGACCGCCCCGAGGTTCTTGAAGGTGTTAGCAACCAACACCAACCTCTGGTACATGTCCTCATGACTTTCTTCATCCAACTTGTAGAACCCTTCCACCTCATTGCATAAGGCATCATACCGGTTCTTCTTCATGCTCTCATTCCCGACGAAGATGTCGGAAAGAGCATTCCAAACTTCTTTGGCGGTGGAGAATTGTTGAATGAGCGGCATGTCCTTCTCTCCAACGGCCATTTGGAGTTGATGAAGAGTAGTGGCGTTGAGTTGGCTATCAACCACCTCTCTTCTTGTCAAGATGGTTGGATCATGGGGCTTGAATCCTTTTTCAATGATGCGCCATAGCTCAATGGAGGCACTACATAGATGAGACTTCATTAGAAATTGCCATTGAGAGAAATGAGTAGGTTTGAGCTTAGGAGGATCACTTCTAAAGTTTACGTGAGGGTGAGGGATAGGAGGGTTAGGAGAGTAATTATGGTTAACATTATGAAATTCCTCTCCTTTGGGGGTGTTAGAGGAGCTAGGTGATTCATCCTTTTCCGCCTTTCCGGGGGAAGCACTTGGAGGAACATCTTTGGACCAATCCGAAGATAACTCCTTAGAGTTCTCACTATGCTCCTTAGAAGGTGGAGAGGGAGAAGTAGCCTCGGGCTCCTTAGACTTCAAGAGTGTCATGAGCATCTCATTCATCTTGAGGAGTTGGGACTCCAAGGACGATCTCATATCTATATGATCGGCCATGGTTGCCTCTTTGGCTAACGCCTCCTTCTCCGCCTCTAATTTCTCACGGGGGGCCCTCTCGGCATCGGATTCCGTCATCGTTGCACTTAGGCGGTTAAGCCCTTAAAAGTGAACAAGGCTATGATACCAATTGAACGGGAATCTGACACCTAGAGGGGGGGGTGAATAGGTGCTCTAACAAATTTTAGGTTTTTTCAAATTTAGGCTCAACACAAAGGTAAATTCTCTAGATATGCAACTATGGTGAATTTACCTAAATGACAACCTAAGAAATAACAAGATAAATAAGCTAACAAGACAAGCAATTAAAGGAGTAAGGATAAGGGGAACCGAGTGAAGCACGCGGAGACGAAGATGTAATCTCGAGTTCCACCCAAGGGTGTACGTCTCGTTTGGAGAGGTGTGCGCTATCACAACAGGTTAGCCGCAACGTCACAAAGGCTCACCTTCTTCTCCGATGAACTCAACCACAAAGGTTGCGAGTTCACCTTCCACTATTGATCCCCTTTTAGGACAGAGATCAAACCCCTTACAAACGCTTGAGGCACGCACCCACAACTTAATTGGGGGCTCTCAAGATGACCACAAAAGGTCAAAGATCACAAAAGGTCAAGGCAACACCAAGATTACAACAATGGTGAACTAGGTTTTCCCACCGGAAACCCTAGCCACGAAATCCCCAAGTGAATGGGGAGGAAATGCAAATCCCTTCGGTGAAGATGTAGATCTGGGCCTTCTCCTCCAATCCTCCAAAGATCAACAAATTTGGGTGGAGGGATTGGGAGATCTTGATGATTTGAGCTTTCAAGAATAGTAGGAGAGAGAAAATCTAAGAGCTGGTTGTTCTTAAGTGAGTGAGGGGGTATTTATACCCCCTCCCAAAATCTGGCCGTTGGTTGTCTCGATGACCCAGAAATTCTGGTATAAGTGACTCGCGGAAATTCCGAGTCACCCGGAATATCCGGTTCTATGAAATATCCGAGCTGAATTTCCGGTTGAGATCAGAACGTTTTCGACATCTTGACTTAGCCAAATTTCTTCAAGTTTCTGAGGGTTGCCCGGAAATTCCGAGTCAGTGAAATTTTCGAGCAAATTTTCCGGTTGGAGTCAGAACGTCTTCCTATCCTTTCCTTAGCCAAATTCTGGAGTGGTTTTCTGGGTGACTCGGAATTTCTGATCTGATGAAATTTTCGAGTTGATTTTCCGGTTGAAGTCAGAACCACTTTCTCTTCTTTCCTTAGCCAAATCTGGAGTGGTTTTCTGGGTGACTCGGAAATTCCGAGTCAATGAAATTTCCGAGTTGATTTTCCGGTTCGAGTCAGAACCACTTCCGAACTTTTCCTTAGCCACTTTTCTGGTAGAAATAGGAGACCCGGAATTTCCGATCCTGGAAATTTCCGGCTCCAATATTCCGGTTCTGGGAAGAATTCCAGAAACACTTTTTCTTTATATTTTGGCTTTGGAGTATGTGATATGCAACTCACACAAACTGAAATACTTAGCAATAGGATTAGTACATCATTGATGTTGTTGACTAACACTCAAAACACTAGGGATTAAGAAATGTTCTTTCACGACGGCCTCCAAGAAATGTTCGAGGTTGGCGTCGGTGACGGCCAACCCGTCATTCACCTTTTCCGCCGCGGCGGCGCGATCGCGTGAAGAAGATCTGGATCTGCGGGACTGCATGGCGAACCGTAGGCTGCGACGAGAAGGGATTTTACTTCCAGATCGGGATGATCCACTAACCTCTCCGCCGGTTTCTTGGGTGTGAAGGAAAGATTCAGATCGAGCGTTTGTTTGGGAGGGAGGGAAGCAGATCAGGACTGCTCTGATACCACCGTGTCAGGTATTGGGATAGCCTAACATCTGATACAAAGAAGGAGGAAGGAGTTGGAGCTTCGGTGCTCAGATCTGATACAAGAGGAAAAATAGGAAAGCGTAAAGGAAGAACAGGAAAGACAAAACTAGGGTTTATATTATGCGTGTCCTCCCAACCTCCCACTTATCGAAAGAGCGGGACCACGCAGTTAACGTTAAGTATCATTACAGACTTAAGCGCGATTAGCACGGGAAAGTAAAACAGGTAATGATCTTTAAAAAGGGGCACATCGCAGCCGTTAGATCTTGGCGATGAACCGGTATCTGTGTATCTGGGCCGCACGCTGTTGTCGGGCGGCCTGTAGGTCATATGTCTCTTGTCGTCTGAACTGAAGAATGTCAATGATCCTGACACATCGGGTCGGCGGATCCTGAGTGGAGAGCAGAAGCACCCAGCGGCGGCGGAGCCTTATTCTAAAAAAAAAGCGGCGGCGGAGCCCGCCCGAGAGAGAGGTGAGGAGCCCTGCTTACTTCTCATCCTGTCCTCCTGCCTCCGGTAGCTCCTCGTTTTCTCCCGGCCTGCCTGCTCTCTCACGAAAGCCCAAGAAATCAAAGTTGCCTCTTGAGACCCCCAATCTCACCTTGCCGCGTTTTGCCTGTCAATTTGGATCACGCGGCGGCGGCAGCCATGCAAACGTCGGGATCCACTCTTCCGGCGTCGTTCCGGGACCGCACCGTCGAGTTTCGCTCCGCCGTCGATAGTGCGCGCCGCCACGCCGTCGCCCCATCGTCCAGCGGCGGCGGAGCGCCCCTCGACGGTGCATGCGCGTCGGTGCAGTCCGAGTTCAACCGCCGCGCGTCCAAGATCGGGATCGGGATCCACCAGACCTCCACCAAGCTCGCTCGCATCGCACAATTGACGAAGAGGACATCGTCTGTTTTCGACGACCCGGCCTTGGAGATACAGTAGTTGGCCGCAGGCGTTACCAAGGATATTGGTGCTTTGAACGATGTTGTCATGGACCTTCAACAAGTTCTCTGCAATTCATCACAGGATGAGAGGAGCGGTAATAATAATCCTTGGTCCAGGGATGAAAAAGATCACTCCACCATTGTTGTGGACAGCCTTAACAGGCGCCTCATGGACGCAACGAAGGAATTCAAACAAGTTCTGACCGTGCGGACAGAGAGCTTGAAGTTTTTTTTAGCTACAAGGCCCTTTATTGCCCGGCTTTGAAATTAACAAGGCCACCAGGTTCGCCAACACGATACACGCTGCGGCATACAGCTTAGCCAAAGGAAAACCGACACACGACTGCGGCATACAGCTTAGCCAAGAGAAAAAGCGACAAAGTTCTGCGGCATACAGCTAAGCCAAAGTAAAACAAGCTAGCGAATCGAACTAGCCATGCCGGCCTGGAGAGGTAAGAGGTTCTCCGCGTGGATTCTCCTGAGTGCCGCGTAGAGGGTAGACACCGCCTCCCTATCCACCGGCAAGAGAGCGGGGGACTAAGCCTGTAAGAAGATCAAGGTTTTAAAGATAATGTCAGCCGGTTGCCTGATGAATTTCGCCTCAATGGCACCTTTATTCCGAATCTGCCAAAGCGCCCAAGATTGGGCAGAGAACAAGAACCAAGCAAGACGTTTAAGAGCCGTTGGGGTGGAAGCAAGGATTGCAAAAAACTGAGCGACATTGGCGGGGCACCAGGGCCTCCCAACGACCTGGCGAAGCACGCTCCACGCAAATGCCGCAGGCGAACAAGCAAAGAAAATATGGGAGGCATCCTCCTCCAAACCACAAATCACGTAATTCCCGTCTGAGGGTCCGTGTCTGGTTGCAAGCTGGATACCCAAGGTAGTCTATCCAGAATTAGTTGCCAAGTGAAGATTTTGATTTTTAGCGGGAGCTTGGTTTCCAGACTTGTTGAAATTGAACGACCGAGGCTCCCTGCGAAAGTTTCTTGTACATCGAGTTAACTGAGAACTGGCCAGATTGTTCCAGCGACCAAGACACCGTATCATGGTCAGCTGACAGGGTAGTATTGGCAATGATCTCCATCAGCTCGTCCCACTGCCGGGCCCCTACCACATCCTGCGATTTTCTGATGCCACGGCCTAGAGTCACTACCTGCTGAACCGAAGCTCGCGGCTCCTTGCAAATGCTAAAGATAGTAGGAAACCGAAGGCGAAGGGGGCCCTCCCCCGTCCACCAATCTAGCCAAAAACTAGGCTTGTGTCCACTCTGGACATGGTGCATAGCGCCCAGCTTGAACAAATCTTTAATTTTGTGCAAGCTCAACCAAAACTACGAGCCGCCACGGCTGGAGCAAGAGAAAATGTCTCCAGTACGAGTGTACTTATTTCTGATGATCGTCGCCCAGATCGAGTCATCCAAGAGGTAAAGCTTCCAGATCCATTTTAGAAGAAACGCCTTATTCATGAGTTTGGAGTTAATGAGACCTAGCCCACCGCAGTCTTTGGGCCTGCAAACTGCAGGCCAGTTAACCGTGTGGTACTTTCTGTTTGGGCCCGATCCCTCCCAGAAGAAATGACCTCTATGAGAGTCCACTTGGTCGTGCACTCCATCTTGGAGCAAGAAAAGGCCCATGGCAAACATCGCGATACTGGAAAGGCAGGAGTTGGAAAGGATGAACCGTCCTCCCGAGGACAGGAATCGTCCAAGACAAGGTTCCACTCTTGCTGCGATTTTCTGAATGAGGAAGAACCACTGCTCGATGGTCACTTTTTTGTTTGAGATTGGCAGCCCCAGGTAAATGAACGGGAAGTGCCCTAGCTTGCAGTTGAGCCGCTGGGCAATGCTCAACTGAATCTCCTCCTCGGCCTCCAAAATGAATACCTCACTCTTATGATAGTTTATTTTCAGCCCGGACATGTCTTCGACACATGAGCAAGAATTTGAGCTTGGCAATGGCTGCGTCGTTAATTTGGATCAGAATTATTGTGTCATCCACATACTGGAGATGGGTGACCTCCCCCCCCCCCCCCCCCCCGGGGATCAAGTGCGGGACCACTCCATGAATGTGGCCCGCATAGTGGGCAGCGGAGAGCATTGCCGAGAGAGCTTCCGCAATAAAGTTGAAGAGAAGGGGGGAGAGAGGGTCGCCCTGGCGCACCCCTCTCTTGTTCCGGAAGAAAGGGCCCATTTCCCCGTTGATCGAGATCGCAGTCTGGCCTCCCGAGACCAGCTGGGAGATGCAGTGAATAAAGCCGGCGTCAAAACCCTTGCGATGGAGGACTTCAGCCAGAAAGTCCCAGATCACTCTATCATAAGCTTTTTCGAAATCTAGCTTCAACAAGATGCCCTCTGACTTCTGCTTTTTCAATTCGTGAACTATCTCGTGAAGAGCCAGCACACCGTCTACGATGAACCTCCCCCGAATAAAGGCAATCTGGTTGGGGCTGATGATCCTATGCGCAATGGGGTCTAAACTTGAGGCGAAGTCCTTGGAGACAATTTTGAAGATCACGTTGATCAGCGCAATTGGGCGAAATTGGGAAATCTGGTCCGCTCCCGGGACTTTAGGAATGAGGGACAGCACCCCAAAATTAAGACGAGAGATATCAATCCTCCCTAGGATGAAATCGTTGAGAATCTGTAGGACCCCATGTTTAACCAGCTTCCAGCACTTCTTGAAAAACGGGACAGGAAACCCATCCGGCCCCGGGGCCGTGTCAGATTTCATCTCCGAAACCAGTTTGTCAAGTTCCTCTGCCGAAAAAGTTCGGGCCAGCCCTTCGTTGTCCGCAACGTAAGCCTTGTGGGCAACACCCCATGTGTGAGCCGCCAGGCCGCACGACCTAGTGGTGTCCGTGCCGAGAAGCTCGCGGTAAAAGCCATAAATGTGTTCTTGAAGCTCCGTTTTGCCTGAGATGGGGCCGTTCTCCGAAACTAAAGAACAAATATTGCACCTCCGGCGTTTTCCATTAGCGACCGCATGGAAGTAAGATGTGTTAGCGTCCCCCTGGAGCGCCCACCGGATACGCCCCCTTTGGCGCAAGTACTCCTCTTCCACCCTATAGACTTTAAGAAGTTGATCTTCCAAGTGAAATCTGAAGGCCCACCCCTCGTCCTCCAAGTCAGCTACATCTGCCCTAGAATCAATGGCTTGGATACCCCTAAGCAAATCAGCCTTTGTGATCCTGGACTGCCGGCCAAGGTTGCGGCTCCAGCCCCGCAAGTATTGTCTAAGACCGGCTGACATGGATGTCCACCAATCCACACAGTCCCGAGATCTAGCGTGTCTCGCCAATCGCTCCCAAGCGACCTCCAAGGTGCCAGTGAATTCACGCAGCTCACACTAGCCCGTCTCGAAGAAGAACCTATTACTTCTGATAGGGGGGCCCTTCCCCGTATCAAAAATCAGTGGCGTATGATCTGAGCCCAGGCTAGTTTCCGCAACAAGCGAGCAAAGTGGGAAAACCCCTTCCAGACTAGCAGAGATGAAGACCCTGTCAAGAACGCAGCGGACCGGATTGGACCGTCTGTTTGACCAAGTGTACCGTGCACCCGAGCGGGGGACTTTGATCATGTTCCAGTTAGCAATGTGCGCATTGAAGAGGTTTACCCTTGGCTAGTTAATTCTATCGTTGTTCTTATCCTCGCTGCCCCGGATGAGATTAAAGTCGCCACCCATGATCGTGGGGTGGGCTAGAGTGGCGATCTTGCTTGAAATTTCCCCAAGGAAGGCTGCCGAGCTGTCGTGGTTTGCAGGCCCATAGATCCCCAAGAGTTCTAGCCTGCGGTTGGACTGGCGATGAATTACCGAAAGACGGATAAACCATTGACCCCTGTCAATTTGGCCAACTTCAAAAATACTATCTCTCACCCCCATGATAATGCCTCCTGAGTGCCCAGACGAAGGCAGCCAGCACCAGAAAAATTTCTCTCCTGACTCCAGCCCATGGAGCTCTAGGTCTGAGAAATCCTGTTTAATTGTTTCTTGAAGGCACACCACATCAATTTTGTTGTTGCGGAGCGACTCTTTGAGCAGGGTTCGGCCGCCCCGAACCCCGAACCCGCGGATGTTTAGGAAGGCGCAACGCATTAAGAAACAGGCCCTTTCGCCCGTGCTTGGCGGGTGTAAGGCTTACGAGCATTTGGTGGTGGTTGATATTTCTTCCGGGGCCTCCTAGAGGGGCCAGCGAAGCTGACCTCCAACAAAGTGTTGTCGACTTCCACTTGCGCCCCTTGCGCCGAAACGAAGTCAGTCGTGGCCCCTGCCACAACCTCCGCTTGTTGGTTCATCTTCTATGTTTTCTTTTCCTCCGCCAAGTTGGCCTCAGCCTTAGCCATAGCTAGGGCAAGTTCATCCTGAGCAACCTCTCGAGCCCGAAAAACGGATAAAATGGCCGCAGGGGGGCCTGCGGCCGCATAAAAAAGAATATAGAGCAATCTTTGGCAACCGAAAGCAGTTGGTCGTTGGAAAAGGCGTCAAGAACAGTAAAGTCAGAGAGGGATAGAGTACCTGCGCCGCCTTTTTTCTCCTTCGTGCGTTGGATGGCTCTCTCTAGGACGGGTCCCTCGGTCCGTCCACCCCCACATGCGCTCTTGAGCTGGGCGGAGGCCGGAGAAGCTTGGACCGCTTTGGTGCGCGGCGCCCGAGTGACTGCCGCCGCCAGAGGCGTGACCGCACCCTTGTCTTGAAGCTCGAGGCCGGGCCTGCGCGCGCCACCCGACTCGGCCATGAAGTCCAGAACCATGTGCGCAAGGCTGAGCGAGGTCCTAAGGGATGGGCGGTCTGCATTAGCTTTGCTCCTGCGTTCCCTCGCAATTGCTTCTTTGCGCTTCGCTTCTGAGCTGTTTTTCTCCGGGGTGCAGAACGAGGGCCCTCCCTCAGCAAACAGATGGGGACGCATGGGGTGTCGTCACAGTTGCAGTGGTGATAGATGGTTCCTGAACCTGAACCTCAGCTTCTTTGGGGGGGAGCACGACGGTAGGGTTCGGTGCCTCACTGAAGGCCTCCTTGTTCTTCTGACTTTTGGGAGGGGCCGCGGAGTCCTCAGGCATTCTTGTGCCCAGAAAAGAGCTGTATTGGTTAATGCGAGGAGATTCGAGGGTGGGTCTGACAAGAGGTGGAGCTGAGGCAGATTTGAGGCCACCTGCCTTCCCGCGATCTCTGAGTTTAGTGCCATCGGCTTTCTCCCGCGAGCCGTGCACACCACGACGCCCATCCCAGTCTTTAGCATCTTTATCCTCCTCTGAGTCGAGCAGCTCGTCATCTTCATCTTCCTTGTCTTTCCCTTTTCCATTGCTTGGAGGGGGAGGGGATGGGGGTAGAAGTGAGTCTGTAGGCGCCCTCGCCCTAGGCATCTCTCTTTCAACCGAGACCAAGAAGCTCTGACCAATGACAAAGAGGAGGATGGATTCCACTGGCTTTGCGTCCGCGCGGATGCCAAACTTCCATCGGGCGTCCCACCGGACGCGAAGCCACCATCAGCTTGGAGGAAGATCTGTAGGTAGGCGGGACACCCCGAAGTCTCATCCAGACTTCCTCTAGCGACATGGAGGCTTTCTCGTCAGTGGAGCCCTCCATCACTAGCGCACGCGCTTTGGAGAAAGGTAGGCGGAGGCCCCCGCCCCGAATTGCCATGCGAAGGTGCCCGGCTGAAGGGAAGATCATAGTGAAATCTGAGTCGCGATGCTTCTTAACTTGCCACTCCCAGCTTTCGTCCACCAAGTCTTTAAATTCTGCTTCAATCTCTGCCGCCGACAGGATGGCTCCATCCACATACAACATAGCCGCATTGGGTATTTCTTTCTCTAAGTCCTCCTCTGGGATTTCAAGACACATGAACCCAATGCCATCTGCCCCGAACCCCGCCCAGTAGGGTTCGTGCCGGTTGTCGACCACCGTACACATTGCTAGAAAGTGACCTTTGGTCTTGCATTTGACACAATACGACTCCTCAGTGCAGTCCACTTGCATGTGTCCGGGTTGGCCGCATTTGTAGCAGGTTAATTTTGACAAGTCCGGTGGTGGCGGGAGCACCCCTGCTCCCTGACCAAGTCTGGCTCCCCCGGCCGAAGAAGAAGGTGCGGCATGGTTGGACGAGGATGAAGGGGCACCACGCTTGGGACGGGCACGTGGGGGGCCCCCGCCCCCCGTCCAAACTCTAGACCATGCGGCAAGGGTGCGCCGGATCTGGCGGCCCAGCGTCGATCTTCCTCCTCCCGGGGTGCACAGCGTCGGTCTTCCTCGTCGCGGGCAGCGCGGTGACGCTCCTCATCAGCCCGAGCTCGGCGAGGGGAGAGGTCCCTCATCCGTTCGTCTTGTTGACGTCGGTGCTCCAGGTACTCCTGGTCAAGGCGCGTGAGGAGTTCCCGACGGTCCCCACCGCCCGAGTACTCGTCAAAGCTCCTCTTGCCGCGGCGGTCGTCCTCCCGGAGCGGCATCACAGCAAGGCTGGGGAGGGGGTTGGAGGTTGAGGGTGGCAGGAGGATTTTGACTCTCGAGATATTGCGGCGGACGTCTCTTGGCGGCGCCAGAAACCCTAACTTATTGTCTAGGGTTAGGGCAGGCACCCAACGCCACAAATAAGTACCCCCAGAGATGGGCCTTGTTGGGCTATGAACACAGGTTGGGAGAGGCCCACACCCCAGGGGTTTTTCTGGCGACGTCTGGGCGAAACGTGAGTCCAAACTAGGCCGGACCCGAGGCCCCACCAGTGGGCCCAACCAACTAGCATTGTCGTCCTCGCTTGTCAGCAGACCCGCGCCGCCAGGAAACCCTAGCAAGGTTGGCGGCGGCAAGACCATGGCTGCACAGCGCCCTCGCTGCTCCGGGAACGAAACCTCGAGGGCTCCCATGCGGAAGAACGCCCATGCGCTCGTCTGCTGGGAGGGCGGCGTTGGAGTTGAAGAGGACCGGAGCGGGGGGAAGTTGAGCACACACCAAGACGGCGGTGGCGGCGGCGCACCACCCACCTCCATCGTTCGCAACGAGGAAGCCCCCAGGCTCCGAGCTTCAGGTTGGACGGCGTCGGACTCCGGGCAACCCATTGCCGCGAGTATGACGTCACCCAGTGCCCGCAGCGGCAAACACGAGACCGGCGACGGCGGCTTGTTGGCGTCTGAGACAAGGGAGCGGCCGTCCTAGTCGGGGTCGAGGTCTGCAAGCAGGGAGAAGGCACCCCCGGCCTTCCCCAAATCCAGCGAGGGCTTGGGCGCGACGCGCATCCTAGCGCGGCGTGGCGGCGGCCGGCAAGGGAATCGCCACTTCAATATATCTGGCCAAACGGGCGGCCCGGCACGGCACGTCCCGTGCCGGCCTCGGCACGACCCACGAGCGGCACGACTGCATTCGTGCCGTGCCGGGCCGGCCCACGTGCTGCGATGGGCCTCCGGGCACGAGCACGCCGGCACGCGGGCAACACGGTCGGCCTACGAGATGGCACACCGGAAAAAATTAAAAAAATTAAAAAAAATTAAAAAAGGGGGGGCAAAGGTGACATGATTTTGAATACTTTTATTAAGCTGGCAAGCCACCTCATTAAAACCTTCCAGTCCCGTGCGGTACCCTGGAAGGAAAAGAGTGCTTCTGGAACTTGCTACTTTCCAACTAATTATTCATATTACAGACGATTATGGAACTCTTCTTGCCACAGCAAGTCGGTGCCTGTTGAGGTGACGCTCGAAGTGACCGGTACCATTTCTCGGGGCGGCGCCAAGGATCATGTTGCACTCCGGCCACTTGCACAGCGCTTGGTGTCTCACCGTGCCATCTTCGAGTGTCACAAGACGATACTCGAAATGACCCTCTGTCCACACCGGTGAGATTCGCCGCTGCCTTTCCGGCTCTGGTACCGGGATACTACCACCATAAGGATGTGGGTGGGGAGGTGGATGCTCCATAGGATGAGAAGTGTGAAATGAGAAATGTGGGATGAGTGTGAGACTGTGAGAGGATACAAGTGTGTGATGAGTGTGAGAGTAGAAGTATGAGTTATGAGGTGTATTTATAGCACGAAGATAGAAGTGTGCCATGTCCATACATACCTAGCAGGATAAATGTGTCTTGTGTGCCTAGCATGCCCAGCATGCCCACGTGCCTAGCATGCCCAGCAGGAAAAAGAGTGATATAGAAAAGGTAAAAAAATACAAAAATGACAAAAATGGGGACAAAGGTGATATGATATAAATATTTTTTATTAAGCTAGCAAGCCGCCTCATTAAAACCTTCCAGTCCCGTTAGGTACCTGGAATGAAAAAGAGTGCGTCTGATACTTGCTGTTGTCCGACTTAATTGTTTATATTACATACCAAGTTCAGTACAAGAATAAAAAAGAAAAATTACAAAAGGATAAGAAAAATTATTATTCAATCTTCATCATCGATATGAAGATACTCTAGAGCGACAGTCAACTCAGGGTCCTACGTCATGTGCTGGGTTCTTCTCACTGTCCGATCGCGATCTTTTACCGTCATCAAACTCTTCACCATATCAGGATGGAGACTAGCTCTTCTTGGCTCTAAAACTCTTCCGCTTAGACTGAATGCTCCCTCCGACGATGTTGTTGACACTGGAACAGTTAACACATCACGTGCTAGAATGGAAAGCACGGGATATGTTTGTTTGTGATCACGCCACCACTCCAAAATGTTGAAGTCATCTTCATCTTGGACGGCCAGCGGACGGTCGTTGAGGTAAGCTGCTAATTCATCCCCGGCGGCGCTGCTTGAACTTCCACTAGCGGAGCTGGCGAACATCTTGAATATGGTCTTCTTCTTTCTGGGCCGTTGGGCTTTTGTAGGCCGGCGTGGATGAACTGTCTCTGCAAACTTATTATCGTACTTGTCGTACAGATCAGCGAGCTTGCTCTCAATTGTAAATTGGTATTGACTATAATCAAAGCTAATGCAATAGTTAAGAGAGATAAAGCATCACCGAACCCCTCAATTTTAGCCCTCGGGTCCAAAATGAATGCAAAGGCACATAAATCAGGAATTTATTTCCAATATTTTATAAACTTTGCTTTCATTTTTTAACAACCTCTCTTAACTTAGGATCATTTTCATGTGCTTTTAGGTGATCAGCAAGGAAATACATTTTATGCACTAGTAGAGGAGTTGTGGGATAATAAACCCCAGACAATATGTTGGTTGCATCATAAAGAACTTCTAGAAATTTGGTTGCATCATAAAGAACTTCTAGAAATTGCATGACCATGTTTGCAATATCCCAGTCAGCATCACATAAAAAGATTGTCCTGTGTGAATTTGCATTAACAAATGTGGTAAACATTTGTTTATCACGGATCAAATCTCTAATCATTATGTATGTAGAGTTCCATCTAATGCTCATATCTATATTATAGACATGTGATGCCGCTGTAGCCGCATCACACCAGCTCTTATACTCAGCTAGCCGTGGATTCGAAGCATTTAAAAAAACAATGCCACTTCTAAATTTTTTCAATGGGTTCGGCGAGATGTTTTAAAGCACATTTAGCAATTAGATTAATAATATGACATGCACAACGTTGATGGAAAAGATGTGCTGAGGCATAACCACTAAGTATGGGACGAATATCATCCATTGCGGTGGTATTATTTGAAGCATTATCTAAAGTTATTGCAAACATCTTATTCTCGAGACCAAATTCTTGCACGACATGCAAGATTTTATCAGCAATTGCTCTACCAGTATGTCTAGTATCCATTAATTCAAATCCAGTGACCGCTTTTTTTAGTTCCCAAGAATCAGTGGTCACGTGATGAGCTACAACACTTAGATAATCTTGTTTAGCTCTACCGCTCCATATATCAGATGTTAATGAAACGGAAAATGTACAGCTTGCAAACTCATCTTTTATTTCATTTTGCATTTTCTTGGCTAGTTTTCTCATATCCCTAGATGTAGTTTGCCTAGAAACTGGATGATATTGTGGATTATGCAAGTTTGAATCCATTCTACAACAGCGGAATACTCCCCAAAACCAAGCGGTAAATCATGTGCAGAAATAACATGACATAGTCCTCTACGAGATTCAGTAGCATCGTAGTTGAAGTTCCTTACCTGGCCGCCGGTGACGTAAGGTAGATCCCCTTGTCTTCTCGCTGACGCCTGTGAGTTCACCACCCGGTGCCTGTTGAGGTGCCGGTCCAAGTGATCGGTACCATGCTTCGAGTCGCCGCTGAGGATCTTTCCGCACCCCGGCCACTTGCACACCGCTTGGTGTTCCACCTTGCCATCTTCGAGTGTGTTAGCACGGTACTCGAAATGGCTCTCCGTCCACAACCTGGAAGTTCGAGCCCTCTTTGTGCCGGTAGAGGTAGAGGCCGTGGGGGCGGTACTACTCGAACCACCTTGGGATGTAAATTGGGGTGTTTTATCGGTTTCTAAGTAGACGTAATCTTCGGTGGTAAGTCCTAAAAAACCTATGGAAAAGTTGATCATCGGCTCCGTGATATACCCGTCGGGAACTGGGTTAAAGGGGGGAGGCGGAGGATCCATAGCCATATGATAGGATAAGAAGTGTGGGAGGAGAAGTGTGGGATGAGTGTGAAAAATTCTGTGAATGAGGAGGCATATTTATAGCAAAAAATGTTCAGATGGGTTCAAAATTCAAATTTGGGGGAAAAAATCAGCTCCAACGGTCAGCTGGGCCTCATACGGGCCTACCATGCCTTTTCGACGCGGGCCCGACGTGCCTCGGCACGGCCCGACAAGCACAATGGTCGGCACGCAGCGTGCCGCTGCGCGTGCTTGCCGTGCCTAGCGTGTCCCACGGGCCGCTGGCGGGCTGGCGTGCCGCACGGCGCGGCGTGCCGTGCCCGTGGTGTGCCGGGCCGTGGGCCGACACGTTTCTGGCGTGCCATGTCGGGCCGGCCCACGTGCCCCAGAACGAAGCTCAGCACGAGCCCGCACGGGCCACGGGCCGGCACGACACGATTGGTCGCGGGCCAGGCCGTGCTTGGGCCGTGCTTCAAAAAGCGTGCCTTGGGCCGGCCCGATTGGCACGGCCCGTTTGGCCAGCTATACACTTCAGTCGCGAGAGCTCCCCCGAGCCTTCGCCTCTCTCGGCGCTTGTAAGTCCGGGAGCCTTTGACTTCTCGGGAGGTTGGGGTTCATGTCAGCTGTCGAAGGTCAGAGCTTGAAGGTTCATGAGAATAGAAGGCAATTGTTCTCCTCCTCCTCAGCTGCATCAAATACATTCATGCGTCCCTCTGACTCTGCACCTCAGGCACCATGGGCTGCAACTACGCCTATGTTTCAGAAGAAGAAGACCAATGGTGGTCATGGGGCATCATCATCGACTCCTGCATTCATGCAGCAGCAGTTGGCGGTACAAGAGGACAGCTACATGCAGAGCAGAGCCGAGGCTCTTCAAAATGTAGAATCGACCATACATGAGCTGAGCAACATCTTCACACAGCTGGCAACCATGGTGTCTCGGCAGGGGGAGCTAGCGATCAGAATCGATGACTACACCGAGGAGGCGGCAGCCAACGTCGAGGGAGCGCAGGGCCAGCTCCTCAAGCATCTCGACAGCGTCTCGTCAAACAGGTGCCTCGTGATGAAGATGTTCTTCGTGCTCATGGTTTTCCTCATCATCTTCATTTTCTTTTTGGCCTGATGGATCCTCTTGTAGTTGTAGTTCCGCCTGGCCCCTGCCATCATGTCTTGCATGCACACAAGTTTATCCTTTGTTTTTCATTATCGAAACTACCACCATGCTTGTGCCCAATTATCACAATTTTTGCTAGGATGATGAGGGCTTGTCTAGCCCCTTGTGGTGATTTTGATGTAAATTGCGAAAAGCCCAAATACCGATCTGCTACTATCTCGCGGTTATATTTTAACATGTAGGTATACGGTCTCTCGAGCCAGGGGCGCGCTTGCCTCTTGAGGCCTCGTCTTAATGTTCCGTCGGCGGGAGAAACCATTGCAGTGCGTTTGAGCTGCAAGACAAGCTCTGCCACGTCAAACAAGCGGATGCGGACTCGGGTTTAGTGAGCTTCAAGTGAAAACGTTGCATCGACCTCGGTTTGTATCGACAATGGCAGCCCTCGGTCGTTTTGGATGTATACCCACAAGCCACTGATAATTAACATCTGATTTATAATTATGATTCATGATTCTATACTATAACTGATGTTGTGGCTGAATGTGAGAGTCATAGAAATAGCTTATATCATCATCAGAATCTTTTTGATATTTTACAGACATCTCACGGAGATTTAGAAAATGTTTCTAACACCACTAAATGATATCAATGATTATAGCTGAAGGGTATATAGGGTATGGAAGAGTTTCGAAAAAACCCCGAGAAGGGGAAAAGTGTACGACGTGCACCGGATGCCCTTCGGTTGTGCCACACTTGTGGGGCCAGCCGAGGTCGGCGCATTAAGCCTCTTAGGCTTTCCTTTTATTAGTTTGTGATTTTGGAAAGTCTCGTAATTAAAGGAGAATAGAAGAGAAAAAAAGAGAGTCCTAGTCCAAGTGGGATTGGGGCCCAACTCAAATTGGGAGGAGGTGGTGCGGCGACACCTCAATGAAGAGCACACACAATTATCCCTAAAAACACGCAATTCGATATGAGTTTTTGAGATGTCCTCCCTCCATCTAATCTCTCTCCCATGTGTTGGCAACTTCACCTTCATAAAGACTAGTAGAGGCTTAGGTCTCTATTGATCCGGATTTGACAAAGTGTGTGAACTCTTAGAGGGATCTCAGACGGGTCATATGTTTGATCCTTCGTTTGGTTGGATCCAGAAGGATGCACGAGGAGTCATCCACATTCTCACCGCTAGGCCTAGTCGTGAGCATTTTCATCGGGCTACATCAACTTAATCATCAATGTTGGTGTTGGTAACCAACAAGATCTTATCTTATTTTTTTACTTATATCTTTATAGATAGATCTTGGGTGTTGGGTAACATGCGGTGTTTTATTTATTTATTTAGTTATTGTTGCACAAACCTACATGTTGTCCCTTCTCTCTTTGAAGGTATTGTTGTGGAACCCTTTTGCCTAGTGTATGCTCAATCTGTTCTCATGACGGGTTTTTTTTTCGTCTTTGGCTAGGCAGTGCGCGACCTGGGCCGGCCTGGACGTCGGATGGCGACTTTGTCACTTTGATCTTTCGCCTCCTCTTTGCTACATTCATGTGTTTGTGTTTGGCTGTCAATTTTATTTGTTCGGGGCGTTTTGGTCGTCAACTAGTGTAGAGCCTGAGATTGGGATCGGCATGATGCGTTTTGTATTGTATCGGTTTTCGGATATATTAATTATTATTAATTGGCCAATTTTTTATTCTATGTCAATGAAAAGTCAAAACTTTTGACTCGTTTAAATAAATAAAAATTAGATCATTGTTCTCGTTCTTGATACAACTTTGAACAGTGTACAGAATTTATTATGGGCAATGCCATTTGGTGCGTACGCATATGCAAAAGATCTAAAATGTAGAAGAGTGCTGCTGCTGTCACTTGCTGTCTGCAGAGTTGTAGCTCCTCTGAATCCTCAATTCACAGTTTAATTCCACCCCCATAACGGATCACCAAATCGATGTCGCGCTAGCTAGGCGTCGGGCCGGCGGATCCTGAGTGGAGAGCAGAAGCATCCGGAGGCGGCGGAGCCCGCCGGAGAGAGAGGTGAGGAGCCCCGCTTACTTCTCAATCCTACCTCCCGTCCCATGTGCAGCTCCCTCTCCCCCTCCCATAGCTCATTGCTTTCTTCCGGCCTGCCTGCTCTCTCACGAAAGCCCAAGAAATCAAGGTTGCCTCTTGAGACCCCCGATCCGCCCTTGCCGCGTTTTGCCTGTCAATTTGGATCCGTAACCAGATTTAAGGATCAAGGCTGAGATAATGTTGTGCACCAGAATTCGACTTTTTTGTGTCTATCATACTTGTTTCCCTAATTTGTGTGCTATTGCTATTGCTGCGGCTGTACTGTTTTCCTTACCATTTCTTCATGTACCTTCCTCGTCAGCGAATCCCCCATTTTAGCTTTGTTTTCTTGGTAGGCAGTCCGTAATAAGGAGGGATGCATGTTGTATTGGCATTTGTACACGTTTGCATATCGCTATTGATGAACAGCAGAATTAGACCATAGCTCGTCCCCAGGTTCATTCTCAAGGCTGAACGGGAATCCGCTCTTCGGTCCTGCATCTAAACAGAGCCTAAACAGTTTAACACATTGTCAGCATGAAGAACAAATTGTACTTCAGTTTATTTCCATTGTGAACTTCTATGCTTTATACCAAGTGAAAAACAATGCCAAGTCCGAGTGTTTCTAGCTCCTTAACTATTTAACACATTGTCAGACTAGGTTCTTTGCCAACAAGCGAAGTTGATCACAGGTTGAAATCATAGGGTCAGTTTTGTGGGAACAGCTTGTTTTGACAAAATTTGCATACAGTCTGGGGATTCAACTCTCTTCCCATGCCTGTGCTAAGCCTATCCTTGCATAACATGAGGCAGGGCATGTGTACACCTTACCATCTCTCTTTTGGAATGCTACTAGTTATGACTTTTGAGCCCCGTTCGAATTATGTACTGTCTTTTATGAGTATAACTTGTATCCTTCCTTTTTTTTTGCAAATGACATGTATTCGTCCTTTTTTTTGTGAATGTCTTGTATCCTTCCTCGTAGCTGCCTATCCTCGCATTTTATTATAGGCTTATAGAAGTAAAAATGAAGACAGTAGATAGTAGATACATTAGGTCTTATAGGCCAGTTGATTTAGTGAATTTGTTCTTTCCTATCAATCGTCATCTGACAAGCTGTAGTTGACACACCGGTGTCATGAGTCATGACTTATGCATTGCATCTCTTGTTTACTTCCAGCTAGAATGACTTATCCTTCCTTGTAGCTGCCTATCCGCGCATTTTATTATAGGCTTATAGAAGTAAAAATGAAGTAGATAGTAGATACATTAGGTCTTTTAGGCCAGTTGATTTAGTGAATTTCTTCTTCTTGTCTACATTGCTCCTTGTCAATTGTCATGTAGCTGACACACCGGTGTCACGACTTATGCATTGCATCTCTTGTTTAGCTAGAATGAAGGTCAAGATTCTCCAATGGCACGCGGTGGCTTCTTGGACATGGGACGCGCAAGACGAGACGTGTGGCATATGCAGGATGGCGTTCGACGGCTGCTGTCCTGACTGCAAGTTCCCCGGGGACGATTGCCCGATCATCTGGGGCGCCTGCAACCATGCCTTCCATCTTCACTGCATACTCAAGTGGGTGAACTCCCAGACGTCGACCCCCCTTTGCCCCATGTGTCGTAGGGAGTGGCAGTTCAAGGGCTAAGGGGCATCCCAAATTTACTATGTCAGCCACAAGTGTTTTATCAGAATCTCCTATTCTGCTTGCAGAAACTAGACCTGGTGCATTGTTGAGGAGTGTAGTTATGTTGTCTTCAATTTATCTCTGTAATAGGTTCTGGTTACCAGACTGGTGGCATCTTATATAAGCACACATTCCGAGTTGGTGGCCGAGAAAATGCAAGGATAAATTTGAAATGTCTAAGTAGCCTGAGATTGTAACAATCTTTCTGTCCTTGCTATTTACCTTCAGATGGTTTCCCATGTTGCAGCCACAGATTATTAGTTTGGTTCCCGTGGGATACTTGGATAGTTGTTATAATGTGGAGATAACAACTACAGTAGAAAGTAATATTAGCAAACAGCTTTGGTTTGCTTATGCATATATTTGTTTTGGAACAGCCCATACATGCATTTGTAGGTTTCAAGTTAGAACTAATGAACAGAAGATTTGAGGAACACCCGCTAGGTTATACTATCTTGAAAAGTATCACGTGGGATCAAGTTACGCTTGGTGTTTGTTTCTTGTGACAATTATGCCTGCGGATATCATCAACGACTTGGATTATAGCATACAAAGTTGACGATTTCTTAGAAGAACAAGTAAATAGCTGTCATTCTTAGTTTGTGATTTTTTATTAACTGTACCCAGGTCATTCGAATGAATTATTATGATCTTTGCAAATGAAATACTTTGTGATTGAGTTTGCTACATGCCCAATTGTATGAAGTGTGTCGTCGTGCTCTCCTAACAGAACTCTAGGGAGTTGAGATTTGAGAACATGGACACTTTGTATTGTATGCACATCTGAATCAGTTCGAAACACAGGGTTTTTATGGGGAATGAGACAGAGAGTGATTGGCAAAGCACCAGGATATGCTTCGAGTACTGATTGTTTGCCCAGATTTGATCAATTCGCTAGCATTCAAATATATTCTGCTGGCTTGTAGCTTCAATCTTCTACGTACATACTTCCTCCATTCTAAATTAATTGACTCAGATTTAGTGCAAGTTATACTAAATCTGAGTCAATTAATTCAGAACGGAGGGAGTAGTAGTCTTGCATACAAACGACGAGGAGAAGAAATAGAATCAAGTGTCCGTAGTCTCCACGTCTGCTCGCACGGGTGAATTACGGAATTTGGGAGAATTTATTTTTTGCCCTGCTTTACTCGGGTTCTTTATTATTTGCCCCACATTACTTAGTCTTTATTATTTGCCCCACATTACACTGATTTCTTACTATTTTTCCCTATTTCTTGTTTTACACATATATTGATTTCTTTTACCTCAGAATACATTGTAAATACAGTACGCATACGTACCCCTTGGACTGGACTAAACTGAACCAGGTGGAGGATCGATCGGATCAACCAAACAGATCTTCCTCGTCTCCAACGGAGAAACAGAGGAGATGAGCGGGAGCGCCGCCGGCGGCAGCGGCCGGATCACCGGAGGGCGGAGGCGTGACCATGATTGAAGACGAGGAGCTGCAGATCCAGGTAACTGATTCCTCTTCCATCCCGCCAGCCTCATACGCAATATGCCTGTAATATGGTTCAGCTTGACCAGTGCGCACTCGTTCTTCAGGTTTAGAATTTGGTTCAGCTTCAATTCTCAGGTTCAGAAATTGGTTCAGCTTGACCAGTGCGCCGTGGCGGACGCAATCTGCCTGCCAGCGGCTCCATACCGGCCTAGGCCCTGGGACGCAGTCTAGTCTTCTGTTTCCCCGGGTCGGTCACGGCCATGGCAGAGCTAGCAAGGGCGAGTTGGGCGCGGCAGCAGCCATGGCGAAGACGACGGCGAGAACGAGATGGGCATAGGCACAACCATGACGAAGACGAAGGCGATGTCAAGCCAGGCTTCACGGCAAGGGCGAGTTGGGCACGACCATGGCAAAGACAGCGGCAAGGGCGGGCTGGCCACGACCATGGCCATGGCAAAGATGGAGGCAAGGGCGGCTGGGAAAGTCCACAGCCATGGGAAAGCCGGCGGCGAGCACGCCCTGTTTTGTCCGGCCGATGCCGGCGGCGGCAGTCCATGTCCTCTGCTTCTCCTCTGCTGTAGAAGAAGACGATGTGTTTGGTTGATCGGATCGATCTCCAGACCTGGTTTAGTTTAGTCTAGTCCCAAGGGGTGCCGTATATGTACTGTAATCACGATGTATTTCGAAGTAAAAGAAATCAATATATATGTAAAACGAGAAACAGGGCAAAATAGTAAGAAATCAGTGTAACGTGTGGCAAATAATAAAAGACCAACTAATGTGTGGCAAATAATAAAGAACCAGAGTAAAACGGGGCAAAAAATAAATTCTCCCACGGAATTTGCTCTGCCAAACCTTCTCTCTATCCAAATAAGAAAGTACTTAAGACGAAGCCAGCTAAAGACGACTCGTACAAAGAAACTACGGAGCCCTAGCTAGCCGCGCACACAAAGTCACAAACCCTAGCTGGCCGTTCGCAGTTCGCCACCGGTGACGATCTGCAGGTTAGCTGGCCATGGAAACACGGAGCCGCAAGAGGAAGAGGGACATGGAGAGGAGGCCTTTCTCCGAGCTCTCCGACGACCTCCTCATCGAGATCATCTCACGGATGCCCTTCAAGTCCACCCGCCGCTGCAAGTGCGTCTGCAGGCGATGGCGCGACGTCGTCTCCCAGCCTGACCACGCCAAGAAACTGCCCCGGTCGACCCTCGCCGACTTCTTCTACAGAACCGGCGATCTGTGTTGCCGGTCTACGGACCGTCATTACAAAAGCTTAACAGGGAGCTGGTGTCCTGGCGTCGACCCCTCCCTGTCGTTCCTGCCGCCCAAGCACATGCATTGGGAGATTAACATTCGCATCTTGGACTGCTGCAATGGCCTCCTACTCTGCCAACGACAGGAGAAGGATTATTGGACGACAACGGATTACGTGGTGTGCAATCCGGCCACTAAGATATGGGTTGCCGTGCCCGGCACCGATCAGTCCAGTGACGTGCAGGTCGCTCGCCTGGGATTCGACCCGGACGTCTCCTCTCACTTCCATCTGTTTGAGTTTGCATCGGCAGATGATACGTGCATAAAATCATTGGGGATCTACTCTTCCAGTACTGGAGTCTGGACACATCGGAGAGATTGGGAATGTCCAATTGATATACATAATTATTCAGGCAGCACATTTTTCAGAGGGGTGCTATATTTATGTTCCTATGGTGATAAGGTTGTAGCCGTCGACATGGAAGGAAATTGCAGGGTCATTCATATTCCTATGCCACATGACACTTGGTTGGCTCGTGACGTCTATGTATCTCAGGGACAGTTGTATTTTGTAATCTCTAGTGCTTTTGAACTGTCAGTGTGGGCTTTTGAAGATTCTGGTACTGGAAAATGGAACTTGATGCACAATGTCAGCCAAATGCAATTGTTTGGGACAGATGATTCAGAGCGGGACTACGATATTATAATCCACCCAGAATTCAAGGTGATATTTATAATATGTACTTACGTTTTCTCGACACGTATATCATATACAACATTGATGTCATACAACATGGATTCTAGGGAGCTGAAATCTATAAGTGATCTTGGATATGACTGCAAGAGTCGTTATCTTTCATATGTTCTTTTGTTCTCACGTTTATTGGCTAATGGGCACTAGAAATATAATTGTGTAGTGTTGATTCCCAACTGTGTATTTGTTTTATTTCAACAGAATGTCTCTATATGTTGTATGAACATGATGGTGTGTGTTTATTTATTATGATATTTGAGTTATGTCTTGATTCCAACCAGCTGGGACTTGGCACCTTTTATGATGTCGTGCTAGTTTTTGTCAGTGCTTATAGAAACTTATGTGCCTCTAATTATGTCACTAGTGGAAAAAGGGGCTAGTCCCGGTTCCAGACAGCCTCTAGTCCCGGTGTAGCAATCGGGACTGTCAGGCCGGGACTAGAGCCCCCCCTGACCCTTTGGTCTCGGTTTAACACGAACCGGGACCGGAGCCCCCCCCCCCCCCCCCGCCCCCCCAATGAGCGCAGCGCACGTGGCCGCGGCAGGGCGTGCGGGGGGCGAACCCTTTAGTCCCGGTTCGTAACACGAACCGGGACTAGGGTTTTTATTTTTTTTACATTTCAGGGTTTTGCTTTTTTCATTTCAGGGTTTACTTTTTTTTATTTCTACCGGTTTTCTGGCTAGGGGTTTCCGATGGTACCACGTCGATGCGTGACGGTAGCGGGTTTCGGATGGTACCACGTCGATACTATAGTCGATGTGTGATGGTAGGGGGTTTCGGATGGTACCATGTCGATGCGTCAGGGGTAGGGGTTTCGGATGCTACAGCTTTGATGGGCGAAAAACACGTATAAATTATTATACGAACCTAGATGAAGTTGCATCATGCATATATACAATTACATGAAGATCATGTGTGTTGATAACACATACACATTTAAGTACGCGTGGTACATGAATATCACGTTTCCCGGTTCCAGAGACTTAGAAATATTTTGTTACATGGAGATCACTATATATTACATGTCCGCACTAGTCAAAATGGTGGTACTCTCCGGTCTCCGGTATGACATCGGTGAGGTAAAATCCCGTCAACTCCTCTGCAATTGCCCTGAAGCGGGTCTTTATTGGTAACTTGTTGCGCTTTCTTGCCAACTGTATAAAAATGATATCACAATGAATACATGAGATATGAAATGAATAAAACTCATCACGATTGATGATACAAAAATAATGTTGTGACTAGAGCTTTACGTACTTCGATACTTCTTTTGCTCTTCAAACTCTCGTTGACCACAGTGTGCATGTACTCGCAAACGAAGAATCCACATAGATCAGTCCCTATTGGCTGTTTAAGGCAAGTCTATAGAAGAATAAAATTTAATCAAATAATAATAAAGTATGATAATGGTGCATGGGCCTAGTTATAGTACTACTTACATCGTTAGTACGCCAGCGCAGTTTCTCTGGCCATCCACTGTTCGGATGTTCCGCGAGGAACATTTTCCAAACGCTGCATGACAAGAAAATGAATGAATGAGTCATAAATTCCTTGATATTAGGAAATGAACGAAAGAGGCGATAAGAAAAGAAAGTACCTTGCCACCAAATCAAAACAGGTCTTGTATTGTTTAGGTCATCTTCTTAACGAGTCAAGGACAACAATTTCTCCTTTCCGCAAGTCAATAATGATAAGAAGGTAGTGCAAGTTGCGCACGTTTATAAATAGTCATGCATAACTAATCAATTAAACTTAACATTAGGTGAGAAAAACAGAATGTGTAATAAGCAGTAACACTCACTTGAAGTTGTAAGGCCATAATATATATTTTTTGTAAGCTTGTCGCTTGAAAAACATTAGCAAATTCCCCGGTGTATCCTTGTTAAGTATTGGATCAATTATGTTATCTTCATGCATTATAGAGGAGTCAATGAACCCAATGTGGTTGATTTTCTTCTTCTTGCATTCGAGCATCTTCATTCTGCGTAATAAAGCACATAAAATATTATAGAGAGGATTATCACAGACAATGAACGAGTAGAGCTAATTAAAACATTAAATTACAGGAATAGATGACTTACAGACAATAGGAACTTATGATGTTTTTCTCGAGGGCCCGGAGATTGTATAACTGAAAGATTTCGGCGAAGTAAAGGACAACGGAGTATTCTTGAAAATAATGCTCTTCCTTAACTGCCATCATGAGAGCGTATTTATTCGTCTCCTTTACGGTATCCTTGTACCAGGCTTGAAATTGACGCATTCTTGTGGGTAAGTCGCCGTCAACAAAATTCTCCCCGTGAACATAAGTACGAACAACATCCGCGAAGGGGATATCATCTCCCGAATATACCAGCTCCCGCACATTGATGTTTTTGAGAACTCTGTCATCAAGCACCTTGAGCGGGGGGGGGGGGGGGGGGGGGGGCGACTGTGCGTCTTGTTCTCCGAGTTGGGCAACTTGTTTCCCTTTTTTCGATCGATCATCCATCTCTTCGTCATATGACTTACCAATGTTACGATCATAGTCTGTTGGCGGCGATGGTGGGGGGTTGTATAGGGCATCGATGCAACGGTCAATTTTTTCCTGAGGAATTCCGGCAGTAAATTTTGCAGGAGGCAATTGTTTCGCTAACGCTTTCTGTTTCACGCCAGCAAGCCAGGCATCCGTATGTTCTTTGCATGCGATATCGTTTTCCTCGACGGTTCTCTCCCAAGGTAACTTTGGAGTAGGCGGCGGTGTTTTCTGCTTTCTAGGTTTCTTCCTAACAGGAGAACCAGACTGGCGCCTACTCGAGAGCGACTTAACATTCTGGCGGACTGGCACAGACTGCGATGGCCTCGCGCTAGGAACCCTCTCGGGGGGCGGTTGGCTTTACTGTTGAGCTGGAGATGGACTCGGGCTGGGGTCCCTATCGGGGAGGTGTGGGCTTTGCTGATGGGGTGGAGATGGACTCCGTCTTTGATCCCTCTCGAGGAAGAGTGGACTTGGCTGGTGAGCTGGACTCCTAGAACGAGGAGTGGAGTTTGCTTGTTCTGAAAGGATGATGTATTTCTTGGGCCATAGGGCGAAGGCATGCTTGACGTCTGCCAACGTTTTCTCCTCGTCACCTCCAGGTAACTCAAGTTCCAAGGATTCAAATCCCGGCATAATTTCGTCCACCCCGACACGAGCGTAGCCATCTGGAATTTGACCACAATGGTAGAGTTCTCCAGGTTGAATTTGGCCATCTGGAATTTTACCCCTACCGTGGTGTTAAAAAAATCAAGTTGTGCTAGTGTCAAGTGAAAGGATTCTCCTTCTGTCCGCCGTCAGGGGACGACTATGTGTCTATTTTTTATAAAATAAACTTTGTGTTGTATGTTTGTAGTTGATAGGTAATGTATGGGCGTCGAGGTGCTCTGTTGTGGTTGCCTCATATTTAAATTTGTATAGAAACATAGCAAAAGCATGTAACATTGATATAGTAACAACATTGATCGTTAGATTAGACGTGGAAGATAGTGAACGTTTTTGTTATCATGCACAACATGATCATCAATAGTGAGCGAACTGCTAATATGGTGTTCCATCAACAGTTTTAGTACCATGACACTCTTGCAGAGCCACAATAGGGCGTCCCGATCAAATTTGCTGATTTGTTTTGCCATGCATCAACCAATTCTTGATGAAGCAACTCATAGCCAACCGTAACATTAACATGATCTTTGATCTAGGCGAGCACTTGTGGCAGCTTAGGGGACACAAGTAGTTCGAGTGTCATGTTGTTTATTAGAATTTGGCAACTTTTAAATTAAATTAATGTGATAACTATTTATTCCCATGTTTAAATAATTGTTGGATTATGCAAATATACTCAATATGACTTAGATTTAAATATGAACATTAATATGGCAGAAATATTTTAGACGCGCCGTACAAAATTTGGAGAATACAGGTGGAGATGCTGTTAGAGGCAGATCTTTATGGAACCCTCTCATTTAAACTATACTGTCAATGCGGATTGTACCAATTATCTGCATTCCCATACCTCAAGAGCTTGAGCTGACTGAAACAGTGAACTCGAAACTACATTGGCTGCACATTTCCGATCACATCTTTCTGGAAACGGCATCTAGCTTTCCATTTCACATATCCATTCACTGATCAAAAGATTTGCAGGAACCAACAGGTTGTTCTAATAACTTTGACTGTTTGCCTCGGCATGCATGCGGGCAGTGACATCGGGAGGCGAGAGTTACCGCTGCCCATCGACCGGGAGATTAATTAACCAGATGGTTAACTGACAGTGTGATAGTTAAACAAGCATGATTCAATCCCTAGCTAGCCTGTTTCTTCAACGCTTGCAACCAAACGCTCACGCCATCTCCGTCTCGAGGCCGGAGAAGAAGAATCTGACATGAATGGAGAAAATTTCACCATTTCCGAGACGACAGGCAACAGAGCGAGCAGTAAAAAGAATCAGATGTGGCATGGTGGACACGGACTTGCGAGCCAGAGCAACACAACAAAAGCACGCACGCACTGCTGCACTCTAGCTAGGCATGGTCAAACATGGAAACCATCATTGGTACGATCAGCTTTGGCATCTTGCAAATTCTTAGATTCTAGTAAATATAGTCTTGTGTCCATGACAAAACATCTTGCAAATTCTTGCAAGAGGGTTGCGTTGATCCCTTTTTTTTTCTTTTTCGGTGGCTTGCGTTGATGGTGCATGTGTCAAAAAACGTGTTGTAAATGGCCGCTGGGTCTCTCCTTTTCAAAATCAATACGTCCGCTAGGACGTATCCTAAAAAAAATCTTGTAATTCTTGTAAGAGGTAAAAAATATTCAAAAACATCTTACAAGTTCTTAGATTCTAGTAAAAAAATCCCTGTAAAGCACGTTCCATGTGTAGGAATATTTGTACCTTTGGAATTTCTTTCTCATGGAACACTTTGCACCCAATTTCAAAAGGAAGTTCTGACTGACCGGAACTTCTTGTAAATATAGTCTTGTGTCTATGGCAAAACTTTACATCATGCACCTAATACTTGGGGAATATTTCCATCTCTTTGCGCTGCAACAACCGAACAACTCCGATGTGTACATCCAATATGTGGAAATCCTGGGAATCAAAGAGACTTGTTGGCTTGGAAAACGCAGGTTCTCCAGATTGAACAGTTTCATGTGAAAATAAGTTTATAGTTATGTGAAATTTATGGGGTAAGTATTTTTGCCTCTCAGGCATGGAGCTTAATTAAGGCAAGTTGCAGAAAGGGATTCATATGCACTTTGGTTATGCAGAGTTTAGAAAGGGATTCGATAATAAATATCAATCAAAACCCAATTAACGACGATTCTAGATGTTCAATTTCATACAAAACCACCCATCTAAAAGTAGTCTAAGATAGATACAACTGTCCGAAAAACATGTAGAATACACCTTATAGAGTTGAATTTTTTTACATCGAAGACAATATCCACAACAAAAATACAGGTAGACTGAAAACTTTTGTAGGAACCAGGTTTCAAAATTCTCAGAAAAAATTAAAAAATATGAATTGTTCGGAAAAAGATAGTTATAAACATAAATTTTGCAATTCAAACTCGTATTTATCTGGTAGGTAAGAAAAGACAATTTTTCTATGTATATTGATGCTTTCGACTATTTGCCACTATTTATTGTCGGGTTTCACTTTTGGGTACCTCCGAAATGAATTATTTTTAAATTTGAAATCTTGCATGTTTTAGGGTATCATCTTCCCACCATTCTATTTTTTTCAGAAGTTATTATAAACATTCAAATATAAGCTTTTAAGGTTTCCCCAAATAGATATTTTCTGTTTATATAGCACACTTCTTTATTCATTTAGTGTGAATTTTTAAGTTAATTTTGCTCCTCCCAATGCATTTCTTTTTGAACTTGAAATCTGCGTGTTGGTATAATAGTAATAATATGCTACGGAAGACCTCCATATACAATGCACAAGAAGTCAAGAACACTCTTCAAAAACAAAAACTTTCCACTTTCAAAGACCAAGAAGATGTTGCAAATAAAGAGCTTGCAGCACAGAGGGGAAGAGAACACCCTAAAACCAACCTCTTCTCCGGACATCCTCTCAGCTCAAACTACTACAAAACCTAGGTTCTTGGAGTCCTTGAGAGCTGAGCTGCGGCATAAAAAAGAGAGAGTGGACAGTGTGTTGGTTGCCCCAAAGCTAGGGTTCTCTAGCTCAGCTCACCTTGTTTTGACATGTTCCGTGGCCTTGCCCACGTCCTCATCCCAAACGCCCATAGAAAAACAGAATAGTACTACAAGATTAGGAGCAACTAATGCTACCTCAGCATGCTTGCATTAACAAATACTACGCATTTTTTTTGTGGAGTTTTACATATCTTTATAATTACAAGGCCTGTTCCACCGAAGTTTTTTCAGCTATCAGCATGCATGGTTGGTTTAGAACTCTGATGATAGAGATATACTCTAAATGATATCTTACCATACAGATCAGTTTGTCAATGATTAGGTTAGTCAGGGCCATGCTCAACTGGCAGTATAACAATACAATTTGCAACTAACTAATCCTGTGTGTGTGCTTTCAGATTAATTTGTCAATGATTCAGTCAGTCAGTACATCAACTGGCAATATTGCAATACAATTTGCAGCTTACTAATCTTGTGTCAAGGAGGGAATGGAATCTTAGTCTGAATAGCTAGTGTGTGAATTAATTGCATGGGTATCTGGGAATGAGATCTGTGCTCATGCACTGCGCGAGCTGACCTTGGAAGTCTTCCCGGATCTATCCTGATCCGCCGCTATAAACACCTCTGTCTAGTAATTTTGTACTGGTATTGTTTGTGTGTGTATAAATGTATGTATATTTTTGAAGATGCATCAAGATGTCCTTGACTTTATTTATGCATAGTACTCTGTCCTTCACCCATATTTGCAGTGCATGGTCCTGCTCTTGTCACCACAGTGCTTAGACAGATCAAGACAATGTGAATTAATTATTGGAAGTACCCTCCATTGTAGCTGCCCATGATGCCATCGTGGAGACTGATTATCCACAGAAACTCCCGTGTTAATCCAGAAACAGATCATGACAGTTGACAAGTCTCTCAAACGTACCTTTCAAACAAAAAAAGCTCTAGACGAGAATCTGAGTTTGACCCACGGGATGACAACGAAAATCAAGATGAGACGAGGCCATATATTCAGAAGAGAAGAGAAGTGTTGCTATCATGCCACTAGGTCAGCGGCGGCAACACAGCATGGACAGGGCAATACAAAAAGTTGAGGCCTTTTCTGCGACAGATTCACAAGGCTTACGTGGCTATTTTGACATTGCCGTGGATTCTCTGTGCGCGAGTGTGATGCGCTAGTAGTTCAATCAATCACTGTCTGTCTGATCGATTATGGGTTTGCTTATTTTTCTTAGAAAGGGGGCAAAAGCTTTGTTCAATCTATTAATTAAGAGAGGAGTTTTACAAGAAAACAAATTGAGATTACAATTTTATAAAATCTCACGTTCACTCAAAACCATTCCCACCCACGGTCACCCAAAAATCTGCCTCTCTCTTAATATTTTCACAAATTATAGTAGGCGGTGCATGCTTGTTACGGAAAACGCGAGCGTTGAGCTCCTTCCAAATTTCCCACACTGAGAGTAAGGTTAGGACGCCAAAGCCGTGCGGTTCGGATGGAGTTGCTTGACATCTTGGACCACCCTGCCTCGAGGGTGAGAGTAGGCCAAGTTTGCAAATTTAGATCACGAAGGCCAACCCAATCGGTGATGAAGCCCGAAAGGTGCATGGTAACGACACTCAGTAAGAAGGTGCTTGATAGATTCCGGTGCCCTCCTGCAATGTGGACATGCATCACAATTCAGCCACCCCCGCTTAGCCAAGCGATCGTCCGTCCATAGCTTACCTTGAAGAGCAAGCCAAGTAAAAAAATGATCTTCGGAGGGCCCAAGTCTTCCAAACGACACATTTCATGTTGGTGGAGGTTGCACTGAAGAATTGGGCATGGTAAGCCGAAACAGTAGTCGAATATGGTCCATTCACCGATAGTGTCCAAGTTATTTCATCTTCCACCTCTTCCACAAGAGTAATGTCACCGAAGGAGCGTCCAAAGATCCACATATTGGGCAATGGGTTTGCTTATGAGTAAAATGAATATGGACATATTATTGAGATGCAGTTATCATAAAGTTGTCAACTACCAATGATATTAAAAATTGGCAACTATACTGGAAAATTATTTCCTCTGCTGTCTAACGAACTTAGTGTCAATAAAGTGCTTCCATTATCATGAAAAAGAAACCAAACAACAACAAAAGATGTAAGTAAATAAATATTTGTTCCCATTACCAGGAAAAAGCAAAACACACAATGAAAAGGAATGGAACCAAGTAAGTTTGTTCTGAAGTACACAGCTCCCTCATAAACCCAACCAAACAAATAATCATTCAGACAAAAACTTTTGCTTTACCCATAAACAAAAAAACCACAAACCAAAAAGCCAGCCCCCAATAAAACATCACATCACACACACTGCATTTAAATTGGAAACAAGAAGTCAATGGCCAAGCCCTGCTTACTTTACAGCCCACTCACTGTGTGAGCCCCAGGGGACAGCAAGAAACTAACAGTAAAGCCAATAATAAGGCACCAAACACTTTGTTTTTACCTGGTGGATGATGGATGGCAGTGGTACCAAAGCCAGCCAGCCAGCCACACTAAACTAGTGCCAGTACTTTTCTTGCTCCAGATAAACAAGAAGTTGGTGCTGGTGTTGCTGCTAGTAGTTACCAGTTCTTGGATGGAAATGAATGCAGCCCCCTCCTCTTCATGATGCCGATGCATTTAGTGCCACTTGCAGCAAGTTTGGTGAGAGAGGGGAGGATCTGAGTGAGTGAGTGAGTGAGCTGGTTCATGTTCATCCCTAGCTACCATCCAACTCCAAGGAGTTCTTGCTGAGGAGAGTGAGTGAGTTCTTGGTGCTGGGCAGAAAGCAGAGAAGAAAGTGGAGGAGTCAAATCTTTGTGGTTTCTTTCCTTTAATTTGAGTTCTTGGTCTTGCCAAAAGCGAAAGCCCCCATCTTTCTGCTGGGAAAGGTGGAGGAGGGTGGTGTCATTGCATTTCAAGCCCTCCCCACTCCTCCATTTCCGCCTCGGAGATTTCTTCCCCCAACGTCAAATCCAAGAAAGCTTGAGATTTCGGCGCCCATCACCCATGGTTCTTGGTTGAGGAATTGCTCGGGTTCTGGCATTTCTGATCCGTGCTGAAAGACTCCAAATTTTCTCTTCCAGAAGAAGAGATCCGGTTTTCCTTTCCCCACCCAGAGCGGCGTCAGTTTTTCCGCGCCTGTTAATCCGAAATCTCCCCAGAAAGCTCGGGCTTTTCCGCTCCGCTCCGCTCCACTCCATGCCGCGTTGATCCAAACCGCCACGGAGGAGGAGCTGCGGCGATTTCCCCGTCGTCGATCCGAGAACTCGGGGGAAGCCGGCCCATGCCATGCATCTCTCCCTGTGGAAGCCGCTCTCCCACTGCGCCGCCATCCTCCTCTCCAAGAACCACCGGCGCCGCGGCACTGGCGGCGGCGGCGGCCATGGCGGTGGCAACGGTCGCCGCGACGACCCGTCCTCGTTCCTCCGGCAGCTGCGCGACGCGCTCGACGCCGCGTCGGAGGAGGGCGCGCTCTGCCCGCCGCCGGACGCTGCCGGCGCGGACGCGGACGCGGACGCCGCTGTCACCCGCTCCCGCTCCCTGGCGCGCCTGCGGGCGCAGCGCGACTTCCTCCGCGCCACCGCCCTCGCCGCCGCCGCCGGCCCGTTCCGCTCCCTCTCCGACCTGCCACTCCTCGCCCACGCCATTGCCACCTTCCTCTCCATGTACCCGGACTACGCCTCCACCTCCGACGTCGACCGCCTCCGCCTCGAACACTACTCCCACCTCGCCGGCAGGGTCTGCCTCGACTACTGCGGCTTTGGTCTCTTCGATTCCAGCTGGGACTCCTCCTCGTCCTCCTTCACATTGTCCGAGCTCAATGCCAATCTGAGCAACCACGCTCTCTACGGTGGCGCTGACCCAGGCACGGCCGAGAACGACATCAAGGAGCGGATCTTGGAGTACTTGAATGTACCGGCCAGCGAGTACGCGCTGGTGTTCACGGTCAGCCGCGGGTCCGCGTTCAAGCTGCTTGCCGAGTGCTACCCGTTCGAGAACAACCGGAGGCTGCTCACCATGTTCGACCACGAGAGCCAGTCGGTGAACTGGATGGCGCAGAGTGCGAGGGCCAAGGGTGCCAAGACGCGCGCCGCATGGTTCCGCTGGCCCACTTTGAAGCTCTGCTCCACCGAGCTGCGGAAGGAGATCGTGGGAAAGAGGAAGGGCAGGCGACGGGATGCTGCAGTCGGATTGTTTGTGTTCCCTGCGCAGTCTCGGGTGACAGGCGCCAAGTACTCCTACCAATGGATGGCGCTGGCGCAGCAGAATGGCTGGCATGTTATGCTTGACGCCGGTGCACTTGGTCCCAAGGACATGGACTCGCTGGGGCTCTCGCTGTTCCGGCCGGACTTCATTATAACCTCATTCTACAGGGTTTTTGGTTCAGACCCGACTGGGTTTGGATGCCTTCTGATCAAGAAGTCCGTTATTGGGAGCTTGCAGGGGAGGAATGGCTGTAATGCCTCTGGGATGGTGAAGATTGTTCCAGTGTTTCCACAGTATCTGAGTGACTCCATTGATGAATTTGATGCAGCGGAAACGGAGGGGCTTGAAGATGACTCTTGCACCCCCAAAGATGAAGATCCAGTGCCAGATGCCCGGAATGGGTCGCAGCTGCCAGCATTTTCAGGTGTGTACACGTCTGCTCAGGTTAGAGAGACATTTGAGAGTGACCCTGGTCGTGACAGCAGCTCGGATAGGGACGGAGCGAGCACCATTTTTGAAGAAACCGAGAGCATATCTGTTGGTGAGGTGATGAGGAGCCCAGCATTCAGCGAGGACTGTTCATCAGAGAATTCTTTCTGGGTTGATGTTGGCCAGAGTCCACTTGGGTCTGAGAAGTCTGGTCAGTTCAAGAAAGGGAAACTGGGATCACCCTTACCATCTTCTTGGTTCACTGGCAGAAAGTGTAACAAGAGGATGTCACCTAACCTACCGTCTAGGATATCAAGAAGCCCACTCTATGACGGTAATGTGATTTCTTTTGATGCTGCTGTACTATCAGTTTCACACGATGTAGACTGCCTCAGGGAAGACCCTGAAGAAGAAATATATGAGAATGGTAGGAGAAATCATTTCAGGCAAGTTAGTGAAATCCAAGAGGAGCCGGAGGTTGAAGAGGTTACATGCCAACGTGCTATGAACGGTGGTGTGGATCACAAAGAAAGTGCAATAAGAAGGGAGACTGAAGGGGAATTTCGTCTTCTGGGAGGAAGGGACGGAAACAGCAGATTTACTGGGGGGCGGCTCTTCGGTGTTGAAGAGATTGACGGAGCTATAAGTATGGGTCGCAGGGTTTCGTTCAACACTGAGGCGAATATGATTGCTGACAGGCTACATCGGGCCTCAGACGCTGCTGAAGCTTCTGGATATCAATTTCGCGATGACGATGGTTGCATCAGCGATGGCTATGATGATGCCGCTCAAGACTGGGGCAGGAGGGAACCAGAGATAATTTGCAGGCACATTGATCATGTTGATATGATGGGGCTCAACAAAACAACTCTTAGGTTAAGGTACCTTATCAATTGGCTAGTAACTTCCATGTTGCAGCTGAGGCTGCCAGGCTCAAAAGATGTTGATGGACTCCCTCTAGTGCACATTTATGGCCCAAAGATTAAGTATGAAAGGGGAGCTGCCGTTGCTTTCAATCTGAAGCAAAGTGGTGGCAAATTCGTTAATGCTGAAGTTGTTCAGAAGATAGCTGAGAAAAATGGCATATCTCTTGGTATCGGTTTTCTTAGTCATATAAAGATAGATCCAAACCAGAAACTGTCAAATGGAGCACTAGATATACCCGAGGCTTCCTTTTATAAGAATGGACGCAGAGACAGTAAAAAGGTTACTGTAAGAGTTGAAGTTGTGACCGCTTCGCTTGGTTTCCTTACAAACTTTGAAGATGTGTACAATATGTGGGCATTCATTGCCAAGTTTCTAGATCCTTCATTCCTGGAAAGTGAGCGCGTTGCCATAGCTGCTGACCACTCAGAGGGACAAATTTGAGCTCAATGTATGGTTTAGCAACCATCGAAGGAGAGGAAGGTGATCTTTCTCCTTTTGTTGAGCCATAGTTTATGTTTTCGAGGGGTATTTGGTAGTGGATTTAGCAAATTTGTTTATTCTTTGCCTAGTTCCTCGACATGTGACTTATTTTTGTGTCATGTAGAGTTTGCTCAAATATGTACCAGCAGCTCATCAGTAGAGCTCCTTTCCACTGAACAATGTTTGTAAAGCAGCTCACTGGAAATGAAATAGTTTTGAGTGCTTCGTACTGGAATGTACCTGTGATGCACTTTTCATATCTTCTATCAATATTGCCTATTGATGTGTTTTTGTTTGTGGTTCCTTCTTTGTTTGTAACTTTATTTGCTGATCTTTGACAATCTATCAATTGTCGCTTACTCTCATTTTTGTTCATGAAGTAAACTCACAACTGCAAATGATGTGGACCACTTTTGTGTTACCACTTCCTTGAATTTTATTATAGCTAGTCTGTGCAACATGTTTATCCCCAGTTGGGTTTGAAGTTTGTGTGAGTACCATTGTTTTCCTTCTTGGGTGAACATCAATCATGTGTTGTCTCAGTGTGGTATTATACACTGTCGATTTTTCTCCTCTTGGATTTTTTGATATCTAATTGTTGTGGCTGCATCAGTAATAATATAAAACTTGAGTGGCTTCTAAACTTTGATCTGGAGAAATATTATGAACCAGTCACACAGTACTGTTTCATAGCATAACATTCTTATGATCTTCGGTTCTTCTCTCAGTGTGCTTACAGGGATCGGATTCTGTAACCATTAAAGTGATTTTTTTCTTTTGTACTAGTAAATCAAAATTAGGAACTGCCACTACAGATGTAATTGGTGCATGTCATCGCCAACCCAGTTAAGCAAAAATAGAGGTCGGTTTCAGTTCAGGCTATTCCTCTCCTCTCCTCTCCTTAATTATTCAGTTATACTTCTTGGGCACAGTGGGGTTTAATTCACATAAATGCATAGCTTTATGTGTTGAATATAGGGTAGACTCGACACAGAAAAACGCTTGTGACTTTTGGGCTACCCCATACTATATATGTGAGACTGTGACCTTTGCATTACCCCTGTGGAGAACATCCCTCTGGTTGTCTGGTTCCTTGCAAAACGTCCTGGTAATCTACCGATTTAATTTCCGTTTGTTGTCTTTGCTGTTCGGATGGCAGCTGCACCTCAACATGCTGAGAGAATCTGCTACTGCACTCTCTAGCTATTGCTGTTCTACTTCCTTATCTTCTTAGACTTACTAAAAGGAGGAAATGATGCTAGAATATTGCACTAGATTCTGCACCTTTTGATGCTCAAAAGTCAAAAGCTCTGAATAGTATTTGTGTCATGTTTCCATCTCCATCATCCTGACTGAACTTTTGAAGTGATGTTCTTTTTTGACAAGACAACTAAAGACTGTACAGGGGCACACAAGTATGATGTATGGTGTTTGGTTCATGCCAAGTGGGCTGCCATATATGGCTATATTTACTCATCAAGGGAACATCATTGAAGCTTTGGTTGCTTATTTGACCTTCCTTTCTAGTAACTTCATCTCAATTGACATTGTAGGAGTGGCCAGGGGATGGACAAGTCTTGCACTGGATGCAAGCAGTACCTTGCACATCAATATTGGGACCACATAAATAATCGGAAAAAGCGTTTCTTCAAGCCTATGCTCGGTGATTTCAGAAATGGAGTGGTAAGATCTTCTCAACCCCGTTTTCTTGCAAACGAAGATATATGTGGTGTAGTTAAATAGCTTGTTGGTTTGGGTAAGTGGACAACCTAGGTCTTGGGTTAACAATTTAATGGTCTATTGATCTTAATGCTGGATTCAGGATTCCGCGAGTTTTTCCTTATGAGAAAATGTTTGACAATCACTTTTGAATGAAAAAACAATTGCTGGGCCTAAAACGAAATTATATTGCATAAGAGAACTTCCTTGTTCTTAGTCTTCAGGTGAAATTTTGCAGCCACAACCTGGTTATTTACGTGCATCAATATGAACTAAATAGTAAATGGTACCTGTTTAATATCTTACAATTTTATGATATAGTGCATGTTACTGTAAATCACCTCGTTTTTTTATGTGCATGACTACTGCCTTTGTATGTAAAAAAGGATTTATTTTATTCATTTCTAGACCATTCCAGAGAAGTTTGTGCGGAGCGTCGGAGGACAGATCTCTGAATTAATCAAACTAGAGACCCCAGACGGTAATACATATAGTGTTCATGTTGCCAAGGAATTGAATAATCTAGTCCTTCGAACCGGATGGTCAATATTTGCCAGTGCTTATGGACTTGAAGAGGGTGATTTCTTGAGGTTCAAGTACAATGGGGATTCCCACTTCAAAGTTGAGATCTATGATCCAAGTGCTTGTGAGAAAGAGTCAGCCTGCATTGTAACGAATTGCAATCCCGGTCTCCAAACACGGAGCATACCTCGTGATAATCCAATGTTATCACCAGAGGATGAAAGGCTAGCAACTCATCACAATTGTTGCAAAACTTCAAAGATAAATCCAGCAGGCTCTTCTCCACAGAAACCAAGTAAGTGGACATACAATTCTCTTAGTTCCAGTAACATCACAGTTAAATTTCATTATTAAAGCACTCATGTTTTTTTTTTCACAGCCAAGAAAGAAATCCCGTCTTCTGAAGGCATTCAAGATTCCATTAATTCAGGTGAAGGTCAGACTTCCAACAGGTCTCCCTATTTCTTAGCGACAGGGTCCAATCTGACTACCGACCATAAAGCAGAAGTCGATAAAATTGAGCAGAAAGCGATGCTTGAGATTCCACTGTATGTGAAGACCATAGCCAGAACCAGTCCCGTTGATGCATTTCTGGTATGTTGGCAGTTGGGTAGCTTGCATTTCATAACTTCTCAAGCTGTCTAACTGACATTACTTGTCATAGGTGATATGCAAAGATTACGCTATCAAATACCTACCACAGGAAGATGAAATCATCACACTTTGTCATGCCAGCAATAGCAATACATGGGGTGTTCATTTCAAGATTAACGCTGATGGTACCTACCATCTTTCTGCTGGTTGGATGGGATTTGTCAAAGACAACGAGTTGCAAGAAGGTGATACTTGCGTGTTTGCAGTGTTAAAGGGCCAGAAAAGTCTCACAATGTCGGTTCATCTGCTTAGAGCAAGCTATGACCATCCACCAGGTAAAACCGTAACCTGCATATATGCATGTAGTATGAGAAAACCATCCTTTAGATGTTGCTTTACCATGGTAGGATTTTTTTACAAAAATGAATCCAGCAGACTCTAGGCTACAGAAATTATGTAAATAAATGCTGAAGTGCTCATCTTACATCTCCAACATTATAAACCTTCACTCTACAAAAATATTTGTGGTTAACATTTCTACAATTTGTATATAAATAAATGTACCATGTTGAATGTTCTATTGATTTGACGGGCCATGTGTGTGATAGTTTGTGATTGGAGCTTCTATGCAGAAATTTTCACTTCCGCCAACAGTCGTCGGCTAGAAGGTAAGGTGATGTTCACACGATTTACCACTCTAAGGGGTCTGCTAAAGACTAAAGTATATGCGCAAGCAGAAGCTATTAACTCTGAAATCCCAATTTTCTTGTGCGTCATGCGGAAAAGCAACATCACCCACAGCTCGTCCATCCTGGTAAGTCACCGTTGCTTTCTTCATGTAAAAATGACAAGAAAAATTTAAAATTCATCAGTGGAAGTTCATTCCATGTTGATGTCATAAGCAGAAAAGGAGAATTTCTCCTTGGATTGCTTATGTTGGTCTAACTGAACTAGTATTTTTTTTAATGCAATCAGTCCTTCAGTCTGGACTATGCCAGAGATTATCTCCCTGCCGAGAGCCAAACTATCAGGCTCCATCGTCCTGGGGAAAGGACAACTTGGAAAACTTCATTCAAGATCCTCAGTGGGAGGCGTTGGCTCTGTGGAGGCTGGAGGCAGTTTTCCTATGAGAACAAACTGAAGCTGGACGATGTCTGCCTCTTCGAACGGATGGAAAACAAGAAGCTCATGATGATGGTCCATATCATCCGAAAAGAAGAGTACTGTTGATTTGACGTCTTTTGTGCCAACTGCCAATGCTGATGTAGTCGTGGAATTCAGTTTTCTCAGTCGCTTTTGTTTTAGAATTTTCCATGATCACATCCGTTCCCGACCCATCCAGTTTCCTATGACAAATCTTCTGAACATGATACAACAAACAAAAAAATAGCACCATATAGCAAGATAGTGCCAGCCTTAAAATGCGTTATTAGTGTGCTATATCGCACTATAGCGTGTTATTACTTATTAGCGAGACAATGTATATTATTTATGTAGCGAGATAAGCCTCAGAACGCTGCAACGTGCTATTGGTGGTGCTATTTTTGAATAGAATAAATGTTTATTACCTAGATATGATGATACTTCCTGGTTATTGTGTTAGAGATTACAACCTATTTTTTACTTTTAAATATCAGAACAAGTTATTTTTTTCACTTGGGGGGCATATCCTTTGAAAAATGGCCAGATCCTGATTATCCAGTGAAATTGATGTCTAGAATTTTAGAAGGTGTGTATTGCCATGCAAAATTTGAATTTCAAAATTCAGTGTAATTACCAGTAAGAAAAAGAATGGTTTTAGCACACATTTTCACCATGTATTAGAGGTTTTGATTTTTCAATAACCCAAAATACTTTTGGATGTTCGTATATATTTTTGGAAGAACTCTACTTTGTTGTAGTGGAAAAACTCTGATGAAACTGGACAACTCCATTTGTTGTCAAATCCCAATCTAGTGTCAAATGTTCCGCGAAAAGGATTGTAGCTTAGTTTCAGTGGCGGTTTGTAATTTTAACTGAGAACTTTACATGACCTTGTTTGAAAAATGGATTCATTACCTGCGCCTCTCCATTTAGTACGGCACGCATCCAACATTGAACGTCGCTGCGCTGATTGGCTGCTACATGTCACTTCTCCGTTTGTAACTTTCCTGAAACTTTTATCTTTAAATTCCGAAGATCTAATGATCCATATGCCACAATCTTTGTTGCTAAAGAGAATTCCAGACTTGCTCCAATTCGGAACTTGACCTGAATCATGGCAAAACTGATTTAAGATATTATATATTGTTTGTACCTCCTCGTTGAGTCCTATATGGAACAGTATGCTAAAAGAATTTTTAATTTTCCTTCTATAATGGGAAAATAATTAAGAAACTTAGATACGATTCCTGTTTATCTACTACTCCCTCCATCCCAAAATAAGTGTCTCAAGTCTCTCAGAAAGGTGATGTATCTATGTATCCTACCACATCTTTACTGGTTGTAGTTGCCTCAAATGATTTTGAACACCTTTCTTTAGCAGGATGGACACTCAGACAACCACCAAGAATTTACCCATGACTGAGGTTCACCACAAACTGTAGATCATGCGCCAGTTGCCATTACTTTTAGTGTGTTGCTCTCAAAACACAACAGAGTCACCTTTAGCCAGTGTTCAATTTCAAACCCCTCAATTCTGAATTAGTTGGATTTGTTATTATATCTAAATATGGGTAGCATGATATCACCAAAATTAGTTGGCTGAGTCAACCATTGAAATATAAAACCGAGGGTACTGTCAACCGTCAAGCATTACCATTCGCCGTCAGCTATTTGGACTTCAACTGGTGTCGGGTTTCACCTGTCGGTTATGCAAAGTAATACCTGGCCATGAAAGGATAACCATCGGGCATCAGTAAAAACCTTCAGGCATTACGATGGATAGCCGAAAGTCTAGTTTTCCCCATTGGCTATGAACACTAATAACTGACCATAAAGGATTAGCCGTCAGTAATATAGTTCACCAATGAACATCACTATTGTCGGACTCGCAACCCCGCGACCCGCGTCGTCCTCCTCTGGACGGCACGGGGAGAAAGCCTAATCGCCGCCGGAGGCCTACCCTCCACCCCAGCCCCCTTCGCCCCCGCCGGAGGGGCCGACGGCAAAGCCGCGCGCGCCCCTGGGATGGTGGTGGCGGGGCGGCTGTTGAACGGGAATCCGGCACCTAGAGGGGGAGGGGTGAATAGGTGCTATTACAAATTTTAGGTCTTTTCAAATTTAGGCTCAACACAAAGGTAAATTCTCTAGATATGCAACTACGGTGAATTTACCTAAATGATAATCTAAGCAATAACAAGATAAGCAAGTAAGGGAGCAAAGGTAAAGGGAACCAAGTGAAGCACGCGGAGACGAAGATGTAATCCCGAGTTCCACCCAAGGGTGTACGTCTCGTTTAGAGAGGTGTGCGCTACCACAACAGGTTAGCCGCAACGCCACAAAGGCTCACCTTCTTCTCCGATGAACTCAACCACAAAGGTTTCGAGTCCACCTTCCACTATTGATCCCCTTTTAGGGCGGAGATCGAATCCCTTACAAACGCTTGAGACACACACCCACAACTGAATTGGGGGCTCCCAAGAAGACCACAAAAGGTCAAGGACCACAAAAGGTCAAGGTAACACCAAGAGTACAACAATGGTGAACTAGGTTTTCCCACCGGAAACCCTAGCCACGAAATCCCCAAGTGAATGGGGGAGAAATGCAAATCCCTTCGGTGAGGATGTAGATCCGGGCCTTCTCCTCCAATCCTCCAAAGATCAATGAATTTGGATGGGGGGATTGGGAGATCTTGATGATTTGAGCTTTCAAGAATGGTAGGAGAGAGAAAATCTGAGAGCTACTTGTTCTTGAGTGAGTGAGGGGGTATTTATACACCCCCTCAAAATCTGGCCGTTGGCTGTCTTGGGCACCCGGAAATTCCGGTTTAAGTAACACCAGAAATTCCGGTCACCCGGAATATCCGGGTCTTTGAAAATATCCGAGCTGAATTTCCGGTTGAGATAAAAACCAATTCTGAACTTGACTTAGCCGATTTTCTAAGGTTGACTCGGAATATCCGAGTCCTTGAAATTTCCGAGCTGAATTTCCGATTGGAGTCAGTACCACTTCTGAATCTTGACTTAGCCAATTTTCCTGGGGTTGACTCGGAATATCCGGGTTGGTGAACCGGAATATCCGAGTCCTTGAAATTTCCGAGCTGATATTCCGATTGGAGTCAGTACCACTTCTGAATCTTGACTTAGCCAATTTTCCTGGGGTTGACTCGGAATATCCGGGTTGGGGAACCGGAATATCCGAGTCCTTGAAATTTCCGAGCTGATTTTCCGATTGAAGTCAGTAGTACTTCTGAACTTGACTTAGCCAATTTTCTGGGGTTGACTCGGAATATCCGGGTTGGGGAACCGGAATATCCGAGTCTGGGAAGAATTCCAGAAACTCTTTTTCTCTACAATTTGGCTTTAGGATTTGTGATATGAGTTTCACCCAAACTGAAATACTTAGCAATAGGATTAGTATATCATTGGTATTGTTAACTAACACACAAAACACTAGGGATTAAGAAATGTTCTTTCAATCTCCCCCTTTTTGGTGTTAGATGACAATACCAAGATTTGCATAGAAACAAAACGCAATATCATGTTTTTGGCAGAAAATGACTCCCCCTAAATAAATGCAAGTAAGTAACACAATATGACAAATGATAGGAGCAATTTTATAACAACAACCACAAGATATCACAAAGAAGACACGAGACAAAATGTAAGATTATGGAAGCAATTGAGACTAGATAGATTTTCATACCTTGTGTATATAGAATATGAAGAGAATACCAACACAATCAATTCGAAGTCTCAACCATAATATAAAGATAGCATCAACCATTGTCTCAATACAAATTATCACAAATGAAATAAAGAGAGTTTCACAAGTAACTTAAAACACGATAAATGGACACAAGCGCAAATAAATGATAAACGCATAAGCTTGTGTCCGACCCTTGCAAATCCCCGAAGAAGTCCTAGTAGAGCAACTTCTCCCCCTTTGGCATCGAAACGCCAAAAAGGAAGAAGAGCGATGCTACGTCCCCATGGAAGTCTTCAGTCCGAGGGGTCCTCCTCATCATCATCATCATCAGCCTCCTCATCATCATCATCCTCCTCTTCATACTCCTCAGACGCTGCCTCCTCATCATCATCTTCCTCCTCCTCATCATAGTCATAGCCAGTGGTGTACGAGCTGCCGCCAAGGTCCTGGTCAATCAGTGTCCACGGAGCCAAGGAACCCTGATTCCACTGAGCAAAGGTCAGGGGCTCAGACAGAGCAGCAGGAGCAGGAGAGCCAGAAGCATGGTGAAGGATCAAGTCTTGCTTGTAATCCAGCTGACGGCGATCCTTGTAGTCATTGTATTGCTCTTTGCGGATGTCCACATTCATGCAAAGGATGTTGCGCTGGAACCAGTTCAGCTTCTTGACGTGCGCATGAGTGGTAGGAACATGAGCAGAGGTAGCAGCAGCCCTCCTAGCATCACCCATGAAAGATCCACCTGTAGCTGATGTAGTAGAAGGCCTAGGAGGGGGCTTGACCACAGTCTTCTTCACATAGAGCTTCTTGAAGTCATGTGGCACCAAATCACTGCTGCTGAAGTTGTAGTCAGGGAACTTAAACTGAAGGAGCTTCATTATGTAAGGAGCATAAGGGATAGAGACCCTGGTGGTCATAGCTTCATACATCTCATTGTAGATGTAATCCATCACATCTACTCTCCAGTCAGTATCAGAACCCGAGTCCTCCACAATGCGGTTGGCGTGAAGGAGCAGGTTGCAGAGAGGGGTAACCACGTTGTCGTTGTTGCCACCACTCGGTGCAATGTTCTCACGCAGGATGCGCAAAAGAACATCATACAAAGGAAGCAAGTCACGAGTGAATCCAGGGGTGGCTCCCACACCATATAAGTGAGCTGTCTCCTTCTTGTTGAGCTTGTAGGGGGTGTGCATGCGAGTGCCTTGGGGATTGTCACCATCAAACCTGTAGCCCAGTACCTTGCCAAACTCCTCGAAGTTGGACTCACAGTATGATTCCCCAGTCATCCACTTCATGGTCTTCTTCGAGTCACCCTTGATCACTAGGGTGGCGAAGAACTGCATTACAAGCTGCGCGTTGTAGGCACAACGGATGAGCGCCAACCTCTTCAAACCCATGGTCTTGACAATGTGGATGGCCTCAGCAAATGCGGTTTTCTTCTGCAGAGATGCAAAGTCAAACGGGTGCATGGGTCGAATGGGCTTCGACAGTGAGAGATAGAGATCCACGAATATGTGCTCTTGCGCTTGGCACCAAAAGCTGCGATCATCGAGAGAGTTGTCTCTTGCGCTGAGGTACCAGTCCCCCTGCCTCAGCTGAGAGTAATCCACAGAATTCATCTTGGAGTAGTTCTGACGTTGGGGACTAGGGACATTCTTTCTCTTCTTGGATGAGGGCTTGCTGGCAACAGCTTTCTTCTTCCTCTGAGTTGCAGGGGCCTTTCCCTTGTTGACTGGTTGCTTGTGGACAGGTGCTCTACCTGTGTTCCTTGATCCCCCTGCGGACGGACTTCCACCTGAACCTGTGAATTTGAGCATAGAGGGTAGCATAAGGTAAGTGCACACAAGTCAGGAGATAATACACACATTAGATAGGCCTTTGATGAATCATATGTAGTTAAACATGAGTTAATCTTAAAACTGCAGTGTTTGACTCGGAAATTCCGGTTCAGACATGACCGGAAATTCCGGGGGACCGGAAATTCCGAGTCAGTCTGAGCCGGATATTCCGAGTCAGACAGAAACCGCAGATCTGAGATTGACTCGGTCTAAAACTAGATCGATCCAACATAATGCAAAACTAATGTATGTAGAAGGCAGGGAATAGTCCTAGGAACAATCTCTACCAAGCAACATTGAAACAAATAACTCCACATCAAGATCCAAGTGCAAGCACATAAGGAAGAAGAAAAGTGAAGTTACCCTCATCCATTGAGGCCATTGCTTGGAGGAGTGAGTTCCCGGGGCGGAGGAGGAGCAGATCCGGCCGAGAAAGAGGTTCCCCGGCGGTCGGAGTGCTCCGGAGGGACTTGGGAACAGCAGGGGCGGCGGCTGGAGGAGAGGGAGGTCGGGGGTGGAAGAAGGGCACTAATGAGCCCTTCACCCCGAGCATGCCCTTATATTTCTGGACAAACCGCCAGACCCGATATTCCGGGTGTAACTTACACCGGATATTCCGAGTCACCGGATATTCCGGTTCAAAATGAACCGGATATTCCGACCTGCTGAACCAAAATCCCAGTTTTCAAAAGGATGACTTGTGTGCAATAGAGAGAAATGTTTTCAGGGGAAAGTAGGCTTGGGATAGATTTCCAAACTGATATTGGTACACCATACTCAACTCACAACAACCAAATCGAACCAAAAGAGCCAAGTTGAGTAGGTTTCCCACATGCATGAAAAGGAGGGCAAATAGCAACAAAAAGCTCCAAATAAAATCAACTCTTCAAGGAGAGGAGGTCGGTGGCCGAGGCCACCATGTTACCGCGAAGATGTATCTTGGGAACATAACCAATACTCGTCGTTTTAGCTCATTAGTCATAAGAATGAATATAGAGATAAAAGAACACTTGCTATCGGCATAATGGGGGGAGGGATGTGAAGGGGTTACGAGGCAGAAAACAATAATTTTTCTAGCGAACGGAACCCTAACTAGCCAGGATCTATCTATCTAGTACATGTGATAACGGTGGCGGAACGGGTTACATTACCTCCATGTAGACCGATAGCGGGGATTACGCTCCCGCACAAGCGTTGACGATGAAGTCGTACGTAGCCGACCTCGAGGTCGCGGAGAACTTGCCGCGATGTCGGAGACGATGACGCCGGGGTGTCGACGATGATCTGCGTCGACGGGCGTCGGGCGGAAGAAGGCAGAGCGCCAGCACCGGGGCTGGTGCGCCGGCAGCAGAGGGGGGGAGGCGCGGCGGCTGCAGGGGGCGAGACGACGTCGCCCAAGCTCCTCAAAAGAGTAGCCTCCGAGCACTCGCAAACATACGGAGCCTAGCGACAACTCCCGGTCATTCAGATCCAGCTGAAATCACAGGAGTAGATCTTATCTGGAATCCGGCAGAGCAACGGCGCTCTGCGGTATGGCTTAGGTGGAGAGAGACCCCCTTCCTCAGCTCGGCGCGGCTCCGACTTGGGAACCACGAGATCGAGAGACAAATCGGGAATTAATTGGATTTTCCTATGAATTAAATCAATTAATATGCCTTGGTATATAAAGGGGGAAGGGGGTGTGCAAACCCCTTGGCTCCCCCATGTGGGACTAAAGGATGAGGGGGGTTGGTGCGCCCCCACCATGGGCCGGCTGAACCCCCATGGGGCCCACCCCCCTTGTGGGGTGCGGCTCCCCCCTCTTGGGCCCTCTTAGGGCCCATGTAGGTAGGAGCCCCCTTTTTCCTTTATTTAATTAATATTAAATTAATATAAAAATCCCATTAATTCATAATTAATATATTTATATATAATTCAATATCCCGTGACTCCGAAACTATTTCGGAACCACCCGAACAACTTTCGGACATTCCCGGAACCATTCCATACCTCCCCGGAACTCCTTCCGGACCACCGGAACTCTTTCCGGATCATTTCTCTCTCTCCAACAAACTCCTATAAAATTCCAGAACCTATCTCCTAGCGTCGCTAAGACCTTAAGTTTGTTACGCTACGGTTCGGGAACACTCCAGACATGGTCGAGACACTCCGCTCACCAATGATCGTCAGGGATACCTGGAAATATATGACGACCCCTGTGCATTCCACGAATATCGTCGTTGAACCATAAGTATGATATTCATTCCCTTTGTCTCTGCGATACTACCTTGTCTGAGATATGATCGTAGACACACCAATGCCTTTGCTGTATCTCGTTACTGACGAAGGTTATTAACTCGTCTGCGATATTACATCTCCATGACCTAGTCATAAGCTGCGCAGCTATATAGATGCAATATCACCGAGTGGGCCCAGAGTATCTTTCCATTACAAGAATGAACAAATCCCGCTCTTGATCCTTACGTCTTGATGCTCTTTCGGAATACCCAAGATGGACACCGTTATTGTCATGCTATATAAGACACAACGTTTGATGCTCTCAAAGCACTCCTACGAAGCAACAATAAGTACGGTCTCACGGTCTAAGGAATAAGCTATCATACTCTTATCTATTGCAAATGACAAACATCGTAATACGATCTTATTGCAATACTTTGCGTATGTCCACCACCTTATTCAACTAACAAGATGACCCCATTGTCAACCGACGTCATTGTCCTTGATCGGGAATCTCGATCAACTGTTGCCCAATGGACTAGCTCATATAGAGGCTTGCTAGGGACCTGGTTGTCTATGTATCACACGTGTATTAATAATTCCGATTAATACAGTTATAGCATAATACATAAACCTATTATAAACTTATGAGATAATGCAATAAATACTACTTATTTATTTTCCTCTAGGGCATATCTCCTTCAGTCTCCCACTTGCACTAGAGTACAAATAAACTAGCTGCATTTTACTCTATCAGAATCCCTTATCAAATAAGAATCATTTGATAATGCTTGCTCGTGGAAAAGTGTTACTGCACAATCCATGATTGTACATGCTTTTGCGATTCACTGGCATCAACTTGCTTGATATCACCATGTTGTCGAACAACATTTATGCAAATACCGTAACTAAGTGAGACTTCTGCTTCCCAGCGCTTACTCTGATTATACTAACCAGATAACTGCCCTGAAAAACACACTCAGCCATGCAGAGCCCCTTGTAACAATTACAAACTCGCGATATCTACATACTTTCACACCAATGTACAAAACTTGACATTCAAATGTCAATCCCTTAACTAACGCACTTCTACTTCCAGTAAATTCCAAATTTACTTTCATAACTGTTCTTTATTCCAAGAACATCGGTTATATTTCATCGAGCAGATAATATGGTTTCTGTATGATGTCTAATATTACATAATAGCCCCACATGTCATACAACCATTACTTTCACGCATCATTACTCTTAATGATCAATTGGTTTCCAAAGGACCATCCTTTTGATTCTATTCTGACTCCTCAGATATAATCCAAAACAACTCGACTAACTATTTAAAATTCCCGTTCTATTTCCAAATAGACACTAGCTTTTAAAATAGTTTCACAACTTCATCCTATTCTATTGATACAGTTTCACAATGTGTCAGCTACACAAGATGAATTCGACTCCCACTCAAATTATGTTTCCACATATTTGACAACACGAGCTCCCACTCAAAAACGTGTCATCCACATATTTGAGTTCCTGAGCTCCCACTCAAAAATATGTTCTTCACATATTTCACCTGAGTGAACCAACTATGACTCCCACTTAAATCGACATTTTGGTCAAACCAAAATCATTGATCTGCTATCAATTCGAATTTAATACAAACTTCAGTATTACATTAATACAAATCCCTCAGACTTCAAGCATGTCTACATAAATGTAGTCAACAAATTTGATCTTGTCCAAGACACATTTCTTGACAAGACATGCTACCGCATCTTTCTTATAGTCAAATTTTCATATAACACTTTATATGACGATTAAACAATCTTATTCCTCTAATAAGAATTGCAGCAACATTTACTCTCTTAATCCTTTCAAATGCAACTTTGGATTTCTAGGCTCAAAAGCCTTTGTTCGTATTCCGATATTTTCTCAACTTTCTTTGTATTCATAAAGTGCACCTTGATCTGTCAACAAGATCTGAAATACTTAATACAGTGCTGTGACCTGACAGCAATATTAAATATAACAGCACTTTATTTAGAAGTTTCTTTCATGAAAATATTATGATCTTTATGAAGAGGATTGCAAGCAGAAAACAATTTTCTAGTCTCCCTCACTCTTAATCAGTAAACTTTCATTAGCAGACATATACTCTTTGGAACACCTTCCAACATAGGTCTGACACTTTATTCCAAACTTCTAATTCCAATCCATAAACCATAATTCGAAAAATCATATTTTCCTCGGAATTACATAGACAACAAACTAAGTTTTGTTTCTATTTGGTTTTGGAATACACTCTCATCCAATGCGAGCAATCTACAAAGAACCACTCATGTATATTCCGAATTATCGCATAATCATATACATGTCGACACTACTGTCGATCCTACGAATTCTCGTTGAGAAAAATATCTATTTTCTAAAGTGGACATCGACTATAATGTTTCGAACATATTAGGAGATTCTAAGACTGATTCTGACGACCACACTTTATTTAAAATAGAGCATAATTATAATTCCCCACATATCACCATATATGACATTATAATAGTGTGAAAACAAATTTCCACAAGTCTTTTGTGTTGAAACCAAGATTCAAAAATATTGTCCTTTTATCGAATCTTATGAATACAATATTCACTAATCTTTCTTCTGAAAAACCCCATTTGATCTATTATCAAATTAATTTCAGACTCCATAATTTATCGGGCAAATACTCCTATTTACCAAAATCATGGAAGAATTTGGATCATGCAATAACACCATTGATTAATCATTAAAAATGACTCTCAATCAATTTCCTCTAGTATTGCAACTTCAATACTGCATTTCAAACTTAATCAATTTTGGCACTCGAAATACTTAAATGGACCAAAAAAATATCCATTACTTCTTTCATTGCCTTTATGACTAAATTCGATGGTGTTTGTTCTTTGGACACATAATTTTATCATTCCCGCTATTATAAATGTATATCATACGCATAATGTAATTGAGATGTGATGAAAATTACTCATAACATGAAACAACTGCTTTGTTCCATAACATAAAACAACTGATGTGTTCTATATGAATAATTATGTCTTGTAACATTCAAGACACCAAACTAGATCACATTCTCACTATTACAAAATGTCTTATCAAAAACTATTGATGATAACTAATATGATATCTCGAGGGCGTGGGCACTACTGGCCATTAACTTGCCATCACTTGTGCACTGTCACGTCACCCTTCGCCACATACTTGTGATAATCAGGGACTGTTTCACAAACAGAACAATTATCAAACACTTTTCATCAAGTATGAGAAGAATGCATTTATATCTTCGTATATCAAATATACCCATAGCGTCGAAGAACTCTTCTTCGATGAATCAACTTTTAGAGATTTGAACTTGTTCACGAACGTGAAGAAGCTCATCGTGTCTCTATAGCATATTCACGCACATGCTATTCACAGCTAGGAGGTAAAGCACAATCTCTATTGCACTGGAGTTCGCTATCTAGAAATCGTAGATATTCGCAATCCTGAAGTAGATGTCACACAACTTATTCAACTGAGTCTCCAGACAGGTATGCTCCCCATGTGAATGGTCCGGAACTTTCTAAGCTGTCTGAACCGCTCAAGACTCAATTCATCTTTGAAGTGACCTCTGATCGCATCAATCACGACATATGGCTCCATGTGTTGAAACAACTTTCAACTCAGGTGCTAGGCATACGCTCATGACGATCGTCACTTCCATGAACATGTCATGATGCTTACAGAACTCATCATCTTGCTCCTTGCTATCAGAATCATCTGGTCTAACTCCTAACCAATGTTCTAGCACATATAGGATGTTTGTTGTGTTTGGAGAATGTTTCTAAAACCAATGCACCAGCTGATGAAGTTGGACCCGTCGGCTTCCAAGGTAGAATCCGAGCTCTTGAAGAAGTAACCGAAGCGTAGTTCCGTAGTCTCCAGATGTGATCGCAAAAGAGGTAAGATAAGTTTATAATATATAGGTGAGTTTTAGTTCTATAATCGCATTATCAAAAACACACCACACCAAGATTATTATCCCTAAAAATAATAATGGCGATTACACGACCCTCATCCACCACACTACCCCCGATCATCACGGCCGGCAGCACAGCTTCAAAGGTGGACATAACATGTCGATCACAACAACTCTGTGACTCGTGCTCGATCTTTCGATCTTCCCGTGTTCCGAGGCCATACCTCTGAGTATGCTAGGCTCGCCAATCAAACCTCGAAGACCCTGCGCGTGCAACATGGCTTACACCCACTGTATGCGAACGACGAGATGTGTGACACCCGATCATCACGGCCTGCCTCATAACGTAGAACTTTCTTGGTGGTGCGCAACGAGGGAGAACACAATTTTGGTATTTTGTTAGGGATCATCCTATTTATGACGCTACCGTTGTATATCTAGCATATAAGCAATCAATAGGATGCACACACAACAGCACACAATGATGATGCAATGAAGTGCGATGTGACATGGTCGATGCGCCTGGACCTTCATGGCGCCATGAGCCTGGCCCCCGGCGCCCCCGCATGGCTCCGAGTCTATAGAGCCCTCCATTGCCTCCGACAGTACGAGTAATATCAAAACTTACCGTAACCATGTCACATAAAATAACGCCTCTGCAAAACAAATTAGACGCCTCTAGATTTATTTAGTTTTGCAAGTTTTACGTGGCAAATAGGCTTATTCGTAAGAGAATCGCTTCCCTACCTACGAACTTTGTACCACAACGTCGATCGTATAATTGCATGTTTAAGCATCCCTTTCGGGCCCTCCATTGAAAATGCTTTGCCGACTAGAGAGAGAGAAACAGACACCCGCCAGCCACAGATACGGTGCAAGCCGTATGTCAGTAGTGGAACCAGTCTCGCGTAAGCGTACGCGTAAAGTCGGTCCGGGCCGCTTCATCAACTCAATACCGAAGGCATCGCAAGTGCACGCTAGAGGGTAGCAAATATAAGAAAGACGCCCTCATTCAACATGAGTTCTAACCGTACCAGCAGTACTACGCATAGATCGGCTCTGATACCACTGAAGGGGTTACGGGGCAGAAAACAATAATTTTTCTAGCGAACGAAACCCTAACTAGCCAGGATCTATCTATCTAGTACATGTGATAACGGTGGCGGAACGGGTTACATTACCTCCATGTAGAACGATAGCGGGGATTACGCTCCCGCACAAGCGTTGACGATGAAGTCGTACGTAGCCGACCTCGAGGTCGCGGAGAACTTGCCGCGATGTCGGAGACGATGACGCCGGGGTGTCGACGATGATCTGCGTCGACGGGCGTCGGGCGGAAGAAGGCAGAGCGCCAGCACCGGGGCTGGTGCGCCGGCAGCAGAGGGGGGGAGGCGCGGCGGCTGCAGAGGGCGAGACGACGTCGCCCAAGCTCCTCAAAAGAGTAGCCTAGCGACAACTCCCGGTCATTCAGATCCAGCTGAAATCACAGGAGTAGATCTTATCTGGAATCCCGCAGAGCAACGGCGCTCTGCGGTATGGCTTAGGTGGAGAGAGACCCCCTTCCTCAGCTCGGCGCGGCTCCGACTTGGGAACCACGAGATCGAGAGAGAAATCGGGAATTAATTGGATTTTTCTATGAATTAAATTAATTAATATGCCTTGGTATATAAAGGGGGAAGGGGTGTGCAAACCCCTTGGCTCCCCCATGTGGGACTAAAGGATGAGGGGGGTTGGTGCGCCCCCACCATGGGCCGGCCGAACCCCCATGGGGCCCACCCCCTTGTGGGGTGCGGCTCCCGCCTCTTGGGCCCTCTTAGGGCCCATGTAGGTGGGAGCCCCCTTTTTCCTTTATTTAATTAATATTAAATTAATATAAAAATCCCATTAATTCATAATTAATATATTTATATATAATTCAATATCCCGTGACTCCGAAACTATTTCGGAACCACCCGAACAACTTTCGGACATTCCCGGAACCATTCCATACCTCCCCGGAACTCTTTCCGGATCATTTCTCTCTCTCCAACAAACTCCTATAAAATTTCAGAACCTATCTCCTAGCGTCGCTAAGACCTTAAGTTTGTTACGCTACGGTTCGGGAACACTCCAGACATGGTCGAGACACTCCGCTCACCAATGATCGTCAGGGATACCTGGAAATATATGACGACCCTTGTGCATTCCACGAATATCGTCGTTGAACCATAAGTATGATATTCATTCCCTTTGTCTCTGCGATACTACCTTGTCCGAGATATGATCGTAGACACACCAATGCCTTTGCTGTATCTCGTTACTGACGAAGGTTATTAACTCGTCTGCGATATTACATCTCCATGACCTAGTCATAAGCTGCGCAGCTATATAGATGCAATATCACCGAGTGGGCCCAGAGTATCTTTCCATTACAAGAATGAACAAATCCCGCTCTTGATCCTTACGTCTTGATGCTCTTTCGGAATACCCAAGATGGACACCGTTATTGTCATGCTATATAAGACACAACGTTTGATGCTCTCAAAGCACTCCTACGAAGCAACAATAAGTACGGTCTCACGGTCTAAGGAATAAGCTATCATACTCTTATCTATTGCAAATGACAAACATCGTAATACGATCTTATTGCAATACTTTGCGTATGTCCACCACCTTATTCAACTAACAAGATGACCCCATTGTCAACCGACGTCATTGTCCTTGATCGGGAATCTCGATCAACTGTTGCCCAATGGACTAGCTCATATAGAGGCTTGCTAGGGACCTGGTTGTCTATGTATCACATGTGTATTAATAATTCCGATTAATACAGTTATAGCATAATACATAAACCTATTATAAACTTATGAGATAATGCAATAAATACTACTTATTTATTTGCCTCTAGGGCATATCTCCTTCAGGATGGTCCAATGTATTAGGACCGCACTCCCCCTATTTCCATGCCTACATCTAAACTAGATAAGATGCAATTACGCCTTGGTGAGTGTGCAAGCGATCAAGCTAAGGACCTCGAATCAATGATATTAAGCTCATTCCTCAAAAAGCAAAACCTTCCTTCCTCAAGGGGCTTCGTGAAGATATCCGCCAATTGATCCCTTGTGCCCACATATGATAAGTCAATGTCTCCACGGGCCACATGATCTCTTATGAAATGATGGCGGATCTCAATATGCTTGGTTCTTGAATGTTGCACCGGGTTGTAGGCAATCTTGATGGCACTTTCGTTGTCACATAAAAGAGGCACTTTGTCGCAATCGACTCCGTACTCCTTTAAAGTTTGCCTCATCCATAGCAACTGAGTGCAACAACTTGCGGCGGCAACATACTCGGCTTCGGCGGTGGAGAGAGATATGCAATTTTGCTTCTTAGAAGACCAACTCACCAAGGACCTCCCAATGAATTGACAAGCACCGGAGGTTGACTTCCTATCATCATGATCTCCCGCCCAATCGGAATCCGTGAACCCACATAATGAGAAATTTGCATCCTTGGGATAACACAATCCATAAGTTGGGGTATAAGCCAAATATCTAAAGATTCTCTTGACCGCCACATCATGGCTTTCTTTAGGAGCCGCTTGATATCTTGCACATAATCCTACGGCTAGCACTATATCCGGTCTAGATGCACAAAGGTAGAGGAGAGATCCAATCATGGAGCGGTATACCTTTTGATCCACATCCTTACCCTTCGGGTTGAGCTCAAGGTGGCATTTGGTTTGCATTGGAGTAGAGGCACCCTTGAGATCAAGCAACTCGTACTTCTTGAGCATGTCTTGAATGTACTTTGCTTGGTTGATGACGTTCCTTCCCTCAATTGTTTGATCTCAAATCCGAGGAAGAACTTCATCTCGCCCATCATAGACATCTCAAACCTGTCAGTCATAAGCTTAGAGAATTCTTCGTTAAATGCTTTGCTAGTCGATCCAAATATAATGTCATCCACATATAATTGACAAATGAAAAGCTCCCCATTAACTTTCTTAGTGAAAAGTGTGGGGTTGATTTCCCCAACTTGGAATCCACGGTCTACAAGTAGTTCTCTAAGGTGCTCGTACCACGCTCGTGGGGCTTGTTTAAGGCCATAGAGTGCCTTTTCCAACTTGTAGACATGGTTCGGATACTTGAGGTCCTCGAACCCCGGTGGTTGCTTAACATAAACAAGTTCATTTATTGGACCATTTAGAAAAGCGGATTTAACATCCATTTGTTGCAACTTAAAGTTATGGTGAGAGGCATAGGCAAGAAGAATACGGATTGACTCAAGTCGAGCCACAGGTGCGTAGGTTTCTCCAAAGTCAATGCCTTCAATTTGAGAGTAACCTTGAGCCACCAATCTTGCCTTGTTCCTCACCACCATGCCATGTTCATCTTGCTTGTTCTTGAATATCCACTTGGTGCCGATAACATTGCGGCAATCTTTGGGTCTTTCCACCAACTTCCACACTTTGTTGCGCTCGAAGTTGTTGAGCTCTTCATGCATAGCATCAAGCCAATCTTTATCTTCAAGAGCTTCAAAGACCTTCTTGGGTTCCACCATGGAGATGTGAGCTTGATGTTCACTAAAGCTTGCGAGTTGTCTTCGGGTAGAGACCATGCTTCTCACATCACCAAGCACCTTGTCAAGAGATAGAGCTCTTAATTCTTGTGAGGTGCCAACCCTATTCAAGCGGCGGATCTCGATTTCCCTCCGAGTGGTGGGAGGAATCGCTTGATCATCTTGATCATTCATGTCTCCGCCTTGACTGATTTGATGGCCTTGATCAACCATTGGAGTGGTGTCCATTGGTGAGGGAGAGGGTTGATCTTGGCCTTGCGAACTGCCACCGGGAATGTCAGCAGGACCGGATATTCCGGGTTCAGGGACCGGAAATTCCGAACCACCGGAATTTCCGAGTCCAGCTTGAACCGGATTTTCCGGTCCTCCGGAAATTCCTGGAGCAGCTGTAGAATCTTGTTCTTCTTCTTGGCAAGGTGCATTGGGCACGGTGTTGTCGATGGGTTCTTCTTGTGTTGGGGTGGTCACCACTTGTGAAGAACTTGGTCCTTGTTGATCAACCTCATAATAGAGTTCAACGGGGCGGTGGACTCCCAACCCCATTCTTCGGATAGCATCTTGAGGTTCATCATCACCTACACCGGAAACACCACTTTGCTCCACGAGGGAGCCGTCATTCTCCTCGAATACCACACTACAAGTTTCTATGATTATGCGCGAGGCCTTATCATAGACTCTATAAGTGTGGGATTTGGATCCGTAGCCCACAAATGTCCCTTCAAGAGACTTAGAATCAAACTTGCCCAAACGAACACCTTTGATGAGATAAAAACACTTACAACCAAATACTCGGAAGTAGGAGATATTGGGCTTGTTCCCGGTAAGCACTTCATAAGGTGTCTTCATGAGTCCTTTGCGAAAGAAGAGCCGGTTGGATGAATGGCAAGCGGTGTTGACGGCTTCGGCCCAAAAGTTGTGAGGGGACTTGAACTCTGCCATCATCGACCTTGCCATCTCAATAAGTGTGCGTTTCTTCCTTTCGGCTACACCATTTTGTTGGGGAGTATAAGCAGCGGAATATTGATGACGAATCCCTTCTTCACTAAGGAACTCGTTTAAGGTGTAGTTCTTGAACTCGGACCCATTGTCACTTCATATCACCAAGATAGGGACATTGTGTTGACGTTGAGCTTCATTGGAGAAGTCGATGATAGTTTGTTGTGTCTCCAGCTTCGTCTTGAAGAAGAAAACCCATGTGTATCTTGAATAGTCATCAACAATCACCAAGCAATATTTCTTGCCACCAAGACTAGCTTGCGGAATGGGACCAAAGAGGTCAACATGGAGAAGCTCCAAAACCCTCTTTGACGAAATGATGGTCTTGCTTGGATGGTAGATGTCATGCATTTTTCCTTCAACACACGCCCTACACATTCGATCCTTCGAGAAAGAAACATGGTCTTTTAGTCCTAGGATATGGCCACCCTTGTGGAGACTTTGCAAAGTCCTCATGTTGACATGGGCTAGTCGGCGATGCCATAGCCAACCCAAGTCCGCCTTTGCGAATAGGCACATTGTATGGGAAGTGGTGACTCCGGAGAAGTCAACCACATAGAGACCATTCTCAATGTACCCAACGAAAGACACATTGAGAGACTTGCTCCGCAAGAGAATGACCATTTCCTTTTCGAAGACAACGGTATAACCCAAACAAGTTAAGGAATGGACGGAGATCAAGTTGAAACCTAGGGACTCGACAAGCAAGACATTCACAAGTGTGATGTCCGGTGCCACTACCAACTTGCCGAGCCCTATTACCTTAGACTTAGAATTATCACCATATGTAACGGTCATTTGATCATCATTGGGCTTCAACTCTGTTACAATATCCTTGCTTCCGGTCATATGACTAGTGCACCCACTATCAATTATCCATTTCGATCCTCCGGAAGCAAGGCCCTACACACAATCAATTATTGGGTTCCCATTTTGCAATGGGTGCCTTTTGGTTAGCAACAAGGGTCTTTGGTACCCAAATAGCATATTCAATGTAACCATCAAAAGGACCAATGTATCTAGCATAGACATCCCCATAATAATCAACATATAAAACATAGTTGGGGTTAGATATGCCCGCAAAGTCATTACGAGTGGGTGCCCCTTGTGGCATTTCCACTCGCAATATCAACCTTTTTGGCTTGTGCGGACTTGGTCTTCTTCTTGATCTCCTTCTTCTCCTTAGCAACATAGCCTAGACCTTCCTTACCCTTGTGGGGCACTCGCTCATGAAGAGGATTAGTGAGTGTCCCCTTACCTTTATCATGAGAGGTCTTGGGCTTGGTTGCCATAGAAGGAACAAACACAACCCTAGCAATACCCTTCACAACATTTGCATTAGCATTCAAAGGAGTAGAGGTGCTAGGTTTCTCAAGAGTAGATATCCGAGATTGGAGTTGATCACGAGACTTGAGAAGACGTTCGTGATCACTTGTCAACACCTTGTGAGCATTGTCAAGTGACTCGAAGTCTTCGCAAAGTCTAGCACGAGCAACTACAAGCTCAGACTTTTCATTTTGCACAATTTTACATTTAGCAAAGTAGAGATCACGATCCTTAGTGATCTTAACAAGTTGCTCCTCGAGGAGAGCATGAGCTTCTTGTTCATCTTCGAGAGAGGATTGGAGAGACACCTTAGCGTGTGCATCCTCTCTCTCAATCTCACCTTTTAGTTCAAGCTCATCCTCAAGCTCACCTATACGACTCATGACCGAGCCAAAGTGTTTCTTTCCTTCTCCTTGCAAGTTAGTCATGAATTTATCAAAAGCAATGATTTCTTCCTTGACTTCTAAGCTCATAGCAGCATCAATGTCATGTGATATGGAGTTGGGGGAAAATTGTACCTCGGATGTCTTTGCCATAAGACATCTTGCATTCTTGACGATGGGGCTCTCGTTTGGTGAGGAGAAGAGTGATGGAGGTGTGGAAGACATGGCTAGTGCGGCCACTTGCGTTGGAGTATCCTCCTTGTCACTATCTTCATCATCGGTGGGATATTGCTCTTGAGTCACCAAGACAATATTTTGGTTCTTCTTGAAGAAAGGCTTCTTCATGGGCATGGGCCCCTTGCCCTTCGTCTTGGCCACGAGCCTCCCACCATGATCCTTTCTTCTCTCCCATGGGCAATCGGCAACAAAGTGGCTCTTGTCATCGCAGTTATAGCAAAGCCTCACTTTGTTGAAAGGCTTTCCTCCGTTGGGGGGAAACTTCTTGTTAATCCTTGCTTTGGCCCTTCCGGGGTTCTTCCAAAAGGTTCTTGCCGCAAAACCCATGTGTTGAGTGAGAGTGCTTGAGAGAGCTTCACTAGATAGCTCGACTTGATCATCACACTCCTCTTCATCCTCTTCTTCAACGGTGGCCTTCAAAGCAATTGAGGCATGCTTGTGCATCCCTATGGCTCTAGCTCTTGCATCTTGTGCAATCTTGGAGGCCACCTTGTATGCGGTCATCTCTTGCATAACTTCATTGGATGTCATCTTTGCAAAGTCATGTCTCCATTGGAGTGTCTTCAAATCCATGTCCTCAAAGGGCAAGAGAGCGGTCACAAACTTCCTCTTGATCCAAGCATCATTAATGTACTCCGCCCCGAGGTTCTTGAAGGAGTTGGCAACCAACACCAACCTCCGGTACATGTCCTCGTGGCTTTCTCCATCCAACTTGTAGAGCCCTTCCACCTCATTGCATAAGGCATCATACCGGTTCTTCTTCATGCTCTCATTCCCAACGAAGATGTCGGAAAGAGCATTCCAAACTTCCTTGGCGGTGGAGAATTGTTGAATGAGCGCCATGTCCTTCTCTCCAACGGCCATTTGGAGTTGATGAAGAGCGGTGGCGTTGAGTTGGCTATCAACCACCTCTCTTCTTGTCAAGTTGGTTGGATCATGGGGCTTGTATCCTTCTTCAATGATGCGCCAAAGCTCAATGGAGGCACTACATAGATGAGACTTCATTAGAAATACCCATTGAGAGAAATGAGTAGGTTTTAACTTAGGAGGATCACTTCTAAAGTTTACATGAGGGTGAGGGATAGGAGGGTTAGGAGAGTAATTATGGTTGACATTATGAAATTCCTCTCCTTTGGGGGTGTTAGAGGAGCTAGGTGGTTCATCCTTTTCCGCCATCCCGGGAACACTTGAGGTAACATCTTTGGACCCATCCGAAGATGACTCCTTAGAGTTCCCCGCATGTTCCTTAGGAGGAGGAGAGGGAGAAGTACCCTCGGGCTCCTTAGACTTCAAGAGTGCCATGAGCATCTCATTCATCTTGAGGAGTTGGGCCTCCAAGGACGATCTCATATCAATAAGATCGGCCATGGTTGCCCCTTTGGCTAACGCCTCCTTCTCCGCCTCTAATTTTTCACAGGCGACCCTCTCGGCATCGGATTCCGTCATCGTTGCACTTAGGCGGTTAAGCCCTTAAAAGTGAACAAGGCTCTGATACCAATTGAACGGGAATCCGACACCTAGAGGGGGGGGGGGGGGTGAATAGGTGCTATTACAAATTTTAGGTCTTTTCAAATTTAGGCTCAACACAAAGGTAAATTCTCTAGATATGCAACTACGGTGAATTTACCTAAATGATAATCTAAGCAATAACAAGATAAGCAAGTAAGGGAGCAAAGGTAAAGGGAACCAAGTGAAGCACGCGGAGACGAAGATGTAATCCCGAGTTCCACCCAAGGGTGTACGTCTCGTTTGGAGAGGTGTGCGCTACCACAACAGGTTAGCCGCAACGCCACAAAGGCTCACCTTCTTCTCCGATGAACTCAACCACAAAGGTTTCGAGTCCACCTTCCACTATTGATCCCCTTTTAGGGAGGAGATCGAATCCCTTACAAACGCTTGAGGCACACACCCACAACTGAATTGGGGGCTCCCAAGAAGACCACAAAAGGTCAAAGTAACACCAAGAGTACAACAATGGTGAACTAGGTTTTCCCACCGGAAACCTTAGCCACGAAATCCCCAAGTGAATGGGGGAGAAATGCAAATCCCTTCGGTGAGGATGTAGATCCGGGCCTTCTCCTCCAATCCTCCAAAGATCAATGAATTTGGGTGGGGGGATTGGGAGATCTTGATGATTTGAGCTTTCAAGAATGGTAGGAGAGAGAAAATCTGAGAGCTACTTGTTCTTGAGTGAGTGAGGGGGTATTTATACCCCCCCTCAAAATCTGGCCGTTGGCTGTCTTGGGCACCCGGAAATTCCGGTCACCCGGAATATCCGGGTCTTTGAAAATATCCGAGCTGAATTTCCGGTTGAGATCAGAACCAATTCTGAACTTGACTTAGCCGATTTTCTGAGGTTGACTCGGAATATCCGAGTCCTTGAAATTTCCGAGCTAAATTTCCGATTGGAGTCAGTACCACTTCTGAATCTTGACTTAGCCAATTTTCCTGGGGTTGACTCGGAATATCCGGGTTGGTGAACCGGAATATCCGAGTCCTTGAAATTTCCGAGCTGATATTCCGATTGGAGTCAGTACCACTTCTGAATCTTGACTTAGCCAATTTTCCTGGGGTTGACTCGGAATATCCGGGTTGGGGAACCGGAATATCCGAGTCCTTGAAATTTCCGAGCTGATTTTCCGATTGAAGTCAGTAGTACTTCTGAACTTGACTTAGCCAATTTTCTGGGGTTGACTCGGAATATCCGGGTTGGGGCACCGAAATATCCAAGTCTGGGAAGAATTCCAGAAACTCTTTTTCTCTACAATTTGGCTTTAGGATTTGTGATATGAGTTTCACCCAAACTGAAATACTTAGCAATAGGATTAGTATATCATTGGTATTGTTAACTAACCCACAAAACACTAGGGATTAAGAAATGTTCTTTCAGCTGTTCCTTTTCTCCGTCCTTGGCGCGCGAGGAGGTGCGAGGGGCGAGGCTGCGACGCGTCGGGCATGCCGCAGCGGCGGCGAGGCAGCGCGTCCAGTCCTCCGGTGCTGCGGGCGCGCAGGGGCGGGCGGCGGCGCGGTTTGCGCGAAGGCCAGGTGGCAGCGGGCGGCGCGGGCCGTCCGGGCCCGATCTGGGCCGGACGGGCCTCGGCCGTTCTGGCCTCTGCGGTGTGGTGCGCTGCTCCAGGGCAGCGTGGCGACGCTGGTGGTCAGGGGAGGTAGAAGACGACCATACCTGGGCCTAGGTTTGGGCTCAGAGCTGGGCTGCAGTGGGCCCGGTCGGTGCTCAAGGCAATTGGGGCTGCTTGTGGGTGGTGCGGCGGCGCCACATCCACCGTGCTCGTCGCCCCAGTCGTCTCCTCTCTCCACCACAGGTCGCACGCGTGATCTAGGCCTGGTGGGCTGAGATCTGGAGTAACTTTCCCGCTCCGGCGGAGGCAGCCCTGGCCGTCGGCCAGAGTTGTGCTGCTGGCGATCGGTGGCTGGTCTGGGTGGCTTGCACCCCGCCTCCCGCGGCCTGCTTCTCCTGTTGTCAGCTGAGGTCGTCGCCGGCGCGACGGCTGATGGTGGTAGCGGGGAGATCCCTCACATGCATGTGTGTGTGGGTGTTCCTCCTTCCTCCCCTCTGAAGGAGATATGCCCTAGAGGCAAATAAATAAGTAGTATTTATTGCATTATCTCATAAGTTTATAATAGGTTTATGTATTATGCTATAACTGTGTTAATCGGAATTATTAATACACGTGTGATACATAGACAACCAGGTCCCTAGCAAGCCTCTATATGAGCTAGTCCATTGGGCAACAGTTGATCGAGATTCCCGATCAAGGACAATGACGTCGGTTGACAATGGGGTCATCTTGTTAGTTGAATAAGGTGGTGGACATACGCAAAGTATTGCAATAAGATCGTATTACGATGTTTGTCATTTGCAATAGATAAGAGTATGATAGCTTATTCCTTAGACCGTGAGACCGTACTTATTGTTGCTTCGTAGGAGTGCTTTGAGAGCATCAAACGTTGTGTCTTATATAGCATGACAATAACGGTGTCCATCTTGGGTATTCCGAAAGAGCATCAAGACGTAAGGATCAAGAGCGGGATTTGTTCATTCTTGTAATGGAAAGGTACTCTGGGCCCACTCGGTGAAATTGCATCTATATAGCTGCGCAGCTTATGACTAGGTCATGGAGATGTAATATCGCAGACGAGTTAATAACCTTCGTCGGTAACGAGATACAGCAAAGGCATCGGTGTGTCTACGATCATATCTCGGACAAGGTAGTATCGCAGAGACAAAGGGAATGAATATCATACTTATGGTTCAACGACGATATTCGTGGAATGCACAGGGGTCGTCATATATTTCCAGGTATCCCTGACGATCATTGGTGAGCGGAGTGTCTCGACTATGTCTGGAGTGTTCCCGAACCGTAGCGTAACAAACTTAAGGTCTTAGCGACGCTAGGAGATAGGTTCTGGAATTTTATAGGTTTTTGTTGGAGAGAAAGAAATGATCCGGAAAGAGTTCCGGTGGTCCGGAAGGAGTTCCGGGGAGGTATGGAATGGTTCCAGGAATGTCCGAAAGTTGTTCGGGTGGTTCCGAAATAGTTTCGGAGTCACGGGATATTTAATTATATATAAATATATTAATTATGAATTAATGGGATTTTTATATTAATTTAATATTAATTAAATAAAGGAAAAAAGGGGGCTTCCACCTACATGGGCCCTAAGAGGGCCCAAGAGGGGGGAGCCGCACCCCACAAGGGGGGTGGGCCCCATGGGGGTTCGGCCGGCCCATGGTGGGGGCGCACCAACCCCCCTCATCCTTTAGTCCCACATGGGGGAGCCAAGGGGTTTGCACACCCCCTTCCCCCTTTATATACCAAGGCATATTAATTGATTTAATTCATAGGAAATTCAATTAATTCCCAATTTCTCTCTCGATCCCGTGGTTCCCAAGTAGGAGCCGCGCCGAGCTGAGGAAGGGGGTCTCTCTCCACCTAAGCCATACCGCAGAGCGCCGTTGCTCTGCGGGATTCCAGGTAAGATCTACTCCTGCGATTTCAGCTGGATCTGAATGACCGGGAGTTGTCGCTAAGCTCCGTATGTTTGCGAGTGCTCGGAGGCTACTCTATTGAGGAGCTTGGGCGACGTCGTCTCGCCCCCTGCAGCCGCCGCGCCACCCCCCTCTGCTGCCGGCGCGCCAGCCCCGGTGCTGGCGCTCTGCCTTCTTCCGCCCGACGGCCGTCGACGCAGATCATCGTCGACACCCCGGCGTCATCGACTCCGACATCGCGGCAAGTTCTCCGCGACCTCGAGGTCGGCTACGTACGACTTCATCGTCAACGCTTGTGCGGGAGCGTAATCCCCGCTATCGGTCTACATGGAGGTAATGTGACCCGTTCCGCCACCGTTATCACATGTACTAGATAGATAGATCCTGGCTAGTTAGGGTTTCGTTCGCTAGAAAATTATTGTTTTCTGCACCGTAACTCCTTCAGTGGTATCAGAGCCGATCTATGCGTAGTACTGCTGGTACGGTTAGAACTCATGTTGAATGAGGACGTCTTTCTTATATTTGCTACCCTCTAGCGTGCACCTGCGATGCCTTCGGTATTGAGTTGATGAAGCGGCCCGGACCGACTTTACGCGTACGCTTACGCGAGACTGGTTCCACTACTGACATACGTCTTGCACCGTATCTATGGCTGGCGGGTGCCTGTTTCTCTCTCTCTAGTCGGCAAAGCATTTTCAATGGAGGGCCCGAAAGGGATGCTTAAACATGCAATTATACGATCGACGTTGTGGTACAAATTTCGTAGGTAGGGAAGCGATTCTCTTACGAATAAGCCTATTTGCCACGTAAAACTTGCAAAACTAAATAAAGCTAGAGGCGTCTAACTTTGTTTTGCAGAGGCGTTATTTTATGTGACATGGTTACGGTAAGTTTTTGATATTACTCGTACTGTCGGAGGCAATGGAGGGCTCTGTAGACTCGGAGTCATGCCGGGGCGCCGAGGGGCCAGGCACATGGCGCCATGAAGGTCCAGGCGCATCGACCATGTCACATCGCACTTCATTGCATCATTATTGTGTGTTGTTGTGTGTGCATCCTATTGATTGCTTATATGCTAGATATACAACGGTAGCATCATAAATAGGATGATCCCTAACAAATACCAAAATTGTGTTCTCCCTCGTTGCGCACCACCAAGAAAGTTCTACGTTATGAGGCAGGCCGTGATGATCGGGTGTCACACATCTCGTCGTTCGCATACAGTGGGTGTAAGCCATGTTGCACGCGCAGGTCTTCGAGGTTTGATTGGCGAGCCTAGCATACTCAGAGGTATGGCCTCGGAACACGGGAAGATCGAAAGATCGAGCACGAGTCATAAAGTTGTTATGATCGAAATTTTATGTCCACCTTTGAAGCTGTGCTGCCGACCGTGATGATCGGGGGTGGTGTAGTGGATGGGGGTCGTGTCATCGCCACTATTATTTTAGGGATAATAATCTTGGTGTGGTGTGTTTTTGATAATGAGATTATAGGACTAAAACTCACCTACATATTATAAACTTAATCTTACCTCTTTTGCGATCACATCTGTAGACTACGCAACTATACTTCGGTTACTTCTTCAAGAGCTCGGATTCTACCATGGAAGCCGACGGGTCCAACTTCATCAGCTGGTGCATTGGTTTTAGAAACATTCTCCAAACACAACAAACATCCTATATGTGCTAGAACATTAGTTAGGAGTTAGACAAGATGATTCTGATAGCAAGGATCAAGATGATGAGTTCCGTAAGCATCATGACATGTTCATGGAAGTGACGATCGTCATGAGCGTATGCCTAGCACCTGATTTGGAAGTTGTTTCAACACATGGAGCCATATGTCGTGATTGATGCGATCAGAGGTCACTTCAAAGATGAATTGAGTCTTGAGTAGTTCAGACAGCTTAGAAAGTTCCGGACCATTCACATGGGGAGCATACCTGTCTGTAGACTCAGTTGAAGAAGTTGTGTGACATCTACTTCAGGATTACGAATATCTACGATTTCTAGATAGCGAACTCCAGTGCAATAGAGATTGTACTTTACCTCCTAGCTGTGAATAGCATGTGCGTGAATATGCTATAGAGACACGGTGAGCTTCTTCACGTTCGTGAACAAGTTCAAATATCTAAAAGTTGATTCATCGAAGAAGAGTTCTTCGACGCTATGGGTATATTTGATATACGAAGATATAAATGTATTCTTCTCATACTTGATGAAAAGTGTTTGATAATTGTTCTGTTTGTGAAACAGTCCCTGATTATCACAAGTATGTGGCGAAGGGTGACGTGACAGTGCACGAGTAATGGCAAGTTCATGGCCAGTAGTGCTCACGCCCTCGAGATATCATATTAGTTATCATCAATAGTTTTTTATAAGACATTTTGTAACAGTGAGAATGTGATCTAGTTTGGTGTCTTGAATGTTACAAGACATAATTATTCATATAGAACACATCAGTTGTTTTATGTTATGAAACAAAGCAGTTGTTTCATGTTATGAGTAATTTGCATCACATCTCAATTACATTATGCGTATGATATACATTTATAATAGCGGGAATGATAAAATTATGTGTCCAAAGAACAAACACCATCGAATTTAGTCATAAAGGCAATGAAAGAAGTAATGGATATTTTTGGTCCATTTAAGTATTTCGAGTGCCAAAATTGATTAAGTTTGAAATGCAGTATTGAAGTTGTAATACTAGAGGAAATTGATTGAGAGTCATTTTAATGATTAATCAATGGTGTTGTTGCATGATCCGAATTCTTCCATGATTTTGGTAAATAGGAGTATTTGCCCGATAAATTATGAAGTCTGAAATTAATTTGATAATAGATCAAATGGGGTTTTTCAGAAGAAAGATTAGTGAATATTGTATTCACAAGATTCGATCAAAGGACAATATTTTTGAATTATGGTTTCAACACAAAAGACTTGTGTAAATTAGTTTCACAAAATTATAATGTCATATATAGTGATATGTGGGGAATTATAATCATGCTCTATTTTAAATAAAGTGTGGCCTGTCAGAATCAGTCTTAAAATCTCCTAATACGTTCGAAACATTATAGTCGATATCCACTTTAGGAAATAGATATTTTTCTCAACAAGAATTCATAAGATCGACAGTAATGTCGACGTGTATATGATTATGCGATAATTCGGAATATACATGAGTGGTTCTTTGTAGATTGCTCGCATTGGATGAGAGTGTATTCCAAAACCAAATAAAAACAAAGTTCAGTTTGTTGTCTATGTAATTCCGAGAAAAGATGACTTTTCGAATTATGGTTTATGGATTGAAATTAGAAGTTTGGAATAAAGTGTCAGACTTATGTTGGAAGATGTTCCAAAGAGTATATGCTGCTAATGAAAGTTTAGTGATTAAGAGTGAGGGAGACTAGAAAATTGTTTTCTGCTTGCAATCCTCTTCATAAAGGTCATAATATTTTCATGAAAGAAACTTTTAAATAAAGTGCTGTTATATTTAATATTGCTGTCAGGTCACAGCACTGTATTAAGTATTTCAGATCTTGTTGACAGATCAAGGTGCACTTTATGAATACAAAGAAAGTTGAGAAAGTATCGGAATACGAACAAAGGCTCTTCAGCCTGGAAATCCAAATTACATTTAAAAGGATTAAGAGAGTAATTGTTGCTGCAATTCTTATTAGAGGAATAAGATTGTTTAATCGTCATATAAAGTGTTATATGAAAATGTGACTATAAGAAAGACGCGGGAGCATGTCTTGTCGAGAATGTGTCTTGGACAAGATCAAATTTGTTGACTACATTTATGTAGACATGCTTGAAGTCTGAGGGATTTGTATTAATGTAATACTGTAGTTTGTATTAAATTCGAATTGATAGTAGATCAATGATTTTGGTTTAACCAAGATGTCGATTTAAGTGGGAGTCATAGTTAGTTCACTCAGGAGAAATATGTGAAGAACATATTTTTGAGTGGGAGCTTGGGAACTCAAATATGTGGATGACACGTTTTTGAGTGGGAGCTCGTGTTATCAAATATGTGGAGACATAATTTGAGTGGGAGCCGAATTCATCTTGTGTAAATGACACATTGTGAAATTGTACCAGTAGAATAGATAAGAAGGATGAAGTTGTGAAACTATTTGAAAGTCAGTGTCTATTTTGAAATAGAACGGGAATTTGAAAATAGTTAGTCGAGTTGTTTTGGATTATATCTGAGGAGTCAGATTAGAATCAAAAGGATGGTCCTTTGAAATCCAATTGATCATTAAGAGTAATGATGCATGAAAGTAATGGTTGTATGACATGTGGGTCTATTATGTAATATTAGACATCATACAGAAATCATATTATCTGCTCGATGAAATATAACCGATGTTCTTGGAATAAGAGCAGTTATGAAAGTAAATTTGGAATTTACTGGAAGTAGAAGTGCGTTAGTTAAGGGATTGACATTTGAATGTCAAGTTTTCTACATTGATGTGAAAGTATGTAGATATCGCGAGTTTGTAATTGTTACAAGGGGCTCTGCATGGCTGAGTGTGTTTTTCAGGGCAGTTGTCTGGTTAGTATAATCAGAGTAAGCGCTGGGAAGCAGAAGTCTCACTTAGTTACGGTATTTGCATATATGTTGTTAGACAACATGGTGATATCAAACAAGTTGATACCAGTGAATCGCAAAAGCATGTACAATCATGGATTGTGCAGTGACACTTTTCCACAAGCAAGCATTATCAAATGATTCTTATTTGATAAGGGATTCTGATAAAGTAAAATGCAGCTAGTTTATTTGTACTCTAGTGCAAGTGGGAGACTGAAGGAGATATGCCCTAGAGGCAAATAAATAAGTAGTATTTATTGCATTATCTCATAAGTTTATAATAGGTTTATGTATTATGCTATAACTGTGTTAATCGGAATTATTAATACACGTGTGATACATAGACAACCAGGTCCCTAGCAAGCTTCTATATGAGCTAGTCCATTGGGCAACAGTTGATCGAGATTCCCGATCAAGGACAATGACGTCGGTTGACAATGGGGTCATCTTGTTAGTTGAATAAGGTGGTGGACATACGCAAAGTATTGCAATAAGATCGTATTACGATGTTTGTCATTTGCAATAGATAAGAGTATGATAGCTTATTCCTTAGACCGTGAGACCGTACTTATTGTTGCTTCGTAGGAGTGCTTTGAGAGCATCAAACGTTGTGTCTTATATAGCATGACAATAACGGTGTCCATCTTGGGTATTCCGAAAGAGCATCAAGACGTAAGGATCAAGAGCGGGATTTGTTCATTCTTGTAATGGAAAGGTACTCTGGGCCCACTCGGTGAAATTGCATCTATATAGCTGCGCAGCTTATGACTAGGTCATGGAGATGTAATATCGCAGACGAGTTAATAACCTTCGTCGGTAACGAGATACAGCAAAGGCATCGGTGTGTCTACGATCATATCTCGGACAAGGTAGTATCGCAGAGAAAAAGGGAATGAATATCATACTTATGGTTCAACGACGATATTCGTGGAATGCACAGGGGTCGTCATATATTTCCAGGTATCCCTGACGATCATTGGTGAGCGGAGTGGCTCGACCATGTCTGGAGTGTTCCCGAACCGTAGCGTAACAAACTTAAGGTCTTAGCGACGCTAGGAGATAGGTTCTGGAATTTTATAGGTTTTTGTTGGAGAGAAAGAAATGATCCGGAAAGAGTTCCGGTGGTCCGGAAGGAGTTCCGGGGAGGTATGGAATGGTTCCGGGAATGTCCGAAAGTTCTTCGGGTGGTTCCGAAATAGTTTCGGAGTCACGGGATATTGAATTATATATAAATATATTAATTATGAATTAATGGGATTTTTATATTAATTTAATATTAATTAAATAAAGGAAAAAGGGGGCTCCCACCTACATGGGCCCTAAGAGGGCCCAAGAGGGGGGAGCCGCACCCCACAAGGGGGGTGGGCCCCATGGGGGTTCGGCCGGCCCATGGTGGGGGCGCACCAACCCCCCTCATCCTTTAGTCCCACATGGGGGAGCCAAGGGGTTTGCACACCCCCTTCCCCCTTTATATACCAAGGCATATTAATTGATTTAATTCATAGGAAATTCAATTAATTCCCAATTTCTCTCTCGATCCCGTGGTTCCCAAGTAGGAGCCGCGCCGAGTTGATGAAGGGGGTCTCTCTCCACCTAAGCCATACCGCAGAGCGCCGTTGCTCTGCGGGATTCCAGATAAGATCTACTCCTGCGATTTCAGCTGGATCTGAATGACCGGGAGTTGTCGCTAAGCTCCGTATGTTTGCGAGTGCTCGGAGGATACTCTATTGAGGAGCTTGGGCGACGTCGTCTCGCCCCCTGCAGCCGCCGCGCCACCCCCCTCTGCTGCCGGCGCGCCAGCCCCGGTGCTGGCGCTCTGCCTTCTTCCGCCCGACGCCCGTCGACGCAGATCATCGTCGACACCCCGGCGTCATCGACTCCGACATCGCGGCAAGTTCTCCGCGACCTCGAGGTCGGCTACGTACGACTTCATCGTCAACGCTTGTGCGGGAGCGTAATCCCCGCTATCGGTCTACATGGAGGTAATGTGACCCGTTCCGCCACCGTTATCACATGTACTAGATAGATAGATCCTGGCTAGTTAGGGTTTCGTTCGCTAGAAAATTATTGTTTTCTGCACCGTAACCCCTTCACCCTCGATGGAGCACGGTGGCGAACTCCGGTGATGTCCCGGCTCTCCGTCTTTGATGTGTCTCTGGTGTTCTGTGCTAGCACGCCGAGTCTTCCTGAGGTTCGGAGGTCGGTGATGTCGTCCTTTGGTGTTCTTCTCCACGTCCTCGTGAGGGTGGCTGACGTTTGGTTCTGGTCAGATCTTGGTGAAAACCGTGCACTGGTTTGTCCAGTGCTGGCAATGACAACACCTTCGGGTGTCGTTCCCTTGTTGAAGGCATTGCCATGAAGATCTTCCCTGTTATCGGACGGTCGGAAATCGTCTCGCTGTTCTGCCCCACTTCCCAAGTGCGAGTGTGTGGTGCAGGTCTCATAGCGATTTGTGAATCGCCCTATTATAGGGTTGGTGTCCCGGGGTCTTGGCGAAAACTCTGCAGGATCTCTGCCGGCAACGACGACGTCTTGGACGTCGTTTTTCTTCTTGGAGGCGCTGCTCTAAGCCCCTCCCTTTGGATTCATAAGCTTTGTGCGGCTCCTCGACGACGTGTTTATGGTGGTGATGGGATGGCGCAGTGGAGGTTTGTTGGTTTTGATATCTCCGACGGCGTCCCCGGGCAACTACAGTCAAGGCGTCTACATGATCAAGCAATTCTCTTTTAGTGCCTCATTTTATAGCTTGGTTGTTCCCCCTTGTGTTTCTGTGTTGCTTGTAAGGGGTGTGTGTGGTTGGTGCGTGTTGTAATCTGTAACTGTTAGCCGGTTGTTGGTTTCGTTAATTCAAAGCCGGGCTCATTGCGAGTCTTCCATCTAATATAGTTCACCATCAGATATTGATTAGGATAGCCGAGAGTTAGGTTCCCCGTCAGGAATCGAGTTGAACTATTGGTCATACCCGAGAGGATGGTGTTCACCGTTGGCCATCAAGGGCGACATCAATTGTTAGTGTATTAGCCGACATGCCGTCGGGAATTAGATTTTACTGTTAGAGACATGTCCATTTTTAATTATGTTGGTGTTATACTAAACAAAATAAATGCATTTGTGGTTCTGAAATGCGTTAGGAAGACTTGTTGTCGAATCCAATCGTCTTGTCTATCATTTGAAGACGTTGTGTAGTTTATTAGCATGTCTTTGGCGTATCAAGTTAGCAGCTTCTGTAAGGACCAAATAAGGCAAATAACCTACATTATAGGAACATGCTGACCACTCGCCTACTTTCTTAAACAGCCTACTTTGTTTTTTTTTAATTTAAACAGCCTACTTTGTTAAACAACACAAGGAACGACGACTAACTTCTTGAAATATACTCCCTCCTCAACAGATAAGACACTGGCCATACACATCTTAAGGTTGCAGAACGTCTTATAATTGTTACATAAAGTATCTATTATATACTAAAAGAAAAATGAGTTAGTTTTTCAAGACACCACGTTGATCCACATCATCAAAATTATTTAAACAATTGGATCTATAATTAATGACTAGGATTTAAATCATAACCATTAGATTTACGTAACAAACATGACACACCTAATTCACTTACACAATTTGGATGTAAAAGTTTTTTTTTAAATCTTCCAACACGCCTCATGTACGTATGGGTCCAGCAGGATTAAGAGAAAAAAAATATTTTGACACGAGCACACAGGTACACCAAAATCTCCCTCTCTACCCAGCCCGGCCTCCATATCTTCTCCCGTGCGTTATCAGTGCGTGCGGACGAGCCGGCCGGCCGGCCGCAAACTCTTCTCTCTATCCATATACGGAAGAACAGAGCAGCATGGCGCCGCCGCGGTGCCCGGCGCCCTCCAGGGTCGGCCACAAGGAGGAGCCACCGCATCGCGAGCAGGAAACTGGTGTACACGGGGGAGGAAACCGCACACTCAAGCAGGCGACGCGCGTCATCATCTCCAAGCGTGGGCTAGCTCTGTCGGACAAGGGAGATGACTCTGATGACGAGGTGCTGCAGAGGTACAATGGGGTGTTCGGCACACCCCTGTCTACTGTCCGCATGGCGGGGCTGTCGGCCATGGCGAAGGGCGCCAAGGGAAAGGCGAGGAGGAGCGGAGCAGCGGCCGCAACGCGGTAGGGCTCTGTTTTCGGTCTGAATCTGTATCAGTCGATCTGTGTTTTTCATGAATTGCAACTTCTTAGTGTGGAATGTTAGAGGTTTAAACAGTGTGGCTAGGAGGGCCGTGGTGTTAGGTGTGATCAGAAGATTCTGTATTTCATTTGTGTGTATGCAAGAGTCCAAACTGCAGATAGTCAACCTCCAGAATGTTCAAGAGTGTTGTGGTTCTGATTTTGATAAGTTTGGTTTTGTGCCGGCTGTGGGGACCCGTGGAGGGATCATTGTTGCTTGGAAATCGTCGGAGTTCATCTGTGCTAGCGAGCACATTGCGGCCAATTTCATCTCGATTCAGGGTCAGTTGAGCAAAGCTCACTGTCCGCTGTCTCTAACGGTGGTTTACGGCGATGCTGATAAGCTGTTGTTTCTGACCGAGCTGAGAGAATTTGTCCAGAACAGCCTGCTGCCTGACGTGCCTTCATAGCGGGTGATTTCAATCTGATAACAACAGCCAGCGACAAGAATAACAGAAATATAAACAGACGCACAATGGGAACGTTTCGACGCTTCATCTGCAACTAAGAGATATGTACCTAGACGGGCGGAGATATACTTGGAGCAACGAGCAGAGCGCTGCAACAATGGTTAAGTTGGACAGAGTGTTGATTTATGATGCGTGGGATGCGCAATTCCCGGGGGCTTTGCTGCAAGCACAATCTTCAGATTTATCTGACCATTGCCCTATTGTTCTCTCTACTGACATTCAGTTCCGCTGCGCACGACACTTCCGTTTTGAGAACTACTGGGCAAACCAGGAGGGATTCAGAGAAACGGTACAAAAGGCTTGGGAGGACTGCACACCCAACACCAATGCGTTTCTGAACCTTCACAACAAGCTGGTGTTCACAAGCAAAAAGCTCCAAAGCTGGAGCGTCGGGGTTCACAAATGACTTGGCGCTGCGAGCGGCTATTACCTCAGAGCTTATCCTTCAACTTGATCGAGCAATGGACTACAAACAACTATCCGCGGAGGAGAGACAATTCAGGGCTTTGCTAAAACTCAACTGCTTGGGCATTGCAGCAACTCAGCGGTCGATCTGGCGGCAGCGGGCTCGGATTTCTTGGCTGCGGGAGGGCGATGCAAGTACCCGGTTCGAACCACGCGAAGGCAACGGCACGCAGACGCAAGAATTATATACCATGCCTCTTGCATGAGGGAATCAACCATACAGACCAGGGCAAAAAAGAGGAGATCCTGTGGGAATACTTCAATCAGCAGATTGGTACCAAGAGAGATAGGCCACACTCAATTAACTTTGAGGCGATCGGAATACAACAAATAGACATGTCTGCAATGGAGGCTGACATCAGCAGCACCGAAGTGAAAAAAGCAATAGATGATATCAACTCGGACAAGGCACCTGGGCCCGATGGATACACTGCCTTGTTCTTCAAATTGGGATGGGATGTGATGCAGAATGATATCATGTTGGCGATCAAAGCGTTCCAGAATCGAAACAGTAATCAACTACACCTCCTGAATGCGGCAACCATAATTCTAATCCCAAAGCACACCGATGCGATTCAGCCAAGGGATTTCAGACCCATCAGCCTTGTCAATTTCTTCGCCAAGCTCCTGACGAAGATCCTAGCCTGCAGACTTGCAACGGTGATGGACACACTGGTCTCACCGTGCCAGAGTGCGTTCATCAAGAAAAGAACTATACACGACAATTATGCGTGCGTACGTACAGGGGCAAGCACGTTTTTGTAGGCAACACAAGATACCAGCGTTGTTCCTGAAGCTGGACATAGAAAAAGCTTTTGACACCGTTTCATGGGAATTTCTGCTTGAGGTGCTCCAAGCAAGGGGGTTTGGGCCTCGATGGCGAGATTGGATCTCTATCCTGCTGCAAACGGCCTCCACAAAAGTTCTTATCAATGGTTGCCTCACCGATGAAATCTTGCATGCGCGAGGGCTCCGTTAGGGAGATCCCCTATCACCGCTTCTGTTCGTGTTGGTTATGGACGTGCTCGCCAGGCTAGTAGCTGCCTCCGATCAGAGAGGGTTCTTCTCCAAGCTAGGTAATAAGGATATCACGCACAGGATCTCCCTATACGCTGATGATGTAGCCATGTTCGTCAGCCCAACGGAAAGAGACATCCACTCAACTACGTTGATCCTTCAGAGTTTTGGTGCGGCAGCAGGTCTGTACACAAACTTGGCAAAAAGTTCAATCACACCGATTCAATGTGAGGGGTTGGATGTCAGTGCTTTAGCTGGACTGCTGGGCTGTAAAGTGGCGCAGTTCCCGTGTACTTACCTTGGAATGCCACTGTCAGACAGGAGACTACGTAAGGTTGATTTCCAGCCTACGCTGGACAAGCTAACAGGCAAGGCCAAAGGTTGGTTCAGAGGGCACTTCTCCATCGATGCCCGCCTCATTCTGGTCAAACATGTATTGTCTGCTATGGTGGTGTTCCAGATGATAGCTATTGCTACGTTGGTGTGGTTAACTAAAGTTGTTGACAAAATTAGAAGGGGCTTTTTTGGGGCGAAGGATGATCTGGCCACAGGGGGGAAATGCTTGGTATCGTGGCAAGCTACTTGTCGGTCTCTTGAGTTGGGAGGGCTCGGGCTGCCAGACCTGCAGGTCAGAGGGATTGCCTTGCGTACGAGATGGCTGTGGCAAGCCTGGATGGACAAGAATAAACCTTGGAGGGGGTTACCCTTGCCGGTGGACAAGAAAGTAAGGGACCTCTTCAACGCTGCGACAAGGTTTAACCTTGGGAATGGCACTGAGACAAGTTCTGGACCGAGCCATGGCATAATGGGATCTGCCTGAAGGATGTGGTGCCTGATCTTTTCCAGGTTTGCACGCGCCGCAATGCTACTGTTGTGCAAGCACTGATTGGAGACAGATGGACAAAGAACCTAAAGCATGAGCTAGAGCCGGCGACCTTGATCCAGGCCCTTGATCTCTAGGAGCAGATGCAACAAGTGACTCTCCTTCCGGGTGTGGACGACTCTGTCACTTGGAAACTGACGGCTGATGGTGTTTACACAGCTAGATCGGCATACGCAGCACAGTTTCAGGGCGCGATACGAACTAAGTTCAGAGAGGTAATATGGCAATCAGACGCTCCACTTCGATGTCGTATATTTGTGTGGTTGGCGGTCAGAGGAAGATGCAATACAGCGGATGTCCTGGCCAAAAAAAGATGGCCTCACAATGACAGCTGTGTTTTCTGCACTGTCAGACCTGAAATGGCGAAACATTTGTGGGCTCACTGTCCTTTCATCAACCAGTTGTGGGCAATTGTGCTGCCGATGGCACGGAGAGATCCGTGCTTCCTTCCGCAGCCCAACCAAACGCTTCTGGATTGGATGCTTACAACCAGAAAAATGACGGCTAAACATGAGCGGAAGAATTGGACGGCCGTGGTGCAACTTGTGTGGTGGTCCACTTGGAAAGAGAGAAATAATAGAATCTTTAACCACAGAGAGAAGAACATGATGGAGATTAAGCTAGAGATTCTGCAGGAGGCCACAAACTGGAGTTTGGCAAAGAGACCGAGAGCAGCGTTTTTGCTTCAAAGACCTAGAGAGCCTGACTAGGTTTCCATAGTCTTTGTACCAGGACTTATCAGTCCTTTAGCATAGAGTTAGTTTATTTTTTTCTACCTTGAGTACCCCTTTGTACTTTTTTCTTCTCCCTATGATAAATGAAACAGCGGGGCAGACTGCTTTTTCGTCAAAAAATGAATAGGCTTATTTAGATATAAATCTATAAGACGATTCATGCCCTCAATTAGCACAAGCAAATGGATGATGCATATATACATATAAGATCCAATCTTGATCTTAATAAACGTTTAACAGACAATGAAAAATATGATATGGTTTTGGATTTTGATTTAAAGAGCAAAAGAAATGACATACAACCTCCATAATAACTAATTAGTCGTACGATATAGCATTATGATGATGCATATATACATAAGATCCAATCTGGATCTCAATAAACGTTTAACGGAGAATGAAAAATATGATATGGTTTTGGGTTTTGATTTAAAGAGCAAAAGAAATGACATACAACCTCCATAATAACTAATTAGTCGTACGACATAGCATTATGATGATGCATATATACATAAGATCCAATCTGGATCTCAATAAACGTTTAACGGAGAATGAAAAATATGATATGGTTTTGGGTTTTGGTTTAAAGAGCAAAAGAAATGACATACAACATACATAATAACTAATTAGTCGTACGATATTCTTTCAAGTACAGACCTTTTCAATCCATTAGAATTCCCTCCCTAATAAAGCATCATCGGTCAGAACATGCATAAGACATTCTGTTTCAGTTCTACGTGAAGCCAACCTCCCAAAATAAATGAGCAATGTCATAATATATTTTCTAATAAAGTTATGGGATATAAAAATATAAGTGAGTCATCGAGAATTACTACCAGGAGTGTGGAGCCGCTTGTCGAGTGATTTCATCACGCATATGGCCAATCCATTGACCGTATACTTGGCATACATAATAATCTGGTAGTCTCAGACATAATCTTTCTCTGATCATTTTTCTTTGGAGCATGAAAATGTTACACTTGGCAAAGTATTTGCCGAGTGTAATGGATTTGTCAAATGCCCAAAGCACTCGCCAACGGGTTGTAAATATATGTGTCATAATCTGACTCTGCGGAATTCTATGTTGGTTGACATCATGTAGATATATTGTCACAAAAGTGAAAGATATTATACATAAAAATTAAACAAAAAGTTTTGAAACATAGATATGTGCCTTGCCCTACCCCTATGAGCATTACCCTAACATAGATATATACGAGAAGTTCGTCCTCCACACCATAGATATGTGCCTTGCCCTTCTCTAGACTATTTCCTTCTGTCTTGTCATTTTGCATTGTTGCTCTCTACGTACATGTAGCCATGCATGGAAGGCATTAGGAAGTTTACAACTACATGATCTTGATATAATACGACATGATAGATATGGTAGGGAGTAATTCATCGTGTTAGACAGAGGGAAAAGTGTGAAGACCAGTACAATGGCGACCAGCCCCACGCCTAAACGACTGTCCTTCACTGTGAACATTGGGAGGGTTTACCACTTAATTCGGATGGCTTATACAGAGTCAAGAAATGTGGGTACGTACGCGCTGCTGGCACTACGTGTCTACCTGTGTGCCTCGTGTTTGTGTGATGACAATACGGTCATTTATTTTTCGGTTTTGCTATGTCGCAGCAATATACGGCTCCTTTTTCTCTGAGTCCACCTCACTAGAGTACAAGACGCGAGGCAAACCCAACGCCGTCCCGAACACTTGCCCAACCGGCCCTGCGTATGGGTGATACAGAGCAACGGCGTTGATCCATGGCCGTGGCCTGGCCCGCCGGCCGTTCACTGCAACCAGCGCCACCGGGGTCAGGCCGGCTGCCGGCTGTCGCGTTCCAGGTCCAGGTGCCCCGTGCAGAACCAAGTCCCTAGCTTTGACAGTTGGAAAGCAATTTACTTCCAGGAGCTACACCTTCTCGCTCATAGAATGAAGAAGAAGCATGTTGGCAGCTTTTCTGTCTGGTTATCTAACTTAACATAGCTCACGTTATAGTTCTGTAGCCTAGAGCAATTCCAGTAATTATAACTCTTGTTATACATTGACCCGTTGAGTTAATTGAAAATTGAAAATTACAGTGCGGGTTTTCCCTCACAGTTTCGCCTAAAAAAAAATCCGCTTAATTCGGATGGCTTATTGCCTCTGTATACAGAGCAGCTGCCTTGGTCCATGGGCCGTGGCCTGGCCCGCCGGCCGTTCACTGTAGGCAGCGCGACCGGGGTCAGGCCGGCTGCCCTCTCAATGGAAGCGGCGGCGCTCCACCGAAGACCAAGGGCCCCACCTCGCCGGCGCTGGGTTATCCGAGGACCGTGGCCGAGCCAGAGAAAGCGGCGAGAGGCGCAGGTTTATGGAAAACTTAACAATCTTACTGATTGGACCTGGCCTGCTGCTAGCTCTGATCTGATCAGTCAATCCCAGTGCATCTGTTCTGTTCACTGCATTTAGCCGATGGGTATTGCTGTGCGGAGGCTCACCTGATGGCTGACAGGATATTCTGCAGCGCACCCTGGGTATTGCTGTGCCTCCTCATCTTCTTGGACCTTGGACTTGCTAAAAGTAGGGAAATGGTTCTGCATATGTCAGTAGATACTTTCTGCTCAGATTCCAAAAGAAGGGACTCCTTCATTCCTGGATTTGGAGTGTGTTGCCGTTGCCATAGCAGCTGACCATCCAGAAAAATAAATTTGAGCTTGATCTATGATTTCGAAGGACAGGAAGGCTATCTTTCTCCTTTTGTTCATCCATAATTTTTGTTTTCAAGGGGTATTCCTGTGAACAATGTTTGTAAAGCAGCTTAATGGGAAAAAAGTAGCTTTGAGTTATTTGTACTGGAATGCGATTTTCACATGTTTGTTAACATTGCCTCTGGATGCATTTTTTGTTTGTTGTTCTTGCTTCACTGTCTTTTATGTTTATTAAGTAACTCACGACTGCGGTTGCTGTAAACCACACTCTTGCATGTTCCACTTCCTTTGAATTTTATTGCCGTTCAACATGTTTACGCCTTCGTGAAGTAGAATCACGTTTGATGTTAGAATATCTTGTCAGGATCTCTCTTGTCGTCTATGCTGTAGAGCCTCAGCTTCACCGCATCAGAAGATAATGACAGAATCTTCTGCGTTGCTATGCCTCCTTTTCTCCTTGGACTTGCTAAAACAAGGAAAATGATTCTAGCATATATGTCAGCAGATTCGTCTGCCCAGATTCCAAAAGTTACTCAAGTGTAATCATGTGATGCTTTCATCTGCACCTATCTGAATAATTTTTCAACTGAAACTCTTATTTCAACTAACTATATTATACTAGTGGTCCGAAAACCTGCTGGTAGGGTGTGTCGTTCTTGTGCATATATAGGCCCTTCTGCTCTGGACTTAAGGCTTGGGTTTCGTTGGCACTGAGACTGTTTCTCCTGGTAAAGGTAAGAGGTTTCTTTCTCCTACTTGCTAGTACATCTTTGAATCATAAATTTTCTACATTTGTAGGTAATGTTTATGATGGCACACAGGATTCTGAAGTGCATAGCTTGTTTTCTGTTTGTCCTGTAAAATAGTTATATTGTTGGAAACTTGCTTTGATTCATCTGACATCAATATATACCAAGAAGTATGCTTTCGGTGAGAGTTGGCAAAATCAGGGTCGGAGAAGATATCTACTGCTGATAATAACACATTCAACATCATTCTATTTTAGGCTGCTCTTTTTCTCTGGGCTTGGGGCTTAGGCATCATTTGCATTGAGGCTGCTCTGCAGAAGTACTGGCTTGTTCAAGGAGCATCTTGCCAAAGGTAAGCGTATTCTGGTCTTTCTGCTTACTTCATATTTAGATCATAAACGTGATACATACATATTTTGATCATGTTTATGAACACACTCAAGATGCTTAAGATCATTGCTTGCTTTCTGCAAAAGTAAGAGTCTTCGTGTGTTGCTATTTGCTGCATCGTTAGATCATTAACGTTCTACAGACATCTTTTGATCATGTTTATGAAGGCACTCAAGAATCAAACTTCATTGCTTGCTTTCTGTTTCCCCTGAAAAACAAGGCTTTAGTGTTGCAAACCTTTATTTGGTTTATTTTTCATCAAATATGTCTATCATTGTGAAGTTGGAACAGATTTCTACTGCCGATAATAGCATATTCAACATCTTTCTATTTCAGACTGGTGGGCAGAGCACTCTGATATGTTGTTACCTTGGCTCCCAGCATTTTGATTGCATTTTTCATGGATCAGGGTCATGAGAAAGATAATAGGAGTGGTCTCAACATAAGCATCAAGTCCTGTAAGAGATGTGAGGGCTGCGATGCACATTACTACTGGTGTCATCTCGAGGATACCCAGAAGTATTTCTTCAAGTGCATGGTTGGCGATTTCCAGGAAAAAATGGCAAGCCCTTGTGTATTGAATTTTTTCTCTCTACATATGCAACGCCATCCTCTTCAGAATGATAACTGCGGTTCTTACACTATTTGTTTTATTCCTGCAGATATTACCAGAGAAGTTTGTAGAAAATTTCAGAGGTCAGATTTCTGAAGTTATCAAGCTAGAAGCTCCTGATGGGAACAAATACGATGTTCAGGCTACCAGGAATTTTAACAAGATAATTCTCCGAACTGGATGGACAACATTTGCCACCTTCTACGAACTAAAAGAGGGCTGTGTGCTCGTGTTCAGGTACAGTGGTGACTCTCACTTCAGGGTTCTTATATTTGATTATCCAAGCTGCTGTGAGAATGAAGTTTTCCATGCTGTCATGAATTGGGGTCCTAACGCCCAAGAAAGAGACACTCTTCTCGATCGATTGCCGGTTGGCAAAACACGATGCCAGAATGGTGTATCAGGCAACAGTGAGTCCCGTCAAAGATGTGGCCACTGCGATGCGCATTTCTATTGGCATCACCTCGATGATAGGGAGAAACATTTCATAAGGCTCATGATTGGTGATTTTAAGCGACAAATGGTAAGACCTTTGATGTCAATGCCCTTCCTGCCATCTGCTTTGTCAGAGATATATAAGTTTTGATAGTTTGTTGTTTGTTCCTGCAGAGCTTACCAGAGAAATTTGTGGAAAACTTCAGAGGTCGAATCTCCGGACTCATAAAACTGGAAGGTCCGGATGGAAAAATATATGACATTCAGTTTACCAAGAGTCTGAACAAGATAGTTCTTGGATCTCAATGGGCAGCATTTGCCAATGCTTATGAACTAAAACAACATGACTTGCTGGTGTTCAGATACAATGGGGACTCTCACTTCAAAGTTCTTATATTTGACCCAAGTGGGTGTGAGAAACAATTATTCCATGTTGTCATGAACCATGCTTCAAATGAAGAAGGCAGTGACATATCTCATGATCAGTCATTCCCTGTGGCAAGGCATCGAGACGGTGGACTGCGCGATAATGACAGGAGGAAAACTAGGAACATGACTCCACTGGTCTTGCCTTCACCAAGATCAGGTGCAGAATTTAATGGGTGCATATGCATTTTTCACTGGTAAGTGTAACTGCTTACTGCTGTCTTGATGATCGGTATTGTGCAGCTGAAGTTGTCACATCAGAGACCCACTATGTCCTAGCAACAGGGTGTAATCTGACTATAACGCAGAAGGCAGAAGTTGACGCGCTTGTGAAGAAACTTAGGCCTGTAATTCCATTTTACATCACAGCGATAGACAAGAAAATTCTGTCTGGATCTCTGGTACATGTGATGTTTCTTCAACACATTCAATTAGATAAATCATTATTTTTTCTAATTATGTTATGCGATGTTCAGGATTCACACTTGTTTTAAATTTTGTTGGAACTGTTGATGTATAGCAGTGCTCCAATAATTATAATTTTAGACAATTTGACAGCCAAGTTTCAATCATCTGTAATAGGTCATTTGCAAGGATTACGCTGCCAAACACCTTCCACATGAAGACAAACCCATCACACTTTGCCATCCCCAGAAGAGCACCATATGGGTAGACATTTTGAAGGTTATCCCTGATGGTGCATGCATGCTTTCTGCTGGTTGGTCCTGCTTTGTTAGCCACAACGATCTGCGGGAAAGTGATATCTGCGTATTCGAACTATCTAGAAGCAATGGTGAAGAGACCATACTTGTTCATACTCTTGAAGGAGGCCATCACCGACCGGGTGAGTATAAGGCACAGTGCTACTTGCACATGTGAGTATATGACATAATGAACTATTGTGCCTTTTATCTGATAATTTTCGAATGCTGGTTTGTTTTTTCACAGGAAAAGAGACTGAATCTCAAAACAGATGCAGCTATCCAGTCGAGGGTGAAGAGACCAGTGAAGAGAATTACAAAAAAATTGCTGAGTCAAAGTACTACTACTCAATGTCTTCCAAATGCCTGAAAAGTGAGGAGAAAAAGGAGATATTTGAGTCATTATCGATCCAACCGGGCAACCCAGTATACGTCTCCATCCTGCAGAAGTATCACCTTAACAGGAGAACTGCCATGCTGGTCCGTAAGAATTTATACGTGACTTAGAAAACCGTTTTTGGTAGACTTTCTGACGAAGGTTTCTGCGTGGCTAATGATCTGTAATACATACGCAGACCATCCCCAAAATTTTTACGAAAAAGCATCTCGCAGAGAGGTCTCATGACATCCTGCTCCTGAGGCCCAAAAGGGAAGCGAAGTGGTTCGTCAAGTACTACCACGCAAGGTACACCAGCGGCTTGGGCTGCAGGTCCTTCATCAAGTTTGCCGGCGACAACAAGCTGAGGGAGGGTGACGTCTGCGTCTTCGAGCTGATAAAAGCCGCGAGTAAGGCGACGATGATGGTGCACGTGTTCAGGAAGGTCGATGCCAGGTTTGTTCTACTGGGCTAAGTTCCAGTCTGCATCTAATCCTTCGTTGTCTAGCTTCCTGACCAACTGTTGTGAAGGGTTGTGCATGGTACATGTAATCAAAATAATGAGTATTGTTGCCCCAGGAAGTAGCATGGTATGATGGGAATTCATTTTGTAACGTAAAGCTAAGTTCTTGTGATATGTGTGTGGTTCCAGTAGAAGGAAAACCCGATGTTGTGAGGTTGTGTCATCTAATGTTCATTCGGATTCATCAGCCAAAACCCATGATCTGTCTGCCAGAACTAGATGTTTTCTTAAGAAAAAATCCATTTAATCTGTTTGGCTCTTATCTTGAGATCAAATTAATTTTAATTCACTTATGTTTCATGAATGGGTCATCTTTTGATGACATAGTTTCTTCTTTTCTTTTTCTGAGTACAACGGATTGCCTGGATGCCTGCACGTGAATGCTTTTTCCTCCGATTTTGCAAATTAAGAAATACTATATCTCTTCTTCCACTTATTCAGAAACACATGTTGGTTTTCCAAATCAAGAAAAATGGCAAGCAAATTGGCACGAGTGGATAATCAAACTATCAACAACAAATATCAAGAGGTAACATATTTTGAGATTAAGGGAAATGTAAACCACCGGAGGAATACAAATCGAGATGGTCCTAACATTTGTTTTTATTGTTGTTCATTATGAAAACAAAAGAACAATTTGAATTTGAAATGGAATCTTATCGACATGTCGTATAAGTTGCATCCCATGCAACTACTGGAATCACACATAAATTTACTTGTCGAATTATGACCTAATATATCCAAAATTCCAAATGCATAATGCCGGCTCTGAGTAGGTTTGACCACAAAAGTCGTAACTATCAGGACATATCATAAAGAACATAACCATGCTGTGATGCTGATTACATTTGGATCCGTGTATCCCCGATACATAGCATGAGATCGAACCGACATATTGAAATGAAATTCGTTCCTCCATTCCACATTCAAATCGTAACAACTAGATCTATTTCTGATCACTCTCATTCCCAAGCTAAGTAGATACGTGTTTGACAATGGAAGGAATGGAGGTATATATAGAAACATAGATATATCCTTCTAAACCCTAATAAGATTAACTTGTATTCTTGAGCATCACATCATAAGGTTGCGAAGGAAGAGAGCTCAATGATGGTTGAAGTAGCGACTGTGTAACCTCCAAGCTATATTTATGCGGAACTCTGCGGGTGCAAAATGTTTCAGTGTCATCGAATAAACTACAGACCACATGTGAAATGAGATTGTCTGGGGTCACAACTAAATGAAATTTAATAGGAGTAGTTCCTGGTACTCCATAGAGATGACGGACTACCATTGCGATGTACTCCATAGAGGCTAGGTTGGCAGGTTCCATCAAATAACACTAAATATCTCCTGGAAACCAATGACCTTCTCTTACGTCCTCAGATTTCTTTCGATATGAATTCTTTTATTAATATTTCCTGCGCCTCAAGTGGACACTCCTGCACAAGATTATCTCCCTTTGAGATGAAGTGTCATATAGGTCCGAAATTAATATGGTGTCGTGTATTGTTTATAGTATTTCGGAATAGACATCATCTTTTTCTTCGATTGAATAAGAAAAAAAAATGTACACATAATTTGCATTTTCTTGCCGAGATTATTGATACCATGGATAGTTAATTCAGCTACCCACAGTGGACCTCTCCCACCTTGAGGTTGCCTTCTCGGAGGAGGAGGTGTGGAACGCAATTAGGAGTATGCCGTTGGACAAGTGCCCTGGGTCAGATGGCTTCTCTAACAGATTCTACGTGGCTTGTTGGGGTATCATCAAAGGCGATGTTATGGCGGCTTTCGGTTCGCTCTCCCGCCGTGACGCCCGTGGATTTAGCTCGGTGAACCAGACACTCATCACCTTGCTGCCAAAAAAGACAGGGGCGGAGGAAGTACGAGATTTCCGGCCCATCAGCCTGATCCATGGCTTCACAAAGTTGGTGGCAAAGGTGGTGGCGTCCAGGGTGGCCCTCGCCCTACCACAGCTAGTGGGTGCACATCAGAGTGCGTTTGTGCGTGAGAGATGTCTTCACGACAATTTCATGTTGGTGCGGAGCACGACGCGTAAGCTCCATAGTCAGAAGATCCCCGATGTCCTCCTGAAGCTTGATATCACCAAAGCTTTTGACACAGTGGATTGGGCCTTCCTTTTGGAGGCGTTGAGGAAGATGGGCTTCAGATACCTACTCCTCAGCTCAATCTGTGCCTTGCTTTCTTGGGCATCCACGCGTGTCCTCCTTAATGGCACCCGGGGAGCAAGATTTTCAACCGGCGTGGACTGAGGCAGGGGGATCCTCTATCCCCCAGCTCTTCATACTGGTCATGGAGGTTCTGCATCTGCTGGTGGAAAGGGCCACGGCCTGTGGACTGCTGGCCCCTTTGGCCGAGGCAGGGTTGCGGCATCGGACCTCGATATACGCAGACGTCATGGTTACCTTACTACGACCTTTTGTGAGGGACTTTCAAGTTTTCTCGCGACTGCTGGAAGATTTTGGTAGTGCCTCGGGGCTGAGGGTGAACATCGAGAAGTGCTCATCTCACCTTATCCGGTGTGGGGACGCCTCGAGTGCACTGGTTGTTCAGGAACTGGGATGCCCCGTACTCCCTTTTCCGTTGAGATACCTTGGCCTACGCTCTCCATTCGCAAGCCGACTGTCGCCCAACTTCAATACATCGTGGATAATGTGGCGAACCAGCTCCCCAAGTGGCGAGCAGGGTTGCTCAACCGTGGTGGGCGCCTTGAAGTGGTCAAGACGACCCTTTCGGCGGTCTCCATCTTCACCATGATGTCCCTGGATCTGTCGGTGAAGACATTGGTTGCCATTGAGAAGATCATTCGGGGTTTCCTCTAGGCAGGGCGCAAGGATGCCCGTGGAGGTCACTGCCTAGTGGCGTGGGATAGGGTGTGTATGCCCAAGCAGTTTGGATGGCACTAAGCCGTGGAAGGAATTCAACATCCAGGTCCCACGTGTGGTCCGCCTTCTTTTTGAGGCGGCGACTACCTCGGTGGTGGGAGATGGGACTTCTACTTTCTTCTGGATAGATAGGTGGCTGCCTGAAGGGCGTGTGAGATATTTGGCCCCGAGCATCCTTCTCAAGGTGCCGAAAGGCGACAGGAACTCCAGGTTGCTCAGCGAAGGTCTTGCCGGAGGCTGGCTGATGGATGTCCCACCTGACCTTGCCGCCAGAGAGATTGGGGAGTTGCTGTCCTTGGCAGACAGCGTGGAGGCTTTAACCCTATCTGAGGGGGTCCTTTCCAAATTAAATGAAAATAATCAATGGCGCATATAGCTACTCACTGATCCGAGCAATTATCCAGTAGCATTATCATAGCAGCTTAGTTTATTTTTTCATGAATTTGATTCACTTTCATCGACATAGACATAATACAATATATCTTAATAAGTGACTAACTAATAGGGACTGAATTTTGGCATACAATGGGTAAAGAACATTCGAAATTACCTGCATGCTGCGAGCATACACTATCCCACTATCCTCTGACAATACTTTTTCTTTCTCCCGGCTGCAACCCAACCCAGGCTTGCAGCCTCACGGTACATAGACCAATGCAGTCGGGTTAGCATAGAAATAACTACGTTCCAAGGAGGAGAAGAGCAGAAGTATAAGGTCAAGAACATGAAGTGTGATGTGGTAGTAGTAGAATTTTTTAAGCAGATAAAAGGGATAAACTGAGTTAAAGCCCAGGGAAGAATAATATGTACATAACATTAACACTATTGGCTCAAGCACTGCAAACTATGCAGAAATCAGTATGCAATTATAAGCACTTCTTTATTCATTGACCAAATGGTTTAGCTTGGGATTACCTCCTAATACCTGATAAAAAACATATTCAACTATTTGTAATATGACTGCTCGTTGGTGAATACAAAAAACATGAGAAAGGAGAGATAATTCCTAGCTAAGAGAAGGAAATCTAAGAGCATATGGTGATTATGTAGACAATAAACATTCGGGGAGAAAACAATTGGCAATGGGTTATTCAAACTAACCAAACTATGCAAACACAAATTATCTTAGTGTAATAGTTGGGATGGAAAGATACCTGTCAATAGGGGAAAATGCCTTTGCATCCTAGTAAACCATTAAACGCTTTAGGCACACAACGATTGATTTGTTGAGACTTGAAAGTCCTGGAAAAATTATCTGCAGATAAAAATGATCCCTGACCATATTAAAAATCTACAAAAGTACCATGAGAAATGGGTAAAAACAATTGGGATCATCCCATGTTTTAGCAAGCAGAAACATGCAAGAGTATCTACCTAACTACGGCCGGTGTAAGCGATCGATTCACCTATCAAGATCTAAAGATGCAAACAAACCTATGAAAATGACTGCAAATAAAGGATGGAAGCTCACAATTTTTCGACTGGAATTTTGATCATACTTTTCTCGGAATTGAAATATCCATTCATCAAAGGGTGTTTGAATCATGTGCACACCAACCTATTAAATAATGTGATCATATCTGGATACCATGTTCTGGGGGTGGGAGAGGAATACCATGAGCACTGTGAAGCTGCCTTCCTCGTTGGTCATGCATGTCCTCGCGTGGCACTACCTTGAAAAAGCTTGTGAATGGGTTATTCTGATTCCCAAACTGATGATGATATCTTAAAGATAAACAATCATACTTTGGTTACGTAGTACCTGCTGGCTAGTGTTGCTTTCTGGAACAGGTGCGGGCTTGGAGGAGAACGTGTTGGGATGTGAGCTGCAACACGCTGCAGTGCGTCTTCTCTTCCTCATTCATCCGCCTGGTAGGACCTTTCATCAAACACCTTATAGGCATATACAGAAAATCATGTGCACAAATAAAGATGGAAAATTATGGAGAGGAGAAGAGAGATGGAAGGAGGCAAAGCAAGAGGAAGAGAGGATCGAAACCTAGAAGAGAAGTACGAAGTCTTACATAGGTGTGAAGGTGGAGGAGGATCGGCAGCCTGACACAACGCATCAGTGACGGGCCAGCGGAGCTCACCAGTTGATCAGACCCATGGTCGCACGCGGAACTCCTTCGCCGACCTCCCGCATGCACGCCTCTGGTCCCCTTTCTCTTGCCCTGACCCCCACTGCCCGCTTGACGGACGGGGTCGTGGATCCTCAAGAGGAGACAAAGGCGAGGTGGATGGGCGGCGCGGCACCGGCGGCGACCAATCTGGCGGTGGCGGATGCAGAGCACAGCGGCGACGAACTCCGGAGATTCTGGACGTCCCGGGACGCGGCCGCCGGAGAGTATGGAGAGAGCGAGGCGGCGGAGCTCCCCGTTCTCGTCGATTTGACCGGGGAGGAGCGGAGTGGCGGCGGCGGCGACCTTGGGGTCGCGGAAGAGAAGGAGGGGGGGGGGGGGATTCTGCGGGGGTCATTTTGCAGGAAAGCCTGTGAGGTTGAACGAATTTGCGTTTAGGTCCTTCTCTACGTTAATATTTGGATTGCGGAGCGCTGCGTCAGTAAGTGAGTGGTTTTTCTGCAAAATAGCCACGGTGACCGGTGGAACCGGAGGCGGCCGGCGGGCGACCGGGCGACGTGGCGCGGTACGATTGGCTAAAAGCCGGCTGCTACAGTAACGCGCGTTTGGGAGGTGGGCGTGGGTGCATCTGAGCCGTCTGTCGCGTCGATCGGACGGCCAGCGAAAAAAGAGCGACGTGGATGGCCGAACTGGACGCTAATATGACCATCTTTCATATATAGTAGTATTTTTCCGATATGAATGTGCGTATTAAATCTCATCCATTAAAATTAAAAATCGATGAAGCATATCTTTTTAGCCTCTGTGAATTAACGTGGTGTCTTCGTTTGGACTCATGTATCTTGCTTTTAGTATATAACAAATAGATATAGGTCTGGAAGATGAAGATACCTCTTAAAACTAAGATTTTTACTTGGTATCTACGTCGGGGGTCATTCTTACTAAAGATAATTTAGCGAAAAGGAAATGTGTATTCTGTCACCATGATGAGAAAATTAAACACCTGTTTTTCGAATGCCAATCTGCTCGTTCTATATGGTCAGCCATCCAAATATCTTCTGGACTATATCCTCCACGTACAATTGCTCATATTTTTGGCAGTTGGTTACGTGGGATCGATAATAAGTTTAGAATACTTATTAGGGTGGGAGCACTTGCCATTATTTGGTCGCTTTGGCTATATACAAATGATTTTATTTTTAATGACAAAGATTCTTCTCTCTTGCAGGTTATCTACCGGTGTACCAGAATGCTTCGTTTATGGTTGTCTCTAGATCGAGTGGAGTATCGCGACCTGTTTACGGAGGTCTGTACACGATTAAAGGATACGACGAGGGATATTTTTACCCAGCATGGGTGGCAGCGTAATCTACGAATTGGATCTCCACCACCTTAGACGGATCATAGTGTCTCCAAGATTACTTTGCTTTCTGTCTTAGCATGTTGTTCTTTAAGACTACACCACATTTTTGTTGGAGATTTGGTGCGGCTGTGTGTCCTTTGGGCAGAGGTCGGGTATATGCTACTTAATTCTTTTAAGTAATAAAGCACCCTTTATCGAAGAAAAAAAAGATAGATATAGGCCTATTCACTCGGCCGTGTCCAGCACCAAGGGTTTCGTACTCCTATAGATAGTTTCAGAAGATTGCTTGAGTACTTATTGTATTGTAGTTGCAGATTCATATAGATGGGAATATCTCACTCACACACACTAAGAACACAAAGAATTCAAGACAATCCCGAATTCAAAGTGCTACATAGATATTAGATGGATATCTAGGAATACAAACACATGCACACGTACGATCTGAAAATAATACAGAGTGATACTCAATATTTTTTATTATCCTGTCATGTCACTCTCGTGCAATGGTAACCAACTGCTTGCCGACGTTAAGCCCAGAGAAGAGCCCGATGAGCGCTGATGGTACCTTCTCGATCCCCTCAGCAACATCCTCAATGACGATTATCTTTCCTTCCTTGAGGTAACCCGCCATCTCCTCCTCGAACTTGCCATAGGTGCCTAAGTAATCTTGGACATTAAATCCCTCCATGCGGATGCGCTTGGCGACAAGGCAAAAAAGGTTGGGCGCACCGTCCGGCTTCTCTAGGTTATACTGCGAGATCATCCCGCACACGACGATCCGGCCATTCATCCGCATGTTGAGCAGCACCGCCTCTAGCATCGCGCCACCCACATTCTCGAAGTAGATGTCGATGCCCAACGGAAAGCACCTGGGAGGAAGTATCACACATAGGGAATTGTAGGTTAGAGTGTCATTTTCAATATTTGGAACTTAAGAAATTTCATAGGAAAAAAATCAGTCAAACCTCTTTAGCGCGACGTTGAGATCGGGTTCCTTCTTGTAGTTGAAAGCGTCATCAAAACCAAATTTGGTTTTCAGGAGGTCGACCTGATAAGATTATCATAAAGACAACAGAAATTTGCTCACGGGTTCTTTTTGACCAAAGTGGGACTAATCCTTATACTTTACCTGGTTGCATACAGGGTACGTTTCCTGAGTTTAGAAGGTATGCTCATTCTACATTGTAATTGCTTGATCAATGTTCACATAATTTCCTATTTCAGATTCCCTAAAGGTTACTTAAGTGACTTATTTAGAGTAGGTGCCGTGGCAAGATGGCAAGGAGTTGAGGAAATATAATCTTATCAACTGTGTGAAGTTTACCTTAAATATGGGTATCACTTTAATTGGGAATATATCTTACTTTTGTTATCAATGAAATGATTGAGAGCATAGTTAGCTTTTTAGTCACAACTAGTGTAAAAGGAGCTTCTAATTCTATGAAAACCAATAATTCATCATTCACTTGCCCAATAGAAACCCTCGATTTCTTGGACCGGACTATGTATATGGTGCCTGCTAATTAGCTTAAGTCCACGCACTACATGCATGCACTAAAATCCGAAATTGGTGACATCATTGCGTATTAAATGTAAAATTTGAAAATTTAAAATGTTTTGTAGCTCAAACCGTTTATCGGATTTATGATTTGTTTTCACCGTTGGACTAGTCGCGTCGAGATGTTCGAAACTAGATCCCATGTTGATATGTTTGAACGATATTTTTTTATGGTCCAAAAGTTACCACCCATTAACATGTAAGTTATCAGCGTGAATTTATGTAAGTTACCAACCCAAGCAATGATTAATTTTCGGTTTAAAAGTATGTTTCACTTTACTAGGTGGGTAACAAATATTCAGAGGGCCTGCATCTAAAAATGCTTTTATTTAAACCCAAAAATTAATCGTTAATATGATGGTAACTTATATACAATAGTCCAGATAACTTACGTGTTAAAGGTTGGTAAGTTTTATGTCAAAAAAAAAGTTCTCAAAATATGTCAACATGGGATCTTGTTTCGAAGATCTCGTCACAACTAGCTCAGCGGTGAAAACGGATTCTAAATCGGACAAACGGTTGGGGCTACACAACATTTCAAATTTCTGAATTTTACAATTAGTGCCGGATGACATCATCTTAGCGCATGCAGGGGCTGATCTAACGGCCATAACACATGCGTGCATGTAAGCCCGATGAAAGGCGCCTGTTATATAGAAATAAAAATAGAAACCCTTGGTCGTGATAGAGACGAAATGAGTACGAGAAAAAACCTTCTCATCGGAACCAGCACTGCCAACCACATAGCATCCTATGATCTTGGCTAGTTGTCCAACGAGCTGCCCAACCGCGCCCGACGCCGCTGATACGAAAACATAGTCGCCTTTATTAGGCTTTGACACCTCAAAAAATCCAGTATATGCGGTGAGTCCAGGCATGCCTGCATTACCAAGGTTCCCTGTACGGTTAGAAAGAAACATTTGCTTTTGAAATTTTATTTTCTCACACTGATAAAAATATAGAGAACACAGAAAAATACCATAGCCTCATTTGATGTCGAGTGGTTATCACCACTACCACATAACTTACTACAGTCTACATATATATGAGAGCACACTTCATTTTAAACACGAGCATTCTTGTGAAAATAAAATCTTACAGTACTCACCAAGAACACCTGTGTAGTACGACAGAGGCAGTTCACGAGGGTTGATCTTGAAACTATATTCTGGATGCGCGATCACACTGTATTCTTCGCATCCAGTTTGACCCCAAAGAAGATCGCCTGCCTTGAAACCTGGGTGCCCAGAGGCTACCACCTTGCTTACTCCAAAAACTATCAATACCTGGTAGTATATAATCAAACTGAGTGAATCCAACAGTGGTAATGGAATGATGAATACAGTAGTCTTCCCACTGAGTGAATTAAGGTAGGTAAGGTACCTCCCCTGGCACGAACTGCTCGATGTAGGCGGCGTCGTTGTGCTCGCTCATCCGGTTGCGCAGGTAAGGGTCGCAGGAGACGTAGAGGTTCTTGACCAGCACGGCCGGCGAGCCGGGCGGCAGGGCCAGGCGCACAGTCCCGGTGACGAGCTCCATGTCGTCCTCGCTGGGGAACCCCGTCACGAACCGCTTCAGGATCACGCCCTTGTTGCTCACCTCCGCCATTGTTGCTAGCTACTGTAGCTCGATCACCTCCTTGTTTCACTTTCAGCGACAGTACGTAGGCGGCGAGCTCGCTGTAGATGATGAGTGGGGAGTGGATGACTGGTGACTGGCTTTTATAACCGTCGTCGTGCCGCGGTATCCCGGCCGGTGCGGACTTTTTGTCTGCGTGTGTGTGGAAGATGTAGCCACGTGACTAGACTTGGCGCCATTTGATCGGAGCTGGACGGGACGGAGTGGCCGGACACCGGCGATGAGAGTGGATCGCCCATCATTGGCCAGCCTGCTCGAGCGGTTCCCGTCGGGTGGTCGTCGGGGACACTCATGTGCTACTTGTAGGCTGCATGCAGCACGCGTGTCGCCGGTGTCGTCGAGTCCGCAGTTTTTCCACAGCACATGGCCGGGCAACTGACCTTTCAAGTTCCAAGAATACAAGATTTGGATTAGAAAAAGGAACCATGCATGCTGCGAGGGCGACGTCTGTGTCTCTTCGACCTGATCGATGAGAGGCGACAGTGATCGATGGTCGATGTTTCCAGGAAGGTCACCTGCGGTGAAGTTCATGTTCATGGTATATCTGTAGACAGTAGACTTAATAATGAGTGCATTTTGCAACGTAAAAGCCAAGTTACTACCATGTAAATGGGGTTCCAGTAGAAGAAAACTCGGTTGTGTATGTACGTTTGAACGTACCGTGTGGATGCTCGTTGTTGATTCCCCAGCCGGCGACCCGTTCTTTCCATGACTTAAGAAACGCCATGTAATCTCCTTTGCCGCTACCTTGCGATTTCAGTAATTTTGCTTCAGTGCCGTCTGATAGCTAGGTAATCTTTTGATGGCATGGTACTTATCGCCAATTCTAATTCTTGGTCGACCTCATTTTGGTTTGCAGTGAGGTCACGTCAGTCGTCGCTCGATCAACATCGCACGGCTGACGCATGTCCCGGCGTAAGTGATGCCTACGCAGACCCTCTCCTCGCTCCCCAATTCCACATTCCTCATTCCCCATCCTCAAATCGATTTCTCTCCCACGCCGCTCATCGCTGCAGTATCCGTCGATGCCGCGCCGTCGACGCCCCGCCGCTACTCGCTCCCCCTCTCTGTCAGCTAGCTGAGCTACCGGGCTACCATGTGGTGGTCTCTCGCTCCCCACCATAGCACCATCCACCATGGCTGGCCTGCTGCACGCGGCTTCGTCTTCCTCGACCTCCCAGCACCGCCGCCTCTACTATCCGGAGAAAATGGCGAGGTCGTCGACCAACTCACCCTGGTGGAGCTTATCATAGCAGCGAGGCTCGGGAGCAGGTTCCGCCCGGCTTGATTCGGCTAGAGGCGTGGCGCCATGGCAGATCCGGACTCTGAGCACCGAGCTGCTGGCCTCCGCCTCTATCCCTGCCTCTCCCCGTGGGTAGGTTCTACCCAGCTTGGCAGGTACGCCCGGTCCTCACCTTTATGCTTCTCTATGCTCCGTGTGTTGCTCTCTGACTCTCTCCTCGCTCTGGTGCGCAGTGTCCCAATGTCTAATTTTGATCTCAAATTGGTTTGGATATCAAATTGTTTGCAAATGTAATCATCTGTTTTTGTACAATTTTCTACTCTAACAGATGTAAATATGGAATTTAATTTTGTTTGTAAATGTAAACTTCTGTGTCGACCCAATTTTCTACTCAAATAATAGATGTAAATCTTGATGGATGTCAATTTGTTTGTAAATGTAATCATCTCTGTCTACTCAGCTTTTTAGATGTGATATATTTTCGAGCTTAGGATGTAACCATCCACTTTTTACATGGAGATTTAAACTGCAATGCCATATTTTGTGCTCTAAAAGATGTAAATGTGGGTGCATGTAAATGCAACTTCTTTTTTTTACAATCTAAAATTTGTTAAACTAGACGTAAGCATGACTTGAATCATTGGATGTTTACATGCCCTTTTGCAGTGCTAAGTTTGTTCTAATAGATGCAACGAAATGGGATGTGATTATGAGTAGGATGTAACTGAACAATCTATCCCACATATACTACATTTTTTGTTCAGATGTAAATACCATGATGCTAGAATGTATAAAAATGTTTTCCCCAATAGAATGTGGAACTAATAGTAGAATGTTATTATTCGTATGTTTACTGTAATTCATGGTGGAGTTAGGTATGTGAAAGTATCAATAGATACAACAAGTGTGACTATATGTAATTCCTGTGGGAGTTTGTTCAGTTTTTCGTTGTCGGCTATATGTTTTTTGTGTTTCTCCTGTTGTTTTAAGCTCATCTCCAGTGTTTTGTTTTCGCTGTTGAATTCATATTGTAGAGGCTCGTGAATGCATGTTAGTTTTCATGTAGCTGGATGTACATTTATTTTGGAGAAGGGGATGTGACCCTTGACTCCTTGAGTTTCGGATGTGTTTTTTTGCTGACTAGTGGTGTGATTTTTAATTTTGTAAGCATGCAGAAGTATCATGATTTTTTCATAGTAACTTGAATTGCCTCAATGCTACTGGGTGTCAAGTAAAATCCTACTGGCATGTGGATGTATTTTGCATCAAATCAGCAGGTCGTACCATTGTTTCAGCCAATTTTGCATCTGATTTTCCTGTTTTGTGGATGTAATAGTAATTTATACATTGAGAATCAAACTGCTAGATTTTTTAGATAGATGTACATATGAGTGAATGTAAAACCTGATGGCACTATAACTATTCTTTTTTCTATAGATGTAACCTAGATTGGATGTAAAACTTTGTTGTCACTGTAACTGTTTCACTCATACGTAGATGTGAACTATGGTTGAATAAAAATGTGAACGTATCAGTAGAGCCTAATGTATTTTTCACTGGATGAGAAATAATTGTAAATGTAATTCTCTCTGTCCACCCCGCTAGATGTTGATATTCATAGATGTATTGCTCTTTCAATGTGATTGTAAAGTTGCAACACCTAGCATTATATGTGTTTTTTATCTTCTTAGATGCAATCTTGTGGTAAGCCCATTGTACTATTCTCGTTTTCCTTTCACGAGTGAGTCGAGCACTGGACACAACCTAGTGTTTTGAATCGATTGATGAGTTTCTTCTTATTCCAGATCTGCTTGGGCCTTGAGGATTCACCTGGGGGTAAGCTGGTTCCTTAAATCGACGAGTAGAACTCTTGTTGTGTCTAGACGACAAGTTTCAGGTTTGTACATCCAATCCCATCACAAATAGTACACGTGTTTTTATCGTGTTTGTAATTCTCTGAACACAATGCAAATGAATAAGATATTTGGTTTTACGATGTGATTATGACGCCGTGGATGTGATCTTTTCCTTTTTTGGGTGTGAATCTGATTTTTCTTTTGTTATGGTGTGATTTATGTGATGATTAGGATGTGATTTTGCAGTTTAGGAGTAAACTATACCAGGCCGGGAACGATGGTCATGTTTGGTAGTAATCAAAAGCATGCTAACTATGATTGTTTTTTCTCGTTTACACATGTTTATCGATTCTACTAGATGTCACAACATGACCAGATGTAAATTATATGACCAGATGTAAATTATACTTGCATCGTAGAATGTAAAATCAGTATAGCCTCGAAATAGTGTAAATATTCATAGATAGGCTTAACTATTTTTCATAGATGTAACAAATGCTAGAATGTAGAATTCATGTTCATTGTAATAGATGGTATAATAAGTATGTAAAGAATCACTAGATGTGAAATATTAATAGATGTAGCTTAAATTTCCGTGTTCTCCCGTACATTTTTCTTTTTACTAGATGCAATCCCTAAAATCAATGCTAGATTCAAACCCGAGGTGGATATAACTTACTCTGCTAGATATGCTTGTACATTTATTTTTCGCAAAACCAATTTGATTTTACATCTGGGATTAAGTTCTATAAATGTTTGGTTAGAACGATTTGGTGGTATAGTGCATGTTAGGTGCTTGATGTCATTAAGGTATTGGATGTCATAAGTTATGAACACTGTAAATTCTTGGATTTACATTGAATAAATTACAATACCTTTTGTGGCGAGTATGTATTCCTTTTTATCATGCTGCCCTAGTTGTAATTTCATTTACGCAAGTGACTGAAAAAATTGAAGGCAACACTATTTTACCCATTTTTTTCCAAATGTAAATTCCCCTATTCTTTTGCCACTAAACATTCTATATGGTACAAATCTGTCCAAGTACTTACATGTAAAATCAATTTCCTTATTTTTTTTGCATGGAATTAATTTACATCGTATAATATGTCAATTTCTCTGATGCAGCTGACAGCAACTAGCATGAAACTGAAGGGGAGACGGGTGGTAGGCTAGCAAGGTGGGGAATCCTCGAGCATCATCATCTAGGGGGAGTGTACAATCAATTCTCACGGAGCTAAAATTGGACAGAGAAGAACTGAAGATTTTTACATACCTCCTAGCAAAGAAGAACTGGGGCGATCTTTGATATGTAGCTTCCCTCGTAAAAAACTGGTGAGAATCGGGGGCAATCTAGGACCTGCTAATATTTTTGCTTGTCAATTCTAGACCTGAACTCCGTCACTGGTTTCTGGATGTAATTTTTGCTTCGGGAGCTGCTTAGAGAAGAAAGAAATTACCAATCTGTTTCTGTTTTAGGTGCTTTTTCGGGGCAGATCTGGGAGTTACATCCATACTACCGCGCGTACCGCGCATCCCCACGCGAGCGTTCTGGTGGAGCGATCGGCTTTCCAAATAAGGAAAGAGTTTTCTTTTCTAAAACGGTAGGTGAGAAAACTGTCGGGGTGACCTCGCTCTAAGGCAGAACGAGGCCGACCTCGGTGTAGCAGCATCCAATCTTTTGATGGCATGGTACTTATGTCAATGAATGGCCTGGACGCATGTTTTAACCCCCATCGCTTTTGCAAGTTGATCTTTTACAAATTACATTTTCTACAACTCGAGTCCACGCAAGAAGCAACTACCAATCTTCCGTGCTTCCATCTGGACATATCCTACAGAACATGATCATACTAGTTGTATTTGATCAGTGTACCTTCGACATCTTATCTGGGATCAAATTGTCAATTTGCAGAGAAGATTGTTCTTTTTAGTGGTAGGTTTGTGTGACAGCGGTGTGACAAAAAACGCTACCAATGGCGTGAAAATGGCACGTCACTGCTATCACAGAGAGTACTAGTGGTGTGCCACGCCCATTCCACCAGGAACATACTTGTGGCGTGATAATTTTGGCACTTCACTGATAACATGTACTAATAGTGATGTGCGCAAACCACACGTCACCATCATTTTTTCTGGTTGAAATGAATGAATTAGCATGCATTTCGTGGGTTAATCTCTTTTCTTTTAGTCGGTAGAGTTGTAGTTGCATTATCGATGTGCCACTATCAATTCATGCCACTAATGAAATTAAAATGACCAATTTTAGAGCATCTCAACAGATATTCTAAACTTAATTGCCTGTCACCTAGTTGATCCTCTAAGACTCGGCTTCTTGAACATTTAGTGTTTTTCAAGTTCTAGCCTAATGATCATACAAAACTCAGTTTTAACCATATTTAGACATCATAAGAGAATTTTCAACCAGATTCCCCACTTCCCTCCTATACGTCTAGGTTGATACTGATAGTTCGTACACGACCCTTAAAAATGGTCATCCAACAGAACCCCTCAAACTAAGCACAACAACATTGTTGCAATTGGTCGACAACGGTCATACCCAACCCATATGTCTGGGGGATTTGGAGTCGCCCAGACGCGTCCGTCATGCTAGATCTTACATCCTGACACTCTCTCCAAATCTCCTAGTTGACCCAAATATCTCTTGATCCGCCGCCCTGTCACGACTACGTACCTGCCTGAAGCCATGAAGGTGAAGAAGAGGGCAATGGGCCAGGTGTTGATCAAAGAGGCCCACGAGCTGGCGTCTACCACAGGCCAGCCCACTCCATACGGTGACACCCCGGACTAGGGTTAAAGAGCTGACGGCGGAGAAGGAAAAGGCATCGAGTTTATTTTAGTTGAATCCCATCGGGATCTGAACCTCTCTCTCTCCCTTCTTCGTATGAACTGAGTTCATCCATCTAAATTCATCGGCGTGACGCTGATTGTATCGAATTATCATGTATCGTGAAGTGACTGTGATCTAGTCACTTACATATGGTATCAGAGCCACAAGGCTGCTGGATCGGGGAGTTTAGGATAGCCAGAAAATTTTGAGCGATTGTATCCAACGGAGGCGAATCGAGATCGAGCAATCGGTGGTTGGGTTCTCTCGTAAAATCCCACTGTTGTCTCGGATTTCGCGGAGTCGGCGTGGTGGTTGCGCATCAGAGCACCACCTCACGGAGGCGTTGCGGCGGCGGTAGACTGCTCGGACGCAGATCAAGCGTGCGGTGATCGGTTACTCGCAGATCTCCTGTGAGTGGTAAAACTCCGAGTCAACGGCTAGATTCGTGTGTCACTTCGGAGGCGATGGTTGCTGCGGCGGCGGCGATGGACAAGGTCCAGGCGGATCTGGGTGAACTGAAGTCCCAGGGAGCAACGATGGCGGAATCACTGAAAACCATGGCGGAGACTCTCAGAGGGTTGGGGGCGTGGATGCCTCAAGTGGATGGTCAGATTCGATCGCTGCAGAAGGTTATGGAGGAAGTCGGCACCAGAGTATCAGCGCTAGAGGCAGCGCTATCATCATTCGATGAACTCACGCCACGTGAGACACACACTGGGGCAGACATTGGAGCGGCATCGTTCACTTCCAATTTGTTGCGTGTTGATGGGGGTGACCATGGTGGGCGTGCGAGGCGATCATTCCCACACACACCAGTTCAGTTCGAGCTGGGAGAAAATTCTCATCGTGATGAAGAGTTAGATGGCAGTGCAATATTAGCAAACCGAGGCCAACGACCCGACAGAGATAGTTACAGTAACGGCATACCCAAGACTGATTTCCCCAAGTTTGATGGTGACAACCCGAAGTGGTGGCGAGGTGTGGCAGAGAAGTACTTCACATTGTACAATATTCCTCGGGAAACTTGGGCAAGTTTTGCGACAATGCACTTCAGAGGTAATGCAGCGTTGTGGCTACAAACATACGAAGCCGAGCATGAAGTTGAGAGCTGGGAAGAGTTGATTGTGGCGGTACACACAAAATTTGGTAAAGATAGACATCATAGATACTTAGAGGCATTGGAAAGGTGCACACAAACTGATACAGTGGAGAAATATTACCAGCATTTTGAAGAGCTGAGGCATAAAGTGTTAGTGCATAACAAACACTATGATGAGGCATTCTTTGTCGTCAAATTTGTGAATGGCTTGAAGAGGGAAATTCAGAAAGCCATTCGGCTACACAAACCAAAGACAATGGACATTGCATTACACTGGCAGAGACTCAGGAAGAATTGCTGGAAGAGACAAAAACTTATATGGCTAATAGATACACAAATGATTACAGAAGGAATGACTCGAGTAAATATGGACAGAAGGGGTTACTTCACTCACCATCTGAAGAGAAAAAGAAACAAGAGCTGAAACCACCTTGGGAAGACAAGTTAGTGTCGTTGAGAGCTCAGCGGAGGGCTAGAGGTGAATGTTTCAAGTGTGGGGATAAGTTCCAGCCAGGGCACAAATGCAACAAAACTGTATCTCTCAATGTTGTCGAAGAACTGCTGGAAGCACTGCAACTCAGCTCAAGCTCTGAATCAGAGGAGGAGGATGATAGTAGTGACAGTGGTTCAGCAATGATGATTTCAGCATATGCTACTGCAGGCACCACTCGTAAGAAATCCATACGATTACTGGGCAGTCTGCAGGGGAAACAAGTGTTAATCCTGGTCGATTCAGGCAGTACATGCAGTTTCATCGGCCAAACAACATCAGAACAACTCATTCTGCCTGTCACAAAAGTGCCTAAAGTAACAGTGACAGTAGCTAATGGTGGGAAGTTTGTTTGTGACTCAGCTGTACCAAATGTCAAGTGGCAGTGTCAAGGAAACACCTTCTGCAACGACTTCAGGGTATTCCCTATACCAGGTTATGATGTGATACTGGGCATGGATTGGTTGGATGCAATAGGGAAAATGTGGATTGATTGGCACAAACAAAAGATGCGATTCAAACATGAAGGAAACAGAATAACCTTGAAGGGGGTTCGAGATAATGTAACCCAATGCAAACCAATATACCAGGAGGAGCTACGACAGATAATTGACGATGGATGTTTAGCAAAGATGGTACAATTATGTCCAGCAACAGTGGAAGGGACTGGCACAACACTGCCTGACCCCATCATAAAGATTCTGGAGGAACATACAGAATGCTTTCAGGAGCCAAAAGGGCTACCACCCCACAGGCCTTTTGATCATCAGATCAAATTACTGCCAGGTGTTCAACCAGTTAGTGTGAAGGCATGCCGTTACACACCCCAACAAAAAGATGAAATTGAGCGTCAAGTACGAGAAATGCTCAAGAATGGTATCATAAAACCAAGCAGAAGCCCCTTTGCTTCACTTGTGTTGTTGGTGAAAAAGAAAGACGACAGTTGGAGGTTGTGCATTGATTATCGGCAGCTAAATGCATTAACAGTGAAGGATAGATATCCTATGCCAGTGGTGGAAGAGTTAATGGACGAATTAGCAGGGTCTAAATGGTTCACCAAATTGGACCTGCAGTCAGGGTATCACCAAGTTAGAATGGTGGAGGCTGATGAATACAAAACAACTTTTCGCACTCATGGAGGGCACTTTGAATTCAGAGTCATGCCCTTTGGACTAACTTGTGCTCCGGCAACATTTCAAGCAGCAATGAATGAGGTATTCCAAACTGTGATTAGGAAGTTTGTGTTGGTGTTTGTAGATGACATCTTGATATACAGCAAAGACCTGGAACAACACACATACCATCTGAGGCAAGTGTTCCAGCCCCTGGCAGCAAACAAGTTGTTTGTGAAGAAGTCCAAGTGCTCATTTGCTCAATCATCCTTGGAGTATTTGGGGCATATCATTGGGGTCCATGGGGTATCAACAGACCCCACAAAAGTGGAAGCAGTCAAAAATTGGCCCAGACCAATGAACATCAAGCAATTGAGGGCTTTCCTCGGCCTGGTGGGATATTAAAGGAAATTCATAAGGACTTTGGGTTGATATGTAGAGCACTGACACAGTTGCTCAAGAAAAATGTGCCGTATATGTGGACTAAGTACACTGAAGAAGCTTTTCAAATGCTGAAGACATCACTGGTGCAAGCTCCAGTGCTCGCTATGCCCGACTTTCAGAAAGAATTTGTGGTCGAGACAGATGCCTCTGGTTTTGGCATAGGAGCAGTGTTAATGCAGCAAGGGCATCCGCTAGCATTTCTTAGCAAAGCACTGGGTCCAAGGAACCGAACCCTGTCAACTTATGACAAAGAATGTTTGGCTATCTTAGTAGCATTGGAGAAGTGGAAGTCTTACCTGCAACACCGACCATTCATCATTCACACAGACCAACAAAGCTTGGTGCATTTGGGAGATCATAAGTTCAACATCAAGATTCAACATAAAGCTTTCTTTTGGCTGTTGGGATTAGAGTACAAAATAGTGTACAAAAAGGGCATCACAAACCGGGCAGCAGATGCTTTGTCTCGCAGAACCACTAAAACACCTGAACTTAATGTAGTCACGGCTGCGTATCCTAAATGGCTGGAGATCATAACAGAAGGGTACACATAGAATGAGCAAGCAAAAAAATTGCTGAGTGAACTCAGCATTCAGAGCCCCAATGCACAGGGATACTCACTGCAACATGGCATCATTCGACACCAAGGGAAAATATGGTTGGGCACACATAAAGAAGCGCAACAGGCAATTCTACAGGCTTTGCACAACAGTGGGTTGGGAGGCCACTCGGGAGTTCTACCCACATTCCACAAAATCAACCAGATGTTCTCGTGGCTTGGGATGAGACAGGACATTCAAAAGTTTGTACAAGAATGTCAGGTGTGCCAACAAGCCAAGGCTGAACACAATCGCACCCCTGGTCTGATGCAACCATTCAAGGTACCTCCAGAAGCATGGCATACGGTGAGCATGGATTTCATCGAAGGCTTACCAACCCTCTGGGAGATTTGACACAATACTAGTGGTGATCGACAAATTAACAAAATACGGCCACTTCATACCATTGAAGCATCCTTTCACAGCGGCGTCAGTGGCACAATTGTTGGTTGATCATGTATACAAACTACACAGCATGCCCAAAGTGTTGATATCAGACAGAGACAAGGTGTTCACGAGCTCCTTTTGGCAAAATCTGTTTCGTCTAGAAGACACTACACTCAACCTGAGCTCGTCCTACCACCCGCAGACGGATGGACAAACCGAAAGGTTAAACCAATGCTTGGAGACCTACTTGCGATGTTTGGTTCATGCTAACCCGAATCATTGGAGCAAATGGTTGTCGCAAGCAGAGTACTGGTTTAATACAACGTTCCACTCAGCATTGGGCAAATCGCCATTTGAGGTGTTGTATGGCAGGAAACCACGACATTTTGGTATGCACACAGGCGACACACCAGCATGATCTGATTTAGCACAATGGCTGCAAGAATGGGCTGTTATGATGCCAGTAATCAAGCAACACCTGGAGCGAGCAATTCAGAGAATGACTCATCAGGCAAACAAGAAACGCTTGGAGAGGTCGTTCGAAGTGGGGGATTGGGTGTATCTACGACTGCAACCGTATGTGCAACAGTCGCTAATGCCACACTCGTGCCACAAACTTAGCTTCAGGTACTTCAGACCATATCAAGTGACACAAAAAATGGGGAATGTTTCTTACAAACTGAAGCTACCAGAACAGTCAAAAATACATCCAGTGGTGCATGTATCTCTCTTGAAGAAGGCAATCAAGGAAATGGATAATGTCAGTGCTGATCCACCAACATCGTTGATGACTCTGGAGACACAGAATCAGCCGGAAGAAATCTTGGAAGAAAGGTTGATCAAGAAAGGCAACAAGATGCAACCCTAGGTACGTGTGCGCTGGACATCTCTGCCGACCACTTACAGCACCTGGGAGAACATCTCCGCGATGGTCGACGCATTCCCGGAGGCACCAGCTTGGGGGCAAGCTGCTTTTGCAGGGGAGGGTATTGTCACGACTACGTACCTGCCTGAAGCCATGAAGGTGAAGAAGAGGGCTATGGGCCGGGTGTTGATCAAAGAGGCCCACGAGCTGGCGTCTACCACAGGCCAGCCCACTCCAGACGGTGACACCCAGGACTAGGGTTAAAGAGCTGACGACGGAGAAGGAAAGGCATCGAGTTTATTGTAGTTGAATCCCATCGGGATCTGAACCTCTCTCTCTCCCTTCTTCATATGAACTGAGTTCATCCATCTAAATTCATCGGCGTGACGCTGATTGTATCGAATTATCGTGTATCGTGAAGTGACTGTGATCTAGTTACTTACACGCACTAGTGGAAATCGGGGCTCTAGTCCCGGTTCCAGAGGGCCTCTAGTCCCGGTCTAGCAACCGGGACTGTCAGGCCAGGACTAGAGCCCCCCCTTTGGTCTCGGTTCAATACGAACCGGGACCGGAGCCCCCCCCCCCCCCCAATGAGCGCAGCGCACGTGGCCGCAGCAGGGCGTGCGGGGGCGAACCCTTTAGTCCCGGTTCGTGTTACGAACCGGGACTAGGGTTTTGTTTTTTTTTACATTTCAGGGTTTTGCTTTTTTTTTCATTTCAGGGTTTAATTTTTTTTATTCCTACCGGTTTTCTGGGTAGGGGTTTCGGATGGTACCACGTCGATGCGTGACGGTAGGGGGTTTCGGATGGTACCACGTCGATACTATAGTCGATGTGTGATGGTAGGGGGTTTCGGATGGTACCATGTAGATGCGTCGGGGGTAGGGGTTTCGGATGCTACGGCTTCGATGGGCGAAAAACACGTATAAATTATTATACGAACCTAGATGAAGTTGCATCATGCATATATACAATTACATGAAGATCATGTGTTGATAACACATACACATTTAAGTACGCGTGGTACATGAATATCACGTTTCCCGGTTCCAGAGACTTAGAAATATTTTGTTACATGGAGATCACTAGGCCATGTTCGCACCACCAGGGGTAACATAGTGGTGCTCTCCGGTCTCCGGTATGACATGGGCGAGGTAAAATCCCGTCAACTCCTCTGCAAGTGCCCTGAAGCGGGTCTTTATTGGTAACTCGTTGCGCTTTCTTGCCAACTGTAAAAAAATGATATCACAATGAATACATGAGATATGAAATGAATAAAACTCATCACAGTGTGACTAGAGCTTTACGTACTTCGATACTTCTTTTGCTCTTCAAACTCTCGTTGACCAGAGTGTGCATGTACTCGCAAACGAAGAATCCACATAGATCAGTCCCTATTGGCTGTTTAAGGCAAGTCTATAGAAGAATAAAGTTTAATCAAATAATAATAAAGTATGATAATGGTGCATGGGCCTAGTTATAGTACTACTTACATTGTTAGTACGCCAGCGCAGTATCTCTGGCCATCCACTGTTCGGATGTTCCGCGAGGAACATTTTCCAAACGCTGCATGACAAGAAAATGAATGAATGAGTCATAAATTCCTTGATATTAGGAAATGAACGAAAGAGGCGATAAGAAAAGAAAGTACCTTGCCACCAAATCAAAACAGGTCTTGTATTGTTTAGGGCATCTTCTTAACGAGTCAAGGACAACAATTTCTCCTTTCCGCAAGTCAATAACGATAAGAATGTAGTGGTAGCTGCGCACGTTTATAAATAGTCATGCATAACTAAACAATTAAACTTAATATCGGGTAAGAAAAATAGAATGTGTAATAAGCAGTAACACTCACTTGAAGTTGTAAGGCCATAATATATATTTTTTGTAAGCTTGTCGCTTGAAAAACATTAGCAAATTCCCCGGTGTATCCTTGTTAAGTCTTGGATCAATTATGTTATCTTCATGCATTATAGAGGGGTCAATGAACCCAATGTGGTTGATTTTCTTCTTCTTGCATTCGAACATCTTCATTCTGCGTAATAAAGCACACAAAATATTATAGAGAGGATTATCACAGAAATTGAACGAGTAGAGCTAATTAAAACATTAAATTACAGGAATAGATGACTTACAGACAATAGGAATTTATGATGTTTTTGTCGAGGGCCCGGAGATTGTATAACTGAAAGATTTCGGCGAAGTAAAGGACAACGGAGTATTCTTGTAAATAATGCTCTTCCTTAACTGCCATCATGAGAGCGTCTTTATTCGTCTCCTTTACGGTATCCTTGTACCAGGCTTGAAATTGACGCATTCTTGTGGGTAAGTCGCCGTCAACAAAATTCTCCCCGTGAACATAAGTACGAACAACATCCGCGAAGGGGATATCATCTCCCAAATATACCAGCTCCCGCACATTGATGTTTTTGAGAACTCTGTCATCAAGCACCTTGAGCGGGGGGGGGGGGGGGGGCGACTGTGCGTCTTGTTCTCCGAGTTGGGCAACTTGTTTCCCTTTTTTCGATCGATCATCCATCTCTTCGTCATATGACTCACCAATGTTGCGATCATAGTCTGTTGGCGGCGATGGTGGGGGGTTGTATAGGGCATCGATGCAATGGTCAATTTTTTCCTGAGGAATTCCGGCAGTAAATTTTGCAGGAGGCAATTGTTTCGCTAACGCTTTCTGTTTCACGCCAGCAAGCCAGGCATCCGTATGTTCTTTGCAGGCGATATCGTTTTCCTCGACGGTTCTCTCCCAAGGTAACTTTGGAGTAGGCGGCGGTGTTTTCTGCTTTCTAGGTTTCTTCCTAACAGGAGAACCAGACTGGCGCCTACTCGAGAGCGACTTAACATTCTGGCGGACTGGCACAGACTGCGATGGCCTCGCGCTAGGAACCCTCTCGGGGGGCGGTTGGCTTTGCTGTTGAGCTGGAGATGGACTCGGGCTGGGGTCCCTATCGGGGAGGTGTGGGCTTTGCTGATGGGGTGGAGATGGACTTCGTCTTTGATCCCTCTCGAGGAAGAGTGGACTTGGCTGGTGAGCTGGACTCCTAGAACGAGGAGTGGACTTTGCTTGTTCTGAAAGGACGATGTATTTCTTGGGCCATAGGGCGAAGGCATGCTTGACGTCTGCCAACGTTTTCTCCTCGTCACCTTCAGGTAACTCAAGTTCCAAGCTTTCAAATCCCGGCATAATTTCGTCCACCCCGACACGAGCGTAGCCATCCGGAATTTGACCACAATGGTAGAGTTCTCCAGGTTCAATTACTAAAGCTTGCCCCACCGCCACCTTCAAAGTTATGTTTCTCATTGCTATATGTAGCTCACAACCTGTAGGCTCTGTGATGTCATCCACTGGGTAGGCACCAACGTCGACTGACGCGTGGAACCAACGCTGCTTCTACGCTGAGATGGGGTGGCATCGGCTTCATGGTCTAATTGGTGCCGCTCCTGAGGTTCCGTTCTTTGCTCCTTCAATGCTTTTATTTCCGCCCGTTGCTCCTTCATTTCACGTTCCAATTGTAATATCTGGTCGACCTCCTTCTTCTTACCTCTGCTACGGCTTCTATAAGTGTGAGCGGATTCCGGCCACGCAGTCTTAAACGTAGCACCGCCAGGAAATCCTCGAGCTCGTCCAACATGTTCAGGATTCCCCAGGGCCCGTGTCAGCTCGTCATCCTCTCTATCGGGTTTGAACACACCATTGCGAACATCATCAATTGCTGCTTCAAGCTTCTTTTTTATTCGATCAACGAGAACCTTCCATTTTCCCCTTCCAACAATCTCTCCGGTTTTAGGGTCCAACATTGCCCCATGCGCGAACAACCAGAATTTTGACCTCTCGGGCCAGTCAAGTGTCTGTGGACGGACCCCCGATTGAAACAGTTTTTCTTCATAGGCTAACCACTTAGGAATTGCGCACTTGTAGCCACCTGTCCCCAATGTATGGTGGTGTTCTATCATCCCAGCATTCAATTTATTTATCGTCGATCGGGCCACAGCCATAGGTGATTCCCTATACGCCTTAAACGCCGCCCATTCAGATTCTAACTTCTTCCCTTGTGCTCCACTGAAATCTGACACTTCTTTTGTTTCTACATATTGATTCCATAACTTTTTCTTCCAGTTCCGGAATTGTTCCGCCATCTTAATAAGAGTCCACTTCTTGAGATTGTCCTTCTTCACTTTAGAGAGATCTGGCGGGAGGGTGAAATGTGACAACAGCGTGTTATAGACCAAATCCTTAAGAACTTGGTGGACATAACATGGGTCATCCACATCTGCGACCGCCGGCTTATTCCATTCGCGTATGCTGATTGGGATCATGTCCCTAACAATAACTCCAGCTTGACTTATAAATTTGCTGCGTTTCTGTTTTGGTTCGAGCGGTTCGCCGGAATCAGCAATTTCCTCAATCGGTAACTTTGGATCCTCGCTCGTCATTCTTTTTGCCTTGCCTCGAGGAGCACCTGGTGGCTGTTTTTTCGCAGATTTGCTTGATCCGGATGGCTAAAAGAAAAATGAGTCGTTAATAAATACAACACAAATCAATTAATGCATGTAGTTAACAACAACATATCGCCATGTTTATTATAAACACATATACACCTCTCCGCCGGAGTTTGTTATCACCACATCAAAGTCTTGTGACTCGATTCCAAACTCGTTCAAAAATTATTCGAAATCATAATCATCTACATCTCCTCCAGCTCGGGCATCATTAAAAATAAGTTGTTCCATTTGGTCTTCCATCTCTTCGTCTCGTTGAAATTGTGCTTCTTCTATCTGCTCGTCTCGCAAGTGCTCCATAGCTCAAATGTACCTGCAATCCATAGCTCGGGCATTATAATCAAGTTTACATTTATTCATCTGAAAAACATATGAAGTATGGATCATATAGCACAACAAGGTGGCAGCGAAGAAAACAACGTGTGCTCATCTTGCATACCTAACACAAAACTATATATATGGATCATATTTTAGAATTGTGCATATCTAACACAAAATCATCTTTTTCGTACACATTTACAATCATCTCAATTTGCATATCCAACACACCATAATATATATACGGATCATATATTATAATTTCATATCTAACACATTTACAATCATCTCAATTTACAAAACAAAGATAGACACTCAACATGGACTGAATGTAGCAATCAATCTAGCCAAGAGTGAGAACAAATGGCAAATTCATCATACAAGCTAGGTTCGTCTTGGCAGCGAGAAGCAAGACCTCCTGCAAGCCGTGGACACACCCGAGCAGCAAGGACCTCCTGCAAATTGTATAATGAATTGTATATCAATCAAAACAACTGTATAATGAATCCATGTTGCAAACACCTAGCCCTCGACATACAAAATCAGTAGAGAAAATGTCTTGCACTATTTAAACATGGTAAGAGATCTAGCCAAATTGATGAACATAAGCAAAACAGCAAATCCTAGCCTGACATATCCACGTTCTGCTGCCTGAACAGAGCAATGGAAATTGGGAGCTTATTTTTGCATATATCAGTGCACAAATATCACAAACACATTCATCCATTTGTTATACTTGCTAAACATTATAGTTATAGTTACACACTCCATAAATGTATGCCAAGAAATACTATGCATGAGAGAAATTATAGTTAAAAAATTCATATATAAATTTGTAGCCTCCAATGCAAGCAAAATTTCAGTAAAATTACTCCAGGAAGTTACAGTTGCAATGTTAGTACACCAAGCATTTGTAGCAATGTTACATTAGCAATGTTAGTACACCAATGCAGGAGTGTAAGAACCTCTCGCACCATTACATAGCAAGCAAGCAAGCAGTAAAAATGCAATACATATAGCAAGCAAGCAAGCATTTGTAGTACTGATATTTCACCAAATGACCATCTAATGCATCTAAACTTGATATTTCACCAAATGACCATCTAATGCTTGCTTGCTTGCTATATCTTATTTCTTCATTTCTTGATTATCATATCTAAGAGGTCCTATGAAAAATAGACATAGCCTTATAATCCAATATAACAACCAAATCATCTGCCTAATTGAAAGAAGTTCCAAGCTACCAGATAAGGAAATATTTTTGGGTTGCTAATCTCAGCTAATTCAACAACCATCAGATCTAAAATACTCAATATACTACAAATCATGCATATTACTAAATAAATAAATCTAGCATGCTTGAATACTTACAAATCATCATGAAACATTATATATACACAGCAGCAAGTAAATAATCTATTTATGAATGCAAACAATTGTATCTAGTCATGTATAAAATTCAAGTAGGAGTAAACAACGAATAAACACAACAAACTTGGATTTATCTTTATCAGTTCATCTATAATATCTCCAGACGTTGGATAGAGTCACTTTTCTCCATACAAACACAACCACCTAGCAAGATCATGTATGTTCATGGTCTATTGCTCATTTGCATCAGCAAAGAAACTACAGAAGTACCCAAACAACAAGATCAAGTATATTTTGTATATGTTTTTATCATATAAATTCACCAAATCATTCCATAAGCACATAATGAACAACGACTAGCACGAAATAAACCATATACATATAGCATCCAAATCAAACTGAGAAAAATAATACATTGAATTCACCAAACTGAAGATTTCTTCACATAACACACTGACCAAGACCAACCAGAAGCAACCTCCTCGATTTCATGCCTCAGTTTATAACCTGGATGAACTAGAGTAATACTACGATCACTAGAATGGTCTAGGAACAAATCCTAATCTGAGCTGACCTAACAAGAGGTGGATCCCATGGGCGCGACGGGCAGCACGGGCGTGACGATGGGCAGCCTCGGGCACAACGGCAGAACGCGGCGGAGCGGCGCGGCGGCGGGGAGCAGCCCAGCGGTGGACAACCCTAGCTAGGGTTTCTGCGGGGAGCAGCGGAGCGGAGCGGACGACGGAGCAGCGCGGCGGCAGGAAGCAGGTAGGGAGCGCGGCGGCAGGGAGCAGCAACGGACGGAGCAGCGCGGCGGCGGAGCAGGGCTTCGCCGTGGATTTGGGGGAGGAGTTGTGCATTTTTCGGTCGCGACTAGCCTAAATGCCGTTAAACTGACCTTTAGTCGCGGTTGGTGGCTGGAACCGCGACTAAAGGGTCTTTAGTCGCGGTTCCAGCCACCAACCGCGACTAAAGGGTCTTTTTTTGTTTTTCTTTTTACTGGTTTTTGTTTCCTTTTAAATACTTTGGTTTCTTTTTCTTTTTCCTAGTTTTTGTTTCTATTTTCTTTTATATACTTTGGTTTACTTTTTTTTAATTGTTTGGTTTCTAGTTTATTCTTTCATTTTCCTTTTTTTTTGTTTCTAGTTTTTTTAATATCATTTTCCATTTTTAAAATATGATTCCAAATGGTGAAGTAAGTACAGAAAATATGATTCCAAATGGCACCCAACTATTTTTCACTAAGAGTGGTGCACATATGATGGATGATCCCCAAGTTTGAGTTTTTTCTTTGAATTTTAGCTAATTTTCCCTAGTTAATTGAGTTTATGTTGATTTATCGAAAGTAATTCAAATTTGAACTACAACTATTTGATAGTTTGGTCTGAAACTTTTGGAAAAATCATTTTAAGGTACACAACTAGTGTTTATATCACAGAAACATTGATAGTTCTAGAAAATATCACCTCTTCCGATGATTAGTCGTAGCGACCGTTTTGATCGTTTTTAAGAAAAAATGTAATAAAGTGATAAACACCTCAAAAAATCAAATCATTTGGCATGGGCTCCTTATACGTGTACTATTGCTATGAAAAATGATAAACTTGATTTTTGCCAACATTTGCAAAAAAAGTCTTCACAAAAAGGTCTATCATGTATGAACATCTAGAAGTTTCAAGCCAAATGAAGTTATGGTCAATTCGATGACATATTTTGTGATAAATATCTCATACTCCACACATAGGTGCATATTGGTATATTAAACAATCTTACCAAAGGGATTCTTCTAATTATTTTCATAAATATCATTTTCCTTTTTTTAAGTGCAAAAAATGAGGTTTTTGTGAAGTAAGTACAGAAAATATGATTCCAAATAGCACCCAACTATTTTTCACTAAGAGTGGTGCACATATGATGGATGATCCCCAAGTATGAGTTTTTTCTTTGAATTCTAACTAATTTCCCCTAGTTAATTGAGTTTATGTTGATTTATCAAAAGTAATTTAAATTTGAACTACAACTGTTTGATAGTTTGGTCTGAAACTTTTGGAAAAATCATTTTAAGGTACACAACTAGTGGTTATATCACATAAACATTGATAGTTCTAGAAAATATCACCTCTTCCGATGATTAGTCGTAGCGACCGTTTTGATCGTTTTTAAGAAAAAATGTAATAAAGTGATAAACACCTCAAAAAATCAAATCCTTTGGCATGGTCTCCTTATATGTGTACAACCTGCTATGAAAAATGATAAACTTGATTTTTGCCAATATTTGCAAAAAAAGTATTCACAAAAAGGTCTATCATGTATGAACATCTAGAAGTTTCAAGTCAAATGACCAAGTTATGGTCAATTCGATGACATAGTTTGTGATAAATATCTCATACTCCACACATAGGTGCATATTGGTATATTAAACAATTTTAACAAAGGGATTCTTCTAATTATTTTCATAAATATCATTTTCCTTTTTTTAAGTGCAAAAAATGAGGTTTTTTGTGAAGTAAGTACAGAAAATATGATTCCAAATGGCACCCAACTATTTTTCACTAAGAGTGGTGCACATATGATGGATGATCCCCAAGCTTGAGTTGTTTCTTTGAATTCTAACTAATTTCCCCTAGTTAATTGAGTTTATGTTGATTTATCGAAAGTAATTCAAATTTGAACTACAACTGTTTGATAGTTTGGTCTGAAACTTTTGGAAAAATCATTTTAAGGTACACAACTAGTGGTTATATCACAGAAACATTGATAGTTCTAGAAAATATCACCTCTTCCGATGATTAGTCGTAGCGACCGTTTTGATCGTTTTTTTTTAAAATGTAATAAAGTGATAAACACCTCAAAAAATCAAATCCTTTGGCATGGGCTCCTTATTTGTGTACTAGTTGCTATGAAAAATGATAAACTTGATTTTTGCCAACATTTGTAAAAAAAGTCTTCACAAAAAGGTCTATCATGTATGAACATCTAGAAGTTTCAAGCCAAATGACCAAGTTATGGTCAATTCGATGACATAGTTTGTGATAAATATCTCATACTCCACACATAGGTGCATATTGGTATATTAAACAATCTTACCAAAGGGATTCTTCTAATTATTTTCATAAATATCATTTTCCTTTTTTTAAGTGCAAAAAATGAGGTTCTTTTGAAGTAAGTACAGAAAATATGATTTCAAATGGCACCCAACTATTTTTCACTAAGATTGGTGCACATATGATGGATGATCCCCAAGTATGAGTTTTTTCTTTGAATTCTAACTAATTTCCCCTAGTTAATTGAGTTTATGTTGATTTATCGAAAGTAATTTAAATTTGAACTACAACTGTTTGATAGTTTGGTCTGAAACTTTTGGAAAAATCATTTTAAGGTAGACAACTAGTGGTTATATCACAGAAACATTGATAGTTCTAGAAAATATCACCTCTTCCGATGATTAGTCGTAGCGACCGTTTTGATCGTTTTTAAGAAAAAATGTAATAAAGTGATAAACACCTCAAAAAATCAAATCCTTTGGCATGGTCTCCTTATATGTGTACAACTTGCTATGAAAAATGATAAACTTGATTTTTGCCAATATTTGCAAAAAAAGTATTCACAAAAAGGTCTATCATGTATGAACATCTAGAAGTTTCAAGCCAAATGACCAAGTTATGGTCAATTCGATGACATAGTTTGTGATAAATATCTCATACTCCACACATAGGTGCATATTGGTATATTAAACAATCTTAACAAAGGGATTCTTCTAATTATTTTCATAAATATCATTTTCCTTTTTTTAAGTGCAAAAAATGAGGTTTTTTGTGAAGTAAGTACAGAAAATATGATAACAAATGGCACCCAACTATTTTTCACTAAGAGTGGTGCACATATGATGGATGATCCCCAAGTTTGAGTTGTTTCTTTGAATTCTAACTAATTTCCCCTAGTTAATTGAGTTTATGTTGATTTATCGAAAGTAATTCAAATTTGAACTACAACTGTTTGATAGTTTGGTCTGAAACTTTTGGAAAAATCATTTTAAGGTACACAACTAGTGGTTATATCACAGAAACATTGATAGTTCTAGAAAATATCACCTCTTCCGATGATTAGTCGTAGCGACCGTTTTGATCGTTTTTAAGAAAAAATGTAATAAAGTGATAAACACCTCAAAAAATCAAATCCTTTGGCATGGGCTCCTTATTTGTGTACTAGTTGCTATGAAAAATGATAAACTTGATTTTTGCCAACATTTGCAAAAAAAGTCTTCACAAAAAGGTTTATCATGTATGAACATCTAGAAGTTTCAAGCCAAATGACCAAGTTATGGTCAATTCGATGACATAGTTTGTGATAAATATCTCATACTCCACACATAGGTGCATATTGGTATATTAAACAATCTTACCAAAGGGATTCTTCTAATTATTTTCATAAATATCATTTTCCTTTTTTTAAGTGCAAAAAATGAGGTTTTTTTTGAAGTAAGTACAGAAAATATGATTCCAAATGGCACCCAACTATTTTTCACTAAGAGTGGTGCACATATGATGGATGATCCCCAAGTATGAGTTTTTTCTTTGAATTCTAACTAATTTCCCCTAGTTAATTGAGTTTATGTTGATTTATCAAAAGTAATTCAAATTTGAACTACAACTGTTTGATAGTTTGGTCTGAAACTTTTGGAAAAATCATTTTAAGGTACAAAACTAGTGGTTATATCACAGAAACATTGATAGTTCTAGAAAATATCACCTCTTCCGATGATTAGTCGTAGCGACCGTTTTGATCGTTTTTAAGAAAAAATGTAATAAAGTGATAAACACCTCAAAAAATCAAATCCTTTGGCATGGGCTCCTTATTTGTGTACTAGTTGCTATGAAAAATGATAAACTTGATTTTTGCCAACATTTGCAAAAAAAGTCTTCACAAAAAGGTCTATCATGTATGAACATCTAGAAGTTTCAAGCCAAATGACCAAGTTATGGTCAATTCGATGACATAGTTTGTGATAAATATCTCATACTCCACACATAGGTGCATATTGGTATATTAAACAATCTTAACAAAGGGATTCTTCTAATTATTTTCATAAATATCATTTTCCTTTTTTTAAGTGCAAAAAATGAGGTTTTTTGTGAAGTAAGTACAGAAAATATGATTCCAAATGGCACCCAACCATTTTTCACTAAGATTGGTGCACATATGATGGATGATCCCCAAGTATGAGTTTTTTCTTTGAATTCTAACTAATTTCCCCTAGTTAATTGAGTTTATGTTGATTTATCGAAAGTAATTCAAATTTGAACTACAACTGTTTGATAGTTTGGTCTGAAACTTTTGGAAAAATCATTTTAAGGTACACAACTAGTGGTTATATCACAGAAACATTGATAGTTCTATAAAATATCACCTCTTCCGATGATTAGTCGTAGCGACCGTTTTGATCGTTTTTAAGAAAAAATGTAATAAAGTGATAAACACCTCAAAAAATCAAATCCTTTGGCATGGGCTCCTTATTTGTGTACTAGTTGCTATGAAAAATGATAAACTTGATTTTTGCCAACATTTGCAAAAAAAGTCTTCACAAAAAGGTCTATCATGTATGAACATCTAGAAGTTTCAAGCCAAATGACCAAGTTATGGTCAATTCGATGACATAGTTTGTGATAAATATCTCATACTCCACACATAGGTGCATATTGGTATATTAAAAAATCTTAACAAAGGGATTCTTCTAATTATTTTCATAAATATCATTTTCCTTTTTTTAAGTGCAAAAAATGAGGTTTTTTGTGAAGTAAGTACAGAAAATATGATTCCAAATGGCACCCAACCATTTTTCACTAAGATTGGTGCACATATGATGGATGATCCCCAAGTATGAGTTTTTTCTTTGAATTCTAACTAATTTCCCCTACTTAATTGAGTTTATGTTGATTTATCGAAAGTAATTCAAATTTGAACTACAACTGTTTGATAGTTTGGTCTGAAACTTTTGGAAAAATCATTTTAAGGTACACAACTAGTGGTTATATCACAGAAACATTGATAGTGTTCTAGAAAATATCAACTTTTCCGATGATTAGTCGTAGCGACCGTTTTGATCGTTTTTAAGAAAAAATGTAATAAAGTGATAAACACCTCAACAAATCAAATCCTTTGGCATGGGCTACTTATTTGTGTACTAGTTGCTATGAAAAATGATAAACTTGATTTTTTCCAACATTTGCAAAAAAAGTCTTCACAAAAAGGTCTATCATGTATGAACATCTAGAAGTTTCAAGCCAAATGACCAAGTTATGGTCAATTCGATGACATAGTTTGTGATAAATATCTCATACTCCACACATAGGTGCATATTGGTATATTAAACAATCTTACCAAAGGGATTCTTCTAATTATTTTCATAAATATCATTTTCCTTTTTTTAAGTGCAAAAAATGAGGGTTTTTTTGAAGTAAGTACAGAAAATATGATTCCAAATGGCACCCAACTATTTTTCACTAAGAGTGGTGCACATATGATGGATGATCCCCAAGTTTGAGTTGTTTCTTTGAATTCTAACTAATTTCCCCTAGTTAATTGAGTTTATGTTGATTTATCAAAAGTAATTCAAATTTGAACTACAACTGTTTGATAGTTTGGTCTGAAACTTTTGGAAAAATCATTTTAAGGTACACAACTAGTGGTTATATCACAGAACATTGATAGTTCTAGAAAATATCACCTCTTCCGATGATTAGTCGTAGCGACCGTTTTGATCGTTTTTAAGAAAAAATGTAATAAAGTGATAAACACCTCAAAAAATCAAATCCTTTGGCATGGGCTCCTTATTTGTGTACTAGTTGCTATGAAAAATGATAAACTTGATTTTTGCCAACATTTGCAAAAAAAGTCTTCACAAAAAGGTTTATCATGTATGAACATCTAGAAGTTTCAAGCCAAATGACCAAGTTATGGTCAATTCGATGACATAGTTTGTGATAAATATCTCATACTCCACACATAGGTGCATATTGGTATATTAAACAATCTTACCAAAGGGATTCTTCTAATTATTTTCATAAATATCATTTTCCTTTTTTTAAGTGCAAAAAATGAGGTTTTTTTTGAAGTAAGTACAGAAAATATGATTCCAAATGGCACCCAACTATTTTTCACTAAGAGTGGTGCAAATATGATGGATGATCCCCAAGTATGAGTTTTTTCTTTGAATTCTAACTAATTTCCCCTAGTTAATTGAGTTTATGTTGATTTATCAAAAGTAATTCAAATTTGAACTACAACTGTTTGATAGTTTGGTCTGAAACTTTTGGAAAAATCATTTTAAGGTACAAAACTAGTGGTTATATCACAGAAACATTGATAGTTCTAGAAAATATCACCTCTTCCGATGATTAGTCGTAGCGACCGTTTTGATCGTTTTTAAGAAAAAATGTAATAAAGTGATAAACACCTCAAAAAATCAAATCCTTTGGCATGGGCTCCTTATTTGTGTACTAGTTGCTATGAAAAATGATAAACTTGATTTTTGCCAACATTTGCAAAAAAAGTCTTCACAAAAAGGTCTATCATGTATGAACATCTAGAAGTTTCAAGCCAAATGACCAAGTTATGGTCAATTCGATGACATAGTTTGTGATAAATATCTCATACTCCACACATAGGTGCATATTGGTATATTAAACAATCTTAACAAAGGGATTCTTCTAATTATTTTCATAAATATCATTTTCCTTTTTTTAAGTGCAAAAAATGAGGTTTTTTGTGAAGTAAGTACAGAAAATATGATTCCAAATGGCACCCAACTATTTTTCACTAAGAGTGGTGCACATATGATGGATGATCCCCAAGCTTGAGTTGTTTCTTTGAATTCTAACTAATTTCCCCTAGTTAATTGAGTTTATGTTGATTTATCGAAAGTAATTCAAATTTGAACTACAACTGTTTGATAGTTTGGTCTGAAACTTTTGGAAAAATCATTTTAAGGTACACAACTAGTGGTTATATCACAGAAACATTGATAGTTCTAGAAAATATCACCTCTTCCGATGATTAGTCGTAGCGACAGTTTTGATCGTTTTTTTTAAAAATGTAATAAAGTGATAAACACCTCAAAAAATCAAATCCTTTGGCATGGGCTCCTTATTTGTGTACTAGTTGCTATGAAAAATGATAAACTTGATTTTTGCCAACATTTGTAAAAAAAGTCTTCACAAAAAGGTCTATCATGTATGAACATCTAGAAGTTTCAAGCCAAATGACCAAGTTATGGTCAATTCGATGACATAGTTTGTGATAAATATCTCATACTCCACACATAGGTGCATATTGGTATATTAAACAATCTTACCAAAGGGATTCTTCTAATTATTTTCATAAATATCATTTTCCTTTTTTTAAGTGCAAAAAATGAGGTTCTTTTGAAGTAAGTACAGAAAATATGATTTCAAATGGCACCCAACTATTTTTCACTAAGATTGGTGCACATATGATGGATGATCCCCAACTATGAGTTTTTTCTTTGAATTCTAACTAATTTCCCCTAGTTAATTGAGTTTATGTTGATTTATCGAAAGTAATTCAAATTTGAACTACAACTGTTTGATAGTTTGGTCTTAAACTTTTGGAAAAATCATTTTAAGGTACACAACTAGTGGTTATATCACAGAAACATTGATAGTTCTAGAAAATATCACCTCTTCCGATGATTAGTCGTAGCGACCGTTTTGATCGTTTTTAAGAAAAAATGTAATAAAGTGATAAACACCTCAAAAAATCAAATCCTTTGGCATGGTCTCCTTATATGTGTACAACTTGCTATGAAAAATGATAAACTTGATTTTTGCCAATATTTGCAAAAAAAGTATTCACAAAAAGGTCTATCATGTATGAACATCTAGAAGTTTCAAGCCAAATGACCAAGTTATGGTCAATTCGATGACATAGTTTGTGATAAATATCTCATACTCCACACATAGGTGCATATTGGTATATTAAACAATCTTAACAAAGGGATTCTTCTAATTATTTTCATAAATATCATTTTCCTTTTTTTAAGTGCAAAAAATGAGGTTTTTTGTGAAGTAAGTACATAAAATATGATAACAAATGGCACCCAACTATTTTTCACTAAGAGTGGTGCACATATGATGGATGATCCCCAAGTTTGAGTTGTTTCTTTGAATTCTAACTAATTTCCCCTAGTTAATTGAGTTTATGTTGATTTATCGAAAGTAATTCAAATTTGAACTACAACTGTTTGATAGTTTGGTCTGAAACTTTTGGAAAAATAATTTTAAGGTACACAACTAGTGGTTATATCACAGAAACATTGATAGTTCTAGAAAATATCACCTCTTCCGATGATTAGTCGTAGCGACCGTTTTGATCGTTTTTAAGAAAAAATGTAATAAAGTGATAAACACCTCAAAAAATCAAATCCTTTGGCATGGGCTCCTTATTTGTGTACTAGTTGCTATGAAAAATTATAAACTTGATTTTTGCCAACATTTGCAAAAAAAGTCTTCACAAAAAGGTTTATCATGTATGAACATCTAGAAGTTTCAAGCCAAATGACCAAGTTATGGTCAATTCGATGACATAGTTTGTGATAAATATCTCATACTCCACACATAGGTGCATATTGGTATATTAAACAATCTTACCAAAGGGATTCTTCTAATTATTTTCATAAATATCATTTTCCTTTTTTTAAGTGCAAAAAATGAGGTTTTTTTTGAAGTAAGTACAGAAAATATGATTCCAAATGGCACCCAACTATTTTTCACTAAGAGTGGTGCACATATGATGGATGATCCCCAAGTATGAGTTTTTTCTTTGAATTCTAACTAATTTCCCCTAGTTAATTGAGTTTATGTTGATTTATCAAAAGTAATTCAAATTTGAACTACAACTGTTTGATAGTTTGGTCTGAAACTTTTGGAAAAATCATTTTAAGGTACAAAACTAGTGGTTATATCACAGAAACATTGATAGTTCTAGAAAATATCACCTCTTCCGATGATTAGTCGTAGCGACCGTTTTGATCGTTTTTAAGAAAAAATGTAATAAAGTGATAAACACCTCAAAAAATCAAATCCTTTGGCATGGGCTCCTTATTTGTGTACTAGTTGCTATGAAAAATGATAAACTTGATTTTTGCCAACATTTGCAAAAAAAGTCTTCACAAAAAGGTCTATCATGTATGAACATCTAGAAGTTTCAAGCCAAATGACCAAGTTATGGTCAATTCGATGACATAGTTTGTGATAAATATCTCATACTCCACACATAGGTGCATATTGGTATATTAAACAATCTTAACAAAGGGATTCTTCTAATTATTTTCATAAATATCATTTTCCTTTTTTTAAGTGCAAAAAATGAGGTTTTTTGTGAAGTAAGTACAGAAAATATGATTCCAAATGGCACCCAACTATTTTTCACTAAGAGTGGTGCACATATGATGGATGATCCCCAAGTATGAGTTTTTTCTTTGAATTCTAACTAATTTCCCCTAGTTAATTGAGTTTATGTTGATTTATCAAAAGTAATTCAAATTTGAACTACAACTGTTTGATAGTTTGGTCTGAAACTTTTGGAAAAATCATTTTAAGGTACAAAACTAGTGGTTATATCACAGAAACATTGATAGTTCTAGAAAATATCACCTCTTCCGATGATTAGTCGTAGCGACCGTTTTGATCGTTTTTAAGAAAAAATGTAATAAAGTGATAAACACCTCAAAAAATCAAATCCTTTGGCATGGGCTCCTTATTTGTGTACTAGTTGCTATGAAAAATGATAAACTTGATTTTTGCCAACATTTGCAAAAAAAGTCTTCACAAAAAGGTCTATCATGTATGAACATCTAGAAGTTTCAAGCCAAATGACCAAGTTATGGTCAATTCGATGACATAGTTTGTGATAAATATCTCATACTCCACACATAGGTGCATATTGGTATATTAAACAATCTTAACAAAGGGATTCTTCTAATTATTTTCATAAATATCATTTTCCTTTTTTTAAGTGCAAAAAATGAGGTTTTTTGTGAAGTAAGTACAGAAAATATGATTCCAAATGGCACCCAACCATTTTTCACTAAGATTGGTGCACATATGATGGATGATCCCCAAATATGAGTTTTTTCTTTGAATTCTAACTAATTTCCCCTAGTTAATTGAGTTTATGTTGATTTATCGAAAGTAATTCAAATTTGAACTACAACTGTTTGATAGTTTGGTCTGAAACTTTTGGAAAAATCATTTTAAGGTACACAACTAGTGGTTATATCATAGAAACATTGATAGTTCTAGAAAATATCACCTCTTCCGATGATTAGTCGTAGCGACCGTTTTGATCGTTTTTAAGAAAAAATGTAATAAAGTGATAAACACCTCAAAAAATCAAATCCTTTGGCATGGGCTCCTTATTTGTGTACTAGTTGCTATGAAAAATGATAAACTTGATTTTTGCCAACATTTGCAAAAAAAGTCTTCACAAAAAGGTCTATCATGTATGAACATCTAGAAGTTTCAAGCCAAATGACCAAGTTATGGTCAATTCGATGACATAGTTTGTGATAAATATCTCATACTCCACACATAGGTGCATATTGGTATATTAAAAAATCTTAACAAAGGGATTCTTCTAATTATTTTCATAAATATCATTTTCCTTTTTTTAAGTGCAAAAAATGAGGTTTTTTGTGAAGTAAGTACAGAAAATATGATTCCAAATGGCACCCAACCATTTTTCACTAAGATTGGTGCACATATGATGGATGATCCCCAAGTATGAGTTTTTTCTTTGAATTCTAACTAATTTCCCCTAGTTAATTGAGTTTATGTTGATTTATCGAAAGTAATTCAAATTTGAACTACAACTGTTTGATAGTTTGGTCTGAAACTTTTGGAAAAATCATTTTAAGGTACACAACTAGTGGTTATATCACAGAAACATTGATAGTGTTCTAGAAAATATCAACTTTTCCGATGATTAGTCGTAGCGACCGTTTTGATCGTTTTTAAGAAAAAATGTAATAAAGTGATAAACACCTCAAAAAATCAAATCCTTTGGCATGGGCTACTTATTTGTGTACTAGTTGCTATGAAAAATGATAAACTTGATTTTTTCCAACATTTGCAAAAAAAGTCTTCACAAAAAGGTCTATCATGTATGAACATCTAGAAGTTTTAAGCCAAATGACCAAGTTATGGTCAATTCGATGACATAGTTTGTGATAAATATCTCATACTCCACACATAGGTGCATATTGGTATATTAAACAATCTTACCAAAGGGATTCTTCTAATTATTTTCATAAATATCATTTTCCTTTTTTTAAGTGCAAAAAATGAGGTTTTTTTTGAAGTAAGTACAGAAAATATGATTCCAAATGGCACCCAACTATTTTTCACTAAGAGTGGTGCACATATGATGGATGATCCCCAAGTTTGAGTTGTTTCTTTGAATTCTAACTAATTTCCCCTAGTTAATTGAGTTTATGTTGATTTATCAAAAGTAATTCAAATTTGAACTACAACTGTTTGATAGTTTGGTCTGAAACTTTTGGAAAAATCATTTTAAGGTACACAACTAGTGGTTATATCACAGAAACATTGATAGTTCTAGAAAATATCACCTCTTCCGATGATTAGTCGTAGCGACCGTTTTGATCGTTTTTAAGAAAAAATGTAATAAAGTGATAAACACCTCAAAAAATCAAATCCTTTGGCATGGGCTCCTTATTTGTGTACTAGTTGCTATGAAAAATGATAAACTTGATTTTTGCCAACATTTGCAAAAAAAGTCTTCACAAAAAGGTCTATCATGTATGAACATCTAGAAGTTTCAAGCCAAATGACCAAGTTATGGTCAATTCGATGACATAGTTTGTGATAAATATCTCATACTCCACACATAGGTGCATATTGGTATATTAAACAATCTAAACAAAGGGATTCTTCTAATTATTTTCATAAATATCATTTTCCTTTTTTTAAGTGCAAAAAATGAGGTTTTTTTTGAAGTAAGTACAGAAAATATGATTCCAAATGGCACCCAACTATTTTTCACTAAGAGTGGTGCACATATGATGGATGATCCCCAAGTATGAGTTTTTTCTTTGAATTCTAACTAATTTCCCCTAGTTAATTGAGTTTATGTTGATTTATCGAAAGTAATTCAAATTTGAACTACAACTGTTTGATAGTTTGGTCTGAAACTTTTGGAAAAATCATTTTAAGGTACACAACTAGTGGTTATATCACAAAAACATTGATAGTTCTAGAAAATATCACCTCTGCCGATGATTAGTCGTAGCGACCGTTTTGATCGTTTTTAAGAAAAAATGTAATAAAGTGATAAACACCTCAAAAAATCAAATCCTTTGGCATGGGCTCCTTATTTGTGTACTAGTTGCTATGAAAAATGATAAACTTGATTTTTGCCAACATTTGCAAAAAAAGTCTTCACAAAAAGGTCTATCATGTATGAACATCTAGAAGTTTCAAGCCAAATGACCAAGTTATGGTCAATTCGATGACATAGTTTGTGATAAATATCTCATACTCCACACATAGGTGCATATTGGTATATTAAACAATCTTAACAAAGGGATTCTTCTAATTATTTTCATAAATATCATTTTCCTTTTTTTAAGTGCAAAAAATGAGGTTTTTTGTGAAGTAAGTACAGAAAATATGATTCCAAATGGCACCCAACCATTTTTCACTAATATTGGTGCACATATGATGGATGATCCCCAAGTATGAGTTTTTTCTTTGAATTCTAACTAATTTCCCCTAGTTAATTGAGTTTATGTTGATTTATCGAAAGTAATTCAAATTTGAACTACAACTGTTTGATAGTTTGGTCTGAAACTTTTGGAAAAATCATTTTAAGGTACACAACTAGTGGTTATATCATAGAAACATTGATAGTTCTAGAAAATATCACCTCTTCCGATGATTAGTCGTAGCGACCGTTTTGATCGTTTTTAAGAAAAAATGTAATAAAGTGATAAACACCTCAAAAAATCAAATCCTTTGGCATGGGCTCCTTATTTGTGTACTAGTTGCTATGAAAAATGATAAACTTGATTTTTGCCAACATTTGCAAAAAAAGTCTTCACAAAAAGGTCTATCATGTATGAACATCTAGAAGTTTCAAGCCAAATGACCAAGTTATGGTCAATTCGATGACATAGTTTGTGATAAATATCTCATACTCCACACATAGGTGCATATTGGTATATTAAACAATCTAAACAAAGGGATTCTTCTAATTATTTTCATAAATATCATTTTCCTTTTTTTAAGTGCAAAAAATGAGGTTTTTTTTGAAGTAAGTACAGAAAATATGATTCCAAATGGCACCCAACTATTTTTCACTAAGATTGGTGCACATATGATGGATGATCCCCAAGTATGAGTTTTTTCTTTGAATTCTAACTAATTTCCCCTAGTTAATTGAGTTTATGTTGATTTATCGAAAGTAATTCAAATTTGAACTACAACTGTTTGATAGTTTGGTCTGAAACTTTTGGAAAAATCATTTTAAGGTACACAACTAGTGGTTATATCATAGAAACATTGATAGTTCTAGAAAATATCACCTCTTCCGATGATTAGTCGTAGCGACCGTTTTGATCGTTTTTAAGAAAAAATGTAATAAAGTGATAAACACCTCAAAAAATCAAATCCTTTGGCATGGGCTCCTTATTTGTGTGCTAGTTGCTATGAAAAATGATAAACTTGATTTTTGCCAACATTTGCAAAAAAAGTCTTCACAAAAAGGTCTATCATGTATGAACATCTAGAAGTTTCAAGCCAAATGACCAAGTTATGGTCATTTCAACCCAAGCTAAATGACCGTGGCAAGACATCTCTGATGATCTACAACCGTCCGACAAAACATCTCTGATGATCTGCAATCGTTTGGAACGATCGCAGATCATCAGAGACGTCTTGCCGCTGGTTGCCCAAAGATGCCTCTGCCGAGGGGAGGGTTCACCTTCAGCCTTCACTGAGTGCTCTCTGCTACCCGTGTGCTGCCAAAATGAACTACAATGAGTAGACACTGAGTGCCGAACATGTCCGGGAGGGGGGCTATATATAAGGTACGTGTGCTTCTTTAGTCCCGGTTTGTAACGAAGTGGTCGTGATACTGCTGATCCAACAACTCAGAATCTCTCAAAAGAAACACACCTCAGATCCAACGTCTCACAAGCGCTAGAAAGAAACACACGATCCATGTGCTTCTTTAGTCTCGGTTGGTAACACCAACCGGGACTAAAGAAGCACATGGATCGTATGTTTCTTTAAAGCACTTGAGAGCCGTTGGATGAAGATGTGTTTCTTGTGAGGGATTCTGAGCTGTTGGATGGGCACTATCATGACCAGTTCGTGAGTCACATGACCCTATATATAGCCCACTCTTGAACATGTTCGGCAGTCATTGTCACCTCATTCTACTTCATCGACAGAATACAAAGCATTCGGATTCCCTGCATACGCCCAACGGTGCATTTCATATGCAGGCACTCACGAGCCACCGTTGGGCTGTATGCAGGTGAAATCGTGTGTTTTGTTCCATGCATCTACAAAATACTTCAGTTCACTTGTTCTTCTGATACAAAGCATTCGGATATTACACATCAACAATAATATCCCTCTCTAGTGTTTACTTGTTCTTCTGATTGCGCCGTAACCACGGACAATCTTCTTCATTTAACTTGATATTTGGATCAGTGTTGACTTTGAAGGGCGGAATGTCATGAAACTTATCGTAATCTTCTGACATGTCCGTCTTGTCCTCCACTCCCACAATGACTCTTTTCCCTGAAAGAACTATGTGGCGCTTTGGCTCATCGTATGATGTACTCGCTTGCTTATCTTTTCTTTTTTTCGGTAGGGTAGACATGTCTTTCACATAGAAAACCTGAGCAACTTCACTGGCTAGGATGAATGGTTCGTTCTCGTACGAAAGATTGTTGAGATCCACTGTAGTCATTCCGTACCGTGGGTCTACCTCTACCCCGCCTCGTAGGTTGAACCATTTGCACTTGAACAAAGGGACCTTAAAAGTAGGTCCATAGTCAAGTTCCCATATCTCCTCTATGTAACCATAATATGTGTCCTTTGCCCCGTTGCAGTTTGTTGCATCAAAGCGTACTCCACTGTTTTGGTTCGTGCTCTTTTTATCTTGTTTGGCTGTGTAAAATATATTTCCATTTATCTCGTACCCTTGAAAAGTCAATATAGTTGAAGCTGGTGATGTGGCCAACAAGTATAGCTGTTCTTCAACACTGGTGTCATTAATGAGACGTCTTTTTAACCAACTGCTGAAAGTCTTCATGTGTTCTCCATCAATACAATCTTCATATTTCTCCGGGTATTTGGAGCGTAAAACATTTTTGTGTTCCTCGACATACGGACCCACCAAACTGGAATTATGTAGAACGGTGTCGTGTGCTTGAGTGAAAGAATCCCCGTCTTGACATATTGTTGCTTTCTTTCCTATGGTGCCTTTTCCATGCAGTCTCCCCTCATGACGTGATTCAGGAACACCGATCGGTTTCAGATCAGGAATAAAATCTACACAAAACTCAATGACCTCCTCTGTTCCATAACCCTTGACGATGCTTCCTTCTGGCCTAGCCCGGTTATGCACATATTTTTTTAAGACTCCCATGAACCTCTCAAAGGGGAACATGTTGTGTAGAAATACAGGACCGAGAACAGAAATCTCTTCGACTAGGTGGATTACAAGGTGCGTCATAATATTGAAGAAGGTTGGTGGGAACACCAACTCGAAGCTGACAAGACATTGGACCACATCCTTCTCTAGATTTTTTAGAGTTAGTGGATTGATGACCTTCTGAGAAATTGCATTGAGAAATGCACATAGCTTCACAATGGGTTCTCGAACATTTTCCGGTAGAAGCCCTCTCAATGCAACCAGAAGTAATTGTGTCATAATCACGTGACAGTCATGAGACTTGAGATTCTGAAATTTTTGCTCTGCCATGTTTATTATTCCTTTTATATTTGATGAGAAGCCAGATGGAACCTTCATACTGCGAAGGCACTAAAAATATATTTTCTTCTCTTCTTTAGTAAGAGCGTAGCTTGCAGGACCTGGCTGATTCTCTGAATGAGTATCGTCTCGATGCATCTCTTCGCTCATACGTTGATGGGTCTGCCTTCCTTTCGGTGTACCTTTTTTGACTTCCCTTTTTTTGACTCCCCATCTTTTGACTTCCCATACACGCCCAAGAAGTTTAGCAAATTGCAACAAATGTTCTTTGTCACGTGCATCACGTCGATTGCAGAGTGAATCTCTAGCATTATCCAATATGACAGCTCCCAAAATATAGATTTCTTCTTCCACATGGGTACGTGGTTGTTTGCGTCATTCGGAACAGTGAGTCCGCCAGGACCCTTTCCAAAGATTACATTTAAATCCTTGACCATATCATGTATAGCAGAACTAGAAGGGCGGGTAGGCCTTGGCCAATGATCTGCCTCACATTTGTAATGCTTGCCTTTCTTTCTTAACGGATGCTTGGGTACAAGAAACCGACGATGACCCAGGTACACATTCTTGTTATCTAAATGTATACTATCAGTCTCAGCTAAATAGTGCGTGCATGCATTGTATCCCTTGTTTGACTGTCCTGAAATGTTGCCTAGAGCAGGCCAATCATTGATAGTTACAAAAAGCAAAGCTCGTAGATCAAATTCCTCCAGTTTGTGCTCATCCCACACACGTACACCTTCCTCACACCACAACTGCAAAAGTTCTTCAACTAATGGCCTGAGGTACACATCAATGTCGTTGCCAGGTTGCTTCGGGCCTTGAATGAGCACTGGCATCATAATGTACTTCCGCTTCATGCACAGCCAAGGAGGAAGGTTATAGATACATAGAGTCACGGGCCAAGTGTTGTGACTGGAGCTCTGCTCTCCAAAAGGATTAAAGCCATCTGTACTTAGGCCAAATCTTAAGTTCCTTGCGTCATCTGAAAATGTCGGGAACTCTCTGTCAATTTTTCTCCACTGGGACCCATCCGCGGGGTGTCTCAACATCAAGTCTTTTTTACGATCTTCTTTGTGCCAACGCAACAACTTGGCATGCTCTCTATTGCTGAACAAACGTTTCAACCGTGGTATTATAGGAGCATACCACATCACCTTTGCAGGAATCCTCTTCCTGGGGCGCGACTCGCCCTCAACATCACCAGGGTCATCTCGCCCGATCTTATACCGCAAAGCACCGCATACAGGACATGCATTCAATTTTTTGTGCTCACCGCGGTAGAGGATGCAGTCATTAATGCAAGCGTGTATCTTATGCACCTCTAATCCTAAAGGGCATACCACCTTCTTTGCTTCATACGTACTAGACGGCAATTCGTTATCCTTTGTAAGCATCTTGTTAACTATTTTTAACAAATTTTCAAATCCCTTGTCAGAAGTGCCATTCTCTGCCTTCTATTGCAGCAATTCAAGTGTGGTACCTAGCTTTTTCTGGTCATTTTGACAAGTTGGGTACAACAATTTGGCGTGATCAGCTAACATACGCTCCAACTTCAACCTTTCGTTTTCACTTCCATAGTCCATTTGTGCATCACGAAAGTTCCTCACAAATCCGGCGATGTGGCTCTCACCCCTTTAGTCTCGGTTAAAAAAATGAACCGAGACTAAAGGGGTGAACCAAAGATTTGAACCGAGACTAAAGGGGTGAACCAAAGGCTCGTTTTCTACTAGTGACGCCCTCGCCGATCACCGTCATATTTCTCTCGCCACCATAGCAGGTCTCCCATGTCGCCCGCTTGGCTCTATCCTAGTCGTCATCCGTCCTTGAGAGGAGGAAGATGACGGAGAAGGATTTTGTCCTCCTGGAACTTGTGGAGAAGGACGACTCGTCCTAACCAGTGGACAGAGGGCATGGACGAAGCTCAACCCGGATACCATCAATCGGAAAGGATAGAAGCACTCAAGAATGTGTGTCCGCCAACAGTTGGAGAAGAAGGATGTTGTGATTTGTGTACTCATCAAACCTTCGTATATCCGGTGGTTTACATTTCCCCTAGATCTTAATCTCAAAATATGTTTCCATAGGAAATACTTTATTATTGTGTTTCTCTTCTACTTATAAATGCGTACATTATCACTTCATTCACAATTTAAAGAACTAAATAACTATATGACGATTTCTAATGTTAAGAACTTATATGTCAGTTGGCTGGTCATTTATTGGAAGTGACTCGATGATTAAGTTTTGAGGTGCGTTTTACCAATTATGTCATATGTTTTATTCTTATGCCCACATAATATTTTTTGTGCTTTACAAGCCAACCTCAATTATTTGAAGTCATTGAAAATTCGTACATAAATGTATTTGTTAGTTTCTAATGTAAATATTAAATATTTTAGTGGAACCTTAATAGCCATATTTCATTTTATTTCAATGTATGATTTCCCATTGAACTTGCTCTAAAAGGTAGAAAGTCCCTCTACAACACGCGGGGTATTATCTAGTTCTTCAAATTCTGCATCCCAACACTCATAGCCGCTGCCGTTGCCAGTTTGCAGTCCTTGGCCCTTTTATGCTACACTCATCACTTTAAATTCCACTGCTTGTCCCTTCCGACTGGTGCTACTTTTTCCTGTCCATTGAGATTCTGGCTGGACGCGGGTCAACTCGGGCTGGCTCGGGCCGAGCCAGTGAAAAGCTCGGGCAAAAAAAGGCGAGCCGCGAGCCGGCTTGCTACCTTCGGCGAGCCAAGAGACTGAGCTCGACCCGAGCTTGGTGCAGCTCGGATTAGCCCGCAAGCCACGCCTGATGTCTCACTGACAGGTGGGGCCGGTGTTCTCCGGCAACGGGCGACCATGGACGGCGGCGCAATGGAGCTTCCTCGCGCCGGCAGAGCACGAATTGGAGCTCCACGAGGACGGATTTGAGGACGACGAGGTTGCGGAGCATGAACTGGCGGCGGCGGAGCACGATTTGAGGTCGAGGAGGACGGATTCACTGAAGATGATTCGAGGACGAGGTCGACGGGGACGAACTCCTGGCGGCGGCGTCACCTGCAAGGAAGACACCCGCGAGGAAGATGACTTTAGCGATCTAATTTCACGGGCCAGCAAGCTGGACCGAGCCGGCCCGAGCTCGCCACGGGCCAGCTTTGAGAGCTCGGCTGGGTTAATTTTCGGCCAAAAGCCCGGTGCTGAGCGTCCAGCCTGAATTGAGATGCACATGTAAACAACTTATCATCCAATTAACGGATCAATGAACCTGATTCTTGAGTCTTGTCTGCCTTGTTTTCTCACGTCCACTTCCATGGTGTGCGTAAAATCGGCCGCTTTTGTGCAAGTTGAGTGAATGAGTGATGCGATCGAATCGCTTTTGCTCGGAAAGGCGGAATAATCGCTAATGGAGGCCAGTGGTAGTTTGCTTAATCCCTAAGCTCCTCTAGTCACGCCTATTTCGACTTTTTTCTTCTTTGCTCGGGGACGCGGCACCATGCATATATACCCCCCCCCCCTTCTTGTTAGAGTTTCCATCATGAATCATCATGTCGTGCTGCCCATCCTCCTCAGCCATCGTAGTTGGCATGGTGATCGGCTACCATCTGCTGAGGATCGACTCTTAATCGCGCGTCAGGGCCGCTCGGGCTCGATGGGTCTGCACGGCTTCGTGCTGTGAGATCCCCTCCCAGGAGTCGACCGACAGCGTGGGGGCTGTTGGATCGGCCTAATAAAAAGTGGTTGTCCTAGGGTTCCTTCCGCCCCAATTCGAAGATCTACTTGACGCCTGAATTCAGATATGGCCGAAGTGTCGAGTCCCGGAATGCTCCGTCGGAGAATTCCTTTAGGTGCCACGCCGCCTGGAAATTGCTGATCGGGTGGTATTTGGTCGGGCGCACCCATGTTTTTATCTGACCGTTCGATTTCAGAGGGAGCGCTTTGAAACTCTGCAGGCTGTTAATATCATGGAGCATGTTCTTCCGTGGTGCTGGCGGAGAATGTCATAGAAGTCAAGAACTGAGGTCTAGCAACGACGGTTCGAGTCTTGGTGGCGACAAGGAGTTGGATTGATGATTTGTGACTTGGAGTAGCGGCATTGGGGCGACATCACAACCTTGCAGGGTGAAAATTCAAGTTCTGATCTTAATTGGTTGTGCCTGACGATGACCTTGTTCAAGGCATTGTTTTGTGAGCGACTGCTGGTGCTGTCTTGAGTGCTGCTGCTACTAAGAATAGATCGTTATAGCGGGACTCTTTTTATCGTAATTCTTCTTTTTTGGGGGCTGTGTACATCCGTAATGTCAACAGGGCAATGTGTTGGTGTAGAGGCTGGGTGTAATTGGTATCATCGCAATATTAATAAATGCTCTTTACATCGCGCGACTTCTGCGTGGGAAGAAACTATACCGCTCATATAGACTACTACCCCCACTACAACCAATAGTCCAATACATATATCTCACGCTCACTATTTCCACTGGTGGCCACATTCTCGAGCACGAGAGAGGGGAGGTTAAGTTCAGTATACTTGATAAATCTGGGAAGCCAGTTCCTGGGTATACCACGGATACCATCACGGCTAACTTTTCATCGAGGGGCTCGTACGATGGGTACTGCTACGCCTTCTCAGCTCGGCTGAAGACTGGGAGCAATGGGTGCTCCTGAACGGCGACTGCTTCACGATCCGGTGCGACTTCACGCTCATGGAGGCGCCCAGCGCCACTGCTCCGGTCCAACTCGATGCTGTCGTCGCGCCGCCACCGTCGGACGACCTGCACCGTCACCTTGGCGGCGCTCCGCTCCTAGGCAGAGACGGCGCCGACGTGACGTTCCATGTGGGCCAGGAGTCGTTCCGCGCGCACAGGTTCGTCCGTGCGTGCTGGCTTCTCGGTCACTCGTCTTCAAGGCGGAGTTCTTCGGCGCCATGAATGAGGAGGACGCCGTCAAACGTAAAGGCGCTCCCATGCGCGTGGACGGCGCCGTGGAGAGTTAATTGCACCAGCGGTCACTATGTACACTTAAATCACACAACTGAATAAGTGGGTGCACTTTAGTCAAAAACTAGACACCTTATCTGGTTTTGGTGGGAACTTTCTCAGAAACCCCTCAGGTAACGCTAGGAGGGTGGTATTGCAAAAATTTCATTGGAAACGTTGGAAAATGCTCTGCATCAAGAACATGTTCGGAAAACAGTTAGCTCCGGCGCGACGGGTTGAGCGGCTCCGGCGCGGGGGCGGACGCCTTCTTCTTGCCGCTCTGCTTATTCCGCATGTGCTTGTTCTTGCTCTTGGACAGAGCCTCCGCGGGCGCATCCACAAATTTATGGATCTGTAGCTCGTGCTCTTGGACGGAGCCTCCACGAGCACAACCATAGGGGCCAGCACCGCGGGCGCTTGGGCCGGGGCAGCCGTCGGTGGTAGTGTTGCCGGCGTTGCTGGTCCTCACGCAACAGCACACCGGGCACGCCAGGGAGACCGGTGACGTCTGTGTCGCCGACGGTAGCGCCACCGTGGCCGGCCCTCGCTGGCACGCGCGGTTGCGCCTTCCGACGGGCCGCCGACGTCGCCGTCTGCGGCGAGCTCTTCGCAGGATGCCCGCGCCGCGGAGGCGGAGGCCTGCTGCTGGAGCTAAGCGTGGAGCGCCACCGCAGTGGCCTGCTCCGATAGGGCCTTCGCTTGCCACGCCGCCGCCTCTACGCGGAGCCGCGCCAACCGCTTCTCTTGCTCCGTCCCCCGCCTCGCCTCACGCTCTCGGAGCAGGCGCGAAGCTGACTTGTGGTGTCGCACCCGATCAGCGATGGCCCGCCGGAGCTGCTCTACCCGCTGCTAATTTACCTGGTCACGGATGAATCTGCCGATCTCCTATGCCTGCTGCTTCATCTGTAGCTGAAGCTCTGTGAGCTGTTGTTGGGTGTGCCGAAGCTGGAGCAGGCGAGCGTATATATGTACTGCCTATGGAAGTGAGCGGCAATGGCACGCGTACATGGTGTAAGTTGGTTGGGTCGTTGTGGATAGCTTGGAAGTGAAGGGAGATCGAGCAGGGGAGGCGCAGGGGTGGCGCGGCGCCCGGCCGGCGGTATATGGGGCGAGGCGACGGCCGGCGCTCGAGCAAGCAGGGGAGGCGCTGGGACGTCATGCGCCGGCCGGCGCTCGGGCAAGCAGGGGAGGCACGGGGACGTCATATTGTTTGCAATGCCGTCCTCCTAGTGTTACCTGAGGGGGTTTCTGAAAAAGTTTCCACCAAAACTGTCCGGTTTTTGACTAAAGTGCACCCACTTGTTCAGTTGTGTGACCAAAAAATCTAGTTTTCCAGTTGAGTGACTTAAGTGTATATACCCGACGAGTTGAGTGACCACTGGTGCAATTAACTCCGCCATGGAAGCGCAGGCGTTCGGGCGCTTTTCTCCACATCGTATGCACGGACGCTTTTTCTTTGAAAAAAGGCAACCACGTGGCCGACTTTATATTAATGAAGCCTGGGAAACAGGACATGCACAAGAACGTTAAGAGTTTTACAGAGCCAATCGCTAGGCGACAGAGGAACGCCCAACGCTCACACACGAGCGGGGCAGCACGAAGTTCGAAGGCCAGAACCACAGACCTTACCCTAAGGTCTGACAAAGCAGGGAGAGTACTAAACTGAGTCTACAAAACACAAACAGCCACATAACAGATTGACGACGTTGCAGCAGGGGAGCAGCTGGGCGACTAGGAAGCAGAGGGGATGTTCCCGTCTCGACGGTATAAGGCATGTAGTTTCGTCGTGATGGTTTCCAGCTTCGGGCGGACTTCAAGCCTTGAAAGAGGACGCCACTGCTGCAACAAAATACCAGTTTTATAGAAACAATCAGCGACATGGGACGGAAAGACATTTTCAATAGTAAATTTGTTGCGAATGTTCCAGAGCGCCCAGCTCTGGGCAGCAAACAAGATCTAGACAAGCGACCTATCAGAAGGCGAAAGAGGCAAAAGAATAACCCAAAAATGGTCAAAATAAGTGGGGTTCCACTGAACACCCAACATCTCGTGAACCCCACTCCAAAGCAAAGGCGCGAAAACACAACCAAAGAAGATGTGATTAGTGTCCTCCCGTGCCCCACAAAGTTTGCACAGGCCATCCGAGGGGCCATGGCGCGTAACCAGGAAGTCGCCAGCTACCTCTTGCGAGAAGCCACAAGAAGATTTTAATTTTCTGTGGGATTCTGGCTGCCCAGAAGAACTTTGGAATCACCTCCAACGAGTTGGAGGTCAATTTCTTAAAGGAACGACACCGAGAACATACCCGATAGCTCCAGGGCCCAGAGGGCTGAGTCCAGAGAAGGCGAGGGACTTAGAACCAATGAAAAAAATAGCGCGCTATATCGACGTTTATATCGCGTTATAGCGTTTCTGAGGATGCTACGCTATATTTAACCTAAAATGCTCGCTACGGCGCTACACACGCTATATACGCGCTATATCGCGCTATACCACGCTAAATAATATAGCGTATAGCACGCTACAAAAAAACTGGGAAACTGGATCTGAAACCCATTGGTCCAAACAAAAGCCTAACTCCTATCGGCCCAAATATGTAACAAAATTATAAAAGTCCAGCTCCCAAACTCGTAGGAAGAACATCACAAGGAAATAGAGTTCCTACTTCCTAGGAAGAGCTCCCAAGATGCTATAAACCCGATGATATACAAGTTGAAGGATCAACATCACAAAGAAAGAGAGTTCCTAGGATGTTTCCTGTCTTCGGAAATGATGATGGTGTGCAATCTGGTTGTTCGTCTAGTGAAGAACAAGATGATACCAATAATTATGATTAATGTTGTACATGTGGTTCTGTTTTAAACCTTGTTATTTTGTTCATGAATATGTATCTCCTATTTTACATTTGTGCCATGGATCTGGTTAAGTGGACTGGTTTTGCAAGTATTACTAATTATTTATGTTGAAAAAATTCTTAATATTCACTTATTCAGACTATATATTACAAAAAAATTGTCGGGCGCTATTTCAAAAATAGCACGCTATAACACGCTATAGCGTTTGTAGCATTTTGAAAAGGGCCACGCTATATTCTGTAGCACGCTATTTTTTTCATTGCTTAGAACGAAGGCGGTGGCCCAATTGAAGTTCATGTTGCCCAAAGGTACGACAGTAGTGGATAGACCAGGCACCCTCCACAAACGCGTCCGCAACCGAAACAGTGGGGTCAGCAAAAATTTCGAAGAGGCGCGGGAACCTAGTGGACAGGGGGCCCTCCCCTGTCCACCAGTCCGACCAAAAGAGGATTGTAGAACCATTCCCCAGGCTAAATTTGGCGCCAAGTTTGAAGAGGTGTTTAACTTTGTGAAGACTATGCCAAAACGGGGAGCCACCCTCAGGAGAAGACGCAAAGATATTATTGGCGCCAGGGTATTTTGCACGCAGCAGTCTGGTCCAGAGGGAGTTCGGACTCTGGTTTGACACCAGTCGCCAGATCCATTTGACCATGAGGGCTTGATTTAATAACTTGGTGTTCGTAATACCTAGACTGCCATGCTCTTTGGGTCGGCAAAGATCTTCCCACCGCACTAGATGGTACTTACGATCAACATTGGCCCCTTCCCAGAAAAACCTTGACATATGTTTCGTAAAACCAGCATGGGTGCCGTCCGCTAGCAGGAACAACCCCATAATGTGCATCGGTAGGCTAGCCATAGACGAGATTACGAGAGTAAGATGCGCAACCGAGGACATGAACCGGCCCTGCCAAGGATCTGTGCGCTTACCCACCACCCCAACTAGTGGTTCAAAATCCGCTATGGTGAGCCTCCTGTCAGCCATAGGAAAACCTAAATAAGTAAAGGGAAAGGATCCAGACCTGCAGTTTAAGAGGTTAGCCACTCTGGCTTGTTCTCTTGCGTCTGCGTGGAGGACGAAGACTTCACTTTTATGGAAGTTAATTTTTAGCCCCGAAAGAATTTCAAAACACAGAAGAATCAGTTTGAGGTTCCTGAGGTCAGTCTCATTGTTCTGAATCAGAATAATGGTGTCATCCGCATATTGTAAGTGCGCGACACCTCCCTCAATAAGATGAGGCACCACCCCGTGGATGTGACCTGCAGCACTTGCAGAGTCGAGTATCTTGGCAAGGGAGTCTGCCATAAAATTAAAAAGGAGAGGGGAGCAAGGATCACCTTGCCGCACTCCCCTCTTGTTCCTAAAGAAAGGGCCGACCTCACCATTAATGGAGATCGCCGTTTGGCCTCCCGTGACCAGCTGCACCAGTCTATGCACTGTGCCAGAGGAGAAACCTTTCCTCGAGAGCACTTCTCGAAGAAAGGGACAACTAACCCTGTCATAGGCCTTCTCAAAATCCAGTTTGAGAAGGACAGCAGGGAGGCGCTTCGACTTAAGTTCATGGATAATCTCATGAAGTGCGAGAGCGCCATCGTGGATCAGCCTGCCCTTAATAAACGCAGATTGCGAGGCGCAATTATCCGGTGCACTACCGGGGCTAGTCTTAGAGCAAAGGCTTTGGAAACGAGCTTAAAAATAATGTTTGATCAAAGTGATAGGACGAAATTGCTTGATGGAATCGACCCCAATGACCTTGGGGATGAGGGAGATGATGCCGAAATTCAACCTCGAGATATCAATAGTTCCAAGGGCAAAACCATTAAGAATCGAAAGCACGAAGGGTTTGAGAATAGGCCAAAACGATTTGAAAAAGGCAACCGGAAAGCCGTCGGGGCCTGGAGCAATATCGACTTTGGTTCCTTTGAGGACCGTCTCTAGTTCCTCACTGGAGAAAGAGAGAGAGGGCAATGTTTTCCTCATCCGAGGCACACTGCTTCAGAGGCCAGAAGTTGCGCCTAAGTGACAAAAGACAAGGTGAATCAGACGCAAAAAGATCAAGATAGAACTCGTAGATGTGTGCCTGTAGACCCGCTTTATCAGAGACCGTGCCAGTAGGAGTCACGAGCGAGGAGATCAAACATTTACGGCGACGCCCATTCGCAAATGCATGAAAATATTTAGTGTTTGCGTCCCCCTTAAGAAGCCAATCCCGGTGACCACGCTGGCGCCAGTATTCCTCATCCAGGGCGAGAAGGTGCATCATTTGTTCCTCAAGATGATATCTGAGAGCCCATCCTTCCTCGTCCAGACCCGTAGTGTCCGCCGTTACGTCCAGCGCTTGGATTTGAGAGAGGAGCTGAGATTTCCTTAGCCGAGCATCACGACCAAGGTTCGCGCCCCATCCTTTGAGGTAGCGACAAAGATTGGAGGCCAGAAACTACCATAGGTCCAGATTATCTCTGTGAGGTCCGCTCAAGAGCAAGGATTCCGTCCAAACTTTCTTGACGACCTCCAGGAAGCCAGGGGTTTGGAGCCAACCAGTTTTGAAGAAGAAACGCTTGGAACGCGGAGGCGGTAGCTGATCTCCGGTATCAATAGTCAGGGGAGTATGGTCAGACCCGATGCAGGTCTCAGCAGTCAATGTCGTCAGTGGGAAGTGCAGGTCCCAATCTGAAGAGATCAAAGCCCGATGAAGAACACTTCTGACCGGGTTCAGTTGCTTGTTGGTCCAGGTGTAATTCGTCCCCGTTCGTTCAATCTCACGCAGATAGAGTCGCGCGTTGCAGTCATTGAAAAGATGCACTCTAGGCCAGTTTGTATTGGCGTTATTCTTGTCTGTTTGGCCCTGGATAAGATTGAAGTCACCTGTAATCAGGACGGGGTAGCGGCACCTCCTCACCTTTTGCTCGAGCTCTTCGAGGAAGGCGGGGGATCGTGCATGATCTGCGGGGCCATAAACTCCAATGAAGTAAAAAATGAAGCGCGTGGCTTTGTGAAGAATGGATGCGCTAAGGAAAAACGTTCCTTGATCTAAGGAACCCACCTCAAGAGTGTTGTCTCTTACACCAAGCAGGCAGCCACCTGAGTGGCCCGAGGCCGCAAGCCAACTCCACACGAACTTATCGTTACCCTCGAGGCTACGAAGCTCCGCGTCTGAAAAGGATTGTTTAATCGTTTTTTGCACAAAGATGATATCAAGTTTCTGTGTACGGGTGTAGTCCTTGAGCTGGGAGCGACCACTCTGGCCAAAGCCGCGCTGCCGGACATAAACGAGGAGGAGGAGACCTGGATGGCGCAGCACCTGCTCGTACTGGCGGACCGGTATGACATGGAGAGGTTGAAGTTGTTGGAAATAAGCACAACGTTTGGAAAGAGTATGAGTTGTAGACGTACTAGGTTCCGAATAGTCTAGGGATTAGTTTCCTAGTCATACTAGGTTAGGTGAATCCATCGCTCCTATATATACATGTAGAAGCTCCCTGTAATCTTCACCAGATTGTGCAAGAAAAGTAAAAGAAGAGCAAGGCTCGATACGAGCCTCTGGTCACCAAATCGTTGTTTCCGTGTGTGTCTGAGTAATACTAGCTGAAATCGATCGACCGTACTGATCGGAGAGCTTGGTTTGCACGCACGTGTATCGCAGCGGATTGGAGTACGCACGTCTCGTCGGAAACTCGTCGTCGTCTACGTCGGAAAGTACTCGGCGTATAGGGGCATATCCAACAAGTGGTATCAGAGCCTGGTCAAGCGACGACGAGGAAACGAAGAAGGGAAAGGCGGCGGCTGCGGCGAAGCAGACGCTAGTGACATCCCAAGGTAGCGATGATGTCAAGAACAAGTTTTGTACCGATTCAGTATCCAATGCTGACCGACACAAATTATGTGGTTTGGGCCACGAAGATGAAATTCATCCTCCGAAACCTCCATGTCTGGAAGGTTATAGAAGGCGATGGCGCGGTGGAGGACGAGGTTGACGATGGTGTTATGGCTGCTCTCTCGCAGTCCGTACCATATTCCATGGTGATGACTATTGCCAATTACGAGACGGCGAGGGAAGCGTGGGGAGCAATACAGAAGATGCGAGTCAGCGAAGATAAGGTGAAGCGTGCCCGTGCACAAGTGCTTAAGAGGCAGGTTAACAAGTTGGAGATGTCCAAAGGAGAAACAATCGCTGAGTATTCCGAGAAGCTAACGAACTTGGCAAGTGAGATTAAATCTCTTGGAGGATCCATCACGGATACAGATATCGTCGAGAAGCTGTTTTCATCGGTCACCGACGAATTCACGAATAATATCGGAACGATCGAGCAGTTCAGCGATGCCACAAAGATGACGGTGCCTGAAGCGATTGGAAGATTGAGGACACACGAAGAGAATCAGAAGGGAAGGAAAGAGTCCAAGGACAATGGTGAGGAACTTCTGTATTCTCATGCTGATCTTGAAGCTCGACTTGCTAAAGAGCGAGAGAAAATGAAGGATAAGCAACGCCTAGCGAAAAAGTACATCACTGAGCAGGATAATGATGATCAAGATGATGATGAGCAAGATGACGACGATGAAGAAGAGGAGGAGGATACTCCGCCGAGGAGGAAGTTTGATATAAAGAAAGTAAGGTGTCATAACTGCCGAGAACTCGGGCACTTCAAGTCTGATTGCCGAAAACCATCGAAGCAGAGGGCTCTCTTGGCCCAGGAAGAAGATAATAGTCCGATGCACCTGATGTGCGAACTAGTGGGCGAGGATGATCCAGTTCTTCAAGTGGTGGCTAAAGAAACTGACACGCTTGTGGAAGAGGAAGTTTGCATTCAAATTCCGCAAACTCGTGTTGATGCTACTGACACGCGGGAGGTAATACAAGAACTCATGCCGATAGTACTGGTATGAAGGCGTACATGGCGCTAGAAGTCCATGATGAGCGGCGTAGTGTCGCGTCGAAGGAAAAAGAAGTGAAGGCATACATGGTGCCAGAAGTCCATGATATGCGGCGTAGTGTCGTGTCGCAGAAAAAAAAAGAAGACGTACATGGCGTCAGAAGTCCATGAAGTGCGGCCCATGGTGTCGTAGGGTAGCGTGAGGCGCATTGTTGCGTCATGGGGCAAACCTATCGTTATGGAAGAAAGAAGCAGCATGGTCGGAGGTAGTCCAGAAAAAGGAGAAGGGGACAAAGCGAGTCCAGCTGATGACCAAGGAGGAGGTTCACCTCATGAGGGGATACGGTCAGAGGAAGTTCAAGGGGCGCCCAGCCCAGAAGACGGCTTGCAGGGAACGCAACAAGGAGTACCTATACCGCCAAGAAGTGTTCAAGGGGAAAGGAAGCATGCTGAGGAAATGGAGAAATTTGAGGATACCAATACGATGGAGTGTTGGCGTCAAGAAAGACCAACGCCGCTGGCAGAAGAGCGACAAGATGAAGGTGATATGCATTTTGCGCGACTACATTTGTTCAATGTGATTATTCTGGAGATGAAGTCGATGAAGTACACAGAAGATTGCTTCAGAAGCACTGAAGCAAAGATGATGTTTGAAGAGGTCGACAAAAAGGATGATCGCCACCGGAATGTAGATGAGTCGACAAAAGCAATGTCGATGTCATGGGAGTCTTAAGGAACGACGAAAGTAATGTCGATGATGGAGGCTGAAGCGGCGAAAATACTGTTGAGGGTAACACCTATGCGAAGTGACTGGCGTATCTGGGACCAGGACGAAGTGAAGCACACGTCGTGCTTAGGGGGGTGAATATTGGAAATAAGCACAACGTTTGGAAAGAATACGAGTTATAGACGTACTAGGTTCCGAATAGTATAGGGATTAGTTTCCTAGTTATACTAGGTTAGCTGAATCCAGCGCTCCTATATATACATGTAGAAGCTCTCTGTAATCTTCACCAGATTGTGCAAAAAAAAAAAAGAGCAAGGCTCGATTCGTGCCTCTGGTCACCAAATCGTTGTTTCCGTGTGTTTCTGAGTAATACTAGCTAAATCGATCGACCGTACTGATTGGAGAGCTTGGTTTGCACGCACATGTATCGTAACGGATTGGAGTACGCACGTCTCATCGGAAAGCCTCTGGTCACCAAATTGTTGTTTCCGTGTGTGTCTGAGTAATACTAGCTGAAATCGATCGACCATACTGATAGGAGAGCTTAGTTTGCATTCACGTGTATCGCAGCGGATTAGAGTACGTACGTCTCGTTGGAAACTCGTCGTCGTCTATATTGGAAAGTATTCGGCGAAAGTACTCGGCGTATAGAGACATATCTAACAGAAGCTCCTGTGCCAAGACAAGCTGCGCAAGAGGATTGATGTGAGCTCCGCCGCCACCACGCTGGCCTTGGCCGAGCAGCACCACTGCCACGGACTCAAGGAGGCGTGCTTGTGCTTCCTCGACCTCCCCGGGAATCTTAAAGCTGTCGTGGCGACCGATGGCTTCGACCATCTAGCCACCAGCTGCCCCGCCGTTCTAAGGGAGATCATCGCAAAACTTGCCGAGCTTTGACGTTTTACTGCAAACTAACTACTCCGTATTCAGCATCGGCCGGGGTATCTACTCTTGTAATGAATATTTGTCCGATCGATTAGATTCTTCTGCTCGATGTATCTGCTATATCCTTTGATGAAAATTCCGTCAGCATAATTTAAGGTAGTGAAAGTGGCAGATGTATCTGCTATATCCTATTCTACACCTATTCTCTTGGCCACTATCTTACGACTTGGACTAAGCACTACAAGCACGACGGATGATTACCAGTGGGTGCGTATCTAGAAATTTTTTGAAGGGTGGACACACTGCACTAAAAATGTCGCACTGCGATATTTTTTTCAAATGAATAATGTAAATAGGCGATCGATTCACAATATTATATATTTTCATATTCCATCTGTTTCATATTAAATGACTCTCATTTATCCAAAAGTAGATATACTAAAACTTGTATGTGTAGATACATTTATTTTTGTATAAATTTTATATAAATGTAAGTCATTTAGTTTAAAACAGAGAGAGCTACTCCAAAAGTAGAACTCAACTTCTTAAGCCTTTTGATTTATTATGTCTCACTAGATGTTCGGCCAATAGGCAGGGGCGGCGCCACCAGGGGGCGAGGTGGGGCGGCCGTCCCCCCTCCGCTCCGGTATTTTTTTTACTTGTACATATGCGTATCCGACGGCCATGGCGAAGCCCGAAGCGACGACGACTAGCAACCTGACACTGCCAGAAGGAGATGGCTACCTGGTCGTGAAGGGGTTCCGGGTCAGAAAACAATAATTTTTCTATCGTAAAAACACCCTAACTAGTCAGGATCTATCTATCTAGTACATGCGATAACAGTGACGGAACTGGTTACATACCTCCATGTAGACCGAATAGCGGGTATACGCTCCTGCACAAGTGTTGACGATGAAGTCGTACGTAGCCGATCTCGAGGTCATGGAGATTTTGTCGTGAGGAAGTAGACGATGACACCGTGATGTCGATGATGACATGCGTCGACGGGCGTCGGACGGAAGGTGGCGTGGCGCCGGCGACTGGGGGGTTGCGCTGGCGGCAGGGCTGCGACGGCGGGCGAGACGATGTCGCCCAGGCTCCTCAAATGTAGCGCCTCCGAGCAATCACAAGCATACGGCGGTTAACAACAACCCCCGATCACTCAGATCCAGCTGAAATCGCAGCGGTAGAACTTTTCTGCAATCCCGCAGGGCAACGACGTCCAGCGGTATAGCTTTGGTGGAGAGAGAAGGCAAAACGGGCGGAGAAACAGCTCGGCCGGCCTGATACAAATTAATTGTATTTTTCCTGAATTAATCCAATTAATATGCCTTGCTATATAAAGGGGAGGGGAGTGTGCAAACTCCCTAGCTCCCCCATGTGGGACTACACAAAGGAGAGATGGGGGGGGGGGGGGGGGGTTCGGCCGACCATGGGCCTAGCCGCACCAGCCATGGTCCTTCGCCCTTCCTTGTGTGGTGCGGCTCCCCTAGTGGGCTACTCTTGGCCCATTTAGGTGGGTTGCCCACTTTTTCCTTTATTTAATTAATATTAAATTAATATAAATATTATTAATTCATAATTAATATATTTACATATTATTTAATCTCCCGTGACTCCGAAACATTTTACGGACCACCGGAATATCTTTCGGACATTCCCGGAACCATTCCAAACCTTCCCGGAACTCCTTCCGGACCACCGGAACTCTTTCCGGATCATTTCTCTCTCTCCAGTCAAATCCTATAATATTCCAAAACCTTCTCGAGGTGTCGTTAAGATCTTAAGTCTTTTTACGCTACGGCTCGAGAACACTCCAGACATGGCCGAGACCCTTCGCTCGCAAATGACCGCCAGGGATACCTGGATGCATATGACGGTCCCTGTGCAATCTACGAATATCGTCGTTGAACCATAAACATGATATGCATTCCCTTTGTTTCTATGATACTACCTTGTCCGAGATATGATCGCAGACATCCGATTCCCTGTTGTATCTCGTTACCGACAAAAGTTATTAACTCGTCTGTGACATTACATCTCCATGACCTAGTCATAAGCTGCGCAGCTATATAGATGCAATCTCACCGAGCGGGCCCAAAGTATCTTTCCATTACATGAATGAACAAATCCCGCTCTTGATCCTTACGTCTCAACATACTCTTTCGGGATACCCAAGATGGACACCGTTATTGTCATGCTATATAAGACATAACGTTTGATGCTCTCAAAGCACCCCTACGAAGTAGCAATAAGTACGGTCTCACGGTCTAAGTAATAAGCTATCATATTACTTTCTATTACAAATGACAAACATCGTAATACGATCTTATTGTAATACTTTACGTATGTCCATCACCTTATTCTACTAATAAGATGACCCCACTGTCAACCGACGTCATTGTCCATGATCGGGAATCTCGATCATCTGTTCCCAATGGACTAGTTTAGATAGAGGCTTAGTAAGAACTCTGGTTGTCTATGTATCACACGTGCATTAATAATTCCGATTAACACAGTTATAGCATAATACAAAGACATATTATAAACTTATGAGATAATGCGATAAATACTACTTATTCATTTGCCTCTACGTCATATCTCCTTCAGTCAGGGCCGTCCCTGGGGAGGGGGAGGGGCTAAGGAGGGGCGGCCGCCTTGGGGCCATGAATTCAAGGGCCCCCGAGGTGCTAGATGCAGCTGCAGAGAAGCTGCCATGGCGCCATTGTAGCAGTTGGAAAGTCTTTCCGTGCGATGGTATCGTGGTGAAGACTGAAGAGGACGAAGAGGACGAAGCGTTATGCTCCTTTCTCTGCTTGGGCCTATTTTCTTTGGTTTGGGCTCGTTAGTTTGCTCGGCCTTTTTTACAGCTATGGAGGATTAAATGAGATGGGTCTTGATCTCAACAAAGCAATGGCCGCGTGGATGTTTCAAAAAAAGTAAAAGCAATGGCCACGTGGCCTATTCGCTGGTGTGGTTATCATCATGATAAGTTCTAGAATGGGAAATTTTGAATATATCTATTCAAATAAAAAAGCATATAGGTTTGCTTGAAACTCCGTGTATTCCAATACAGTTACCATGCTTGGCTATTTAATCGTTTGGATTGTTGTAAACTGGTTTCTAAAGGCAATTAACTAAAAAATGTTCGGTCAGGGTGTCTCGACCATGGCAAGAAATGAAGAATATCATTCATCTACACACGATCAACTCATTTTTCTTTTCCATCATGCTTTTCATTTCTTTGATCATTTGCCAAATCGTTAGTAAATATAATTCACCATCTAAATTGTTGTGTCTGTTATATGGCAAGACCTAGATTCGAACCATTGTCGACCCTCACGCGGACAAACCGAGAGGTGAGAAACCGAGTCGTCGAGAGGATACTTTGCCTATGTTTGAAACTTTTTTTGTGTTGAATACACTTGCTCTTACCTAAATTTTGTGAGATTTAATATTGTGAGGATTCGACTTATTTATATTGTTCTTTCATACAATTTTGGATTAGATGTGTTGTCAAAAAAAAAATCGCCGGTGCCACACCTTTTACTGCCAATAGGGGTAGCTCATGAATGTGCTCGCTTTTCTTGTGAGCATGTAATTAGTTCAGACTGAATAGGTGTTTGTCCTGAGTTTTTGAGCCACAGCCTCGAGGCTGATTGAACAAACTATGCTTTGAATTAATAAAGCGTGTGGTTTCACTGAAAAAAAGTACTGTAAGGACACACTGCAAAATAACGCAAGCCTTATTTATGTATGATGATCAAAGGTAAAATGCTTACGTAAAAGCTACAAGCACGAACCAAGTGCAACTGAAAGAAAACAATACGCAAACATAAGACAGTACATAAGCCAAGTGGAAGCATGTCATTCGGTCATTCCTTTTCTTTTGTTTTTAGATAAAGACTCCTTTTCTTTTCTTGGAAGATCCGTTCTCTTCTTCCTTGGGGTCGATCGGCTCTTCCTTGGTGGTATAGCTGAGATCAAAGCAATTCACACCACTATACAGACCATCGTCGTAGTCATATATCTTATACTGTCCACTGAGCAGCCTATCCTTCTGTGTGTACGAAAAGGGAACATCGCACTTGACCTGCTTTGCTGTTACGGTCAGTGTGACTTTCTTGTTAGCCGGGACAGTAAGTTGATACTCTATCTCTTGTTTCTTTGCAGTTTCTTCCGATGTTCCAAAAGTGTTTGCTTTTGTATACTCATAACCACCTGAAGCTTGAACCCCCACATCAAGTAGGCCCCACAATGTAATTCCAGCGCTGACAGAAGCTTCGCCAAATACCTTGTGGGTACCAGTCGAGTCGTGTTTGCTTGACGCAGTGGTGGTGATTGACATGGATGATTTGACAGTGTTCTGTTGGCTGGTCTCATTGAAAGCTATTGCACTGGCCATGTTTATCTCCTTGGTGTCGAAACCCCTAGCTTGATCACTTCTGTGGGGTTGAATGTTGTAGATCTCTCGACTAAGAATTGGTTCTTCAATCGATAGCTCTACATTCTCGGTGATGCTTGCAGCGCTAGCTTGGAGGAACACTCTGTTGTCCTTGTTACTTGCAGTACAGAATAGATTGTTGGTCATACATTGAAGTGCGAAGAAATTGCCAATTTTCGACGCCTTGAATAAGACCTCAGGCACGGAGCAGTCTGCACTTTCAGCCTTTATCCAGTTCTCCTCCTTGGTGTGAAGCAGATACCGACCCTGCTTGACTCCTGACTTTATACAAACTTGTCCGTCAGGATAATTTAATGAAGTGAAAATGACGGATTCATCATCTTTCTTCGCACTCGATGCAAATTCTAGATGCTTACGACCCCCGATGTCCACAACTCCTAGGTAGGAGCCGTTGTGGCATTTGAAGGATAGATATGGAGGCAATATTACTTGATCCGTCACATCAACTAGATCCACGTAATAAGGATAACTAAAACTCTTCGATGGCTCGGTCTTGGTCTTGTCGTCAATGACATCAGGAGTGACTACAAATGCAGCTGGTATGTTGAAGAAGTTGTGAAAAAAGCTGTTACATAAAAACAATTGCAGTAGTGTTATCGTCCTGGTAAATCCACTTTGGGTCATATAGAATGAGAAATTCAAAATACAAAAAAATCACATTATATGTTCGCATATGATGTTTCACCAAAGAAATAAATTTGTTGTGGCCTGGGTTAAGAAGACAAATCCTACAAAAAGATAACTTTTTGCTGTTACATATAAGACTTGGTTTCTCATGTACCCAAATTGTATTGAGAGATCTCTGAACCGGGACATGTCTGGTAATAAATAAAGGTGGCAACTATTTTGCACGAAAAGTGGCACCGAAATTTCTCTCTTTCACAAGCCAAAACATAAATCTTGAAACTTGGTGCGTGAACAATAAAATGTCCAGATGTTCATCTCAATTTTGTGTAAGAATTTTTTATATTTTAAATATACTTTTCATAATGAGAATATCTAGTCCTATGAGTCAAGACATCGCCTCAATAGTCTGTTTGTACATTTCCATTATGAAATATCAGTACTAGTATAGAACCTGTGAGTAAACCTATGATAAAATTACTCCCAAGTGGCCTTAAATATATTATTTAGCCTATGTATGCATGGGGTGCTCTATTATACCCCGTAGCAAACTCTAAAAGGGTATTTTCATCCTAGTGCCAATTCAGATTAATTGCCTAGCTTGAAAAAAATCAGATTAATCGACCCACTAGATTATAATACACCAGATTGAACAGGTTGGAGAAACAACCGGCGACCCAAAGATGGGATCCACTCATACTAGTCATAGTGGGAGTAACATAAATAGTAACATAAGTGTCACATAGGAAAAAAATGATAATGTCACAAGTATTTAACGAGGAGAGAGGTGATCCTGATAGTATCATAGATATGTTAACATAACGAATTTCAAGACGAAAATGGGTTTATAGCCTAATAAATGTATGATTATATGTTACTACACATATGTTATCACTCACCATTGAGATAACATAGAATCGTATAATATGCATGATATTATATGATACTCTCCGCTATGACTAGTTTCAAATATCCACGGCCATGCCCCATGCTCATGAGGACACAACCTAGATGGGGCCACACATTATGTCCCTCCGCCTCTGATTTTCTCGGCGTGGATATAAATCCTATGAGTCTAAAGAACTAATATACGCTTTGTTGGCTAGAACCATTTCCTGTCTAAAAATTACTTTAATTCATCTTATTTTCTCAGTAATTTGGAATTGATTTTCTTCCGGTAAAGAAGACGGGGAGTCCCGCGTCCGTCCCGGACCCATCATGCAGCGACACACCCACCTTCTCTTTGGTATTTTTTAATCTGCACACGTGGGGGGTCCTTTCTCCACCTAATGATCTCACCCCTCCGTTACCCCGCCGCCGACGGGAAACCCTACCAGTAACATAACCATGAAGAGGCACGACCATGAGACCGGCTCATCGTGGGGGCCTCATGTGCGCTCCCCGGCCTGCCCCGTTCACCTTTATGCGAGGACGCCATTGGAACGGCGCCGCTAGTACATGTTGGTGGAGACGACGTAGAGGTAATGGGAAGACCCGTGCTCTGACTCAACATCCGCGCCTACCCAACAGCTAACATCTGAACCCGAAATGGGTTCTGGTGTCGACTGTGACGTCCAGACGTGCCGCATGGTGGAGATCCACCGTTGCGGGGAGCTCCTTTCCATGGATCTACTCAACAACCCAGTCTTCGCGCGCCGAGGGCTCCTCCAGGTGGGTGCACCAGCGATGGCATGGCCATAATCCAAACCCCGTAACTCACGAGTAATTGCTAACTGAACTTCTTTGAGCCAAACCCAGAGATTCTGGTTTTCGATGTCCGCATGCTATTTTGTATCCACATGTTATTTTTATACGTTTAAACAAAGCGTGCACCAACGAAAAGTGGTAGTACTTAATTATATTTACCGGAATTGTCGACGGCCCTGAAATGTATCGTCGCAGATCTTGAACAGCGTGCACGAGTCTTTGGACAGATCCTCGTCCTGTTCGTCTGCTGTGTCCATCACTAAATTGCGATTGAACGATTGTCCATTTCCTTCTTGAAAGGGAAACTTGATTTCTTTGACCGTCAGGTATTTGTTGTTGTAGGCGGATTTGATGTGCGCAAGCTGCTTGTCGCCGTGCACCCTAGACGGAACCAGGTAGAATCTGGTGTGCATACTGCTGGTGAGGGCAACACGCGCGCCCGTCTCACCGAACGCGGAGTAATCTTCGCCCTTGACATGCCCGCCACGGAGGTACAAGAACTTACGGTGCTTGATGAGGTCTGTCGATCGGAGAAGAAAACCAATGGTTAATTCCATGCAACATCCTACTGACGATAGACAATGATAATGACCCTACTAAAAAAGAGGATGTGAATTCTTAGAAAGATTCTTCTACTACTACTTGCCTTGGACTTGCTTGGGACTGGCACTTGCAGAAATCCCAGAAAAAAGAGGACTAGTTAGGACCGCAGAATGAGCTACTGCACCAACATCTTCATTCTCGTAGACCGGCATCATGGAGAAGCATGCTGGAAACACCGACAGAGCCGGAAACTTGTGCTCCACAAGTTTTCTAACACGATCGTTCATGATGTTCATCATGGGTGTATTCTCGAGTGGTCTGTGCGTTGGACTTGATGTTTATAATACGTAGTAGTACTCCTATATATAGATGTGTAGTATCAGGACCATCATCCATAGAACCACACAAAACCTATCTACGAGTGTTCCACACAAAATGTATTTTCGCGGTCAAACTGCAGAGAAGGTCCCTCAGTTGATATACTATGTAGGAGGGGATCACTAAACCCTTTTTGTGTTTTGTATCATTGCGGTGGACTTGGTGGTCTGTGTTTTTTATTTATTTACACGCTAGTGGAGTTTCGTATGGTAGTTTAAAAGATAATCTCTTGCATTGCTGCAAATACACGCTCGGCCCCACTCAGCGGTTATTGTTCACTTCAGACCATCTAGCTTGAACAGGTGATGCAAAGTAGGAAATTATAACCGCCTTTTACATCAGCAGGAGCAAACAGAAACACTCTCCAATAGCTGCCGGTAATGTCAAAGAAAGTTCCACCTCCCTCATGCCGTTTTAACTCCGCCCGCCGCCTACGCTGATTCCACCTAATGCGCCGCCGCCCCGCACCCTCCTCGCCCCATCCACCTCCTCCTTGATATCCAGTAACCGCCGCCAAAATCAATCACCCGTTTCAATCCCAAATCATGGCCGCCCCCGAACCGCCACCGAGTTCAAGTCTCTTCATCTCCGCCTCTAGCCCGTGCTCCTCTGCTCCCCGGGCCTTGTCGCCGGTCGTCCGCCTGGCAGCGAGGAAGAAGAGCAAGAAGAAGACCGACTACAAGGATGAGGCACACTCCACAACTCAATTGGAGGCTCCTACCAAATTCCTACGATTCTCAAAGCCACAAGAACCGCAAGATTAAGGCACACTCCATAACTTAATTGGAGGGTCTCCCAACCAATCCCGTGAGCCATCGAAACTCTGAGATCAACAACGACAATCTAGGGCACCCCAAATGCCCAAGATGAACAAGCTCTAGGCCACGCCAAGTACCCTAGATAAATGACTTCTCAACTTCACTTTTCATGTATCACTATGGAGAAGTCAAACCGATGCAACTAATGGAAAAAGGCAAAACCACTAGAACTGGTCAAATCCTTCACTTTCAAATCCTACCAAAATAAACTAATGCTTATGGGGGAGAATAGAGGAAGAACAAAGAAGAAATCAACAAATAGAACTCCAAGATCTACATCTGAAGGCTTCTCCCTCTAACTGAGGAGAGATGGATTGGTGGAATAGTAGATCTAGATCTACTCTCTCTTTTCCCTCAAGAATTAGCAAGAATCTTTGGAGGGATTGAGAGATCCACCTTGAATGTTGTGTTTACTCGAATATACTTTGAAGTTATGCAACTATTTTCATGGTTGTCTATGACATCGTCGAATGCCCTTAATTTGGTAGGGAGTAATTAATCAGCCATTGTTCATTTTTCTTTTCCTCATTCAAATTTGTATCTTAGTTTCACGAATTCGATTATGTATCAGTTATCCTTATTATATTGACTAGCAAAATGCCCGTGCGTTGCTACGGGTGAACAAAATGACCCATCGTGCGCACTTAAAATGACTCATCTCACTTTATCATGAATCAATATTACGTCATACATGATAATCAAGTTCAGATAAAAAAGATCATGTATGTACTCTATGCTAAGAATCTACCATCATAAAACATCTCCAAATGTAATGTTACTGACTGTACATGAACAGATAAATATTTCAAACCAAATAACAAGACCTAGATAAACCAATGTCTTCACATAACTACAAGCTTGAACTTACAGAAGATCTTAACGGACCCAGACACAAAAGTCTGAAAATGTCAGTGCACATTACCCATTAGCATTAAATCCAGGGAGAGAGAAAGTAAGACATGGATGTTCTCAAATTTTAACTTTTACAGAGATGGTTTTATTTATCTGAAAAATACGAAGAGACATGTAGTTGAATGAAAATGAAAAAGTTCAATCCTATGTGTAACCTGACATTTTTAACGTGCACTTCCCACAACTCCAAACTTCTTTACAAACGGGTTATACGCACCTCCCGCAAACGCCAGCAACAAACAACAACCAACCAAAACGGGAACACAACCAACCACCTCTTTTTTCATCAAACAAGGCTTCAACTCAAGTTCTTTCACCTTCCAGTTGTGTCTTCACTTTCGAGCTCTTGGATGCACACGTAGAGAGGATCAACCGCCTCAATCGCAGGAAGGAACTGAGTTTTAGTCGAGCTGTGGCGAATGTCCTGAACCCAGCAGTGGTCAGTCAGAGTGCGTGTCTTGCACTCCGTCTTTACCTTTTCCTATCCTTCAATCCGCTATATCTTTTCTCCCATCAACCACAACAATCTGACTGTGAGATCAGGTATTAGGGGAACACGAAGTCTTTAATCTGATGACTCTTTCCACTAACGTCATAAAAGCATCTGCAGAGGGGATTAGCTTATCCTTCCGTGTGATCATCTTGTCATATAACCGAAGTGCCCTCTTAATGTTACCCTTGTCACAGTAACTGCTGATTAGCATATCATGTATGTCACGAGTCGGAACCCCAGCGATTTTCTTTCCATCACAGACAAAAACTTCTCAGCTTCCTTTGGGTTCCCGCATTGGCACATGCCCCTAATCAGGCAGGTAAAAACTTCAGTTCAATGCATTGTATTTCTCTTACATATCTCACCACTCCTCTCCTCCCGTGTCGCTCCCCAGGGCGACACCGGGGGCGACCGGCGCCCGCCTCCAGCCCCTTCCTCGTCTGGCCCGCTCGCCGCCGCTGCCGCCGGCGCCCGCCGCGGTGGCGGCGGGCCCCCATGCGGACAAATGACGCTGGGGGAGGTTACTGCTACGCGTCCCGCCGGCCTTCGTCCATCTCTGCTGGGGGAGGTGGTCATCCTCGCCGGCGTCGGGAAGGCGGGGCGGCGGCCCCGGATCTGGTGGCCTCTACAGTCGTCCTCTCCATCTGCAACGGCAATGGCTGAAGGGGAGCGGGCCTCGGGCAGGCCGCAGGCGGTTTGCTTCTCCAATCTGGGGCTCAGCTCCTTCCTCGACGGGCGGCGGCGCCCTCCTCCGATCGGGGGCTCGGCTCCTTCCTCGACGGGTCGCGTCGTCGGCTATGGCGGCTCCATGCGCAGCTCCCGGTGGTGGGCCGTGCGGGCCCAATCTGGGCCCGCCTTGGGCCGAGCGGGCCTCAACAAGGTGGGCACGATGGTGCTCCCCTGCCCCTCCTGTGTGCCTAGCGGATGGCGTCATGAGCGGCGTTCGGTGGTGCTCCTCTTCCCCCGCACGGTGGGCGTTTGTCTCCAGGGATACAGATCCAGGCCGGCAGTGCGTTGGGGACCAGACCCCAATTGGTCTTCGACATGAGAGTTTTTTTCCGGCTTCTCGTCAGCTCAGCAGGTGGTCGGCGACAGAACCTAGCCACTCGGCTTGCTGCTCCCTGGCCCAAGCTCTCCGGCTTGGCGGTCGGGATTGTTTCTCCGGGTGAAAACCTCGTACTTCGGTGCCGACAGCGGCGGCACCTTAGGGTGTCGTTCTCCTTCTTGTCTGCGCTGTTTGGGAGTAACAATCCTCTACCAGCGCGACGGGATAAGGCTCTCCAGGTGAAAACCTAACTCCTCTGGAGTGGGCGGCGGCGGCGCACTCGTCGCTACCTTCTTGCAGGCGCCGTCTTGGAGTGTCTTTTTCCTCGTCGAGCTTCGGGCTTGCAGCGGTCGTGTGGGGTGGCTATGAAGCTTGGGAGGTGGAGGTCGGGGCGGCGGCCCCGGACGGTGGATGTGCGCCGAGGCGGCGGCCTCGGGAGGCTTTGCGACCATGGCTCGATGAGGCGGGGTCATGATTCCGCATCGTCGGGGTGTCAAAAGTCATGAGGGTGGCTAGCTTGTCGCCCCATGTTTTTATTTTCTTTTCCTTTTTTCTGCTCGCCTCCGGACGTAATTTCGCCCGGGGCGACATCCGTGTACGGTTTCCCTCTGCTAATATACTGGAAGCGAGCAATTGCTGGTCCTTTCAAAAAAAAAACTTCAGTTCAATGGGTAAGCTCCTTGTGCTCCATCTCATAATAAATCTTAACAACACCTTGGGCATCACCAACTTTGCTGTATCCCTCCATGAGCGTACAGTATGTATCCTGACCAGGAACAATTCCTGTGTCGATCATTGTTGTTACTAACTCGTTTGCCTTGCCGACATCTCCGGCGCTGCAGAGCGCCTCTAAGATCTCACTACAAGTGCCGATGTCTGGAACAAGGTCTTCATGGAGCATCCTGTCAAAGTACTCCGAGCCCTCCTTTGCCCTCTCCTGTCTAAACCAGCCAGCGATGAGGTGACTGTACGTAGCATCATACGGCTTCACTGTCTTCACGGCAATGCACACCAATGAGGCAGGTATATACGAATGCGTTCGGGTGACAGCCTCGACGGACCACGTCGTCCCACTGCTCGTTCGCCAGCTTCAGATCGCCAGTACCACAGTAGGCATGCACCATCAGCGGGTAGGCAATGTCGTCGAGCACCATGTTCCTCTGCAGCATCCTCCTGAGCAGCAAGATTCCCTGATCGGTCCTCCGCTCCTCAAAGAACCGCAGAGCCAATGCGACGTGCGCCACGACGCCCGGCGCACACTTCTTGTCGTGGATCCTCTCCACGACGGCTTCCGTCCTGGCAAGCGCGCCCTCCCGACTCAGCACGCCAACGACAAGCTCGACGGTGGCCTGGTTGGCATAGACTCGCTTCAGCGTCATTAGCTCGAACACCTCCCAGGCGGTCCTGAACCGGCCGGTGCGCTGCGCCACGTGCAGCACGGCGTTGAAGGCGGAGAGGGAGGGCGTCACGCCGCGGCGGGCCAGGTACCGGCAGGCCTCGAGGGCCTCCTCCGGGAGGCGCAGCTCCACGTAGGAGTGCACCAGGAGGTGGAGGCCGCGGGTGGTCGCGGTGGTGCCGCTGTCCTCGTAGGCGGCGCAGAAGGCGTCCAGGAAATGCGACGCGGGCGAGGATGAGTGCCTGGTGATGGCGGACTGGAGGAGGACGGCGGCGTGCCGGATGAGCGCCGCGCGAGAGAGGAGGTGGACGAGGACTCAGTAGGAGCGGAGGCGAGCTAGCAGACGCCCACCCTCCTAAGCGACAGGGACTCAAATGCAAAGTGAGAAACTTAATGTTTAGACTGCGGGTTGATTTTCAGATTTTCCAGGGACTAAATCGAAAAAAGGTCGCGACTCGTACGACGCCTCACCTTAGGCTGTATTATATAGTAGAGATTCACATTGGTTAGGTAGATGAATAAAACAGTTTATCCATTAGGATAGCACATCCGATACTAGCACTCTATGTTTTGGGCACTTTTTATTACTTTTTTGTAAGGTAAGACACTTCCTATTCTAAAAAGTGTTGGGCCTTTTTATTTGTAAACTTCAAAAGAAGAGAAATAGAGAATATAAGAATACAATGTAGTTTAATTTTGAAACTTACGTGCTTGAAACTATGTATATACGCACAAATAAAATCACACAAAGGGTGAGCAAATAGAGGAAACAAATTGTGTCGTGCAGTGAAAATGATCCCTTACAAAAAAAAATCCTCTCAGTGTGCAATCTAACAAATCAAATACTCCACATACATATTAAAAAGTTAAGAACTAAATCCGGTATTGTTTTCAAAATAAACAAGAAAAAAGTAGCTGTAACATTTAAAAATTTAGGATTTGAACACCTATTATATAGTTATGGAATTAACTTATCTTCTCTAGAATGGTCGCCAATATGCTTGCATGTGGTTAGCTGTAATAAGTCAAAGTTGTATTTATTTATTATAGTATTTGCATACTATAAGTGTTAACCAAAATTAACTTTTCTATATCAATTTGTTACAATACGTGAATCTTAATTAGATGCTGGCCTTTAGTAGTAGTTACTTAGTTTCACAAATTAATATGTAGATATTTCCAAAGTTTTGTTAATATATAGTGATTAGTCCTACTTATGACTAGATAATTGCGTGCACGCTTCTCACATATAATAATGTGTACCTGTTGTTGTACTGCTGTTAAAACTACAAGTGATAAGGATTAAGAACAATTTTTGTGCTTCATCACATAATAATCTATCATCGTATCCTCGAATCCAATATGTTTTATTATTTTTTCTTCTTTATTTATTGATTCTCTACCTCTAAAGAATTTAAGTGCAGCGTTGGAATCGTCGTTGAGAGCCAGCAATAGCATAGATGATGTCACAGTTGAGTTTGAAGGAGATATGCCCTAGAGGCAATTAATAAAGTGTATTCTTTATCATATCTCGTTTATTCATAATAAGATTTTGTGTCATGCTATAACCGTATTAAGCGGAAACATTAATACGGGTGTGATGCGTAAACAACCAGGTCCCTAGTAGCCTCTACTTAGACTAGTTTCATTGCGCGGTTGATGATCGAGGTTTTTCGATCATGGAGCATGGCGCCGGTCGGCAATGGGAGTCATGTCATTGGAGAATGATATGATGGACATACCCAGATTTGGAGGACGTAGTCATTACACCTTTGACCGTGAGATCAACTCTTATTGTTATTCCTGGAAGATACTTTGATTGCACCAAACGTCGTATCTTATTTAGTATGACAATAACGGTGATACTTTTGGGTATCGGAAAGGAGTAGTTGAGACGAGGGGTCAAGAGCGGGATTTGCCAGTCCGCATAGCAGGATAGATACTCTCGGCCCCACTCGGTGAGATCATGTCTAATGAGCTTGCAAGCATGTGACTAGGTCACGGAGACATGAGATCATAGACGAGTAGAAGATAGTGTTGTCGGTGACGAGGTCGGGATTAGGTATGGAGATATCTATGGAACGACGCTCGGACACACTCAGTATCGCTATGGCAAAAGGTCTAAGACTTTACGTTCAGGTTTGATAGATGAAAGTCATTCGTTATATCACAGGGATTAATTAATGGGGTCCAGGCCTACGAGTTACTCGTTGATCATTGAGGAGTCTTGATCATACCTGTTATTATATCGAACCGCTAGGGTAACACACTTAAGGGGTTTCGACAAGACAACCGGAAAGGAAAGAGATCACCGGGAGAGTCCCGGGAGGGGTCCGATGGAGATCGGACAACGCCGAAAGAGTTTTCGGAGTTAGGATAAATTATATATATTATGTTTGATACTAATTAGTGTTATTAATATGCAAATATGATTTTATATATTTATTTTCGAATTTATTTAGGTTGATTTCCCTATATGGGCCTTCCGGACGAAAGAAGGCCCAAGAGGGGGGGGGGGGGGGGGGAACCCCTTGGGAATTCGGTGGGGGGAGTGTGGCCGGCCAAGGTGGGCCAGATGAGGCCCACCAAGGGGCCGGCGCACCATGGCCGCACCAGGCAATGTGGGGATAGTCCCACATTGCCTGGCTGGCAAGGTTGGCTCCCCCCGGGAGCCTATATATAGAGGTGCCCCCTAGCCTTTTAATTCACCAATTAATTCCCAATTTCTCTCTCGATCCCGTGATTCCCTTGTCGGAGTCGCGCCGAGCTGAGAAGGGGGATCTCTTCCACCATAGCCCGCTGCCGCGCTGCTGATGTTCCGGTCCCAGTCTTCCGCTGCTCGTCCTGGACTGGAGCTTCGGAGGCCGTCGTCTCCACCGTACGTGTGTGACGCTCTGCGAGGTGCTGCGCTAGTGGCACTCGGAGGTCTGCTTTCTCTACACGACCTTGAGGTCGGCTTCGTCGGTCTTCATCGACAACGTTCGTGTGGGAACGTAATCCCCGCTTTCGGTCTACAAGGGTATATCTTCCAATCTCCGTTCGTACTACTATATCTGCATAGAATAGATCTTCGCTTGCTATTTGGATATCGTTGGTAGGAAAAATTATTGTTTTCTGCACACGATCCCCTTCAGAGTTTACCTACGCATATTAAGCGTGCTGATGTGGTGAAGTACATACTACGGCTCCACTCTTCAAATGAAATCAAAGAAACAAATTTTTGCTTCCTTGAGGCCATCCCTTTATGCTAACTACACCAACAATTAGATGGTTTTTGTGTTTTCTGTTTGCAGTTCCTTCACCTCTGTAATCTTTATTTATTTTCTTGGTGTGACATAATGGCCAGCTGAGAGCATTGTGCATGTATGTTCTCTATGTTTTACCAAGTTTATAATTTCAACACGATTTACTGAAATACACGTTGTATTATTTAAAAAGTTGGTAATTACTTAGATTCACTAGCCCTTGCAGGCACACGGGTTGACGACTAGTGTAGATGAGGTATACATGTACTACTAGCAAAAAAAAGAAGCCCAAGATGGCTCATGTGTGTTCGTGATTCAAACAACCTGTCGCATGCTTTCAATATTGGACGCTAGAAAGTAGAATTAGCATTTCAAACAGAAAACAACGCCATCCAAGACATTATGACAATTTGATCTTTATATAGTGTGACACACGATGGCTGGTACACTCCATATGAGGTCGTAGACCCGCGCACTTGCTGTCCTTGTTGCATGGGCACTACAAAACATAATTAGCCCTTAAAATATAAAACAACTCCATCCGAGTTATTATGGCAATCTGTCCTTTATATAGCGTGCTACACGAGGGTTGCTACACCCGTATGTAGCCATTTTTTCCCCATACGACTTCAACATCAAGCCGGATTCCACTATCCAGGATAAATAAGAAAATGAACTGAAAAATGCCGTGTGTGGCCATGACCCATGCACTTGGTGTAGCTGTTGCATCCGTCCGATATTGGGTGCCATCCGAGCTATTATGACAATCTATTAGACATCGGCTCACCCAGAGCTGTCCGAAAGTACTATTCTTACGGAGGTCTTCAAAACTGTAGCTTTCCCCACTGATGGATCGTCCTCCCCCACTGCACACTTACGCGAGGGGAAACCCCATCCAGCAACTTTGCTACATGCATCATTTTCCTGCACTGATGCAAAGGAGAACATCATCCACAGAAGAAAAAAAAGGAATGCTTCACACTACGCGAGAAAAAACAACACGCGAAGGAGAGAACATCAAATTACTCTAGCAAAATTTGCTAGCGATCTCCCACACAAAGCAAACTGGCTAGAGCAACTTCAAGATATGGTACACGGTAAAAGTTATGTGAAATCATGGAGCCAAACTCCTATACAGAATTACACTCTTTCTGTTCAATTCAAGAATGCACATAGTTACACTCGAAAGAATAATAACAAATAAAAATGTATGCTTTTGTTTTGTCTAGAAGAATGCATGTTTCATACATGTGGAACATATATAGTTACACTCGAAAGAATAATAACAAATAAAAATCTATGCTTTTGTTTTGTCTAGAAGAATGCATGTATTCATACATGTGGAACTGAGTTTGGAATCATGTTTGATTGATGTCTACCACCCACTTTTCATTATTGTAAACTTGTTGGAGCTCCAAGCACAGATAATTGTAGGAGAAAAAATTATTACCCTCAAGTGGATGACCTAATATTTATAAATCTGTATGAGGTTTAGTTTGAAAGTAATCCTTATAAAAAACCTGCAGTTAAATAAAATATAAGAAGTCTTTTGTATCCCAACACACATAAGAAGAATATTGCCATTTTTTCTGTATACATTTTGGCCTAGCATATTATTTGATTTTTGCGTGTTGTGGGCATCTGGTATAGAGGCTTATCTAAGCGTACGGTAGAGGAAAACTACTTAATACAAGAGGGTTGTAAAAAATTAAATGATGAACTCCGTACTACAACCTGATTGGCACGGAAATATCTCCCCTTTCTGAAAAAACAAGAGGGTTGAACCATGTCTTGTATAGTCACTACAGTCGATTTTTGCGTTGTCCGATATTGGGGATTCGAAAGCAAAATTAGCGTGAAAGCAGTGTTATAATGTCTCACACATATATTGAACAAGTACTAGCTAGCAGGGTACAAGAATGTTGGGCCACTGATTCACACAACTCGATGTGGCTCGTCCCATGCTTTTCAATATTGGACACTAGAAAACAAAATTAGTTAGCGCTTAAAACAGAAAACAATATTGGACATCGAGCCATTACGGCAATATGATCTTTGTATAGTGTGATACACGCCCATATGTGGTAGTGACCCACGCACTTGTTGTTCTTGTTGCATGCATCTGATATTGGTCAGTACAAAACACAATGGACACACGCACTTGCTGTCCTTGTTGCATGTGTCCTTGTTGTGTGTACTAGATGATACCCTGCGCGTTGCGGCGGGATTAATTGCAGTGATATCACTTTAAACTTCTTTGCCTCAACAGTATAGATATTGGCAAAACGCGAATGGACAATCTGTAAAGTAGTTTTTAATAGACTGGTGTGCAAATTAGAAACTGTGTTTAATACACTTTGGAACAGTATAAGTATGTTATGAGATGATTCAATAGATGGTTCAGAAAATGAGAAAAAATTGTGTCATTACCACAAATATAAATGTATACAAACAGCACTACTAATTTGTTTTGATACAGTTCAATCACCACGCGTATGGTCATATATTCAGCAATCATTGTGGGAAGGCAAGCACGACCCAATATAGAAAATGAAAATGATGTAATGGGGGTTTCCCCACTGTTTTCTTGCTTCAAGAAAATAAAGGCAAGCACGAACCAATATAGTTTATTATACATAAGGTGGTAAATGAAACAAATTCAGAATGTGTGTAAGGGACCCAATATATAGTTTATTATTATATGGGCTTAACATCTACGATTTTTATGTAAGGGAATAAACTGTCTAGCTGCAACAAAAGCAACACCACCTTAATTTCTATCTATAACCCAAGTTTTGAATGTGTGTAATCTCCATCAGAACTCCCTTGTACAACAGAAGGTAACCAAATGACATTAGTCAAGAATTTTGCGTCTCATCTGAAAGCTCCCTCTTATGTCTGCCATAACATAAATCTGCAGAATATGAAGAACAAACCACTGATCAGTGCGTTGCCTTAACAAAAATTGGCATCAATGAGGTGGTTCCAAGCTTGTGAAAACAAAAACATCAGCTTACCTCTCATGTGGTCATCCACCTTGTCAGTCAGAATAAGAAAACTATTAAGACTATTCTTTTTTTCGAGTGTATATTAAAACTATTCTAGTCCACCACATTGAGCGTAGACCAAAGTGCACTTTTTGCAGCAGTCCTCTACATGAGATATGTAGTTTTGAGAGTGTAAAAAAGAATGAAATACTGCATAGTAGGTAGTAAGAAAGAATTGATCTTTGAATATATGGTTCTGAATTTTGTATTTATAACCATTTTCATCTACATCATAGTGCTTGAGTGGGCAATTGTCAAGCTGAAAGTGTTTTATGTTGAATCCAAAGTAATAAATCTCCACTGATTAGAAGAATATCTTGATGTTTATTAGAATTTTCTTCTGCACAATTTTCGGATGAAATTGTCCATGACATTTAGTATCAATTGCGAGTTAAAAGATTTAATCTAATATTTATTATGCCAATCTGCAACGCATAGGTCAGCAGGTGGGCACTGAATAAATGTAGAGACATAAGGACGTAAGAAAATATCATCGAATATCAAGTGTATAGGCATGGTATGAAAAAATAAGTTCACCTTCCCTCATTTTTCATTTAGTAGGCCACGCTGGGAGAAGGAGGCACAGTGCATGGTATGCAACTATGTATACTTGTCAAAGTAGCTCAGAATATTAAGTTAGTAACACATGAAAATCACCGAAAGGCATCAGCAAAAGAAAGATAAAAGCAATCTGCAAACATCAAGATATTCTGCTGCTATTCAGTGGAGATTTGTTCCACGCCAGCATTTAACTAATATGACGTGGAAGATTATGGATGCGTTAAATGATAAGGAAGATTATGGATGGCATACCATCATAGTACATTTTGGTACTTTTGCAAAGTAACTCCGAACTTCTTATTACACGGAGAACTTTGTCAGCTAACCAAAAAAACACATGCGGAACGAAAGGGACGAAAGTTTCCACTTGGCAGTAACCTGTAATGTACTATTATGATATCACAATATTTGTATGTGTGTATTATTTTCATGTAAAAGATTTGTTCAATAAAGATTTTTTTTTACAGATTTGGACAAAGCAAGAAAAGATTAGCAACAGAGAGAAGAGTACGTACCTATAGGAAGCATATGAAGCTAACCAAGCAAAGCTACTGCTTTGGGGTCCACGTCAAAAACCTGAGAAAGTCTATATCTGAAACGTAATTCAGATTTGGATTAAGGAAACTAAAGGTCCAAAATTAGCAAAAGATGAAAGAGAGTACAGACTCTCGGTATGCATCGAGGTAGGATCAAACCAAGACTAATCCATGTCCTCCAGAACCTGAGGAAGTCCAAACTTGTGATGTAAATGACATATACATGAAATGCAGAATAGCAGAAGCACACCCAGTATGAGACTATGAGCGCCGCCTTACCCGAGGAGCGATTGAACAAAATAGAATGAGGCGGAGCATGATTTTAAAACGGGGATATCTGCCGACTGCTCATATTCCACCACACATAATCCAACGAAAATCCAACCAAATCAAAGGAAGCTCATATTCCACCACAGAGCAACCTAACGGATTGATAAATTAACAAATTTGAGTAAGAGGATAAGAAAAGAGTTAAACGCACCAGGGGTCACGAAGTTGCGTAAAAAGTAAGGATTGATCACCAACTTAGAAAAGCTCAATAATTGGTCACCAAGTTGTGGATTAGTTAATCTTTGATCATTCCGTCACGGTGGGCGTCAAGTCGCTGACGTGGCAGTTTGGTTTTTTACAAAATGCACCATATAATTTCTTTTCTTCCTATTTATTCATCCATGTAGACAGAATAAGCCCATACATTTTGTGAAACAGCGTCGCCACGAATGGGTCGAAGTCCTTGCCACCGGGAGCGGGGGCGAACCTGTCATGGTCGACGGAGTGAGCACGCACGCACGTCACGGTTCGCTAGCACGCCCCGCCAGCACGCACGGACGCCGGTGAGCATGCAGGCGAGCACGCACGCACGGCACGCCGGCAAGCTAACGGACGGCACGGCAAGCACACACGGCCCGCGAGCACGCTCGAGCTAGCTCGCTCGCTCGCTAGCACGCCCGGCCGGCCGGCCGACGAGCGCCCGTCCACGCGCAGCTAGCTGAGCTAGCTAGCTCGGTAGAACGCCTGGCCGGCCGGTGAGTGCGTACATGTGCTGCACTAGCCTAGTAGCAGTGTAGCACCCAGCGCACGCACGCAACCACTTCTGGCTACAAATCGAGCACGGCGAGGCGAGCATGCCGACGCTGTGACGCCGCCTCGGTCGATCTTATCACCTCTTCTCCTCTCCTATGGAACGTCCTCGTCGTCCCCTAGCTTTCCACCAAGTTTCGCTTGCTGGAGTGTTGTGTATGCTGAGAACGTGATCGGCATCCCAGAGCGCGCGCTCGTCGGCATCGAGCTCCTCCCCATCAGCATGAGCATCCCCGAGCTCGCAAAAGATGTCAAACAGCTCGAAATTTCATATAGCTTAGCCCACCTCGAGACATACTTGTAGGGAACAGTGGGTCCACCGCCACCGCTCCGGCTCCGGCTCCGACCGCCACCGCTCGATCTCCTCCGATGTGGCATCTAGACTTCACCGAAGGTTCCTGAAGGATTCCTGGGTAACTCTCTCTTAAGAGCCACGCCTCCCCGAGCTTGCTATGCGACCTGCCCTGCTCCACCGTCCATTGCCGTCGTCCATGGCGTGGTCTCTGCACTCCCGCCCCCGCCGTTGCGTGGCTCCTGCCAGTCTGCCACGGTACGGGAACAAGTTTCCGGCAGCTTCTTCTGCCTCTCCACCCACCCCGGGCTCGCTGTCGGCTGCGTCGTGTGCTCGTCATGACGGCCGGCTCGCTCTGCTCTGCGCCCACAAAGTGCATACAACATGTTCGACATAATGTATGTCCTATATTACATCCATAGGGATGAATAGATGGGAAGAAAAATCATATAGGGTGCATTTTGAAAACAGACCATCTGCCACGTCAGCAACTTAACGATTCGTCTCGACGGAATGACCAAAAATTGACTAATCCACAACTTGGTGACCAATTATTAAGCTTTTCCAACTTGGTGACCAATACTTACTTTTCGTGCAACTTCGTGACATCCGGTGTGTTTAACTCATAAGAAAAAGAAAGGGGTGAGTGAGGAGAATCTCAAGAAAGCTAGCATAAGTCCGGTTCCAAGTTCCAGAGATGGACGCGAGGAGGGGACCGCGCTGGAAATCCATTGGAAAGGAATGAGCTTTTAAGGATGGCCGTGGTGCCGGATCAGTTCAACCTAGCAGTTTCTTCTAGTAATAGGGAAATCATGGCTGATGAATATGAGGCGGTTTCTAGCACGGAGGGCAAAGATCGCAGTGGCCAAAAATAGGGCGCTTCTAGTAATAGGGAAATCACGATTAGGGAAGAGGAAGCGACCGAGTATGGGCTTCTCGTCCAGCCCATGTATGGGCTTTTCGCTTAGCATAATTAGCAACGACCGTGTAGGAAAATGCGCAGCGCCCGAGGTAAAATTAAGCTTGGGACGCTAGCATCCGAAGGTGCGAGTGAAGTGGAAACATAAAAGACGACGTAAAAGCAAACCAGGAGAGGCCAGAAAAATCAGGTAGTGCGTCATTCCTATTTAGACACTGGTTTATGCGTTTAGAGGCCAGGAAACATAACGTAACGGTATAGAGGCCTATTACCCTATATTACGGGGGAGACTTTTAGGGCCTGTGGTTGCTCGCAAATTGGGCCGTCCGATCGGTATCGGATGGCCGGATTTCACCAATTCCGCGGATGAACAGTTATGAACAGTGTCCAGACGATTTTTCGATTTACCCCCGCCAAGGACCCAGATGCAATTCCGAAAAACCTCAGGGACTTTTTTGCAAAATCATCTCCACAGTCACCCCCGCTCTCTTCCTCTCTCCCGCGACCTCCGGGTCGCAGCCGGTGCCACCACGCGCCGCAGTCGCTCCGTGCCTCCCCGCTCCAGTCGATGGCCATGGAGAGCTTCCCCGTCTCCTCCTCCATCGCCTGCCCGTTTATCGCGTCCGGGGACGGTCGGACTCGCCGCCGCTCCATCCGAGTTCGTCGCCGGCGCAGTCGAGGGGCCGCCGCCGCCAAAATGGTCACTGCCGGCGACTCCGACGACCAAAAGGCACGGCGCGCGGCCCGTTCGTCTCGGCGCCCCTCCCTCTCTCGCATATGCGCCGCCTGGAGGCCGGGCGCGTGCGCCGCCGCATAGCGCGAGCCCAGCGCCGCCGGCCGCGTCCGCCGTGTGCTGACATCGAGGGCTGACGTCAGCACGGAGCGGCTGACGCATGGGACCCACCGGTCAGTTTTTTTCCATTTCCAGGCGGTAAAAAAACTGCCGCGTAGGTCCCACCTGTCATGTTTCTCTCAATTTCAGACGGGAAAAAACATATCTTTTTAGATACAACTCCGAAAAATGCAAAAGAAATATCAAAATTCACAGAACAAAAATGTCTTTACATCCAACCCAACCACATGCATGTTTGGACAACTTTTACAAAAAAAATACTACTTATTATATTGTTTCCATATTAAATGTGGCTTCTTATAAATTGACCTCCAATATTACTCCACCAAATCTAAATCAACTAAAAAACGATTACAGCAACTGATATGACTACGTGTTACAACTTATTTTCTAATTTCGGTATCCACATAAAAAAATTATACGCGTCAGATTCGTAACTTCCATACCATAATTCATACAAATATATAATCATCAAATTTTAATTCAGTTCAAATCCAACTTGAATAATTTTCACAAACTAAGACATTTTCAGATGCTAACTACTTTCGATTCCGGTAAAAAAATCAAGATAGACAAAATAAATAAACCTAATTACCTACGACAAGAAAGAAAAGCATTTCAAGGTTTCAAAACCTTTTAAATTTAGCTAAATTTGACGTTTATTCCTTCTAGATGTTGACCACAAAATATGGAGGTAACTAATAACTCCCAATGCACGTTCAAACTACTTTTTTTTTAAAAATGCTTACAATAGACATCATACCTTTTTTAATTAACTATATGGCTTACAGAGGGACAATTAAGAACTGTTCGCTGTTCAGACGAACAGAAAACAAATTTTTCAATATGGTCAAAAGCAAATAGTCGAACTCTACGACTATTTATCAATTTTTCAATACAGAAAACAAAGAGTTATTGAATGTGCACATTACAAGAATTAAAATTCGTATGATCCAATTCAATACTCGAACTCTGTGTCTACCACATCGTTCTCAGCTAGATATATCATAACCTACAACAACATCCGCAACGTTTATTCGTTATTCATTCTAGATGTAGACTATAAAATATGGAGGTAACTAATACGTCGCAATGCACGTTCAAACTACTTTTTCTAAAAAAAATGCTTACAATAGACATCCTACCTTTTTAAATTAACTATATGGCTTACAGAGCAACAATTAAGAACTGTTCGCTGTTCCGACGAACAGAAAACCAATTTTTCAACATGGTCAAAAGCAAATAGTTGAACTCTACGACTATTTATCAATTTTTCAATACAGAAAACAAATAGTTATTGAATGTGCACATTACGAGAATTAAAATTCGTTTGGTCCAATTCAATACTCGAACTGTATGTCTATCATATCATCCTCAGCCAGATATATCATAACCTACAACAACATCTGCATTATTCATGGCATGTATTTAGTATTATAACAACCTTACCCGCTAAAAACTTAACCTAACTTACAACTTATACACCTACGCACATCATACCTCATTTACTTAGTCGCGGACATATTATTACATAACTAAATCCAATACTCAAACTCTATGTCTGGCATGTCGTTTTCAACTAGATCTTTATCATCCATCCAAGAGAGTTGAACCTTCACACTATATAACCATCCTGCTTCTTCTAAACAAAATATTTTCCCATGAAGAACAGTGGCATGCTCTTCACATCGTGCTATCGCAAACACAGAAACACCGTTGCGACCCTTCCTAACATCAAACAAGCTTCTGAAAACAAAGAATTGTGAGAGAACACCGCGAGCAGCCTGCTCTAAATCCGCATCGGCTTCTTTTAACCAAAACTGAACAACATCATCTGCTGGAAGCGGTAGCTCATGAACATCCTTTCTCGAGCATACCGGCAGATCCGACCAGAACTGGCGATTCCTTGAGCATCTCGACAAATCTGACCACAGCTCACGATTCTTCGACATCTAAACTTCTAAACAATCACACTGGATATCCCGCTTATATAGAGAATTTCTCTTTTTTATATTGTTGCCTTACAGTTTCGCCTACCTTATATAGCATCAGGCACATCATCCCTATCTGCACCTAACACTCATACGTGCAAGACATGCACTCAGACATGTATTGTAGACAAAAAAGCTACGTGCCTGCAACAAAAGACTCATCCGTGCAACACATGCACTCGGACACGTCTCCTAGACAAAAAAGCTACGTGCCTGCAGCAAAACACTCATACGTGTAAAACATGCACTCAGACACGTATCCTAAGCAACAAAACTACGTGCCTGCACCTAACACTTATGCACACAGCTCGACAGAAACAACGTATCATTCCCATACACATCATCCGTTTGAAACAAAAAAAATAAACTAACCAAAAGAGAGTACACAAACATAGTCATTTCGATATATATATCACTATGCATCAAATTCTTGCTACATCATATTCCCTATTAGAAACAATACTTTATGCTACTGTCTAAAAATTGCTTTCACTATAATTCACATTGGTTGTAACCCTAGATCGGTTTTAGAAATCAAAACTTCGAATCTACTATTTGTTAACATATTTTTTCACCAAGGGTGTGGCGTGCCACCGCACCAAATTGTGATATCCACAATTATGGTCACCACTTATTTGTAAAGCCTTCCAAAAATGTTAACAAAACAGATTAACACACACTACGATGACAAAATAAATTTTACACCAAATTTAATAGCAAGGACGCGGCGTGTCGCCGCGCCAATTCCACTAGTCTAAGCGTATGGTAGAGCAAAACTACCGTGACAAGAGCGTTGTAATAAATTGAATGATGAACTTCGTAATAAAAATGGGCTATTACACACTGGTTTATGCGGAAATCTCTCCATTAAAAAAACAAGACGGTTGGACCATGTCGTGTATTGCCTACCTAATCGTTGCTTCTTGCATTGTCCGATATTGGGGTTTGAAAGAAAATTCCATTAAAAAAATAGCATTAAAATGGTACTCTACCACATGATGCAGTGTGGCAATCTTCTGTCTTTATATATAGTACTATGTCAAAAAATGTTCTTGCCTCCTTTGCACTAGTGATTATGACATTTATTAAATAAATCAAAAAATTACGAGTTTTTTTAAAGGAAGACATGGATATAGCCAATAATTTATCCTAAAAACAGGCAAACAATCAATTCAAATACTTTGTATTATGTGCTATACACAAAAATGATTAAATCTGCAAAACTTGCATATTTGGCAACATGCATATTCAAATCTACACTTTTATCATTCTTGTGTAGATCAGAATATAAAGTATTTTAAAAAAATTGAGCGTTTGTGAAATACACCATAGCTACAATCTAGGATTTATTTTGAAACTTGTAAATACCTTTTCTAGTTATCTAAAATATCAGAATCACTGAACTTCGGGAACGCAAAATCTTTGTACTTCGGGAGCACAAAATCTCCACTCGTACTATGCATAAAAGTAAGATAGAGAGAGATGTCCAAACATACATCTGAACAAGTACTCTAATGATACAAGAATGTTAGGGTGTGTTCAGTTTTTGGATGGGGTGGAATGGAATGGAACCATTCCATTCCAGAAGAATGGAACCGTTCCGTTCCTGTGTTCGGTTGGGCAAAAAAAAATGGAAAGGAACCGTTCCGTATCTATGTTCAGTTTGGGAATGGGGACGGAATGGAATGGCTCAAAGTGGTATGTGGTCACCTCATAGTGAGCTTACCTCATAGTGAGCTTACCACAAATATGACCATACTGTCCAGCAATGAAATATGAGCACAAATATGAATTAGAACATCACAAATACATGGTTTCAATACATGAAATGGACCATACTGTCCAGCAATGAAATATGAGCACAAATATGATTTAGAACATCACAAATACATGGTTTCAATACATGAAATTGACCATACTGTCCAGCAATGAAATATGAGCACAAATATGATTTAGAACATCACAAATACATGGTTTCAATACATGAAATGGACCATACTGTCCAGCAATGAAATAGTAGCACAAATATGATTTAGAACATCACAAATACATGGTTTCAATACATGAAAAGTTCCATACTGTCCAGCAATGAAAGGATACATAAATAACACTTCAAATACATGGTTTTGACACACTCAATGACCATACATGATCTGCCTATCCGCGCACATTTGGTTAGCAATTTGTTGCCTACGGTCGACCATGGCTCTATGGTCTCTTGCTTGTTGAGCTTGAGACCGGATTGGTTGGGCGGTCCAAGTTACCTCCGGTAAAATGAATTCATCGCCTCCTTGGGATAGTGCATAATTATGAAGAACACAACAAGCTACAACAATGTCAACTTGCACCGGAAAGGGAAAGAACGGTTTGGCATCATCTAAAATCTTGAATCTCCTCTTGAGGGATCCAAAAGCTCGCTCTACCCCTATACGTAGAGATGAATGCCTAAGGTTGAAAAGTTCTTCCGCATTTTGGACGGGATTGTTGCCCCACTCGTTCAAATGGTATCTCACATTACGGAAAGGTGGGATGAAACCGGGCTTGGCTCCATATCCGGCATCAACTAGGTAATATTTGCCTATAAAAAAGACACAAGTTGGTGACAATTTTTTGGACAATGTATGGACAATCATATCTAAGACAATTTGTTACCTTGTGGTACTTGTAGACCTCTCTCACGCCCTAATGCATCGGCTAAAACGTTTGCATCATGTGCTGTTGAACGGATAGACGTCGCCTAGAGGGGGGGGGGGGGGGGGGGGTGAATAGGCGATTTAAAACTTTTTCGAGGAGCCGGAATATCCGGTCCAAGAGTGACCCGGAAATTCCGAGGTGCCGGAATATCCGGTCCACAATGATCCGGAAATTCCGGTATGGATGATAAAGGCGGAATAAAACTAGAGGTTTACTTTAACAAGCATACAACCTAGATATATAAAACTAGGCTCACCTATGTGCACCAACAACTTAAGCTAAGCAATACTAGTAACAAGATGATAGCAAGATATATGACTTCAAGCACGAAGGCTATCACAATGTAAAGTGCATAAGTAAAGAGCTCGGGTATAGAGATAACCGAGGCACGCGGAGACGAGGATGTATTCCCGAGTTCCACCCAAAGGTGTACGTCTCGTTTGGAGAGGTGTCCGCAACCACAACAGGTTAGCCGCAACGCCACAAAGGCTCACCTTCTTCTCCTGATGAACTCAACCACAAAAGGTTCGAGTTCACCTTCCACTATTGATCTCCTTTGGGGCGGAGATCGAATCCCGTACAACTCTTGAGGCACACACCCACAACTTAATTGGGGGCTCCCAAGTCTTGAGGCACACACCCACAACTTAATTGGGGGCTCTCAAGTGACCACAAAAGGTCTTGACCACAAAAGGTCTTGGCCACAAAAGGCCGGCCACAAAAGGCGTCTAGGGTCCAAAGACCCAAGAGTAACAAGCTCACAAGTATCACCACCACGAATCCTCGTGGAGGGCTCAAACCGATGCAAATGCAATGGCAAGAGCACACGAAGTGCTCGAGTCCTTCACTTTCAAATTCCAACACAACAACAAATGTTTATGGGGGAATAAGAGAGGAAGAACAAAGGAAACCACAAAGGAGTCAAATCATTCACTCCCAAATCCCACCAAAAGCAACTAATGCTTATGGGGGGAGAAGAGAGGAAGAACAAAGAAGAAGAACCACAAAGGAACTCCAAGAACTAGATCCACTAAGTTCCCCTCACTTAGAGGAGAGATGGATTGGTAGGATGGTAGATCTAGATCTCCTCTCAACTTTCCATAAAGAATATGGAAGATTCAATGGAGGGATTGAGAGGTAAGTGAGCTTTCCAAGGTCAACAATGGAGTAGGAGAGAGGGGAAAGTCGTGCTGCCTTGGATTAGCTGAGGAAGAAGAAGGGGAGGGGTATTTATACCCCTCCAGGAAATATAGCCGTTGGCTGTTTCGACACCCGGAAATTCCGGTATAAGTTAGACTCGGAATTTCCGGTCACCCGGAAATTCCGGTCTAGAGAGACCCGGAAATTCCGGTCACCCGGAAATTCCGGTCTAAGAGAGCTCGGAAAATCCGGCTGGAGTCAGAAGCAAAACCAAACTTTTCCTTAGCCATTTCTATAGGACTTTTCTGGGGGCACTCGGAAATTCCGGTATATGGAAATTTCCGAGCACAATTTCCGACTGGAGTCAGAACCCTTTTTCTCCTTTCCTTAGCCGTTTTCTTGGATGAGCTGGGGAACCGGAAATTCCGGTAGGGCGGAATATCCGGCCCCAATAATCCGGATCAGCAGAACACCGAAACGAAAACTGCTATAACTCTTGCAAATGAACTCCAAATGAGGTGAGACCAATTTTGTTGGAAAGATAGCGACGATGACTACCCACACATGGCAAGGTGTGGGACTTTCCTCAAGGAAGAACCGGCAATATTTCCGCCACCGAAAACGCAACAAGTTGTCCAAAGTAAAATCGATTTCGATGAACTAGAGCTTGACATGGAGATGAACCAAGTTCTAATTCCTCACCAACATAAAAGCCAAATAAGAACCAAGAAATATGATATGCCAAGTATGCAAAGGTTTGAGCTCTCCACAAGAATGCGATCAAGTTACTAACTTGAGAGCCCCTCTTGATAGTACGCCTATCTATCCTATAGCCCTATCAAGATCATACCTTTGCCTTGAGCATTCCACTTGAGTTGGATGATGACTATCTTGATCTCTTCAAGTGGATCATCTTTCTTGATTGCGCGTCCAATCACTTGCTTGATGAAGACTTCTCCAAATACTCCCCCATGCTCACAATGGGAGAGTCTCGCTAAGCTTCGTCTTCATGTATCCATTGCAAGCACCAAGCATGGGATCTTTTCGAGAAAGCTTCTCTTGGTCTTGCACAACTCATCTTTTCTTCACTAAGATGAGGTCTTGAATCTTCAAGACATACTTGCAATAAGCTTCAAGAGTCCAACACATGAACTCCACAATTCCATGGACATGATCTATAATGATATCTCAAAAGCAAACATTAGTCCATAGAGATTGTCATTCAATTACCAAAACCACACATGAGGGAAAATGCTCTTTCAGCTGTCCCCTCCCACCCAGCCAACACATATGTGAACCGGAGGTCAAAATCTACCGCTGCCATCACATTTTGAGTAGGAAAAGGCTTCCTACCACGAAATGAATATTCAACATCTTTAACAACAGATGCTCGCACATGTGTACCATCAATAGCTCCAATACAATCCTATATAGTGAAAAATCTGTCAATACTATGGGTGAATATAGTCCTACATAGGTAAGAATAGTTTCAACATATACCTTAAAATATGGGTCAAACCGAGGGTTTCCTGTTATCTTTTCAGGGGTCTCCGTTGAAGGTGGCCTGATATACTCATTACGTAGCTCACCAATGGCATGAAGGACTTGTCTAAAATATGTGCTAATTGTAGCGAATGATCTACCAAAATTTGTTGCAGCAACTCTATTCCGAAGATTGTGTCCAATGGTATGCAAGAACATTGCCACTTGCTGCTCCACACATAAATGGACACTATTTTCTAGCAATTTGCGTTCTCTCATTATCTCACATAGCCTAAAGAAAAAAGCTCTGTTAAACCGTAACATGTTCAGACACGTCACATCTGATTGCCAAATTTTACTATTGAGATACTCAATTCTCATCCTATCTTTTTCATGCATTGGCCCATATGGTATACGTGCTCTTCTCTTCCTTTTTAAGACCCGAACAACTACAACAATCGCAGCCCAAACAACAAACATAGCAGCTCCCCTAATCATCTTTTTCCTTTTATCCATGCTCTTGCCCATCTACAATGCATACAAACAACTTATACAAGGCAAATAAAGAAGAGACATGCCATTTCATCCACCAAAATTCGAGCAGCACCATATATGGCCTACAAATTTTATGGATTTGATAGCAAACACATCAGAAAAATTGAGCAGCATCATAGATCAACATATATTGCCAATAATTTCCAAGGATCTGTCAGCAAACACATAAAAAACACATATATTTTGAGTGTCGAATCTCACCTATGGCCTGCTTGGTCGAATCCTGCGCCTCAGGTTTCTGCTCCGGCCCTGCTGCACCAGCTCCGGCCCTGCCCTGCTCCCGCCCTGCCTTGCTCCGCCCCTTCCCTGCTCCTTCGACGCGCCTGCTCTGGGCCTGCTCCGCCGGTCGCCCGCGGAGTGAGAGAGGTGTCGATGCGGGCGAGGGAGCCGCCGTTGCAGGTGAGGGAGAAGGTGGTGCGGGTGAGGGATCTTGGAGCCGCGGCGCCGGCGGGCTTGAGGGTGGCGGCGCCCGCGCGGGTGAGGGTGGCGTCGCCGGCGCGGGTGAGGGAGTCGTGCCGCCCGTGCGTGGTGGAAGGAAAGGGCAGCGTAGGGTTCGGGTTCGGGTGAGATTGAGTTTTTTTTTCCATCGGGGCACTTTGCGGCGACGAGTAGACTCGGTTCCACCTCGTCCGGCCGATTTGGGCGGACGGCTCAATTCCGCATCTACACCGAATATTCGGTTCTGAGGAACGGCTTGGTTCCATTCCATCCCCGAACTAAACGCTAGAATCATCTCTGGGTGTAGAATGGTTCCATTCCATTCCATCTAATTCCAGAACTGAACACACCCTTAGATCATTGATTCAAACAATTTGGTGTGGCATCATGCTTCCGATATTAGATACTAGAAAGGTAATTGGTTAACCCTTAAAATAGAAAACAACGCCATCGAGAATCGCTACACGCCTTGTGTGGCGGTGACCCACGCACTTATTGTGCTTGTTGCGTGCGTATGATATTTGTCACTACAAAACATAATAGACGCAGCTAGGTCGGCCTCAAAATATCCTAGGGTCAGCTCACTAGCTCATATGTGTACTCTTGCTGTTGGGAAAAAAATCCGAAGGAATGCAGAAGTCTTCAAATCAGCAGATTTCCGCCTTACGAGATATTACAATTTGGAACCATTCATCGGCAGTTTAATAGCAATTTTTTTATTCTCCAATGTTTATGTGCGCTATATTTTGTCCCACATGAAAAATTGGAACAGGGGCTAGAGAAATCCCTATCTACTAGAGATACAAGTGGGATCCCACCAATATCCCACTTCTAATTCATTTGGGAAGTTCTAGTACAAAATTTTGGATCAAAATTTGAACTAAATATTCACAAATGAATTAGAAGTGGGACAATGGTGGGATCCCACTACTATACCTTCAGGCATTCACGTCGCCGCCTCTCCCCGACCGGCGTCCCACCGAGCTTCCTGTCGTCCCCTATGACTGGTGTTCCTCACGACGTCTTCTTTTCGTTCGTACCGGAATCGATCGACAAATCAAGGTATGTCGTATGTTCCAATCCAGCATCTCCGATTCCCTGTAATATATCCTTTCCTCTTCAATCTTAGAAATCTTGAGTCGCATCACCTTCCAAGTTCTGATCAATGACGACGCAGTAACCCAACATCTAATTCACTCCAGCAGAATAATTTAGCCCTGATGTTTGTTGCAGCGGAGGAGAAGCTGTTGCGAAAACTGTTTGAACAAGATCGGACGGCCGTCGGGGACATCGGCCAGGCAGCTGGCAACTGAGCCGAGGAACTGTGATGGACTGGTGGTGCTAGCTCTGCAGTTTGGAAGCCTGCAGGTTGTAAATTAATTAGCGTGTTGCATGTGAGGTAAATTGGCTGGAGCTCTACAATTTTGTAGGCCAATGTGGCAAAGTGCATTTTCATGTGTAAGTAAATTGGTTTGGAATACTTCTGAGCTCTTCAATCAAATTTTGTTACTTCAACGAGAAAGTTGTCTATCAGCTATCATGATTTAGTTAATCTGTAATTATTTCGAAGTTGACTGTCTTACCACTACGCCTCCCACAGGGGAGCCGGGTTCCATTATAAGCATAACAGAACAATATTCTTACACCGCAAACCACTAGAAGAATAGAAACAAAAGCCTACAGCGACGAACAAAGTTTTTAAGACCACCAAACACGAGGGGCTGGCCCAACCACACAGGGGTTGGAAACACCAGACAATCGCAGGGGCAGTACCAACCACCCTGAGCCACACAGGACACGAACAACTAGAGGTTTTTGCTTTACAAAGCCACACATGGGCATTAGCCAGAACGACAGGTTAAGGGTTCCAAGGCACTCCAGACTACAAACCTCCCCACGACCAACTTCAGGGGCAACACCAGGTAGGACATCTTCACTCTGAATCTTCATCGACATCTTCCACATGAGCAGACCTTGCTTGACCTAGAATTCCTCCAGATCCCTGCGAAGCCAGCGCCACCTGCTGAATGCGGTCTGCTCCTTCCTTCAGCATCTCTTTTTCCATCTCATTCTTCTGGAGACCTGCCCAATAGCGCATAAAAACACCCATGTAACAAATCAACTCAACAGGAGAAGATATCAGTTTTCCTGCGAAACAGGCTTTGTTGCGAGTCTTCCAAATGGCCCAACAAAGAGAGGAAATACAAACAACGTGTAAGTTGGTGAACCCTGGCAAGATTTTTGCCACCCACCAGAAGTACTGGGTAAAACAAGTTGGTCTATCAGGAACCCCAAGAGCAGTGCTAATAGTACTCCACACAAAAACAGCAGCAGGGCACTTAAAAAATAAATGCGAGATGGACTCATCCTCAGGACATAATCTTGAAGGGGATCGTGTGCAGAAAACAAAAAAAATCCTAGCAACGATATCCTTAAACTAGCCAAGATCTACACTATTCAAATATAGAAGTACGGCGGAGATCGGAATACATACCCTCGTAGATCGAATAGCGGGGATTACGCTCCCGTACAAGCGTTGCCGACGAAGACGACGTAGCCGACCTCTAGGTCGCGAAGAACTCGGCACGACGAAGACGACGAAGATGACCTTGAGGTCGGGTGGAGGAAGTAGGCCTCCGGGCACCGCTAGCGCAGCACCTCGCAGGGCGTTACACACATACGGTGGAGACGATGGCCTCCGAAGCTCCAGTCCAGGACGAGCAGCGGAAGACTTGGACCGGAACACCAGCAGCGCGGCAGCGGGCTATGGTGGAAGAGATCCCCCTCTCAACTCGGCGCAACTCCGACAAAGGGAATCATGAGATCGAGAGAGAATTGGGGAATTAATTGGTGAATTAAAAGGCCAGGGGTGCCCCTTCTTATATAGGCTCCCGGGGGGAGCCAACCTCCCTAGCCAGGCAATGTGGGACTATCCCACAGCCTTGGTGCGGCTAGGGATGGTGCGCCGGCCCTAGTGGGCCCCTTATGGCCCACTAGGGGCTGGCCGAACCAGCCCTCCTCCCTTGGGGGGAAGTTTCCCCCCCTCATGGGCCTTCTTTCCACTAGAAGGCCCATTTAGAGAAATCTGCCTTTAAAAATTTGAAAATAAATATATAAAATCATATTTAAACATTAATTACACTAATTAATATCAAACATATTTTATATAATTTATTCTAACTCCGAAAACTCTTTCGTCGCAGCCCGATCTCCATCGGACCATTCCCGGGACGTTCCCGGTGATCTCTTTCCTTTCCGGTTGTCCTCTCGAAACCCCTTAAGTGTGTTACCCTAGCGGTTCGATATAATAACAGGTACGATCAAGACTCCTCTATGATCAACGACTAACTCGTAGGCCTGGACCCCATGAATTAATCCTTGTGATATAACGAATGACTTTCATCTATCAAACCTGGACGTATAGTGTTAAACCCTTTGTCATGGCGATACTTAGCGTGTCCGAGCATCATTCTCAGATATCTCCATACCTAGCATGATCTCGTTACCGACATCGCTATCTTCTACTCGTCTATAATATTATGTCAGCTGGTGACCTAGTCACATGTTTGCAAACTCATTTGACATAATCTCACCGAGTGGGCCCTAAAGTATCTATCCGGCTATGCGGACTGACAAATCCCGCTGTTGACCCCTCGTCTCAACTACCCCCTTCCGATACCCAAAAGTATCACCTATCATTGTCACACTATATAAGATATGACGTTTGGTGCGATCAAAGTATCTTACAGGGATAACAATAAGAGTTGGTCTCACGGTTTTAAGGCGTAATGACTATGTCCTATAAATACTGGGTATGTCCATCACATCGTTACACCTAACGATATGACTTCCGTTGCCGACCGGCGCCATGCCCTATGATCGGAAAACCTCGATCATCAATCACGCAACGAAACTAGTCTTAATAGAGGCTACTAGGGACCTGGTTATTTTATCTACCACACCTGTATTAATGTTTTCGCTTAATACAGTTATAGCATGGTGTAAAACATATAATGAACGATTGGGATATTGCCAATAAACTTTGTTTATTAAGTGCCTCTAGGGCATATTCCCTTAAGTCTCCCACTTGCACTAGAGTAACACTTAATCTAGTTTACAACTTGGTAAAAGCTCAACACCCATAGCATTTTGGTGCCTGCTCGCCTCCTGGAAGAGGAATACAGTCAATAGATCTCACACATTGAGACCTATATGTGCTTTGCAACACTTCTATGTCACCTAGTTTGACATCATCCCGTATCTTACGATGACGGTGAAATATATCCCAGTGGATGGAGTGAGACTCGAGCATTCGCGTAGCATGCGCCTTAAAAGTCAAAGAGATCTATTAAGGAGACCACCTACGCCCCAAAAACTGCTCAGTCCCATCACACTTGCTACTTCTGAAGTCACGATATATTTCTATACCTATATAGATTATGCGACAGTGCATTCATATGCGACTTCGCAAACTAACCATGTCTATCTTCAAAATAAAAGGACATCTCCTATATGAGATTTCTAGTCGTATAGGTCAGTGTCATAACTTGCATCATCGTAACCGCTTTACGGCAAGTTGTCTTTCCACTCTTACCCTTTACTAGAAAACATATCTTCAGTTCTCATAGACACTGAAGAATAAACTTAACGTTTGTTCATTGATCCACACAAGGATCACTCTAGAACATGTTCTTCAACCAAGAACTTGGGTCACACTAAGTCGAGCTTTCAGTCTGATAGACTCTATGTCTGATACATAGAGAATGTCGAACATCATTTTCTATGACTGAAAAAGCCAAGATAAACTTAATATTTTACCAAGTCATACAAGCAAGAACCTATTTCTTCGCTTGTCCTATTCTGAAACACTTCAGAATCTTGACTTAGAAAATATTCCGACCTAATGTTATTAAACATAATCCTTTACACTCTACTAGAGAATCTGTGTCATTCAATATGTCGTTAAATACAAAATCACGAATGACACCTAGCTCCCACTCAAATATGCCTTCCGCATATAAGATCAAGGTAAGCTACTTAGCTCCCACTCAAATATGCCTTCCGCATATAAGATCAAGGAAAGCTACTTTGGTCCCACTCACTTCTTTACAAATGTAGGTTTCTTCAACTATTTTGGACAACTCCAAAATCTTTTGATCACATTATCAAAGTGAAGATTCCAGCTCCGATATGCTTGCTTCAGCCCATGAATGGACCATTGAAGTTTGCATACATGTTTAGCATCCTCAGGATCACCAACTCTTTCTTAATGACACTATTAAGAAACATGGTTTCCTTATCCATCTATCAATTTCTCATTTGAAATTATAGTGATTGCTAAACGACCCAGAATAGATTTAGGCTTCGTCACTTGAGACAAACTCTCATGTGGTCAACTTTTGAATCTGTCGGAACTGTTTCATGACAAATCGATCCTTCTCAATGTCTATTCTCTCATAAAATTCCATATTAGGGATATTATAACTGCATCAAAAACAAGCTCTGTAAGGCTATCATCATTTTCAACCGTCCGATTACTCTCCTTATTCAATCAAAACCGTTCATTTTCTCTCAACCCAAAATCCCTAGGGGACGCTGCTCCCGGCGTCAAATCGGCCCGCTGTGGTTGATTTGGGCCGAACACGCGGAAACACACCGTCTCTCTCGCTGGATGTCCCCTTTCGCCTCCTCTTCCTCCTCCTCTCATTGTCGCTCTGTCTCTCGGACTCTCAGCGCCTCCCGAGAACCCATGGTGTTCGTCTTCAAGGTATTAGGGATAGTATAACTGCATCAAAAACAAACTCTCTCAGGCTATCACCATTTTTAACCGTCCGATTACTCTCCTTATTCAATCAAGACCGTTCATTTTCTCTCAACCGAAAATCCTTAGGGGACGCTGCTCCCGGCGTCAAATCGGTCTGCTGTGGTTGATTTGGGCCCAACACGCGGAAACACACCGTCTCTCTCGCTGGATGTCCTCTTTCGCCTCCTCTTCCTCCTCCTCTCATTGTCGCTCTGTCTCTCAGGCTCTCAGCGCCTCCCGAGAACCCATGGTGGTATGGTTCCCTAGAACCCAAACCAAAGCTTCGATTTTCCCTATCTCAAATTCGACCTCTCTCAAGCCACCTCACTTTTGGACCGTTGGATTCGGCTCAGCTCACAATCCAGACCATTCGATTTCTTTGTGCAGTCTAAATGGGTCAAATGTTCCTGACGGACACTCCTCTGGGCATCAAATTGAACCACCGTGGTTAATTGGGCTCCTAATATCCACCGAAGCCCATGTACTAGAGGACCATTCAAAATTAAATATGTTTTCATCAACACCTAAAAAAATATTTTTCTAATGGACGGGCGCGGCAACGCGCGCCTACATGATCTAGTACTATTAACATCCTAGATGCCATCAAGAAGATCTCCCAAGTCATTACCTGGTAATCATATATGGATTTTATTTTGGATCATAAATGACTCATAGCTTTTCTCGGACTTAGGTTCACCATCTCTTCTTTGTAGTTCGTAGGTCTATCATATTCCATTAATATGACCTTCATAACAAGATTGTCGTAACACATAGTGTGGAACACAACCTCGTATGCCTGCGCTCTTAGTATGAGCTCAGAACATCATGATCTTGAATCATCAGCTGTTTCAAGCTGTGGAGCCTGACACCGAAAACACTTTCGGTTGCGCCACTCTGATGTCTGGAGAGAAAGTTTACCAACTTCGTCTTGCTCTACTTTCTTTCTCACTTATACACTTGGACAAAAAACTATTTCTTTCGCAATGTATATCCCGGCAACAGTTTTGCCTATGTCATGAGACATGTACCCAACTAACTCTTTAGGTAGGTATACTACAAAGATTAATCCATTTTAGGTTTGATCACATCGAAACACTAAATTGTTGAAACGACAATCCAGGCTAAAAAGCCATGATATCACTTGTATGGTATTGTCTCCATGGATTCAAATGGTTTCCCTATTATCTAACGTGAGTGTTACGTTTCTACCATATAACTCTAACGATCACAATAATTCGGTAATAGATTTATTTACCACACACTATCCGATAGAGTGCAATTACGACGTCCTAACACACCATAACACTATGATGTTCCATGCGACGTAATTTGTGGAACTCTTCTCACAAGTCTTCCAATGATGTGCCAACATTATAACTCAAATCTTTATTTCCTCGATCTGCATCGCGGGAATTTGATTTTCTTGTTAAGTTTATTTCCTACTTCATTCTGAACTTTGTTTGATCGAATCAAAATTTCAGACTAACATTCCCCGGAGTGGATATCCATATATCTACTCGGAATATTCATGAAGTTTATGAAATAAAGACTTCCACTACACGTTAAAGTACTTCATTGATTCACATACACCCATATGCGCGATTCTCAACAAGCTATACTCAAAACGTTCAGTGAAGTTCACGAAATAAAGGTCTCCACTACCCGTCAATTACTTCATTGAACCACAAACATCTCTATGTATGACTATCAATTAGTTATATGCCCGTTTTCCGAAAACGGTGTCTTAGTTATTTTGCAAGTGTCAAAAGATCAAATCTAAGGACTTGTAGATCCATCCGGTATGGAGCTAATGCATTGACTATAACATTGACATGAATTAAACGGTAGTGCCACACATTTGTGGTGTCTTTATTAAGTTTGTATCCTTTGGCATTAATATTATGAATGTGGGAGCTTCTACCATCTAAATTCAAATCGGCATATGATCATTACTTCATAAGTATAGGACAACGAATTTGTCACTAACATATATGAACAAGCGTCTCGCTAGAGGAGACACACTTATAATGATCATACTACAGGCGATCATAAAGAATTTATTCAAATGGTAGATCTAGAGGGAGAGTGTCTATGGCCAGCGCAACAACTTGTCTGCCATTATCAACACGCAATGTCGCCTCATCCTTTCAAGCTACTCAAGCAGTAAACCTGGTTTTCATAAAACATGACTAGTTCAAAACTTAGTCACTGCTGCGAGTACTTGCTTAGCTAAAACATTCATAACATGTATATCATATATACACCATCATCAACGATGACTTCCGGCGATCTGTTTCATCTTCTTGATACTTCCAACGTAATCAAGAACCATGAAGGTGAATGATTCCCCTTGCATGACATAGTCTATGACAGAGGATTTACACTTGGCAACGACGTCTGTCATCCAGTGATCGAGCTGAGCGAGGCGTCTCAATGTTCATCAAGTATGAACATATGTTATTAAGTATGACAGCCACGTGCTCCCTCAATGTGTGTATTCTCTTCCATCTTGGTTGAGAAGACAATCAGTCAACATACTGATAAACTTCATCAACCCAACTTTAGGGGTACCCCGAGTTCAGCGACCATCTCATAGGTTCGTGATCTAACAACTCATACCCACCGTTGGTTCTCTATGGCAGAGATCATAGCATACACTGGACTATGATGATATCATCCGCATAAAATCTGATAATCCAAATTATCTTTTGTTAGCGGAATCTCCGGGTTTATCTCCTAGCGGGTATTGTAATACAAAGAGCTAACGGGATAAACAAGGAGTATCCTCAAGCTAAAGCATAAAACTATGAAGTTTGGACCCAATCTTTTAAGTTTCTCAATCGCAGGAATGCGCCTAATTTTAGAAAATGCTATCACAATGGTTAATGTCTACAAAGGTTTGCAAAACAGACTCTGTTCATTATATTCTGAGTTCTAGTATTTTAGAAAATAACTATCCGAACTCCCACTCAAACGAACATCCCTCCTGGTCGTTTAAGCGATTACACGACCCCCATCCATTGCACCACCCCTCATCATCAGAGCCGGCAGCACAACTTCAAGGGTAGACAATTGTCAATCACAACAACTCTATGACTCATGCTCGACCTTTCGGCCTCCGTGTTCCGAGGCCATATCTGCATATGCTAGGCTCGCCACTATAACCTCCACGCTGACGCTTGTGCAACATGGCTTACACCCACTGTATGCGAACGACGATATGTCTGACACCTGATCATCACGGTCTGCCTCATAACGTAGAACTTTCTTGGTGGTGCGCGTTGGAGGAAGAACACTAGTGGTATTTTGAAGGGATCATCTTATATAACTACCGCCGCGTAACTAATATATACTATATATATAATCACACAATATAAGATGCACACAAAACATCAAATGTAATGCGACGTGATAGGGTCCATGCACCATGGTCTTCTTGGTGCCTGCAGTTCATAAACAATTTAATAAACCTACCTTGACCATATCACATAGCCCCTGCAAAATAAAGTTAGACGCTTCTACTTTGTCTTTTGCATATTTTACGTGGCTTGGGGCTGTCGTAAATAGAACCGCTTCATACCTACGAACCTTATGACCACAAAAACGATCCAATAATTGCATGTTTAAGCATCCCTTTCGGGCCCTCCATTGAAAATGCAAGACCAACTAAAGAGAGAGAAACAGGCACCCGCCAGCCACAGATACGGTACAAGCCGTATGTCAATAGTGGAACCAGTCTCGCGTAAGCGTACGCGTAGAGTCGGTCCGGGCCGCTTCATCAACTCGATGCCGCTGGAATCACAAGTGCACGCTAGAGGGTAGCAAATAACAGAAACGATGCTCCCGTGCAAAACACGGGTTCTAACAGCGTACATCTATATCTATGATAGATCGGCTCTGATACCACTGAATGGGATCGTGTGCGGAAAACAAAAAAATTCCTAGCAACGATATCCTTAAACTAGCCAGCCAAGATCTACACTATGCAGATATAGAAGTACGGCGGAGATCGGAATACATACCCTCGTAGACCGAATAGCGGGGATTACGCTCCCGCACAAGCGTTGACGACGAAGACGACGTAGCCGACCTCTAGGTCGTGAAGAACTCGGCGCGACGAAGACGACGAAGATGACCTCGAGGTCGGGTGGAGGAAGTAGGCCTCCTAGCACCGCTAGCGCAGCACCTCGCAGGGCGTTACACACATACGGTGGAGACGACGGCCTCCGAAGCTCCAGTCCAGGACGAGCAGCGGAAGACTTGGACCGGAACACCAGCAGCGCGGCAGCGGGCTATGGTGGAAGAGATCCCCCTCTCAACTCGGCGCAACTCCGACAAAGGGAATCACGAGATCGAGAGAGAATTGGAGAATTAATTGGTGAATTAAAAGGCCAGTGGTGCTCCTTCTTATATAGGCTCCCGGGGGGAGCCAACCTCCCTAGCCAGGCAATGTGGGACTATCCCACAGCCTTGGTGCGGCTAGGGATGGTGCGCCGGCCCTAGTGGGCCCCTTGTGGCCCACTAGGGGCTGGCCGAACCAGCCCTCCTCCCTTGGGGGAAGCTTCCCGCCCTCATGGGCCTTCTTTCCACTAGAAGGCCCATTTAGAGAAATCTGTCTTTAAAAATTCGAAAATAAATATATAAAATCATATTTAAATATTAATTACACTAATTAATATCAAACATATTTTATATAATTTATTCTAGCTCCGAAAACTCTTTCGTCGCTGCCCGATCTCCATCGGACCATTCCCGGGACGTTCCCGGTGATCTCTTTCCTTTCCGGTTGTCTTGTCGAAACCCCTTAAGTGTGTTACCCTAGCGGTTCGATATAATAACAGGTATGATCAAGACTCCTCTATGATCAACGACTAACTCGTAGGCCTAGACCCCATGAATTAATCCCTGTGATATAACGAATGACTTTCATCTATCAAACCTGGACGTATAGTCTTAAACCCTTTGTCATGGCGATACTTAGCGTGTCCGAGCATCTGTCGGCCCAGTGAGAACTGGGGTATGGAGAGCCCATTCCCCCCAGGCCTCGCACGCGGGCCCACCAGACGAAACGACTAAGGACCAGGCGTCATCGCCTGGCGAGACCCTCGAGAGGCAACTCCCCTCGAGGGCCCGAAAAGGACTTGAGGGCCTCAAGGGACCCCTCGCCTCAGGGGACCCCCCCCCCCCGAGGCGCCAACCCGCCTGAGGTGGAGTCCAACGCGGTCGGCTGCCTGTCGGCCACGGCGCCACCTTTATCCATAATGGACCGAGTCCATGGACGGATGGAGCGCGGTGGACTCGTGCTCCGCACTGCCCCTGGCATGTGGGTGCCATCTTGAGGGCCAAGTCGAAGACGAAGGCCCGAGGCGCCTATAAAAGGGAGGAGATGTCCATCGTAGCAAAGGTCGGCCCTTTGCGCGCAGAACACCCTTGTGAACCCTAGCTACTCTGGTTAGATTAGCCTAGCGCCGGAGGAGGAAGAAGGTCATTGCCTCCCTCCCCAGGCAAGAACTGCCTCAAGGGGGCTTCCGGCAAGCTCAATTGTACTGTAACCTTCCACATATAATACAGACAAGAATGAGTAGCGGTCTTACCTCCTCACGAGGGCCGTGAACCTGGGTAAAGGACGGTGTTTTCCGTGGTCGGGTGTGCGTCTTCTTCAGGTCCGGCGAGCAACGTCGCAGGGCCACTTGAGGTTGTAGACCTCCGCGTTCAATCCCCTGTCGAACTACACTTCAGGAAGTGACTACCCCCGTTTCCTGGGAGTCATAACCCGACATTTGGCGCGCCAGGTAGGGGATCGAGGCGTGTCAACAACCTTCGAGTTCTTCTCCGCGCCATGGTGAACACGCGCACCACCCGCGTCGCCCGTACCAGCCGCCGCGCGCCCGCAGGAGCTCGCGCGCCCCCAGGTGCCGCGACCACCCGCGCACGGCGGGGCCGACCCCGCCAGGAGGAGCATGTCCCTTCTGGCCCTCACGCGGAGGCACCGGAGCACGACGTCGAGCACTAGGAGGACGCGCAGTCGTTACACCAGACGCTGGACCGCAGCCTCTCGGGCCCGGGAAGGACGGACCCTGCGCCCCACACCGCGCTGCTCATGGCGCAAGAGCTGCTCCGCTACCAGCCCACCGCGGAGGCCCACGAGCAGTGGCTCCAACGCCTCAACCACCTCGTCGGCATCGCCACGACGCGCCCCGCTCCGTCACAGTCCAACATGCGTCCCTCTCTCGTGGGCACGGTCGCAAAAAATGCGCCTCCGCCACCTCCGGGCCCCGCACCGGCTGCGGCGCAAAGGGCTGCCTCGCATGCCTCTTCTCCGCATGATTGCTTAATCATGCAGCGCACCGCACCCGACGCTCGTGTGGGGATGGAGCTCCAGCGAGACCGCCAGAACAGACTCGTGGAAGAGCTCGGCCAGGCGGGACAGCAGAACCGCGGCGCGCTGCAGCACGGGGTCGCTACGTGCACCTCGGGCTGCATGGCGTTCACCCGCTCTCTGCGTCGCGTGGTCTGGCCGCAGAAGTTCAGGCCGGCCCTTACCAAGGGTTACGACGGCTCCAGTAACCCCATCGAGTTCCTGCAGCTCTACATCACCTCCATCCAAGCTGCGGGGGGAGATGACAAGGTCATGGCCAACTGGTTCTCCCACGCGCTTCGCGACTCTGCGCTGTCGTGGCTCCTGAACCTCCCGGAGGACTCTGTGAACTCCTGGGAGGAGCTCTGCAAGCAGTTCGTCTCCAACTTCAAGGGGACGTACGAGCGCGCCCTCACCCACAATGATCTGCGCGCTGTGGTGTAGAGGAAGGATGAAACGCTCCGCAAGTACATCCAGCGCTTCAGCCAGGTGCGGAACAAGATCCCGAACATCCCTGACACCCAAGTCATCGCCGCTTTCCGCGAGGGCGTCACAAACAACAGGATGCTCGAGAAGCTGGGCATCCACGACAAGCTCACCTCTGTGGTAAAGCTGTTCGACATGGCGGACAAGTGCGCCAAGGCTGAAGAGAGACTCCTCTTCGTGAAGATGTCCTCGAGAGGGGACGATCACGCTGAGGGGTCCAAGAACCAGAAGAAGAAGGAGGAGCCCAAGCGCAAGGCCACCGCAGTTCTTGCGGCAGAGCCTTACACAAAAGGCACCCGCAAGGACTCCCCCGAGGCTGGAGAGAGGCAAGATGATCACCGCCCCTTCTGCATCTACCACAATAGGCGCGACCACTCTACGGAGTCCTGCTAGGACCTCAAAAGGTTGAGAAAGGAGCGTGAGCAAGCAGAAGGGAACGGCAGCCGCGGTCGAGGCCGTGGCTACCGCGGGAGCAGACGCAAGGGCGGCTACCAGACACCATCTGGAAATCAAGCCAACGCCGCAGAAAAGAACGGCAACCTCCCTGACGAGGTGGATGGCGGTTACCAAGCCCCGAGAGGCGCCATTGCCTGCATCCTCGGAGGGGCGCAGGCGCCAAAGTCGAACAACCAGTTCAAGCAGTTCGCCCGCGAGCTCAACGCAGCCCTCCCAAGCACGGAGACTTCCAGACCCCTCAAGTGGTCGCAGTACACCATCGCCTTCGACGCTCAGGACCACCCCAAGTCCACCAAGGCTGTTGGAACCCTCCCGCTGGTCTGCACCCCAACCATCGACAACGTGGCCGTCTCCAAGACGCTCATCGATGGCGGAGCAGGCCTGAACGTTATCTCAATAGATACGTTCGAAGCGCTTCAAGTGCCCTACGAGCGGCTCATGCCCTCGAGGCCCTTCACGGGGGTCACCAGCGGCTCGATCGAGCCTCTAGGCCAGGTCAGGCTTGCCGTCACCTTTGGGAGCAAGGAAAATTACCGCACCGAGCACATCGACTTCGACGTCGCACACATCGGCCTGCCGTACAACGCCATCCTCGGCTACCCCGCGCTCGCAAAGTTCATGGCCGTCACGCACCATGCGTACAACATGGTCAAGATCCCCGGCAGCGCAGGCACAATCACCATCCGTGGACATGTCCTGGACGCTACGCGCGCCGTGGAGACGGCCTACAAAACTGCCGCCATGTCCTTCCCCGCAGAAGAGGACCTGGAGCCCCTCGAGAGGCCCAAGAAGAAGAAGCAGTTGTTCTCCCATGAGGCAGCTGCTACCAAGAAAATCTCTCTGAGGTCCAGTAGCTCGGGGGCTGAAGGCTCGGGGGCTAGCGTCACCATTGGCGCCGCGCTGCCTCCCAAATAGGAAAGCGCGCTCGTCGCCTTCCTCCAGGCAAACTCTGACATGTTCGCATGGACACCGTCAGACATGTCTGGTGTACCGAGGGAGGTGATCGAGCACCACTTGGCCGTGTGCCCAAACGCGCGCCCCGTCAAGCAAAAAGCAAGAAAGCAAGCCCCCGAGAAGCAAGCATTCATCGTCAAGGAGGTCGAGAAGCTAAAAGCGGCAAAAGTCGTTCGCGAAGTCGCGCACCCCACGTGGCTCTCCAACGGCGTGGTAGTCCCAAAACCCGCCGGCGGAGGCCGCCTCTGCATCGATTACACTGACGTAAACAAGGCCTGCCCCAAAGACCCTTATCCCATGCCCAGAATCGACCAGATCGTGGACTCCACGGCAGGCTGCGACCTCCTCTGTTTCCTCGATGCCTTCTCTGGTTATCACCAGATTAAGATGGCTAGAGAGGATGAGGAGAAGACGGCTTTCCTCACCCCATGCGGTGTGTATTGCTACGTCTGCATGCCCTTCGGCCTAAAAAATACCGGAGCCACTTTCCAGAGGTTGATGAGGATAGCCCTTGGCGGGCAAATGGGGCGAAATGCCGAGGCATATGTGGACGACATCGTCGTGAAGTCGAGAGAGGGAAATACTCTTCTCGGAGACCTTGAAGAAACCTTCGCCAGCTTGCGCAAGGTGAACATCAAGCTCAACCCCGCCAAGTGCGTCTTTGGAGTACCTTCAGGCAAATTGCTTGGTTTCCTCGTGTCCCACCGGGGCATAGAGGCAAACCCAGACAAAATCAAGGCCATAGAAGACATGCAACCTCCACGCAGGCTCAAAGACATGCAACGCCTGGCAGGCTGCATGGCCAGCTTGGGTCGATTCATCTCCAAGTTCGGTGAAAGAGCCCTGCCGTTCTTCAAGATCATGAAAAGAACGGGCACCTTCAAGTGGACCCCTGAAGCTGAAAAAGCATTTGAGGACTTGAAGAAGTATTTGGCTAGCCCACCTGTAATGGTCGCCCCAAGGCTTGGCGAGCACCTGAAGCTGTACTTGTCGGCTACTCCACAAACAGCCAGTGCTGTCCTTGTGGTGGAAAGAGAGGAGCCTGTACTTCACAAGAAGAGTGCAACCACTCCAAAGGAAAAGCCTCCTGATAAAGAGTGCTGCGACGCCAAGTCCCTCGAGGCCACGCCCCTCGAGGCCAAGTCCCTAGAGACTACGCCCCTCGAGGCCAGGCCACGTCCCTCGAGGCCAAGTCCCTCGAGGCCACGCCCCTCGAGGCCAAGTCCCTCGAGACTACGCCCCTCGAGGCCAAGTCCCTTGAGGCTACGCCCCTCGAGGCCACGTCCCTCGAGGCCAAGCCCCTTGAGGCTACGCCCCTCGAGGCCACGTCCCTTGAGGCCAAGCCCCTTGAGGCTACGCCCCTCGAGGCTATGTCCCTCGAGGGCCAGGCCGGGCCACCTAAGGCGAAGGACGCCAAGGCGATAGAAACTACCCTCGTCGAGCATCCAGTTTACTTCGTTAGCACAGTACTACGCGATGCTCGCGAGCGGTACCTGATGCAGCAGAAGCTTCTCCTCGCACTCCTCATCGCCTCAAGAAAACTGCGACACTACTTCCAGGGGCACCCCATCACGGTGGTCACCTCCTTCCCCCTGGAGCAAATTCTGCGCAACCCAAACGCAACAGATCGTGTCGCGGGATGGAACATCGAGCTACAGCCATTCAATTTGCGCTTCGATACCACAAGGGTAATCAAAGGAAGAGCGCTGGCAGACTTCGTCGCCGAATGGACTGATCCAACCCCTGAAGAGCCCTGGGAAGAAGAGCACGAGCCCTCTGGAGCCGCAATGCCCAGCCACTGGACCATGAAGTTCGATGGAGCTTTCACGCGTCGCCACGGTGGGGCAGGCGTAGTCCTGACCTCCCCCAAAGGCGACAAGCTGTATTACGCGGTCCAGCTGTGCTTTGGAATCGACAAGATATCCAACAATATCGCCGAGTACGAAGGGCTGCTTGCTGGCCTAAGAGCCGCAATAGCCCTGGGCGTCAAGCACATACTCATCAAAGGCGACTCCCAGCTGCTCGTCAACTTCTCCAACAAAAGCTACAAGCCTAAGGACGACCACATGGCCGAATACCTTGAAGAGGTCCGTAGGTTGGAGAAGAACTTCAGGGGAATGGAGCTCATGCACATCCCAAGAAAGGAAAACCAAGAGGCTGATGACATCGCCAAGCGCGCATCAAGGAGACAAGCCCAGCTGCCAGGCGTCTTTGAGGAAAGACTCGTCAAGGCATCCATAAAACAGCCACTAGAGGAACTGCCTCCAAGCACAGACGAAGCCCTCCCGCCACCACCTACAAGTGGAGCTCCAGGCTGCGGACCCCCCACAGGGGAGCGTCTGTTGCTCCCAGCGGTGCACCAAGAGGCAAGATGGATTGACGAGATCAAGGACTACCTCCAAAAAGGGATCCTTCCCAAGGAAGATGTCGAAGCGGAGCGAATTGCCCGCCAAGCAAAATCATACCAAATCCTCGAAGGAATTCTCTACCGCAAGCGCCCAAATGGCATCACGCTAAAGTGTGTCCCCCCTGAAGAAGGAAAACTGCTGATCAGAGACATCCACAGCGGGGAGTGCGGCCATCATTCATGCGCCCGCACCCTCGCAGGAAAAATCTTCAGGAGCGGTTTTTACTGGCCTCAAGCGCTTCAAGATGCAAGAGACATCGTCCAAGCTTGTGGAGCCTGCCAATTCCACGCCAAGCAAATCCACCAACCAGCGACCATTCCGCTCTCGTGGCAGTTTGCGGTCTGGGGGCTGGACATCCTGGGACATTTCCCAACAGCGCAAGGTGGATATCGCTACCTCTTCGTGGCCATTGACAAGTTCACAAAATGGCCTGAAGTGGAGGCGACGCGCACAATCACAGCAGGCGTGGCGGTGAAATTCATCAGAGGCCTGGTCTGCCGCTTCGGAGTGCCTAACCGCATCATCACCGACAATGGCTCGCAGTTCACAAGTGGCATCTTCAGAGCCTACTGCGAAAAAATGGGCATCAAGCTCTGCTTCGCCTCAGTCGCCCACCCGCAGAGCAATGGGCAGGCTGAGCGCGCAAACGCAGAAGTCCTAAAAGGCCTAAAGACCAGGACCTTCGACATCCTCAAGGGCCACGGCAAGGGCTGGATCAATGAGCTACCCTCGGTGCTCTGGTCCATCCGTACCACGCCACCCAAGCCCACGGGGGAAACGCCGTTCGCACTCGTCTATGGAGCCGAAGCAGTCCTCCCCGCAGAGATAAAGCATGGGTCCCCACGGGTCCTTGCCTTTAGCGAGGACAAGCAAGAGGACCTCCACAACGACGACCTGTTGCTCCTTGAAGGGCTAAGACGCCGCGCTGCTCTCCGTGCGGCTAAATACCAGCAGGACCTAAGGCGCTACCACAGCCGCAATGTGCGCTCGCGCACCCTGGAGACAGGCGATCTCGTCCTCAGGCGAATCCTCTCCAGGGAAGGCCTCCACAAGCTGTCCCCGATGTGGGAAGGTCCCTACAGGGTCACCCACATCGCCAGGCCTGGCGCGGCTCGCCTCGAGACACAAGACGGCGTCCCCGTCAAGAATCCATGGAACATCATGCATCTACGCAAGTTCTACCCGTGATCAAGATCACGCCAGGGCATCTAGCGAAAGAGGCAGCCTACGGCTCCACCTCCAAGCACCTTTTTGTCCCTCAAGGTTAAAAGCTCAAGGCTAAAACCTCACAAACCTTTGTATCCACAAGGAACAAGTTAAAAATGTGATCATAGTCACGCCCGTGATCATTGTCACGTCGAGACATCAAGCGGACGAGGCAGCCTACGGCTCAACCTCCAAGCACTTTCGTCTCTAGAGGTTAGAATGCCGAACGGCTTAAACCTCCCAAAAAACAGCTTTGTCTACCAAAAGGAACAAATGCAAGTGGTCATTGCCACACCCGTGATCATTGTCACGTCGAGACGACAAGCGGAAGAGGCAGCTTACGGCTCAACCTCCAAGCATGTCTGTCTCTAGAGGTTAGAATGCCGAACGGCTTAAACCTCAAATACATGCTTTGTCTCCTAAGGGAACAAACGCAATCGTGGTCATTGCCACGCACGTGATCATTGTCACGTCGAGACTCCTAGCGGAAGAGGCAGCCTACGGCTCAACCTCCAAGCATCTTTGTCTCTGGAGGTTAAAACGTCAATGGCTTAAACCTCCAAAGCCCCAAAGGCTTCACTCGAGGGAAAAACCCTATGAGTCCTCAAGAGCCACCCTCAGGACGCTGAGGGCCTCTGCCACAAAGTGGTCCCCATGCCTCGACATGGTCAGAGCATTAACTTGGCAAACCCAAGCATAATGACTCCATCTCGTTCCTAAGAGAACTTAGCGCTTCGGCGCCGCTTAAAAAATGTTTTTTGGGGGGATTTTATTTACGCATTACTATTGTTGAAGTGTGCGCTTATATCTCTCCACATGCGTACCTCGCGAGCGGGGGCTGAGTACGGTGCCAGTGCCTCAAATGACACACCAGCAGCACTGCAAAATCCAAGAGTCCGAGCTCTGGCTGGAGGGCAAGATCCCACAAACACGCCATCTCTACAGAGGACCTTGGTACTTACTCTCCTCGCAAGGAACGCCTGAGGGGACCTATAAACGCGCACGAGTCCTTTAAACCGTGTTTCAGCGTTTGGGTTCGCCCCTCTAACACCTGCAGGGAAGATTTCCCCCACGAGCCTGAAGGGGCATCCGCGAGCGACCCCTCAAGTGGGCAACCTCGCCAGGCGAAAAGCCTCTCTCGTGAGTGACCCCTCAAGTGGGCAACCTCGCCAGGCAAAAATCATCCGCGAGTGACCCCTCAAGTGGGCAACCTCGCCAGGCGAAAAGCCTCTCTCGTGAGTGACCCCTCAAGTGGGCAACCTCGCCAGGCAAAAAATCATTCGCGAGCGACCCCTCAAGTGGGCAACCTCGCCAGGCGAAAAGCCTTCGCAGGGCGAAAACCTCGAGAAGCTAAGTCCCGCGCTAACGCTTTAAGAGTGCTTTTCTCTCCCTAGCGCGTGTCCTTGCCCCTCGAGCGACTTCGCTTTTCCTTACGCTTCATGCACTACTCGCACGTCCAAGGGGGGCACTTGAGCACCGCGACTCAAGGCTCTTACCTCTCCTAGGCCTAAACTCCCCCCAGGCCCTGCGGAGTCGTTGCTCCGGCACACCGAGTTGGCGAAGTCATGGCACGAAGAGATGGGACCTAGCGACGCAGAGAACAAATAGGCATGAAGTTGAGTCCAAAGAGACCTCACGAGGGGCAGACAAGCTCAAATTAAAGCGGCAATTCAGAGTATATTATAGGACCAACAGTCTCAAAAGACGTCCAAGCACACAGCTGGTGCAGTTACAAGCGCTCGCAGGCGCAATGAAGGATAACTCAGCGGGAAGCAGCATCGCCTTGGACTTCCTGCGCGGCGCCCTCCTCAGCCTCCGCAGAGCAGGCCTCCTCCTCGCTGTCCTCGGGCGCAGCCTCCGTGCGCCTGAAGCGGTTGCAGAAGGCGTCCACCTGCTCGCGGAGGGAGCTTGAGACCTGCTGCGCGTCATCGCCTTGAGCAGCTTCAGTCACGGAGCCAAGGTTGAAGTCTGGCGTGAGGAGCTTGAGGTTGGTGAAGATGCGATCCACCACCACCCCCAAGAGCTGCCGACTCTCGTCCTCGATCATCTCCCGAAGCTCGGCGACGGGGCCCTCGAGCGCCGCGAAGAGCTGGTCGAAGTAGACCAGGTACATGGCAGCATCGCCGCGGCCTCGAACGTCGGTGTGCGGCGCATCCGCTCCCAGCTGCGAGGCCAGCTCGTTGCCACGAGCAACCAGCGCCTCCAACATACGCTCGCGCTGCCTCGTGAGCGCCCGAGCCGCGTTGGCGGAATCCGAGGCCTCCGCCGCTCGCTGCATCGCCGGGGCCACCTGCTCCTCCACGTCCTTCGCCAAGGAGTTGAGGTTGTGGACAGCCTCGGTGCGAGCCTCCTCCGCTCGGCGACGACCGTCCTTGGCGCGCTTGAGGCGATCCTCCAGCTTAGAGTTGGCCTTCTCCATCTCGGCGATCCGCTGAGCATCCTCGGCGCGCTTGGCCTTGAAGCGGTCTTCCTGCCTCTGGGCCAGGTCGCGGTACTTCTGAGAAGTGGACTTATAGAACTGCTTCTCGCGCTCCGCGAGGGCGTCCTCGGCCTCTTTCTTCTTCTCGGCGAAGCGCCGCTCGAAGCGCTCGTAGGCCACCTTCTGGGCTGCGATGTTTTCGTCATACCTCAGAGTCGCCTTGGCCAACTCGCCCTCCCGCTCCTCGAGGGCCTCGCGCTGAGCGACCAAGTCCTTTTCTGCCTGGAGGCGCTGCACCTCGCGCTGCTGCAGCTCCCCCTCCTTGAGGACCAGCTGCTGCTCGCGCTCGGCAAAGACCCTGCGGTCCTCCTCCAGAGCAGCTGACGCGGCCTGGTGGGCGGAGAGTAGCCGGGCCTCCAGCTGGCCCAGCTCGCGGCGCTTCTGTGCCAGCGAGCCCTCCATCGCCTCGCGCTCCGCCCGGACCTCACGAAGGAGCTCCGCCGCTGCGTCACGCTCCGCCTGTAGGGGGTTGAGCAGCTCGGCAACATCGTGGATGGCACCCTCGCGGATCTCCTTGGCGAAGCTGTTGGCCTTCTCGCGAGCGGCCTGCAGCGCCAAGTCTTCCAGCCGGCGCGCCTCGACCGCTGCGTGGAAGGACGCCCACGACTTCGCCAGCTCCTCCTGCTGCCGAGCGAGCCAGATGTCCCCGAGGGCGAGGTGCGCCTCCAGGCCCTCCAGGGATTCCCTCACGAGGCCAAAGGCCAGCTCGCGGCGCCCCGCGCTCCAGTCCCAGCCGCGGAGCACCAGGTCTTGGCTCATGGAGGGCCCGGCCTTGGCGTTGAGGCCCGCTGTTCCGGCCTGAGGGAGAACTTGGGGGCTGGCTTGAGCCCCGCCCGAGCCCGCGCCCGCACCCTCTTTAGGCCCCGTAGCCGCGGGGGGCGTCTCGCCTCCCGCCTGGCGGGGAGAAGAAGAAGAGCCTCCCTCGACAGACGCGCCCGCACCTGCTGGAGCCTCGCAGGGCTCCACCGCAGGCTGCGCGGAAGCGGAGGACGCAGGCGGCGCCGCCGGCGCACCCGAAGGCGTCGACACAAGCGGCGGCGTGGGCTCGCTTGGCGGAGTGGCCTCGCGCAGAGGCGTAGCCGCGCGAGGCGGAGTGGCAGTGCGAGGGGGCGTAGTTCTCTCCTCCGAGCCCTCCACCACCAGAGGCTCGCGTGGCGCTGCAGGCGCGTCTGGGCCACCGGCGCCCTCCGTCGCCTGGGGACCAGCCGATCCCGCGAGGGGCACAGTCTCCTCCACTTGAGGCACCACCTCGAGGGGGACGGCTGGGGCTGCCTCCACAGGCCTCGCGGCCTCGTCAGCTGAGGCCCCTGCCGTGGCGCCCTTCACCTCAGACGCTTTGCGGAGCCGACGTCGCTTCGTAGGCACAAGACCGCTAGCAAGAGCCCAAGAAAAGACTTCAACAAAGGCTGGAGTGAAAAAGAAAACAAAGGGCAAATGAACCAGCGTCGTGTAAACTCACCCTGGAGGAGGAGCGCCAGCGTCGACCCACGACAGGCCTGACGAGTGCCAAGAGGGGAAGGGCTTGGAAGCAGGCCTCGCGGGGGGCGCCTCCGCTTTCCTCTTGGAAGGAACGTCAGACGGCCTTGCCCCCGAGCGGTCCACGGCGACCTTGGTGCGAGGCCCGCACCTTCCTGGAGAGGCCTCCACGCCTGAGGCCTCCCCTTCCTCAGCGTCCTCCTCCACGGGGCGCGAGGGCGCCACCTCGAAGGCATCTTCGTCGCCTGACGAGATATCGCAAATCTCGTCAGTAATTGGCCCAGCTCTAGAAGAGGAAACCTCCCCAGCAGTGGCCTCTTCCTCACCTAGGCCAGCTCCTGAAGCCGAAGGAGAATCCTACCCCTCTGCTCCTCGCGGGGCCGGCATCGGCACGTCGGAGTCCACCGGGCCCGTCGGTTGAACGGAGGCATCCCCTCCAGGAGGGCCATGCGCTCCGTCAAATTGTACTGGTGGAGGGGCTGGAGCGAAGGAAGGAGCTCGTCCACGGGGAGCACCGAGGGGCTGACGAAGAGCGCGGAGAGGATGTTGTCGACGGTGTCCTTGTCGTAGTCCTCGGTGTGAAGCCGCATCTTGTCGTTCGGCCCCGAGTACATCCACATGGGGACCGAATGAGCTTGGAGGGGCGCGATGCGGCGCGTCACGAAGTCCGCCGCAATCATCTGCCCCGTGAGGCCCTCCTCGCGGAGGAAGCTTAGGCGCCCCATCAAGCTCGCGTTCCTGGCGCCGTCGAAGGCGGCCTTGCCCCAATGGGAGTTCTTCACCGGGGGCTCGTCGGGGACCTCGAGGAAGGCGCAAGGACGCTCCACCCCGACGAAGAACCACTTCTGGCGGAAGTCGTCCACCTTCTTCGTCACGGCGGTGATGGCCTTGTCCTCGCTCCAGAACATGGGGATGTAGACGCCTCCCATGCCGTCGACGATGCGGAACGAGACGCACCCGGAGCGCTCGTTCTTCGGCGTGTTCCGGAGCGCGTAGAAGCACCGGAACAGCCCCACCGTGGGCTTCACCCCCAGATACGCCTCATAGAGATAGGCGAAGATGGCGAGGATGAGGACAGAGTTGGGGAGCAGGTGCAGCAGCTGCACCTGGTAGAACGCCAGCACTGACTCCAGGAACGGCGAGAAGGGCGGCACCAATCCCGCGGCCAGGCAGTGCTGGAAGATTGGGTAGAACCCTCGCAGGCGCTTCCCGTGACCCGCCGGCTTCAGGGTGGTGGCGCCGTGCTCATTCGTCCGGTCCGCCACCAGGTGACAGACCTTGGTCAGCGCCTTCTCGTTGACGCGTATGCCAAGCAGCGCCGCGCCCATCACGGGCTCCGTGGCCTCCTCCTGGGAAGAATACCCTACGGCGGCCTTGCCCTTGCTCTTGAGAGGACTCATGGTTGAAGGCGCGGAGGTTGGCTGGAGTTGGAGAGCAGAAATTCGCAGAGGAGAGCGGAGGCGGAGAGCTCTGTGGAGCGGAGTTCTCTGCGAAGAATCGGAAACGGTAACGGCTCCCTGCCGCTGCGCTCAGGCTTTATGTCCTCTCCAGGAGAAGTTACCGGGGCGTGGTGGGACCCCCCACGACTCGCGCCCCAGATCGTGCGAGGCCGTTAACCGCCCGGGTGCCGCGTGGCTCGGGCCGGCTGGGCACTAAGGGCCCACGACGCTTCGCCTAAGCCCATGGGCTCAGTCGTGCCCATCATGGGCCCGGGGGCTACTGTCGGCCCAGTGAGAACTGGGGTATGGAGAGCCCATTCCCCCCAGGCCTCGCACGCGGGCCCACCAGACGAAACGACTAAGGACCAGGCGTCATCGCCTGGCGAGACCCTCGAGAGGCAACTCCCCTCGAGGGGCCGAAAAGGACTTGAGGGCCTCAAGGGACCCCTCGCCTCAGGGGACCCCCCCCCCCCCCCCCCCCGAGGCGCCAACCCGCCTGAGGTGGAGTCCAACGGGAATCCCCCCTCAGGCCTGAAGGGAACCGTAGCGACCAAGGAAGCACGGCAGGGCGCACGTGACCTCTGCCACGCTCGGGCAGGGACGCTCACACCCACGTCGCTGTCCCTGCCGATAAAGTGGTCAACAAAGCCGCTCTGCCCGCTGCGCCGCTGCCAGGACCTTCTACTCTGGCAATAAAGCGGCTGGACGGCGCAACCCTCCAACGGAGGTCGTCATAGCGGGCCCCGCCTCAGAGAGGGCCCGCTCTGCTGACCGTACTACGCGGTCGGCTGCCTGTCGGCCACGGCGCCACCTTTATCCACAATGGACTGAGTCCATGGACGGATGGAGCGCGGTGGACTCGTGCTCCGCACTGCCCCTGGCATGTGGGAGCCATCTTGAGGGCCAAGTCGAAGACGAAGGCCTGAGGCGCCTATAAAAGGGAGGAGATGTCCATCGTAGCAAAGGTCGGCCCTTTGCGCGCAGAACACCCTTGTAAACCCTAGCTACTCTGGTTAGATTAGCCTAGCGCCGGAGGAGGAAGAAGGTCATCGCCTCCCTCCCCAGGCAAGAACTGCCTCAAGGGGGCTTCCGGCAAGCTCAATTGTACTGTAACCTTCCACATATAATACAGACAAGCAGGAGTAGCGGTCTTACCTCCTCACGAGGGCCGTGAACCTGGGTAAAGGACGGTGCTTTCCGTGGTCGGGTGTGCGTCTTCTTCAGGTCCGGCGAGCAACATCGCGGGGCCACTTGAGGTTGTAGACCTCCGCGTTCAATCCCCTGTCGAACTACACTTCAGGAAGTGACTACCCCCGTTTCCTGGGAGTCATAACCCGACAGCATCATTCTCAGATATCTCCATACCTAGCATGATCTCGTTACCGACATCGCTATCTTCTACTCGTTTATGATATTATGTCAGCTAGCGACCTAGTCACATGTTTGCAAACTCATTTGACATAATCTCACCGAGTGGGCCCTAGAGTATCTATCCGGCTATGCGGACTGACAAATCTCGCTGTTGACCCCTCGTCTCAACTACCCCCTTCCGATACCCAAAAGTATCACCTATCATTGTCACACTATATAAGATATGACGTTTGGTGCGATCAAAGTATCTTCCAGGGATAACAATAAGAGTTGGTCTCACGGTCTTAAGGCGTAATGACTATGTCCTATAAATACTGGGTATGTCCGTCACATCGTTACACCTAACGATATGACTTCCGTTGCCGACCGGCGCCATGCCCTATGATCGGAAAACCTCGATCATCAATCACGCAACAAAACTAGTCTTAGTAGAGGCTACTAGGGACCTGGTTGTTTTATCTACCACACATGTATTAATGTTTTCGCTTAATACAGTTATAGCATGGTGTAAAACATATAATGAACGATTGGGATATTGCCAATAAACTATGTTTATTAAGTGCCTCTAGGGCATATTCCCTTCAAATCTACAAGTGTTATCTTTAGTGGCAATAGTATTGTGCCAGATTAACCACATCCAGATTTTAATTTTCAGAGGAATTCTAGCTTTCCATAGATTTGTAAAGGATTTGTATGGCCCACAAGAGGAGAGCTTTGTGTATAAAGATTTCACAGAAAATTTGCCATTTTTCGTATATTTCCACTTGGGTATATCTCTGCCAACCCCCAAGGCTACAGCTACTAAGGAGCTTCTTAGCCTGGCAGCTTGATTCTAGGCAATGGAGTCAAGCCATCTTCTAAAACTCATGACCCACCCCCTGGCAGCCATCTCAGCCACAGTCAACAGCTGCTGCTCACAAATCTCAAAGAGTTGAGAAAGTTTCTCAGCAAGAGGATCTCCTAACCAAGTATCGAACCAGAAGCTAGTTTCATTGCCCCCAATAACCACCATTCTTCTTCCAGCTATGTAATGTTTCTTAAGACTATTCAGGTCCTTCCGCATGGGGGAATCCCCTTGCTTGACCTTAACAAAATAGATTCTCTATCAATATTGTACTTAGCTCTCACAATTCTTTGCCAGAGACCATCTTTAGATTCCAACCTCCACCACCACTTACACAACAAACTGATGTTAAACAACTTCAGATTTCTGATCCCCAGTCCACCTTTCTCTTTTGGTCTTCAGATAACCTGCCATTTTACCATGTGATATTTCTTTTTCTGACCAACATTGGCCCAGAAGAATTTTCTCAGAATTTTAGTAAGGTTCTCCAGATTTGTGTCATGCAGCATATACATAGACATGAGGTACACTGGAACCCCACTGAGGGAGGATTGTATCTGAATGTATCTCCCCCCAAAAGAAGAAGTGTTCCCAGCCCAACCATCAAGTTTCTTCTTAAGCTTGTCACAAACAGGATCCAAATCTGCCACATGTAGCCGGGAGCTGCAAACAGGAACTCCAAGATATTTAATGGGCCACACACCCAGCTGGCAGCCAAACATGTCAATTAAATGAGGCACTAGACCAATCAATAACCCATTTTCCTGAGCCATCTTAATAATTTTGGCTAGATTTTCAGCAGCCATATTAAAGAGCAAGGGAGAGAAAGGGTCCCCTTGCCTCACCCCTCTGTGACTAGCAAAATCAGAACCTCTTTGATTATTAATCTTCACACAAAGTGTACCATCTCTGACCACATCATTAATCCACTTGCACCATTTGAGGCTGAGCCCTTTCTGGGTCAGACTTTTAAGAAGAAAATCCCAGTCAACTTTATCATAAGCTTTCTCAATGACTAGCTTGAGCACAACACCCTGACACTTCTTTCTTTTGGACTCCTGGAGGATCTCATGTAAGGAGACTACCCCATCCATTATGTTTCTCCCTATAATGAAAGCATTCTGACATTCAGAAATTAGCCTCCCCATATCAGGTTCCAACGAATTGTAATAACTTTTGTGAGAATTTTGTACAACACCTCGAGCAGACATATTGGTCTATATTTTTGGATCACATCAGCATCCGGAGTTTTCTAAAGAAGAATTATCATGCCAAAGTTGATCCTATATAACTTCAATTTTTCATCATGCCAATCTCTAAATAAACTCATTACATCATGTTTGATTATGTCCCAACATGCTTGATAAAACTCAATAGGCATACCATCAGGACATGGTGATTTATTTTTCACCATAGCATCCACATCATCCTTAACCTCCTTCACAGAGGTAGGTCTGTCAAGGATAACATTATCTTCATCAACTAGTTTTTCATTAACAGCCCAAACATTAGGGTCCATAGCCAACTTGTTACCCTCTCCATGTCCAAAGAGCATTTTATAATACTCAGTTGCATGACTCAATAAGGAGTCAGTACCCTGAATAACCTCATTACCATTGTTCAGAGTGTACATAGTATTTTTCCTTTTCCTCCCATTCGCAATCTTATGAAAATAAGCAGTGTTGGAGTCCCCATGAAGAAGCCATTTCTCTCTAAATCTGCTGAACCAGTACCTCTCCTCTTCCTCATACATTTTCATTAACATTTTCTGGATCTCAGCTTTCCTAGCATATTGAACACCAGTCAACAAACCACTTTCCTCCAAGTTTTCAAGAACTTCCAACTCCCCAGCCAAATCTTTTCTCTTTTTAATAGGATCTCCTCTGATGTTAACACCCCAACCTTTCAAAGAGTTTTTTACCCTTTTAATTTTGTCTTGGACGATGCTGATACTGTCAGAAGAAACCAGAGAGGAATGCCAAGCTAGGGCTACCCTAGTTTGGAATTCAGGGTGGTCAATCCAACTCTTCTCAAATCTAAATTCCCTCACTTTACTTTCCCTTTTTTCACCTATGTCCAGCAACAGAGGGCTGTGATCAGACATAACTCTAACAATTTTCCTTACCTGGGTTAAAGGAAATAACATCTCCCAGGAATCATTTATCAGCACCCTATCAAGCTTCTCCAGAGTAGGATCAACCTGACCATTAGTCCAAGTAAAGTGACCCCCAGACATGTCCACTTCTCTGAGAGCAGCAGAGTTTATGATTGCATTGAACAAGGTAGAAAACCTAGAGATCCCACTTCCCTTATTCTTTTCATCAGCAGACCACATGATATTAAAGTCTCCACCAGTAACATTAGGTAAAGGAAAGTTAGTGCAAATGTCAGCAAAGCAATCCAGGAATTCACCTTTGCCTTCATCCTGAGCAGCCCTATACACAACCACCACACAAATATCCTGATTGAGTTTCTTATCATGCAAGTCAGCCCTAACAAAATGTCTCCCAGATGATGAATTGAGGATATCAAATCTAGAGGATCTGACACCACAAAGTAATCCACCAGATCTGCCCACTGAGAGAGCCCAGAACCAGCAAAAGATATTTCCAGGATCCAATTTCCTAAGAACAGACTGGTTGTTTTCTTTTTTCATTGTTTCTTGAAGACCCATAAAATCAAGAGGAAATTCATGGAGCAAATCTTTAAAAGAAAAGGAAAAGCCTTTCTTACCCACCCCTCTGCAATTTAGAAAGATTCCTAACATTAAATTTTGTTTTTTTTACTTCTTGTCCTGGGGCCCACCACACTATCACACAAAGGTTGACACTTGGTGCCCTTAACAAGGGTTATTGTACCACAAAGAGGTACACCCTGACCAGACTTCTTTTTACCAGAATTCTTCTTGGCAAGTTTCTTAGATCTTTTCGAAACCACAGGAGTTAACTCACCCAAATCAGAAGACTCATCCCAAGATTCAACACAAACATACTCAGTATTCCCACCCTTACTCATAGAACAAGCAGTAGATTTATTATTATTTTCAGCCTGCTCATTAACTTTTTGTTTTTGATCAGCTAAGTTTGATCTAGCACATTCCAGGTCTTTTAACATATGAACAGTTTCCAGAGGCATACTCGAGATATCAATACCAATTTCTAGAGCCTTACTAACAATTTCATCATCAGCAAGAACAGAAAAGGAATTAAATTTAGCTTTAGATTTGTTGACCATACCTTCAGCTATATCTCTCTGGGCCACATGCTCCATAGCTTTCTGGAGGATATCAGTGTTGAACCCCCCCCCCCCCCCCCCCCCCACCATGCACCTTAGAACTTCCCCTGACAGGAGCAAGTTGGTCAGGAGTGGGAACAGTAGGAGGCACATTCTTATTAGTAGCAACATTCGCATTCGTTCCAGATGGGCTATTAGGCAGCTCAACAATGTGTACTGCTGAGGAGAACACATTAGTGGGCTCAGCTGAATCAGATGAGACACCTTCTTCCTGTGTTGAACCTAAAGACACTTCCTCTTCACTTGATTGTGGTGATTCCACCACAGGTTCTCCCCCAGCAGCCTGCATCTGCTTCCTCCACTCATGCTTTTTGTCACTATATAGATTTCAACAATTGCTTCAGGAATTCCTCATACGATAATTCCTCCTGGAGAGGTTCATCTGGGTTCTCCACCACTCCACTGGCAATCCTAGGCCTTTTAAGGAACAACAAATACTGCTCATAGTAATCTTCATTGGATTCCTTCTGTTTTGACATCCCAGACCCCTGACCATCAACAGGCACAATAGCAGTGCTATACCCCAATTTCCTGACATTTGCCGCAAAAGACATTTCTTCATCACTATCTGATCCAACACGAGATGGTTCTTGAACTGCTTTTCTTTTCCCCCTCTCATCAGCTCCTGTTACAATAGCTCCATACTGTTGAATTATCCCACCTGTAGTTCCTAGGAAGGTTCTCCTTGCATCCCTCATAAATGCTCCTGGAGCTGAATTTGGAGCTCCCTGGCGATTAAAGTTGTTACCACCAGCATCAGTTCTGGATCTTTTAGGGGAATGCAAAGACGCATGCCCGGACCCCCCCCCCCCCCCCCCCCAACATCATGAACATCATTTTGTCCTGACTGTTCAATTCCCACAGCCATCTTAGCTTTCTCAGTTTGACCTCTAGCAATCTCCTTAATGAACTCAATATTATAGAAAACTGGCCCCAATATTCACATTAGGAACCAGGGGGTGACCCTTGTTGTGTCCATATTCCCCAGGCAAACCCTCACATAATCAACATTCTTGAGGCTGTGCCTATCAACAGAAATAGTTTTTCCTACCAAACTACCTGCAAAGGAGGCAGTCTGGCAGTTCCTGTTCTCCAGGGGAATCCCCTTCACCTGAAACCAAGTTGTGTCCAAATCAGATGTTGCTCCATATCCAGGGAACCAGTGAATTATTGATCTCCACAGCAGGGAGAGATCTCATATTGATCGTTCCAAAATGAATCCATGCATCAATATCCCTAGAACTCGGGAAGCGCATCAAGAACTTGCCATTCCCCATTGGTTTAGCATACCATCTCCACGTGCACCTATCTCCGGCCCAATTTGTAAACTCCACCTCAATCTGACGCGAGGAGACATTGCCCCGCACCACCTCCACTACTGCTTGATGAATCTCTTTAGCAGGAGCAGCATTCCTAATGCCTGGAATGATGAAAAAACCACCATCTGGCATAGCTGCACCCACAAAGGGGGTTGCCAGCTCCCAGGGTTGTGATTCAGCATGAATAGTTTTCTCTTCATGCCCACCACCACACACAATACACAAATTCTCCAAGTCCACCACCTGGTTCCTGTTCTCCCTAATCTGAACATTCCTAACATGAGTTTCCTGGCCTTCATACCTTGTGTTCCCCTCAGACCGGGGTGCATCCCTGTAGGCACCAGCGTTGTTGTTGATGAAGTTTGTAGAAGCCACCTGGGAGTTGGTGCCTGCATCACCTCGATGTGCCGTCGTAGCCGCAGAAGAGAAACGCCTCTCAATTCCCCTCAAATCCACCTCCGAGGTCCGCAACAATGGCGGAATCAACCGACACGTGTTCGACTCCGCCGTCTCCCCATTAGACGGAAGATCCACCGGAATATCCCCTCCCGTTGGCCTGAACAGTGCACGAGGGACCCCCGATCGACGCAGACTCAAAGGAATCTAGGCAACCGAAGGACCATGCGACGTACGCCAACGAGCTCCGATCACCGCCGTAAAATAAGGAAACACCACCTTACCACCGGATTCTGACATGTCACCAGTAAACCTAATCACGTCCACCGCCATCCCATTCCGTCGAGTAGAACAAATCTTGCCTCCTTGTGTCGCAGAAGAACCCCACCGATGAGAGGGGCCGAGCCAACGCTCAAGTACGTGGCCTCCCATCACGTCGTTTCCTCGCCAGCGGCCGAAGGAGGCGCCGCCGTGATTGCCTCGGGAGCCGTGGGAGACGTCACCACCGACGAGAAGCTGACTGTCTTACTTCTCAGGAGTAAATTGATTCACTGTTTTCAGTGTAATTATACCGGAGCGAAAAAGGATGGCACCTTAAAACCAGATATGGTATTCCACGCTGCCCTTACATGTAAGAAAAATGCTATTCATCCATTGTGTCCTTTATAGATAAATCAGAGTTATTTCACTTTCTTCGGTCAGAATTGCTTCATCCATTACATAATTTCTACATAAACCATAGAGTGATTATCATTGGCATATTTGTCTTTCCTTCTGAACTGAATTTATATGCAACATAGAACATTATGTCTTTTTTATTTTACTCAAAATGGAGGATCCATGAGAAGAGTGTGGATGCATTATATATCCCGAGCAGCAACAAAGAAATTAAATATGTCATTTTCTCATACCATCAAAGTTTTGGTTCCCCCAATGATCTTTCCCTGTTTTATCTTATCGGCTGATGAGTGATGACTAGCAAAAATCATGATAGCTGAAGTATGGTAGGATCTGAATGATCTATACAGGAATATCTCTAAGTGCATGTGGAGTTATTAGTTTATTACTCTTTTGGTGATATAAGGATTCAATTCGGTAAGACACACCTTTTTTTGTTGTGGTGTCCATAGGGGAAGGGGGTGTGTTCCATGAGATATCAGGATGTTGTGGGGTCACCGAGATTTTTTTTATTAACCAATGTAAGAATAACACGTCATTTCCTGTTCATATCTGTAAAATATGCATATCCATCTTTCTGTGGATAAGAAACAATAATGTACCCTTACATTTGTAATGAAGACATCCCGTGTCCTATACCATGATTTTGGATTGGAAATTTATGAATGTGATAATGGTGTCCTGGAAGAGTGATTTGAAAGTGGATTAAATATGGATTTCTAATTAAATAAATTGTACACTTAGTTATTTATCATTTCTAAATTTGATTGCACTATGTTAGTATTCTGAGAAGTGCAGTCATTCTCGACAATCACTTCTCCGTTTAGTTTTCTGCATTGTCCATCATAAAGCGGATGCATAAAATCATATCGAAATCATGTGTTAAGTTATAAATCTCAACATCCTTCTGATTGCTTAATGAACTTTTTAGATTCTTATTTATATAAATTGTTGCTTCGTCTACTGTAAAGTCTGTAATATCAGTGGTACTGTACGTGTTGCATATTTTCTACATTATATGTAGCACATGTTATCTTTTTTATGATTTCTTTAAGCATCTTCTGATCCTGATTCAAAACTGCAGAGAGCCAAATAGGTTATGCTTTGCCAAATCCTAGTTGGTCCTTTTCTACCCTTTCCATTATAAAGCTGTATCCATCCTATTTCACGGGGCAATAATTCACATTTGGTTGAAGAAACAAATTTCATATGTTTAGTACATATGAACCTCATGCTTCTTTCAGATTGTTAAAGAATATCTTTATCGTCTCTGGTCATTGATATATTGCTTAGCTGTTTTGATCGAAAATGAGTGGCACTGTAGCATCTACTTTTTATTATACTGATTTGCATGGCAGTCTTTTGATTATACGTTGCAGACACTCATAAGCAGAGAGAGTTGCATTTTGCATTGCTCAATTTAAAGAATTTTAAGACTGCAGGGAATGAAGTGGGTGGAGTTGCATGTCCAGCTTATTTTTCTTAGTCTTTTTGTTTCTGTTGCAAACTTCCTTTGGAGAACATTTTCGTACACAACTATAGCCAATGGGGTAATCTCTTTCCTGCCCACAACTATTCATACTGATAGCCCCTAATTGTTTGTGCAGTTATGTTAACCATAATACTAAAAACTATCACACGGGAAAAGCTTATAATCAACATACAAAGGTATATTTACAAGCTTCCTATTTTTCAGGCTGATATGCCTGAGTGTGTACCCACGCACAGAAATTTCTATGAACTTAAAAGTTATACGACTGAGTGAGTACATCCATATTTTGTAAGTGATGGGGTAGGGTAGGTAGGGAGAAGCTTTCTTGAATTAATAGTGATTTTTTTCAACAGCTTGGTCTTGCGTATTGAACTTTCATAGACTGATAGTAAATGTGTTATGGACGAGTATTTCATTCTAAATAAGTTAGTACTGGAAAATGGAAACTACACCTTCATGAAGCTATTCTCTTGAGTAAAGTATTCTAGATTTACCCTTAGTTTGAGAGTTGCTATACCTGGATAATTGTTTTGTGCTACTATTTATGTTTGTGATTGAGCACTTGTCATTATTTGGTGGTGAAGTTATATTTTCAGATTGTGTTGTACCACTTATGCCACTTATTATGATCATGTTTGCACGTTATGAGTAGTTCTCGTATGTTCAATGATTTATATATTACATGTGTTGGTATTTTGTCTAGTGTTTACCTTTTTATATGATTCTATGATGGTGTTGTGCGAACGTCGACCGCATAACACTTCACCTATATGGGCTCATAGGAGAACACCGTAGTATAATGAAATGAGAAAGACTTGGGAGGACAAGAAACCTAAGAATGAGTCATGAAGTTATTATTATGGGGTATATTTCGGGGGACCTTAGAGTGTATTGTTATGGTGGGACTTTATGTCTTAATAACTCTTATGCAATCATTTGTTTGGCCACATGATCCATCATAAGGGGTTTAGTTTAATTATTTAGTTTTGCCTTAATTGTGGCTCCGTCCTAAACAAGATTAAAACTTGATAAGATATTCAACGTGTTTTTAATAAATCTATATGCCTAGTTACATTCATGCCGCCCTCGGAACGTTTTCCACATATAAGACACACATAACTTGAGCTTATCCTCTTGCCCCATAGAGGATTGAGCTTTTCTCTCGTTGAGAGCTTTCAACTGTTACTATTTACTTTCTGCATTTTTACTTTATTTGCAATCATACAACCAAAAGCCTTAAAAACACTTGCATCTTTCATTGTTTTATCTATTATTTTACTAACCAATACGTTCAGCTCCTCGTGGGTTCGACAACCTTTTCAATTCGAAAGATACTACAATTGATCTCCTGCACTTGGGAGTCATCAGCATGGTAGGCGGATGACGGATCAATAGAGAAATAGAACACGACTAACATATGACGACGCACTATTGGCTATGAAATATTGCATGTTGTTGATCTATCTGTTGGGTACCCAGTGGGTAAGGATACCAATCGGATATGGGTGCGGGTAAACCTTTATACCCATGGGTACGGATACACGTAGAGTTTTCTACCCACGAGCTATAAGCGTATGGGTATAGTATTGATCTACCCTGTACGTTAATACCCTACCCATTGATCCCTGTGTACTTACATATTTGTTTTCAACTGTTTTTTCAACAATTTTTTTTTTATATAAAATCATGCTCCGTAGAGCACGCCCTCTATTTTAAGTTCAACGGTCTTATCATTTAACACTCTCTCGGCATGGATTTCGAATCGGATTTGGTCTTGTCCGGAGTTACTCCTTTTGTAAATGGATTCCGGTACGGGAAAAAAAGACATCGTGAAGAACACCAGTCATAGGGGACGCCAGGAGGCTCGGTGAGATGGCGGTAAGTGAGAGGTGGCGGTGTTAAGGCTTGAAGGTAGCTAGGGAGTTCTGCAGCCCACAATCAAAGTTAAGTGTTCAAGATTGACGGTGTCGAGCCTCCCCCCTCCAACGGTGACAGAACCTGGAGCAAGAACAGTGGTCCTTAACTATGTGCCCTGATTGTGAAGTCTAGAGGCAAAGTGCATGGCGAGGAGTGCTTGCAATAATGCATTGAGCTGTTTGGTTATGTCACGTTTGCATGTTCTCAACAAACATGAGCGCAGAGTGGTTGAATTCAAATGCACTGTCCACTGGCGCTTTGACACCATTAATAGTTCCCGTAATAACACATTTTGACCAAGTAAGAACTAGATGTGTTCCTGACCCCTCTCATCCCTAAGTAGAGTTGTGTTTGACAAGGGAGGAAATGAGTTGGTGGAGATATATAGATTGTTACTTCCAATCCTGGCTAGAGTTGCATAGTCGAGCACATCCCAACAAAGGACAATAAAAGGAAGAGAAATCAGCAAGAGAAAAGTAGTAGAAATGGGTGAACTTCAAGCTAGCTATAGGATGTTTTTGTGAACATATATACTCACCATGGATGGAGCATCAAATTGAGATGGATGGTCTCATCAATGAAAACTGTACACCATGTGAACAATAGATATGGCCTTACATATATAATGTCGGCCTCATTTAGTTGAAAGAAATTGATGCTGATATGACTTCCACTGTAAATGGAACGGCTCCTAATTCGGTTTACTGGTGACTGATTTTTTTCCATAAACTTATCATTGAACATTATGAATCTTAAATTGTTGGACGAGACTCAGGAGAACTGTCACACACTTCACAATACCATGTCGAGTTTAGCTTTTCAACTTCCATGAGTGGTGCCATACATGCGGTCTTATGGGCGGACGGTATCAAAACATCAATACAGGCGACACGACACATACCGAGTTCTAACATGGCAACATATATCCTCTGTTTTAAATAGCCGGCTATAGCCTTGCCAGAGGCTCCGCGCTACGGCTAAACCCTTTATAGACTATAGAGACAATAGCCGCTATCGCTCAGCTATAGCCCGGCTAAATGGATTTAGCCTGCTATCTTTCTGGCTATACCGACTATAGGAGTCCTAAATTTTTTTGAACAAAAAATTGTCCCGCTTAATTTTGTAATATGGGGACAAAACCATGTCCAGAACTTATTATTCTTCATATCTATTATGTGGTTATGTTAATGTCTTATACATTTGTGAATTACTGATATATATATACACAGATATATGTTGTTAGAATATTGTATTTCCCCACCATTATTTATCAATCGTGGCTATATGGTCATAGCTACGCTATACGGCTATAGCCTTTCGTAGCCTCTAAAATCGCCGGGCTAAACAAAATAGCCGGCTATTTTAAACAAAGCATATATCGCGTGAAAGCCTTGCACCGATTTTGATCGGCGTAGATGATGTCGAGGTCTTTAGATGTAGTTATGGTTCTTGTTTGCGTTGTTTTGAAGCTTTGATCCGATCTGACGTGAGTGGTCGAATGGTCTTCGAATGAAAACCTAAACTTCGTCGGGGCGGGCGAGAGGGACTGACAAGTTACTACCTCGTTGGAGGAGTTACATTGGAGTCACTGGGTCTCATGGTGCAACGAGTTTGCTGCTTATTAGCAGGACAACTCCATGGTTGAGGGAGGCGGACGACGGGGCGGCGGCCCCAGACAGTGGTGGTACGTCGGGGCAACGGCCTTGGTCTCCTGTGCGGCGATGGTCCTATAAGGCAGGGTCGTAGCATTTTATGGTTCTGGATGGCGACCTTGAGTTGTGCGGGAAGCGGGTTTGTCGGCATGGTTGGTTCGTCCTCAAGAATATGAAGGTCGAACTGGTTACCACGCTGGGGCGACAGACATGATTTTGGCGCGTCGTTCCAGTTTGGAGTGCAATCGTCTGGCTGGTTAGGGCTACGAAATGGTTGTACCGTGGGTGCTCATGAGTGGTGTAAGTAGGGACGACGGTTAACATTTAGTGAAGTAGTAATCGGTAAGACGAGTCTCCTTGCTTGTGTGGTGTTCCGACCCGTTTTTTCTTATACACAGGGTAATGTACGGGTTTTTACCAGGTTTCCACTATAGACTGGTTAACTCCATTCTATCTATTGATCGGCAACTATCGACCAACTTGTGCTATAAAAAAACATAAAGTCATCTTTCTAAATAGGAGAAGCCCACTACCTAAATTATCTCAACATGCAAGCCGTCCATGTCACATCCGTCAGTTTCTGTACAATGTCGCCACATCAGCGAGTTGCCATTCCGTTCGAACTTCGTACATACCAAATCTCACCAAACTATACCTACTTTTCCAGCCCACGGGCACCCCATTGGCATAGATGCTCATAAGACGAAAGAAGTGGCACATTAGTTCTCCAGTGACCTGTGCAGGCAGTACGCACGAATAATTGACGATACAGCCAGTCAGCCATCATTGACCCTTACTCTTCGCCGTTTTTTCTGTGATGGCGTGCTCGCTTCCCCTCCCAACGATCTTTGCATTAAACGGAAATTGATGGAGGCATATGAGAAGTCCACTGTCCACGCAATATCTTCCCATTTAAGTGTCGCGCACATCCGTCCCAAAACCAATTTCTTCATATCATCCTCCATCTAAAGTATGGATGATCGTCCGGCCACCCGGCGTCTACCAGACATCACTTACGATGAGCCACTACCTCCATCTTCTCTCCTACGAATGTTGCTTACATCTCTCAGGTGATACGTACAGAGGCTTCCTGTTTGTTGGTTCTTGAAGATTTAATTTAATCAACCTCCATGAAGTTAGCAGTTTACTTGGTCGCCAAACCCTCAACTTTCAGTGGACTCATCAACTATCTTTTACTCATGTAGATTTGAGGTTGTTTGTCCATGTTTCCTTTGATGTCTCGCTTGGCCATTTTTGTGGAGTCTGTGATCGCAAAAGGAGTTAAAGCGATTTTTCTGTTGAAACTGTTCAGATTTTGGGCATGCGATTTCGAACTAGCTCGGATTTTGACTTTCCTTTCTATAATTAGCAGATAACCTTTTTATTTTAATTTTATTTCAACCGATTGATTTACTGGTTTCTGCAGGAAGCAAGTAGCGATAGTAATTTGTTAATAGTATATGTTGTTAAGGAGTATTAGTATTGGTCTAGAAGTCCGTATTAGACTAGATTTACTTTCGTGTTCCCCAAGTCAGATGTACTATATATTGCGGCCTTTGGCCCCCTGCTAATACAAGTTGCATATTCCTAACATATGTTACGTGATGACATGGTATTAGAGTGGTTCGTTCCGCAGCCTAGGGTTTAACCACCACCGCTTCCGCCGCGCCGCCCCCGGCAAAATCGATCTCCATGATCGCCGGGGGCCTCGCATCTCGTAACTAGTTTTTTTTTCCAATTCTAATATCAGAGCGGTTTTAGGAATTTGCCTTTTTTTTTTCTCCGACGTCGCCGCCGCTGCGCCCCGGTCGCCGCCGCCCTCCGGCCGCCACCGCCGCGCCCCGGCCGCCCCGGCCGCCACCGCCACGCCCCGGCCGCCCCGCCGTCGCCAGCGTCCGGCCGCCCCGGCCGCCACCGCCGCGCCCCGGCCGCCCCGCCGTCGCCAGCTTCTCCGACGTGTAACTTGTCCGTACCTTTAGTTTCTTTCTTTTCCCGATCTATGTTCATCGCCAATTGGAGGTGCATCATCCCGAGCCAGATCGAGTTGTCCCGTTGGCCTGCCATCCACAAGATCGACTGTATCCACGATCAGCCTCTCGTCCTTCTCCAAGTGCATGCAGCATCGAGAAGATCGAGCCCCGTCTCCTGCTTCCTCACCGTCAGGTTTCTGTCTGCCGGTGCTGCTCCTGATTCCTAGATTGCTTTGATTGGAACTCCCAGTCCACCTCGCCCGTGTATGGTCTGCTCGCCCGATTCGAGCCACCTCCGTGTCCCTGCTGGTTCAGCCATCCTCCGGTTCTCTTCACACAGCAGGTCCACGTCATCTGCCCGCACGTGTGGAGTGCTGCTAGTTCACCCATGGCTCGCTCCATCGCTTGCCGTTTTCCGTTCTTGATCCAATCGTGAGTTCAAAAAAATCAATCAATCGTGTGATAGCTTTGTTGAACTGTGCTTGTTTTGCCGCTGTTTTTCTTGGGCTCTGATTTTGTGTGCAATGCTTGATTCTCTTCATGTGCCATCTTTTGACAACCCATCTTTTCCTCTCCGTTCTCTTATTTCTCCTGTCCGTGTTATCACAGCCGATGGTACCTCTCTTCCTGTTTCCAGTCGAGGTTCCCTTTCTACCTCCTGGGTATTCTGTTCCTGATGGGATGGTTTGTCGTCTTCGGCGTTCTCTCTATGGGCTGAAACAGGCCCCTCGACTGGTGTGTCTTTATCCCGCACCGTCTCTTTTCGTCACTTTCCGGTGTCGTGCGTGGTGTGTCTTTTCATACTCTTTTTTCCCGCTGCGTCCACCAAATCCATTATTTCTTTTCGTGTTCTGTTTCATGAGAGTCCACCATACCTTTATTTGTCAGCCTCTATCTTGGTCCTGATCCTACTATTGGATTTTTGTGGCCTCCTCTTTTCGGTCCTGTTTGTGGCCTCCACTCCTCGGTCCTGGTCCTTTTTATAGGATTTTTGTGGCCTCGTTTTCTCGGTCCTGGTCCTCTAGGATTTTTGTGTCCTCGTTTCGCATTGTCATTGATCTACGCACATTCTTTTGTCGCGAGCTTCTTTCGCCATCGTTTGCTTGTGCTATGATCGTTTGTGACATGCTCTTCTCTTGGTCGATTTTTGGTCTCTGTCGGTCTTCTTCTTCGATCGACGCTATCCACTTTGGCTTGACTTTCACAGGTTATTGAAGACTCTTCATGCGATGACGATACTCTCAAGACGCGGATTTTGGATTATCTTTTGTTTTCTAATTTACACTTCTTTAAATGCAATGCTATTGCATACGCTTTGCATTTGAGGGGGGTGTTAAGGAGTATTAGTATTGGTCTAGGAGTCCGTATTAGACTAGATTTACTTTCGTGTTCCCCAAGTCAGATGTACTATATATTGCGGCCTTTGGCCCCCTGGTAATACAAGTTGCATATTCCTAACATATGTTACGTGATGACATGCTAATGTAGTAGTATAGAAAAAGTTGTATAAAAAAAAGTATAGAAAAGAAACCCATTTCGTCCTGTTACACTTCACCGTTTTTTCACCCATGTTTCTCTTATAATTGTTCTCAGTGATGTTCATATTCAGATGCATATAGCTTCTACTAGCTGCGGGTGGGTATATATATGTTGATCAATTCTCAATATATCTGAATCGACGGACTTCAGATTGCATCTACTAAAGGAATCAGAAGACGAGGCGATGAAATGAGAACATTCCACTTTTCATACAAAAGAAAACACTAAAAACATGTTCTCATGTTGTTTTCCACCTTATTTCACTATGATGTCCATCTGATTCTCTTGGAGGAAAAATCAAATATAATGCTAATAAATCAATCTCAGTTGTATTTATTTATTTATATCCAAGACTTATTTCTACATAACTTGCTAGATCATGATTTTTACTACGATATTTCTACAAGCTGTCAGGTTATGCTCCGTCATATTCATATTGTCCAATAATTCAAGTTGTATTCGTATTATTCATGAATTAATATGATTTTTTATATTTTTGTTGTAAAAGTTATTTATTTTCTAAAAAGCGCCGCAGCAACGCACGGGGTATTATCTAGTTTCAGATACAGGCGTAGTCAGTACATGCACAATGCATGCTTTCATTCGTTGACGCGCCTGATTGTATTTACTACTCATGGAGGTTGTATTTACTTGGTACGCACAATGCATCCTCCATTCGTTAGCGGTTATGGATGTGTTTGCGGTGCTTTTTCAGCATGTTGATCACGCTGGCATCCTCCACTCCTTACATCTGTTGGGTGTTGAGTTCCGCCTCTCCTTGTTCGTCGTGGCCCTCTTGAGTCGCTTGGTGGATTTGGAGGTCCGCCTTGCTTTGGGTCTATTCGAGTTGTCTCATGTTTCGGAGACGCGTGTGAATTTTCCGGAAAAATCTTGGCAACCTTGATCAGGTGGAATGTTGTTGCCGTGGAAGAGGTGCAACATCTGTTGTCTTGCGCCTTGGTGCCTTTAAGCCTTCTCATCATTCTATTTCTTATCTTTTATTTGTCCTCTAATAGTTCAGTTCATCATTCTAATTTGTTTGACATACTAATATCTCGTAGCAACGCGTGACCTGAGGTGTCATATACTATACTACTATATATGGAAAACAAAATTTGATTGGTGAAAGATCATCTGAAGTCTATCAATGAATTTTTCCCACAACACCTGAATTGATAGACCTTTTCAGTCCTTTTGTAGAGCGCATTCTCGGGTGCTCGAACGATTACATTGCTAGTATGCTTTCCACTGTTGTCATAGCCTCATAGGTCCCAAGTGACTCTCTACTATCTAAAAAATCATGTTTTAGTAATACTTGGCACATCCTATGTAACCATTCTGAATCTAAAATAACTAGGTTGGAAAAATTTATCCGTATTTATCAAGACCATGTGGTGGTTGCCGATGTTTCCTCAGCGGTTGAGCCAAGGTATGCTACTCGTCCACGTCATCATCATCGACCGATCATAGTTGAGAGTGGGTCATACACATACAGTAACACACCAATCAGACATGCATGCATCACATAATAATCAGGGATCCGGTGCAATTTAGTTGGGAATCACTAACGGATCACACAGCGGGAGGCGCGTGTCAATCCCGCTGGTCTCATCCAACACTCGTACTACTGGCTTCGTTCTAAATTAGATGACTTCTATTTAAATTAAAATGAATGTATCTAGACATGTTACAAGTGTTTCTATTTTTAGACAAATATAAGTTATGTAAGATGGAACAGAGGGGGAGTACATGCCATATTATGCCATCTTCAAACTGGTTTGTTGCCTCCGGGATCTTGAGGGCGTGTCATGGTACCGCGCACTGTTCAAGATATCGGCCGATATCCCGATTTATCAGCCAATTTATCGCTTATCATTGTCCAACCGATAAGATAAATGGGCCGATAAGTCGACAAATATACTGATAAATCGGCTGATATGCCTAGCCCTTATCATGGGTCAACCGATAAGATTTTGATAAGCGATATCCCCAACATTGGTACCGCGCCACACCAAATTTGTAGGGTCCAAAATGGCTTCTGTTGAACCTTGCTCACGACCCTTGAGCACGAACAATGGTATGTGTAACTATGTCTACTGGTTACATCGTCTAGAGGGGAAATGCGTGCACAACAAGGGTTCATGCCAAATTTCATCGAGCGGTCTATGGATATGTGTTTCCTGGTCACGTTGTTGTTGCATGTTCTCGATGCCCGTGTATGACCTGTGGTTGTACTCAAAGAAACTGTCCACGTGCGCTTCGGCGCCATACAATGTTTTCTCTTAGGATATCACATTTTGACCAAGTAACAACTAAATGTATTCCCAACTCCTCGCATGCCTAACTAGAGTTGTGTCTGACAAGGGAGGAAATAAGATGGTGGAGGTGTATAGATCACTCCTAATCCTGGCTAGAGTTGCATAGTTGAGCACATCACGAGAAACGACTGTAAAGGAAGAGAAAACTTTAACATAAAAAAGACGGTGGAAATGGGTGACCTTCAAGCCAAATTTGGGATGCTTTAGCCAACATATATACTCAGCACTCATACGGATTAAAATGAGACGGGTGGTCTCATCAATGAAAATTATACACCATATGAATAGTAGATATGGCCATAAAAATATGTTGTTGCGCTCTTGACATTTACTCGAAAATTGCGATCCTTCCTTAATGGGTGTTTCTTCTTTTGCCGTTTCTTCTTGCAGCTCAAAAGGATGCGTGGTGATGGAAAATCCTCGATGCATCGTATCTACTGTACTGGGCTTGAGCAACTAAATCAGTACGTTATTTCATAGGTCAGCGATAGCTTTTCTCCATCTATCTCTCATTTGCTGGTTCTGATTTTTTTTCTTCATTGCACCGCTAACATACAAAATCTGTCTCCGTTTTAATTGGCGCAAATCAGCCCCCATCCTAGGTGACATACTAAGAACCAGCTGACATGGAGCATTAATACGGAAGGCCTGATATGACTTCCACTACTGTATTGTTACATGGGACTCGGGAAAAAGATTCTAATTGGTTGCTTTACTGATAACTGAAATTTCCCTTTTTTCCAAAATCTCATCATTGAACATTTTGAATCTTAAATTGTTAGATGTGACTCAGGAAAAAGATTCTAATTGGTTGCTTTACATGGGAGTCATGAGAACCTCACATTGTCACATATTTACAATACCTTACTTTTTTTTAACTTCCGCAAGTAAAGATCGGCTTGTGTGCCATACATATCAAACTAGTAATACAGCCGTACAAACGGCATAACACAAATCAAGAGTCAACAATGTTTGGTTGGTGTGCGTGCCAGCGACGCTGGTACTGGGGGGTTTCCACGGCCACGTTGGCGGCGTGGGATGGCAAGCGACATTCTGTGACGGTGGCTCAAAGGTCTAGGACGCTCGGTGCCCTGAGTAGAAGGAAGAGAGTTTTGGCCGAGAGGAAACCCTTGCCCGGGACTTTCTCGGGCAGCGTAGGCGACGTTCATGGACGTCGTCGCCTTCTTGAAGGCGTCGATGTGGCTTCTCTCGACCTTCTACATGCTCAGGATGAGAATCCAAAATCTTAAGATCGGGCGGCGGCGCGCGTTGGCGTCGTGTTCTTCTTGAAAACTCTGCCCTACAGAGGTGGTGTGGTGTCGGGCTGCGTCACTTTGGTGTTGCTCGACATCGCGCCTCCCCTCATAAGGTTTGCATCAAGTTGTACACCTCAATGCTTCTCTCTGGAGCCTCTTTGTGAGTTTGTCTACAACTATGTGGATAGTGTCGGTGGTCTTCGTGGTGGTGCTGCCTTTAAAGGTGTAGTCGGTCTCGCCGGTGTGCAGGTCATGTTGGCGTGCGTGTGCTCTCGGTGAGCTCTGGTCCAACACCTCGGCATGTCATGCTTGTGATTTCCCTTTTGGGCTTTGTACGTGATGATGATCATCTGTAATCTCCACGGTTGCTCTGCTTCCTTTGTGTGTGTTGTTCGTTGTTGTAACAGCTCTTTGTTAGAGCAAGGGCAATAAGAGAGCCGGTAGCCGGCTATACAACAATGCCATGTCACCATAGAGTCAGATTTTTTCATATAATAGGTGGCCTCTGGCTGTAAGCTGGTTAATTAAATTGCAAACCCACATGTTGTGCCGTACATGATTGGTTGATGTGAACAAGGTCCTAGCTGCATGGCTGCATGCAGCCCCTTTTCTCGTTCTCTGCGTTGTAGCCGGGCGCTTGGTGAAGCGCCGGCTCCACTCTCTCTCCTGTTTTCTCTTTCTTACACGTTGGATTTTGATGACATAGCACCTCTTATAGCCTGCTGAGTAAGCTTTATTATACTTGCTCTTATAAATTGGGATCATCTGTTTCGGCGTTTGTCGTGTGTGCCAGTTTTCGTTATAAATGCGATCAACTTCTTGTATTATTTCACCATTCGTGATGTTACTTTTCGACTTTTTTTCTAAATGAAATTACCAACATCTATCGAGAGACAAAACATGTTGGCTCAACTTGCTTGCCCGAGGCCTACAAAAGCCTCCCAGTTCGGATCACAGACCCATAGGTTCATACCACTGCAAATTACAAATTCACGTTTAAGTGCATGCACGATGCATGCTTACATTCATTGATGCCCGACGGAATTGATTACTATTCAAATTTGATTTACTTGTCGATCTAATGGCAGTTTAATACTCCTACCATTTAAAGCAAGTTCATCTCAAAGACCATTTCTTTACGAGCCGTGATCCGATAGTGGTGTGTCAGTGGTAGCAATTAAACCCATGTGCCAGTGTCATATCACAAATTCGAATTGTGTCCGCTGTTGTGGAAAGAGTTACGAGTATTACTTACATTTCGAGTTGTTGGACGTGTAATTAATCTAGGGCGGTAGCCTACGGATCTGTTATCTCAGAGTGGTAATGCTAATCTAACCAGGTGACGATTAATTAGTTGGAATCGCTGGTCAACTTCTACGGTTACCTTGTGGACGAGGGAGCTAGCTAGGGTGATCGAGGTAAAACTTTTGAATTCGAAAAATATTCACCATAGCATGAAAGCACGATTTTCACCCAGGATGTGGATTCCATGGCCCCGAGCAGAACATTGTACCGTAAGGGTACCGATCGATCTTAATTAATTACCGGCTAGTGCAACTGGTGGTAATTCTGTTTTCTACTACTAGAGGGAAAAGGAAATCGTAGCATGCATGGATTGATCTATGCCTCTCTTAATCGTAATAAAATAAAATGGAAATCCGTCCGTAGCCGTTGGGTCTCCCACCCTCCGAATTTTCAAACAGGCGCGGCGATCCCTACACCCTGTCCTACGTTTATGTTCCACGGAATTCCATCGTAACGCGAAGTTGGATTGTTAGCTGTACTGTGTTTTTGCGATTTATTAAAAATCATCAAAAACAATATAAGATGTTAAATAATAATATACTTTTACAAATATATTCTTGTACTATTTAACAATGACTACAAGCGCCGTCATCACCCCGTCTCACGGAAGTTGGATAAATTTTGTCATGAGAGAGCTTGTTATATACGAGGATTTACACATCACGAACTTAATCACATATCGAGCTGATGTCAGATTTTTAAGTGTTAATTGGTTTTGTGTCATACCGAGCTGAGTTTTATCGGTATGTGCCCTACCCGCGCTATTTCTCTGTTTTGTGCCCTCGTTTGCTCGCATATCGCTCAAACGTTCGATTCCATCTGGTCAACCTCCTTTGACCCGCACTTGGCCTGACTGGTGGGGTTGGCCTGACGCGGCTCGGCTCGGACTGACTGGAGTAGTACGTCATCCTCCTCCAAGTGGGACCGCTCAAGTGGGGACAGGAAGGGACGAGTCTGACGCACAGGTTGGGTATCTTCGCCAATACCGAATTAACTGAATTAATACTGAATTAACTAGATTAACATTAACGTAACTGATAATTTGTTGATTGGTATGTCGTTGTTTATTGAAACTGTTACTACTAATTGAAACTCGATTTATAATAGGATTCATAACTCGATTTGAAAGCTGAAACTCGATTTATAGCTCGAATTGAAACTGCTATAACTAATTCAAACTCGATTATATTATGATTATATTAACAATTACAAAAGATTAGCAGTGCATGCAGCACTGCTACTACGCCGGCGGCGGCCTAATACTACTACTAATCAGTAGCAGTGCAACTAATGCACATCTACTGCTACTACGACGATTGCTGGGCGTGGCTCCTACGCGCGCTGCCTCTTGGGCGGTCGTCCGTCGTCGGAGGAGGAGTCATCGAAGGAGTCGTCGGAGGAGTCGTCCTCCTCCTCCTCTGCTTCCTCCTCGACCTCCTCCTCCTCCTCCATGTCCTTGTCCTCATCGTCGTCGTCCTTCTCCTCCTCATCTCCCTTGTTCAACTCCGGGTCCGAGTCCTCCTCCTCGGACCCGTGGTGATCGTCGTCGTCGTCGCTGGAGTCGGGGTCGGACCCCTCGCCGTCGTTGTCGGTGCCGGAGCCGCCGCCACCGCCGTTCCCGTGGCCGTGGCCCTCCTCCCACCACTCGATCGGGTTGCCCTCCCCGTCGGAGTCGCTCGGGATGGCTGGGTTCTGCCACCAAGGCTCGTCGTCCGACGACATTGTTGTTGGAGAGAAGTGGTGGTTGGGGTTTTTCACAGAGAAGAGAGAAGAGCGAGTGAACGGCAATGCCAATGCGCATTGAAGTTTTTATTAGTGAAGGGATAACTGCTCGTGATGAATTCACTACCGCCGGCGTGTAAATCGATAACCGCGATTGGGCACTGAACAAGCGCATCTCTTGGTTTTCTTGCCAACGACAGTGTAAACATGACAACAGAATGCACATTGGGATTTTATTCGCAAATGACATCGTGAGACCGCGCTTCACGTCTAGTCGAAGTGACATGCCTGCAAATGTTTACCACGTCATCTGGGGCCCCTATATGTGTCGAGTACAACGGTCGAACAGTTGATGCGCGTCGTCATTCTGGTCAAATTTACTGCAGTTGGAGACGAGACGTTGTGAGACATCTACACGTATCAGAAGCATTTGTTGCACGAACTAGACACGTATCGGTGCATCCGTGTCAACACAGCAAGCGCAATATAGACACGAACTAGACGTGAACTTGCACCCACAATGGGCGCTCTATGTAGTTACGCGATCTGAACGTGTCTAGACCTTGTTTATCAACTTGGATCGTTTAAATATTTGTTATTGTACTTCTATCGAACAACTTAAGTGCGCACTCTGGACGCGCTTAGAGCGGCCCGGCGTGCTCTGGGCACGAACAAGCGAACATTTGTGTAAAATTTGTGCGCAAACTGAGACTAGACCATTCTTAGTCACTCATAAATGATACTTTCCTGAGTATTTTGAAATTATCACGTTGCAATTCTCATTTGCACATTTGAGATATGCGATATCACATGAGATCCTCGCCCTTCTCATTTGAATGTATGTGGACCATGTTTTTCAACACGAGTCGTTAGTATATGACATATTAAGACTATGTGCGTCGGTTTTTTCATTTTTTTCGATAATTTTTCAATTTATTATGGTTATTTCAAATTCGGTCAAAACTAAGTTTGACCAATATTTAAACAAGTTTAAAACATAAAAATGAAAAACTAAGCCACTAGTTTCCCCTCGGCTCCAACTTGTCTAGCCTACTACGTGAAGCCACTAGTTTGAGTGTTCCATTTGCGTGTGCGGTAAAATGAGTTGAGGAAATTAAGGCTCGGGTCAGGAGAGTGTGACGCTCTGATCTTGACCCTGGCAACCCGCACTAGGGATCGCTGAGATGGCGGTCTGACCTACTGATGTGGCTCATGGACATAGGCGAAGCTTGGGAAAGGTTGTGGCCAACCCTCCTGCCGGCACTCCCCGGAAGAGTGCTAATAGCTGGCGAATCGGTTGGTTGGCGTGTGTGGGTAGTTACACCCCCTGCAGGGTAAATCTTTCCGGAAAGCCATGTCCACGGTTATGGACGACTTGGTACCTTATTTCGGTGATCATAGACAACTATAATCTAAGTATAAAACTTGCCAACTAAGGGAGGATTGCTTCCTCGGGTTGAGCGAGGGGGTAATTCTGGTGGGTGGTACAACTCATGATGATCTCGTGGAGTTTGAAGATGTGGATGAAGCTTGTGTTTCACTCTCTTATCCCTTTTTAAACAGTCTACTGATGCGAGATTCTCCCCTCCCTCGATTTGAAAATAAAGATGGCTTTATGCAAAAGACATTCATAAATACTCTCTGAACGAGCAGATATATAACATGTTAAATAAATCTTGTTGAGTACCTCCTGTATTCAGCCTTGCACAATTATTTGGACATGTGTGTTTTCTGGACATCGACATCGACGAGTAGGTTGGAGTTCCCGGACGACAGCCTGGAATCTATGGACTGGGATGTCGCCGTTATGCTTTGGCCTCTTAGGCCTTTTGCTATGTCTAATAGCATAATTTGCCTTCCGTTGTATTGGTGATTGACAGGTCAGTGACCTTATTTTGGTGATATTTGCTTCTTCACTCTGTTAAGAGCATAATATATTGCTTCTTGTGTTGTAGGGTCTCTGTTGTGTTACCGATTTTCAACTGTTGGCTTCCGAGATCTATGTTAGGCTTATCTCAGATTAAGGTCTCGGATTTGTCTAGCGTGGCTCTTGGGGGTGCTACATCCACCGTCTCGGCCTTCCCCTTGCCCTTGCCCTTCGCATCCACTTCTTCTGAGGCGTTGCAATTCGGCGCCGACCACATGTCCTTCTTCTTCCCCTGGCTCTCCGAGTATATCTTGAGCCGTTGCCGCTCGGCGGCGGAATGCTTGGCAAGGTACATGGCTTTCTGGTCGGCCATGGCCCAGGCCAAACCCGGGTCCAACACCTTCGTGACCTCCTCATTCCAGGCCAAGGTCCAGTGCATACCCTAGTCGTCCTTGTCGTCCTCGTCGGACAGATCGATGAAGGGAATGGGATCAGGCGCAATGGCCCTGCCCCTGCCCCTTGGACTTGGAGACTCCCCGTCCCATGCTGCTTCCCTCGCTCGCCTCCTGCTCGATCTTGGAGGAGTACGCGCACGCCCACGCCCACGCCCACTCCCCATGACGCTTCCCTCGTTCGCCTCAAGAAACTAAGGATAGGGGACGTGGCGGCGGCGGCGGTTCGAGCTGGGAGTGGAGCTTCCATCACCATAAGCCATGGAGAGATAAGGGACTGGGCGAAGGTGTCTAGGAGAGGAAGAGTGGATTTGTGAGTGCAACAGGCAAGGAGATGGCTCCTTTTAATGCCATATGCGGTCTCTGGACGGCGTCGCGGTCTAGAAGGCAGTAATGGCGACCGGACATTAAGTCGGCTCCAGACTGCTCAGCTTGGAGCAGGATAGAGTAGGCAAGAGAGACGCAAGGACGGTGGAGTAGATGCGCGTCCGGGCCGGCAGTGTAGGCGGAGAGGTAGCTTTTTGCCGGCTAGGGGGGCACGCCATTGAAGGTGCGGCGAGCACAGGCATGGACGTGCACGTACGGCTCCATGCATGCTCTCCGCCGCTGCTGGCCCCACTTGCATGCATGCATGCTCTAAGGTCAAAGTCACGACCCCATTAGCCGACCCCACGAAATTCCGGCCGAGCCGCGCCAGGCCGACCCCACCTGTTAAAGTAGGTTGACCAGAGGGAAACGAGTGTTTGGACGATATGAGAGCAAACCAGGGCACAGACCAGAGAAACAGCGCAGGTATGACACAAACCGATAAAACTCATCGAACCATGGCACAAAACCAATTGACCCGATTTTTAATCATGTCTATCTGAATCCCATAAAATAATTCAGTAAAAAAGGTAGAGGTATCACTAGTACTCTCACATGTGGATTACTTCCTGTGCGAAAGATACTATTGTCTATGTAAAGGTCCCATAATATGAATACATAAGTGTTTCTTGCATTCAATGAACACATAAAGAGTTTTTCTACCAGACGGCTTGATAATGTGTCTGACAAGGTGGCCTCACCTATTGGTCGCGGCCCTGCTGGTGCACTGTGGCATGAGAGACGTCGTTTGAAAGTGGAAAAAATTGGCGAGGCTAGTGGAAAGCATTTAGACACCGCCTAGCTTGGTGAGGGAGACTCATGATGTGGCTAGGCAGCGAGGCAGTTTGCTGTCCATGATGGCGAATGATGAGCACGATGCATGAGAGATGACTGCACAACATGTTATCTTATAGGCGGAGTTCGGGCAAGAATGATGGTGGGCAATGGCGGGAAAAGGTGGCGCAGGTGGGAAGCAACATGTTGGTGGGGATTAAATGCCAGCGAAGTGTGGGAGATTCGTACCTCCATCACGTCGGCTAGTGGCAGCAGGGAGAGGAGAAGACTGGCGAGCAATGTCATTAAAACCGATGTGGCTCATGCGCGGATGACAAGGTGGCCTCACCTATTGATGGTACACGGTGAGTGTTTTCGATACTTGTCCGACACCCGCAAACTGGCCCCAAAACTTGAGTGCAGACGTGGGCTGGACATTTTTTTGGACTATCTGGACCGATGGGCCTTTTTTGGTTTGGATACCAATGGGCTATATGAGGGGCTTTGAGGGCTGACGGTGGAGACCCTCTAGGGCTAATATTACTTGTATCTAGTATGCTACAAATTCTTGAATCAAACTCGATGTTTAACTCAATATACAACAAAACAAAACAAACAACTTCAATGTCTATAGTGTTTAATGGACAAAACTCACGTCAAATTTGACCTTACTAGTCCCTCACTTTTTTTATTAGACCGCCTTCTCCGTTTAGTCGACGTCACACTTTGTAATGTTCTAACCAAAAATATAGAGAAAATATCAATATACAGAACATGAAATTCATATATTATACATATATGTCATAAGTGCATATAACATAATAATAGGTAATATGAGGATTCAATTAATACCGATTCTATATTGTAGATTGTTCGAAAGGGCTTGCAAACATCCCAAGTTGCCCAAATGCATTTGTATTTCTTATCTCTAATGTATCCTAAAAAAAATCTGATTATCATTCTAAAGTGTTTGACATAGTAATATTCTGCAAATATGTTGTATATGCAAAACCAAAATTTGGTCGGTGAAAGGTCTCCAAAGTCTATCAATGAATTTTACGCACAACAGATGAACTAAGAGATGTTTCAAGTCCTCTTGTCGGGTGCCTTGTCGAGTGTTTGAATGACCTAAATTACTGGTATGCTCTTGACATTGTAAACAAAGGTGCCAATCAAGAATTTCTATTTTTCATTAACACTTAGCCCACCACATCTAGCCATTTGAATCTAAATTAGTTGTGTCATGAAAACATTGATATTTATCGATAACACTGGTGATTGTCGATGTTCCTCACCATTGAGCCAATGTATGCTACTCGTCCACATCATCATCAACCTGTCATAGTTGACAGTGGGTCATGCACACAATAATACAATGATCATACACGCACCCCACAATAATCATGTATCTAGTTCTGAACTACAAATGAATCACACAAACTCGACGTGCGTGCCATCGGTCTCCACCAGCACTCGACTACATGCTTTGTCTTGCTTGGCACATACAACTCGGTCTCCTTCGTGATCAACAACACACCAAGTCGAAGGGTCCAAGATGGCCGATGTGGAGCAACCCCTCCTCCAGTGCCGGTGCGACCTTAAGTACGAACATCTGTAGCAAGCTCAGGTGGCCCCACTGGTTTAGCTCCGTCGGGAGGCGAAGTGACTCATGCATGTCAAGGGTGCTCATGATATTTTACTCATCTGTATGTGCAATGTTGCCCATTAGTTATGTCGATTTTGCATGTTCTCGAAGAACATGTGTGAAGAGTTGCTGAGGTTGAATACATTGTTTACAGGCGCTTTGGCACCATTCACATTTTAACCAAATAAAAAATAGATGTATTCCTGACCCCTCTCATCCCTAAATATACTTGTGTTTTGGAAAGGAATGAAATGAGATGGTGGAGGCATATAGATCGTTCCATCTAATCCTGACTAGAGTTGCGTAGTCAAACATATCACGAGAAGCGAGAATAAAAGAAGAGAAAACAGTAAATAAAAAAGGCAGTAGAAACGAGTGTCCTTCAAGCTACTATAGGATGCTTTTGTGAACATATATATCATCATCTATGTGGAATACAAATGAGATGGGTGGTCTCATCAATGAAACTTGTAAACCACGTGAACAACCTATATATATGGCCTTGCATATATAATGTTGAGCTCCTATCACTACCCCGAAAGAAAAATAAATACTAATATGAGGGCCACTAGTTTAAACTGAACAAGGTCTTATAATTGGTCACTGGAAATTTCTTCTTTTCAAATTCGTCATTGATCATTTGAATCTTAAATGGTTTGACGAGACTTACGAGAGCCTCACACATTTTGCAATAGCATGTCGAGATCATCTGTTTTTTTATTAAAAAACTTTAGTGAGCACAAGATTACCTGGTGTGCCATACCTTATATATAGTGGCTTGTATTTAATGTCCACCATGTTACCTGACTTGTATTAATTTTTATTGTTGTTTTGATCTGCCCATACATATGTAATGTTTGTATGCTATTAACATAAGTCATGTAACATGTTTTACAAAAATCTAAGATTTAACACAATTTCATGTGCCAAACAGTTATACTGATTTACCAAATTTGACCCGTACATATTTAAACCTAACCATGTACTTCCAAGATTTTTACCTCCTCAAAATTAACATGTATGGTTTTTGTTTCCAAGTTACAAACATGGAGTTTGCCAACTACTACTTGGACGGTGAAAATGGTGGTTGGATCATCTCCATCGACAACTTAGAAAGCGTGAGATCCAGAAACCATGATGCCGGACGCTTATCCGTCAATAATTTTACACGGCATTTCCACCAATTAAACCCACGGCACATCACTATTATTACAAATATTTCCTTGCCGATCATACCCCTATTTTGATGTTATTAGGATTAGTAGTGGCACATTTCATCGTTTTCACGTGATCATTCGAAATGAGAAGATAATGAAGACATGGATGATGTCCCAATTAACTGAGCATCATATCATGGAGACAGTGGACCACGTAACAGATCGCGCCTGTTTTTTGTTTTCAAAAACAAAAAAAAACCCAACATTGTGCGAGTAAGACAAGAAGACGGCGATCCAGCTTCATTTCGAGCTTCAGTTCAAACGCGGCGGTCCACCCTCGAAAATTCGAACCCTTCCAAGCGGGGGATTCGGCCGTGATCCGATCGCGGCCGTCCATTTCGAACTCCGATCCACGTCCCGTTACGTTCGTGCTCGTTAACCCTCACGGACGGACCCCACCCTTCCCCTCCTTCCTTCCTTCCTTCCTCGAGCACCCAAATCCTTCCCCCCATTCCCCGAGAGAGAGAGAGAGAGAGAGAGAGAGAGAGAGAGAGAGAGAGTGTGTGTGTGTGGTAGAGGGGGCTAGAACGGGCTTCACTAGGTCCAGCTCGCTGCTCCGCCTAGGCCCTCCCGCTCCGACGGCAGGCCATCTGCAGCGCCGGAGTGACGTCCATCCACTGTTTCCAGTTCTTGATTCTTGTCTGTCTCCCCCAAATTTCGAAATCTTCAGCCGCGAAAAACGACCACCACCACCCTGGATCTCTGCCGCGGAAGAAGCGCAAGAAGGGTCTAGGGGCGGCTGCGGCATTACACCATTCGCCGCCTCGCCATACTCCTCGTCACCGCCGCCGCAACCTCCACCCCCTCCAGGTGCGTCCACACCTCGGTAAGCCATTCGAACAATCTTTCCTTTTCCAGGCTCGGAAATTTGAGGGTCTGCCGTGCCCGTGCGTGCAGAATGGTGCGGGATCTCGGCGCCGCCCGCCGAGCCCCGGCTTCCAGGGCCGAAGCCGACGAGAACGCGCCGGCGGACGGCTCGGACCCCGCCACCGCAGCACTCGCCGCCGCCGCGGAGCCCGACGCGACATCCCGTCCCCCGCTCCTCGCCATCCAGCCGCCGGCGTCGGGGCTGAAGCGGAAGCCGGAGTCCCCCGCGCCGCGCACGCCCTCCAAGCTCCCGTTCCGGACCCCGGAGAAGGCGGCGGCGCGGGCCCGCTTCGGGTGGGCCCCGCCTCGCGCCGCCGAGGACAGCCTGCCGCCGCTTCGGGCGGGCGCCACGCCCTACAGCGCCACCAACACCCCCCGCGCGCAGCATCGCGGCGGTAAGGCGCCCGTTCCGGCGGGCTCCGAGGGCGGGTCGAGCACGCCGACGAAGAGCGTGACGAGGCCGGCGTATTACAGTGCGGGGATGAGCGGGTCGAGGCCCTTGGCGAGCGGCGGTGCCCGGGGGCCAGGAGGGTTGGGGCTGGGGTTCCCTGTGGCGGCCAGGGGCACGCCCGTGTCGTTCGGGCCCGCGACGGTGGTGAGCTCTGTGGAGGTGCCGCGGTTTGAGCTGCGGGAGGATCCCTCCTTCTGGATGGAGAACAACGTGCAGGTATGCCTAGTGAAATTGCTGATTGATTGGGAGATATGTTGCGGCATGTACACTCATTTAGCTAAAGTTATTACTCCAAAAATTTTTTTAGCTCAAGTTACAGATTGGTTGGGTACTGGCATGCTTTCTATTTGCGCACTGAATGTCAATGTATGAAATGGGGAAAAAGAATGATTTTTTTCAGACTTAGGTATAGTATACTACAAGAAATGTTTTTCAGTTATGAGTCTGAAGAGGCCTGAAAGATAAGTTGGTTGGGTACTGACTGAGAATTCCAGAGTTTTATTATGTAGACTGAACGTCAACTTATGAAATGGGGAAAAGAACTATTTTTCTTTCGACTTAGGTATAGTACTACTAGAAATGTTGTTGGTTACTATTCTGCAGAGGCCTGAAGGATAAGTAAATATGCTACTATATGCCAATTCACATATGTAACGAAGTATGCATGCACTTGAGCTTTGAATCATGAATCAGGATATTTGCTGGAGAGTCAACTTCACCATTCATATGATTTCAAATGCGTAAAAACCCCGTCCTACACATTCTTTACATATGTGGTTTATTTTCCAGGTTGTTATCCGTGTCCGCCCTCTAAATAATATGGAGAAAAATCTGCATGGTTATAGTCGGTGTTTGAAGCAAGACAACGCCCAGAGTATCACATGGATTGGTCAGCCAGAAACCCGCTTTACATTTGACCATGTTGCTTGTGAAGGAGTGAACCAGGTCAGCTTCAAGATGATTTGGTGTCATGGTTTGGTTCTATTTCTTGGACTGTGAATAACTGATGAGTTTTGTGCTGGCAGGAAGTGCTTTTCCGTGTTGCTGGCTTACCAATGGTTGAGAACTGCATGGCTGGATACAACAGCTGCGTCTTTGCTTATGGGCAGGTAGTTAACAATGTTTTTATTTTATTTGTTGTCTATGAAGAACTGCATTCATGCTCTTGCACCCTTTAACTGTCTGCAGACTGGAAGTGGAAAAACATACACGATGCTTGGCGAAATCAGTGATCTGGAAGTGAGGCCTAGTCCAGAACGTGGAATGACACCGCGCATTTTCGAGTTCTTGTTTGCCAGGATCAGAGCGGTAACAGACTCCCCATGCATAATATATTATTTATTGCCGATATATGATTAAGTGTCTCATAATGCTGTGAATCTTTAACCTGGTACGTGTGCAACCGGAAACTGCAGGAGGAAGAAAGCAGGAGGGATGAAAAGCTTAAGTACAACTGCAAATGTTCTTTTCTTGAGATTTACAATGAACAGATCACAGATCTTCTTGATCCTACAGCAACAAATCTCCCAGTACGATGTCATGCTATTGCTTAAAGCGAATATGACTTTTTGACAACACCATTTTTGTGATTTTACTAAACATGAAATCTTATCTGCAGCTCCGAGAAGATATAAATGGAGTCTATGTAGAAAATCTGACTGAGCTTGAAGTAGGCTGTGTCAGTGATATAATTAAACTTTTAATGCAGGTAAGTAAAGTTATTCTTAGATTTCCTTTCTTGCAAATATCTTGCAGCAGACTGCCAAGGAATTTGACTTAATCAGCCTTTCCTGAAACCTACTTCAGGGTTCTATGAATAGGAAAGTGGCTGCTACAAATATGAATAGCGAGAGTAGCCGCTCCCACAGTGTGTTCACATGTATTATCGAGAGTAGGTGGGAGAAAGATTCTATGACTAACTTACGGTTTGCAAGACTGAACCTAGTTGATCTTGCTGGGTCAGAAAGGTAAGTAGACTATATCCTCGCTAGTCTCACAATTTATTGTGCTAAGTGAAATATCAATTTATCTACCTAAAATAGGCAGAGGACATCTGGTGCCGAAGGTGAGCGGCTGAAAGAAGCTGCTAATATTAACAAATCGTTATCAACATTGGGGTTCGTCTCTAATTACAAACTCTTAGTTGAAAAATTATTTTAGTATGATATAGGATTTCTCTGAGTTATTACTCATCCATGAGTTCTTTCCGGAATTGTGAATTGCAGTCTTGTGATTATGAACTTAGTTGATCTTACAAATGGGAAGCAGAAACATGTTCCTTATAGGGATTCAAGGTTAACGTTTCTTCTCCAGGTAACTACCTTGAGATAACATATTATTGTGGTTTCTATTGCTGTGTTCCCTCGTGGCCTAGTAATCATTTACTCCCCTTTTACAGGATTCACTTGGTGGAAACTCCAAGACCATGATCATAGCAAACGTCAGCCCTTCATTGTGGTAATGTATTTTGGACTTAAAATTCAATCCTACTTGGACAGAGCTCGAGATGAAGATTTATATCCCGATGCTTTTTTGTTTTGTTTGTTGAAATAGTTCCGGTAATGAAACACTCAGTACCCTCAAATTTGCTCAGCGTGCTAGGCTCATTCAAAACAATGTAAGTATCTGTCTTTCAGATCAATATGCCCTTTTGAACATATCATAGGTTACTAACCAATTTGCAAATTCTCATCTCTTCAAATTTGAAGGCGGTTGTGAATGAAGATGCTTCAGGAGATGTTCTAGCTTTGCAACATCAAATCCGTCTCCTTAAGGTGATGTCTGCAGAATATTAATCACACTTTTCATTCCATATAACATCACTCCTAACTAAAAGAGGATCATTTTATACATCAGGACGAGCTAGCTACCCTCAAGCGTCAACGTGTTACTAGAACGTTACCATTCACCACTGATATTTGTCGAAGATCCGGAGGTGATGTTGACGATGCTGCTGATCACATGAGTGTGGACGAGGAAATTGACAGTGATACCCAGAACATAAAGTCTTTGCAAGACTTAAGAGTTTCAAATAAGCAGGTAATCCTCCGTTGTTGGTATGTCCATAAACTGTACTCTTAATTTCAAGTTTCACACGTTGAAAGCCCATCGACATTGCTCTGATCAAAGAGGAGGCGGAGCTTTGGGTTAAGGCTGTTGCCCATGGGCTTAGGGCCGTCCTTCCGATGACCTGGGACATTCACGGAGTGTCACTTTTCTGTTTTTTGTTCCTCCTAGGAGGGCTGTAATTGAACTTCTACCTTTCCAATGAAATGAAACACAAAGGTCTTTTTGCGTTCCTTGAAAAAAAGCCCACCGGGTTAACCAATCTTAATTTTATGTTAGGTCGTTAAGCTATTATCGTTTTTATGAAACTCTAACCATATTTGTATATTATTCTATTCATAATCATGACTAACGTCTTCTATTGAGTGCATTTTTTATTTTTTCATAAATCTGAAGAAAATTTCCATATTTAAAATAACGGATTAGACTAAAGCTGATTCTCACTGTGTGTCCTTCTGTCTCATGAAAATTCATTCATAAATAAATTATCTTGCAGATGAGACCGCTGGAAGAAATACTAGCAGGAGCATTACGAAGGGAATCAATGGCAGAAGCTGCAGTAAAGCAACTTGAAGTTGAAATTGAGCAGTTGAACCGATTGGTACCTTTTAGCAACAATGAAAAAAAATCGGTAAAACCTATCTACAATTTTCTTAAGAGGTCCTGTAATGACTGCCGTTATGTCTTCTTAGGTTTGTCAAAGAGAGGAGGATACTAGGTGTGCTAAGATGACACTGAAATTTCGAGAAGATAAGATTCACCGGATGGAAGCTCTTGTTCATAACAAATTGCCAGCAGAATCGTATCTATTGGAAGACATCAAAACTTTGTCACAAGAAATAGAATTGCTTCATGCAAAAGTTGACAAAAATCCGGAAGTAACCCGTTTTGCACTAGAAAATATTCGTTTATCAAGCCAACTCAAGAGGTATGTTACGTATGTATAGTCTTTACCAACATGCATGAATATTGTACTGTACTAAAACGATTTTGATGTACTTGTAGGTACCAGCAGTTCTGTAATGAAGGGGAGAGGGAGGTTCTGTTGGATGAAGTTTCCAACCTTCAAAATCAGGTTTAGTAACCTTCACTTATTAATTCTAATTTGTACTGTACTGGATTCAATTAATCAGCATTCCTTGTGCTGACAGGTCTTGCAAATACTTGATGGGAGGTTACTAACTGAGCAGCAAAATTACATTTCAGCCAAGTTTGAGGTTTAACTCAATAGCTTTTGTGCCCACCTTTATTTTCTTGACAGATTGGCTTATACTTTTTTTATTGATATTTTCAGGACACAGAACAACTTCGCTCTAATTTAGTGCCTGAGCCTGAAACTTTACCTATAAAGGTACCTTTTCCCCTCAAGATAATGAATTTATCTTCAAGACTGAAACTGCGAAGGCCAAGCATGCATTATGTTGATGCCATTTGCAAACTGATATTGCTCTTTCTCTGTTTCTCTATGCAATTTAGTTGAGAAGGACCTTTCAAGAGTTGGAAACCTGCAGGAATGAGCTGCAAGGTTGCTTAGAATCAAATGAAAAACTAACAAGGTAACTGTATAGTCACATACATTATGCATAAATGCTCACATGCATTTTGTTTGCTGAGATTTATGTTATAAGCAACTAATTCACTTCGCAGGGAAATATCTTATCTGCAAAAAGAATTGAGCACCATCAAATCGACAAAGAGGGAGGAATGTTGTAATGTATTTGAGGTATGGACATCTTCTCCAATGTAGTTGTGCTTATAGTAAAAATGAGAAAACCTGACATAATGATTTTAATTTTATGGACATGCCAGTATAATTCTCATGTACCTGCAAAAATGGAAGATTGTTCTGATGAGGCTCTCATGGGGAACGCAGAAGATATGTTAAACCTGCAGCTGGAGTTGGACATACTTAAATCAATTCTGGCAGAAGAGAGGACAGCCCGTCTAGAGGTTGGGGAAAGAGCTACTATCTTAGGCGATGAGCTGAAATCAGCAAATTTACATATCCTTCAAGCTTGCAAGCAGAGTGATGCCATAGAAAGCGAACTGAATGACGCAAGATCTATTATTGAAGCTCTTGAGTCACAGCAGATTTTGTTGATAAATGAACTTGATGAGTTCAAGGAAAACAATCAGCAAAACATCGAGCTTCTTAAGAAGAGGGACAGAGAAATATCAAGATTAAATACTGAGTTTGACAACCACCGTAGAGAGGGCCTGTTGGCTAGTGCAGAGCCCAAAATGCAACTTCTGAAGTCTTTCGTAAATGAAGATTCACCTCTGCAGAGAAAGCTGAAAAGGATGCAGGCTTCACTTGAGAAGGCACAGGACTTAAATACAAGGTACCAAAAAGACAGTTCTGCTGAGCAAGAAATGGATGAAGTCCGTAGACAGGTTGAAGTTGAAACAACTGAGGTGATTATGTGCTTACAAGAGGAGCTTATATCGCTCCAACAACAGTTAGATGCTAGTAACAAAAATGAGTCACTGGCCAAACAAAGCCTAGTTGATCTTCAAGTGGAAAGAGAAGAGTTGAACGATAGGCTATTTGAGATTATGAAAGAGAAGGAGAGCTTGTCTAAACTAACTGAGGAAAAAGAAAAGAAAATTCAGCTGTTGACCAATGACTGGGAGAGCTTACAAGAAGAGCTTGTATCGCTCCAACAACAGTTAGATGCTAGCAACAAAAATGAGCTGTTGGTCAAACAACGCCTAGATGAGCTTCAACTGGAAAGGAAACAGTTGAATGACAGGCTCATTAAGGTGGTGAAAGAAAATGAAAGCTTTTGTGACCTAACTGAGGGAAAAGAAGAGAAAATTCAGCTGTTGACCAATGACCGGGACAGCTTACAAGAAGCGGTTTTATTGCTCCAGCAACAGTTAGATGCTAGTAACAAAAATGAGCTGTTGGCCAAACAAAGCCTAGATCACTTTCAACTGGAAAGGGAAGAGTTGAATGATAGGCTACTTGAGGTCATGAAAGAAAATGAAAGCTTTTGCGTACTAGCCGAGGAAAAAGAAAAGAAAATTGAGTCGTTGACCAATGATTGGGGGAGCTTACAAGAAGAGCTTCTATCGCTCCATCAACAGTTAGATGCTAGTAACAAAAATGAGCTGTTGGCCAAACAAAGCATAGATGAGCTTCAACTGGAGAGGAAACAGCTGAATGATAGGCTAATTGAGGCGATGAAAGAAAGCAAAAACTTTTCTGCACTTATTGAGGAAAAAGAAGAGGAAATTCAGCTTCTGACCCATGACTGGGACAGATTAACTGCTGACATTGAAAACTTTCTTGTCAACGGAAATGCTTCTCTTGATGAAGCTTCTGACCAGGCTGCCTTTATTTCAGCGTCTTTTTCTCAAAGAAGATGGGTTGAGGATCAAGTCCAAAAGATGTGTCAGGGTATATCTGACAGAGAAGAGTTACTTGAAGAGCTTCAAAGCCGGTTGAAAGAGGCGGATGACATAAAGTGCGACTTGGACCTGAAGTTGAGGTCCTTAAGAGGAGCAATGGAGGCAATAAATGAGATGCATCAACAGGAAAGGAATGATCAAGAAAAAACAATTGCTCTTTTAAGATTTCAAGCATCTGAACAAGAACAAGTGAACCAGAAGCAACTTGAAGAACTTCGGAGAGTAGAGCTTATGTTGGATGAATCCATTGGAACATTTCTGCAGAAGGAGGTTCTTGAACTAAACTATGTATCATCGCTGAGGGGGATGGAAGAAGAGGTTCACCAGCTCAAGACTCAGTTAGACGAGTCAAAGAAACTTTTAGCTCATTCAATGAGTCAGATCAAGGACAACGAGCAGATGTTTGAGAAGCTAAAAAATGAAGAAAATACCGTTTTGTTACGAATGTTGTCAGATGTTCTGAAGGCAAAGGGTATTATACATGAGTTTGGAGTTGGATTCAATATGTTGGAATCAAGCCTTTCTGTGAATCCTCAAGAAGTCGTTTGTCAAAATTCACACTTGAATTTGGAGGACCGGGTAAGATAATGCTCTTTTATTTGGTATAAAGGTGAACGAAACAACTACTATTTATGTCAGTAAGTTCCTCCTGTTAATCAGTATGTACCTATTAAGAATATCGATATTTGAAAATTCATGGAATGACCATTTGTACTCATGTTTTAGGCTGAACTTATAACATTTGGAGCCCTTGAAGCTAGAGAGCAATGCAATGCTGTGCCCCTTTGCCAACTTAGTAAGGAGATGCAGTCTGCAGTTTATGAATTGCAGACGCTGCAGTCTCAAATGGCCAAGCTTCTTCAAGAAAAGAAAAATGTGAAAGAATGCCTTTTCCAGAGTCGAAATACTGTGAAAGATTTAAGTTCTGAGGTCCTTCAATTGAAGTCACAGATAACTGATCAACATAAGTGCTATGAATCTAGACTGGAAGAATTGGAAATAAAGATGCAGGAAAAAGACAATGATGCTTCAACATCACTTGTTTCCTGGCATAAAGAGAAAGAGGTAAACATTTATGAGGCCATCAGGCTTACATTGAAATTCTTTTTCTGCAATCTGTTTTCTTGTTTTCTGAACACTGGATTAGGCTTCAGTTGGATTTGTAAACCAGCATATTCACAATAGATTTCTACGTTGACAGAACATACAGTAGACTTGTCTCGCTTTCTAGTAAAAATGGCTCTTACTAAAAAAATGTACATGTTGGAATGTGGTATTGATGCGCAAGAAGGTCTGTATCTCAATACGCGTGCATCAGTCGATGCAGAGGCTGGGAGTGCTCTTATTCTAAAAAAACATTGACAGATGAATTTTATTATTTATCCTTTATGTAGAAGCAGCACAGTTTGTATTTACAGTTGGAATGCTTCAGTCAATTTCTTGAGTTGGCCGATCTTGATTCCTTGTTATCAATTGTGATCATTTTCTCAGGCACTTGAATTTGAGATCTCAGAGGCCAAAGGTCTTGCACAGCAGAAATCATTTGAGGCTTTCACTCTTATAGCCCAGTTTCAAGAAGCACAGGCAACTATAGCTGATGCAGAGTCTACAGTCAAGGCACTGGTGGAAGCAAATGAAAAAGCAAAACTCAAAGTAGAAAAGCACAAACAAAAGGAATCTTTGTTTGTTAGTGAAAAAGATTATTTGCTAAGCAAGATCACTAGTTTGAAGATGCTACTGGATGTGAAGGAACAAACCTACCTGGATATGGCAAAGAAATTCGAATCAAACCTGCTTGAAGCAAATGAGGTAGCTCTTGAACTGGAAGATGGAATTGGACATCTGAAGAATTTGCTATCGGAGAACCTTGAGTTTGTGTCTTCTGATATTAAATGGATGAGGTCAGAACTACGGCAGTTTGCTGAGTTGGTAAGAACTTTGTTGGAGGAGAACTGGTTAGAGATAATTGGAAAAGATTGTGCTGTTTCTGTGCTGCACCTCTGCCATATGGGGATTTTGTTAGAGAGAGTTACTGGGCTGCATGTAGAAAATGGTTTCCTTCAGCGTGGAATCTCTGAATCTAATTCATTCATATCTACACTGCGAGAGCACAATGATAAAGCAAAGAATGAACTGGAAATGTGTAGTGTTCTCAAAGGGAAGTTACTACTCGACATCAACCACAGTTTTGGTCGTATTGCAAAGAAGGAAGAAGAAGCAACTGAACTAAGCTCAAGACTGGATTCTTTCGGGAAGAAAATTCTGCATTTGCAAGCACAAGAAGAAGCAATGTTGGCAAGGTCAGATTCCATGTATAATGAGATATCCATTTTGACTGAAGAGATTGATGCTACCAACAGGAGCTCTTTGGCAGCTCAATCCAAAGAGAAGGAAGAGCTGCGCCACCAATTGGACGAAGCTTTGCTTCTCAATGGTATGTTAAAAGACACAATGCTTGAAGTTCTAAGTCTGCCTGAAGTGAATAGTACTATTCCTGCAAATGACATGAAAGAGTGCAATGAATTTGAGTTGTGCAGTTGGCTGGTAAACTACCACCACGAGTCTGTCATGATCAACACTTTTGCAAATGATATCGAGTCTGTTGTTTTGACTTCAGAATGGGAGCAACACAAAGTACAACTGCAAAAACAAAGGCTTATATTTACTGAAGTACATGAAGGATTGAAGACAGAAGCAACTTTATGGAAAGTTGACCAGAATTTGGGTAGTGTTGTGATTCATGCTTTACACGAGGAGAACAGTAATATGAGGATTGCTTTGAAGACCCTGAAGCAGAGCAAGGATGAAGTTATGGAAAACCTGCATGCAACAAGTGAGAAAAATGCACAGCTTAGATATGTAGTTGACTCGTTGGAGTCCAACGTCAGATCCTTGCAGACAGATTTAGATGGAGAAGTAAAAACTCTCATGGAACTGCAGTGCTCCCATGGATCCTTATGTAAAGAGCTTGAGTTGAAAGCTGAGATAATTGATCGTGGAATTTCAAGAGAAAACGATTTGAGGTGTGGTAATGATTTACTGAAACATGAAATGCTGGATATTCTGCGCAGGGACCAGAGCATGGTTCATTTGGTTTCTATTATTGATACAGAGAAGTTATCTGCCTCCATTCAAGCATGTTTGGAACAAATTACTGCTCAAGCGCAAAAATACGTTGATGAACAATTGAACATGGTGATGAAGTTCTCTGATGATTTGGCCTTGGTTCAATTGTCTGTTGAGGAGTTGAGTACCCACAATTCCGTTCTACATTCTGAGTTAGCCAGGAAAGATGAATTGGCAAAGGGCTTGTCATTTGATCTTAGCCTATTACAGGAGTCGGCCTCTGTTGCAAAAGATCAAGCAGATCAACTTATTGAGTTGACTGAAACAATTAAATCACTAGAACATGTGGTTGCTTCTAAATCACATGATCTTGACTATCTTGTTTCGGGAAGGCAACTACTAGAAGCTCAAATCGTGGAGAGTAATGAAAAGATTTCTGTGCTGGAGGAGCAGCTAGTAAATACAGTTGGTGAAATAAATGCAGTTTCTATGGAGAACAGTGAATTGAGATCTCAGCTGAACCATGTTGAACAAATCAGTTACTCTATGAAAGAAGAGTTAGCCCATAAAAATAATGCAACTGAAAGAATGGAAGAAAGGTTGATTGAGCTGAGAAATTTACTTGATGAAAGGACCTGCTTGCTTCAAAATTTGCAAGATGACTTCTCCAAGCTTTTGAATGAGAAGAAATGCTGCGACTCTCAGGTGCTTATCTTGAGAGAGAAACTGGAGATGGCACAGGCAGTGGCGGAAGAAAGTGAAGCAAAAGCTACTGAGGCTCGACAGGTGCTCAGCTACCCACACGTTATTTTTCTCTCTCTTAGTACCGCTTGTGTTTACTTGTATAACCCTTCTGTCGTACATCTACAGATAGCAGATGAAAGGAAGACACATGCTGAAGAAAAGGATGAAGTAGTCAAGCTGTTGGAGAGCTCAATTGCAGAGCTCGAAAGTACCATATCTGCCCTGGAGAATCAGGTGAGCTGTTTACTTATGTTTCAGTGGTGATCCATTACTTACTGCAGTAACTTTTCTTAACAATAACACTGGGTATATCCATTAAGGTCGGCAACATCAAGGAAGAAGCGGAGCGGCAAAGAATTCAGAGAGAAGATTTGGAAGTGGAGCTGCAGAAAGTCAGGTACCAAATGCCATCTGTATCATCCTCAGGGAAAATAAGGAGCTCTGTGCAAGATGGAATGGTTGATTCAACTGGTTGCATGATTATGAGCTTTGTTACCAGTTATGAATTTTGCATTAGTTAGTTCACTTGCTTGGTGGTTGAGCCCACTGCCTTGCCTTTTGTCTGCTTTTTCCTTGTTTTCGTGATGAAATGCAGAGCTCCTGCCATAGTTCTCGAGAAAAAGGGTATAAATTGGCTTAACTTTCTCCTGCAGACTCTCAAGCGAGATACAGACTGAGCTACTGGGTGCTCAGGAAAGTATCAGAATACTTCAAAAGGAGGTTGCGGAAAAGGAATCAGAGGTAAGGATATATTTTCTAGCCATTTATAGTCTTTTTGTTTCAAAGAGGGTGCATTTATCACATATGTATTTTTTTAATAGTTTGGGCTATAGTCAGTTGTTTGACACAAATGTTATCCAAACATCGTTGGTTCCAATATGTGATGTCTTTTCTTTACAGATTGCTCAATGCAAGTCACATATATCAGAGCTAAACATGCATGCCGAGGCCGCAACACGTGAGTATAAGCAGAAGGTAAGCAATTTCATGTTTCCGGTTCATTTCAAGAATTGAAGTTGTCAATAGTTTACAAGGAAGCTAATGAAATATGATTTGGTTAGTTCATAGAGCTGGAGGCTATGGCACAGCAGGTCAATACTGACAATACATCAACAAATGCTTGCTCCACGAGACCGGAGAAGATTAGCTTGAAACCTAGAGGTTCAGGCTCCCCATTTAAATGTATTGGGTTGGGATTTGTTCAACAAGTGAATTCTGAGAAAGATGAAGAACTTGGTGCTGCGAAGCAACGTATTATGGAACTCGAGGGCATAGCAGCTAGTCGGCAAAGGGAGGTGAGATTTCTCGGTATTTTCCACTTCATCCTATTTATTCTATTTGTAGTTTTACTAACCTATAGTTTTTCTTATGTAGATATTCATGTTGAATGCAAAATTAGCTGCTACAGACAGTATGACACACGATGTGATTCGAGATATGTTGGGGGTTAAGATGAATATGACAACTTGGGCAGTAAGAATGCTAATTCTCTTATTTCTATTTATGCATTTAAACCAATATAGTTTTGTGAACATGTGTTTATCATACTGTAGACTCTAGTTGACAAACAGCAAAAGATGAGCACAAAAGAGCCGGCTATATATCAAAATGAAGAATCGAAAGATGAGCTGATGAAGTTGAAGCAGCGGCTTGATGAATTCATTGACGAAAGACAGAGGTAGATACTTTGCCGTCGATGAAATATTTAAAATCTGAATAATAGGTTATATGACCTGCATGTGAATGTTTTTGCTACAGTTGGATTGATGAAATAAATCAAAGACAATCAGAACTTGGAGCTGCTCGCGTTACCATAGAACAGTTACGACAAAAGGAACATTTTATGGTAGCTGAAGTTGACTTGCTGAAGGTATGTCAATTAAGGATTCCACTTGAAAAATAAGGACGCAGTTCTTTCTCTCTTGCTATGGTGAATGTTTGCTTCGTTGCATATGAATTGGTTGACATGTTGTAGGCTGAGAATGCAAACTACAAAAAGATCATTTTTAACCTTGAAGACGAAGTAAAAAAGCATAACAGACAACAGAATCTTCAGCTGCGAATCAATCACCATGTCAAAACTAAGGTATCGAGTACTTCTCAAACTTTCCTGGTATATCTGAACGTTGCTGTTTCAGCGTCTGATCATCTTTTGTGTGTTTTTAACTTCTTGATAGGAGGAAAATATCTTGCTGAAAAAGCAGAATGAAGAACTAAGTGCAAAGCTGCAACAGCTAGGGGTTACTATTACCCACACAAAGGAAAAGCTTGCTCGCTACATGGTCTCGGATGGAAAAGATCCACATGAACAGATCGAAGAGGAGGAGCTTTTGAGGAAGAAATTAGAGGTGCGTCCACTTCGTTTCCATCTGTTAAGAGTTATAGTCGGTAGAAGCCAGGACATTGATACTCTGCTTGTTGCATGTCAACAGGAAAGCGAACAAGATAGGAACAAACTCGCGGTGAACTTATCGAGTTTGTGCACCAGTGTTCTAAAGGTATGGATATTTCTACTAAGAAGCAAAGCAGCGCCCTCATGTGGTTGATACCAGCTTGCCCCAGATTACATGATCAAACATGAAACCTACTGTTGCTTGCTATAGGTAGCCCGCGTTAGAAACCACGAGTCCGATGCGAGTCTTCTGAAAGCGATGGAAGCCTTAAATCAACTCCAATGTTGCATTTCGTCCTTGGAGAGCGAGGTCGAAGATCTTAAAATAAAGGTATAAATTAATGTGCAATGGTGTGAAAACTAACTGAATCTTGATAATTTTTCCTGACTCGGAGAACAATTCACCTTCTGCAGTGCAAACTGTTGCGTGAGAAGTCTCGGTTGTCCGATCTCCGGAGCGAGTCGTCCTCTCTGAGCTCGGGGGTAAGAGAGGGCTCCAGATCGCCAAGCGTGTGCAGATCTCCGAGCATTTCGTCTTACCGATGAGTTAGATGCAGGCGGAACAAGAGTACATAATACGTAGTAGTTTTTGACTGGTTAGTCATCAGCTAACAACACCTTTCTTTAGGCTGGCCTTACGCATCCCCTAGTACAGTTGAAGTGAGGATGAGAATCTGGCAAACTCTATTGCCAATGTTGTATCTCTTAATTCTGGTACTCAACAATGCAAAAATGAAATCCAGTTCAATCATTCTTTATTTACCCCTACGAGCTTATACTTTGCTTATGTAAGGATGCATTGAACCATGCTCGTTTACACATGAGGCCAGCCGGCCAGGCAGTACAGTCTTCTGCAGAATTACGGCTGGCCTGAGATGACTATGTTTGCTGCACTGTCTTGTTTTTTTTTTGTAGAATTAGGACTAAAAAATTGTCATTTTCGGTTTTACTCCTAACGGACTTAACCCAATACCGCTGAGCACTTCCGGCGAGAACGACGATCAAGCAGTGCTGACGAGATGTGTACGTACACGCTAACACGCCGTGGCTGATTCATTTATTCAGGACGTGTACTAGTTGCCGATGGCCTAGGCTGGCTCTTGTGACAATTTCTAGAAGAACTGACTCCTGGAATAAAAAGGGCCATACGACTATACGAGATACTGTACGACACATCATATAGAGTAACTAAATCATATAAATGCAATTAGGTACTCTTATGAAACTACGTGACAATGACAAATAATGTGGAAAACTCTACATAGATAACTGCCTTTTCAAGTCATACATGAGCAAGGACGACTGACTTGTGCACTGATGTCATGAGTGGCTCCACGTCGAAAAGATTTACTCACAACTTGCCCAAGAAAGCAGATTACCTTAATTCTAGGTAGTCTCTATTAGCCACAACTAGAGAGATATGTGTACATAGAGTGATAGAGAGGCTCAACATCGTAGCATTCGTGGAGTGAGCCTAACTCAACTGGTTTGGTTCGTTGTGGTGGCACCAACCCACCCAGGTTTAAGTCCCAGACTTGATATGGGTGCTCACATTTCCTGTATTTAACTGGCGCTATGCTTTTAGTGGTAGGTGACGTGCCCGTTAACAGCGAGCCACCCGTGGTGACTTCGTCAACCTCAAGATATGTCGGACCAGTCTCTCGGAGCTGCTCATAGGGGTAGGGTTTACGTGTGTACGGTCATAGGGGTGTCTGTACGTGCGTGTTTGTGAGCGTCTGTGTCTGTACTGTGTTTCTCAAAAAAACATCGTAGCATTCAATAATCTTGAATTTCTTGGAAACTTAAGATCAGTTACCTCTAAGGGAGTCACATGATGTTGAATTCCCTATAGTTTTAGTCGAGCCTAGTACTACTTGCTTGATATAAAAGGTCAAAAAATGGAAGCCCCTTCCTGAGAGGATAACATTCCATTTACACCACTAGAAATCTCTGTAGTTGTTGAATTCGATCGGTCCCTGGCATGGGCAAAGGTGAGAAAAGTTTCTACAGTAACACACTAACACTCCTATATTTCTCATGAGTCATGACACATCTCTTCCCGATGGTAGGACTTCTCTAGGTTCATATGGCTACATGAACCATAAAAACTCCTTGATAATTTTTCATAAAGAGAGAACGATTGCCAGAGAAAAAGGGCCATACGGCACATCATGTTGTAACCATCACATAAATGCTAGTATTACTCACTCTTGTGGAACTTCCTGGCAGCTACCAATGTGGAGAGCTACAGGGAATTCAAGTCATGTATAGTGATGGAAACCTACACTGAAGTGGAGCCGTGGATAAGAATTGCCCTCCTTGCAGATGAATTACAACCACATGTGAAGAATTTATTCCCATGCAAGTTCCTTCAACTGTAGGTAGTCTCTTCTTGCCACAACTAAAGAAAAAGCAACTTTGTCTCCATAAAAACTTGATTTAAATAGCTTCACGGTCTGCTCCTACAAGCACGGAAAAGCATAGCCTATGAAGTGTTTCACCATTCTCACATGAAGTTTCTCTTTCTCTGTTTCCTCCTCTGCCTTGGCCTTAACTTTGCATTTTTCTCTGCAACAAGTGATGACCAACTCTTGTACCTTGGCTTCGCAGCCGGTACTAACCTCACCGTGGACGATGCCGCTGCAGTCACATCGAACGGACTCCTTGAGCTAACCAATGGTTCACTTGGTTGCAAAGGCCATGCGTTCTACCCAATTCCATTGCAGTTCCGCAAATCACATAGTGATATTGTGCAGTCTTTCTCAGTTGCCTTCGTGTTTGCCATCCACTCTAGCTACCCCATCATGAGCCGACATGGCTTGGCCTTCATCGTTGCTCCAAGTATGAACTTCTCAAATGCATTGGCCAATCAATACTTGGGATTCATGAACTTGCAAAACGATGGCAACTTGAGCAATCACATATTTGCAATCGAGCTAGACACCGTCCTAAACATCGAGTTTCAAGACATCAACACCAACCATGTAGGTATCGACATAAACTCCCTCCACTCTATAAAGTCCTACCCTGCAGGATACTATGATGACATGAATGGTAGCTTCCAAAACATGACTCTTGCTAGTGGTGATGCGATGCAAGTGTGGGTGGACTACAATGGCGAAGCCAAGAAAATCAGTGTGATCATGGCTCCCCTTGAAATGGTAAAACCTACAAGGCCACTCATCTCAACTGATTATGACCTTTCAATTGTGTTGCAAGAGCCATCCTACATCGGCTTCTCATCTTCAGGTGGAGAGGTCGACTCACGACATTATGTGCTTGGTTGGAGTTTTGGGATGAACAAACCAGCTCCAGTGATCAATATTGCAAAGTTGCCAAAGCTACCTCGTATAAAGCATCAGTCAAAGCTCTTGGAAATCATCCTACCAATAACCAGCGCAACATTCGTAATTGTTGTGGGTTCTATGGTTATTTTCCTCGTGAGGAGAAAATTGAGGTATACTGAGCTAAAAGAAGATTGGGAGATCGAGTACGGGCCACATCGATTCTCATACAAGGATTTGTTCCATGCCACCGAAGGATTTAAGAATAAACACCTACTTGGAGCAGGAGGGTTTGGGAAGGTATATAAAGGAACACTTCCACTAACTAAATTAGAGGTTGCCGTGAAGAGGGTCTCCCATGATTCTAGACAGGGTCTGAAGGAGTTTGTTGCTGAGGTTGTCAGCATTGGTCGCATCCGACAACGTAACCTTGTTCAGTTACTTGGATATTGTAGGAGAAAAGGTGAACTTATTTTGGTGTATGACTACATGTCAAATGGTAGCCTTGATAAGTATTTGTATTGTGATGAACAAACAGTTGCACTAAATTGGTCTCAGAGGTTTCAGATAATAAAGGGTATTGCAACAGGTTTGTTCTACCTTCATGAAAAATGGGAGAAAGTGGTCATCCACCGTGACATCAAAGCAAGCAATGTACTCCTTGATAGTGAAATGAATGGGAGACTAGGTGACTTTGGTCTTGCAAGACTTTATGATCATGGAACTGATCTATAGACAACACATGTGGTTGGTACCATTGGATACCTAGCCCCTGAATTAGTATGCACAGGTAAGGCGACTCCTCTCACGGATGTGTTTGCCTTTGGCATGTTCCTTCTTGAGGTTGCCTGTGGGCAAAGGCCTCTTAACAACAATGCACGAGGAAATCAACCATTGTTAGTTGATTGGGTTCTTGAACATTGGAATAAGGGATCACTGACCGAGGCAGTGGACAAAAGGCTACAAGGTGAGTATAATGTTGAAGAGGCATGCCTAGTGCTAAAGCTAGGACTACTATGTGCACACCCATTTACCAATGTAAGACCCAACATGCAGAGTATCATGCGGTACCTTGATGGCGATTTGCAACTCCCAGAGTTGACAGATACAGACATGAGCTTTAGCATGCTCTGTCTAATGCAGAATGAAGGGTTTGACCCGTATGCATTGACATTTCTTTCATCAAAGACAAGCATTGGCACAATATCTGACATTTCAGGAGGAAGATGATATCAATGTTGGTTTAGGTCTCATAGTTTTTTTGGTTGATATTATCATATATGCGAGCTTGCATGCCGCACACTATATTCAGTACTAAGTCATGTAATGTTGGGATTAGGTTATACTCCACCAGGAATTTTCTTACTGTGAGTGCAGTGTATGATTTCTATTCAAATGATGCTTACAGCTCATAAAGGAAGAAGCTACTTTTTTACATGTGGGTTGATTTACATGTATCATTCAGTTGCTGCTTACTACATGGTGCTTCAGGGATCACAATGTTTTTTTCTGGAAAAAGAGGATGACGTTGTCCTCGCATCGATGGATGCATATAATCATCTTATATTGCAAAAACTCAATTGAATGGTAATTTGTACTCATCAGATAACTAGACACCGATTCAAACCTTGAATCATTAAAAAATGAATAATATTTCATCGGAAGAATATTGGTGGGGAAAAGAACCTACAAGATTGTTTGGTCATGTGGCCGAGTACCTTAAGTGCGGGCGAGTACAAGGTAGGCACAGGGATCAGTGACGAGCTGTGGCGGCGGAGAAGGGCGTACCGTGGGCAAGAAGGATTAGCTCAGGCTGCTGACAAAGGGGCAGGGCTCACATCGAAGTTCTCATGGCGGCGGAGGCGGTCCACTATGGCCAAACGGCGTCGGAAACAACGGTGGTAACGACGGAGGATCAGTCGGCGGCATCGTGGACAGTGTGGCGACGGACGCGTCAACGAACGACACAAGGCCTCAGATCACAATTCTCCACCGCGGGATCACGAGATTGAATAGTACTACCAAGCATCAAATATTTTCCTAACTTTCAGTACAAGAAATAGGGGGTTACCTGAACGTGGTTTAAGTGGCTGGTTAGTTCCCACCTTTGATCATTGCCGTTTGTTTCTAATCTGGTGGCCGGCCGACAAGGAAAGTTTGCAGGATTTCACTCAAAGACAGTTTACACTGGATACCGCGCCAATTATTTGATACTTCGCCAATTATTTGATATCACAAACATCTCTACATGAGTGGTTTTCAAAAAAAAAAATACATCTCTACATGAGTGGATCAGCTAAATCCAAATCGCGGACATTATTGAGAACAAACACCATGCAGACAACTATCAGTTGTAAACTGAAACTAAGCATCTCTTGAAGCCCTGTTATCCAACTGAAGTTTCTTCTGTTGGCTTGCAATAAACTTCTCATTGGTGGCGATAACCGCAAATACCATCAACTCTAGTACTTTAGCGTTCATCACAAAGAATGTGGCGAAGTTAACTTCATACAACCCTCATAATAGCCAACACTATTGTCCTCAGACGAACGTCAAGGTATCCAGTACGCTTCCGGTGTTCACGCCACAAATTATTTTCCCATGTTGCATGCCACTGTAAAGGACACATACAGTTGCTCTAAAATAAAATAAAGAACACACACAAATAAAAAAATTGACAACTTCAACAGTAAGTAGATCAGATGAGCAGCTGAACAGTATGAACTATTAACAATGGCACGTCACTTGAATGTACAACTTCGCTAAGCACGAAATTCTCCCGGCCAGCTCCCAGGTGTGAGCCGCGTAGGGGAGCTGGTGGAGGCTCGTGGGGAGCTTCCGGATCGCTAGGTGGCTGGGTCGCGTGGGGAGCAGCCCGAGGAAGGGGAAGATCGATCCTGTTCACTGAATCTTAGGGCAGATCTGTGTTTACCAGAATGTAGAGGGGTTTTCTGTAACATGGATTTAACAAAGGAGACGTGACAACCTTTTCGGAACGGAGGGAGTACTCGTTTTCCACCGGATTTGGTCAAAACTTTAGCCGGCGAACCCAAGCGTTAGGGGGAGACTGCGCGCTCTCACGGAAGCGAAAAGGCGTGTGGACCGCCTATAGAGCGTGAAAAGGCCGATTTTCCCTTTTATTTTTCGTTTTCCCTCAATTTTCTTCCCCACTATCCCCCCCCTTGCCCTTAGCTCTTGCCATTTCACTCTGGCGCCGTAGATCTAGCACATACCCCTGAACCATCTCCGACCCGTCGAATATGACATACAAAATTTGACAACTTCAACATAAGTAGATCAGATGAGCAACTGAACAGTATGAACTATTAACAATGGCACGTCACTTGAATGTACAACTTCTGTAAGCACGAAATTCTCCCGGCCAGCTCTCAGGTACTCGTTTTCAGTTTGATTTGGTCAAACCTTTAGCTGGCGAACCCAAGCGCTAGGGGCGCGGGCTCTCACGGAAGCGAAAAGTCATGTGGACCACCTATAGAGCGTGAAAAAGCCGATATTCCCTCTTGTTTTTCGTTTTCCCTCCATTTTCTTCCCCACATATCCCCCCTCCCCCCTCTTGCCGCAACTCTCGCCATTTCACTCGGGCGCCCTAGATCTGGCCGTTATGCTGCCGAAGAAACTCACAAACCCGTGAACCATCTCCGACCCGTCGAATCTGACATAGAGGAAGCCGAGGGCGCCATAGCATCGAGTGCCAGGCTTGAGCAACTCTGAGTGGGTGGACGACATGCAATGCAAGCATACACTCTCAATGTACCGGCGAAAGAGGCACAAAAGCTCAAGGCCAGGAGAGCGGAGAAGGAGGCGGGACAAGAGTCATAGGCCGCGTCATAGAATGCGTGGATTACCATGGAGCGGAGCATGACGGCGGCCAAGTTCGCATGACGAGCAACTTTTTGATCGCCAAACCTGATTGTATGATCGTCAAACTTGGGGTGGTTTTTGTAGCAGGAAATGAACATTCAAAATTGGATGCTTTATGATGCGCTAGGGGACCGAAACCTAGGTCGTCGAACAATCAACGGTAGGTACACGGGGGCAAAACGGCTGGAGAGCCCTACGGGGTCACCAGAGCCAGCTGAGCAAGTGAGGTGAGGAGGAATTTGTGGGGATTGATTTTTTTATTATAAAATGCCCCACAACCTGGTTTTGAATTAACAAAACCAAGGGGTACAACAAAAGGTAATAAAATGTTGCGACGTACAACCTGGCGGAAGAACACCGGCATGGCTGGTCTTGAGCTCACTTGCCAAGAGTCTTGCACTTGTGGAGATTTTTGTGGTGGCCGGCGGCCCTTTGGTAGTTGACTTTTTCCATCATTAATGTGAAAATGTCTTCCACGTTTACAGATGTTTCTTATGTCCGTGCATATGCCATGATTCTAGCTCAGATGGTGTTTTGGCCACGTGGATTTTTAAACCGCAGCTTCAGTTGCAACTTCTCTGATGGGCGAGGAAACGCGCGAAGCTGCAGCCGGCCGTTTCTCCGCTGCTCTCCATTTCTACCCTGGTGTTCCGGTCGACCTCGTGCAGTTCTGCCGCGCCGGCCAACAACCGGTGACAGACTGACAGAGGATATCACACAGACGGTAAGGAAACACTACGAAGTTGAGTTATGTCATGTGGCGCTACCCTTAGCTCTCCGTGAAGTTAGAAAGTGTATGCATGATCAGACAAATGCTCATGTTGCTCGTCGATACGGCCATCGAGCACGGATCTTTTGCTATAGATGCACTCTACTTCTGCATGTACATGTCACTTGTAACATGTTACTTTCATTCTAAATCCCAATGCCCTCCATGCCTAAAGCTGTGATGGATCGAAACAAACGAACGGGGATGCAAGCACACAAGAACACTTCCTAGCTCTGTAGCTATTTAGTATATGGCTATACATCTCCTGAAAGGGGTGAGACACATGGAGTATATATATAGCGATAAGCATTTAGTATTTCATTTATTTTTTCTTTTAAATATGTACATCGATATATTTGAGATAAGGTTGTAGTACTATAGGTTGAATTAATTAACTGATTTTCCACCTTGTATCACGCTTGTTTCTAATGCATACATTGCATGTTTCAACTCAACAACCAACATGTGATCATTTTATTTTTCTACTCTTTAGGCATGGTATTTTTAGATAAACGGAATTTATTGATATCAAGTTACCAAATACACCCAGCCTCTGCAACAACGTAGTGTCCTAACGGCTCTACAGATGCACACAACCAAAAAAGAAAGAACAACTACAAAGAAAAACAAAAGTCCCGCTGCAGCAATCTACTCCTTGAAACAACAGCACAAACACCACCGAAACAACACCCGAAGTACAGCTTCTCCAAAGGTTTTCACCCTGAAGAAAGTGCTCGCACTCAAAACAATGTCTCCAACAAGATCATTGTCAGGCATAACCAATTGATGCTAGACCTTGGATCTTCATCCTGAAGCATAAGACTTTGAACTTCTCCTATGCAGCCGCCCCCACTTACAAGCAGCTGCTCAAGGTGACGAAACACCCAGCCAATTTTTCATCGCCGCAAAGATAGAAACCACCATTGCGAGTCCCCAGATCCCGCCTTCCATGTCATTCTCCGCCAGCATCATGGAACAAAAAATCATGTTCCATAATATTAACAACCAGCAAACCTTCAAAGCGCTTCCTCTAAAACTAAATTGTCAGAAAAAAATATGGTTGCGTCCGACCAAAGGCATGGTATACATGACTGGAAACTATTAATAACCTAACTCACTTAGGGGATTTGATGTACGACTTCCACAATTAATTAGTTTCAATTATTTACGTACTCATTGGCGAAATACAATGACTAGCAAGTAGCACATGAAAGAATTTAGCAAAATATGTGCCTTACGAGTGATAGTCTGAGTTTCTATGGACGTCCTACTCGATATGGGTAAACCCGCTTCTCTTAATTCCTCTTAATTCTGCTATGATTACCAAGGGCAACGCTGCATGTGTGAGTGTGACTGGGTGTCGTATGGTCTGACAGCGCCATGGCTACCATTCAGTTGGCAACCACCCAACAAGCTATTCTTTATGCAGATCATTATACCCAAGTTTTCGGCAATTTGGATGAACAGGAACGATTTTATCTTCAAGGCGTGCAGCCTGATCTATACAGATGCAGAGCTTTTTGTAAGACTGAATTGAGGTGGTTGAAACGCAGAGCCAACAGAAGAAAATATGAACTTTTTCAGCCTAGGTAGATAGCTTCTTTTGATTTTCTGCCTTCTTCTTCCCTTTGTGTAGAGATCTCTCATACCTTATAAACAAAAAACAATAATCTTACACCGTAAAGTGCACTGCTTTCGTTGAAAAAAAAGTAACCATCTGAATTTAATTAATACTACCCATGGACGAAAGACTTCAAGTAGCTGGTAGCACCTTTATTACAACTAGCATGATGGCCCTTGCAATTGTGAGGGAATCATCTGTCGGTTGGTAGCAAGTGTTCATCTGGTTTTATTAATATCATATTATTTAACATTATATGACAATAAACAATATTGTTCTATTAATATCACAAATGATTTTGTAAGCATATTGATAACGCATAACATTTGGTTAGATCACTTTTAAAACACGGCACCTTTTCAATTTGCGAGATTAGTTGTCTTTGATCTAAAAACTTTGAGTTGAGATAAAAAAAAGGTCTATCCTCTTTAGGTTGGTCATGGTAAATAGTGAGAATTGTCATGTCTTGAATGTTACTTCCTATGATTTACTCAGTCCATGTTACAAAGTGATTTTTGGTTGGTTCCCTGCAGAAAAAAGTGGACTTTTGTGTCGTGTCCGGTAGTTACTTATTCTATTTATATTGCCAAATCTTATCCATAGATTTTTTAAGATCTAACTGTTAAAAATAATTTAGATAATATGAGAGTATTTTTTCTATGACAAACATTCTCATCCTTGTGAGAATATGTGATGACTCAACAATGTGTCTATCATTAATATTAAAATTCCACGATTATAAATTCCAAACTCACTGCATGCGTTGTGTGAGAGTGTTGTCTGATGGAGGCCGAATAACTTAGTCATTCATGTGTACTGAATTATAGAAACAATATACATAGTGTGATTATTATAATCACTTCATTAATTAAAAAATTCACAACTCAAAACATATGCAAACGTTTTGTTAGTGTGTTGGTCTGAAGGCAGTCAAATAAATTTGACATTTATGTATAATCAATCACAAAAAAAAGTGCACGCCCTCTCCGAAAATTTATAATGTTTGACCAAATATATAGTAACAGATATCAACATCTAAAATATAAATCATTGTCATTAAAATCAGCATAAGATGTATTATCCATACTATCCGAATTTGGTATTATAAATTTTTATATCTATTGCTTCATATGGTCAAACTTTTTATTTTGACTAAACGCAAAAGTTAGATAAATAAAACCAAGAAAATACTGACTAATCCGTATAATTTATTTCTATATTGACCATATTTTAGCAGCTCCTACCCTTTTTCACCATGTTCTAGCAAGTTTGTTTTGTTTGCATTGCTTACAACTATCGTATTTCATTTTTTAAATGGATGGAGCTATGTAAGTATAATCATGTGGATGTAGGGGTTGTTCTTGGCTGATTTTTTAAAAGGGAATATCATTTTGGACTCCACGTCCAAGAGTCGTGAAATCAACTTAGGTTTTTCCAAAAAAATCCTGCTAGGCTGCCGCCATGTTCTAGTGTACACATCGATCAGTTTCCTTTTCAAGTTTGAAGCTAGCTGTCCGGACGCACGTATTGATCAGCTTATGATTTATTTTTCTCAATGATCAGTTTTAGAGATAACTTTTCGTCTATACGTTTTGGAGTAGCCAGAGGTAGTTACTCTCGTTCTACACATTCATTAGATGGACGAAGCGTACAGTCCTCTGGAATATTTAAATAAAATCCATCTCAATTTTTTTAAAAAAATTAGAAAATGGAATTTTATTAATCCCAGCATCTACATCGAGTGATGCACACAGCCGATTATTACAGAGTTTAAGTGTATCTTATCTGTTATTGCATTGCCAAGTCACCACGATCAAAAGAAGCCTCAAACACACTAAAGTAAAGCTACAAAAGCCGACTAGTATGCTGCCAAATATGCTGGGAGAAAAACTCCGGTGCCACACGCATCAGTCTCGTGCACCCGGCCACCATAAGCTCCCGCTGGTCCGAAGGTAACAGGAAAGCCCATAACTGTATCCAGTGAACCGACCTGTGGATAACCTGTAATACATGAAAAGTGTCCTTGTTAAAAACAATATCATTACGACAATTTCAAATAGACCAACAAATAGCAGATACGCCCATGTGAATCCTATCTTTGGTCTTTATGTCCCACCAGAGTCCATACATGTCACAAAGTAAGAACCTAAAAACTCGGCACAAGATCTGCTATAACCGAGAACCACAAAAGTCAGTGACAATTGTATTGTGACCAATGGAATTTTTTTTAAAGAGGGTATATGCTGACAAGTGTCGTAATTTCGTTCGTTTTTACTCACTTTTTTTATGCGGTGACAAGTGACAGCTCCCTGGTGATGGGCAGAGGCTGTATTTATTTTGAGATTCGTTTTTTCAAATTGAAATATCTTAATAACCGTTTATCCGATTTACAAACCATTTTCACTTCTGAACTCCTCGTGTCGAGATCTTCAAAACTAGATCCCATATTGATAGGTTTCGACAAACTTTTTTTTAATACTTCGGATAGTGTATATTTTGTACAACCAAAGTGTAGTAGTACGTACAACCTGAAATTTGTAGTTGTGCGTACAACCTGATGATGTATTTGTATGTACAACCTGAATTTAATTATACGTACAATCTGATATGTGTTGCTGTATAACCCGATTTGCGTTGTTGTACTATTCGGTATGTGTGGTGTTGTACAACCTAGTCTGTGTTGCTGTACTATCTGGTCTGCATTACTGTACAACCTGATCTATGTTGTTATACAACACGATTTTTGAAGGGGATCGTGTGTAGAAAACAAAAATGTTCCTACCAACGATATCCTAAAAGCATGCCAAGATCTATTCTATGCAGATATAGTAGTACGAACGGAGATCGGAATACGTACCCTTGTAGACCGAAAGCGGGGATTACGTTCCCGCACAAACGTTGTCGATGAAGACCGACGAAGCCGACTTCAAGGTCGTGTAGAGGAAGCAGACCTCCGAGTACCGCAAGCGCAGCACCTCGCAGGGAGTTGCACACGTACGGTGGAGACGACGGCCTCCGAAGCTCCAGTCCAGGACGAGCAGCGGAAGACTTCGACCGGAACACCAGCAGCGCGGCAGCGGGCTATGGTGGAAGAGACCCCCCTCCTCAGCTCGGCGTGGCTCCGACTTGGGAACCACGAGATCGAGAGAGAAATCAGAAATTAATTGGTGAATTAAAAGGCCAGGGGTGCCCTTTCTTATATAGGCTCCAAGGGGGAGCCAACCTTGCCAGACAGGCAATGTGGGACTATCCCCACATGTCTGGTGCGGCTAGCCTTGGTACGCCGGCCCCCTGGTGGGCCCCTTGGCTCATCCAGGCCGGCCACCTTGGCCCCCACCAAATCCCCTAGGGATTTTCCCCCTCTTGGGCCTTCTTTCGACCAGAAGGCCCATTTAGTGAAATCAGGCTAAATAAATTCGTAAATAAATATATAAAATCATATTTGCATATTAATTACACTAATTAATATCAAACATAATATATATAATTTTTCCTAGCTGCCTCTAGGGCATATCTCCTTCAGTTTTGTGTTTCTGTACATGCGCTTTCAATTATAATTGTACATGTACTTTTAATTATGAGTATTTTGTTTAACTTGTACTGTCAAATTTGTGCAGTTTGTACACCCAAATTGAAGGGAATATGCCCTAGAGGCACTTAATAAACATAGTTTATTGGCAATATCCCAATCGTTCATTATATGTTTTACACCATGCTATAACTGTATTAAGCGAAAATATTAATACAGGTATGGTAGATAAACAACCAGGTCCCTAGTAGCCTCTACTAAGACTAGTTTCGTTGCGCGATTGATGATCGAGGTTTTCCGATCATAGGGCATGGCACCGGTCGGCAGTGGAAGTCATATCGTTAGGAGTAACGATGTGATGGACGTACCCAGTATTTATAGGACATAGTCATTACGCCTTAAGACCGTGAGACCAACTCTTATTGTTATTCCTGGAAGATACTTTGATCGCACCAAACGTCGTATCTTATTTAGTATGACAATAACGGTGATACTTTTGGGTATCAGAAAGGGGTAGCTGAGACGAGGGGTCAACAGCGGGATTTGTCAGTCCGCATAGCCGGATAGATACTCTAGGGCCCACTCGGTGAGATTATGTCAAATGAGTTTGCAAACATGTGACTAGGTCACCAGTTGGCATAATATCATAGACGAGTAGAAGATAGCGATGTCGGTAACGAGATCATGCTAGGTATGGAGATATCTGAAAATGATGCTCGGACACGCTAAGTATCGTCATGACAAAGGGTTTAAGACTATACGTCCAGGTTTGATAGATGAAAGTCATTCGTTATATCTCAGGGATTAATTCATGGGGTCCAGGCCTACGAGTTAGTCGTTGATCATTGAGGAGTCTTGATCATACCTGATATTATATCGAACCGCTAGGGTAACACACTTAAGGGGTTTCGACAAGACAACCGGAAAGGAAAGAGATCACCGGGAATGTCCCGGGAGGGGTCCGATGGAGATCGGGCAGCGACGAAAGAGTTTTCGGAGCTAGGAAAAATTATATATATTATGTTTGATATTAATTAGTGTAATTAATATGCAAATATGATTTTATATATTTATTTTCGGATTTATTTAGGCTGATTTCCCTAAATGGGCCTTCTGGTCGAAAGAAGGCCCATGGGGGGGAAAACCCTCAAGGGAATTTTGTGGGGGAGGCTTGGCCGGCCTAGGTGGGCCAAATGGGGCCCACCTAGGGCCGGCGCACCTGGTTTGGCCGAACCAGGCAATGGGGGATAGTCCCACATTGCCTGGCTGGCAAGGTTGGCTCCCCCTGGGAGCCTATATAAGAAGGGGCACCCCTGGCCTTTTAATTCACCAATTAATTCCCAATTTCTCTCTCGATCTCGTGGTTCCCTTGATGGAGCCGCGCCGAGTAGAGGAGGGGGATCTCTTCCACCATAGCCCGCTGCCGCGCTGCTGGTGTTCCGGTCCAAGTCTTCCGCTGCTCCTCCTGGACTGGAGCTTCGGAGGCCGTCGTCTCCACCGTATGTGTGCGACTCCCTGCGAGGTGCTGCGCTAGCGGTACTCGGAGGCCTACTTCCTCCACCCGATCTCGGGGTCATCTTCGTCATCTTCGTCGCGCCGAGTTCTCCGCGACCTAGAGGTCGGCTACGGCGTCTTCATCGTCAACGCTTGTGCGGGAGCGTAATCCCCGCTATTCGGTCTACGAGGGTATGTATTCCGATCTCCGCCGTACTACTATATCTGCATAGTGTAGATCTTGGCTAGTTTAAGGATATCGTTGTTAGGAAATTTTTGTTTTCTGCACACGATCCCCTTCAGTGGTATCAGAGCCGATCTATCGTAGATATAGCTGTACGCTGTTAGAACCCGTGTTCTGCACGGGGGCACCGTTCCTGTTATTTGCTACCCTCTAGCGTGCACTTGTGATTCCAGCGGCATCGAGTTGATGAAGCGGCCCGGACCGACTTTACGCGTACGCTTACGCGAGACTGGTTCCACTACTGACATACGGCTTGTACCGTATATGTGGCTGGCGGGTGCCTGTTTCTCTCTCTTTAGTTGGCTTTGCATTTTCAATGGAGGGCCCGAAAGGGATGCTTAAACATGCAATTATTGGATCGTTGTTGTGGTCATAAGGTTCGTAGGTATGAAGCGGTTCTATTTACGAAAGCCCCAAGCCACGTAAAATATGCAAAAGATAAAGTAGAAGCGTCTAACTTTATTTTGCAGGGGCTATGTGATATGGTCAAGGTAGGTTTATTAAATTGTTTATAAACTGCGGGCGCCAAGAAGACCATGGCGCAATGGACTATATCACATTGCATTACATTTGATGTTTTGTGTGCATCTTATATTGTGTGATTGTGTGTATAGTATACATTAGTTACACGGCGGTAGCTATATAAGATGATCCCTTCAAAATACCACTAGTGTTCCCCCTCCAACGCGCACCACCAAGAAAGTTCTACGTTATGAGGCAGGCCGTGATGATCGGGTGTCAGACATCTCGTCGTTCGCATACAGTGGGTGTAAGCCATGTTGCACAAGCGTCAGCGTGGAGGTCTTTGGTGGCGAGCCTAGCATATTCAGAAATATGGCCTCGGAACAGGAAGACCGAAAGGTCGAGCACGAGTCACAAAATTGATGTGGCGGACGATTTTGTCTACTCTTGAAGTTGTGCCGCCGGCTCTGATGATGAGGGGTGGTGCAATGGATGGGGGTCGTGTAATCGCTTAAACGACCAGGAGGGATGTTCGTTTGAGTGGGAGTTCGGATAGTTATTTTCTAAAATACTAGAACTCAGGATATAATGAACAGAGTCTGTTTTGCAAACCTTTGTAGATATTAACCATTGTGATAGCATCTTTCTCAAATTAGGTGCATTCCTGCGAATGAGAAACTTAAAAGGTTGGGTCCAAACTTCATAGTTTTATAATTTAGCTTGAGGATACTCCTTGTTTAAACCGTTAGCTCTTTGTCTTACAATACCCGCTAGGAGATAAACCCAGAGATTCCGCTAACAAAAGATAATTTTGATTATCGGATTTTGTGCGGATGATATCATCATAGTCCAGTGTATGCTATGATCTCTGCCATAGAGAACCTACGGTGGGTACGAGTTATTGGATCGCGGACATATGATATGGTCGCTAAAACTCGGGGTACCCCTAAAGTTGGGTTGATGAAGTTTATCAGTACGTTGACTGATTGTCTTCTCAACCAAGATGAAAGAGAATACACACATTGAGGGAGCACGTGGCGGTCATACTTAATGACGTATGTTCATGATTAATGAACATTGAGACGCCTCGCTCAACTCAATCACTGGATGACAGACATCGTTGCCAAGTGCAAATCCTCTGTCATAGACTATGTCATGCAAGGGGAATCGTTCACCTTCATGGTTCTTGATTACGGTGGAAGTATCAAGAAGATGAAACAGATCGCCGGAAGTCATCAATGATGATGGTGTATATATGATATACATGTTATGAATGTTTTAGCTAAGCAAGTGCTCGCAGTAGTGACTAAGTCTTGAACTAGTCATGTTTTGTGAAAAACCAGGTTTACTGCTTGAGTAGCTTGAAAGGATGAGGCGACATTGCGTGTTGATAACGGCAGTCAAGTTGTTGTGACGGCCATAGACACTCTCCCTCTAGATCTACCATTTGAATAAATTCTTTATGATCGGGTGTTGGTATGATCGTTACAAGTGTGTCTCCTCTAGCGAGACACTTGTTCATACATGATAGTGACAAATTGGTGTCTTATATTTATGAAGTAATGATCATATGCCGATTTGAATTTAGATGGTAGAACTCTCACATTCATAATATTAATGCCAAAGGATACAAACTTAATAAAGACACCACATATGTGTGGCACTACCGTTTAGTCATGTCAATGTTATATGCATTAGCTCCACACTGGATGGACCTACAAGTCCTAAGATTTGATCTTTTGACACTTGCAAAATAACTGTGACACCGTTTTCGAAAAACGGGCATATAACTTATTGATAGTCATACATGGAGATGTATGTGGTTCAATGAAGTAATTGACGGGTAGTGGAGACCTTAATTTCGTGAACTTCACTGAACGTTTTGAGTATAGCTTGTTGAGAATCATGCATATGGGTGTATGTGAATCAATGAAGTACTTTAACATGTAGTGGAAGTCTTTATTTCATAGACTTCATGAATATTCCGAGTAGATATATGGATATCCACTCCGGGGAATGTTAGTCTGAATTTTTGATTCGATCAAACGAAGTTCAGAATGAAGTAGGAAATAAACTTAACAAGAAAATCAAATTCCCGCGATGCAAATCGAGGAATGCAGATTTGAGTTATAATGTTGGCACATCATTGGAAGACTTGTGAGAAGAGTTTCACAAATTACGTCGCATGGAACACCATAGTGTTATGGTGTGTTAGGACATCGTAATTGCACCCTATCGGATAGTGTGTGGTAAATAAATCTCTTACCAAATTATTGTGATCATTAGAGTTATATGGTAGAAACGTAAACACTCACGTTAGCAAATAGGGAAACCATTTGAATCCATGGAGACAATACCATACGAGTAATGGCATGGCTTTTGAGCCTGGATTGTCGTTTCAGCAATTTAGTGTTTCGATGTAATCGAACCTAAAATGGATTAATCTTTGTAGTATACCCTAGCTAAAGAGTTAGTTGGGTACATGTCTCACGACATAGGCAAAATCTTTGCCGGGATATACCTTGCGAAAGAAATAGTTTCTTGTCCGAGGGTATAAGTGAGAAAGAAAGTAGAGCAAGACGAAGTTGGTGAACTTCTTCTCCAAACATCAGAGTGGCGCAATCGAAAGTGTTTTCGGTGTCAAGCCCCACAGCTTGAAAAAGCTAATGATTCAAGATCATGATGTTCTGAGCTCATACTAAGAGCATAGGCATACGAGGTTGTGTTCCACACTGTGTGTTACGACAATCTTGTTATGGAGGTCATATTAATGGAATATGATAGACCTACGAACTACGAAGAAGAGATGGTGGACCTAAGTCCGAGAAATGGCTATGAGTCATTTGTGATCCGAAATAAAATCCATATACGATTACCAGGTATTGACTTGGTTTGTAATCCTGAGGATGCTAAACATGTGTGCAAACTTCGGTTGTCCATTCATGGGCAGAAGCAAGCATATCGGAGCTGGAATCTTCACTTTGATAATGTGATCAAAGGATTTTGGAGTTGTCCAAAAATAGTTGAAGAAACCTACATTTGCAAAGAAGTGAGTGGGAGCAAAGTAGCTTTCCTTGATTTATATGCGGAAGGCATATTTGAGTGGGAGCTAAGTAGCTTTTCCTTGATCTTATATGCGGAAGGCATATTTGAGTGGGAGCTAGGTGTCATTTGTGATTCTATATGTAACGACATATTGAATGACACAGATCCTCTAGTAGAGTGTAAAGGATTATTTAAGTGATTAAATTTTCTGTGAAATGAAGTTAGGAGTATTATGCATCCGATTTATAATTGTATAGATCAGAGGGGGCTTAATAACATTAAGTCGGAGTATTTCCTAAGTCAGGATTCTGAAGTGTTTCAGAAAAGGACAAGCGAAGAAAGAGGTTCTTGCTTGTATGACTAGGTAAAAGATTAAGTTAATCTTGGCTTTTTCAGTGATAGAAAATGATGTTCGACATTCTCTATGTATCACACATAGAGTCTATCAGGCTGAAAGCTCGACTTGGTGTGACCCGAGTTCTTGGTTAAAGAACAGGTTCTAGAGTGATCCTTGTGTGGATCAACGAACAAACATTGGGTTTATTCTTCAGTGTCTATGAGAACTGAAGATAGGTTTTCTAGTAACGGGTAAGAGTGGAATGGCAACTTCCGTAAAGCGGTTACGATGATGCAAGTTATTACACTGACCCATACGACTAGAAATCTCATATAGGAGATGTCCTTTATTTTGAAGATAGACATGGTTAGTTTGCGAAGTCGCATATGAATGCACTGTCGCACAATCTACATAGGTATAGAAATTTATTGCGACTTTAGAAGTAGCAAGTATGATTGGACTGAGCAGTTTTCCGAGCGTAGGTGGTCCCTTAATAGATCTCTTAGACTTTTAAGGCGCATGCTATGCGAATGCTCGAGTCTCACTCCATCCACTGGGATATATTTCACCGTCATCGTAAGATACGGGTTGATGTCAAACTAGGTGACATAGAAGTGTTGCAAAGCTTATATAGGTCTCAATGTGTGAGGTCTATTGACTGTATTCCTCTTCCACGAGGCGAGCAGGCACCAAGATGCTATGGGTGTTGAGCTTTTACCAGGTTGTAAACTAGATTAAGTGTTACTCTAGTGCAAGTGGGAGACTGAAGGGAATATGCCCTAGAGGCACTTAATAAACATAGTTTATTGGCAATATCCCAATCGTTCAATATATGTTTTACACCATGCTATAACTGTATTAAGCGGAAACATTAATACAGGTGTGGTAGATAAACAACCAGGTCCCTAGTAGCCTCTACTAAGACTAGTTTCGTTGCGCGATTGATGATCGAGGTTTTCCGATCATAGGGCATGGCGCCGGTCGGCAGTGGAAGTCATATCGTTAGGAGTAACGATGTGATGGACGTACCCAGTATTTATAGGACATAGTCATTACGCCTTAAGACCGTGAGACCAACTCTTATTGTTATTCCTGGAAGATACTTTGATCGCACCAAACGTCGTATCTTATTTAGTATGACAATAACGGTGATACTTTTGGGTATCGGAAAGGGGTAGCTGAGACGAGGGGTCAACAGCGGGATTTGTCAGTCCGCATAGCCGGATAGATACTCTAGGGCCCACTCGGTGAGATTATGTCAAATGAGTTTGCAAACATGTGACTAGGTCACCAGTTGACATAATATCATAGACGAGTAGAAGATAGCGATGTCGGTAACGAGATCATGCTAGGTATGGAGATATCTGAGAATGATGCTCGGACACGCTAAGTATCGCCATGACAAAGGGTTTAAGACTATACGTCCAGGTTTGATAGATGAAAGTCATTCGTTATATCTCAGGGATTAATTCATGGGGTCCAGGCCTACGAGTTAGTCGTTGATCATTGAGGAGTCTTGATCATACCTGATATTATATCGAATCGCTAGGGTAACACACTTAAGGGGTTTCGACAAGACAACCGGAAAGGAAAGAGATCACCGGGAATGTCCCGGGAGGGGTCCGATGGAGATCGGGCAGCGACGAAAGAGTTTTCGGAGCTAGGAAAAATTATATATATTATGTTTGATATTAATTAGTGTAATTAATATGCAAATATGATTTTATATATTTATTTTCGGATTTATTTAGGCTGATTTCCCTAAATGGGCCTTCTGGTCGAAAGAAGGCCCATGGGGGGGAAAACCCTCAAGGGAATTTTGTGGGGGAGGCTTGGCCGGCCTAGGTGGGCCAAATGGGGCTCACCTAGGGCCGGCGCACCTGGTTTGGCCGAACCAGGCAATGGGGGATAGTCCCACATTGCCTGGCTGGCAAGGTTGGCTCCCCCTGGGAGCCTATATAAGAAGGGGCACCCCTGGCCTTTTAATTCACCAATTAATTCCCAATTTCTCTCTCGATCTCGTGGTTCCCTTGATGGAGCCGCGCCGAGTAGAGGAGGGGGATCTCTTCCACCATAGCCCGCTGCCGCGCTGCTGGTGTTCCGGTCCAAGTCTTCCGCTGCTCGTCCTGGACTGGAGCTTCGGAGGCCGTCGTCTCCACCGTATGTGTGCGACTCCCTGCGAGGTGCTGCGCTAGCGGTACTCGGAGGCCTACTTCCTCCACCCGATCTCGGGGTCATCTTCGTCATCTTCGTCGCGCCGAGTTCTCCGCGACCTAGAGGTCGGCTACGGCGTCTTCATCGTCAACGCTTGTGCGGGAGCGTAATCCCCGCTATTCGGTCTACGAGGGTATGTATTCCGATCTCCGCCGTACTACTATATCTGCATAGTGTAGATCTTGGCTAGTTTAAGGATATCGTTGCTAGGAAATTTTTGTTTTCTGCACACGATCCCCTTCAGAAATCTATGTAGATTGATACCTATATGTCCACGGTAGTACGTAATCTGAAATGGTACGGAAAAACATTTGTTTTATGTGCCACAACCATACAACTGAAGGAGATATGCCGTAGAGGCAATTAATAAAGTGTATTCTTTATCATATCTCGTTTGTTTATAATAGGTTTTTGTGTCATGTTATAACCGTATTAAGCGGAAACATTAATACGGGTGTGATGCGTAAACAACCAGGTCCCTAGTAGCCTCTACTAAGACTAGTTTCGTTGCGCGATTGATGATCGAGGTTTCCCGATCATAGGGCATGGCGCCGGTCGGCAATGGAAGTCATATCGTTGGAGAACGATGTGATGGACATACCCAGATTTGGAGGACGTAGTCGTTACGCCTTTGACCGTGAGATCAACTCTTATTGTTATTCCTGGAAGATACTTTGATCGCACCAAACGTCGTATATTACATAGAATGACAATAACGGTGATACTTTTGGGTATCGGAAAGGAGTAGTTGAGACGAGGGGTCAAGAGCGGGATTTGCCAGTCCACATAGCAGGATAGATACTCTAGGGCCCACTCGGTGAGATCATGTCTAATAAGCTTGCAAGCATGTGACTAGGTCACGGAGACATGAGATCATATACGAGTAGAAGATAGCGTTGTCGGTAACGAGGTCAAGCTAGGTATGGATATATCTATGGAGTGACACTCGGACACGCTAAGTATCGCTATGGCAAAAGGTTTAAGACTTTGCGTTCATGTTTGATAGATGAAAGTCATTCGTTATATCACAGGGATTAATTCATGGGGTCCAGGCCTACGAGTTAGTCGTTGATCATAGAGGAGTCTTGATCATACCTGTTATTATATCGAACCGCTAGGGTAACACTCTTAAGGGGTTTCGACAAGACAACCGGAAAGGAAAGAGATCACCTAGAACGTCCCGGGAGGGGTCCGATAGAGATCGGGCGGCGACGAAAGAGTTTTCGGAGCTAGAATAAATTATATATATTATGTTTGATATTAATTAGTGTAATTAATGTGCAAATATGATTTTATATATTTATTTTCAAATTTATTTAGGCTGATTTCCCTAAATGGGCCTTTTGGTCGAAAGAAAGGCCAAGAGGGGGAAAATCCCGAAGGGGATTCAGTGGGGGGGCATGGAGGCCGGCCTAGGTGGGCCAAATGGGGCCCACCAGGGCCGGCGCACCAGCCATGCCGCACCAGGCAATATGGGGATAATTCCACATTGCCTGGTGAGGAGGTTGGCTCCCCCTGGGAGACTATATAAGAAGGGACACCCATGGCCTTTTAATTCACCAATTAATTCCCTAATTATCTCTCGATTTCATGATTCCCTTTGTTGGAGTTGCGCCGAGTTGAGAGGGGGGTCTCTTCCACCATAGCCCGCTGTCGCGCTGTTGGTGTTCCGGTCCAAGTCTTCCGCTGCTCGTCCTAGACTGGAGCTTCAGAGGCCGTCGTTTCCACTGTACGTGTGTAACGCCCTGCGAGGTGCTGCGCTAGCGGTACTCGGAGGTCTACTTCCTCTACACGACCTTGAGGTCGGCTTCGTCGGTCTTCATCGACAACGTTTGTGCGGGAACGTAATCCCCACTTTCGGTCTACAAGGGTATGTATTCCGATCTCCGTTCGTACTACTATATCTGCATAGAATATATCTTGGCATGTTTTATGGATATCGTTGGTAGGAAAATTATTGTTTTTTGCACCCGATCCCCTTCAACAACATCCACGTACGAGACGAGCGAGACGACCCGTGCGGGGGCTTCGTACGCTAGAGGGCTTCGTACCAGGAAGCGCGGGGGGCTTTGGGCGAGCAGCCACGTGGCGGGATCGGACGCGATCGATCGACCTCCGTGAAGGCAACCCTTCGCGTAGCGGTACCCGTGACCAATTGAGTACCGCATATATACATGTATCTAGTACAATATTGTTTACGTAATGAATTTTGCAATAGATCCATAGTTAGTTAGTTACAGTGATAGCCATAAGCTATACATGCAGTGAGTAGTGTATGATTGGCTGATGACAAAATTCAACTCTAACAATTTATTGGTTATGTGCAAAATTTAGTTCTGCTTGGATAATTGCCAAATTTTTGTAAGATCGTGGTCCATAGAAACTTAGAATATTATTGTAACTCCCAAAATGTCTTTTCTATGTTTACAAATTTTGTTTGTATCCGTGTATATGCTATGATTCTAGCTTATGGACTGGATGTACATGTCGAAATCACTGGTATGGATTCTCGTACAACCAACACAGGATCGCACATGGACGGTGAAGAAACACCACAAAGTTGAGCAGAGCCGGTCAGCGCCGCTTTTAACTAGCCGTGAAGTTGGGAAATGTATGTATGATCCATCTGTTAGACCGTCTGTTTCAGCATATTAGCATATGTATCTTTTTCATCTAGATTATGGAGAGGAAAACAGAGAGGGAGAGGGAGAGGGAGATGTACCTTGGCTCTGTGCCGAGGATCCCGACGAATCAGCCATCGGGGTTGGGGACGTGGTGACGAAGACCGAGTGGCGGCGCAGTGGTGTTTCCCGTGAGCACTGCGCTAACCCTAATCGGAGGGGTTTGTCGGTGGGGCGACTGGCGGCACGGTGAACCTCGTCCCGTGTGCCCCGGCCCCCACCTCTTTATATAGCGCAGGTCACAGGGGACCACTGCTCCATAACAGGAAACAGACGGCCCCGATTAGGGCGCAATCAAGAGGATTGATTTGACCGTTGGGCTAATCAATTCGGTATTAATCTCATTAAAAACGAGATCAATCTAACATTCTCCCCCTTGATCTCAACTTTTACTTTGTTAACTTTTACCTTACTCGTTTCAGCACGGATTAATACATAGAGCATGTTTCATCGTCACAGCTCAATTGCCGATAGAATCAGACAGACACTATATACTTTTCTGTGTTGAAAACAAATTCTGTTACTTTTGGGCATCTGTAATCCAGAAATCATAGTCTTTCCATTAAACCCATGCCGGCTGTGTGTTCCTGGAACACACTGGGTGGTAAGCTTTTCGTTAGCGGATCCGCAAGCATCTCCTTTGTCCTTATATGCTCGAGACTTATAGTTTGATCCTGGATTTTATCTTTCACAACATAATACTTTATATCTATTGTCTTTGTAGCATTACTCGACTTGTTGTTGTGAGCATAGAATACTGCGGGCTGGTTGTCACAGTACATCTTTAGTGGTTTGTCAATACAATCTACCACTTTCAAGTCGGGTATAAATTTCTTTAACCATACTGCCTGCCCCGTGGCCTCATAACATGCTATAAACTCTGCATACATCGTGGACGATGCAACTAATGACTGTTTGGAGCTTTTCCACGAAATAGCCCCTCCTGCGAGAGTGAACACGTATCCTGACGTGGACTTTCTATCATCTTTATCTCCCGCAAAATCTGCGTCTGAATACCCTCTTATTTCTAGGGAATCAGATCTTCTATATGTTAGCATGAGGTCTTTTGCGCCTTGCACATAACGCAAAGCTTTCTTTACCATATTCCAGTGCTCTTGGCCTTGATTTTCTTGATATCTACCGAGTACCCCGGTGATAAAAGCTAAGTCAGGGCGAGTGCACACTTGTGCATACTGTAAGCTTCCAACAGCCGAAGCATATGGTACTGCTTTCATTCGATCGATCTCATATTGGTTTTTGGGACATTGAAATTTCCCAAAACGGTCGCCCTTGACTATAGGAGCAGGTGAAGTACTACTTTTGTGCATATTATACTTCTTTAGAACCTTTTCTAAATATGCCTTTTGTGATAGTCCTAGCACTCCATTCTTTCTATCCCGGTGAATTTCTATGCCCAAAACATAAGAAGCTTCACCAAGATCTTTCATATCAAAATTCGAGGACAAGAACTTCTTTGTTTCTAGTAGTAGACTGACATCATTGCTCGCAAGCAGAATATCATCCACATACAGAATTAGTAAAATATATTTCCCACTTTTAAACTTTGCATAAATGCAGTTGTCCTCCACATTCTCTTTAAATCCAAAACTTTTAATTGTATTGTTAAACTTTAAATACCACTGTCTAGAGGCTTGCTTTAACCCATAAATGGATTTCTTTAGGCGGCATCCCATATGTTCCTTCCCCTCCATGAAAAAACCCTTCGGTTGTTTCATGTAAACATTCTCTTCTAAATCTCCATTTAGAAATGTCGTCTTTAAATCCATTTGATGTAACTCTAAATCAAAATGAGCAACTAGTGCCATGATGATTCTGAAGGAATCCTTACATGAGACCGGAGAAAAAGTCTCATTGTAATCTACTCCTTCTCTTTGCGTAAAGCCTTTTGCCACAAGTCTTGCTTTATACTTTTCTACTTTCCCATTGGAGTCATACTTTATTTTGTAGACCCATTTGCAGCCTACTGTTTTGGCTCCTTTAGGAATTTCCTCTAAAACCCAAACATTGTTAGAACTCATTGATTTCATCTCATCTTTCATGGCCTCCAGCCATTTCGAAGAGTGAACGCTACTCATGGCTTCTTCATATGAAGTGGGATCTCCTTCCACATGAACTGTTTCTGTGTTATAAACTTTATAATCAGAAGAAATAGCTGATTTCCTTGCTCTTGTAGACCTTCTAAGAGTCTCATTCTCTGGCACATTATATGTCTCAATTTGCGACTCTTCTTCTATATGTGGCTGTCGCTGCTCCCTTTCATGCTCAACAACGGGTTGATTCGGCTCCTGGCGGACAGGTTCCGAATTTTGCCTCGTTGAAGTCACGGGTGGAGTTACAACAGGTGCTTGCATCACAACCTCTGGGATTGTCGGTGCAGGTACAACAGGTAGGGCGAAAAATGGCTCATGGATCATCGGAAAAGGTGCACACACCCTCTTCTCCTCAAGATCAATTTTCCGGCCTACCATGCTCCCCCTCATCATTTCGTCTTCTAAGAAGACCGCGTGTCTCGTTTCTATAAACTTTGTGTGTCTGTCTGAACAGCAGAAACGATAACCTTTTGATCTATCAGGATAGCCAATGAAATGGCAAGTCACTGTTTTGGGGTCTAACTTTGCAATATGTGGATTAAAAACTTTTGCCTCAGCTGGGCTCCCCCAGACTTTCAAGTGGCTTAGAGAAGGAACTCTCCATGTCCACAACTCGTACGGTGTTTTGGGCACCGATTTACTTGGTACTCTGTTGAGAATGTGAATGGCGGTTTTTAACGCCTCCATCCATAATCCCAATGGTAGTGTGGAATAACTTATCATACTGCGCACCATATCCATAAGAGTACGGTTACGCCTTTCAGCTACTCCATTTTGTTGCGGTTCGCCCGGCATAGAATACTGGGCGACTATTCCATTTTCCTGTAAGAACCTTGCAAAAGGTCCAGGTACTTGACCATATGGAGTGTGCCGACCGTAGTACTCCCCCCCACGGTCGGACCTGACTATTTTAATTCTTTTATCATGCTGATTTTCAACTTCAGCTTTGAATATCTTAAATTTATCCAATGCCTCAGATCTTTCTTTAATTGGATAAATATAACCATATCGGGAATAATCATCTGTGAATGTTATGAACGAGTCATAGCCATCCACACTTTTCACCGGAAATGGTCCACAAATATCGGTGTGAATAATTTCTAGTGTCGTTGTGCTTCGGTTTGCACCCTTTTTAATTTTCTTTACGTATTTTCCTTTTATGCAATCTATGCATTGTTCAATATCTGAGAACTCTAACGGAGGAAGAATATCATTTTTAACGAGGCTTTCTATTCTTCTCCTCGAAATATGGCCTAATCGACAGTGCCATAACTTCGAAGAGTCATGAGCTCGCTTTCTTTTCTTTTGTTCTTTGTTCGACAAGGGAATTTGTTCATTCACATTACAAACAGAATGCACTTTTTGACGCAAGGATAACAAATAAAGCTTATCATGAAGTAAAGCAATACCCACACAAGCATCTTTAATCCATATGGCACACTTGCCATGACCAAAATAACATTCAAAATTGTCTTTATCCAAGCACGATACACTTATTAAATTTCTGTGAATGGAAGGAACAAATAACACATCTCTAAGCATAATATTAAAACCATCAGCTAGCTCCAAGAAGACGTTGCCAACAGCCTCAACTTCTGCTTGAACTCCATTCGCGACTTCAATGTGTCTTTCGCTTCTTTGCAAAGTCCTTGTCGAATGGAATCCCTGTAAAGAATTTGCAACATGAACAGTTGCACCTGAGTCAATCCACCAAGTAGATTTTGAAAACTATGTATACAGGGATTCATTTACAAAAGAAACTGTATCAATACCTTTCTTTGCCATTATGCTCTTGAGCCAATCAGGGCAATCTTTCTTGTAATGCCCTTTCTTCTTGCAGTGGAGGCATGTGTCTTTGTCCACTGGAAGCTGGTTCTCATACTTCTGATGCCCTTTGCCATGTGGCTTATACTGATGAGGGACTTTGCCATACGGCTTAGAAGGAGAACCATTGTAGCTCCTGTTCTGGTTGTCCTTCACATAGTTCAAGGAGCCCCCATTCTGGGACTTCAGCCTTTCTTCTTCTTGTGACAGCATCGCAATTGTCTTTTCAATGTCTCATTTTTCAGGTGACACATTGTAGTTGATGATGAAATTCTCAAATTGTGGTGGCAGTGAAGCCATCACCAAGTGAACTATAAGTGCAGGCTTGAGCTCCAGATCAGCCTCCATGGACTTAAGCTTAGCAGCCGTGTTGCTCATTCTGAGAATGTGCTCCCTTATACCATGTGTACCTCCATGATACTTTTCTGTCACCAGCTGTCTGAGCAACTGGGTAGCATATGTCTTTGAAGAACCAGTAAACTGGCTCTTTATCTTTTGGAGATACTCTCCTACAGAGGCACACTCTTCAATTGAGCCCACAATAGCGGTCTCAACTGTGTTCTTTATGAATGCCATGCACTTTTTATTGGCGTTCACCCACTTTTGATTCTCTAGGGTGTAGCCCATCTCTACTGGAGCATAGTCCAGCTCTTTTTTCTGCCAAGCAGAATCATCATCATCAGATGCTCTCACTGGCTTTGCTGGTTTGACTAGCTGTGGAGTAGTCACAACCCAGTCGACCTCAGCACAGACAAAGGCCAGTTCGACTTTCTTCCACCACTAAGAGTAGTTGTCACCTCTGAGCGTAGGAACATCCTTCAAGCAGCTCATCAGGTGAAAACTTCCTGAAACCACAAGGATATAAGATAACAAAAAACAATTGCATACATTTAATCCAACGTTGGTATAAATTAAAGCATACAACTGTTGTGCATTTAAATAATATCACCGTTGGGCAATAAAAGAAATAAATGCACCATTTAACATACTATATATGAATCATGATAACGCTATTAACAACGTTGGTCATATAATAACAGAATCATAATCATCTTTAATATCACTTTATTACATTAAAAAAAAATTAAAGATCACTTTATTTCTTTTAATCAATACTTAACTATTTGCAGCGGAAACTTTGACTAAAAAATTATAAACTTTATACTTTTCAGAAGCATTCTGATACTTTTGTATTTTTTAGACAAAACATTTGTTCGAATAAATTGAATAGGAAAAACTATGCAGAATTCAGCACAAAACTGCATTAAAAAATAGCCAAAAACTTTGCTAAATGCTTCTGAAACAAAAAAACTGTGCGAAAATATAAAGAAACTGGCCCACGGCCCAGCCAGCCCAGCTCGCGGCTCGCGCTATCTGCCGCGCACGCGCGATGCGCAGAAACGGCCCACGACCGACCCCTTTTTTTTCAGCTTTCGGCCCAAAAAGCCCATCTGCGCGCTAGGGTTTCCCAGGGCGCATCGTGGCCGTCCGTTTCATCGGATGGTCCAGCGTCTTTCTCGCTGGAACAAAACGACCGAACCGGTCATTTCCGAAAACCTAGCGCCACACTCTCTTCTCTCCCACGAGAAAACGGCGGCTGCGGCTGTCCGTGGCTGGCAGCACGCCGGGGAGGGCGAGCGCAGCGCGAGCGCAGCGCACGGCGAGAGCGGGCAACGCCGTGGCCTCGACCAGCTCTCGACCAGCTCCTCCCCCTCGCTTGCCCTTTTTTTTCCTCTGTCCCGCGCGAACGGCGGCGGAAAAAACGCGCCGGCCGCCGGCCGCGGCGCTCGCCGTAGACAACTACTCCGCGCCGCCACCCCCTTTTCCTTTCCCCTCCTTTTCTGCCTCTTCCAAAATCAGAAGCCCGAAGGCCATGCATCGAGAAGAAACGGCCGGCGCCTCCCCTGTCCCCTTGCCGGCGTGTGCGTGCACCCGAGGGTGGGCGCATCGCCGTCAAGCGGCGCAGGTGGTGGTGCCTCTTTTCCGGCGACCGGTGAGATTTCTTTCCCTCTTTTAGATGTTTAGGGTTTGGCTAGGGTTTGGACGGGGTCTCTTTTCCTTTCTTTCGGCAGTGGCGGAGACGCATCCCCCTCGTCTGCCCGTGCTCTTCGTCCAGTCCCTCGGCTCGCCGATGCGGACTGGATCGAGAGGAGTTGCGCGGCCCGAACGGCGGCACACTTTGCCGGCGAGCCCGAGGCCGTGCCGGTGACTTTTCTTTGTTTTTCTTTTCATTTACCGAAACAAAATTAGTCTAAATGCGCTCTGATACCATTGTTAGACCGTCTGTTTCAGCATATTAGCATATGTATCTTTTTCATCTAGATTATGGAGAGGAAAACAGAGAGGGAGAGGGAGAGGGAGATGTACCTTGGCTCTGTGCCGAGGATCCCGACGAATCAGCCATCGGGGTTGGGGACGTGGTGACGAAGACCGAGTGGCGGCGCAGTGGTGTTTCCCGTGAGCACTGCGCTAACCCTAATCGGAGGGGTTTGTCGGTGGGGCGACTGGCGGCACGGTGAACCTCGTCCCGTGTGCCCCGCCCCCCCACCTCTTTATATAGCACAGGTCACAGGGGCCCACTGCTCCATAACAGGAAACAGACGCCCCCGATTAGGGCGCAATCAAGAGGATTGATTTGACCGTTGGGCTAATCAATTCGGTATTAATCTCATTAAAAACGAGATCAATCTAACACCATCTGCTTATCTTGTTGATCCTCCTTATGATTATCTAGCACTGATCTTCTGCTATATAAATACGCTACTTTTACATGTACATGTCATCCGTAAAATTTTACGTTTGTCTTAAATCCCAACGCCCTCCATGCCTAAACTTTGATGAATGGAAACAAACAAGATGCATGGCAGTGAACACTCGTATTTCATTTTTTTTTTCTCCTTTGAAACATGTACAACGGTATATATGAGATAAAGTTGTAATATTATAGTATATTATTCTCTAATCGAAAGACCTACCACAGTACTACTATGTAAAAACATGCATCTATTGCCACCTTCGAACGTACATACTTGTACAGAAGCATTGCATTCACATGAATATGATTGATGTCATGAAACCAACTGCAATAGTTAGCCCACTGAAAAAACAATATGGCATGCCTTGAAATGTTCTACCCTTCACTCGAATTGTAAAACCAATTCTCAATTAGTATCTCTTACTAATTAATTGGGGCCGTTTTTCCGGAAGCCATCATTCTCCTCATTTCTTTGTGAACCAAAAAAAGTATCGACTATTTTCCGTGACACTCTAAATCACTGACCTCTAGTGTTTGTAATCAATCATGTCAAATAATCTTTGAAAAACCATTTCACCACTTTAAATGATCTATGTTGTTAAGGTACCGAGTTTAACTATCCATCAACATGCGTGTAGTCAATTCCAACTAGTTACACAAGCAGCCTACCATATTTTCTATGGATTGTCTAAGCCCCAGTCAATTAAGATTTAACCAAATAAAGCATGGAGTAATAGAGAAATATACATGAAGGTACGACCAAAGATTTGTATGAGCAACCGGCCAAGGAAAAACCCCGAAAAGGCTTTAGCCGGATGTCCGAAGGAGCAGTCGAGGAAAGTATGAAGAGGCTACAAATGGAAGTCTGGAAGAGCTCCTGCTCGCCCAGACAGCCGCCTACCCGAGGAGCAAGAGCATTTTTTTGTGTGTGTGGGTACTTTGGCAGTTTTTTTTTTTGAAAACCTAAGTATTACTATAATTTAACAGTATTTTGTGCCTAGCATAAAATTACTTTAGTTGTAGAAAAATTAGGCTTAGTAATTAGGAGCTCGGCTATATTAAAACTACGATATTAAAAAAATAAAGTATTTGAATGTCAGCGGATGAATAGATCAGATTTTTTGTTTTTAAAAAAGAGATCAGGACCAAAGTTTTAAAACAACAACAAAAATGAAACATTAGAGGAGACACTTGCGTTTTGAAACCACATTATTTCATTGCATCAAAACACTTCAAATTATTTAATACTTCATTTTTTAAACCATAGTATTCTCAGAATTTCCAAAATAACTTTGACGAAGAACGGGTTAGGGTTGTTTTTCCCGTACTTATGTAGCACGTTTTTAGAGATGTGAAGTATTAGGACTATCTATACTATTTACTTATTTAGTCACAGGCGAACACATCAAAATATTTGAAACTATGTTATTTTAAAAAATCTAGTATTATTGAAACACTTTTGAAATGTATATATCCAGAAAATCTCGTTTCTCAGTTTCTCTTCGCTCTATTTGTAAAAAAGAAAAAGAAAAAAAGTATCGAAGAGATGGCAAGAGAAAGGCCGTCGCAGCAGATGGCCCGCAGATCAGCCGGATGGGCTCGAGCCGCTGAAGACGGATGGGTTCGTCTGTGCGCCTTTTTTATTCAGACTTGTAGCTCTCGTCTGTGCCTAAAATAGTGCCAGGTAAAAATCGAGAACGAAATATAAAAATTTATACAGTTCCCTGCTGTGGCACGCGCTTTTTACGATGTGGTACAGCAACCGCATTCCCCACATAAATATCGCAACTATACACGAAATACGGTCTTTGAAACACATTACACATGTATCGATTTAATGCTGCCCCTGATGCAATCATGCAACTAGCGTTGCGAAGCCTGATGCCCCTCACGCCATGGATGCCCAAGGAGCATATGCCGCCAGGGGCGATTTTACCAGGTGGGATTCGCATGGCTCAAGCCTATCCTCCAATTTTACACAAAGGCTGTCAAATATACGTTCTACATGTATTTGCCCATGGATGAGAGCTTGTACAGTTCCTATAGGTTCGGGCAGTACAAGGGAAAATGAAGGGAAATTAGCTATTAAACACTTTTTTGGTGATTTCTAGCATGACAAAAATCTCTAACTTGTGTCATTTTTTTCTAAGTAACTGTTAGTTTGAGCCCACCATCCGATTTGGTTCTACAATCGCCACTGTATGCCGCCCGTCTCAACGTCTCATTTTCCTCCCAGACACGGATCTTTTGCTATAGATGCACTCTTCTTCTGCACGTACATGTCACTCGTTACATGGTAGTTTCATCTTAAATCCCAATGCCCTCCATGCCTAAAACTGTGATGGATTGAAACAAACAAACGTGGATGCAAGCACACAAGATCACTTCCAAGCTGAAGCTATTTAGTACGTACTGTATATGGCTATACCTCTACTGGAAGGGGTGAGACACAATGGAGTATATATATGGCAGTAAGCATTAGTATTTCATTTATTTTTCCTTTTAAATGTGTACAACGATATATGGCTATATATACCTCTCCTGGAAGGGGTGAGACACATGGAGTATATATATTGCACTAAGCATTACTATTTCATTTATTTTTCCTTTTAAATGTGTAGAACGATATATCTACACCTCTTATAAAGCAAAACCCAACTAAGTTCATTTATGTTTTTCTATCTCAACATGCAACTTATCCTCATCATCCACTACCATAGCCAATTAATTATCCATGTCAACCCAGTAATGATAATATATTTTGCATGCAACCTATCCATATCATTTACTTCTCATCCATACAATTGTCAACCTATAAAAATATCACGTCAATTAAATTTAGCATTTCAACAAATGTTATATGTTACATATTTGTATAAACAAACTCATATTTCATAAATTTTCAATCTTTTATTTTCAGAACATATTTTTTAAAAATATTGCCCTACAACACGCAGGGTACGTTTCTAGTTTGAGATAAAATTGTACAACACTATAGCATAGTATATTCTCTAATAGGATACCTACCATAGTACTATACTACTATTTTGTAAGAATACATGCATTTGTTGCTACCTGGCCCACCTATGAACGTACTACTTGTGCAAAAACATTGCATCGTCTAATATGCAATATCTATAATAATATACACTAGTGTTTTATTTATTTATCGAGATAAAGTTGTAATACTACGATATACTATTCTCTAATCGGCCGGAGTACTTAACACAGGTCCACAATGTCAGCACTGTCCAAGGAGGAAGAAGAGTCACACATACAAGGTCGGAGAAGAAGAGCACACAGGTAATTCGGCACCGCACAACTTGTGCCTTTTCTGACTCTCTTTCTTTTAAACAAACTCAGCTGACTATATGGGACTAGTAGCCATGCACATGCAATGCACGTTTTTAAAATAATAACCATAGTTAGTTTTAATTGTGATACAACATAAAAAAATATCATGATACAAAGCAGTGTATAATAAAATAAGTAATCATAAAATAAGTATCATGATACAAACCTTTGCTAACGTCCTCAATATTTCCACTGGCCTTCCAGTGTGATTCAGTTTGTCCTTTTCATATATTCACGCGGCTGCAATGGCGACAAGGGCGAACACGGCTGCTGGGAGATGATTTAGCGAGGCACGTACTCTCCAACGTATGTATTAGCTCTCGCAACTGTTGGCCGCCTTGTTTCACAGCTGCAGCGGTGACCCGTAACATGTCCTGTTTTCACGACGGTTGCGGCGACCTGCACACGACGATCAGCAAGAAGAATCAGGTAAGCACTCGAGATTTGTGATGTACCTCGCTTGCATTGATAGGGCTGTGAATGGTTTCTGAAACTAAAAGTTGTTGTAGATTGGTTCGATATGACTGAGTGCCTTAAGTAATTGGTATAGATTAGTCTGTAGTGTGCTAGTTTGTACGTGCAATGCACACCTTCATTAGTGTAAGATTATGCAACAATTATCCCACAGGGTTCCCAAAGCTACATTCTGGCCACATGATCATAATGTTCTTCCATTCTTTCTCTTGATCTGTTGATCAAGATCGCCCCTAATTCAAAACTATATCTACAATTATTCAGGTTTACTAAATTTAAAAGAAACTCAAGATACAATCAATATTACCATCCATATTTTTTAGTATCCTCTTGTGTTGTTAACAACACATCATAACAAATATCATAGTGAGTATGACAGGGTACAGTGACCAGTGACCACACAGTATATCATCAGAAACAAGGCTGCAGATAACAAAGAGATCAAATATCAATCAGCTAACCAACATTTTCTATAATTAGTACTATAGTACCATATCTGCACACTAACTAAATTTCTAAAGGTTGTATTAATTCAACAGATATCCTTACACAGTTTAAAGATTGAATGCTGAATTCAAAAAATTATCACAAGTGATGCAAAATCTGCTAATATTTACCTATATGTAGTTTCTGATTCCGCATTTACAGAAGACCTTTTTTGATAATTGTATGCCCCAAACTCGGTTGTGTCACCGTACTTAGTGAAGCATTTGCAGTTTTATCTGAGGCAGATTTCTGACTTGATGCTTTTCATTCCTCCAATATATGTCATGCTGTTTTTCTTCTTACCAGAATGCCAACATGAGTGCACTTGAGGCACAATTTTTTTTGGGAGTACGCAAATTGCGTACCTTATTTATATAGAAGAGAAAAATGAGGTACAGGGAAAAGGCATGTCTGCCCCCAACTCAGACCACACCACAGACACACCAACACTAACACCAACACCAACTAATCACTAATGAACTACTCTCGCATGACCAGTACTCCCTCCGAGCCCAGAGGCCTTCCACAACTGCCAGTCGGCAAGGATCTGATCAGCCAACCCGGACACCGTGAATTGCCCTTGGGGATTGTTAAACACCCTAGCGTTCCGCTGCTTCCACAACCTCCAGGAGCCCAAGATAACAAATGTGTCGAAATCCGCTTGAGTCACTTGCAAGTTTCTTCAGATGAACACTCTGCATGCAACGCATGCCACAATACACCTGCTTCTATCTCCAGCTCCTTCTGTACACAGCAACTCGCCCGCTTCGACTCCTTCGAGCCTATCTCATGCAGCTAACTAACAACTTCGCATTGTGCATGTGAACACATCTCCACATACACACACTGCCAAAGCCTCGACTAATGCATGAAATAGAAATAAACATGACGAAAACAACTTCACAACAAAGTTAACAACAACACACAATACCACCATGTAATAGCATGCATCTATTGCCACATCAGCATACATACTTGTAAAGAAGAATTGCATTCACAGCAATATGGTGTCATAAAACCATCCGCAATGGTGGAGTTAATTACAAAAAACTACCACAAGTGCGACTAGGGTTTCGTAAAACCACCGGGATTCACAAAAATTGTGCATGACCATCGGTCCAGCGCTAATGATTTTCATAAAGACACCACTCGTGGTCTAACCGTGCACGACGCTCACTTGATTTTTTTAATGTTTCACTCGAATTATAGAACCAATTTTCAAGTAATGTGCTTTTACTATATAATTGGGGCCCTTTGCCGAAAGTCATCTCTCCTCTTTTCTCTATGAAAAGAAAAAAAAATGTTCACTGTTTTATATGACACTCTGAATTAACTAAACCTCTAGTATTTAGGACTGGTCGATGTCAAACAATATTGAAACAACCTTGTGCAACAAAAGCGTGACCTTCAGAGTCGGAACCTTTGTCATCATGGCAGCATAAAGCTCAATATGGGTCTTCAATATGAATTCAAACGGATTTCACATGTAATTTCTCCCACCTGTCGGCAATTTTCTGTTACACGGCTGAGACACAATTGTTGTGAAGTACTTGCACCATTCAAGTATAGAATAGAAGGCCACGTTCTATATTTAGTTCTCCACAAACATGTGGCTACTTTCTCTCACTCTCCCTCTCACGAGATGAATTAACTGATTTTTCACCTTGTATGTCGCTTATTTCTAATGCAGAATATGTTGCATGTTCCAACTCAACAACCAACATGTGATGTTCTTTCACTACTCTCTTACGCTTGGTGCACATGACCGGTAACTATAAATAACCTAACTCACTTAGGGGATTTGGTATACAACTTCGACAATTAGTTTCAATTATTGACGTACCCATTGGCGAAATACAATGACTAGCAAGTAGCACATGAATGAATATAGCAAGTAAGTGCATTACTAGCGACACTTTGAGATTCTATAGACGTCCTAATCGATATGGCTAAATCCGCTTCTCTTTATTCCTTTTAATTCTGCTACGATTATCATTGGCAACGCTGCATATGTGAGTCTGACTTGGTGTCGTATGGACATCTGACGGTAGCTACCACCACGGCTACCACTCATTTGGCAACCACCCAGCAGCCAGCAAGCCATTATTATGCAGATCATTGTACTAAGGTCTTCAGCAATTTGGATGAACAGGAACCATTTTATCTTCAAGGCGTGCAGCCTGACTGCCTGATCTATATAGATGCAGAGCTTTTTGTAAGACTGAATTGAGGAGGTTGAAGCGCAGAGCCAACAGAAGAAAATATGAACTTTTTCAGCCTGGGTAGATAGCTTCTTTTGATGTTCTGCCTTCTTCTTCCCTTTGTGTAGAGATCTCTCATACCTTATAAACAAAAAACAATAATCTTACACCGTAAAGTGCACTGCTTTCGTTGAAAAAAAAGTAACCATCTGGATTTAACTCATACCACCCATGGACGAAAGACTTCAAGTAGCTGGTAGCACCTTTATTACAATGGTGTGAATCAATTATCACTATTTGGATCTTCCAATTTTATTCTGTTCTCCAAAAAATATCAGCAACGGAGAAAGAAATAGAACAAAGTAAGAACCTAGAAACTCAGCACAAGATCTCTAACCAAGGAACCACAAAAGTCGGTGACAACAGACAACCGTATTGTGACCAATTGAGTATGGCATATACATGTGAATGTATGTAGTACAATCTTGTTTACGTAATGAATTTTGCAATAGATCCGTAGTTACAGTGATAGCAACAAGCTATACATGCAGCGAGTAAAGTGTATGATTGGTTGATGACAAAATTCAACCATACCAATTTCTTAGTTATGTGCAAAATTTAGTTCTGCTTGGATAATTTTAAAATTTTGTAATATCGTGGTCCTTCGAAACTTAGAAAATCGTTGTACCTCACAAAATGTGCTTTTCTACGTTTTCTAGACGGGCCGCATGGATTGGATGTACATGTCTAAATCGCCGGCGTGGATTTTCAAAATACAGGTTTAGTTGCAGCTTCAAATCGATGTTGCGGCTACCTTTTCTCTAGCAGCTTACCTATTCTACCCTGGCTTTCAGGTTGAAATCGTGCGGCACCGCCGTGCTAGCCCGCAACCAGCCAGCCGAGGATCACACATAGACAGTGGAGAAACATGAGGAGAGCCTGTTAGCGCCGCTTTTAACTAGCCATGAAGTTGGAAAATGTATGCATGATCTAGCTGTTGATTATGTTGATCATCTCTATAATTATTTGGCACGGATCTTCTGCTATTGAAACACGCTACTTTGACATGTACATGTCCTCCATAACATATTAGTTTCGTCTTAAATCCCAATGCCCTCCATGCCTAAAATTGTGATGGACCGAAACAAACAAACAAACGTGGATGCAAGCATAAAAGATCACTTTCGAGCTGAAGCTACTTACTAGTATATGGCTATACCTCTTATGAGGAGTGAGACACATGGAGTGCATTTTTGTAAGGATAAGTCTGAGTGCATATTATATAGGGCTGTTCTATTTCATTTATTTTCCTTTGAAATGTGTACGGAGATATATTTGAGATAAAGTTGTAATACTATGGTATACTATTCTCTAATCGAAATACCTACCACAGTACTACTATGTAATAACATGCATCTATTGTCCAACTCTGAACGTACATACTTGTACAGAAGAATTGCATTCACATGAATATGATTGATGTCATAAAACCATCTGCAATGGTTAGCCGATTCAAAAGTAATATGGCATGTCTTGAAATGTTCTACGTTTCACAGTTTCACTCGAATTGTAAAACCGATTTTCAAGTGGCATCTCTTACTAATTAGTTGGGGCCCTTTGCCCGTAAGCCATCTTTCTCCCCTTTTCTTTGCGAACCAAAAAAATTATCCACTATTTTCCGTGACACTCTAAATCACTGGCCTCTCAGGGCAGAGCCAGAAAAAATCCATTAGAGGGGCCAACGCGAAAAACAAAACTAGAAGGGGGGCAAGAGCAGAAAAATACACAGACTTTAGTGTAAGGAAGAAGGGACCTAGCCAGAAATACCATATCTCGCGGGGGGGGGGGGGGGGGGGGGGGAGGCCCCTACTGGTCCCCTATCTCCACCACTGGCCTCTAGTGTTTGGAATCAATCACGTCAGACAATTTTAAACAACCATTTCAACACTTTAAATGTTCTATGTTTTTAAGGTACCCAGATTAACTATCGCGTGCTGTCAATACCAACTAGTTACACAAGCAACCTATCTTATTTTCTATTGATTGTCTAAGTCCAAATCAATATAGATTTAACCAAATACCATATGAAGTAGTAGAAAAATAGACATAAAATTACGACCGAAGGTCTATATGAGCAATCAGCCAAGGAAAAACTCCGAAGAATAGCCAAGGAGAAATTCCTCGATTGGGTACCCTTCAAGCATCATGACTAGAACTATCTAGCTAGCTATTCGACTCCCACAAGCACAAAAAAGCATGAAGAATCTTGAGGAGCTTCCGCTCCTGGCCAGAGCTCCCTCTATCAACAACACCCTCACGCGATTGATTCCCTGGATAAGTATGGCTCATATAAGTATCCTGATACCTGAGGAGCAAGAGCGGGTTTTTTTTTGTGTGGGTAGTTTGGTAGCAAAGTTTTTTTTGAAAACCTAAGTATTCTGATTCAACAGTATTTTGTGCCTAGCATAAAAAAAACTTTAGTTTCAGAGAAAAATTAGGCTTCTCAGTTATCTTAAAATCAAAATATATAAAAAATAAAGTTTTTGAACATAAGGCGGATGAATAGTTCAGGTTTTTTTTAAAAAGAGGCGAGGACAAATGTTTTCAAAACAACAACAAAAAATAAAATATTAAGGGGGACACTTGCCTTTTGAGACCATATTTTCATTGCATCGAAACACTTCAAAGTATTTAATACTTCATTTTTAAAACCATTAGCCAAAATAACTTTGACAGGGAACTGGTTAGGGCTGTTTTTCCCGTACCTCAAATGTAGCGCGCTTTTAGAGATATGAAGTATTAGGACTATACTATTCAGTCACAGTCAAACACAACAGAGTATTTGAAACTATGATAATTTCAAAAACTCTGGTATTACAAAAACACTTTACGAAATGCTTAAATCCAGAAAATTCTCGTTTCTCTTCCCTCTATTGGAAAAAAGAAAAAAAATGAAGTATCGAAGGGACGGCAAGAGGAAGGCCGTCGCAGCAGATGGTTGGTGGAGAATGCCGCATGAACCACGCCCATCCCGGGCCCACCACCCCGCAATCACACCAAACCTCAGGTCACGATGACATGCGGGACCGGTCACCGGCATTGACCCACGTGTCAGCGCCGCCGTTATAATTGACGGCGGCGACGACGGCCTTCTTAAAAAGCCGATGCTCCCTCCTGCTTCTCGCTCCCTCCTCCAGCTCCACCCCACTCCGACTCCCCCCGGCGGCGCGCGCGCACCGAGCTCGTCGCGGTTCGCGTCCCCCGGAGGCGTGCGGCTTCGGCGTGGGCGAGGTTCGGCGGCGGTCGCGATGGCATCCGACGGGCGCGTGGAGCGGATCGCGTCCACCATCCGCGTCATCCCCGACTTCCCTAAACCAGGTAGGGCCCCACCCCGCTCACTTCCCCCTCTCTCTAGAACCCTAGGTTGTTCGCTTGGGTCCGTCGATCTGGTCGGTGCTCAGATGCGGCGGCGGCGGCGGGTGGACGCCGGTTTGGTGTATTCCTCCCGAACGCAGCAGATGCGTAAACCGAGCTAAATCTTACTGTTGCCAGTAGCCAGGTGGCCAAAACTGGCTCAAGCTTGGTAAAGGCAATCTTCTGCACTAAAGTCCATTATTAGTCGAGCATTGCCTAGATAATAAAAGTGTGTAATTCCAACTCGGTGCCGCCGCATATTGCTGCTGTGGGTAGATGAAGTAAATATCTAAGTAAGGCCTGTGAATTGTGATGGTCAGGCAACATTCAGTAGATGCAGCAGGATGTGTCAAATTGTCCATTGCCATTGCCATCATAAGTTCTTATAGGCAACTAAGCAAACTACTTTGGTTCTCCTATAGAACAAATAAATCTCCATTAGGTTTAGACCACCTGCTGTTTATCATGTTTCAGGCAGTGACCAGTAACTTAGTTGGTGGCGCAGGAAATATTTTGGCTAGCAATGGCTTGATTTACCATTATGTTCAGCTACGTGTGAACCAATGGTGCATGTGGCATTGTCGTGCTGTGCTGTTAACAAATGACTACCGTTAAAGTGTGTAAATTAGTGTTGCAGCATATTTACTGCTGTTGCAAATGAACTAGTTAAGTGAGGCCTGTAAGTTGTGACGGTGAACCAATATGCAGTACAGGCAGGATGTATAAATTGTCCTTGCCAACAGAACTGACTTGCTAACATAGGCACCTAAGCAAACCACTTTGGCAAATGGAAAGTGTACCTTTAAAATAGGACCACACTTGCTCTGGATTGTTACATGTAGTGACTGTTTGTGTTGTGTAATAATGTTCTCTCTTGGTGTAGGGATTTTGTTTCAGGACATCACAACGTTGCTTCTCGATCCACAGGCGTTCCGTGACACTACTGACCTCTTTGTCGAGCGGTACAAGGACAAAGGCATCACTGTAGTTGCTGGTAATGTGAAATTAAGTACATGTTTTTCCGTCTTAAATGAGCTTATTATAAAATAAGATCAGCAGTCAAATCAATTTGAGATTCTTACTTTCTGGGGCGCTCATGTGTCATATCTGTTTATCAAAATCAGGTGTTGAAGCTCGAGGGTTCATTTTTGGTCCTCCCATTGCATTAGCCATAGGTGCAAAGTTCGTTCCAATAAGGAAGCCGAAAAAGTTACCTGGTATGCTTTTTTGGGTGCTTCATGTGCAGCAGCTGCCTTTATTAAACAGCTAGAGTTCAGGGCTCGAATTGGATGCATTAGCTAACAATGTTACATTACATGTATATACTAGGTGAGGTGATATCGGAAGAGTATTCTCTGGAATATGGCACCGACAAAATCGAAATGCATGTAGGAGCTGTGCAGCCCAATGACCGGGCCCTTATTGTCGATGATCTAATTGCTACTGGCGGGACCCTATGCGCAGCTGCCAAACTTATCGGTGAGCTTATATGGCATAAAATTCTTCAAATAATTTTGAAAATTAATTTTTCTATTTTGGAAAATCATGTTAACCATTGCATGCTCTATTTCCTTGCAAGTTGAAAAATATATGACCCCACTCCAAATGTTGAGATAGAAATGCTTTTAGCGCATATGCACGATTGTTGACACTTGACAGGTTAAATTTCTGAATGATTATTGTTCATTAGCTCTGATGTTAAAATAATATTTCATGAAGGGACTGCACTCCGATTATTCTTATTGCATTGCTTTCTTATGGATTATTATATGTTGATATACTGACGTTAATTATGCCTTGCTACTTTTTAGAGCGTGTTGGAGCAGAGGTGGTTGAGTGTGCATGTGTTATTGAACTGCCAGAGCTGAAGGTACATTTTGTTTCCAGTGCACTATCTCCCTGTTTAGATGAGCAAAACGTTTTTCACAATCAGTTTTAAAATTTTCTCATGGAGATTTGCTTCTTGTAGTTACTGCTCACTGTGTGCAAATACTCCGGTCATTTGCATGCAGTTCTGGTTAGGTAGCATGATCTAGAAATCAAGGAACTTTACTTTGATGTGATTCTATCAAGAATTGTATGCACATGTTCTTTACTTGAGTATACCTATACCAGGAACAGGAATATAGTTTCACAGCGTTAAAAAAAGTGTACGCTTAGACACACTTAAGCATGAAAGCGAGCGCATCGTTCAGCTATCGCTCAGGATTAGGCCTGAGCGGCCCATTAGGCGCTGAGCGGCCCAAATTTGGAGAGAAAAGGAGGCCAACGCTTAGTTAGGGCTCCAGCGCGTACCCGTTCGTCCACACTCGCGAGGCAGATCAGAGAGCAGAGAGGCGGTGCTCAGCCCCGTGCCCCGTGCCGGATCTCCCTCCTTTGCTCGTCCTCACCCTACTCCTGGGGCCCCTTGCTGCTTCCTGCCGGATCTCCCCCTGTGTGGCTCATGCAAGCTCATGGGAGTGGATCTTGGGTGTGGATCGATCAGTGTGTGTGTTGTGTTGTGATGGTACTGGAGGAGCACGAAGGATTGGTTCGGGTGTTGTGTGAACATAGAATGGGGGCGGGGGAGAATTGCAAAGTGGGCCAATGCTAGCTAGGGCAATGGTGCGCTTCTTTGCTCGTCACGTGCTTGCTTAAGTGCGTTCGGCCTGGCTGGGCCGGCCCAGTTTGTCTTTTTTCTCTCTAGAATTGCTTATACATGCCTAGAATTCTTTCCTATTTTCTGTCCATACATATCCGTACAAAATGCTCCGCTTAATCTCGCTTAAGCAGTGGCTCCTCTGATCGGAGGCTCACAGCTCGCTTACCGCTTACCGCTTTTTTGAACTTTCACCTGAAAGCTGTCTTTTGTTCTCATGCATTTGGATAATACAATGTATAATAATTAAATGTTAATCTGAACCTCCGATAATTGGCTACACATCTTTGGATGTTGGTTACTATCTTACTAATAGCTCATGCATGCCAGCGTAAATACAAACAGGGGATAACGCACCTTATGACTTGTGAGCACCTAGAAGGCAGGGATATTTAACTTGACAACTTAGTCATCATCTGTATGACCTTAAAATTTGCAACTTAAAGTTTAAATAATGATAATTATCTTTGTTTAGTTGGAAATGACCTTGGGTCTTGGGAAAATTTCTTTCGTTAGTGCTTTAATTATGCATGCATTTCAGGGCCGGGACAAGTTGGGAAACAGGCCAGTTTTCGTCCTTGTGAAGGCAGAAGAATCAGCATGAAACAAGCTATGACCTCTTGAGTTGTTCCCATGATGTTTGGGCTCTGAAAATACTGGAAGCAGCAAGGACGTCCCATGTTACTTCTAGCTAGTTCCTGTCTGGAGCTGCTCAATAAAGTTCCATCTTTAAATTTGTAAGCTCACATATTATTTGGGAATGTAGACATGACTGCTCCCTGTAATACATGGCTTATTTCTGTAAACAACAGTTGCAATTATTCATGCCAATCGAGGATAGTCCATAGTCCATACTAAAGTTTATTGCTGTTGCTACTTTTCTTTCTTGCTACTTTTCACGACAAAAAATTTCTGAAGTGTTTGTGGTTGATGCATGGAGATATCCTGCATTTATCTGAGGTGATAATTGTGGATCCAATCGTGCTGTTACTTCTTGGTACACATGTAGTAGTTGGTAAAATCAATGGGTGTTTTTGTTCAACGAACATTGATCATATTGAGCTATGCTTTTGTGGTTTCTTGTGTACTTACCCCAGTGTACATGTACATACATTTTTCCATCTTTGTATGAATCATACCTGCTCATGGGTTGAAATTTCCCAGACAGAATTAAACTTGTGAAGCCTTCTGAAGAAATATTAGCTGCTCAGACGATCATGATCAAGAATGTTTAGAGTTATAATTCTGTTCTTGACTGAAAGATTTAGTAGCTTTGCCTAATCGAATTATGCTTTTGAAAAATTTTATGCTCTCTGGATGCCCTAATCAAAGATGCATAAGTATTGTTTGACTTCTTGTTCATTATGGATTCCGCAATTAGTCTTGTGGTTACCTTATGCAATTGTGCTATTATATAGTCTCTGACTTTTAATTTGCTTCATTTTCTTTCCAAAGTCACATCTGTTTTCTTTGATTTCGTGTGCTTGAATTATCTGATGAATGCTCATTCTCTTTTTTGTCATTGCTGTGGCGGTTGAAGCCCACATAATACTTAGGATGCTTTATTGTAATAAAGTCCCTATATATATTTGCTTAGATAATTTTTTGGTGTAATGTTTTTCTCTTCTATTTTCTTGTAGTGAAGGGTGGGTTTTTGTGCTGAGATCAAACATGAGTTCTGACCAGCATGATGACTGGACACTGAAATGGTTATTTTCACTATTTAAAACAGAGGATGGACTAAAAATACTTTAGTAAGTTGAATAGTCATGAAAGGAACTTGTAGACCCAATGCTACAGCAGGGGGCATTAGTGAAACTCCTGCAGACTGAAGTTTATACACATTTTACTTTCCTTTGATTTCAGTTTCATATGCACAAGGTTTTAATAAAAACAAATCACTAATTATCTTAAAGCTAAATTGTGTCTGAGATAGCTTGTAGCTAAGATGTTCTTGATACAGTGCGTGGAAAGAGTTACATAGTTCAGTTATTATAGCACAATGTCTGTGTTTGACCAGTTGAGTCATATAAACGTAGGAATGATGCCCTAATTGTTCCCCTGATACTAAATTTCAGAAAATACAGCATTGAAGAACTTGGTTTCTGAGTATACTATCGTATTGACTTCTGTGAAGTCGATCAATATGAATCAGTGAAGCTCTAATCAATTTTGCATCAGTGTTGTACACTTGTCAACTGAAAGTGACAGAAAATGTCACAATTTCTTATATTCTTATTTCTGCTTTTGTTTTTAGTCAATTGGAATCCTTTGAATTGTGTATCACTTAATGTTGCATGGTAAGTTACCCCTGCATCCCCACAGTTCAATCCTCATATCTTTGCTGTGAGCGGGTATACAAAGTAACAATTAACAAACGATCCATTAACAAATTGTTTGAATATCCGATGTCCTGTCTTTGTAATAATGTAAAAGTAAATCATTCAAAATATAGTGTCATCGAGAAAGTAAAACGAAAAATATGCTAGAGATATTCTTAGAACTAGAGTTATAATTATCTTTCAAGCAACTGTGTTCACCTTAAGATACAGCTGTTTTCAGAGAAAGCATAGCAGGGGAAGGCTATTTGCTCAGCATTGTTTATTGGTGCCAGTTTGTACGCTTAATTTATGGTTTTATAAGGTAAGAAACACAAACGGAATGTCCTATAGGATCTTCGAAAAGGAACAATATCATAAGCAACTTGGCTTTCCCATGCTATGGAGTTGACCTTTGCAAAGTTTGAAAAAAAAGGTAACGGCATATTTAGTAATGCTCTTGTATCAACTTATTCATTTATGTTCTGTCAATGATATATGCTTGCTTGTTTACGTCTTCTATAATGCATCTGCATGCAACTTTGCCGCGTAACACCAAGGCATATGTGCTTCTTTCGTACAGCTAAAAGGGTAAGGATCATGTGCCATAAACAAACATTGTATTGTTCCCTTTGAATCATTGGAGTTGCCAGCATCTTAGCTGTTCTTGTTTACCAAAGAGAGGCAGGCAATCTTTCTCAGGACATGACAGAAGTTCAGCTGATTTGTGCATTGTGGTGGATCTGAGTCATGTGCAACTATTGATTACTAGTTATATATGCAGATCACATCCTACTGATGAGGATAGCAGGATCAGATCTTCATGTCGGATGTTACGCAAACTTGACGTCTTAAAGGCAGACATACATTGTGACCATCCATTTTGATGATGCACATGCACATTGATTGTTAAAACGTGCCATAATCTGAATTTAAGATCTAACTGAGTTTTCTGTAGGCTTTGCAGTAATCTTGCCGATATGTTTACCATTACCCTGTTGACCTTCTGGCAAGGTTAGAATTAACAAACCTATGGACTAGATTCGTTCATTTTTGTATGATGTGGCAGTCTGTATGAACAATTTTGGTTTCCTGGTAATCTCAAGTCAGGAAATTTCACCAGATAGATGCAACTGTTGTCTGTAAATTGTTGATATGGTAGTACATCTTTCAGAATACCAGCCTTTGTAAGTGCTGACTGTGAATGTTGCTGCTGTGGGCACATGGACATGGTGCAAGAAAATGCAGATCAACACTAGTACATTGAAGAAGGCGAACCCATGGGTATCTGTGGAGGTAAGCTTGCGTATCCTCTTCGAGTTCTTAAGAATGTTCAGATTCCTTCCACCATGTTCGTGCAGGCCTGTCTTGGCATATCCTACTTTTTTTATTCGATCTCTCTAACCTTCTCAACTACATATCCTTTTGAAAGAAAACAAGCATGAGCACATAGTTATGCTGATCTTATTCTATTCTGTTCCGGGGTAAACTCTTGATATTCTGGTTCAGAGATCATAGACCTCCTTTGCTTGTCCTTGATGAATGATGAACCAATGATTAGTAAACTGTCCCCAATCATTGTGCATTCTTCAGAGACAGCCCACAGAACTGTGATATTTGACAAGTCACTGTCCTGCCTACCAACCAGCAGTTGATATTCTCTATACTTGTCGTCTTCAGCTCTTCACATCTCCGGAACAAACCTTTGGTTCTCGCTAATCGTTAACTTGTCACGGCATACTTCATCCCACACATTGACTATCATTTATCATTTGTTTAATTCTGCAGATGTTTTCATTTGAGAAACCTTTCAGAATTCTGAACAGTATAAAAGCACCTGAACTGTTGTGCATTTGTCATCATCCCCTCAACAGCAAGCGCCTCAAACCACACTCACCAGGTCACCCCTCACCTCCACAACTCCCAAGTCCTAAGTTCACATCTCAATGGAGGCTGGAGGCGTGATTTCTGAGGCTGGCTGGACCATGTTTGACTTCCTGCCGCAGGGCGAGGAGTCGGATATCATGGCACAGCTGCTTGGCACCTTCCCCTCCCATGCGGAGGAAAGGCAGCAGGATCTTCCTTGGTATCAGGCTTCCCATCAATCCTACTATGAGTGCAATCCTAACTCAAGTGCATGTAGTGACACCAATGCTAGCAGCCTTGCTGTTCCATCCGAGTGTATGGGCTACTATTTGGGTGACTCCGGTGAGACCCTCGACATCAGCTCCTGCATTGCATCCGATGACCTCAACTTGGTCCACGAGCAAGGTGCAACTGAGTTTCTGAATATGATACCAACCATTTCCCATGGTTTATATGGAAATGGCGAGTCGAGCTGCGAGGATCTTGATTCGGTCGGCATTACTAACAAGAGAAAGAACTCAGCAGAAGAAGAAATCGACGGACAAGAAAGAGTAAGTCCTGAGGATGACTGGTCATTCTGTTCACCAGCTATGTTTGAGAAAGGTGTCCATGCTGCTAACGGGGATACTGACTGTAATTGATTCATTGCAGGGCCGGAAATGCGCAAGAAAGGCTGGACCGAAGCGAGGAAAGAAAGCCAAGCAAACCGAAGGGAGCTGCTGTACCTCTGACAATGACTCAAATGCTTCTCAAGAGTCTGCGGACGCTGACGGTGTTAGTCCAAAAGGCAAGGCACGGGCTGGCCGTGGAGCAGCAACTGATCCCCAGAGCCTCTATGCAAGGGTACGTACTACAAATTATAATCTGTTTGTAGCAGATGAAATAATCTTTTCCATAACTGAATGTGAAGCATGCTAATATTGTTCTTTGCTTGAGCAGAAAAGGAGGGAGAGGATCAATGAGAGGCTGAAGACACTGCAGACCCTTGTGCCCAACGGAACCAAGGTATGCTTCTTAACGGAAATCTTACTGTCAGCAATCAATGCAATAATAGTCCAACGGCTAAAACAACAACGCTTCTGTTGATCTTGCAGGTAGATATGAGCACCATGCTGGAGGAGGCAGTCCAGTATGTGAAGTTTCTGCAGCTTCAGATCAAGGTGAGGATTTGCTCAACTCAGTTGGGATCAGATCATCCAAATTGTTCCGCGGCAACATTGTGATTGACCACCTCTCTCAATTTTCAGGTCTTAAGCTCTGATGATATGTGGATGTACGCGCCGATTGCGTACAACGGGATGAACATTGGACTCGATCTGAACCTGTAGAGATGATTTTGAAGTCTCAGGCGGGGAACGCATTTCGTGTATGAGATCCGAGGAGTTCGCCACTAACTATGCGATGTATCTTCTTACCATAAGTCCTTTTTGGAAGCTGTTACATAGATCGTCAGATGTCCAGGAGTAGCATACTGGACCTGTGAAGAGACCCTCTTAGAGGATTAGTACGTATATAATACATCTTTTTCTCGATATTAGCATGAAATGCAAGATCTTGAGAAGTTGTAAAATTGTGATTTGTCCACTTAAGCTTTGGAGCAAACATGATTCTTTCTGTGTCCTTGGATGATTGGTTCAGCGATCTCTACTCTCTAGTGGCTTAAGTTGAAGCGTTGGGGATTCCAAAGCATGACTTTTGAAGATCAATGGTTGACACTGCCAAATCATTTTTCCGTACCTTTCAAGAACAAATAACTCTCCCCTGCACCGACTGCTTGCGACAAAGTTCTGAAATCGTCATTATAATTTAGAAATATCAATCCCATTGATGATATACTTTCCACACCCAAGCATGAGCTTGATAAAGAAGCAACTTAGGGCGACAATGCGAATGAGTGTAAAAACGAGGTTAGAGTGGATGTTGAAATTCCTATGAAATTGGGGTGTAAGAGTGTAATTTATAAGAATTCTGGAGTTGTCATTCCTTTGATCCATAGGATTCCTTAGAAAAATTTCTTATGTTTTGGATTGGAGTCCTCCAATATTCGTATAAAAATCATTGAATCTAAAGAGGACCTTAATTAAAACGAAATGCATAGAGTTAGGCCCCGCTTAGATCATAGTTGGATAACAGAGCTTCAAGAGGGGCTCAGTTTCATTTTACAACGGATAGATGTCTACGTGACCCTTTAGATATCAACCATGTCCGTGATTTGGATTTAGCTGATCCCCTCGTATTCAGATGTTAAACTGAGTTTGCTCCTCTGAATAATTGCTCTTGCCTATGTCATTTTTCTGTCCAAATTACTGACTAGTAAGTCTTGTATTTGTAAACTTTACTCTTTCTTAAGCTTCTATCTTGTATTAGAGCATCCCTAGCAGTGCCCTTAAAAGGGTAAACCCTTAAAAATAATTGTTTTTTTACGGATTCTGGTGACAAAACGCCGACTAGCAGAGCCCTTAAACCGTAAAAAAAATTAAGGGTTGACACTTATTTTCTCCTCCCAACCTTTACAAGTGAGGGTTGGAGGGGAAGATTTGCCCCAACTCCTACTCGGCCGACGCGGACGCACGGGCTGAAGTTTCAGCTTCCTCCTCACCGTGCGCGCCCGCGATTCGTCCGCCGCCGCCACGCCCTGCCGCCTCCGGCCGCCCCCCCCACCGCCCCTCCACTCGGCTCGGCCACCCCTCCCCGACCCGACCTCGTCGCCGCCAGATCCATCTCGCGCGAGCTCCCCCTGTGCCGCTCCACACCCGCGCTAGTCCGCCCGCCGCCGCCTTGATTGGCTCGCACCTGAGCTCCCGCGAGCTCCCCTGACCTCGCCTCGGCCACCCCACCCTATTCCGAGCTCGCCACCGCCCCCCGTGCCCCTGCCTCCCCATCGCCGAGCCGCCTCGGCCTTCCTTTGTGCCGCCAACGCCACCCAAGCGTCGCCCCGCCCTGGCCTCGCGTGAGCTCCACCGGACCCGCCTCGTGCGCCGCCAGCTGTCGCCGCCCGCTTGCCACGGCTCGAGCTCGCCGGGGTCGCCTCGCCGCCCGACACCCTCTGTTTCCAACCCACCACGCCGTGCACGCTCACAGGTTTTTTTTTTCCTTTTCCTGTTTTAAGGGTTTGATTTGAGGGTACTGATCTACGCCCTCTGTTTTCAACCCTTAATACTGTCATTTCTCGGCCCTTATTCCAGTTTTAAGGGTTGACCTTTTAACGGCTCTGCTAGTGATGCTCCTAGCTGATAGTCATTTAAGTAAGTTATCTGTGTCGACATTAAAAATCACTGATTAAGCGGAACAACATTAGTGTATGTAGCAAAGTGCCATACACAATCTCATTGAAAGGCCGAGGAATAATTAACATTGGTACTGCAGTCGCACACCATCTGTGTAAACCTCTGGCTTAACGCTTACTTCAATGTCTCAGTGGCAGTCTGCACTAGCTCTGTAACTTCAGCTAGAGCCTTGAGGCCAAGGCTTCAGCAATCACCCTCTCCTGATAAGCGGAGCGCTGATGATGATCGATCTCTCAACAAACAAACAATATATATGCGCGTATAACGAAATATCGACTGATCTAGTGCAACGCTAAAGGCTAAACATGGCATCGATAGAGAAGAATGTATATATGACCAAGATTAATGAATTAAATTAGAACATCAACAATGCATCTGCTAGCCTTCGGTCTGGATCAATATGGCCGCCACACTGCTCGAGAAGCAAGAGACAGAAGAGGGCGAACCCCAGGCAGCCGAGCAGCACCATGGGGACAAACATGATGAAGCCGTCATCGTCATGGAGGTTTTTGTCCGCCATGGACAAGGAGATGCAGACGAGCGAGATGCCGGCGAACACTGAAAGGCACGTCATTATCCATCTGCTAACTCGCCCGCCTCTGCCACCACAACCTCCACCTGCTTATCGTCCACCATCGCCGAGATCTACGTACCAAGCTTCCCTCAATCAATGGATCGATCCAGTTACTCTCCGTTCCTGTTGCTTGATTTACCTATATATAAGTAAGCCGCCGGACCTGGACGTGATCGATCCTCCTCGGCGGCGGTGGGCTTCCGTTAGTTGTACACATAACCGCACTCCCGTGATCTCCGTGCAGTTGGAACCCGGCAGCGATTATTAGTTTATTACTCTCTGGGAACCTGAAAAGAGATACTCCCTAAAGAAAGAAGTTCACATAACCCCCCTAGCTATTGCGTTTCGGTCGCTAAGCCCCCCTAACTATTAACTGGGTCACCTTAACCCCCTCAATTATGCAAAACCGGACACAAAGCCCCCCTAAACGCTGATAGACTGTTTTCACGGTGGTTTTCGCCATGTAGGACAACGGTTTTTACAGTGTACTCCCGCTCGCCTCTCCCTCTCCACCAAAATCCTGATACCGCCGTCGCCTGCTCCACCAACTCGTTGGTCCATCGATGGACGAGAAGGACGTAGTCGAGGGGTACAGCAAGACGGAGGAGACAGCGTAGAGCTCGCTCGAGTTGTACAATCAATGGATCGATCCAATTACTCTCTGTTCCTGTTGCTTGATTTACCCGTATCTAAGTAAGCGCCGGACCTGGACGTGATAGATCCTCCTCGGCGGCGGCGGCGGGCTTCTGTTAGTTTTTTTGAAACGAGGCAAGAGCATTTTCCCTGTGGAAACCTGAAAAGAGATACTGCTCCCGTTTCTAAATATAATAAGATGTTTTAGCATTTTTAACCCACACGTATTTAGATAAAATTAAGATTCGCGTGAATCTTACACTTAAACACGTCTAGAACTCTAGATACATATGAGCAAGAAAATGCTAAAATATCTTATATATTTGAAAACGGAGTGATTAGTTAGCATGAGCCCCTAGAAATTAAGGATGATATCGTCAGGGCCATTCAAAAAAAAGGAGGGTATCTTCCAGGTAATGTTTTCTTTAGCGGAACAATTTTCTTGTGCACGTGATTTCTGTTCCTCTGAGGCTAAAATTTAGTTCTTCGTGCAGATATATGATCTGTTCCTCGAGCGATGCAGGTATTATCCTAATTGTAGTCATGATTATTTTTCCAATTAGTACGAACAATTGTTCTTATAGTGTACTTGGTTTTGTTCGCCGGCCACTAAAGTTTTGTTTCTATATGTTATTTATTCGTTAAGCATTATAGCTAGTGTCCCAACTTTAGTTATGATTTTGTTTCAAGTAGTATATTGATCCTAGCGTACGTTTTGTTTGCTGCTCGCGTGCGAGATTTTACTTCCCATGTAGTTGTATTAGTTCCATGGACGATGAACTTGTTATTTATTTTCTAGTCCTTATTTTGTTGCACTTACTATAAAATGTTGTTGCTCTTGACATGGGTTGTTCCACGTGTACTAATTTTTTATCCACATAGTGCATATTTCTATTAAAAATTGCGACTTTTCATTCCTCTTTTATTGAATTGGTCTTCTGTTGAGTTTAAAATGTTGTTCATATTTGTACCCTGGTTTGTTTACGTAATTCTGATTTTTTTCTTCCTCATGTCATGATTTTTTTTTTGCTCAGAATAAAATATTATTCCTTTTCCTGACATGGTTTCTTCCATGGTTTTTTTTGTTCCACGTAGTCGAACTTCTCTTTTCCAAATATTTGTACTTGTTTTCTCATGTATTGAAACATTGTTCCGGTCAATTAAAATGGTGTTCGGTTTTTGTGACGTGGCTTAGTCCACGGATACTAAATTATTGTTCCACTTCGTACATAATATGTTCCACCTATACTTAAAGAAAACAACATGACTGCATATGCACGCCGTCCACTAAAGAACTCCAATGTTTATTCACGTGGCTAAAATATAGAAGTGATTTCATTCAATTTCACCTTAGAGCAGCTCGTAGGATAGTGGCAAATTCTGCCCATGCACATATATGCCCGATGCCCCCAAACCGTGATCTCCACTTTCTCATGCTACAAAGAAAAACTCCACTCAGACACCTAAACGGTCGCCTAAAGGTCTTTGGGATGTGTCGGATACATTTTTATCCCACTCGCAGCGTTTGCCGTGTTCCAACTTTTTATCTGGCACGTCTAGCCCACACCCTCCGCTTGGACGGTCGCTGGGATGTGTCGGAGAGAAAGAAGCGCGACGTCATGTCAGCCTCCGTCGCGCGGGCCAGGGGCCACGCCTATCGTTGGGACATCAAGGTCGGTCAGCCGGTCAGCTTAATTAATGGCGGGCGGCCTCTCGATTTCCTAGTCTAGCACATCGCCATTTCACTGCACCTCCCTCTAAGCGAGCGCGCATTTTAAAGCATCGCCGTAATGGCGTGGCAGGCGGGCCGTTGGCTGGCCGGAGTTAAGGCGTGCTCATCCGTTCTCATCCCCGGACCGATATATAGGACGGGTTCCCTTCGACGTCTCGGCCACAACTCCACTTTTCGACTACCACCTAGCCATGTCGTCTCTCAACACCCATAGAGTTCCCTTGACGACCGAGGAACTTGCTCATCTCTGGGCGGCAGTTTATGACCGCAGAGCGCACCGAAGTGAGCGTGTGATCCTCAGTGTGATGTGTGATGCCCCCCTCCGCCCTAGGCGGCCAACGCCGAACGACCACGGGGCAGGTTCATCTGCTCCGCCTCCTGCGCCTCCTCTATCACCGGTTTTCACGGAAGCCGAGGCGCGAGAGCTCGTCCGCACCAACACTCAGGTGTCGGCGCACTACCGCCTCCCCGAGGGATGGGCGGTGAACCCGACGCATGTGTCGGTCGCTTCTCAGCTAACAGGTCAGCCGTGCCTCGACTACATGGAGTGGAGCCAGCAGAACCTGCCACCAGAGCTGATCAACGACACCCTGTACGCCCCTGACTCGACAAACTGGGATGAACAGGTCGTGGGAGCACAACTACCGCCTCGGCTCCTTCGCCTATGAGCTGGTTTGTCATGTTGTGTCGGTGGCTAGGGTTTGCCGCCGCAGAGAGGGAGACGTGATTGAGAGGAAGAGGATGGGCATACTCGTGTCCGCTGGCGGCCGAACCGGTGAGGCTGATAGATAGATAGATAGATAGATAGATATGTGAGTCAAATAGTTTAAATATGATGCTACCAAAGAGTGTTGATTGTTGAGAAGAATTGTGTGGTGCCTTTGAAAGAGTAGGGATTAATTATGTCAGGATATGTAGTTATAGAAGACAATATTTAAAAAGAGCAATGTAGCATAGTCTCCTGAATACATACAACATATACATGTGAAGGCCACATGTTGAAGAGGAATTTGAAATAATAATTCGCTATAAATTATAATGAAACAGAGAAAAAAATGGTGATATGATTTTAGAAGAAAACATAAAAGTCTTATGACTGAAGAGAGCAAATAATATCATGGAGAAATTTATATGTTTAACGTCTTTAGACCATTTTAGACATGTTTAATAGATTTAGGATGATGCACTCGCATTTGTAAGGGCTACGTGACAAGTTTGCACGAATGAGCTGCGGCAACTTGATAGTGGACGTGGATAGCTCAGTAGATTAATGCGTTTTTCCTGTTTTGCTATTTCTTTTCCTAGCCCCAAAGCTAGCATTTCGGCATCTGGTCCACTCGGACCGACACCTCCATAGTAAATTGAGGTGACCCAGAGTAACCAGCATAACGAACTAATCCACGGTGCACAACACGCGAGCGCAGAACACCGGGCAATCTAGCGTGGACGTGTTAACCTGTTGGTTTTAAACTTTTTTAAAATTTAAAGCGCACTATATTAAACAAGCAAGCCGTCTAATTAAAAACCTTTTAGACCCTATAGGTACCCTGGTATGTTGGTTTTTAGACTTTTAGTCTCACCTCGCTTGATTCTCTCATCTTCAACCGTTGTCACATATTTGGATGTGTAGAAAAACCACCAATTTATCGTGTGTGTTTTTATAAAAACGTTGGTGTTAATTATCACATAATCAAAAGTTCATTACAATGGATCTCACAGACGCAATCCGGAGCACACCCACGCCACAGAGAGCAAACAAAAAACTCGCTAAATTTAGCTAGACTATGAGCAGCAAAGTTCAGGTCACGGTGAACATGATGGAACGACGCATTGCTAACGCCTGTGCAAGTTCTGACATCACAACCTCTACATTTCGCTCACTGCAAGCGGCTAAGGAATTGCCATTGTGGTCTCGAATCACGACGCCAGTTCCCATCTCACGAGTGGAACTAATTATTGCTGCATCTCCAACCTTCCGACGGCGGTGACCATCTTGGAGTCTTTACACGCGTTTCAGCATACGCCGGAAATATCTTGCGTGCAACAAAACCATTTCCGTGCGCTGGTTAAGGGCACGAACAGAGGGGGCAGTGGTATGTTGTGGTTTCAACCTCCAGCTAAGAATGACACCACCGTATGAAAAATTTACATCCAATAGAGACAGCATCTTTGGTGGACCTACACTTCTTTACTTTTCCGTCTCTCTGACCATTCACGGGTCGTTGTGCTTCTCTCTCTCTCCCTTTCCTTGTTTCTTTTCTGCTTTTTCTAACGAGCAAGCGGGATCTTCGGTAGGAGGCGGCTTTGCTCTGCAAGCTACTGTCTTTCTACTTTCCTCCTCCACGGCAGCTGCCCCTCCGATATGGACCTGCGGGGCGTTGGCCATGCCCTAAAACGGCACACACCACGTTACACGACACGTCCAACGGGTTAGACACCCTCATGCCGAGCAAAAGACCTTTCTTTCCCGCGCCTGAATTGAACTTTTTTCCAACCCCTTCCAGCATGCCGCCTGCTCGGTTTCGCCGCCGCCGGGATGCCTCTGCCCCGCTGGAACAGCTCCGGCTTTCGCGGCGTGAGGGCCGAGCGACACAGTCTGCGTCGAGGTACGTTACAGTGCACGGTGCGGACAACGCCTACGACGCGGCGGCATGACGTCCCACTGGCGACGCTGGGAGATGAATTTCCAAGATGTTTGAAACATGCAACATACGGAGGACCTCGCGCCACTGCCGTGCCTCATCGCGGCGGAGGACTGACGTCTGCATTGCGAGATGGAGAACCGCCTCCTTGTCGCTGAGGCCGGCGATCGCGCAATGGCGGCATGGCGTGCTCGCTTCCCGCAAGACGTCACCGCCGAGAACGCCTTCTGGACGGAGTGGGGGACAGAGCACGTACAATATAGGGTCGAGCGAGTGGCGTGGAGGGCCGACAGCTTACGCACCGGCCGAGGCCCACCTGTATGTCCCAATCACTAGTTCCGCCTGGGACGACGAGGGACCGATGTGGCGATGTGGGACGACCTTTGGACTTCGTCCGAGTGCACCACCTCGGAGGAGGACTAGTTTAGAGCATCTCTAACAGTGCTCTTAAACTCGGAAACTCAAAAACTAGTGTTCAGATTTTTTGACAAATCTGGTCGGATGAGCGCGCAACACATAGCAGAAATCATAGTCAGAACTGCAAATTATATAATTTTGGCGGGAGCAAACTAGTGTTTGCCCCAAATTCATCACACACAGAGAGTTCATCACGGATCCAAACTTCATTTACATATTGCAAAAGCTAAGCATAGTGCTAATCGTCGCCGGAGCCTACTGTACTAACAAAATGTGGCTCACGGGAGCCCAGGCGCCGCGGCGACGATGTGGAAGCGGCGGCGCCGATCTTCACTCATCATCGGAGACGAGGTCGACGACCTCCGCCGCGTACGCCGCCCAGTACGCCGCCTTCTCGGTGGCGACGGCGTCTGCCTCGGGTCCCTGATCGCGTCGATCTCCTCCTCGCAGGCAGCCTGCGCCGCCTTCTCCTCCGCCTCCCGCACTGAACGGGGGAGCACTTGAGTCGTGATGGCATCAAATGCGTCCTCGGGGACAAAGCCCTCCGTGGCGACGGCGGATTCGAAGTCGGCGGGGTTGTACTTGTCCGCCGGCGACAGGAGGGCAAGCACGGTGGAGGTGCTAGAGCCGCCGCTTGAGCTCCCTTCCTCGTACAGACGCTGACGGCGGCGGCGGGCGTCTCTCTCGGCGCGGAGGAGGTCGAACTCCTCGACCTCGCGCCTGAAGAACCGCGGCGGGACAATGTCGTCGCGGTTGCTGTACTTCTTTGCCCCCCGCTTGCGACCGGCGTCACTCTTGACCGCTTTCGCGCGGCGCTCATCGGATATATCACCGCCGAAAGGGTCTCGGCGGTGCGGCGGGGTGGAGTGCTCGCACTTGTGGCCCATTTGGCGGCGGAAGCGGCCTACGACGGCGTGGATTGCTCGTTGGAGTGGAAAGGGGGACGGCGCGGATTGCTCGTCGGCGGTGCGGGAGGATAAGAACTTTGACCTAAAAATGTGCCCGATCCCGACATAAATACGGATGGACGCGCCGCCTCGACGGGCCCCCGTATCGCGTTTGAGGGCCGGGTCGCGCTCACGGGTTCTGCTATGGGCTAAAAAAAAGTCTCGACCCGTGAAGTCGCCGGAGTTATAAGAGTTTAAGTGCTCTGCTAGAGATGCTCTTAGACGTAGTTTTATTTATGTATTTTAATTTCACTATCTGTCAATGCAGAAGTATGTTCAGTTTCTTTTTAGATCTTCGCATTACTCTCAAACCTGCGCAAAATTATTTTGTGGCGCGCTAAGATACCGCGTCTAAAATAGCAGTCATTGCGACATGCTCTTGGGTACAGGCGCATCTGATATGCGAAAAAAAATTACAAAATTAAAAGAAGGTCAAAAGAATCCAAATAAATTTACGCGCTCAAGGAAGATCAAGTATTCTACCTAGGGTGCAGGGTGCAGTAATAGTCATTATTATTTGGCGAAAGTTTTTGAATGTGTACAATACTTGATTATGTTACTCAAGTGTTAGGACTTTTTGAACTTTTTTCATTTTCTAACTGTTCTTTTTACATATCTCATGTGCTCCAACGCATTTTCACAGCGCCCATTCTCAAAAAAAGAACCGTGAGCTGGCCCTTCGAGCATGTACCGGGTGCTTAAGTTTAACTCCTTGATATTGTGAGAGTACTCATTTTCTTTCAAGGTGCGATTGTTGTACCCTTTTAATTTTTTGTTTATCACTGAGACGAGGTGTACATTTTTTGAAGAAAAAAAGAGAGCAAATAAACACGAACAAGTGAACAACCTCACGGTCAGGGCATGTGAAACTGTGCACTTGGATTAGTAGCTGGTCGCGCGCGCGGCATGGAAGTGATCCTCGTTGGATACTTGGATTGCACGAGCGCGATTCACATTTTTTTGGGTTTAATATTCGCAAATAAAACTAAGAGAAAGAAAACACAAAACAAGTTTTCATCGTGCATTAATTCGGTTCTGACAGAAGTAAATCGCAAACAAAGGAACTACTACTCCAGTAACAAAGAAGACTCGAGGTTTAAACACGAGGCGTACTAATTCGGTATGCGGTGGATGTTTGCTCCTTTCTTCTTCTTCCGCGATCCTTTGTCGCCATTGCCACCCGAGTTTGAACTTTCGGCTGCTGGTTCCTTCCTTTTAATGCCTCGGCTGCTTTTGGAGGGATTGTTTAGCTTCTTCTTCTTTCCCGACCGAGAGCCGCCGCCGGATATGGGCACCTTCCTTTTCTGAGACGAGCCCTCAGTGTGCAGAGTAATGCTCTCCTTGGCTGCAAGCCGTAGAGACCTGCGGCTACCAACTGCGGGGTTTGTGGCCGCTAGCACGTTCTCGCCGCTGGTGATCCGAATGACTGGGGTCTCTCTCAAGCGGTCAAGCCTGGGACACGGTGTTGCGGGTACAGGTTGTGGTGAAATCTGGAGTGCTTGCCGCTGGTGACGTTCTTGTCAGGGCTGGGGGTTGTGTCTCCGGTGATGGGCACACGTTGCCGGTGGCCGTGGTGATGATCTCTTCAAGGTCCGGGGGCTATGTCTCCAATGGTGGGCACTCGTTGCCAGTAGTCGTGGTGATGGTATCTTCAAGGTCTGGGCCGGGACTGTGTCTCTGGTGGTGGACACTCGTTGCCGGTGGTCGTGGTGATGATCTCTTCAAGGACTGGGGGTTGTGTCTTCGGTGATGCGTTCTCGTTGTCGGTGGTAGTAGTGTTGATCAGGGGCTGGGGGTTGCATAGTCGTTGGAGATGGGCGCTCGAGGCCGCTAAGGAGCCACCACCGGACAGGGCCGGTCCAAATTAATTTTGGACCCGGGGCGAGTTAATTAATAAATATAATTATATCAAACTCGTAGACTTAAATATAACTCTTATATTTAAATATAACATAGTTTTATTATATATCTAATCTTATAGTATGTATGTTCTCTTTTTTACACAAATTATATATTTTTCTTATTTTTTTAATATACATCAAATATAAATTACACAAACTAAAAATTAAAAATATGTGCCTTCTCATTTTGTGTTGTACATATTCTTCTTAATATTTGTGAGACATTTATATTGACTATACTTTAAAAAATATCTTACTACCAGTTTGTACCATATCAAGTGATAAGCAAATTTATAGAAAATTCTAGAGCATAAGTTTCATTGTGTTCAGTAACAAACGCACAACTCATGCATTTTATGTACTTGATATTAAAATGTAAAAACTTAAATAAACCACTAATGATCATTTTATATAGATTCCATAACTTTTACATTATATTTGATCTATTAGGCTAATCGAAATGTATTTGCTATATTTAGTCCACACAACGTAACTTTTTTAAATAAAAGGGTGTGCACAATATTAAAACTGAAAAATAGTAATCATAGATTTACTACGATTTGTTGGGCTCCCACAGAAGACAGACTAATGATCTAATTAAAATTGTTAATTCCAACCAAATTGTACTTTTCACAGAAAGAACGGCTAGTTCTTTCCTACGTGGTACACAATTTGTCTTGCCTCATGGTTTTTTATGAAGACTTCCTTATACTGAACAAATACGAGAAAAAACCTTTAGCGACGGATGAAAAAAACCAAGTACACTATAGCAACAATTGGTTGGACTAATTGATAAGTTAGGATAATAATTGTATCGCTCGAGGAACATATCATATTTGTACGGGGACTAAGTTTTAGCCTCGAACAAACAGAAATCATGTACATAACGAACAGTATTTTTGGCTAAATTTAACAAAATCGCAACAGTTGGTACAAGAACTACAGCTTCGGAGGAAAAATCGCATCTACACGAGGAACAAAACTTTAGTCGTCCTCACGTCCAAAAAACAAACTGCAGCGTCCTAGGAACAGATCACATGTACACGAGGATCACGCATTTATATTCGGAAAATCTATTCAATAGGTGCCTGCTGTTTTGTTGAAATATTAGACATAATTTACATGATTAATTCCAGTATATTAAACATTACTACAACAACTAGTAGCATATTAATCTCATAAATATTAGATGAATTAATTAACATGAACAACAACAAAACGTCTACATACATAGACATACTAAATCGGTACATCGGCACGTGATGAACGTACCGAATAACTGTAAATGAAGTAGTCGTCGTAGTTGTTGCAGCAACAGCGACGGCAGCAGCTTCCTGAAGGCGATGGCGACGTTGTTGATGAGCAGCCCCCGAGTCCGGCGAGCGTACAGGAAGGCGAGCCGTGATGAAGAGCTTGAGATCAGTCTCGCGGAGCGCTTTCTAAAAATCTTATTCGCGCTCTCCCGTACAGGATCACAAGAACGAGGGTTCCGGAGACCTGCTGTCCCGTTCGCCGGTGCATGCCGGCGCTCGGGATGGGGTAGACTACGGTGGTGGTGCAAGGCACGAGGTGGCAAAACCTAGATTGGTTCGGATGTGTTTGCAGCGCACGCAGTGCCCGACTTTATATAGCGCGGCTAGAGAAAACCCTAACGGGTATAACATGGCCCAAGTCCACGTCGCACACGTTAAGTTTGGTTACAGTAGCCCACGATCCGGGAGCGACCCAAACCGACTATCTGTGACGCGTCCGTCCAAACCGTTTTTCCCAGACTGCAAAAATAAAACTCGGTTCGGCGAGATTCCCGCAACCCGTGGCGCGTCGTGACGAGACGGGCGGGCGGTGCGTGCGTGCTGCGAGCGGCGGCGGAGGAGAAGGAGCGCGTGAGAGAGACTCATGTTCTCACAAGCTTACCAAGTAGCACATCACTCCACTATATAAGGTGGTGCCACTCCTCTTAAACTAACAATGTGGGACTAAATTTTCGCTCCCACTCCACTCTCATGTGTGCTGCCATAAATGTGGGCCTTTGAGATTTCTGAAATTGCTTATTGGGCTGCCCCACTAATGGGCCCAATTCTAACAATCCCCCACCAGATCTCAAATGCTCATTTAGAGATATTTGCCAGACCTCGAGTCTTGTTTATATACCAGTGTTTCAGTAGAGACTGTTAAGTTAAATTTCTGCGTAGAACCTTGAGCTACGTCTATCGACAACTTGAACAATGGACGAATCTTGAATTGCAAGTTTGATGCTTCTAGATTTCATACAAAATCATAACTGGTACTTGGCTGCCAGTAGCCTACCCCGCGGATGTAGCATATGCGTCATACTATCTGGTCTCTTCATGAGTTTACTAGAAATCACCCAAATCTCATAAATTGCGAAGTTTAACAATTTGACTCATATAGGTGTGTTCTTTCAAGAATACTCTGTAGAACAGCATCTTTGCTATGAATAGCCAACATAACCACATTAAGTCATGTAGCCAACCTTCCTTACAGATATTGAGAGTTGTGCATCTTCACATAGATAGGGTTAGGTAATAACTTTAGCTTGTTCTTTCCAGATCCTAATTCACGGGATATCCGATCACATATGTCGGGTTACCACTATGGAGTAACGCTCACGGGTCTCAACCCCATCTCACTCGATGCACTTTCTATCACATTACGTGATAGTCCCTTCGTAAAGGGATCTGCCAGGTTTTTGTCTGTTTGAATATACGAAACAGATATTACTCCGGAGTTTCTCAATTTCGTGACAGACTTCAAACGTCTTTTAACGTGTCTTGATGACTTCGCGTTATCTTTACCACTGTTCACTTTGACAATAACCGTTTGGTTATCACAGTTCATAAGGATGGCCGATAATGGTTGCTCAACCACCGGCAAGTCCATCAAGAGCTCACGCAGCCATTCTGTCTCAACAGAAGCTGTATCTAAAGCAGTAAGTTCTGCTTCCATGGTTGACCTCGTCAATATGGTCTGTTTGCAAGACCTCCATGATACTGCACCACCACCAAGAATAAATGCATATCCACTTGTGGCATAGAGCTCATCAACATCTGAGATCCAGTTCAAATCACAATATCCCTCAAGTACAGCTGGGTGCCCTGAATAGTGAATTCCATATCTCATTGTACCGTTCAGATAGCGCATGACCCTTTCAAGTGCATGCCAATGATCAGTACCCGGGTTAGACATGAACCTGCTCAATTTGCTCACAGCAAAAGAGATATCAGGTCTCGTCGCGCTGGCAAGGTACATGAGTGAACCGACCACTTGAGAGTATCTTAATTGATCTCTTGTCTCTTTCTTGTTCTTTCAGAGTGTCACGCTGGGATCATAGGGTGTTGGAGAAGGCTTGTTGTCTATAAAGCCGAATCGGCTCATGACCTTCTCAACATAGTGTGATTGCGTTAACGTAATTCCACTCTCATCCCTAATCAGCTTGATGTTCAGAATCACATCAGCTTGTCCCAGATCCTTCATATCGAAGCTCTTTGACAGGAAAGACTTGACCTCATTTATCACTATCATGCTTGTACCGAAAATTAGTATGTCGTCAACATACAAGCATAATATGACACTATCGCCCCCACCATGGCGATAATACACACACCTATCAGCCTCATTAATGGCAAATCCTGTAGACGTTAACGTTTTGTCAAACTTCTCATGCCATTGCTTAGGTGCTTGCTTCAGTCCATACAAAGATTTTAACAATTTGCACACCTTTCTCTCTTCACCTTTTACTACAAACCCATCGGGCTGATCCATATAGATTTCCTCTTCCAACTCTCTGTTAAGGAAAGCTGTCTTTACGTCCATTTGATGAACGATCAGACCATAGGAGGCAGCCATGTAAAGTAGTACACAAATGGTGGTCAGTCTAGCGACAGGTGAATAGGTGTAAAAGTAATCTTCGCCTTCACGCTGAGTGTAACCCTTGGCTACAAGCCGTGCCTTGTACTTCTCAATAGTACCATCAGGCCTTAGCTTTTTCTTGAACACCCACTTACAACCCACAGGTTTGCAACCGTAGGGTTATTCAGATAATTCCCAAGTTCCATTAGAAAGAATCGAGTCCATCTCATTATGGACAGCTTCTTTCCACTCATCCGCATCAGGAGATGCGAATGCCTCCGCAAAGGACGTAGGGGTTTTGTCCACAAGGTACACAATGAAATCATCACCAAACGATTTTTCAATCCTCTGTCTCTTGCTCCTTTTGGGAGCTTCATTGTCATCCTTCTCAAGTACTTCCTCAACATGTGGTTGTTCAGAATAATCAACGGATGTACTAGATTCAGTAAATATCTCAGAAGAAATCCTAGCAGTGCTATGCATATCCTTCATAGGAAACATGTTCTCAAAAAATGTTGCATCACGAGATTCCATAATACTATCAACATGCATATCAGGTACCTCAGATTTAACTACTAAAAATCTATAGCTGATGCTCCGCTAAGCATAACCCAGGACTACACAATCCACTGTCTTTGGTCCGAGTTTACGTTTCTTAGGAATTGGATTATTGACTTTCGCCAAGCACCCCCAAGTGCGTAAATAAGAAAGTGATGGTTTTCTCCCAGACCACTCCTCGTAAGGGGTCTTCTCTTTATTCTTGTTAGAAACTCTATTCAGGACATGACACGAAGTCAATAAAGCCCCCCCCCCCCCCCCCCCCCGCCATGCAGTGTCCAACATGTCGTTCACCAAGTCGGTCAGCGTGCGGTTCTTCCTCTCGGCAACCCCGTTTGATTGGGGAGAATAGGGAGGCGTCCTCTCATGAATAATACCATGTTCCTCACAGAAAACATCAAATATTTTGGAGAAATACTCGCCACCACGATCCGACCTAAGACATTTGATCTTTCTCTCTAGTTGATTTTCTACTTCGACTTTGTAAATTTTAAAGTAGTCTAAAGTTTCATCTTTAGTTTGCAACAAATATATATAACAGAACCTAGTAGCATCATCAATTAAAGTCATGAAATATTTATTTCCACCTTTTGTCAACACGCCATTCATCTCACACAGATCGGAATGTACGAGTTCCAGCGGTGCTAAGTGGCTCTCCTCGGCTGCCTTGTGAGGTTTTCGAGGTTGCTTTGATTGCACACAACTATGGCACTTGGAACCTTTGGCAATAGTGAAATTCGGAATTAAACTCATACTGGACAACTGAGACATCAAACCAAAATTAATGTGACATAAACGAGAATGCCAAACACTGGTATCATCGGAAACACCGCCACAAATATGGTTTATTGATTTATTACAGAAATCTGAAAGTGAAAAACGGAACAAGTGTGAGGACCCCTCTGACTAACCGTCAGAGATGCCCACGTTATGTAAACAGATCACGATCCCAATGATCAGTGCATCGCGATCACATAACCAACATGGTATACAAAGTTACATCATACAACTCGAATAGTATAAGACTTACATAAATAATGGTCTCATGACCAAGTCTGCAAACATCGTCGCACTTGACGAATATTAACTAAGGTTCAGCGGAAGCTTCGGCTAGCGTCGACCCTCGTCACGTCCTGACGCATTCCCACAGAGCAGTTGAGCGGGACAGTTGGAGTAGTCGTCGGCGTACTCCTCCTTGTTGTCGTACATTTCTTCTTTTCAACCTGGACGTTTGAATATCCAGGGACACAGCCATATGAGTACATTTACGTACTCGCAATACCACCTCTAAGGCTTAAGTTTTCATGATAATGCAAGAAAACACTTTTCGAAAATTGGGATAGCTGCTATATACGACTATGGGGCTTAGTTTTCGAATACCATGATTTTAGACATAGAGAATACGACATCTCTGTATCTTCGTTGAAGAAAATATTTAGAGATAGAATTCTCTTCTCTTGGATATAGCAAAGACATATCCAAGTTCAAAACTTTCTTTTGTAAAACCATTGAAAACACTAGGATAGGGTAACCCTTTTTCCTTCCTTGAGATCGGACTGATTGTCTCCCCGAGACCAATCATCCTCGCCCAAATTCCGTACCTCCCAGGTACCTCCTGATTTCACATAAACACTTTCCTTTATAAAACAAATTCTTTCCCCAGGCGCCCAGTGTGGCCTTTCCAACCATCCATGACAGCGGACGCGGCTATTCGAATAGATTTACACTCTGCAGAGGTTGTACACTTTACCCACACCAATCGGTCCTTCCGCCGTGTCTGCCACGGCCCGTCATACGACTGCATGCGGGGGTCCGGATAACACGATCAAAGCTTTCCACTATGACCACCCTAGTACCGGGGCCTCCCGGTAGGTTTGTTCTCCTCGGCACCGTGTGCTCAACTAGACCTCTTGGTCTTTCCTCGGGACGCCACACCGCCACGTCCGGAGACCCACCGTAATCGTCCGGCTGTTGGTCCTCAACAGTGTATTGTCTCTTCCGAACGACAACCCGGCTTCGAGGGCCCAGCCCTCATAGAAAGTATGAGAGCCCCAACACTAAGACAAACAAGCTTCCGGCTAAGCCCTACCCATATCAGGTAGTGTGGTTGCACGGGTTACTTGTTCGGGCGGCAGCAGGGACTTCGAAATTAAACCTCCATCTCCGACTGCTCCCAGCAGCTCGGGTTTTCGCAACATCTCCGAATGCTCTCAGCATCTCGGGTTTTCGCAACCTCTCCGAATGCTCTCAGCATCTCGGGTTTTCATAAAACATTTCTTTCTCGCTGATTGCTCCTAGCAACTCAGGTTTTCCTCCATAAAACAGTTTTATCAAACAGGTTCCCATCCTATAGTTTTGAGGTAAGTAGATGAAGGTAGACTACTAGAAAACTTAATCTTTTTGATGGAGCCTTCAACAACAAGGCTCACCAAATAAACTCTTTTTGTAACACCTATAGTATTCTAGTAGATAACTTTTGCCAAACAATATTTTGTAAAATAGTTTTCGAGAGGCAAGGTGCCACAAAAGAAGTAAAACATGCATTATTTTATTTTAAAACAAAACATGCTTTGTAAATAGTAGGATTTGCATAAAGGTGGTGAGGTGGGCTTGCCTGGCTCAGCAATATGTCCTTGGTCTTGATCTTGATGTTCCTCAGGTTCATTCCTCACTTCCCGTTCCTTCCCGATCATATCTAACATCGTAAACAGGAAAATGAACCACACTCAGAATACAAGACAATGCCACAAGGACATAACAAACAGCAAGCATCGCACAAGACACTTAGCTAACAGTCCAAATCAAACAATTCCTTTAGCTAAACAACACATCACTTAGGGTTATTATATCATTTAACAAGAGTTGTTATAATAGTTTCAGGAAATACTTCAGACAAAGGTATCTTAGTAGTTCAGAAAATACTTCAGACAAAAGTATATTCATTGTTTAGGAAACACTTCCGACAAAAGTATAATGATTGTTTAGGAAATACTTAAGACAAAAGTATATTAATTGTTTAGGAAATACTCCAGACAAAAGTACCTTAACACACAAGCAAGTATTAATATTAACACTAGCATTGAGCACACTCAGATGCAAACCTGTTACTAGCTTAAGAAACACCTAATAACAAGTAACTAAGCGACAAACAACGGTAACACCACTGTTCAAACAAGTTTATGACTAAGAGCTAAAATGGTGCACTAGGTTTATTTAACAGGACACAACAATTAAGGTCACTTCAACCAATAAACAAATAATCACATGGTAACCAAGTGTTGACAATAATCTAAAATAAGTAAGTCATACATTAAGCATTGCAAACACAAGGAACTACTGGATAAAATTTAGCACCAAACAATCATTCACATGCATAACACACAAATGAAATTAGTGCAACTCCTAGGAAACAAGATGAACTATGTGAAACTCAGATGTGAAGGGACTAGCAATACTTTCAGGAAATTTATTAAGGCTATTAAAGGATAACCTAAGTTTCTGGACTTATGAGTTACTAAGCACATCAACACATAACAGTTCAAGTAAAACAGGGAATTAACTTATTACATTTATTGGGTAAATAAGTGATGCTTTAAAGATATAACACATAACACACAAACATACCCACGAGCAAAGCATATAAACACAGTTGATGTTATTATTAGGGTACAACGTGAATAATGCTAAACATAAGTAAACAATGCACCACACATTATCAAAGTGGTTTAACCAAGTCATTATTATTGGGTTATGGTTCTGAACTTCAAAAGTTGATTAGTAATATTTCTACAAATCACATTTGCTAATAACAGATGATTAAAAGCTAATACTTCTATTAGCGAAATGTTGTTGTTTTGGTTGATAAATCATAACTCCTAAGATAATGTTCATAAAGCAGAATCCTTCTACCACAATACACCTAGCAACCATATGAAGTGGTGAAAATTGGATTTGCATCAAAAGTTATTACTCAACAGGAGTTAAAAATCATACAAATGCTATTTGTCTCAAAACCAAAAAGATTGTATCTTCAGTTTTAGGAATCTCCTGAATGCAAGGTTAATTTCTATGGATATGTATTTCCTTAAGTTTTCTTTAGAAATTGGATTCACTCAATTTGGACACTCCTAGCTCCATATATTTCAGTTTTAAGTGAAGAAAATACTTTTTACTTGCTTTAATGTGCAACACAAAGTTTAAATATTTTTGAGACAAAACCAGTGTGGTATGATAAACAAAACACATAGGTGCTACACAAAAATACTACTAAACCATTTGTATAAACATACAAGGCACAAACAATTAAAACTAGATACATGCAAATAACAGAAAATAAGAATATCCATTTTAAAGTGTAATAACCTACTGTTTCAGCAAATAATCTACCAAGAGAAAAATATAAGATGAAAATTCTACCAAGCTAGTATATGATAGCTAATACCAATATCTACCACATGCAATTGGATTTACTCCAACAAGAATTTTAAATAAAGATTTAAAATTCATCAAATAGCTACTGATGTCATTTTTAAACTTTATAGAACTTTATTTGGGCCCATCTCCTGCATGCAAGGCTTATAGATCTAGGTAGGTATTCTCCTGGGCTTTCCATAGAACTAAAGTTTGCTAATTTTTACAAGATTGAACATAGAGCACAGATACAAACATATTTTTGCAAACGACCAGTGCCACATGGTCAAGAAAACACATAGCTACTCAAAACATTTTGAATCATCCAATTTGGATAAGTAAATCTCTCAGAAACGAATTAAAGCTACAAGGTAAAATAACAGGGAAATTAACAGGAGTTTAATTAATCAGAAAAACAAAAGAAAAGGGGGCCGGATCCGAGGCGGGGCTGGGTCGCCCGAGCTGGGCCGGCCCAAGAGCACGCGCGGGAGGGCGAAAGGTTAAGCGGACGTGGATCTGAGATCCGACGGACCAAAATAGATCTGGCCGGGTTCAAAATTGACCATCGATCTAGAAATCGACGGCCGATGCTCGTCTTCTTCCTCCCGACCTGGCAGAAACAGGCAGAAAACCTAGACAAGAGGCCGAGCTCCATTAGCTCACCTAGGGGATCAAAACAGCAAAGGTGAGGGGTGCAGTAGATGGAGGAGGGCACGGGAAAGTCAGGGATGGTCTCCGTTCACCCGCGCGCGACCCGGAGCGGCAGCGAGGTCAACGACGTCCTCGTCGGACATGGCGAGCCAGCGGCGACTCCTGAGTTCCTGAAATCAAATGAGCGTGTCTCAGAGGTAGCTTGGACAGAGGGGAGTGCGATGGAGAAACAATGGCGAGAAGAGGGGGTCAGTAGCAGTGGCGATCTTCCTCGGGAGCCCACGGCTACGAGTCTCGGTTCTTCAAGGATCTTGAGCAGGGGATAGCAAGAGTTCGGGAGATCTTGCTGGGGGTGGAAGAGTGGACGAGCAGGAGTGCAATGGGCAAGGTGAGAGGAGGTGGGGTGGCCTCGGCTGCATTTGAGGAGAGGGTGGCCGGCTCGGGCACTTTTGGATAGGGAGAGGGAGCATTGGGAGGGGATTGGGTGTGAGGGACGGTGTGCAATGATGACCAACGCTGCAACACCTCTTTGGACAGTAGCTCTTGGCCAAGGACAATTGGAAGGGGGTGAGTAAGGGAGAGGTTGTCTCCTGCCTGTCAGCTGCTCGATGAAATGCCAGAAAGAGAAAGAAAAGAAGAAAAGCAGGGCTAGGGTTTAGAGGTGGTCGTGCTATGGGTACAACAAGGGTGTGGGGGTAGATATACACCAGAAACCAGAGGATGGGTGAGAGTGGTGTGAGAGTTTTAGATAGAGGTCATTTTTGGCTGCTTTGATTAGCCCACTTTGCTAGCATGGATTAGCCAAACCCTTTACTAAGAAAATATAAGACAAGTTGGGTTGGTTAGTAGGGACAAGGGTGCAGGTTTTTGTTTAAGACTTTAGGTCAAAAGGTTAAACAACAACTAGATACAAAAATGACAAAAGGCTATCTAGTAATGCATAAATGGTCACCTTATTATGAAACACTCAAAACAAGCATGAATTTATGATCAAACAATTTTGAATATTTTAAATAAGGTTATGTGTGGATAGTAGAGATGATAAGGATGAGGTTAGGTAAGTTGCATTTCCAAATTGAATAAAATAAACTCTAATGGTCATGTTCTAGAAAGATTAGAAACTAAGGGAAATGAAGATGGTTATTTCTTATTTGAAAAAGGGAAATGTTTGAGTTACTCCTAAAATCTAACATTATAATAAAAAGTTAAACACACCTTTATCACATGGCACAACATTTAAAGCATGAATGGTCTCAATTAAATTATATAAATAAGATGTTGTCTCATACACCACCACATGAACACACATAAAATAACACACTCATGGGAAACAATTTAAACACATAACATATAGGTCAACCACACATAAAAATAGATAAACACCCACACAATTGGATCAATAGCCATACTTTTAATATAGATCAAAAATATTTGTGAGGAGGTGATCAACATAATCAAAACATGTTATTTTTGGTAGGAATAGACTCAAACCAGCATAAGGTGAGGTGGTGATCATAGTGATCCAGACATGGCTCTTGGTATAAATAAAATTACACCAACATGTTGAGCATTGGTTTCCAGAGACTAATTAATATGGTGTTTTTTGGAAAAGAGGGTTGATAATGCTTGCAACAAGTTAAAATCCAATATAATTTAAGACTTATTGTATGGTCCTATATAGTTGTGCAAACATGTAGTTTTGAGGAATACTGTTACTTTCTCAAATGATATATATATATTTTTTGGGTGGTTGCTAAAATCAAAACATTAGGGCAAAATAGAGTTTATTAAAAAGGGAATGGGAGAAGATATGTGGACTACTTCACTTGTTAAAACATTGACCTCAGAGGTCATATTATAACTTGTTTGAGTTTTAGATGGTTGTTATTAAGGAGTCATCAACACAAACATCAAAACACAACTTGACAAACAGAGCATACCAGGGAAAACACATCCATTGACAGGACATTTCAAAAAGTTTTTGTTGCTTCCAAAATTTTGGATCTTTTATAGTTTAGTTTTTATTGTTTCCAAAATTTGGGGTGTTACAACAAGCCTCCGCACTCATAACCTTTAACAATAAATTGTCCAAACTTTGACACTACAACTTTATTGGACTCCAAGACTAACGTAAACCCATCTCTGCATAGAAGGGAACCGCTAACGAGATTCTTGTTCATAGTAGGGACATGATGCATGTTCTCCGAAGTAAACTTCAGATCTACCGTGCCAACACCACGAACAGTAGCATGTGATCCATTCCCCATTAGGACGGAAGAATCCCGAGCGACCTGATAAGAAGTGAACAAAGAGATGTCAGCGCACACATGAACGTTAGCACCCGTATCAATCCACCAACATGGAGAATGAAATACTGAAAGCACAAATGGTAAATTACCATACCCATCAGTATTGCTAGCGGTCACGACATTGACAGTGTTGGCCTTTTTCCCTTTCTTGTCTGCACGATCTGGGCAGTCCACAGAGAAGTGACCGAGCTCTCCACAGGTATAGCAACCTAGATCAGACTTGTTCATCAGCTTCTTCTTCTTCTTGAAAAAATTAGTCTTGGCAGGTACATTGAAAGCAGGCTTGTTCTTTCCTTTGTTCTTGCCGTGGTTATGGTTCTTATGCACCATGTTAGCGCTAGACTGACCTTCACCACCTCTCTCAGCAGTGTCCTTAGCCCGAGCCTTCTCCTCAACACAAAGAGACGCTATCAGGTTTTCAACCGATGTGTCATGTCTCTTGTGTTTGAGAGTTGTGGTGAAGTTCCTCCATGAAGAAGGCAACTTTGCAATAATGCACCCGGCCACAAACTTGTCAGGTAATGCACACTTAGCGTGTTCAAGCACCTTCGCAATGCACTGTATCTCATGAGCTTGTTCGACTACAGAACGGTCGTTAACCATCTTGTAATCATGGAAGCTCTCCATGATGTACAGTTCACTGCCAGCATCTGCTACACCGAACTTAGCGTTCAGTGCCTCCCAGAGCTCTTTGCCATCTGAGATGTGCATGTACACATCAAACAACTTGTTGCTATTAACACTCAGAACGAGTCCCACAAAGGCAGTGTTGGTATCCTTGAACTTGTTTTGATCCTCGTCAGATATAGTTCCTTCAGGTAAACCCTCACTGGCCTCGAACACTTTCAGAGATCGCAACCATAACGTGGTCTTGATCTGCCATCTCTTAAAATCCGCACCGGTCAACTTGTCCGGCCTCAGCGAATCAGATAGATGTCCCATGTTTAATTCAGGAAATTGCCTATAACATAAATAAGGTTTTTGGATTGTTGGAATATTAGGCACAATTTCCATGATTAATTACAGTATATTAAACATTACTACAGCAGCTACTAGCATGTTAATCTCGCAAATACTAGATCTATTAATTAACATGAACAACAACAAAACATCTACACACATAGACATACTAAATCGGCACATCGGCATGTGATGAACGTACCGAACAACTGTAGATGAAGTAGTCGTAGTAGTCGTCGTAGTTGTTGCAGCAGCCGCAGCGACGGCAGCAGCTTCCTGAAGGCTGAAGGGGATCGTGTGCAGAAAACAAAAAAATTCCTAGCAACGATATCCTTAAACTAGCCAAGATCTACACTATGCAGATATAGAACTACGGCGGAGATCGGAATACATACCCTCGTAGACCGAATAGCAGGGATTACGCTCCCGCACAAGCGTTGATGACGAAGACGACGTAGCCGACCTCTAGGTCGCGGAGAGCTCGGCGCGACGAAGACGACGAAGATGACCCCGAGGTCGGGTGGAGGAAGTAGGCCTCCGAGTACCGCTAGCGCAGCACCTCGCAGGGCGTCACACACATACGGTGGAGACGACGGCCTCCGAAGCTCCAGTCCAGGACAAGCAGCGGAAGACTTGGACCGGAACACCAGCAGCGCGACAGCGGGCTATGGTGGAAGAGATCCCCCTCCTCTACTCGGCGCGACTTCGACAAAGGGAATCACGAGATCGAGAGAGAATTAGGGAATTAATTGGTGAATTAAAAAGCCAGGGGTGCCCCTTCTTATATAGGCTCCCGGGGGGAGCCAACCTTGCCAGCCAGGCAATGTGGGACTATCTCACAGCCTGGTTCGGCCAAGGCATGGTGCGCCGGCCCTAGGTGGGCCCCATTTGGCCCACCTAGGCCGGCCAAGCCTCCCCCACAAAATTCCCTTGAGGGTTTCCCCCCCCCCCCCCCCCCCCCATGGGCCTTCTTTCGACCAGAAGACCCATTTAGGAAAATCAGCCTAAATAATTCGAAAATAAATATATATATATATCATATTTATACATTAATTACACTAATTAATATCAAACATATTATATATAATTTATTCTAGCTCCGAAAACTCTTTCGTCGCTGCCCGATCTCCATCGGACCATTCCCGGGACGTTCCCGGTGATCTCTTTCCTTTCCGATTGTCTTGTCGAAACCCCTTAAGTGTGTTACCCTAGCGGTTCGATATAATAAAAGGTATGATCAAGACTCCTCTATGATCAACGACTAACTCGTAGGCCTGGACCCCATGAATTAATCACTGTGATATAACGAATGACTTTCATCTATCAAACCTGGACGTCTAGTCTTAAACCCTTTGTCATGTCGATACTTAGCGCGTCCGAGCATCATTCTCAGATATCTCCATACCTTGCATGATCTCGTTACCGACATCGCTATCTTCTACTCGTCTATGATATTATGTCAGCTGGTGACCTAGTCACATGTTTATAAACTCATTTGACATAATCTCACCGAGTGGGCCCTAGAGTATCTATCCGGCTATGCGGACTGACAAATCCCGCTGTTGACCCATCGTCTCAACTACCCCCTTCCGATACCCAAAAGTATCACCGTTATTGTCACACTATATAAGATATGATGTTTGGTGCGATCAAAGCATCTTCCAGGGATAACAATAAGAGTTGATCTCACGGTCTTAAGGCGTAATGACTATGTCCTATAAATACTGGGTATGTCCATCACATCGTTACTCCTAACGATATGACTTCCATTGCCGACCGGCGCCATGCCCTATGATCGGAAAACCTCGATCATCAATCGCGCAACGAAACTAGTCTTAGTAGAGGCTACTAGGGACCTGGTTGTTTATCTACCACGCCTGTATTAATGTTTTCGCTTAATACAGTTATAGCATGGTGTAAAACATATAATGAACAATTGGGATATTGCCAATAAACTATGTTTATTAAGTGCCTCTAGGGCATATTCCCTTCAGTCTCCCACTTGCACTAGAGTAACACTTAATCTAGTTTACAACTTGGTAAAAGCTCAACACCCATAGCATCTTGGTGCCTACTTGCCTTGTGGAAGAGGAATACAGTCAATAGATCTCACACATTGAGACTTATATGTGCTTTGCAACACTTCTATGTCATCTAGTTTGACATCATCCCGTATCTTATGATGACGGTGAAATATATCTCAGTGGATGGAGTGAGACTCGAGCATTCGCGTAGCATGCGCCTTAAAATTCTAAGAGATCTATCAAGGGGACCACCTACGCTCGGAAAACTGCTCAGTCCAATCACACTTGCTACCTTTGAGGTCGCAATATATTTCTATTCCTATGTAGATTATGCGACAGTGCATTCATATGCGACTTCGCAAACTAACCATGTCTATTTTCAAAATAAAGGACATCTCCTATATGAGATTTCTAGTCGCATGGGTCAGTGTCATTACTTGCATCATCGTAACCGCTTTACGGCAAGTTGTCTTTCCACTCTTACCCTTTACTAGAAAACCTATCTTCAGTTCTCACAGACACTAAAGAATAAACTTAACGTTTGTTTATTGATCCACACAACGATCACTCTAGAAACTGTTCTTCAACCAAGAACTCGGGTCACACTAAGTCGAGCTTTCAATCTGACAGCATCTATGACTGATACATAGATAATGTCGAACATCATTTGCTATAACTGAAAATGCCAAGATAAACTTAATATTTTACCTAGTCATACAAGCAAGAACCTGTTTCTTTGCTTGTCCTATTCTGAAACACTTCAGAATCTTGACTTAGGAAATATTCCGACTTAATATTATTAAGCCCCTTACGATCTATACAATTATAAATCGGATGCCTAATACTCCTAACTTCCTTTCATAGAAAATTTAATCACTTAAATAATCCTTTACACTCTACTAGAGGATCTGTGTCATTCAATATGTAGTTACATACAAAATCACGAATGACACCTAGCTCCCACTCAAATATGTCTTCCGCATATAAGATCAAGGGAAAGCTTAGCTCCCACTCAAATATGCCTTCCGCATATAAGATCAAGGAAAGCTACTTTGCTCCCACTCACTTCTTTGCAAATGTAGGTTTCTTCAACTATTTTGGACAACTCCAAAATCCTTTGATCTCATTATCAAAGTGAAGATTCCAGCTCCGATATGCTTGCTTCAGCCCATGAATGGACCACCGAAGTTTGCATACATGTTTAGCATCCTCAGGATTACAAACCATTCTTAATAACACTATTAAGAACCATGGTTTCCTTATCCATCTATCAATTTCTCATTCGAAATTATAGTGATTGCTAAACGACCCAGAATAGATTTAGGCTTCGCCACTTGAGACAAACTCTCATGTGGTCAACTTCTGAATCTGTCGGAACTGTTTCACGACAAATCGAATCTGCTCAATGTCTACTCTCTCATAAAATTCCATATACTATTAACATCCTAGATGCCATCAAGATCTCCCAAGTCATTACCTGGTAATCGTATATGGATTTTATTTCGGATCATAAATGACTCATAGCCATTCCTCGGACTTAGGTCCACCATCTCTTCTTCGTAGTTTGTAGGTCTATCATATTCCATTAATATGACCTTCATAACAAGATTGTCATAACACACAGTGTGGAACACAACCTCGTATGCCTACGCTCTTAGTATGAGCTCAGAACATCATGTTCTTGAATCATCAGCCTTTTTCAAGCTGTAGAGCCTGACACCGAAAACACTTTCGGTTGCGCCACTCTGATGTCTGGAGAAGAAGTTCACCAACTTCGTCTTGCTCTACTTTCTTTCTCACTTATACCCTCGGACAAGAAACTATTTCTTTTGCAAGGTATATCCCGGCAACTGTTTTGCCTATGTCGTGAGACATGTACCCAATTAACTCTTTAGGTATGGTACACTACAAAGATTAATCCATTATATGTTTGATCACATCGAAAACCTAAATTGCTGAAACGACAATCCAGGCTAAAAGCCATGCCATTACTCATATGGTATTGTCTCCATGGATTCAAATGGTTTCCCTATTTGCTAACGTGAGTGTTACGTTTCTACCATATGACTCTAATGATCACAATAATTCGGTAAGAGATTTATTTACCACACACTATCCGATAGAGTGTAATTACGACGTCCTAACACACCATGACACTATGGTGTTCCATGCGACGTAATTTGTGGAACTCTTCTCACAAGTGTGACGCCCTAAAATCGGTACTATGTAGATTTAAGCGATTACGCCGAAATCCGCATAATAACGATTTTAGGTCGCCCACCAGACATAATGTGCACGCCGAAACATGCGCATTATGTGGGTGGAATTGTGATAACATTACAACAGTTTCGATACATCCACAAATACAACAAAAGATATAATACAACAACGACTCGAACGAGTCAAGATACAAAAAAATACAATACAAAGATACAAATGACAGCGGAAGCAGAATAGTATCCGACTACGGATAAGATGCAAATTGGACTAAGAGTTCTGAAGATAAGCAATGGCGCCATATCCCTGCCCAGCCAAGCCGGAGGGATTCCCAAGCTAACATCGTCAGACTTCAAACCTATTGACTGCACATAAAGCATAACCCAAAAGAGGGTCAGGGCACTCCCTGGCAAGCAAAACCGACTTGCCTACTTTCTACACCATCTCCCAAAATATGGGGTAGGTGGACTTAGCGGCAGCAGCACTAGCAACCTAAAGAGACACGCTACAACTTCCGTCTAATCAGAGAGGGATAAGAGAGCGCATAAAGTAAACATCTACAACTAACACCAAACATAACCCATTCTCGAATTAACCCCCTCAACCAAATATGAGGAAGCAATTCGGGAAACTCACACGTTAAACAGTTTTAATTATAATTTATTGTGAAAGTAATTCTATATTACTAGTCAAATTAATTAACTTTAATTAGGTGCAAGTTGTCTAGATCTTGTTAGCCAGCATCCTCACCAAAGTCGTCCATAACCGTGGACACGGCTCATCGATAAGATTATACCCTGCAGGGGTGCACTACTGTACCCATACTCGCATGATCAACCCAAGCAAGCATCAAGGCTTCTCAACACGACTCATTCCATCACTACAGCAAGTCCAAGTGCCACCCATATGAGTTGTTACCCGCGTCAGTAGTCCGGCCGAATGTCAATTGCGGACTCATTAGTTGGCGACTACGCCACCATGCGGCTCAAACCACAGTAGGAACTGTCCGCTTCGTGTCGTACCGCACCTATATGACCCCCCGTATCACATAACCTCTCATCATCATCATCATCATCATCATGCACATGCATATGAGCAAATGGAAAACCCGAACTATTTGCGGCACATGGACAAGCTATAGATCCGTTCAAAGTCGAGGGGGGCTCCATAGGGCCTCCCACAAGTGGTTAGTGCGCTCAAAATTGGATCCGAGGACAAAATCTCAGTTCCTAGGTCGACACTGAGCAGAACAAAGCACCTCGCAAGGCCTTCCGCCTGGTGCCTCATCATTTAATTATAATACCCCAATATAAGACAACATTTAATTAAGATAGAAAGATCTATCATACTAAGCAGATGAAACATAAGACCAACAGACGACTCGCACAATCAACTCTAAGCATGCGCTACGACTCGCAAGGCCAACAGATAAACAAACAACAGGTGATGGGATGTGGGGATAAAGCTGTATGGGCTGCAGGATAAACATGTGATGGGATCGCGATAAGAATCGAATACTAGGGTAGCAGAGATCAACGGCAAGAATGAAAGACAATGTATAGGTAAACAAGCAAACTTTGCTTGCCTGGAATCCCGCATGTAAGCAGATCTTGTCGTTGCTCACACATCTCAATGTCTTATCCGCGAAGAAGCAACACACACTGGAAAGCGTAAAAGATGCATTTTATAACTACGGCAAAGATCCAGCATGATCATGTGAGAATGATGCATGACATGGCAAGATGCATTGCGAGATGCACTTAATCCAAATTAACCGGAACCGGGATTCCGACAATTAATATTTAGGTGCAAGTTATTTATTTACCAGCAATATTAAATGTTGGTTAGCATGGCAACACATGGCATGGTGATCTAATTAAATTTAAATGGAATAGGGCATTATATATTATTACCCCTAACATTCCATATTTAATTATTTAGTTGCAGTTAACAAATTATACTAAGCAATTAAAATAACAGATGCAAAATGGCATACAAATGGCATATTAATATTCCTTGCATTTTTCTGATAAATAAACATATAAAGATTATTTTAATTGGAGTTATAGAATTAAAGTTATTAGCAAAACAAGTGTTAGGGGTGTTTCTGTAATATACAGGGACCTATCCGTGGTGGAAAAGTGTTGGCGAGGTTCTCTGTGCGCAAACCGAAAGAGTAGGGGGGCTGAGCGCAAAGATCCAGATCCAGATCTGGATCTGGACTTTTTGTACCGTGGCTAGGCTACAAAGAGACGATGACGTGTAGGCCCGGCGCCACGCTGGCGCGCGCGGTTGTTGTGTGGTTCCCGAGGTCACTGACCCGCGGGCCATGCATGTCAGGGAGTGCGAGAAAAGAAAAAGTGGGGCTACGCGTCTCGTGCTAGCGCAAGGAACCAGCGATCGCTGCTAGCCAGAGGATCCGTTCGGTGTTTGTGATACATACAGCAAGCACCTCTTTTTAACATGATTTAAGTGTATCGATTCTCTGACGAAACTGAATATCAAAACGGGCCACAGCGACCGTCGGACAGCAGCGGGACAACGACGACGATCTCCACCGCGAGTGAGGTGTCCCTGGGCGCGCGCAGGTGTGGTGCAGCGTGGTGCGGGGTGCGGTTGTGTGTGAGGGCACGGGAGCTGCGGATCTCGTGCAGAGGGAGAAGGAGGAGGCCAAAACCTCAACTTGAGCTCAGCAATGGCGGACAGAGGAGGTCGAGGACCAATCCGACGAACCCCTCATCGATTCCAGAAGGGGGGAGGGGGAAACGGAGAGGGAGCTCACAGGGAGGGTGCGGATGTAGCCGTTCATGCTTGGAGAAGACCGTCGGCGGCGAATTCCGGCGGCTAAGCTCCGCCGGCCGTGAGGAAGACGAGGGCAATTCGTCGCTTGTAGAGGATCCCGGACTGATTCCTTCAACGTGGATGGAGAGGACGATGGGGCGGAGATCACGGCCTTGAATACTACCCCTCGACAGCAACAGAGAGGCGGCGCGATGGCGAGGTCCTCCGATGGTCGTGGCTAAGAAGAGAAACAGAGAAGAGGAGGAGGTGGGGAAGAGATGGACGGTGGCGGCGCCGCGATGGGAGAGTGGGTGAGAGGCTAGGGTTTCAGGGGGAGGGGGTCAGCTAAGAAGGAGAGGAGGGGGAGTGGGTGGAGGTGCACATGGGGGGGCTCCATGGCTCCACGGTGTAAAGGAGAGCACGCTCATCTGCGTCCGTACGAAGAAGACATGTCAGTTGGGCTTGGGCGAGAAGAAGAGGGAGATGGGCCAGAAGAGAGAGAAACGGCCCAGTAAGCTTTCTCCCTCTGTTTTTATTTTAAAAGTTTTGTTTTATTCTTTTCTGTTTTTATATTTTAAAACAATCAGAAAAGAAACATAATAAAAACTTTTGAACAATTTTTGATAGTTTCAAATTATTTATATTAATTACTGGTTTGACTATTTATAAATAATTTGAAACTGTATTTGAATTTATTTGAAGAGGCATTTGAATTTAAAATAAAAACTTAAATTTGAAATTTGAGTTTGAAGGGTGTGATTTAACTTTAAATGCAATAAAATAAATGAAGTGACAAATGCATGATGATATGATGACATGAAGATGTAAAAAGAAAAAAAAACAAGAAAAACTAATTGGGGTTAAATCCCGGGACGTTACAACAAGTCTTCCAATGATGTGCCAACATTATAACTCAAATCTTCATTCCTCGATATGCATCGCGGGAATTTGATTTTCTTGTTAAGTTTATTTCCTACTTCATTCTGAACTTGTTTGATTGAATCAAAGTTTCCAGACCAACATTCCCCGAGTGGATATCCATATATCTATTCGAATGTTCATGAAGTCTATGAAATAAAGACTTCCACTACACGTTAAAGTACTTCATTGATTCACATACACCGAAATGCACGATTCTCAACAAGCTATACTCAAAACGTTCAGTGAAGTTCACGAAATAAAGGTCTCCACTACCTGTCAATTACTTCATTGAACCACATACATCTCTATGTATGACTATCAATAAGTTATATGCCCGCTTTCCAAAAACGGTGTCACAGTTATTTTGCAAGTGTCAAAAGATCAAATCTTAGGACTTGTAGATCCATCCGGTATGGAGCTAATGCATTGACTATAACACTGACATGACTAAACGGTAGTGCCACACATATGTGGTGTCTTTATTAAGTTTGTATCCTTTGGCATTAATATTATGAATGTGGGAGCTTCTACCATCTAAATTCAAATCGACATATGATCATTACTTCATAAATATAGGACACCAATTTGTCACTATCATGTATGAACAAGTGTCTAGCTAGAGGAGACTGAACGGATAGACGTCGCCTAGAGGGGGGGTGAATAGGCGATTTAAACTTTTTCGAGGAGCCGGAATATCCGGTCCAAGAGTGACCCGGAAATTCCGAGTAGCCGGAATATCCGGTCCACGAATGACCCGGAAATTCCGGTATGCTTGATAAAGGCGGAATAAAACTAGAGGTTTATTTTAACAAGCATACAACCTAGATATATAAACTAGGCTCACCTATGTGCACCAACAACTTAAGCTAAGCAATACAAGTAACAAGATGATAGCAAGATATATGACTTCAAGCACGAAGGCTATCACAATGTAAAGTGCATAAGTAAAGAGCTCGAGTAAAGAAATGACCGAGGCACGCGGAGACGAGGATGTATTCCCGAGTTCCACCCAAAGGTGTACGTCTCGTTTGGAGAGGTGTGCACAGCCACAACAGGTTAGCCGCAACGCCACAAAGGCTCACCTTCTTCTCCTGATGAACTCAACCACAAAAGGTTGTGAGTTCACCTTCCACTATTGATCTCCTTTGGGGCGGAGATCGAATCCCGTACAACTCTTGAGGCACACACCCACAACTTAATTGGGGGCTCCCAAGTCTTGAGGCACACACCCACAACTTAATTGGGGGCTCTCAAGTGACCACAAAAGGTCTTGACCACAAAAGGTCCTGGCCACAAAAGGCCGGCCACAAAAGGCGTCTAGGGTCCAAAGACCCAAGAGTAACAAGCTCACAAGTAATACCACCACGAATCCTCGTGGAGGGCTCAAACCGATGCAAATGCAATGGCAAGAGCACACGAAGTGCTCAAGTCCTTCACTCTCAAATTCCAACACAACAACAAATGTTTATGGGGGAATAAGAGATGAAGAACAAAGGAAACCACAAAGGAGTCAAATCCTTCACTCCCAAATCCCACCAAAAGCAACTAATGCTTATGGGGGGAGAAGAGAGGAAGAACAAAGAAGAAGAACCACAAAGGAACTCCAAGAACTAGATCCACTAAGTTCCCCTCACTTAGAGGAGAAATGGATTGGTAGGATTGTAGATCTAGATCTCCTCTCTACTTTCCCTAAAGAATATGGAAGATTCAATGGAGGGATTGAGAGGGGAGTGAGCTTTCCAAGGTCAACAATGGAGTAGAAGAGAGGGGAAAAACGTGCTGCCTTGGATTGGCTGGGGAAGAAGAAGGGGAGGGGTATTTATACCCCTCCAGGAAATATAGCCGTTGGCTGTTTCGACACTCGGAAATTCCGGTATAAGTGAGACTCGGAAATTCCGGTCACCCGGAAATTCCGGTCTAAGAGAGACTCGGAAATTCCGGTCACCCGGAAATTCCGAGTCCATGAAATTTCCGAGCTGAAATTCCGGCTGGAGTCAGAAGCAAAACCAAACTTTTCCTTAGCCGTTTCTGGAGGACTTTTCTAGGGGCACTCGGAAATTCCGGTAGACGGAAATTTCCGAGCAAAATTTCCGACTGGAGTCAGAACCCTTTTTCTCCTTTCCTTAGCCGTTTTCTTGGATGAGCTGGGGAACCAGAAATTCCGGTAGATCGGAATATCCGACCCCAATAATCCGAATCAGCAAAACACCAAAACGAAAACTGCTATAACTTTCGCAAATGAACTCCAAATGAAATATTGCATCCCATAAATAGAGTAAAATCTCCACACATGGCAAGGTGTGGGACTTTCCTCAAGGTAGAACCGGCAATATTTCCGCCACCGAAAACGCAACAAGTTGTCCAAAGTAAAACCGATTTCGATGAACTAGAGCTTGACATGGAGATGAACCAAGCTCTAACTCCTCACCAACATAAAATCCAAATAACCAAGAAATATGATATGCCAAGTATGCAAAGGTTTGAGCTCTCCACAATGATGCGATCAAGTTACTCACTTGAGAGCACCTCTTGATAGTACGCCTATCTATCCTATAGCCCTATCAAGATCATACCTTTGCCTTGAGCATTCCACTTGAGTTAGATGATGACTATCTTGATATCTTGAAGTGGTTCATCTTTTCTTGATTGCGCGTCCAAGCACATGCTTGATGAAGACTTCTCCAAATACTCCCCCATGCTCACAATGGGAGAGTCTCGCTTAGCTCCATCTTCATGTATCCATTGCAAGCACCAAGCATATGATCTCTTCAAGAAACTTCTCTTGGTCTTGCACATCTCACCTTGATGGCGATCACCACATGACGTCATCCTTCTTAATGAGCTATATGAAATCTTTATTTGATGCAAGCCCATGGGAAGATATCTAACCTTATATAAAGATACCACACACACATATATCATGGGTTAGTTCACAAAGCTATGCGGACAAGTGTTTACCATCCCTAGAGATACATGATCGCTCTTGGTACATCTTGTAGCTTCGTGTGTTGATCAACATCTTGATCAACCTTGTATCTTCCAACATTTCTTCACTAATATGATATCTTGAATCCTTCAAGACATACTTGCAATAAGCTTCACTCAACACATAAGATTCAAGAGTCCAACACATGAACTCCACAATTCCATGAACAAGATCTATAAGGATATCTCAATGCAAACATTAGTCCATAAAGATTTTCATATAATTACCAAAACCACACATGAGGGAAAATGCTATTTCACCACCCTCCTGACCTTTATTATCTCAATGCGATCAAGTTACTAACTTGAGAGCCCCTCTTGATAGTACGCCTATCTATCCTATAGCCCTATCAAGATCATACATTTGCCTTGAGCATTCCACTTGAGTTGGATGATGACTATCTTGATCTCTTCAAGTGGTTCATCTTTCTTGATTGCGCGTCCAAGCACATGCTTGATGAAGACTTCTCCAAATACTCCCCCATGCTCATAATGGGAGAGTCTCGCTTAGCTCCATCTTCATGTATCCATTGCAAGCACCAAGCATAGGATCTCTTCAAGAAGCTTCTCTTGGTCTTGGTCTTGCACATCTCACTTTGATGACGATCACCACATGACATCATCCTCCATGAGCTATATGAGATCTTCGTTTGATGCAAGCCCATGGGAAGATACCTAACCTCATATAAAGATACCACACACACATATATCATGGGTTAGTTCACAAAGCTATGCGGACAAGTGTTTACCATCCCAAGAGATACATGATCGCTCTTGGTACATCTTGTAGCTTTGTGTGTTGATCAACATCTTGATCAACCTTGTATCTTCCAACATTTCTTCACTAATATGATGTCTTGAATCCTTCAAGGCATACTTGCAATATGCTCCACTCAACACATAAGCTTCAAGAGTCCAACACATGAACTCCACAATTCCATGGATATGATCTATAATGATATCTCAATGCAAACATTAGTCCATAGAGATTGTCATTCAATTACCAAAACCACACATGAGGGAAAATGCTCTTTCAATCTCCCCCATTTTGGTAATTGATGACAATCTCTTTTGAGAGGGTTTATAATATGGAATTTAACGAACAAGAATGGTTGCACTAACATCAAATACTACAAAGGTATGTGATGTTAGTCCATCCACATATATAGAGCAAACTCCCCCATAATTTATGCACGTGTGTATGAACATGAATTCATTGCATATATTATCGAACATTACCGATGGTGGAGTTTCCACTATATATATAAAACCAAGCAACGAATGCAAAGGCAAGGAAGGCAAATACTTAAGAAGACACCAAAGTAAAAAGCCAATTCCATACAACCCTCCAAAACTTCTCCCCCATTGGCAACGATTGCCGAAATGGGCGAAAGGATTTGGAAAGGCAACATAATAAGATCTCCTTCATGATTTATGCATTTCTCATGATATGAGTGAAATCAAATGCACTTATCCAATGACGAATAGATGAAGGGGATCAAACTACATTGAGGATCCAAAATTTGCACAAGAAAGATACCAACTGAAATCCACTGGAAGGATACCAATTGCAAAAGGGGGAAAGCATTCACAAAGAAGCAAGCAATCAAGGGATCCAAAACCAATTGAGCACAATAGGATGTTATGATAAGATCAACCAAGTGTTCTAAAAATCAAGAGGGAACTCCCCAAGGTACATGCACAATGAAAAGATTTGTATTTCAATATGGTGTGCATAACATGGAATCCTCGCTCCCTCCTAGATTCTTTCGAGCACAAAAAGGTGCAAGATTGTATAGTTAAGAAAATAAGTATACCTTGCAACAAACAAATGTTGAGCAATAAAGAGAAAGAAGTGACAAAATGAAGACTTGCTCAAACGAGAAAGAATGGGTGTGTCATGAAAATACATTTTAGGAGACTAAACAAGGATGTGCCTAAGCATCACCATAGTCTTTCAAATTATGAGTCACATAGTGCATATCATGTATTTCGTAAACAAGCACACCCAAGAGGATAAATCAAATAGGATCACAAGCTTATTAAGAGGCAATGTGAAACCAGTAGAAAAACAAAGCTTGTGCCATTTAGAGATCACCAAAGAATCAAGAAAGTAATAAAAGGTGATCACTAAAGATTTTGAATACCAATTAAATATGTAACTACCCTCATGTGTATAAGTTTCTAAGTGGACACTAAGTCCACAAAGAAACATGCACACACAATGTAGGTACAAGTTAACGCACGTGGTATCCAAGAGGAAGTCATAAATACACCAATAAGAATTTTTGCTTGAAAGCAAAGCACATAGCTCAAATTATTCTTAGAGGGTATAGATGAACTTCCAACACCAAGTTCTCAAAGCATCACAAATACCCACATAGGATAAGTGATAGTTGGGATACTTTGAGACACAAAACAAATATCACATAAGGCAAATGATTTATGAGAATTCATCAATATTGCATATGAGAGACTTTGAAATGAATTTGCTAGATTAACATATTGGGGATCCGTGAATCATGAAAATGATTATATATAAATATATATTCCCCTTGATGTTTAATCATCCCGGCTAACTCACATTTGCAATGAAGATGTTTTGAAAGAAACTTTGCAAAAACCATATCAAATGCAACTTAGAGAAACTCATGCCAAAGAACAACCTACACAAGGTTGAGAGCTAGAAGTAAATGCATGAGTTAGATACTTGTTACCGAGATAGCATTGACGGTGTAGAAGATGAGAGTTCACAATCATCCAAGCTTGGCTCCAAGAAGCACATGGTGAAGACATCTTTAAAAAGAGGCAAGCTTCCAATGCATCTCCCATGTACCTAAAACAAATCAAGTACACAATGGTGCCCAAACTAATTGGGTCCAAAGTAGTTAGTCCAACTACAATACATAGGACAAACTCCACATAAATATGTGCATATTGATATGAAATAGAATTTCATGCACATCTTAGCCATTTAGGATTTGACGGAGTTTATCCTATATATTGGATCAACGAAAGTAAACATGCCATAAGATATACATATAGTAAATATGCATGCACAAAACTTTCAAGAACCAAGCGAGATACAATTTGGACAAAACACCAATTAAAACAAGAAGCTACACAAAAGTGTGGCAAGAGAAGGATTTGTCCTCATTGTATCAAAGACTCAAACCAACACATGATAGGAGAAACCAATTTGAAAAGATATCAAATGAAAACAAGGTCAAGGCTAAACCAATGAGCATAAGAAATAACTCAAACAAGCATGCTCGAAGGTTTATCTCATCCAAAAAGGTAGACTAGGAACCATGGGATGAGATAGCCAACTCCACAAAGAAGAGTAAGGTTCCAACAAATAAACCAAGCCCTCTACACTTTTCATGATGACACAAAGTACCAAGACGAAAAATGTTTGTCTTTCAAAGAGACATATCATCGGGAACAAACACCAGTTGAAGACAACTAATGTTGAATAACATATAGGATTGCTCCCCCAAGATTTGTGCATTACTTAAAATTAATTCTTCGAATGTAAATGCACAATAATGGGATCCTTGCTTTTCCTTTCTAACGAAAGCACAACACAAATTATGAGTAGAGCAACAAAAAGATCCAAATGAAGCAAAGAAGACAAATTATGAGTTAGACGCTTCTGCTTTATCTTTTACATATTTTACGTGGCTTGGGGCTTTCGTAAATAGAACCGCTTCATACCTACGACCCTTATGACCACAACAACGATCCAATAATTGCATGTTTAAGCATCCCTTTTGGGCCCTCCATTGAAAATGCAAAGACCAACTAAAGAGAGATAAACTGACACCCGCCAGCCATAGATACGGTACAAGCCGTATGTCAGTAGTGGAACAAGTCTCGCGTCAGCGTACGCGTAAAGTCGGTCCGGGCCGCTTCATCAACTCGATGCCGCTGGAATCACAAGTGCACGCTAGAGGGTAGCAAATAACAGGAACGGTGCCCCCGTGCAGAACACGGGTTCTAACAGCGTACAACTATATCTACGATAGATCGGCTCTGATACCACTGAAGGGGATCGTGTGCAGAAAATAAAAAAATTCCTAGCAACGATATCCTTAAACTAGCCAAGATCTACACTATGCAGATATAGAAGTACGGCGGAGATCGGAATACATACCCTCGTAGACCGAATAGCGGGGATTACGCTCCCGCACAAGCGTTGACGACGAAGACGACGTAGCCGACCTCTAGGTCGCGGAGAGCTCGGCGCGACGAAGACGACGAAGATGACCCCGAGGTCGGGTGGAGGAAGTAGGCCTCCGAGTACCGCTAGCACAACACCTCGCAGGGCGTCACACACATACGGTGGAGACGACGGCCTCCGAAGCTCCAGTCCAGGACAAGCAGCGGAAGACTTGGACCGGAACACCAGCAGCGCGGAAGCGGGCTATGGTGGAAGAGATCCCCCTCCTCTACTCGGCGCGACTCCGACAAAGGGAATCACGAGATCGAGAGAGAATTAGGGAATTAATTGGTGAATTAAAAAGGCAGGGGTGCCCCTTCTTATATAGTCTCCCGGGGGGAGCCAACCTTGCCAGCCAGGCAATGTGGGACTATCTCACAGCCTGGATCGGCCAAGGCATGATGCGCCGGCCCTAGGTGGGCCCCATTTGGCCCACCTAGGCCGGCCAAGCCTCCCCCACAAAATTCCCTTGAGGGTTCCCCCCCCCCCCCCCATGGGCCTTCTTTCGACCAGAAGGCCCATTTAGAGAAATCAGCCTAAATAAATTCGAAAATAAATATATAAAATCATATTAAGATTAATTACACTAATTAATATCAAACATATTATATATAATTTATTCTAACTCCGAAAACTCTTTCGTCGCTGCCCGATCTCCATCGGACCATTCCCGGGACGTTCCCGGTGATCTCTTTCCTTTCTGATTGTCTTGTCGAAACCCCTTAAGTGTGTTACCCTAGCGGTTCGATATAATAACAGGTATGATCAAGACTCCTCTATGATCAACGACTAACTCGTAGGCATGGACCCCATGAATTAATCCCTGTGATATAACGAATGACTTTCATCTATCAAACATGGACGTCTAGTCTTAAACCCTCTGTCATGTCGATACTTAGCGCGTCCGAGCATCATTCTCAGATATCTCCATACCTTACATGATCTCGTTACCGACATCGCTATCTTATACTCGTCTATGATATTATGTCAGCCGGTGACCTAGTCACATGTTTGCAAACTCATTTGACATAGTCTCACCGAGTGGGCCCTAGAGTATCTATCCGGCTATGCGGACTGACAAATCCCGCTGTTGACCCCTCGTCTCAACTACCCCCTTCCGATACCCAAAAGTATCACCGTTATTGTCACACTATATAAGATATGACGTTTGGTGCGATCAAAGCATCTTCCAGGGATAACAATAAGAGTTGATCTCACGGTCTTAAGGCGTAATGACTATGTCCTATAAATACTGGGTATGTCCATAGTGGCGGAGCTTGAAGAAAAAACAAGGGGGGGCGAAGCAGATTATCCATGTGTATTTAAGATAAATTTATGATTTTTTTCTAAATGTGTTCATTTTTTCGCTAAATATGCACACTAAATAAGATCAGTACCTATTAGCAAGGTGCTTACTAGGAAACCCCCTCTCTCTCCGCTGCCTACCCTGCATGAACCTTGCATATTTTAAAGTAATCACCTAAAGAGAGAAGGCCTATAAAGAGTTCACCTGCAGTCTAAAAAAGGCTAAATCTGAGGCCTAGTCAATAGCATGGGAGATGGGCTGCCAACAAAAGGAAAGCTGGTGATGTTCCAGGCCTATGGAAACGAGTGTTGGCTGCCACGCAGAGATAGGATTGACCATATTTTCTAATTACTAATGCCTAGTAATCACGATCTTTCATTTTTGCTGGGGGGGCCATGGCCCAGGTTGGCCCACCCGAAGCTCCGCCAGTGTATGTCCATCACATCGTTACTCCTAACGATATGACTTCCATTGCCGATCGGCGCCATGCCCTATGATCGGAAAACCTCGATCATCAATCGCGCAACGAAACTAGTCTTAATAGAGGCTACTAGGGACCTGGTTGTTTATCTACCACATCTGTATTAATATTTTCGCTTAATACAGTTATAGCATGGTATAAAACATATAATGAACAATTGGGATATTGCCAATAAACTATGTTTATTAAGTGCCTCTAGGGCATATTCCCTTCAAAGGCGATGGCGACGTTGTTGACGAGTAGCCCGCGAGTCCGACGAGCGTACAGGAAGGCGAGCCGTGATGAAGAGCTTGAGAGCAGTCGCGCGGAGCGCTTCCCAAAAATCTTATTCGCCCTCTCCCGTACAGGATCACAAGGACGAGTGTTCCGGAGACCTGCTGTCCCGTTCGCCGGTGCACGTCGGCGCTCGGGATGGGTAGACTAAGTGGCAGCGCAAGGCACGAGGTGGTAAAACCTAGATTGGTTCGGGTGTGTTTGCAGCGCACGTAGTGCCCGACTTTATATAGCGCGGCTAGGGAAAAACCCTAACAGGTACAACATGGGCCAAGTCCACGTCGCACACGTTTATGTCGGTTACAGTAGCCCACGATCCGGGAGCGACCCAAACCGACTATCTGTGACGCGTCCGTCCAAACCGTTTTTCTCAGACTGCAAAAATAAAGCTCGGCTCGGCGAGATTCCCCCAACCCGCGGCGCGGCCCGTCGTGACGAGACGGGCGAGCGTGCGGCGGCGGAGGAGGAGGAGCGTGTGAGAGAGTGTCAGGTTCTCACAAGCTTACCAAGTAGCACACCACTCCACTATATAAGGTGGTCCCACTCCTCTTAAACTAGCAATGTGGGACTAAATTTTAGCTCACACTCCACTCTCATGTGTGCTGCCATAAATGTGGTCATTTGAGATTTCTGAAATTGCTTATTGGGCTGCCCCACTAATGGACCAAATTCTAACATGTTTGGCATAACTGGACGCTCCTCCATGAGTCGTCGATTTCACACTGGAGGACTGTGATTTGCGCGAACAGATTCAACGAAGTACACGCTCACGATCTAGACTCAGCTCCTGCCGTCCGACCTTCCCCTACACCACGTTCGCATCTGTGTGTATCTCCACCGGTCCACCCAATCCTCTGGCGCCCTCCTCGCCGCCGCGACGGCGTCATACAGGGCCGGCTCTGGGGTAGGGCGGCGGGGGCGATGGCCCCGGGCCTCGTACAAATAGAGGCCCATCTTTAATAAGAAGTAAGTATATACTATATAGAAAAAAATACAAACGATTGCTTTGGCATATTGGTAATACATCCCTTCATCATTTAGTAGGTCTTAGGTTCAAACCTTGCTTGATTCATTTTTTGAACGAATTTTTTATGTGTTTGATCCCATCCATGAAACTCGCCCGCGGAGATTTTGAAATCCTAGAGCCGGCCTCATACCTGGCAACCGCGCGCGCTCGCTCGGTGCTGCCGCCATGAGACTCATCTCCGCGCTGCGGCCGGAAGAGTGGTCCTAGACGGCGGGGATGAGTCCTCCCCCAAGCGCCGACGCAAGCTGCAGCCCACGCGCACCGCCGGGGGAGCCATGATCCCGTTCGCTTGCCGCAGCGCAGCCCGTGGCGTGTTACTCCGTCTTCGCCTCTCCTGTAGGGCGGTGGCGGCAATTTTCGTCACCAGCGGCCTCGCTCCCATCACCGCTGGGTAGCAGGGCCTCGTTCCTGTCTTCGCCGTCCCGTCCGCTGGTGAGCCTGCGGCCAACGCCTACGGGAAACACATGATCTACGCCCCAGGTCACCGCCGTGTGGATGTTCCCGTAGCCAGCCGGCGGCGCCAACCAGCCAACTCAGTTTTGGGCCTTCTAGTCCGCACCCCAGCTCGTCAACCTCGCCGCCGCTCAGACCATGTCGACCGGGGCTGTATACCCAAACGTTGCCGACTACCATCAACAGCAGCAGCAACCTGCCAATGACTAGTTAGGCTGCTTGGACGAGTCCATAAGTCCATTTCTGCGCTCTGTAATCCACTCCTGTAATGTCATTTTCCTGCAAGAAACAAATCTTCAGTTATTAGCAGACCCTGGTTATTGGAGAAGTAGTTGATGCAATGTTTCTCTACACACTAATGCACCCGAGGTTCCTCGAGGTGGTCGTCTTCTCGCGTAGATTTGCTGGTTTCGGCAACGTTTTCTCTGCATATACTCCGGTTGATGTTATATCTAGGTTGATGTTATATCTAGTTATCATACTATTTTGATAATATTTATCCACCCGATACTGATAAACTTACCACCGGGTACTTATAAAGTTATTCACCACGAAATCAATATGGTTATCACACTCTTTCGTAATATTTACCCACTCAATGCTGATGAATTCACCACCTGGTACTTATGAAGTTATCCACCACAAGATCATCATAATTACCATACTCTTTCAATATATTTACCCAATACTGATGAACTTACCACCCAAAATACAATACTGATAAAGTTACCATGTGTTTTCTAGTGTAGTTATCCATCACAAAATTAATTTAGTTATCATACTCTATCGGTAATAGTTATCACTCAATTACTGATAGAGTCACAGTATTAATAAAGTTACCCATGTGTTTTTATGTATAGTTATCCGCTACGAAACCTTTATATTTACCCTACTCACTCGATAATAGTTACCATCCAAAACTGATAAATTATCCCATTTATTTTTCATATGTAGTTATACACCACAAAAATTGTTATAGTTACCCTACTCTCTCGGTGATAGTTACCATCAAATGCTAAAAGATTTACCCACACAGTACTGATCATGTGTTTTCATAGTGAAGTTATCGAACAAGTAACTAATATAGTTAACATACTCTCTATGTAACCCACCCAATAACGATGGAGTTACCACTATACTTATGAAGTTATCCATGTGTTCATGATCTAATTATCCACCATGAAATCGTACCATGTCAACTAAATAATAGTTACGAACACAATGTCCATCTTTTTTCTGTGTAGTTTCATTATGAAATCGACAGTTATCATTCTAATACTTATGCATGTTGCATGCACGTTATATTTACCATCTCAAAGTAATGTGATAACTTTAGATCTCGTAAAAGATTAAAAAATAAGAAAAAATATTATATTTCAACCAAAAAAGTAATCGCTAATTTGGTGGATAACTTATGTATAAAAGACTCGGTAATTTATATGTTATAGGGGTGGTAACTTCTGGGTAAAAAAAAGTTGTCAAAACATATCAATATAGGATCTAGTTTTGAAGATCTCGTCACGACTGGTCTAACAGTGAAAACAGATTCTCGGATAAACGGGTTGGGCTACAAAACTTTTTAAATTTTAAAATTTTACATTTAATGTAGGATGACATCACCTTTTCTATTTGTTTGTGCATGCATATAACAGGACCATTTCTTTGACTTGGTTGGGTGCGTACACATACGCTAACCAGCATACGCCTGCTAATTAGTCTGATCCTTTATATTAGATGAAAAAACTTACACGACTACTAGAGAAAAAAGCACCCGAGGAACAAATCATATCTAGGTGAGAAATGGCAGCGGCAAAGAGGATGAGGCGGGCGAGCGCCTTAGCGACGGCTGACGATCACCGTGCGAACACGGCGGTGCCCGCTGGTGTTGCCTACGTATGACAGATCATGCCTCAGCAAGTGCTACCGTGTCTTTCTTTGTTTCAACGTACTAGTTCGTTCTTGATTCCGATCCGATTTGACTGTCACCAGCCCTGTACAATTTTGTGCTGTGCTAACTCACTTAAAGTACTTCCTTCGTCCTAAAATAAGTCTCAAGTCGAGAGAGAGAGAGAGAGAGAGAGTAACCAATTGTGAAGCATCAGTTATGTCATCCAAATCCTCCTAAAATTTCTCCAAAGAAATAAAAAAAACCATCAAAGTTTTCCTGGGCAGAAACAATCAATCAGTACCATGCCCATGTATCAAAATACTTCCCTACCTGCTACTGCTAACAATGCACAAATATCACAAGAACACACGAGCAAGATATGTTTCCTAGTTCCTAGGTTACAAGGCCGACCATCTTTCCTTCCGTTAATATACCTTGGAGACATTTCCAAATTTTTCATTTGCATTTAGTAAATCAGGAGCTCGGAGGAGCCGCACTGGGTATCTTGAAATGCTTCTTTACATAGTGTGATGCCTCTGAATCATTCCTGTGGCACAGGACCCTGAGCAGGGTTTTGGAGTCACCTCCCAATTTGCTTTTGCCACCTTGAGTAACTTCTCTCAGATCATCAATAAGCACACGGGTCTGGGAGAGAGAGAACACATAAGAAATGTCATCTAGTCATTCACAAATATGATTACAGCAAAGAATAAAAGTGATTTTTTTATACTACAGCATTCCCGGTCCCAAGTCTCGACAAGTCGACCGCGTGTAATAGGTTGAGGGTTTGGCACACTGCTTCGTTTATAACCAACACACTGCTTAGCTGTCTTTGATGCAATTATACATAATCTTGGCAGAATTCAACAGTGGCAGTTTGAATGAAAAGAAAATAGCTAAGTTCACTCCAGTGGGCATGTACAGACTATACCTAATAATCGGAGACAGGATAAGGTAATTATGGATGATGCACTTTTAGAATCTAGAGGTGTAGAGTTCAATGGATCCAAAGCCTGTGGTCCAATTCCCCCAAAAGGTTCATGGGAAATCCAATTCAAAGTTTACCTCTTGCTGGATCAGATTTATTATAGGACGAACACGTGAGACCAAATTCTCAACAGTTCCACGAGGGAGCCCATCTCCACCAGATATGAAGAATTCCTACAGCACAAAAATTGTTACTGTACTTTTTTATTTTAGGTAAACAGACAAACAGTCAGCACGAGTTAAGACAACAGTTTATTGGACAGACAATAAAGACAGGGCAAGATAAAACATATATATTTGAGACGTGATAAGCATGTCAGTTATATAACACCACACATGTCCCTTGTACATACTCCCCCGCCCCTATTTACATGGGCACACACGTATTTTGACTTTTGAGGCTCAGCTTTGACCATAACTTCGACCAAGAAAATGCGAGTTATGTGCTATAAAAAATATACCACGGAATTTGTATTAAAAAAAATTCCAATGGAATAGTTACTGTGACACACTTCTCATGTATTATGGGGTCAAACCGATGGTCAAAGTTTAATCGCGATAATCGTGTGAGATGGTTCGAAGGAAAATAAAATGGCTCCGGACGAAGTAAGAAAAGCTGGTCACAACATCTCTTCCTCTTTCGAAAAGTAGCAAAGCGGTGTCAGGTTGGAAGCCTGCGGGCCAGTCTGTTCGGCTGGATGGAGTAAAACTAAAGCAGCCAAGATGTCTACAGGAAACAATATACCTTCAGAATTTCAAGATCTTCCTCCAAAAGAGGGGCATCATTTGGAGAGAAGACACGTGTAGGACCTCCATCTAGTATTACACGAAGTAAGCCGTCCTGCCAAAAGAGAAATTGCGTTAAGATTATAATCCAAAACTTGTTACAACATCTCACAAAATTTAAAAGCCAAATTTATCACCAGTGATGCTTGCAGAAGCCCTGTAACCACACGATCCCGTAGTTGCTCCACAATGACATCACAAAGTTGATTAAGCACCTAAATATGGAGGATTAGCATTGAATAAATGGCAATTAGTTCAATAGAGCTTACTGACCAAACGATAAATGAAAAACCTTTAATAATAAAGGCTAAAGAGTGGTCAAATATGCTTGTCCAAAATTTGAGGTAACAGCATATGCTTAGCATTTGGCCACACCGATTCTGACATAAAAGCTATAAATATATTTTCTCATATAAACAGTACATAGTACAAATAAATATGCATGGCATGGACTAAGGCATGCTTGGGGTAAACTTAACACAGACAAGATTAACTGTTTGCATTAAAACATGGCTCTGCATGCTTACGGTCCAAATAATTTTACAGGAAGAGTAAGTTCCATCAAAGATTAGCCAGATACGCAGCTAGCCAATACAACATAATGGATAGAAATATTAAGTTGCCATGCCAGCTGACAGAACATATATTCTTCAAATGATGCAGACTTTTGAACATACCAAATCAAGCACTTCCATAATACTGTCCAGGCGGGCTTGGGCAACACCGTTTTTGTATACATTGTCGATGAATGGCTGTTGCAGGTCCCAGAATATAACCTTTAACCCTACGAAAGAAAAGACGCGCACTTCAACATCAACGAGCTATCAGTTTTCAAGTACCAGTGGTGAGCGCACACATATTTTCTTACCTGTAAATTCACATACCCGATCGATAGCAGCATTGATTTCTTTTCTACTGCCATCAAATTGATTCTTCTGATTTGAGACAATGCTCTTTGATTTTCCGCTCATTGATTGTCCTAGCAGTAAAAAAATATAGTTTTAAGGAATTTAGTTTGTTCTATATTGACTATGCCAAACAGAGTATTGGCAATCTTATCAGAGTATCTAAGATATAACTGATTATTTTCTTAATCCACACTTACTGATGTTAATGTTGTCACTTTTCCTTCTAGCCCACCGTTCACTTATGCTGTCCTCCAACTTACCGAGATGGCTTATACCATACTGTTTGCATATTCATAAAAAGTTTCCAGTTCAGAAACTCTGACGGTAATAAAAATGAACAATAACATAGGAAGAATGTCAAATGTCGAAAGACCATGGCAACAGCTAGTACCAACTATAGCCTCCATACTAGAATACTGTTTCAAGTCTAGAACTATCAGTATGATCCATAGCAAATTTCCGCACTTAGTTAATGTAAAATTATGATTTCTGATAAGCCACTATTACTACTAATGCACCAACTTAACAATAGCTACTTTCAAAAGGGAACAGCGTCAAACCAGGAACCATGAAAAATATAGCTAGTTAGAACGATATGTATACAATGGGGCTGTATGCTGAAGCAGGCTAGCAGCATAATTATCAACTCCATATCTGAAGTCTAGAAAATTGAAGGAATGATGCTCCAGCGCGTCAATTCCAACCATTCCAAAATAAATCTTGTATCACAATTGCTATGCTTTTTCTTCTCATTTACAGCTTTATGTACCAGAAAAACAGAAATTGCTCGGGAACTTGATAAGTCATTCAAGATAAACCAACATAGCAGCATCAGTTGTAAGAAGAAACTCACATATAGGCTGTTAAGCCGCACACAAAGTTTTGACATTGTAAGTTGAACTATTTCACTTGCTTTCCTCTCATCAACTGTTCTAACTTCTGCAATTTCCTTCCTTACAAAAGCTTTGATTCCAAGCTCCTTCTTATATCGAGTGAGAACAGGAACAGGTGGAACTAAATCCTCTTTATCAACTGCAAGCACAAAAAATAATTTTCTCTTAAAACCCAGAGAAAATGAAGAGGGTTCAACCAAAGCATAAGTATTAAAAACAAAGGGGGACATGTGTATTTTGTCCATCTTAGATACTACCTCAGCCATACTACTCCCTCCGTCCCAAAATACTTGACGTACATTTGTCTAAATGCGGATGTATCTACACACTAAAACACGTCTAGAACTCTAGATACATCCGTATTTGGACAAATCTATGTCAAGTGTTCTGGGACGGAGGGAGTATTTAGCAAGGACAATCTATCTAAAGCATGGTTTTGTACTTTGTATTCTAATAATACAAGAGAATATTTTGATAGGAAATAAAGATAAGGAATAAATAGATAACATGCAGCAAGAAGATAAACTGAAAGGTACTTAAGGAGAAATATAAAGGTGATGATGCAAACCTATGGGTCCAATAGCATGTTGTGTATATATTTGAAATGCCTTGTCAATACCACGACAGAGGCTATTTAGCTCGCCAATTCGCATGGGAACCTTGAATGCAAAAAACTGATCTGCAGTCTGCAGTATTTTGCAAGTAACAAAAATTACGTTTACAAAGACAGCTCGATTATGAGGCACAAACATATCTGAAATCACTAAGGCATGTAAATAACTTTGAGATATAGTGGCATGGAAGAGAAACAACATTGAAGAGTAACCTATAAGGAGAAACTAATGAACAAAGTTACAAAGAGATAATGAAGGACAAAAGGAGAACCTCTTCTATGATTCTATAGACTTCTACTATAGAACCCCCATGGTGTTGTTGAGGGGATATAGGATCCCAGGCCTGTCAAGCATAAAATGTAGCATGAATAAAATCTTGCAGAAATTTTATAACACTCTGATGAGTACAAAATTAATGTTAGAAAGCAAACATAGGTCACAGGGGAAGAGAATATAACAAGTGCAGTAAAACAAAATACACTGGCATACCCATAAGATGCTTGTACAAACTTGCAAACACAGTCATATACAAAAGAAATGTTTTTGGCAATTAATGTGTTAACCTCTTGTTCAGCAGCCCTTTTAACCCAAGTTTCAACTCTCTCCAGTTGCCCATTCACCCAGCGTAAAACAAGCGTGCCAGATTTACTTTCAATCTGAGATGAACAACAACAGGATTAGGATCAACAACACAACAATGAAACCCAGCACATAATAATGGATGATTAAAAAATTGGCATGCGTATAGCATGTCAAAGGTGACATCCAAGCAATTTTAAATTTTGTGATTGTTCGTAGTTGAGGAAGATAAGATTTAACCTGATAAGGAGCTAGCTTTTGTCTACAAATACTGTCCAAACCATCTTCACCCACAGCAGAAGCCATCACAGACATTATGTACTGCTCGAGAGAATCAGCTGCTGGAAATACAGCAACTACGTCCTCTGTAAGATGCTCAGCGTGCTCAAGAAAAGATCCCTGGCAAGAACTTAACATAAGCATGTCGTATCAGAAGTTTATAATGGATTTAGCAGATAATTATAACTTACCAATTTGTTCCCATAAAGTTTATGCAGAAGGGAAGCAGAAAGAACAGCGGCCTGTGGATGCCATCTTGATAAAACTGGCGAGAAAATGTTTGTATCTTTCTTCAGAAGCTTCTTTGTCTCCTCAGCTAGAGATGCTAAAACATGCTCATGCGCCGTGTCTGCTTTAACCTCTACAGAATGTGCAATCTGAAACAAAACAAATTATCCATATAATGTTGATGTGTCAGACCGAACTAAAAAAGTGTAGGACATACTCCCACTGTTCATAATTATAAAATGTCTTAGATATTCCAATGTAGACTACATACGGAGTGAAATGAGTGAATATACACACTAAAATACATCTAGATGCATACGAATATTTAAAAAGCTAAAACATCTTATATTTACGAACGGAGTGAGTACTATACAGCTAGAGATTGCATTGTCTCGATATGGATGATGATGTCCACTTTAGGTGCAGACATGGCTTGACAGACTAGTACACTAAAAAACGAATGGTCTCACCAGAACAAACTAGTTAAAATTATTGGTATGAACGTGAAGGTTTAGAGTCTAGCATTTATAATTTTATATCCGATATGCAGACGAAAGCTCAGTCTTGTCATTTACGACGTGCTTACACTCTTATATGCACGTAGAATATGAATATTGCCTAGAAGGCCTCATGTCATACTGACTTGTTGATGAATACAGCAAACTGGAAAGACCAAAACAAATGTTCTCTCCAAACTACTAAATGCCAAAGAGTATGCACAACATTTTGGGGAAACAAAAGTACAATCCTACAGATTATCGGATGTTTAAGCTTGGGTATCTCTTTTGTTCCTAACAAATCTATACTTCTTATAAAGCAAAACCCCACTAACTTACAATAAATGATTCTATCTCAACATGCAAGCCATCCACATCACTTCTTCTTTTAGCCAACCAATTATCCACATCATCTCACAAAAATTAATTACTTATTATCCATCTCTACATGGAAGTATCCACATCATTTTTTTTCTTTAGCCATTAAATTAGCCACATCATCTTTTTATTTTGTGGTTCAATGATAAGACCACACAATTCCTCAATGTAATTACTAAATTAAATCACGTGTTATTCATGCATGCATATTTCTATAGTTTGCTTCAGATTTTAAGCGTTTATTGTTGGCCTGATATAATCTTGTCATAGTGTAAACTGCACACATAGGTTGTGTGCAGGCTAGTGTGAACACACATAGGTTGTGTGAGAGTAGAAAGAGCTAAGTCAGTAGGTGCTTGTATGTTCTAGACTACTCTACAAGTTGGTGATTCTTAGGCTGGGCAGTAGAAAGGAGTAGAAGGCTCTAGAATACTGTAACTCTTAGCCAGTAAGATAGGTAGTAGTAGAACACTCTAGAATACAGTAGCACCAACCATGAATCCTCTATATAAGGAGAAGCACCCTATGGATGAGAGGTAGCAAGCCAAGGTCCTAGCATAGGTTGCTGAGGGCAAGCATAGGTTGCTAAGGTTTGCCAGCATTCGTTGTTGTGGTGAAGCTTAGGCATAGGTTGCCAAGCTTGTAGGCATTTGTTGCCTGTGTAGTGTAGCATTCGTTGCTACAAAAGATAATAGAAAAGGAAGGCATTCGTTGCCTGAAAATCAAGTGTGTGAACTTCCCAACAATTGGTATCAGAGCCGTAGGTTAGGAGATCAACGGAGATGGCAAAGACAGCGCAGGAGTTGCAGAAGGCTTTGGAGGAGGCTCTCGCTGAAGCTAAGGCGGCGCAGGAAGAGCTGGAGGCGCTGAAAGGGAAGAAGGCAGATGGGGCAGCAAAATCCGATGAGTTAGTTCCGGTGGCAACAGTGCTGCCGGTGAGGCCCCGGGGACCAATCAACTACCCTCAGCTGACCCGCACCAACTACACGTTGTGGGCGATGCAGATGCGGGTGGCGCTGCAATCAGCCGGCGTGTGGTCAGCGGTGAGCTCTGAAACTGTGAGCTTCGAGGAAGACCGTGACGCGCTGCTGGCCATCTACCAGGGCGTACCGGAGGATGTGCTGGCATCGCTTGCTGGCAAGGATACGGCAAAGATGGCATGGGAGGCCATCAAAGCTATGAACATCGGCCATGATTGAGTCCGTGAGACAAAGTTGCAGACATTGCGCAAGGCGTTTGAGGCACTGGAGATGGAGGACACCGAGTCTGTGGACACCTTCGCACCGCGCGTGAACAAGATGGTTGCGTCCATCCGTGCGCTTGGAGATGAGTTGAAGGAGCTCACGGTTGTCCAGAAAGTTCTCCAGGCTGCGCCGGCAAGGTTTATGCATCTTGTGACCTCACTGGAGCAGTGCATCGACCTCAAGACGCTGACGGTAGAGGATCTGTTTGGGCGCTTTCAGGCGCATGACGAGCGAGTACGAATGCGCTTTGGTAACCCTGTTGGTGGGCAACATTTGTTCTTGTCCAAGAAACAGGGGAGGCGTCCGTGGCCACTACTCGTCTGAGTGCCGCAACCCGAAGAAAGAACAAGCGCTCTTGGCGTCAGCGGATGAGCATCCAGCACTGCTGTGATGAAGATTGAAGATGACAAGATTAGGGGGGTGATTGTTGGCCTGATATAATCTTGTCATAGTGTAAACTGCACACATAGGTTGTGTGCAGGCTAGTGTGAACACACATAGGTTGTGTGAGAGTAGAAAGAGCTAAGTCAGTAGGTGCTTGTATGTTCTAGACTACTCTACAAGTTGGTAATTCTTAGGCTGGGCAGTAGAAAGGAGTAGAAGGCTCTAGAATACTGTAACTCTTAGCCAGTAAGATAGGTAGTAGTAGAACACTCTAGAATACAGTAGCACCAACCATGAATCCTCTATATAAGGAGAAGCACCCTATGGATGAGAGGTAGCAAGCAAGGTCCTAGCATAGGTTGCTGAGGGCAAGCATAGGTTGCTAAGGTTTGCCAGCATGGTGAAGCTTAGGCATAGGTTGCCAAGCTTGTAGGCATTTGTTGCCTGTGTAGTGTAGCATTCGTTGCTACAAAAGATAATAGAAAAGGAAGGCATTCGTTGCCTGAAAATCAAGTGTGTGAACTTCCCAACATTTATTTTGTTCTTAGTGATACCCGCTGCAACGCGCGGGGTATCCATCTAGTATTAACTAAAGTCATACCGCATTTTGCATATAAAAAGAAGACAAATCCATGATCGAATACCTCTAACTGCAAAGAATCTTGCCAACAGTGGCAATAATGGTATTACAGTTTCTGTGGGTCAAGGCGATCAAATACAGCGCAGCAAATCCAATATTTATACACTGTAATCGAACAACATTCAAGGTCCCACATAAACAGGAATTGGTGGGCAAGTGATCTTATTATATTCATCTCATGGTAAAACGAGAAAGAAAAAAATGATCAAATAAATAAAATCAGCAATAGTGTTAAGCTATACTACCAAGAGAATAATTACAGCTGCAAATAAGTTCACCTTTACGAAAGCACTTTTGACAGAAGATGTGATGTAACGTTCAATCTGGTCTCGGTCAGGTGACTCCATTGCCTGATGCACAAAAGCAAATATGGGGCGAAATCAGATTTTCTATATGTGGGGCAAATTGTAGCGTACGTACTGTTTTCCATGTTCTGCAGTGCTTGCTATTGATAACATAAGGTTGCTACTGTATACTGCCACAAGTTAGAAGGCGAGGGGTGTAGGGATTAGAGACCATTTTGCGAGGAACTCCACTCGAGAAATTCCTGGATGCATCCGTGCTTACACAAGCCGGACACAAGAGGTCTGATTTTTAGACTAAAAATGTTTTATAGGAATGACAAAGGATTTAAGGTGACGTTTTAGCACCTTGTCATTTTCTTCAGCAAGGATCCGCCTAGTGAAAATTGCTACTGTTATGGTATCAGCCAACATACTGGGACCCTGCAGATGCAAAGACAAATATGATGTGGGAAAAAATAGGATCCATGGTTGTACACAAGAATAAGAAACAAGCAGGTCCTCCAGAATCTAAACTAGCTTAAAAATAGCACATTCCAAATGATAGTCTACTAGAAATAGCAACAGCACATGGGAGCGAGGGTGTTTGGTCCTGTTTTATGATTAGCAACTTAATCTTCCATGGGCTCTAGGCCAACTATATACATGTACAGGAGAGGAGATAAGGAAGGAATTCTAGACAAAAGGAATAAAAATAAGAGGCCTACAACAATACAACTATGAACTATCTCTCTAACAGTTCTCGCCCACCCGGTTCGACCTCCAGGATCGAGATGGTGCGCCATATATCTAAAGTATGTACATGTCTGTTATAGTGCAAATGCACACACCCATGTGACTTTGAGGCTCCACCATATTTCTAGCATGTGAAGTGGATGCCCACGTGCCTGTGCTGTGGTGAACCCAGGAACTTTTGTCTGAGACACGCATCGAGCTGCCGTCAAGCCCAGGGTTGAGGTACATTATAACCACATGTTCGACAAAATGTTTTGTTAAAAAGAACAGTATGTGCTCATGGACCAATATGGAACACACATCAGGCTAACAAGAAACAAGAGATGAACACGACAAGTTTGATAAGAGAAACTATGCCTAGGAACGGTGATGTCAAATCTATCACTAGAATATGAATTCAAGATACTCGAGTATACAATTCAGATATACTTTTTTATCGTGGCAGGGTACATGGAGCCATTCAGTAACCAATAAACAAGCAACCAGCAATCATGATGGGCTGCCTTGTATGTATATGTGTTGCACATCCAATGGTGAATAAACAAATCAGAAATAGCCTGCAGTAAGTGGGATCTAATTGTATAACTGATCTTCACTGACATGGTAAATATTTCATGTATAAAACAAACAAATCCAGATCTATTCCTTGTAGAATCAAATGATTTGTTTCAAAGAGGTTCCTGGCCATGCATTTTAGGGTGCACGTAGCAAACCAGGACAAAGAAAAACAAACCTCTGAGAAGTGCAGGTGATAATCATTCAATTTCTTGTCCACCCATTTTTGAACTGGAGAGAGGAAAGACTGAAAAAACGTGAAGTCCTGACAGCTATCATCGGCGTCAACAGAACTACGTAGACTTTTCAAGTGTATTCGTTCTTGTGGACCACGCTGTTCCTTCAAGGGTATTTTCCTCAAATGCTCAATCACAGCTTTCAGGAGTCCTTGCTCACCTGTAAAAACAAACTGTGTTGCAGAACCTATATTAATTGTCAATTGTCATACCATTGTGATGGTGACTTGGTTCATGAGCTAATAAATCAGTACCACTCTACTGAACAGGACTACATATTTAGTCCAATATGGTTTATGCAAGAGCATCTTTTAAGCTGATAATAAACTAATGATCCAGTCAAAATAATTGCTGGTTTGGATATGATTCACCCTTTTAACTAATCGTACATCACGACAGCCTTAACTTGAACTACACTATTAGGGAAAGGATTATTTCCACAAAATGGTGAAGGCAAAAAGGGTGTTTGGACTTGGATTTTTTTTTCAGATAATTGTCTGGGTTTCATATCCATAGGAAGGGCTGGCTTTTATGTTGGCTCGCCAAGCCTATCACACCCACCTCCTATGGTTGCCACAGGTCTTTGTTGGTTTCATCTCTAGCCTTCCCCAGCTTGCTTGGGACAGAAGTCTAGAACTGGCGTTGTTGTAATTATCTCTGACACTATGAAGAAAAAAGGCTAAAACTGGCGTCATTCAAAAATGGATAAGGATGAGCAGTTTATCCCTTGCTTTTGGCATATTCGGAGCTATGAAGAAAAAACACAAGATACCAGAATCCAGAAACACATCTTATTGCTGTTGTAGAGATATTTAAGGCCATAAACAGCACAAGCACAAATACTCCAATATTTTCGATTGGTGATTTACCTGTCTAAATAACACCCATGCATAGCATGTATCATGAATTGTTTCGATTGGTGATTTACCTGTCGAAATAACACCCATGCATAGCATGTATCATGAATTGTCTCTGTGATTCCTAGTATCCGCCAAGTTGACTTTAGGAGCTCAAGGATTTCTTCCACCTCCTGGCGTATTAAAGCAAAAATGTTAGACAAATATTGCAACTGGCAGGATGGGCAGCAGAAAATGACAAACAAGGATTTTAAGTACTGGCCTCTGTAAGTTTTCCATCGTCTAAGGTGTCAAAAACGCTGCCAAGCATTTTTTCATACAAGGCGGCATTCAGATGGTAACCATCAGCCCAATGACAAACCTCACCAGTAAGATCGCCCCGAGCAGGCCTTTCAGAGAAAGATGTGGCAACTTCTCTCAGTGATCGTAGGCATTCTGTACGCTGAACCTCCGCAGCAGATGGTGGCAGGGACTGGTAAATAATACATCATAATAACCTCCATTTAGTGTATAGTTTATACAGCACTTATTTAGTTACATAAATCAACCGTACGAACTGACTGGGGTATGCATAAAACCTCAGATTCTTCAATCTTCCTGAAAAGGTTTCTCAGCTCGTTGACTTTCCGACCTAACTCTCCAAATCCAACAACAGGATGACATATTAGGCCCTCCTCCAGCATGTTTAGCTAACCAAAGACACAAAAGGAATATATATTGTAAAGTCATGCAACTTCCAAAATCATTAAAGTGCAAATGGATAGCTAACCTGTCTTTTCTGCCAACGAAGATATGCCTTCATGTCTGAAAATTCAGCTCTAGATATACAGCACAATAGTTCCAGTGGAATCAGTAGATTGTCCATCCGTTTCCCGACTTTACCCACCATAGCATTGAGCAGTCCTTGTCTAGTTCTAATATCCATGGACTCGGTTATCTATTCAAAAGCAGAGGGGTGAAGGAGGTAAGCAGATGTAATATTAGCATGCTGAGTATATAGAAATCTGTTTGTACACAAGCATATAAAGAAAAGGAACAATAACCTTTAACTCAACAAGTTATATATATAGTTCTTTTATAGAACAAAAACATCAAAGCCTTTTGGCCCAAGTAAGTTGGGGTAGGCTATAGGTCTTTTTTTAGAAGTTGTACTATAGATATAAGCTACTAGTATTCAAACGCATAAGCTCAGCCAAGTGAAATAAATATATAGTACAAGACAACAGAAAACACAAAGGTGGAACTTTCTCTATTAAATTATTCACGAACAGATAGGTACGGCAACCCACCTCAAGTTGTGCTCTCAACATTTCAAGCAAACCAACTAAACCTGGTTGCCGGTGACTTTGCGATTCAGCACTTTCACTCTTACTACGACCAAGTTTCCTCATAAATCTGTGCCTCTTCTCTTTCTTCTTTTCTTTCTTTGGGACTATAAGACCCCTATAAGCAGTTGAAACAGGTCAGACTATGATACTCCAGGAAACATGTGAAGTTCTAATCAAAACAATAGCTCGTTTGTGTGCGCAGATTTACCCTGAAGCACCAGCAGCAGCAACCAGGATTTCATATGCTGTTTCACGAAGATCATCATCTGTGATACCTGGAAAATTAAGATAGTTGTCGTTTTTCAATAACAACTTTCTTTACCAGATAAAACAGAATTTAGAGTCAAACAAGCTTAAGAAGAAAATAACAACTTTCTTTGCCACATCTTTCTCTGAAATTTTGAATGACTAAAGCGAATGCCTTTAATTTCTTTATCCAACAATTAAGAATTAAGAATGAACAGGTTTAAGAAGTACCGAAGCGCAAGATGACAACTGAGTTATTTAAATGACTAACACCTTCAGGTGATTAAGGGAACTAAAGAAGCGTTAGTGCATCACTACCAAGCGATGAGGAGACACCCAACAAAATGCACTTAGAGGGAAAACAAACAGATGGAAGATCACCGAAATGTCTCTAGTAGCAATAGCATGATGATTATTTTAAAAAACATAAGATATGGCTAGTCAACTTCAATCTATTACCATACATACACAACTGATAGATGTTATCTACAACCATTACCTGTTTCAAATAATGGTAACCGCAATGATAGATCGTTGACATTGGCTTGATGCCTTCTAGAAGCCCTACGGCTATCGAATTCATCTTCTTCATCCTCAAAGTCTTCAATGTCATCTATGGTTAATTCCTTCTCAGTGGGAGAGTCCAATGATAGTGATTTCGGTAAGTTTGCAACTGGTGATGTCACAGCAATTTGTGGTTGTTCAGCAACTGGTGGTGGTAACACAACTGGAGGTGGTGCAGTGGCAGGGACAGGGGGTGGTTCTCTTGCTGGTGCTGATCCAGAATATTCGGGTTTTGTAACTAAATAGAACTCTTCCACAGCTCCTGTGTTAGCCTGACAAAAGATATTGAGGAATATGAATGGTGTAACCCAATAGGCAATGAATTTAAATGGCTCCGGAAATGGTCTGCAAAACATATGAAGTAAGCATGTAGCTGATATTGAAAAGAAAATATAAAAACTGGGAAATCGTATAAAAGCGCACATATGATTAGCTGTTTGATTTTCGAGGGCATTCAGCAGAATGATTAGTAAAGTAAGATATGCAGCACTTACCATGAATGTTGCTAAATCATATCATTCCTACTTTCAATGGCAGAACCAGGGGGTGGCGAGCAGGGGGTCGATGAAGGCGTGTAGGTGCACTATTACGTGGTAGGGATTGCAATTTTTCTCGGTTACTTATGCAAAAAGTTGTGTGTTCTGTTCTATGTCCACACCTCACATTCATTCGGCCAAAGAACCAACATGCAAAACTTTTACTCTGTTCCTGCATGCTGCATACATTAATTCATGTCACTATTCACGATTCTCCTTCCTGTTGTTTCTCTCCACTCTCTCTATTCATTAATTCATCAATGATACGCCATGCACAATTATTCCACCCGGCTAACTATTATGTATACTATTTTCAAAAAAAAACTAGTATGTATAATATGTCCAAAATATGTAATCAACATTTAACCTTTTTGCTTGTTTTTTGGTACCTAGAATTAATTTAGACCTTGGTCAACTTTCACATCGATTTGTGCACAGTTGCACATCGGGTAAACAAAAATTGGAGTTATACTTGATTTGTGCACGAGTTATAGCTGAAATTAAATGATGTGGTCAAGAATCAGATTAATTCTCGATCGGTTGAGAAATATCCCGCCCAATGTTTGATGGGGTATAAATAAATTTTTTTCTACACATCACGGTATAAAAAATTATTCTTATTTTTTATTATTTTTGCATTTTAGAGTTGTGTTCAATTGTCGGCCCCCCCTATGCGTATTTCCTGGTTCCGCCCCTGCCTACTTTGCCAAATTGGAATGTTTTTTAGGGAAACAATACAATACAAAAGGAAACCATAAGTAAACTCACGACATATGGGTAATCAAGGCTGTCATGATAAAGCCGAATGGCATCTCCAAGGTCAAGCGGTTCCCCTGCCACGTCACAGGATTATCAGCACAGATGAGAAGACAAAGTAAGATATATACTAGAACTAAGTCTACAACTGCTTCTCTAGTTCTCTACCTCTTTTAGCACAGCTGAGGACATAATCAACACTAACTTGATCAATATCCACATCATCCAAAGAGATTGCACCAGGGGGCATTACGACTTTCTTGATCAAGTTACCAGAAAGGATGTAGTTAAGCAATACATGGCGATCGCGGCGATAACGCTGTAGCAGTTCAACAGCATTTTCTCTGTGTCAAGTTGAAACATGGAGAAAATTTAGTTTACGAGTGAAGTAGACGTCTACAAAATGGAAGGATATATGTTCTGAAGGGGTCATTACTCGTCCATATTGCGTGCAGGGTAGGGGACACAAAAAACTTAACCGGCACTACCAATTGCTTGTCACCAGCATGATGAACCTGCGACCTAAAAAATCATCAATGGTAAGTAATTGAAGCAACAGGAGGATGCAAAAGGTTGTCTTAAGTGTTTACGACAAGAAAAATAGCGATTTAAACCAACCGGAAAAGTGGAGGAAGAAATGGCGCGTACTAACCGAGAGGCTTGGGCAGAGGAGGTGTGGACTCACCGGCGGCCGAGATCCAGGGAAAGCTGAGGGGCCTGCTGCCGCGAAGTCGGGAGGTGGAGATGCGAAGGAAGGGGAGGTGGAGGGTGGCGGCAATGGAGATCCAGGGCCGGAGGTGGGTGCGGCGGCACAGATGCGAAGTAGGAGGGGATCGGGAAAGGCAGCAGTGCAGCTCAAAAGTTCAGACTAGTTCAGAAAGTCTGGGGAGGAAGAAGGGGGCCTTCAACAAGACGTTGTTGCCCCCTGGCAAACTTGCAATTTCTGCCATCATTTTCCGAGAAAATTACAAAAACATAACACAATTGGAGCAGTAGTAACGGGTCAGTACAGGTCGTGGTAATATTTTCAAAAACATACTAACACTGAGGTAATCACCACACGTGACGCTGATAGCTCGTGTTAGGACCTCTGATAAGGTGGACCCACCTTTGTAGCTGAGCTGGCAATGGCGTGGGCAGAAACAGCTGTTAACGCATAACGCGCCCATGCCCGTGAAGACGAAGACGAAGACCCACAGTCACCTGTGTCCGTCTCTTTCTTCTCTCTCTGTTGCTGCCGAGCGCGAGTCTCCGCCTTGGTTCTCCGGCTGCCACGGCCGTGTCCGTCGAGATGGTGAGCTGAAGCGACAGCGAGACGTCCAACACCAGTTTCATCAGTTCAGAGGGAAAATCAATTCCTCCTCCTCCATTGCGTTAGGGTTAGGGTTCCGATTTGGGGATTTCATTGATTCATCGATTTAGCGGTGATTAAGCCTCGGATTCGTTCTTTGTTGCTTCGTGTAGTATCCAGAGGGGGGCATCATTCCTGAATTGATCGAGGATGCAACCTGGTGCGGCATTGCTTTGGATTCGACGTATCTTTGCTTTGTTCACAAGGAACTGCCGGAGAGGCGTGTTGCTTGTCAGGGGAGGCACACTGGGAGGCGTTTTTGGCCTGCGTAGTTGAGAATGTAAGTTCTAGCACTTTTGATGGATCTTTTGCATATTGTTTTAGTTTCCTACTAAGTTGCCTACTGATTTAGTATTTCTGTTTATGTAGGAAGGTCAAAACTGTGGTTTTGTGGAGTGGATAGATCCTGAGTGGCCAGATTCACTTCAGTGTGCATTAAGTCAGTTGTGGAGCAAGGTAGATGAGCTCACTATCAAGATGTTGGAAGAGCATTTTGATCACGAAGAAGCGAGCCAGAATCTGCGTGCAATGGAGAAGAAATACAATGACTTAAAGGTTGAGGTCAACAAAACGGTCGATGAGACTTTGAATAAGGTTCAACTTGCAAACTACTATGCCAGCTTCAGGGAGGAAGAGAAGGATGGAGCAAAATTTGAAGCGTGTGTTGAAGCAAAGAATAAAGCTGAGGCAAAGGTGGCAGAGCGAGGATAACAAAAAGTTTAAGCAAGAGTTGTTGGATCTTAAGGAGGTGCAGAAACAAAGTGAGGTTCATAAGGAGGTGGAGAAGAAAATCGAAGGAGATGAAATTGAAGCACTGAAGATGGAAAAAAAGAGGTTGGAGCATGCTCTCTTTGATCTGTTCAATGAATACCATGCAAAGAAGGAGAAGCTCGAGAAAATTGAGAAGATCCTTCATGGTTCGAACTAGATGTAGCATGCTCTCTTTGATCTGTTCAATGAACACCATGCAAAGTAGGAGAAGCTCGAGAAAATTGAGAAGATCCTTCATGGTTCGAACTAGATGTAATAGCTTAGATTTAAGTTAAGCATCAGTATGAACTTGCTGGAAGTTCTATTCGTATTTCTGGACCTATGTATGGATTGTAATTTACTATGTATGGATTTTAATTAGTGAAACCTCTATTTGTATTTATGTAAGTTGATCATTATGTTGAAATATTTATGTGAGTTGATCATTATGTTGAAATATGTGATCTGTTTGAATATTTGTAAGTACATAATAGTTGTCGTCGATGTAATCCGTCGACGACAACCATTAGAGCAACAATTTGTTTGAATATTTCAGGTTGCTTGTTAGAAGAAGGTAGTTCTCGTCGATGAGATTCGTCGACGACAACTAGGGGCATGTAAGTAGACTTCAACAGAATATACTCAACCATGTGAGCAACCATTGCAGCAAAATCCAACAGAATATACACAACCATTTAAGCAACCATTTCAGCAATCATTTCAGAAAATTTGTCTTCTAATTAGTTAAGTCATCTCAGCATACATAGAGTTTTAGGCACATCCAAAAGTAGTGGTAACCAGCATCTTCTGAATTACAACTACATCACCAAAATATAGCCAGAAGTTGTGGTAAACAACAAGTTCTGAATTACACACATAAATATCACTTGTCAAATTCAGGAGGAAGGCCCAGGTTCTCCATCACCATCCTTTCGTTGATAGCCACAGTTGAAGTAGCCCCATGTCTTGTATCTTTTGTACCCATTCTCATCTCTACTAGCTGATCTTGGGGCATCAAATCATTGTCTTGCATAATGGCCTGATCTTGCACCAGAAGCTGATCTCTTGGGAGCTGGTGGGGCAGCAGAAGCTAGTGGTGGTGTAGAAGATGATTTTGCAAGTCGACGTCCAGCTTGGCTTCCAGGAGCTGGTGATGGAGGTGATCTTCCAACTGGTGGTGGTGGTGGATACCTTCTTCTTGGTTGTGCTGGAGATGAGCTTGCAGAACCTGAACCTTGACTTGGTGATCTTGCAACTGGTGGTGGTGGAGATGAGGTTGCAGACCCTGCTTCAGCTCTGTTGGGCTGTTTCACAAGAGATAAAATAGATACACAAATGGTAAAATTGATAGAAAAATAGCAGTGCATAGATAAAATCTAAACTAGATGGTTAAGTAAGTAAACTAGATGGTTAACTAGCTAAATAGCTAAACTGACCACATGCTTATTCTTTCTTATCATCAAATCTGGCCTCAATGTTTTTAGGCAGCTGGTGTATTTGTTACCCTGCAGCTTGTAGTTAGAGCAAGTAACAGTCCCCATTCTAGAAGTATCTTTTGGCTTAGGCACCTCAAACTTTCCCTTTCTTCTCTTCTCTTGAGTCAACACATAAGGATTACTAAGACTACCACACTGACTTGCAATAACACAATCATCATCGTCAACAACGTACACAAAAGGAGGATCCAAAGCAAGCACAACTGGTTCTACATAAGTAACAATGGATGTAGTTGCAGCTGGTGGTGCTCTGCCCCTCTTGACAATCAAGTTCGGCACTTTGGTTGATTCAAAAAAATCGAGCAGTTCGTGTATCTTTTCATTGTTATCAACCAATTCCATTTCCTCTCTATTTCGGTAGTAAACTGAATCCCTGATACCATAACCATATGTCTCAATCTGTGCAAGAATGTTCATATAGGTTATATCATCTCGGGGAAGTGTCTTCTCGACATTATCTAGTCCATCAAAATTAATTCTGACATCCCAGACCTCAGCATTAGAACTACAAAGCACTAGAGATAACAAGCTTTCAGAAAATCACAAATTCCATCGAACCCTAACCCTAAATCCCAAATTAACTACACGAATCAATAAATCTTGGAGACAGAGATGAACGCAACAACTTACTCGACCCCGCCGAGCCCGTACGTCCACTGGTCGCTGGTCGTCGTCGGATTGGCGAGCCACATCAGAGCTAGATTGGCTGCAGCCGCCGATGGACGCCGCTCCGGCCATAGCTCATCCAGGTCGTCCACCACGCTCTCAGCTCCAGTGTTCACGCCTCCTCCCACTGCACTACACCCGCCAGCAGTACCGCCGCATGAAAGGATCGGTATGACACCTAGAGGAGGGGGGGTGAATAGGTGCTAATTCAAATTTTAGTTCTTTTTCAAATTAGGCTTGACACGAAAGGTAAATTCTCTAGATATGCAACTACGATGAATTTACTTATATGACAAGCTAGCAACTAAGCAAGATACAATAGTAAAGGCGGTAAACAAGGATAGAAGTAACCGAAGTGAAAGCACGAGACGGCAAGAATGTATTCCCGAGTTCCTCCCTTAAATGGGAGTACGTCTCGTTGGAGAGGTGTGAACCAACACAATGGTTCAACAGCCACAAAGGACTCACCCAAATCTCCGGTGAACCGCACCATAAAGGTTTGGTTCACTTTCCACTATCGTATTCCTTCGATTCGCCCGAACAGCTACAATCTGTCAAAAAGACAATATGTAAGTACAACAATGGGCTAGGTTTGAAGGGAATATGCCCTAGAGGCACTTAATAAACATATTTTATTGGCAATATCCCAATCGTTCATTATATGTTTTACACCATGCTATAACTGTATTAAGCGAAAACATTGATACATGTGTGGTAGATAAACAACCAGGTCCCTAGTAGCCTCTACTAAGACTAGTTTCGTTGCGTGATTGATTATCGAGGTTTTCCGATCATAGGGCATGGCGCCGGTCGGCAATGGGAGTCATATCGTTAGGTGTAACGATGTGATGGACATACCCAGTATTTGTAGGACATAGTCATTACGCCTTAAGACCGTGAGACCAACTCTTATTGTTATTCCTCGAAGATACTTTGTTCGCACCAAACGTCGTATCTTATTTAGTATGACAATAACGGTGATACTTTTGGGTATCGGAAAAGAGTAGTTGAGACGAGGGGTCAACAGCGGGATTTGTCAGTCCGCATAGCCGGATAGATACTCTAGGGCCCACTCGGTGAGATTATGTCAAATGAGTTTGCAAACATGTGACTAGGTCACCAGCTGACATAATATCATAGACGAGTAGAAGATAGCGATGTCGGTAACGAGATCATGCTAGGTATGGAGATATCTGAGAATGATGCTCGGACACGCTAAGTATCGCCATGACAAAGGGTTTAAGAGTATACGTCCAGGTTTGATAGATGAAAGTCATTCGTTATATCTCAGGGGTTAATTCATGGGGTCCAGCCCTACGAGTTAGTCGTTGATCATTGAGGAGTCTTGATCATACCTGATATTATATCGAACCGCTAGGGTAACACACTTAAGGGGTTTCGACAAGACAACCGGAAAGGAAAGAGATCACCGGGAGCGTCCCGGGAGGGGTCCGATGGAGATCGGGCAGCGCCGAAAGAGTTTTCGGAGCTAGGAAAAATTATATATATTATGTTTGATATCAATTAGTGTAATTAATATGCAAATATGATTTTATATATTTATTTTCGGATTTATTTAGGCTGATTTCCCTAAATGGGCCTTCTGGTCGAAAGAAGGCCCATGGGGGGGAAAACCCTCAAGGGAATTTTGTGGGGGAGGCTTGGCCGGCCTAGGTGGGCCAAATGGGGCCCACCTAGGGCCGGCGCACCTGGTTTGGCCGAACCAGGCAATGGGGGATAGTCCCACATTGCCTGGCTGGCAAGGTTGGCTCCCCCTGGGAGCCTATATAAGAAGGGGCACCCCTGGCCTTTTAATTCACCAATTAATTCCCAATTTCTCTCTCGATCTCGTGGTTCCCTTGACGGAGCCGCGCCGAGTAGAGGAGGGGGATCTCTTCCACCATAGCCCGCTGCCGCGCTGCTGGTGTTCCGGTCCAAGTCTTCCGCTGCTCGTCCTGGACTGGAGCTTCGGAGGCCGTCGTCTCCACCGTATGTGTGCGACTCCCTGCGAGGTGCTGCGCTAGCGGTACTCGGAGGCCTACTTCCTCCACCCGACCTCGGGGTCATCTTCGTCATCTTCATCGCGCCGAGTTCTCCGCGACCTAGAGGTCGGCTACGTCGTCTTCGTCGTCAACGCTTGTGCGGGAGCGTAATCCCCGCTATTCGGTCTACGAGGGTATGTATTCCGATCTCCGCCGTACTTCTATATCCGCATAGTGTAGATCTTGGCTAGTTTAAGGATATCGTTGGTAGGAAAATTTTTGTTTTCTGCACACGATCCCCTTCAGTGGTATCAGAGCCGATCTATCGTAGATATAGCTGTACGCTGTTAGAACCCGTGTTCTGCACGGGGGCACCGTTCCTGTTATTTGCTACCCTCTAGCGTGCACTTGTGATTCCAGCGGCATCGAGTTGATGAAGCGGCCCGGACCGACTTTACGCGTACGCTTACGCGAGACTGGTTCCACTACTGACATACGGCTTGTACCGTATCTGTGGCTGGCGGGTGCCTGTTTCTCTCTCTTTAGTTGGCTTTGCATTTTCAATGGAGGGCCCGAAAGGGATGCTTAAACATGCAATTATTGGATCGTTGTTGTGGTCATAAGGTTCGTAGGTATGAAGCGGTTCTATTTACGAAAGCCCCGAGCCACGTAAAATATGCAAAAGATAAAATAGAAGCGTCTAACTTTATTTTGCAGGGGCTATGTGATATGGTCAAGGTAGGTTTATTAAATTGTTTATAAACTGCGGGCGCCAAGAAGACCATGGCGCAATGGCCTATATCACATTGCATTACATTTGATGTTTTGTGTGCATCTTATATTGTGTGATTGTGTGTATAGTATACATTAGTTACACGGCGGTAGTTATATAAGATGATCCCTTCAAAATACCACCAGTGTTCTCCCTCCAACGCGCACCACCAAGAAAGTTCTACGTTATGAGGCAGGCCGTGATGATCGGGTGTCAGACATATCTTCGTTCGCATACGGTGGGTGTAAGCCATGTTGCACAAGCGTCAGCGTGGAGGTTATGGTGGCGAGCCTAGCATATTCAGAAATATGGCCTCGGAACAGGGAGACCGAAAGGTCGAGCACGAGTCACAAAATTGGTGTGGCGGACTTTTGTCTACTCTTGAAGTTGTGCCGCCGGCTCTGATGATGAGGGGTGGTGCAATGGATGTGGGTCGTGTAATCGCTTAAACGACCAGGAGGGATGTTCGTTTGAGTGGGAGTTCGGATAGTTATTTTCTAAAATACTAGAACTCAGAATATAATGAACAGAGTCTGTTTTGCAAACCTTTGTAGAAATTAACCATTGTGATAACATCTTTTCAAATTAGGCGCATTCCTACGATTGAGAAACTTAAAAAGTTGGGTCCAAACTTCATAGTTTTATTCTTTAGCTTGAGGATACTCCTTGTTTAAACCATTAGCTCTTTGTGTTACAATACCCGCTAGGAGATAAACCCGGAGATTCCGCTAACAAAAGATAATTTTGATTATCGGATTTTGTGCGGATGATATCATCATAGTCCAGTGTATGATATGATCTTTGCCATAAAGAACCAACGGTGGGTACGAGTTTTTAGATCGTGAACATTTGGTCGCTAAACTCAGGGTACCTCTATAGTTGGGTTGATGAAGTTTATCAGTACGTTGACTGATTGTCTTCTCAACCAAGATGGAAGAGAATGCACACATTGAGGGAGCACGTGGCGGTCATACTTAATGACATATGTGAAGGAGATATGCCCTAGAGGCAATTAATAAAGTGTATTCTTTATCATATCTCGTTTGTTCATAATAGGTTTTTGTATCATGCTAGAACCGTATTAAGCGGAAACATTAATGCGGGTGTGATACGTAAACAACCAGGTCCCTAGTAGCCTCTACTAAGACTAGTTTCGTTGCGCGATTGATGATCGAGGTTTCCCGGTCATGGGGCATGGCGTCGGTCGGCAATGAGAGTCATATCGATGGAGAGCGATGTGATGGACATACCCAGATTTGGAGAACGTAGTCGATACGCCTTTGACCGTGAGATCAACTCTTATTGATATTTCCGGAAGATACTTTGATTGCACCAAACGTCGTATCTTATCTAGTATGACAATAACGGTGATACTTTTGGGTATTGGAAGGGAGTATTAAGACGAGGGGTCAAGAGCGGGATTTGCCAGTCCGCATAGCAGGATAGATACTCTCGGGCCCACTCGGTGAGATCATGTCTAATGAGCTTGCAAGCATGTGACTAGGTCACGGAGACATGAGATCATGAACGAGTAGAAGATAGCGTCGTCGGTAACGAGGTCGGGATTAGGTATGGAGATATCTATGGAACGACACTCGGACATGCTAAGTATCGCCATGGCAAAGGGTCTAAGACTTTACGTTCAAGTTTGATAGATGAAAGTCATTCGTTATATCTCAGGGATTAATTCAGGGGGTCCAGGCCTACGAGTTAGTCGTTGATCATTGATGAGTCTTGATCATACCTGATATTATATCGAACCACTAGGGTAACACACTTAAGGGGTTTCGACAAGACAACCGGAAAGGAAGGAGATCACCGGGACAGTCCCGGGAGAGGTCCGATGGAGATCGGGCAGCGCCGAAAGAGTTTTCGGAGCTGGGAAATATTTTATATATTATGTTTGATATTAATTAGTGTTATTAATATGCAAATATGATTTTATATATTTATTTTCGAATTTATTAAGGCAGATTTCCCTAAATGGGCCTTCCGGACGAAAGAAAGCCCAAGAGGGGGGGAAACCCCCTTGGGGAATTCGGTGGGAGCCTGGGGCCGGCCTAGGTGGGCCACAAGGGGCCCACCAGGGAGCCGGCGCACCCCCTTGGCCGAACCAGCCATGTGGGAATAGTCCCACATGGCCTGGCTGGCAAGGTTGGCTCCCCTTGGGAGCCTATATAAGAAGGGGCACCCCCAGCCTTTTAATTCACCAATTAATTCCTGATTTCTCTCTCGATCTCGTGGTTCCCAAGTCGGAGCCGCGCCGAGCAAGAGGAGTCGGGGATCTCCTCCACCATAGCCCGCTGCCGCGCTGCTGGTGTTCCGGTCCAAGTCTTCCGCTGCTCGTCCTGGACTGGAGCTTCGGAGGCGTCGTCTCCACCGTACGTGTGCGACTCCCTGCGAGGTGCTGCGCTAGCGGTACTCGGAGGCCTGCTTCCTCTACACGACCTTGAGGTCGGCTACGTCGGTCTTCATCGACAACGTTTGTGCGGGAACGTAATCCCCGCTTTCGGTCTACAAGGGTACGTATTCCGATCTCCGTTCGTACTACTATATCTGCATAGAATAGATCTTGGCTAGTTTAAGGATATCGTTGGTAGGAAAATTTTTGTTTTCTGCACACGATCCCCTTCAATATGTTCATGATTAATGAACATTGAGACGACTCGCTCAGCTCAATCACTGGATGACAGACATCGTTGCCAAGTGCAAATCCTCTGTCATAGACTATGTCATGCAAGGGGAATCATTCACCTTCATGGTTCTTGATTACGGTGGAAGTATCAAGAAGATGAAACAGATCGCCGGAAGTCATCAATGATGATGGTGTATATATGATATACATGTTATGAATGTCTTAGCTAAGCAAGTGCTCGCAGTAGCGACTAAGTCTTGAACTAGTCATGTTTTGTGAAAAACCAGGTTTACTGCTTGAGTAGCTTGAAAGGATGAGGCGACATTGCGTGTTGATAACGGCAGTCAAGTTGTTGTGACGGCCATAGACACTCTCCCTCTAGATCTACCATTTGAATAAATTCGTTATGATCGGGTGTTGGTATGATCGTTACGAGTGTGTCTCCTCTAGCGACACACTTGTTCATACATGATAGTGACAAATTGGTGTCCTATATTTATGAAGTAATGATCATATGCCGATTTGAATTTAGATGGTAGAAGCTCCCACATTCATAGTATTAATGCCAAAGGATACAAACTTAATAAAGACACCACATATGTGTGGCACTACCGTTTAGTCATGTCAATGTTATATGCATTAGCTCCACACTGGATGGACCTACAAGTCCTAAGATTTGATCTTTTGACACTTGCAAAAATAACTGTGACACCGTTTTCGGAAAACGGGCATATAACTTATTGATAGTCATACATGGAGATGTATGTGGTTCAATGAAGTAATTGATGGGTAGTGGAGACCTTTATTTCGTGAAATTCACTGAACATTTTGAGTATAGCTTGTTGAGAATCATGCATATGGGTGTATGTGAATCAATGAAGTACTTTAACGTGTAGTGGAAGTCTTTATTTCATAGACTTCATGAATATTCCGAGTAGATATATGGATATCCACTCCGGTGAATGTTAGTCTGAATTTTTGATTCGATCAAACGAAGTTCAGAATGAAGTAGGAAATAAACTTAACAAGAAAATCAAATTCCCGTGATGCAAATCGAGGAATGAAGATTTGAGTTATAATGTTGGCACATCATTGGAAGACTTGTGAGAAGAGTTCCACAAATTACGTCGCATGGAACACCATAGTGATATGGCGTGTTAGGGCGTCGTAATCACACCCTATCGGATAGTGTGTGGTAAATGAATCTCTTACCGAATTATTGTAATCATTAGAGTCATATGGTAGAAACGTAAACACTCACATTAGCAAATAGGGAAACCATTTGAATCCATGGAGACAATACCATACGAGTGATGGCATGGCTTTTGAGCCTGGATTGTCGTTTCAGCAATTTAGTGTTTCGATGTAATCGAACCTTAAAATGGATTAATCTTTGTAGTATACCCTACCTAAAGAGTTAGTTGGGTACATGTCTCACGACATAGGCAAAATCTTTGCCGGGATATACCTTGCGAAAGAAATAGTTTCTTGTCCGAGGGTATAAGTGAGAAACAAAGTAGAGCAAGACGAAGTTGGTGAACTTCTTCTCCAAACATCAGAGTGGCGCAATCGAAAGTGTTTTCGGTGTCAGGCCCCACAACTTGAAAAAGCTAATGATTCAAGATCATGATGTTCTGAGCTCATACTAAAAGCGTAGGCATACGAGGTTGTGTTCCACACTGTGTGTTACGACAATCTTGTTATGGAGGTCATATTAATGGAATATGATAGACCTACAAACTACGAAGAAGAGATGGTGGACCTAAGTCCGAGAAAATGGCTATGAGTCATTTGTGATCCGAAATAAAATCCATATACGATTACCAGGTATTGACTTGGGAGATCTTCTTGATGGCATCTAGGATGTTGATAGTATATGGAGTTTTATGAGAGAGTAGATATTGAGCAGATTCGATTTGTCGTGAAACAGTTCCGACAGACCACGTGAGACTTTGTCTCAAGTGGCGAAGCCTAAATCTATTCTGGGTCGTTTAGCAATTACTATAATTTCGAATGAGAAATTGATAGATGGATGAGAAAACCATGGTTCTTAATAGTGTAATTAAGAATGGTTTGTAATCCTGAGCATGCTAAACATGTGTGCAAACTTCGGTTGTCCATTCATGGGCAGAAGCAAGCATATCGGAGCTGGAATCTTCACTTTGATAATGTGATCAAAGGATTTTGGAGTTGTCCAAAATAGTTGAAGAAGCCTACATTTGCAAAGAAGTGAGTGGGAGCTAAGTAGCTTTTCACTGATCTTATATGCGGAAGGCATATTTGAGTGGGAACTAGGTGTCATTTGTGATTATGTATGTAACGACATATTGAATGACACAGATCCTCTAGTAGAGTATAAAGGATTATTTAAGTGATTAAATTTTCTGTGAAATGAAGTTAGGAGTATTAGGCATCCGATTTATAATTGTATAGATAGAGGGGGCTTAATAACATTAAGTCGGAGTATTTCCTAAGTCAGGATTCTGAAGTGTTTCAGAAAAGGACAAGCGAAGAAAGAGGTTCTTACTTGTATGACTAGGTAAAAGATTAAGTTAATCTTGGCTTTTTCAGTGATAGAAAATGATGTTCGACATTCTCTATGTATCACACATAGAGTCTATCAGGCTGAAAGCTCGACTTGGTGTGACCTGAGTTCTTGGTTCAAGAACAGGTTCTAGAGTGATCCTTGTGTGGATCAATGAACAAACGTTAAGTTTCTTCTTCAGTGTCTATGAGAACTGAAGATAGATTTTCTAGTAACGGGTAAGAGTGGAATGGCAACTTGCCGTAAAGCGGTTACGATGATGCAAGTTATTACACTGACCCATACGACTAGAAATCTCATATAGGAGATGTCCTTTATTTTGAAGATAGACATGGTTAGTTTGCGAAGTCGCATATGAATGCACTGTCGCATAATCTACATAGGTATATAAATATATCGCGACTTCATAAGTAGCAAGTGTGAATGGACTGAGCAGTTTTCCGAGCGTAGGTGGTCTCCTTAATAGATCTCTTAGACTTTTAAGGCGCATGCTACGCGAATGCTCGAGTCTCACTCCATCCACTGGGATATATTTCACCGTCATCGTAAGATACGGGATTATGTCAAACTAGGTGACATAGAAGTGTTGCAAAGCACATATAGGTCTCAATGTGTGAGATCTATTGACTGTATTCCTCTTCCACGAGGCGAGAAGGCACCAAGATGCTATGGGTGTTGAGCTTTTACCAGGTTGTAAACTAGATTAAGTGTTACTCTAGTGCAAGTGGGAGACTGAATGGAATATGCCCTAGAGGCACTTAATAAACATAGTTTATTGGCAATATCCCAATCGTTCATTATATGTTTTACACCATGCTATAATTGTATTAAGCGAAAATATTGATACAGGTGTGGTAGATAAACAACCAGGTCCCTAGTAGCCTCTAATAAGACTAGTTTCGTTGCGCGATTGATGATCGAGGTTTTCCGGTCATAGGGCATGGCGCCGGTCGGCAATGGGAGTCATATCGTTAGGTGTAACGATGTGATGGACATACCCAGTATTTGTAGGACATAGTCATTACGCCTTAAGACCGTGAGACCAACTCTTATTGTTATTCCTGGAAGATACTTTCATCGCACCAAACGTCGTATCTTATTTAGTATGACAATAACGGTGATACTTTTGGGTATCGGAAAGGAGTAGTTGAGACGAGGGGTCAACAGCGGGATTTGTCAGTCCGCATAGCCGGATAGATACTCTAGGGCCCACTCGGTGAGATTATGTCAAATGAGTTTGCAAACATGTGACTAGGTCACCAGCTGACATAATATCATAGACGAGTAGAAGATAGCGATCTCGGTAACGAGATCATGCTAGGTATGGAGATATCTGAGAATGATGCTCGGACGCGCTAAGTATCGCCATGACAAAGGGTTTAAGACTATACGTCCAGGTTTGATAGATGAAAGTCATTCGTTATATCTCAGGGGTTAATTCATGGGGTCCAGGCCTACGAGTTAGTCGTTGATCATTGAGGAGTCTTGATCATACCTGATATTATATCGAACCGCTAGGGTAACACACTTAAGGGGTTTCGACAAGACAACCGGGAAGGAAAGAGATCACCGGGAGCGTCCCGGGAGGGGTCCGATGGAGATCGGGCAGCGCCGAAAGAGTTTTCGGAGCTAGGAAAAATTATATATATTATGTTTGATATTAATTATTGTAATTAATATGCAAATATGATTTTATATATTTATTTTCGGATTTATTTAGGCTGATTTCCCTAAATGGGCCTTCTGGTCGAAAGAAGGCCCATGGGGGGGAAACCCTCAAGGGAATTTTGTGGGGGAGGCTTGGCCGGCCTAGGTGGGCCAAATGGGGCCCACCTAGGGCCGGCGCACCTGGTTTGGCCGAACCAGGAAATGGGGGATAGTCCCACATTGCCTGGCTGGCAAGGTTGGCTCCCCCTGGGAGCCTATATAAGAAGGGGCACCCCTGGCCTTTTAATTCACCAATTAATTCCCAATTTCTCTCTCGATCTCGTGGTTCCCTTGACGGAGCCGCGCCGAGTAGAGGAGGGGGATCTCTTCCACCATAGCCCGCTGCCGCGCTGCTGGTGTTCCGGTCCAAGTCTTCCGCTGCTCGTCCTGGACTGGAGCTTCGGAGGCCGTCGTCTCCACCGTATGTGTGCGACTCCCTGCGAGGTGCTGCGCTAGCGGTACTCGGAGGCCTACTTCCTCCACCCGACCTCGGGGTCATCTTCGTCATCTTCGTCGCGCCGAGTTCTCCGCGACCTAGAGGTCGGCTACGTCGTCTTCGTCGTCAACACTTGTGCGGGAGCGTAATCCCCTCTATTCGGTCTACGAGGGTATGTATTCCGATCTCCGCCGTACTTCTATATCTGCATAGTGTAGATCTTGGCTAGTTTAAGGATATCGTTGCTAGGATTTTTTTTGTTTTCTGCACACGATCCCCTTCAAGGTTTTCCTAGTGGAAACCCTGGCAAATGGTCCCTCGAGTGAATGAGGGGGAAATGAAGAACAACTCGGTGAAGATGTAGATCAAGACCTTCTCCTTCAATCCTCCAAAGATCAACGAGTTTGGACGGAGGGATTGGGAGATCTAGTGATTCTTGGACTTGCAACAAAGGTGTTTTTCCTTTTCTGGTCGAGCAGCTTGGCTGGAGGAAGGGGGGGTGTTTATCCTTTTCTGGTCGAGCAGCTTGACTTGCAATAAGTGATGCAGGAAAGAAAAGATAGCCATTGCAGTCCACTTAGACCCGAGACTTCAGTCTTGGAGGGCCGGAGACTCCGGGGTCACTCTGGACCCCCCGTCAGAGAGTGTCGTCTTCTGGCTCTCTTCTCTCGAAAACCTGGGGACCGGAGACTCCGGCCTCTGAGCCCATATAGGTCGGAGACTCCGGCCTGGCAGATGATTTCTGGAATGCCCTTTTTGGATTGATGCCATATGGATTATTTCTTTTCTTTCCTGCATCACTTATTTTAACATTAGATGATTATATCCTAGTGTTGTTGCCTAACACAAAACTATGGGAATATAAGATATGCTCTTTCACCGCCGCCGCCGCCCGGATTCGCCGCGTTGTCCATCGCGCACGAGACGAAACATAACTGCTCGACTGTGGGTCTTCATCTTCGTCTTCACGGGCACGGGCGCGTTATGCGTTAACGGCCGTTTCCGCCCACGTCATCGCCAGCTCAGCTACAAAGGTGGGCCCGCCTTGTCAGAGGTCCTAACATGAGCTATCAGCGCCGCGTGTGGTGATTACACCAGTGTTGGTATGTTTTTGAAAATATTACCACTACCGGTACTGCCCGTTACTGCTGCCCTAATTGTGGTATGTTTTTGTAATTTTCTCTTGTCGTCGTGGCGAACAGACATATGCCTACGGTTAGGCTAATTTGTGGGGCCGATGGACGCTAGGGGATCTCGGGGAGGGATTGCGCGATGAACTTGCGCGCAGGTAAACTCAACCGACACGATGACACAAGGATTTACCCTGCTTCGGGGCTCTCGTGAGGAGATAAAACCCCTACTGCAGCATCTAGCCTACTCGGTATATTTCTCCTCTTTATATTCGGGCTACAGTATGCTCCGCGAGCTGCTAGGTATGCCTCCATGAAGTTTTGGGAGCAAATGGGAAGGGGGGAAATGAAGTGGTGGGGGGCTTGGCCTCTCCTTTTCCTCTCCCCCTGGTGCCCTTTATATAGGGAGAGCCCAGGGGACAAGCCGGGGACAAGGGGACAAAGAACACTATTCACCGCGCACTGTAGCTGAGGTGACTACTGGGGTCTAATCGACACTGTTCACGACGTCACACGCAGTGTACTGTTGTCACATCCGGTACACTGTAGCGTCACTGTGCGGCGTGCTCTTGTCCTATCAGAGACACTGTTTCGAGCGGTTGCCCATGCCTTGGACCCGTAGCTGCTGTTTTTAGCTTTATCCGTGTAGGTTGACCGAGCTGAGGAGAACAAGCCACCAACATCCAAACCGGGATGGGGGAACTCGGGTCAACCGAGTTGGGTGTGATGCTCCCGTCCCTACCGAACCAAGGGCGTGTCGGGACGGAGCAGCGTCGGAGAGGAGCTCGGGAGTGGCGTCCGAGATGAGCTTGGGGACGAGGTGACCCGTGCCGGGGAGGGGACGAACTCGGGCGCGGTCTTCGGGACGCCGGGGAAGAGCACGTCGTAGGAGACGCGTGCGGGCCGCTCACGTGCCGGAGCTGGGGATGCCGGAGGAGATGCGGAGCTCGGCGGCGTCGGGGCGAGGACGACCTGGGCGCCTCCGGTGAGGAGACATCCCGGGGAGGTCGCCAGCCAGGGCATGGTTGAGGAGGAGGCCGAGGGGCTGGTCGGAGGTGAGCTCGGGCGGCCGGAGGCCCGCCGCGCTGTGGTCGAGGTGGACGCCGGGGTGCGTCGAGGTCGACGCCGGGCCGGGCGCGGGACGCCGGAATCGTCCGTCGGGGGCGTGCCGGGGAGGGGACGAACTCGGGCGCGGGTGTCGGGGTCGAGGGCGACGAGGCCGAGGAGGACGCCGGGGTGCGCCGAGGTCGACGCCGGGCCGGGCGCGGGACGCCGGAGTGGTCCGTCGGGGGCGTGCCGGGGAGGGGACGAACTCGGGCGTGGGTGTCGGGGGCGTGCTATCGGGCACGGGCGACGGGCTCGGGAAGACGATGTCGAGGGGATCGACGCGTTGACCGCGACAGGGAGCCTCCGAAGGTGCCCGGGCCAGCCCGAGATGTGGCCCATTGTGCTTCCACCGAGTAGAGAAGGGCTCACCGGGCCAGACGACTCCAAACTTTTCCCGGGGTGTTTTTCCTCTTTTTACCCTCCAACTCTCTTATTTAAATTCATCTGTTCCTGCAATATTAGCACAATAACCCCATACCTTCAGGGTACCGGGGAGGTACATCCCCGACACTAGTCCCCGAGTTTATGGGGGATTCACAGAATCGCGCATCAACTTAGAAATCAAATAGTTCTAGGAATTTTCCATACTGAAAGTCTTGTTAAAAATCACATCCCCGACACTAGTCCCCGAGGATGCGGGGGATTCGCAGAGTCGCGCGCAGACTCGGAAAAAAATCCAACGCCACCGTTTTCACTTGCTCCACCGAGCACCTGCAAAAAATACAATCATATGCCGGTTCCTTAGCCACTCTGGGCGTTTTACCGACATAGATGTCTTCGGCCACCGCCGGTCTGACACAAACACACAACACATGCCGGCGTTTAGCCACTCTGGGCGTATACCGACACGGACGCCTCATGTGCCGGCATTTAGCCACTCTGGGCGTATACCGACACAGAGTCTCATGTGCCGGCGTTTAGCCACTCTGGACGTATACCGACACAGACGCCTACACACACAATGTCACACAGGTATCTCGATATGTCGGTATGTCGGTATGTCAGCCACTCTGGGCATATCACACATGTTTCGGTATCTCTGGTGTTGCCTTTGCCGAACTTTGACAAACCGAAACAAATGACGATTTGGAAATATTACCCGATGCCATGATACATTGGCGAACCGAAATAAACGGGAATCTGGGGATATGGCATGATGCCGCGATATAATGGCGAGCCGACATGAATAGCGACATGGAGATATTGCAGTATGCCATGATATATTGGCGAACCGAAATAAACGGGGATCTGGAAATTTTGCGTGATACCGCGATATGTGGGCCAACTGATACCATAGATCATATGTAATATACTTTGAGAAAATAATCAACCATAAGATGGATCCAAGATAACCGATATAATCAAGACTCTCGACACGAGTATCCTCGCGGTAAAACCGATATCACCTTTCAACGTTAGTTAGGACATATATATTTTAATAAAGACAGAAAATAACTCTAGCAGCAAACCACACAATAGGACAGAGACTCGGTTTCCACCGAGTCCCCGGGTAAATTTTCAGATATAGCAGGAAGACAAAGGAACTCGGCAGTCCCCGAGTCCAGTTTTGGGATGCCGGCTCACAAATGATACCACAAGAAGCAAGACACGGTATGTATATAAATAAATAGAAACCAAGTTACTCTATCAACTAAGCATGCAAGGTTCAACCGACCGGTAAGCCAGTCCCCGGGTCAAGACATCTTGCTCCCGGGGAAAAAACTAACAGACGACACAATAGGCACAACAGGGTAGTCCCTGGGTTACGATATCTCGCTCCCGGGTAAACAATTAGGCTAAGCAGGCAGGGGCAGTTCCTGAATAAATCTAAGATAACATAATTGCAAGGTACATATGACGATACTCACGGAGCACAGGAGCGATCGGGGATGTCGCAGGCGACATAACCCGGGTAACTGGTGTGCAGCTGCCAGGGGTTTGTTGATGAGTGTCGGGGTACGCGCCTGCGGCTGGTGCCCGCGATGCAGAGATGTCGATGATCTCCACCCGCGGTGCCGGGATGTCGGAGACCTCTACCCGCGGCGCAGGGATGTCGGCAACCTCAACCCGCGGCGCAGGGATGTCGGCGACCTCAACCCGCGGCGCAGGGATGTCGGCGACCTCAACCCGCGGCGCAGGGATGTCGACGAACTCAACCCGCCGCGCAGGGATGTCAGCGACCTCAACCCGCAGCGCAGTGACGTCAATGACCACTGCCCGCAGCACAGGGATCCCGGATTTAGGATCCCGGATTTGGGATACCGGCGATTGAAGGGGATCGTGTGCAGAAAACAAAAAATTTCCTAGCAACGATATCCTTAAACTAGCCAAGATCTATTCTATGCAGATATAGTAGTACGAACGGAGATCGGAATACGTACCCTTGTAGACCGAAAGCGGGATTACGTTCCCGCACAAACGTTGTCGATGAAGACCGACGTAGCCGACCTCAAGGTCGTGTAGAGGAAGCAGGCCTCCGAGTACCGCTAGCGCAGCACCTCGCAGGGAGTCGCACACGTACGGTGGAGACGACGCCTCCGAAGCTCCAGTCCAGGACGAGCAGCGGAAGACTTGGACCGGAACACCAGCAGCGCGGCAGCGGGCTATGGTGGAGGAGATCCCCGACTCCTCTTGCTCGGCGCGGCTCCGACTTGGGAACCACGAGATCGAGAGAGAAATCAGGAATTAATTGGTGAATTAAAAGGCTGGGGGTGCCCCTTCTTATATAGGCTCCCAAGGGGAGCCAACCTTGCCAGCCAGGCAATGTGGGACTAACCCCCCACAGCCTGGTTCGGCCAAGGGGGTGCGCCGGCCCCCTGGTGGGCCCCTTGTGGCCCACCTAGGCCGGCCCCTAGGCTCCCACCGAATCCCCAAGGGGGTTCCCCCCCCTCTTGGGCCTTCTTTCGTCCGGAAGGCCCATTTAGGGAAATCTGCCTTAATAAATTCGAAAATAAATATATAAAATCATATTTGCATATTAATAACACTAATTAATATCAAACATAATATATATAATATTTCCTAGCTCCGAAAACTCTTTTGGCGCTGCCCGATCTCCATCGGACCTCTTCCGGGACGCTCCCGGAGATCTCCTTCCTTTCCGGTTGTCTTGTCGAAACCCCTTAAGTGTGTTACCCTACCGGTTCGATATAATATCAGGTATGATCAAGACTCCTCAATGATCAACGACTAACCCGTAGGCCTGGACCCCATGAATTAATCCCTGAGATATAACGAATGACCTTCATCTGTCAAACCTGAACATAAAGTCTTAGACCTTTTGCCATAGCGATACTTAGCATGTCCGAGCGTCGTTCCATAGATATCTCCATACCTAATCCCGACCTCGTTACCGACGACGCTATCTTCTACTCGTTCATGATCTCATGTCTCCGTGACCTAGTCACATGCTTGCAAGCTCATTAGACATGATCTCACCGAGTGCGCCCGAGAGTATCTATCCTGCTATGCGGACTGGCAAATCCCGCTCTTGACCCCTCGTCTCAATACTCCCTTCCAATACCCAAAAGTATCACCGTTATTGTCATACTAAATTAAGATACGACGTTTGGTGCAATCAAAGTATCTTCCGGAAATATCAATAAGAGTTGATCTCACGGTCAAAGGTGTAACGACTATGTTCTCCAAAACTGGGTATGTCCATCACATCGCTCTCCATCGATATGACTCTCATTGCCGACCGGCGCCATGCCCCATGACCGGGAAACCTCGATCATCAATCGCGCAACGAAACTAGTCTTAGTAGAGGCTACTAGGGACCTGGTTGTTTACGTATCACACCCGCATTAATGTTTCCGCTTAATATGGTTCTAGCATGATACAAAAACCTATTATGAACAAACGAGATATGATAAAGAATACACTTTATTAATTGCCTCTAGGGCATATCTCCTTCAGTCTCCCACTTGCACTAGAGTACAATTTAATCTAGATTACAACTTGGTAAAAGCCTAACACCCATAGCTAACTGGTGCTGTTCATGCTTATCAAGCGGAAGAGGCTTCGTCAGCGGATCTGCCACATTCAGATCCGTATGCACTTTGCAAATCTTCACATCGCCTCCTTGTACGTACTGACGTATCACGTGGAAGCGTCGGAGAATGTGTTTGGCGGTGGAGTGAGACCTTGACTCCTTGGCGTTCGCAATGGCACCCGTATTGTCGCATAAGAGGATCACGGGGTCTTGCACGCTCGGGAACACTCCAAGTTCGATGACGAACTTCCTCAGCCACACAGCTTCATTCGCGGCCTCGCAGGCAGCAATGTACTCCGACTCCATTGTAGATTGTGCGACTATGGGTTGCTTCCCACTTCTCCAGCACACGGCGCCTCCATTCACCTTGAACACGTAACCTGTCTGTGACTTACAGTCATCGGGGTCTGAGCAGAAACTTGCATCTACGTAACCCGTTACGCCAAGTTCCTCATCGCAGCCACCATACACAAGGAACATTTCCTTTGTCTTATTGAGATACTTAAGAATGCTCTTAACAGCTACCCAATGCGGCATTCCAGGATTACTCTGGAACCGGCTGGTCAAACTTAGAGCTAATGCCACTTCCGGTCTAGTACTCAACATTGCATACATGATCGATCCTATGGCTGAAGCATAAGGATGTTTCGTCATTTCGGCCTTACCGGGGTCCGCCGCGCTGTGGTCGAGGTGGACGCCGGGGTGCGCCGTGCCGGGGACGGCCGGGGTCGGGGTCGAGGGCGACGAGGCCGAGGAGGACGCCGGGGTGCGCCGAGGTCGACGCCGGGCCGGGCGTGGGACGCCGGAATCGTCCGTCGGGGGCGTGCCGGGGAGGGGACGAACTCGGGCGCGGGTGTCGGGGTCGAGGGCGACGAGGCCGAGGAGGACGCCGGGGTGCGCCGAGGTCGACGCCGGGCCGGGCGCGGGACGCCGGAGTGGTCCGTCGGGGGCGTGCCGGGGAGGGGACGAACTCGGGCGCGGGTGTCGGGGGCGTGCTATCGAGCACGGGCGACGGGCTCGGGAAGACGATGTCGAGGGGATCGACGCGTTGACCGCGACAGGGAGCCTCCGAAGGTGCCCGGGCCAGCCCGAGATGTGGCCCATTGTGCTTCCACCGAGTAGAGAAGGGCTCACCGCGCCAGACGACTCCAAATTTTTCCCGGGGTGTTTTTCCTCTTTTTACCCTCCAACTCTCTTATTTAAATTCATCTGTTCCTGCAATATTAGCACAATAACCCCATACCTTCAGGGTACCGGGGAGGTACATCCCCGACACTAGTCCCCGAGTTTATGGGGGATTCACAGAATCGCGCATCAACTTAGAAATCAAATAGTTCTAGGAATTTTTCATACCGAAAGTCTTGTTAAAAATCACATCCCCGACATCTCTCATTTTCCCTGCCGAGGCTCGACCCGAACTCCGCATCTTCAGCATCCCTTCACAAAAAACTACACAATGCCAGTAAAATAAAGGAGTGGTACCATAAACTATTATTATTGCCACTCACTCCATCTTCAAATAAGTGTTTCAACTTTGTCAAAAATAAGATGTATCTAGACATGGTTTTGTCTATATACATATTCTTTTTAGCAAACTTGTGACACTTATTTTTGGACGGAGGGAGTATTAGATGATATTATACATTGTAGGATTGGTACCATAAACTAGTATCATATTATAGAAGCACTTGTTCATATGTTGACTAGTATTAGATGATATTATACTGCTTTGGGATTCATGTAATTATTAAATGCAAACGAACATACTCTAGAAGCACTTGTTCATATGTTGACTAAATTTTAATTTCATTTAAAATACTTCAAATATGTTCTTTTAATTTTCCGGTTTGCTTAGAGTGAGCCAGTGAGGTGGGACCAGCCTGTGTAGAACAACACTCTGTGTCCCGTTCCATTTTGTTGCGCTCGAAACGCGTCACACGAACACATCCTCGTGTACCCGCGGTGTCGGGGGAGATACTCCGCAACTCGCCCCGCGGGAGGCTGGCTTACAGCGCGATACGCAAGACAGTAAGCCGACGCTTTTGAGACCAGACGTCCCAGCCCCTCGGGAAGCCCCGTCTGAAGAAAACCGACAACGATTGGCTGAGCTAAGCCGGACTTGGCCGCTCTCAGCTCGATTTTCGATATCCGGCAAGATCTGCGAAATCACCGAACAACGGAAGCAGGAACAAGGTTGAAGGAGACAAAAGTAGGGTTGTATTGATAGGTTGTCAATTGTTTGCTTGATTTCAATCGGCCATCACCTCTCATATATATATATATATATATATATATATATATATATATATATATATATATATATATATATAGGAGGCGGCTGGACTTCCCGTACAAGTTTTGGACTCCTACGCGAATTACAATTCATGGTTTAAGTCAGATTCCATCCTAACTTGGCGGATTCTTGATCGGCTTCGTGCTAGACCCGGACTCGATCTGTCTGGCTTCTTTGAAAAGTTGCCTCCTTCTTCCAGTCTGATCTCAAAGTTGCCTTCTCTTTGACACCTTTAGCCTTCCGCCTTGATACAGGCAAATTGCCTTTAGAAAAGTTGTCTTTTGTTTCCGCCTTGATCAGCGAAAGTTACCCTTTGCCTTCCACTTTGATCGGGGAAAGTTGCCTATTTCCTTCTGCCTTGATCGGAGAAAGTTGCCTTCTTTAGCCTTTCACCTTGATCGGGGAAAGTTGCCCTTTTGTCCTCCGCCATGATTGCAGGAAGCTGCATTTTGCCTTCCGCCTTGATCAGGGAAAGTTGTCTTCTTTTGCCGCCTTGTTTTGACAACGTTGGCTTCTCTTCTGTCGGCTCATTTTAACAACATTGGCTTCCTTTCTGCTGCCTTGTCTTGACAAAGTTGTCTTTCTGCCGCCTTGTTTTGACAACGTTGGTTTCTCCTCTACCGCCTTGTTTTGACAAAGCTGACTTCTTTTCGTCCACCTTGTTTTAACAAAGTTAACTTCGTCCACCTTGTTTAGACAAAGTTGGCTTCTTTTCTACCACCTTCTTCTGACCTTGCTTTTCCCTAGGCTAGAATTGACTTGCCCCCATGGGCCTTCAAACAACTTCGCACACCCAAATCTACCTTCCGCCTTGTTCCAGTTTTGTGATTCTAAAACCGGCCAGCTGCCAAAAACGGGTGCTAACACATTTCCACCCCAGTACACATCACACCACACCGCCGCCGCCTCTGAGCTCCGGCCGACTACACCTCCTAATCCACCGCATCTACCTAGCCCCAAGCTCTCTCCCTCCCCGTTACATTGAACTGAAGCAAACCCTAGAATCTCCCTCGGTGGAAATGGAGTCAGAGAGCTACGGCTTTCGCCACGTCCGAATCAACTCCTACAGCATTAGAAGCATTGGCGTCCATGCTAAACGTAATAAGAAGAATGAGCTACAGTTCGAGGATCTCATCATTCAGAACGCTCCTTGTCTTGAAAGGCTGCTCAATCTTGATTGGAACATTGACCTGCATGTATCAGTACTCTCTGCGCCCAAATTGACGACATTTGGCTATCTTTATGAAGCCTCCTCCGGGCTTGTGGGTTCCATAATTGTTCAGGTAACTACAGCTTTTGGGTTCCTTACCATCGGGAGACTTGACCTGCATTTATGTGTGCATTGAGATTACATATCATTTACACATGTATATGGTCTAATATTGTCCACGGTTGATAACCTGGCAAAAGTGGTGTCCACGGTTAAGAGTTTGGCTGTCTATATGTCTACTCTTAGTTTGGATATGATTATCGAGTTGATGAGATGTTTTCCGTGTTTAGAGAAGCTGTACATTCGGGTGATGATTCTACATTCATACTTCATAGTGCTCATCTATTCTTATCGTCTATTTGTTGTTCTGAAGTTGTTGATTCTTTTCTCCATGGTCTTTTCAGGGTTATTCACCAGCAGAACAAAATGTGTTGCGTCATAAACACCAGAATCTTATCGGTTCTCGTCTGAAGTCAGTAGTGGTGGAATATTATAAAGGCTATAAGCCTGATATTAATTTTCTCACATTCCTTGTATTGAATGCTAGAGGGCTAGAGTTGATGACAGTTGTGGTTAGAACCAGGGTTTACGATGAGGAGTTCTTGGCAAAACTGCGTCAGGAGCTTCAGCTCGAGAAAAGGGCTTCGGGAGGTGCTCGATTCCATTTTACAACTGATGGTGTCCGCAGTTTTTGGGACGTCGAACATGTCCGTGAATTGGCTTTAATTGATCCCTTTGTATCACGGTGATGAGAAAACTTGGTTTGGTCCATTTAAGGGTATTCTTGCGTATCAGCCTAGCTCATTTTGTTTTTGTAGTTTAATATGTATTATCCTGGAACCTTATAATGTTCAAATAAGATATTTATATTTATGATATTTGTGGCCTTTTCTTGTATTGTTAATTTTTTTAAAGCATTTATTTGCAGTTTCCATGATACTTGTCATGTGTGTGGTTTGGTTACTTTTGTGAATACTATGAGACGCCACTAGAAATTTCAAATTTATACTAAGCAAAGAGCTTGAGTTGTTGTGTATTTCTCTTCACCCTTCGACAACGAGTCAACTGAGTGCCTCAAACCACATTTCAAGTTCTGAATTCACATCACATTGAAGGCTTTAGTCCTGCTTTCTGATTTGCTAGGTCATGTTTGACTTCCCATCTATCCTGATATGACTGTAATCTTAAAATTTTAACAAGTACATGTAGTGACAGCAATGCTAGAACTAGTCTTGTTGCCCCATGTGAGTGTATGGGCTACCATTTGGGTGAGTCAAGTGAGGTCCTGGGTATCAACTCCTGCGTTGCACCAGATGACCTGAACATGGTCTAGTAGTAAGGTGCAAGTGCAACTCAGAGTGCGATCCCAAATCTTTCCCATTATTTACAACAGAATGGATGGAGTCGTCAGGATTTCGACTCATTTGGCGATACTAAAAAGAGAAAGCACTCAGCCAAGCAAGAGTAAAGTCCTTATCATTCTGTTTCAAAAATATGCTTCAGAAGAATGCCTGTTCTGCTCATGTAAAATACTGATTGGAATCGACCAACTTTAGGGTCGGAAATTTGCAAACAAAGCAGTAAGGATGCCAGTGGCTGCCATCAGGAATAGAAGTGCAACAAGCTGTTGCACCTCTGACACTAACTCAAATGCTTATGAAAGCTCCGCAAATGCTGCTATTTTTTGTCCAAAGAGCAAGGCCCGAGCTGACCGCAGGGCAGTAAGCGATCACCAGAGCATCTATGCAAGGGTACTTGCCGAAGAAACTATAACTTCTCTTTGCATCTAAATAAAAATCTTCTCAGTAACTGAATGTCAAACACACTAATGTTTTTTCTTGCTTTTGACGCTGTAGACCCTTGTTAATGCAACGAAGGTTTAGAGAAACTCACGCTACTGACCGTAGTTTAATATCCCGCCTACAGCTCTGCCTCTGATGAAGCTTTTTGAACATCTTGACTATAATCTGCTTTTTCAACGAAGGTTTTGGTAGGCTCCTATTAGCAGTACCGCTCAGTTTGCAGTTGGTGAACTTTGTTGTGCTGAACTATAATCTGCTGCGGAGATACAGCCACGAAAATAAGATAAAGTTAGTTTTAAAAAGGTGAAATAGGGAAAATCTGGATAGATGAATGGAATTAGCATAATCCATCGCAATGCCAAACAGAGTCGTGCTCTCATACTATGTTAAGTCTTCGTGGGTACCCAGTGCCAGTATTCCTATTGATGTGATTTTGCCAAAAGAATGCTCACAAAACTTTTTTGATACAATGCTAACCATGGTACCTTTGACCCCTTTCTTAATAGTAGATGATTCAAGGGACAATAAAGATGACTTTATGTCATCTGGACCTTGGGATGCTGATAACTTGTGCAGCGGTCATGTCGATGAAGGGAATGCTGGCAGTGATACAGAAGAGCAAGTAAATCTTACTACTACCACTAAACCAACACAGGTGCATCCATCGAGCAATACAGTGATTCAAATCTCCATTATTTAGTTTCCGTTAATAGGTAGATGGTGGTTTCCGTTATTAAGTTTCAGATCTCCATTGAGCAATAACCAAATAGTACACACATATGCCCTGGCCTGATTAATTGACAACTCCGGGAACAAATGCCGAGCGCAGTGCAACTGTGCAAGAACATGTTTATTTAAGACAAACAATACAATGCTCGCAGAAAATGTGTGAAACTCCCGTGTCCATCCCAAATAAACAAGCCTACATTAATAATAATTTCATTTCATAGTAGTACACTACACTACATACATATGGATCTGATCTGAGTGGCAGGAGCAAGCAAAGCAAGCGACTAGTACCACCATACAAGAAGTGCAGCAGCAGCAACAGCGGGAAGCAGCATCCGGGAATGGAGCTGCCCTCCGGCCTGCGGGTGGGTCCCGGACAAGAAGCCGTAGTGGCCTGCCGGCGGGCCGCGGCGGTAGATCCCGGGCGGCGGCTGCGTCTTCTGGCAGCTACACTGCGCCGGCGGCGGCGTACTCGCGCAGTCACACTGCGGCGGCGGCGGGCCGGTGAGAGGAGGCGCTGACGGCGGCGGGGGGGAGTAGTAGTAGAACTGCTGCACCAGCGGCGGCGGCTGCTGCCCGGCGGCCGGTGAGGCGAGGAGGAGCAGGAAGAGGAGGAGTTGGTGCGGAGGTGCCATGGCCGTGAGAGAGAGATAGGGTGAGGAGGATATGCAGAGCTAGGGGAGAGCAATGGTGGAGCTAGCTATAGGCGTGCAATGCGTGTCAGTAAGAGCTCGTGCTTGCTAGTGTATATTGTACTGCTGCTACGCCTGTGACGCGATGCGACATCGAGAAGAGTGTGCCTGCGCTAGTGCTAGGACGAAGACGATTACGCCAGACCCGAGGAAGGCTGGATCTCGTCCGTTCGTCACGACTTGCTGACCGGGAGAGTGGTCGGCTAGAAATCATGGACGTTTAGCCATGCCCAGCTCAATTTGGACCCAAATCGTGTCCGTTTTGCTCCGTTTATGTTGGCCATGGACAGAAAATAGGCTGGTTTTTGTCTGGTGTTCGTTTTACGTCGGGGCCCAACGGCCCGACGCAATTAAGCTGATGGCATGTCACTGCTTCCTTGACGACGAGCAGGCGGCGCAGGCCTACGCTCGAGCCACCTATGACGTTGAGGCCCCGGAGGATGTCGCTGAGGATCAGGCTGCCCTGGCCGCTGCTCGTGAGGCGACCAAGCTGCGGGACGAGGTCCACGACGATGAGGACGATGATGACCTCGACTTCCTCGAGCGTGACCCGGACGTGCCTGATTCAGGCGAGGTGCTCTTTGCCTCATTCGAGACGCACCGCCGCGACCTAGCTGGGCGGCAGCTGATAAACGACGCGCGCGCCTCCCAGGAGGAGCTCGTCGCCTCGTTCCGGACACATCGCCGTGACCGGGATGCTACCGAGCACGCCGTCGAGGAGGAGGCCCGTGCATTGTGGCAGCGCGTCGGGGAGGAGGCCGAGGCAGAGATCCATCGCGAACGGGAACGACTCTCGTCGGTCGTCTTGGCGGAAGCCAGCGCTGTGGCTGCAGCGGCAAGGGCGAAGGTGGACGCTACTGCTGACGAGGCGGTTGCGGATATGTTGATTACTCTTCCCATTCTGAATCATAGATAAATAAGATGGATATGCAGTATGACAAGGTATCGAAACAAGTTGATGTTCATGCCTTAACGGAGGTGCTCTTGAATCACATTCGTAGATCTGCCGAGACTGATGATCTGGTAAAATTACTGTCACAAAATACTTGTCATTTTTTTTTAATCTATGGGTCCTCGTTTGGATGAATTCAGTCACTTTTACCGATTGCAACCCTTTCCTCTTTCATTGACAAGACGACATTTCATTGACCAACTGTGCTGCTGTAATCTTATGTCTACCAAGTAACAGCCATTTACTGGTCCAGGACTGTTATCTGAGGCTAAGTCGTTGTTTCACATTTTTTTATCTGCGTTTTAGCATTTCTTGACATGATTTTTTTATAAGACTATTTGCTTCCGGCATTCTGTAACAATCAATATTCATACCTGATTGGTCCAGCAGGTGTGCCTCACCAAGGTACTGTGCGATCTTCCATCATGCAGCAACTCGACGTGGCACCTTTACTTCATTTGTCTACTGCATCTGGCAGATGAACACAGCTTGAAGCTGCATGACCACCTGACCTTGGATGAGATCGATATATACAACATCCCGACTTGTGCCCCTGTCCTTTGCAGTTAGATGTGTTGTTTTAGGTGTTGTGATCTGTCGTGTAATAGTATAACCTATGATGAGTGTATTTAACTGATGTTGTCGCCTCTGATCGAGAGATTATTTTGTTTGTTATGGTGGGATCGTTTGTTTCGTAGCCTCCTAGTGCTAGGTGTGGCTTGCGATGAACATCAACATAGAATGTAGTTCTTTTGTGAACTTGTTTACCCAATAGCAGATGATTATCTGGTCGGCCCAAAAAAATTGACTTCACTATCAAGACGAGGTTGCGCCGGTTCGTTTTGGTGGAAAGATGGTCTGATTTAGAATAAAATGGTTAGGATACATACTCAGACGTCTATGTTCAACAGTTGAATGCAAACAAGGAAAACTTTCAAATCATAAGATCTCTAAGAAATAACATGTGTTTTCAGGCAGCAAACTGGCAGGTGTAAAAAGTCTTCTCGGAAAAATTGGTGCTACTGTCAGGTCCTGGAAAGTGTTGTGCCCAGACAAACATGTGGAGTTGTTGGGAATGAAGCTCCTACTTCTCGATCACCACCAGAAGGATCTCCTCAGGATAGCATGGCGTTCATGATGCTAAGGTGTGTTGTGTTGCATCGACTGAAGATGAAGCAACATACCTTTGGAAGAAATGGCGTCAGGAGAAGGCGTGCGAGGCTCTGTGCGATGGCGCGCGCCTGGAGTTTTTCCCTTAGTTTCTCTCCATGTGTCATGGTGCTGTGATATGCTTCAGTTAGTTTTGAACACTGTTTTCCATGTTTGGATTTGGAGCTGTAAAACGTTGTGACTCATTTTGTTTGCATATCAATGGAACCAGGGGGGAAACCCCTCAGTTATCTAAAAAAAATGACTCAAGGGGAAAGGGACAGATGGGGTTCGGAAAACTACTATCCAGAAATGCCGAATGTACAAAATGTTCTTTTAAAATGTCGACTTCCCAGCCAATCTGGAAATCACGTTGCATAATGAAGCATCAGGTTTTCGTCGCAAGCTGCTCCTTCACAGTGTGAACTAAGCGATCGTTAAGTAGGTTGTTCTGAACAATCGCAAAATATGGCTTATTCTGAATGTTCCATTATGAAGTTGGATTTGCAGTATGAAGTAGCTTTTTTGTTTCTTGTTGGCATTTGACTCTTCCTATACATGCCAATTTGTCCGTTCTCTCCAGTACCTTGCATCGGTATAATGGAGTAGACCACTTAGGCCATGTATAATGCAAGGTGTTTAGGTAGGTGCTTATATAAGAATAATTCAAACATTTTTATAATCATTGATGCATATTTCTATAAGAGGGGTGTCTAGTGAAGCATTTGTCTAGTATAAATAAGCACCGGTGATTAGTCAAAAGCCAGTTTATTTTCTAACCATCTCCATAAGTAACTTGCATTATACATGCCCTGAGAGCATCTCTATTGGCACCCTCCGAAAATATGTTGCTCAAACAAATTCCATCTTGCTTCGATGTTTTTATTTGCTAAATCTTTACATGAGCACAACGGATATTTCGACCACCATTCTGAATACGCAACACTCAAAACAAACATCTTCGCTCACGTCACATATAAGAGCATCTGAAATGAACCAGAGTTTTACAGACAAAGCAACTTTGGCTCCAAAGTCGGTGCTGAAACTCATGGCTGCAAATTAGAAGCGAACATTCAACTCGGCTAAAAATTCCTCCATATTTATTTTTTCCTCGGAATCGTGCCATGTCGGATAGCACCAAAATGGCTTAGGCACGGGCCATCTGTTAACACGAATAATAAGTCGTTGAATAACACATCATAAATAAATAAACTTAATTTGGCAATGTGTTATGACCCCATACGAAATAAACGTTACCTGTTCGGGCTATCATCGTCATCCATAGCAGCAATAGTCCTACACAAAAATCCATCAAAAACTGGTTCATATGAGAATATTGCATCGAACACAGGCCAAGGGCATGCAGAAATGGGTAAATCAAATTCTAGTGCTAGGTGCTAAACACGCAAGCAATGGTGTTTTTTGTTGATCCCAATTCCCAAGATAAATAGCTTGTGATTTTTAACAAGTGCGGAGGGGGAAAAGCGACGTTAATCCGAGTAGCACCTACACCGCGACAGAGAAGCTGGTGGCGACGCTGAAGTTGGTAAGCACTCTCTCGTCCCGTCCCGTCGGCCACCTCCTGGCCCTCCTCCCCGCCCTCCCTCCCCTCCCCAAGGCATTCCTCCCTGGTCGTCCTCCTCCCCACCCTGAATCCTAGATGGATGGGTGGAGGAGCATTATGGAGGCACGACCGGGGACTCCGACGGCCTCTCCCCTCCACTTGTTCCTTCTACCTTCATCCATCCCATGTACCTCAACCGTAATCTGGTTTTCTGCTGAGGGAAGCTCACAATTTTTCGTCGCAATCCACGGTTTGTATATCCAAACAGGTATTGGAATCTGATGCCACCCTTCAATTCCAACAACTTTGTAATTGGAGGCCAATTCATTTCTAGCTCAGTTTTGGTATTCTCATTCCAACTCAACTCCAAGGTTGAATATCAACATCCAAACACAACCTAAAAGAGTGATGTAAACATTAAGTATTTCAAAACATTAATCTATGTGTGCCAAGCAACTATTGGGCACCAGACATTAGTGATGGGAGTGGAATTGAGGGTATGCACCAAATCTCTCCCATCCCCAATCACCTCGGGGCTAGATTTATTGTGCACATGAAAAACCATTGCATACCGTACAAAACTTAACATAAATATAAAAGGCGTACCCTCGTGCATCAAACTTCCTCAAGAGTTCCAGAATTATATTTGTTGGTATGTACGGAGTTTCTTCCAACCCATAGAAGTTCATGCCAACCAAATTCCCATCAAAATCAATAAGAGGGCCTCCAATCCCAGCCTAGCACAACACAAAAGTAATTAACAATTTAGCAGGAAAAGACACATTTGAAAGGCATAAAGATATCGGATGGATTTAGTTACTCATTTTGATGCAACTATTTTTTTTACCTTACGGAAAACACAGCATACCTTGGTGATTTTGCATGTAGAGACCACAAGCTCTTTGCAATTAAGCTCACTTGGTTTGTCGGTCACTGCCCCACTTGTGGCCATTAATTTACTTGAATCGTAAACACGCCCTACAGCTACTACCTCCGCATGAGGTTTAATTTGCACCTGATCATCGATCCATGCTGTCTGAGTAAAGCGGAAATCCGCGATGCTGACAACGGCAATGTTATAATTTAGACTATAATGTTGTAATGTCCCTCGGATAGTTCGATTATCTGGAAGGCACACTACAATCTGCAATTAATGATATGGTGAGACTAAACCATCATTGCAATGAATAAGGAGTAATTACACAGTTATTTGCAGAGGAACAACCTTCAGGTTATCAAGAACCTTGTTTTCTTCATCAGAAGTTCTAACCAGACTTGCTGAGGTGAGAACTCTTGTGGTGGACTCATTGCTTTCTACGACTGTGCCCGTGCAAGTAAAACACCTTTTTGTTCCTACAGGAGTAGTAAGTCACATAATTTAGTGATGAAATTGTAACAAGAATACCGAAAATAAATGAGCTTACAGTGAATAGAGTTACCATTGAATGAAGCCAGTGCGACAACACTTTCAGAAATATTTGAAAAAACCTTTTTCTTTAGCGTGCTCAAGATATCTTTATTAAATTCCTCTTCAAAACTATTAACCAAACGCCTGCCGGCTAGACACAACAATAAAAGTTCAGTAGGTTAGGGCCTTAGGGGTGTTAGAAAGAGCAGTCAAATGTTCAGCAGCATAAAGTAAAAATAAAATACATAGTAATGAACTCACTATCCTCCCAAAGTGGAAAGGGATAACCATGAGACTTCAGCATTTGTTTTTCAGCATAACCTGATTATTGCAACATAGTAAATTGATCGATGATACCATGTGTTAATAATAACCAGGAAAACTGAAAGCAAAGACTCACCATTGTAACAATAATTCGGCCATCGATGACCATTAGAAGACCTGTCCTTTAACATTCTATCCTTGAGTCCTGGTGCCACATGGTGAAACAATCAAAGACTGTGACCAATCACAAATAACTAACATTAAAGGTGACCCAACCTGGTTGACATTCTGGATCACAGAGAGTACAGATGGAAGGTTTCTGCTTCTTTTTTTGTCCCCCTGTTGAGCTGCCTGAAACGAATAAGATTGGAGAAGGGAAATGAGCAGTATTCAGGAAGGAGTATATTATCATATAGCATACACATGTATTTTTTTTCAAGAAACGCACTGCATTTCATTTCAGTGAAAAGCAGAATTTGCGCATACATATGTACTTAGTACAGTATAAACTAAATGAGTAGGACGCCATATATGTTAGCATGATAATAAGTACAAACATTAAAAGTTAATGTGTACAGAGTTTCTACAAATGATCACTGTAAATTGACATTGGTGGTGATGAATTGCTTGAGCGCACACTTGAGTAATCTTTAGGACTGAGCTTTTCTCACCTTGTGAAACAGACTTACGAGGTATGCGAAATCTATCAACTTTCTTAGCACTGCAGCAGAATGGGATAAACTCGTCAAAGTAATAAAGACAACCACAAAAGTAAAAGTAAAGACATCCACAAACTAAGAGCTATCTTGATTAAGCTTTCCACCACTACATTTTCCAAAGCAGGTGTGTTACATGTGCAGAAAAAACAACAAGATCAGATAAAAAAGGGTAGAAGAGTGGAAAGAGACACATACGTACATAAGCCAATCTAAGAATCTTTGGCTCATAAGGAGTATAGAGGACATACCAGCACGGGATTATTTTTCTAAACTGCGTCAGGAGTTCAAGAATTTTAATCTTTGGTAGGAATGGAGTCTCCTCCTTAGCATAAAAGTTCATCCCAATGAATTCCCCATTAAGGTGAACGAGGGGACCTCCAACTCCAGTCTAGAAAAAAAGAATAAAGTGACACGCAGCCAAGAGAAAAAAAATAGCGATGCTGAAGAAATATTGTGTAAGTGAAGAAGGAGAGCCCAAAAAATATACAGTGGACGCACCATGCTAATTACACATGTGGAGATCGCAAGTTCCTGGCTATAAGCTCCCCTTGGATTGTCAGTCAACATCCCGGCCGTGGCCATCAATTTTCCTGAGTTGAAGCAACGCCCTAGAGAAACTACTTTGCTATGAGAGTCAAATTGCCGCTGATTATCAAGACATAACACTCGAAGAGGACGGAAGTTAGGTATTCTGATAACAGCGAGATTGTGTTGTAAATCATAGTTATTCAACCATCCCGGCGCAACATGGTTATCTGGAAGGCGAACTTCAATCTGTAATGATAAAGCAAGACAACACATACACACCCCTAGCTGGTGAGTAGAACTGTAGAAGAAGGATTAACTAATTAACATGCATGAGCAAGCAATAAATGAAATGACTACACAAGAAATTGATCGGTCGGGAGTAGTACTAACCTTCATCTCATGGAAGATCTTGCTGTCGTCTTGGATAGATCTAACCAAACTCAATGAAGTCAGAAAACTCGTATTGTCGGGGATGTTTTCGATGATTATGCCCGTACATGCAAAGAACACCGAGTTTCCTGCACACGATCAATGGCATTTTTCAGTCTTCAATCATGAACCACCGACGATTAGATGAACGGGCGATCACCTTCATCGAACGAAGTAATCGATACGACGGTGTCGGCTAAGTTGGACGCGACTTCTTCACTCAGTTCCGTCCAGACACCTTGGCCGGAATCGCTGGAGGTGCCGAATTCGTCGTCGACGTAAGGATTCTCCAGACGCAGATTTCCTGGCCCAGCAGGAGGAGGAAGTGCCGAGATTGGACAACCTCTGTTACTACCTGTGCCAGCATTTTGTTTCCTGCTCGAGCTTCTTGTGCGAATGCTTCCTCCTCTTCGTTTATTCTTCATCGTTCCAGCTAGAGACGGCCGCGGATCTAGCTACACGATGAGAAATAATCGCAACCCAGTCATCGTAACCAAAAAATGGGGGACCGGGGTGTGAAAACAAGATCGCACCTAATTCATATACGGAGTAGCCAAGATTGCAGCGGGGGGGTGGGGAATCGGCCGGATGGGGGGATATTGGGGCGTTGGCTCGCTGTAGGGCACGCGGCGGCGGGTCAGTTGGCATGTCAGCACTCAGGAGAGGAGGATACGGACGGAACCAGTAATGCTACACCTACGGGACATTCGTACGGAAGAGAGGCTACGGGATGATGTGGAAGCCACGTTGGGCGTAAAAGTAGGAGAAAACATGCGGAAATAAAATTCAACCACAATTTATTTATTAAAGGAAACTCGAGGCTGGTATCTAGCCGCGTCGTTTCCGGCGAGGAATACCTCACCGCGATGGACGTCGCACAAAGGAGGTCGCCTGGCTGCGCACCGACGGGATACGAGGATGCTCGCCTATGGCGTCGTCTCGAAGGACCTTGCCGTCCGCACCGTCGAACTAAGAGCTCGTCCTCACAAGCGCCCAATCGCATCTTCCAGGTTCCAGCCGACGGCCTCTCTCAAACGCAAGAAGGCAAGCGAGTTAGTGTGCATGGTCACCAGCCTCATCAAGGAGCTAGGTCTGATCTGCGATGATTGATGAACAGCGGCCAGTTCTTTTTTCTGCAAATGGCTAGGCCCCGCCCAAGGCTGTTCTACAGTTGAGTTCGGCTGCGCGAATGGCGAGATCCTCTGAGAGCGGGCAGGTTCAATCGCGGCACGCGGCGGCGCGAGCTTCTTTGTTGTGGTCCGGCACGGTAATTCCATGGATCCATGGCAGGCTCCGCGGGCGACGTCCGGCCTGCGCTGTGTGATGTTCGTCGCCGGAGACCAGAACCATCGGTGTATTCCTGCTTTTTCGTATACGTGGGCCATTGATACGCCAGCGTGGCTTTCACGGTTAACCACATGTAAGTATCTCGCTACGATCGAAGGGGAAGACGAAGAACAGGAAGCAATCTGGAATAATATTAGCGAGGCTCGATCCTCCCAACCACCCCCGAGCCAATTCTACGGCACTGCCGTCCAATCATTCTTCCTAGCCAATTACAACTGAAGGAGCCGGTGCTCACTTATACCCTCTCTCGCCTCGGATCAGGTGATCCACTGTCCATCGCCGAGCCACTCTGGAGTTCTTCTTGTTCTCCTGGGCCTCATGCCCTTGCTTGCTGGGCCTTGGGTTGCTGGGCTTGTGCTCGTGTGGCCTTGAGTCGGCAGGTCGTTGACAATCCCCCTTCTTCAAAACCTGCTTGACCCCAAGCAGGAGCTTGTGGAAAGAGGCGACGAAGATCTTCCAGGTCTTCCCAGGTAGCCTCGTCCGCCGTGGTGTCACTCCAGTGGACGAGGGCTTGTGCTTTGGTGCGGTCTCCTTGTTGCAGTACGCGACGCTGAAGAACTTGTATGGGCACTTGGTAGCAGGCGTCCGGTTCCGGCAAGTGCGACGAAGCTTGTGGACGAGTGCCGACGCAGGCCCTGAGTTGCGACACATGGAACACCGGGTGGACGCGGCTCGACGGTGGCAGCTCCAGCTTGTACGCCACCTTGCCGATGCGTGCCAGGATGCGGAAGGGCCCAAAGTACTTGTACGCTAGCTTGTGGTTGCTGCGGCGTGCGATGGAGACTTGGAGGTACGGCTGAAGGCGGAGGAAGACGTTGTCGCCGACGGCGAATTCGCGCTCGGTGCGGTGCTTGTCGGCTTGGTGCTTCATGCGCTGCTGCATGCGCAGGAGATGCTGGCGCACTGACGTGATGATCCTCGTCCTCTCCTGGAGCCATTCCTGCACATCCAAGGAACCAATGGAATCTGAAGCAGTGATGCCGAAGTACCTGGGCTGACGACCATACAGCAACTCGAACGGCGATTTTCCCAGAGACGCATGCCAGTTTGTGTTGTACCAGTGTTCGCATAGAGAAAGCCATTTGGACCAGTAATGCGGGTGGCTGCTAATGAAACATCGCAGATAGCATTCGATTGATTGGTTGACGCGCTCGGTTTGGCCATCGGTCTGCGGGTGGTTAGCAGTACTCAGCTTCAGTTGCGTGCCCGTGGCGCGGAAGACTGACTGCCAAAAATTGCTTGTGAACACTGGGTCGCGATCAGACACCAACACTTCAGGTAGCCCGTGCAGTCTGTAAATTGTATCGACAAACAGCTCGGCGACCTTGCTTGCTGTGTACGGATGCTTGAGAGGAATGAAGTGCACGAACTTCGTGAGCTTGTCGACGACTACGAGGATGCAATTGAAGCCGCGGGATGGCGGAAGGCCATCTATGAAGTCCATGGAAGCAACCTCCCATGGCGCTGACGGGATCGGCAGGGGCTGTAAGAGACCCGCGGGTGGCAGCCGCTCTGGTTTGGCTTGCTGACAGATGTGGCAACTGCGCACAAACTCGCGGACCATCTTCTTCATTGCAGGCCAGCTGAACAGCGAGATGAGCCGCCTGTATGTCACTGGAAATCCGGAGTGCCCACCTTGCGGACTGTCGTGGAACGCTGACACGATCTGGAGCTTCAATTCATCGTTGCCCCCAACCCAGATCCTGTTACGGTGGCGGAGGACTCCTTGGCGCAGCGTGAACTCTGGAATTGCATCAGGCTGCACCGCCAATTGCTGCAGTAAGCTCTGTGCCTGCTCATCTGTTTCGTAACTGTGTATGACTGATGTCAGCCAAGTTGGCTGTACCGTAGACATCGCGAACAGGTCGGAGCTTGCCGTCGGTTTCCTTGACAGGGCATCGGCCGCTCCGTTGTTGATTCCCTTCTTGTACTGGATCGTGTACTGTAAACCCATCAGCTTGGTCAATGCTTTCTGTTGCCAGTCCGTGTGCAGGCGCTGGTCAGACAAATGCGTGAGACTCTTGTGGTCCGTACGAATGACAAAGGATCGGAGTTGTAGGTACGGCCGCCACTGTTGAACTGCAAGCAGGATCGCAAGATACTCCTTCTCGTAGACAGACAACGCTTGATTCCTCGGCCCGAGCGCACGGCTCACATAGGCTACGGGGTGTCCTTTCTGCGATAGCACGGCTCCAATGCCCACATCGCACGCATCGGTGTCGATCACAAATTGCTGAGCAAAGTCGGGCAGAGCGAGTACCGGGGCGGTGATCAGAGCACATTTCAGGACCTGGAATGCCGTTTCAGCCGCCGGCGTCCATGTGAAGAGCATCCCCTTTTTCAACAACGCTGTCAGCGGCTGGCTGATTATCGCATAGTGCTCGATGAACTTGCGATAGTACCCTGTGATACCGAGGATTCCGCGGAGCTCTTTCAGGTTTTTGGGTGTTGGCCAATTCGCAATCGTTTGGATTTTCGCTGGGTCTGTGGCAACACCACCCGCCGACACGACGTGCCCCAAGTACGCCACCTCCTGCTGAGCGAAGGCGCACTTTGACAGCTTAACTTGCCACTGGTCGCGTCGCAGAATTTCCAGCACTGTTCTCAAGTGTTGTAGATGTTCCTCATAGGTTTTGCTGTAGATGAGGATGTCGTCGAAGAACACGGAGGCGCATTGACGAAGAACCGGCGCCAACGTGGCGTTCATTGCATGTTGAAAGGTAGCTGGCGCACCTGTGAGGCCGAAGGCCATCACCTTGAATTCATAGTGTCCACTGTGGGTCTGGAATGCCGTCTTATGTTCTTCGCCTGGAGCTAGCCTAATTTGATGATAACCCGCCTTCAGGTCGAGCTTCGAGAACCACTGAGCTCCATCAAGTTCGTCCAGAAGTTCATCGATCACAGGTAAGGGGTACTTACCCTTTATTGTCAGGGCGTTGAGTGGTCTGTAGTCTACGACTAGCCTCCATGTACCATCGCCCTTCTTGACTAGCAGAACTGGCGCTCCAAAAGCACTGTCGCTGTGTGTGATTACCCCTTGATCTAGCATTTCTTGGATCTGGCGCTGATCTCCGTTTTGAGCTCCGGAGCTACTCGATATCGTCGTACTGATACTGGCCTTGCGCCCGGAATGAGGGGTATGCAGTGGTCGTAACGCCTGCGAGGTGGTAATTCAGTTGGCGCCTGAAAGACTGACGAGAATTCCTCCAGAACTGCTTGCACTTCGACCGAAACTATCGGCTTGTCCTTGTCCTTGTCATGGACCAGGTGCAGCTGTAGCAGAGCATGTGTTATCAGACGTGGCGTCTAGAATTCTGAAGGTATCAGTGAACTGCGTACCATCTGCAGACCATTGCAAGTGAGGGAAGTAAGCAGTGCTGTGAAGTAACGCTCCTCCTGCGACTTGGACTGTAACTGGGGCATCGAGCTGTTCCGAACCTGACAGTAACTGCGCCTTGCGCTGATCAATGAAACAGGAAGAACTTCCCGAGTCAACTAGGAAACGGAGATCATGTCCCTGAATTTGAACTTGCAGTTGCATTGTTCGTGGTGAGGGTTGTCCTTGTTGCATAGCTGCCGCTGATATCTCCATCAATTTCTGTGTCACCGGGTTGGCCGGCGCAGGTTGCTCTGGTTGAGTATCTTCAGATGTACCACTGTCGTCAGTCATCTGCATAAACTCGACCATTTCCTGAACGACGTGCAACGAGATGGTTTGTTTGCATTGGTGCTCACGGCTCCACTTCTCGCCACAGGTGAAGCAGAGTCCTTTTACTCGCCGATAATTCTTCAGGTTCGTCCATCTGTCGTCATTGCTGGTGCGTTGCTCGTCCGATCGCTTCTCTTCCACAGTCCGAGATATCCACTTGGATGGCGGTGGGGAAGTGGAGGCGATGGTGTTGCGTTCGCTCTTCGGCTTGCGGCCGCTGGTGATGATATGCTGCTGTTCAGAGGTGTACTACCATCTCCCAATTCTTCATACAGCAGAGCTAGTGTGTATGCTTCGTCCAACGAACGAGGTTGCTGGATGGCGACGAGAACTCTGACGGCTGGCTTCAGACCATCGAGGAACCGGGTGGTGTAGTGGAGTTGATCCGGCTTGGGCTCGTAAACTGAAACTTGATCAACCAGTGCTGAGAACCTCTGAACGTAATCATCGACTGATGTTTCCTGGGCGATGTGGAAGAGTTTCCTGACCAACATCTGGTGCTGGTTCCGACTGAATCGAGCTAACACCGCTGTCACGAACTCAGACCATGTTGGCGATGGTGTTTTCTGCAGGAAGGATTCCAACCAGGTTGCGGCTGCTCCCACGAATAGGGACGAAGCATATGAAGCCCACAGATTCACCGGAGTCTGCCACCTTCGGAAGTACTCCTCGCAGCGAATTTGCCACAGTTTGGGGTTCGCTCCATCAAATTGAGGAAGTGAGCCGCGGTACCCAGGAGAAAAATTATCAGTATGGTGTGACGTCGGTGTGGCGCTATCGAATTGGGACAAGAGATTCCGGCCGGAATGGTTACCTCCGACCGGAGGAGACGAGTGGAAACCACCGGTCATCCCCCGGTGTTGATGTAGACTGCCGTGCCCTTGGCCGATGGCACCCCCTTCTTGCGTTTGGATGTGCGACGAAGAAGGGCGATCCATCATCGCGCTGGAATCTGGTCGGGAAAGTTGCTTGAGGGACGCCGCCAGATCGGCGATCTCGGCACTCAAGGAGTCCTTGACGGAGATCAGATCCGCGCCGATGGAGGCCTTGACCTCGCTCAGATCCGTCTGGATTGCCTGGATCTGCTTGTCGGTGACGGCGACGAACTTGCGCACGGCCTCGAGTGTGTCGGTCTTGTACGTGAGGTAGCGATCTTCTGCATCTTCAGATGTTGCCACCCGAAGGAGATCGTAGATCGATCGCGACTCCGGGGAGAGCTGATCCATCGCCGCTGCTCGAACGCGATGAGAAAGACGAGTGGGGTACGAGTGGTTAGGGATCTCTAGAATTGTGACGGCGTGGTGTATGGCTCTGATTACCACTTGTAAGTATCTCGCTACGATCGATGGGGAAGACGAAGAACAGGAAGCAATCTGGAATAATATTAGCGAGGCTCGATCCTCCCAACCACCCCCGAGCCAATTCTACGGCACTGCCGTCCAATCATTCTTCCTAGCCAATTACAACTGAAGGAGCCGGTGCTTGTCTCCCAACTGAAGGAACTGGATTGCCTGGATCTGCTTGTCGGTGACGGCGACGAACTTGCGCACGGCCTCGAGTGTGTCGGTCTTGTACGTGAGGTAGCGATCTTCTGCATCTTCAGATGTTGCCACCCGAAGGAGATCGTAGATCGATCGCGACTCCGGGGAGAGCTGATCCATCGCCGCTGCTCGAACGCGATGAGAAAGACGAGTGGGGTACGAGTGGTTAGGGATCTCTAGAATTGTGACGGCGTGGTGTATGGCTCTGATTACCACTTGTAAGTATCTCGCTACGATCGAAGGGGAAGACGAAGAACAGGAAGCAATCTGGAATAATATTAGCGAGGCTCGATCCTCCCAACCACCCCCGAGCCAATTCTACGGCACTGCCGTCCAATCATTCTTCCTAGCCAATTACAACTGAAGGAGCCGGTGCTCACTTATACCCTCTCTCGCCTCGGATCAGGTGATCCACTGTCCATCGCCGAGCCACTCTGGAGTTCTTCTTGTTCTCCTGGGCCTCATGCCCTTACTTGCTGGGCCTTGGGTTGCTGGGCTTGTGCTCGTGTGGCCTTGAGTCGGCAGGTCGTTGACACCACACGTCAGCCCGTAGCCCTCGTTTGTTTTCACATTTTTTTGCGGAAACGGAAACAATTACATAAACAAATAATATTAGAAACATATACATACAGAATATAATAGGGAGACATAACAGATAATTCACTGAAATCGAGGGACACCTTAAATAGTTAAAGAAACCCAAGAAAACTAACAAACTTCTTAGATATTTAAGTTGAAATAAAATTATAAGAAAATATCATGTTTATATAATATAATGTGCAACATAAAAATGTGGGGGTACGGCTTCCTGCGGTATGAGAAAGAGGATTCTTTCAAGTGTCTGATGAGTGAATTCCTTGAGGATATGAATGGCAGGAACCCGGATAACATTATCACGGAACAGGACAAAGCTATTGCAAATGCTACCTCCTCAATTTTCCTTCACACTTGACATCGCAAGTGCCCTGGTGGCATATTAGAAAAGAAGTCCAATTGAAAATCCTAGGTGATCTGAAAATCAGGTTGCATGATGAAGCAAGGTTTTCTCATGAAAATCCTCAAATTATGAAGTATACCCTGGACATGTATTTTAACTCGTATGGTTAGATTCACCCGTTATTAAAATACATTTTAAATGCATTCGAAAATGTCTAAAAAATCTAAATAATAATTTCGGATATACCTCCAAACTGTTTTATATATGTACAAAAAGTGAAAAAGGACATTTTTGTGTGTTGCATAAAAAAATAAAAAATAAATCTCTCATGTATGGTTATTTTGGAGTACCAGAATGTATCTTTTTGTACACATAACACAAAAAATATCTTTCTTTTCCGTGGATCTTTGTGTACTAATATAGTGGGTCAAAACAGATTTACCGTATGCACCCTGACTTATTCAGACTGATTCTGCGTCGGCCCAAACTGTCCCCGATTTCACGCGTGAAGTTTGTTAGATCGATCCCGGATTTCGCTGATCAACACTCCTTCCCGATTTGTCGTCTCCATATGATCCCCCAGCTGATCCCCACCTGAGATCCACCCATCTCTTTCGCCCACGGCCGGCGGCAGAGAGCCAGAGAGCGACGATGGGCACACAAAGGGTGGTAACAACCGCGCGGCCAGCGGCCAGCGCCCAGCGGCATCACCACCCCTTCACTCCGACGATGGCCTCTCCCGTCTCCAACCTCCATGCCGCCCCCAGGAACTCATCGTCTACCTCTCCATCTCCCGGCTTCCCTCCTCTCCCGTACAGGTAGTGTACCTCTCGTGTGGTTAACCCAAGACTAAAGCCATTATTAACATGTGTAGACCTAGCTAGCTTGAACAGCGGCCTTAGTTCACGTACTGCATGTGCCTCCCTGTTTCTTTTCACAATCCATGTTATTCATACTAGATAATACCCCGCGCGTTGCTGCGGAAATTGTCAACAATATATGGCTTTGTAGGATTAGTATATGACTTATGCAAGGAGCATACATAAAAATGGTCTCAAAACGATGGATCACAATAATAGTGAAATGATAGGAACAAACATGATAAACTTATGATCCACATGTACCAAAATAAGATGGCAACCATTTTTTTGTGCAAACACTAAAGTTTAGGTCTCGACATATATGTCGATTGTCCGCCAAAGTCCCAAGATGAGAGGTGTTAAGAATGAAGTTCTCAAATGGTAGAGTAGTGGGTATTTTAATCCTATACCTATGGAGAGAGTTTACATAAATCTTAAGCCTAATGGATTTTCCATGCATGCTCTCTTGGGAGATTACCACGGAATATAAGAGTGTCAACATAGAAGTGAGTTCAGCAATAAAATTAATGTATAGAAATAGGCTAGAATATGGAAAAGAAAGGCAAAATATAAATCGAGCTATATGCCCATGCGTCTGAAAATAGAATAGTGAGTTCGTCATATTGTGTAGTCTGCAAGTAGGTTGGCATAAGGTATTTATCAAGATGCATACTGAGAAAGAATTGTTCTATATATTTTCTCTTTTGGCTGGCGGTAAGAAAGTTGTAATTTTCATTATGAAAGAAGAAAGTCAGCTTATCTCTTTCATATGTTTTCATAGTACAAATTCATGAAAACATTGATTTTATTTCTCATATCAATCAGTTAAACCTGACCGAATGAATAACAACCTATACGTTTGGAGCTGATGATAACATGCTACCAAACAAACCTCAACTGGAATCGCAAAGTTAATTATATTCAGATGAATGATTGTTGCAAATATAAATCTATTGGGATCACAAAAGTTGATAATAATTGGTGTGAGTGATTGTAATATTCTGCAGACATTTACCAAACTGAAAAGGAATCACATGCAACCCTTCTTTATTCAGAATAATTCTTGGATTGAAGACTGCTAGATAAAACATTGGTCTTACTATATGTACACTTGTTCTTATGTAACCCTTGGCTTGGATCAGAAAGCCCGACCAGCATAAGTACCTGCAATTAATCTAGGAAGACTCGGGATCATACATAACTATGGAACTGCATAATACTTCGTTACTCTGGTGAGATTGAAATATTAGTTTTTTATCTGAAAAAAAATCTTATAACTGAATAATTGGGTGTCTGATACACTATCGTTCAATTCAGAGGCGACCAATCGCTGCACCTAGCACATAGCATCATGATCGAAGATTGGAGCAAAAATCTTCCTACATTCACTATAAACAGCACCGCATGGTCCAATGTACATTGAAAGGGATGAGCACCAGCTCCACCGGGTGCTGCTAGATCGAGGGTCCGGTACTTGCTAGCCTAGTTTTTCGTAGCAAAGATTTCTTACTTACTTTTCAAGGGGATTAGCCAAGCTGGTACCGTTGGTAGCGAAGTCGTCGACCAGGAGCAAATTGCCACGGCCTGTATGTTAGTGCCAGTGCTGGCCTATCCCAGGCTCCCGACATAAATAGAACACCCTGCAAGGGCAGAATGAAGGATCCATCGGGCCGTCTCTTATGCCGACTAACCTGAAATTAATCGCTATTGTCTCTGTTTTGAAGACGATCCATGTGCTTACCCCAATTCTTCCTCAGCTAGATCCATGGAAATAGAGATGAGGGAGCTCGTGGAGAAAATTACCGGTCTCGGAGCCGTGAATCACAACGCCGAGTGACCTGGAGAAGAAGCTCCAGAGTAGGGGACATGGGGAGGGAGACCAAAGGGATGGTTGTTCAAGGAGTCTGAGAGATCAATGAAACGGAGGGCAGGTAAATAAGAGGTGTTCTGCCTGCTCGCCTGCCTCAGTAACTATGGGCTCATATCGGTCCGTTTCTACCAAGGAACCGATGAGAAGAAGACGAGCGTTGTGGAGAACATGATGGGGGTCTGCGCTCAACCAATTAGAAGAAACGTTAACAAAAGGCTTTACTCGTGGCTGCCCAAACTAATAGGGTGACGTCGCTGCAGGAAATTGCAGAGAAATCCTTATAGTGGGTCATTGCTATTTAGATATAGAAGATTACTTGAGATCTTCTATGCAATCTGTATTTCTATTTATAACTAGCAAAATGCCCGTGCGTTGCTACGGGATAAAAAACAATTTTTAGAGCGATATGAATTTGGTCTCAAAATCGATGGATCTAGATAAACCTTTCCTTAGAGCATCTCTACTGACACTCGTATCTTTTTTCATCTTGTATTTTATTTTGGTAAGCTGCTTTTCGACCTGCATTAATCTCCTCCTTTTCTCGGACGTCAAGCTATTCCGCCTTATCACGTTTACGACTTGCTTGACTTTTATCTTGTGAAGTGTTGACAACAGGTGGACACGGTAACGGAAGCCGACCTATCCCCCACTTGCATCCATCTAAATTAATGGGATGTCGCTACTCATTCGTATAATATGCTCATGCTTAGCGAATCGTTCGTGTTGTTCTCAGATGGGATTCCCTTCCCAGATCCAAAGATACATTGGATTATTTTCATCCGGGACAGTGCACTCTAATAATTTAAACTTTAGACTTCCGAGCTTGTTGGCTGTTGAAACTGGACAACTAAGATTTCAAAGCTGTAACACTCACTGCCTGGTATTCAAGATTTGAAGGCAGATAAATGTGAGATCATGGCAAGATATGGTGATCCGATTGCAATGGTAGAGGTAGGAAAACCCAACTTATTGGACGACAAGCAGGGAATTAAGTTATGTGTGCTTTCAATGTTAAATAAGAAAGTTGCACATGCTTGACTGTACCCATTCATCCTGATCTCAGTTAACTGAATTAGAGCCAACAAGGAAATGTCCCGGGAGGAGGTGGGCAGCGTGGTGCGCGTCAAGATCGTGGTCAGCAGACTGCTGATCGATCGGCAGCGGCACGACGACACACATCAGCCGATCCGCGTGGGCGTCGCAGCACGTTGCATGTAGTATGACGTTTTGAGGTGAGTGATTTGACCCAGAATCTGCATTTGACCCAGAATCTGCATGCTGTCTTCATTAAACTATTTATCTTAGCGAGTGGATTGTGCAAGCTTGCAAGTTTGATCAATAGATTAGTTAGTGCCAACTGTTGCTTGATTACTGGCTACTCGTTCGGTTCCAAAAATCAGTCAATGTATAATCCATTGCTTTTACAGACCAAAAGACCCATCAAATAAGCTTTGTTTCTAAAAAAGATGCTGTACTTTTGAGCGGTCAACTAGAATGGTCGACCTAGACACGAGAATGTAGGAGACATATTAATTCAGTAATGCTGTGTTTGGATACAGTGAATTGAGCTCCGAATTGAATTGTCAATGGAAAACCAAATCAAGCAATTCAATGGAATACCACAAAGACTGTTTGGATGCGCGTGGTATTGAGCTATAGAATTTAGCTTTCAATGGAATACCAAATCCTGTTTGGATGTCATATGTGTGGAAATGAGAGTATTTTTGACTTTCAACAATACAACCTCTGTAATATGTATGAAAATATACAATATATTTCAGATGTTTCTCAATAATAATATTTTTCACACAATAATATGTTAACAATCCAGAAAATATGAGACACATGACAAATAGCACAAAGTTGATACATTATGTCTCACAAATAGCACAAAGTGGATGCATTATGTCTCACAAAGTGGATGCAGTATGTAGCAACAACATGCATGAGGGCGCCCACGAAGCGCTCCCCAGGAGCATCTACACGACCCGGCGCGAGTAACGAGTGAATGTATCGGTTCGGTCCAAGCGAGATGGGTTTTGTGGTAGTGTAATGGTACGGTTTGAAGTAAGAAACTCGGCGTCTATGTATTCAATCTAGTTGTTTCCGAAAAGAGTACTGCCAAGCCAACCTCTTTGCCTCATTTCATCAGCTTGGTTTTATGTATAGCCATCAAAATCCCAAACAAAGAGTCACGTATGCAGTATGCTCATTTCCATATTAATCCTACTAGTACAGTTTTTGCTTAGGGAAGTTTAGAGTTGTCTGTTACAATTTCCCACCATTTCCATCATTCTTCCACATAATTTGATAGGTATTCTAATAACATCCCACAACAACATGGAGATAATTTACAGACATGTGGTATTTAGAGTAACAACTATAATAAAAATGTTGTTCTTCAAGCTTGTGCATTATTTGTTACCCAACCAAAAGTTTCGAGAGTTGTGGTTTTAAAAACGTGCCATGTGAAGCCTATTATGACTTCCCTTAATATTTGTGTTGTAGTTAATTTCTTGTGCGGTGATGAAACATTTGATGTTGTGTCTAGTCGGCAAAAATCCTGAGTCGATTGTATTTTCAAAATTTTAGTCTGCTAGAGCTCAGGAAGCCTCTTGCTGCGCTCTTCACCGCCACAAATGCCCCGCAGGAAAGACACTGTGTGTGTCCCTTGGCGCATGTGCCTTCGTTAGTTGCTGCTACTTAAAACTCTTTGATGGTCCTAATTTGTTCTAGATGTGTCGTGTTTAAATCTGACATATATATGGATGAAATGCGGCATCACGGTTACAAACTAGTTTGTCTTACACCCTACCTTAATCACAACTAAATCTATTGAATTTATGTTTAATATCTTTGAAAGGACAAATTCAATTTCTTGTTGTTTGCTAATAACTCTTTTTATGATAAAATGACATGTGCGAAAAGACATTTTAACTCCACATCTTCTTCTAACACATTCGCCTACCGTGCAGAACTTACTAGTAATAGCAAGGATACAAAAACGGGGCCATTTGTCCCATTTTTTATTTTATGTATGTGCATGTATAGTATAAATTTTGTTATAAAATTTTATACTAAGTATATACAAAATAAAGAAAAAGTAGCATAAACGGTCCCATTTTTAGATCCCTTACGGGTGACGAAGAACAAAAATAGTTTTAAAATGTAAACAGTTTTAAAAAACATGGAATCATATTTTTTGAAGCGCAAAACATGGAATCATTGCTTAGAGAGACAGGTAATCATGCACATGCAATGCGCGTATGTTTGAAAATACACAAAATTTTCTATACATATATTATATTAAATGAAAAATTGTATATGACAAGCTAATAATGATATGTAGACATGATATTTCAGTGTCCCAAAATTGTGCAATTTTTTTGATCTTCCATCATTTGCATTATGTTTTATTTTGCATGTGTAATTTAGTGTACCTTTTTTATTTTAAATGAAAAATTTAAAAGGAAATGACAATAGAAGTAATCGAAGCAACACAAAATGCTATCAATTAAATCGTAAGAAAATTACATCTAGTGATAAAACATTATTTCACATATATATGATCGTGTCATAGAAATTTCATTCATTTGGAAGTTATTTGGTCTCGCATAGCTAATTTTCTATTTCATGCTAGCTCGCTTCGTACCCCAAGTCATATAAGCAAATAAATGCTTCACCGAGAAATTATCGATATGGGTTCTTCGATGGGATCGCCGTTGCCCTTGTACACATCCCTCCTGTATAAGACAACCCTTTTGACATGCTCTCGTACCGACATGTCAACACGTACGTGCTCCCGAAAACGTAAGTCTAATAATAAGCAATAAGAACATGGGCTATATAACATAAAATCATATCAAAAGGTTAGATATATATTTAATTACTTTCTTTGTAGAAACCAATGTCGTTCTATTATTGGATCGGTCACAAATGCTAGAGTATTGACATCTCTGCTATATCATGAATTTTGTTCCGAAAATTATTAAATATATATACTTTTCACACGGGGCATTATACATAAATGAAAAATAAATCTTACTTGATGCATGATAAACTTTTATGATAATGTATGCAATTTTTTAAATATAATTACAAAAATTATTTACCTGTTACTGATCCATCATGGAGAGCAAAAATATCCGTCATCCTAAAATTCATATGAATAGTTTTATTTTAAAAATCAACAAATATGATAGGTAGTCTATTTATAAAAATTCATAGTTTATATTGGACAAAACATATGCAACGGCGCTACGCCACCACCAAGTGAGAAAGAAACTTGCTCCGGCGTGCTCCGGCAATCCCAACATCCACATTGAATCAAAATCTACTTTGAGTTTCAAGAGCTATGAAACGGAACTGGTCGATCAATCTGAGAATGATACGCTAGATTCTGGTAATATTTATATGCTCTCTTTATTCTATTTTTAGCAATGTATGAAAAGTTGCTATTACGCTGGATAAATGAATGTTTTTTATACAAATGAAATAATGATTCCTATAGAATGGTTCAAACAGTCGAAGTGATACATGAATAAATGGTTAGTACAAAATGAATTGTTCTGTCACTCAAACTATTTATTGCAAATATAGGCATCTATGTGTCAGTTTGAGTGGCCAGAACCATGAACCATTGATTCATGTATTATTTTGAGTGGCCAGAACCATTCATGTTATAGGAAACATTTTTTTCATTTCTATAGAAACCATTCATTCATCCAGCGTAGTGGGAACTTTTCATCCATTGCTAAAAATAGAACGAATAGATCATATAAATACGAATAGAACCTAGCGTATCATTTCCAGATTGATCGACCAGTTACTTTTTTCACAGCTATTGACACTGAAAGGAAATTTTGATTCAATATAGACATCGGGATTGCCGGAGCACGTTTATTTCCCACTTGGTGGTGTCGTAGCGCCGTTGCATCTGTTTTGTCCAATGTAAACTATTAATTGGTACAAATAGACTACATATTGTATTTGCTTGAATTTTTAAAAATAAAACTATTCATATGAATTTTAGGATGTCGGATATTTTTGCTCTCCATGATGGATCAATAACAGGCAAATAATTGTTGTGATTACATTAGAATTTCTCCATACATTATCATAAAAGTTGATAATGCATCAAGTACGATTTATTTTGCATTTATGTACAATACCCCGTGTAAAATGCACATATATTTAATAATATTTGGAACAAATTTCAGGATCGATTAAAAGCACAGATGCCACTAATCTAGCATTTGTGACCGACCCAATAATAGAACGACATTGGTTTTTATAAAGTAATTAATAAAAAAAAATATATATATATAACCTTTTGATTTGCTTTTGTGTTATATAGCTCAACGTTCTTCTTGCTTATTATTTGACTTAGGTGTTAGGGAGCACGTGCGTGTTGACATGTCTTTCCCTTTTGACATGTCTATACGAGAGTCTATCAAAAGAGTTGTCTTATACATGATGCCATGTACGAGGGCAACACCAATCCCATTGAAGAACCCCTGCCGATACTTTCTCGGTGAAGCATTTATTTGCTTATATGACCGAGGGTACGAGCGAGCTAGCATGAAAAAGAAAAAAAACAGCTATGCGAGACCAAATAACCCTCGAATAAATGAATTTTTCTATACACGATCATATATGTGTGTAATAATGTCTTTTCCTCAGATGTATTTTTTTAACTATTTAATAGATACCATTTTGTGTTGTTTCGATTATTTTCTATTGTCATTCCCTTTATATTTTTCATATTAGTGAAGATGTGTGTAGAACAACACTCTCTGTCCTAAAAGAAGGGACTGTCTAATTGACAGCTAGCTGAAAATCCAATTCGCCATCAGACACTTTTTAAACTTAAGAGCTTCATTCGGTTTCCTTCAGTATTTTCAGTCCGATCAGCCATTTAGCACCCTGAACACACAATTCAGACCGGTTTTTTCCACCGGTCTTTCAGCGAGATGAGGAAAAAAATCGTTACTGCCCCAGAAAATCTGAAATACTAGCTCGGAGTAGACAACCAGACTTCAACTCTGGCAGGAAGTGTCAGATATTCATTGAATATGCATGAGAGAAAAGGAATAATTCCTTGAAAGTACATAGATGCCATTTTCAGAATAAATAGCTTCAGCCCCCTGCTGCAGTTTCATCAGTGTACTCATCTGGTGTACACACAAAATATACAGATCAATGAAAGACTCAAAACTGAAGATGAGAGGCATAAAAATAAGAATGAAATGGAGACAAATCGCAACTAAGTGTATCACAACAAATTTGCAACAAAAATTGACATGTTTATATCATAAGAATTACACATGTATTGATCATCTATGCAAGTAGAGGAACAAATCCAACCATGAAACAACTCATCTACCAGCATCTGATACAAATTATAAAGGTACGAAAAATGGAACCAATTTTCATATCAAACAAACTATTTGACGTGCCCTATTCTGCTTCAAGCCTCGGATTATCCAACACCAAACATCAAAATGATCCGGCAAATTTAGAAGAAGGTGCTCTCTCCTAGTGGTTCATGACTGAAGACGACTGAAAAAAACAGATAAATGTGTAAGAAGACTGAAGACACTTAAAACATTTTTTTTCGAGAATGAGACACCGAAAACATTGACTATAGGCAGGAGTAAGTTGTTAAAGTGAGTGGCGTGGGTGCTAAGTACAGACCATGGTCAGCAGAGCCGTGTAGCTCTCATTCTGCGTGTACGAGAAATCGCCTACACATTAGCAAAGAGTGGCCTGATGATTTTTTAGTCGACCAAGAGGGAACTCACAGCTGGGACAACCAGACCTAAGCGATTCATGAATTATGCTGCTGGGACACTGGCTGGTACATCATCTGCACTAAAAGGCAGCAATCAACACGGGTATGGAGGCAAACCAACCAGAGAACTGAAAAATGATCAAAGCGAGAGGCAGTTGTACTGTGAGCACCAGACCACTGAATTTACGGAAGAATGAATTGATGAGAATGAGAGACCGGGAAACATAGGAAATCAAGAAAATGGGATAAAAGAAAAATAGAAACAAAGGAAAATGAGAAATGCAATGAACATGGAGAACGAGAGATTTAGACTTGAGAATAAGACTGAAGAACTGAAAGACTTTACAAATAAGATATAGTGATTGCTTAAAAAAAGATATACTGAGAGGATAAAGAATGAGCAAATTAAAATGAACGAATGAAAAAACGAGATTGGGAGTGAAGAAATAAAGAATATGATTGAAGAGTGAGCAATTTCAAATGAGAGACTAAGTATATTAAAATGAAAACTAAAAGAAGGAGGAACACTGAAATAAATTAGAATGAGATTGAAATAACTGAGAATTGAAATTTTTGAAAAAATAAAATAACTGAGGACTGATAGAATGATTTGATGAGAAAATTAAAGAAGCAAATGAAAATGAGTGACTGAAAAAAATAAGATATTGAGAAAATTAAAGAAACAAATGAAAATTGAAGACTGAGAAAATGAGACTGAAATTAAACTAGCAAATGAAGCCGAGAGTCTGAGAAAAGATAAAAAAATGAGCAAATATAACCGAGAAGAAGACCACTCAAAGACTGAGAAACTGACACTGAAGAAGGATACTAAGTAAGAATAATGAGCAAAACTACGAGACTAAGTAAGACTGAAGAATGAGACTATTTAATGACTGGGACACTAAAGAAACTGAGGATTGACAACAACATTAAATGAAAACTTGTCAGCATCTATAGAATGACTGAATGAAAATTAGAAGGCACTAAATGAAGAATTACAAGAAAACTGAGAAATGATGAATGATGCTAAGCGAATGAAGCTGAAGAAATAAGAAAATGAGACTGAGAAAATGAAGAAGAATGAGAGACTGAGAAAATTACCCCGAGAGATTGCGAAATTGAGATTGAGAAGCAAATTGATAACTAAAGAAAGAATAAGTAGACAGAATGAAAAAAATAGGACGAATGAGCAAATTACACGAAGAGACTGAGAAATTGAGTGCTGAAAAGCTAATTGGATACCCCAACTTCGGCTCCAAATCATCAACTGACACATAATTCCCAGGAAATCATCGCGGAGGACACACTGACCACATTTCATCTCACCACAGGGGCAGGCAATTACCTCAAACTTGCAAAACCCCATGGGTGCAACAACAATGATAAATGTTCCATATTTATACAGACGACCATACTGATCACTTATCGCCTCATCAATCAGCCACTGATACACAACAGAACTAATGCACAACTTCACAATACTACCACCGATCTAGTAACACAATTACTGCTACGTGAAACAGCAAAGGCAGTACACCACAGCACCATCGCATCATCAGCCATCTAATCCAATTCACATTGAGAGGGAAAAGAACAATGGAAACACAGAAAGATATACAAAAGCAAAGCATTAGAAATAGAAGGAGACTTACCAGATCCACGCAGCTCGTCGATTAGAGGGGTCGATGCTTGGGGGCAGTAGAGCTACCGGAAAGACTTCCTAGGATCCATGGGGAGAACTCCACACACTGAGACAAGGTGGCCGCGCTTCCTACCACGTCAGAACAAACACTGGCCGGCGACGCGATGATGAACAGGGGCATCAGTAAAAGGCGCATTTGCCCATAGCAGATCTGTTCTTATCAGACTAGTGGTAAGAGAGAAAGAGAGAAGAAATAATTATGCTCCTGCAAGTAATACTAAGTAGATCTGGACAGCCGCTGTGCTCTGTCCAGAGACACATCTTTAGTTCACTTCAGCACATTAAAAACACTAGAAATCAACATTCCAAACATATGTTAGATCTAGATTACAGTCTACATATCTAAATGATCTTGCAATTACTAAGAAAACTAAAGAACATGTCCATACAATTAAAACATCACTTAAACATGTTTGCAGTATGTATATCTCAGGAAATCGATCTTCAATCATCAAGAACTTGCGAAACAGTGAAAAAGCATAAAACTACGAAGAAAATAGTAAAATATCACTTACACACATGTACTTGATAAGAAATTGATCTTGCAATCAAACAGAACACTAACAAATTATTCTAGCATAGATTTCTTATGTGTATACACTTAAACACCTCACATAGTCACATGGACACTATCAAACTATTTTATTGCATTGTTCCTACAAGAAAATGTATCACCAGGATATCAAAACATTTAATCTACACATGAGAGTACTATCTGGAATCCAAACCAAACTAAAGAAATTATCAAACATGAACATAAACAAATTCTTCAGCTACCAGTGTAGTTTACATTTAGATTCGTCAGAGCTAAGTTACCACAAAATCACATATTGTGGTGAGCAAACAAGGCCAGATCACAGAGCGTGAGAGGCAGAGCACGGGAGAGCCGGCAGACTACCACACCGTGAACGACAAAGAGCGGTGACCTTGTGGTTGTAGAGAATGGGATTGTGACCTTCTTGCAACGGCCGGAGTCGAGGGTGTAGGCGAGGCAGACTTAGCTGAGCAGCAATCACACCACCGACAACACATCAGCCCTCATCGAGCTGGAGCTCCACCTCCTCGTCACACGCCTCACGCAGCCCAGATCTCTTCACACGATCGCCCACCACAGCTTATCCGGTAACCGCGGACGTGCCGCGCCGCAGAGATCACGGCTGCCACCGGGGCCTAGGATTCCTGCGTCTCGCCTCTCCTAGATCTATCTATGGAATGAGAGACAAATGAAGACGACGGGCGTCCTCACTCCTCTCGCGGCACAAAAAAAGAAGAGAAACCGGTTCGCAGAGTCACTGATAAAAACCGGCGTCGTAAAAAAACAAAAGGTGAATGAGAGAGCTCTCCAAGATCCACGACGAGACAGAGATGGACGGACCACGATCTGTCTGATGGCCAATTGTAAAATCAGCTAGCTGAAAGTTAGAAAGAGTGTAAAAGAAAGAGAGGCGATGGCCTAGGGTTTCCCCTAGCTGTCACCGCCGGCGCCATCTACATCTTTCATTGTCGCCTTTGTCTAAGAATTAACGTGTACTCACCTTCTCTAGGTGACACTCGGAGGGGTGGGAAAGTCGGACCTGCGCATGACGCTTTAGAAAGGTCTTAATGTTAGAGCTTGCTTTTGGTTATTTTCTTCTTCATCAATGGAGGTGGGTTTCGTCTGCAATAAGTGATCTTTCACGCTTTGGCTTTGGAAGATTAAATTTGTCTAGGTATGGTTCTTCAGATCTTACTTTGCCAGATCAATCTTGGATTGTTTCTCAAGATTTTCGTGAGGAGGTTTTTTCTCGCATTATCTATCCCGACTACTACGTCTTCGGCAATGGTGATTCGTTCTTTCGTCTCCCAATGACGTCGACAAAGTGGTTCGGTTTTTTGTCTCTGGAATATCAGTGGTGCTGTTGTTGCCGATGTTACTTGATTAATTTAATGGTTGCGCACGTGCATGAAGCCTTGGCAGCTCAAAATTAAAACGGGGAACCTTCGTTGTTGGTATTCACATTTACTCCCTACTTCACTTGAACTGGAGCTTGGATTAGGCGCGAATTAAACAATGATTTGAATTGGAGTCTCTTGTAGCCGTTGGATCAGTGCCAAAGCGGTAGGAACGCATCTGGACCATTTGATCCCTTGCTGAGGCGATGATCAGTTTCTTCTGAGTTCTTCAGAACAGAGACGTCTCGTCAGGGTCTAGACACCGGATCCTCGCGTTCCGGTGGCGCCACCTCTAGCGTTCAACCCCTCTCAACCTCGACTGTCGTGACTCGTCGAGCGTGAGATGTGAGTGGTAACTCGCCGGTGTCGTATCGCGCATCCTCTCCTCCCACCAAGGCCCAGGCCGGCGCTTCTGCGTTCCCGGCGGACCCAGAAGCTACGGAGCCGCCACTGTGGACGCCTGGCTCCAGTCCCCGGCCGTCAACAACCTCCAGGAGCTCTGTCTCTCTTACCCTACGGACAATCACTCGCCCGCTGCCGCTCTTGTCAGAACCATCTCTCCGCTTCTCGGCCACGCTCCGTTGAGCACTATCGGACATTGCCACCTCCTCGACAGCATTGTCCAAGGGGTTCCATTTCCCCCAACTTAAGCAGCTCACACTTGAAAGGGTCAAGATCTCAGAGTGTGCGCTGGACCACATGATTGTGGAGTAGTGATCTGCATGCATCGGTAATCTCTGCGCCAAAGCTGGAGACCTTGCGCTGCCATTCGGACACCTCCACTAAAATCTCCTTCGGATGCATGGTTATTCAGGTACGAAGGTCTTTCTTACGTCTAGCCTTCACGAGGCTTCTAGCCTGCATTTCTGCGTTCAGAAAAATTGCATATCCTCTCGATTGCAGCAGATAGTCTTTTTTTTTTCTTGCATGCTTGATGAAGGGGTTAAACATTTTTAGCCTCACAGAGGTGGTGCGCACTGCGCAGTATCAAGATCTTATCTGTTGATATGGGTATTGTTAGTCTGGATACAATTATTGACTTGATGAGATGCTTTCCATGCCTCGAGAAGTTGTACATTCAGGTGCTAATTCTTCATTCTTAGTTTCTCTTGATCAACTTCTGTTCTGAAGTGGCTAATTCGTTTCTTTCTTTCTTTATTTTCTATTCAGTCATATAACTCGGGGCCAAATAATTGGTGGCAGAGTAAACACAAGAACCTGAAGAAAATAGTGTTTAAAATGTATTGTGGCACCAAGTCGCAGGTTAGATTTGTGACATTCTTTGTGTTGAATGCGAGAATGCTAGAGTCGATGACACTTTGGATTGAAGCCAACAACTACAACGAGGAGTTCTTGGCAAAACATCGTAGGAAGCTGCAACTGGAGAATAGGGCTTCAAGAGGCGCCCGGTTTCAGTTTACAACTGATAAGTGTGTGCGCACTATTTGGGATATCAAGGATGCCCATGATTTGGATTTGACTGTTCCATTCGCATGTTGATGTTCAGTCAGGGTTTTGACAATTTCGGAGCTATTATTGACCATCGGCGGATCTTGTTTTGTGCCTCGTCCAAACTTGATTAGCTCTCATCTTTTGTTAGTCCTGTTAAGTTTGTATTATCTGAACCTTATGACTTGTAAGCAAGCTATTAGTGCCATTATTTTGTGATCTGGCGTTTGAACAAGTTCATATCCACTACCAGATATAGACTGATGGATAACTGGATGCAGACTGGTCATCTGTGTGGTTGGGTAGTTCCGGTGCTCTTGTTCTGCAGACCAAGATATATAACGAGCTATCTATGTGATTAACATTTGAGTACATAGTACAGTATATGACAAGCTAGCTGTTTCTGCATAACAAGCTTGTTTTGATGTGAATATTCCGCGGGGTCATCACTAAGATCATCTGGCCTAGTCACTATGTGTCTCGGCATCTTCCTAGCCAGGGCGCGTCTGTGGCGCTGCGTCTGCATCGCAGGAAGTCCTGATCGTCGTAGGCTCCCCTCGTGGCGTCCATCGGCCGTCGTAGGCTCCCCCGTGGTGTCCATCCGCGCGGTGGTCGTCGTAGGCTCCTCTGTCGTGTCCATCCACGTCGGCTCCGGCGGAAGGACCCCCATCTCAGATTCCTGTTTATCCTTACAAATGCCAAGGCTGTATGCAGGTTCGAATAATCTCAACATATCATGTCTACATATCATTATTAGCTTGTCATATACAATTTTTTATTTAATATAATATATGTATATAAATTTTTGTGTATTTTCAACATACAAAATACGCACGTGCACGATTACTATTGTTGGAGAAGAGGGAGATGAGAGAAGGTAATGTGCATTTTCATTTTAATTCTGATCTACTACTCCCTCCGTCTAGTAATAAGTGTCTCAAATTTGATCAAAAGTTGATGTATCTTAATATGTTTCATGTGTAGATACATCTATTTCTTGACAAATCTGAGACAATTATTTTAGGACGGAGAGAGTATAAGATACAACAGTCTTACTGATTTTTGTACATTACTACAAAATTGTGTGTTGTTTCATCAGGAGAGGCTTTTCATTTTGCAAGTTCATGGTGACTCCACCTACTTTACTGATCTTGGATGAACCAACAAATCACCTTGACATTCCATCAAAAGAAATGCTTGAGGTTGGGTGCAGTTCCACTCTTTGTAAAACCAAATCATTTTTCATAATATGTGCTCTATCAGTTCTTGAATTTCCGTTGCTATTTCTGGTGCATGCAGTTCTGACAAGTTCTTTTGCATACATGACAGGAGGCAATATCTGAATATACAGGTACCGTGATAACAGTTTCTCATGATCGGTATTTCGATGAAGCGAATAGTTAATAGAGTAATTGAAGTAAGAAATCAAACTATCCATGACTATCAAGAAGATTACAATGTAAGTTCTCCTATGTTCTTAAAAACTTATAGTATCATACAAAATATACTACTAGTTTCGAATTTACCATTGTTTTGGGACTCAAATATGTTAAACTATTTCATGTTTACACTGTACATCTTCGCATCCCAACAGCATTTTACTCGTTCTAATGCAGATTAAAGTGCTTCATTTTTCGATAAAGCTATTAGCTGTCAGCAGTACAAAATAGTATGTCAGCAACTTCAGCATGTTGGTAAATCAAGATATAATAAAAAATAATGAATCAGAAGTTCATGAACTTTTTGGGCAACAGATACATTTTGCCCGTAATTATATTGGGAGATAAAAGTAGCAATAGCCCTTAGAGTTTTGATCTCAGGTAATTTTAAAAGCTAAAAGTGATAAAAAAAACTCCTCTTTATGCAGTATTACCTTGAAAGGAACCTTGAGGCCAGAGAGAGGGAACTTGCTCGTGCGGAAGAGCTTGACGAAAAAGCCCCCAAAGTTAAAGCCAAGTCAAAAATGTCCAAGGTGAATGTCTGATATGCATTTTATTTCTGGACTGCACTGTATCTGTTGCAATGTAACCATGGCGTGAAGTACAGTAGATTCGCTATGGTTTTAAGTTTGCCATACTTAAATATCCTTATACTGAACCTCAACGCAGGCGGAGAAAATTGCAAGGAAGAAACAGAAGGTGCCATGGTCCGTCCATCATTGAAGGTGCTACGCTAGTTCCAGGCATGCCCCATGTGTGCCGTAGCGCTACAACCCAAACCAACAGAAGCAACGGCCACATACACCAGCAATGGCCAAGGAGCTAATCGTAGTAAGAACATTACAGAAGACTAACGCTGTAACTAAGCAGGAAATGATTTGTAACCTTGTACATAATACAGGAAGTTTCTTGATTTTGGAACGATTTATTTGTAACGATTAACAGATTACAGATGGCAGTGTCAAACCATACATTGTACAATTAATGCCACTGCTGCTGAGCAATTCTAGCATTACGTGATGACATCGAGTTTATGTGAAATCTGTTCTTGAGCAATTTTAGAGATTATACAGTCGGAAACGAGTTCTGATGAATTACTCTGCACTGCAACACATGTTGTTAGCAAATCATAAATACCGCAAGCTTTTATAGGTCAGTGCACCAGGTTCCCAAACAATGCAAAACATACCAGAAATTTGATGACACTGAACTTGTGAGAAGCAAAATCGTTCATAAATACTGCAAGCTTTAATACGTCAGTGCACCAGGTTTCAAAGCAATGCAAAACAAACCAGAAATTTGATGACATCGAACTTGTAAGAAGCAAACCATTTTTGGTACAGTTCATAATAGCCACACTAGGGTGAATAAATCAAATTCGGGCGCATTAACATGTTGACATGCGTGACAATTACTATAACAAGGTCAGAGGTGTATTCACCGGCCGCCGTGCCGGCGAGGAACGCGACGTGGCGGCGCTTCGAGTAGACTGCGGCGCACGGAGGCCCGGCGAGGATGGGTGGCGAAGATTCTGAGCCGGAGCCGGGATCCGGTGTGGGTTCTTGGGGTTTCCGGCGTTGCGAGTGTGAGGGACAGTTGTCGTCCTTGCGGAGTTTCTGGGCTTCTTCTTCCCCATGGCCGGCCGGCAATGTGGTTCCTCGCCGTAGGGTCTCAAATTCTGACTGACAAGCGGTCCATGGTACCTACTAATAGATTCTAAATAATATTCTTGGTGGTGTAGTCCTAGTTTAAAAAACCAGACCGTTCATTGAACCGGTCAGCCTCTCGGTTCAGGGTTTCATGGTTCAACCGGTGATTCAATTGGTTTGATTGCTGGACCGGAAATTAAAGAAATTTATTATTTTTATTAATAAAACAGCTAAATAATGGGTAAACTACATAACTTCCCTTACGAAATTGGAAACATGGCTAGTGCGCGTGAGGACAGCCTGTTCTGCGACCGGTTGGATCGCCCCTGTTTTCGTCGGTTCAAGTAAAAACCGCCCGATAGACCGGAATATTCCCCGGTCGCTTCCTTGTCCGATCATGTGCGCTGAAAAAACCGGCGGAGCCTCTGGTTCCGGTTTATTCTGGTCAGACCGCCGGTCCGGTCCGGTTTTTTCAACTAGGGGGGTGTAGTAGGTTATCACGTTAGTCTCACACAGTTCGAACCTGGGCTAAGACAAAACCCTTTATATATAGAACTCCGCAGCTATTCACTACCTTCCGTCGAGCTCACAGGGGCGACACCGGAGGCGCCCCATCCCCAGCGGGGAGGAGGCCGATGCTAGGGGCTGTTGCGGCATGGTGGGCAGGTTGGAGGTTGGTGGTCGTGACCCTCGTCGGTGGCAGGCTGTGTTCTTGGCTGCGGGTTGTAGTGGTGGTGGTGTCGGTGTTGGCAGCGGGTGTGGCCATCCTGCTCGCGGTGGCGGCTTGTCGTGTCCGATTTGCTCTCCTTTGCAATCGGGTAGGCTAGTGGTGATGATCCGTACGACGAGACCTCTTGTAGAGGCGACGGGGAACCTAGGCGTGGTGGCGGTTTTGACGGAGGGTGGATGAGCTCTGTTGTTCGGTTTCGACGGTTTTGACGGCGGGCGTCGGGGTTTCTTCGTGATGGTTCACAGGCGGATCATGGTGGGCTCCTGCGGGCAGTGGTTTGGTGTGGTGCTCGGAAGCCAGGGCGGCGGCCCCGGATGGTGGTCTTTGTTGCTGCAAGCAAGGAGGTGGCTCAGTGCGAGGCGGTTCTAGCCCCTTGGGACTAGTTTTTATGGTGGCCTTAGACATCGGGCGCGTGGGGCTGGTGGTATGCGTGCAGGTTTGCAGCAGTGGTCTGGTCGGTTCTTAGGGCCGGCGGGAGCTTTGTGAATCATCACCGGGTGAAATCCTTGTCCCCAATTGCCGTGTGGGGACGACGACGCTTTTGGGTGCCGCGTTCTTCTTGAAGACGTCGTTGAGGTGTTGTTTTCTCGCTCCTTAGCCTGAAAGCTTCCGAAGGAAACCTTGATCCCACCTTGGATCGGGCAAGGTCGACGTTTCTGCGTCGTTTGTCTCTTGAGACCTTGTCTTGGATGCTTTGCCTGCCGGAGGGACCCGTGGAGAGTTGGTCGTAGGCGGCGGCGAGCTGCGGGGCGTCTGTGTCTTGCTTTTCGTCATTGGCTAGGTGGTGTGTGGCCTGGGGCCGGCGTGGACGTCGGAGCGGCGGCTCGGGATATTTACCTCCGCTGTGTTGCGTTGAGGTGTGTGGGTGGTGGCTTTGATCGCTTGGGTGTTTTGGCCGTCGACTCGTTTGGAACGCGACCTTGGGACCGATGTGCTGTATTTTTATGATGTATCGTTTTTCGGCATGTTTCCCTTATAAACAGACCAATTATCTTCTTGTATATCAACGAAAGGCAAATCTTGTGCCACGCTTCAAAAAAAAATCTGAAGTACTTTGCATATGGAAGTTTTTTTTTATAATCTGAAGTACTCTACATATGGAAGTTATACAGGTTTTGCGCCAAACCTTCAACCTGCTGGAAACTGAATTGCAAAATACTTATTAATTTGTTCATCCTGTATTCTCATGGACTGTGGGAGGCAGTTCAGGGTGGATACATGACAACCTGAATGAAAAGTCATTTGGAATAGGCTCTTCTTTATTTTTGTTGGCTTGAGTTTATCTATTGGTACTATACAAAAGTGAAAAGGCTTGACTTTACTGAGTCAGATGATTCGCTTTGCGGTTGATTCGGTTGTGAAAGTTTCAGTAATTTTTGTCTAAATTGACTGAAATAGTCAGAATGTTTTGACATATTATAGATGTGGTGTTTTGTCATGTTCTGGGTGAAGCTGGCAGCTTGGAATTAGTTGAGGATGTTTTTCTTAATTTGTGAGCATTATACACGTTTGCTAATGTTGGAACAGAATAATGTTGGAACAGAATGATCAAGTCTTAATTGTATCATGCAGCACAAACACAAAAAGGAAGTGGAATTCACAATTCTGTCCTCCATATTGCAAAGACATAATTTGTGAGTATCCATAACAACTTTCTCTATGTCAAGAACTTGGCAAGGAGGCTCCACAAGAACAAGCATGCTACGCTTTTATTCAAGTTGGACACTCGTAAAGCGTTTGATTCCATTCGCTGGGAATGTATCTTAGACCTCCTTCAAAGACGTGGCTTTCCCCCCAAAATTCGAAATTGGGTCACGGCCTTGTTCTCCACCGCATCCTCACATTTTCTTCTCAATGGTGTGGCCGGCCATCCAATTTCACATGCACGCGGGCTTTGCCAAGGGGACCCCCTCTCTCCATTACTTTTTGTCCTTGCCATTGACCCTCTCCAACAAATCCTCGAGTTGGCCACAGATTGGATTGCTCCATAGGAGAGGCACCGTTTTGAGGACCTCACATTATGCGGACGACGCGGCAATCTTTGTTTCTCCCTTGAAGGAGGAAGTTCAAAAAAAATTGGTAATCCTAAAAGGCTTTGGAGAGGTGATGGGCCTATGTACCAACTTCCAAAACAACTCCGTGGGATCCTGATGACCCACAAGTATAGGGGTGTATCTCAGTACTTTCGATAAGTAAGAGTGTCGAACCCAACGAGGAGCAGAAGGTGCTGACAAGCAGTTTTGATGAGGATTTCACTGTAAATACTAGCAGACAAGTTTTCAGTAGTTTTTGATATGACAGGTACTAAAGTGCAAGTAAATAGAGCGCGGAAATTATAATTACAGCGAGTGGCCTAATCCTTTTGAGAGCAAAGGACAAGCCGGTTTGTTTACTTATGATGACCAAAGCGTTCCTGAAGACACACGAGAATTCTGTCTAGTGTTTTCGCTTCATATAGATGATTAATCTTTAGTGTTTCGATAAGTGTCATGTGGGTGAACCTATGCTAATGCACCGCCCTTCTTAGGACTAATACATACTTATGATTATACCCCTTGCAAGCATCCGCAAATACAAGAAAGTAATTAACATAAATCTAACCATAGCCTTAAACTCTGAGATCCTGCTATCCCTCATGCATCAAAATATCAATGGGGATTTAGGTTTCTGTCACTCCGGCAACCCCACAATTAATAATCGAATACACGATGCATTCCTCTAGACCCATAAAGGTGAAGTGGCGTAGTCGACGCTCACATGAAACCACTAGAAGAATGGCACCACAACTTAAATATCAAAATATTAAATATTACTCAACATAGTTGACTACTAACATCTAGACTTCTCCCATGTCCTCGGGCACTTAACGAACTACTCACAACACATCATATGAAATATGATCAGAGATGATATAATGATGGGTAACAATCTGAACATAAACCTTAATACAACGGTTCCACCCAATAGAATCAATAACAAGAGTAATCAACACCGGGAGAGTTTCCCCTATCAAATACACAAGATTCAGCCCTAGATGTTACAACGGGAACGGAGTGGACTGATGGAAATGACGGTGTCGGCGGTGGAGATGGTGGTGTTGATGATGGTGATGGAGTGCAGCTCGATGATGGTGACGCTGGCGACGATTTCCCCCCTCTGGGAAGGAATTTCCCCGGCGGCTACGCAACCCGCCGGAGAGCTTTTCTCTCTTTGTCTTCTCCGACTCGTGGTGGCGGCGAAGAGGATTTATGTCCACCGTACGTGTCTTAGGTTTTCAGGGGGATGAAGTATGCAAAAGGGCTCGGCCAGTGGTGGGCCAGGGCGGCCTCACCACGTGCTCGCGGGACACTAGGGCCTGCGTGCCTAGGCATGGTTTGGCCCCCCTGGGCCCCACTTCAGGCTCCCCTTTTAGCCTCCTCCATGATCTGGCAAAATAGGACTTTCCAGTTTCTTCGTTTGGTCTTCTGAGTTTTGCAAATATTGTATCTCGATGGTGCTTTTTCCAGCAGATTTCAGACTCCAGAGCTCCATCCTCCAATTATCATCAAACATGCAAAATAGATGAAATAACATAAGTATCATCTCCAAATACGAAATATATCAATGAATATCAGTAAATTATGATATAAAATAGTGATGAAAAATGGACGTATCATACCCATCTGATGTGAGAATGTAGACCTTGATGATATCCTTGACGGTCCACCGGTAGTGAGGGCCACCTTCCCTATATGCTACCTTGGGATACCATTATCGGTGTGGCGCCTTCGGAGTGGCGATTTCCAACATCTTGAAGACAAATGTGCGAGGAAGACCCCCGCGTGGCATGGACGATATGTCACCATGCCCGTCCGGAGCTCTCTTGCCAAATCCGTCCTCTCCTCCCAAGCTATTTATTACTTGACGCCTCTGTGTCTCCAGGTCTCAACACCAAGCTAAACAAGATTGAGTGTGCCTTCCTTTGGTCGGCCTCCGATAAGACCTCCGGAGGGCAATGCAAAGTTAATTGGGGCGCCGTTTGCCACTCCACCGAATATGGGGATCTCGGCATCCTTCATTGACAAGTTCTCTATAGCCCTCCATTTGCGTTGGCCTTGGCTACATTGAAGGATCCAAACAAAATTTAGGCCGGCTCCAGAAATCCATGCCCTCCCGAAGACATGGACCTCTTCTACTTGTCTGCTACCATCACTATAGGCAACAAAGAGCAAACTATATTTTGGGAGGCTCCTTGGGTACATGGGAGGAAACCGAAATGCATTGCCCACCTAATATTTCACATATCCCCCAAGAAGAAATGGAGCATCCAACAATTTTTGGAGGACAATGCATGGATTGAAAAGATCCAAATGATTGAGGACTACTTGATGCGACAACCATACAATTTATAGAGCTTTGGATCCAACTCCAACATGTGCAACTCAATACCGAGGAGGAGGACACAATCACATGGAACCCCTCGGCAAGTGGGGAGTACTCTGCCAAATCGTCATACAAGGCACAATTTTTTGGGTTGATCTACACCGACTTGGCCAAGTTGGTATGAAAGGTTTGGGCGGCCCTAAATCCTTTGGGTGGCTTGTACACCAAAATAGGCTTTGGACGGCGGATCGGCTTGCCACAAGAGGGCAGCCGAATTGCGGTCTTTGTCCGCTTTGCAAGAGGACCTCCGAGTCGGCCGCGCACCTTTTCCTCCATTGCCTCTTCGCCACAAGAATTTTGGGCCTTCTCAAAGATTGGCTTGGCATCGACGACCTTGACACCTCTACTTGGTCGACCCTTACCACCAAGGAGCGGTGGCGCTCCATGTATTGTGACTGGATAACAAACCGCAAGGCCATGGCGTCCCTTGTGCTCCTTTTCACTTGGGAAATTTGAAAAGAGCGCAACGCTCGGGTGTTTCACAACAAGCACGCCTCACCGCCATTCATTCTAGCCAAGATAAAGTCTGACGCAAACTTTGTATGCTTGCGTGGGCCAAACGTCTAGGAGAAATTTCGTCAGGAGAGTAACTCGGTTGTATTTTTTCTCTTTGGTTACCATGTTAAAACTCTCTCGTTATTGATGAATTGGGGCAAAGCTTTTACCGCTCGTTTCAAAAAAATTCAGGATACCGCCCCTACCGATCATGACATTTTACTAGAGTACTTTTAGAGCTGCACTTTGAGAAAATAAACACCTAGAGGATATAAATAGGAAGTGTACTGGAGTAGTACTATTTATATAGACCAGGTGGGAAAAGGTTAATATTTTGTACAACATATAATCAAGTTCACAGGTCAGCTGTGTTTTAGCAGAAAGCAAACAACTGTAATTCAGTAACCGGACATCACGAGGGATGCACGAATTTCCGCAGTTAAGAATTTGATATTTTCTCCAATCAGGAAAATCTAGCAAAAGATACTATCATGTTCAGATTTGAATATGGTATCCAAGGTACAGTAAGTTGGTATCAGATGCAGTCCACATACATTACAACTACAGGTGTATTCGCTTCGACAATTAGAGAATTCCCTTCATTTTGTTCTTAGGAATGCCGTCGACAACGCTCAATAAATAGACGGTTTGTGCTTGGCAAAACACGACATGACAACGATGCTTCATAGAGGACGGTAAACACAGTAGTACTTGAAATAGTATCCGGTGACAAAATACAATATAAGGCCTCAAGCCCTGGATAAAATACTACATGCCATTCATCTTTCATGTCGTACTACAAAACAAGAGAATCGTGCAAATATTGATGATTAGTTGGCACTTCATCTTACACAAAGTTGCTACTCTCAATAAAATAGCACAAGCGCTCACAAACTCACACGTACACACCCATATAACACAGGCACACACACACTACACCTAGCAAGGAAACAAAGGTACGGGGGAGTAGATTCTGCTACTACTTTGTTAAAAAATGGTGTACTCCACATCTCACGGTGTCTCCTAGCTGAAACTAATACCACGAATCAACGCATAAAGTGGCCAATGCAATTAAAACACCAGTGGTAACAAGGATATAACACATCTTAGTATTCGCTGGAGGTAGCATAGAAAAGAAAGCCACAAATGGACGGACAGCTATCAAAATAACTCCAAGTTACAACCTCCTCAATGCAGGCTAGTGAAGATGTATCAGTCTCAGTCTTGGTAACGAAGACACAGCACTTTTTATGGGACTGACAACTCCCATATCAATGTTGTTGCCATTGCCGCCGGGAAGTTCAAGTGTTTGACTCTTGCCTCGTGGATCTGACACCTTCACTACTTCATACGTGAGCTTCTTCTTGTCGTCTGTGGCATCTATGGTGATCGTTGAGCCTTCACTGGCTTCACCTTTGACCAGCATACGGGACAGCTTAGTCATCACATTCTTCTGCAACCATCTCCTTATGGGCCTTGCACCATACATCTGTGAGCGACAGAGCAGACATGGTTACCAAAACATACACACAGACACAGGTAGCCTAATCATATGTGTTAGGCTGAAAAGAAGTTGTGCTTACTGGGTCGTATGATTCAGATAGAATGACGTCCAACGCGGCATCGCTTGCAAAAAGAGATATGCCCTTTTCAGCTACCCTGGCAATAACACTCTTCATTTGGATTTTTACGATCTCCTTCAGTTTGTCGTGCAAAAGCGGCTCAAATATCACAATCTCACTCAGCCTATTGAGAAGCTCAGGCTTGAAGTGTTTTTGAACCTGCACAAACAGACACATATATGGGAATCAGCAGCCGTCTACTGGAGCCTTCACAGCAGTAATCTCGGATTCACAAACCTGTTTCATCAAAAGGTCCCGTGCAGCTTCCATTGTGATTTCTCCAGCCATTCCTGCTGTTAGATGCTCAGCTCCTAGATTTGAGGTCATAATGATGATGGTATTCTTGAAATCTACAGTCTGTCCTTTGCCATCGGTCAGCACGCCATCATCAAGAAGCTGGATAAAAACGTTCAACACCAAGGGGTCCGCCTTCTCCACCTCATCGAAAAGGATGACACTGTATGGGCGCCTCCTTACTTTCTCAGTCAGTTGTCCTCCATCATCATAGCCATGATGGCTTTAAGAAGTTACAAACGAATCATCAATAGCAGTCAAATAAAGACGAAGTTATGAAATGTTCAAAATTACCTTGGGGGTGCTCCAATGAGACGGAAAACAGATCCGCTGCCAACATATTCGGACATGTCAAAGCGTACCAACATCTTCTCAGTGGCAAAAAGCTGCTCAGCAAGAGCTTTTGCAAGCTCTGTCTTTCCAATTCCAGTTGAGCCCAAGAAAAGGAAAGATCCTATGGGTTGGCCGGGATGATCAAGGCCAGCCCTAGAACGTAACACTGTTTCAGCCACCAGATTTACAGCTTCATCCTGGCCAACAACTCGCTCACGCAGTCTGTCCTCTAAGTGGAGTAACTTATCCTTCTCCTCTTGATCAAGCGTACAGACAGGAATTCCAGTCCATTGGCTCACAACCTAAAAATAATAAGGTTAGAATTAGCATGACAAGCACATCGCACTGATTATAATAGTAGAGACAGAAGTCACTTGGAGGAAAATGCCTACTTGTGCGACATCATTTGGTACAACAGTTGCTTCCTTTACAGAATTTGCAGAGCGCCTTCGCATCATGTTCACTTCCTCTGCTTGGTTGTCAATCTGCATCAACCTTTTTACAGTGGTAGTGCAAGCCTCATCAATCAGATCAATAGCCTTGTCCGGAAATTGACGACCTATGGAAAAGACAGCAACAATATCCATTAACTCTCTACGATATGCATTGCTGACACTGTTGGGTGCAACTCTTGCAGAAAAGAAACATAACAGTGCAGGTTAATTACCCCCATCAATTTATATGCACAACACAGTAATAAATTACTTATAAATATTTCAGCTTATATGTTTATAATGCAACAGGCAACCAAGGGTACTCTAATGTGTTCATTCTTGCCCTTGAATTGCACAGCGCAGCCTCTATGCATATACTCCCTCTGTACCAAATTATAAGACGTTTTGGTAAGCTGTTTCAGCATGCTAAAATGTCTTATAATTTGATAGAGGGAGTATATTTTAATTAGCATGTGAACTTTGGAGTCCTAAGGTGGGGCATGTGACCTAACAAATAAGATCATATATGTGCTGTAGGAAACTTGTGTACTTCAACTTTATTCAAATTGATTGATTAATAATATTCGGAGAACCTCACATGGAATCGTACGTGTGTGTGCACATGGAATTGCTTTTGTTATTTTTGGCATGGAATTAAACATATACTGAGCGCATTGTCATGCCTAAGGAAGCTGGTCAGCTATCAATGGAATACGTTATATTGTATGTATATTGGAAAGACTACCTGGGTATGTTGACAATTGAAAGGAACTAGATCAAGGTTAGATTACAGCCCTAATGGCAAGCTGCATTATTACTGGAAAAGTAAACATGATCATGGTGCATTGGTCACAAGTGCATGTTTCGGGGACTCACATATCGCGTTTGGTAGTTTAATCTGGACTATATCTGAAAACAAGTTTTAGACTAGGAATCTTATTAGTGCAACAGATGGACTCTCTGGAAATAGCACTATAAGAAGATCCCTACCCCCTAGCCTCAGATAGTCAGATATGTGAATTGTGAGCGGCACCAAGGAAAAGCTCAGAGGAATATATAGGGTAGACCACGAATTTATTTTCTTCTACATGTGCATCCTAATCACCTCTGGAAAGAATAGAAGATAGTTAATTCCTCACCAGTGATGTAGCGACCAGCAAGCTGTGCAGCAGCAACAAGAGCAGCATCTTGGATTTTCAAGCCATGGTGTTGTTCATATTGCTGCTTTAGCCCCCGCAGAATGCCTATGGTGGCCTGCATGCTCGGCTCGTCGATGTGCAGCTTCTGGAACCGCCGCTCAAGTGCAGGATCCTTCTCAACGTACTTGCGGTAATCATCAAAAGTTGTCGCGCCTACACAGCGGATACGACCACGGGCCAAGGCCGGCTTCAGCATGTTGGCAGCGTGAGTAACTCCATGGTGATCACCAGCACCAAGAAGCATGTGCATCTCGTCAATGAAGAGAATTATCTTGCCGCCCGAATTCTCGGCCTGCTTTATCACGCTCTTGATCCGCTCCTCAAACATGCCACGGTAGATGGTTCCAGCCACCATGGCCCCAAGGTCGACCTCCACGACACGTGCCCCGGCAAGCATGGCTGGTACCTTCCCGGTGGCAATGCGCTGAGCAAGTCCCTCGGCGATGGCCGTCTTGCCGACCCCCGCGGCGCCGACTAGTGCGGCGCAATTCTTGGTCTTGCGACAGAGGATGGAAACAACACGGTCGATCTCAGCATCACGGCCTACCACCAGCAGGCCGTCCGTCTTGCCGCCGGTCATGTACCGTCCATAGGTGCGCAGAGACGTACTACGCTCGTAGTACCTCCAAGCTGCACAACCCAAACCAACAGTTGCTCCAAGAAAGACCAAAGGTTCCACCCTTTGCCAGATCAAATACATATGACTCTGGGAGCGGGATAACGCAGTGCCCAACCGATGGAAGACCATGCCTGTGGTAGTTCCTCGCACAATCCAGGTCCCGAGCAGAGGATCGTAGGTCCCCACCATAGCTGCGCAGAAGCCCTAACCTGAACAAGGAGAAAAGGCCGCAATGCTTCATATAAATAGGAATAAAGAGAGGGTACATGTACATGATCGACAAGAATTCTTGTCGTAGAAGGATCGGACTTCCTACTGTACAAGGCGGACCTGAAACCAAATTTCTTATTCTGTTTTGTTTTGGAAGCTGAGCTATAACCAGGTTCTGTTTGCTAGAGGCGGGATTTCAAAATTAACCGGGCGAACTTTAACTTGACACAAATCTCTACTATATAATATCTCTTGGGGACTCCGGTCGTACGTCATTTTTTCTGACGATTTTACCCTTTCACAAATCACATATTTACCCACCATACCACCGGTAAGTGAAAAACACCATCTTCCTCCCGCACGGGAGCCCGCACCCAGCCGCCCGAGCGCCTCCTCCGGCCTCCACGCGCCTCCCTAGCGCAGGCCGCGCGCGGGCCACGCGCCGCCGTTGCGCCTGCTCCCCTCCGGCCGCGCCTCCCGGCTCCGGCCGCTGCGCCCGCTCCCCTCCGGCCCGCTCCCCTCCGGCCGCGCCTCCCGGCTCCGGCCGCTGCGCCCGCTCCCCTCCGGCCCGCTCCCCTCCGGCCGCGCCTCCCGGCTCCGGCCGCGCGCCCCGTGCGTCCCACGCGCCGCAGCGCCACCGCCTCGCCCTCGTCGCGCCGTCCGGAGCCCCGCCGCCCGGGGAGGCCGCGCGGCCTCCACGCGCCTCCCTAGCGCAGGCCGCGCGCGCCACCTCCACCCCCTTCTTACCGGTTCGCTTTTTCCCGGATCGAAGGAAAAACATAGCAGAGGAAATCTCGAAAGACATGGGAGATGCATCGCCGGAGTCCCTGCCATCCAGCAGATCCTCGCCTCCCTTCCCCGGACTCATCTTCTGGAAGATCCTCGCCTCCCTTCCCTGGCCTCATCTCTGGACCCGTTCGCCGGGAACCCCCAATTCTTTGTCGGCAGGGAAGTTGCGCCGAGTCGCACCGGCCCCAAATCCTTCGGTAGCGGCGGCAGAGTGGGTGGTCGGGCCGTGAAAGGTGCTGGTGGCCAGGAAGAAGCGCTTGGCCTCCCTACCGCCTGCCTGAAGTGCCTCTCCGCCCTCCTCTACCTCCGCATGGCCAAGGTCCCCTTTGACATCCAGGTCGACAACGACTTCCCCGACGCCGGTGAGACTTCGCTTCGGCTCCTATGTACTATTAGCATCTCGTGTGAACTTTGGTCGTGGGGGCTTTGATGCTCACATGTTCACGTGTTGTTAGGTTCAGTGTTTGGGTTGCTTCGTGAGATTATTACATTGCTTGGGTCGTGTAGTGTAGATCCATGGGGTCTGCGTTGTGCTCACCTCTGTGTCTCTTCAGAATGCCCCGTGTCCAGAGAAGTTGCTCAAACTAATTGCAAGTCGGCCGCATACATCAGTGATCTCCGCGTCTAAACTTGGGACGTTAGCTTGCCTTTCTTCTTCCCGTAATCGTAGTACCAGATTCGTGCTTGGCTCCAGTCATTCAGGTAGCTGTGGTGTTCCTACTTGCCTTCTTACCTGCATTTCTATGTGCTAAGAATTATATATTTTCTGCACTTATAGATGGCCTAAGTTTTGTCTTGTATGTTAATTAAGGGATTGCTTGTTGATAGCTTAACATAACTTTTATCTGTTGATATTCATGCTCTCATTCTGGATGGTGCTATTGAATTGATGAAGTTCTACTAGTAAGGCATATTATATGGTAGAGATACAAATCGGAAATTTAATTCTTTTAGAGAGAAAAATCGGAAATCTACTGACAGCATTTTACGGTGAACCATTTGAAACGCAAGAACCCGCCGATGACCCGCCTCGTTTTGTTCCCCTGAGCCCTAGCCGCCGCGGCCGCGCGCTACTGTACTCCGGAGAAATGCGGCGGCGCAAGGCTCCTCCACCGCTGCCGCCGGGCACCGGTCCTATGACGAGGAGGAGAAGGCAGCTTTCGGAGTCCATACCGCCGCCCGAGGACCCCATCAGCCACCTCCCCGACGCCATTCTCGGTGAGATCATCTCGCTCCTCCCCACCAGCTGGAACTTCGCCCGCACCGACCCAGATCCTCGCGTTCCGGTGGCGCCAGCTCTGGCGCTCCGCCCCTCTCAACCTCGACTCTCGTGACCTCGTCGAGCCAGGGGCGGAGCTGGAGCAACGAACACCATGATGCCTGATGCACATGTACTGGCCTAACCTGAGGCAAAAGTGCCTTTTATACACTATGTTAGGCTACAAATTTTTTTGGAACCTGATGCATGTGCATCAGGGTTCATACAAGCAGCTCCGCCCCTGCGTCGAGCTTCAGTGCGGCCTCGTCAGTCGTCCCTCGTGGTGTTGATGTCGCCCCCGTCATCTCGCAGATCCTATCTTCCCACCCCGGTCCCGGCTGCCGTCTCTGCGTCTCCAAATACGGCCTCGATAGCCGATCAGCTACCGTGGACGCCTGGCTCCGGTCACCCGCTCCGGACAATCTCCAGGAGCTTCAGTGCCACTTCTTCGAGCAGCCGCCGGCATCAGCCTTCCGATTCTCGGCCAGCCTACGTGCTCTTACAGTCTTACCATGAAAAGCTGCAGCCTCCCCGACGGCGCCGTCGGAGGGCTGCACTTTCCACTGCTTAAGCATTTAGGGCTCGAAAGCTCTGTGATCTCGGATGGCTGGCTACAAAGCCTGATCAACGGGTGCTTCCGGCATGGAGTCCTTGCTGCTCCACCACACCGTCGGCTTCCGTCGCGTCCGGATCAACTCCCTCGCCGTCAGAAGCATTGCAGTCCATAGTATCGCGTTTTACCCTGATTCCCAACGTCGGCTACAGGAACTCGTCATCCACAATGCGCCTAGTCTTGAAAGGCTGGTCCTCATTGATGTGCAAACTGCTCTGCGTGTAATGGTGTTTGCCGCGCCTAAACTCGAGACCATTGGCTTCCTTTCCGATGGGTATTCCGAGGGCAACCCTGACCATCTCTACAGGCTCTCGTTCGGATCGACAATGGTTATTCAGGAAAACACATGCTTTCTCAATAATCACATTTCTTGTGTGTAAAGAGACCAAAAAATACATATCGATCGCATGTTTTGTGAATGTCGTCTTTTATTTCATGCTTGATAAAAGGATTGCACGTCGATAGTCTGGCAATGGCGGTGCGCTCGGTCAAGATTCTAGCTCTCTGGATGAAAACTCTTTGCCTAGATATTGCTCTTGAGTTGCTGAAATGTTTTCCCTGTTTGGAGAAGCTTTACATTAAGGTGATGATTCTCCATCAGAAGTTCAACTACTACTCGTTTGACCTACTTATGTTCTCAAGTGATTAATTTATTATTAGGCCTGCATATGATTTTTAGGCACGCTGGTGTATACGTAAGCCAAACAATTTGTGGCGGCATAAACACCGGAAACTGATAAAGTGTAATGACATCCGTCTGAAGACGATAGTTTTGAAGATGTACCGGGGATTCTGTTCTCAAGTTAACTTCCTTACATTCTTTTTATTGAACGCGAGAATGCTGGAGATGATCACGCTTCAGGTTGAAACTGGTTGCAGTGAGGAGTTCTTGGCGGAACAGCATAAGAAGCTTCAGTTGGAGAACAGAGCTTCAGTAGCTGCCCAGGTCCATTTTACGACTGATAGATGCATCCGCATGCAGTTCCTCGGACATCGAGCATGTCCATGATTTCGATTTAGTTGATCCGTTCAAACCAAGGTACTGAAAATACTTGGCTGCTCCATTGATAAGTTGCACTTGTGACTTGTCTATCAGCTAATCTCATTTTCTGATTTTGTCAAACCTTTGGCTAGTCACGCTATTTGCATTTTCTTCAGTTTGTATTATGCTGGAACCATACCTTATGACATTGAAGGAGCTATCTATGATTTTTGTTCGATATATTATCTGACATATCTCGATTTCTGATGCTCTTTGTAATCTCTGAGATATCACTGTAAAATGAGGACTAAACAACTGTACTAGCTACAATTAGAGAAGACAATGTCAGAATCAGGAGTTGCTCACCTTGACTCCCTCTGAAACAATACCTAAACCGAGGACCCCCTCTTAACCTCGACAGCCACGGCCTCGCCCCTCGTGGGGTTGATGTGGCCCCTGTCGAGCCCGGTCCCGGTCGCCGTTTCCGCGTCTCCAAATACGGCCTCGATAGCCGATCAGCTACCGTGGACGCTGGGCTCCGGTACCCTGTTTTGGACAACCTCCAGGATCTTGAGTACCACTTCTTCCAGCTGCCGTCGGCATCAGTCTCGTCCGATTCTCGGCCAACCTGTGTACTCTCACCATTGGGAGTTGTAGCGTTCCGGATAGGGGTGTAACGGATAGGATAATTTCCACACCAAATCTGATTCCGAAAACGTTTTTAACAATCCATATCCGGTTTTAAGGAATCCGACATATATTATTGGGAATGAGAACGGTACTCACACGGACATCCTGACCAACTTTGGTGGAGACATGGGAGAGCTGCCATGCAAATATCTAGGCCTTTCCCTTGGTGTCAGGAAGCCTAGAAAGATTGAAGTGCAGGCCCTACTCGACAGGACCGCTGCTAGGGTGCCACCATGAAAGGGGAAAATGTTCAACCGTGCAGGCCGCCTTGCGCTGGTTAACTCGATTCTTACGGCTATCCTCACTTATTTTCTTACTTGCTTCACCTTGGATAAGTGGGCAATCAAGAAGTTCAACAAGATTCGGAGAAGTTTCCTGTGGGCTGGCGAGGAAGAAGCGCATGGAGGTAAATGCTTAGTGAATTGGCAGCAGGTTACGGCCCCAAAGATGATGGGTGGGTTGGGCATCAAGGATGTCACTTCTTTTGGTAGGGCGCTGCGCCTTAGATGGTTGTGGTACAAATGGGACACCCAGGCCAGGCCCTGGTTTGGATCGGTGATCCCTTGTGACAACACTGACAGAAGCCTATTTGCGTCTTGCACCGCTGTCACGGTCAATGATGGCGCTTTGGCAAGCTTTTGGCACTCCAGATGGCTCAACGGCGAGGCCCCCAAAGACTTGGCGCCTCAAATCTTTCCCCTTGAACGGCGAAAGAATATCTCTGTCAAGGAGGCCATCACAGGGGCGTGCTGGATGGCCGGGCTGCAGCGCATCTCAATGGCTACACAGCTGGAACAGTTCGGGAACCTGTGGAATTGTATTCGGTGGTGCTCACTGCAGGGAGAGATGAAATCAGATGGACTTTGAAAAGCGATGGTATCTATTCGGCTAAGAGCGCTTATGAGGCTCAATGCATCGCCAGGGTCCCTCGCCCTGCCCTAGATGCATGCTGGTGCATCAAGGCTGAGCACAAAGTGAAGTTCTATTTGTGGCTCTTGCTTCAAAAAAGAAATTGGACGTCAAACAGATTGACGGTGAGGGGTTGGCCGCACTCCGCGGCTTGCTGCTTCTGCGATCAAGTCTTGGAAACAACCTCTCATCTTCTACTCCAATGCACCTTTGCTAAGGAGTTCTGGTTCTTGCTTTCTGGTGATTTTCCTCGGCTTGCTGCGGCTGCTCTTTCGAGAGCCTCTATCAGCACTTGGTGGAAGATCTCAAAGGCGGGAAACTCAAAGAAGGCCAGGGCAAAAGACGCTGGCATCGCCGCGTACGCCCTTTGGCACCTCTGGAACGAGAGGAATAGAATGACGTTAAAAAATAAGTCACTTCCGCCCTCTGGAGTTCTTCAACTTTTTAGAGACGACCTCGCCCTCTTAGGAGCGGCGTGTTGGGAGTAGTTATTTTTTCTCTTTCGCTGCTGTCCCAATTCTTCGGATGGCGTTTGCGCAGTTTTACAATCCCTATAACAGTTTCACAATACATGTTTTGTTCCCTCTTCTTTAATGAAATGGCAGAGCTCCTGCCGGTTATACATCAAAAAAAAATCCGATTCCGAACTTGACATCCGGATATGGTATAGGATATGGTATGTAAAATTGCCTAAAATATGGATTATCTGAAATTTAAATAGGATTATCCGATGATTTAAATTCAAATAATCCGATTTTCTACCGAAATGTCTAGTCTAATATAGCATAATTTGCAGCTAGTAAGTTGTTGAGTTCGTTAGTCGAACAACAACTCACTTAAATAGTCGTTGTAAATACGTATGGTTTGGCAATTTACTTGTACACGTATATATTAATTTTGTGACCTCTCTGAATCCGTCCCATTTCCACCTCCGAATCCGTCATCACGGATATCCGCATCCGGTCATTATACGATCCGCTCCAAATCCGATAAAAATTATGGTGAAGGATATGATAAAGGCAAAATCCGATCTGATACGTTTACACCCCTAGTTCCGGACGACACCCTCGGAGGGCTCACTGTAGAGCCTGATTGACGGGTGTCTTGCCATGGAGTCCTTGCTGCTCCACCACACCGGCTTCCGTCGCGTTCGGATCAACTCCCTCACCGTTTGAAGCATTGTTGTCCATAAGATAGTTCGTTTTTAACCATGAAACCCACCCTCGGTTACATGAACTCATCATCTACAATGTGTCTAGTCTTGAAAGGTTGGTCCTTATTGATGTGCAAACTGCTCTGCACTGCATGTAATGGTGATTGTCGCGCCTAAGCATAGTCAATTGAAAGTTTCTTTTTCTGCTTCTAGCACCATGTTACATCAATCTCTAATGGTTTGCAATAAAAGGTTATGGATTAAAAAATGAGTTTGTGTTAGTTCAAAAGTGGTACAATATCTAATTATCTAGTGGTATAAGGCATAATTAAAGTTGATTTCAAGTCAGTGTTGTAAGTTGTAAAGGACCGAAAATTGTTCTGAGTTCCGACCATTTTGAAATGCAGAATAACAAAGCATAGATTATGAAAATTGCAGTTGGATATCCAATATGGTGAAATCATTCGAGAAGCGGAAACATGACAAGCCGTGGGCTAGTGTGTATACAATATTATACATAGAATACGAGTGTCAATAAATGGTAGCCAACCTATACAAAAAGGAAAGGCAGTCCACTAAAAGGCAAGACTCACAAATGCAATTGTTTGGAAAGCAAGAAAACCGCTACGATACAACTACGACACTAAACATTGGGTGATCATTTCTCTTTCATTTTCTGAACCAGGAATTTAATAGATGCAAGATTTGATTCTGGCCAAAGCGAAAAATGATGTCTTGGGCCGTTTAAGACATGTGAACTACAAGTATTCCTGACACCTTTCATTCATAATTAACTAGAGGCGTATAATTGAGCAAAAGAAGAGACGATAGAGCAACATATATATGTTTGTATATTTGCTACTCCCTCCGGTTCACTAAAAGTGACATGGGGAATGAACTCGTCTAGCACAATTCCACAACTATAGCTACGACAGTTTTTTCGGACCAGAGGTAGTAGATCTCTTCTCTACCTAGACATGTAGTTCTACAGATGATGAGGGAAACATGTTGTGTATATATATGCAGTCAAACTGAAAATGGTAGGTAAGGGTCTAAATAAACCCATCGATGGGAGTTGTATTACATGCTTACATAGTACTAAACATAAATGAATGTCTAACTCCTTGCCGTGGAGTGCGTCCGCCAAGAGAGGAGATGGTAAAGCAACGAAGTGGAGATGTGACTAGTTTAAACATGTGTAACAGTAGAGCAACATGTCAAGCCAAAATGGTGCAACAAAGGTACCAAGATCAAGTTTGTATTATTGACATGTTCATCTTTAACATAGCTACAAAGTTAAGCTTCCCCACGAACCAAATTGTTCCTTGGCAAAAAAATTCGTCAGATTCCACACTCTATTTTCATTTGCAATAGCATATGTTAGGAGGGGAACAAAGCGGCGATGGAGTCACACATATAGTATCGCTCACTATGGGTGGGTGACGATGGACGCAGTTTGAGTTTGCAATAGCACATTTTGTTTTGCTTTAGTCGAGGACCTATATATTGGGCTAGTCCTAAAGCTAAAGAGGTTCGTCCTCTTGAGGCACTTGCATTTGTTTTGTTGTTTTTGTTTGGCAAGTAGGGATAAGATATCCTTCTCTACAACTAACCCTAGCTGCTCCATATAGCAAAAACCGCCGTGCTCCTAAAGTCAGGATCCGAGAAAAGAAAATTGAGAAATCAAAGATAAAATGGTCCATGCATGCGTGTCCATCACCCTTGGTGGCTCAAGTATTCTCTGCAACTTACGCACAAGATTCTTCTCACTGAAAGGAAAATTCTTTTCTTCTTTCCTCATTCTGGATCTGGAAGCTGACTAGCTGAGGTTGATGTGCACAACTCTTAGTGCTGCATATATATGTTTTCCTCACGGGTGCTGCGAGTACCATGTTTTTTTTAACAACTGCGAGTACCATGTTATATCTATCTAAAAGTTACCAATAAAGTTTATGCAGGGATTGAAATGAGTTGGTGCTGGCACCAAAAAAAATGAAGATAGTGTCTTTGAAAATGAAATCGCATTGGCACAAACAAGTTTAGAGTTGATTTGAAGCTGAGGCTTCGAGACTCGGTCAAGTCAATTTCAAATGTAGACATAACAAAGCATAGAATAGAAAGACAGAAGCTGGATATCAAATCCAGTGGATTAATTAATCCTTGGAGAAAACAGAAACAGATTAACCCTTGGAGAAACAAGAAACACTAGAAGCCGCGGACAAGTGTTGACCGGATGCTACCAAGATTTGAAGTTGACTACCAGTAGTACTAGACTACTAGTAAACATGGAAAAGAAAAACCACAGGATTTGAATCACCTGAAATTCCCACGGGAATTTTGTTCAGAATTACGAATGAGAATCTAGCTTTACTAGAGCTTGCTTTCTTCGTAGGGGAAGAAATTTTCAGTGTTGATGACTCAGCTGGTGCTGCGCATGCGGACGGTCGCTGACTGCCGCATATACATTTTCCTTTGCATTTCTTTTCGTGGGCACTGACGCGTGTGGATAGATAGATTCCTCTTTCACTGAGTGTGGGCCCACCTATGCGGCGATTCGATGCGCCTCTGACGACCATGCCGACACAAGCAACATGCATATGCGAGTCCACCTCGTTGATTCTCTTTCCACACCCTTGGAAGAATCTCCTTCCTTTGATTTTCTTTTTGCAGCGATTGTTTTTTTCTTCATTGACACAGACATCATCACAAAACGTAATTTAGTAGAGTAATTACTTTTCATGGACAGCAAAATCAGATAAAATGTTAAAGTGGTTATTTGCAAGACAAAATTATGCATACGATTTCGTCCAATCGAAGTATCGGCTGAACCGTCAAGTTTTAAGCTTTGAAATGTCTATAACGTCATATTTTTTCTGATACAAATTATTGACAACAATACATCTGCAAACTTGAAAACAAGATTGATTTGCAGTTCTCTGTGGCAGGTGCAACAACTCTAGTGTATAGCCTCGCTTTAAGCTCTCAGCAAGGAACATAAAATCATTGCTCGTATACAATTATTTGGCAATGTTCTACCCTATTTGTGTAAGACTTCACGTCAATTAATTAGGAAAAAGGATACATGCCGGATATGCTTAAGCATAATCCCTTGACTTAACAAGTAATGGGTTGGGTGGTGGGTGCCCTGTCACAATCTCGTGAGAGGAATCTTGAGTAAGTGCCCCATGGCAACGCCCTCTCACCACAAGACGATCTATATTATTAATATGCACCTCCAAGCTTCTATGGTCCAACCATAAGGAACGGATTAGAATTTGGTCACACCTCATCCCCACTAATAAATTAGGTTCAAGATAAGATAACATACAATAATCTATATCATAATGTTTTTTGTAGGGAATCCTAATCTCGTGCGAATACTTCAACTCGGTCGAGAGAGAAAGAAGACAAGTTGTAGTACGAGTTTTCGGACTAAAATTCAAGGATCTCAAAGATTCTCCTGCCCTCCATAATTGATCTGGTTTTTCCTTGTGTCTCTTGTGGCTTGGGAGGGCTGGGTTGGCTAATTAGTACTAACCAATTTCAATCAACATGTTCATCTTGCATATGTGCTACCTGGACAACTTGAATAGTGGTTTGCCAAAAAATTATCTTGTATAATCTAGTACGTATAAGTAAGAAAAATAGCATGTTCATGAAAGGTTGTTATCTTCTTGACACCTCGACAATATATATAAGGCACTAGTCCTTTTTCATTACATGCATCTTACTATAAGTGACACCAGAATAATATGTGTTCTTGCAACATTTTTTTTTACTACGGGGCACACATGAAAATTCAAGTCCACTTGCAACTAGGCTCTAATTGGAACCTACAAGAGTTGCATCTAGTGCGGGGTAAGGTGGCCAAGCTTTTAGGGGACATCTAAAGTGGTCTGAAAGGGCACTTACCATGCATGACACTGACAAACACCATCACAAAAGTTAACCGGATATAGCTAGTGGCCTATGCTTGCAACCACATTTGACTTAGAGATACGATAAGGATCTCGATAGGTGCATGCCCTTTGCTGATAATTAATGTAAATTGATAATATCTCCTTTTAATTAGGTACAAGACAATATCACCACAACCTCGAGAATATTTTTACAAAATCATTTTCCTATCTTTAATTGCTTTTACTAATTCAGCTCGGCAAACTTTGGCGCTGTGACCACATTTAACTTGCACTTCAAGTTTTGGCTCGTAGATACCGAATATTAGGTGGATGTCAAACTTTGCGGCCATACTGTTGGCTCTTGCAGCAGCTTTCCTGGCTGTTTTCTTGAGAGTGTAAGAATGGGAAAAAACTAGATCTTTTTTTTTTTTGAAACGGGGGCAGAAGCTCTGTCTTTATATTGATTGAGAAGGAGAAAACATGGTGGCCTAAGCCAAAAACTAGACTCCCGAGAGAAGGTTTTCAGTTAATTATCTCCTAGCCATGCACATCATTTGAGCATTTTCAAGGACGTGATCTGTTTTATTTTGAGAAATATATATGGGATGGACCAAATCTGTAAGATACACCTAACATTGTGGCAAAGCAAGTGACAGTGTAATCTCATCTTAGATTCTCGCTTTGGCCCCCCTTCAACTTCAAGGGAAGGCAAGGGAATGGAATCTCTCCCTGGCCTTATCACCAAAAGAAGAGAAGAATGTGATGGATGGATGTTTGCACCCATCGTCGATCAAGTGCGCAATTCACGCGTGCTTGCTCGGGCTACCTCTCTCGATCCCTTTCTACCAAAAGCTAGCCACGGCTCCTCTAAAGGGTGGCAGCATCATGCATTATCTTGCACGAACTGGCCCATCAACAATGGTCTCCACCACTACTTATCCATGGGCGATCCATCCATCTACAGAGGGAGATGCGCCCTGGCCGATTATAAAAAGTATCATGAAATTTATGTTTTTCTCATAAATGTACATGTATGTGTCATGTGTGTACATGCAAAAGGTATATTTTATGGCTGGTGTAAAAACCAAACTGGTGCTTCAAAATTTGTCTTTTCTTCCCGAACTTTCTTGGCACTCAAATAAAAGACGCAAAACTTACATTTATTCATAACATTTCGATTGAGTATTTAAAGATACTTTATAGTTTAGCTGATGAGCAAAATCGCTGCCCCATAGTGAGACAGACTTTGTTGATTAATACATGACCGTGTATCAATAATTTTATCTCACACATATTATTTCTGAAATGTCACTGAAGATCAGTTTAACATTAACCAGGGATGGTCCTGCAGTTTTGTCGCAAGAGCAATATGTATTATATGACGATTGTGTATTTCTACAATGTAAATAAAATCCTAGCACATGACTGATAATGCTAGGTTATTCATAAATATATTTGGAGGGTCACCCTACAAATTTAAAATACTCTCTCCGATTCATAAAAAGTGTCGCTCATTTTGTACTAAGCTAGTACAAACTTTGTACTAGATGAGCGACAATTTTTGTGGATCTGAGGGAGTATTAATTTATACTGTTCAAGTCTAAGAATGTGCTTTTAATGATGGATAATATATCAAATTAGAATTGCAACAAGAGTAAGGAGTATCTTTTTGTGGTGAGAATTGAGTAAGCAATTCACATCTCTTTTCCAAATGTCCTCTTGCTCGCCTTGTGAAGAGAACAATCCACTGGCTTTTTTACTTATCACAAAAATAATATAAATAAAATGTTCAAAAATCGATTGATGGGGGTTGACGCATGACTTACGGTTTACATCTTGTTGGAAGTATTTGTTTTATATTGAACTTTGTGCATCCGTCGCAGTTTTTAAACATGGGCAAGGTTTCTCATTCTATAGCAGGTTATCACAGGATTACCCACTTGACCCGTCTCTTTTCTCGACCATATGGAGCACAGACATGTCCTGACTCTCGGTGCGACCACTTAGGGATGGTAGTGTGAAATATGCCCGACCATCTAGCAACATGATTTGTTTTGCAAAAGTGTGTCATGTAATCTTCGTTGTGTTTTGTGTAGCTTTGTATCCAAAATACTTCCTTGTAGAACTATTAGTATAATTGAATTCAGAAGCTAGCGTGCATCAATCGTTGGAGAGTCCATAGTTTCTCCCTCTTAAAAATAAAACCACGACATAGAGGTTTGGTTGGAAACGTGCTATGACCCTAGTGTTGCAAAATTCATGATGAAAAGTTAGCGGGAAATCTTGCCATGATCGTGCCCTGCTTTTTTTGTGAGGTCATTGTTACTTGACCAGTACGATATCTAGTTTCAAGATTGACGAATCGGCCCCGGTCTATCACAGCGCTAAGTAAACTCGTGCCAAAATGTTTGGGACTTGGTCTAATCAAGGAGTGGTATTCCTAAAGCAATCATAATTAAAGGCCAGCTCTAATTTTATTGGACAAGCACCTCGGATGGTCACTTATATTATATGTATGTTACGGCTTGAACCTAGTTATATATATATAGTAGTGCCGCCTGTGTATTAAGCTAAGCAACAATTAACAACAGCCACCCCTGATCCATCATCAGTTTATTACACATTGACGTCTTTGACCAGCCATGGACGGTGTTTAGCAAGCTTTCTAATCATAACCAGATGATATATTATGTCGCACACGAGAATTTAAGTCTATATTTTGCCGACAAATTTGGTATATACCCAAATCCGATTGTATTTTCCACTAGTTGAATTAAATCATCATGTGATGAACTGTTAATACTCAATGTCTCATACTACCTCCGATCCGTTAAAACTGTCGCTAGAAAACAACATCCCACGTACAACTCGTAGGCACACCTTATGACACTTTTTTTTTTGGGATCAAAGGAGTATCATTTCATCTCCATCCTCCTTGATTACTGTCATCATGGTAGCACAACCATGCATTAGATATGATAATATGATACTCCTCTTGAGCATATGATGCCAAAATTTCAGTGTCATGTCGACAGCACATCATGGAGTGAGTGCACCGACTGAACCTCTTGAGATTCCTTGGTACAACAAGCTGTCCATCGATGGGATAACAGATAAGCTGTTGTACTACTACCTCCAAAGCAAAGGATCCAGATCCAGAGTATCCCATAGTATGCTTGCGTCCAAAGGCATCTGAGATGTGGAGGGCACCGTCAGAATCTCCACGGATCCAAACCAATCATGCCCGGCGAATTAAGCCGGTGCATGCCGCATGCATGCGTGTCTTCTACTCTGCCCTTTCGCGCGGCCAAAAGTCCAGGGCAACACACTAATTTGCCTTCTGAGGTCGAGTTCCGGTGGAAAATAATCTCCGGTATGCGTGGAAAAACCGGAAGAAATGTCTCATTTTCTTTCAATCCAACAAGCAACCTGTTTTTTTTTACTTTTCATAAACCGAGGACTAGGGTGGACTAACGAGGAGCTCGGCACATTATGGCTTGGCTCATTATGTCTCGTGATTGTTAATATGTTGGGATAGTTAAACTCATTATTCTCAACGAGCTAAAAAATAAAGATTGGCTCGGTTTGTTATATGCTCGTGAGCTACTTAAGCTGGTTAAGAAGTTAAACTCAAGTCAAAATTCTAGGCATCGCCGCTACACATGTCTTTGACAAGTTAAGGAGCAAGGGTATGTGATGTGGTCACTCCTATACAGAATTATGGAAGTCTTCGTTGCGGCTTAGCGAAGATTAGGTTGATTTGGCCGACTTAATAAGATGGGCTCTAAATTAATGAGCTTAGCAAGCAGCTCACGAGCCTGGCCAGCTCGCTTGTTTAAATAGTTAATGTTAACGACAAAGAATGATGCTTGGCTAGATTCATTAGTGAAATTGAGTCGAGCTAAACGAGTCAACGTAATGAGTGCTCGTTAAGCTCAACAAGCTTCGAGTTTGATGCCCAGCCTTATTACCGAGGACGTTCCTAATTTCCAAACAATGTCGTGGGAGTTTAAATCTTGTTGTCGAAATCTCGGCCTCTAGACGAGTTCACGCTTAGCTAGTGGATCTCGGAACCAGGTGCACAAAAACCATCTTCCAAATAGTAGCAAAAACTTAGAGAATAAGGTTAATTCATAGGAAGTTTTTTAAAACTTAAACTATAAGATTCTCATTTTCATAAAAATATATATTCTTATTTTATGAAAGTCTACAACGTTAGGTTCTGACTAAAATATATTTGCGAGCCTTGAAAAAATACAAATTGTTTTCAAAGTTTACTCCTTTCTGGCACAGATCACATGATGCAAATGGGTAAGCTATCCGGATTTTGCGAACATGTGTGTGTAGGTATATATAATTGCTATTGTAGATGTTTATGATGTAAAATTGTGTTCAAACATTACATTGTTTAGTTTTATGGAAAAAATATGAACTTTACTTTCATGAAGAGAGGGAGCACATGGTTGCTCAAATGAGTAGGGGGGCTGCATTTCCATAATGTCAGACCCTGAATTCAAGTTACACAAACAAAACGTATCGGTTGGGCCACACAACCAAGAACATACTGGGGTTACCAATCCCAGGAAGAATCAGGCCATGCTCGGAATGGATCATCGGCCGACAGTTCTTGGCGACCCCAACGTCACATACGTTTCCAGATTGTGCACCAAGTACCCAAAAAGTCTTCCAACTCGTATACTTCAAACATACACACATGGTATACGAGTCGGATTTTTAACAAGTTGAAACCACAGAATAAACCTAAGACACAAAGAAAGGAAATAATATCCAAAAGCTCTCACTGAGCAAAAATATATCGAATGGCACCAATCAGAGGACACATGTCCCAACATTACATCAAGCAGCGGAAACAAACCGGTCTGAGTACAGACAAGAAGCAAAGGGCTCAAGGCCGAAACGGAAAAGAAGGCCCATCCACGCAGTCCACCAGGAAGTAGCCCAGGGGAACTCTAACTACTCTCGTAGCTCTCGTCGTCGAACTCCACGTAGTATCCACCCAACTGGTCGAGCGAAAGATCCTCAACTGCAGAAAAACCACAGCCCGCGAACGGGTCAATACACCGAAGCGTATCGAACAAGCTTAAGCAAACAGGTTACAAAACTGTAAGATTCCCAAAATATGGGGGTAAGTGTACTTAGCGGCAGCATCACTAGCAGACTAAAGAGACACGCTACAACTTCCGTCTAATTAGAGAGGGATAAGAGAGCGCTTAAATATCCACCTACAACTGACACCAGTCATAACTCATTCTCGAATTAACCCCCTCAACCAAGTATGAGGAAGCAATCCGGGAAAAACTCACACTTAACAATTTTAGTTACCATTTAGGGTGTAAGTAATGCTATATTACTAGTCACATTAATTAACAATGATTAGGTGTAAGTTGTCTAGATCTTGTTAGCCAGCATCATCACCAAAGTCGTCCGTAACCGTGGACACGGCTCATCGATAAGATTATACCCTGCAGGGGTGCACTACAGTACCCATACTCGCATGATCAACCCGTGAGGGCCTCTCAACACGACTCATTCCTTCACTACAGCAAGTCCAAGTGCCACCCATATGAGTTGTTACCCGCGTCAGGAGTCCGGCCGAATCTCAATTGTGGACTCATTAGTTTGTGACTACGCCACCATGCGGCTCAAACCACAGTAGGAACTGTCCGCTACGCGACGTACCACCCCTGTATGACCCCCCGTATCAAGTAACCTCTCATCGAACATCATCATCATGCACATGCATATGAGCGAATGGAAAACCCGAACAACTTGCGGCACATGGACGAGCTGCGGATCCGTTCAAAGTCGAGGGGGGCTCCATTGGGCCACCCACAAGTGGTTAGTGCGCTCAAAATTGGATCCGAGGACAAAATCTCAGTTCCTAGGTCGACACTGAGCAGAACAAAGCACCTCGCAAGGCCTTCCGCCTTCCGCCTGGTGCCTTATCTTTTAATTGTAGAACCCCAAAATAAGACAGCAGTTCATTATAGTAGAACAAAATATCATACTAAGCATAAGAGATAAAGACAAAGGAACGACTCGCTCGACCAATCCTAAGCATGCACTACGACTCGCAAAGGCCAACAGATAAACATGCAAGGGGTTATGGGTTGTGGGGATATAGCTGTATAGGCTGCAGGATAAACATGTGATGGGATCGCAATTCAAGAACCGATAACTAGGATAGCATAGATCAAAAGGCAGGAATGAAAACCCGACAATCGTGTAACCGGTTAGCAAAAGCTTGCCTGGCAGCTCGTAGCCTGGCACGATAGCTGGAACCTCAGTGTCGTAGGTACTCGCAGCAGACACGTCGTCGTCTACCCAAAGAGAGCCAAACACAAACAATAGGAAACAATAATCAATACAGAGAAGTGCGCAAACAAATGATGATGCGACATGATATGCGATGATTAGGTCATATTAAAGCGGGGATGAAATCCCGGCAAAAGATTAGGGTGCAAGTTATTTGTGTAGCCATTAATTTAAATGTTACTTAATATAGCAGAAGTGGTGATCCAATTAATTTAAAATGGAAAAGACATTAATTACTTAATTGCCCAACACATTCCACATTTAGGAATTAAATGCAATTGATTTATTTTTAACTCAAATTAAATATTTGTTAGCATGGCAAGATATGGTATAAAAGGTGTGAGCATATTAAATGGAATTAGGGTATTATATAATTATTACCCCTCATACTCCGTATTTAATTAATTAATTGCATTTGTTAAATTAAACTAAGCATTTAAAATAAATAATGCAAAATGACATAAGAATGTGATATTAATGTTTATTGCATTTTTCTGATATAAAAACATATAAAGTTTATTTAATTTGGAGTTATAAAACTAAAGTTATAAATGTTTTAAGTTTCTGGACCAAACTGCAAAAGTAAGGACTTGTTCGTGATGAAAAAGTTTCTGGGAGGGGCTAAAACACTAAACCAGTAAGTGCAGGGGGCTCGGTGTAATAATCCAGCTTCTCTGTCTCTGGGACTTTTGTCACCGAGGGGCAAACACACCCTCTGACTGACCAGAGGGACCCAGGCCACGCGGGCGCGCGGGGGGGTGTTGGTGCCCGCGTTGGCTGACTAGCGGGGCCCGCCGGTCAGTGTGATTGTAAAAGAGAAAAAGGGGGGCTTAATTCATCCGCCCCGGGGATTCGAACCCGCAACGCGCTGCGGATCGATCGGGTCGCTTAGCCAGTTGGTTAGCGAAATAGGTTAGTGATAGGGTTAGGTTCGGGTTGCTTTTAATCAGTAGCAGCGGGAGGTACGGCTCTCTGACGAAACTGAAGACTGGATCGGGAGTTCGACAGAGCAGCGCGCGGCGGCAGAGGACAGCGGGCGCCGGCGACGACCACAGGAGGGCGGCGCAGCGCGGGCTCGAGTGCGGGATGAGTGCGGTACATGCGGGGGCTCCATTTTTGGGCTCGGTTGAACAGGGGAGGCACGGGCTGCACGTATTGGTGCTCGACGCGCTCGGACTCGTGCTGTCCATGGCGCGCTCACCGGCGAGGAAAAACTCCGGCGTTCCGAGATAAAAACGAAGGGGGGAGGAGGGGTTTCCGACGGCGGCTCACCGAGGGAGGTCGGTGGCGAGACGCGGAGGCGCGGGGAGGTCGAGAGCGGCTCGTCTGTGTCGGGGAAGAAGTTGCGGGTCCGCGGCGTCGTCGTGGACGAAGAGGATGCAGAGCTCCCCGGGTCTGGTTCCTGGCTGCCGAGGACGGAGGACTCGTCGGTGATCTTGCTGGCGCGAGGAGGGAAGAGTTGGTGGCCGGAGGTCACGCCAGAGAGGAAGCCGATCCTCCCGGAGTCATGGCGACGGCGTTTGCGAGGGAGAGCGTGCGGCGGCGGGGGAGAGGGGAAAGATCTAGGTTTAGGGTTTCTCCTGGCTGCGCGGCTTATAGGAGGAGAGAGGGCCGGGCAAGGGGCGTGGGGGCGGCATGGCAGCCTCTGCCATTGCCGTGCCTCGCTGGAAAGTGCAGTACGGAGGAGGGAGACGAGATAGCTGGGCCTGTTTGGGTCGGGCTGGGCTGATTCAGCCCAGCTCGGCCAGGGTTCCCTTTTTTTTTTGTACTGACTTCTTTTTCTTTTTCAAAACCTTCTGATTTTTGTATCTGTAAAACAAATAAGAGAAGAGTCATAAAAATAACTTTTGAATAATTTTTAATGGTTTCAAATTAGTCATATTAATATCTAGTTTGGTTATTTATAAATAATTTGAAACTTCAAATGAATTTATTTGAAAGCATTTGAATTCAAAATAATAATTTAAATTTGTAAAACATTTGGGAGACATATTTAATTAAATGCAACCAATTATGGAATGATGACATGATTCAACAATTTTCTTGCACACCAAAAGTAACGTTACAGTAGGGTTGTTACACATAATCAATCAATATCCCGTATTGAGACGCAGGAGAACGAAACATTTTTAGCCAAGGTGTAAAGAACATGCAAAAGTGGGGTTTGCCCAAGATGATCGGTAGCAAAACTAAAGCAATACGGCGAAACATATCACCATCCGCAACAAATACGCGCATATGTAGTATATCTTTGTAATTGCTGAAATATTGGGTCTTTTAGCCCATTATTAATTCCTGAAAATCCCTAAGGCCCATGTTGTCATGGCATGTGGTGGGAGTTTAGTCCCACATGGCTAGTTTAGAGAGATGTACACCAGCTTATAAGGTGAGCTCTTCTCTACCATGTATGAGGTGTTGGCTGTGAAGAGAAAGGAGGCGTTCCACACGCGCGCTCCTCCTCCTCCGCCGCCCGCCTCGTCACGACGCGCCGCGCCGCGCCGCGGGTTGCGGGAATCTCGCCGAGCCGAGCTTATCTTTTTATCACACAAGAAAAATATGATCACAACTGAAACTTAATGACGTTAATGGAGAATGAATGTGAGCTGAAACGTCTGCCTTAAGTACGGCCGTTTCCAGTCTCTTAATCTCCCTTAACTATGCGCGTGGCGTTAATGAAGAATGAATGTGAGCTGAATGCCTTAAGTACGGCCGTTTCCAGTCTCTTAATTCTCCCTTAACTATGCCTATATGAGAGAGGTCGCTCCTCTCTAGCAGACAGACCAGAGAAGATCACATCCGCTCGCGCCACCACCATCGTTCCTCCTCGCTGTTGCTGCCTTCGTTTATCCCATCCCGTCCGCCGCGTACACGGTCGACGGGAGAGCAGGCCTCCGAAACCCCGCCTCTCCGTTTCCTGTACGGGAGAGGGGCGATTAGGTTTTTGGGGAGCGTATCATACGCGACTGCTCGTCAATCTTCATCCACTACTTCCTCTACTTCAACTACGTCCTCGTCGTCTTCATCATCACCATGAGCACTGACGCCGAGATCGAGAAGGCTGCCGCTGAAAAGAGGGCTGCCGACAACGCTGCTGCTTCCGCTTCGGCCAATTGGCCAACTGCCGGGTGTGATGTGTTCATACCTCTCCTAATTATTTTCGTGTTTGTAGTACTAGTCACATGTGTAGATGTTTCTACTATCTGTCTAGTGCATAGTCTTATCATCAAGATTCAGTATATCATTAGCACTGTTTATGCCATGTTCATGATTTATTATTGGATTAGTTTCATCGAACAATTGCCTATATACTCAACAATCCAAAAACCTAATCTGTGTAGGCAATTTTCGGTCAATGGTTTTGCTGCTGCACTGAAACCAGCCCCGTTTACGGGGACATATTTTAAGCGTTGGCAAACCAAAACCACCTTATGGCTCACTGCGATGAACGTGTTCTGGGTCGCCGGTGTCACTCCCACTGAAACGATTACTCCTGAACAGGAGAAGGCGTTTAGGGATGCCACCGTCGTCTTTGTTGGAGCCGTTCTAAGCGTGATCGGAGATAAGTTGGTTGACGCATATTTACATGTGAGGGTTGCCAAGGACTTGTGGGAAGCGCTCGAATCTAAATTCGGCGCAACCGATGCTGGAAGCGAGATGTATACCATCGAACAGTTTCATGATTACAAGATGGTTGAAAACCGTCCTGTATTGGAGCAGGCTCATGAGATACAATGCATCGCAAAAGAGCTTGAGCTCCTCAAGTGTGATCTACCGGGCAAATTTGTCGCGGGATGCATTATCGCTAAGCTGCCTAATTTATGGAGGAGCTTTGCCACCACTCTGAAACATCAGAGGCGTGAATTCTCTGTTGAGGATGTCATTGGCCATCTGAGTGTTGAGCAGAATTCAAGGGCAAAGGACTCGCATGGAAAAGGTGAAGGTACTTTTGTTGCCAACATGGTACAGAAGAACTTCAACTCCCACAAGCACAAGGGGAAAACTGGTGTCCAACAGAATACCGACTTCAAGAAGAAGGGTAACAAACCTTTCAAGAAGGATAAGAAGAAAGGTGCATGCTACACCTGCGGTTCAGAGGAACATTGGGCTCCTAAGTGCCCGAAGAAGTTCAAGAAACCAGGACAAGACTCCAAGTCTGTCAACATGATCGTGAGCAACAATGAGAACGGTGCATCCGGGTACGGTAATTTGTTTACTGTATTTTCAGTTTGTCAGTCTAACGAATGGTGGATTGATACTGGTGCAAATACTCATGTGTGTGCTGACATTTCATTATTTTCTTCTTATCAGGTCACAGGGAACGGATCCGTATTGATGGGGAATGGCGCAAGTGCTTCTGTTCTTGGTGTTGGCACGGTCGATCTGAAGTTTACTTCGGAAAGGATCGTGCAGCTCAAGAACGTGCAGCATGTTCCCGCCATCAAGAAGAATCTCGTTAGTGGCTCCCTTCTATGTAGAGAAGGGTTTAAGTTGGTATTCGAGTCTAATAAAGTAGTTGTTACGAAATATGGAATATTTGTTGAAAAAGGTTATGAATGCGGAGGCATGTTCCGCTTTTCTCTTGCTGATTTTTGTAATAAAGTCGTGAACAATATTTATTCGAATGTCAATGAAACAGAAGTTTGGCATTCACGTCTTTGTCACATTGGTTTCGGTTGTATGACGCGGCTAGCAAAACTAAGTTTAATCCCATCTTTCACTTTAGCCAAAGGTTCTAAATGTCTTTCGTGTGTTCAAGCAAAGCAACCTCGCAAGCCTCATAAAGCTGCGGAGGAAAGACACTTGGCACCGTTAGAACTTATACATTCTGATCTTTGTGAGATGAATGGCGTGTTGACTAAAGGTGGAAAGAGATACTTCATGACACTGATAGATGATTCCACTAGATTTTGCTATGTATATCTGTTAAGCACTAAAGATGAGGCTCTGCACTACTTTAAAATCTATAAGGCAGAAGTTGAGAATCAACTTGAAAAGAAAATTAAACACATTCAGTCAGATCGTGGTGGAGAGTACTTCTCGAATGAGTTTGACTCTTTCTGTATGGAACATGGCATTATTCATGAGAGGACGCCTCCCTATTCTCCCCAGTCAAATGGGGTTGCCGAACGGAAAAACCGTACTCTAACTGATTTGGTTAACGCCATGTTAGATACATCGGGATTATCCAAGGCATGGTGGGGGGAGGCGCTATTGACGTCATGTCATGTCCTGAATAAAGTTCCAACAAAAGACAATGAACTCACTCCGTATGAACAATGGGAGAAGAGAAGGACAACACTCTCATACTTACGTACTTGGGGCTGTTTGGCGAAAGTCAATGTGCCGATCCCCAAAAAGCGTAAGCTTGGACCTAAGACCGTGGACTGTGTTAATTTGGGCTACGCTAAGAATAGCGTTGGCTATAGATTCTTGGTAGTGAAATCTGATGTACCTGACGTGAAGGTCGGTACAGTTATGGAGTCTAAAGATGCTACTTTCTTTGAGGATGTTTTTCCTATGAAAGATATGCAAAGCACTTCTAGACAGGAATCTGAGGAAACTCCTGAGCCTGCCATTCCTATGAAATATTATGAACAAACCCATGATGAAAATCCTGAGAAGGATGATGAGGAAACCCTTGGTAGGGGCAAGCGACAGAGGACTGCAAAGTCCTTTGGCGATGATTTCCTTGTGTACCTTGTGGATGATACTCCCACTTCTATTTCAGAAGCTTATGCATCTTCGGATGCTGACTACTGGAAAGAAGCAGTTCGTAGCGAGATGGATTCCATCATGGCCAACGGGACATGGGAAATTACTGAACGTCCATATGGTTGTAAACCGTTGGGATGTAAGTGGGTGTTCAAAAAGAAGCTTAGGCCCGATGGTACGATTGAAAAGTATAAGGCTAGGCTTGTGGCCAAGGGCTATGCCCAGAAAGAAGAGGAAGATTTCTTCGACACTTATTCACCTGTGGCTAGACTGACCACCATACGAGTTTTTCTCTCGTTGGCAGCCTCGCATGGTCTTCTTGTCCATCAAATGGATGTTAAGACGGCTTTCCTAAATGGAGAGTTAGACGAGCAAATCTATATGCAACAGCCAGATGGCTTTGTATTAGATGGTCAGGAAGGAAAGGTATGTAAGTTACTGAAATCTTTATATGGCCTGAAACAAGCGCCTAAGCAATGGCATGAAAAATTCAATACGACTTTAACCTCTGTTGGTTTTGTTGTTAATGAAGCTGACAAATGCGTATACTATCGCCATGGTGGGGGCGAAGGAGTTATACTGTGCTTGTATGTTGATGACATACTGATTTTTGGGACCAACCTCAAAGTCATTGAGGAGGTCAAGTCTTTTCTATCTCAAAACTTTGAGATGAAAGACCTTGGTGTGGCTGACGTTATTCTGAACATCAAGCTATTGAGAGATAATGAGGGTGGGATAACACTTTTGCAATCCCATTACGTTGAGAAGATTTTGAGTCGATTTGGATATTCGGACTGCAAAGCTTCTCCAACGCCTTATGATCCTAGTGCAGATTCGAAAGTTTACTGGCACAGCTAAGGATCAACTGAGGTACTCTCAAATAATAGGTTCTCTTATGTATCTAGCTAGCGCGACAAGGCCTGACATCATGTTTGCGGTTTGCAAACTTAGTCGGTTTGTTTCCAATCCGGGTGATGTGCATTGGCATGCTGTCGAAAGAATTATGCGCTATCTGAAAGGTACTGAGAACTACGGACTTCACTATTCTGGAAGTCCGTCAGTGCTTGAAGGGTACTGTGATGCGAATTGGATCTTTGATGCTGATGAGATGAAAGCCACAACAGGGTATGTGTTTACCCTTGGAGGTGGTGCTGTTTCCTGGAAGTCTTGCAAGCAAACGATCCTGACGAGATCGACAATGGAAGCAGAATTAACAACATTGGACACATCTGGTGTCGAAGCAGGATGGCTTCGATATCTTTTGATGGACTTGCCAGTGGTTGAAAAGCCTGTTCCGGCTATCCTAATGAACTGTGATAACCAAACAGTGATTGTGAAGGTTAAGAGTTCAAAGGACAACATGCATTCCAACAAACACATAAGAATGAGATTAAAATCTGTCAGACATTTAAGAAACTCCGGAGTTATAGCGTTGGATTATATCCAGTCGGCTAAGAATCTGGCAGATCCCTTTACTAAAGGGCTATCACGTGTTGTGATAGAAAATGCATCGAGGGAGATGGGTATGAAACCCACATGAGTTGCCATGGTAGTAACCCAACCTATGTGATCGGAGATCCCGTGAATTAGGATCTGGGAAAACAAGCTAGTGGTTAACTGAAGAGAGTAAAACCTATACTAACCCACTCCGTTGGAGATGCAATACTCTCGGTAACTGTATGGCAGGTTGACGTATGTCCTAATGTGTTCCAAAACTTTGCATAAGCAAGACGCTATCCTACAGAGCGATCTTTGGAGGAACATACCTATATGAACCTGACTGCTGGTCACAGTCTATGAGATTAGGGTGATCTCTAGTAAGTTCATGAACAGGTCAGGAGTGACTAATATGCTCCACCCGAGGGGTCAGCCTTCGGCAGCCTAGTACTGGTAAGACAGTTAGTGAAACTACTTTACGCCAAACTGACAATTCAAGGCCTAGTCCATTGTTAGTTGTGAAGGAGTGTAGCTAATTACTCTAGGTAGAGTTCAACCTTAACAGGTCTCTACTGAAAATACTGGTATATCAAAACAGTGTTTGGAACAGATGACAACTTCATGGGTCTTTGAGATCTTGTGGGGGATTGCTGAAATATTGGGTCTTTTAGCCCATTATTAATTCCTGAAAATCCCTAAGGCCCATGTTGTCATGGCATGTGGTGGGAGTTTAGTCCCACATGACTAGTTTAGAGAGATGTACACCAGCTTATAAGGTGAGCTCTTCTCTACCATGTATGAGGTGTTGGATGTGAAGAGAAAGGAGGCGTTCCACACGCGCGCTCCTCCTCCTCCGCCGCCCGCCTCGCCACGCCACGCCTCGCCTCGCCTCGTCACGTCACGTCACGTCACGTCACGACGCGCCGCGCCGCGGGTTGCGGGAATCTCGCCGAGCCGAGCTTATCTTTTTATCACACAAGAAAAATGTGATCACAACTGAAACTTAATGGCGTTAATGGAGAATGAATGTGAGCTGAAACGTCTGCCTTAAGTACGGCCGTTTCCAGTCTCTTAATTCTCCCTTAACTATGCGCGTGGCGTTAATGAAGAATGAATGTGAGCTGAAACGTCTGCCTTAAGTACGGCCGTTTCCAGTCTCTTAATTCTCCCTTAACTATGCCTATATGAGAGAGGTCGCTCCTCTCTAGCAGACAGACCAGAGAAGATCACATCCGCTCGCGCCACCACCATCGTTCCTCCTCGCTGTTGCTGCCTTCGTTGATCCCATCCCGTCCGCCGCGTACACGGTCGACGGGAGAGCAGGCCTCTGAAACCCCGCATCTCCGTTTCCTGTACGGGAGAGGGGCGATTAGGTTTTTGGGGAGCGTATCATACGCGACTGCTCGCCAATCTTCATCCACTACTTCCTCTACTTCAACTACGTCCTCGTCGTCTTCATCATCACCATGACCACTGACGCCGAGATCGAGAAGGCTGCCGCTGAAAAGAGGGCTGCCGACAACGCTGCTGCTTCCGCTTCGGCCAATTGGCCAACTGCCGGGTATGATGTGTTCATACCTCTCCTAATTATTTCCGTGTTTGTAGTACTAGTCACATGTGTAGATGTTTCTACTATCTGTCTAGTGCATAGTCTTATCATCAAGATTCAGTATATCATTAGCACTGTTTATGTCATGTTCATGATTTATTATTGGATTAGTTTCATCGAACAATTGCGTATATACTCAACAGTAATCACTAGTGCCGTGGAATCTTTCGGGCGCGCGGTTTGCAGCCAGCCCTGAAAACGGAGGAATCATTGTAGGTGGAGGAACGTGACGTTAGCTTGTCTCCTTGGACTTGGAGAGGATGAGGGAATCTCTTTTCCATTGCCGTGACCTCGCAGCAATGGCAGCATAATTAAACAAGATCTTGGCCATTATCTCTCTCTCTCTTTCCACGGGCCCACTGGTAGTACTTGGAATCCTTATCCTGATGATGGTCCATGTAGGTCCTAAACCCTCTGCCACGTGGCGGGAAGCCAGTGGCTGGACGAAGGAACGAACAGCTTAATGTGGCGTTCAACCGTACGTCCCACAAGGCAAGTCCAAGGCACGTTTGTTTCATCGCAATTGTTTGAGGTTTGAAGCGAAGTTTGAGAGGCTCGAAATCGTTGCTAGTAGCTCCGTCGTGCTGGTTGGAGGCAGCAAACCTGGTTTCAACGGCGTTGATCGGCCACGTGTCCCTGTTTTTTATTTATCCCGGTTGTGATTCTCCGCCACCAGCCGAGAATCTGAGCACGCAGCAGCCGAGACAGACAGTACGATTCCTTGGCACGGCACGGAGAAGGGAATCTTCTTCCACCCACCGTCGCCCTATTTTCCAGGCCCCTGAAGTCTTCACATATCGCATTACAGTGTCCTAGCCAATGGCAGAAGAAACCAGCAAGAACGTACACAGGGACGTCTTTGCAACGGTAGGAACGTGGATGGGGCGTACCGTAAAATGGTGGTGGAAAAGATTCCTGGCCTAGGAGGCTAGGAGAGACGCCGCGGGTGGAAGCAGAAGCAGGCGGTATGTGGACGCCTCTTCTCTGTTGGTTTACGCGACGAAACGCCTCTGCCTACTGCCAACCACACCAGCATCTTCTTTTCTCCGATTCCCACCTACTGTATTTACCATCATGCCCCCCCTGCCACCCACCTCAAAGCCAACCAATACCAGCGCAACTGCGCAACACAATCCTTCTAAAAACCTAAAACTTTACTTCTGAAATACATCAGTATCTAGATTTTGTTTTTTTAAGTTTTTAAGTTGTATTTTTTTTACAAATAACATGATAAATGGAAATCGGAAGGATGAAATATCCAGTCGATGCACATGCATTAACTGACTTAGTGTTGAAGTTGGCTAAACATGCTGGTAAAACCTGTCACATTTAAATAATACTCGCTCTGTTTCATAATATAAGATATTCTATAGGGGTTATGTATGTTGTTTAGATTCAAACTAAAATCAATATACATGTGTATATATACATGTTATAGAAAGTATTTTTTGCTGTAGAGAGAATAAAGAAGAGAGTGTGGACCAAGAAAGAAGACACGAGTATCTTCCGTGGACGATTCTATGCTGCTCCTTAGCCAAAAGACCATTCTACCCCTCCGTGCCACCTGAACCGTCTCTTCCTCCGTCCGTCCTGTATAAACGCAGGAACTGCACGCGAGCGGCACCACCATTTCCCATTTCCTTCTCCCCCCCCTGCAACCTCCAAGTCCTCGTCGTGGATCCGCGCAAGCCAGGAGATCAATCAGTCGTGCTGCTGCATCTTGATTGGAACTTGGGAGCGGACGAGATCGACCTCTGGACCGGCCGGAAGCGATGGGGCCGTCGTCTGCTGCTGTGAGTACGGACGCCGGCGGAGCAGAGGAGAAGCAGCAGCGGATGCGGGCGCTGGCGGCGAGGACGGTGACTGACTCCCTCAGGGCTGCCGTGTCCAGGTCCGGCGCCGCCGAGAAGGCGGCGAGGCTCGAGGAGTGCGCCAGGAGCCTCGAGGCCGAGAAGGCCAAGATGGAGGTCTTCCGGCGCGAGCTCCCCATCAGCGTCCACCTCATCGCCGACGGTGCGTCCCTTTGCCTCATCTCATTCATCGCAAGCACGAACTCCCAGCTTTATTTATCCGATGGTTCTTCTGCTGCTGAGTTTTTTCTTTTCTATCTCTTGCGTTTGGCCGGGCGCAGTGATCGAGTGGCTCAGAGATGAGGTGGCGGCCCAGCAGCGGAGGCCGGCGCCGGACCAGGCGCCCGTCGCCCCGTCTCCGTCGCCTTCACCGGCGCCACAGGCGAAGAGGAAGGCCGAGGGCGGCGTCAAGGCGGAGGCGGACGCCAGCGACAAGAGGAGCTGGATGAGCTCCGCGCAGCTCTGGACCTGCGGGAGCCACAGCAGCACCGGCACCAGCAATGGCGGCACCGACAGGACACAGGCCCAAAAGGTAGAGACATCAAATGCAAGTTTTTTTTTGAAATCGACATGAAATGCAAGTTAATTGTTAGCGCTGCTGGTTTGTTCAAGAAATCAAGTGACGCTGAAAAACTACAAGGCTTTACAATCTTCTACTATATTCAGTAAAAGGCGGCCAATTTTGGGTTATAGCAGCTACTTAGAAAAGAAAAGTAGAGAACTTTCCAACAAACTTGCAGTTAGTACTTAATTTTGGGGATTTTACATCAGAAATAAAAACACAACATGTGTTTGTCATGCCATTTCTAAAATATGTCTATTTACTAAGGTGCCATTTTTTCCTACAAAGATATATACGAGGTCAAAACCATGTCAAACTTTCACAGAGTACAATCCCACTACAAGCAAGAACCTAAAATCTTTTGCTTATGCTACTTGTGCTGTCAATTTCACAAGTGCCCTATACTGTATGATATATGTATACATGTTTTTCTAACACGTGTTGTCAATTTCAATTCAACCAGTTGTCCACTGCATTCATGCCACTGAATGGCTTGCCAACCTCTGCTAAATCATCAGACAGAGCAGAGGCGGCCGCCATGGCAGTCCCGGACCTGTCCCTCTCGTCCCCTCCGATCAACGCCTCGTGCCCCGCTGCGCCGAGCGCCAACAGCAGCGCCGTCACGGACGCCGGAGAGCAGCAGTCGGCGGCGCAGCGCAAGGCCAGGAGGTGCTGGTCGCCGGAGTTGCACCGCCGCTTCGTCGCCGCGCTCCAGCGCCTCGGCGGCCCGCACGGTGAGTGACGACCGTGCAACAGTCACATTGCTCTGAAGAATCACATATGTTACTGTTCATTGGTGTGCTGAATTTTCTGCCTGCTGTGGATGCAGCTGCGACTCCTAAGCAGATCAGGGACATGATGAAGGTTGACGGGCTCACGAACGACGAGGTCAAGAGCCACCTGCAGGTCTGTTTCCTAACCACCTTCAGTTACAAGAACAGCCATCTGATCTGTAACAGTTTACAATCATAATCCAATTCACACCGTACCAGCCTCATAATTAAGCACTGACCAAATGTGCAAATAAAAAACTCTGCAGAAATACAGGCTGCACACGAGGCGAGCATCCAACAGTGACCGGCAGCGGTCTGCGGGTGTTTGGCCACCGCCGGAGCAGTACACGACGTCGCAGCAGAGCACGTCGCAGCAGTCGTCCGGCTCGCCCCAGGGACCCCTGCAGCTCGCAACCGGGTCGAGCCGAGCGGTGTCGGTGACCGCCGGAGACAGCTGCGAGGATGGTGAGGAGGAGGAGGATGGCAGGTCGGCGAGCTATGGCTGGGAGATGCAGCAGCGGAAGGCGTCATCGTCATCTTGAATGTAGAATGGCTGCACAACAACACACTATACTGAGATGGATTCAGGATTGAGGCTTTTTTCCCCTTGTGTATAGTGGATGAGAGATTCAGAGAGTGAGATGTGTGTCTTTTTGAGGTGGAATGTGCTGAAAGTTAACTGAACTGATGTAAGTAACCGGGTAACTTGTAGGCATACATGGAGTTATATAAATTATGAGAGGTGTTGTATCACGCTTACATTGATAAACCCTCTCCACTTTGTTTCTGATAAATGAACCCTTTCAACTAAATCTTAAATTATACAAATTTTGTTGTGAGTAACTGAGAGTTGTATAAACTTCAGGAGTAATTCTTACCTCTAAATCTTGAAACCCTGGGTGAAAAAATAAGTGCTTCTTTGGATCATAGGGTTAAAAAAACACAGGAATAGGAAAAACATAGCAATCCAACAGGTTTCTCAGTGCAAAACAGAGTATTGTAAATGTAGGGATGAAACACAGAAAAAGTGGCTCGGTCCTACACATTTGAGTCTAAAAAGAGTTTGGAGTGGAGGTTAAATTCCTATAGAGTTGAGGCATAGGAATCCAATCCATATGATTTTGGTAGCACCATTCCTTTGAGCCAAAGACAATCCATATGAAAAAATCATAAAGATTGAAATCCTATCTTTTAAAAAATTCCTTCATCCAAAGAGACCCAAAGAGGTTTCAATTCCAATGGGTATAGTGGATTATGAAGTGGTTTACCACCGTCCACTCAATGGGATGCAGTTTGGTGTGTTCTCCCTTACTCATCTTTCCCCCAAATTGACCCACTAACTAATAATGGTTCGTGCTGCTCGACGCTAATTTGGCGTGGTTAAGAGGGAGTGTCATGAACTTGCTCAATTTGCTAAGATGGGCGTAGAAGCTAGTCTTCTGTCTTTGGTCACCCCCTCAAATGTCAAGCTTCATCTCTGATTGCAATGGTTCTCCGATCTATCAATTAAACACTCACTTGATTGTAAAAAACCAAAGAACACATGATGGTTTATAGGATGTGCTTGTAGAAAACAACTAGAATTATATATATATAGAAAACCTTCAACTCAAAGATTAACCCATAGGAAAAAGATAAATATGGATGGCTTGATGAGATGGACCAATTAAAAACTTGATGATGTGGCATGCTTATATGTTGAGAGAAATCAAATAGTGGGGTGCTGCTATTTAGATAAAATAGATAAGATTTGTGCAGTTATTTTTTTAAAATTTAAACCTTCATGTATTAGGTCAGCCAGCCGATTCATTAAAAGTCTGCTAGTTCCTTTCGGTATCTTGTTTAGGAAAAGAATACGCTTTTAAGTATCAATAGTGACATCGTTTATAAGACTACGCAGGGAGATATCCTCCATCCAGTTAGAAGATTTGTGCAGCTTTAAATGACCGAGACTCTTTTCACAGATCGTGCCCATCATTTTTGTTTTTTTAGCGGAATGGCCAATGTTTTTTAATGGACCGTGCTTATCTCGAAGTGGGAAAGAGGGAAAGGCCAAATTTATGTGCTGCCTGGGGCGCAGCCCGGCAGCCCACGAAGTGGTCAGCCCATTAAGTAGCCTGGAGCTGGAGGAGTCCTCCTCGTCACGCACGCCGACCCACGGCCGCACGCGACGAAGCAGCAAGCAAGTCAGGCGCCCGCCGCCCATCCGTCGCGCCGGTCGCCGCCCGCCGCCGCCGACGCGCCTTGTCCGCGTCCGGCGTTCCTAACACCCTGCCGCGGCGCCGCCGAGTCGCCACAACCTCAGCCGTCCCTTGCCCTAGGTAAAATCCCCCATTTAGCTGCTTTGCCCACCAACTACAACCTCACAGAGGCACGCAGCACGCTCGCTCATCATCTTCTCTTCCTCCTCCTCGTCCGGCGGCGCAGAAGCCTCAGCGAGGCGCGGGGGAGAGATGAGGGAGGTGGTGACGGTGCAGGTCGGCGGCTACGCCAACTTCGTCGGCTCCCACTTCTGGAACTTCCAGGTCCGCCCTCCGCTCCGCAACACCCTAAACCCGGCTACCCTCTCTTTCTCTACGACGACCCTGTACCTGTAGCCAGCACTCAATCCCCGCCTGTCTGCTTGTTTTTCAGGATGAGCTCCTCGGGCTCGCCGACGACCCTGGCGCCGATGCGGCCTTCAGGACCGCGCCGCTCGACATGGACGTTCTGTACCGCACCGGCGAGACGCTCCAGGTAGAACCCGGGCCTGAGCGTTTTTCTTAAGTTATCATGCATCATTTCCATCGGATCCTCTTAGTCACAGTGCTGAAATTTCGTCAGGGCGTCTCTACCTACTGCCCCCGTTTGGTGTCTGTTGGTTCTAGAGGTAATTTGCCTCTCTTCTTAATTTTTGTGTGTGCTGTATGTATTGCTGAATTCAATCCAAGTACAGCAATCTGTAACAAACTTACTACTACTAGTGCTAAATTGACTCCAATTTTATTGCACAATAATACCATTTGCAGGGTCTCTTGGCTCTTTAAGTTCCTCCGGAACTCCTGGCCTAAGTATCGCTGCCTCGGAGCAGCTCAACGTCCCTACATGGCAAGTGACACTCTAACTTCTCCTGAATTTGTCTCCATGTCTGGTTTGCTTACTATGGGCTTCCATGCATAGCTGGTTGATGTTGTGGTCTTTTATATGAGCTAAAGCGAACCAGGAAGTTGTTTCAGTGGGGTTTTGGATTGCTTGCGCAACTCGGACATGAATGCAAACCAGCTGCAGCCCATAGCTTGTTGTACAAACTGAGGGAACACATCTAAATTGCCAAAGCGAAGCATATACCATAATACAGCCTTTACTGTATGGATGGGTGCTTGATAAAATCGATGCAACTTACAGGACCAATCAATTACAACCTGTAGACTTGACTGTATAAATAATACGATTGCCTTGCGGACTGTGATGATACGTGCACTCATCCAGCTGCTCTCAGAGGTTCAGCATGGCATCGGCATACTCTTTCACGGAGTATCAATTCATTTTTGTGATAAATCCTGCTAATGTTGTTGATGATTAATTCCAGTTAGAGGGCACCCATCTGTGAAAAGTATGTTGCTCATAAATTACCTTGCTGAGCCTTTTCTAATTATTGTAGGTCTGGAAATGTAACAAGATCGGTAGCAAAACCTCATGGGCGAAACTTGTTTTTGCAAAGCTTAGCTGAAAACCAGAACGCAAGCACTAGCAATGGTGGGAACAACTCTGAGAAAAGTGTAGAAGATAAGGAACTTGTTGAATGCCTAGAGAATGATGTCAACTTTTGGACTGATTATACGAAGGTTCAGTATCACCCTCAAAGCTTGTATGAAATGAATGGGTCATGGACAGACTTTGAAAAGTTTGATAACTTTGGGACTGCAAAGGAGGTAGCTTCAGAATGGTCTCAAATGGAGGATATGAATGAGAGGCTAAGGTTCTTTGTTGAAGAATGCGACCATATTCAGGTCCTATCATTTTCCAATAAGTATCAGTGAATTATGTATTTACAGTCTATACCATGGTTTATGTTTACTTACGCAATCCATGACTTTGTATGACTTGTCCTATCTGCATTTTGTTGAGGTATTGAACTAGTCCTTAATTTTCTACAGGGTATCCAGTTTGTTGTGGACGATTCAGGAGGGTTTTCCAATGTGGCTGCACAGTTTTTGGAAACCATTGCTGATGATTACACAAACACACCTGTATTGCTATATTGTGTGAGGGGTCCAGTTACCAATGGATCATCCAGAAATCAAAGGGAGACCATTACAAGATCGTTGCATGATGCTGTTGCATTTTCAAAGCTTTCGTCCTTTTGCAGCTTGATGGTTCCCATAGGACTGCCTTCTCTAAGTCGAAGTATGCTTTCATTTACCAGACTTCTACATTTGTTTCTTTGCTTTTCTTGAATATTTTTATTCTAGTATGATACTATGATTAGACGTGTATACTGTCATATATTTGCTAAACAGGCAGAAATATATCTCATGCTATTATTATTATTTTTGTGGTACCACACTTCTTGCCAGTAGCCTGGTATTTCTGTTGTTTAATTTTCCTGTGCATTGATCTTATGCTGAAAACATTGCACTTGATCACACTTATTAGCCAGGATTAACATGGAGTTTTTGTGTGTGAACTCAGTGCTTATCCTATCTTTGCTTAACTAAGCATATGTCTATTGATTTATTTCTCCCGTTATCCACATCAAATTATTAAGGGCATAAGAGATCTTACTCTGAATCTTTCAGGAAACAAATTTAAATTTAACTTCATTTCATCAGGTTATCTGTCACCCTTCCTCTCTATACAAGACACAAAACTGTTCCATTCCAGTGCCATTTCCGCAGCAGCGATACATTCAGTAACCGTACCATTTAGGCTACAAAACGCCGGCCCTGCTTCAAACATAGCACATTCATCTGGTAGCATTGATATACGTGAACTCGTGCACATAATATCTGATCAGGGTAGGCAGAACAAGATCACTGCTCTGGATCTGGCAATGCCTGCCCCTTCTTTGAAAGGTACCCATTATATGCCCTGTTTGATCAGGCTTGAGTGAGATTTTTTTTGCTAACTGCGTACTCTTAATTCCCAGATGGAAATGATTTGTGGAACATAAAGAGCCTGCACTCATTGACCCCTGAAATCAGTGACGAAGAAGAAGATCCGTACTCTGTTGAATCATTGGTGGTTCATGGAGTTCTGCGCGCAGGTTTGCCTATCTCATGCCAGGGTCCATATAATTTTTACTGTCCTCTATACTACATTTCTACTTGAGCTCTTTCTTTTCTACTGTCAGTTATTAGCTACACTGCTTCTTTAATTTGTACATGTACATCTAGGAGGTATAATTTACTTATATGAATTCATTGATACAGGTGGTCAAAGGGCCTCGATATCACAAGTGAAGGACTCTGTGTGCTCAGCTTACGAACACAGAGCCACGAAACCAAAGTTCTCCCATCTCTCAGTATCACCCTGCCCACTCCCCATCCCCCTCCCGTTCCCGTCGTTCTTCAGGAGCAACGTAGGCCGGCACGGCGAGATCCTCAGAAGTAACCATTCAGATGATGGAACCCCGCCAAAGGGCTCGCTCGACGTCGAGTCGGTACCGATGGCGGCACGCCTGAGGTCGAGCAACGCGGTCCTGCCCTTCATCGAGAGGCGCTCGCTGAGCCTCCAGAAGCTGGGCGTGGCCAGGGGCGCCCTGGGGACCCAGATACTCCGTGATTGGGGTTTCGCGAAGGAAGAGATCGAGGACATGGGCGAGCACCTGTCAAAGATGGTCCGCGCGTTCCATCCTGATGACGGGCTAACGTCGGATTCCGACTATGACTGACCGCCTGGCAAGATCGTCTCAGGGTATGGGCTCGGTTTTGTTCCGTGGGATATACGATGTGGTACTTGTTTGGTTAGTTGGTTGGGTTGAACTGTTGTGGTATGCGTGCGATGGATGTGGGCGCAGCTGTAGAATGTGCTCATGTACGTAGATCCTGGTGTGGAGCTGAAGATGGGATCTGAGAGAGTCCACGGATGCTGGTTTTATGCTGAGGAATGGTGCGTATGCATGGGCTGCATCGGCGTGCCACATGCAAATGTTGTGACGTTTTTGGCCATGCTTCAGGTTGTGGATCTAGATCGACCTGACCCCCATTTTATATCTGCGGCCAGTGCGATTTCTGCATCGCACTTGATGGGAGTTACCAGAGAAGGGAAGCTGACGATGCAGAACCTGACTCTGAGTGTTGTTCATCAGTTATCTGTTTCTTTCTCCTATTATTCTTTTGGGGGTAGCTTAGTTTTTTCTCCCAAAATGAATCGAGATATATGACTGTTGCACACATTTGCGGACTATTTTGCATGTAATGGAATTGATGCATAGAATTCGATGTCAAATACGGCATCTTTCACTGCCTGTATCTGTTATGAAGCTAGTTCTATGCATCTTTGTTCTTGTTCTGGTATGATTCACATCGACACCTCCAAACCGGTCTATCTGCGAACATGGCACTTGTCGATTGGCATGAATGATGATTCACGTGGCCGGCATGTGCAAACAAGGCGTGAGACGACGAGAGACCGACAGGCTCGAAAAGAGAAAAGAAAAGCACACCATGTCTCACATAGTATGAGCGATTGATGGGGAGAACTCGTTTATTAATCGCAAGTAGGGCAAACACGCGTTAATTATATATGCGTCACCCCGCACTTTGAAAACAACTCTAATCTCGCGAGCAGAGCGTCCCCTGATTAAATCACGCGTCACGTGATCACGTAACGGAGATTAGGATCGCTAAACTTATACTCTACTAAACCGTTAACCACGTTACTATGTCAATCAGTGTGAACCATTATGCATGTGACTGTGATGAACGGCCCATGGCTCCACCGGGCGAGTACGTGAGTGCCTCTTGTCATATCGCGTGAATCCGTGGACGTGGACGGTGCTTGTGTAAAGATATATACTTGTTGTCTTGTTTCTATGCTTCTCCCTTTTGCGTTGTTTATCATCCCCATCGGGAACACAGGGAAGGCGATCTAGACCTCGCCTTTTCTCCAACATTTTATGCGAATCCTAGAGCCTAGATTTCTACAATATATTTTTTCATCATCCAAAGCAACCACCACCATGCTTGAAACTCGAGCCGAGTTGGCTCAGCTCGTTTTAACTGACGAGTTCATAACTAAAACTCGGTTCAACTAACGTTTCGAGTTATAATTCCAGTTATAGACGCCCCACGTCCTCTCTCGTTTAACTAACGAGTTCATAACTAAAACTCGGTTCAACTCACGTTTCGAGTTATAATTCCAGTTATAGACGCCCCATGTCCTCTCTCGTTTAGCTAACGAGTTCATAACTAAAACTCGGTTCAACTCATGTTTCGAGTTATAATTCCAGTTATAGACGCCCCATGTCCTCTCCGTCAAACTAGGGTTTTCTAGCATCACCGCCTTGGTCCCTCTCTGTTGTCCCGTCCGACAATCTTGTAGGTAGCAAGAGTGTCTGGGGTCCGTTTTTTTCGTGTTTTAGATCTTTCATCTCATGCTTATTGTCGTTAGGTTTGGATCCTCCTAGTGGCATCGATGAGGTGATGGTGATGATGGCGCGTTTAAATAAGCTCTCTACGGCCTCTTTCTACATCTTCAACGTGAAGGGTTAGGAAGGTAGTTTTTTGCCTGATCTATTGGGTTTCTTTGGATCTTGGCAGTTGGTGTGTAGTTCAAATAAAACCGTTTGGGTATGTGGCGAGGTTCAGTTTTTTCAACCCTCTTATGACTTGTTTTGATTTGTAGGATAAGAAAGATAAAAGAATAGAAAATGTATAAGATTGTTATGTCATGCCCACTCCAATCCTATAGGATTTGGTTTGTACCCAAGTTTATTTGATTCCACCAAAGGAATTGTAAAATGAGGTCGGAGTGGATGTTGAAAATCCTATAGGAAGTAGTACAAAGATTTCTATAGGAACTAGCCCTATGAATTAAATGACTAAATAAGGAAAAAATCCTATGGAATAGAATCCTATAAAAATCCTATAAAATTCTTTTGAGTCAAACAAGCCCTAAAATTTGTAGTAAAGAATTACTAACCTGTGTTGCTTGAGGTGTGTCCCCGGATGATAAGCATTCATCAGTTACTTTATCTCGTTGTTCTCGGTGACCAGCTAAATTTCAGTTTCCAAAGGCTTGCTTGGCCAGAGTGTTTGTCGATGCCCTAATTTTTTCTATTAGTTTTTTTGTCAATAATAAATATCAATATGATATTTTTTTTGTTTCTAAAAAAGTTTTTTATCATTGTTTTTTAGTCCCTATGGCATAGGATAGCCATTGTTGGGACAAGTGTGAGAAAAAACATTGGTGACGTCCATGCAAGAGGAAAAAAGGTGTAATTGTCCGGCCGGAGACCAAGACTAGAGCTCGCTGCTATACTCCTGAGTCCCGAGCCACTGAGGGCATCCACTATGTAGTCAATAAGGTTGTCCATAAGCAAAAAATATCTCTTATGGACAACTATATACATAGTGGCACCTATCCATAAGGTTGTCCACAAGCAAAAAGCTTATGGGTTGTCCACAAGCTTATAGACATCCATAAGGAATAAAATAATATTACTTTTACCCATAGAGTGTACACAACAATGAAATTTGGCAACTTAAAGATGAATTTGACAATATAGTATGCATACTTTTCCTGATTCGTGGGACCCAACTTAAGGTGAAGTTTGTCAACATACATAGTAGAGAAATCTATATGCCACAAGTATGTCTAGTGGGACCCATCTTAAGGTGAAGTTGTCCATATACATAGTTGATGCCCTGACTGATTCCACTGAAGGCGCCATATTATTGGTCGCCACACACACCACACTCCCCATCCTCCTCCGCGTCAACTGCCGTCGGCCCCGACCCACGCGCGGCGGCCGGTGGGATTCGAGCCGAGCGCAGCGCGAGGAATCCCCACCTGAGCTGAGCCGCAGGCAGGCGGGCGGCGGTCGAGGAAGGATGGAGAGCTACCTGGAGGAGAACTTCGGGGGCGTCAAGGGCAAGAACTCCTCCGAGGACGCGCTGCGCCGCTGGCGCAAGCTCTGCAGCGTCGTCAAGAACCCCAAGCGCCGATTCCGCTTCACCGCCAACCTCGACAAGCGCGGCGAGGCGCAGGCAATCAAGCACGCCAACCACGTACGCACCCACCAGTACCACCTCCCCCTCCCCCCTGTTCTGCTGCTAGCTAAGCTCCCGCGTCCTGCACTTTGATCTTGTGCGCGGCCTGCAGGTTGGTTGCTTTTGGCGGGGTTTCCCGCCCGGATCTGCGATCCGGAGCCGGCTTGGCTTTTCTGTGCCGCTCAGAGCTCGTTCGGTCTTATGCCGCCCCAGCTCGCCACTGGCTGGCAGCATCCTTGCGCTAGATTTAGCTTTGGATGCTGGGGTCCATTCGATCAGGATGGCTGCTACTAAGATCAGCTATGAGCTGGCTTCCGCTGCTCTTGTGCAAATTCGGCACCAAGTAGTTTGAGTTTGCTTAGTACAAGGAGCACCACTGAACTTAAACCTCGGCTCAGCAAAGTCATTTTTTCGATGCTGGGTCTTGGGGGGGTGGCTGTTTTGATTTTTAGATCCAACGCAATAGCACCCCATCTTACTTGTTGGCTTATGTATGATTTGCGCTACCACCTAGTTTCTCAGTTCGGTCATTCGGTGATTAAATTTGGCAATTTGGTTCATGTACACTAGCTTCAATTCTGAGCTTATTTTAAGAGGTTACTTTCCCGATAAAGGCATCTTTGTTACTCAAGAGTTTCAAGTAATACGCCTGGCCTCTGTTTTAAGAGGTACTGAAATCCATACCGTGGATATGTGTCACAGGAGAAGCTGCGGGTTGCTGTATTGGTGTCCAAAGCTGCGCTCCAGTTTATACATGGTAATAACTGATTGCATGGATACATCTTCTTCGGTAGTTTCTAACATTTCCTATCTAGTAAGTATCTATCTTGTTACTGACAAAAACATATGCACAGGCCTCAAGCTTCGAAGCGAGTATGTTGTCCCTGAAGAAGTCAAGGCTGCAGGGTTTCAGATTTGCGCCGATGAACTGGGGTCAATTGTCGAGGGTCATGACAGTAAGAAGTTGATCACCCACGGTGGAGCTGCTGGAATAGCAGACAAGCTCGCGACATCCCCGACCGATGGGCTAAGTACAGACGAGGACAGCATGAGGCGCAGGCAGGACATATATGGTATCAACAAATTCACGGAGAGCGAGATCCGCAGTTTTTGGGTCTTTGTGTGGGAAGCGCTCCAAGACACGACCCTCATAATTCTTGCTGTCTGCGCTTTCGTCTCGTTGGTTGTTGGCATTGTGATGGAAGGATGGCCAAAAGGCGCTCATGATGGTCTGGGAATTGTTGCAAGTATCCTCTTGGTTGTATTCGTTACCGCGACGAGTGACTACCGGCAGTCGCTGCAGTTCAAGGACCTGGATAAGGAGAAAAGAAAAATCCAAGTGCAAGTTACAAGGAATGGTTTCAGGCAAAAAATATCCATATATGATCTTCTTCCTGGAGATGTTGTCAATCTGGCAATTGGAGATCAGGTTCCTGCCGATGGTCTCTTCATTTCTGGATTTTCTTTGTTGATTAATGAGTCCAGCCTAACTGGGGAGAGTGAACCTGTTATTGTAAATGAAGACAACCCTTTTCTTTTGTCGGGTACCAAAGTCCAAGATGGGTCCTGTAAGATGCTTATCACAACAGTTGGTATGCGAACCCAGTGGGGAAAACTAATGGCTACTCTCAGCGAAGGCGGGGACGATGAAACCCCACTGCAGGTCAAGCTTAATGGGGTGGCAACTATCATTGGTCAGATTGGGCTATTTTTCGCTGTCATAACTTTCATTGTCCTGTCTCAGGGGTTAATCAGCCAAAAATTTCATGATGGGTTACTTTTAAGCTGGTCGGGGGATGACGCACTGGTGATGTTGGAACATTTTGCAATTGCAGTTACCATTGTTGTTGTTGCTGTACCTGAGGGGTTGCCCTTAGCGGTCACACTGAGTCTTGCATTTGCAATGAAGAAAATGATGAATGACAAGGCACTGGTTCGCAACTTAGCTGCATGTGAAACTATGGGCTCAGCTACTACCATCTGCAGCGATAAGACAGGAACTCTAACAACCAATCACATGACTGTTGTCAAGACCTGCATCTGTGGTAATATCAGAGAGGTTAACAATCCTAAGAACGCGTCTAAGTTGTGTTCAGAACTTCCAGAAAATGTTGTCAAAACTCTTCTGGAATCTATATTTAATAATACAGGTGGTGAGGTTGTTATTAACCAAGATGGGAAATATCAGATCCTAGGTACCCCAACAGAGACAGCTATATTGGAGTTTGCAATGTCAATAGGTGGAGACTTTAAAGCAAAGCGTGCTGAAACTAAGATTGCGAAAGTGGAGCCTTTTAATTCCACAAAAAAGAGGATGTGTGTCCTTCTTGAGCTTGCTGAAGGAGGATACCGTGCTCATTGTAAAGGTGCTTCAGAAATAGTATTGGCTGCATGCGATAAATTCATAGATGAGACAGGTGGCGTTAGTCCGCTTGATAAAGCTACTGCCGACAAGCTCAATGGTATTATCGACAGTTTTGCTAGTGAAGCTCTTAGGACATTATGCCTTGCTTACAGGGAAATGGAAGAAGGCATTTCCACTGGAGAGCAGTTACCACTGCAAGGGTATACATGCATCGGTATCGTAGGTATTAAAGATCCTGTTCGCCCAGGTGTGAGAGAATCTGTTGCAATTTGCCGATCTGCTGGAGTTATGGTGAGAATGGTCACAGGTGACAACATAAATACAGCAAAGGCGATTGCCCGTGAATGTGGTATACTCACTGAAGATGGTCTAGCTATTGAGGGGCCAGAGTTCAGGGAGAAAAGTCTTGAGGAACTCCTTGAGCTGATTCCAAAAATCCAGGTTTGATATGTGTATAGTATCTTATTGGCTTCTAAAAGTTATTACCATTTTTCTACAAGTCTCATCTCAATTATGTGTATTGAAGGTAATGGCCCGATCATCACCGCTGGACAAGCATACACTTGTAAAGCATTTACGCACAACATTCAATGAAGTTGTTGCTGTTACTGGTGATGGCACAAATGATGCTCCTGCTCTGCATGAAGCAGATATTGGACTTGCAATGGGCATTGCCGGGACTGAGGTGAGAGTGCTTAATTATTAGAGAGAGCACGCCAGTTAGTGCTATTAATCAGCTAGATGATACATCATGTATCTGTATATGCAATCATGCAACTTCTTCAACCTTGCTGGATCTAAATATTGCTAATTTGGTATATTCTCCTGCTAGTCATTAGACCTAATCCAAGCTTATTCAGGTGGCAAAAGAGAGTGCTGATGTCATCATTCTGGACGACAACTTCTCTACGATTGTAACTGTTGCACGATGGGGGCGCTCTGTTTATGTCAATATTCAAAAGTTTGTGCAGTTCCAGTTGACTGTTAATGTTGTGGCTTTACTAGTCAACTTCTCATCTGCTTGTTTTACAGGTAAACCCCTGTTCATGACAATCGTGTTAGCTTCGAACTTAGATACCCTAACCCCTATCTGATTATGTATACTTGCAATGACAGGAAATGCACCACTGACAGCTGTGCAACTTCTTTGGGTCAACATGATTATGGACACACTAGGCGCGCTCGCGTTAGCCACCGAACCACCTAATAATGACTTGATGAAGAGAGAGCCAGTAGGAAGAACAGGAAAATTTATCACAAATGTGATGTGGAGGAATATTTTTGGGCAGTCTGCCTACCAATTTGTTGTTATGTGGTATCTCCAGACGCAAGGGAAAACCTTTTTTGGGCTTGAAGGCTCTAACGCTGATATTGTGCTAAATACAATTATTTTCAACTCATTCGTCTTCTGCCAGGTATGTGGACTGCTGCAAATCCTGTATTGTCCGATTATTTTAAAATAAAATGCAATGGCCCAATGCTAGGATAGAGCTAGGTACTAAACACAGGGCTGTAGAGGGTTAATATGAATTTGGTGGAAACAAGGTGTGTTTACTTCATGCAGGTCTCTGGTGTCAAAAGTTCTGAAATGACCGTTAATGTGAAAATTCTCTTTGCCATATGGTATCGCAGGTGTTCAACGAGATAAGCTCTAGGGAGATGGAGAAGCTCAACGTGCTCAAGGGCATGCTGAGCAATTATGTCTTCATGTGCGTCCTCAGTAGCACGGTCGTCTTCCAGTTCATCATGGTTCAGTTCCTTGGCGAGTTTGCCAACACGACGCCTCTCACCGGTCTCCAGTGGCTCGCCAGCGTTCTTCTTGGCCTCGTCGGGATGCCAATTGCTGTCGTCGTCAAGCTCATTCCTGTCGGGTCTTCCTGATGAAGACTGGTCTCCGCAAGCGCGAAGCACGGGTTCAGAATTCGCCGATTTCGTATTGCGTTGATATGAGCCCTCCTCCATGCAGGGTCTCTTGGGATGCATGGAGAGTGAGCAAGCCTGAGAAGAGCTGCACCAGATAAAATATGTAGCATACCAATGTGGGAGGTTTGCATCATGCTCAGAGTCTGAGGATATAAGGAACATTAGTACTTGGTGCTCTGGGTCTCATGGCCTGCTTGCTCTTTTTGCAGCGGAGTTGTAAGTTTGGTGTCTACATCTAGGATTCAGAACAGAAGGAAAAATATATTTTGTACATCTATGAACAGAAATCTGATCATTTCAAATCATTTCTTCCTTGCTTATCTGGACGACCAAGACAACATGTTCCTGCTGGAGTTGAAGTGTCCACTGAAAAAATTGTGCAAAATTCTGGAGTTCCAAACTACTAGTGCAATTTTTTTTTTGCTTAGAAATCAATAACATGACAAGACATGTTTTTTTTACTTATAAAAGGAGTTCCCTTAAACAGATGTTACAGAAGCGGGACCATCGGTTAATCCTTATGGATTAGTAATCAAGAGAATTTCTTTGTTTTGCACATGATCATTATGTTCTCTTCTTGTAATGTACATTTCGTAGGCCATGGCGAACATTTTTCTTGAATGGTTTTAGAAAAATATTGTTCTTCCTCTAGGAATATTCATCACTCACAAGGTAGCCCAATCCCCTTATTACAAATACATACGCAGCCCATCGGTGACCTTACACGATACAAGTCAGTCTCCTCCCCTTCCATTTTTTTTGTCAAATATAGCCATTTGATGAAACTAATAACAAATCTGGCCTCTATGTAAAACTATTTTTAAATCTGACCCCGAGGTCAGTTTAAATGAACATGGAGTCAAATATGTGCAGGTCGGCGCCTACAAAAGAATCCGTCGAACTAGGTTGATGCCAAGTGTAGTGGCGTCAAACCCATAAATCTTCAAAATGGTGAAAATTATTAACGCCAACCTGTACAATTTTGGCTCCACGTTTATTGGCGTCGCCCTCATGGTTCAGATTTGAGAATAGTTGTACATAGGGCCCAGATATATTGCAATCGGTTTCGTCAAAGGCCCATATTTGATAAAAAATTACTATCCTTCTAGACCAGCACTGAAATGAAAGGTCACGTTGTACAATACGAGACAGGACACCCGACTCCCTCACAGATCCAACAACATTGTCATTATGTGTTGTTCCTTTCTAGAGGCGTGGTTATTGAAGCACCTCTCCTTGCATCAACGTTGGTGCCTAATGTTGTTGTTTGATGCAGTTGTTTTGTTGATTGCTACTATTTGCTAAAGATAATTGGCTGTGTGCATTCTTGCCTTTACAAGCTTTAGATTTCATCGTGGTGGAGAGATCCGGTGTTGACATGTTGTTGATACCTCTCATGTCTCCTTTCATCGTGTCTACATCGTAGCACTTAGGACGTGCATATTTTGTTCCCGCACGCTCGATCAAAATAGCCGTTGTTGCTCCTCCGTTGATGGTCATGGTCTACCCAAAGTTCCTCCGCGCATCAGCCACTCCTCCACCGGAGCTCCTCCCCGTGCTGGCCAAACATATGCCCTCCCTCTGGTGCTCTACTTCAAGGTCACCATGTACATATTGCCATGGAAGGGGTGAGACCTGACCACCAGTGAGCCGAATGTCCATTAATTTTAGTTGACACATGGTGTTGCGTCCATGCTTATCAGCGGAGGTAATTTTTCTAGAGTTCTTGGCTGTTGTAAAAGTTGTTTCAGTGTGGTATAAACGATTGTGTTTTTGTTATGTACCATGAGTTAGATGTTTTAACCATTTTTGCGTGTGCTAAAAATGAATAACTTCATTGATACAAATAGATTTTGTGATGTAGGACGCTTTGGACGATTGTGTTGGAGTGAATATTATTTTTGTTGCAAATGTTAACATACTTTCAAACATTTTGCTAAAATATTATATATTTTTTTGCACATGAATGTTCCAACAATGTCACAATATTTGTTACAAGTTTTACAGATTTACAAATAAATATTTTGCAAAAAAATTGTATGAGAAAAGGCGCATTTATTAGAGGTGCCTCAAAAAAAAAAAATCAAAGAGCTGGCGACCTAATGCACAACCAGCTCTTCACATATTATCTTCATCGAAAAGGTCATACAACCCACTATGATAAATGTGGTATTGCTAAAGACCTGCTTGGAGCGTTGTTCCAGCTAGATCGAGGAGAATTAAGCAGCTCATTCTATAATGCAGCACAATGGAGCTGAATTTAGTCAGGATTGTCTAAGCTTTTGACTTGTTTGGAATCTAGGATACTTCGGTTCTAAATCGATGACATACTTTCAAACATTTTGATACAATCAAATGGCTATTTGTTGTATATGTTTGTTTCTTTTGCACATGAATGTTACAACAATGTTGCACTATTTTCACAAGTTTTACGGGTTCACTTATGAAAAATATTCACTTACGGATTAGAGATTTACCTCTAACCAGATCGATGGGACGGTTAGCGAGGCACATACTCTCTTTATTAATTATTATCGAAAAAAGTCCGTACAACCCATTATGAAATCTGATAGTGCTAGAGACCTGCTTAGATCGACCGAATTAATGCAGCCCGATCGAGCTGAATTCAGGTTAGATTCTCTAACCTTTTGACTTGGTTGGATTCTAGGATATTCCATGAAATATCCAATGTTATTGTTGTTTATTATGCATGGTTGTAATTTTCCATGCATGTCAACAAATGTCTGACTATCAGGTTCTAAAATGAGCAACTTATATCGTGACACGCACTTACTGGAGCTGCACCAACGCAAAGACAATTAGCCACATGTTGATAACCTATTGATCCGGCCGGCACGTCGACCGAGGCAAGGTAGAAGAAGAGTGATGCTGCCGATGCAGGCATGGTTTTGATGGGTGCAGGCATGCTGTCGCCGATCTCGAGGTTGACCAGCCAGCTAGGAAGCTGCAGCTCCATATATCGGACTCATGATGCAAACGAATGCAAGATCAAGCAACCACCAAACGGCGAATAGTCACATGCCTACGTGTTAGCCATGTATTATTATGCTACTGTGGTGCATTTACTCCGCCTAACTAGGAATACCATTCTCTCAGAATAATATTCAGTTATATACAATATCGTTTGTTATAAAAGCGATGGAAATTTTAATCAGTATGGTTTTGTTATATACAATATCATCACACAGAGAATTGGAAGCTAGCTTACTACTACTCTCCACCCGCAAACAACCAACGCCGGCCGGCCTCCCGGCCGCTGCCGCCGCGGCGCCAGCGGTGGCGGCCACGTCCTCGCGGCCAAAGGCGGGGGGTGACCTCTGCGTGCCCCCAGTCGGGTCCCTGCGCGCGGGGAGTCTGCATCTGGGTGGGCGGAGACTGTGCGGTGGGGCGACGACGTCTGCTTCGGCGGGGCGGCGGCGCCCAACGGCGCACGGCCGGGAGGCGCGGAGGAGCAAGGGGACGGCCCCGGAGACGGTCGGGAGCGGCGGCGCGGCCTGCCTTCATGGCGGCGGTAAGATTCTCCTGATTCGTTTTGGGGCCGGATCTAGGGCTTCCTCGGCAAGGCCGAGGTCGTCCAGCTCGTTCCGAGCTGACCAGCGGTGTGGGGACTACTGGTTCGGCCTGAATAAAGGAGGTCGTCCTATGGTTTCTCCCGTGCAAGACGAAGATCTGCTGGCTGCCTGCACTCGTTGATCTAGCCTGGATCGGTGTGTTCCGGAAGGCTTCGTCGGTGAACTCCCTTGGGCGACTTATGCCTGGAGTTGCTGGATCGGAAGGAATTCGGTCACGCGCACCCGTGTTTTTTCTGGCCGGTTGGTTTCAGAGGGAGCGTTGTGAAGCTCTGCTATCTGTTACCATTATGGGTCATCCGATCCATGGTGAAGTCAGATGTGGAGAATGTCGCGAAAGCAAGGATATGAGGGCTAGCAATGGTGGTTTGAGTTTTTGTGACGATGAGGAACTGGCTTTGTGATCTTTGACTCGCGGCAGCGACTGTTTGTGGGGGCGACGACATAGGAGAAGTTCACGGTCTTACCTTGCAGGGTGAAAATCCAAGGTCTGGTCTTAATTGGTTGTGCCTGGCAATGAACTTGTTGAAGGCATTGTTTTGCGAGCAAAGACTTTCTCCAGGGTGAAAACCTATGATCTTTGATTGGGCGACGACGGTGTTTGTGCACTGTTACCTTCTTGAAGGCGTCGCTATTGGAGTGGTTGGACTTTTGGTGTCGTTTTGGTGGTGTTAGTGTCGCTGCTACAAGGATATGAACACTTTAGCGGGACTTTTCTTTGCTGTAATTTTTTTTTTGGGTTGTGTGCATCCGTAGAGCCCTAGGGCAATGCGTTGTTGCAGAGGCTGGGCGTAATTGATATCTTTGCGATATTAATAAATGCTCCTTATCTAAAAAATATACAATATCATTCGTTTGTAATCAGTATGGTTTAAAATGTATCTCCACCAATTGTGATATTTAGAATTGTGTCATGAAACACTCTTTTTGGGTGGTTGGCAATGATCCAATTGTCGCAAGAGACCGACCAATTTTGCTAGAATCTAGGCGAGGATGGTAATTTTTGGGTGGTTTATACATAAAAAACACTCGTTTCTTCGATAGTGATAGTCGGTATTCGGTAATAACAAAAAGTCTAAAAAAAGTGTCATTTTTTTCGTCTGGTACCTTTGATAAGATGTATTGTAATTCTTACTAAGACGGGCTTGCAAAGGCTAACTCCCATGGCAGGGTACCGCGTGAATTTGTCATCATGATGAGACAATTAAACACTTATTTTCCTAGTGCAGGTTCGTCGAATTATATGGGCACACTGTTTTCTAACTTGTACCCGCCGACGTATCCATTTTCTGCATTTGTGGCCATCTATACAGTAGGTGAATATGGACTTGTTTACAACCTATGTACACTGTTGAAGAAGTTGTGATGGACATTTTTATCCCACATGGATGGAAAACATGTAGGTTGGCCCTGCAACGTTGCTACGAGTTTTTCGCATACTTTTATTGCGTCTTTATTTATTTATTTGCTTTGTTGTGTGGTTGTGTGCATTCTAATTATATAGATGTCGTGAAAAAGCTCTTAAAAATTGTATTAGCATCATGCTAACTTATGAGGTTAATAAAGCAACCTTATCGATAAAATATATGTTAATAGATTTGGCATGTGACTAGAAATTGGGTATTTGAAAGCAGAAGGTTGTGTTTAAATTTAGAGGCCTGGTTTCGAATACTTGGTTACACAAGTATCAAAATCACGCTAGTTTATAGGGTTCCATGAATTAAGATTTTTTATTCATAATACTATAGACCAATGCAGGCATAATATGTATTGAAAATACATGCCATCACTGTAAATGATTTTTCCACTGATGTTTGTTCGGAGCATCATGGAAGAAACATTAGAACTTTCTGAGAAACCTTAGTAAATGATTTTCCTTATACACACAATGCCAAGTAATCATTTGAGAGGACTAGAGACTAGTTCGATGTATCAAATAACACACATCGGAAGGTTCCAAAGAATTTAAATCCTAAAATGTCCTTCTGAAAATCTGAATTAAACATACCAGTTCGTCGATATCAAAACCTTGTCATCCACTCAAATTAGTATTTTTCATATTATGTGAAATTGCAAGTATTAACAAATGGAGTGTTCACCATGGAATTATCATTGTATTCAAAAAGTACCATGGATTTATCAACCAAGAAGAAACAAATTTCATGAATAGAGCCCTACCACTATAAATTACTCACATTTACCATCTGGCTACATGATGAGTTTGGACACAAAAAAATCCCCATCCCTGCATGCTGTACAAAGGAGACAGTTCATCACATTGCACCAGTACTATCTTGCCAATGCCAGCATAAGAAACCAAAACAGGCAATAGGAAACAAAACCACATATGTTTCTTTGACCAGATCAAGAGATGTGTATTGTGTGGCTGTTACTGTATGCAGTGTGATGTATGGGAAGATATCTTTGTGTTTGCATCTTTGTCTTTGTGCAGAGCTGCCCCTGCCCTGCCCTGCCTGTGAACTAGCTAGGGCCACACCTCTGCCATTGATGCAAGCAAGGCCATCTTTGGTTCAGGCTTTCAGTTGAGATGAGACTCCCAGCTGTACACACATCCTCCCAACTGCCATACCTCATCACTCTCCTAGCTTCCCTTTTCAATGTATGACATAATTTGACATGTACATTTATGTCCCCAAGGTATGTTCTCATGTGGGGATAAGTACTTGTTTAATCCAACACACTATTTAAAATTAACTCGATGTTAATTACATTTATTTTAAGTAATTCTGACCTTTTACTGCTGATTATACAAAACATGTTGTAGAAAAAAATAGTGGGTCTTTGCTTGGGTCAGGCAGCAGGCAGGCAGCCGGCCAAGCCAGTGAGGTACCCACACACTCCTAGGTGGTAGTGTAGTACTCTTTTGAACCAACAGAATTCTAACCAAGCTTTGTCCCCAAGCCTGTTTTTGACTGCATTGGTGACTGAGAAGGCATACTGGTATTTTAATCCTTTTGCCAGGATCCTCTTCTCCATCCATGCATCCAACAATGGGCAATCCAGATTCAGAAGGGAGGCAGATAGTATATTCTCTCTGCACTTCAGATGCAAGTTTACCAGTGGTAGATGGACCAGTATTGTATGGTTATCTCTTGGCTGGTCACCTCAACATTGCAACAGTTTATTTGCCCAAGAACAATATTTCGAACTGTTGGATTTGATCAACTGCCTTCTTCTTGACCAGCTCGATTTCTGAGGTCATGAAGATGATAAAACCAAGGATTGGATTGGAGAGTATGAAAATCAATGTGTCATATGCATTCTGGCTCTAGGAACCAGGTAGAAGGCGTGTCCACATATGCATATTGATCATCCGGTGAAGGGCATGTACTGTAGCTTGGATCATGCCAAATAGGATTTCATCCACAAAATTATGAATCAAGAGGAAATATTACAAGCTCTACGCAGCTTATTTACGCTGGCGCTTAATGTAGATCATACATAGCAATGTAGGATCAGGATTGGTCCTACAAAGTACTTTAGTACTGTAGAATCCTACATAGAAATGGCCAAATGAGCCTACTAGTACTGTAGAATCCTTATGAACACGCATATACTCCCATATCCTAACCCCCATGAAATCAACTACTAGTTCTTTTGAAGGATCATGTAAGGGTTTGTATGCTTATCGATAAAAAATCTTAACTAGGAGTTAATTTCGTTGATAAAATTCTTGGTGCTCGATATCCGGCCGTGTTAGCACTTAACCACAAGTAAAGCCCTTGTGAGCTGTGACACTATATTATTCCCACAAAACAAGTGATAGAGTTCCATCTTGTATGCAGTAGCTAACTAAATGAGAGTTCCTTACAAAATTACTCATTGGAGACAGAAAAACAATATTTGCTGGTAGCAACCCTTGTGTCAACTCAAATAGAAATTATTTTTCCTTTTATAGCAACATTAAAGAAAGAAAATTGAGCAATGCAGAGAAAAGAGAGTTGCATTGCAGGAGGCATGCAGGGATGGATGGTGATGGTAGTGCCTCAGAAAGTCACTCCAGTGCCCATGGGGGCATTTTCATTGCATGCAGGTGCAGGGGCAGGAAGGAAAGATGCAAAAGCTCTTTTTAACAGCTGTAAGGCAGTGTGCAATGCAAGACCTGCATTAGTTAGTGGATGAGGCCACAAGACCAGCTTTAGGGTTTAGGGTTTAAGCCAAGAAGAGAAAAAAAGGTCTAGTGCATATGAAAAGATACCATCATTATTGTTTACATGAGAGTGGTAATATATTTGGAATATGTTTGTTCATCTTTCCTGCAAGAGCATCTTGGGTAGTCTTGCCACCTTCTATTGGTGCCTTCCTTGAAGAATATTGAATTAGTGGTCCTACATTTGAAGGCATTTTGATTGTCATTTATCTAGTTCATTGAGTTCAGAAGTGCCAAAAATGACATTTTACTAAGAATCTTTGCATTAATCTCTATTCTAAAACTTAGTTTATCAAGGAAATTATAGGTGGCTCTGCTCGTGTAAATACACTTCATGATCATGATTTGCATTGCCAAGGAATGAAGGTATTTTTTCCCAAGGACTTCCTACAATCTAGCCCTGGCCCTGAGCCTCGGTTTGATTCTTCAACTGAACCTTTGTGGTGTACTCCACTAAGTGTTAGAAATGCCAAGCTGAGAAGGTTAATCTTTAGGCAATTATTGATACAAAGTACTACCAATCTTATGCATGTTGTGCACTAATACCAGTCATGGGCAACACTTGTCGCTCTTCCAGCAGCACAAACTTGATGAATGCTTTTCAAAATATGCCCAATAATTACAAAAAGGATGCAATGTACTTTCGATCATGATTGACAAGACTTTCTTCACATATCACCTATTCTTGCACTACATTTCAAATGCAATGAGACGAGGCACGAAACAATGCAAATGTAAGAAAAGTTGCCTTGGATTCTCATCCCTGCTAAAAGCAAGAGAAGAAGAAAACATTGGCACAGGCCTGAATGAATGGCACTGAAAAACCTGCAGCAGTTGCAGCAGAGAACTGATCAAGAAACCCACAGATCGTCAAGGCCTGCACACACACAGAGAGCTGCAGACACAAAATGCAATCTGATCCCATTTCTCAAGAACAGAAGCAGATGTTACACGAGTTACAACCACTCTCCCCATGGAGATCGTCTCAAACCACCAATGTAACCCATGCATTTTTGCAAGTGCTGTGCATCTGAGTGGAACACCACTCCTCACTGATCACAAATCCACTTGCACAAAACCTTTTCCCTTGGCTCTATAAACAATGGCCAAACCTTCAGCCTTTCAGTGCTACTGCTACATCCAACAGCATCTCACCATATGCAATGCAAGATGGCATAACCAAAACAGTGCACATTTTGGGTGAATTTCACAGGAAAATGTGCTCCATTTGGGCACTTGAAAATGGGGCTCCACTGACGCTCTCCTCTCCTCAGGAGAAGCTCAGCACTTATCTTTGCTCATCTCTTACCCCTCTCAACAAACCAATCCAAACCAATCCAACAGCATTGCCAATGCCAACCATGGCAATGGGAATTGCTGAAAGAACCTAAGCAAATTCATGGTTGAAAAAACAAAATGAAGATCCGAACCAAGTCCCACCCCATTAGACATCTGACAAAAAATTGTGTGTCTCCGGCGGCGATAGAGCTTCTCAACGGATTCCCGGCAGCTCCAACCTGATCCGCTTATTTGCCGCCGCCACGAAGGCGGCGGTGTCAGCAACATCATCAACAAAAACAGAATCATATGTACTAGTAGCAGCTTCATTGGATTCTGAACATGGCAATGATCTCTTGCAATTGCTCATGCTGTTCTTCAAGTCCCCGACCATCATGCTGTAGCAGGCATGTACATGCTCCTGATCAATGGAACAAACAAAAGTTGATCACATCAAATGCTCAGCTCACTGTCACCCGGATTGAAAGACTATCAGTAATGATCAATCAGAATGATGCATAATTGTTCATTAATGTGTGCAAGAGACCTTCTCAATGAGGCAGGATGGAGATAGATTGCCCATCTTGCTCTCCAGTGCTTCTCTGGTCAGAAGAGCTCCATAGGATGCAGCCAAGATTGCAGCTGCAGCCACAGTGGATGGCCTGTAATCCAGCACACTACCGTCTGCATGAACACAAGACACAACACAAATCAGTCAGACAAGATGCAAGAAAGATCACCGGATGTTCGGAATTTAGTGGAAAAGATTCTAATTTTGATGTGCGTGTGCAGAGGAAGATGAACCTTGGGCTGTGGCAAAGATAAACCCGATGGAGTTGATGGCGACGCGGGCGGGGTCATGGCCGCCGGCGCCGCCGTCATGCCGGTCGAGCCGGGAGGAGAAGCAGGGGAGATAGTCGAATGGCGTGACGGCGGCCATGCGCCAGTCGAGCGTGGACAGGAGCAGCAGCTCCATCCGCTGGACGGAGGCGGAGCAGAACTCGTAGCCGCCGCCGGCGTCGAGCTCCGACAGCGCCGGCGCGCCGTACTCCTCCATCTTGGCCGCCACTGAGACGCAGGCCACGGACAGGAGCCGCGCCGCCCACGGCATCGCCGCCCTCTGCAGCAGCAATGCACCAACCACACACATCATCCTCCCGTCCCGTGCCCAATAAGAAAAATGGTCAAGTTTATTATACGGCGGCGGATTATTACATCGACGCGCCGCCGGAGGAAGAAGCGGTCGAAGTAGGCGATGGCGAGGTACGCCGTGCGGTGGGCGAACCCGAAGCACCCCCGCGTCTGCAAACGACATCGCGTCAGTGATCGATCGACCAAGAATCCAATGAATCGAGAGGGTGAGGAGCTCAGTGAGCGAGTGCTCACTTCGAGGATCCATTTGACGGCGGCGAGGCGGGCCTGGCGGAACCAGTCCTCGTCGGCGGCCGACGAGCAGTCGGCGTCGGCGGAGTCGGGGGAGGAGGAGGAAGAGCAGAAGCTAGCCTCCTTGGAGACCAGCTGCTCCACGTACTCATTGTCACCATCCTCGTCATCGGCGGCGCCGGCGCCGGCGTAGAACAGGAAGAGGTCTCCGTCGTCCACGACTCCGTCGCCGAGGTCAGCGCCGTCTTCGGGGCAGGTGAGCGAGAAGGCGCAGGACGAGCAGTCCTCCATCGCCGCCATATCCTCGACCCGCCTCTACCGACCGAGCACTACCACTACAATACAATCAGCTAGTCGCTGACCTGACCTGCTACGCTGTACGTGAAGCTTAAGCAAGAACCATGAGTGAGCGCTCGCTGCTACGGTGGTCAGCGGCGGCGGCGGCGGCCGGACCGGGAGCAGAGTGGGGAGTGACTGTGAGCGAGGGGACGAAGACGCTCCTCCCCTCTATTTAAGCGGCTCTCGTTTCATTAAAAAAGATCACTTCTTTTTTACTGCCCTCTATCCATCTTCCTTCTTTCTTACTACATCTAGCCATTAATCTGCATTCTCGGATAGTTACAGCTCGATCTCACGATCTGGTAACTCCAACGGAGATGAGATGAGATGAGATGAGAAGAGATTCATGAGGATGGAGTAGTACGTCGGTACGACGTCTGAGTGAATCTCAAGTGTATCCGTAGAATTTATTAGCGGGCAATGTATTTACTACTCGATCGGAGATGATGATAGTAGTAGAGCGTAATGTAATAAACACATAATGCTCGTGTTAGTACTGTCGCGAGGACGGTCCTCTGTAGCGGAGCACGGATCTGGTTGTTCGGATACGGAACACAGGACGAAACCAACACTACGAACTACATGTACTGGCTTCGAATTTCGGAGACCTCGTGCTCGGGTTATTTTCATTTCTGTTTTTATACCCAAGACATAAAACTTATGAATCAAATTAGGAGGATAAGTGTAGCATAAATAACCAAATTAAATTATCCCTAACTATATAGTAAATACTCTTGTTCCATTTTATCGCGTTAGTGAAACGAGCATCCTATGAAGTTCATAAGGTAGAGTCTTGGCCACAATCTTCTTCAACGTTTTAGCATGACGAGAGCATGAAATCTTGACGGGGTGGCGTGGATCAAACAAATCTCTCATACGGCAAACTCTGAACAAATGATTATGCAAAGATGAAAATAGTACAAAAATAAAAAATACAAAGAAAAATAGAAATATAAATCATAATCCATCACAAATCTCGAGTTTGTTTCAGTCACCGCGTAAACTGATCGAAGTACCCTCAAATACCTCTTAAATATCTCACCTAGGACAATGTTTAAATTTTTGTTATATTGATAACTACCTATGGTGAAGAGAAAAAGTTAGTTTCCGATTAGACTAGATCTAATCCATCTTTTCGGTTCAATATAAGTTTTGCACAATGTTTTCACTTAAACAAACATAATTTTCTCATATATGTTCTTTTTCTAGGTACAACCATGCAAATTGTTCAGAATACACATGCATGTCAATGTTTTGTAAAAAAAAAGTAGGTCGGCCACCCTACCTTGCCCTACTAGGAGCTCTGTCCCTACTTGGCGAGGGTGTCTCCTAGCGTCCCCGTCGATTGTAAGGTCATTGCACGCAGTGGCCACCTTATGTAAAACCATATGAGCATCTTAAAAGAGAGGGAAACATCACATTGCTAACAACTTGTGGACATTCAATGTGGAACCAATGAAATTCCTATCAGAAACGGCTTCCCAACTTATTTCACACCAACACACTGAAAAGTAGATGATTAGCATTTTCATGATCCTAATAGAAGAGGAAGTAAGATCATCATCTATTCAAGGCTAGACAATGGAAATTGTGGAAATTAGAATAAATTAATTTGTACTAAACTTAAATACTTATTTAAATCTTTGTGTACTCTTTTACAATATTATAAGTATAATTTGTCTATTAGTTTGCATTTTAACCACATAATTTAAAAATATCTTGAAATATTAGTTGGTGTGTTTTTCCTTTCTAATGAATATTGAAAGAGATTAAACTTTATTTTGTGACGAAGTCTTTTGAAGAACTATTTTTTATATAATGCATAACTACATAAGTTTTATATATTTATTGCAGAAACTTGTAAAGAACATGATTTAATAAATATCTGAATAGTGATTTCAAGTGTATGAGTAAGTAAGCATATTTATAGAAACTTCTAGAGTTTAACTAAACTAATGTTATTACTTTGTATGTTCATAATTTCCTAGCAATTCAAGATTTAAACAAGTGTGCATGCCCTGTAGTTGGTATTAATAATTTAATATGCTAGATTCACACCAAATATGAATGCCTACATCCAAGTCCCATTCTTGAGTACAAGCTTGTGGTGATGTATAGTCAAAAGAAGTTAGTGCTAAGCACTATTTAATATCATATTGAATCTGATGAGTATTTTGGAATATCTTTGGACCCCAGAGAGTTGTCTAGGTAGTCAAGAAGTACTCCATTCTGAGGTTATGGTTCTGCAACCATCATACCCATCACTTAAGGCCTCTTTGAATTGTAGAAATTTCATAATATTACAATCCTTAGGATTTCAAACCTGCAATCCAAAGAGGACCTTAGCCTTGTTTGATTCAAAGGAACTTCATAAGATTTTTGTAAGACTTTGTCTCACAAGAAATTTTCCTTTGCTAGTGCACTAGTAGAAAAAAGGCCTTTAGTCCTAGTTGGTAAGGGACTTTAGTCCCGGTTTACCAACCGGGACTAAAGGGTCCAACCTTTAGTCCGTTTTCAGTCTGCAATCAGGACTAAAAGCCACACGGCTGGAAGAAGCAGTGGCTAGACTAAAACCCACGCTAATTTTTTCGGAATTTGTTTTTTTGAATTTTTTTCTCTATTTCAAATCTTTGAATTATTTGCCAGTTTATTTTCTAATCCTAATCTCAAGTCCCTCACACTGCTCCACGCCCAACTAATATCTAATCTTAATCTCGATCAAGTCCTTCACAACTACTCCACTTCCCGATCGGTCACCCATCCTTACACTGCTCCACCCCCAGCACACATAACTTATGAGTTCCTTTTCAACTAGTTTCCAACATCGCACTGCTAAGAACCTGATAATATTACGATAATCCATTTGGTCGATATAATTCATATAATACATGAATTGGTAGGAAATATCCATGAATCAATATAATTCATATAATCATTTTAACCTATATTCATATATTTAACCGCTAGAAGGGCGGCGGGCCGCCGCCCTGCACGTTTGAATTCTGCAACGATTAATTTTGTGTGCATCAACGTCGGCTGATCGTTTCTAGAGCGCACTCAAAAACGTTGGCTGGCTGATCGGTTTCCAAAGCACAGTTAAAACGCGATCGGGAGATGTACAAGTTTCACATTAGTCTCGGTTTTAGACACGATCCGGGACAAATACCTTTAGCCCCGATTGATTTTTCAAACCGGGACTAAAGCTGCCTATAGAACCAGGACTAAAAGTTATGTGCCCGTGATTTCGTTTTAGCTGTTTGAACCGGGACTATTTGGGTCATTTGTCATGGTTTCAGGCTAAACCGGGACTAAAGGTTTCTAGGCCTCTGAACGGAAGCCATGTTTTCTACTAGTGGTGGTCTAATTCATAGAATTTTTTCCTATAGGAATTTTTCCCATATGAATCTTTGTACTACTTCCGATAGGAATTCTAACATCCACTCTAAACTCTTTTTTACAATTCCTTCGGTGGAATCAAACAAACTTTAATACAAACCAAATCCTATAGAATTGGAGTGTGCATGACATAACAATTCTATACTTTTTCTATTCCTATCTCTTCCCTATCCTACTAATCAAACAAGCCAAATCTTATTGCCCTTGCGAACAGTTTGAATCATCCATAACAAATATTAAGTTGAGTTTAGTGCATCCACAACCTTTACACGACTAAGGACGATAATGCATGAAGTTAGGGAGTACAAGGTTCCACATGTGAGTAGCGTACTCAGAGACAAGTACTTAAGTTTATGCATAGGACTAACTATGAGTACAACTCAGATTGATTCACCTCTAGGGCACCAGTACTAATAGTTTATAAAGAAAAAAAAAGTGTTGTATGGAATTAAACATGAAAATATGGTATGTAGATTTTTTGTAAAATCTACACGAATTTCCCACCAAAAAGAAAAGAAAACCATGCTAAGTGAACTTGTTATCATTGGTCACACTGTTCTTGTATCCTATGAGGCATGTGGTATGTACTTTATTCCGAAAATTAACTATTTTAAGTTACCCCCTCACTATCCCGCCAAAAAAAGAATACTTTTTTTCATATGTATTTAAACTATTTTTAGACATATAATAAGTGAAAATCATAGTCAAAGTTATGTGTGGGGCAGCTTGTGCTTACACTACTAGGTGGAATTTTGGGCCACGTTTATCCAATTGTGATTGCATTGGTATGTCTGGTTTGGTTGAAAGTGTCAATAAAAGAAAGGAGTAAATAAACCCGCTGGTTAAAAATGTGCATTCTCTGTCTAACTAAGCAGGCTTGCCAGCAAATATTTTCCACACAAGAATTCATATATGAACTAGGCAAACCCTACAAGCGAATAGATAACTCAAAGAAGTAGGCTGCAGACCACATATAAGAAAAAGGGATATGAACATGTTGAGAGAGTAATCTCAACCACTTCCCAGCATCATCTCCCCAATAAATCCTTAATCCAGCCAACAGAAAATGCTGAATTTCTTCTGCAGAACGTGCTTAGGAATGAGACAAAGCACCTGACTTGGCCACTAACTAATCCTCGTGGACCCAAATCCTTCAAGGAAAACAAAGGACATATGTGAATCGAGCAGAGACATAATACAGCCACTCTACGGTATCTACTCAAGAATCACGCAGCTACTCTATAGCATCTTTGTAAACGTACTAATTCTAGTAGTGCTTACTGACACATCCACGATTTATCTCAATCTCAACACACTTGTCAGATCTAAATGAGGGCAATTGCTCAAAATGCCACGAAATTAATTAAGGCTCTCTGTAGGCATAGAGTTTTGGGAACACATTAAATCGTAGTATATATAAGATTGTTTTATACATTCATTGGAACAAAGATCAAGCTTCTTCGATTCTTGTTTCCAAAGAGGCCTCTGCAACACATCCACAACATGTTCTTGGTCGCAAACTAGGACAAGCTGTCAACATCCACGAGTTATATATGTATATATTTGACAACCATGTCAAATAATATATGTTTGAATGTTACGTGAACAAGAACGCAGGATTCAAGGGCCAATGTTGTGGATCACCGCAACAGTGCCAGCACTGCACGCATCGTCCACCATCCCCCATGCATCGCCAAGATCCGGCAGCCTAATTTAAGCGCCATTTGTTAGACATTTGAATATATATACATACATGCAAGGGAAGATGCCAAGATTTGGCATCGACTCACTAAGATCAAGGAGCCATGGATGGACCACCATCTTGATCGATCTATAGCTACTGGATGTACTGTATGATTCATACAAGGCGACGAGGGTAAAGTCGCAGCTGGAAACCACGAAGATGTATGGATGGACGGATTTTATATACTGTACAAGTATGAAATTCAAAGTTTCCAGGGCACAGGAGCTCCATCAGCATCAGATCCTGACGATCAAGATTCACTAGCATGGACATGTCTTGTTCATCAAATTCCTGTTACATCTAACACTGAGATTGCTCGTTCATCAGGAACCAATCTGCAGGTTGTAAGAGCAACTGAAGAACACCTCATTTTGTTTCTGTTTCCAGCAGCAGAACAGTGTTCATTTCATTTCTCCAGGGAAATGAAAACCTTTGATGTAATGTACGTGCTACCGTGACCGACGGTACGTCCCTGGCGTGCGTGTGGAAGAACAGTCCGGCTCACCGCATTCAAGGCCCTCGCGTCCAACAACAACTCCTGGCACTGGACAAGGATGGTACACGGTACAAAACCTGTCCTCCATGTTTCGAGCTGCATCGGCAGCAGATTCATTTTTCTTGGCCACACAAAAATGGTATTGCAAGCCAATCCAGCAGGTCACAGATCAAACAAACCCCAGGACAGATCCTATCAGGCCCTGCACCCTGCATGCATGCATAAACCCAGCCTTGAATTCAGGTTCCCCAGTCCCACAATATAAGAGTGCATTCAAGATATATCAAGACTTGACATGACCCTCTTTCAAAATTTATCTGTTATATAAGGCCATAATCTAAGAAACTAGTAGCAAGTAAACTAGAGAGATAAGGATGACTCCAACCGGCTGATGCATCGAGTCCGTCCGTGTCCGTTCTTGTCCGCGCGAGTCAAAATCAAGACCCAACGGGACGACGTAAACGGAGAACGGTCCATTTTCTTGTCCTCCGCGACCCATTTTTGGTTCAATTTGGGCCAAGTTTACGTCGGTCCCTGACGCGCGTGAACCTCCTTTGCGTCCAGACACGACACTGACCCGCGTGTCATTGGCTCGAACGGCCACCTACCCCATATTTGGGCCGAGTAAACTTAGGAGATAAGAGTTGTATAGGTTGGGAGGTACCCTCACCCTCCCACTCATGATGAAGCAAAGGCTCGATAGACTATACACACGCTATCTACCATGCCACTTAGAGGTCTCTGCACCCCACTAAACAATGTTTTTCTTTGACCAGTGCCGCAAGCTTTTCTCACAACATGGTAAGAGAAATTCTAGCCTAGGTTTGGTCATGTCAATGTCACAGCTTCAATGAGAGCAGGGGACTGTGCATCCATGCCAATCACTAGGGACACCACCGCCCTTTGTTTGCTTGCTTGTGAAAGTGAAGTAAGCAAAAGTGTGTGCATTAGGGAGATAATCTTGTCCACTAACCCACTAAAGACACAGTGGCTAAGCTCTACTAATGTGCCAAACCTGGGCATGCTAGTCCTAGCTAGCATTAGATCAGCTTAGCCTTTTTTGGTCCAGTCACCAAAACACAGCTCATGCTATTTTAGAAACAACTTTATTATGATACTATGATGCTAAGCATCGGAAGCACCATACATTTTGTAGCCCTATTTACCATTTATTTTCTTTTCCTTTCAGGCCTGTTTGGGGGGTCAGCCTTTCTGTTCAAACAACAAGCAATTGCTTCTGCATCATCCGACGAAAGGCATCCGCTGAATGTTTGTGGTAGTACCATTGCATAGTGGTGTACCTTTGCAATTGCCATTCGACAAGAATGCCTCCAATGACAGATTGATTGGATGGCTCAGGACAGATATTGTTGTGACAATACCCACGCTACAAACATCTCAGAGCATGAATGTCAACAGGAGTTTGAGTGGCAATTAGGTTCAGTTTGCAGTTGCTGAATGATGAACACTTAAATTTAGGGTTCTTGTGGAGAAACATGTAGTTCAGTAAGCAAGGTTGAAGTCAGATCATAAAGCGTTTGTTCTCTGATGATGTATTGTCCTTTCACGTTTCAATGGGACGTAATTAATATATCACACTTGCAGTCCTACTACTACAAACATTTTGAAAATTTGGTAACCTGAATGGGCGTCGATGTCAATCAACATTCATAAGCCCTGCTGCAACCATAAAAAATGAAAGGCGTGTGTGTAGGACCTTGGGAAACTTTAGGTATGCACTTGTGTCTTGCCATCATCGCTGATGAAAAAGTCCTTGCACGTAGGTCAGGATTACCAGCCAGGCTTTATGCCAACCCAATCAGGTTAAAGCGGCTAACCAAAAGGTTAATCGTTTACAAAAACCTAATGATAAGATGGCTTCCCAATGTTTGACTGGCATAAGGGTTCACCAGCACCAAGGACAGATCGAGCACATGCACATGCATGGGATGCACTCATCTTTATTTTTTCACAATGGATATTGTTTTATTTTTTACAGAGAGTCAATTCAAATACGCACACTCTTCGTATACGTACTGGTCAGTAGAACAGACAATGCACCCCAAGCGCAAAGGAAAATGACAGTCAAAGAAGTGCAGAGAAGGACTTAACTGTCTTGGAAAGCAGATGTGTAAGAGTAACATGATAATGTATAGTAAACACATGTTGATAAGATAGTTACATAGATGATAGTGCATGAGGGACCACTGTTTTGTAATGCTCTTGCCATTTTCCTGCTGCTAGCTCTTTACATTACTTGATTGAGACGGGTGACCTTTGTCATTTTCAAATCGTAGCATGGTATGTATGCCTTACAAGGTTAAGACCAAGACAACAACATTCATGTGTATTCGTTTGTTCTGAAAGTGTCCTATGAGAAGGCATAATAAGAGTGATAATGTATGGAACAGATTATAATCACAGCAAGTACAAAAGGTTTTTTATAGAAAACATAGTTGCTCTAAGATCATAAATTAACTGAATACATTTTTTACAGGAAAATAGTTGGTACAGCAGATGAGACCAATGATACTGTAATCACATGGAAGTTGGAAGCCTTCAGCTACCCGAAGTCAGCTGTCTGAGTTCAGTGGAAAGTTGCTGGCAGATGATGCTTTCCTTATCACTTGACATATTTCCGATAGGTTTTAACACAAGTAGGGAGGACTTACAGATACACCAGGAACTGAATCAAAATATATGATGCATGGTAGTTCTACGGATGTGGCAGAAGCCTGAATAAACCAGTGTCGGTATTACAAGCAAACACTGTTAGCCCAAGCAAGATTGGCTTCTGCTGTAGTTTGCAAGGCCCAGCTAGGAAGGAATCTCTATCTACTGTCTTCTGGCACTAGAAACAAAGCAATAATAGCATACGTGTCAGTATGAGACCAGCAGCTCCAATGGTAAAATATTGCAGACAAAAAACTGTGACTGCACAAAACTAATCACGAGTCAAAGATTCATCTTACTGGGATTCAAGCAATAACAAGTTCAGCTTTCACCATCATTGTCTTCAAGCAGATAGTCTTCGATTTGGTCTCTGGAATGAAAGATCATAAACAGCTCACTGATCAGTGCGCTATAAGAGCGAATGAGACAATACATGAACAAATCACTGCAGATGCAGAAATAAGTGACTGACATTAAATCAAGCATTATCTTAACAAAGAAGCTGTAACATTCAGAGGTTCATTGTTTTGATTTGCTAAACTACTGACATATGTATCATAGCTGTAAAGACAAGGCAGCAGCCCATAGAGAAAGAGACGTCAACCTCACCTTAGTGAGCCATGGCTGGCAGATACAGTATCTACTCTCTCGGTCCAGAACTTTGGAACTAGTGAAAAGAAATGGTCATACAAGTTTGCGTCTCCTGGTAGAATCTGGAAATGACAGCTTTGACAACAATAAGCAGTATAGAAATCAAATTTCTTCTGAGCATTGTGCTTTGTGCTTTCCAAATTCTGCAGTTCTGATTCACTGAATGGACTGCGACATATCAGGCAGAAAACCTCAGACAAACTCGACTCATCGCTATCAGCATTATGGAACTTGGGACGCAGCCGTGAGGGCAGGAAATCATGATAGCCATTTTCTGAGAACCTGTTGAAAGAGAATGGCTTAAGCTTTTGTGCAGTTCGTACAATTGTATGCTCCCGAGCAGGATTCTCCTCCTGTCAGTAGAAATAATGACCTGTAAGATTATGACTAGCGCTTGCTAAAAGCACTTAGTTGAAACTATCACTAAACAAAAATTTGAATTCGAGGTTCAGTTTTGGTGTCTGCGAATCCAAAGTTGGTATGTAATTCCAGCATGTCATGCAAGGAACAAACTTACTTACCCTTAGTCGTGCAACAAACGATGCAACTAAGCTGTTGATGCCACTACAAGGCCTATCAAGAAGTTGCTGTGTCTTTAAACTAAGCAGACAACCAGTTAGCATAAATGTTAACATGAGCAAAATTCAACAAACCAAAAAATGTGTATGCTCATCTTACGTATCAAGTTCGCAGAGCAGGCTAAGCTCATGGGCCAGACAATCACGGAGTGGAAGAACGACTGGCACCTCCCACCGTGTATCAACATATTGGACATCAGCTGGTAAGGAATAACCTTGCCCCTGGAGACAATTACCAACCTTAAGTTATCTCATGTTCTATTTTTTTGGAACAATCAACAGGCGACGAGATCACATAGGAAAGAGCATCTGCTACATACCTTCACTGTTGCAGATAGCACATGACATGCTATTGCAGAAGCACATGATCCCAGCATGATCTTGGTGTACCCGTTTTCCACTGCAATCTGAACAACATAGCAAATGAAATGGTAAGGGAATATGACTTGAGTCACTGAAGGAAAAGCGTCGCCCAATATGCGTATATATTGGATGATAATTCTCAACGGAAGCATGCGAAAGCACTGAAGAAAAGAACCTTCTGCAACGAAAGCATGCGCAAACACTGAAGAAGATCCTCCCTCCCGGTGTCATCATTGATCATGCCGACAAGCTCCCTGAGCCTGCCTTCCCCATCCTTCGATTCCGAGGAGAACACGTCGTCAAGGGAGGCGATGTGCACCGCTTCATCGCTCGGCAACAAGCTCGAGATAATTGACTTAACATCTGCAACTGCCAGCTCAACTTGGCGTTTCGGCTTGGACAACAAAGCACTCTCGTCGACGAACGCCACCCCGAGATTGAAGACCGGTAGCGCCTGGGAATTGCTCGCGTCCCAGCTCTCGATCGCCTTGGACCGCATCTCGTGTAAGAACTGCAGAGCCACTCTGTGACATATGTACCGACAGGGCATTTCAAACGGTTTATAAACGATAACTGTGCAGAGTAAGCAAGCACGTTTATAGCAGTAAATTTTTAGTGCAAATCATGAACGTAAGTGATTATGTGTGGGGGGAAGTGGACCTTGAGGCGGGGCCGCCGGAGAAGGCGAGGAGGACGGAGTCAGTGGGCCGCACCATGGCGTTGCTGGTGACGGCGAGCTTGAACTTCCCGAAGAGGTGGGCTCGCAGACAGTCGGCGCAGAGGCCGACCCCTCCGGCGACCGTGACGACGGCGCCGCCGCCGCACTTGCCGCAGGAGGCGGCGGTGGCGATGGAGAGACGGCCCATCCTCTCCTCTGGAACATCATCGGCCGCTGAGGAGGAGCAGTTGGACCCGCAGCCGCCGCCGCCGCCGCAGGAGGAGGAGGAGGAGGCGGCGGCCATGGAGGAGGAGACGGGCGCGCAGGTTAGGGGTTTCGGAATCTTCTTCGTCTTTGTTTTTTTTTCTATTTCGCCGCGTACAGGTTTAGATGGGCCTCTCTATGGTCCTAGGTTTAGATGGGCTACCATGGCCCATGGGCTTCCGGTGCCGCTCAATTCGAATCTCCAGTACCGTGGGTGCTTAGAAAAATAAAGTTTTCGTTTGGCCGCTGGAATTTTAAAAATTCAGAATAGTTTTGCATGTTCACTTGTCTCTTCACTGAACCGTTCGGACAGGTACGTGCGCCACGCAAGGTAGATATGCACGCGTGTGATTTCCCTATTTATACTAGGCAAATAGGTATCTCTCCGGTACAAATAAGCACTATGCTCCATGCAACAAAAAAGGCACCATGCTTACAACGTTTGGTTTTATTTTTACGAGTACTGTAATAGAATATTTGCTTTGTTTTCATATATTTGCTATGTTTTAGTAGATGGGTTATGTTTTAGTTGTAATTTTTTTTTACGAAGAATTGTAAGTAGTTACTAGTAGAAATGCCCGTACATTTTCCAGGGGAGATAAAAATAATGTTGTTCAAACACATAAACATCACCTCCAACTTTAGTGTCACTTAGGCCTTCCCTGATGAATTCCCATCAAATTGACCATTTTCGATGTGGGGTTAGTGCAAGGGACGTGGGGTGACCTCTCGTTTGCTGGCATGGCCTTTATAGTAGGCAAATACGTATCTCTCTGGTACAAATAAACACTATGCTTAAAAGCATTTGGTTTATTTTTACGAGTACCTGCTCTGTTTTAGTATATTTGCTCTGTTGTAGCAAAGGAGCTACATGTTTGAATTGTCATAAGTTTTTTGACAAAGAGTTGTAAGTAGTTATAGTAGTTAGGTTATGTTGTCAGTTTCAGTTGTAATTAGTTGTATTTTTACTAACCGTTGCATTAGCATTTTTTTTTATTGAGAGACGCTCACAAACACGCACGTACATACACCACTATGACCGCACACACGCAAACCATACCCCTATGAGCACCTCTGGGAGACTGATCAGGTTGACGAAGTCACCACGGGCACCTCTTGAAAAATCCAGAAAAATGTGAGCACCCGCCAAGTCTGTGACTTGAACCTTAGTGGACTTGTTCCACCACAAGGAACCAAACCAGTTGAGCTAGGCTCACTTCGCTCCATTGCATTGGTCTCTATTCTAGTTGTATTTTAATTAGGCATTGTCTTAGTTTGTGATCCAGTTGTAAGTAGTTGTATTTGTACTAGGCATTGTTTTAGTGTTTGATCTAGGTGTAAATAGTTAATACCTATTATAGTGTGTTATTAAGTTCACTAGTTGAATGCCCGTGCGTTGCTACGGATATGAGCAACTTTCATAATGTTTTGTCCATAAAATATATGCAAAAATGAATGTGTAAGGATAAAACATCCACTCAATATTAAAAAAGAATAAGATTTCAATTCAATCGAAATGTATATCGAGAAAAAGGTATATTCTGATATCCTTTGAACATTAAATTAGCACCCACTAATGTCTACTCATTCTCATTGATGCTAGCTAGATATTGTCGTATAATCTCAGGAATGTTGTCTTGCACTTCATTTTCTTGGTATTTTAGCAAGTGTAACAGAAATTTCTTCCTCAACTTAAAAGCATCCTACATAAATAGTACATGTCATTAGCTTCAATAATTCATGTGGAGCTAATAAAAAATTATAGTGTAAAAACGCACCGTGCATACTGGATGAACCAAGATTTTACCATTCCATGAGAACATTATGTAAAAAACAATATAACCAGATAAATTCCTGTAGATGGATGTAGAATCATTATGTTGAATAGAAATAGACAAAATAAAACACTCTTAGTTTATTTCGTAAGATAGTCACCTTGATGAGATTGTTGGAATACCAACTGATGTTCTACGTGGCCAGAAAAAGATATCAGAATCCCAACCGGGTTGTGCTATTGCAAGCGCATCGTTGAAGTAGAAAGAGATTCTTTGTAATTTCAATTGCATGGCATGAGTTCGCATCATTTTATCCTCCAGCAATGAAGATACAGAAAGAGGATCCAAAACGTATACACAAGATATGTGCTTGTCGATACAAAACAAGACGAAGTGGTCAATGGATGCATAAGGAAGAAAAACCTGCATATTTCACCGTCATTAGAAAGAAATAAAACATGATAACAATGTACAAGTAAAGTATTTTTACCATTTTGCGAGTTGAGATTTTGTAGTCTATCCCTGGCCAACTATGAAACAACGTTGCCAAAAACTGAACATTAGGCTTCACGCGCCACTCGCCGCCTCTTGTGGAATCAACCATTGCTCTCTAACAAAAAGTTATACTTAGAAACATAATGATACAAATGATAATATATTATTATAACAACTTACACAAAACTGCAGATCCATGTAACGAATGTCGGTCTCAACCAGCTGCAACAGTACGTCGCATGTCGTTATGCGTATGGCCAGGTTGAAACAATCATTGTTCATAGGCTTGTCCATCCTGATTATATCCTGAATTTTCTTAAGACTCAAACCTATAGGATAAGGTTTGGAGTTCCGCACCCATTCCATTCTGCAACATAGATATTAAGTTAAGACTTACGAAAATCATAACAATGCAACATATTGTAAATAGTACTTACTCCAAAGACTTGGCGTCTTGAATCGACAGTATTTCCTTGCAAAGCTCATTATATAAAACGCGTTGGTCCGTGGACATGACTCTATCAGGCGGATATATTGGTTCTCCTTTTATCTCATTCAAAATAGATTCATGCAGAGTTACAACTACATGCTCCCTAAAGGGTTTGATACCCTCCTGCGAAATATTAATTAGAATCAATTGATTGTAATAGTGTATCTTTATTGATTACTTGAAAATACCTGTGTTACAACATGCGCAAGACCTTCACCCGTAAGGTATTCCATAAATTGCAGCATGAACAAGCCGCATGATGAGCTGCAAATGTTAAGAAAACACTTTCTAAAATAAGTTACATGTTAATATTCATATTTATATTTGATCATATAATAAGTTTTTAACGTACCCATCTGATTGAATTCGCTCATGAACACACTCAACTATAGGCCATTGAGCTACTCGAAGGTCGACCCACTTATCACCTATGTTAAAGCCACTCATTTCTGAAGCAATCATAAAGTAACGCTCGAGCCCTAGAATCTGTTAACTGAAAGATTAGATAATATGTAGAATTAAATTATTATGGAAACATGAAAGATGGTACGATTGTAGTAAATACTCACTGTATAGTGTAGGTCGGACCGACCCACCGCAGAACCCAATGAATCGAATACCTCTATCTTACATTTTTTGGCATCGATACGACATACATACCAATGGAAGTTTGTCACATTAATTGGGACGAAGAGCTGACAAAAATAATGTAAATCATACCAGAATAATAAATAATAAACTAAACCCAAATATTTATCTAATTAGTCTTACCATGTCATGTTCTAGATAACTAAGATCTCTTCGAATAATTTTGGTATAATTTTTTGTACTTATGGAAATTTGACCATCTCGTTTGAGTTTTGCAGAAATATGCGTATCCACTAAAAATACATATCCACCTGCTCTTTTAAATAGATGTTCCTGAGTCCACAGGTAGTAGATATATGCGGTGACAACCTATAATTTTAATGAAACGTTATAACAAAAAAATTAGACAATATTGTGCAAATAAGGTTGTTTGTATGCGAAAACATTAACTTACTTCGCCATCCAACCATTTACCATCACGTAACAAACATTCCAAATCTGCACGTGTCAACCAAACATCCTGAATCCGCACCAATTTTGGTGGAAAGGACATGATGTTGTCCTTCATTTTTACAAAATCAACTTCAACATCCACAATATTTTCTATGGGATCGTCCGTTGATCCCATCTATAACAATTAAAAAAAATGTGAGCAAGAGAACCACAATTACGAAACGTCTCTAGGAAAAAGAAAAAAAAACTTAGTACACACCTCTTTTAATTTTGTGAGACTCTTTGTGTTTTCAGTCTCTTCCAGCAGCCCCTCATCGGACTCTATTTCGGTTGGTTCTTCAGTAGTGTCAGCATTGTTAATTTCATTCTGGGCCATGATCTACATAATTGAAACATACATATAAATATAATATGGATATATAGAACATCTAAGTATTATATTAAAATAAGAATACAATTTTCACCTCTTTCGATTGTGTAAAACTGGTTGAGTTTTCAGTCTCTTCTACCATCATTGCATTGGAGTCTTCGTCGATTGATTCTTTCAGAGCATGGGCAATATCTATTTCTGTCGCGACGATAATCTACAAAAGCAGAAAAGCATAACTATCGCAAAATTAAATATGTCAATATAGAATTTGTATATAAATAACAGCAATGTGTGTATAACTCTCCACTGCACCTCTTTCGATTGTTCGTTCTCATCCAGCGCCATCATGTCGATGCCCACTGTCTTCATACTGTATATAATTAAAAAACTATATATTAAAAAGAAGGGATTATTTGTAACCACAAAAAAATAGCATCTCAGTTTCATGTCGACTCTATGACCGTGGAAAGTAAAAACAGTAAACTCTGCATCTCTATGAGACCGTGAAGCAAACTATGACCGTGAAGCAAAGAAGACAAGCAGACATGTATCCATAGAAAAAAATCCTCACTCCTCACTCCTAGCTCCATCTTCCCCAACCAAGATCCCATCCATCTGCTACGGCGCCACCAGGTGCTCTGCTACGGCGCCACCAGGTGCTGGCGTTGAGGACGTGGTGGAACGAGCAGGTTCTGGGCTCTCAACGCCGTCTCGGGCCAGCTCTTCGCCTGCCTCGCCGTCGCCCTGGACCTGGTCGGCGCCGGCGGGCGAGTCGTGGACTTCGACCTGACGAGCAAGGCGTCCGACGACGGCGGGCTGTACCGGGACGGGGTGTTCGATTTCACCGGGTGCTCGACGGTGCTCCTACAGGCCGGCCGCCCTCATGCCATGGCTTGCCGGCAGCCCGCTCGCCCGCCATGGCCTCGCCGGCCGCACTCCCGCCCGCCATGGCCTTGTCGGCTCGGCCGGCTCAGCGGCACTCGCCCGCGCCTCCTTCAACTTCGCCTCTTCCTCCCCCTGCCACGGCCGGCAGCTCTCCAACGGACGTGGCCCCCCATATCCACCCGCCTTTTCCCGACGCCCCCTCCCGCTCCTAACGCTGCCGCCGACCCACGCCCCGTCCTCGCTCGCACGACCCGACCTCCGGCGCCGCGCCGCCCTTGATGGGGAGCCCCAGGTTGTGGCGACGAGGAGCAGCATCGATGGAAGGGATCGACGGTGGCAAAGAGGATCAAACCTTGTCGCCGATTCGTCGTGGTGCCAGATTGACGCCGCTGCTGAGGATTGGTGAGCGAGGAAAGCTCTCTATTAATATGTGTACCTAATGATTAGGAATATGATTTTGTATTTGGTAGGTGTCGAATCACAGAAATCTCCTCCTATATTTGCTCCAGATAGTTCCTTTTCCATATTTGGTTTAGAGAAAGAGTAACACTATTTACTTTTAAGGAAAATTTCAAGAAAATGACATGCCTTCTTATGATCTGTTGGGGTAATGAAGGGCAGTTGTTCTTGTTTTGCTGCTTTTTAGGAGAGAAAGACTAACTGGACTACTTGTATAGACACTATTTTTCTCACTCTGGTTTAGTAGTCCTTTCGTAATTGCAGACTTCTTTGAAATATGAATTGGTGGCTATCTCCTTTATGACATTCAGAACATGGCTTATTAATTTGCAAAGACAATTGTTTCATTACCACAACACAATGGAAACACCAACCAACCTTTTTCCATTGCATGAAAAAACATAAGTAGCTTGGGCATCATAAAGGAGTATTTTTGTGTCCCAACTTAATTGTTGTGAAGAGAATCTTGGACACAAATCATTTTATTCCATGATTTGCTACTACATTTCTAGCACTGCAACCTATAATAAGTACATAAAGATAGAGGTTCTGTAACACCCTTTCATTTTGTTTCCGCAATCATTGTCTAATCTGCTCAAGGAGCTAGCAGATTTATCAATTGGCAGCGATGACATGCAAACCCATATCGTGGATTCTGATGATGTAAGCTCATATCAGGGTTTGTAGAGTTAAGCACTCTTATTTTCATGATTGGAGTAAGCTCATATCAGGGTTTTTTGAATTAAGCACTCTTATTTTCAGTTGCTAATTGATTGTTTTCCTACATATATTATGTGTAGGTATCACAAAGAGGAGATGATTCTAGCGGAAGGGTTTGTTCAACAAGGTGACCAAGGTGATTTCTATATTATGTGAATACAAATACAAACAAGCTTAATCCTATATTTTGGTGTCATTATTTCTGCTGGTGTAACGCGCTGTCTATATTATCTATATGCGATTGGATTATTTGGTTCTGCTCGGTTTCTCATCTGGGCTGGATCATGCATTTCTCAAACCTTAAGCCGTTTTGGGCTTGCACAGATGTACTATTTGGTAAAATGTGTGTGACTATAATTTTGTCACCATTCTTAAATTTAGTTCGTTTGCTCATCATGTTCCAATTTCGTCACTATGACTTGTGGCTCTAAGTATGTGAGTGTATTTTATTCAAGCATCCCAATTGAAAATAACTGATTGTAAGTTGGTAGAATATATCTGTCTGGTAGTTAGTGCTTACTGATTACATCAGTTTCAGAATTTACTCTAAGAAAAGCAGGATTGTAAACTTGACCAACCCCATGTGAATTTGGATAATCATTGTTTTACCTGCTCTTACAGTCTTATCCGTGGATTGTAGATACTGCAATGCACAATACATGTTTGATCAATGATACACCTTTTGTATTGTATGTTTCTCACTTTTCAATGCTCTTTCTGGACAAATGAATAACATAATATTTCATATACTAACTTGCAAGAAGTAAGTGCTATATATTCATTATTGGATCCAGTAGGACACAGGGTAATGTTAAGGTAGTGGATATTTTACTCGAGAGTGTCAGCTCAAAAAAATTGTTCATCATTAGCAACAGTTTGAGTAACTTCAGTTTAGTTCCTTTTCAATCTGTTTGTTTCCTGCAGTTGGTCAGACGATTACATGGTCAAGATGGAGATGCCACTGGGAAGGAAGTTCTAGCAACTCCTAAGAAAATATTTCAGATCTTGCATCAGGTTTTTCTATCTTCTGTGTACATGTTAACATTCTGGACTTTGCTCTTGGACCATATATGATCACATGGACATAAAATAGAACTCTCACTTGCATTTCGATGTATATATATTTATGTCCTTGCCCGTGTTAATAGTCAGAGTCAAGAAATCACACACTTTCTATGTGCATTGTATCAAGCTGTTAGCAAGCTACACAGAATAGTTAGTAAATCTATTTGATGTCACCATGTCCGCATCCTCCCGTGCCTAAACTCATAATGTTGAGGCTCTATATTGTTGTGTATTTCTATATCCTTGCGCACACTCATCAACTGTTCTCATTTTTTAATTTTCAGACTATCGAAGCACTCTCATGTGTTCCTTGTCCAGAACTTTCTCTCAGATTATATCTACAATGCGCAGAGGTATTGTTAGAATAAATTATTGACTATTTGTACATTGGTTCCTATTGCGTGACTACATTTGTTATGCAGGCTGCTAATGATTATGATTTGGAACCGATCGCTTATGAGTTCTTCACACAAGCATTCATCTTATATGAAGAAGAAATTGCGGTATGACCCCCACCCACCTCTCTCTTACTCTATGTCTGCCCTTGACAGTATCTTAAATTTCATTTGTTGTTCATGCATCAGGACATTTGAGTGCTTTAACATATCTTTTCCTTGTAATGGCTCCATACCACGAGCAGGATTCTAAGGCTCAAATTACTGCACTACACCTAATTATTGGAACCCTCCAGCTGAGTATATTTGGGGTGGAAAACAGAGACACCCTCACCCATAAGACACCATGGGTAACGATTTCTTGCTTTGTTGTTTTGATTTTGTATTTCTGTTATTACCCAGACCTTTAGGCATGAGAGTTGTGCACTCCAGGCATAATATTTAAAACAAAAGACAACTTTAATTTGAATCTTGGCCGAGTTACATTATTATACAACAATATTTGAAATCAATGAACTACAAAAAAGAAAAAAAGAAACTCCTGATAATACTAAGCTTGACTCTCCTTGCAAACTTGAACTCCAAAACATAGCCTTAAATTTAGTATTGTGTGAAAAAGTAAAGCAAGAAGTCCTTTAATGATAATGTATCTAACTTATTATTTAATTCATCCTTTAGTAGTAGAGATAGAGGCCCTCTTTGCTATAGTGTACTTGTGCAAAGGTTTTCGTTCATTGCAACAATGCTCCTTAATTCGACGGCATCTCTGACTTGGTGCGATAAGGACTCTTGAGCTGCAACGAATGTTGCACGAGACGCTTCCAGTTCTTGAGCAAGCTGGTTGTGTGTCCGGAAGACAAACTCGCTCTCATATGTTGTCGACAAACCTCCTGTAATCATTATTAGATTAGAATAGTGATGGCATATAATTTTTGTTGTTGTTGCAAAGACGTCACCTTCTGCCCGGTTCACTTCTAGCATGGTAGCAGCCAAAGTCCACATATCGCGTTGCGCCGGTACCCAACGTGTTATGTCACGAACCACGTGTTGGTCCCATACACATATGAAAATGATTTCCCGCCTAGTTGAGTAGCAGAATTCAGTACATGGATAATAATTAGTACATGAGAGGTGACTTGAACGAATACATACCTAATGTTTATAATTCCGATGTCTAGGCATGGAATGTTGCGATGAAATGATTTTTTGTACATGTATTTGGTGACATGCACCACCATTCCAATGACATCTACAAAAATAAGCACATAGTACATGGTCAGAAACATAAAAATATATATTGTTATAAATCTGAATAAGTGAAAAGAAGAACACCAAGTACCTGTAAGCATTTTGTTTCTCAAACCATACACCATCCTGAAATCTATGAACCAGGGGGTAGCTGAGGTATGACCTGGTGCGGTTCAGCTAGGCGTATCTCAGTTTGTCCATCTAAAATGATAATATAGTGCGACAGTAGGACTAATGGGATAGATAGTGGCATGTGCGCAAAACCCACTCTCTTGAACACATATATTGTTCCAATCTGTAGCTCGTTATTGCAGCGATCTGCAAACTGTTCCACAGCGATTGCCTCTTTTTTGACCCTATAAAGTATTAACAAATCAAGGCTACCATGGTTCCTTATGTATGTATAACAGTAAGGCAAAAATATAGAACCGAAAATCGATGCTTACTGTGGTGTCCGCTAGTATGGTACTTAAAATCTGCCCGTCTCTCGTTTGTCTCCAGCGCTTGCACAGAACCTTTGCTGTTGTCTCCCAGCCTCTAGAGAGGGTATGCATGTATCTAATATCGTCAAACGTTATAGTCCTGCATTGTTCAATGGTCAAAACAAGAAAAACTATAATTGCTGATGCACATAAGTAGCCAAACAAACAGATTCTTGCCTCTGGGTTGCTGGAAAGGGAATATCCGGAGCAGGTAGGACAGGCGCTGGTAGTGCTGCAATCACCCTCCTAGAGACGGTTGGATTGTATGGGAAAACCATGGTCGACTTTGCGAGGAGGGGGCTGAATCGGGTGGCTTGTGATGGGACTCTGTTTTTTGCAAGGAGGAGGGCATGGACGCATGGTCCATTTTATAGATGCAGGACAAAAGGCTAATGGGGCCACAATTATTTGCTGATAGTGATATATTATTTGGAATGTGCTGCACGATAGTCAATCAAGGGCCTTTCAAAACCATCAACTGTGTAATTAATGATGGAATCACGCACGATCAGCAGGTAATTGTCGTGCGATACTCAGCCTCAAGCATTCCAAAACACATATTCCATAACATATACATTCCAAGTATAATTTTTCATGTGATACTTAATCAGGGGATATGTATCCGTGACATTCCAAATAACATAAACTACAATAAAATGTATTCCAAATATAATTTATGTGTGATACTCAATCAGGACATTCCAAAAATTCAGGAACACAATTATAATTCGACTTTCCTTTTCCTTATATCAACTTTTCTGTGTGATTTCGGGGAGTGATTTTGTTTTCTCAGTTTGAAACATACTACCATTTTCGAGACATATGTATATAACAACGTGACTGCTAAATGTCATGAAACCCCCATGAAAACACATATTGCATTGGAAACCCCCATGCCATGAAAACATAGACAACTCATTTATAGTATTGAGTGCTCAAACTACATTTTCTTCAAGACCAGATGCATAGTATATGATTAAATGTGTCTGACTTTCTGTTTACATATATATATTTCGATAATTAAAATTCAAATCCACATGCAGGATCGAGAAAGGGTAAATCTGTATTTGCTTGTTTCTTATCATTTCGATGGCCTCTTCAGCCCTATTTGCTTGTTTCTTATCGTTTTGATGGCCTCTTCAGCCCTATTTGCTTGTTTCAGTATTGGAGCCATGCCCTTCCGTGCATTCTCAGTTCATAGAAGCTATTGTTCCTGTTCATCTACATTAAACTACAGAGACTATCTCACAAGGCATGAAACTAATTTTTTATGAAATAATATTTACAGTTTGTACTGAAGATAGTAGGTCGCATCTGTAGTGTTAGCTTATACTAAAATGTCTTGTTGCTGACGTAGTTAAAACTGAAGACAAACCTATAGCTAAACTGAACGGTACTATCAATTCTATAGTATAGCTGTATTTCTGAGAAGAAACATTCAGTAGCATGGGCTCACTCACGTTATACTGATTGAGACAGGAGACAGGTAGCAGTAAACCATCAGGTTACGTGAATACAAGGAATACTAATTATACTTAGTTCGACGCCTCGCTGACTTCCAATTTATCTTCATTTTCTTTTTCCATCAAACGTCTTCATCGTCGATAGTGGGATCGACATGGCCCTGATGTATGTCTCTCCTATATTGCACCAACCTTTTGACATGCTCGCGTATAGACTTGTCTTCACATATAGCAGCCCTCGCTATTATGAAATCATAAGATAAAAAAAGATGAGTTATGCCCAGGAAATGCAAATCAGAAACATGTATATGTTTGAGTATTTATACCATTGAAAATATTAAACTGAGCGGCTGTTGGGCCTCTCACAACATTTAGAATAGTGTCGGTCGTGTTGTCAAGCGACCCTGAGAAAGCATTTCAACAGTCAAGATTTGCATTTTGAATATAAATATATTTTTGATTTTGAAAGTTGGTATTTAGATACACATAAATAAGAATTAAATCTCACTTGATGCATGATCAACTTCCATGTGGCAGGCCATAAGAATATCATTATTCATTTCGGCAGCCAGTAGTTCATTGCCAAAGTTGTAAGCCATTTGTCCAAAAATGCGAAGAAAAATGATGTTGTGGCCAATATCTACTATGGCCACTTCTCTCACACCGCTAGGGGCAGAGAAATCAGCATCCCACGGGCCGACAAACATTACGACGCCGGCCACACCTAAAAATAATAGTAAAGATTACATCTATATACGTATGATAATCAGTGAGAAAATTCAAGTTTAATCTTTACTCATTATTTACCTGTTAGGGAGCCGTTTGGGAGAGCAAACGGATCAGCCATCCTACAACAGCTCCTACAACAATGATGGATCGTAAGACCTTTTATGAAAGAAAATTAAAGTAAAAAAGTAAACAATTTTTCTAACAATGCAAATCTAATTAGTAAAGATCGTAAAGGGTAGAATTATAGGCATCAAACCTTTGAATCTTCGGCGAAGGGTGAAGCAGATCAATCTGGATGAGATAGCCGTGAATTAGGTAGTCCTCTATGAAAGGGGGCCGTCTCATGTGGCTGCAATGGAACTCTTTATTTGATAGGAGGTGGGCATGGACTCGCATGGTCCATTTATAGCTGTTTTGGTTGATTATTTGGCGCTGCAGGATACTGGATCACGACTATCCAAAATCACGAGCTATGTAATTAATGATAAAAAATCACGGATGATCCGGCGCATTCCAAATAACAAATAGGTTTATGCATCATTCCAAATATAATTTTCGTATGATTTTTATCATTTATTGTCGTCAGCATGAGGAAAGTTGATTTAATTGTTTATGTAGCCTAAAATCAATTAATTATATTGTTGCTATGCAATTGTGTTGAATGCTAAGGATGATTTAAATGACGCATGCTAATATGATTTTCTTTTCAAATATGCACTCTGATTACTGCCTGCATAATCACAGGCTAAAAATTATTCCAACAATACAACCCAGTTATACAACCCAGTTGAATAGTACATCAGATCAGAGGGGATTAAGTCTATGCAATTTTCATTTCTGTCAAAGAACAAAACGTTTTTTAAGCTATTCTTCGAGAAGACATATAACAATAAGCGTCAGCTCTGATATAGTGATAATTAATGCACCGTGGAGGCTGCATAGCCAAAGTCATCCAAATACAGGATACCTGTTGCAAAAACAATAAACATGTCCTCAATTATGTAAAAGCAAGTATGAGCAATCAGTATTGAGAAAGCCTTGTGAGAAGCATGTAGTGTGACAATGTAAAGTCTTGCTTAATTCCGAATATGCAAATAGTTAGATCAAACAGGAACACAAGGACATTTTGCAACAGGCATGAAAAAAGTAGTTGGCCCTGCTCAACTTGATAGTTCAAGAAATATATGTATCCAAACCAGCAAAGACTAAAAATGTACATTTCCTTGCTACCCTCTTATTGGACACAAATTGTTGGCCCTGCTCAACGCATTAGGATCCAAGTTGTATGGCTAGCATAAAAAAGGTTATTTCCATGTCGTTTTGCAGGGTTCAACTCCTGATGCTCATTTTTTATCCGTGATGCTTTAACTTCCTATGGAAACCCCGTTCGCACTACATACATGTAAAAGAAAAAGAAATCAACAGTTAGCTATTACCATGTTGCATCAAAAGGAGCAGCAGCTCGAAAGTTGAGTGATGATCATAACATGAGAATATCACTAACCTGATGGTGTATGCAACATTGATTCAAGTGCTAAGGACTTCCTTGTAGACTATGTTCTTTGTGGCCGTTATTAAGTCTTCAGATCTTTTTCTCTTCTTTGAATTTTGGGTCTGATCCTTGCCATTGCCATTGTCCTCTTCCTCTTCTTTGGTAACGAGGATCTTAATGTTAATCTTAGCAGTAGCTCTGGACAAGGCGACATACAACTGTCCATGGGAGAATACAGGCTCTGGTAGGTAAACACCGACAATAGGGATAGTCTGCCCTTGCGCCTTGTTGACAGTCATGGCAAAGCTGAGTCTGATTGGAAATTGCTTCCTTTTGAATCTGAACGGGAACATGTCGTCATCAGAGGGACAAAGAGGTATGCGAGGAAGGAACACCCGTTGTCCGGCATGTTGTCCTACCACGATCTCCGCGTCGATAGCGTTCATCTGAAATCCCCTTACAACAAGCCTCGTCCCGTTACATAGGCCGTTAGCCGGGTCAAGGTTTCTGAGAAGTATAACAGGACAATGTATCTTCAATTTAAGCTCGTGTGGAGGCAACCCATTAGGAGCTAGTGAGTTTAAGAACTCGGGAGCATAGTATCCATGCGGATCATCTTCAGCACTGTCGAAGCTGTGGTAGATCTTCTCATCACCAGTAAACCGCTCTATCATGTGTCTATTTATCTTATCAACACTGTCATTTTTGGTTGCAAGGATAGCTCGAGAAGTCATGTAATTAGGATTATCCATGTTGTCTCCTAGAGCAGGATATACATGCTCGATCAGCTTATGTAGATCCTCCTCCCCCCCTGTGGACGGTACACATATATCTTCGGGGAGACGTATGTTCCCTTCCACGTCAGCTTCTTCTGTGCCATTCCCTACCCTCAACAAGTAATCTGCGAACCATGGATCACTTTGTGCCCTCATGTTGGTGACAAGCCTTAGCTGCCGCATGCCCATCCAAAGGTATGAACTCCGCAGGGAAGCGTCGACTATCTGCCCCCGTGATCCCTTTCTGACGACAGGAAGCACTTGCCTAAAGTCACCACCGAAAACGATAGTCTTTCCGCCGAACGGTCTGTCCCGTCGACCCATGATGTCACGCATGCTCTTGTCCAGTGCCTCAACTGCCCGTCGCTTCGTCATTGTGGCCTCGTCCCATAAGATGAGCGCAGCTCTCCGCAGGAGCTTGGCTGTCCCACTCTGTTTAGTGAAGTTACATGACATTCCATCTTCACTATTTAGTGGGATCTTAAACCTCGAGTGGGCGGTCCGACCTCCAGGCATGATGGAAGCGGCGACTCCTGATGTCGCTGTTGCCACAGCGATCTTGCCATCACCTCGAACTGTAGCAAGGAGCGCCTTGTATAAAAAGGTCTTCCCTGTGCCTCCGGGGCCATCGACAAAAAAGACACCTCCTTCAGCACTGTCAACCGCCAACAATATTTCATCATAGGCACGCCTTTGCTCTTCATTTAACGAAGACGCTAGATTAGCATCACTTGGGTCAACCTCGATGTTGGTCTCTTCGATGATCTCCCTAGGCTCGCCTCCAGTGTTGTCATACGCCTCGTCCATGTCAGGTAGAGGGAAAGTCCGTATGTCTTTTCCCATGGATTGCAATATGGCACTGATATCTAGCAACACCATCTGCTCAACTGCGTTCGGGCATGTGTGTTGTCGCCGGTAGTCATCAGACATTGCCTCTAGGTGCCTATCCCACAAACCTCGCACGTCGCCAGGCTCACAGAATACCAGGATTGTTGCGAAGAGTCTCCTGAGCGAAGCTGGCATCGCAAACTGTTCAGACTCGGTCAGACACTCGTCGAGCGTGTTGTCAGCCTCGATGAGTCCTCTCCTCTCAGCAGACTCGCGAAAGCTATCACACAAGACACCATCAACGGTTCTCAGATCTTCGAAGGACGTCGATCCTGACACGTGGTTTAGCAGCACCCTCAAAAAATATCGCTCCCCCTCAGCTGGATGTGCGGACACAGTTCGACCTACTTGATGACGTTGCTGCCTTGGCTTCCAGTGTTTTGATGTTTGCCATGTGAAACTCCCTGGAAAATTTCTGTACAAAATACCTCGAGCCCACTCATAATTCTGGTTGGCCACAAAATACTCAGTCAGCATGGACCTCGACACATTCTCTCGGGCTACAACGTCATTCAGGTCATCTCGTGCCTTGAACGTGACCCTGTGCATATTTGGGAGATGAAGTGGCATCTGTAGCACCGAGGGGGAGTTCTCACAGAGCTTGAAGCCAAATATCCTCCACATCGCCTCTGGTGGAGTAACCCACCTCGCATCAATGTATCTCTTGATCTCGTCTATGTTACCATCGCTGTCAGGCTGATCGATGTTGAACGACGCTTTATCATGGCCCTTGTATATGTACTTATAAAGGTACTTCACGGCCTTGATGCTGGAGCACACCTCAACATTGATGTGGCAGTTAAACATCCGCAGAAGGCGAGGGTTGTAAGGCACAACCCATCTATTGTCCAGAGTCTGACCACGAACCTTCACTTGAGGACCGTTCCTACGTCTACGATAAACAGGGTAAGAGTCCTTTCCTTGCACGGTGCTCTCGTTGAACTGTCGGGGGTATCTGCACTTGCACACCCCATCTTGCATGCAGACGTTGTTGGGCTTGAGAACACCGCATGGGCCGTGCATCATATGCTTTACAACCATGGCATAGAGCTCCGGATACTTATGCTTGTCAGGGAGCTCAGCAGATATGAGCCGGTCGTATTGCTCTGGCACAAGAAGCTTATGTGTTGAGTCCATGATCAAAAGAAAGTGAGCATGCGGGAGGCCTCTCTTCTGGAATTCAACAACATATACATGGGCTGTCACAACACCAAGGATGTGTTTCTTGAGGAGCATCTCTTTCATCGCCTCCAGCTTGGCTCTAAACACACGTGCAACAAGATCTGGTCGGTCTTGCGGGGTCTGACCAGGATACAGCTCGTCAAGTATCTCCGGCCAATTCGGGTTGCAGGTCATTGTCAAGAAGATATCTGGTTTGCCGTATGTTTGAACCAATGCCATGGCGTCCATATGCCTCCGCTTCATGTCTCGATAGCCCCCCTGGAATGACCAAGGAAGCACCGTCCTTATGCCCACTTTGCTCCCTCGAGATTCTCCTGCAGTGATGCTATCAACAATTCCCTTATATAGATCAGCACGTATCTCCGGCTGGTGCTCCCTTACCCAGTTCAACCTGCAACCCTCAATCTTGATGTACATGTCGACCGCGAACTGCTGCAACAAACGTCCTCCATGCAATATAGGGTTAAATATCGCATGACGCGTCTGTAGCCTGTAGCAGTAGTAGTCCCTTACTGAGACGCACAACCGGCTATTCCCCTCTGTGCAAAGGAGAGAAAGCAAAAATTAAGGCAACATACACAATAATGGTAGGAAACACATATAAAAACATATGTAATGCAAGAGGCGGACCTGCATCGCTGCGATTAGCTCTTGGCTGCTACGCATCTTCCCAAGACACCTTACGTTTTGGGATATTTGGATGCCAACCGAGTTCGCCCTTTGGGAAAAAGAGGGGGTACGAGAGCGGATCATAGCAGCCTTGTGTGGCCTGGATGCCGTATCGTTTATTGTCGGTACCATGTAGGGTGATGCTGCGGTCAAACCTTTTTGCTAGATTGCTGCCCTCTACCCAGATAGCAGCCACCTCAGATGAGACAGGTTTGTTATATCTCCTCTGATCTAACTTCTGGTCGGTGTTCAGTTCTATCCGGTACTCGTCTAGATTTTCCCTGTGAGCTCCAAGACTCCTAAACTGTTGGGAGTATGGGTTTTCTTTAAGGATTTCCTTCACCGAATTGCCGACAGTCTGATCTAACGTCTGGGTCAATGATGCACGATGGTTTAGGCTAGGGTCATCATCGTAGAAGTACAGTTGTAGATGTTCCGGACGTGAGCCTGGCCCAAATGAGTACACGTTATGGTACATGTTGCCCTGCGCCCGGAAGGTGTATGTCCCTGACCTCATGTTCGTGTACTTTTCGTCGAGGGTGACACCAAGGGTTGTGAAGGCAAAGTGGCCATTGAAGTACCGAATACTCTCACGAAAATGTCGCGAGTCATTATCGGATGCAGACCAGAGCCTCATCAGTTCTGGTATAGGCTCGGGTTCAAGCAACACCGTGTCCCCGCCCCGACAGCAGAAACCGTCGGTCTCATACTCAAATCTCTTGGCCTTGCATTTTTCACAGTCCACTGCGTGCTTAAGGATGTGTGTGTTGTCTGGCAGATTTGAGTAGACAAACTCAAAAGGATCAACCACCTCCTCAGTCGCAACATTTTCCCTAGAGTTAGAGAAGAATGAAACTTTTGGTTCTTCTTGGACGGTGTAATCGTCATCATCACCTGCGAAAAAATGTTGAGTTTTAGATAAATTTACAATGGTGCACATGTTTTACTTTGCAAAAGGAGGGTGTGTGAAGATGCTTCACCGGCAAATAAGTATTCATCATCATCAATGAGTTCCGCAGGGTGTGGATTATCCTCCATGAGCCTACTAAGCATCGCCTCCATTTCACCTTCACCATACATGACATGGTAAGCCCTCATCTTCAATACTTTAGTCTATACACAATAAGAGGTCTCAGTAAGGGAGTTTTACCGTCTGTTCCGATGGTGAAATATTGCGCGGTAGCTGTAGCAGAAATGGGATGCGAGGAACTTGTGGCATGCCTGGCGAATCGAGCATTGCAACGTTGTTGTTGTGCATGCCTCTCCCCATGTGATATGTTTTGCCTGATTGCTCTTCGGTTTGCAATATTCTCTCGTATCCCTTCTGCTGCCATAAAATCTTTAGCAGCTCGCTCGCGAGACCTTCGTTGAGTTCTGGTCTCTGGCCTCTGCTCATCTACTGAATTCTCGTCGATGCCTGATAGTTGCTCAGTGGTATCGTCAAAGATGCTATCAAGGTATTCGCCTGCAACAGAACACAATTATCTGGTAAGTAATAGTTTGATGGGTCGGTACAAAGCAAGTGGAGTCAAAATGAAAAGTACCGTCGCTTTGAATGACATGGTTACGCATGCCTGCCCTGGGTGAAACGTGTGGTGTCGCATCAGGTGAACTGTGTGGGTTAAGCATTATCGGACATGGCATTGCGATGCAGACAGCGCACGGTGTCTTCCGCCTAGTCAATTCACGTGATCTTCTTTCCGCGGACCTTTGTTCTCGCTGCTCCTCTGTTTCTGTCTCTCGGTGTTCCCTATCTTTTTCCCGCCTCTGTTGATTATGTCGATCATTCATTTCCTTGTTCGGTAACTTATTTGTCTGATCTTCCTTTGATTTATGCCTTGCTGCTCTTCTCCGTGCGTTAATCGCCTCCCTCTGCTCGTCACTTAAATTATTTATGCGTTCCCTATATTTTAGCCGTTTAACTTCGTTTCTATCAAGAGTCGCTATGACCCTTGTTGGAGGTTCCTCTGTTATGGGGTTTGGCAAGGAAAATGTTTCTCCAGTTTTTTGAGCTGATTCAGAAACAGATAAGTCAACATGTGTTACTTATAGTAGATATGTGTTGCCTTCATATATATTTGTGCCTAACCTAAATTTGATAGGTGGGAATCTGTTGACCATCATTACCTGCTAACCCACAATCCTGTTGAGTCCCAATATGGAATGAGTCACGTGTAGTTGCAGCGGATGTCATATCAAAAATCGGCATACCTATATAAATACGAATGAGTGAGTAGTAATACACAAATAAACCATCTCCGTACCGTAGTAAGCATCACCTTCTGTAGTTGGGGTGTATGGTAGTTGTGTGATGGCTGATTGCACAATGGCATTATCAGGAGTATGAAATCCTGATTAGAAGAAATCATCAGGTTGGTTGGAGGCCTAGCATTATGCGTTCGAGGTGCATAGAATGTACTTGAACATACCAGGTGACCCATTTTGTGTGGTACATGTAGTTTGTTTTCCATTAGGATTAGACGTTGCAGCTTTCTTCCTTGCATATCTTTGCCGATCATATTGTCTCTTCAGTTCTTTTGGATCTACTATTTTTCCTATGGGTAAAAATAGTTTGGACCACATCACCATCAGAATAAGTAGTAGTAGTACATCTATGAATAAGTAATAGTACATCTATGACAATGGTCTTTCTGGTATTCCACATTACCTTCTGTAGTTAGGGTGTATGGCTTTTGTGTGATAGCTGACTCGCTAGTGACATTTCCTTGAGTGTGGAAGCCTGACAAACATGAACCCATGATTATGCTTATGATAACTGCATTATATGGGCTTGTGTCAAAATGAACATACCAGGTGATATGATATCCGGTGTATTAGATGTACTCTGTACTTCATTGAGATTAGACGCGTCCCTTTTCTTCTTTGCTGCATATCTTTCCCGTTCCCTCTGTCTCTTCAATTCTTTTGGATCTGGTAATACCCCTGCATCATCCTAACATTTTTATTACATGGTAATAGTTTATTGGAATTAGAAAGAGGTGGTGAGCTCTTTACCCGAATAGCTGGTATTAGTAAGGTCTTGGAATGGAACCCGCGTTGAATTATGTTTTGATGATGCCATCTTCTTCCTCTGTATTTCAGTTGGACTATGTATGCTAATTAAAAAATACTTCTCGTTAGATTTCAAAAAGCAAGGAAATTTGACATAATTGTTGAGGTCATCTTGCTGAAATTAAAGTCCATGTACAGTTTGAATTTGTTGGCTGTAAATGTGGACTGGCATGCTTTAGTGTAAGAAGGAGGAAGTTTGATACTCAAGTTGAGGTCAGCTAGCTGAAATGAAGCTAGTTGAAATTAAGCTAGTCCAGGTTACCGGGATTTTGAGAATGGCAACTTGAACGTAGTAATCTGAGCCTAAAAACAACTGAATTATTTTCAGAATGGCAAGGAACTGAACATATTCGGAAGTCCAGATTACCGGGATGCATAACAAAGAACTGGAAACAATGCTGTAAACAAAATAAAGTTCCCAACCCCAAACTTTGCACATATGGAGGTATGCAACGTATATAACTATTTATTATGGTTCACTTGAGTACAACTATAGGAAACCAGTAAAACCTGAAGAAAAACCTGGTAAACTACTGAACCTTAACCGAGGAACCAACATTTCTGGCATATAATCGAACTTAAGTTAGCTGAAATTAAAGTCTTTGTACAGTAAAGAACAACATATGTGTTGGACACAGTTCTGGAATCAACATGGTTGTAGAGTACTGTCGGATCAGCATTTGATTCACAATTACTGACCGTGGTTCTATCTTTTGTTGGCAGGAATCGAAGAACGTTGAAGATAACCGGCGTCGTTGCGGCCGGCGTGGAATTTGTTGGCAGGAATCGAATAACGTTGAAGATAACCTGTGTTTTCCTGTGTGCGCTAGGGCGGCAGGTTTGTCTATTCAAACCGATTTTGATATGGAAGATCAGCGACCAGGGCTGTATTTGCGGAAGGATGATAAGCAATAATTTGGTCCGTGATTGTGGAAACAAATAAGGTATAATTTGGTTCTCGTAACGGGAAGGAGATTAAGCTAGCTGAAATTAAAGTCTTTGTACAGTAAAGAACAACATATGTGTTGGACACAGTTCTGGAATCAACATGGTTGTAGAGTACTGTCGGATCAGCATTTGATTCACAATTACTGACCGTGGTTCTATCTTTTGTTGGCAGGAATCAAAGAACGTTGAAGATAACCGACGTCGTTGCGGCCGGCGTGGAATTTGTTGGCAGGAATCGAATAACGTTGAAGATAACCTGTGTTTTCCTGTGTGCGCTAGGGCGGCAGGTTTGTCTATTCAAACCGATTTTGATATGGAAGATCAGCGACCAGTGCTGTATTTGCGGAAGGATGATAAGCAATAATTTGGTCCGTGATTGTGGAAACAAATAAGGTATAATTTGGTTCTCGTAACGGGAAGGAGATTTGATTTTTAATTGCGTTTCCGTGATTGTGGGAACATAGAAGGTATAATTTGGTTCGTACAGCATGAGTTTCCCTGTTTCTCACGTCAAAGTTAGCGATCTGATTTCGTGAGTATTTTGTTGGGCCTTGGCCCAAGTCTAGCGATCTTAGCCCGGCAGAATTTTCCACTTTGTGTCGAACCATACGTACGTACTCCCATTTAATAGTAAATATTGGGTGATTTAGTTGTAAGTAGTCCCTGAACCAACTTGTATGCAAATTGTTGTCACGGTGAATTGTGCTTATTCTAGCCTTTTATTAGTCAGTACTCCCTTCGTTTTTAAATATAAGATGTTTTATAATTTTTTCATATTTATATGTATCGACATGTACCTGGACATCTTTTAGTGTATTTATTCGAGATTTGGAGGATAATTGGGCATGACAACCCGAAGAAAAAGGGTACTTCATACTGCGCTTCCTCTCATGGTAGAACAAAATCACGGTGTGGAAGAAACTATGGAGAGTGTTGGCCCCTCTGAAAATGAGAAACTTTTGGTGGAGGGTAATCCATGAGTATATCCCAACGAAGGTTGTTTTGCGGAAAAGGCATATTGAGAAGATGTATTACGATCTATGTGACGTTGATGAAATGGTTAAACATGCTCTATTTGAGTGCACTTGGGCCAAACTCTTATGGAAGGAGATGCAAATTATAACGGGTATCAGACTGCCAAATCTTCACCCGGATTCCTGGTTGATGGAGTTGCTAGAGTCCAAGGAGTTAGATCAGGAGCAAAATTCTATCATCTTAGGTGCCGCATGGTTAGAACGAAATCCAAGAAAACATGGTTAAAATGGGAGATTGGTCAATTAAATGGGCAATTGATATAGTGACAGATCTCGAGAAGCTGAGTAAAGAAAAGAAGAAAGTGGTGAAAGTCAAGCAATACTAGAAACCTGCTGATGCTTGAAACTTAATGTGGATGCATCTTTTGATGAGATATCCCAAGAATGAAGTATACTGGAGTGTGTGTGCATGATCATTAAGGGAAATTAATTAGAGCACAAGCGATTTGGTATTCAATTTCTGAAGCCAAGACTTTGGAGACAATGGTTGTCTGAGATGGCGCACAACTAGCCGTTGATCTTGGGTACAGAAAAATATTATTATTGAGAGTGACGCTGAACATGTGGTGAAGACGATGAATTCAGGTATGTATGACAGAACCGAAGCTGCCACTGTTTATCATGTCATCAAAGTGCTTTATGCAGGTTGTTTAATAATTTCAAGCTAGTTTTTGCAGGCAGGGAAGTAAATAATCTGGCTCACCTATATTGCAAGAAGGCTAATTCTTCTAGAAGAAGATGTCTTTGGGTTAATTATACACCTGGCTTCTTAGCCGATTGTATCGCCCATGCATGATTGTGATCCCGTTATTTGATCAATGAAGTTATGTTTATTTGCAAAAATACACTCATTTATTGTGAATTTTTAAATATGCTTGTGATTTATAAATTGTTAATCCCTCGTCCTAAATAAGTGTTTTAGATTTATTTAAATATGAATTTATCTAGACGTGAAACAAGTTTCGATACATCTATATTTGAACAAATCAAAAACAATTACGTTGAGATGGAGGGAGTAATTTTTTAGCGAAGGTTATTTCTTTGCACCTGGCGGTCGAATAGTTTTGCGAATATTTACCATCACAAAAAGTATTTCGAACTGTAGTAACCAACGGTTAACGTTCCTAACTGGTTAATAATGCTAACCTATTTTGTCCATTTTCACAAAACGGTTGTTTAGGCTCGAATCCAAATCCCACCGTTGCGGCTTCTTTGATTTCGCCACAAGCGGTGATTAGACGCCATGTAATCACAGGATCCGGTGATCAGTTCACCCATCCCAATCGGGAGAATTGCATGTTCGACTCCAAGACGGACTCGGTCTCACGAAATATGGTTTGGGAGGGGAGTATGTGTATGTTTGACTACAATCCTCTTCCATACCTCTGATGAGTTAACCAATTGCATCCTTACTAGCCTTTTGATGGTGAACATTAAAAGTATATGAAACAAAGTTGGTGGCAGCCAAACTGAAGATATGATTCGCTTGGGTCTGCATGAGTATCAGTGGCGCCTTTCGTAGATGATTCGCTCGGCGTGGGTGATGGATGCCCGAGGCTAGCTTCTTCGACCACAAGGCACAAGCGGTGATTAGATGCCATGTTTGGACGACGAGGTGCTGACGGTCGGCCGACTCCAACACGGACTCGGTTTCCCGAAATATGGTTTGCGTGGGAGTATGTTCGAGTGCCAGACGAACTCGGACTCGCCCTGCCTCTTGCCGATTCTTTCTATATAATGTCAAGGTTACTCGTACGTCTGGCATCCATCAATCTCATCCCGACTGATCTCCTCCTAGCTCCTGGAAAGAAAGAGGTGATCCATCGATCGATATCCCGCCAGCCATGGCGCTACTCGAGTATCCCAGCGTGAAGTATCCGCCGGGAACACTGGCGTCCACGACCCCGGCGGTGGCAAATATGCTGCGTAGGTGGAACTTCAAGGAGGGCTCAGGTCTGGGCGCACGGGGACAAGGGATCGTCGCCCCGGTACAGGCCGCGGTACCGCGCAAACGCCCCATGGCCGGACTTGGCTACCGGGGCCGGCCGAGAGGAGGACGAGGACGAGGCCGCCGCCGCCGCCGCCGCCGCCAACGACCACGCCCCAAGAAAGCGTATTACGAGAATGGCCTGCCGGATCCGTACACGCCGAGGACGCCGCCGGTGGTCGAACAAAAAGTGTATTTCGACGAAAAGGGATGCTACGACAATACCATCGCCTTGCTGGGCCAGATGAGGCGAGCGCACAAGACGACGGCCGCGCTGGCGGCGGTCTTCAAGTCGAAGAAGGTGTTCCTCCGGCGGAACCGCACGCCGGGGATGTGGAAAGCGTCCTTGCCTCCTTCCACGGTGCACTACATCGTGGAGCAGGTGATCAAGCCTTGGATGGCCGTGGAGGTCTTGGAGTGGATCCCAACATGGGAATGCACGGAGTGGGTACGCCAGTGGATGCCCCTCATCGGCCACCTGCCGGAGACTCTCTACGACGCGGTGGAGAGAAAACTCATCCCCCACGCCAACAATTACGTCCTCGTCTCCCCTTGGAAAGTGTACATGAACCCGACGCAGTGGGACACCTTCTCCGGGCGCCACATCCGGCCATGGCTGGCGCGTCTGGTCCGGGGGCTGCTGATCACGCCGCCACAGCAGGTCGACCAATCGTTCGTCGAGGTGATGCGGTGGGCGCCCCTCATGCCTGCGCAGGACGTGGTGTCGATCCTCGAGACGGAGATGTTCTTCGAGAGATGGGAGGAGACCATCGACAACTGGATGCAGTCCGGCGCCAAGCCGTCGATGAACGAGGCTCTCGCGTGGTGCATCGGCTGGAAGAAGATCTTCACACCGGAGCTGCTCCGGGACCAACGCGTGCGCAAGGGTCTGGGTTCTGGATTCCGTCGCCTTGCTCAATCGTGAAGCGTAGAGCTAGCCTCAACAGTCAATACTAGTCTTCTTTGTTTGTTTGCTTTTGCTTTGTTGGTTGCGCTTGGTGGATCGTCAAGCATAGAAACCTCGACAGTCTTTGTTAGCCTGCAAGCATGGCCTCCAATTTGCTAGCCTCCAAGTATGGGATGTAATTCGTCTTTTATAAATGTGTGGTTAATAACTACTCTACTCTTTTATAAATGTCTTTGTTAGCCTGCAAGCATGGCCTTTAATATGGCTTGTATAAATTTGTGGTTAATTACTAGCTCCATATTTGTAATATAATGGTGATCATGCTGTTATATACAGATGTAGGAGTAAGATATATGCATGGCTTCTAATTTTTCTATAATTTCCGATTCTCTGAAACCGAGATTTGGAACACGATCAAGGCTTTGTTGACTGACAGATGTAGCCATGATTTATGTCAAGAAAGAGCGACATGTGCGAAAAGGACGTGAGATTCTGTGAAAGAGGACGCCCAGCAGCCATGGAGTTTGTATTTCTTGCTAGAACCATAGATGACCCTATAGATTTGAAACATGGAGTTGCCAAAGTTCAGTAAAGTGTTGACAATATGAGTAATTTTCTATATGATTTAATCCATAATAACATTAGATAAAACATGGCTAGAGAAGTATAAAACAGACTAGTCATGCAATCTAACATAGAGTACGGATATAGCAATTCTACACATCCTGCTAGAGAAAAAGTCTAAAAGATGATCTCGACTAGACATAATAGGAAGACGTACAGTCCAGTGGAGGAAGATCCGTTTGCGGTGGCAGACATGTTGTCGAAGAGGGCGTCGACGTCGGGGAAGAAGTCGTCGTCCGGGAAGTAGTCGTCGGAGTCCGTGTTGGGGAAGAAGCCAGTAGTCGCGTGAAGACGCTCCCCAAAAACCTTATCGCCTCTCTCCCGTACAGGATCGCGAGAGACGGGGTTCCGGAGGCCTACTGTTCCGTCACGCGGTGCACGCCGCGGAACGGAATGAGGAAGACTTGATCGGCGGCGCAGTGCTCGAGAACCAGGAGGCAGGCGCATGAGTTGTGGCTGTGTTTCGGTGTCTCTAACTTAGAAGAGCGACCTCTATTATATAGGCACACAGGTTGGATGCGAACAGATACTGCAGGAGATGAGACGAAAAACCAGGAGGCGGATTGAAGAGGTAGCCATCCGTTTTCGTTTCGTATCTCGAAACCAGGAGATAAAATAATAAAATTCAAAATTAAGTCAGAAAATTGCAACAAGAACATGACACAGTTCATAAACACGTTTACAAACAACTACACTGAAAGTGACTAACAATTACACAATCAGTAGTATATATGTAGACTGCATCACAGGGAAATAACAAGAGCTGTATACACCACAAGTTCCATAACTTGTCTTGAGCGTGCAAATTAGTCCCATAACTTGTAAAATGGGGAGCCGCAGTGCCACAACTTGTGTTGAACGAGCAAACTAGTCCAAGGTCATTCTGAAGCTGACACGTGACATTGTCAAGTTTACAGAAAAGCCCCATATATTTTTCTCTAGACTGAGGCAGCCTTACACATGGAACCCACATGTCAGTACGTGTGGAAATAATCAAAACATATATGCTGAGCACGGGGATCGAACTCATGACTAAAATACCAGGGCAAGCCATTACCACCAAACCACTCAACGACTCGTTACTACTTTTCGGACCACCGTAGGCCACGCGCGAACAGCGTGTGCATGACAAGGATCTGTGAGCACGTAAGCCATCTTACTTGCATGCATCGCGGCCGGGTCGTGCTATGCGTGCGATGCTGCTATAATGTGTTTGGTTCCGGATCAAATCGTGAATGGTATAAAATGGTTCAGTTCTTCTATGCGTTTGGTTGTAGCTGTTCAGGGATGGTTCGGCCCACTTTGCCGAATATGCTATCCAGATGCTGTATCAAATGGCTCCGCAAAATCGGCCCGACCGGATGGTCACAATGATAATATCTACAAAAGGGACGTGCTGCATTACTCGAAAAACCGTTGATTCGCTTTGTGACAATGGCTTGCGCTTGGGGTGCTCCGGTCATGAGTTTATTCCCTGGCTCTGCAATTTTGTTTTGATTATTTCCACACCTACAGACATGTTGGTCTCATGTGTAAGGCTGCCTTAGTCTAGAGAAAAATATATGGGGCTTTTCTAAAAAAATGACAATGCCATGTGTCAGTTTCAAAATGAACTTGGACTCGTTTACTCGTTCAACACAAGTTGTGGGACTACGGTTCCCCATTTCGCAAGTTATGGGACTAATTTGCATGTTCAAAACAAGTTGTGGGACTTAAGATGTATATAGCTCAAATAACAACAAGCAGGTTGCACGTCTAAAAAGAGAAGAAGATATGAATAGAGTGAAATTTGTGACCAATAAAATAGCACTAGCAGGGGACACGGAGGATGGAGAGATTCAGGACATTCAGATCAATTGAAGAGCAGCAATTTTGGGGTGCTCCGGTCATGAGTTCGATTCCCCGGCTCTGCAATTTTGTTTTGATTATTTCCACACCTACAGACATGTGGGTCCCATGTGTAAGGCTGCCTCAGTATAGAGAAAAAGATATGGTGCTTTTCTGAAACATTAACAATGCCACGTGTCAGCTTCAAAATGATGTTGGACTCGTTTGCTCATTCAACACAAGTTGTGGGACTACCGTTCCCCATTTTGCAAGTTATGGGACTGATTTGCACGTTCAAGACAAGTTGTGGGACTTAGGATGTATATAGCTCAAATAGCAACAAGCAGGTTGCACGTCTAAACAGAGAAGAAGATATGAATAGAGTGAAATTCGTGACCAAAGAAATAGCACTAGCAGGGGACGCGGAGGATGGAGAGCTTCAGGACATTCAGATCCATTGAAGAGGAGCAATTTTGGGGTGCTCCGGTCATGAGTTCGATTCCCCGGCTCTGCAATTTTGTTTTGATTATTTCCACACCTACAGACATGTGGGTCCCATGTGTAAGGCTGACTCAGTCTAAAGAAAAAGATAAGGGGCTTTTCTAAAAAATTGACAATGCCACGTGTCAGCTTCGAAATGACCTTGGACTCGTTTGCTCGTTCAACACAAGTTGTGGGACTTCGGTTCCCCATTTCGCAAGTTATTGGACTGATTTGCACGTTCAAGACAAGTTGTGGGACTTAGGATGTATATAGCTCAAATAGCAACAAGCAGGTTGCACGTCTAAACAGAGAAGAAGATATGAATAGAGTGAAATTCGTGACCAAAGAAATAGCACTAGCAGGGGACGTGGAGGATGGAGAGCTTCAGGACATTCAGATCCATTGAAGAGGAGCAATTTTGGGGTGCTCCGGTCATGAGTTTGATTCCCCGGCTCTGCAATTTTGTTTTGATTATTTCCACACCTACAGACATGTGGGTCCCATGTGTAAGGCTGCCTCAGTCTAGAGAAAAAGATATGGGGCTTTTCTGAAAAATTGACAATGCCACGTGTCAGCTTCAAAATGATATTGGACTCGTTTGCTCGTTCAACACAAGTTGTGGGACTACGGTTCTCCATTTCGCAAGTTATGGGACTAATTTGCACGTTCAAGACATGTTGTGGGACTTAGGATGTATATAGCTCAAATAACAACAAGCGGGTTGCACGTCTAAACAGAGAAGAAGATATGAATAGAGTGAAATTCGTGACCAAAGAAATAGCACTAGCAGGGGACACGGAGGTTGGAGAGCTTCAGGACATTCAGATACATTGAAGAGCAGCAATTTTGGGGTGCTCCGGTCATGTGTTCGATTCCCCGGCTCTGCAATTTTGTTTTGATTATTTCCACACCTACAGACATGTGGGTCCCATGTGTAAGGCTGCCTCAGTCTAGAGAAAAAGATATGGGGCTTTTCTGAAACATTGACAATGCCACGTGTCAGCTTCAAAATGATCTTGGACTCATTTGCTCGTTCAACACAAGTTGTGGGACTACGGTTCCCCATTCCGCAAGTTATGGGACTGATTTGCACGTTCAAGACAAGTTGTGGGACTTAGGATGTATATAGCTCAAATAGCAACAAGCAGGTTGCACGTCTAAACAGAGAAGAAGATATGAATAGAGTGAAATTTGTGACCAAAGAAATAGCACTAGCAGGGGACGCGGAGGATGGAGAGCTTCAGGACATTCAGATCCATTGAAGAGGAGCAATTTTGGGGTGCTCCGGTCATGAGTTAGATTCCCCAGCTCTGCAATTTTGTTTTGATTATTTCCACACCTACAGACATGTGGGTCCCATGTGTAAGGCTGCCTCGGTCTAGAAAAAAGATATGGTGCTTTTCTGAAAACATGACAATGCCACGTGTCAGCTTCAAAATGACCTTGGACTCGTTTGCTCGTTCAACACAAGTTGTGGAACTACGGTTCCCCATTTCGCAAGTTATGGGACTGATTTGCACGTTCAAGACAAGTTGTGGGACTTAGGATGTATATAGCTCAAATAGCAACAAGCAGGTTGCACGTCTAAACAGAGAAGAAGATATGAATAGAGTGAAATTCGTGACCAAAGAAATAGCACTAGCAGGGGACGCGGAGGATGGAGAGCTTCAGGACATTCAGATCCATTGAAGAGGAGCAATTTTGGGGTGCTCCGGTCATGAGTTCGATTCCCCGGCTCTGCAATTTTGTTTTGATTATTTCCACACCTACAGACATGTGGGTCCCATGTGTAAGGCTGACTCAGTCTAAAGAAAAAGATAAGGGGCTTTTCTAAAAAATTGACAATGCCACGTGTCAGCTTCGAAATGACCTTGGACTCGTTTGCTCGTTCAACACAAGTTGTGGGACTTCGGTTCCCCATTTCGCAAGTTATTGGACTGATTTGCACGTTCAAGACAAGTTGTGGGACTTAGGATGTATATAGCTCAAATAGCAACAAGCAGGTTGGACGTCTAAACAGAGAAGAAGATATGAATAGAGTGAAATTCGTGACCAAAGAAATAGCACTAGCAGGGGACGTGGAGGATGGAGAGCTTCAGGACATTCAGATCCATTGAAGAGGAGCAATTTTGGGGTGCTCCGGTCATGAGTTTGATTCCCCGGCTCTGCAATTTTGTTTTGATTATTTCCACACCTACAGACATGTGGGTCCCATGTGTAAGGCTGCCTCAGTCTAGAGAAAAAGATATGGGGCTTTTCTGAAAAATTGACAATGCCACGTGTCAGCTTCAAAATGATATTGGACTCGTTTTCTCGTTCAACACAAGTTGTGGGACTACGGTTCTCCATTTCGCAAGTTATGGGACTAATTTGCACGTTCAAGACATGTTGTGGGACTTAGGATGTATATAGCTCAAATAACAACAAGCGGGTTGCACGTCTAAACAGAGAAGAAGATATGAATAGAGTGAAATTCGTGACCAAGGAAATAGCACTAGCAGGGGACACGGAGGTTGGAGAGCTTCAGGACATTCAGATACATTGAAGAGCAGCAATTTTGGGGTGCTCCGGTCATGTGTTCGATTCCCCGGCTCTGCAATTTTGTTTTGATTATTTCCACACCTACAGACATGTGGGTCCCATGTGTAAGGCTGCCTCAGTCTAGAGAAAAAGATATGGGGCTTTTCTGAAACATTGACAATGCCACGTGTCAGCTTCAAAATGATCTTGGACTCATTTGCTCGTTCAACACAAGTTGTGGGACTACGGTTCCCCATTCCGCAAGTTATGGGACTGATTTGCACGTTCAAGACAAGTTGTGGGACTTAGGATGTATATAGCTCAAATAGCAACAAGCAGGTTGCACGTCTAAACAGAGAAGAAGATATGAATAGAGTGAAATTTGTGACCAAAGAAATAGCACTAGCAGGGGACGCGGAGGATGGAGAGCTTCAGGACATTCAGATCCATTGAAGAGGAGCAATTTTGGGGTGCTCCGGTCATGAGTTAGATTCCCCAGCTCTGCAATTTTGTTTTGATTATTTCCACACCTACAGACATGTGGGTCCCATGTGTAAGGCTGCCTCGGTCTAGAAAAAAGATATGGTGCTTTTCTGAAAACATGACAATGACACGTGTCAGCTTCAAAATGACCTTGGACTCGTTTGCTTGTTCAACACAAGTTGTGGAACTACGGTTCCCCATTTCGCAAGTTATGGGACTGATTTGCACGTTCAAGACAAGTTGTGGGACTTAGGATGTATATAGCTCAAATAGCAACAAGCAGGTTGCACGTCTAAACAGAGAAGAAGATATGAATAGAGTGAAATTCGTGACCAAAGAAATAGCACTAGCAGGGGACGCGGAGGATGGAGAGCTTCAGGACATTCAGATCCATTGAAGAGGAGCAATTTTGGGGTGCTCCGGTCATGAGTTCGATTCCCCGGCTCTGCAATTTTGTTTTGATTATTTCCACACCTACAGACATGTGGGTCCCATGTGTAAGGCTGACTCAGTCTAAAGAAAAAGATAAGGGGCTTTTCTGAAAAATTGACAATGCCACGTGTCAGCTTCGAAATGACCTTGGACTCGTTTGCTCGTTCAACACAAGTTGTGGGACTTCGGTTCCCCATTTCGCAAGTTATTGGACTGATTTGCACGTTCAAGACAAGTTGTGGGACTTAGGATGTATATAACTCAAATAGCAACAAGCAGGTTGCACGTCTAAACAGAGAAGAAGATATGAATAGAGTGAAATTCGTGACCAAAGAAATAGCACTAGTAGGGGACGTGGAGGATGGAGAGCTTCAGGACATTCAGATCCATTGAAGAGGAGCAATTTTGGGGTGCTCCGGTCATGAGTTTGATTCCCCGGCTCTGCAATTTTGTTTTGATTATTTCCACACCTACAGACATGTGGGTCCCATGTGTAAGGCTGCCTCAGTCTAGAGAAAAAGATATGGGGCTTTTCTGAAAAATTGACAATGCCACGTGTCAGCTTCAAAATGATATTGGACTCGTTTGCTCGTTCAACACAAGTTGTGGGACTACGGTTATCCATTTCGCAAGTTATGGGACTAATTTGCACGTTCAAGACATGTTGTGGGACTTAGGATGTATATAGCTCAGATAACAACAAACAAGTTGCACGTCTAAACAGAGAAGAAGATATGAATAGAGTGAAATTCGTGACCAAAGAAATAGCACTAGCAGGGGACACGGAGGTTGGAGAGCTTCAGGACATTCAGATACATTGAAGAGCAGCAATTTTGGGGTGCTCCGGTCATGTGTTCGATTCCCCGGCTCTGCAATTTTGTTTTGATTATTTCCACACCTACAGACATGTGGGTCCCATGTGTAAGGCTGCCTCAGTCTAGAGAAAAAGATATGGGGCTTTTCTGAAACATTGACAATGCCACGTGTCAGCTTCAAAATGATCTTGGACTCATTTGCTCGTTCAACACAAGTTGTGGGACTACGGTTCCCCATTTCGCAAGTTATGGACTGATTTGCACGTTCAAGACAAGTTGTGGGACTTAGGATGTATATAGCTCAAATAGCAACAAGCAGGTTGCACGTCTAAACAGAGAAGAAGATATAAATAGAGTGAAATTCGTGACCAAAGAAATAGCACTAGCAGGGGACGCGGAGGATGGAGAGCTTCAGGACATTCAGATCCATTGAAGAGGAGCAATTTTGGGGTGCTCCGGTCATGAGTTAGATTCCCCAGCTCTGCAATTTTGTTTTGATTATTTCCACACCTACAGACATGTGGGTCCCATGTGTAAGGCTGCCTCGGTCTAGAAAAAAGATATGGTGCTTTTCTGAAAACATGACAATGACACGTGTCAGCTTCAAAATGACCTTGGACTCGTTTGCTTGTTCAACACAAGTTGTGGAACTACGGTTCCCCATTTCGCAAGTTATGGGACTGATTTGCACGTTCAAGACAAGTTGTGGGACTTAGGATGTATATAGCTCAAATAGCAACAAGCAGGTTGCACGTCTAAACAGAGAAGAAGATATGAATAGAGTGAAATTCGTGACCAAAGAAATAGCACTAGCAGGGGACGCGGAGGATGGAGAGCTTCAGGACATTCAGATCCATTGAAGAGGAGCAATTTTGGGGTGCTCCGGTCATGAGTTCGATTCCCCGGCTCTGCAATTTTGTTTTGATTATTTCCACACCTACAGACATGTGGGTCCCATGTGTAAGGCTGACTCAGTCTAAAGAAAAAGATAAGGGGCTTTTCTAAAAAATTGACAATGCCACGTGTCAGCTTCGAAATGACCTTGGACTCGTTTGGTCGTTCAACACAAGTTGTGGGACTTCGGTTCCCCATTTCGCAAGTTATTGGACTGATTTGCACGTTCAAGACAAGTTGTGGGACTTAGGATGTATATAGCTCAAATAGCAACAAGCAGGTTGGACGTCTAAACAGAGAAGAAGATATGAATAGAGTGAAATTCGTGACCAAAGAAATAGCACTAGCAGGGGACGTGGAGGATGGAGAGCTTCAGGACATTCAGATCCATTGAAGAGGAGCAATTTTGGGGTGCTCCGGTCATGAGTTTGATTCCCCGGCTCTGCAATTTTGTTTTGATTATTTCCACACCTACAGACATGTGGGTCCCATGTGTAAGGCTGCCTCAGTCTAGAGAAAAAGATATGGGGCTTTTCTGAAAAATTGACAATGCCACGTGTCAGCTTCAAAATGATATTGGACTCGTTTTCTCGTTCAACACAAGTTGTGGGACTACGGTTCTCCATTTCGCAAGTTATGGGACTAATTTGCACGTTCAAGACATGTTGTGGGACTTAGGATGTATATAGCTCAAATAACAACAAGCGGGTTGCACGTCTAAACAGAGAAGAAGATATGAATAGAGTGAAATTCGTGACCAAGGAAATAGCACTAGCAGGGGACACGGAGGTTGGAGAGCTTCAGGACATTCAGATACATTGAAGAGCAGCAATTTTGGGGTGCTCCGGTCATGTGTTCGATTCCCCGGCTCTGCAATTTTGTTTTGATTATTTCCACACCTACAGACATGTGGGTCCCATGTGTAAGGCTGCCTCAGTCTAGAGAAAAAGATATGGGGCTTTTCTGAAACATTGACAATGCCACGTGTCAGCTTCAAAATGATCTTGGACTCATTTGCTCGTTCAACACAAGTTGTGGGACTACGGTTCCCCATTCCGCAAGTTATGGGACTGATTTGCACGTTCAAGACAAGTTGTGGGACTTAGGATGTATATAGCTCAAATAGCAACAAGCAGGTTGCACGTCTAAACAGAGAAGAAGATATGAATAGAGTGAAATTTGTGACCAAAGAAATAGCACTAGCAGGGGACGCGGAGGATGGAGAGCTTCAGGACATTCAGATCCATTGAAGAGGAGCAATTTTGGGGTGCTCCGGTCATGAGTTAGATTCCCCAGCTCTGCAATTTTGTTTTGATTATTTCCACACCTACAGACATGTGGGTCCCATGTGTAAGGCTGCCTCGGTCTAGAAAAAAGATATGGTGCTTTTCTGAAAACATGACAATGACACGTGTCAGCTTCAAAATGACCTTGGACTCGTTTGCTTGTTCAACACAAGTTGTGGAACTACGGTTCCCCATTTCGCAAGTTATGGGACTGATTTGCACGTTCAAGACAAGTTGTGGGACTTAGGATGTATATAGCTCAAATAGCAACAAGCAGGTTGCACGTCTAAACAGAGAAGAAGATATGAATAGAGTGAAATTCGTGACCAAAGAAATAGCACTAGCAGGGGACGCGGAGGATGGAGAGCTTCAGGACATTCAGATCCATTGAAGAGGAGCAATTTTGGGGTGCTCCGGTCATGAGTTCGATTCCCCGGCTCTGCAATTTTGTTTTGATTATTTCCACACCTACAGACATGTGGGTCCCATGTGTAAGGCTGACTCAGTCTAAAGAAAAAGATAAGGGGCTTTTCTGAAAAATTGACAATGCCACGTGTCAGCTTCGAAATGACCTTGGACTCGTTTGCTCGTTCAACACAAGTTGTGGGACTTCGGTTCCCCATTTCGCAAGTTATTGGACTGATTTGCACGTTCAAGACAAGTTGTGGGACTTAGGATGTATATAACTCAAATAGCAACAAGCAGGTTGCACGTCTAAACAGAGAAGAAGATATGAATAGAGTGAAATTCGTGACCAAAGAAATAGCACTAGCAGGGGACGTGGAGGATGGAGAGCTTCAGGACATTCAGATCCATTGAAGAGGAGCAATTTTGGGGTGCTCCGGTCATGAGTTTGATTCCCCGGCTCTGCAATTTTGTTTTGATTATTTCCACACCTACAGACATGTGGGTCCCATGTGTAAGGCTGCCTCAGTCTAGAGAAAAAGATATGGGGCTTTTCTGAAAAATTGACAATGCCACGTGTCAGCTTCAAAATGATATTGGACTCGTTTGCTCGTTCAACACAAGTTGTGGGACTACGGTTATCCATTTCGCAAGTTATGGGACTAATTTGCACGTTCAAGACATGTTGTGGGACTTAGGATGTATATAGCTCAGATAACAACAAACAAGTTGCACGTCTAAACAGAGAAGAAGATATGAATAGAGTGAAATTCGTGACCAAAGAAATAGCACTAGCAGGGGACACGGAGGTTGGAGAGCTTCAGGACATTCAGATACATTGAAGAGCAGCAATTTTGGGGTGCTCCGGTCATGTGTTCGATTCCCCGGCTCTGCAATTTTGTTTTGATTATTTCCACACCTACAGACATGTGGGTCCCATGTGTAAGGCTGCCTCAGTCTAGAGAAAAAGATATGGGGCTTTTCTGAAACATTGACAATGCCACGTGTCAGCTTCAAAATGATCTTGGACTCATTTGCTCGTTCAACACAAGTTGTGGGACTACGGTTCCCCATTTCGCAAGTTATGGACTGATTTGCACGTTCAAGACAAGTTGTGGGACTTAGGATGTATATAGCTCAAATAGCAACAAGCAGGTTGCACGTCTAAACAGAGAAGAAGATATAAATAGAGTGAAATTCGTGACCAAAGAAATAGCACTAGCAGGGGACGCGGAGGATGGAGAGCTTCAGGACATTCAAATCCATTGAAGAGGAGCAATTTTGGGGTGCTCCGGTCATGAGTTCGATTCCCCAGCTCTGCAATTTTGTTTTGATTATTTCCACACCTACAGACATGTGGGTCCCATGTGTAAGGCTGACTCGGTCTAGAAAAAAAGATATGGTGCTTTTCTGAAAAATTGACAATGCCACGTGTCAGCTTCAAAATGATCTTGGACTCGTTTGCTTGTTCAACACAAGTTGTGGAACTATGGTTCCCCATTTCGCAAGTTGGGACTGATTTGCACGTTCAAGACAAGTTGTGGGACTTAGGATGTATATAGCTCAAATAGCAACAAGCAGGTTGCACGTCTAAACAGAGAAGAAGATATGAATAGAGTGAAATTCGTGACCAAAGAAATAGCACTAGCAGGGGACGCGGAGGATGGAGAGCTTCAGGACATTCAGATCCATTGAAGAGCAACAATTTCGGGGTGCTCCGGTCATGAGTTCGATTCCCCGGCTCTGCAATTTTGTTTTGATTATTTCCACACCTACAGACATGTGGGTCCCATGTGTAAGGCTGCCTCAGTCTAGAGAAAAAGATAAGGGGATTTTCTGAAAAATTGACAATGCCACGTGTCAGCTTCAAAATGATCTTGGACTCGTTTGCTCGTTCAACACAAGTTGTGGGACTACGATTCCCCATTTCGCAAGTTATGGGACTAATTTGCACGTTCAAGACAAGTATTGGGACTTAGGATGTATATAGCTCAAATAACAACAAGCAGGTTGCACGTCTAAACAGAGAAGAAGATATGAATAGAGTGAAATTTGTGACCAAAGAAATAGCACTAGCAGGGGACACGGAGGATGGAGAGCTTCAGGACATTCAGATCCATTGAAGAGCAGCAATTTTGGGGTGCTCCGGTCATGAGTTCGATTCCTCGGCTCTGCAATTTTGTTTTGATTATTTCCACACCTACAGACATGTGGGTCCCATGTGTAAGGCTGCCTCAGTTTAGAGAAAAAGATATGGGGCTTTTCTGAAAAATTGAGAATGCCACATGTCAGCTTCAAAATGATCTTGGACTCGTTTGCTCGTTCAACACAAGTTGTGGGACTACGGTTCCCCATTTCGCAAGTTATGGGACTGATTTGCACGTTCAAGACAAGTTGTGGGACTTAGGATGTATATAGCTCAAATAGCAACAAGCAGGTTGCACGTCTAAACAGAGAAGAAGATATGAATAGAGTGAAATTCGTGACCAAAGAAATAGCACTAGCAGGGGACGCGGAGGATGGAGAGCTTCAGGACATTCAGATCCATTGAAGAGGAGCAATTTTGGGGTGCTCCGGTCATGAGTTCGATTCCTCGGATCTGCAATTTTGTTTTGATTATTTTCCACACCTACAGACATGTGGGTCCCATGTGTAAGGCTGCCTCAGTCTAGAGAAAAAGATATGGGGCTTTTCTGAAAAATTGACAATGCCACGTGTCAGCTTCAAAATGATCTTGGACTCGTTTGCTCGTTCAACACAAGTTGTGGGACTACGATTCCCCATTTCGCAAGTTATGGGACTAATTTGCACGTTCAAGACAAGTATTGGGACTTAGGATGTATATAGCTCAAATAACAACAAGCAGGTTGCACGTCTAAACAGAGAAGAAGATATGAATAGAGTGAAATTTGTGACCAAAGAAATAGCACTAGCAGGGGACACGGAGGATGGAGAGCTTTAGGACATTCAGATCCATTGAAGAGCAGCAATTTTGGGGTGCTCCGGTCATGAGTTCGATTCCTCGGCTCTGCAATTTTGCTTTGATTATTTCCACACCTACAGACATGTGGGTCCCATGTGTAAGGCTGCCTCAGTTTAGAGAAAAAGATATGGGGCTTTTCTGAAAAATTGACAATGCCACGTGTCAGCTTCAAAATGATCTTGGACTCGTTTGCTCGTTCAACACAAGTTGTGGGACTACGGTTCCCCATTTCGCAAGTTATGGGACTGATTTGCACGTTCAAGACAAGTTGTGGGACTTAGGATGTATATAGCTCAAATAGCAACAAGCAGGTTGCACGTCTAAACAGAGAAGAAGATATGAATAGAGTGAAATTCGTGACCAAAGAAATAGCACTAGCAGGGGACGCGGAGGATGGAGAGCTTCAGGACATTCAGATCCATTGAAGAGGAGCAATTTTGGGGTGCTCCGGTCATGAGTTCGATTCCTCGGATCTGCAATTTTGTTTTGATTATTTTCCACACCTACAGACATGTGGGTCCCATGTGTAAGGCTGCCTCAGTCTAGAGAAAAAGATATGGGGCTTTTCTGAAAAATTGACAATGCCACGTGTCAGCTTCAAAATGATCTTGGACTCGTTTGCTCGTTCAACACAAGTTGTGGGACTACGGTTCTCCATTTCGCAAGTTATGGGACTAATTTGCATGTTCAATACATGTTGTGGGACTTAGGATGTATATAACTCAAATAACAACAAGCAGGTTGCACGTCTAAACAGAGAAGAAGATGTGAATAGAGTGAAATTTGTGACCAAAGAAATAGCACTAGCAGGGTGACGTGGGGCTATCTGTCGACTAGCCCATGATGAGGCTACCTGGGCCGCGCCAAGCACATGGAGGCCCACAGAAGGCCCACTAGGGGTATCATGTAACCTAGTCCAAGTCGGTTAGGTCTCATAACCTGCCATATCTGTAATCGCCATCAGCACCGACCACCTGAGACCTGGCTACCTATAAAGCCAGGAGGGTTGCTCGTCCTAGAGGACACGCCAACAGCCACCACCACAAACCCTAGCGAGATCGCAATCTCGCCGCCATTGTAATCACAACTCGCCATCAATAACAGACAAGCAGGAGTAGGGTGTTATCCTCCGGGAGCCTGAACCTGGGTAAAACCTTGCTTGTCAGCCGTCGTGACCACCAACGCTCTCCTCTCTCCCCTTCAATCAACCTGGGGTGCACAACCCAGGGATTTGTCGAGTTACACCCTCGTCAATTGGCGCCGTCTGTGGGAAGTCATATCAAGCGTTGGAATCATGGTCACACCGGCTCCATCCGCAATGAAGATCGAGATCGACATCACCCGGGAGCCCATCCGCTTCGGCTCCTTCGAGTATGCACTCCACCCGCCGGCCCATCGCTCGGTGTACGCAAACCTGCGCAAAGGTATACATATCACCTTCGGCTCCATATACTGTTTCGTCGACAGTCGTGGCATGTTCAGGTCTGCGACAACCGCGCCACGTGTGGCCATGTCACCCGCATCCGTTACCCGCGCGCCACCGTCGACTTCACCCGCCGCGGGAGCTACATCTGCCACGCCTACGAAGATCGTACCTGCATCGACTACATCGTCAACCTCGGCAACAACCGTGCAGATCGAGTCCACTCCAACCATCTCGATCGCACGGTCGACAAGGTCAAGATCTACCTCCACTACGACTGTACCGGTGCGTGCGACCAAGGGCGTGTCGTCGACTGCCGCGTGGGACCATCAAGTCTACCACAAGCCAATCGCACTCGCCCCAGCGACTGCGAGATCTCCGTCCACGACCACGGTGACCATCCTGCGAAGACGCAACGACGACTGTGTTGCCCACCACGTGGAAGAAATTTTCGATCCCGAGCAAGATTCAGATCAAGGAAGTAGCAGCGGCAGCGTAAACACTCCTACCGAGGTTTACCCCCAGCAAGTCTTCATGGCCAACACCGAGCCCCCAGAAGGCAACGAGGAACCCGCATATCCACTAGAGGTGGTCATGCCTGACCAGACACGACTCACCATCACGCGAGACATGGGAATCAGGGCCCTGGAGCATGTCGATGATGGCACTTTCCCTACACGTGACACGCCTAGAGAAGACCACCTGGCGGTCCAGTACTTGCTACGCAAGGAAGGCGAGCGACTTCGTGCCGAAAAGGCCGAACTGCTCAGGCGCAAGAGGGACGCAGATGCATCGAGTGCCAAACGGGCTGCGATCTCGTTCACTTACTCCACAGAAGTTAACCAAGGAGGACGGAGACACAGAGCTCGCGTCCCCAACATGACAGACGCGGATCGAGCAAGGGTCACCCGCAATCTCGACTCATCCTTCATCACCGAGGACGAGAACGGGATACCTGTCCCCAAGACGGCGAACGCCGCCATCATGTCAGTCGAGACGTATCTCCGGCTCACGCAACCGCCGGAGGGAGATCCACGCGCCCTTCTCCACAAACAGCAGATCATGTCCATGAAGGCAATCGAGGAAGCTTTGGCGACTGGAGCACCAAACGACCAGGCACGTGAAGAGCGGGAGCGCCAAACCCGCGAGCCAGCAACATCGGGGACCCCGGCAGTGCAGCCGCTAAGACAAGCCCAACCAGGCGAAGATCTCCGCAACGTCATCACACAAAGGACAGTGGGCCGTAACCGCAGCCAGCGCTCGGCTGATGCGATGAACCTGGACGATCCGGCCGACCGCAACTTCGAGCCGTGCGGCGCCGCATGCTTCAGCTTCAACATCCGTGATACTCGCATGCCTAAGGGTTTCAAGCTGACAGCAGGAACCCCCAAGTATGACGGAAAGCAAAACCCGCGCCTATGGCTCGGAGACTACCTCATCGCCTGCACCTGCCAAGGCGGGACGTCAACTACGGCAATGCAGTACATCCAGCTCATGCTCACGGACTCAACGCGCGGGTGGCTCACCAGCCAAAACAAGGACTCCTTCAAAACCTAGGAAGAATTCCAAGATACTTTCATAAAAAGCTTCTCTGGAACATTCGCAAGGCCGATTACCTACATCGAGTTGCAAGCCTGGAAACAAGGAAAAGACGAGTCGCTCCGCGCATACATCCAGCGATGGACACTCCTCCGGAATACTATGGAACTCGTCTCAGAAGACAGGGTGATGGATGCTTTCATGCACGGCGTCGCTCGCCGCGACCTCCGCGAGGAATTTGGTAGGCTCCAGCCGAAGACTACGATCGAGCTCATGAAAGTAGCCAACCAGTGGGCCGAAGGAGAGGACTACGTCCGCGACACCTCCCCAAACAAGGAAGCCGAAACAAGCAACTGGCGAGACGGACGCCAGAAGAAGAAGCAACGTTTCACCAACTCAGACACCATCGAGCTAGTAGCGGCGGGATATCAAACGCCCCGTGATGACACACGAGATAACAGTCGACTGTATGATCAGAGTCGGCAGTCCAGCTCGGGGCAGTATAATCGCAGCAGCGACAGCGTTAGCCGCAACGACGGAAGCCAGAAACGCGAGTGGAAGCGTCCGCTCACCACAGCCGAATGTAGCGCCCCATCTTTTAAATAAAGATGGAACACCTGTGTTATGTGCTAGTCCCTGGATCACTGCCAGCACCACAGTACAAAATATATAGTATCATTGCATAAGTATCAAAATACTACAACGAGATCCAAAAATAGCCAAGTATAGCTTTATTACAAAGTGCATAGTCATGAAGACTAGCTAAAATATTCAGAGTTCACAACGAAAATAAAAGCAATGGGCCTCCTCTTCTAGCATACGCCACAAGCAGACATGTTGGGTGTAGAATCGAGTCCAAACTTACTCCTCATCAGAATTACCTGCACATTTGAATATGCAGCCCCCGTAGGAGGTCAATACATTGAAGTATTGGCAAGTGACTACGGTGGAAAAATATGACAAGTCTAATTCTATATGCATATTTGGCTTGATGGAGTTTGTAGGCTATTTTGCAGAAAGCCAGTTTTCTCCTATCTTTTGTAAAACATTTTTGTTTCTCAAAGACTTGGCACCAAGGGATGAAGCCCAAGTGCACCAACAATTCTTTCCTTGGTAAAATTTTACTTTATGAAAACCATGTTGAGATTCTTCCGTCCATCCTTGTCCAGTTGCTCGAAGTAGTCCATCACCGGGGACACGGCCGAGTACTCAGTTTGTCGACTCTGCAGAGGTTGTGCACTTTCACCTTAAGACTATGAGTGTCACTTGCCTTGGTAGCAAGAGGAACACGCACAGCAAGAATAACAATCACAAGGGTCTTCCTCCTCTTCACAATCTAGAGACAAATAATGAAACTAAATAAACACACAAGCATAACACTTAAAATATCAAGACAAAAATATGTATGCATGCTTAATATGCAATGAACTTAACAAAACCAAGTAATTACCATTTTAATTTCTCTGTTATTAATGCATGAAATACAATGATCAATATTTTAATATTTTATTTAATCATTTAAAATATTGAGCATAATAGTAGTTTTAAGTTCTAAAACCAATTTCCTTAATTATATTATGAGAAATTTCAAATAAAGCTCAGGTTGCACTCTCTGGACAGAGGACATTAATAAACTTCTAAAACAATTGGATTTATTTGGAAAGAAATTTTATTAATTAAGTTATAGATTTAATACCCGAAAGCTAAACAATTAAATTCCGCAATTTAATATACACTAAAAGGATAAACTAATAAAACCATACTAAACTACACGAGCAGAGCTTCACGTGGATATAAAATTCATCAAATTTGGATGAATAGATCAAAAGTTATGAATTTTGTAAGTTTGTGTTATTTTCTGTTTTTAAAACAATTTTTCAGCCGAAATAGAAAATAAATAGGCCACGCGGCGCGCTCCGATTGGCCGATACCGTTTCTCCGCGGATCGGCACGGGAGCCGTCCGATCTAACTTACATCGGACGCTCCAGAATAGCGAGACGAAACGGTAAAGGAAAAAGAATCGTGCCCGTCCGATCTGGATCTAAGGGTCCAGATCGCACTGGCCCAAACGGGCGGCGCTGTTCGTCGGAGCGCCTCTGGTTGCGGCGGCGCCATGCCCGGCGTCGCACTCGCTGGCGATGTAAGACCCTAGGGGATGAACGGATCGTACCCGAACGTGCAGAGGCGCGAGGTAGCGTCGGTGGCGAGTTGGTCGTCGTTAAATCGCTTGGCTGCTCCCTGGATCGCTCGCCGGAGTCGAGGCTGGTGGCGGCTCGCTTCGGTTGCGGATGAAGGTGACAAACCGCTGCGAACGAGGAGATTAAAAGGTGTCACAGAGATGCGCACGGAGAAAGTAAAAAGAAATAACGAGAGGGGGGGGGGGGCTCGAGGTCGTCTGTAGCCACCGGAATCAGAAGCTTAAGGCGGCGAAAACAGCGGACGGCGGCGGACGGTTTCCGAGCAGCCCGGGGGCGATCTTTTAGGGTTTTGGGGTTCGGGAGGAGGCGGCGGAGGGGGGGTTTATATGGGGAAGGAGGGAGCGATTAACTCGCGATTTTCCAACGGATTTTGATCCGAATCGATATAGGGTTCGGTGAGTTCGTGTTCTTCACGGCGGGGATGAAGATGACAAGTGGGCCCCGTCTGGAAGTGAGAGAGGGAGGGAGGTGGGCTGCGCGGTTGGTTTGCTGGGCCGTTCCTTCGTGCGCGCGCGGCAGATAGCAGAGGGGCTCGGCCCAGCTAGTCCGAACACATTTTTTTTTGTTTAAACCCTTTTCCAAACAATTTGATTTTTAAAACTTATCAAAACATTTCCGAAAAATTCATAAAAATATGTTTTGAAAAGCTAATTTAATTTATAACTTTTTGATATCATTTTGCTAAATAAATAAAATAATAAAATACAGATTTTTATAAGGAGCCCAAATAGACCTCTTTATTGAAAACAACTTTATTTAAACTTATATTTAAAATTCAATTTACTCTTTATGTGATTCCAATGCCATGCTTATATGATGCATGATGCATGAATGCAAAGTTTTAAATTTTTGAGAAATTTGGGATATTACAGACTAACCCCCTTAAGAAGAAGCTCGCCCTCGAGCTTCGGAAAGGTCAGCAAATAGGTGTGGGTGGTCTTCTCGGAGGTCATCCTCTCGTTCCCAGGTGGCTTCGTCCTCGGTGTGATGATTCCACTGGACCTTGAAAAACTTGATGGTTTTGGTACGGGTGACTCTTTCTGCTGTCTGCAATATCTTGATGGGCTTCTCCTCGTATGTCAGGTTACTTTCCAATTGTACCTCCTCGAGGGATACCGTATCCTTTAAAGGAACTCCCATCATCTCGGGATGACATTTCTTCAACTGACTGACATGGAACACATTATGAACAACAGACAACACTTCAGGTAGTTCTAACTCATATGTCACTTCACCTTTGCGAGAAAGAATTTTGAATGGTCCAATGAATCGAGGTGCTAACTTTCCTTTGATTCCAAACCTTTTCACACCACGAAGTGGTGACACCCTTAAATAGGTTCTATCACCCACTTCATAGGTGACTTCTCTACGCTTGGAATCTGCATAGCTTTTCTGGCGTGACTGTGCTATTTTCAATCTGTCCTTAATCAGCCTGACTTTCTCTTCAGCATCCTGTATTATATCAGGCCCAAAGAAACTCCGTTCTCCTACACCACTCCACAACAGTGGGGTTGTGCATTTCTTTCCATATAAGGCTTCAAACGGTGCCATCTCAATGCTGGCTTGGTAACTGTTGTTGTAGGAGAACTCAGCGTATGGTAAATTATCATCCCAACTAGATCCATAGTCGAGCGCACAAGCTCTTAACATATCTTCTAAAATCTGATTCGCTCTTTCAGTCTGACCATCTGTTTGCGGGTGGAAAGTCGTACTGAATTCCAATCTGGTTCCCAAAGATTCGTGCAACTGCTTCCAAAAATGAGAAGTGAACTGGGTCCCCCTATCAGACACGATACTCTTAGGAACGCCGTGAAGGCACACAATTCTCTTCATGTAAATATCGGCTAGCTTTGCACTAGTATAAGTGGTCTTCACGGGTATGAAGTGAGCTATTTTGGTTAGGCGACAAACAATAACCCAAATAGAATCATAACCCGATCTGGTCCTTGGTAATCCGGTGATGAAGTCCATACCAATGGAATCCCACTTCCAATCCGGTACTTTCAAAGGTTGTAAGAGTCCTGCTGGTTTCTGATGTTCTGCCTTTACTCGACTACATACATCACACTTAGCGATGTATTCTGCTATTTCTCTTTTCAGATTATTCCACCAAAATCTCTCTTTCACATCCATATACATCTTCGTATTTCCCGGATGAATTGAATAAGGTGTTTCATGAGCTTCTTGCAGAATTAACTTCCTAATATCAGGGTCATTGGCCACACATACACGTTTTTCAAACCACAAAATCCCCTGCTCATCCTCATGAAATCCTTTAGCTTTTCTAGCTCTTAAATTGACTTTGATCTCTTCTATTTCCTTGTCTCCTTTCTGAGCTTCACGTATCTTGTCCATCAAAGTGGGCTGTACAACTAATGAGGTTACAAACCCTTCAGGTACTACTTCTAATCTGAGGTCCTTGAATGCCTTGCATAAATCCTCGGGTAATTCTCCTGCTGTAAGGCCATTCACATACACTTTACGACTCAGAGCATCTGCTACCACATTAGTTTTTCCCGGATGGTATTGAAGACTTAGATCATAATCTTTAATAAGTTCCAACCATCTTCTTTGTCTCATATTCAATTCCTTCTGTGTAAATATGTACTTCAAACTTTTGTGGTCCGTGAATACCTCACATCTTTTTCCATCAGGTAGGGTCTCCAAGTTTTCAGGGCATGCACTACTGATGCTAACTCGAGATCATGAGTTGGATAATTTGCTTCATGTTTCTTGAGTTGTCTAGAGGCATAAGATGCCACTCTGCCTTCCTGCATTAACACACTCCCCAAGCCTTGGCGTGAAGCATCACAGTATACTTGGAATTCCTTCTCCAAATCAGGTAAGCATAGAACTGGGGCTGAAACCAGACGTTTCTTCAATTCCTGAAAACTGGCTTCGCATGCCTCCGTCCACTCAAATTTCTTCTCCTTCTTTAATAATTCCGTCAAGGCCTTGGCAATCTTGGAGAAGTTTTCAATGAATCGTCGGTAGTATCCTGCTAGGACCAGAAAACTTCGTAATTCACCAACATTCTTCGGCGGTTCCCAATTAGTTACCGCTGAAACCTTTTCAGGATCCACCGCTATACCTTCCTTCGACACCACATGGCCTAAAAATCCGACTTGTTCTAACCAAAACTCACACTTGCTGTATTTGGCATACAACTTATGTTCACGTAGTCTCTGCAATACCAGACGCAGGTGCTCTTCATGATCTTTGTGACTCTTGGAGTAGATTAGAATATCATCTATGAACACTACCACAAACTTATCCAGAAAATCCATGAACACTTTATTCATCATATTCATGAAATAGGCTGGTGCATTGGTTAATCCAAAAGGCATTACTGTGTACTCATAAGAGCCATATCTCGTAACAAATGCAGTTTTGGGTATATCCATTTCTCTAACTTTCATTTGGATGTACCCCGATCGAAGATCGATCTTTGAGAAAACACAAGCACCTTCCAGTTGATCAAATAGTTCATTTATCTTGGGTAACGGGTACTTGTTTTTGATAGTTTGCTCGTTTATATCTCTATAATCCGTGACTAGCCTCTGGGTTTGATCCTTCTTTTTAACAAATAAGACTGGTGCTCCCCATGGCGATGAACTTGGACGAATAAATCCTTTCTGGATATGCTCCTCTAGTTGCTTCTTGAGCTCTTTCAATTCATCGACGGCCATAGGATAAGGTCTTTTAGCTATTGGTCCTGTTCCCGGCTTCAGTTCGATGAGAAACTCTACATCTCTATCGGGTGGCATTCCCGGTAGTTCCTCAGGAAAAAAATCTGAGTATTCCTTGACGATCAGCACATCACCAAGGCTAACCCCCTTAAGAGAATTTAGCCTAACCTTCTTAAGTTCGAAAGTGGATCTGAACTTAATCTTCCTCTTCTCTGGGGTGGTGAGGGTGATTGCTCTATTTGCACAATCTATGATTCCTTCAAAACGAGTCATCCAATCCATTCCGATGATAACATCCAATCCTTGGGTTTCTAGGATGACTAAGTCTGTTGGGAAGGTGTGTTTTCCGATTTGCAAGTCCAACTGCCTACACCCGGAATTTACTATCATCTCTCCTCCAGGTGAACTTACCCTAATAGGTTTTCCTAGACTTTCCTCAGCTAACCCATGTTTGTTAACAAAAGCTCTTGATATGAATGAATGAGATGCTCCAGTATCAAATAAAACTAATGCTGGAAAGGAGTTGAGCAAGAACGTACCAATCACAGCATCAGGTTCATCATGAACTTCTTCCACATTGATGTGGTTCACTTGTCCCTTCTGGAAAGGATTGGGCTTGGAATTGTCATCAGCTTTCCTCTCTGGGCATTCAGTTGCATAATGTCATGTCTTCTTGCACTTGAAGCAGGTCACATTAGACAAGTCTTTCTTCCCTTCATAGTTAGGACGGTGATTACCATTCCCATGATTATGGCCATGATGATGGTGTCCCCTGGATCCACCATTATTTCCATTGTATCCTCCATTATTTCCTTTGTATCCTCCATTGCTTCCTTTGTTTCCTCCATTGTGGTTATGACCATGATGTTTTTGGCCACTACCAGTGTTGGAGTGATTCCAGGGTTTATGGCTACTAACTTCAGAGGTGTGTTGTTTCTTATATGTCCCTTCAGAATGAACCTTACTTGCACTGAACTTCCTCTTCCTATTCTCTTCCTTTCTTATGTTGTTGTCCAGGGTGATAGCTTGATCCAGCAGAGCTTGATAGTTTGGAGTATATGCCACAGACAAAGGTATCTTCAGTTCTCCCTTATGTCCATTGAGGAACTTTTCCTTCCTCTTTGCATCAGTGTCAATGTCCTCTGGCGCATACCTTGATAGCATATACTCCTTCAGTGTTCTACCTCCTTGCCTCAAGCTGCGAAATTCCTCTTTCTTCAGGTTCATTATACCTGAGGAGATGTGAGCATTCCGGAAACCTTCCTTGAACGCATCCCAAGTCATGCCATCCAAAGGATGAGTCACTTGATAATTCTCCCACCACAATGCTGCGGGTCTTTCCAACAGGTGTGCAGTGAACCTCACTTTTTCTGCCTCAGAACATTCACAAGTTACTAAGTCCTTGTTGACTGAACGGAGCCAATCATACGCCACTATTGGTTCAGTAGCAGATTAGAACTTATTAGGCCTAAGCCTTAGGAATCTAGCAAGTCTGTCCACTGGGGGTGGTGGTGGAGGTGGCGGGTTGTTGTTGTTGTGGTTGTTGTTGTTGGTTGCTGTAATGAATTGAGTCATCATATTCATCAACTGAGCTTGAGCGGCCATCAGTTGTTGCATGACATCGTCGTTGTTGGTATCACGACGAGGAGGCATCTGTAGGGTTTTTCAGCATAGATGAGTGAAAGATAGACAGAACTAAGAGAAGAAAAATCCTACCCATGCACAAAGCAACCAAGTCAACACAATCAACACTCATAAGACAACTTGAAAAGAAAAAATCTACTTAGCAAAACGAAACAAATAATCTAAGTTGATTTAATAAAACCACAGAGTCTGCAAACCAAACATTTTATCATTGTCACACCACAAGTTGGAGATCAATGTTTTAAAAAGAACGACGAACTAAACGAGGGAGAATATGGTGGTCCAACTACTAAGTCTAAACTTCGTCCATAACGTCTCCTTCATCTTCTTCGACTTCCTCGATGGTGATGCCTTCCTTCGTAAGGATCTCCTTGTAGTCATTCACCTCCTTCTCCAAGGCCTCGTTCTTCTCCTGTAAATTTGTCGTCTCCCGGTGCAGAGTCTCGATTGCTTCCTTCTCCAGGGCTTCAATCTTCTCTTGCAGCATTCTCTTCTCACGGCGTAGAGTCTCGATCAAATCTCGATCAGCTTCGAACTCGACGTCGTTGCTCAGAATTTCATCCTTCAAGGTCTTGATCTCCTTGTTCTTGTCTCTAATTCTCTTTTCTTGATTTTGGAACTTCTTCTCTTGAGCTTGGAACTTCTCCTCTTGAGCGTTGGCCACCTCTTCTTGGGCTTCGACCTTCTTTTGGGTCTCCTTGACTTGTGCCATTATTTCATCATTCTTCAACAGCTCGTTGCGCCTATCCTCTTCGAGTTGCCAGAGGTGAAGTTCTAAATCTTGGAGATATGGGTACAAAGGTTCTGGTTTGTTTTTTTCTTCCTCGCTAACAAGGTAAGGAATCCCATGTTCGTCACGTTGGCCAAGGTGAGAAAAGTAGTGGTCTTTTAACTCCTCCTGGAATTGCAAGCAAAGACGTCCTATTAGCTCCTGCGTGACGAGATTCAGCCCTTTCTACAAGGAGTCACTAATCGACTTGTACTGGATGTCTTCGGTCTTGGGTTCAGTCTGGCGCCCTTGTTGGTAAAGGCGAATTCCCCATAAGTCTTCTTTGTTGAAGTGTTTCAGCTGGCTTGCCTTGATGATGGGTGTTGGAAGTGCCAACGGTTCTACCAACTCTAGAAGATATCTTCCGAAGCGCATGTCCTTGAAGTCCTCCGCGGTTTGATACATGAAGAACGACATCCTTAAGTGATAAAGGTAGAGTTTATTAAAACAAGACAAAGGTAAGATATACTAATTGTGGTGTACTTAAGTACTTGGAGAAAATAAAAGTTCTTTTCTACACTATTATCAACTCTTTGTAAGTCGGATATTCACTATAGTGAGAGAGACAGACACCCGACCAACCACTTATAATTGTGGAACAGGTCTCATGTACGCGGACATGTAAGGTTAGTCCCGGGCCGCTTCATCCCACTATGCCGCTAGGATCCAACATACTTCAAAGATGGTAATATTATGATCAAAAAGAGGCTTAACCATTCCTAAGGGCTCGAACCTACACGCAACACTTTTGCTCTGATACCATTTTGTAGCGCCCCATCTTTTAAATAAAGATGGAACACCTGTGTTATGTGCTAGTCCCTGGATCACTGCCAGCACCACAGTACAAAATATATAGTATCATTGCATAAATATCAAAATACTACAACGAGATCCAAAAATAGCCAAGTATAGCTTTATTACAAAGTGCATAGTCATGAAGACTAGCTAAAATATTCAGAGTTCACAACGAAAATAAAAGCAATGGGCCTCCTCTTATAGCATATGCCACAAGCAGACATGTTGGGTGTAGAATCGAGTCCAAACTTACTCCTCATCAGAATTACCTGCACATTTGAATATGCAGCCCCCGTAGGAGGTCAATACATTGAAGTATTGGCAAGTGACTATGGTGGAAAAATATGACAAGTCTAATTCTATATGCATATTTGGCTTGATGGAGTTTGTAGGCTATTTTGCAGAAAGCCAGTTTTGTCCTATCTTTTGTAAAACATTTTTGTTTCTCAAAGACTTGGCACCAAGGGATGAAGCCCAAGTGCACCAACAATTCTTTCTTTGGTCAAATTTTACTTTATGAAAACCATGTTGAGATTCTTCCGTCCATCCTTGTCCAGTTGCTCGAAGTAGTCCATCACCGAGGACACGGCTGAGTACTCAGTTTGTCGACTCTGCAGAGGTTGTGCACTTTCACCTTAAGACTCAATTAACCCAGACATCCTATACACGCGGAGTGCATTAAGGAAAGGAGAGAATTGAGACAAGAACTTTTAGAAGAAGAATGCAACCATACTAGCAAGACCCATTCCACCTACCAACTCTACATCTGCTTGTCAAGCTGACAGGTTGCACTCTCACAACTTAGTAGTTCTAGACAGAGCCCATTGTCAAAAGGCTGCACGGGAAGCTTCTAAACTTGGAGGGACTTAGAAATCTCTTTGTTCCTGGGTGGCCGTCCACAAGTGCACTTCTGGGTGACAACCACCATACTCATGGCCCTAAGTAGAATAGAGATTCATCCTAGACAAAGACAACCACAAGCATGGTCCCAAAAGCCACTCAACATAAACCAAGCAACCAATTCCACCCAGGTGTGCATTCAAAGTTTTAACACTTAGCAATATTTCTATAACATGATAAGTAAACACTTTTATAGCATAGCTAAGCATCTAATAAAACTTTTGGTGGCTGCATGGAGAGGGATGGCTACACACTACTAGGATATTTTCAAAGTGTAAACTAACTTAGCATTATAAGATAGTTCAAAACTTCCCTATCATGCATACTACTCAAAATCTACTAATAATGCATATAGAAAACATGGGGTAGATTATGAGTGTCACTTGCCTTGGTAGCAAGAGGAACACGCACAACAAGAATAACAATCACAAGGGTCTTCCTCCTCTTCACAATCTAGAGACAAATAATAAAACTAAATAAACACACAAGCATAACACTTAAAATATCAAGACAAAAATATGTATGCATGCTTAATATGCAATGAACTTAACAAAACCAAGTAATTACCATTTTAATTTCTCTGTTATTAATGCATGAAATACAATGATCAATATTTTAATATTTTATTTAATCATTTAAAATATTGAGCATACTAGTAGTTTTAAGTTCTAAAACCAATTTCCTTAATTATATTATGAGAAATTTCAAATAAAGCTCAGGTTGCACTCTCTGGACAGAGGACATTAATAAACTTCTAAAACAATTGGATTTATTTGGAAAGAAATTTTATTAATTAAGTTATAGATTTAATATCCGAAAGCTAAACAATTAAATTCCGCAATTTAATATACACTAAAAGGATAAACTAATGAAACCATACTAAACTAAACGAGCAGAGCTTCACGTGGATATAAAATTCATCAAATTTGGATGAACAGATCAAAAGTTATGAATTTTGTAAGTTTGTGTTATTTTCTGTTTTTAAAACAATTTTTCAGCCGAAATAGAAAATAAATAGGCCACGCGGCGCGCTCCGATTGGCCGATACCGTTTCGCCGCGGATCGGCACGGGAGCCGTCCGATCTAACTTACATCGGACGCTCCAGAATAGCGAGACGAAACGGTAAAGGAAAAAGAATCGTGCCCGTCCGATCTGGATCTAAGGGTCCAGATCGCACTGGCCAAAACGGGCGGCGCTGTTCGTCGGAGCGCCTCTGGTTGCGGCGGCGCCATGCCCGGCGTCGCACTCGCTGGCGATGTAAGACCCTAGGGGATGAACGGATCGTACCCGAACGTGCAGAGGCGCGAGGTAGCGTCGGTGGCGAGTTGGTCGTCGTTAAATCGCTTGGCTGCTCCCTGGATCGCTCGCCGGAGTCGAGGCTGGTGGCGGCTCGCTTCGGTTACGGATGAAGGTGACAAACCGCTGCGAACGAGGAGATTAAAAGGTGTCACGGAGATGCGCACGGAGAAAGTAAAAAGAAATAACGAGAGGGGGGGGGGGGCTCGAGGTCGTCTGTAGCCACCGGAATCAGAAGCTTACGGCGGCGAAAACAGCAGACGGCGGCGGACGGTTTCCAAGCAGCCCGGGGGCGATCTTTTAGGGTTTTGGGGTTCGGGAGGAGGCGGCGGAGGGGGGGTTTATATGGGGAAGGAGGGAGCGATTAACTCGCGATTTTCCAACGGATTTTGATCCGAATCGATATAGGGTTCGGTGAGTTCGTGTTCTTCACGGCGGGGATGAAGATGACAAGTGGGCCCCGTCTGGAAGTGAGAGAGGGAGGGAGGTGGGCTGCGCGGTTGGTTTGCTGGGCCGTTCCTTCGTGCGCGCGCGGCAGATAGCAGAGGGGCTCGGCCCAGCTAGCCCGAACACATTTTTTTTTTGTTTAAACCCTTTTCCAAACAATTTGATTTTTAAAACTTATCAAAACATTTCCTAAAAATTCATAAAAATATGTTTTGAAAAGCTAATTTAATTTATTTTGATATCATTTTGCTAAATAAATAAAATAATAAAATACAGATTTTTATAAGGAGCCCAAATAGACCTCTTTATTGAAAACAACTTTATTTAAACTTATAATTAAAATTCAATTTACTCTTTATGTGATTTCAATGCCATGCTTATATGATGCATGATGCATGAATGCAAAGTTTTAAATTTTTGAGAAATTTGGGATGTTACACTGAAGAATTGATGCAACCTTGCAAGCATCACTCGTTCCGCAACCCGGAGACAGGCAAGTGGGGCGCCAACCACCTGTTGAAGGACTGTCGCAAGGCGCGAAAGATTTACCAGGCTATGCAGCAGATCATCACTCCCGTGCAGGCATTGATGACGACTCCGCAGCTCGCTATTCAGGCAGCACCCGCAAACAACAACACACCACAAGCGGCTGGAACTTTCCCTCAGCAGCAGCCGCAGCATGACACCCAGATGGTAGCGCACGAAACATACCCGACTACGCGAGGACAGATCAACATGATACAAAAAGGACGCCCTTCGAACAGGACCCAGAAGCTCATCACCCGCCAAGTACTCCAGGCTACCACCAACCCGCGCGCAGTACCAGACTACCTGAGAGGGTCAGAGACGCCAATCACATTCTCCAGGGTAGACCACCCGTCGGATGTGCCACGACCCGGTCACGCCGCTCTGGTTATCGAAGCCCTAATCGGCGACTACAGCCTGAAGAAAGTATTCATGGACGGAGGCAGCGGCATCAACATCATATTCGCCGACACCCTGAGAAGAATGAACATGTCGACAGAGAAGTTGCCAGAATCGGAGACCACCTTCCACGGCATAGTACCAGGGCAAGCAATCACGCCCATGGGAACAATCACACTCGACGTCATCCTCGGCACACCCGAGCACTTCAGGAAAGAGTCGATCGACTTTGAAGTTGTCGACTGGAAATCACAGTACCACGCCATACTTGGGCGCCCAACTTTTGCCAGGTTCATGGCAATACCTCATTACGCCTACCTGATGATCAAGTTGCCCGGACCCAAAGGAGTAACCACTGTGCGCGGCGACTTCGACCGCTCCAACAGCTGCGACCAAGAGTTCATCAGGATCTTTGAGTTCTTCGGGGTCGAAGAGCACTTCAAGGCCATATCAGCCGACAACGACAAGACCATCTTTCCACCTCGCAAGAAGCCAGCTAAGGACGCCGCCTTCAACACAAACGACGACACCGTCACCCACCAAGTCCATCCGACTGACAACAGCAAGACGGTCAAAGTATCGTTAAGCTTGACTCCTGCATAGGAAAGCGCGCTCGTCGAGTTTCTACGTAAGAACTGGAAGATCTTTGCATGGCAACCTTCTGACATGCCAGGAATACCCAGGGAACTCGCCGAGCACTCTCTAAAGGTCCACAAGGACGCAAGACCAGTCAAACAAACCATGCGACGCTTTTCGAGTCCCAAACGGGACGCAATCACCGCAGAAATCGACCGGCTGCCGCACGCCAAGTTCATTTGAGAAATAAAGGACTCGGACTGGGTCGCTAACCCTGTCCTGGTGGAAAAGAAGAAGACGAAGAAACTACGGATGTGTGTAGACTTTACCGCGGTCAACAAATGTTGTCCAAAGGATCACTTCCCGCTCCCGCGGATAGATTAGATCGTCGACTCGACAGCAGGCTGCGAGCGCCTATCTTTCCTGGACGCCTACTCAGGCTACCAGCAGATCAGGCTGAAAGTCGAAGACGAAGAGAAAACATCATTCATCACACCCGACGGTGTTTTTAGCTACCAGACGATGCCCTTCGGGTTGAAGAACGCTGGCGCCACATATCAGCGCACCATGCAGGCATGCCTTAAAGGGCTTATCGGGCAAATTGTCCAAGTCTACGTCGATGACATCGTTGTCACGACCCGGAAAGAGGACACCCTAGTCGACGACCTTCGCAAGGTCTTCGCAGCACTCGACGCATATCAGATCAAGCTCAACCCAGAGAAGTGCGTATTCGGCGTGCCAGCCGGAGAATTGCTGGGCTACCTTGTCTCCGCAAGAGGAATCGAAGCAAATCCTGAGAAGGTGCAGAACATACTCACGATGCCAGCACCCACCAAACTCAGGGAAGTGCAACGATTAGCCGGCCGAGTCGCAGCTCTCAGCCGGTTCATAAGTAAGTTGGGAGAGAAGGCCCTACCCTTCTACCAACTGATGAAGAAGACGGACAAATTCGAGTGGACACAGGAGGCGCAAGAGGCGTTCGACCACCTCAAAAAGACCCTGACGACTTCCCCAGTCCTGGTGGCACCACTGGAGAACGAGCCGCTATACCTATACGTCTCAACGACAAACAGGGTGGTGAGCACGGTACTCGTGGTTGAGCGAGAAGAAGAAGGGCATACTCATCCTGTCCAGAGGCCAGTTTACTACCTCAGCGAAGTTCTAACACTGTCCAAGCAAAACTACCCGCACTACCAGAAGCCGGCGTACGGGGTCTTCATGACTTCACGGAAAGTTGTCCACTACTTCTCCGAGCACCCGATCACGGTGGTAAGCTCCTCCAGCCTAGCAGGCATCCTCACCAAATAGTGCGCGACAGGACGAGTCGCCAAGTGGGTTGTCGAGCTAGGACCCTGGGGGCTGAAATATGCTCACCCGAATTCTATCAAGGCCCAAGTCCTTCCGGAATTCACTACCGAGTGGATAGAAGCCCAGCTACCAAACATCCCCGACTTATCCAATGCATGGACCATGTACTTCGACGGCTCCAAGAAATTCATGGCGGCTGGGGCAGGAGTTGTGCTCATGTCCCCCAAAGGTGACAAGTTGAAGTATGTCCTGCAGATGGATTTCCCAACACCCTCCAACAACGAAGCCGAATATGTAGCCCTGATCCACGGCATGCGGATGGCCAAGAACTGCGGCGCCACGCACCTCATGATCTACGGCGACTCCTACCTGGTCGTGCAGCAAACCATGAAGTCCTGCGACGCCATCGCCGACAACATGATTGCCTACAAAGACCTATACAACCAGCTAGAGGGCGCCTTCGACGGCTGCGAGCTACGGCACATCGGCCGCGACAGCAACGAGGAAGCCGACATCCTCGCCAACATGGGATCAGATAGAGTACCAGTACCACCAGGCGTCTTCCTCGAGCGCATCACGCAAAGGTCCATCAAGAATCGACCCGCAGCAAAACCCTCCGCACCGGCAACAAGCACCGCGAACCCGCCAAGCCAAGAAAAGGAGCCCATGGAAGTCATGCTAGTCGAAGCTACCTGGACGGGGCCATACCTGACGTACATACTGCACCAGAGACTGCCAGCAGACCCAGTCGAAGCAAAGCATCATCAGGCGCTCCAAAAGTTTTACCGTCATCAACGGAGAACTCTACAAGAGAAGCATCTCAGGGATCCTGCTAAGGTGCATAGACCCAGTCGACGGCCAAGCTATCCTACTCGACATCCACGCGGGCATCTGCGGGCATCACGCCAGCAGTCAAGGACTGGTGGCCAAAGCATTACGAGCCGGGTTCTACTGGCTAACAGTTATGCAGGACGCAGAAGATCTAGTAAAGAAATGTACCGGGTGCCAGGAGTTCGCCAACAAGCCGCACGCGCCGGCGTCCGAGTTGAAGACAATACCGCTAGCCTAGCCCTTTGCCCAATGGGGACTGGACATGGTGGGCCCACTGAAGAAATCCTCACCCCGAGGGCACACTAACCTCCTGGTTGCAGTCGATAAGTTCACCAAGTGGATTGAGGCAGCACCCATCACAAGTTCGACTGCATCATCAGCGGTCAACTTCATCAGGTCCATCATCTTCAGACTTGGAGTTCCGAACGGGATCATCACAGACAACGGCTCAAACTTCACAGCCGAAGAATTCAAAGACTTCTGCTCAGATCAAGGTATCAAGCTCAACTATGCGTCTGTATCGCACCCGCAATCCAATGGACAGGTGGAGAAGGCCAACGGTCTCGTCTGCAGCGGCATCAAGAAACGACTGCGTGTGCCACTCAGACGCGCATCGGGCACATGGGTCGAAGAACTGCCGTCAGTCCTCTGGAGTCTGCGGACCACGCCTAACAGATCCACCCAGTACACTCCATTCTTTATGGTGTACGGTGCAGAAGCAGTCCTACCCTGCGACATCAAGTTTGACGCACCACGAGTGGTCGCCTACGACGAGTCAGATGCAGAAGAGGCACTCGAAGACAGCATGGACATATTGGACGAAGCACGCGACATCGCCCTGGCGCGATCAGCCGTATACCAGCAAGACCTGCGCAACTATCACGGACGGAGACTGCGACCAAGAGCTTTCGTCGCAGGTGATCTGGTCCTCCGCCTCAAACAGAAGAAAGTGCACAAGCTCGCCTCCCCATGGGAGGGCCCATACATTGTGACAGGAGCAATTGGCAACGGAGCATATCGCCTAAAAGACTCGAAGACAGGAGCAGCCTGTAGCAACCCGTGGAACGTCGCGCAACTCCGGCGGTTCTATGCTGAGTCGACCCAACCATTGTAACAAGGATAGCATGTCAACGCGACAGGTTTCGGACGCACTCTTTCCCTTACCAGGGTACCTAAGGGGACTGGAAGGGTTTTAATGAGGCGGCCTGTTCGCAACAATCAATAAAGTGATTTGAAGAAAATGCTCCTCCACTCTACCTTCTCAGACAAGGCAAACAAAACCCTAGGCCGTCACTCGAATCACTCGGGGGCTGAGCCACACAGGTTGAAAGAAAAGCCTAGGCCGCTACTCGAATCACTCGGGGGCTGCGCCATACAGGCACAACTCACAAAATCCTAGGCCTCTACTCGATCTACTCGGGAGTTGCGCCGCACAGGTCAAGTCAGAAATTCTAGGTCGCCACCCGACGCACTCGGGGGCTGCACCTCACAGGTCACACTTGAAAAAGCCTAGGCCGCCACTCGAACCACTCGGGGTCTGCGCCGCACAGGCACAACTCAAAAAATCCTAGGCCTCTACCTGACCTACTCGGGAGTTGCGCCGCACATGTCAAGTAAAAAATCCTAGGCCGTCACCCGACGCACTCGGGGGCTGCACCTCACAGGTCACACTTGAAAATCCCTAGGCCGCCACTCGAACTACTCGGGGGCTGCGCCATACAGGCTTCACTGAAAAAATCCTAGGCCGCCACCCGAGCTGCTCGGGGGCTGCGCCATACAGGTTAAGTCCTAAACCCTAAATCGCCGCCCGATACAATCGGAGGCCGCGGTATACAGGTCTCACTTGAAAAATCCTAGGACGCCACTCGATTCACTCGAGGGCTGCGCCACGCAGGTTCACAACGCTGACTTAGGCTGTCACCCAAGGTACTCGGGGGCTACGCCACACAAGTCAAAGCCGAAGCAAATACTTGCATAGTAATACAAATAATTTCACTCATTACTCAAGAACTCTTTTAACTTCATATACTGTCGTTTACACTGGCATATTCGCCACATATAGCTAACCATGTACATCAAACGACATCTACCTCTAATCCGCAGGTTCGTCCTTCGGCGCGTCGAGTGGGCCTACAAGGCGCTCACTCAGCTTTTGCACCCGCTCGATCATCTGACCGCCAAGGTATCGGCGTAGTCGTCATCACCAGGAAGGCCACCCAGCAACCTATCCAGGGGTAGGTGCGGCCGATGCAGCCGGACGTACGCCAGCGCCGCATTCGCCCCGACAACGAGCTGGGCATGGACGATCTCCTTCAACGCATCACCCTCGCGGAACCTCTCCAACAAGGCGGTCAGCCCGTGCGGCTGCCCATTGTGCAGGAAGTACACGCGGTGGATGTGCGAGAGGGTATTCCGGCAATTCTCCAGAAGAAAGGCCGCGCGCCAAGTCCTATCAAGCATGCGCGCAAGGACCCGCCCCCTCGACTTGTTCACCCAGAATTGGCGGGCTTCGTATGAGTCGCCAGCTGCCTCCCGGGTAACTCGCTCCTCAACACGATCCTGTTCAGCCTGCCAATCAGGGTTCACATCTGCATGCACAAGCTAGAAGTCAGAACCAGCAAGTGTGACCAAAGAAACCAGCCGCAAAGGATTCTAACCTTGAAGCTGTCGACTGATCAGGTCGATCTCCCCGAGCAAAAAATCCTCACGCTGGGAGAACTCTGCGGTAGGATGCGACCGGGACCGATGCAACAACAGCTCGGTATTCTTCAGGTTCGCCTCAAGCTCAACCACCTTATTCTTCAAGTACGTGATGATCCGCTGGTCGTTCGCGCTTCGCGGAGGAGCTGGCGTCGCTCGACGGCGGCGAGCACCCGACGAAGATCCCTCGCCGCTCGGCCCAGCCGCAGAAGCAGAAGAAGTGCCGCCGCGCACGTTAGTCTGCCATGAGTTCGCAGAGTCAATACAGATGTGCGACTGCTCAGCACAAACAAATATAGTCGAAGAGATACTCAATTTCAGCACAAAATATTGTTCAAGGTCAGAAGACCAAACAAAATATCAGTCATTACAAGCAAAAGTTATAAGTACAGGCCACGGCGACTGCCAAATCCCTACACCACTACTACTCCGGGGCAGCAGACTCCGACGGGAGCGGGTTTTCCGGGAAGCAGCCGCCTCAGTCGCCTTGGCGAGCGCCCTCTCAAAGGTAGCCACAAGCTTCACAGCTAGCTGTTTAGCCTGCGCCTTCACTCCGCCCAGGGACGCGGTCCGGCCATCAGGCCTCCGAGGGAAGCCGCTGACGACCTTCTGGAAATCGCCCTGAATCTGGTGGCCTAGAAGAAGCTGGAAGTTGAGCTTGGAGCCGCGTACCGTCTACGCCCGAGTGAAGTCCGCGAGGGTGGTCGCGTCGTCCTTAAACGGAGCGGCAAGAGCATCAACGACAGCCGGCGGCACATCACTTGGGAAGATGCTCCGGTGCACCGTCGTAAGCGCACCAGTCGACTGCTGCAGCACGGCTGTCGACTTCCTCAGCGCATCGGACGCATACGCGCCGACGCGGTCAAGGAAGCCGACAACAGTCGCCAAGTCAACGGTGTCACTCGACGAGCCCTCCGGAGGAGCTCCACCGCAGTTATCTAAACAACAGATCTAATATCAGACAAATGAAAAGCAAAAGAAACAGTACGCGTCAAGCCGAAACTTACCTCCAAGAGCACCGGCGAGTGAGAGGAGGCGGTTGACTTGAGTCTTCTCTTGGACGACCCGCACCCGCTCCCGCTCCTGGGACTCGTGAAGAGCCTTCTTAAGCTCAGTCTGAGCCTGAAGCTTCAACTCCAGCTCAGCAACCTGCCTATCAGCCTGGTCCAGAGAAGCACGCAGCTGGTCCCTCTCCTTCTCCAGGCGAACGTAAGCCGCGGCTGCATCAAACTGCTGGCGGTAGTACGGCTGAAACACAAGCAAGAAATTAATAAAGTTGCGGGCGACTATACTAGTCACCCACACCTTCGGGGGCTACTCCCATCGGGAGCGCTGATCGTGCACCCGATGAAACCGCAGTATTACAAGTTCAAAGAAAAAAGGACTTACATGGTCCAGGAGGTCGACATCTTCGTCGACCGACACCCGAGTCACCAGCTCAGTCGAAGGGGCGGACGTGTGCTCCACTTCACGGTGAGGGTAGCTGACATCGCCAGAACGACGGCTGGAGCAAAACAGTACAATGATCAACTCCGACTTGAACTACAAAGTGCAACTCGAAACAAACTAGGCACCAAGATACTCACCTGGTGGTCTCAAAGTCGTCATCACTCCCCAAGGAGACAAACGCCAGCCGCGCAAACGCGCGTGGTGGCGCGGAGACGACCGGAGGAACGGCCAACGGCTCACTCCAACCACCCGGAGAACGCGCATCCGAGGACGTCGAGACGGCTTCCTCCAGATCAGCATCGGCACCCCTCGCGGGCGACGAGGCAGTCGCAGAGTCACCTCCACTCTGGTGCTTCTGCTTCTTCCGTACGGGTTCCTCCTCGTCGTCTTCATCCTCCACCTCTTCGTTGGGCGAGGTAGCAGACGGAAGGTCGTCGTCGTCATCCTCCTCCTCCACAACCTGCGACTCGTCAGCGGGTCCGTCTTCAGGGAGAGGAGGAAGGCTGGCCAACAGAGACCGACCCTGAAACAAGTAGACGCAAGTCGAAACAAGAAGCAAGAAATCAAGCAACGAAGCAACAAAGAGAACAAGTCAAGGACTTACCTCGGGGACAGGGTTCGCGGCTCCGTACGCAGCGATTGGACAGTTGACGTTGCAGAGGTCCGCGGCTCGGAGGTTGGTGATGCCCCTAACCTTGGTCTCCACCTCCTCGTCGTCGAGTGGCTCATTGCTGATGCCCTCAGCAGCCCACATCGGGTGGGGCCGAGCACTAAGTGGTTGCACACGAAGACGGAAGAAGGTGGCCATCAGGAAGACGCCACCCGACTCCCGCCCCAAGGTCTTGATGAGGTCGCGCAGTAGGCCCATCAGCGGCCTCGTCGATTCCTTCTCCTCCTTGGCGAGCGGGTGCGCCCAGGCGCGGGTCTTCCGCAACCCTCGCTCGCCCTCAAACTGCGGCAGGCCCTCCTGGTTCCACTGGATGTAGAACCATCTCCTCCGCCACCCCTGGACGGAGTCCGACTTCTTCATCTAAAAGTACGCGGTGTCACCACGCACCTGGATGCGGAAGCCGCCCACTGGGTATGTCAACCCGCTCTTCCCGACGTTCTTGCTAACCAGGAAGAGCGACTTCCATAGCGCCAAGTGGGGTGCGATCCCCAAGAAGCACTCGCAAAGCACGATGAAGCTCGCGATGCTCAAGACGCCATTGGGGGTCAGATCGTGGATCTGCACCCCATAGGCATACAAGAGACCACGAACAAAGTAGTGGAGAGGGAACCCGAAGCCCCGGCGAAGGAATTCCGCGAAACAAAGGCGCTCCCCCTCGCGGGGTGCAGGGGACGTCTCCTTGCTAGGGGCGCGTACCTGAGCCTGGTCAGAAGGAGGCAGGAGGCCCTCCAGGCGCAGCGCGTCAAGATCCGTCCTCTTCACGGTCGACCTTTGCCAGTCGCCCTCCGGCTTCATCATCAACCCGGCGGCGGCGGCGGAGGTGCCAGCAGCGGTCTTCGGCTTGCCCATGGTCGCAACAGATCGTAAGAGGTGGGAGGACAAAAAGCTCAAAGCTCTCGTGAAAGCAAGAATGGCAGAAAGCAATAGAACAGGAGGCGCGGACAAAGGGAGAAGAAAATGCCCTCAGGCGGCGGCGCAGTACTTATGCCGGGCAAGTTTCAATCCCAGCCGTCCGCAAAAGAACTGCCCCAATCAATGGGATCCAGCCATCCACGTGTCGCGCGGAGAGACTAACCGTCGCCCACTCCGTCCACTACGCACGGGAATCGAGGCGTCATCATCATGCCGCGAAAATTTCGCGCCCAGCTCGGAGACGTCCCAGTGGGCCCCACTACGTCACGTCCCATCAGGCGCAGAGGCGTGCAAGGAAACGTCAGCAGTGACGTCATCAAGCCAACGGCTCCAAACAAGTGAAACAACACGATAACTCGAACGCAAGATTCGAGTAGTAAGCTTCATAGCTGAAACAACAAAGTAGGACAGAGTGCTGATCTGAGAACCTGAAACATTCATTCGGGTGGCAAAGAAAGTTGAGTAAGCTCAAGCAGCCGAATCAAATCTACAAGTAAGCCAACATGCCGAATAGAAGCAGGCTTCACAGGAAGACCAAGACAAAGTAATTCGACTGAAGATATTACTCCCATCGGGAGTGTCCTCTTCGACTGAAGAAAACGAGTGCGAACTCAAGATCAAGCAATCCAGTGGCGCGTCCAGGAGGAAGAAGTCCTTTGCCCGACTCTACGCTTCGACCAAGCACTCGGGGGCTACTGACGTGGGGCTATCTTTCGACTAGCCCATGATGAGCCTACCTGGGCCGCGCCAAGCACATGGAGGCCCACAGAAGGCCCACTAGGGGTATCATGTAACCTAGTCCAAGTCGATTAGGTCTCATAACATGCCATATCTGTAATCGCCATAGGCACCGACCACCCGAGACATGGCTACCTATAAAGGCAGGAGGGTTGCTCGTCCTAGAGGACACGCCAAAAGCCACCACCACAAACCCTAGCGAGATCGCGATCTCGCCGCCATTGTAATCACAACTCGCCATCAATAACAGACAAGCATGAGTAGGGTGTTATCCTTCGGGAGCCTGAACCTGGGTAAAACCTTGCTTGTCAGCCGTCGTGATCACCAACGCTCTCCACTCTCCACTTCAATCAACCCGGGGTGCACAACCCAGGGATTTGTCGAGTTACACCCTCGTCACAGGGGACACGGAGGATGGAGAGCTTCATGACATTCAGATCCATTGAAGAGAAGCAATTTTGGGGTGCTCCGGTCATGAGTTCGATTCCCCGGCTCTGCAATTTTGTTTTTATTATTTCCACACCTACAGACATGTGGGTCCCATGTGTAAGGCTGCCTCAGTCTAGATAAAAGGATATGGGGCTTTTCAAAAAAATTGAGAATGCCACGTGTCAGCTTCAAAATGATCTTGGACTCGTTTGCTCGTTCAACAAAAGTTGTGGGACTACGATTCCCCATTTCGCAAGTTATGGGACTAATTTGCACGTTCAAGAAAAGTTGTGGGACTTAGGATGTATATAGCTCAAATAACAACAAGCAGGTTGCACGTCTAAACAGAGAAGAAGATATGAATAGACTGAAATTTGTGACCAAAGAAATAGCACTAGCAGGGGACACGGAGGATGGAGACCTTCGGGATATTCAGATCCATTGAAGAGCAGCAATTTTGGGGTGCTCCGGTCATGAGTTCGATTCCCCGGCTCTACAATTTTGTTTTGATTATTTTCACACCTACAGACATGTGGGTCCCATGTGTAAGGCTGCCTCAGTCTAGACAAAAAGAATGGGGCTTTTCTGAAAAATTGACAATGCCACGTGTCAGCTTCAAAATGATCTTGGACTCGTTTTCTCGTTCAATACAAGTTGTGGGACTACGGTTCCCCATTTCCCCAGTTATGGGACTAATTTGCACGTTCAAGACAAGTTGTGGGACTTAGGATGTATATAGCTCGAATAACAACAAGCAGGTTGCACGTCTAAACAGAGAAGATGATATGAATAGAGTGAATATCGTGAACAAAGAAATAGCACTAGCAGGGAACGCGGAGGATGGAGAGCTTCAGGACATTCAGATCCATTGAAGAGGAGCAATTTTGGGGTGCTCCGGTCATGAGTTTGATTCCCCGGCTCTGCAATTTTGTTTTGATTATTTCCACACCTACAAACATGTGGGTCCCATGTGTAAGGCTGCTTCAGTCTAGAGAAAAAAATACGGGGATTTTCTTAAAAATTGACAATGCCACGTGTCAGTTTCAAAATGATCTTGGACTCGTTTGCTCGTTCAACACAAGTTGTGGGACTACGGTTCCCCATTTCGCAAGTTATGGGACTAAGTTGCACGTTCAAGACAAGTTGTGGGACTTAGGATGTATATAGCTCAAATAACAAGCAGGTTGCTCGTCTAAACAGAGAAGAAGATATGAATAGAGTGAAATTCATGACCAAAGAAATAGCACTAGCAGGGGACGCGGAGGATGGAGAGCTTCAGGACATTCAGATCCATTGAAGAGGAGCAATTTTGGGGTGCTCCGGTCATGAGTTCGATTCCCCGACTCTGCAATTTTGTTTTGATTATTTCCACACCTACAGACATGTGGGTCCCATGTGTAAGGCTGCCTTAGTCTAGAGAAAAAGATATGGGGCTTTTCTAGAAAATTGACGATGCCACGTGTCAGCTTCAAAATGATCTTGGACTCGCTTGCTCGTTCAACACATTTGTGGGACTACGGTTCCCCATTTCGCAAGTTATGGGACTAATTTGCACGTTCAAGACATGTTGTGGGACTTAGGATGTATATAGCTCAAATAACAACAAGCAGGTTGCACGTCTAAACAGAGAAGAAGATATGAATAGAGTGAACTTCGTTACCAAAGAAATAGCACTAGCAGGGACGTGGAGGATGGAGAGCTTCAGGACATTCAGATCCATTGAAGAGCAACAACAAATGGGGTTGTAGAAGACAAGTTGCAGCAGCTCGCTGGGCAGATGGTGGCTTGGTAGCTCTATGGCGCATCGCCACGCCTAGCCATGCCGAGCAGGCAGGGCGGATCAGCGGACGCGACGAAGGGGATGAGGAACCAGCGCGCCTCCGGGGAGGGATCGAAGTCCCGGAACATCGCACGCCCTCGCGGCTGCAACCTCCATGCCCACTGCTGCTGCAGCCGCCATGCCCACTGCCGCCGCCACCATGTCCCCTCCTAACCGCCGCCACCATGTCCCTTCCGCCGGAGATTTACGATATAGGTGGGCACCGGGGTGATAAACGAAGAGGGAGGAGAGGGGATCTATGAAGGGCGGATGAAGGAGGAGTAGGGAGGAGGGCGATGGGAGGGAGGAAGAGCTCGCCGGCGAGGAAGGAGGTCTCGAGCAGGTTGCGCCTTGTTCTGTTTCGAGCGGGTGCGGAACGAGAGGAGCGATTCCGAGTTGCGGGGCTCGGAAAGATGGACAGTGGAACGAGCACGCGGGGGGCTCGCTCGGAATTGCCTCCAGTTTCCAAACCTCAATTCCTTGACCGATCCAAACAAAGGAATTGGCCCAAAAATTCCAGAATTCCGATTCCAACCCCATTTTTCCTACATCCAAACACAGTGAGTATTATTAGGAGGGCTTACATATGCCCTATTACCTTATAACAATATTTTACGATGTATAGTGAATTTGTACTCTTTAACAACAAAATGAATTGGGATGAGACATTTTTTTGCGGGGAATGAGACATTTTTAATATCAACATTAAAAATTATTTGTAATACATGCATTGCATGTACACTATTACTAATGTAAATGAAGTTACATATGTGTACAGTGTGTACTGCGATGCCACATTTTTGTTACGAAATGGAGAGTTATCACGTCCTCTAACAAAGACATGCAGACGGTTTTTTATTTATATTTAACATTGTGACGCCCAAAAATCGGTACTATGTAGATTTAAGTGAACCCGCCGAAATCCGCATAATAACGATTTTAGGTCGCCAGACATAATGTGCACGCCGAAACATGCGCATTATGTGGGTGGAATTGTGATAACATTACAACAGTTCCGATACATCCACAAATAAAACAGAAGATATAAATACAACAACGACTCAAACGAGTCAAGATACAAATGTTACAATACAAAGATACAAATGACAGCGGAAGCAAAAATGGTATCCAACTACGGATAAGATGCAAATTGGACTAAGAGTCCTGAAGATAAGCAATGACGCCATATCCCTGCCCAGACTGCCGGAGGGATTCCCAAGCTAACGTCGTCAGACTTCAAACCTGTTGGCTGCACATAAAGCACATCCCAAAAGAGGGTCAGGGCACTCCCTGGCAAGCAAAACCGACTTGCCTACTTTCTACACCATCTCTCAAAATATAGGGGAGGTGGACTTAGCGGCAGCAGCACTAGCAACCTTGAGAGACACGCTATAACTTCCGTCTAATCAGAGAGGGATAAGAGAGCGCATAAGATAACCAACTACTACTAACACCAAACATAACCCATTCTCGAATTAACCCCCTCAACCAAGTATGAGGAAGCAATTCGGGAAACTCACACATTGAACAATTTTAATTACCATTTATGGTGAAAGTAATTCTATATTACTATTCAGGTTAATTAACAATGATTAGGTGTAAGTTGTCTAGATCTTGTTAGCCAACATCATCACCAAAACGTCCATAACCGTGGACACGGCTCATCGATAAGATTATACCCTGCAGGGGTGCACTACTGGACCCATACTCGCATGATCAACCCAGTCAAAAACATTAGGGCCTTTCAACCCAACTCTTTTCCTTCACCGCAACAAGTCCAGGAGCCACGGGAGCTATGCTGGTCCCGGCCAAAAGGGTGCGGACTCCCGCGGGACACACCCCTCCGCACCAACATGCCGCGCCCTATATGCATGTAACAAGGCACACCGCCAAAGTAAAATACTACACTAGTATCGATGCATATGAGACAAATGGAAAACCCGAACTAGGTGCAGCTCCCGGACAAGTCGAAGTTCCAGTCAAAGTCGAGGGGGGTTTCATAGGGTCTCCCACAAGTGGTTAGTGCGCTCAAAATTGGATCCGAGGACAAAATCTCAGTTCCTAGGTCGACACTTAGCAGAACAAAGCACCTCGCAAGGCCTTCCGCCGGTGCCTTATCTTTTAATTATAATACCCCAATATAATATAACATTTTATTAAGGTAGAATAATCTATCAAGCTAAGCATATGAAATAAAAGACCAACTGACGACTCGCACAACCAATTCTAAGCATGCACTACGACTCGCAAGCCTAACAGATAAACATACAATAGGTGATGAGATGTGGGGATAAAGCTGTATCGGCTGCAGGATGACATGTGATGGGATCGCGATAAAGAATCGAATACTAGGGTAGCAGAGATCAACGGCAAGAATGAAAGACAATGTATAGGTAAACAAGCAAACTTTGCTTGCCTGGAATCCCGCATGGAAGCAGATCTTGTCGTTGCTCACACATCTCAACGTCTTATCCGCGAAGAAGCAACAAACACTGGAAGCGCAAAAGATGCATTTTACAACTACGGCAAAAGATCCAGCATGATCATGGGACAGATGAATGACATGGCAAGATGCAATGCGAGATGCACTTAATCCAAATTAAGCGGAACCGGGATTCCGACAATTAATATTTAGGTGCAACTTATTTATTTACCAGCAATATTAAATGTTGGTTAGCATGGCAACACATGGCATGGGTGATCTAATTAAATTAAATGGAATAGGGCATTATATATTTATTACCCCACACATTCCATATTGAATTATTTAGGTGATTTTCTACACCCGCAAACTCAAGAGATGCAACACAGGTAATTATGATGCGATATGCACAAGATAGATGACATTTAATAAAATAGGTTTAGGGTTAGGGTTTGGGGTACGTACGTTGGATCGGGTGAACTAGGGTTCGAAACCGACGTTTTCGGTCCGTAGAGGAAGTAGTCGTCGTCGTGGAAGTAGTCGTCGCGGAACCGGGGCATCGTCGTTTGTCGGTGTCGTGGAAGTGGTCGGGGTAGTTGTACTCGGTCATCACCGTTGACGGGCGCGGGCACGTAGGAGCACGGCAACGGACACCGGAGGGAAAACGCACGGGCGGGCAGCACCTCGAAGGGTGGACAAACGCGGACAACAAAAGACGCCGGGGTTCTTTCGAGCATTGCGTCGAACACCTGGCGGACGGTGGCGGCGGCGTGCACGCAACCGTGAAGAGGAGGCTGCAGGGACGGCGGCGCGGCGCAGACGAGCGCGTGTGGGGCGGCGGCGCGGGGCGGAGCGCACGACTCGTGCATGCGGTAGGCGGAGACGCGCGCGGCAGCGAGCGGGCACACGGGGCGGCTCGGGGGCGCGCGGCGCGGGCGGGCGGACGAAGGCGCGGCTCGGGCGGACGGCGGCGCGCGGAGGCGCAACGGAGCGGCGCGGGCGGAGCAGGGCACGGAGGCGGCCGCAGGGGGCAGGCGAGGCGCGGCCGGCGGGAGGAGGCCGGGGGGCGACTCGGCGAGCTCGGCTCGGGAGGAGGTGAGGGCGCGGCGGAGCAGAGAGGGCGCGCGGCCGGCGACGGCTGCTGGCGGCGGCGGCGTGCAGAGGAAGCGGCGGCCAGGGAGCGGGCGGTGCGGCGCGCTGCGGGCGGGGCACGGGCTCCGCGCGGCGCGGCGACGGGGACGGCGGGGAAGAGGCGGCGGCGCGGGCTCCGGGCGGCGCGGCGGCGGGAACGGCGGGGGAGAGGCGGCGGCGCTCGGGGAGCACGGGCGCGGCAACGCGGGGAGGCAGAGGAGCGGCGGAGGCGGGGAACGGGCGACACGGAGGCGCGCGTTGGGGGAGGCGTGGCCGCGGCGGCTCGAAGGCGGGGGCAGGAGGTGACGCGACGGGGCGGCGGCGGCCGGCGCGGCAGCAGTCGCGCATGGGGAGGAGGCGTGCGGGAATCGGCAGAAGTTGGTGCGGGGCTCGGGGTCGGGATGAGGAAGGAAGAAGGAAGAAGGAAGAGAAGAAAAAGAAAAAGGAAAAAGAAAAAGGAAAAGAAGGGGAAAAAAGGGGGGACTTTTGCAAATTCCAGAAAAAAGGAGGAGGGTGGCTGCAAAATTCCAGGGGGGTGGGAAAGAAGTTTCCAGGGGGAAACCCTAGGGTTTGCTTAGATGGGCTTGGGCTTTTATTTTTCTCCCTTTAAACTTTTCTGTTTTATATTTTTAAAACAAAAACGAGAAGGAATTTGAATACGAAACCTTTACAAAATATTTTTAGTTTTGAATAGACAGTTTATGTTGATGCAAAAAGAAAACACACAAAACTAAAAGGGATAAATCCCGGGGGTTACAAACATGGATACCACAAAGCCTTACAACAAAACATTCATATAAGTTGAAGCCATCAAAAAGTGAGAAAACACCACAATTAGTTTAATACCTCCCATTAATCCCACTTCCAAAACCTGCTTCTAACCGGTACAAGCTTTTGCGTCATGTTTGATCCACGATAATTTTGCCTCCCATATATATACTGCTGCTTTGAGGTCATATGTATTACTCCCTCCGTTTCTGAATGTAGGGTGTATAAGTTTTCTGCACGAATATTAAGACAAACTATTTTTATAGTGTATTAAAAAAGTTTTTGAAAATTTTTATGAGAGATGAGTTGTTAATAAGTATAAAATGAATACAGTCCGTTAAATCGCTCTTTTGAGACTAGATCTCAATTTTTAATAGGTCAAATTGTCCATAAATAGCAAATACAACTATTCACATTATATACAGGAACTGTGGGAGTACTAATAATGAAATATCTTCCATAGTTCCATGTGAAGAAGGAAGAAAATCCTATGAGACTAGGTCTATTTACTCAGCAGGCTAGACCCATCTAAACCTAGTACAAGTGTACTACACGAATCTCAAAGCAACTCAGTACTACCTTCTTCTCCAGAACGCATGTGCCTATCCAATTTCAGCGTTGTCTGATTGTCTGACCAATTCATGGGGCTGGCGTGCTCGAAGTGAGCAAGCGCGACGATGAGGCCGGACCATCTGTTTCCTCCAAACGTGAGAGTGTCACTAGTAGTACCTTTAAAAGTTTAACTCTTAAAAACGAAATAAGGGTTGAGAAATGACAGGAATAAGGATTAGAAACTGATGGCGTAGATCAGTACCCTTAAACTCAACCCTTATAACAGAATATTCCATTTTAAGGGTTGTGTTTGAGGGCACTACGACGCCGTAACCCTAACCATTAAAACTGACATATATGTTTCCTCTCAACTACTAAAGACTATGAACCATAATTTGAACACGATTTAACTAGGAACCATAGTTTCATCACAAATTTTAACTATGAACAATATTTTTGAACCATATTCAACTACTAGAGACTATGATACTACTCTAATCGTCCAACTCGAACGAGTAGGAGGAGCAATCGTCCCAGTCGAAGGAGGAGGAGGAGCTCAACTCGATCACCTTCACCGTCGACGGTCCAACCACATCGTCGACCTTCTTCTTTTTCATCTCCTGCTCGCGCTTCCAGAAGAACTTCTGCTCGTAGTGCACGTACTCGGCATGCTCCCGTGCGAATCGAGCCATCGACTCCTCGTCGGTCTCGAGCACCCGAGCCGGCTCCTCCTTCTTCACCCGTCGGGTCTTCATCTTCGACTGCATCGGAGGCGCGAGAAACATGGCGTCCTGTAGGGAGGTGATGCTCGGGTCGTTGAGCTGCTCCCGGGGAACGCCGAGACGCCACCCGGCGGCGTCGTACGCCCGAGCCGCCAAATCGGGGCGGTCATAGGTGCCGAGGTATTACCTCATGCCCTCGTGCTGCAGCTCGGCCCTCCAGCGGCCGCTCGGCCTCGCCTGCACGCCCTTGAAGCCGGAGGCGGCCTTCGTCTTTTTCGGCAGCATGGCGGCGCGGCTCGGGGACAGAGGCGGTGCTCGGGGACGGAGGCGGTGCTTCGGGCGGATGCGTTGCGGCTCGGGGACGGAGGCAGTGCTCGCGGGCGAAGGCCGGGTCGGGCGGAGGCGGGGTCGAGCGTGGCCGGGTCGGACGGAGGCGGGGTCGCCGGATCCGGCCGCCGCGTGCTCAGGTGAGCTCGCCCTCGGCCCGGCGGCGGCGAATCGGGTGGCGAGGCGGAGGCGGAGAAGCTCGAGATGCGGGGGTGCGACGCGGCGGCGGAGGAGCTCGCGAGGCGGGGGCGCGGCAGGGGCGGGCGCGGCTCCTTGCGGCGCGGAGGTGGCCGGAGCCGGCGGCGGCACGACAGCGACGCGGGTGGCCGCGGCAATGGCTGGGCGGGGTCGCGGGAGGAGAATGAAATTTCCCTCCCGCGCGCGTGCGACGAGCGAGTGCGGGTTGGGGCGATTTTCCCCTCCGACTCTCACCAGTACAGGTTGGAAGGAGGAAACCCCGGGTTCACGCTTAATTTTTTTTACGGGTTTAATGGTTTGAGGGCTCTGCTAGTTCGTGTTTTACCACTCGAATCCGTAAAAAAACAGTTATTTTTAAGCGTTGGCCTTTTTAAGGGCACTGGTAGGATGCTCTAAGCGCAGCAGCAGTGAAATTATTAATATGCTCTTTCAGATTACCCAAACCGACCCCATCCATTCTTGAGTAGCGCGTTTCCTCCATATAGTTCTCCCCGTACGCCATGTGATGTGCTAACACAATCCATCATGTTCTTCCTGGCTCTACAGCCCTAGGCAGTTGATCGTCCGCTGTCCCGACCTTGGTAAGGTGCAGACGTGCAGCAGGATCTCGGACCTCTCCCTCGTCTAAAATAAGCGATGTGGGGAAGAAGAGGTTTCAAGTTGCTTTGTGATTCGCATAAGACAGGTGTCACTGTGTCAGCTTCTAAGAGGGGTATAGCCTGCTGAGTAAATAGACCTGGTCTCATAGGATTTTCTTCCGGTGAAGAAACCAAGAGGACACACACTATGTAAAACACGGCATAGGGATGCTGTAGAAGTGTAGATGGAAGAGCGGCGTCTCCAGATTCTCACCTCCGCCGTATTGTATTGAAGGTGGTTTTAGGTGTCAGCTTAGATCTCAGGAGCATATCGGTCGTCGACTCGAGCTGGCGTGACCTTGGGGCCAACGTGCTGTATTTTATGAAAAATAAAATCTTCTGCCCTGTTTGAAAAACAAAATAATTCTCGTCCGTGTTTTTTTTCTCAGCCGGAAGTGAACTTGAAGTCAAAAATTTCCTTACCCAGCCCATTTCGACAACAAAAACGACTCACGGGCCCAATGATCTTTTCCAGGCTGAGGACGCAATGGCTATTCTCTCGACCAACATCTGTGACGGAAATCAAGATTTTATTGCCTGACACTTTGATCACCGCGGACTTTTCTCTGTTAAATCCGCATACAAGGTTGCGGTTATGCTCAGGGACAGAATGCTAGGTAGAGATGTTGCCTCCTCTGACTGCAATGGAATCTTCAACTGGAATCAAATCTGGTCGCTAAATGCTCCTTGCAAGGTCAAGATGTTTGTGTGGAGGCTGGCACACAACAGTTTAGCCAACCGAATGAAAATTAAAAAGTTGGGGGTTGATCTTGACACCAGATGCCCGGTTTGCCTCAGGCAAAATGAAGATGGGGGTCATATCTTCCTGAAATGCAAGAAGGCTAAAGAGTGTTGGATGTCTCTTGGCTTGGGTGAGATCAGGGAGAAACTTCTGGCCTGCAACTTGGCCCATGAAATGCTGCAGGAGTTCTGGAAGTGTAAGGAGGACAATCAGCTGAAAGATGTTATGTTGATGAGGGATTGGTGGAATGTACGAAACGAGGCAAACTCCGGGGAGGTGATTCTCACGCCACTAATCGTTTGCCACCGCGTGGAGAAGATGTTTGTTGACTCAGCTGAGGAAGCCTCCTGATCTTCACAAGTGGACAAGGCCGCCGGAAAATCTCGTCAAGATCAATTTTGATGGGGCTTTTGATCAGAATACGAGTTCTGGCGGTTGGGGCTATGTCATCCACGACCATGACGTCGTCTTCATCGCTGCCGGTGCGGGGAAGTCGATCCATCTCAGGGATGCACTCCATTCTGAAGCGGTGGCTTGTTTGGCTGCAATCCATGGAGCTATGTGAGCCGGGGCCAACAAGATTCATTTCGAGTCTTATGCATCCTCTCTCGTCCAGGCCCTGAAGAGCAATGACTATGACAAGTCTGAGATAGGTATTTTGGTGATGGAAGCGCGAAGCCCTCACATTTTAAATTTCGACTCTTTTCACTTCGGTTTCAATCACAGTGCTTGTAACTCTGTAGCCCATATGCTTGCAAATATGGGTGTTAGCTCTGAGTCTTCGGACTCCTACTGGGAGTCCACTGCCCCCAATTGTATTGAAAACCTTTTAGCCAGCGATATTGCTAAGCAAGTTTAATGAGAAATGCCTGAAAAATTCAAAAACAAAAAAAACGACTCGCGGGCGGGCCTGCTGTATCGGGCCGGCAGGGGCCCAAGAAATCAGGCCAATATATAGTTTGCGTGCAGGGCCGGCCGGCTTTGTGCTCCCCGTCTCATTTCCTCACGGGACGCGGCGGAGCACGGCGGATTTCTCGACGGGCGGCGCTCCCCGGCCAGCAGCGAGTTTCGCTGTCCGTATTACCCTCGCGTGGTGAGTCTCCGGCGACGCTCTCAAGTGTTTCCTCTGCGTCTATTCTCTTCTCCCTCTGCTATTTGCCCTTAAACCACCCCTGTCTCGTCTCCAGTCTCCAGTCTCCAGTCTCCAGTCTCCAGAGAAGCCGGACCACGCCCGCCGCCTCCGTTTTCGGCCGTCGCCGATCGTCCTCGTCGTGTGCCCAGGGTAAACTACCGTCCATCATCTGCGAGTCTGCATGCCCTTTAATTTTCCCCTTACTGTTTCACTCGGGCCGGACGCGGACGCTGACGCCCAAGCGGGTGGTGGTTCATCCACCGCGGCAGATCCGCCACCGCGCGACCGGTTTTTGTTCCCGAATCCGTCGCGCAACCTCTTATGGTTTGCTGTGCCCTTGGGTTATCTAGTATCATATACTGCTCTGCTCTTTGTTTCCTCTACTTGTCCGATTTGGTCCTGCTTTGTGCAAAATAGATACCTAAAGGGGAACATATCTGCACTTAGGCTATCGTCGTTTCATGGATATCATGTTGCCTGGAGGCCATATGTTTGTGTTCTGTTCTATGGATATCTATGCTGTCCAATGTTTCTGTTCTATACGGTTTTCACCATTTACTTATACTTCCACTCTAGTCTACTACACCGTAACTGTTCACCTAACTTGGATGAACAAAAGGAGATGAATACGAATTATTTAGGCTTTCAAATCGTGTAATAGCTTCACCGAAACACAACTATTTTGTACGTAACGTATTGCCCTTTATTTCCTTTGTACTTGTCTGATATTGTCCTGCTTAGTGCAACTACTAGAAGAGGAACATTTCGCTAGGTTGCACCACCACTTATGTTATCATCCTTTCATGCTTATTATGCTGCATGGTGGCCATCTGTTAGTGTTCTGAACAATGGATATCTATGCAGTTAAATGGTTCTATGCTTCTTACCATTTACTTCCACTTTAGTCTATTGCACTGTTAACCTTACCTGGATGAACAAAAGGAGATGCGTACGAATTATTTAGGCTTTCAAATCGTTTAATAGTTTCACTAAAACACAAATATTTTGTTATGTACTGTAATTTCCAAAGAGAAAAAAAGTAAAGTTCTATTCATATGTATAATTCGTGCTCACCTGTCCCCCTTTTTCAGACGGAACACCTGCAATCATCATGCAGAACATCAGCAGCAAGACCGTCCTTGACGACTTGCCCCAGGCAGTCATCGTCAGAGAGATACTCGTTAGGTTGCCGGCTCAGGACATCCTCCGGTGTCGTCTTGTACGCAAGTCGTGGCGTCATGCTACCTCTACCCCCGACTTTCTTGTCGCGCACCATGACCGTCAGCCGTCTCTTCCGGTCATTGAGCTCATCAAGCGTGAAGGAAGAATGGTTGACCGCCAGCTTTTTGTATATTTTGATGCTAGTCCTGGTGCCACCAGTCGCAAGCTCACTCAGAAGACTATCCTCTGGTATCCCAACCCCTGCCCCAACGGAGAAAAACTTGTGATCCATGGTTCCTGTGATGGCCTCCTGGTGACCTCCTTCGGTGACGGTGACCTTGACAAGGAGGAACACTTTGATGTCTGCAATCCAATTACCCGCCAAAATGCTCCCTTACCGCTGCTTCCTGATCATGAACATTACCTACCGGATACAGGAATTCACGTTGCTAGCTTCTACCATCATCTCACATCTAGCGAATACCGGGTGCTGTACTTCTTCACTTCCAGAAAGGTTAAATTCCGCATCCTTGCAGTTGGAAACAAGGAGTCGAGGCCCATCAAAGCACCGCCATTGCAACATAGTTTACTGGATAGACTCACATTTTCTAAAAATGCACCAGTCCTAGTCCGTGGCAACTTGCATTGGCTGTTAGGACAGTACAATACTAGCGATGAATTCAGAAACATAATTGTGTTTGACACTGAGGTTGAGACATTCCAGTGGATGCGCAGTCCTCCCCTTAAGAAATCTTTGAACTCATTGTTGGAGCTGGACGGCGCGCTTGCTATGTGCAGCAGTTCTGATGGCAGTGTCATAGATATATCTGTTATGAATGACTATAAAGCCAAGGTCTGGGCCCAGACCTACAAGATTAACCTGTGTGCATTGGAGGCATCACCACAGCTTCATATACATTTGAGACGTCTGCACAAGATTGCTACACTCAATGAGCGTGAGTTGTTGGTCCAGCTTTCAGGATGTGTTTTGCACTGTGACCTTGATGGCAAGTTTCTAGGAAAGATGGAGTTTGATGGAGGCGAAGACAACTGCATGCATATTACACCGTTCCGCTTTCAGGAGAACATTGTTCCACATCCTTTCTTTGAGATGCAAGAAGATTGTGGTGATGCAGGAGATGACATCAGCGGGCCAGAAGACGAAGGAGATGATGAGAGGCAATATTCGATTTGGCCAGAGAAATAAAATTGCTCCTTTTCAGTCTCCTGAGGTGAGGTCTTCGTTTCATGCTCCTCAGAATATCTATGCTATATGAACTGGAGTCTTCTTATTACGCAATGTTTTTAACTATGTCTGGCTCATCATGGATTGCTTTCTGTGCTTTCTTGTTTTGGGGTAGAGGTCTATGTTAAATAAATGCATGGGAATAACAGGGAAAGTTATTTAGTAGGTAAGACACATACAATTGCAGGTAGATAATTTTTTAAGAAAAATATCATTAGTCGGCACTTTGAGTAGTGCTACTACTTTATTCCTAAATCATGACTACTGGGATTGTAAGATTGAAATCACCGGTCACCATGCACTAACAGAATACCTATAAAGCAGTAGAACAACAATGTTCAGTTTATCATCAAGACACCAGGAGGTGATATTATGTACAAATGTAGGGACGGTTGCCATCTTGTGTACCCCTCCATGTCATCTAGGGATGTACTTACAATAGGTTCCTCCCAGATGTCATCATACTCCCTCCGTTCATAAAAGGATGTCACGAGTTTGTCCAAACTTGCATGTATCTACACACTAAAACATGTCTAGATACATGCAAGTTTGGGCAAACTTGAGACATCCTTTTATGAATGGAGGGAGTAGGTTTTATGGCGTTGGTAAGTCGTCGTCGTGATAACGACGTTATACTGCTGAGGCGACCCTGACTTCAAGTCGTCCACCCTTGCAATAGAAAACTCGTGTGGCGTCCGTCGTATGCTCATGGCGTCTCCATAACGTCTAGATGGTGAGTAGGGGTGTAAACGGATAGGATAATTTCCGCACCATATCCGATTCCGAAACCGTTTTCAACAATCCATATCCGGTGAATCCGACGGATAAGGATATCCGATTCCGAAGGTGACAGCCGGATATGGTATAGGATATGGTATGTAAAATAGACTAAAATATGGATTAGCCGAAATTTAAATAGGATTATCCGATGGTTTGAATCTGAATAATCCGATTTTCTACCGAAAAGTCTAGTCTAATATAGCATAACTTGCAGCTAGTAAGTTGTCGAGTTCGTTAGTCGAATAACATCTCACTTAAATAGTCATTGTAAAGACTATGAAATACAAGTTGGTTAGTTATTAGGTTATCGAACAATTATTTTTTATATGTATGGTTTGACAATTTAATTGTACACGTATCTATCCGATTAATTTTGTTACCGGTCCGAATCCGCTCCGTTTCCGCCACCGAATCCGCATCGCTCCGAATCCGATGAAAAATATGGTATAGGATATGGTAAAGGTAAAATCCGATCCGATCCGTTTACACCCCTAATGGTGAGTGACATGACGCCTCGGTCGATTTCGGATGCCACAGCTGAGCAGGGCGAACACGGGAAAGAGAAGCTGCACGGGAGGGGAATTGCTTCCACATGGGAAAAAGAAGGGGATTGCTTCCTCCCGTGATCTCCGTAGGCCCGAGCAGATCTAATCGAAGGGGGGATTGGGTGGTAGAGACAGAGAAAGAACGAGAAGAGCTAGAGAACCTGGCAGCGGCGGCGGCTCTTAATGCCTTAATGCTTGCATAGATCTAAATGTTGTGGAAACGCTAGTTTTTTTTTCTGTGTGAACATTGAATTGCAAGAACTTCAAAATAGGAGAGATGTAAACTTTGATATGCATTAAACAGTCCCAAGCAAAGCACAAAGCTTGACTAAAACCAAAACTGCAGTGTGAATACAAAAGAAAAACGTCTCTATTTGTTGGCGCTTTGAGAAAAGTTGAAGTGCAGATTCGAGACATGAGTTACAAGAATAGAATGTTGGTAGTAATCATCAAGTGAGATACTCCTGTCCTTGTTCTGAAATCAACACCTGCTTTTGGCTAACCAGTGTTTTACTTTTTAAAGATCAACTAAGCACTGCCATAGGTTGTGATATACTCCTGTCCTTTCTTGTTCTGAAATCGACACCTGCTTTTGGCAAACCAGTGTTTTACTTTTCTAAGATCAACTAAACACTGCCATAAGTAGTATGTGCTCATATCTGTCGATTTGTTGACTGTTGTGGTTTTTTCATTTATATTTTGTGTTTGCTGGAATGTAGTTTGCTTCCATAGATCTCAAGTTTAGCTTGCAATTTTATTTAAACGAATCGAGTTAATGTTACTTTTACAATGGATATAACGTTTCTAGTTAATCCTGCAAAGAATCCTCTCAATTAACTCATACGTACCATAAATGCAGATGTGTTCAGTTTTTGTAAAATGTATTTTGAAAACTTGTTGCTTGTGTGCGTGGTGAAATGTTTGGTGTTTCATACATACAGCATGATACTCAAGCTGTAAAACAGGTTACAACTTGAGATTGGATTTTCTCCGGGTCCGGGACAAAAAACATGTTTTATGGTTCAATTTGGCTAGGAATCTACTTACACCTTTTCTGATACATTGAAGTGACATTATTGAGATGCATACTGTTGTAATGTACCCTCATTGTTTCGTCCTTTAGAGGGACTAATATATCAACATGGTAGGGGTATTACTAGCGTAACAAATTTTCGAATGGTGAAGAATATACAGAGATATTTATTGCGTAGAATCGGTTGTTGCTGCCAATATTTTTGTGGGGTGTTTGTGCTTGATCTTCCTGGTTTTAGTTACACGTTATTGAGTTTTTTTCCATTACCACGCTCCTGTTTATAATTATTTGTTTTGTTGTCTATGCCTGATGCGCTGGAAAGTTTGCTCATAGTTTTGTTGCTTTTGTGATCTAGGGTGGTTACTACTGACAGGTGACTTCAGGGGAATTGACACCTTTAATTTTTCGTAGTCAGCTCACAGGAAACTTGACAGACATATGTTCTTCTGTATGAGGCATCGAAGATGCAAAGTCTCCTGTTTTCTACTTCTAAGTACAATTTGGGCAACATGAAGGGAATCCTGAAAAAAACAGAAGGTTGTTAGCTGGTTATGTGTTTCACAAGGATTGATTGATGTGGCATATGGCAATCCTCATAGCTCAGTGAACACCGGCTTATTTTTTGTTTTGTTTCGATGAGTACCAGATAGCCCACCTAACTGTGATGTCTTCTTTCCTGATGTGATACCATGTTAATCTTTGTTCCGTGTGATGGACCTACCTTTTCTTTGGAGTTGGTATTTAGTGTCGGAATTTTGCATACTATTTTATTTTATACATACAGCTCAACTCTAGTTTGGTTAAGAGCTGCTCAATTTTACAGGCAGTGGTTAAGAGATACTCCTTCTGTTTCTTATATAGGTTGTTTTGGTAGCTCAAGTTGAACCGACAAAACATCTATCGAAGAACAGAGGTAGTAACTCATTAAGAAGATCTGCTTCCAGTTACGGTTTATGTGCTCAAACCTGTGTTGTTGAGCAGCGAGAGCTTATATGCCTAAAAACGTGTAAATGACCGCCAGTTGAAGTCATGCCTTGCGTATGTAAAGAAAAGAACATCTGAGTAAAATGTTTATTGCGACGCCAAACATCTGCTATTAGTCCCACTTTCTGAATATGTTTCCTGCCGATACATGCTTTTGCCGTGAATTGTATGCAGTGCAGGGCTACCAACAAAGCTAACACAGAAGACTACCATCGAGGTTCTAATCTTCATGATCGACCAAGACGAATACTGAATTCAGGCCCGCGGGCACGTGCTCTTCATGATATGACTGAAAGAAACTTTATGCTTTCATTCACACTTACCATCCTTGTAACTAATAAGACTATTTACATTGATGTACTTTCCCATACTATTGTGTTTTCATTGCCACCTGAAGTTGGTTCAGTGATTTTAGAATTTTCTGAAATGTCATTCTCAAATTATGTCACGTACAAGTTATGATATTGTGTTGTGTTTTTTGTGAATTTACGTGAGACGATCTTGAAAGTATTTGGACTATGCCATCACAGGCTTTGGGGATCAATCTCTAAGTGTTCATCCCTAGATCACATGGAGGGGTACACAAGATACTGATTGTCCCAATGATAAATGAAACATTATTATTTTACTGCTTTATAAAGATTACATGTGGTTGTATCAGTGACTTACCTACTAAATGACTTCCAATGTTGTTATTCCCATGCATTTATTTAGGGGAAATCTAAATAGCAGGCGCCTGCCACTGGGCGTAGCTCGACGCAAGGAGATCCGGAAATTGCCTCTCCGCATGCATGCACAAACAGTTTAATGTGAAATCCGAAAATTCAAAAAGTTGTGTAGCCCAAACCGCTTATTCGATTGAGAATTCGTTTTCACCGCTGAGCTAATCGCGACGAGATCTTCGAAACTAGATCCCATATTGACATATTCTGACAACTTTTTTTTCGGACCCAAAAGTTACCCACCCCGTAGCATATAAGTTACCAGGTTGTAGTATGTAAGTTACCAACCATAATTAACGGTTAATTTTCGGGTTGAAATAGAACAATTTTTATTGTTCTTTTCGATTTGTTAAATTACCACACCTAGTTATTCATAAGTGAATATCATGTTGGGATGGTAAATGTATCATACATAAGTTTATAACTACACTAAAACACCCATTCAACTTCATAAGTATTAGAATGATAACTCTGTTTTCATAGTGATAATTACATCATAAGAAAGACTATTGATAATACCCACCTAGTACTGATAACGTTACCCATACAGTACTGATGGATTTACCCACCTAGTACTGATAAAGTTACACATGTGTTAATGATATCACCCTAATACTAATTGTTTTAGTTAGTTGTCCTAAATTTATAATACCACAAAATTGATAAAGTTACCCATATGTTTTTCATGGTGAAGTTACCCACTCAGTGCTTATTAAGTTATCCATGTGTTCATGATTAGTTATCTACCACGAAATTGATGTAGTTACCATGTCCTCTAAATAATAGTTATCATCCTAATACTTATTCATGCATGATAAATTTACCATTTGAAAATAATGTGGTAACTTTAAATCTTGTAAAGATCTAATATAACAAGAAAAATGTTCTATTTTCAACCCCAAAACTAATCTCTAATATGGTTGGTAACTTACGTATAAAAGACTGGGTAACTTCTTTGTTACGGGGTGGTAACTTTCTGGGCAAAAAAAAAAGTTGTCGAAACATATCGACATAGGATCTAGTATCGAAGATCTTGACGCGACTAGTCTAACGGTGAAAACAAATCATAAATTCGATAAACGGTTTGAGCTACAAAACATTTTGAGTTTTCAAATCTTGCATTTAATGCGCGATGATGTCAGCAATTTCAGATTTTAGTGCATGCATGCAAACATTGCTATTTCTCTCACACGCAGGAGAGCTAGCTGAGATTTTTTTTGTCGTCTAGCGCGTGGAGCTACGCCTCGTAGCAGGCGCCTGCTGAATAGCACAATCCTTTATTTAACACAGACCTTACCCCAAACAAGAAAGCACCCAAACCAACCTCTCATGAGCCAGACATAGTGAAGAACTTGTCTAATAACAAGCAATCCATGAAGAGATCACGAAGCTAACAGCCACCAAACCGTTTAGAATGTTGTGGCCAGTGGCGGAGAACTAAAATATTCAGAGATAGGGGAATTTTAAAAAAAACGACGCAGATACCAAATAGTCCCAAAAAATTAATACTGTATGTATTATTGTGACATAATCATTTAATAAAAAAGATAGAAATATAATTTAATATAAGTAGAATTCAGAAATATGTGAATCTTTAATGACGTACGAAAGTCTTAGTCAATGACAAAGCTCTACCTTAAAACAAAAATCTTCTTCCATATTTTACCAATCAAGACTTCGAATATCCCTCACTTGCTGTAGAATATCATAAAACTTTTAAGAATCCATTGCAACCATCTTGTTGCACAATTCAGTTTTGATTATCTCCCTCGCTGAGAAGTGAGAAGGCCCTTTCAACTATCGTTGCAATTGGTGAAAACAATGTCAAGTCAATCATGCGATGAAATGTAGGAAACGTGACGTGCCATTGAAATGTTGAGATAGTCTCTAAAATCTTCGCATATGAATAATAAATAGGTCAATTACGCTCACGCTAATAATTAGATAAAACTCCATGATAAATCTCCAAGCTCCGTAAGACGAGCAACGTTATTCCTATTGATTTTAAAAATGAGTCTCTCAAGTCAAGAAAAGAGAGTTCTAAAACAACTCAAAAGATAGCTCATAAATGCAACTGTCAAAATCAGTGGTAGTAGAGTGCATAACAACATGCATGCTCCAGTGTAGCAAACATGTCAGAAGTTCATGCGGACGCAAAAGACGCTAGAATTTAAGAGAAATTAGGCAACTATGGGGACGCACGCTCCGCTTAAAAATAGAACGTCACAAGTTCACTGACCGAGGGAAGTTCTAAGAGAAAACATGTACTTATATGTCGATGCATGCTCTGCTTACAAACAGAACGTCAGAACGTGCCCGACTTGTTGTTGAAAAATGAACGGGAGAAACAAAACAATCATCCTACAAGTCAAAAATTCTATACAAAGATGATCTCACTTATATTTCGGAAGTACAGTAGTCAGTAGTTATTAACCACACATTTATAAAAGACGAATTTTATCCCATACTTGCAGGCTAACAAATTGGAGGCCATGTTTGCAGGCTAACAAAGACTGTCGAGGTTCTATGCCTGACGATCCACTAAGAGCAACCAACAAAGCAAAGCAAACAAACAAAGTAGACGTACTACTGTTGAGGTTCTACCGCTCTACGCTTCACGATTGAGCAAGGCGACGGAATCCAGAACCGAGACCCTTGCGCACGCGTTGGTCCCGGAGCAGCTCCGGTGTGAAGATCTTCTTCCAGCCGATGCACCACGCGAGAGCCTCGTTCATCGACGGCTTGGCGCCGGACTGCATCCAGTTGTCGATGGTCTCCTCCCATCTCTCGAAGAACATCTCCGTCTCGAGGATCGACACCACGTCCTGCGCAGGCATGAGGGGCGCCCACCGCATCACCTCGACGAACGATTGGTCGACCTGCTGTGGCGGCGTGATCAGCAGCCCCCGGACCAGACGCGCCAGCCATGGCCGGATGTGGCGCCCGGAGAAGGTGTCCCACTGCGTCGGGTTCATGTACACTTTCCAAGGGGAGACGAGGACGTAATTGTTGGCGTGGGGGATGAGTTTTCTCTCCACCGCGTCGTAGAGAGTCTCCGGCAGGTGGCCGATGAGGGGCATCCACTGGCGTACCCACTCCGTGCATTCCCATGTTGGGATCCACTCCAAGACCTCCACGGCCATCCAAGGCTTGATCACCTGCTCCACGATGTAGTGCACCGTGGAAGGAGGCAAGGACGCTTTCCACATCCCCGGCGTGCGGTTCCGCCGGAGGAACACCTTCTTCGACTTGAAGACCGCCGCCAGCGCGGCCGTCGTCTTGTGCGCTCGCCTCATCTGGCCCAGCAAGGCGATGGTATTGTCGTAGCATCCCTTTTCGTCGAAATACACTTTTTGTTCGACCACCGGCGGCGTCCTCGGCGTGTACGGATCCGGCAGGCCATTCTCGTAATACGCTTTCTTGGGGCGTGGTCGGCGGCGGCGGCGGCGGCGGCGGCCTCGTCCTCGTCCTCCTCTCCGGCCCCGGTAGCCAAGTCCGGCCATGGGGCGTTTGCGCGGTACCGCGGCCTGTACCGGGGCGACGATCCCTTGTCGCCGTGCGCCCAGACCTGAGCCCTCCTTGAAGTTCCACCTACGCAGCATATTTGCCACCGCCGGGGTCGTGGACGCCAGTGTTCCCGGCGGATACTTCACGCTGGGATACTCCAGTAGCGCCATGGCTGGATATCGATCGATCGATCACCTCTTTCTTTCCAGGAGCTAGGAGGAGATCAGTCGGGATGAGATTGATGGATGCCAGACGTACGAGTAACCTTGAGATTATATAGAATCGGCAACAGGCAGGGCGAGTCCGAGTTCGTCTGGCACTCGAACATACTCCCACGCAAACCATATTTCGGGAAACCGAGTCCGTGTTGGAGTCGGCCGACCGTCAGCACCTCGTCGTCCAAACATGGCATCTAATCACCGCTTGTGCCTTGTGGTCGAAGAAGCCTCGTCCATCCATCACCCACGCCGAGCGAAGAGTGAAGTCCAGGTCTCACGGGCCACCACGCATCCGAGAAGAAGGTGGTCGATGGACTCGGGCTGCTGGTCGCATAATGGGCAGGCGGCAGGATGGGGCTGTTAGGAATAGACTTGTTGTATTCCAGGAGGCCAAAGGCCACAATATAAAGGCACCATTTTGAGCATGGGCGCCGGGACACGAGAACTGAGCAAGGGTGCTGCTCAGCAAGAACACCACGCAGATGCTGGGAGATGTACTCACCTGCAGAATCAGCACGAAAAACACGAATAGACGTGGAATACTGAGTGTGTACCATGACCACAAAACGCTGATAAATAGAGAGGACCTCACTGCGAGAGCGCATAAAATATAACCAGGTGTACCGGGAAAAATCATCAATGAATAAAATATAGTAGCGATGACCCCCTTTTGAAGCAAAGGGAGCCGGACCCCAAACATCTGAATGAACTAAATCAAACGGTCGCTGAGATGAAGACACACTAGTAGGATAGGGAAGCTGAATCTGTTTGCCTAACTTACAACCTTAACAATGTAAAGACGCATCTCCTGAGACAGACCCCAGAAGACCACTACGAACTAAAGACGATAAGTGGGAATCACAAAGGTGACCCAGACGATGATGCCACTGCTGAAAAGAGCTGGAGGCGGAAGCAGCAACCGCAGAAGAACTGGTCGATGAAGAAGCAGAAGGTGGAACGCGAAGCCAGTCTAACTCCCAGAGCCTCGGGGACTCACGGCTACGAGGGCCAGCTCCAACCAGGGCCTGAGTGTGGCGGTCCTGAACAGAACAAGAATCAGCGTCAAGGATGATGCGACAACCAGAATCAGTGAGCTGACTAGCAGAGAAAAGATTCATCTTAAGACTAGGAACATGAGAAACATCAGGAACAGAGAAAAAGGAGGTAGAAAGGGAACCTCGACTGGAAACAGGAAGAGAGGTACCATCGGCTGTGATAACACGGACAGGAGAAATAAGAGAACGGAGAGCAGAAAGAATAGAAGACGTAGAAGTCATATGAAAAGAAGCTCCAGAATCCAGATACCACAGGGACGACATACCTGACTGTGTAGAAGATGGTGGGCGCGCAGTGTCAGAAGAGGTAGGCACAGAACCAGCAGTGCCCGACGAGGAAGATCCTGTAGCAGCGAGCAGACCACGAAGACCACGAATAATATCCTGCTCAGAGAGTGTAACTGCAGAAGATCCTGACGAAACACCCTGCTGACGAGCAACTGCAGAAGATCCTGACGAACCAGACTGCTGACGAGCAAGGTACTGCAGACGTAAACTGGGATCCCTCTTCCAGCAGCCAGAGAAATCGTGGCCAGTCCGGCCACAGTAGGAGCAAGGAGGACGAGTGGGGCGGGACTGACCACGAGACTGCTGAGTCTGACCCTGACCCTAGACCGGAGGACTGGAGAGGAGCGGCGGTGCTGAAGACCGCAACGAAGGTGCCGGCGCAGGGGGGCCACGAGTGGCAAGAACAGAGGAAACCTCAAGAAGTCCAGCACTGCGAAGGCGAGTCTCCTCAGCGTGAAGCTCAGACAGGACCTCAGAGAGCGGTACACGACCGCGAGCAAGCAGCTGGGCACGGCGGGGCTCAAACTCCTTGCGGAGCCGAGATAGGAACTCATAGACGCGCTGAAACTCCAGATCCGCGCGCACAGTCAGACAGCAGGGACATATGCCACACACAGCTGTACGAAGGGAATCAAGCTGACGCCAAATAGCAACACTCTGAGTATAAAACTCGTCAATGGTGGAATCACCCTGCTGAAGAGCATGCTCCTGGCGAACCACAGATAGGTAAAGAGCATCCCCAGACGGTTGATAACGCTGGCGAAGAAAAGCCCACTGAGCAGCAACAGTAGGAAGACTCATGAACTCGGCAGCATACTGAGGCAGAACGCTGGAAGTGAGAACAGCTGCAGCACGGGCATCCTCATCCATCCACTGAGTGAAGTCAGTCAGATCCAGCCGGTAGGTCGAAAGAGCGTCCGAATACTCCTGTACCTGCCGGTCATAAGCCGCCATAGCAGAATCATCAGCACTCCTGGCTGCATCCTTGACCGTCTGAGTAGCGTCAGACGCAAAGGAGACGGGCGTCGGTGGAATAGGCGCCGTGGGAGCAGTGGGGCGCGGCGGACAGGGGACCTCGCCAGACAGCACACCCCAAAGACGAAGACCGCGCATGTGGACGCGCATAAAGGCAGCGAAATCAGGATAATTCGCGCCATCAAAAATCACCGGGCAGCGAGGGATTGCAACGTAGCCCGAGGATGACATAACTCTCTTTCTGTGACGGGCGGGGCGGGCCGGGGCGGGACCGGAGCTGGCGACGGCGGGGCGGCTGGGGCGCGGCGGTGGCGGCCGGGGCGGCCGGGGCGTGGCGGTGGCGGCCGGAGGGCGGCGGTGACCGGGGCGCAGCGGCGGCGACGTCGGAGAAGCTGGCGACGGCGGGGCGGCCGGACGACGGCGGGGCGGCCGGGGCGCGGCGGTGGCGGCCGGAGGGCGGCGGCGACCGGGGCGCAGCGGCGGCGACGTCGGAGAAAAAAATGATGGAGGCAAGATCTAAAACCGCTCTGATACCATGTTAGGAATAGACTTGTTGTATTCCAGGAGGCCAAAGTCCACAATATAAAGGACATGTACAGGTGTGAATATGCAGGAAACCCCCTTATAGTGGGGAGTTATAATTAGACTACAATTAGACTATTATACTTCTAACATGGGCAAGCCACGGCGACTCAGCCTGTCGGCAGTCCAGTAACGACCCTGCAGTGCAAGCCATAAGAAGATCTTGCACTTAGCCGGCGCGCGCGAATGCTAGAACTTTTCTCCAGCATCCCACTCCACTCTTCCCTGGAACATTGCCCTGTAAGCTGATCTAGCCGAATAGGAGTTGTTCTTTTCCCAAGTCCACATGAAGGTGTCTGCTGAACCTTCCACTAGGGTGACGTCCACAAGCTCGTCGGCGAGGGCGAAGAGTTCCTGAATCTCCATGGCGGCCAGATCGGTGGGTATGTCTGAGAGCCAGCTTCCAGCAAGTGCCTCCCGTACCACACGTGTCTTCTGTGCCAGCTTCGGAATCCTTAGGAAGAGGTTTGGAGCCGTCTCCTTGATTCGCCTCGAGTCCATCCACCTGTGAGTCCAAAAAAGGGTGGAGGAACCGTCTCCTAAAATCGACCTCGTTGCTGCATCGAAGATGTGTCTGACTACCCGTGGAACTTGTATGTTGAATTCCACCCAAGGTTTGGAGTCCTCAGTCCTTGAAAGCCAAAGCCACCTAGCTCGGATAGCCTGGTTCATCATCCGGAGGTTTGGGATCCCCAGTCCACCCACGTGCTTGGGCGTGCAGACCTTGTCCCATGCAACCAAGCAGTGACCCCCTTTAGCGTCTTTCCTGCCCTTCCACAAGAACCCTCTGAAGATCTTCTCAAGGGCAATCAGGGTCTCCACAGGAATGTCCAATGCCATCATGGCAGAGATGGGTGCTGCTGCCAAGGTGGATCTCATGATCTCAAGTCGACCACCTCAGTTTAGGAGGTTAGCTTTCCACCCTGGTAGCCGTGTTGCCGCGTTCTCCACCAGGTAACGCAGTTGAGCCGCTGACGGCTTCCTCACACCAAGTGGAAGTCCAAGGTATCTGAGTGGGAAGGGGAGCACCGGACATCCCAAAATCTGCTCCACTAAGGCTCTCTGCTCCTCTCCATAGCGGATCAAGTGGGCCGAGCACTTGTCTATGTTGGTCCGAAGACCCGAGGCAACTCCGAAGTCCTCGATGATGTCCGCAAAAATGCGGAAATCAGGGGCCAACGGTCGTAGGAAGGTGGCCACATCATCTGCGTACATGGTGGTGCGATGGCGCATCCCGGTAGGGGAGATACTCTCTAGAAGGCCTAGCTCCGTGGCCTTCTCAATCATCAGGTAGAGGACCTCCATGACGGCGATAAACAGCTGTGGGGAAAGGGGGTGACAAGGTTATACCAAACGGGTACCCCTTCGTGTGTGGGTACCTGGTGCACGTAATGACTAAAGCCTAATTGTTATATGGCTGAGGAAGCCCATCAAGCGAAGCCCAAGTCAAAGATCTCTTACAATAGATAGCATAGTCGGTAATATTTTCCATATATGTAGTTCTAGTCGGTTACGACCAGAGACTTGTACCCCTATATAAAGGACATGAGGGTGGGTGACTAGGGATACGCCAAACCAGAACCACAAAACCCTAGCAAGATCGACATCTTGCTGGACCCCTGTACTCGCCGCATATACACAATCAATAACAGACAAGTAAGAGTAAGGGTTTTACCTCACTCGAGGGCCCCGAACCTGGGTAATCCCCGCTTGTCAGCCGACGAATCTACCAACACCACGCGTTCTCAACCTCATAACTCTTACCCTAGGCTAATAACCATGGGTATTGATGGGGACATCCCTCATCAATTGGCGCCGTCTGTGGGAACATGTGGTGTTGGTTCCACGGAATTTTTGGTCCAAATTTCAAACGGTGATCCGCCGACTACTTCAAAAGGATGCACATCAACAACATCAGCTCATATCCACATCACAGGCGACCACTCGCCAAAGGCAGCATCACCAGCAAGGATCAGGTCATACTCACCCGAAGCTCAGGAGATCTACTCCAATCTTGATTCAGGTTTTATTCTAACAATTGGAGAACATAATTTCTTTATTGATCAGATTGGTGTGCAGGATTTAGTCGAACAGATCGCAACTCAGCCACCTCAGAAGAGATCGACTGAGATCACATCTGCAGCAGACAAAGACGATACCTCATCACAGATCGATCTGATCTCACCGCCACAATCTCCAACAGATTCAATGGCATCCGCAAAATTTAACAAATTCATGGCGGATGAGTTCCTTGAAGAGGAAGAACTGCCGACTGCTTCAGTCGACGACATGATCATATCGACAGCTTCGGCTGGAAGCACTGGAGCGCCAACATCACAGATCGATCCGATCTCATCCATAGTAGGATCCATGTCCACAAAGGAATTCAACGAATTCATAAGGCAAAATGAGATGGAAGAAGAAGTGCAGTCGACCTTCCATATCAACCCAACTGAAGATCGTATGCAGATCGACGCTCCAGAAGAAGTCTTTCACCTACCAGAGTATGATGAGCCTACAGAAGACATCATACATCTAGCTGACTTCACCGGCGCAGAGCTCCAGTTGCCAAAGCATACTATCGTCGACTATGATAAACATACACAACAGGCAGAAGATGACGAAGGCAGCAAAAACATAGAGCATAGCAGTAACGACGGAGCAGCATATGAAGAACAGTCTGACTACACATATCGCATACCACGACAAGTTTACGTAGCAACATCACCACAAACATCAGAAAACACGGCCAATCGACAACCCGTCGAGTACCCGTGCACAGTCACCCTGCCAGACGGCACAACCACTCTAGACATTTCAGCAGAGACATCGGCGAAAATAACAAAATTTATCGAAGAGGGCATAATGATGCCAGCAGATGCATCTCCAAACGAGTTGGAAACATACAACTACTTCAACTGGCAGGAAGCACAACGTCTAAAGCAATACAGGGCAACACTCGAAGAGTAAAAAAGGCTAGCAAGCATATCAAGCGCTCGCATACGACAATTATCGATGAGTTCTACAGGAGCAACTGAAGCACGACGCAGATCCAGATTCGACAAAATCCCTGAACACGAAAGGGTAGACATCACTCGAAACCTGAACAACTCGTTCCTAACCGTACTCTGATGGCATAATCCAGCCGAAAACTGCAGAAGGGGCCCTCATATCCATAGGAGCATACCTCCAAGCAGGAAAAACACCGGCAGGTGACCCAGCTGAGGCAAGATACCTATAACAAATGAAGGTCCTCGAGATCGCAGCAAAAGAACTGGTCGATGGAGGAAGGAGAAGGCGTAGCAGAAGCCGCTCAAGAGAGCGTTCTAGTCGCAGTCCTCAGCGTAGCAGCGACAGGAGAAGTTCAAGCCGCCGTAGATCAAGAAGCATATCCAGAGGATCAGGCGGTCGGGAATCACCTGACAATCGCAATGCAGGACCATGCGGAGCACAATGCTTCACTTGACGGATTCATGAAACAAAACTCCCAAAAAAGTTCAGCCTACGAACCATGTCGAAATTCAACTCAAAACAAGAACCTTCGGGATGGCTAGAAGATTACAAATTGGTAGTCATATGCCAACGAGAAACAACGACGACACCACTGCAGTACATACAGCTAATGCTTGAAGGCACAACCCGCGACTGGCTCAAATCATTACCGCAAGAAGCCTACGACTCCTGGGATCACTTCAAAGAAGACTTCATAAAATATTTCGACCCCCTCTGCGAAAGGTCGAAAACATTTGAAGAACTAAGAGCATGTCGACAAAGGTCAGACGAGACGCTCAGATCTTACATCAGAAGGTGGACATCCATTCGATACTCGGTGGGCGCAATATCAGAGGACATGGCCATGGACGCCTTCACAAACGGATCCTTAGGAAAGATTTCCGGGAGGTGCTTGGACGGCAAAAACCAAAAAGCATGGCAGAACTTATGAAGCTAGCAACCGAGTGGGCAGATGGCGAAGATGCAATCCAGAGCAAAACCCCACACTCACCGCAACGACATCGTGACAGACGAGACAGCCGCGACTACCACGACAGTAGAGATCGTAGGGATAGGAAAGACAAACGACGACGACGCAATCACGACAACAGAGACAAAGGCAACGTCAAATTCATGGCGGCAAGATTCTCAAATGATAATCATAGTCAAAACGACAGAAAACAAGACAACGAACGAGAAGCCAGAAGCAACTACAAGAACGACATGCCAGTCGGTCGGCGTGACAACAAGGATCATGTTCAACAAGTGAACGGGAATCCGTCACCTAGAGGGGGGGGGGTGAATAGGTGCTACTTTAAATTTTAGTTCTTTTCAAATTTAGGCTCAACACCAAGGTAAATGCTCTAGATATGCAACTACGGTGAATTTACCTAAATGACAAGCTAAGCAGAAACTAGATAAACAGGACAAGCGCGCAAGGGAGAAATGATAAGGGGAACCAAGTGAAGCACGTAGAGACGAAGAAGTAATCCCGAGTTCCACCCAAGGGTGTACGTCTCGTTGGAGAGGTGTGCGCTACCACAACAGGTTAGCCACAACGCCACAAAGGCTCACCTTCTTCTCCGATGAACTCAACCACAAAGGTTGCGAGTTCACCTTCCACTATTGATCCCCTTTTAGGGCGGAGATCGAATCTCTTACAAACGCTTAAGGCACACACCCACAACTAAATTGGGGGCTCTCAAGATGACCACAATAGGTCAAGACCACAACAGGTCAAGCTTACACCAAGTACCAACAATGGTGAGATCTAAGTTTTCCTCGAGGAAACCCTAGACTCGAAATCCCCAAGTGAATGGGGGAAGATTACAAATCGCTTCGGTGAAGTAGTAGATCGGGGCCTTCTCCTTCACTCCTCCAAAGATCAACGAGTTTGGGTGGAGGAGTTGGGAGATCTTGAAGATTTGAGCTTCAACACATTTATGATGAGAGAGAGTGTAAGAGCTCAAATGGCTAGAGGTAGGTGGAGGGGTATTTATAGTCCCCTCCAAGAACTAGCCGTTTTTCACTGGCAGGCCGGAACTTCCGGTCGCACCGGAAAGTTCCGGCCAAAGTTCCGGAGGAACTTCCAGCCTGGCCAGAGCGCAGGCAGTTCCAGACTTAGAGAAAAACAACATGTTCAGCACCGGAACTTCCGGTGGTCTGGCCGGAACTTCCGGTCGCCCGGAAAGATCCGGCCAAACTTCCGGCCTTGCCAGTGCGCGAGCAATTCCTGACTTAGCAGATTTCTCTGCTAGTCAGCACCGGAACTTCCGGTGAGTAGACCGGAACTTCCGGTCGCCCGGAATGTTCCGGTCAAATCTCCGGACGAAGTTCCGGTTTTGCTCGTGTGCAGGCAAGTTCTGACTTAGCCGATTTTATCGTTAGTCTAGAACGGAACTTCCTGTGGCTGGCTGGAACTTCCGGAGTCCCGGAAAGATCCGGCCAAACTTCCGGCCAAAGTTCCGCCTTTGCCAGAGCATAAATCCTAAAAGGACTTAGCCGTTTTCTGGCCAGAAGGGAATGTCCGGTGCAGGCCCGGAAGTTCCGCACCGTAGGCCGGAACTTCCGGTCACAACACCGGAACTTCCGGCCTGGCAGAACAGGAAAAACTGCCAGCCAAATCTCTCTTTCTATCCTGTTGATCTTCATCCTTTTTGTTCTTCAAGGTTATGTAGTATCTGAAATACTCAGGCACAAAGTTAAACATCCTTTTCGTGTTGTCGTTCCTATCCAGAACTCAGGAGACAGAAAATGCTCTTTCAATCTCCCCCTTTTTGGTTAGAGATGACAACACAAATGTGACAAAGGATTTGCAAAAAATAGACGGGCTCCCCCTAAATATGTGCACTATTAAATCTTGTGTTTGAATACAAGTGCGCATCTATTTAGGATCACAGCTCCCCCTATCTTTTACAATCCTAGCAATTTCATCATAGGAGGAATAGATAGCATAACTTGCTGAAATACAAAATAAGGTAAGACACGAATAAACTGATTACATCACAATGTTTCACACGTCTTACCACATGCTAAAAGATAGAGTTCCAAATAACACGACTAAAAGTTTAAGAAGCACAAGTTAAGACCGAAAGAGAAATAAAGGCTTGTGCTTCCACCCTTGCAAATCCCCGAGAAGTCCTAATAGATAAACTTCTCCCCCTTTGGCATCTTGCAATACCAAAAAGGGAGAAGATCGATGCTAACGCCCCAAGAGTCAGTCGGAGGCGTGGTGCAAGCCATCATCATCTTCATCCATGGCATCTTCATCATCTGTGAGATCTTCTGGCACATCAATGTCCCAACTAATCCCTTTTGCGTTCCAGTGCTCGTATGCAATGAGAGGCGGAGGAGCAGATGGTGGGTTGGGCATCTTCAGGTGAGCCATCATGGCGGACTGGTTGGTGAGGATGGCATGGTTCTGCTCGTACATGGCATAGTCCTCCCTGTGCAGACAAGAGCCCATGTGCATGATCTTCTCAAGGGCCCTCACAAACCACAGACGCTTATTCTTGGCTGCCTTCTTGACAGTGGGGTCAGAGGGAGCACGGTTTCTCCCAGTGGTGGCTTCCTCATCATCATAGGTACCCGTGGGGCGAGATGGAGCTTTCAAGTGGGATTTCTTCATGTGGAGACGAACAGGCTTGTGAATAGTGCACTCAAGGGCAGCGTCCACATCAATACGCTCCTCAGGGGTGAAAAGAAACCTGTCCTTAATGAGCATCATGATGTAGGGTGCATAGGAGGCACCTTCCTATGGAGAATGGCATAGTGCATCTCGCGGAAAATGAAGTCCATGACATCAAAGGAGAATGAGTTGGGCTCGGGCACGGAGTCTGAGAGGTACGCTTGGCTCGCCAACGCCATGAGATGGACAAGTCCTCGACAAATAGCATCATTGTTCCCTACGCTTGGAGCAATGGAGTGGCGGAACATCCGAAGGACAATGTCATAGACGGGCTTCAAACCATGGGTGCCGCCAATGGTGCCATTAGTCTCATAGCACTCGACCATGTCATTCTTGTCGTAGCGGTCATCATCATTGTGCAGTCTCATACCAGCAGGCTCATCTAACCCTTGGAAGGGGTAACCAAGTAGTGCAGCCAAATCCTTGAAGGAAGCTTGAAGTCTGAATCTTCCTGACATCCATGCCATCCCAATCTTGTGGGAGTCATCAAACATGACAGTGGCGAAGAACTGATGGATCAAGGGAATGCTGTAGTGGCATTGACGGGACATAAGAGGTCGAAGACCAAGATCATCCACAATAGTGACAGCACCCCCATAGTAGCTTCGCTTCTTCTCAAGATACTCGGAGTCAATACACTGCATCGGGCACACGCGCTTCTTCTCAGAGAAGCCGCAATAGAGCTCATCATGAAGTAGTCAAACGAGCACCTCCAGTTATAGAAGTCCGAGGCAGGCATGCGCAGAACTGAGACAGCGGCCCCCTTGTTTTTCTTGTTGGGGCGAGCTGCAGAAGACTGAACCCAAGCTGGATCTGGCTGATATTCTTCCTCAGACATGATCTCCTCTTCTTCTTCTTGCGCTGGTCCACGACTTGCACTTCTCTTCACAACCTGCTTCTTAGTTCGACCACGGCGACTACCAGCCTGACTCCCTGCCCCTGCAAGAACACAGCATAGAGATAGAGGGAAGCACGGGGGTAAGCATTCATGTCCAAGGAAACAAAGTCCAGTAGTAAGTAGAATTAGTCCACAAATTTCTGATTTTAGGCCGGAAGTTCCGGTTTCAGTCTGAAAGTTCCGGTCAACGCGGCCGGAAGTTCCGGTTCACGGGACTGGAAGTTCCGATCTATGGACCCGGAAGTTCCGGTCCAGGGACCGGAAGTTCTGGTGCACCGGAAACTTCCGGCAATTCTTCCGGGCGAAGTTCCGGTTTCTCCAGAGACTGGAGAATTCTGGACTTAGCCGTAGGAGGAATTGCTGGAATTTTCCAGGCACCGGAAGTTCCGGCCTGTAGACCGGAAGTTTCGCTTTTCAGACTAAAACCGAAAATTCCATGTAACTTCAAGAAATTTCAACAAAAATTCAAATCACTGCTGGGAGATTGTAGGGCAAGCCTAAGAGAGGGTTTCTACCAAATGATTCTACATAATATGTTCTAAATCCACTAGGTTAAACGAAATGAGATTCGTCCTAGATTTGAAAATAGAAGACATTACCGAAGTCCATGGCGAAAACCGATCGGAGAAAACGGATTCCCTCGTTGAGGAGATGCAGATCCGGCTTTGAACCGAAGGAATCCGAGGTCGGAAGGCCTCGGATTGATTTGGTGGAGTTCTAGGGCTCGGGAGAGGAGAGAGATTGAATCTGGGCGGCGCGGGGGTGGAAGAACCGTTCGAAACGAACCAGTTCACCCCGCGCAACCCTATTTATAGACCCGAGCCACTTAAGCCGGAAGTTCCGGTCCTCACACCGGAAGTTCCAGTGCACCGGAAACTTCCGGTCTTTCTTCCAGGCAAAGTTCCGGTTTCTCCAGGGAATGGAGAATTCCGGACTTAGCCGCTGGAAGAAACACTGGAAATTTCCTGGCACCGGAAGTTCCGGCCTGCTGACCGGAAGTTCCGGTGCACCGGAAACTTCCGGTCTTTCTTCTGGGCAAAGTTCTGGTTTCTCCAGGGGATGGAGAATTCCGAACTTAGCTGCTAGAAGAAAGGCTGGAAATTTCCTGGCACCGGAAGTTCCGGCCAGCTGACCGGAAGTTCCGGTCTGAGACCCGGAATTTCCGGACTTAAGGAAAACCAAACCAAATTTTCTGGAAATGAGAAACAAAATGGACATGAGTGATGGAATAGCAAGGTTCAAGGGGGGAAAGCTTAGGTGAGAAATCCAAACTGATGATGGTACTTCACACTCCAATTGCAAAAAGCAATAAGTTCTCAAGAAGACCAACTTGAGTGTATTTTCCATAGAACCATGAAGATGCAAATGAGAAACAAGAGTAAGTCATTAAAACCAACTCGTCCTAGAAAATAGGAAGAGGTAGGTGGCCGAAGCCACCATGTTGGAGCGTCGGGCATGTCACCGCGAAGATATATCTTGGGTACAAACCACTACTCGTCGTTTTAGCTCAAAATAGTCATGAGAATGAATATAGAGATAAAAGAACACTTGCTATCAGCATAATGGGGGGAGGGATGGTCCAATGTATTAGGACCGCAGTCCCCCTATGTCCATGCCTACATCTAGACAAGATAGATTGCAATTACGTCTTAGGGGAGTGTGCAAGCGATCAAGCTAAGGACCTCGAATCAATGATATTGAGCTCATTCCTCAAAAAACAAAACCTTCCTTCCTCAAGGGGCTTCGTGAAGATATCCGCCAATTGATCTCTTGTGCCCACATAAGATAAATCAACATCTCCTCGGGCCACGTGATCTCTAATGAAATGATGGCGGATCTCAATATGCTTGGTTCTTGAATGTTGCACCGGGTTGTAAGCAATCTTGATGGCACTTCCATTGTCACATAGAAGAGGCACTTTGTCGCAATCGACACCGTACTCTTTTAAAGTTTGCCTCATCCATAGCAATTGAGTGCAGCAACTTGCGGCTGCAACATACTCGGCTTCAGCGGTGGAGAGAGATATACAATTTTGCTTCTTAGAAGACCAACTTACCAAGGACCTCCCAATAAATTGACAAGCACCGGAGGTTGACTTCCTATCATCTTGATCTCCTACCCAATCGGAATCTGTGTACCCACATAATGAGAAATGTGCATCCTTGGGGTACCACAATCCAAAGGTTGGGGTATAAGCCAAATATCTAAAGATTCTCTTGACCGCCATATCATGACTTTCTTTAGGAGCCGCTTGATATCTTGCACAAACTCCTACGGCTAGCACTATATCCGGTCTAGATGCACAGAGGTAAAGAAGAGATCCAATCATGGAGCGATATACCTTTTGATCCACATCCTTACCCTTGGGGTTGAGCTCAAGGTGACATTTCGTTTGCATTGGGGTAGAGGCACCCTTGAGATCAAGCAACCCATACTTCTTGAGAATGTCTTGAATGTACTTTGCTTGGTTGATGGAGGTTCCTTCCTTTAATTGTTTGATCTCAAATCCTAGGAAGAACTTCATCTCACCCATCATACACATCTCAAACCTGTCAGTCATAAGCTTGGAGAATTCTTCGTTAAATGCTTTGTTAGTAGACCCAAATATAACGTCATCCACATATAATTGACAAATGAAAAGCTCTCCTTTTACTTTCTTGGTAAAAAGGGTGGGGTCGATTTCCCCAACTTGGAACCCATGGTCTACAAGTAGTTCTCTAAGGTGCTCGTACCACGCGCGTGGGGCTTGTTTAAGGCCATAGAGTTCCTTATCCAACTTGTAGACATGGTTCGGATACTTGAGGTCCTCAAACCCCGGTGGTTGCTTAACATAAACAAGTTCATTTAGTGGACCATTAAGAAAAGCGGATTTAACATCCATTTGTTGCAACTTAAAGTTATGATGAGAAGCATAGGCAAGAAGAATACGAATTGACTCAAGTCGAACCACGGGCGCGTAGGTTTCTCCAAAGTCAATGCCTTCAATTTGGGAGTAACCTTGAGCCACCAATCTAGCCTTGTTCCTCACCACCATGCCATGTTCATCTTTCTTGTACTTGAATATCCACTTGGTGCCGATAACATTGCGGCAATCTTTGGTTCTTTCCACTAACTTCCACACCTTGTTGCGCTCGAAGTTGTTGAGCTCTTCATGCATAGAATCAAGCCAATCTTTATCTTCAAGAGCTTCAAAGACTTTCTTGGGTTCAAACATGGAGATGTGAGCTTGATGTTCACTAAAGCTTGCAAGTTGTTTTCGGGTAGAGACCTTGCTTCTCACATCACCAAGCACCTTGTCAAGAGATAGAGCTCTTAATTCTTAAGAGGTGCCAACCCTATTCCAGCGGCGGATCTCGATTTCCCTCCTAGTAGTGGGAGGAATCGCTTGATCATCTTGATCATTCATGCCTCCGCCTTGACAGTTTTGATTGCCTTGATCAACGAAAGGTGAGACCGATGAGGGAGGAGGTTGATCTTGGCCTTGGGGAGAACTGCCCCTCGGAAAATCCTTGGTGCCGGAAGTTCCGGCCTGGGCAGCCGGAAGTTCCGGTCTTGGCACCGGAATTTCCGGACCAGAGACCGGAAGTTCCGGATCAAACACCGGAAGTTCCGGACCAAAGACCGGAAGTTCCGGTGTACCGGAAACTTCAGGGGCAGTTGGAGTTTCTTGAACTTCCTCTCGTTGAGACGTGTTGCGCACGGCGTTGTTGTAGGGGGTTTCTTGTGAGGTAGAACCTTGTTGTGCAACCTCATAGTAGAGTTCGATGGGGCAGTGAACGCCTAACCCCATCCTTCGGATAGCCTCTTGAGGTTGATCATCACCTACATCGGAAACACCACATTGCTCCACAAGGGAGCCGTCATTCTCCTCGAACACCACACTACAAGTTTCTATGATAATGCGCGAGGCTTTGTCATAGACTTTATAAGTGTGTGATTCGGAACCGTAGCCCACAAACGTCCCTTCAAGAGACTTAGAATCAAACTTGCCCAAACGGACACCTTTAATGAGATAGAAACACTTACAACCAAAAACTCGGAAGTAAGAGATATTGGGCTTGTTCCCGGTAAGCACTTGATAAGGTGTCTTCAAGAGTCCTTTGCGAAAGAAGAGCGGGTTGGATGAATGGCAAGCGGTGTTGACGGCTTCGGCCCAAAAGTTGTGAGGAGACTTGAACTCGGCCATCATCGATCTTGCCATCTCAATAAGCATGCGGTTCTTCCTTTCGGCTACACCGTTTTGTTGGGGAGTATAAGCAGCGGAATATTGATGACGAATCCCTTCTTCACTAAGGAACTCGTTCAAGGTGTAGTTCTTGAACTCGGAACCATTGTCACTTCTTATCACCAAGATAGGGACATTGTGTTGTCGTTGAGCTTCATTGGAGAAGTCGATGATAGTTTGTTGAGTCTCCACCTTCGACTTGAAGAAGAAAACCATTTGTATCTTGAATAGTCATCAACAATCACCAAGCAATATTTCTTGCCACCAAGACTAGCTTCCGGAATGGGACCAAAGAGGTCAACATGGAGAAGCTCCAAGACCCTTGTTGATGAAATGATGGTCTTGCTTGGATGGTGAATGTCATGCATTTTTCCTTCAACACAAGCCCTACACATTTGATCCTTCGAGAAAGAAACATGATCTTTTAGTCCTAGGATATGGCCACCCTTGTGGAGACTTTGCAAAGTCCTCATGTTGACATGGGCTAGTCGGCGATGCCATAGCCAACCCAAGTCCGCCTTAGCGAATAGGCACATTGTATGGGAAGTGGTGACTCCGGAGAAGTCAACCACATAGAGCCCATTCTCAATGTACCCAACGAAAGACACATTGAGAGACTTGCTCCTCATGAGGATGACCATTTCCTCTTCGAAGACAACGGTATAATCCAAACAAGTTAAAGAATGGACCGAGATCAAGTTGAAACCTAGGGACTCGACAAGCAAAACATTCACAAGTGTGATGTCCGGTGCCACTACCACCTTGCCGAGCCCTATTAACTTAGACTTTGAATTGTCACCATATGTAACGGTCATTTGATCATCATTAGGCTTCAACTCCGTTACAATCTCCTTGCTTCCAGTCATATGATTAGTGCACCCACTATCAATTATCCATTTCGATCCTCCGAAAGCAAGGCCTTACACACAATCAATTCTTTGATTTAGGTACCCATTTTGCAATGGGTGCCTTTTGGTTAGAAACAAGGGTCTTTGGGACCCAAATAGCATATTCAGTATAGCCATCAAAAGGACCAATGTATGTAGCATAGACATCTCCATAATAATCAACATATAAAGCATAATTGGGGTTAGATATGCCCGCAAAGTCATCACAACTGGGAGTACCCCTTGTGGCATTTTCACTAGCAATGTCATCTTTCTTGGCTTGTGCGGGATTGGCCTTCTTCTTGATCTTCTTCTTCTCCTTAGCAACATAGCCTAGACCTTGTTTACCCTTGCGGGGCACTCGCTCATGAAGAGGAGTAGTGATTGTCCCCTTACCTTTATCAAGAGAGGTCTTGCGCTCGGTTGCCGTGGAGGGAACAAATAAAACTTTAGCCTTATCCTTGACAACATTTGCATTAGTATTCAAAGGAGTAGAAGTACTAGGTTTCTCAAGAGTAGATATCCGAGTTTGGAGTTGATCACGAGACTTGAGGAGACGTTCGTGATCACTTGTCAATACCTTGTGAGTATTTTCAAGTGTCTCGAAGTCTTCGCAAAGTCTAGCATGAGCAACTACAAGCTCGGACTTTTCATTTTGCACAATTTTACATTTAGTAAAGTAAAGATCACGATCCTTAGTGATCTTAGCAAGTTGCTCCTTGAGGAGAGCATGAGCTTCTTGTTCATCTTCAAGGGAGGATTGGAGAGACACCTTAGTGTGTGCATCCTCTCTCTCAATCTCACCTTTTAACTCAAGCACATCCTCAAGCTCACCTATACGACTCATAATTGAGCCAAAGTGTTTATTTCCTTCTGCTTGCAAGTTAGTCATGAATTTATCAAAAGCAATAATTTCTTCCTTGACTTCTAGGCTCATACCATCATCAATTTCATGGGATATGGAGGTAGGGGACAATTTTACCTCGGATGTCTTCGCCATAAGACATCTTGCATTCTTAATGATGGGGCTCTCATTTGGTGAGGAGAAGAGCGATGGAGGTGTGGATGAAATGGATAGTGCGGCCACTTGCGTTGGGGTATCCTCCTTGTCACTATCTTCATCATCGGTGGGATATTGCTCTTGAGTTACCAAGACAATCTTTTGGTTCTTCTTGAAGTAGGGCTTCTTCATGGGCATGGGCCCCTTGCCCTTCGTCTTGGCCACGAACCTCCCACCATGATCCTCTCTTCTTTCCCATGGGCAATCTACAACAAAGTGGCTTTTGTCATCACAATTATAGCACAGCCTCACCTTGTTGCTTGGCTTTCCTCCATTGGAGGGAACTTCTTGTCAATCCTCGCTTTGGCCCTTCCAGGGTTCTTCCAAAACGTTCTTGCCGCAAGACCCATGTGTTGGGTGAGAGTACTTGAGAGAGTCTCACTAGATAGCTCGACTTGATCATCACACTCCTCTTCATCCTCTTCTTCAACGGTGGCCTTCAAGGCAATTGAGGCATGCTTGTGCATCCCTATGGCTCTAGCTCTTGCATCTTGTGCAATATTGGAGGCCACCTTGTACGCGGTCATCTCTTGCATGACTGTATTGGATGTCATCTTCGCGAAGTCATGTCTCCCTTGGAGTGTCTTCAAGTCCGTTTCCTCAAAGGGCAAGAGAGCGGTCACGAACTTCCTCTTGATCCAAGCGTCATCAATGTAGACCGCACCGAGGTTCTTGAAGGTGTTAGCAATAAACACCAACCTCCGGTACATGTCCTCATGACTTTCTCCATCCAACTTGTAGAACCCTTCCACCTCATTGCATAAGGCATCATACCGGTTCTTCTTCATGCTCTCATTCCTGACGAAGATGTCGGAAATAGCATTCCAAACTTCTTTGGCGGTGGAGAATTGTTGAATGAGCGGCATGTCCTTCTCTCCAACGGTTATTTGGAGTTGATGAAGAGCGGTGGCATTGAGTTGCCTATCAACCACCTCTCTTCTTGTCAAGTTGGTTGGATCATGGAGCTTGAATCCTTCTTCAGTGATGCGCCATAGCTCAATGGAGGCACTACATAGATGAGACTTCATTAGAAATTGCCATTGAGAGAAATGAGTAGGTTTGAGCTTAGGAGGATCACTTCTAAAGTTTACATGAGGGTGAGGGATAGGAGGGTAAGGAGAGTAATTATAGTTGACATTATGAAATTCCTCTCCTTTGGGGGTGTTAGAGGAGCTAGGTGATTCATCCTTTTCCGCCTTCCCGGGGGAAGCGCTTGGAGGAACATCTTTGGACCCATCCGAAGATGACTCCTTAGAGTTCTCACCGTGCTCCTTAGGAGGAGGAGAGGGAGAAGTAGCCTCGGGCTCCTTGGACTTCAAGAGTGCCATGAGCATCTCATTCATCTTGAGGAGTTGGGCCTCCAAGGACGATCTCATATCTATAAGATCGGCCATGGTTGCCCCTTTGGCTAACACCTCCTTCTCTGCCTCTAATTTCTCACGGGCGGCCCTCTCAGCATCGGATTTCGTCATCGTTGAACTTAGTGAAAGAGCATTTTCCCTCATGTGTGGTTTTGGTAATTGAATGACAATCTCTATGGACTAATGTTTGCATTGAGATATCATTATAGATCATGTCCATGGAATTGTGGAGTTCATGTGTTGAACTCTTGAAGCTCATGTGTTGAGTGAAGCTTATTGCAAGAATGTCTTGAAGATTCAAGACATCAACTTAGTGAAGAAAATATGAGTTGTGCAAGACCAAGAGAAGCTTTCTCGAAAAGATCCTATGCTTGGTGCTTGCAATGGATACATGAAGACGAAGCTTAGCGAGACTCTCCCATTGTGAGCATGGGGGAGTATTTGGGGAAGTCTTCATCAAGCAAGTGTTTGGACGCGCAATCAAGAAAGAGGATCCACTTGAAGAGATCAAGATAGTCATCCTCCAACTCAAGTGGAATGCTCAAGGCAAAGGTATGATCTTGATAGGGCTATAGGATAGATAGGCGTACTATCAAGAGGGGCTCAAACCTTTGCATACTTGGCATATCATATTTCTTGGTGCTTATTTGGCTTTTATGTTGGTGAGGAATTAGAGCTTGGTTCATCTCCATGTCAAGCTCTAGTTCATCGAAATCGGTTTTTCTTTGGACAACTTGTTGCGTTTTCGGTGGCGGAAATATTGCCGGTTCTACCTTGAGGAAAGTCCCACACCTTGCCATGTGTGGAGATTTTACTCTATTTATGGGATGCAATATTTCCACTTTTTGTTGGGTAGTCATCATCGGCTAAGGAAAGGAGAAAAAGGGTTCTGACTCCAGTCGGAAATTGTGCTCGGAAATTTCCATATACCGGAATTTCCGAGTGCCCCCAGAAAAGTCCTCCAGAAATGGCTAAAGAAAAGTTTGGTTTTGCTTCTGACTCCAGCCGGAATTTCCGAGCTCTCTTAGACCGGAATTTCCGGGTGACCGGAATTTCCGAGTCTCTCTAGACCGGAATTTCCGGGTGACCGGAAATTCCGAGTCTCACTTATACCGGAATTTCCGAGTGTTAAAACAGCCAACGGCTATATTTCCTGGAGGGGTATAAATACCCCTCCCCTTCTTCCTCCTCAGCCAATCCAAGGCAGCACGACTTTCCCCTCTCTCCTACTCCATTGTTGACCTTGGAAAGCTCACTTCCCTCTCAATCCCTCCATTGAATCTTCCATATTCTTTAGGGAAAGTTGAGAGGAGATCTAGATCTACAATCCTACCAATCCATCTCTCCTCTAAGTGAGGGGAACATAGTGGATCTAGTTCTTGGAGTTCCTTTGTGGTTCTTCTTCTTTGTTCTTCCTCTCTTCTCCCCCCATAAGCATTAGTTGCTTTTGGTGGGATTTGGGAGTGAAGGATTTGACTCCTTTGTGGTTTCCTTTGTTCTTCCTCTCTTATTCCCCCATAAACATTTGTTGTTGTGTTGGAACTTGAGAGTGAAGGACTTGAGCACTTCGTGTGCTCTTGCCATTGCATTTGCATCGGTTTGAGCCCTCCACGAGGATTCGTGGTGGTGTTACTTGTGAGCTTGTTACTCTTGGGTCTTTGGACCCTAGACACCTTTTGTGGCCGGCCTTTTGTGGCCAAGACCTTTTGTGGTCAAGACCTTTTGTGGTCACTTGAGAGCCCCCAATTAAGTTGTGGGTGTGTGCCTCAAGACTTGAGAGCCCCCAATTAAGTTGTGGGTGTGTGCCTCAAGAGTTGTACGGGATTCGATCTCCGCCCCAAAGGAGATCAATAGTGGAAGGTGAACTCGAACCTTTTGTGGTTGAGTTCATCAGGAGAAGAAGGTGAGCCTTTGTGGCGTTACGGCTAACCTGTTGTGGTTGCGCACACCTCTCCAAACGAGACGTACACCTTTGGGTGGAACTCGGGAATACATCCTCGTCTCCGCGTGTCTCGGTTATTTCTATACCCGAGCTCTTTACTTATGCACTTTACATTGTGATAGCCTTCGTGCTTGAAGTCATATATCTTGCTATCATCTTGTTACTAGTATTGCTTAGCTTAAGTTGTTGGTGCACATAGGTGAGCCTAGTTTTTATATCTAGGTTGTATGCTTGTTAAATTAAACCTCTAGTTTTATTCCGCCTTTATCAAGCATACCGGAATTTCCGGGTCATTTGTGTACCGGATATTCCGGCTACTCGGAATTTCCGGTCACTATTGGACCGGATATTCCGGCTCCTCGAAAAAGTTTTAAATCGCCTATTCACCCCCCCCCCTCTAGGCGACGTCTATCCGTTCACTTAGGCGGTTAATCCCTTAAAAGTGAACCTGGCTCTGATACCAACTGAACAAGAATCCGTCACCTAGAGGGGGGGGGGGGTGAATAGGTGCTACTTCAAATTTTAGGTCTTTTCAAATTTAGGCTCAACACCAAGGTAAATTCTCTAGATATGCAACTACGGTGAATTTACCTAAATGACAAGCTAAGCAGAAACTAGATAAACATGACAAGAGAGTAAGGGAGAAAGGATAAGGGGAACCAAGTGAAGCACGCGGAGACGAAGAAGTAATCCCGAGTTCCACCCAAGGGTGTACGTCTCGTTGGAGAGGTGTGCGCTACCACAAAAGGTTAGCCTCAACGCCACAAAGGCTCACCTTCTTCTCCGATGAACTCAACCACAAAGGTTGCGAGTTCACCTTCCACTATTGATCCCCTTTTAGGGCGGAGATCGAATCCCTTACAAACGCTTGAGGCACACACCCACAACTTAATTGGGGGCTCTCAAGATGACCACAACAGGTCAAGCTTACACAAAGTACCAACAATGGTGAGATCTAGGTTTTCCTCGAGGAAACCCTAGACTTGAAATCCCCAAGTGAATGGGGGAAGATTACAAATCGCTTCGGTGAAGTAGTAGATCGGGGCCTTCTCCTTCACTACTCCAAAGATCAACGAGTTTGGGTGGAGGAGTTGGGAGATCTTGAAGATTTGAGCTTCAGCACATTTATGATGAGAGAGAGTGTAAGAGCTCAAATGGCTGGAGGTAGGTGGAGGGGTATTTATAGTCCCCTCCAAGAACTAGCCGTTTTTCACTGCGCAGGCCGGAACTTCCGGTCACTTAGGCCGGAATTTCCGGTTGCACCGGAAATTTCCGGCCAAAGTTCCGGAGGAACTTCCGGCCTGGAGAGAGCGCAGACAGTTCCATACTTAGAGAAAACAACATGTTCAGCACCGGAACTTCCGGTGGTCTGGCCGGAACTTCCTATCGCCCGGAAAGATCCGGCCAAAGTTCCGGCTTTGCCAGTGCGCGAGCAATTCCTGACTTAGCAGATTTCTCTGCTAGTCAGCACCGGAACTTCCGGTGAGTAGACCGGAACTTCCGATCGCCCGGAATGTTCCGGTCAAATCTCCGGACGAAGTTCCGGTTTTGCCCGTGTGCAGGCAAGTTCTGACTTAGCCGATTTTCTCGTTAGTCTAGAACGGAACTTCCTGTGGCTGGCTGGAACTTCCAGTGTCTCGGAAAGATCCGGCCAAACTTCCGGCCAAAGTTCCGCCTTTGCCAGAGCATAAATCATAAAAGGACTTAGCCGTTTTCTGGCCAGAAGGGAATGTCCGGTGCAGGCCCGGAAGTTCCGCCTACGGGCGGAACTTCCGGTCACAGCACCGGAACTTCCGACCTAGCAGAACAGGAAAAACTGCCAGCCAAATCTCTCTTTCAATCATGTTGATCTTCATCATTTTTGTTCTTCAAGGTTATGTGGTATCTGAAATACTCAGGCACACCGTTAAACATCCTTTTCGTGTTGTCATTCCTATCCAAAACCCAGGAGACAGAAAATGCTCTTTCAACAAGGAAGCTGCAATAAACAAGATAGGCAACAACGCTTGGATCCAAAGATAACGAATCCATGCAGATTGCACTTATTCAAGGACCCAGAGACATGACGATTAATCTCTAGTCACACGATTGAAAACTGTCGAGAATTCGAACAGTTGGCAATCGAGTATGCAAGGAAGCATAGGGGCAATACATTCGAGCACATGGTACCTGAACCACATGGCGTAGCACTACCACCACCACCATATGACCCTAACGGTCAAGCTGCAGGAGCTATATATCAAACACACCAACAGTCGACAGGTCAACACTCGAGCCATCAGAGGCAAACGTACATGATCCAGAAAGGGCGACCATCAAACAGGCAACAGAAATTGCATACCAGGCATGTTAATATGGCGGTCATGGCATCACCAGTTGTGTCGGAGTACCTCCGGGGATCCGAAACAGCGATTACATTCAGTCGGGAGGACCACCCGCCATCTGTTTACAGGCCCGGACATTCCGCTCTAGTGTTAGAAGCCCAAATAGGAAGTTACAACATGACTAAGATCTTCATGGATGGAGCGAGTGGCATCAACATCATCTTCGCCGACACACTACGTCGAATGAACAGGCCAGTCGACAACCTACCTCCATCGTCAAATACTTTTCATGGCATAGTCCCAGGCAAAGCCATTGTGCCAAAAGGCACAATACAGCTTGACGACACATTTGGAGATGCAACACATTTCTGCACCGAAACAATGGAATTCGAAGTTGTCGACTGGAGGTCACAATACCATGCCATACTCGGACGACCGGCGTTTTCCCGATTTATGGCAATACCACATTACGCATATCTACAATTGATGATGCCAGGCCCAAAAGGAATAATTACGGTCAGAGGAAACTTTCAAAGGTCAGACGTTTGCGACCAAGACTTCAACAAGATCTCTGAAACATTCGGAGCAGAGAAAACATTAGAAGAACTATCGCTTCTCAGCGACACAACCTAACTGCCAGAGCATAAAAAGCAGGCCACAGGCAAGGCATTCAACACCGCATAAAAAGCAGGCCACGGACACACCAGGTCCACCGGACGGACTCAGCAAAAACAGTCAAAGTATCGACAAGCTTGCCTCCCGCATAGGAAGGCGCGCTCGTCGAATTCCTCCGTGAGAACTGTGATATTATTGCATGGTCAGCTGATGACATGCCGGGCATACCCAGGGAATTCGCCGAGCACACTCTCCAACTCAATATAGGAACCAGGCCCGTCAAACAAACGGTACGACGGGTATCCGGGCCTAAAAGGGACGCCATCGAGAAGCATGTAGACAAGTTGCTCAAAGCAAACTTTATTCGAGAGATAAGAAATCAGAATGGGTCGCCAACCCCGTGATAGTGGAGAAGAAGAAGACAACCGAGACAAGAATGTGTATCGACTTCACAGGGCTAAACAAATGCTGCCCAAAGGACCATTTTCAACTACCCCGTATCGATCAGATTGTCGACTCTACTGCGGGATGTGCCCGGCTGTCAATTTTAGACGCGTACTCTGGATATCATCAGATAAAAATGAAAAAATAAGACCAAGAAAAGACAGCCTTCACAACTCCACTCGGAGTGTACTGCTACACTACAATGCCTTTCGGCCTCAAAAATGCAGGGGCTACCTACCAGCGAATGATGCAAAACTGTTTGAAAGCACAGATTGGCAAAAATGTGGAAGTTTACGTCGACGACATAGTGATCAAGTCAAAAAAGGAGTGCACACTACTAGCAGACATAAGGGAGACATTCGACAACCTCAGAAGCTACAACATAAAACTGAACCCAGAAAAATGCACCTTTGGAGTCCCGGCAGGAGAACTCTTGGGATACTTGGTGTCAGCAAGAGGAATCGAAACAAATCCAGAAAAGATACAGGCTATACTAACGATGAAAAGGCCTACCAAGCTATATGAAGTACAACAACTGACAGGAAGAGTGGCAACCCTCTATCGGTTCATCAGCAAGCTAGGCAAAAAAGCACTACCGCTTTATCGGTTGATGAAGAGGGCAGATAAATTCGAGTGGACAGAAGAAGCAGAAGCGGCTTTCACAGACCTCAAGCGAACATTCACTAAACCTCCCATTCTAGCAGCACCAAAGGAAAAGGAGCCACTATACCTTTATGTGTCGGCAACAAACAGAGTGCTCAGCACAGTACTGGTAGTCGAGCGCATGGAAGAAGGAAAAAGCCCAGAGTGTGCAAAGACGAGTCTACTACATCAGCGAGGTGTTATCCCTATCGAAGCAAAGATATCCACACTTCCAAAAGCTAGCCTATGCATTATTCATAACGACAAGGAAGCTACGCCACTACTTCACGGAACACCCAATAACGGTGATCAACAAATCAGCAATCGGAGACATACTCACCAATCCAGACGCAACATGACGAGTCGCCAAATGGCTCAATGAGATGGGGCCACTCGGGATAACATACGATCACCCAAAAGCTATCAAAGCTCAAGTGCTGCCAGATTTTACCATAGAGTGGATCGAATCACAATTACTAGGAACACCAGACATATCCAATTCATGGACAATGTATTTCGATGTGAAGGGGGTCGTGTGCAGAAAACAAAAAATTTCCTTCCAACGATATCCTAAAAGCATGCCAAGATCTATTCTATGCAGATATAGTAGTACGAACGGAGATCGGAATACGTACCCTTGTAGACCGAAAACGGGGATTACGTTCCCGCACAAACGTTGTCGATGAAGACCAACGAAGCCGACCTCAAGGTCGTGTAGAGGAAGCCGACCTCCGAGTACCGCTAGCGCAACACCTCGCAGGGCGTCACACACGTACGGTGGAGACGACGGCCTCCGAAGCTCCAGTCCAGGACGAGCAGCGGAAGACTTGGACCTGAACACCAGCAGCGCGGCAGTGGGCTATGGTGGAAGAGATTCCCTCCTCAGCTCGGCGTGACTCCAACAAGGGAATCACGAGATCGAGAGAGAAATTGGGAATTAATTGGTGAATTAAAAGGCCAGGGGTGCCCCTTCTTATATAGGCTCCCAGGGGGGAGCTAACTTGCTAACCAGGCAATGTGGAACTAACCCCCACATGCCTGGTGCGGCTAGGGAGGGTGCGCCGGCCCCCTAGTGGGCCCTTGGCCCACTTGGGTCGGCCCCTCCTGGCCCCCACCAAATCCCCAAGGGGATTCCCCCCTCTTGGGCCTTCTTTCGACCAGAAGGCCCATTTAGGGAAATTAGCCTAAATAAATTCGAAAATAAATATATAAAATCATATTTGCATATTAATTACATTAATTAATATCAAACGTAATATATATAATTTTTCCTAGCTCCGAAAACTCTTTCGGCGCTGCCCTATCTCCATCGGACCCCTCCCGGGACGCTCCCGGTGATCTCTTTCCTTTCCGGTTGTCTTGTCGAAACCCCTTAAGTGTGTTACCCTAGCGGTTCGATATAATAACAAGTATGACCAAGACTCCTCTATGATCAACGACTAACTCGTAGGCCTGTACCCCATGAATTAATCACTGTGATATAACGAATGACTTTCATCTATCAAACCTGAACGCAAAGTCTTAAACCTTTTGCCATAGCGATACTTAGCATGTCCGAGCGTCGTTCCATAGATATCTCCATACCTAATCCCCACCTCGTTACTGACAACGCTATCTTCTACTCGTTCATGATCTCATGTCTCCGTGACCTAGTCACATGCTTGCAAGCTCATTAGACATGATCTCACCGAGTGGGCCCGAGAGTATCTATCCTGCTATGCGGACTGGCAAATCCCGCTCTTGACCCCTCGTCTCAACTACTCCTTTCCGATATCCAAAAGTATCACCGTTATTGTCATACTATATAAGATACGATGTTTGGTGCGATCAAATTATCTTCCAGGAATAACAATAAGAGTTGATCTCATGGTCAAAGGCGTAACGACTACGTCCTCCAAATCTAGGTATGTCCATCACATTGTTCTCCAACGATATGACTCCCATTGCCGACCGGCGCCATGCCTCATGACCGGGAAACCTCGATCATCAATCGCGCAACGAAACTAGTCTTAGTAGAGGCTACTAGGGACCTGGTTGTTTACGTATCACACCCGTATTAATGTTTCCGCTTAATACGGTTCTAGCATGACACAAAAACCTATTATGAACAAACGAGATATGATAAAGAATACACTTTATTAATTGCCTCTAGGGCATATCTCCTTCAGTCTACCACTTGCACTAGAGTACAAATTAATCTAGATTACAACTTGGTAAAAGCCTAACACCCATAGCTAACTGGTGCTTTTCATGCTTATCAAGCGGGAGAGGCTTCGTCAGCGGATCTGCCACATTCAGATCCGTATGCGCTTTGCAAATCTTCACATCGCCTCCTTGTACGTACTGACGTATCACATGGAAGCGTCGGAGAATGTGTTTGGCAGTGGAATGAGACCTTGGCTCCTTGGCGTTCGCAATGGCACCCGTATTGTCGCAGAAGAGGATCACGGGGTCTTGCACGCTCGGGAACACTCCAAGTTCGATGACGAACTTCCTCAGCCACACAGCTTCATTCGCGGCTTCGCAAGCAGCAATATACTCCGACTCCATTGTAGATTGTGCGACTATGGGTTGCTTCCCACTTCTCCAGCACACAACGCCTCCATTCACCTTGAACACATAACCTGTCTGTGACTTAGAGTCATCGGGGTCTGAGCAGAAACTTGCATCTACATAACCCGTTACGCCAAGTTCTTCATCGCAGCCACCATACACAAGGAACATTTCCTTTGTCTTATTGAGATACTTAAGAATGCTCTTAACAGCTATCCAATGCGGCATTCCAGGATTACTCTGGAACCGGCTTGTCAAACTTAGAGCTAATGCCACATCCGGTCTAGTACTCAACATTGCATACATGATCGATCCTATGGCTGAAGCATAAGGATGCTTGGTCATATCGGCCTTATCCAGTTCCGTTACCGGACACTGTGCCTTCCGCAATATCTTATTCTTGATAACCGGCAGAGAACCCTTCTTTGCCTTCTCCATACCGAAACGCTTCAGTATTTTATCAAGATAAGTACTCTGACTCAGTGCTAATAGGTGCCTTGATCTATCACGATAGATTTTTATGCCTAAAATATACGCAGCTTCTCCTAAGTCCTTCATGGAAAATTTACTGTTTAAATATTCCTTCACGCTATTCAGAAGTTCCACATCATTCCCAATCAGCAATATGGCGTCTACATACAGTGCTAAGAACACAATCGAGCTCCCACTCTTTTTCTTGTAAATGCAGGTCTCTTCCAAATTTTGGATAAATCCAAAACCTTTGATTACCTCATCAAAGTGAAGATTCCAGCTCTGAGATGCCTGCTTCAATCCATAGATGGATCGCTGAAGCTTGCACACCTTGTTAGCATTCCCTGGATCGACAAAACCTTCCGGTTGTACCATGTACAACTCTTCCTCAATGTTTCCATTTAGGAAGGCTGTTTTGACGTCCATCTGTCAGATTTCATAATCATAATAGGCAGCTACTGCTAACAAAATCCGAATAGACTTAAGCATCGCTACTGGTGAAAAAGTTTCATCATAGTCAATTCCATGAAGTTGTCGGAAACCCTTTGCGACAAGCCGAGCTTTATAGACGGTCACATTACCATCATCATCAGTCTTCTTCTTAAAGATCCATTTATTCTCGACGGCCTTGCGCCCTTCGGGAATATTCATCAAAGTCCACACTTTGTTATCATACATGGATCCTATTTCGGATTTCATGGCTTCAAGCCATTTCTCGGACTCTAGACTCGCCATCGCCTCCTTGTAGTTCGTAGGTTCGTCTTGTTCAACTAACATGACGGTGCAAACCATGTTGCCATACTATTCTGGTGCGATCCGAGATCTACCAGACCTACGGGGTAGAATACCTTCCTCGACAGTTTCTCCCACTCCTTCCACGGAGGACGTTTCCGGAATTGCTTCCGTTGCGCCACTCGGAATCTCGAGTTCAGGATCAACGATCTCATCGAGGTCTACCTTCCTCCCACTCACTCCTTTCGCGCGAAACTCCTTCTCTAGAAAGGTACCGGTCTTCGCGACAAAAGTTTTGCCCTCAGCTTGGTTGTAGAAGGTGTACCCAACGGTTTCCCGTGGATATCCTACAAAGACGACTTTCTCCGACTTCGGTTCGAGTTTGTCGGGCTGTAGTTTCTTAACGTACGCCTCACAAACCCAAACCTTCAGAAACGATAACTTAGGCTTTTGGCCATACCATAATTCATACGATGTCGTTTCAACGGATTTGAACGGAGCCCTATTTAAAATGAAAGCGGTTGTTTCTAACGGATAACCCCAGAAGGACACTGGCAAATCGGTAAGAGACATCATAGATCGAACACTATCTAGTATAGTACGATTACGTCGCTCGGACACGCCGTTACGCTGCGGTGTTCCGGCTGGCGTAAGTTGGGGTACTATGCCACAACTCTTCAGATGTGTGCCAAACTCAAAACTCAAGTACTCGCCACCGCGATCGGATCGGAGGTGCTTGATTTTCCTATTAAGCTGATTCTGAACTTCACTTTGGAATTCTTTGAACTTTTCAAAAGTCTCAGACTTGTGTTTCATCAAATAGATATAACCGTATCTACTCAAGTCATCAGTGAAGGTGACGAAGTAACGATAACCATTGCGTGTCGAAACGCTCATCGGTCCACACACATATGTATGTATGATCCCCAACAAATCCGACGCCCGTTCAACGAAACCTTTGAACGGTGTCTTGGTCATTTTTCCCATAAGGCATGGTTCGCATGTATCGAGGGATCCGAAATCCAACGAGTCCAAAAGTCTATCGGAGTGGAATTGCTTCATGCGCTTTACACCAATATGACCAAGACGACAATGCCACAAATACATGGCGGTATCATCACTATACTTAATCCGTTTGGCTTCTATGTTATGGATGTGAGTACTACGATCGAGATTCAACAAGAATATACCATTATTCTCGGGAGCATCAACATAAAAGATATCATTCATATAAATAGCACAATTGCTTGACACTGATTTAAATGAATAACCATCTTGTAACAGGCAAGACCCACTTATAATGTTTACACTCAAGGATGGTACAAAATAACACTTATTTAAAACCAAAACTAATCCCGATGGTAGATGCAGAGGGAGCGTGCCGACAGCCACCACGTCGACTCTTGATCCGTTGCCGACGCGCATCGTCACCTCATCCATCGCCAGGCGCCGTCTATTCCGTAACTCCTCCTGAGAGTTACATATATGAGCAACAGAACCAGTATCAAATACCCACGTGTTGCTCCGGGCGGATGTAAGGTACACATCTTTAACATGTATATCAAATATACCTTGCTCTTTGTCGACCGTCTTGCCAGACGTCCTATCCTCCAGGTACTTGGGGCAGTTGCGCTCAGGTGATCCGATGGTCACCACCATCTTCTTCAGCTTGATTTCTAATTCGGCCACTTCGAGCATCTTCAGGATTTCCGACAGGGGTTTGACGTCCCTTTCATGTCGTAGTCCACGATAGCGTTCTTATAGCAAGGGGGCAGAGAAATCAGCGCCCTATCAATAACCACCTCTTCTGGGATCACACTTCCCAGATCGCTCAGAAGCTGAGTGCAGCCAAACAACTTGGCCAAGTGCTCACGACTATTGCCGTGCTCTTCCATCTGGGCTGAGAAGAATAGCACAGATGCTTCGTACCTCTCAGCCTTGACTTGTCGTGCAAAAACAACCATGAGTTCAGTGATTATATCATAAGCACCCTTGTTCATGAAGTGGTTTTGCAGGTCAGCCTCCATGGCAAAGAGCATGCCACTCTGGACATAAAAAGAAATCTCCGCCTTTACCTCATGGACAATCCTTTCGATTTCCGGGGCGGTGTTTGGAAGATCACCTAAGGGGGCATCAAGGATGTAGGCCACCTTGTGGGTTTAAAGGATGGACTTCAGGTCGCGGAACTAGGACACGAAGTTAGACCCATCGGTCTTAAGCTTCTCTTTCTCAATGAACAGGTTTAGGTTAAAGGAGGGGTGAGACATCTACAATGGAATTTGCAACAACATAAGACTTTGTTCATAATAATTTTGAGTTATAGTATTTTTAGAAAATAACTAACATAACTCCCACTCAAACGAACATCCCTCCTGTTCGTTTAAGCGATTACACGACCCCCATCCATTGCACCACCCCTCATCATCAGAGCCGGCGGCACAACTTCAAGAGTAGACAAAAGTCCGCCACACCAATTTTGTGACTCGTGCTCGACCTTTCGGTCTTCCTGTTCCGAGGCCATATTTCTGAATATGCTAGGCTCGCCACCAAAGACCTCCACGCTGACGCTTGTGCAACATGGCTTACACCCACTGTATGCGAACGACGAGATGTCTGACACCCGATCATCACGGCCTGCCTCATAACGTAGAACTTTCTTGGTGGTGCGCGTTGCAGGGAGAACACTAGTGGTATTTTGAAGGGATCATCTTATACAGCTACCGCCGTGTAACTAATGTATACTATACACACAATCACACAATATAAGATGCACACAAAACATCAAATGTAATGCAATGTGATATAGTCCATTGCGCCATGGTCTTCTTGGCGCCCGCAGTTTATAAACAATTTAATAAACCTACCTTGGCCATATCACATAGCCCCTGCAAAATAAAGTTAGTGTAAAGGCCCTCCTTATTAGAAGGTAGCGACCTCCTGTGTATAGTGCTAGTCCCTGAATCGACTTGCTAGCACACACAGTTTAAGATGAAATACCATAACATTGCATCAATATTCATTACACGATGATCCAGAAATAAAAGGGGTTTGATACAAGGTGCATAGCTCATGGCTAGCTCAAACCGAAATAAACACACAGCGGAAAGCAAATGGATAAGTGAGCTCCATCTTCATCATGTGCCACAGGCAAGGCATGTTGGTTGGAGACTCGCGACCCTATCAATCCTTACTCCTCGTCTGAGGGTCCTGCAATGGTGAGTTGCAGCCCAAACTATATTGGGTCAGCACAATGGAATTGTGGTGGCAAGATGACACTTTGTAGCTAAAGTTACTAAGACTATATCTACATGCATATTTGGCTTGGTGGAGTTTGAGGCTGATTTGCATAAAGCCAGTTTTGTCCTATCATTTATAAAACAACTTTTCATCTTAGACAAAGAGTACCACTGATAGAAAACAGTGAACACCTTTGACAACAAAGAGTACCACCGATAGAAAACGGTGAACAACTTTGAAAACTACTCACAACGAGCACCACCGATAGAAAACGCTGAGCTCTCCCAATCCCTTGTTCACCCATCAAATTTTATTATAGAAATTGGGATGAGGAGATCTTCAACATCTGCCCTGTCTAGTTGCTCAAATGTACGTAACCGGGGACACGTCTAAGTATACTTAGTTTTTAACTCTCGAGAGGGTGTGCACTTTCACCACAAGACCCAATCATTCCCTCGTCCATGTCACCCATTTATGAAATGGAAAAGAGAAGACCGAGACGAGACCTTTCAGAAGCAATTCCCCAAAATCCATAAAGCGGACCCATCCCCACCTATCACCCTACATCTGCTGGTCACGCGGATCTCGGGGTCTCGCAACTTATGTGGTCAAGACAGAGCCCATATGACCTGTGGTTGCACTGGAAGCTTCTAAGCAAGGTGTGTCTACAATCTCTTTAAGCCTGGCTGACTTTCCACATTTGTGCGCTTCCACCAAGGGTAATTACCATAGACATGAACCATAGACATGGACCCCCTGAGTAGCCACCCACCATGGTTCTCCAACTAGCACCCAGGTAGTTCATTAATTAACTTCATTAATTTTTTTCCACTATCCAACTAATCAAAACATTTTTCATTGCTTGGCTAAGCATCCTACTAAGTGTTCTTGCTTCTAAGCTCAGGGTGGGGGATAGCTAAACACTACATAGGAGCATAGCATAATATAGAGCTGCACACAACTCCTAACATGCATACTACTGGAAAAACACCACTATGCATATAGTGAAAACAATAGGTGGTTTATGAGCGTCACTTGCCTTTTGGAAGTTGTCGTTTCTCACACTCTTTTCAACGAATAACGTTTCACTCCTTTCAATCTATACGATGAAAGAGAAGTACAATAAACAAACAATTCGAACAAACACATAACACATAAAAGCATACATCACAATTCTACGTTCATTAATATTTGTTATAGTTCATTTATTTTATGGTCAAGTCGTATCACATAATTCAATTTACAAAAGGAATTAAGTGGTAGGACTTAGGGTTTGCCATTTGTGGTCAAGGGATGGTCTAAATCAAATTTGAATATTTCAAATCTGAATAGGTTGAATTATTGTTTCAAAATTATAATGTCTGGTCATGTTCATAATATTTGCACAATGCTTTTATCGAAGGGAAATGATAACATTTTCCAACTATGGTTGTGATTTAAGGAAGGCATAAGATTTTAATCAACTTCACATGTTTGTGAACTATATGGATCTAATGAAGTTTAGTATTGGCTCCTCCAAGACTATGGTTATTTTAGTGACATTTTGCAGAAGATTTCACATTAAAATGATTCGTAGAATTTAAGTTATATCTAATTTAAAGTTATATCTCTGATTTATAAAACCATATTTAATTAGACAAAATCATTTCTAGTAGTAGCATCATGATATACTAGTTGAAAGGTTTGTACAAATATTTTATTTGCATTTTTTTTAGGATCCATGAATTTATATTTATGTCAAATTTACCTAATTCTTCCATTTGAAATTTCAATACATAAAATCTTGAAATCTAATAGGTTTTAAACATATCCTTACAGGTTTATATTTCAGAAGTGTTTGAGTAGGCTTAGGTTTGTTACCTCAGGTTAAAAGATAATACTTGTGTTATTTTTGTAAAAAGAAAACAATTTAATAAGGTTAATAGAACTTAACTATGTTATAAACATACAATTAGGGTTTCTGATTTTAAATGTAAAAGACATTGCTAAGATTAATTTTAACAGTGCAACATTATTAGATGGATCCTAAGATTTCCAAAAATATTTTATTTGCAACTTTTGGACTTATGTATTTAAACCTAGGTCAAATTTACTCAAATCTTCCATTTGAAATGTGAATGAATTTGAACTAGTCAAATTTGAAATTTAACAGTGCTAAAAGATTCTACAGGTCAAGGGCTTTCTAATGGTATAAAGCTTGTCAAATTTGGATTTGTGGATAAAAAGATATGATGTTTTGAAGTTACAGGGGTTTTTCTACTAAATCACCATTTAATTTAATTCGGAAAATAATCCAGAAAGGCTGGGGTGACGTGGCGCCCTGTGATTCGTTGGTACCGGTTAGTTAAGTGATCTAATCCTTACCGTAGGATCAAGATCCGAGGGTTGGCAGCGCGTTGACCAAACGCTGGCGGCGGACTTCGTCGGAAAAATGGAGGCGCGGCGGCGCACGGCTCCGGCGAGGACGTCGTCCTCGCTGCGGTGGCTCTCGGGTTCGAGGGAGTTGATGGCGAGGGTCTGCTCCTCACGGCGAAGCGAATGAGCGGTACGGCGTCGTCCTTCTCTTCTCGAGGCGGCGTGGAGTGGCGGTCGGGAAGGCACCGCGCCGGTGAACTCCGGCTCGAACTCGATTCCCTCTCCTGTGCTGCGGGATAAATAGAACGAGGTGTGAGGAGGACGCGTCAGAGAGGGAGCAAGAAATTGGAGAGGCTCTCGGGCGCAGGGGGTTGTGTACCTCGCCGGACATGGAAATGGACGGCGGCGGATGTGCGGAACTCTGGCGAGGAAATACTACGTCCCGGTGGCGCTATCTTGAGGGGATTCAGAGGGGAATGAGAGGAGGGCTCGGGGTCTTTGTAGGGGTCCTCGCGGGAGAGGCTTGGGGCGTGCGGTTCGTGCGGACCGTGGCGAGTGGAGGAGGTGGGGCGGGATCGTGGGCGGCTGGAGGTTGGGGATGACCCCGACTGACGGGTGGGTCCTAGCAGCCGGTGAGAGAGAGGGGAGAGAGGGCCGCAGCTAGGCTGGTGTTGGGCTCGGCCCAGTTACTTTTTTTTTGTTCTGGTTCTTTTATTTTTCTCTTTTCTGTTTTCTTATATAACTTTTGTTTTATTCATCCAAATAAAGTAGAACCAGTTTCTAAAACTTTGTGAAGATAATATCTATCCTTCAAAATATTTATGAAACATTTTCCAAAACATTTGAAACTTGAAATTTACAAATATTGCATAATGGTTTATTTGACACTGCAAAATTTAAAATAGAGGTTTAATACAGAAATTTGTGTCTTAATAAAATAAAATAAAATCACAAATACATATTCTTAAAATAAATCATTCCAGACCCATTTTCTAATTCAAACACTTCAATCAAACTATATTTTTGAAATAGATGGTATTCCAATTAGTCTCTTGACTTCAAAGATTATGTCTTAGGGTTCCATAGAAAGTTAAATACAATATTAGGAATTATATAATTGAATAAAACTATTTTCGAATTAGACCATAACTTAATTAACCTGAAGTGCTTTGCAAATATATTTTTAGGGTTTAATAAATGATTGAAATATTTATTTATAGCTCAACACACTAGTTTGAAAATAAATTTTACTTGATTGAGTTTATATAATAAAACTTTTGAACAAGTCATATTAATCCTTTTTAGTTGTGCTTCTTGGATAATGATGGTTTTATTTTAATATGAAATAAAAGTTTTAACTTTTTGTGATTTTTAAACATTCCAAAATTTTGGGATGTTACAGACTACCACCCTTAAAAGGAATCTCGTCCCGAGATTCGAAGAGGCTAGAAAGAAAGATAGGTTTGGATATCTAGGGTTAGGGGAATTGGGTGGGCTACCACCCTTAAAAGAAAACTTTCATGTGTATCTAGACTGCTGGCGTCAATAAGTGTCACATTGGATTTCCTAACTCTTTGTTGGGTAGACTTGAGTTGTTGGGTGATGCTTCATTCATCCATCATTCAAATTCATCGCATGTATTAGCATCGAAGTGTCATGTGGCTACAAGAACTGATTAGGAACTTACTTTTCACTGCTCGACCCACTTAGTAACTTATTCTTCATCTCCTCAGGACATCCACTAGCATAGTGCCCTGTATCTTTGCATTTGTAACATATCACATGACTGATGTCTTTCTTGTGTGAGTTGGTGGGGCATTCCTTAAACTTCTTCCCTTGGCAGTTTTGATGTTTCTCCTCTAGGCATATATCGGCCCAATGTCCCTTGTGCTTACATTCTGAGCTAGTGACTTGGCAAAAGTCTCGTTTTGTGCAAACGCTCTTGTCGCTAGTCTTGGATTTCCCCTCTAGACATTCGCTGATGTAATGTCCTTCCTTTTTACACCCGTAGCAAATGATTTGGCTCAGGTTTCTCTTCTTCTTAGGTCTTTCCAAGGCTAATAGGGTCTTTGTATCCTGCTGATTGTATTGTACTATTATGGATGATGATCTTGTTCGCTTGTTGGGGCAATGTCAAGAAAAATGTCCTTCTTCACATGAATAACAACATTTGGTGGTGCCTTTGGATGTGTTAGTTTGTGTCTTGATTATGGCCTTATTCTCCTCCTTGGTATGATCCATAATTCTTTTCTGCAATTGATCGGGTTCGATCACATTGTCAATCTTCTTCTCTAGGAAGGACCATGAACAATGTCCTAGACCTTCGCATTTGTGGCAGTCTACTTGACTAACATCTTGCTTGCGCTTACTCTTCTTTTCTTGTTCTTCAAATGTATTCTTCAAAGTCTGGAGCATTCCCTCCCTGACTTGTCGACTAACTTGTTCTACCATGGGGTAGAGTTGACACTATGCTGGAACAAGTATGTCTCCTTCACACAAAAAGTAAGTAACTTGAGTGGTGTAGTATTCCTCAGCTCCACTGGTTGCATCCAAATGAGGCCACTCATCTTGACATTCTTTGGAAGTGTGTCCGATTTCCCCACAAATCTTGCAGGCTCTAGGTGTTTTCACCACTTCCTCTTGGATCTTGTGGTTGTCATAGTTTATTTCTTGTTGATTGTTGTCATTTGCGTTCATAGTCTGATACATCATCTGTACTATTTGAGTTTGGCTACACAACAACTGCTGCCATCCAGGGGGTAACTCCTTATTGGGGCTGTTGACTTGATTCTGGGCCATCAGTTGCATCAACTTATTCTGAGTCTCTAGAAGTAATTGCATTCCTATTGGCATCTCATTGCTTTTGGTAGTTTGGTGAAGCATCTGATTGGGTTTAGCATAGATGAGTAGAGGTAGAAAGGTACTAAGGAAGGATCCTACCCAAGCACAAAAGATTCAAGACAATTCATTTTACAAACAACATCTATCAAACATCAAGCAACAAGGTTCAGACACAAACAACAGTCTACTATTGTCATACAACCTGAGTTGGTATGATCAACACACTAACACGATATCGTAGTTCTAATTAAATGGTGGTCTGATCTAAGGAAACAAAGTGATGCACTTCCTTGTCTTCTTATCCTTCATGGACTTAGTGCGATGAATTTTCATAGATCAATACTTTTACTTCATTGATGGAATCTGGTATCCTTGGCCAGCTTCTGGTCTTCCTGATTGCATAGTTCAGTATCCATATTCACCATGTCATTCATCAACTGGTTCACAGGGGCCTTCAAGTCATTGGTCTTCTCTATCTCCTTTTTAAGTTCCTCAAGTTCCTTTTCCACATCTTTGAGGTATCCTTGAGTATTGTGCATTCTAAACCTAATTCTCCTTGAAAGTTCCTCAATGGCCCTCCAAGCTGCTCTTCGTGATGCATCAAAGAATGATGTTTCCAGTACTTTATTGGTGAACATCCATAGTCCCGTTGTCTTGTGGTCGTCTTCTTTATCCTGATACAAGTGTAATTCTACCCACCAGTATTCTTGGTCTTCATCCATTACAGGGAATCCTTTGTAAACTGCTTCTCCATTTAATCCCATGGTCTTCATACTCTCCTTAAGTACCTTTGGGAACTCTGTTCCACATTCCAAAGTCATGGTAAACACTGGTCCTTTCTTGAGTGAGTCTATGAGGCTAGACATCTATAAACAAAAGAAGTCATTTAGAAGGATGTGTAATAGATGAGAAAAGAGAGAAGATGTATATTTTTTTAAGAGAAGGAATAAAATATGTTTTTGTATTCCTAAGGTCTTTTCCTATTTCTATTCCAAACCTAGGGTCACGAACCTACAGGCAACACAGTGCTCTGATACCATCTGTAAAGGCCCTCCTTATTAGAAGGTAGCGACCTCATGTGTATAGTGCTAGTCCCTGGATCGACTTGCTAGCACACACAGTTTAAGATGAAATACCATAACATTGCATCAATATTCATTACACGATGATCCAGAAATAAAAGGAGTTTGATACAAGGTGCATAGCTCATGGCTAGCTCAAACCGAAATAAACACACAGCGGAAAGCAATTGGATAAGTGAGCTCCATCTTCATCATGTGCCACAGGCAAGGCATGTTGGTTGGAGACTCGCGACCCTATCAATCCTTACTCCTCGTCTGAGGGTCCTGCAATGGTGAGTTGCAGCCCAAACTATATTGGGTCAGCACAATGGAATTGTGGTGGCAAGATGACACTTTGTAGCTAAAGTTACTAAGACTATATCTACATGCATATTTGGCTTGGTGGAGTTTGAGGCTGATTTGCATAAAGCCAGTTTTGTCCTATCATTTATAAAACAACTTTTCATCTTAGACAAAGAGTACCACTGATAGAAAACAGTGAACACCTTTGCCAACAAAGAGTACCACCGATAGAAAACGGTGAACAACTTTGAAAACTACTCACAACGAGCACCACCGATAGAAAACGGTGAGCTCTCCCAACCCCTTGTTCACCCATCAAATTTTATTATAGAAATTGGGATGAGGAGATCTTCAACATCTGCCCTGTCTAGTTGCTCAAATGTCCGTAACCGGGGACACGGCTAAGTATACTTAGTTTTTAACTCTCGAGAGGGTGTGCACTTTCACCACAAGACCCAATCATTCCCTCGTCCATGTCACCCATTTATGAAATGGAAAAGAGAAGACCGAGACGAGACCTTTCAGAAGCAATTCCCCAAAATCCATAAAGCGGACCCATCCCCACCTATCACCCTACATCTGCTGGTCACGCGGATCTCGGGGTCTCGCAACTTATGTGGTCAAGACAGAGCCCATATGACCTGTGGTTGCACTAGAAGCTTCTAAGCAAGGTGTGTCTACAATCTCTTTAAGCCTGGGTGACTTTCCACATTTGTGCGCTTCCACCAAGGGTAATTACCATAGACATGAACCATAGACATGGACCCCCTGAGTAGCCACCCACCATGGTTCTCCAACTAGCACCCAGATAGTTCATTAATTAACTTCATTAATTTTTTTTCCACTATCCAACTAATCAAAACATTTTTCATTGCTTGGCTAAGCATCCTACTAAGTGTTCTTGCTTCTAAGCTCAGGGTGGGGGATAGCTAAACACTACATAGGAGCATAGCATAATATAGAGCTGCACACAACTCCTAACATGCATACTACAGAAAAACACTACTATGCATATAGTGAAAACAATAGGTGGTTTATGAGCGTCACTTGCCTTTTGGAAGTTGTCGTTTCTCACACTCTTTTCAACGAATAACGTTTCACTCCGTTCAATCTATACGACGAAAGAGAAGTACAATAAACAAACAATTCGAACAAACACATAACACATAAAAGCATACATCACAATTCTACGTTCATTAATATTTGTTATAGTTCATTTATTTTATGGTCAAGTCGTATCACATAATTCAATTTACAAAAGGAATTAATGTGGTAGGACTTAGGGTTTGCCATTTGTGGTCAAGGGATGGTCTAAATCAAATTTGAATATTTCAAATCTGAATAGGTTGAATTATTGTTTCAAAATTATAATGTCTGGTCATGTTCATAATATTTGCACAATGCTTTTATCGAAGGGAAATGATAACATTTTCCAACTATGGTTGTGATTTAAGGAAGGCATAAGATTTTAATCAACTTCACATGTTTGTGAACTATATGGATCTAATGAAGTTTAGTATTGGCTCCTCCAAGACTATGGTTATTTTAGTGACATTTTGCAGAAGATTTCACATTAAAATGATTCGTGGAATTTAAGTTATATCTAATTTAAAGTTATATCTCTGATTTATAAAACCATATTTAATTAGACAAAATCATTTCTAGTAGTAGCATCATGATATACTAGTTGAAAGGTTTGTACAAATATTTTATTTGCATTTTTTTAGGATCCATGAATTTATATTTATGTCAAATTTACCTAGTTCTTCCATTTGAAATTTCAATACATAAAATCTTGAAATCTAATAGGTTTTAAACATATCTTTACAGGTTTATATTTCAAAAGTGGTTGAGTAGGCTTAGTTTTGTTACCTCTCGTTAAAAGATAATACTTGTGTTATGTTTGTAAAAAGAAAACAATTTAATAAGTTTAATAGAATTTAACTATGTTATAAACATACAATTAGGGTTTCTGATTTTAAATGTAAAAGACATTGCTAAGATTAATTTTAACAGTGCAACATTATTAGATGGATCCTAAGATTTCCAAAAATATTTTATTTGCAACTTTTGGACTTATGTATTTAAACCTAGGTCAAATTTACTCAAATCTTCCATTTGAAATTTGAATGAATTTGAACTAGTCAAATTTGAAATTTAATAGTGCTAAAAGATTCTACAGGTCAAGGGCTTTCTAATGGTATAAAGTTTGTCAAATTTGGATTTGTGGATAAAAAGATATGATGTTTTGAAGTTACAGGGGTTTTTCTGCTAAATCGTCATTTAATTTAATTCGGAAAATAATCCAGAAAGGCTGGGGTGACGTGGCGCCCTGTGATTCGTTGGTACCGGTTAGTTAAGTGATCTAATCCTTACCGTAGGATCAAGATCCGAGGGTTGGCTGCGCGTTGACCAAACGCTGGCGGCGGACTTCGTCGGAAAAATGGAGGCGCGGCGGCGCACGGCTCCGGCGAGGACGTCCTCCTCGCTGCGGTGGCTCTCGGGTTCGAGGGAGTTGATGGCGAGGGTCTGCTCCTCACGGCGAAGCGAATGAGTGGTACGGCGTCGTCCTTCTCTTCTCGAGGCGGCGTGGAGTGGCGGACGGGAAGGCACCGCGCCGGTGAACTCCGGCTCGAACTCGATTCCCTCTCCTGTGATGCGGGATAAATAGAACGAGGTGTGAGGAGGACGCGTCAGAGAGGGAACAAGAAATTGGAGAGGCTCTCGGGCGCAGGGGGCTGTGTACCTCGCCGGACATGGAAATGGACGGCGGCGGATGTGCGGAACTCCGGCGAGGAAATACTACGTCCCGATGGCGCTATCTTGAGGGGATTCAGAGGGGAATGAGAGGAGGGCTCGGGGTCTTTGTAGGGGTCCTCGCGGGAGAGGCTCGGGGCGTGCGGTTCGTGCGGACCGTGGCGAGTGGAGGAGGTGGGGCGGGATCGTGGGCGGCTGGAGGTTGGGGATGACCCCGACTGACGGGTGGGTCCTAGCGGCCGGTGAGAAAGAGGGGAGAGAGGGCCGCAGCTAGGCTGGTGTTGGGCTCGGCCCAGTTACTTTTTTTTTGTTCTGGTTCTTTTATTTTTCTCTTTTCTGTTTTCTTATATAACTTTTGTTTTATTCATCCAAATAAAGTCAAACCAGTTTCTAAAACTTTGTGAAGATAATATCTATCCTTTAAAATATTTATGAAACCTTTTCCAAAACATTTGAAACTTGAAATTTACAAATATTGCATAATGGTTTATTTGACACTGCAAAATTTAAAATAGAGGTTTAATACAGAAATTTGTGTCTTAATAAAATAAAATAAAATCACAAATACATATTTTTAAAATAAATCATTCGAGACCCATTTTCTAATTCAAACACTTCAATAAAACTATATTTTTGAAATAGATGGTATTCCAATTAGTCTCTTGACTTCAAAGATTATGTCTTAGGGTTCCATAGAAAGTTAAATACAATATTAGGAATTATATAATTGAATAAAACTATTTTGGAATTAGACATAACTTAATTAACCTGAAGTGCTTTGCAAATATATTTTTGGGTTTAATAAATGATTGAAATATTTATTTATAGCTCAACACACTAGTTTGAAAATAAATTTTACTTGATTGAGTTTATATAATAAAACTTTTGAACAAGTCATATTAATCCTTTTTAGTTGTGCTTCTTGGATAATGATGGTTTTATTTTAATATGAAATAAAAGTTTTAACTTTTTGTGATTTTTAAACATTCCAAAATTTTGGGATGTTACAGTTAGACGCTTCTACGTTATCTTTTGCATATTTTACGTGGCTTGGGCTTTCGTAAATAGAACCGCTTCATACCTACGAACCTTATGACCACAACAACGATCCAATAATTGCATATTTAAGCATCCCTTTCGGGCCCTCCATTGAAAATGCGAAGACCAACTAAAGAGAGAGAAACTGACACCCGCCAGCCACATATACGGTACAAGCCGTATGTCAGTAGTGGAACCAGTCTCGCGTAAGCGTACGCGTAAAGTCGGTCCGGGCCGCTTCATCAACTCAATGCCGCTGGAATACACAAGTGCACGCTAGAGGGTAGCAAATAACAGGAACGGTGCCCCCGTGCAGAACACGGGTTCTAACAGCGTACAGCTATATCTACGATAGATCGGCTCTGATACCACTGAAGGGGATCGTGTGCAGAAAACAAAAAATTTCCTACCAACGATATCCTAAAAGCATGCCAAGATCTATTCTATGCAGATATAGTAGTACGAACGGAGATCGGAATACGTACCCTTGTAGACCGAAAATGGGGATTACGTTCCCGCACAAACGTTGTCGATGAAGACCGACGAAGCCGACTTCAAGGTCGTGTAGAGGAAGCAGACCTCTGAGTACCGCTAGCGCAGCACCTCGTAGGGCGTCACACACGTACGGTGGAGACGACGGCCTCCGAAGCTCCAGTCCAGGACGAGCAGCGGAAGACTTGGACCGGAACACCAGCAGCGCGGCCGCGGGCTATGGTGGAAGAGATTCCCTCCTCAGCTCGGCGCGACTCCAACAAGGGAATCACGAGATCGAGAGAGAATTTGAAAATTAATTGGTGAATTAAAAGGCCAGGGGTGCCCCTTCTTATATAGGCTCCCAGGGGGGAGCCAACTTGCTAACCGGGCAATGTGGGACTAACCCCCACATGCCTGGTGCGGCTAGGGAGGGAGCGCCGGCCCCCTAGTGGGCCCTTGGCCCACTTGGGTCGGCCCCTCCTGGCACCCACCGAATCCCCAAGGGGATTCCCCCCCTCTCGGCCCTTCCTTCGACCAGAAGGCCCATTTAGGGAAATTAGCCTAAATAATTTCGAAAATAAATATATAAAATCATATTTGCATATTAATTACACTAATTAATATCAAACATAATATATATGATTTTTCCTAGCTCCGAAAACTCTTTCGGCGCTGCCCGATCTCCATCGGACCCCTCCCGGGACGCTCCCGGTGATCTCTTTCCTTTCCGGTTGTCTTGTCGAAACCCCTTAAGTGTGTTACCCTAGCGGTTCGATATAATAACAGGTATGACCAAGACTACTCTATGATCAATGACTAACTCGTAGGCCTGGACCCCATGAATTAATCCCTGTGATATAACGAATGACTTTCATCTATCAAACCTGAACGCAAAGTCTTAAACCTTTTGCCATAGCGATACTTAGCATGTCCGAGCGTCGTTCCATAGATATCTCCATACCTAATCCCGACCTCGTTACCGACAACGCTATCTTCTACTCGTTCATGATATCATGTCTCCGTGACCTAGTCACATGCTTGCAAGCTCACTAGACATGATCTCACCGAGTGGGCCTGAGAGTATCTATCCTGCTATGCGGACTGGCAAATCCCGCTCTTGACCCCTCGTCTCAACTACTCCTTTCCGATACCCAAAAGTATCATCGTTATTGTCATACTATATAAGATACGACGTTTGGTGCGATCAAAGTATCTTCCAGGAATAACAATAAGAGTTGATCTTACGGTCAAAGGCGTAACGACTACGTCCTCCAAATCTGGGTATGTCCATCACATTGTTCTCCAACGATATGACTCCCATTGCCAACCGGCGCCATGCCCCATGAACGGGAAACCTCGATCATCAATCGCGCAACGAAACTAGTCTTAGTAGAGGCTACTAGGGACCTGGTTGTTTACGTATCACACCCATATTAATGTTTCCGCTTAATACGGTTCTAGCATGACACAAAAACCTATTATGAACAAACGAGATATGATAAAGAATACGCTTTATTAATTGCCTCTAGGGCATATCTCCTTCACGATGGTTCCAAGAAAAACGAAGGGGCAGGAGCAGGGGTAGTACAGATATCCCCAAAAGGAGACAAACTGAAATACGTACTCCAAATGGATTTCCCAACGCCATCCAACAACGAGGCCGAATACGAAGGTCTAATACATGGCATATGAATGGCTAGAGCATTGGGATGCACTCGACTGATGATATATGGCGACTCATACTTGGTGGTACCACAGACAATGAAGGCTTGCGACGCCATAGCAGACAATATGATCGCATATCACGATTTATACAACACACTGGAATGCGACTTTGACGGTTGCGAGCTACGGCATATCGGACGAGAAAGCAATGAGGAAGCAGACATGCTAGCCAACATTGGGTCATCTAAGGCGCAAGTCCCACCAGGTGTGTTTCTGGAACGCATCACGCACAGATCGATCCACAATAAGCGGTCAACGGCAAATTCAAAAGAAACCATAGCAGGTTGTCGAAGAAGTCGTCCACTGCATTGGCCTTGTCCACGTGCTCCGTCAATCGAGTCCCTTCCACGATGAGGTGGTCGATGAAATTCTTCCTCCTCCTATGGCTCGCAAGGTGTCACGCCCCAAATGTCGTGGTATCGGCATAACTGATAGGAGACGGGGGTCCTCTAGCCTATGTATGGATTGTGGGGAAGAAGGTTGGTGTCATCGAGGACGAGATTGAACACGGCGAGTTTACCCAGCTTCAGATCCCGTAGCGGTGGCGAGATCCTACGTGCTGCTATAATTCACTATGAGGCAATAGCAGTGAACAGGTTACAATGGATGTGATCTCTATTGATTGCTTATCGAAGCGGGGCTCAACTTGGATTAGCTTGGCCTTAAAGGCCTCCCGGTGGCCGGCTTATATAGGCGGCCAGACCCTGGGTTACAAGGTAAGTACTTGGCCGCCAAGTAAACAGAGTCCTAGTTGTAGTCGGCTTTGGTTGCCGCCTTCCATCTTGGGCTCGGTGGCTTGATGGGCTTCAGTCTGCTGCCTTCCTTGGACCGTCCGCCTACTTCCTTGTACGTCAGCTATCTGGGCCGCCCGGTAGGCATCATCCTTACCACCCTTGGGCCACCCTGGACTAGCCGGATTGATCCATGTTAGAGATATCCCTAGTTGGTATATCCCCAACATTAGCCCCCAGAAAGGTTAAAGTTCTCCAGGCGCCGGCTTCTTCGTCTTCTTGATCTTCAGTCTTGAACGTTGGCGGCTGCAGGGCTTGAACCATTCTAAATAAAAGTGGGGGACACGTGCCGGCTTGATCACCAGCGCGCGACCGCCTTTAACCTACATGGGAAAGACGGCTGGCTTAACTTGTCGGATGACTTCTTGGAGAAGCCTTACCCTTACTGTCAGGTCAAACTAATGTTTGATAGATGACGTCATTTGGTCCACGACAGTTTGAACTCAAATGTAACGAAATCATGCATTGTCGGCCATGCCAAGGAGGCGGCCTTTAGCCACGGAGGCAACCATGTCGTTGACGACAATGGCGATTGTGCCATGAAGGCGGTTATGTCGTTGACGACAAGACAGTCATGCCAAGGAGGCGACTGTGCCGCAAACGATAAGTCGGTCCTACCATGGAGGTGACCGACAAGACGGTCATGCCACCAATGCGGCCTTCTTGTTGGCGATAGAGCTGCATGTCATGCAGCCCCCAAGTATCGAACGAGGGCAAATAACGTTGTCGAGCCCCCGAGTGTCGGAGTTTTTCTTGATCCGCCTATCTCCAGCCCCCGAGCGTTGAGTCGATGTACCCGGAAGTCGTCTCGACGCTTGGAAGAACTTGTGGCGTTGTAAGTCGATGATTGCAGTCCCCGAGGCTCGTGCCGGCTTAATTGAAAGACGGCTTGAGACATGATGAAAATGCTACGGTCGCAGCCTCTAGGTGTTAAGTATCCTGCATAGTAGACATAGCTGCATTAAGATGTACTTTTAATGAAAGCTGAATAATTTTAAGCCCTAAGCCGGTAGATTTTTGACAAACACTTATGGGTTGTAAATTTTATGTGGCCCGCCTTAATATTTATCTGGTTTATATGTTTAAATTTTCATATGTTAGCAGAACCGCAGCCGGAAACTTTAGCTGAGACAACCAGGGCTAGTACCAAATAGTTTAGAATCAGAGACAAATTAAAGCCGGCATGTTGGTGCTAATGACATACTACTAGGTAATCCACACATAAACAATCAAATAACGGTATTAGGCGGTGCAAACTGATTGCTTAAATTGGCATGATCTCATAGCATAATGAGCAAACCACATACTTTTATTTCATGACCATACATATAATTAAATGTTAAGTGTATATAAACTTAGCTTGTTTGATGTTGATGTCGAGGAGGCAGGCGTGGCGGAAGACGCCAACTCCAGTATGTAGGCGACATCCCCCAGTCTGACAATATCATCCCCCAGGATTCTGAAGATGATCCCAGCAAGGCGGCGAGTAGGCTGTGGCAGCAATTAAGCCGGATGGCGGCGATGAAGCGTCATGCCATGTTAGCAATTAAGCCAGAACGCGTATCAATCGATGTCTCCCCATATTGATCAGATTTGCGTGATTGGAAACAACTAACAATTTGACGATGTATTCGTCTAAATCGAACCGTGATGTTAGCGGCGTCCCGTCTAACAATACAGATACGGTAAGATTAAAATAAACATGAGCGAGAAGTTTCTGCTTCCTGAGAGAGCAAATAGATCTCATAAAACGTGTTGAGTAAGCACCTTTTACGTTGCTAACACCATGCACTACGTACCAATAGCTAGCCTCACTATTTTTTCCATAACAGGAGACAGCATCACGTGGTACCACAGCTTGTTGACCCAAATTAATATTATGTACGTTGTGCACAATTGTAGTTGGATCGGAACAGGTGACGGAGCCCGGATTGGAATCAGCTTCCGTACCTGTGATCAGAACTAAACTTTCCATAGCAACTCGGCAGGTACGCGTGGCTCGCCATCCCATGCATGTGCGTGATACGAACGCCCTTACTGAACCGACCTAAATCGGTGCAAGACGCTGCTTACGGAAAGCCATCGGCCATGCTAGCCGGATTTGGTGTTCGTCGCTGCCTACAATCGATCTGCGGACAAAAAATTACGCGACATAGGCGTTGCGATCGTAGGCTGCCTCCGACGCGCCTTGACGCCTTCAGGGAACAAGTCGCCCAGTTACGATCTAGGCTTCCGGACAAGCGGATTAGCTGACTAGATCGATCTTGTAGACATCAAGCCGGCCTGCCGGGGCAGAGTACACAGCTAGGTACTTTACGACGTTCGATCATGCCGGCCTGCCGGAACAGAGTACACAGCTAGATACGAATTGGTCACTGTAGATGAAGATGAAGATCGGAATCGCCGGCTGCGGACATCCAATATTGTTCCCGCCTGGAACGTGACGCCAGGAACCCTATGCCCCACGGTGGGCGCCAACTGTCGTGGTATCGGCATAATTGATAGGAGACAGGGGTCCTCTAGCCTATGTATGGATTGTGCGGAAGAAGGTTGGTGTCATCGAGGACGGGATTGAACACGGCGAGTTTACCCAGCTTCAGATCCCGCAGCGGTGGCGAGATCCTACGTGCTGCTATAATTCATTATGAGGCAATAGCCGTGAACAGGTTACAATGGATGTGATCTCTATTGATTGCTTATCGAAGCGTGGCTCAACTTGGATTAGCTTGGCCTTAAAGGCCTCCCGGTGGCCGGCTTATATAGGCGGCCAGACCCCGGGTTACAAGATAAGTACTTGACCGGCAAGTAAACAGAGTCCTAGTTGTAGTCGGATTTGGTTGCCGCCTTCCATCTTGGTCTTGGTGGCTTGATGGGCTTCAGTCTGCTGCCTTCCTTGGACCGTCCGCCTACTTCCTTGTACGTCAGCTATCTGGGCCGTCCGGTAGGCATCAGCCTTACCACCCTTGGGCCACCCTGAACTAGCCGGATTGATCCATGTTAGAGATACCCCTAGTTGGTATATCCCCAACACCAAAATCGGGCCTAAATGTAACAACCGCCACATGTTTACAAACCTCAAAATTATAAACATGTTAGGATAGAAACTCATACTCATTTCACAAGTCTGGAACGGAGAAACCACTTTATTCATTAGAAAGCACAGCTACTATACACATGCTGCTGCCAAGTACGACTACATGCATCCATTTTTATTCATAACCCTCCCGTAGCACTACACCTACTGGTTGTGATCCACTCCAAAACTGCTCACCTCTACAAAACATAGAAAATGGCAAGAATGAGTATGATGACATACTCAGCAAGCACGCAAGGATTGAACACATACTTGATGACAAAGATAATCAAGATAAAAAATATGATCAATGAAAAAAATAAAAGATATGATTTTTGCTAGAGCACAAAGGAGAAGGAAATAATTGGCATCACATGTGACAGCAAGTTTCCCGACCCGAGAATCACAGGGGTGAATATTCACGCTTATACGCTCTGCAGAGGGTACTCCGACGTCGGCAGCCCCGACCAGCACCTCACAAGACACCAGTCGGGCAGAGCTCTTTTACCCGCTAAGACACCGGACACCTTGACCTACTCATGTCGGTCGCTCCTACGGATCCATCACCGACACTTTCCCGAACAAGGGCCGCCCCTAACGGAGAACTCAGACAGATCCATTCCCGTGCTGCGACCGGTACAATAAGTTTGCCGTCGTGATACCAATATTTCAAGAATTGGTAACAAAAGATTAATATCTAAAATAACAGGGAAAGAGCACATAACATTTCTTGAATATCCTTAGAAGTAAATCTCTAGCTATTTCACAAAATAGGCTAGAGATATGCATGGACTTTGCCATCGGCACAAAGGTTCAGGAGCTTCTTTGAAAAGTACCGAATATAAGGGCACATATAAGGGCACGAGCAATGGAGGCGACGCGAAGCGGTGGTCTCATCGTCGACACGTAGACTCGGAGAGCTGAAACCACAGTATCGGGAAGTTTTCATCCAGCGGAGGCAGTAGCACATGTGGCCCACGTTGCTCCTCTCTCACGTCACTTTCACTTTCCCCATCTTATTGTTCATCACGAATCGAAGGAAATCACATAGTTTAGCTGCTTTTCCAGCCTCTTCCCAAGCTCACCGCAGCTACCATGGGTACATCTGCGTGCTCAAGCTGCCAAGATTTTGGCCGCCATGGCTGCGATCTTGAGCTGCAGTTGGCTACCATGGTAGCGACCTTGAACTTGAAGGCTTGAAGCTGTAGTGGCCGGCCGCGGAACATGCTTCAACTTCCAGCTGCCGGCGGCCATGGAGGTATTTCCCTTGCTCGTTTCTTCATAGTTCAGATTCTCTCTCCTCTTTTCTTCTCCATTTCCAGTTCGGGTTTCTTTTCCTTGCCTTTTCTCTTAGGGAAGCCGCCTCCTCTGCAAGCTACCCTGACATACTGCGGGGCGATGGTTCTGACAGTCCGAGCCTAGCTGGCCTGCGGGCGACCGTCTGAGGCGACGCGTTGTACGTGCTCTAAGAGAGTGTATGGGCAACAGGGAAAAGACAGCTAGGGTGTCACACATGAAATCACATCAAGCTGGCAGGTGAGATGTGTGCATATGCTAATCATTGATCATGATTTACTTAAATATTGTGCACCTCCAGCTAGAGAAGATACGTACCGGTGCTAGATCAAGTGCTAGCAGGATATGTATGAACCAAAAAAATTAAAAGACCGTACCCTACTTAATTATTTTGTTGCTAGATAAAAGAGCAGCTGTGAAAGCAAAAGAACATAATGCTCCTACGACATGGCAAATCAAGTCTACCTCACATAGACTAGAAATCTATTTTTAGTTTCCATTACACTTAGTAAGGAAATCTATTTTTATCCTTACTAGTAGAGAATAAATTCAGAGACTTGACTCGAATGGTCATGTCCTAGTCTTTAACATGTATAATCTATATATTTTGTACTATTATGCGGCCTATTTTCAATTTGTATATCTTGAAAAAAATGTTAATTGTCGTATTTTTGTGTGTACAATACAAAATTAGTCGTGGTACAAAAATTCAGAACCACATGTTAGATACCTATTAAGTTCTCTAAAACTGTTATTTGGGCTGGTTGCAACTGATTAAACAAAAACATGGTGTTCACTGCAACAAGTGTTTTGTTTCTGTGTTTTGTGCAACAAACCCACCAAAGGTTGGTGTTGTGTGCAATTTTCTCAAGCAAGACTGATTAAATTATTTTAAATATTTCTATCAATGCACCTTAATCACCATGGGTATTACACGGGTGAATAGCTCACATGCGACGTCGTTGAGCGTAATCGTTCAAAATGCGATGGAGTTGGCTAGAATAGCTCGCATGCGACGCCTGATCGCTGAATAAATAGCTGTCGTGCGACAGAGTGACTTAACCGTAAAAGACAGGTTAAGACCGGACCCCACTGGGACCCACACTTGAACCGGACCCGCATAAGCTTCTCCACGTCATAAGATCCATCTCGCCCCTGTGCCGGATCAGCCATCCCCGCGAGCTGCTCTCGTTCCCCTTCTTCTCTGGCGAACCACTTCTTCTCCGGCGAATCCCTTCTTCTCCGCCGGCATGCCGTCGAGCTCTGCTTCCGCCTCCCACTCCAAGTGGCCACGCCTCGGTCCAGTTACGCTAGGAAGCTGCCCTGAGTGCGGACGGACGGCGTCGCTGAAGCGGCGGGTGACCACGAGCGACAAGAACGGCAACAAAGGACGCGAGTATGTGAAATGCGAGAGCAAAGAACAACCGGGGGAGGTGAGATCTGTGTTTCTCCTCTCCCAATTTCGTATTATGTTTGGTCAATTTTAATTTCTCATCCGATTTGATTTTTTATCCGATTTGGGGGGTCGATTTGGGTATGCATCTGATTTGATTTGGTTTCTCATTCGTATTTGCAGGATTCGCCTCCATGCGAACACTTCGAGTGGCTTGATGCATATATGAAGAGGATTCAAGAGGAGGGAAATTCTTTGGGGGTAGCTTCGATGCAGAATGGGGCGTGGAAGGAATCGAGTTCTGCCCTGGCTACGGTGCAGAATGGGTTGCAGAAGGACGAGTTGAAGAAGATGACCAAGCAGCTGGAGAAACTTGTCGATCTGAAGAAGCAGAGCAATGTGCTGGCTGCAATTTTTTATGTATGTGTAATTGTTCTTGTAGTTCTCTATTTGTCGATCATTAGTCAGAAAAGAATGTAGTTTAGGTTGCAGTTTGTAGACATGATCAATTTGTCTATGGCTAAGACATGGAATATATGCACATTCAGTGTGTGCAATGTTCAGTGTGTTGGTTTGTTTAGTTTCAGTTCGGATGTTCTGTGTTTGCAATGTTCAGTTCAGAGAAGAAGAAGAAATTGAGAAGAAAACGTGTGTGCAAAGCCCATGTAAAACTAGCCGAGTCCAATGTTATACCGCGCAAGGCCCATTTAAAAAACAAACGTGCACGAAAAAAAGACTAGCAGAAAGGGTTAGGGCCCATGTAAACCTAAAACTAAATTACGTGCACACACTTTAGGCTACGTTTGGTATCGAAGTATTTTTGAAGTATATAGGGAATACTTTGGTTTCTAAAAATACTGAAGTATTAAATATTTTAAAGTGTTTGTATCTAATAAATAATGTGGTTTACAAACTGAAGTATTGTCTAAAAGTGTAGTTTTTTTTTGAAGTATTCTATAAAGAGGTCCGACCCTCTTTTTCCCAAAACTGAGAATGGGAGAAAAACTTTAGTTTAGCAATACTTTAGTTTAGTTTTTGTTTGCCTGGCGTTGTAATACTTTAGTTTAGCAATACTTCAGTTTTGAGAAAACTTTACTGCCAAACTAGGCCTTAGTCACAATAATAAAAGGATGCTTGTTTTTTCTTTTGCTTATGTTATTTTCTTTATTATTTCATTATTTCCATAGCATTTTAATGGTGAGTAAGTTTAGGTTTAAAACACGAGCACACACTACTTTTTATTTCATTGTTTCGCACATTTGTAAAACACGAACACTTTTTCACACATTTGTAGAACACGAGCACACACAACTTTTTATTAGCACGGACAAACATGGGACACAAACACAAACATTTTCATATAGGAAATAAACCTAAAAGAGGGGCATATATGCCCAAGTAAACCTAAGACAAACGGGTACCCAAGATCAACATTGATGGCATAAACCTAAGCCAAACATGGAAATAAAGCTAGCTAAAAGAAACCGAAACATTCGAGCACGCAAACAAACTAGAACGACACGCAAACATTGATCAACTCCTTCTTCACTTCTTCTTGGCTCTCCTTGCGGGTGGCTCACTCGTCATCCTCCATGTCGTACGGGAGGGAGTGCACGGCGCCGTTGTAGCGGATGATGTCGGTGAAGTCCGTGAAGACGTTGTAGTTCGTGAATGCGATGAACTCGCACCCACGCCAATACACCTGGCCGAGGAGATGGTGAGCGTCGAACAAGTTGGTGAAGGTGACGGTGTAGCCGATCACAAGCGAGTTGTTGCCGTCATAGTACTCCTCAAGCCGGAACATGCGTGGCGAGCCCGCAGGGAGGTGACGGTAGCCGGAGGAGAGGAAGAAGTGTGCTACATCCCGTGCACCCCTCCACCTCGAAAATGCCCATACTCGCAGCTTGTTCTCGACGACGACCCCGGACGGAAACCGTATCTCCGGCACGGTGGCAGGGCGTCGGAACGTCGGTCCGTTGTACTGCATGATGGCTAGAGTTGGAGTTTCTTGTTTGAGAGAGAAGAGGAGGAAGGATGTATCTTGAGAGAAGAGTGAGAGAGAAGATAATAAGAGGGGGGGCGTTATATAGCCGAGAGTGAAAGAAATGGATGGTGCGGTGGCGTTTCTAATCATGAACGTGGCACTTATGGGGAGAGCATCCAAAACGGCCGCACACAACGCTCCCTTTCACCCGTGATGCAAAAAAATAAGCTGGCTCGCTTGCTTCCTTTCACCCGTGATGCAGAAGAAGCGCTGCGACGGCTGAGACGATGCGCTGCGGCCGGCTGATGACTGAGACGATGCGAGCTGCGTAAATAGCCGTGCTGCGACGCCGAGACGATGCGAGCTGCGTAAATAGCCAGGCTAGGACGCTGCATGAGCCATGCATGGCACGTTAGAGGCTAGGATGCGTGGACGTGTTGCGCATCAGCGCATGCATGGCAGACCTAGGGGAAGCTAGAGGATAAACAAAGCAAACGCTGGCCCAACGGCCCAACGGTCTCACGCTCAACATTTCCCGCGTCACAGAGGGAAAAAACGGTGGCCAATCATGTCCGACAAACGGTGCTTCCACGGATCGCTCGCGATTCCTTCTAGAAGACCTAATCGCACGGTAGCAGTTTAGCGCAGCAGAGTGAGATGAACGGTCCATGATGCGTTTCAAATAGGCTGAATTTGAAATAATCATAAGATATTAAAAAAAATCAAAAAATTGCAAATCCAGTGCACATGCTATTATTATGTACTGTACGAGCAGCTCCAACTGATAAACAAGGTTTAGATACATATTAAACAAGAGATCCTTCAGTATGGTGTGAAATAGGCCGAATTTAAAATAATCATAAGATATTCAAAAAACATCAAAAAAATGCAAATCCAGTGCACATGAGCTTGTTTTGTCATGTAGTATCTGGTGCAACTGAGAAATCAAGGTTTATACGTAAGATATTCAATTAACATAAAAAAAATGAAATCTCAAATCTCAAACTAAGACATGATTCAATATGGTATGAAATCTCACATCTCAACTGCTTTAATATGTGTTTATCTGCTGAATATGTTAGTAAATGACAAACTAAGACAATGTGCACTGGATTTTCATTTTTTTGAGATTTTGTGAATATCTTATGATTATTTCAAATTGGATTGACTTTTGTTGACCTGGTTTTGAAATAATCATAAGATATTCATAAAAAATCAAAAAAATGCAAATCCCGTGCACATGGTCTTACTTTGTCATGTACTAACATCTTAAACTGAAAAACATATATTACACAACAAATGCTTCAATATGGTATGAAACCCCACATCTCAAACTATGAACTCTATAGTTCGAGATGTGAGATTTCATACCATGTTGAAGCATGTCTTGATTAAAATGTATCTTCGCCTTGTTTATCAGTTGAAGATGTTAGTAAATGACAAACTAAGACAATGTGCACTGGATTTTCATTTTTTTGAGCTTTTGTGAATATCTTATGATTATTTCAAATTGGATTGACTTTTGTTGACCTGGTTTTGAAATAATCATAAGATATTCATAAAAAATCAAAAAAATGCAAATCCAGTGCACATGGTCTTACTTTGTCATGTACTAACATCTTAAACTGAAAAACATATATTACACAACAAATGCTTCAATATGGTATGAAACCCCACATCTCAAACTATGAACTCTATAGTTCGAGATGTGAGATTTCATACCATGTTGAAGCATGTCTTGATTAAAATGTATCTTTGCCTTGTTTATCAGTTGGAGATGTTAGTATATGACAAACTAAGACAATGTGCACTGGATTTGCATTTTTTTGAGCTTTTGTGAATATTTTTTGAATATTTCAAAAACTGGTCAACAAAAGTCAAACCAAATTTTGAGTTAAAAATTAGTCTATCATACTATATTAGTGCAATAGATGTTAACCCTAGAGTTTGAGATCTTTTGGAGAAGGTCGAAAAAATGAGAATATTAGAAATGGGGGTGTTTAGGCTACCTTTGAAGCACATTTCTAGCACATTTCGACGACGATGAGTTGTACCTCACAAAATGGTTAGAATTTCATGAACTAACGTGCATAACTCTACATGAAACAATGAAACATCATATATCAAACTATTGCATGAGATCATAATTCAAATTCTTTTCATCAACAATGTTTTTCAAATATGAATATCTGTTTAAATTCAAATTTGAATCCGATTCAAATCAACATCACAACACATAAGTTTATTACATGAATGAAAAACAGTTCTCAATGGTCCAACTCTAGTGCTTTTGCTTCTTCCCACTCTTCTTTGCACTACTTGGTTCGACATTGCATAATTTGTTCACGCTTCTGAACTTCATACCAGGAACACTCGGCCCCCACTTCTTTTGCACCCTATCATGTCCAGCAGGTTCAGCAACATCAACCAGGCCATCTGCAACAAGAACATCTGCATCAAACTGAACCATAAGCTCCAGAACAGGTTCACCACCATCCCCAACCTCCAGAACAGCTTCAACAGCATCAGACTGAACCAGAACATCTTCAGAATGAACCACTAACTGAAGAACAGGTTCAGGTTCAGGTTCAGATTGAATCAAAACCTGAAGAACAGGTTCAGTTTGCATCTGAATCTGCACACTTCTCTTCTTTCTAGAACCATTGACTCTTGGCTTTTTTGTTGGCCATATTTCATCAACAACAAGAGGTGGGCCTTTTTCTCCACGCTTTCTTCTGAAAAACAAAGCATGTATAAAAGGGGTTATTAACTAACACAAGCAGCAATAAGAAGAATGTATAAAAGAGAAAGATGTACATACTTAGGCCTTTCCGGCGTGTAACGACATTTGGGTGAATTAATTCTATGCCCAAGTTCCTCACACAGCTTGCATCTATTTGGGTTGCCTTTTTGGGGCCTTTTAGGTTTTTCAGGTTTATCCTTTTTCCCCTTTTTGCTACTCCCAGCTTTCTCAAACCATGCTTTGAATCTACTCTGTTTTGGCCTTCCTGCCTTTCTTCTTGACATGGGAGGACACATGGAAAACTGAATAGGCACTTCTGGCCATTGAGACTGGTCTGTCAAAGCTGGAATAGGAGTTGCATATGCAGCCCTAAATCTTGCCACTGAATAATACTCATGCAAATATGGGTGCATGTTTAACCTGGGTTTGGAGGCCAAAAAGAGTATAGCATGCACGCATGGCTTCCCGGTGTGTTGCCACTCTAGACATGTGCATTCATGTAAGTCAATGTTAACAACATGCCTTTTTGCAGTATTGGTATCTCTCACTTCAGCACCCCATAATGAAGCTTTGTCAACTGACAAATGGTTAAGCCCTCTGCTCCTGTTGACCACTTGTTGTACCACTGCAGGAAGCTTATCCCCTTGCAGTAGAGCACCAATTTTGCTTCTTAATTCCCACCAACCCATCATCAAGATCCTAATTTGGTCAACCAAGTCATGGACAGGCAAGCTTTTCAGCTCCTTCACCCTGTTGTTAAAGCTTTCGGCCAAATTGTTGTTTATATGATCCCATTTGATGTTAGTATTGAAATCTGCCCTATACCATAGAAGAGAATGATATGTGTTCAACCATGGTGCAAATTCAGGGCATGCTGCCATTACCTTACCAAGGTGATGTGAATGTGTTTGTTTGGTGTAGGATCTTGTTGCTGGCCACATACGCCCAAATTCATCTCCTCTGAACTTTTTGATCAAATTCAGCCACAAATGACCGAAGCACTCTCTCTGCTCAGCATGGGGGAAAACATTTTTTACTGCATTTTCCAACCCTTTACATGCATCTGTGTGAATGGCCAAGGGTGACACTGGACCTAAGCATCTTTTCAGCTGCATCATGAACCATGTCCACGATACCTCTGTCTCTGATTGAAACAAACCAATTGCAACAGGGAACATCCAATTGAATCCATCTAGTGCGTTGCATGCTGCCAATTGGCCATTCCACTTTCCAGTCAGAAAAGATGAGTCAATGCTCAAATATGGACGACACCCCGCTTTGAATCCATCAATGCAAGGCTTCAAACACATAAAAAACTTGGAGAAATATACCTTGCCATCTGCATTTACCTCAGTATCTATCTCCACTGAACTCCCAGGTGACCTCTTTTCCACCTCAGCTTTAAAATTGTACAACATCCTAAAAGTATTTGCCCAATCCCCATATAATGCTTTCATTGCCCTTTGCTTTGCCTTCCAAACTGTGGTATACTTTAGTACAATGATGTACTTTAGTTCTAAGTCCACTTTGAGTCTTTTGGCAGTAAAGTTAGGTTTCTTGGCTAAAATAGGAGTGATTTTTTCTGTAACCCATAGTTGAGATGTCATACTTGAAACTCGTTCTCCACTGGGCATACAAATATGTTGGTTTGGAATTTGATTTACCCTGACTGTGCTTCCATCAGGTTGCCGTCTAGCTGATATGTACCACTTGCAAGGCTTGGCACCCCCATCAAAACCTTTACACTTTGCATAAAACTTGGATTTGTCAGTCCACTTAGTCTTGGCATCAAACTCTGCTTTCACTGCATAAGTCCTAAAACACATTCTAAACTCAGCCATACTTGGAAACAATTTCCCAACTGCAATTACAGGGTTTTCTTTATCATACAGATTTAATAGCTCATCATCATGTGCATCCCCTACTTCCTCTGCTGCCTCTTGCATCAACTCTTCGTCAACATCTGACCCATCCTCATCTCTGTTTGCAGATTTATCTCTGTCTTGCTCTTTATCTTTGTCATCTACAGGAATGCCATACAACTTTGCCATCTCAATGTCACTCATTGGTGCAATGACCAAATCAGTACGCTCAGGTATTTCTACTGTATTCCAATCAACTACAGTTGCTTTGACAGCACCATGACACCCCTCTTCTGCAGCTGCATCAGATTCAGGTATAACTGTCACTTCTGTAACTATGGGCATGATCGGCCTTTGTGAAGCCCATTCATCATCTGCAATTTGTGCAGCCAACTTAGAGACCACATATCCAACTTTGGAGTCAGATTTCAGATCAACAAGCTTTGCATAAAAATATGCATGTTTGCTTGCCCAAGCTTCTTGCCGATCCATTTCAGTGACCAAATCTTCTCCATCTTCAATTCTAACATACTCGCCCTTCCAATTGTCGAACCTTAACAGTGAAACTTCTTGCTCCGGACCCCAAAATACACTCTCCCCTATTTTTTCCACCCAATTGCGCACTGCCTTCTCTTCCATGTCCTCTATGTCTTGAGGATTCATCTCGTCAAATTCAAGCTCCAACTTCACCATTGTATCTGCCTCAATATTTCTCACGCTACCATCACTCAACAGGGCCTTCGAAAAAAAGAACTCCACTTCAATTTCGAAGAACCGTGCACTGTCGCCCCTGGTTGTCAATGGCGGACACCGTCAGTGAGCAGCAACACGTCGAGCCCCAGATCGAAATCGAAAACAGAGATGGGGGAAAGGGCCATTACCGATCTGAAGCTGCCTCTCCTCGCTCCATCTCAGTATTTCAGCCCACGCGCAATGATCCCCTGTTTCAAATCGCGCATATCAGGGTGGACAGATCCATCAAATTGAGAAGGTGAGGACGGGGATTAGTGCTGTGAAATGGCTCACCGCATTCGCACTTCCAAACCTCCTCCCCAGGCACAAGAATGTGACACCGTCGCTACCAGAAAGCTCCACCGCCGCCGCCGCCGGACAAGAACAGAGCACCCTGAACGGTCTGATTGCGTGACTAGATGTTTGGCGCCTGAGTGGGTCCCACTGTCGGAGAGAATAACTGCCCGTCCTAACAAAACCAAGAGTGGGGTTAAGACATTGCTTAACACAGCGACGCCCGTTTTCTGTCTGTAGCTATTTCCACGTGAAGCAACGTCGCATGCGAGCTATTCTAGCCAACTCCATCGCACTCCCACCAATTCCACTCAACGACGTCGCATGTGAGCTATTCACCCGTATTACACATGGAGATGGAAGAACTTTGTACATGTGTCACCCTCTCGCAACCAAAGGAACCGTGACCGTTGCCGAGAAAGGGTGCGCTCGAGCGAAGCCAGTCCCAATAGCTTCTTCTTGAACAGCCGTCGTAGGCCCCTCTCTTCCATCGACAACTCCCTGGAGTCCATAGATTTGTCAAGTCTCAGGATGATCTCGTTGGCCATCAAGATCTGCAACTTGACATTGCCGATGAACTTTGCACTCCACCGAGACAGGCTCTTAGCCGTGGCCCTAAGCTTCGCATCAAGCCTCCTAAAGGGATTCGGCTTCTCCATAGTGGAGCTCCAGGCCTCCAAGACCACCTCCCTGAAGCCCTCCAGCTTGGGCCAGAATGACTGAAACTGGAATCGCTTCCCCTAATGAAGATCAGAGGTGAGGGAGAGAAGCAGCGGGCAGTGATCAGATGGTCCGGTTGCTAGCGCGCTGAGGAAGGAGTCTGGAAATCTCTCCTCCCAATCCACAGTCACGAAGACCCGATCTAAGCGCTCCATCGTGGGTTGTTGTCTCTGTCCCTATTACCGAAGGTAGTGTAGACTAAAAAATGATAGCAGCAAATTTCAAATGAAAATTAATCATAAAAAGCTTCCTTGGCGGAAGAACATGTAAAAGCTTCTCCGTTGATCCGACCCGAGTGGAACTCCGAAACAGATGTCATAAGGCCCAAGATCCCAATAAGAAGCAAGGTAGAGCGTCCTCCGCTCCAATTCCAGTTCAGCAAGAAAATCTCTCAGTCGTCTTAAGTTCATTGAGATGAGACAATTGCTCTGGGTAAGGGCATCTCCAGTCTCCCCCCCCCCCCCCCCCCCCCAGCGCCCCCGAAGAAGCTTTTTTGGCGCCGGCGGAAGCAAATAGCGTCGTCTTTCCACCAGTCGGCCCCCAGAAGTCCAATTAGCACCGCTTCGGCGGAAAATTGCGTCGGCGCCACCAGGCGAAAGGGGCGCCGGTGGAACGAAAACCACGCGTGGGCCAATGCTTTCGGCGAGACACCGCCTTTCCCCCAAACCCCTGGCTCGCCTTTCCCCTTCCCGTGTCGCCATAGAAAAGCCGCCGCCCCCACCCCTACTTGCACCGCCACGCTGCCGCCGCCACAACAGTTCTATCCACCGCCTAGCCCCGCCACGCCACGCACCGTCGCCGCCGCCGCCTCCCACCCCCTCCGCCGCGATCCCACCTCCGGGGAGATCCTCAGGGGGGAAAGGGCGACCACCCCGCGCGCAAGGTGTTCGGCGAAAAGCCGACACAGCAATGGACTCCGACGAGGAGATACTCGCCGAGCTTTTCGACGAGGAAGATCAGGCCGCCGTCGACGACGAAGAACACCTGCTGATCTTGGCCTCCCTCGCCGGCTTGCTCGTCGAGAATCAGGGTGGGCCGCGGCGTGTTGGATCAACAATGGGTCGCCGCAAGAGCAAGCCGAGGCAGCGGTACGAGGGGCACTGCATCCTCTACTCTGACTACTTCGCCGATGATCCCACCCAGGACGCGAAGGTGTTCCGACGCCGTTTCAGGATGAACCGCAAACTCTTCCTCAAGATCATGCAAGAAATCCGAGAGTTCGACACCTACTTCAAATTGAAGAGGGACTGCACTGGCATGGTAGGGTTTACCTCTATTCAGAAGTGCACGATGGCCATGAGGTTGCTTGCATACGGTGCTCCTGCAGATGCACATGATGACTATCTGCGCATGAACGAGTCCACGACCATTGAGTGCTTGAATAAGTTCTGTCGGGCAGTGGTTGCAGTATTTGGCCCAATGTATGCACAAGACACTGCTCGCCTCCTTGCAGAGAATGAAGCAAGAGGCTTTCCTGGGATGCTTGGTAGTATCGACTGCATGCATTGGGCATGGAAGAACTGTCCATTTGATTGGCAGGGGATGTATAAGGGAAAGGAAGGAGAGTGCTCGGTGATTCTCGAGGCCGTGGCTTCATATGATCTATGGATCTGGCATCCAACGAGGCTGCCTGAAGTAGTTGTATTTCTCGTCTGACTACGGTAACGGGACATAAAGCCCAAGAGCAAGGAAAACATAAGGCAAACTCGAATACCGGGAAACAGACCAAAAAAATGTGGCATGGACTCATCTAGGACTATTGCATTCAACCTACATGAGAGTTTCTAATGAACTGGCTATGAGGAACAAAGAACAGTGGTGCAACATTCTCGAGAGATAACAAAGTAGTGGGAAGAGTGACATCCTTTGCAAATCATCCTCCGTGTCACTTGCTTCAGCCCCTGAATTAGTAGATTAATAGTTACTGATCACTTTGACGTAACACAAAACAGAAATGACACATAAATAATTGGCGTCTCAGACACAAAGCAAATGATAATCTGGTAGGAGTAGATACACTTTTTTAAAAAACACACCTATGGGCTCTATCACCCAAGGCATACATTTAAGGAGTAGATACACTTAAATCTTGATTCTGGGATAGTCAGATAGGCAAGAAAAACTCCTAAACAGACCTAACTTGAGTTCGGCGTTTACATATGAATGGATCACTTAAATCCAAATCACGTACATTATTGATTTCTGAATAACGACGGAGAGGACTAGCAGTCTGAAAAATAAACCGGCTACATCTCACCATGAAGGGAACCAAAGCTCTCCAGCTTAGGTGCCGAGATCACCTGCACAAGGAGGCCATCAAGAATATCGAGACGAAGCAACCTCTCAAGGCAAGGAGCATTCTCGATGACAAGTTCCCTCAACTGGGGCTCATGTGCATCACAATATGAATGATGACGCCAATGCTTAGAAGTAGAAGGGAGTTGATCCGGGCGCATTGAAGACCAAAGATGTAGGAAATCCATAAGCGCAGGGCATCTGGCAATCAGGTTTCTCAGCACACCCTCGGAGATGCTGACCCTTTCAAGCGCGAGCTGCTTAAGCTGAGGGAGGTGAAGCCCCTCGATGGTGCTGTCCGGAAGAAGACATCCCCCAATGGTGACAACACGGAGGGTCGGTGAGAACCGGAATGCGGAGGCGGGTGGCGGCGCCAACAGAGGAAGCCCTGGCAGTTCCGGTAGCTGATAATACGGGGTGTGGCCGAACTCAAGCTCCTGCAGCCTGTCAAGGGCGGGGGACCGGAGCCAGGCGTCCAACGTAGCAGCTTGGTCCTGGAGATAATACGCGGAAGCGGCGGCCAGGCCCCGGGTGGGTCGACATGATGCCCCCCACAACGAGCTCCAGCTTGCTCCAGAGCAATGTGATTCTACTTTCTGCTGGGCTGGGCCCGAATGGCCCATCCAGTGGTTTATTTTTCTCTGTATTTGGATGGCATCAATCAATATATTCCTATCAGAGTCCAGATCACCCTAAAAAATAACAAATCCTACCATATCCCCCACGGACACAAAATATATTACTACTGCCATATTGGAAAATTTTATCTCCCCTCTAATAAAAGTAGATTATTGACTCTTAATCCTACATATTCGGAAAGTTATTACCTTATTCATACACACAGGAACGTCAAGTGCGGTTTCCTTGCGAGCATTTGTGCTCTCTAATAGATGTTGAATTTTATTAGGACTGGCCCATTAAGTTAGCCCAGGAAAGTATGAAACATCAAAATCCTATTAGTTTGGTGCATGTTCTCTACATAAAGTGGGAGCGAGATTAGGTAGCCTCATACTGCTAGTTGGAAAAACGTGGAAGCAGATTATAGGGTGAGTTCTTCTAATCTCCACTAATATATGAGTGAGCATACAGAGGAGTTATCATACATTCCTCCTTAACCATCCGCCTCGTCGCGCCTCACATGTTACGTTTCGTGAATCGGGTTTGAGTTAGAGCTCATTCTTTGTAATTTTTTTTTTTTGGTGAGATCATAAAATATAGAACCAACCGGGTCACTATTATCTTTCTGTTTGCAATTTGTATTTTCTTTTGCTATGATGTTTTCAGCATTCTCCATCAGGGATAATTCGGGAGAGCATGCCTCCAAAATCCATCTATTGAGATCTTACGCTAAGAGAGGACCAGTAACTTTTTGGAATGGCTTTTTGGCGGGAGTTCTCATTTGCGTTCGACTACATCTACGTCGGTCGTTTGACTGCTTTTCTTGTCACCGCCATGGCTGACAACATCAACCGTGTTTTGCATTTTTTCCTAGTTAAAACGGATATGTTACTTCTTTTTTTAAAAAAAAGGCACACGCCTCGCTTTGAATTAACAAAGCAAGTGTGATATGTTACTTCTCTCTGTTCTCACTTGTAGTTGGTCTATATGTATAATCTAACATAGAAATTATCTACTCACTCCGTTTCATATTAGATGACTCACATCTACTTTTTGACAAAATAGAGTCATATATTTTAGAATGGAGGGAGTAATATTCTAACGGTTGAATCATCTGAAGTCTGAAGACGGGGGCCCATACGCACACTGCATTCTGTGCGTTGACTCGATAGCAGCAACTAGACGTTGCAGTCTGCCGGCTGCCGGTGCCGGAGACGAAGATGCTGCCGTGGCTCTTCAGCCGGAAGGACGCCTCGGGCTTCTCCTGGGCCTCCACCGCCGACCAGGTCACCGCAGGCCTCTCCGCCTCCGGCCTCACCGCCATCGTCACCGGTACGCGCCTCCTCAGCCATTCCTGATTCCTCTGCCTCTCCCTCGTCTTGACCCGATCCTGTCCAAACCTACCCAGGGGCGTCCAGCGGGATCGGCGCCGAGACGGCGCGGGTCCTGGCGGCGCGCGGGGCCCACGTCGTTATGGCCGCCAGGAACCTCGCCGCCGCCGACTCCGTGCGCCAGGCCCTGCTCGCGGAGACGCCCGCCGCCAGCCTCGACGTCATGGAGCTCGACCTCTCCTCTATGGACTCCGTCCGCAAGTTCGCCGCCGACTTCGCCGCCAAGGGACTCCCGCTCAACATCCTCGTGTGCGTACCCATCTTCACCTACTTACTTCTGATTCCCACACTAGTTAGTTAGTTACTTCTTCCAGTGCTACATACTTCTAATGGTAGTCAGCTTTCATGCGATTTCAACTTCAAAATCCCTGCCTGCTAGTACGAGGAGTGCTACACTAGTGATGTGACCTTGTGTCAGTTTTGGTGCAGCTAGCTGGTTGTTTGTTTGGTATTGAAGCCTGGTATTTTCGTACTTGCTTGCTTGCACGTTTGTTCAAGTGTGTCCTTTATAGCTCACTATGTTACCTGATTACATGACGCTTACTTGCAGCAACAATGCAGGAGTGATGGCAATTCCTTTCTCCCTCTCAAAGGATGGCATTGAGATGCAGTTTGCAACTAACCATGTCGGTACGATTGTTGCCTCCCATGTGATACTTCACTAGCTGATAGTTTGAAGGTGTCTTAATAGTTAATATCTCAACATTGGTGGGCTGTGTGTCCCTTCTGAACCCTCTGACTTCCGATTACATGAAATCTATTTGCTGCGAATTCTAGAGCAGTACAAAATCTGCAAATTATCTCAGTAGACAGGTGCAAACTTTACAGTTTGTACTTCACCTAACCCTCCTAGTTCATTTTTTCGATGAATACCTGAAAGCTTCGTCACCTCATGATGACGGTTGGAGGCACCAATATAGTATGACTCTTGTATCATAATATTCAGGTCATTTTCTCTTGACACATCTTCTGCTGGAGACCATGAAGAAGACCGCTCGTGAATCAAATGTGGAAGGAAGAATTGTTAATGTTTCATCAGAGGCGCACAAGCTTACATATCCGGAAGGCATCCGGTTTGACAAGATAAATGATGAGGCAGAGTATGTTATGATCATGCAGTTGTTATGTTTCCCTCTCCTGTTTACTTCAATTCAACGCAATTCCAGTCACTTGATGTTCAATCTTGTGTTTTGCAGGTATGGCACCATTGGAGCATATGGGCAGTCAAAGCTTGCAAACATTCTCCATGCTAATGAACTTGCTAGGAGATTTAAAGTATGCTTTGTTCTATCCAAGTGTTTTCTTCCAACACATGTCTATTTATTAGATCTTTTGCTTGGAACGTTCCACCAAGTGTTGGTTCATACTATTTCGAGTTTGTTAGTTCCAGTGTGCTGTATGTCCGTGCTTGTTTTAACGGGAGTACTTATGCTCGAAAGCACCGTAAGTTATGTTTTTGTAGGAGTCGGCAGCTAGACTGTTGTATCGCACCATTTGCCGAGTAAAAAAAATGAGCCGTTTTGCATGCGATCTTCATCAGATGATTTCATTTGTTTCACTGTTTATCTAGGTCTAAAATAGTTAGAAAACAATCTGCCCCAACTCCATAGGCTATTATCATGCCAGATTTTTGTGAACGGATTGCTTTAAACTGGGTTGTTCTGTTTCAAGTCTGCATCTATCTTACATTGCTCTGTTTGAGGCGAACTGCATGAGATCACGATTCATTTACAGTATTGTCTAACAGGAAGAGGGTGTTAACATCACTGCAAACTCTCTCCATCCTGGCGGTATCATCACAAACCTTCTTCGTCACCACAGTATCTTAGATGGTAAATATACTCGTCAGATATTTACTTCTCCTGCTTTTTTGAAAGAAGATCTTGATTCACGTTTCTTCCTTTGAACAAGTCATGGTACTCGTGGCTCCAAAAAGAAAACACAGTATATGTTAAGAGTCAGACAGGAATGACAGAAATCAATTAAAATGATGCAAACAACCACTAGCTGGTCAAAGTAAACGAGCTTTTACTTGTGGGTTGAAAATTTGCCTTCATGGTTAGGGTTTCTTTTGGAACAGCAACGCCTGATTTCATCATTTTATCATTTACAGTTCTCCACCGGACATTAGGTAAATTGGTGCTAAAAAATGCTAACCAGGTACACTTTTGCAGCATTATGCTCAATCTTCAGGGTTTTCTCTCAATTTTACATACTGCATAGATTCAGAAACATGGATAGGAAAGTCAAGTCATAAATGTAGCATTCGATGTTATATTGTGTTGATCAATGATTGCTTTGTTACTCCATTACCACGTTGGATCCTGGGGCCAGGTGGCTCCAACTTGGCTGGAAATGGCATACAAATGTTCCGTTTCGGAGCATTCTGTAAAGAGATTGTTATATAGTTATATCACTCTTGTACTAGATCTACTTTAGCATGTACGGTCTCTGCAATGTAAGATGACCACTACTATATTGTTGGTAGTTAAAATCAAGATCTCACCAAGTCTTTTATTAACGGCTATGCTAAGATTCAGTGGGCAGAGTTTGTTAGTTTGTCGCTGTTGCATTCCTCCAATCTTAGCTTATGCTAGCCTTTGGTTTGTGTTGGGAACAGGGGGCGGCAACCACGTGCTACGTCGCGCTGCACCCGGACATGAAAGGTGTGTCGGGGAGGTGCTTCAGCAACAGCAACCTGTATGAGCCTAGTAAGAAAGCCAATGACACGGAGTTGGCCAGGAAGCTCTGGGACTTTAGTGTCGAGCTCGTCACCTGATATGCTTAGCTCTCAAGGGATAGAGATGAATGCAATGCTGTGTACAGGACGTGATTGAAACCGACAGTAAAAAGGCACACTCAGCTGTTTGAATCCTGATACAGCGTGGAAGAAAGAAACACGCCTGCTCTCTGAAAGAAACAGTGCTGTGAGTCCGCACCAAGGTGGTTTCTGAATTCTAATAGCTTGTAAGTTGAATATGCTGTGTGTGTCTGGTATTGGGATACTTTATGACAGGTTTTTGTTCCCCGTGTAAAAAAGACAATTTTTGTTCCCCGTGTAAAAAAGACAAAACATTGTTTCGTGCAAAGTCAATTTAGAACACCGTGGTTTGTCTTTTTCACACCAGCCACAGGAGATATCTTTTTATTGTGATTTTTTTTGTACAGGCATAGAGTGTCACTCAGAAGTTTTGTTTAAACTTTTGACATTTGAAAATTCGGTTTTTTAGTAGTGGGATCCTATGATCCAAAACTGATTTACCTACTTTATGCTGCTTCTGAACCTAACGAACATACATGGATTTTGTCCAGTTCCGCTTCCTACGGCATCTACGTACTTTACTAGACAATTTGGCGCGGCGATACGCCGCACCCGTGTGGTGGTGGTGGTGAACTTGTAATAGGTAATAAGGAATTTCTTGTTTTTTTTATGGAAAGCAATTAAATGAATGAGAATATGCTAGAGTGCAGTGAGAAGTTAGGGTAAGCTAAATGTATACTATCTGAGTTCAGACGGCGCTTACAAAAGAAATATGTGTACACTTGGAGCTACATCAACCTATAATGCGTCGAAATGTTCATCCAACTCCATGTCAGACAAATCATCTACAGTTTGATCATCTAAACAGTCTGGATATAACTGAAGAGAATCATACTCCAAATCTACATCCGGATCTATCAATGTATCCATGTTTAACATGAAGAGGATGGAAATGTAGTCCAGGAGCTGGAGGAAGGCTTTTGTGAGAAAGAATGTACATTGTGATGCATGCCATCACTCAGCCAAGAAGCACGCTCAGAAAAATCATCTGACACAAACGATCAATGAAGATATTCATCATCATAAGAAACCAAATAGGACGCTACAAACAGTAAGAAATCAAATCATGTGAGAAGTATAACAAAAAACAGCAAGACACCTGCTATTCTAAAAAAACGTAACATACCCATCAGTAAGTCATGAAGACAAATAAACGAATTACTAAGCCTTTCAAACATGACAAAATCCATGTAAAAACAGTCGTCACATGTCCAATCAGCGTTTATGTTGGGTAATAACAAAAGACAGACACGGTAATACTTAAAGAAGGTGTAATACAATACGTAGATGTAAAATATCGTATAACTTGGTTGTTCTACCTTATGTTATCCTATATGCCATGCACATTCCCTATACAATGTCATTTATTTTCAAAAAATGAACGTTCTACTTAATATTATCCTATGGTGTGCACATTCCCTATGTAATTCCATTATTGTAAATACACTTCTTCAGGTAGAAGATAAATACGCATGCATAGACTTGACGTGGTCGTCCAAATCTTGCAGAACAATAACTATACCGCCATCATCGACGAAATTCCTAAGAGACATAGCGTTAGGATGTAATCCTGACACAACAGTTCAGTACTTACTAATCATTTTTCCAAACGTAGTATGTATACATGTCTGAACTTTTACATGTGATATGCAGACAATCACACTTCAACCCAGAAATCTATAAAACTCCGCTGCAGGAGCTCATGACTGTATGAACTCGCAAAACAAAGCAGCAAACATCGCACAGGTAAAGAAAATTCTGTAAATGACCTTAGACTAAATAGGAAGTGTGACGGGCAGCACATATACATAGCCTATGATGGACATCTTAATCAGATATATAAAGCAGATTCAACCAATATTTAATCAAACACGATTAATCGACATCGATAGAGCACATTAGCACAAAACAATTGTACAGAGGAAAACACCGTAAGTAGTGAAGAGGAGAAAAATAGAACGAACCAACTGTAGAGGTTCCTGCATGTAGAAGAGAAGGTGACACAAAACCGACAAAACCAGTAAAAGTCAAGTAGTCAGCGGCAGAAGAAATATTCCCTGAGAAAAAAGAAGCAAGGATACCAACAAAATGAGAAAAATGTAGTAGTAAAAAATTAATATAATCGTACATGCCGATTAAAAGAAACGAAGAGTAGAACTACCTGGCGGAACATCAATCGGTTGTTTGCCAAACTGATCTCTCGCCGTCGTGCAACATGTTTTGTCGATAAGAAAAATAGGATGGCAACTATCCGAGACAAAAAAAACTCAAAGGGAGAACCATCACTAACTGTCGTCATATGAGAAGGAAGACAGTCAATAGCAGGCCGAGCACTAACAGGCTGACGCGCAGGAGGTCTGCCGGAACCGCGACCAAATGATCAGTTGTTGCACAAATATTGTTTGCTAACTCAAAGAACCACGCCTTCATGTCTGTACATATGCAAGGAAGAAATGGAATGGAATGAGGAGTATAATTCAATGGAAACCCTCATAAGAATGCTTATAACTGGAAAAAATCACAGGAAGCATGTATTAGAATCATAATGTGTATAACTGAACTTTTAATTGATAAGAAGTATGCATTGATGCACATAACATAATCTTTAAAAATACATTTATATGCGGAAATAGTAAGTACCTGACATCCTTAGTATATGTGGAAGAGAGCTGAGATAAACTTTCACATAAGAACTGAGAAAAAGGGTACACAAATTTTCAGTAGCCTGTAAATTTCGATTCTAATTAGTAAAACGTAGAAGGTCCCTGATTTAGCCTTCATATTTAACCAACGAAGCATAATAGACATTGGGTTGATATAGTTAAGTTCTCATCGGAGATCGAACAAACAAATTAGATCGAATGTCTACGAAACCATTAATGCAATATTCAGTGGTGAAACACTTCCTCCTAAACATCACATGAAACTTTTGGTCAGATCATGGATAACAGCCTGAATATAGACCTTGACCTTTTGTGTTCCCAACTTGAAATGTACATTTAGTCAAATACATTGACTGGACTACTACTGCAAGAACATCATTTGAGCAGCAAAAGACCTTCAAAATCAGAAACCCATGCAAAACTACAAAATCAGAAACCCATGCAAAACTATATGAGAGGTGAAAGAATCTGATGTGCAGCCTGGGAGGGAACAAATGCATATTAAAATTTAAAGTAAGAACGAATGTTATCGTACTTACCTAATACTGTAACAAAACAGAAGTTTGGAAAATATAATTACATAGTATCTGAAAAATACCGTACACGTTGTTTATTAAATGGTTGAGATAACACATTGTTAAACAGAACTGACCATAATATTCAAAATAATCTGCTCAAAATTAAGCCATAAACAATGAAAGCACCTAAGTTTATGGGTTTTTACATGTTTCTATAAATTTAAGTAGGAGAGCAACGATCGGGATGAATGTAAGAAATACCACAAATTCAAAATTTCAAACTCACCTAACATTAGGAAACTGATGCGGCGAGAGATTAATGTCGTTGCCGTGCGCTCAAGGGCCGAGAATCTAGTTTCATCTTCCTGATTCCATGCTCGATCGGCGTGGCCGCGCCCATTGATGTCCCACTTTTGCAAAGATTCATCTCCATTCTGACAGTTTCTATTTGCTGCAAAATGAAGACATTTGCACCGACAAAGTGAAGTAATCCTTATAAATTCAATTACACTGACCATGTCAAGTTATGAAAAGCTTGCAGTGCTAATAATATGTTGAAATAAAGCAGACTAAATCTTCTACACTTATACAGTATATTTCCCCTCTTCAATGTAGATTTCAGGAAATGCACATACGTCTTGCAGAGAATGTGAAAGAGTTATCTAAGAGCGGGAGGGAGTACCAGTTATGTTGAAATAAAGCAGACTAAATCTTCTACACTTATACAGTATATTTGCCCTCTTCAATGTAGATTTCAGGAAATGCACATACAGCTTGGTCTGAACAAATATCAGCAATACCAAGAATCAAATCCTGAAAACAGAAGCGTGCTCATCAATCATGAATTAGTGCAATAAAATTGATACTATGTCCGCCATATTTCAAAGATTGGCTTTACCATCTCAATATATTCATTTTCATTTCCAATAAGTGTTTGTATGTCACAGTCCTCAGGAGGCTTACTCTGCACATACATAAATTGGAGTCAAATAACTGCATACATATTGATCTATCAAAAGAATCAATTAGAAGGAGATCTGCTATAAGGGTAGGTGTGCACACCGCTGTGCTTGTACAAACAGAAAAGAGAAGCTTTCATCCAACTATATAGTAATCTTCCATAACACATCTTAACCCAAAAAAATAGAGAGGGTTGAGAACATATCTTAGGTATTACAACAGATAATTAGACCTATTCTTCAGAACAAAAGAGCAAATTAAAGCTAATAGTCTACTATTTCATAATCACACACAAAAACGAAGAAACATAGGAGAGATCAAGCACAACACCTTGCTTGAGATGTAGAGGACGGGTCGGAGGTTTGCTGCAAGAGGATGGCGGCCAGGGTACCATAAACACACAAGCAGGGACGGGCCGCTGCCAGCGAGCTGCTCTGAGTAGGGTTGAGCACGACTTGGCCGGTGGTGGAGGAGGAGCAACCTGCAGGTCGAGCAGACCTCGCCGCCGAGGTAAGCTGCGGACTGCAGCGGCGCAATGAGCTCGGCGATGGGGAGAAGTAGGGCATGGCGTGGAGGCCGAACCCACCCGTCGTTCTTCCCCGGCTGCTCCCCATGTCGAGCTCCACCTGCTCCAGCCATGGTACCGTCGTTCCTCATCTTCCCCGCCTGATCCCCATGTCGAGTTGCACCTGCTCCAGCCATCGCGCCGGTCTCCTGCCAGCGCGGCCGCCGTCCTTCCCCAGCGCCGCGGCTCACTCTGCAGCCCCATCGCGGCACCAGCGCCGCCGCCATCCTTCCCCAGCGCCTCAGCTCCCTCTCCAGTGCTACGACGACCTCCCCATCCGCCTCCTCTTGGCGCGGCTGCTGCAGAGAGGAGAGGTGCGCGAGAGATTTGAGAGGCTCGAGGCCATGGCGACGGGAGGAGGAAGGGGATTGGAGAGGAGCTCTGCGAGAGCACTGGGAGAGGAGAGGCACACGAGGGATTGGAGAGGCAGCGGAGGCGAGGCAGCACGAGCGCAGGCGAGAGACGGAGAAGAGGCGCGGCGAGCTCATGCGGCCTTGGGAGCCTGAGAAGAGGGAGAGGGCTGCTGTGGTGAGCACGCGCAAGCGCGGCGGCCCCGGATGCGCGGGAAACGGAGCGCTGGATGCGCGAGGCCGCGTAGTACCGTAAGATGGTGTCGGCGCTGGCTATACGTCGCCGGAGCGTCGTCGGAGGAGCGCGGAGGATTCCGGCGCCGCCGTGGCGTTCCGCCGCCCGATCTTCGGCGACCTGACAGAGCAAGCGGCGGCGGACCTCGTTGTCGCCTTCGATCTGGTCCGGGGGGCGCGGAGCGGCGGCGGTGGCGTGCGGCGCCGGCGGCGATCTCCGGATCGCGTGAGGAAGGAAGACGATGGGGGAAAATGCGCTGGCAGTTTTACAGAAAAGCATTTGATGTTTCCTGAAATTGCGGCGAGGTCCTTCGCAGTGGGTAAGGATGGACTGCGGGTTGAATTTCTTTGTTTGGCAGTGACTTTTCTGTAAAATATCGTGGTTACCGGGGGAAACCGGGGGCGACCGGCCGGTGACCGAGCGACGTGGCGCAACGTGATTGGCCTAGAAGGCCGAGCTACAGTAATGCACGTTTGGGGTTGTTTTTGGGCCGATCCTGGCCGTCTGACGCGCCGATCGGACGGCTCACGATTTATGGGTGACGTGGATAGCAGATCTGGGGGTGAATCCCACCATACATACACTATATATGAAAGATGGTCAGATTTGCATCTGGATCCAGCGTCCACGTCACCCTTTTTATTCTGACCGTTCGATCTATGCAATAGACGGACCAGATTGGAAGTTCTGGGTGGAAAACGCGAGTTACTGTAGCACGGCCTTCTCCACCAATCGCAGCACGCCACGTCTCCCAGTCGCCGGCCGGTCGCCCCCGGTTTCCACCGGTCACCGCGCCTATTGTCAGAAAAGCCCTTCGCATATCGAGACCCTGCCCCGCAGTCCACAAATTACAACAGAGAAGGACCTACTTTTAATTACCTAAAACCTCACATGCTTTTTTGCAAGATAGCCCCGCACAATCACCCCTCCCGTTCTTCTCCGTCCCCCGCTCGCGAGGCCGCCGCCGCCGACGTGCAGCCCCGCCGCTCCACGCCTCTCCGCTCAAATCGACGGGAGCGGGGAGCTTCGCCATCGCGCCCTCTCCAACCTAGCTTGGTTTGGGGTGCCGGAACGCCGCACGCGCGCCAGAATCATCCGCATCGCGCTCGGCGACCACCGCCGTGTCTGCACACCGTTCGCGCCGCTCCGGCGATCTAATAGTGTCGGCGCCGCCAGTCGCGGGTATCCTGCATAGAGGCGGGTCCAGCGCGCCGAGCCGCGCGTCCTGGCTCGCGCACACCGCGTCACCGCAGCCGTCCTCATCGTCTCACGACGGCACAAGGCCCTCCATGGCGACTCGGCTCCCGGGCCATGGGGACGAGCGGTGAGTCCCATCTGTTCACGCCCCGCCGCCGAGCCCAGCCATAGGGTGACGGCGGAACCTCAGCGAGCACGAGCCGCCGGCATGCCCAGCCGTAAGGTCAGCATCCTCTGCTCCCTCTTTCCATGGCGCTTAACCCTACCGGCCCTATGTGCCCCCGAGCCACAGCCCGACCATGATGTGCAGCTGTGGTGGGAAGTTGGAGGAGGAGGAAGCCGGCAAGCAAACACGGAGATGGACTGCTGGGAGTAGAAGAGAGGACGAGGGAGGAAGAAGAGGCGATCCCCAACATGCTGCCTTCACGAACAAATACAGCAGACATGTGAGGTGTATAAACTGTATATGTGATGAGCTTCTGCTGCCAGCTTTTCCTTCTTCCACTTCTTATTTCCTATTTGTATTTTCGTTCAAATTATATCTGCTCCTAATTATTTCCCCCTGTTTGTATAATATATACCATCATGATTAAGATGACTATGGGTGTTCAGTTGACCAGAAATGCTTGACCCAGTAAAGCTCTTGGTGATTGCTACCGATTGTTCAATATTGTGTCCATATCTACACAGTTGGCTTTGATGCTTGCTAAGTTGTGGGTGATGATTAGTTTGTCTAATAAGATGATTGTTTTCATTTTTTTTCAGTATTGAGTGTGGAGTTTTTCATTCCATGGGGCTCTCGACTCATGTGTTTTCTGTCTATTCAGTGACCTTGTGCATATCTAGAGCCATACTGGTTAGTGCTCATCTGGTCACTCCAAAACTTATGCTAGATTTTTATCTATATGTCACAGGAATATTTTTCGCTAGAATAAGTCAAGTGTCTCATATGCTCGAAGCAGTCAACTGGATAATCACAAAGATTTTAGAGGCTCAAACTATTTGGAAATTGAATGGCTTTCTGACAGGTGATTCAGGCAATTATTAGTTATGTATTGTCTTGCTTTATTTTTGTAAATATCTCTCCCATATTGATCAAACAAAAAACTATTCCTGTTAACATTTAGCCCATAAATTACTCGGCGCAAATAATTTATCTCTGGATTTTACTTGGTGTGTCTCAATTCTGTCATATTTTACCGCCTCGCAGATAAGGATTACTCTTAGGCCGCTCTCATGAGCATGTCTAGAGTTGGCCCTGCCTTCACCAGCTACATGGATTTACAGGTACTTGACGATTTGTTTCTATGTAACTTTGTTGTCTTCGAGTACGGCCAAAGCATGGATGTGTTGTTTCAAAGAATTGGGGTGACTGTTGACCACACATTCTAAAAACCTACACATATTGCTCCTGAACAAGATCGTGTATTTTCTTTTGATAAGTACGCCACATTGCCTCAGCTTATTTGCTCCCCCTTCTATGCACACTATTTTATCTTCCGATATTATTAGCAAGTAACTGTCACAAATTCTCATCCAACAATATTTATAGCTTCCTAAGTTACATAATGCTCTGAGCGTTGGTTCCTCATGAAGGTTTATTTTTTTACTTCAGTTTCCTGTCTACATTATGTTCAACTATGATGTGGTATTGTAGGTAACAACCAATTAGTTATGATTTGGTGCTATCAAATTGCCAAACGTTAATCATTCATGTTTGGTGCAATCCTTTCAACCTAATTTTCTCTCTGTCCATGTAGATCAGCAGGGATGATGGGGTGGAGCTATCCATTGAGGAGCACATCCCTTCTCCTCCTTCCTCCTATCACAATGTAGATGCTGGCTTTGTGGAGGCTGCCATGGAGGAGGATCATATGGGGCGAACCAAAGATGGCCCTCTTCCTATATTCCTTAAGGTATCTGCCTGTGATCTTCCTTTTTTTGTCCTAATGTTTCTAGCATAAAGTTTCAATCACCCTGACTTAAAATCAAAGTAGCAGTGAATCATTTTTACATCAGAGATCAAACCAAATTTGAAGTTTTGTCCCTACATAGGTAAATGTGCTCTTAGTTAATGGTCATGTATGGTCTGTCCTGATTTTTTTGGGGTTGGAAAATCTCTTTATTGTCTTTATAAGTACATACAGATCCGTAACTGGATGATTAGCCTACAAAGGTACCAGTTAGGTGGTTGACAATTTACATGACCACCATTGCTAGCTATTTTCCACCAACGTACTAGAACTACCTTTTGCATATACGAAATTTGTGTGAATGTAACAAAGCTCATGATGAATTAAAATATCTTATATGTATTTGGAAGAAAGTACAGTTTGATAAGATGGATTACAAGCTGAAGCTGAGTCCAAAGAACTCCTGGCAGCGGCCAAGGTAGCCTTTGCATCCGACATGAGGGACGATCATGGCAGGAGCAGCAGCTGCAAGCACATCCTTAAGGGCATAGGCGACAGTGTTGATCCTGGTGAGATCCTTGCACTGATGGTTCCGCAAGACTAGATTGCTCAAGATTGTCGGTAGGCTGGGCGGGAGCGTCAAGGGCCACATCACCTACAACTACACCCCTTACAGCCGCTGCCTCAAGAGGAGGTAAGTAACCAAGTTCAGACAAAATAGATCAGAATTTTGTCTGCTCAGAGCCTGAATGTGTGCAGAGTTCTTCCAGTACTGTGTAACCTGAATATCAATTGTTATCCTCCTGTGTTTATCTTTTTCGAATACTAATGTGATCCATTTATGTAGGCTTTGATTGAAGAACTTATGGAAAAAACTTAAATTAGGCTGTGGAGGTCCTTTTCCAATCATTATATCCGACGAAAAAGGTCAGTCCGAGGAAATAAATCGATGCAGAAGACATAGTAAACAAAAGAATAAACAAGTCAGAAATGCTCTAGGATACTATAATATGATAATCGCTTGTGAAGAGGATTGTCTAGATATGACGTATTATTCCTCTTTTTTTTGTTAATTTACACGTATATGCAGCTGTGTAGTGCTGTAGAGGAAATCCGATTTAAAATATTGTAATGGTGTTTGTATTAGTATTGAACATTGATGTACAAAGTTTTAAATTTTATTTCTGCTACAATGTAGAAATTTTATTACAAAAAATTACCACAATTAATAACCACACGGGTGCGGCGTGTCGCCGCGCCATGTTGCCTAGTCTTTCATATATAGTGTATATGTATATGCTGCTAAGCTGGGCTGACGGTTCTGTAGCTGGTATCTTGGACTGCACCGCCGCATGACTTTGGTAGCATCGCATCACAATTGCAGAATTCAAAATATTCCGAACAATCAGTATGCGAGTCGGATTTATTAGCAGACAGTTGAGTAAAAGTTTCGAGAAGCTGCAGTGCAGTCTGAGCAGCTGAGCTGATTTAAGGAAAGGAAATCAGTACGGGAGAGTTAACATATCGCTAGCTGATTTAGCGCAGCCATGCTACGCTCAATATATACGTAGATGGACATATCGTTAGTTTTTTTTTTTGAAAGTAATACGTGTATATTATGTCGTAGACATACTGGAGTACAGTACACGTACACACGTTACAGAAAGACCTAGAAGGACACGTAGGCCCATACAATAGGCTCGCCATGTTGGAAGCGATAGCACTGAGATCGCATCAACAATACTGTCTTCAGTTGCACGGAGCACCAAAGTCTGCCTAGCACCAAATACTGTCTCTGTTTTCTGAAACTCTGAATTCGAGAGACTGTGCTCTAGTTGTGTATATCTGAAACCAAAGTCTGTCTAGCACCAAACAGGACTTGAGCCAGAACTCAAGCTCGCGGGCAACAAAGGTCAAGATAGACGAGGGCGATTGTAAGCTTTCCATGCACCACTTGGTTACGATGGTCGATGATAACACATCTCTAGACACACAAAGCGAATGGAAAACTGATAGCCGACCACCAACAAAACTCTACATAAATACTACCGGTACTCAAGTTTCTCAGGATGGAGCACCAACCAACAAGAGAACACCGTCAAAACTAGGCGTGATCATCGACTCTACCAACGTGACATGGCTCGGGTAAAGGCCATTTGTCATGAACTCATGATGCAAATGGTCAGGTGGATCTAACACCAACCAGACGTCGCTCATGAAAAGGCCGTTTGCGAAGAGGCAAACCGTAGGGTGGACACACGCATCGTGGTCGTGGCTCAGGCAACGGCCATCTGTCATGAGCAAGAAAGCACAAGTCAATGAAGATATCTGTTTTAAACAATGTACAGATAAATAGCATTCACATGTGTAAGAAGAAAGTATACTTGTTTCCGTCAACCGCTCCAATAATATCATCATTTCTGTGTGTCCCGTAAGGCAACAACCATCTGTTTGTTCATCATCCATTTAATAAAAGAATGTGAGCTACTGAATAAATTTATTTCCAACAGTATGTACATATCGTATCTAAGAAAGAATACCTGTATTCAACACCCTCAGCAATAGTATCATCTGCACCACTCCTGCAAGTACACCCAAAAATAATTTTACCATGAGAAAACACGTTTGTTTAAACAATGATACACCAACTTAAGAATGCAATAAAACCAGACTAGAAGAAGGGCGCGGAGATGGGCTAGAGCTACCTAAAATATGAAGTATGATAATAGCAGATTACAATACAACACACCGATGAATTAAGTTATCGGAATCATGTACCATTACATTATTACACTTTGGACACACACAAGTGCATATCACATCCGCATTGTCATATCAGCCCAAACCAATATTTCCCAAATAATGTTGAAGTGAAAATGATTGAACGATGTGAAAACTAAAGATGAATATACTGACAACTTCTTTTAAACCTAGAAACTTCTTTCATTTTTTTTAAAGACATACCGTTTGCTATTTAAGAGGCGGTGAATAACATCCCTCGGCAGGAAGGGAGTTTCTTCCTCGTCATAAAAGTTCATTCGAACAAAATTCCCATCAATGTCAATAAGAGGGCCTCCAATCCCAGCCTAGCAAAACAAAGGTACCAACATACGTGGGTTACACACAGATATCATTTGATAGATGTAGAGATAGCTTATGATCCAATATTTTTTTGTCATGCTAAAGGTATTGTGGAAGTCCACAAGAAATACCTTGGTGATTTTACACGTGGAGACACATAGTTCTAGGCAATCAAGTTCGCTTTGTTTGCCAATCAACACTTTGCCCTCGACTGCCATTAGTTTACGATACGCAAAGAGACAACCCACAGCTATTACGTCCATAGACGAGGTAACTCGGTCGCCACTGATTTTTATTCTCCTAGGACGCCAGAATCCCATGATCTCAACAAGAGAAACATTGTAATGTAAATTATAACACTTCAATATCCCTATGACTCGATATCCGTTTGGAAGGCAAACTTCAATCTGCAGTGATAAGGTTATGTTAACCAGTATCTCAGATGAAAAGGAAAATAATTAATTGATAGCAATTAGCAGTAACAACCCTCAAGTTATCATCAATTATGTGTGCACTGCCAGGAACTCTAACCAAACTTGCTGAAGTCAGAATGGTTGCAGAGCATGCTTTGCCCTTTATAAATACACCTGTGCAAGCAAACTTTTTTGCAAATCCTACATAGATGATCATTTCAGCTATCAATCATTGATTAACCAAAACATGGAAAAGGACTGTGTAACAGAGCCATCACCATTGAATGAAGCAAGTGAGACAACACTTTGATTCATTTCTGAAGCAAGACGTTTGCTTGATTCTGAAGCAAGTGAGTAGGCACTTTGATCCATTTTTAAACCATCAGCTTTGAATGGTTTCCTCAAGATATCATTCTTGAAATAAGCATCCAGACGATTAATGTAATGCCCACCTAGCATGATATACAAGTTAAAAGTGTTCGATAAAGTTTTTCAAGTGTGCATGTACAACATAAGGAACTACTCAGCAAAATAAGTAAAAAATGTATTGGCCACAAAGGGGTCATGGTAGGCCTTTGTGGTTTCAATATGTAATCCAAGAAAATTGGAGTCTGATGGTGATGACTCATCTTCCTTTCCTCCATCCCACCTCCCCTCCACCAAAAGTAACTCCCTGACTGGTGTGGTCATCAAATCCACCATTTCCACATCCTATTTAAGGGTTTGCCGATTATGTCACATGAGTACTCCTAAGTCCTAACAGTTTTGATGTTTCTATAACATCTTATTTTCCTAACTCCAAGTCAGTTTCTGTGCTCGTGGATTTGCAGACTGAGGTGCCACATGCATGATTAAATTTATTTTTATGATTTCCATAGCAACAAGCAGGCATTCACCTAGTTTATCAAATGAATAAATTGTGAAAACATAATGCTAGTACTAATCAGCCAGTATGTTTTTTGTTTTCCAATAGCAACAATCAGGAATTCACCTAGTTTACCAAATGAATAAATTGTGAAAACGTAAAGCAAGTACTAATCAGTCGGCATGTTTTTGCTTTCCATAGCACCAAGCAGACATTCACCCAGTTTATCAAACGAACAAATTGTGAAGACATTACGCTAGTACTAATCAGCAAGGATAGGATCCCCATAATCTCCCAGTTGTTAGATGTGTAGATGTGTATAGGTTACTGTTCATCACACATGTATAAGTACTGGCCTTTGGCCTCCTGAAAATATAGTTGCTCATTTCCTGACATGGTATCAGAGCACAGGTTTGCTCTCCTCTCTCCGAGCAACTCCGTGCGTGCTGCCACCGTCACCGGTCTGCTGCGCCGCGGCCGCCGTCTCCGGCCTGCCGTGCCGCCGCCGCCGTCATCTCCGACCTGCTGCACCAACCTCGTCCGGCCGCCGTCGGCCTCGTCCAGCCGCCGCCGGCACTGTTTCCGTGCTCCGTTGCTGCAGCCCGTCGCTGTCCGGCCTGCTCCGTGCGGTCGTCGCCGTCCTCCGTCGTCTCCGACCTGCCGTGCTGCAGCCGTTTCGGCCTGCCGCACTGCCGTCGTTCCGGCTTGCTGCCGCCCCAACCTCATCCGGTCGCCGTCGGGCTCGTCCAGCTGCCGCCGGCGCTTCCCCGGCTGCTGCTAGTTGCTCCTCCGTGGTATCTTGCTCCTCCGTGCTAGCTCCTGCTGCTGTGCTAGCTCCGTGCTAGCTCCTGCTGCTGTGCTCCTCCGTGCTAGCTCATGCTACTGTGCTAGCTCGTGCGCAGCGCATCGGGCCGGAGTGCAAGCGCCCAGATCCATATTCTCTCTCATCGGTTGACTTTCTGTTAAAAAAAAAACAGAGAGCCCGCGATGTCTTCTTCGGGCTATGTTGCTGTTCCTCGGTGCAGTGTGATCTTTGATGGCACCAACTATGCCGAGTTTGTGGGCTTTATGCGTATCCACACGCGCGGCCTTCTGCTTTGGGGTGTTCTCTCTGGCGAGGTCTCTTGTCCGCCGTGCCCCGTTGCTCCTGTGGCTCCTACTCCACCGGTGCCACCCACTCTTGCCGCTGATGGTTCTGAGGCTGATCGTGCTGCCGCCAAAGATGCTGATGATGTTGCAGTTGAAGCATATGACCAGCAGGTATCGAATTACTCGGAGTCTCTCTCTGTTTATCGGGATGCTCTGTCTGTTTATACTCAGTGGTGCAATGATGATGCTCGTGCTGCTGCTATCCTCACTGCTAGTGTTTTACCTCAGTTTGCTTCTGAGTTTATGGGCTTGGGCACTACTGCTGCGATGTGGACTTATCTTTGTCAGCGCTATCAGCCCTCTGGTGATGCTCTCTACTTGTCTGTGGTGCGTCAGAAGCATGCTCTTCAGCAGGGTGACTCTACTGTTGATGAGCTCTACACACATTGCTCTGCCATCTGGCGTCAGCTTGACTCTCTGAGAACTGTTGTTTGCGGTACTTGTCGATGCTGTCAGACAGTGAGGTCAGACTTGGAGTTTCAGCATGTCCATGAGTTCTTGTCTCGCCTGCGTTCTGAGTTTGAGCCTCGGCGTGCACACTTGCTTGCCCGTGGTCGACGTGTTCCCATCTCAGAGGTACTTGCTGAGCTTCGCGCTGAGGAGACTCGACTCCGTTTTGCTGGCCTGCTTGTGGTTCCCACGGTGCTTGCTGCCCGTGCTCCGCTGTCGTCTGTTCCACCGCTGCTACCCACTCCTTCACGGGGGGTGGGCGGACGGCCCTCTGGAGGGGGTGGTCGGCCTCGCTCTCACATGTTCTGCGACTACTGCAAAAAGCCCGGCCACCCAGAGTCTGATTGTTTCAAGAAGCAGCGTGACATGGGTCGCTCCTCTCCTGCAGTTCGTGCGCCTCCGTCTGCACAGTCATTTACTTCCCAGGATATTGCCCAGCTCAAGCGTATGTTGGCTTCCTCTGGCTCTTCTTCGACGGGCACCGTTGCTTCGCTGACTGCTTCCACTACTGCTACTCCGCCACCGCCGCCTACACAGTCAGGTACATCTCCGTGGGTTCTGGATTCTGGAGCTTCTTTTCACATGTCTTCTGATGCTTCTGCTCTGTCTTCTCTTCGCCCTCTTGATTCTCCCGTCAATGTTCTTACTGCCGATGGCACACCTCTTCCTGTTGCTAGTCGTGGCATTCTTTCTACTCCATCCTTCTCTGTTCCCGGTGTTTCTCATGTTCCCCGTCTTACCATGAATCTCTTTTCCGCTGCTCAACTTACTGATTCTGGCTGTCGTGTTATTCTTGATACCGACCCTTGCTCTGTTCAGGATCGTCGCACCCAGGTTCTAGTTGGAGCTGGCCCTCGGCGCCGTGAGGCTGAGGGCCTTTGGGAGGTTGAGTGGCTTTGTGTTCCTTCCTCTGCCACCACATCCGCCAGCTCGCATGCTCTTGCTGCCTCCTCCTCTGCATCCTTCCAACAGTGGCATCATCGACTTGGTCATATATGTGGCTCTCGCCTGTCCTCGCTAGTGCATCAAGGTGTCTTAGGGTCTGTCTCTGGCGATGTATATTTACATTGTAATGGTTGTAGACTTGGCAAACAGACTCAATTACCTTATCCTACGAGTGAGTCAGTCTCTCAGCGTCCTTTCGACTTAGTTCATTCTGATGTATGGGGTCCTGCTCCCTTTGATTCGAAAGGTGGTCATCGCTACTATGTTTTATTTATTGATGACTTCTCTCGCTACACTTGGCTCTATTGTATGAAATCTCGCAGCGAGGTCCTCCCTATATATAAGCGATTTGCTGCCATGGTGCACACCCAGTTCGCCACGCCCATTCGTGTCTTTCGTGCTGACTCGGCTGGTGAGTATATCTCCCAGATGTTGCGTAGTTTTCTTGCCGAACAGGGTACTCTCGCCCAGTTCTCTTGTCCTGGTGCTCACGCTCAAAATGGCGTTGCTGAGCGCAAGTATCGTCACCTTCTTGAGACGGCTCGTGCGATGATGATCACCGCCTCTCTTCCACCCCACTTTTGGCCTGAGGCTATCTCCGCATCCACCTATCTCATCAATATCCAGCCTTCGGCTGCTTTGCAGGGTGGTATTCCTATGGAGCGTCTCTCTGGTCGTTCTCCTGACTACTCTTCTCTTCGAATGTTTGGGTGTGTGTGCTATGTTCTCCTTGCTCCCCGCGAACGCACCAAACTGACCGCTCAGTCGGTGGAGTGTGTTTTTCTTGGCTACAGTGATGAGCACAAGGGCTATCGATGTTGGGATCCTGTTAGTCGTCGGCTACGTATTTCCCGTGATGTGACTTTTGATGAGTCTCGTTCGTACTATCGTCCTACTGCCTCGCCCTTCTCGGTTGAGGATATCTCCTTCCTTATTCTTCCCGACACCTATCCCTCTTTGCCTCGTGTTCCTCCTCCTCCACCTCCTCCTATGATGAGTCCCACTCTTCCTGATACACCACCGACGCCACCCTCTCCACCTTCCTCCACTCCTTCCTCGTCATCCACCTCTCCACCTTCCTCTCCGATACACCATCCCCTCTCTCCTTTTCCTCTCCACTACACTCGTCGCCCTCGTGCTGTGGATGATCCTTCTGCCGTGCCCTCCACTTCCAGTGCGCCTCCTTCCCCATGTACATCGGTTCATAACCTTCGTTCTCGAACCTCTTTACGGTCTCCTGATCGCTATTCTCCTTCCCAGTACAGTCTTTCTGTTGTTGCCGAGCCCACTTCCTATCGGGATGCCATGGCTCAGTCTGAATGGCAGCTTGCGATGGCTGAGGAGATTGCTGCACTTGAGCGCACTGGCACATGGGATCTTGTTTCCCCTCCTCCCGGTGTTCGTCCCATCACTTGCAAGTGGGTCTATAAGATCAAGACTCGCTCCGATGGTTCTCTTGAGCGTTACAAAGCTCGTCTTGTGGCTCGTGGCTTTCAGCAGGAGCATGGACGTGATTATGATGAGACATTTGCTCCTGTTGCCGACATGACCACTGTTCGCACTCTTCTCGATGTGGCTTCTGTTCGTCATTGGTCTGTGTCTCAGCTTGACGTCCAGAATGCCTTTCTCAATGGTGAGTTGCGTGAGGAGGTTTATATGCAACCACCACCGGGGTACTCTGTTCCTGATGGTATGGTTTGTCGTCTTCGGCGCTCTCTCTATGGCCTTAAACAAGCCCCTCGCGCCTGGTTTGAGCGTTTCGCCTCTGTGGTGACTGCCGCCGGTTTTGTGCCTAGCGACCATGACCCTGCGTTGTTTGTCCACACCTCACCTCGTGGTCGGACGCTCCTCCTCTTATATGTTGATGACATGATCATTACTGGCGATGACTCTGAGTATATTGTCTTTGTTAAGGCCCGCCTCCGTGAGCAGTTCCTGATGTCCGATCTTGGTCCTCTTCGCTATTTTCTTGGGATTGAGGTTTCTTCGACTTCTGATGGTTTCTACATCTCCCAAGAAAAATATATTCAGGATCTTCTTGCTCGCGCTGCTCTTGGTGATGAGTGCACTGCTGAGACTCCTATGGAGCTCAATGTTCAGCTTCGTGCTACCGATGGTGATCCCCTCACAGACCCGACACGCTATCGCCATCTTGTTGGGAGTCTTGTCTATCTGGCTGTCACTCGTCCAGACATATCATATTCTGTCCACATTCTGAGTCAGTTCGTGTATGCTCCCAGTTCTGTCCACTATAGTCACCTTCTCCGTGTTCTACGATATCTTCGTGGCACAATCTCTCGCCGCCTTTTCTTTCCTCGCTCCAGCTCCAGGCCTACTCTGATGCTACGTGGGCCAGTGATCCCTCTGATCGCCGCTCGCTGTCTGCCTATTGTGTTTTTCTTGGAGGATCTCTCATTGCCTGGAAGACGAAGAAACAAAAGGCAGTTTCCCGCTCCAGTGCAGAGGCTGAGTTGCGAGCGATGGCTATGTTGACGGCTGAGGTGACCTGGTTGCGATGGTTGCTAGCAGACTTTGGTGTTTCTGCTGTTGCACCGACTTCTCTATTATCAGACAGTACAGGTGCCATCAGCATTGCGCGTGACCCGGTGAAGCATGAGCTCACCAAGCACATCGGCGTGGATGCCTCCTTTGTGCGTGCTGCTGTGCAGGATCAGATTCTTGCTCTTCACTATGTGCCCTCCGAGTTACAGCTAGCGGATTTCTTCACGAAGGCACAGACTCGCGCGCAGCATGGGTTCTTCCTCTCCAAACTCAATGTCGTTGACCCACCATGAGTTTGAGGGGGGGTGTTAGATGTGTAGATGTGTATAGGTTACTGTTCATCACACATGTATAAGTACTGGCCTTTGGCCTCCTGGAAATATAGTTGCTCATTTCCTGACAGCTGACACCAGTTAGGTAATTTATCACATAAAATGGGGAAGATATCGGCCAGCTTGGTCATGGACACACTATGAGTAAGATGATCAAACTTCGTGTCTCCTTTTCCTCCCCGACTTTCAAAGGCTGTCAAAGGGACAGCCGCGCCTCATTCTGGCCCTACAGCCAATATCCTACGGAATAAATTTGCTCACCTCCTGCCATGAGGTCTCCAAAACGACTTTTAGTTTTTGCTCTTACATCAACCTCAACCTCTTCATCAACACTGCAGTAAAATGAAGAAAACTCACCGATAAATCCACAAAGAAACGTTAAGACAGATCACACACAAAATGAGCTATTAAACATGGGAAATATAGAACAAGGGAGCACCAAATATTCACACAGAGAAATTTAAGAAAATCAATAACAATTTCACCATGGGTCTGGTTTAATGCAAGTTCAGAGTTTAGCAGAAATATGTACTGGCGTCAGATTAAAATAACAACTGTAAGTGCAAATGCAGCCTGTTGGGCTACAGGAAGAGATGGTCGCAGATGCTAAAGCAACAGGAGAAGTTTCAAAAAACACAGGTATGATAGAGCTAATGGGTAAGTTTTGGGGACAAATTCGAAACCTTGAAGCTCCTGTTTGGCTTTCAGAATGATACACCTTACACAAACTCAAATAGAAATAGGGCATAGAGATGTACTATAGGATGCAATGAGAGAGAAGCATGGGTAAGCCAAACAGAGTGTGTGGTGCATCAATACTAAAAGTGCGCATACCTGACCATCCCTTCATACCACATGAATTTACGAATTGAAGGCATTGGTACGTAGGGAGTCTTTCTTTCTTTGGTAGAAGACCAGTTCATCCCAACAAAGTTTCCATCAAAATCAACAAGGGGACCTCCAATCCCCACCTAGCACAAACATGAGGATGAAGTTATGCATGAAAAATGCAACTCATAATAGCAGAAACTAAGAATATGCATCCGCACATACAATGCTAGAATGTAGATTAAGCCATTCATACATCCTAGGACTATTTATTTGAAGTGTACAAACTAAGGATGAGGCTAACCGAGAATAACTTAATTCTCGGTCACCCAATAGCATATGCAATGTATGTACAATTAAAAAAAAAAGTGCAACCACACATGTTAGAAGTAATTTTGTCATATATATGCATGAAGTTTCTGGTAGGTCATGAAGTATCCAGAATATCTATTAGACGTAGAAGTCTGCAGTTATGTAGTACTTTCTAGATTATTGTACGACCTTATGTTCAGTGAACACTACCTGACCTAGAAAGCCTATATAAGGCTGTATCCCCTTCGTATTGAAAAAAAAGCTAGTAAGTCAAAATGTAGCCTAAAGCATATGGATGATATAGCATACATGTAGTAATGTCATATATGCATCTGTTAGTGTGTGTTAAGCACAACCTTATTGGAAGAAGATAAGTGATGCAGCTCCAACAGCACACAATTACCACCCGTGTGCAATTATGTGTGATTGCTGATTACAAATCACGATGCAAATCCTGTGGTAAAAAATGACCTAGCTCTAACATAAATCTCGGTTGATCGAGAATTAGCAACGAGATTTAGCAAAAGGGACAAACTAAAGCAGCTAGTTCACCTCCTCGATTCGGCATGTGTTTAGCATTTCCTCATGGGTATGAGCAAATACAGATGAAAGATCAACTCCGCTTGTTGTCTTTAATTCTCCTGAATCAAAATAGCGCCATACAGCTGCTATCTTCCTATAAGGCTCAAACTGCATGACATGGTCAAGACTTAGATGACTTAGATGGGCAGCATCAATAGCAGCAACGTTCTTGATTTTGACGATGAAAAATTGACAATATATCTCAGGATCCTCTATCCACCCAGTGACAATCTGATTATTCGGAAGGCGTACTTCAATCTGAAATAAGCACATGGCAATGACTGTACTGAATTAATCATTACAGGTGTGGCATATATACTACCATAATTAATAATCCAGAAAAAGTTACCGTCAAACTTTCATTGATCTTCTTTCTAGGCCAAGTATTCGGAATCAAATATCTCGATGTTCAGGACAGGAGCTTTCAATGCAAATGCCTGTGCATTCGCGTAGCCTTGTAGCACCTGGAGAGGGAGAGTCATACGTGCAAACTGAATAGCTGATCATAAAAAAGAAGGTATCATGGGAAATTATTAACAGTATAATCACCAACCATCGAATGAGGCCAGCGCCACAACACTCATGCTTAATCTGGAAAGTACTTTCTTGCTCAAGGTGCCTTTTCTGGATTCACTCAATCTTGCTACGGACTTAGCACTCAAACCTAGTTAATTAATTGAAATAAAATCATGTGTGATACAGTTAATAGAACGGTCAACTATGAATAATCAGGGAAATAAAGCAAAAATGGACTCACTTGGCCTAATTGCTGTCATCTCACAGTTCATTCTTGCCCTTCTAGCATCATCAACCCCTTCCTTAACACTGCAGCACAGCGTAAAAAACTCAAAATGATGAATCCACAAAGGCAATATATCGCAACCACATACACAAAATGAGTTATTAAACAAGAGAAATTTAGAACAAGAGGAGCAAATAGTTACAGATATTCCAGAGCAGAGAAATTTAAGAAAAAATAATTTCCCCACGGGTCTTCTTCTTAAATGTTAGTTCAAGTGTAGCAGAATATGTATTAGAGCTGCCACTGAAATAACAAACATATCAAGTTCCCCGCAAAAAAAAACATAATCTAGTAAAATGCAGATCTAAACAATTTAAGAAAAGAAACACATGAGTACAAAAAATAGCTAATTGGACAGCTTTTGGGAAAAACTCTTAAACCTTGGAGGCTGGTGTTTGCCTTTGAGAATGATACAACTTGCACACAAACTCAAATAAAAAAAAAGAAGGAATATGTAGAATAGGATGCAGCAAGCGAGACGCATGGGTAAGACAAAGAGGAAGGGCAGTTCATCAATACTGAAAGCGTACATACCTGACCCGCCCGTGAAACACCAAGGTTCCAAAAATTTGCTCCCTTCGCACGTAGGCAGTCTTTTCCATTTTGGTACGAGAGAAGTTCATTCCAACAAAGTTCCCATTAAAATCAACAAGGGGGGCTCCAATCCCCCCCTAGCACAAAAGTGACAATGAAGTTACACAGAGAAAATGCAACTTATAATGCCTGAAACTAAGGATATGCATGAGCGCATACAATGAAAGAATATACTATTAAGCTACTGACACCATCATACAGTTATATTTGAATTGTACGAAGCAGCTCACCTTGCGGATGCAGCACGTGCTTACGATTGTCTCACCGGTTAGAGGACTTGGAGAGGCAAGATTTAATCCGCTTGTGGCCATTAAAGATCCTGAACTGAAACGGCGCCATACAGCTACTACCTTCGTATGAGGCTCAAAGTGCATGTCATGATCAAGACTTGCGGCATCAACTCCAGATACGTTCTTGATCTTGACAATGAAAAAATCAACATATCTCAGACAATCATCTATCTGCCCAGTAACAACCCGATCATTTGGAAGGCACACTTTAATCTGAAATGGGCGCAAGATGAAAGAACGATTTCATGTATAGATACATCCAAATTTTGACAAATTTGAGACACTTATTTATGAACGGAGGGAGTATATACGAATAATTATTTAACAATCCAGGCAAAGAGCAGGGAAAAAGTTACCGTCAAATTTGCAGCTGGCCAAGTAGGTGGCATCAACCGTCTCGATGTCAGGATTGTAGCTTCAGAATCAGGACATTAGGATTTAATGCATATGCCTGTGCATTCACGGAACTTGGTATCACCTACGTACAGAAAGAAAGTCGCACGTACGGACTGATTAACTGGTCATTAAAAAACAAGCAATATGACGGTGAGTATAATCACCAACCGTCGAATGAAGCAAGCGACACAACACTCCTACGCCATCTTGAAACTACTTGATCGCTGAGTTCACTCAGGGCACCCGATGTCGCTGCGGAGTTATCATCCAAACCTAGTTCGTGGGAAATAAAATCATGTGTGATACAGTTAACAGAAACGCGTCGATTTTATAACTATGAATATGTACTTGCAAGAAAGGGAAACAACATGGACTCACTTGGTTTAGCTACCCTTTTGTAAGGGTGTTGCTCTTCATTGCCTCTCAGCAGCCGGCGCTTCTTGTTTCCCATGATCGATCGGTCTTTTCAAGCCAGCCTGCCTGAGCAGCGAGGAACACTGGTTGATCTGATCACACAACAGTGCATCTGTATGGTCGCCAAACAAATGGAGGGATTGGACTAGTGGATCGGATGTCACCGAGAATCGCGCCGGCGAGGTTGCTGATGCGGTCGGTTCCTCTGGGCGGCGGTTGTTGGTCGTGGGCGGAGGTAGGTTTTTTTGGACGGGGAAGGCACTGCAACGGGCCGGGCCTTTTGTTGCTCTGTTCCCTTGAGCCGGGCTGGTACAGCGATAATTGTTGCAGAAAGTCGAGCTATAGTGATTCCATTGTTTAAAAAACTTAAAAAATACTAGTATTTATAAGTTTCGATTTATTTGCATGTAGTCAATGATGTATCTTATAGTCGATAATGGTTGGCGTCCTTTTGCGGTCTTCAATGTGTCGTCGAGGAGTGTGGGCGTGGTACTGTGCTGTTGTTGTGGGCGTGGCCTCGTGATGTTGTGGTTTGAGTGGGCTTGCGCCGTTTTTATTGGTTTTAGTCCGTTTTTCACTAATTAACCGGTCATCTTCTTCTTAATTAATAATAAGGCAAAGTTTTTATCATCGTTTAAAAAAATGCAAAATCACAACGTGAAATTATTTGCATCATGGACTACACAAAAAATGACAAACATGTGTATTTTGAAAATGTGCATTTCATTATCATATTTTTATCTTCATTGTTCTGTAGCTTAAAATACAAAAAAATCAAAGTAAAATTTTACACGTTTGTCGAATACAGCATTGAGAAGAACCTTGAGTTTTCAGTTTATTTAAACTTTCAAATTGGAAATTTTAATTTAAAAAAATAAAATGATCACTGGAGTTTGAGAGTTTAAAATCTCCACTTTGATGTTGTTGCTGACTAAAATATAATATGTTACATAGACACCATGTATTTTGTGTGAGGCACCAAGTGGAGCCTTAGCTCATTTTTCTTCTTGGGATTTGGCACAGAGAGAAGTACATTAGAATTGGAAGAAAGCTCCCGACAGGATTATATTTTGAAACTTTTGAAACCTTCATTTTAAATTTTCAAAAAGTTCTAGATCAATGATGTATAGTTGTATACTACAACCCTGGAAAGAACCAATTTGAGATACTTTTTATTCTATTCTACACAAAATTGAAAAAAGTGTGAACCAGAATATAGTCGAAGTTGCATATTTTGAAAACTTCAGGCTGTTTGATTCGCATGATAGGAAACACATAGGAATGGAAAAACTGCACGATTGTAATGTCATGCCCACTTCAATCCGATAGGATTTCACATGCATCAATCTTTGTTCCATCACATGAAAAGCAAAGGATTTGAAAAAAAGGTGTGAGTGGATTTTAGAATTCCTATAGGAACCAGTGTAATGGATTCCTTAGGATGGGATTCAATCTCATGAATCCTATGGGATTTAATCTCATGAATCAAACAAGTACCATAGGAAATCGCGTTGAATACGACGAATCTCGACAACGTGGTACAACAAGGTCTCAAGACGGTTACGATGGACACACGCAAGCCGTTGATGTTGTTAGGCGTTATGGTAGCGTCAACGGTAGGCCTAACAAGGTCATTCTGCGATCATATCCTAAAAATAAGTTCACAGAATATGGGAGCCACAATTTCCGTAGCATGCGCGTGCGGTGCGTGCTGAGTCAGCTAGACCAGTGCTCCGTTTTTAAATGATGTATGTAGGTGCGAGATCAAGGGGAAACGGCTCCGATGGGAACCCATGACCAACCTTGTAGGGGTAGGGACACTTACGTGACAAGGTGACTTCGGCATATCAATGTTTAATTTTTAAAGTCTTACTGAATAATTATATAAAAAACTGTATGCACTGCATTTCGGAAAAAGTTCCGTGCCATGGGGGAGAGCGGGCAGGCAACAGCGACGGCTGCGGTGACTGAAAACCTTGGCCACTAGCAAGCAGGTATGTCGTCCATGCAATTCAGCCAAGGAGGCCACACACAGATCCCTTGCATTCCAGATGGGATGCCCCACAGCACTGCCAACTGAACCGGTTTATCTACTGTCCATACAGTTCATGTCTATTGTGACATATATTAGATCTGAATCCTCTCGTCTCCAGTAAAATATTGCAAGTTTAGTCTTGCCATTCATCTATCTATCAGGCTGCAAAATAGTGTGCACTACAAGAGCAGGCTGCATCGCATAGATGGACATTCAAAAGCTTACAACCAAACTAATTTCAATTCCACACATATATACATACACTCTACTCAAACTGGACAAGGACTAGTTAGCTTCTACTAGTATTTCAATTCATGTAATCAGACAGAAGGAATACTGAAACATTTTCCGCGCCAGGTTCCGGTATTCCTGGCTCCTCGACCACTCGTCCACCTCGCGAGCCCGCATCACGGGCAACGGGTGAGACAGCTCCCTCGTCTGAGCGTTCCTGCACCAACACACACACACAAGCATTAAACCAAGACATTATTCATCTCCACAGCACAAGCAATCTCACTGTTCTCAGTATTATTAGTTCATAGGGTCCAAAATTCTGACCGGATGTACCACCCGACGGGGTTCGACGAGGCCTTGTCATACGAGCGGGCCTGCTCCAAGAAGGCGTCCACGTTCAGCTGGTCCGACAGGGATGGGCACCCTCCCGCTAGCTTCATCAGCACCGAGATGACTACCTTTGACAGTAAGCAATAGGAGCTATCAGATCAAGTCACACGCTGGGTGGGTGATGATGTCAAAACAGTTATAGCTTGTTTCAGAGCTTCTCAACTCTAGGGGACATAAAAAAAAAACTTCTTTGCTGTGAATGTGGATGCATGGTACGTACCTTGGGGTCTTGGACTACAACAAGGGCTGCCCTATCGCAAGTCAGCTCCGCGGCTCGCAGCCACCGGAACAGCTGCTCTTCCAGGAACCCCGCAACCATGCCAAAACCTGAAGAAATCCACGTATGTACATGTTCTTACCCTCCCATGCATTACTTACCCGTATCTGGAATATATGAGATTCTGTCAAAGATAGAGGGCTTACCAGGGACAGTGTATGCTCCCATTGTTAGTATGTTGGCAAAGGTAAGCCACACGCCGTGGTCACACTTGAGGTGACCCAGCTCATGTGCCAGAACAGCCTAATCAAAACACAGAGACTTCCAGATGAGTAATGCATATATTCCAGCATTAGCCATTACTAATTCATTAGCTTATCTGGATGGTTCATCAAGATTGATCCAAACAAACCAAGGAAATCAATTATACCTCTGTAACAACTTACAGATGTTATCTATCCATCACTGCGTTAAGAGTTAAGACAAACACAGTCGTACCTGCAATTCCTTTCTAGTGAGCAGCTCGACGAGGCTCGTGTGAACAACGACGAATGGCTTTTTGCCGTTGATTGCTAAGGTGTAAGCATTAGGAACAGGATTTTGTCGTATGTATAGGTCTGGAGATTCTATGTTCAAGATTTTTGCAGCTTCGGTCATGAGCTGGTGGAGTTCTGACAACTGAAGACAAACAACAGATTATGAGTTCGGTCTGGGCAATGCAAGTGGTGGTGATTTAGATATGATTAGTTCTGACGGAGGGACCTGGTTTTCAGAGACGAGAACAGATGATCCAATGTTCTGAAGAACCATAACCTGCTCAGAAACTGGCCCTACATTAGCAAAAGAAAATAACAAGAAACAAGCAAAACAATGTTAGCCTCTAGGAGTAGATATGTTGGGTTTAAGAATTAAAGATAGACGAAGAACTAGTATCATGAGGGCTCATGACAGTAGAGCTGCCTCCTGGAAATAGAGAAGTGGGGTACCTAGCAAAGCCTTGCCTATATCATTGAGCCCGGGAATTGCTTTGAGCAGCAAAGTGTTCTGCAGACAAGAAAATGGAAGGGCGTACCCATATGAGAACAATACCAAATCAAACACTGCATGCCGGAAATAAAAACAGAAACTAGGAATTGACCTGCTTGTCCAGAGGATGGCGGATGTCGTCGGCGTCGAGGCCCTGAGTAACAGCGGCAGGAGAGGCGCGAGCAGAGATGGCGATAGAGCTAGTTCCAGTGATCCGGCGGTGGGGGCGCTGGTAGTAGGCGGTGTTGAAAGAGGACGGCAGCTTAGGGGTCGAGCAGCAGCGGCGGTGGATGGGCCGGCGAGGGATTGCGGGGGAGAGGCAAGCTGCCATGACCACAGAGGCACCAGTAACTCGCAGTAAGAAGATGGAACTGGGGATTGGTAAGAAAAGATAGAGGCAGTCATTAGTACTGTTGCCTTCTTCTTCATCATCTTCTTCTTCCTCCCTGTCGCTGTCAGCTCTTCAACAGACGTGTTCCATCACGCACCGCTTTCTTGTCATAAAATGTCTGGCCAACATATTAGCATGCCTTCTCACACTGAGAAGAAAGATATCCCTTTTATTTGATTTCCAGAAACAAACAAGAAAAGGCACAGACTATTGTGTGGTCATGCTTGTTTCTGACATGTATGGACTAGCTACCACAAATATAAAGGGATTAGGTTGACAACAAGCTGCTCCTATGGCTGTCTAATAAGAGGAGCCCCATGAATAAGACGCTAAACCATCAATCCCATCCTTGATACTGTTAGGTATTCCCTCTCTGTTCTCTCCTCTCTGTTCTCTCTAGCAAATGAAGAAAACAGGGGATTAGCACTAAAGAGGAGTACACCAGTTTCAGGCAACATATGCCTTCCTTTTCTATTAGTTTTTGCAGCAACGAATGCTACACCACACACAGGCAAAGAATGCCTAGAAACTTGGCAACCTATGCCTACTGAAGCTTACACATATGCATGACACACATACATATGTGCTTCAACCTGACATAATGGATTTCTACTACATCTTGGCTTGCAACTTACCTATGTGTGTTCACACTAGCCTGCACACAACCTATGTGCGCAGTTTACACCATGACAAGATTACATCAGGCCAACAGATACAGCCTTACTCACTTTTATTGCACGGCCATGGTGAACAAAGAGCTCATCCTAACAATGTAACGTGTCAAACGAACCTGTCGTTATCCACCTTTCAAGTAATGGGCAAACTAATACAACTCATAGACAGTATTCAGGAATCCTTAGAAAGTATATGTAACAATTATAGCACAAAGTACAAGAATCTATCATAAAGGGAACTTTACCTGCTATATCTCCAAAACAAATTGAGGTGAAAACCTCCAAATGACATTATTTACACCATTCTCCTCAGTTATGCTAATCGCATCTGACCCACTTACCACAGTAACCATACAACAGGATCAATGCCTTCAGTTCTGCGCAAAATATTACGTCTTTAGGCATAGTTCTAGAACACAAGGCCATCATATGACCCAGTTACAACAAATTTACGAGAAATACAATAGTGGTAAGCCTGTAAGCTACGTGAGACAAATACTACAAATGCAAATACTTGGCACACTAATGAATAATTGGGATTTGGGCTAGAAGTTGAACCTGGTGGGGTAGAAACATATTAAAATGATGGAGATACCAATATGAACTGGAAAATGTACAGACGTGCGAAATTAGCTGGTCAAAATATCCGCTGACATGGAGTACAGGAAGGTAATGGATTTAAAAACACAAAGATTTGAAACAAAAACCTGTCGTGCTAAACCAACATCCGGTATTCTATGAATAGTGATTCCCTTGTTTGTAATTAAACGGGGAAGCCTCAAGCCTTACGTACAGTAAGCCTGGTTTAACATCGAAAAATGACTAGCAGACTTACTTCCAGTTATACAGTGCAAGAAAAAACACTAGTAACAAAACAATATATAAGGAAAACTAGTAACCAAAACTCCAGCAAGATGGTAGTGTACCTGATACATGTGCCCTGACAAATTTAGTTGTTTGTTTGCATATTCAGTGTGCATCCTTCACCGTGCACGGAAGACTGATACCTACCAATAGTCTCCACAAGAACAAACCCCATCCTTGAAATGGTGAAACCTGCTTGAATCTCTTACAATGATGTCTCTGTTCACAATCTTTGACATCATCTTGATAGCAGCATGGCAGTCTAAGCAGGCAGATAGATTCTTCATTACTCTAATTGGCGTCCCCGGTGGGGTGTTAATCAGGGCAAATGCAATGGCTAATCTCTCACTGTGGTATTTCAGTGACTCAAACTTTAGGTCATCGTCCACTTGATGCAAGGCACAGCTAGTGTCGGGCTTATATCCTTGTTTATCCATCTCTTTGTACAACCTCTCTAGCTCGTCTTTAATCTCGGTTATCATTGGGTTGGTTTGGTCATTCGAAGAAAAGATATAGTTTTTTTGTTTGAATTCAACCCAACTGTAACCTGACTCTTTCCTAAGCCCTCGATCCCTCATGGTCTTTTTCACACGTGCAGCATCTTCCCATTTACCAGCTTTCGCATATATGTTGGACAGTATAACGTACGGTGTAGCATCTGTTGGCCACAAAATGAACAATTTTTCAGCTGCCACTCTCGCTAAATCCTGGTTTCCATGGATCCTGCATGAGTGAAGAATAGAGCTCCAGATGATTGGATCGTCTCCAAATGGCATCTCACTCAACATTTTCTGAACTTTATCGAAACGTCCCACCCGACCTAATGTATCGATAACACACGAGTAGTGTTCCTTCCAGGGTGATATGCCATACTCTTTTTCCATCAATTCAAAGTATTTTATACATTCTTCTGCAAGACCGTTGTGACTGCACGCTGACAGCACACTCAAGAAGGTGACTGAATCTGGCTTAAATCCATACTGAAGCATACCTTCGAACATCTTGATGGCATTCTTTGCCTGCCCATAGTTCGCATAGGCTGAAATAACAGCGTTCCACGATATGGAATTCCTCTCGGGCATCTCCTCAAATGTACGGAGCGCCTCATCCAAACAGCCACACTTTGCGTACATGTCAAGAAGGGCACTTCCTGAGAACACACTGGACATGTGGCCTGATCTTATGAGGTAAGAATGCAATTGCCTTCCTAACCCGATCATTGCCAGGCTTGAGGATGCCTTAATGATGCTTGAAAATGTCACCCTGTCAGGGCTCAGACCAGCCCCTCTCATGTCACAGAACAGCTGCAGTGCTTCCTCCTGCTGCCCATTCTGGACATGACCAGTTATTATCGCTGTCCATGAAACACCGGTCTTCTCGATTTTGTCAAGAAAACTGGTCTTTGCAGCATCGAGCATGCCGCATTTCGAGTACATGTCGATCAGAGCATTGCCCACAAGATCCTCCGAAGAAAGGCCAAGGAGGACCAGCTGACCATGTATCTGCTTCCCAATCCCAATGTGAGGCAGTGAGCCAGCAACACTCAGCAAAGTAGCATAAGGAAAAGCCTGCCTGTCGAAACCACGCACCTGCATCTCCCTGAATAGCCGCAGTACCATGCCAGGGCACTGGCTCCAAGCATAGCCTGTGATCATAACATTGTACGAGATGTTGTCGCGCTCCAGCATCACATCAAACAGCTTCTCCATCTCTCTAATGGAGTCACATTTGGAGTAGAAATCCAGCAGCGAGTTGTTGACAAACACGTTGTGCGCCGATGTGGCTTTGGCGACGAGGCCATGAACTTGGTGACCAAGACGGAGATCGCCCATGCCAGTGGCCACGGTGAGCATACTAGAAAAGGTGAACTGGGTGGCGCTGAGGCCCGCACGGCGCATATCAGCAAACAGGTCCAGCGCCTCGCCGTGCAACCCTTCCTTGGAGCACCCCATTATCATGGCGTTGTAGGTGACGGAGTCCCTGTGCGGCATCTCCTGGAACACCCTCCGTCCGGCGGCGAGGAGGCCGTGCTTGCAGTAGGCGTCAAGCAGCGTATTGCAGACGACGACGCTGGAGTGCAGGAGGCCGTGCTTGAGGGCGAATGGGTGGAGCGAGGCGGTGATGCCGGTGGCGGTAGCAGGCACGTTGAGGACGGTGGACATGGAGACGCGGTCCAGGGCGACGCCCTCCCTGAGCATGTCGCGGAAGAGAGACACGGCGTCGGCAGCCCGGCCGGGTGCGGTGGCGAGCGCGCCCATCATGACTGTCCAAGTGACGGCGTTGCGGAGGTCGGGCGGGGAGGACAGGAAGAGTTGGTGCGCTGCGGCGATCTTTCCGTACCTGGAGTAGCCGGAGAGCATGCGGTTTAGGGAGAAAGCGTTGCTCCGGTGGGGCGTCATTTGGTCGAACAGGTCCCGGGCCTGCGCGAGGCGGCCGGAGGAGATGAGCGAGTGGAGGTGCAGGTTGAGCCGGTAGGTGGCAGGGTCGAATCCCGTCTTGATCATCCGGGCGTCCAGCGGCGTGGCAGCGGCGCCGCCGCCGCTACAGCCGGCTACATTGGTGACGGCGAGAGTGGGTCTGAACGGGAGGCGGCGCATTGTGGGCGGCATATGGGCTTGATTTGTCGTGGGATTCAGGGAGAATTAAAGCCGGAAAGCGCAGGGCCTAGTCAATATGGGTTCTGCTTCTCTTGCTTCCAACTCGAAAAAAACTCATGGCGCCGCCGCCGCCGCAGCAGCCGCCGGCGAGGGTTTACGGTTAGGCGAGTTTCGCGCTCCACGTTGGCGACAAAACACCAAATGTGCAGTGTAGGGAAACACAGCTCCCCTCCACGTCCATAAACCATAACTGATTACGTTCGTTCCACTAAAAAACAGATTTGAAAGAATGTTCAAATTTAGAGAGAAATTCAGATTTTGAAAAGTTCAGATTTTGAAAAAATTTAGATTTTGAAAATGCTAAGATTTCGAAAAGATGTTTGGATTAAAAAACAAAATTAAAATATGTTTAGATTTTTGAAAAAGTTCAGATTTAAAAAATGACCAGTTTTGAAAATGGTTCACGTTCTAAAAATACATTTTAATATTTTTAAATTTCAACCAAGAATATATATGAACCAAGAATAATAATGTATCTAAATGAACTAAAATTCAGGTGAACCGGAAATAATAATGAATAAAAAATATTCATAGAGATTGAAAAATTGCATCTATTAAAAAAGTTATTCACAATGTTTTAAAAAACACTAATTCAAAAAATGTTCATAGAGTTAAATTCACATAGTTAAAGGAAAATACTATATGTTAATGGGTACAAAAAAATGTTTGTTAGTTCAAAAAATTTAATAATTCAGAATTAAGTATTCATGTAGCACCAAAAAATTAAGGAGGAAAATTAAAATAAGTGAAAATAACAGAAACATAAACTACATGGGGTTAGTAATATTTATTTGCACATTTATGGCTATTAGAATTTCAAAATAATTTTTCCACATTAGTTCCATCACTCCGATTTCACACCGTTACAGTTGCAGTTGCATATAGGAAAAAGAAAAGATAAAATACATGAAAGCTGTTTTGCATATATTTGGAACGACATTATGGAAGAAAACTAAACGGTCCGCAGTTTATCATGTAGGTATGTCTGAATAGAAAAAAGCAACGCATGACCTTTTATACACATCCAATAGCCCCAAGCATCAGATTACAACCATACAATGTAGGAAAAATGCAGAGTAGTTAATTGGGCATCTAGTGAAAAACATGAAACAAAAGCTACGAGAAATGAGGTTCAGTCCTATCCCTCGTGGAAAAAGCAATGAAATGTGGATACGAACAAAACATGTTTTGATTTAATAACAAACTATAAAAAGCTTATTAAAGCACACCCAGCAAGAAGTGTGTTGCCATAACAACACATCACAGATCCCTCCTTCCGTTGCATAGGAAAAAGTCAACATTAAATACATGAAAGCTGTTTTGCATATATTTGGAACAACATTATCTTAGAAAACTAATGGTCCACAGCTTATCATGTTGATATGGCTGAACAGAAAAGAAGCAACGCAAAACCTTTTATACACAACTAGTATCCCCAAGCATCAGATTACAACCAACAAAGAATGTAGGAAAAATGCATAGTAGTTGATTGGACATCTAGTAAAAAACATGAAACAAAAGGTACGAGAAATGAGGCTCAATCCTATTCATTGCTACCAAAATGAATATTGGAGCTACTTTGCCTTGTAGCGTAGTGCGGGACGGTGGAGAAGGACTTTGTTCATGCCTTCATGGCTTGTTGTATCGAAGACAATTGAGTCGTCGTAGTCCAGGAGTCGAAGGCTCCTTGAACAGAGGAATGGTAGAATGGGGTGCTGGCGTAAGGTGATGACCTTGTTCTCTCTCCCGTCAGAGAAGGAAAGTAAATAAGAATAGATTAATGAGTGAAGAGAGATATGCAGTCATGAGCTGGTTACCACTCTCCGCCAGCTTCCACAATAGAAACAGGAGTATTTTTTCGAAAAGGTAAAAAAAAACCCTAAACCCTAAACTCTAAACTCTAAAAAAAACCCAGTAAAACACGCATGACATGTTTTGCATGGATAGACTAATGCTCGATATGTAAGTACTTGCATGACTTGGTGATTCACACAAAGTGAAGATGATCAACATGAGTTTTTTTTGAAATTATGATCAACATGAGTTTAGTTGTAACCAAATTGCAAAGATGAGATATATTAGCATCAATTAAGTGCTTCCAGGTAAGCCCATCCAACACGGGGCATATGCAAAAGAAACTTCTATATTTGTACACGAGTGCGTCATATTGCCCAAGTACCGAACCTTTGAGCTAACAAAATTGTAGGCTATAGGGCATGTTCGTTTGGGATGCAGCTGTCTAGAAGCAGCTGTAGCTGTTGGGCTATGCAAAAGCAGCTGTGAGAAGTAGCTATTGGAAGCAGAGATTTGATATTTGGCAGTCATAGTTGTAGTTGTAGCTTTAGCAGTGAAATGTCCCTGAGTGCTGAAGTTGTATAAATACTATTTTGACACGAAATTGCTATTTTGAGAGCTGAATTGCCAATTTACCTTTTTAAGTAGAGTTATTTTAACATGTTTTACTGAAATAATTTTTGGAGTGTTTTGTATTGGAATATATTTACCAAAACGTCGCAGAACCTCGGAAGACAACGACAATGGACGTGAAACGGTGATGGCTATTGTTGTTGTAAAGATCCTAAATCTGAAGAAGTGGTGAAGTTGTAGAGAATGGTGAGATTCATCCATCGCTGACAGAAAATTTCAAAGGCTCTACTTTGTGTGACGAATTTGACAATATTCATTTAAAAGTGGTGTAAACTTCAATCCAAAATTAAGAGGTTACAATCCACAGAACTCGAACCAATCATGGGAATGGAATCTACACGTCAACACACACATATTTTGTATACAAATTTTTTTAGACCAAAATATATTTTGAGATGAAATATGTGTCCCGTACTCCCGTGCATGTACACCTGGACTTCCATCCATAGCCAAATACACGACCGGTCAAAGAAAAAACACGACCATGCATGACCATACGAAGCCTGTACTAGTACGGTGGCAGTTTGCCAGTAATTTGGAGCAATAAAAAGGGCAAGGGCAATGACTCTTCGGGAACTTTGCGGGAAGCAGCTCGAAAGCACCCGTGGAGCTGCTTCTGCGCGGTTGGCCTCGATAGTGTATTTTCTCACCGCGCTTCTATTCTATCCAGGGCTTTTTTATTTGGTTGTTTGTTTGAGCTTATGTTTTTAGAGTCCAAAAGCAGAAGTAGAAGTCCAAACAAACAGATCCATAGTTACGTTGGACCAATGCAACAGGACAATCTCTTTATAGGGATGAAATCCAAGACACTCAAAGTGTAGAGTGTAACCGTCGCTGTCTCGAGTCAAGTCTACAGAACCAACAACATTTTCGTCGTTATAGTCCCATGCAAAGGGACGCAGAGATTCCGCAACTATATGCGCACCCACCATCCATCTACACCATGCATTCTGCTTTGCGATTCGTGTTGGTTAGAACCATCTTTGACCGTGGCTTAGCACTTAACTTAAGACAAGTGCTTTTTCACACTGATTCCAACTAGTATAATGTAAATATACCCGAAATACCCTTGGCCGAAAACTACATATATTTACAATATATTATTGGATAATGCATTAACATATTTTCAAATATTTTTTGTATCAACACAAACTCATGAATAAACACATTTGTTGAATATATTATATTAACAATTTTATGCATAACCAAAAAAAATTCTAATTTTTTGTATCAACACAAACTCATGAATAAACACATTTGTTGAATATATTGTATTAACAAATTTATGCATAACCAAAAAATTCTGATTTTTTTGTATGAACAAAACTCATGAATAAACACATTTTTTTGGATATACAAATTTATGCATTACCAATATTTTCCTGAAAAAAGATCCTATTTTTTTTGTATTAACACAAACTCGTGAATAAGCACATTTCTGAAAATGATTTCATTTTTAGATTTTATGCATTATCAATATTTTTCTGAAATTATAGAAACAAGATTTATTTTACTGGATTCATACAAGGAAATTTCGGATTTTATGCATTACCAATATTTTCCTGAACTTTTTTATATTAACATGGATCACTAAGCGACGTAGAGTTGATTGAGTCAACATCTAGGCACAGATCTCCAACAACTTTTAACGGTGTAGATAGTTGGTGAGTTCGCATATATTTGCGTAGTTGAATTTTCGCATGCAAAGTCATCTTTTGGTAATGCGTCCTTGTTGTCTTCAACGAGTTTAAGGTTAATGCCGTATACAGACGAGCACTCCTGATGAAAATGCCGTTGTTGGATCCACGGTACATCGTCACCATGTACACTGTTATAGTATGTGCTTATGGACTGAGGATTGATTTCATTCCTCAACTCCGACTTCATATGGCCACGCAACTCGTCGAGAAGCCAAATTTCACATGTGCGTCTTCCATGGAGCAATGCACAATACACCCCATTTTTGGATTTTCCTAGACGAGGTATTCCGTTGCTTCCTCTTGGTAATTTGATTGCTTGATATTCTTCAGAATCAACTAGATAAGATGGATAAGATGTGAGTGATATATACCTGAAAACAAAATCACATTCACAACGAACATAGAGTGCCCCTTGCCAGTAGGCAGAGTCGTAGAAAAAAGTGATTGATTTGGAAGCTACTTCCATGTCGGCAGATGCATTCCCTTTCCGGAGAAGTGACCTCTGCTTCAAGCGGCCGGTCTTTGACGAGAAGGTGTGGATGATATACGTCGAGGGTGGCCATTCCGTCGTCATAGGATCATCAACAATCACATGTCCTGAAACGAGTCCCGTCGCCGGAATCAGAGGTAAGAGCACCTCGCAATGCGGCGATTCGGTGGGATCGTAAGCCAGGTAGCGGTTGTGGCGATGGTCGCAGCAGGGCGGCAGCTCGGGCAGGCGCGCCCACTGGCGCGTGGCGGGGTTGAGGACGCGCTCATAGAGCAGGAGCAGGCCGTTGCAGCTGTCGTACATGAGCCAGCACCACTCCTTGTCGTCGCCCGGACCGTCGACGTCGAGGTACTCGAAGCCGCCGACGGCGATGTCGCGCGCGGTGGAGCGGCGGGGGCCTCGGATCCGTCGTCTCGTAGATGATGCCGTCCAGTGAGAGCGGGAGCTGGCTCGCGCGCGGCAGCAGGCTGCTGCCGGTGGTTGTCGATGGTGGCGCAGAAAGCTTTGCAGACGGGACGGGAGTTGGCGAGGTTGCGCGGTCCATGCTCATTATGTCCATGTCTTCCGGCCGGCGCGGGCAGTGGAGCTGGAGGAGGAAGACGGTCCTCGATCGAGTACGTAGAAAGGCGCGGCTAGAGTGGAACACAAACTACACGAAGGACTTAGCTAATATACATGTGGAGGATATACCAAATGGGTATGCCGATCACGTGGGTTAAACCAGCTTACCAGGTTGGACCAAGGGGTGATAAGGTTTTCGGCTTATCGGACGGCCCAATGGGGTGAAGCGTGAGAGGAAGCCTACAAGCTAATTAGGATCTAGACGAACCGACGTTCGCCTTACAAAACATGTTAGGGTTTATCCCGTGTTACTTTAGAACTCCTAATATAGTTCGGTTAGCCTTTCCTTGTAAGAGAAGGCACGACGCCTATATAAGTCTGCCTCATGCTTCTCTCAAGGGATACGCCTGACAACCTACATTGTAACATGTACACATATTCGCATCTAGTGAATTATAGCAGCACGTAGGATCTTGTCACCGCTGTAAGGTCTGAACCTGGATAAACTCTTGTGTGCAATCCCGATCCTAGAAAGCAGTCATGTTTTCCCCCTCTCTATATGGTTTGAGCATGGCACCTCAATCCAATAAGCCGACAATACACCCAGGCTCGGAGGCTTGATCCGATTCGTACACGACTCTATACATGAACGTACAGCAAACTAAATGGATGAGTAATTTTTCTTCGTGGAACAAGGAAACTTCGGATTCTTTTTTTTTTTTGAAATTTAAATATCTCTATATTAACCACCCGTAACGACGCGTAGATCCTGAGGGCTGAGGCTCTCTCTCTCCATCTCTTCCCACATAAAAAAAAACCTAGTAGCTAGTAACGCCGCAGCCATGTCGCCTTCAAGGAAAAGCCGACTAGAAAAGACGAGAGCGCCCGAGACTCCAATGGCGTGGAAGCTGCCGGCGGATATATTACGCTAGGTCATCGCACGCTCGGACCACCGCACCTTTCTCCGTTGCGCCGTCACCTGCAACCTCCTCCTCCGATGCGACATCCTCACACCGCCTCTCGACGGTCGCATTACCCAAGCTGCGCCATTCATCCTCGCCTACCTGTGCGCCGCCGATACCAAGAAACCCCTCGCCCTCATCCACCCGGCCACCCCCGCCGCCTCGTCCTTCTGCCACAAGCACCTCTCAAGCTTCTTGGCACGCAAGGGTGTTAAGGCCTTCCTTAACGACTACGAACCCGTCTCATCTCGTCGTCCTCCGCCGCCGCCAAAACATTGGGTACCGATCCAAGTCCGACCGTCGCCTCGACCTGTGTGTGTACGACGTTATGAGCGGTGCCCAGAGCTTCTTCTCCAACCCGCCGGCACTACGGGACTGGCAGCGCAGCCCGACGGCAAATATAACGTCGACGGCCAAATGTCGTGGCCGTCGGCGTCACAAAATAACACCGACGGCCGTAAAGGTACCGTCGGGCTAAAAGTGCCGTCGGCGTCCAAGAAGCTAGCCCGACGGCCACCGTCGGCGTAGAAGTACCGTCGGTGTTCCCCCCTCGTGCACGTCTCCGGACGCGTCGATCTGACGGCGTAATCCCCCCTCCCCCCTCCCACTATGACGCCGACGGCAATACCGTCGGGCTCAGTACACTATTTTCCAGTTTTTCTTAAAATATTAGATTACATTTTAAAATATTATTTGTAAGACTACTAAATCATAATAAATAACATAAAAACTAATTTATACAAATGTGGCCATAATATAAGGACACATATGCGGGTATCTCCGGTGTTTTGTTGTGCCGGGTTCTTGCACTTAGAGGTGAAAACCCCCGTTTCGGGTGTCGGGCATGGAACCGTGCGACGGAACACATGAAATGTTTGTTTTTTATGGTCCAATATACCAACCTAACACATTCAAGCAAAAAAATCCATGCGTCTACCCCCTCCCGACGCCGTTTAGAGGGGTAGATCGACAGGTTCAGACTTTTCTCCAGCGGGAGTAGGGTTTCACCGTAGAGGGGGTCCGGAGTGTCAAGACCCCATCAAAACTTGCATAGACCCCTAACATATGTATACTAGTGTGTTGGTAGTTTGTGGGAACAAGGATACATCTCCGAGGTGCGACCCGCTACACTGACCCCTCTTTCTCTGTCGTAAGTTCTTGCACTTAGAGGTGAAAACCCCCGTTTCGGGTGTCGGGCATGGAACCGTGCGACGGAACACATGAAATGTTTGTTTTTTATGGTTCAATATACCAACCTAACACATCCAAGCAAAAAAATCCATGCGTCTACCCCCTCCCGACGCCGTTTAGAGGGGTAGATCGACGGGTTCAGACTTTTCTCCAGCGGGAATAGGGTTTCGCCGTAGAGGGGGTCCGGAGTGTCACGACCCCATCAAAACTTGCATAGACCCCTAACATATGTATACTAGTGTGTTGGTAGTTTGTGGGAACCAAGATACATCTCCGAGGTGCGACCCGCTACACTTACCCCTCTTTCTCCGTCGTAAGTTCTTGCACTTAGAGGTGAAAACCCCCGTTTCGGGTGTCGGGCATGGAACCGTGCGACGGAACACATGAAATGTTAGTTTTTTATGGTCCAATATACCAACCTAACAAATCCAAACAAAAAAATCCATGCGTCTACCCCCTCCCGACGCCGTTTCGAGGGGTAGATCGACGGGTTCAGACTTTTCTCCAGCGGGAGTAGGGTTTCGCCGTAGAGGGGGTCCGGAGTGTCAAGACCCCATCAAAACTTGCATAGACCCCTAACATATGTATACTAGTGTGTTGGTAGTTTGTGGGAACCAAGATACATCTCCGAGGTGCGACCCGCTACACTGACCCCTCTTTCTCCGTCGTAAGTTCTTGCACTTAGAGGTGAAAACCCCCGTTTCGGGTGTCGGGCATGGAACCGTGCGACGGAACACATGAAATGTTTGTTTTTTATGGTCCAATATACCAACCTAACACATCCAAGCAAAAACATCCATGCGTCTACCCCCTCCCGACGCCGTTTCGAGGGGTAGATCGACGGGTTCAGACTTTTCTCCAGCGGGAGTAGGGTTTCGCCGTAGAGGGGGTCCGGAGTGTCAAGACCCCATCAAAACTTGCATAGACCCCTAACATATGTATACTAGTGTGTTGGTAGTTTGTGGGAACCAAGATACATCTCCGAGGTGCGACCCGCTACACTGACCCCTCTTTCTCCGTCGTAAGTTCTTGCACTTAGAGGTGAAAACCCCCGTTTCGGGTGTCGGGCATGGAACCGTGCGACGGAACACATGAAATGTTTGTTTTTTATGGTCCAATATACCAACCTAACACATCCAAGCAAAAAAATCCATGCGTCTACCCCCTCCCGACGCCGTTTAGAGGGGTAGATCGACGGGTTCAGACTTTTCTCCAGCGGGAGTAGGGTTTCGCCGTAGAGGGGGTCCGGAGTGTCAAGACCCCATCAAAACTTGCATAGACCCCTAAAATATGTATACTAGTGTGTTGGTAGTTTGTGGGAACCAAGATACATCTCCGAGGTGCGACCCGCTACACTGACCCCTCTTTCTCCGTCGTAAGTTCTTGCACTTAGAGGTGAAAACCCCCGTTTCGGGTGTCGGGCATGGAACCGTGCGACGGAACACATGAAATGTTTGTTTTCTATGGTCCAATATACCAACCTAACACATCCAAGCAAAAAAATCTATGCGTCTACCCCCTCCCGACGCCGTTTAGAGGGGTAGATCGACAGGTTCAGACTTTTCTCCAGCGGGAGTAGGGTTTCGCCGTAGAGGGGGTCCGGAGTGTCACGACCCCATAAAAACTTGCATAGACCCCTAACATATGTATACTAGTGTGTTGGTAGTTTGTGGGAACCAAGATACATCTCCGAGGTGCGACCCGCTACACTGACCCCTCTTTCTCCGTCGTAAGTTCTTGCACTTAGAGGTGAAAACCCCCGTTTCGGGTGTCGGGCATGGAACCGTGCGACGGAACACATGAAATGTTTGTTTTTTATGGTCCAATATACCAACCTAACACATCCAAGCAAAAAAATCCATGCGTCTACCCCCTCCCGACGCCGTTTAGAGGGGTAGATCGACGGGTTCAGACTTTTCTCCAGCGGGAGTAGGGTTTCGCCGTAGAGGGGGTCCGGAGTGTCAAGACCCCATCAAAACTTGCATAGACCCCTAACATATGTATACTAGTGTGTTGGTAGTTTGTGGGAACCAAGATACATCTCCTAGGTGCGACCCGCTACACTGACCCCTCTTTCTCCGTCGTAAGTTCTTGCACTTAGAGGTGAAAACCCCCGTTTCGGGTGTCGGGCATGGAACCGTGCGACGGAACACATGAAATGTTTGTTTTTATGGTCCAATATACCAACCTAACACATCCAAGCAAAAAAATCCATGCGTCTACCCCCTCCCGACGCCGTTTAGAGGGGTAGATCGACGGGTTCAGACTTTTCTCCAACGGGAGTAGGGTTTCGCCGTAGAGGGGGTCCGGAGTGTCAAGACCCCATCAAAACTTGCATAGACCCCTAACATATGTATTCTAGTGTGTTGGTAGTTTGTGGGAACCAAGATACATCTCCGAGGTGCGACCCGCTACACTGACCCCTCTTTCTCCGTCGTAAGTTCTTGCACTTAGAGGTGAAAACCCCCGTTTCGGGTGTCGGGCATGGAACCGTGCGACGGAACACATGAAATGTTTGTTTTTTATGGTCCAATATACCAACCTAACACATCCAATCAAAAAAATCTATGCGTCTACCCCCTCCCGACGCCGTTTAGAGGGGTAGATCGACGGGTTCAGACTTTTCTCCAGCGGGAGTAGGGTTTCGCCGTAGAGGGGGTCCGGAGTGTCAAGACCCCATCAAAACTTGCATAGACCCCTAAAATATGTATACTAGTGTGTTGGTAGTTTGTGGGAACCAAGATACATCTCCGAGGTGCGACCCGCTACACTGACCCTTTTTCTCCGTCGTAAGTTCTTGCACTTAGAGGTGAAAACCCCCGTTTCGGGTGTCGGGCATGGAACCGTGCGACGGAACACATGAAATGTTTGTTTTTTATGGTCCAATATACCAACCTAACACATCCAAGCAAAAAAATCCATGCGTCTACCCCCTCCCGACGCCGTTTAGAGGGGTAGATCGACGGGTTCAGACTTTTCTCCAGCGGGAGTAGGGTTTCGCCGTAGAGGGGGTCCGGAGTGTCAAGACCCCATCAAAACTTGCATAGACCCCTAACATATGTATACTAGTGTGTTGGTAGTTTGTGGGAACCAAGATACATCTCCTAGGTGCGACCCGCTACACTGACCCCTCTTTCTCCGTCGTAAGTTCTTGCACTTAGAGGTGAAAACCCCCGTTTCGGGTGTCGGGCATGGAACCGTGCGACGGAACACATGAAATGTTTGTTTTTTATGGTCCAATATACCAACCTAACACATCCAAGCAAAAAAATCCATGCGTCTACCCCCTCCCGACGCCGTTTAGAGGGGTAGATCGACGGGTTCAGACTTTTCTCCAGCGGGAGTAGGGTTTCGCCGTAGAGGGGGTCCGGAGTGTCAAGACCCCATCAAAACTTGCATAGACCCCTAACATATGTATTCTAGTGTGTTGGTAGTTTGTGGGAACCAAGATACATCTCCGAGGTGCGACCCGCTACACTGACCCCTCTTTCTCCGTCGTAAGTTCTTGCACTTAGAGGTGAAAACCCCCGTTTCGGGTGTCGGGCATGGAACCGTGCGACGGAACACATGAAATGTTTGTTTTTTATGGTCCAATATACCAACCTAACACATCCAAGCAAAAAAATCTATGCGTCTACCCCCTCCCGACGCCGTTTAGAGGGGTAGATCGACGGGTTCAGACTTTTCTCCAGCGGGAGTAGGGTTTCGCCGTAGAGGGGGTCCGGAGTGTCAAGACCCCATCAAAACTTGCATAGACCCCTAAAATATGTATACTAGTGTGTTGGTAGTTTGTGGGAACCAAGATACATCTCCGAGGTGCGACCCGCTACACTGACCCCTCTTTCTCCGTCGTAAGTTCTTGCACTTAGAGGTGAAAACCCCCGTTTCGGGTGTCGGGCATGGAACCGTGCGACAGAACACATGAAATGTTTGTTTTTTATGGTCCAATATACCAACCTAACACATCCAAGCAAAAAAATCCATGCGTCTACCCCCTCCCGACGCCGTTTAGAGGGGTAGATCGACGGGTTCAGACTTTTCTCCAGCCGGAGTAGGGTTTCGCCGTAGAGGGGGTCCGGAGTGTCAAGACCCCATCAAAACTTGCATAGACCCCTAACATATGTATACTAGTGTGTTGGTAGTTTGTGGGAACCAAGATACATCGTTTCCATACCGAGAAACACCAAAATACTCGGCCAAATGCGAAAACAGTAAATACTGGAGTGTTTACCGGAGGTCGAAATGAGGATGAGTACTATGGAAGGTTACAGAACATATATGAGGTGAAATTCGATAAAGGGGCCCATCCTCTCACTCTTGTTGTGTTCAAGTGCCATTGGTTCGACCCAGTGGTTGGACTAAAATGTACCCCTTCCATTGGTTTAGTGGAAGTGAGGCCTTCAACCACCTATAGCAGGTCCGATGTATTTGTTGTGTCTAACCAGGCAACACAAGTTTATTATCTACCATACCCATGCCAGAACGAGGAACTACAGGGTTGGGAAGTTGTGTTCAAGGTATCGCCACGTGGTAAGCTACCCATGCCAAACGTGGACGATTACAACAATATAAACCCGATCACATACGAGGGAGATTTCTACCAGGAGGAAGAGGATGGCGGTGACTTTGATGTCCTTATGGGTGGTCTTGATGAAGTCGATGATAGTGAAAGACATGGAAGAGGTGAGGCAGTTGTGAATGTAAAGGACATAGATATGCTCAGCAAGTTACATCTAGATAGTGAAAGTGACGAGGATGAGCCTCCACCGTTCGATGGCATACCCTACTACTCACGTGATAGTGATAGTGACCCTGATGATGATTAGACCCGAACATAACCCAAAACTTGGTGAGCGTCTTTTATGTTTTATTTCCAACTTGCTTACTACGTCTTATTTTTTCATCAATGTTCTCAATGCTTACTTTTGCTTATTTTCGAGTTCTCAATGCTTTGTTTTGCTTATTTTCGCATGAAATTGTAATTTCTGCTTACTAACATTTTACATGTTCTCAATGCAGGTGACTAAACCATGAGCAAGAATTCCGCGGCATCCATGCTTAGGAACATTTGTCGTTTGCGAAAGCCCCCTAAACGCTTAGGGGAGAGTGACGACGAGGACGATGGACGAGGCGGGGGTCAACCCCCTAGAGGACGAGGCGGGGGCCTACCCCCTAGAGGACGAGGCGGGGGTCACCCCACTAGAGGTCGAGGACGAGCCTCGAGGGAGACCACAGTTGAGGTCGAGGACGAGGACGAGCCTCGAGGGCGACCTGCACCGCGAGCTCGAGGACGAGGACGAGGCTCGAGGACTAGACCTTTGTCGGAGGTTTCATCTTCACGGATGATGACACCTTCGACGTCTTACTTCAGTGAGGTAATTGCTATCATGCCTACTGTCTACTATCATGCTCATACTCACTAACTGCTAATTTATTTAGGTACCCTCCGCAGCAACCCACTCGGAGGACAGGGAGGTGGAGCAGCAGCACTTCGTGGTGCAGGAGCCTCAGCATCAGTACTTCGAGGGGGAGGAGCCTCAGCAGCAGTCCTTTAGGGTGGAGCAGCCTCAGCAGCAGTACATCGAGCAGCAATACTTTGGGGTGGACTTGGAGCAGCCCGTTGATGAGGACCCGGAGCAGCCCGTTGACGAGGACCTGGAGCAGCACGCCGAGGAGGAGGAGGAGGATGTACGCTATTTTCTCCTATTCCTACCACTTAGTTTTGTTCACTTACATTTTATTTGAACTCTAATTTGCATTTTAATTTTGATTTGCAGCACGAGGGGGAGGATCTTGGGCCCTTGTGGACTCGAGGAATAAAGAATCTTCCAAGAAGATCAACATCTCAAGAGGGCAAAATTCTTATTAAGCCGGTCAACAAAAAGTAAGTGGCTATCTTTTGATCATATAAGTATGTGGCTAACTCTCCTTGCATACTAATATTGTTCTTTCATGTGCAGCAATTTTCAACTCATCACCAGTTCGGGAAATCTTCCAGGTGGTGTACTTGTGGGCCTTCTGAAGAGGCATTGGCCAGGCCTCTACAAGGAGAATCCTGAGGATCCAAATTCTCTGAAGAAGTTAGCCATGAGGTGGGAGGACTACGAGGCCGCTCAGGGCTCCGGCTACATGGAGACTGTGGAGGGTGAGAGTTTTAAGCCTAGCTGTGCAGAGGTTGTGGTTCACAAGTTCTGGGTAAGAACTATTATATGGTGTTTTGTTTACTTGTGATTCTCAACCATAGTTAACCATAGTTTTGTTAACTTGTGATTCTCACCCTAATAAGATTGTCTACATGATTGTAGGAGTTCTATCGCGTGCCTCCCGAGCACGAGCACACGAGCAACGAGGTCTTCTTTACGATGGTGAGGATCAAGTTACGCCAGATGTGGTATGATGTTAAAATTACAGCTATCGCTCAGTTCTACGCCGAGAAAGGCACGCGATACAACAAGAAGAAAATCCTTCAGCTCAAACTTGGTGAGAAGATGTCCCACGAGGATTTCATGGGGGTAATGAAATTTTCTTTTTATTCTATGTCCATCGTAAAGTGCATTATCCGTTCTTCACTTGAGATGTTGACTTGAGATGTTTTCATCTTAAGATTTGTCCAAAGTGGGCTCTGGGAAAGAAGGATGGCTGGGAGAAACTGATGGACATGTGGACCGGGAAAGATCTAGATTTCAAGGCCAAGAGCATTCAGAACAGTCTCAATCGCGGTCATGAGGGAACTCACTGTCAAGGGAACCGACACTTCTACCACTACAAGGATCATCAGGTATAAATATGGAACAACCTACTCGTTTTCCCTGGCAGTGTTTTCTTTTTAATGCATACCATTTGTTGTATGTATTTTAGATGACCGCTAATGAAGGGCGGGAGCTGGGAGAGTTTGAAGTGTGGCAATTGGCTCATAAGAAGAAGGTGGTCAAGGACGGCGATGATCAATACTATGGCACAACCACTTCAAACCTTGAGGAGTACAAGACCAGGTTTATTTTTCAAGATCATGTTTACTAAATGCAAGTAAGAAATAATTTGTACTTACTAATTGTTTACTTGTTATGAATGCCATCAGGTACAAGGAGCTGAATGGACCGGATTCTGACCCTGTTAAGGAGCCAGTCGACGAGAGGGTCGTGATTATCGCAGGAGGTGGAAGGCCACATGGCCGCTCGCACACATTTGACACGGTGATCAAGCCTACCACCAACTACACACGTGTCAAATCACTCACGAGTGTTTCTGTTACACCTCGTGCACCGCGTGCTAGAGCCGCCCATGCTGTGGACCATGTAAGCTTTCTCTCATTTTTCTTCTTCATTCTTAGTTCCCATTCATATATGGGTATGCTCATGAGATTCACTATGTCATATTTAAGGAAATGGACCAAGCCTGGCAAGAGGCTCAGGATGCTTGGATGCAGCAGATGCAGGATCATTCGGCGGCTGTGTATCAAGCTCAGCAGTCGCATCAGTTTGCCTATATGACGGTGAGTTGTGGTCCATCCAATCCTAGCCAATAAATTTCATTGTCCGAGTTTGTACTTCATAATGCATGACATCTAAACTCACTTGCAGGCGCTTAGTACGGCAATGAGAGAGGGTACTCCACTACCCGAGCCAGTACCGGCTCCGCCACCACCGCCGTACCCTCCACAGCCGTGCCACGCCGATTTCGTCGCACACTACACCCAGGCGACTCCTGTTAGTACTTCACCAAAGCTTCACTCGTTTATTTTTTGTACATCTAGATATTTACACTTAGTCATATTTTGTTCAAACATGTAGGGATCGTCTTCTTCACGGGCTCCGTTTGGTCGAGCTTCTGCCTCACCCATGGCCACTCCGGTTCACTCACAAGGTCCTAGCCCGGGTGCTTCTACCTCGCTGCGTCGATCACCCCACCACGAGAGCCGCGAGATGCGTCGACAATCGCCAAACCCGGTTAGTTCATGAAAAACTCTGACATAAACCAACCATAGACTTAGAACTATTTTTCATAATTCAGTTTGGACTTAGAATGTTTGCATGAATTTGGACTTAGAACGTTTGCATGAATTTGGACTTAGAACATTTGCATGACTTTGATCATTTTTCCTTGCATGAATTTGGACTTAGAAGGTTTGCATGACTTTGATCATTTTCTCTTGCATGAATTTGAACTTGATACATTTGCCATGCTAACCGGAGTTCGTTTTCATTTTGTAGTGATCATCCTCTTGGCGGTGGAATTCGTGCTAGAGAGCAAATGACGGAGAGATCATTTTGTAGCTTCATGAGCTTGATCATGTAGAAACGTGTGATATATGTTGTGTGATATAGAAACGTGTGATATATTTGGTAGCTGATGATCCCTACATGTTGTTCATGAGTTTGATGATGTTTATATGTTTGATGATCCCTATATGATGATGTTTATATGTTTGATGATCCCTATATGATGATGTTCATGAGTTTGATGATGTTTATATGTGAATCCCAGAAAAAAATTGAAATTTGCAGGGAATAATTAAAATGCAGCAAAATGCTGCTGTTTTCACTCCAGACTGAGCCCGACGGCAATGCCGTCGGCGTCACTCTATATTGCATTATTATGCAGTGGTGAGGCCGACGGTTTTTGCCGTCGGCGTAGTAACCCTGTGGTGAGGCCGACGGCAATGCCGTCGGGCTCACCGTAACGCCTGCAGCTCCAGCTTGTGACGCGTGTCTCGTGACGGAGCGCCGTTACCAGTTTCTGCGCCGAGGATTTTTTAAGCCCGACGGCCTAAAATAACCGTCGGCGTCACGAGCAAGCCCGACGGCATTTGTGAGCCCGACGGCCACGGCGTGAGCCCGATGGATCACAGCCCGACGGCCTTAGGCCGACGGTGGCCGTCGGGCTCACTAAGGCCGAAGGTTACTGTGATGAGCCCGACGGCAAATGCCGTCGGGCTGGGCTGTTACTCCTGTAGTGCGGAGATCCGGTCCGATCGGCACCACATCCCCAAGTGTGACCCCAAGTACGTCGTTCTCACCACTGCCGACGGCATCGACACCTCCTTTCTGCTGCTCGTCTTTGATTACGACGGAATGAACATGAGAGTGCATACCGCCTCATCCTGTACTGGTACATGGGGGTCAGTCGACCACGACGATATCCCCTGGATGTCGCTCAAAAATCGTGGCGACCCTGCTATCCTCAACGGTACCGTCATCCACTGGTTACCGAGTCGGGGCAATGAAATCACGAGCTACGATGTGGTCACACGGAAGGCGGGTTCGGTGAAGCTCCCGAATACCATCTCCAACGTTACCCACAATGGTAACCAAGTCTACTTGGCGACATCGCCGGACAAAACACTGTTGAAACATTGTTCGCCATTCAAGGGTTTAGGATGATTGTGTGGCTACAACTCCCAGTCTCAGCAGTAGACGGTAGTACCGGTTGGTCGCGAGAGGCTGTGATCGACATGGAGGAGAAGATATAGTGGCTGGACCCTGGTATTACTCTGGAGGATATACCAAACGGGTATATCAACCACGTGGGCTAATCCAGCTTACCAATGTGGTCCAAGAGGTGATAAGGTCTTCGACTTATCGGGCGATCCAGTAGGTTGAAGCGCAAGAGAAGGCCTTCAAGCCAGGGGCGGAGCCACCTCCCGGCGACCCCGGGGGGCTGCCCGGGCTTGTCCGGCGAGTATGCACTGATAATTAGGTTAAGCACGGTAATTAGTGCTAATACATGGTGGGGCAAACGAGATTGGCCATTGTCGTGTAGACTAGGTTTGCCCAGGCTCCATGAACGGGCTGGCTCCGCCACTGCTTCAAGCTGATCAGGATCCAGACGAGCCGACGTTCGCCTTAGAGGGTTTATCCCATGTTAGTTTAGGACTCCTAATATAGGTCGGTTAGCGTTTCCTTGTAGGAGAAGGTGTGGCGCCTATATAAGCCTGCCTCATGTTTTCCTCAAAGGACACGCCTTGCAACCTACATTGTAACTTGTACACATATTCGCATCTGGTGAATTATAGCAGCACGTAGAATCTTGCCACCGCTGCAAGGTCTGAAGCTGGGTAAACCCTTTTGTGCAATCCCGATCCTAAAAGCCGCCATGCCTTCCCCCATCTCTTCACCATTGGAGCATGGCACATCCTTACGTGTCTAAGAATCCAATAACCCGACAGTTGGCGCCCACCGTGGGGCCTAAGGCGTTAGGCCTCACCTTCAAGGTGGGAGCTCTTGGCAAGATCGGAAGATCTATGGCGGTAGGCCGCGCCAATCTGGATGGCGATGTCGGCTTCGTCGAGGCAGATTCATGGAATCCGGCAGACGACGATCTCGCCTCCAGCTTCATCATCCCCATCGGCGACATCGACATCTTCACCGGCTTCACGACCGTCGCGTACGGATTCCCTAGGGGATCTGGAAAATTCTTTCCCGCACACCACCCAGAAGACGGATCGCATCCGGCATTGCCTAAAGGATTTGCAGCTTACGATTTTGATTCACAAAGCGAAACTGGCTCCAGCTTCTCAGAAGGCTACATGGAGTCCGACTTTGACTTTGTGGGAACAATTGCAACCATCGGCGATCAGCCGGCAGGTTCCGATCCTGGGTCCATTATACCAGCTTTGCAAGTTGGTCCAGATTCAGAAGCCGGATCTGAGAACACAACCCCAATGGCGGAAAACTCAACACCGAAAGCACAGATAGCGACTTCGCAAGAAAAGTCGCCTCTTTCAACATAGGAGGTCCTAAAGAAGTCATGATGGCAGGGACAACTCCTATGGAAATAGATGCACCTGACAAGCATGCAGATGGGTCAAAGTCGCCTTCCAAATCCGCTAGCTTAGAGTCACAGGTTGACGTCTTTACAATAAAGGCGTCCGGAAGCAAGCCAAATGGCAATTCCCCCTGTGAAGCAAACCTGGACAAAAATCTGGATGTTGAGCTAACGTCCGAAGCGCGCAAAAAAGCACTTGACATACTCAAGACGCCGCTCGGTCCCAATGCAACCCCAGAAGAACTCGAAGAGAGGCGCCAATACCTCCTTCGTGAGTCAGAGTTAGGCATTCGCCATAACTTGGTTCTGCAAAACAGGGAGAAAGCACTCAAGGCCACCACTCAGGACAAAGAGGATCTTCGCCGCCACATGGAAAGAGAAAAATTCCGGCGCGTGAAGGACACTCACGACCCTCTCCTCTATAGAGATCTCGCGAAGAACTTCGATCGACCTTCGGCTCAAAAGAAGAAGGCATGGCAGAGATACCCTTACACCGTAGACAAAGACAGTTTGATATACTTCTCCACCCCTGCAAAGAACATGGAAGCCACACGGGAGATCATGGAAGACGAGGAGATCCCAACTGCTGAGAAAGTGTTTTATTCAAAAGCGCTACTCAAAAAGGCGGAAGAGCTACAAGAAGTAGCCACCTCAAGCTGTCGCCTTGCTGACAACACTGTCTTATGCAAAGCCGGAGCCGGCGCAGGATCACCCAATGATCTATCCGAGTCTAGCAGCCACAGCAAAGGCAAACAACCTGAAAAGCCGGCGCGACGACGCGACGATGTATCAGGCACGGGATCCAACCGGCATAGGGAGGAACGTCAAAGGGACAAGGCAGACAAGGCAGTCAGGAAGGAAAGAAGGCGTGAGAAGAGCCGCGATAAGAATCGTGACAAAGATGCTGCCCCAGAACGTAATGGTGATCGGCTTAACATGCCTCGACCTCATAACAGGAGAGACGACGAGAATGCCGACAAAGACCGCCAACGCAGGCGCTCAAGATCTCGATCACCACATCGTCAAAACGGAAGCCGACATCAACATGGCGAAGCAGCAAAGGAAAAGATCCAAGTGTCAGACGCCCGCACTCGCCTAGATGAGATCAGAGCCGCAAGGGAAGAAACCTATCTAGGTCCCAAATGCTTTGGCCCGGCAATCCGCAAGGTGCAGCTCCCAGAGGCGCTCGGCAATGTCAAGAAAATTGTGAACAAGTACAATGGCGAGGATAGCCCCGAGACATGGCTGCCTGACTACCTCAACACAGTGGGAATTTACAACGGAGGCTACGACGCCGCAGTCTTTTTCTTACCCTTGATGTTAGAAGGTATTGCACGCCTGTAGATTGACACCCTGCCAGAGAAAAGTATCCACAATTGGCAAGACATGAATCGCTGCTTCACACAACACTTCTCCTGCACGTACAAACGCCCAAAGGCTTATCCAGAGCTCTCGCGTTGCACTCAGGAGACGAACGAGTCCAGTCGCGATTTCATCGCACGATGGATGGAGATGAAAAACAGTTGCGAGGGTGTCTCCGAGACGCAAGCTATCCATGCTTGCATGCACAACTTGAAGTAAGGAAACATGATGCGTTACATCTTGTCAAGCATAAGAATCACCACCCTTGGAGATCTGCTTGACGGCGCAAACAAACTCGCCATTGCAGAAGACGACGCTCGTGCAGATGATGGAGACGCAAAGCTTGACATCTCCATCAACAACAGCGAAAAGCGGGCCAAGTCGACAAAGAAAAAAGCACAACCCAGTGACAATGCAGGCCCCTCAAATGAAGTAGCCTTTGCTTACAGCAAAGGCGGACATAATCAAAGAGGAGGCACGTGGAAGCAGAACAATGATAGCAAAGGCGGAAAGAACATCAAGGTCACATATAACGACATCAAAGATCTCCCCTGTACCTATCACAACAAGTTAGGCAAGTGCACCCACACCAATAGGTAGTGCAGGATCAATGACGACATGAAAAAAGACCCCGAAGCTGGATATAGGGCAAGCAAGAACAAGAAGCGCAAAGTCCGCAAAGAAGCAGCCAAAGAGGCAAAGGCGGACGATAGAAGCTCACCAGATCAAGGCGAGGAACCAGCTAAGGCTAAGAAGAATAGCAAGTTCCCCAGAGTCGAAGAAAACTTCGTCACTTTCCTGGCAACCCCTTCGGCTAAGAAGAAGAAGGCCACCTGGAAGGAACTCAATGCTACTATGTCAGTTGTTCCCCAATACGCAACTTGGTCCGAGGTACCGGTCACTTGGGATCGCAATGATCATCCAGATCGCATTCCCCAATACCCAGGGTACTCCGCTCTCGTCGTCAATCCCATAGTGGCAAATTGTCGGCTTTCAAAGGTACTTATGGATGGTGGCAGCAGCACAACATCCTGTACCTAGAAACCCTCAAACGCATGCACCTATCAGAAACTCAGCTCAAGCACAGCGACGTCTAATTCCATGGTATAGTCCCAGGACGGAAGGCAAACTCCGTTGGACAAATTACTTTGGAAGTCACTTTTGGCGAAGAGGACAACTACCGACAAGAAGAAGTATCCTTCGAGGTGGTGCCCTTCAAAAGCGCCTACCATGCCATCTTTGGCAGACCGGCTTTTGCCACCTTCATGGCAAGACCATGCTATGTCTACAGCAAGCTCAAGATCCTTGGACCCAACGGCGTCATCACAGTAAGCGGTAGCTACAAGAAGGCGCGGGAGTGCGAGCTGGGCAACACCGTCTTCGCAGAAGCCGTCATCAACAAAGGCGAACTTGCAGGATAACTGAAGGAAGTCAAGCATGAGCCTATGCCAGATATAAAGAAGCCTCCAACTGCACACGATGTCACCTTCACAATAGGTTCCCACTCCAAGAAGGCGAAAATTGATGACAAGGATGCTGAGAAGACGACGAACATCGACACCACCCTCAACGACAAATAGGAAGGCGAGATCGTCAAGTTCCTCCGTGAGAACCGAGACATCTTTGCATGGTCTCCATTAGACATGCCTGGAGTCCCGAGAGAACTTGCCGAGCACTCCCTCAATGTCGCAAAAGACGCCAAGCCTGTCAAGCAAAGCCTTAGGCGTTTTGGTCCAGAAAAGAAGAGAGCTATAGGACAAGAGATAGCGGGACTTACAGTCGCAAACTTCATAGAAGAGGTCATTCATACCGAATGGTCCGCAAACCCTGTACTAGTACCTAAAAAGGACATGAAGGCGTTGCGCATGTGCATCGACTTCACCGGCTTAAACAAAGGCTGTCCGAAAGACCCTTTCGCCTTACCGCAAATCGACCAGGTTGTAGATGCCACTGCAGGGGCAAAATTACTATGCTTTTTGCATGCTTACTCCGGTTACCACCAGATTAAGATGAAGAAGTCTGATCAAATCAAGACTTCTTTCATGACGCCTTTCGGTACCTACTGCTACTTAACAATGTCTTTCGGGCTAAAAAAACGAAGGTGTGACGTACAAAGGTGCATCCAAAGATGCCTACACGACCAAATCGGTCGTAACGTACACGCGTATGTCGACGACATTGCAGTCATGACTAAACGTGAAGATGATCTATTAGCCGATCTCAAAGAAACTTTTGATAACTTGAGAAAGTACAATATGAAGTTAAATCCGGGAAAATCCTTTTTTGGCGTCCCGGCAGGAAAACTCCTTGGTTTCATAGTTTCTGAGAGATGCATAGAAGTTAATCCTGATAAAATAAAAGCCATCATGGATATCAAGCGGCCTACATGACTCAAAGACATCCATCGCTTAACAGGAACAACAGATGCTGTAAGCCGATTCATAAGCAGGCTTGGTGACAAAGCTTTACCCCTCTACCGCCTTCTCAAAAAGTCGGATAAACTCGAGTGGATATAAGAAGCCGAAACCGCCTTAGCTAAACTGAAAGAGGGCTTAGTCAGCAAACCAATACTCGCAGCACCAAGGCCACATGAGCAAATTCTACTATACATGTCAACAACAAACTTGGTAATCAGCGCAGACATAGTTGTCGAAAGACCAGTGGAGGGACAAGCAATCACCGAGCAAAGACCAACCTATTACATAAACGAAGTCTTCTCAGAGTCCAAGCAAAGGTACCCCCACTATCAAAAGTTAGCATACGGCGTATTTTTCGCCGCAAGAAAACTACGACACTATTTTCAAGATCACTTCATCATAGTGGTGAGCAAAGCACCTCTTGGAGACATCATCAACAATTCAGATGCCACAGGACGCGTCGCTAAGTGGGGAATCGAACTAGCAGCATTCGATATCCATTATAAACCACGAACAAATATCAAATCCCAATCATTAGCCGATTTTATCGCCGATTGGACGGAGGCTATGGACGAAACGCCTTTGCCAGACTCTAAGTATTGGGTTTTACATTTTGATGGCTCAAAGATGCTCAAAGGCTCAGGGGCAGGCATGGTGCTAACCACACCAAAAGGAGACAATCTATGCAACGTTCTCCAAATTCACTTTGACGCCACAAACAATGTGTAACGCCCCGGGATTTATCCCCATTTGTTTTTGTGAGTTTTCTTTTTGCATCGACATGGCATCGCATTAATTTAATTTGTTGCATTTAATTACATTTCCACAATTAAATTCAAATGCTTTTCAAATTAATTAAAAATGTGTTTTTTAAAATCTTTTAAAAAGGTTAAAAACTAGTTTATTAAATTGTCTATTTAAAACTAAAAATATTTTGTATAGTTTTTGTATTCAAATTCCTTTTTGTTTTTGTTTTAAAAATAGAAAACAGAAAAGAATAAAAGGGAGAGAAATAAAAACCCAAGCCCATCTAACCAAACCCTAGGGTTCCCCTGGAAAAATTATTTCCCACCCCCTGTCTTTTTGCAACCACCCTCCTCCGTTTTCTGGTTTTTGCGAAATAATCCTCCCACCTCTCTTTTTCCTTTTTTTTCCCTTCCTTTATTTTTCTTTTCCTTTTCTTCCTTTTCTTTTCTCTTTTCTTTCTTTTCTTTTTCGTTCCTTCCTTTTCTTTCTTCTTTTCTTTCCTTTCCTTTTCCCTTCTTTTCTTTCTTCTTCTCCCGCACGGGAGGAACTGCCCGAGCGCACTCGAGCCAGACCCTGCTCCCGCTCGCCCGCATGCGCGCCGACCGCGTCTCCTCCCGCGCCTCCCACGACCAGCGCCCCGCGCCGCCGGCCGCCGGCCGCGCCGTGCCCCGCACCAGCGCCTCCCCGCCGCCCGGCGCCCCGCGCCGCCAGCGCCGTGCCCCTGCGCCTCCCCTACTCCACCGTCGCCGCCGTCGGCCGCCGCGTCCCCACGCCGCGGCGCCGTGCCTCGCCGCCGGCCGAGCGCCGACGCGCCCAGGGCTCTGGGCCGCCGCGCGCCGCCTCCTCCCGAGCCCTGCTCCCCGCGCCTCCTCCCGGCCGCCGGCTGCACGCCTCCCCACGCCGCCGTGCGCGCACGGCCGGCCGTACGCGCCGTGCGCCCCGGCCTCCTCCGCCTCCGCGCCACCCTGCGCCGCTGCTTGCGCCCGCGCGCCTTCGTCTCCTCCCGCCGCCGCGCGCTCGCTGCCGCGCTGCGCCCGCCGCCGGCTACCTCCACCCGACGCCCCGCGTCCCCGGCCGCCGTGTGTTTCGCCCGCGCCGCGTCGCCGTCCCCGCTGCCTCTTCCGGCCGCGTGCACGTCGTCTCCGTCCGGTGTCTCCCGCGTCCGTCGCACGCCGGGTGTTAGAAAAAATGTCCGCAACACCCCGGCTTGACTTTTTGTTGTCCGAGTTGTCCACCCTTCGAGGTGTTGCTACATGTGTGTGATCGTCCTCCTCCGGTGCCGCGTTGCCGTGACCGCCCGTGTTCGTGGCGTGGTGCCCGCCTGTGTGCGCCTCCTTCCAGTGTCCATTTGCCGTGCTCCTCCGTGCCCACGCCCGTCAACAAGGATGACCGAGTACGACTACTTCCCGCCCACTTCCGCGACACCGACAAACGACGATGCCCCGGTTCCGCGACGACTACTTCCTCTACGGACCGAAGACGTCGTTTTCGAACCCTAGTTCACCCGATCCGACGTACGGACCCAAACCCTAACCCTACACCTATTTTATTAAATGTCATCTATCTTGTGCATATTGCATCATAATTACATGTGTGGCATCTCTTGGGTTTGCGGGTGTAGAAAATCACCTAAATAATTCAATATGGAATGTGTGGGGTAATAAATATATAATGCCCTATTCCTTTTAATTAATTAGATCACCCATACCATGTGTTGCCATGCTAACCAACATTTAATATTGCTGGTAAATAAATAACTTGCACCTAAATATTAATTGCCGGGGTTGATTTCCCGCTTAATTTGGATTAATTGCATTTGTTTTGCATCTTGCCATGCCATGCATCATTCTCATATGATCATGTTGAATCTTTTGCCGTAGTTGTAAATTGCACCTTTTACGCTTTCCAGTGTTTGTTGCTTCTTCGCGGATACGACGTTGAGATGTGTGAGCGATGACAAGATCTGCTTGCATGCGGGATTCCAGGCAAGCAAAGTTTGCTTGTTTACCTATACATTGTCTTTCATTCCTGCCGTTGATCTCTGCTACCGTAGTATTCTATTCTTTATCGCGATCCCATCACATGTTTATCCTGCAGCCCATACAGCTTTATCCCTACATCCCATCACCTGTTGTTTGTTTATCTGTTGGCCTTGTGAGTCGTAGCGCATGCTTAGAGTTGATTGTGCGAGTCGTCTGTTGGTCTTATGTTTCATCTGCTTAGTATGATAGATTGTTCTACTTTAATAAAATGGTATCTTGTGTTGGGGTATTATAATTAAATGATAAGGCACCTGGCGGAAGGCCTTGCGAGGTGCTTTGTTCTGCTCAGTGTCGACCTAGGAACTGAGATTTTGTACTCGGATCCAATTTTGAGCGCACTAACCACTTGTGGGAGGTCCTATGGAGCCCCCCTCGACTTTGAACGGATCTACAACTTGTCCATGGGCCGCAACTAGTTCGGATTTTCCATTTGCTCATATCCATGTGCATGATGATGATTGATGAGAGGTTACTTGATACGGGGGGGGGGGGTCATATAGGGGTGGTGCGCGCGAAGCGGACAGTTCCTACCGTGGTTTGAGCCGCATGGCGCGTGGACACAAACTAATGAGTCCGCAATTGAGATTCGGCCGGACTCTTGACGCGGGTAACAACTCATATGGGTGGCACTTGGACTTGCTGTAGTGAAGGAACGAGTCGTGTTGAGAGGCCCTGATGCTTGCTTGGGTTGATCATACGAGTATGGGTACAGTAGTGCACCCTGCAGGGTATAATCTTATCGATGAGCCGTGTCCACGGTTATGGACGACTTTGGTGATGATGCTGGCTAACAAGATCTAGACAACTTGCACCTAATTAATGTTAATTAAATTGACTAGTAATACATAATTACTTTCACAATAAATTATAACTAAAACTGTTCAAACGTGTGAGTTTCTCGAATTGTTTCCTCATATTTGGTTGAGGGGGTTAATTCGAGAATGAGTTATGTTTGGTGTTAGTTGTAGTTGTTTACTTATGCGCTCTCTTATCCCTCTCTGATTAGACGGAAGTTGTAGCGTGTCTCTCTAGGTTGCTAGTGTTGCTGCCGCTAAGTCCACCTCCCCTATATTTTGGGAGATGGTATAGAAAGTAGGCAAGTCGGTTTTGCTTGCCAGGGAGTGCCCTGACCCTCTTTTGGGTTATGCTTTATGTGCAGTTAACAGGTTTGAAGTCTGACGACGTTAGCTTGGGAATCCCTCCGGCTTGGCTGGGCAGGGATATGGCGCCATTGCTTATCTTCAGGACTCTTAGTCCAATTTGCATCTTATCCGTAGTCGGATACTATTTTGCTTCCGCTGTCATTTGAATCTTTGTATTGTATTATTTGTATCTTGACTCGTTCGAGTCGTTGTTGTATTATATCTTCTGTTGTATTTGTGGATGTATCGGAACTGTTGTAATGTTATCACAATTCCACCCACATAATGCGCATGTTTCAGCGTGCACATTATGTCTGGTGGGCGACCTAAAATCGTTATTATGTGGATTTCGGCGGGATCGCTTAAATCTACATAGTACCGATTTTAGGGCGTCACACAATGTTGCAGAATACGAAGCCTTATTGCATGGCCTTCACATCGCTAAGGACATTGGCGTGAAAAGGCTACTTTGCTACGGCGATTCAGATCTAGTGGCGCAACAACTTGACGACACTTGGGACACCAATAGCGCAACAATGGCGGAATATAGACGCACAATTGATGAATTCGGCAGATGCTTTACAGGGCTTGAAGTCCGGCATATCAAAAGAGAAGAAAACGAAGCCGCAGACGCCTTAGCAAGAATGGGCTCACGAAGAGACAAAGTCCCTAAGGATATATTCCTGGAACAACTATACAAGCCTTCAATCAAAGGCGGAGACAATGAAGACTCAAACTCGGTTAAGTCTGAAGCAGTCTTACTGATAACGCCAGATTGGACTCAACCTTATATCAACTTCCTCGTCAACGGCGAAGTACCCGAAGACGAAGTGCTGAAAAGGCAAGTGATACGCAGGGCGAAAGCCTATACAATCATCAAGGGAGAACTATACAAAAGAAGCACCACTGGGATATATCTGAGATGCGTCTCCCCAGAAGAAGGTCAAGAAATCTTGGAAGAAATACACTCCGGATGTTGTGGACATCACGCCTCTTCAAAATCCATAGTCGCCAAAGCCTTTAGGCACGGTTTCTTCTAGCTCACCGCAAAACAAGACGCCGAAGAGATAGTCAAAAAGTGCGCAGGATGTCAGCGCTACGCACGGCAACCAAAGATGTCGACTCAAGAACTAAGAACAATTCCCATCACATGGCACTTTGCGGTCTGGGGACTTGACATGGTTGGTCCATTCAGGACAGCCAGAGGCGGCTTAAGACACCTACTCGTAGCAGTGGACAAGTACACAAAGTGGATAGAAGCCAAGCCTATCAAAAAAGTAGACGGGGAAACAACCACGAAGTTTGTCATAGACATCATACATCGTTTCGGCGTCCCCCACAGCATAATCACCGACAACGGGATGAATTTCACCGTTGGAGAACTTGAAAAATACTGTGGCAGGAACAACATCCGGCTTGATTTGGCATCCATGGCGCACTCACAGTCCAATGGACAAGTCGAATGAACCAATGGCATAATTCTGCAAGGCATAAAGCCACGCTTAGAAGTACCATTACACAGGGCAGCCGGAGCTTGGGTAGAAAAATTGTCTGCCATCTTATGGAGCATCAGGATAACACCCAGTAGATCAATCGTCTATACGCCTTTCTTCCTTTTATGGCGCAGAAGCAGTTCTTCCAACAGACTTTATACATGATTCTCCCCGTGTTGCAGCCTACGTTGAAGCAGACACAGAAGAAACACGACAAGACGGCTTAGACCTACTCGGAGAAGAAAGGGAGACTGCACTCCAGCAATCCGCCATATACCAACAAGACCTACGAAGATATCATAGTAGGAGAGTAAGGCGAAGATCGTTTTGAGAAGGTAATTTGGTACTCCGCATAGTTCAGAAAAAGGAGCACAAGTTATCCCCTACATGGGAAGGACCCTTCGTTGTCAGCAAAGCGCTCAAGAGCGGGGCATAGTATCTTGTGGACCTTAGAGATCTCAAAAAGAAGAAGAAAAAGGGACGCAAAAGGAAAAGAGGCGAAGAAGCAAAGCTCAGCGAGTCAAAACGCCCTTGGAACATTGAGCAGCTACGTCTATTTTACACTTAGCAATTCTTTTGTAAACATATGTCTACGCTCATGAAATAAAAAGTCTTGGATTGCCAAAATTTACATTTGATAGTATTATACTTACCCATCAATCTTTTATTTCCCAATGATCATATTCCTAAATTGAACATGTCAATTTTGTTAACACGAATAACTAAAACACGAATAACTAAGCATGAAAAGTTCGGCTTACTTCCTTACAAAAATAAAAGTGCGTCCTTCTAAGACTTTTTCTCTGATTGTTTATGTTCTGGGTTGCTCCACTAGATGTTCTATGCGCCCAAAGGCGGCACGGGTATTAGGTGTAAGCAGATTGACTAGGATCTTGCTGCCTAACAAAGTGTCACCGTCTTTGTGTTTGCGCTAACATACGAAAAAGCTAAAGACATAAACCAGATAATTCAAAGACGGACAAGGAACGTAGTCGCATAGCACAGTGCCAGCAATACTTCAGTAAAGTACCAAAAGAGCATGCTATGCATCACAACACAAACTTGTTCACATAAATATATTACAAGATTTCATGAATAAAATATTTTGTTCGCCTTAAGACTAAGGACTTCATAACACAACAGTTTTTTCTTTACTCTTGTGCAGGGGACTTAGAAAGCGCATAAGCTTCGCCTTCGGCTTGTGAGGTGGCAGTCTCCTCCTGCTCTTCGCCTTGGGTGCCAGTCTACTCTGAGATTTCGTCTTCCGACGAGCTTCGTAGAAGTTCAGGCATGTCCTGGCGAGCATAGAGCACCTTGGGGTTGATCTTGTCGGCAATGAAGGAGGCGTAGCCCGTCACAGAGTCATAAACCGCATCCGGGTTGATCTCGTTGCCGTCAGCATCATGAGTTGGCAAGCATCACACCACCCTCTTGATATCCATCTCGGGATGGTGGCCCATAACGTTGCCTAAGGCAAGTTTGGCACCTCCACGAGCGGCATCACGAAGACGCTCCTCGGCGTTGCTGGCGCAGTCCTCAAGCAGAGGCACCAGAGTCCTCATGTTGGTTGCTAAAGGCAACTGCTTCGGGAACATTTGGCTTAACAGGCCTTTCCCGGCAGCAGCTTGGCGAGCAATTAGCTTGCCAAATTCCAACACAAGCTCCAGGCGAGTGACATCATCAATATCGCCAAGACCAGCAGGAGCTAAATCAAAAAAGCAAATAAGGCAAAAGCGAAAAAACTCGTTCAAAAGACGAAAGACTAAAAAGAAAGGCAAGAAACATACCAAGGATTTTGTCGTCTAAAGCTTGGATTTCGTCTTTACGACGCTCCAGCTGGCCGTCAAGCTCTTGGATACGGAGCTCCGCCTTCTCAGTAAGAGATTTCATCTCTTTCCTGACGTATTCGGCTGCTTCTTGGTGAGCCGCAGCCAGTTCGTCTTTAAGACGTAACTGCTCCGCCTCTGCACTCTCCTGAAGTGCCTTCATGCCATCCTCAGCCAACTTATGGTTTTCCTGGATCTGCTTGAAGAGGGCCTCATTTTCGCGCCTAACAACAGCAATGTCGTCAAACTCCTCAGCAGCTTGCTGGGACTTTGCAAGCAGATCTGCAAAAGCATATCATTTTTTCATAAGAAAGGATAAACTTAGGCGACAAAAGACAACAACCAAAAAGCAAAGCCGGTAAGGGTATTACATACCAGCATCATGTTTCGCCTTATTCTTGGCGAACTTGAGCTCCTAGCGCTGCGCGACCAAGGATTTCCACAGGTCGCGGTTAAGGTCCTCACCCTCCTGAAAAAATCACAGAAAATGTAAGCAAAAAGGGTCAAGTAATGTACACTTGGGGACTGGTCAACAATATTATCAAATTCAAGGCCGTCACTTTGACTAAACACATTAGACCAAAGAGCCGCCCGGGGCTAGGAATATGGATAAGGCGAAATAAGGTTTACCTTAACGTGCTTCTTCAAAAGCCGATAGCCGGTTTTCATCTTGGCGTACAACGCGTCGCAGTTGTCTTCAAGCTTGCACACTGTAACCGCCGTGGTGATCGGCTTAGGCGAAGAAGGCCCAACAGCTTCCTTTTCAGCAGCAATTCTTGCCGCGATAGAAGGGAAAATAAATCCCTCGTCATCAAAGACTTCTTCTTTTATATATTCGAAGGCATCATTAGCCGAAGCTTCAGCCTTATTGGTTTATTCAGGAACGTCTGCCTTTGCAGTAACAGCCGTCTTCTCAGTTGTGTCCGTCCTCTCCATAATGGCGTCCGGCATATCAATGTCAGCTCTCACCTCCTGAGATGCAGGAGCCGGCATGCTTGCCGTAACATTGGGCGTAGGAGGAGCGGCAGCTGGCGAAGGAGTTGGGGGCTTACCCCTTCCAGTCACTGCCTTCGCCTTCAGCTTGCCCGAAGGCTTAACCCTGAGATAAGACGAAGAAACAAGGCTTAGCAGCGTCACAAGGAAGAAGCAAAGAAGCTTGATGCGAGACTTAGGCTACAATCACTTACACTTTCTGAGGCATGGTGAAGGCGGATTCTTCATCGTCATCAAGGACGTCGTGGATAACGACGCCCTTGGGGATGAAGGAGACGTCCAGCTTCTTCTTCTTTAGCGCAGCCTCGGTCAGTGCCGCTTTATCGGCACCAACCTTGCGCTTGCGCATCTTAGCGCCGCTGGCAACAGCCGAAGAAGGGGAAGAGTCGAGCTGACAAAAGAAAGATACAAGTAAGATTGATATTAAGCCGAACAAATGTAAAACATGTAAACATACAAGGTACTCACTGGTGGCAGCTTGTTGATGGAGGTGTACATGGGAAAAGACTCGGTGAATTGAGTCCTCTCCTTGAGCAGCTTCTTGAATCGCATCAAGAAGGCGTCGTTTGTTAGGTCGTCTTTGGAGACGCGGAGATGATCATCCCGATTACCGATGTACGTACACAACAGGTCTTTGTTTTCCCGGAGAGGCTGCACCCGCCTTTTGAGCCAGCACAAAATCGTCTTTGGGCCGATGAGTTTCGTCTTCGCCTCCGTCGTCATGTACTCGATCCGTTTCTGGATGAGCTGGAGGTGTGCGGGCAGGACTTTCTCCGGCTTCTCGTCCCACGAGAAGCGAGGAGAAGCGGCAGCGTTAACAAAATGCGGGAGACCTATCGTCTTCCCCGCGGGAGCTATATCTGAGCAGTAGAAAAAGGTGCTCGCCCAGCTACGGACAGAGTCTACCTTGGGAACCTTAGGGTACAAGGCCCTATTTCTACGTAAGTTAAGGCTAACGGTGCCCAAAGTGAGTAGCTCGTCGTCTTCTGTCTGCCGTTTACAGTGGAAACAATATTTAAAGAAATCTAAGCGGGGTGATATTCCTAAGTAGCCTTCAAACAAGGCTTGGAAACCAGCTAAGTACAAGATACTATTGGGTCCTAGGTTGTGCGGCTGTAAGCCGTAATAATCTAAGACTGAGATGAAGAAAGACGACAGCGGCAGAGCCATGCCATGATGCAAGTGGGAAACTAGGCCCGCTCATCGCCTTCGGGAACCGGAGTGGCGTGCTCAAAAGCCGAACGTCACTTGTAGATTGCCCGAGGAGGAAGGATTCCTTCACGCTCCAGCTCCACCAGATCGTCCTCGGTGATGGTTGAGGGGAGCCAGTGGCGTGACGAAGAATCGTCCTCCTCCTCGGCGCTGGCGGCGGTGGCGGTGCCCGAATCAGTGGGAATCTTTTCCTTAGGAAAGAGCCTGATTATGGGCTCCGCGAGCAACGCCTCCGTGGCGGTGCCCGAGGAAGATGCATCGCAAGTCGCGGATCCCTCCGCCGAGCTCCTCGCCGTAGCCGTGGCCGCCCTCGCAGCGTCCTCCTCCGCCGCCGAGCGCGTTGCCACAGAGACTATGGTTTGCTCCATTGGTTTTGTGTGTGGGTGTGGGGATGAGGTGCTCAGGTGCGCAAGAGAGAGAGAGAAAGGGCTCGAGCGCGAGGAGGAAGATGAACAGAGAAATGAAGCAGTGATTCATTTTCGAATTACGGGAAGGGTATTTATGGTCCACCCCACGATCTCCGCAACAGTTGGATTCGCACCGCTCGATCCGCGCCACGTGGAGCGAAGAAATTGAGGGAGCCGTTTTCCTTCTCCCGTAAGCCTCGGGTCGTGCACGGGAAAACCACAATGAGTAGATTTGGCCTAGTCAACAGTCATGGACTGAGCATTGACAAGACTTGACATCAGGCTGACGAGGAATCTTTCTCTCTGTCCATCAATTGAAAAATTATTTGGCTTGTGTGCCCATATGTGCAATGGTCGATTCGGCTTATTGGAAAGTTGTATCCTCAGTTATATAGGAAATGGTTCAAGCTCTATAGCAGTTCATCAAGAAGACGAAGACGAAAGTTTCGTAGTGAAGACTAAGACGAACAAGCTGGAGTGCTCCAACCTTTCCGGGGACTACTGCGGAGGACATACCAAACGAATGCCGACCACGTGGGCTAAGCCAACTTACCAGGGTGCCCCAAGAGGTGATAAGGTCTTCGGCTTATCGGGCGGCTGAACGGGAATCCGACACCTAGAGGGGGGGGGGGGTGAATAGGTGCTATTACAAATTTTAGCTCTTTTCAAATTTAGGCTCAACACGAAGGTAAATTCTCTAGATATGCAACTATGGTGAATTTACCTAAATGACAATCTAAGCAATAGCAAGATAAATAAGCTAGCAAGACAAGCAAGTAAGGGAGCAATGATAAGGGGAACCGAGTGAAGCACGCGGAGACGAAGATGTAATCCCAAGTTCCACCCAAGGGTGTACGTCTCGTTTGGAGAGGTGTGCGCTACCACAACAGGTTAGCCGCAACGCCACAAAGGCTCACTTTCTTCTCCGATGAACTCAACCACAAAGGTTGCGAGTCCACCTTCCACTATTGATCCCCTTTTAGGGCGGAGATCGAATCCCTTACAAACGCTTCAGGCACGCACCCACAACTTAATTGGGGGCTCTCAAGATGACCACAAAAGGTCAAGGCAACACCAAGATTACAACAATGGTGAACTAAGTTTTCCCACCGGAAACCCTAGCCACGAAATCCCCAAGTGAATGGGGAGGAAATGCAAATCCCTTCGGTGAAGATGTAGATCCGGGTCTTCTCCTCCAATCCTCCAAAGATCAACGAATTTAGGTGGAGGGATTGGGAGATCTTGATGATTTGAGCTTTCAAGAATAGTAGGAGAGAGAAAATATGAGAGCTACCTGTTCTTGAGTGAGTGAGGGGGTATTTATACCCCTTCCCAAAATCTGGCCGTTGGCTGTCTCGAGGACCCATAAATTCTGGTATAAGTGACACCCGGAAATTCCGGGTCACTCGGAATATCCGAGTCTGTGAAATATCCGAGTTGAATTTCCGGTTGAGATCAGAACGTCTTCGACATCTTGACTTAGCCAAATTTCTGAGGGTGACTCGGAAATTCCGAGTCAGTGAAATTTCCGAGCTGAATTTCCGGTTGAGATCAGAACGTCTTCGACACCTTGACTTAGCCAAATTTCTGAGGGTGACTCGGAAATTCCGAGTCAGTGAAATTTCCGAGCTGAATTTCCGGTTGAAGTCAGAACCACTTTCTCTTCTTTCCTTAGCCAAATCTGGAGTGGTTTTCTGGGTGACTCGGAAATTCCGAGTCAATGAAATTTCCGAGTGGAATTTCTGGTTTGAGTCAGAACCACTTCCTGACTTTTCCTTAGCCATTTTTCTGTTAGATATAGGAGACCCGAAATTTCCGATCCTGGAAATTTCCGGCTCCAATAATCCGATTCTGGGAAGAATTCCAGAAACTCTTTTTCTCTACATTTTGGCTTTGGGATATGTGGTATGCAACTCACACAAACTGAAATACTTAGCAATATGATTAGTACATCATTGGTATTGTTAACTAACACACAAAACACTAGGGATTAAGAAATGTTCTTTCAATCTTCCCCTTTTTGGTGTTAGATGACAATACCAAGATTTGCAAGGAAACAAAATGCAATATGATGTATTTGACAGAAAATAGCTCCCCCTAAACATGTGCATGTATGAAACACAATAAGACAAAGGATAGGAGCAATTTGATAATAACAAACACAAGATATCACAAAGGAGTAAGGAGACAAAAAGTAAGGTTATGGTAGCATTTGAGACTAGATAGATTTTCATACCTTGTGTATGTAGGATATGAAGAGAATACCAACACAATAAATTTGAAGTCTCAACCATATGATAATGATAGCATAACATTGTCTCAATACACATAGTCAACACACATAGATAATAAAAGAGTTCAACAAATAACCACAAATAAGATAAATGAACACAAGCACAAAGAAATGGTAAACGCATATGCTTGTGCCCGAACCCCTGCAAATCCCCGAAGTCCTACTAGAACAACTTCTCCCCCTTTGGCATCTAAACGCCAAAAAGGAAGAGGAGCGATGCTACGTCCCGTGAAGGTCTTCAGTCCGAGGGGGTCTCCTCCTCATCATCATCATCCTCATCATCATCATAATCTGCCTCCTCATCATCATCATAATCCTCATCATCATAATCATGTCCAGTGGTGTACGAGCTGCCGCCAAGGTCATGATCAATTTGAGTCCATGGAGCCAAAGAACCCTGGTTCCACTGAGCAAAGGTCAGAGGATTAGAGAGATCAGCAGGAGCAGGAGAGCCAGACACATGATGAAGGATCAAGTCTTGATTGTAGGCCAGCTGACGACGATCCTTGTAGGCGGTGTATTGCTCTTTGCGGATGTCCACATTCATGCACAGGATGTTGCGTTGGAACCAATTCAGCTTCTTCACCTTCGCATGAGTGGCCGGGACATAAGTAGGAGCAGCAGCCCTCCTAGCATCACCCATAAAAGATCTACCCTGAGCTGAGCTAGAAGAAGGCACAGAAGGAGACTTGACCACTGTCTTCTTCTCATATAGTTTCTTGAAGTCATGCGGCTCCAACTCATCGCCACTGAAGTTATAGTCCAGAAACTTGAACTTGATGAGTTTCATGATGTAAGGAGCATAGGGGATAGAGACTCTGGTGGTCATGGCTTCATACATCTCATTGTAGATGTAATCCATAACATCCACACTCTAGTTTTCATCAGAGCCAGGGTCCTCCACAATGCGGTTGACATGAAGAAGCAAGTTGCATAGAGGGGTCACCACATTGTCGTTGTTGCCACCACTTGGTGCAATGTTCTCACGGAGGATGCGCACAAGAACATCATAAAGAGGAAGCAAGTCTCGATAATTGCCGGGTGTGGCTCCATCACCATATAAGTGCACGGTCTGCTTCTTGTTGATCTTGTAAGGGTGGTGCATGCGATAGCCTTGAGGATTGTCACCATCAAACTTGTAGCCCAAAACCTTGGCAAACTCCTCAAAGTTTGACTCATAGAAAGATTCACCAGTCATCCACTTAATTGTCTTCTTTGAGTCACCCTTGATCACTAGAGTGGCAAAGAACTGCATCACAAGCTGAGAGTTGTAAGGACAACGAGTGAGCACTAGCCTCTCCAAGCCCATAGTCTTGACAAGATGTATAGCTTCAACAAAGGAGACTTTCTTCTGCAGAGTTGCACGGTCAAACAGATGCATAGGCCGAATGGGCTTCGACAGAGAGTAGTAGAGGTCCACGAGTATGTGCTCTTGCTCTTGACACCAATAGCTGCGATAATCCAGAGTGTTGTCCCTCGGCCTAAGGTACCAATCCCCTTGTCTGAGCTGAGAGTATTCAACAGAGTTGATCTTTGAATAGTTCTGACGTTGAGGAGCAGGAGCATTCTTCCTTTTCTTGGATGGTGGCTTGCTAGCAACCGCATTCTTCTTCCTTTTGAACAGGTGGATTGCTTGAGGAGGCAGGACCCTTACCCTTGTTGACAGGGGTCTTGTGAACAGGTGCCCTTGAGGCGTTCCTTGATGCCCTAGCGGACGGACTCCCACTAGAACCTGTGAATTTGAGCATAGTGGGTAGCAAAAGGTAAGTACACACAAGTCAGGAGAGGATACACACATTAGGTAGGCATTTGATGAATCATATGTAGTTAAACATGAGTTAATCTTAAAACTGTAATGTTCAGCTCGGAAATTCCGATTCATACTTAACCGGAAATTCCGGTGGACCGGAAATTCCGAGTTAGGCTGAGTCGGAAATTCCGACCTAAACAGAAACAGTGCAGATCTGAGATTGACTCGGTCTAAAACTAGATCGATCCAACACAATGCAAAACTAATGTATGTAGATGGCAGGGAATGATGCTAGGAACAATCTCTACCAAGCAATCTTGAACAAATAACTCCACATCAAGATCCTAGTGCAAGCACTTAAGGAAGAGGAAAAGTGAAGTTACCCTCATCCATTGAGGCCATTGCTTGGAGGAGTGAGTTCCCGGGGCGGAGGAGGAACAGATCCGGCCGAGAAAGAGGTTCCCCAGCGGTCGGAGTGCTCCGGAGGGATCTTGGAGCAGCAGGGGCGGCGGTTGGAGGAGAGGGAGTTCGGGGGTGGAAGAAGGGCACGAATAAGCCCTTCACCCCGAGCCTGCCCTTATATTTTTTGACAAACCGCCCGATCGGAATTTCCGGGTGTAACTTACACTGGAAATTCCGAGTCACCGGATATTCCGTTTCATAAATGAACCGGATATTCCGACCTGCTGAACTTAAATCCCAGTTTTCAAATGGATGACTTGTGTGCAATAGAGAGAAATGTTTTCAGGGGGAAGTAGGCTTGGGATAGATTTCCAAATTGTCATTGGTACACCATACTCAACTCACAACTACCAAAACGAAACATAAAGCGCCAAGTTGAGTAGGTTTCCCACATGCATGAAAAGGAGGGCAAATAGCAACAATAAGCTCCAAATAAAACCAACTCTTCAAAGAGAAGAGGTCGGTGGCCGAGGCCACCATGTAGGAGTGTATGGCATGTCACCGCGAAGATGTATATTGGGTACATAACCAATACTCGTCGTTTTAGCTCATTAGTCATGGGAATGAATATATAGATAAAAGAACACTTGCTATCGGCATAATGGGGGGAGGGATGGTCCATTGTATTGGGACCGCAATCCCCCTATTTCCATGCCTACATCTAAACAAGATAAGATGCAATTACGGCCTAGGTGAGTGTGCAAGCGATCAAGCTAAGGACCTCGAATCAATGATATTTAGCTCATTCCTCAAAAAGCAAAACCTTCCTTCCTCAAGGGGCTTCGTGAAGATATCCGCCAATTGATCCCTTGTGCCCACATATGATAAGTCAATGTCTCCTCGGGCCACATGATCTCTTATGAAATGATGGCGGATCTCAATATGCTTGGTTCTTGAATGTTGCACCGGGTTGTAAGCAATCTTGACGGCACTTTCATTGTCACATAGAAGAGGCACTTTGTCGCAATCGACTTCGTACTCCTTTAAAGTTTGCCTCATACATAGGAACTGAGTGCAACAACTTGCGACGGCAACATACTCGGCTTCGGCGGTGGAGAGAGATATACAATTTTGCTTCTTAGAAGACCAACTTACCAAGGACCTCCCAATAAATTGACAAGCGCCGGAGGTTGACTTCCTATCATCTTGATCTCCCGCCCAATCGGAATTCGTGTACCCACATAATGAGAAATTTGCATCCTTGGGGTACCACAATCCAAAGGTTGGGGTATAAGCCAAATATCTAAAGATCCTCTTGACCGCCATATCATGGCTTTCTTTAGGAGCCGCCTGATATCTTGCACACACTCCTACGGCTAGCACTATATCCGGTCTAGATGCACAAAGGTAGAGGAGAGATCCAATCATGGAGCGGTATACCTTTTGATCCACATCCTTACCCTTGGGGTTGAGCTCAAGGTGACATTTGGTTTGCATTGGGGTAGAGGCACCCTTGAGCTCAAGCAACCCGTACTTCTTGAGCATGTCTTGAATGTACTTCGCTTGGTTGATGAACGTTCCTTCCTTCAATTGTTTGATCTCAAATCCGAGGAAGAACTTCATCTCACCCATCATTGACATCTCAAACCTGTCAGTCATAAGCTTAGAGAATTCTTCGTTAAATGCTTTGTTAATAGATCCAAATATAATGTCATCCACATATAATTGACAAATGAAAAGCTCTCCATTAAATTTCTTAGAGAAAAGTGTGGGGTCGATTTCCCCAACTTGGAATCCACGGTGTACAAGTAGTTCTCTAAGGTGCTCGTACCACGCTTGTGGGGCTTGTTTAAGGCCATAGAGTGCCTTATTTAACTTGTAGACATGGTTCGGATACTTGAGGTCTTCAAACCCCGGTGGTTGCTTAACATAAACAAGTTCATTTAGTGGACCATTTAGAAAAGCGGATTTAACATCCATTTGTTGCAACTTAAAGTTATGATGAGAGGCATAAGCAAGAAGAATACGAATTGACTCAAGTCGAGCCACGGGCGCGTAGGTTTCTCCAAAGTCAATGCCTTCAATTTGGGAGTAACCTTGAGCCACCAATCTTGCCTTGTTCCTCACCACCATGCCCTGTTCATCTTGCTTGTTCTTGAAAATCCACTTGGTGCCGATAACATTGCGGCAATCTTTGGGTCTTTCCACCAACTTCCACATCTTGTTGCGCTCGAATTTGTTGAGCTCTTCATGCATAGCATCAAGCCAATCTTTATCTTCAAGAGCTTCAAAGACCTTCTTGGGTTCCACCATGGAGATGTGAGCTTGATGTTCACTAAAACTTGCAAGTTGTCTTCGGGTAGAGACCTTGCTTCTCACATCACCAAGCACCTTGTCAAGAGATAAAGCTCTTAATTCTTCTGAGGTGCCAACCCTATTCAAGCGGCGGTTCTCGATTTTCCTCCGAGTGGTGGGAGGAATCGCTTGATCATCTTGATCATTCATGTCTCCGCCTTGACTGAATTGATGGCCTTGATCAACCATTGGAGTGACATCCAGCGGTGAAGGAGAGGGTTGATCTTGGCCTTGCTGCGAGCTGCCACCGGGAATGTCAGCAGGACCGGATATTCCAGGTTAAGTATGGACCGGAAATTCCGAATCACCGGAATTTCCGACTCCAGTTTGAACCGGATTTTCCGGCCCTCCGGAAATTCCAGGAGCAGCTGGAGAATCTTGTGCTTCTTCTTGGCTGGGCGTGTTATGCACGGTGTTGTCGATGGGTGTTTCTTGTGTTGGGGTAGCCACCACTTGTGAAGAACTTGATCCTTGTTGAGCAACCTCATAATAGACTTCAACGGGGCGGTGGACTCCCAACCCCATTCTTCGGATAGCATCTTGAGGTTGATCATCACCTACAACGGAAACACCACTTTGCTCCACAAGGGAGCCGTCATTCTCCTCGAACACCACACTACAAGTTTCTATGATAATGCACGAGGCCTTATCATAGACTCTATAAGTGTGGGATTCGGACCTGTAGCCCACAAATGTCCCTCAAGAGACTTAGATTCAAACTTGCCCAAACGAACACCTTTGATGAGATAGAAACACTTACAACCAAAAACTCGGAAGTAAGAGATATTGGGCTTGTTCCCGGTGAGCACTTCATAAGGGGTCTTCATGAGTCCTTTGCGAAAGAAGAGCCGGTTGGATGAATGGCAAGCGGTGTTGACGGCTTCGGCCCAAAAGTTATGAGGGGACTTGAACTCGGCCATCATCGACCTTGCCATCTCAATAAGAGTGTGATTCTTCCTTTCGGCTACACCATTTTGTTGGGGAGTATAAGCAGCGGAATATTGTGACGAATCCCTTCTTCACTAAGGAACTCGTTCAAGGTGTAGTTCTTGAACTCGGACCCATTGTCACTTCTTATCACCAAGATAGGGACATTGTGTTGACGTTGAGCTTCATTGGAGAAGTCGATGATAGTTTGTTGAGTCTCCATCTTCGACTTGAAGAAGAAAACCCATGTGTATCTTGAATAGTCATCAACAATCACCAAGCAATATTTCTTGCCACCAAGACTAGCTTCCGGAATGGGACCAAAGAGGTCAACATGGAGAAGCTCCAAAACACTTTTTAAAGAAATGATGGTCTTGCTTGGATGGTAAATGTCATGCATTTTTCCTTCAACACAAGCCCTACATATTCGACCCTTCGAGAAAGAAACATGGTCTTTTAGTCCTAGGATATGACCACCCTTGTGGAGACTTTGCAAACTCCTCATGTTGACATGGGTTAGTCGGTGATGCCATAGCCAACCCAAGTCCGCCTTAGCGAATAGGCACATTGTATGGGAAGTGGTGACTCCGGAGAAGTCAACCACATAGAGTCCATTCTCAATGTACCCAACGAAATACACATTGAGAGACTTACTCCGCATGAGGATAACCATCTCCTTTTCGAAGACAACGGTATAACCCAAACAAGTTAAAGAATGGACGGAGATCATGTTGAAACCTAGGGACTCGACAAGCAAAACATTCACAAGTGTGATGTCCGGTGCCACTACCACCTTGCCGAGCCCTATTACCTTAGACTTTGAATTGTCACCATATGTAATGGTCATCTGATCATCATTTGGCTTCAACTCCGTTACAATTTCCTTGCTTCCGGTCATATGACTAGTGCACCCACTATCAATTATCCATTTCGATCCTCCGGAAGCAAGTCCCTACACACAATCAATTCTTTGGTTTAGGTACCCATTTTGCAATGGGTGCCTTTTGGTTAGCAACAAGGGTCTTTGGGACCCAAATAGCATATTCAATGTAACCATCAAAAGGACCAATGTATCTAGCATAGACATCCCCATAATAATCAACATATAAAGCATAATTGGGGTTAGATATGCCCGCAAAGTCATCACGAGTGGGAGTGCCCCTTGTGGCATTTCCACTTGCTATATCATCTTTCTTGGCTTGTGCGGGCTTGGTCTTCTTCTTGATCATCTTCTTCTTCTCCTTAGCAACATAGCCTAGACCTTCCTTACCCTTGTGGGGTACTTGCTCATGAAGAGGAGTAGTGAGTGTCCCCTTACCTTTATCAAGGGAGGTCTTGGGTTCGGTTGCCATGGAGGGAACAAACAAGACCCTAGCTTTATCCTTGACAACATTTGCATTAGTATTCAAAGGAGTAGAAGTACTAGGTTTCTCAAGAATAGATATCCGAGTTTGGAGTTGATCACGAGACTTGAGGAGACGTTCGTGATCACTTGTCAATACCTTGTGAGTATTTTCAAGTGACTCGAAGTCTTCGCAAAGTCTAGCATGAGCAACTACAAGCTCGGACTTTTCATTTTGCACAATTTTGCATTTAGCAAAGTAGAGATCACGATCCTTAGTGATCTTAGCAAGTTACTCCTTGAGGAGAGCATGAGCTTCTTGTTCATCTTCGAGAGAGGATTGGAGGAACACCTTAGCGTGTGCATCCTCTCTCTCAATCTCACCTTTTAATTCAAGCTCATCCTCAAGCTCACATATACGACTCATAATTGAGCCAAAGTGTTTCTTTCCTTCTCCTTGCAAGTTAGTCATGAATTTATCAAACGCAATAATTTCATCCTTGACTTCTAGGCTCATACCATCATCAATGTCATGGGATATGGAGGTGGGGGACAATTTTACCTCGGATGTCTTTGCCATGAGACATCTTGGATTCTTGATGATGGGGCTCTAGTTTGGTGAGGAGAAGAGTGACGGAGGTGTGGAAGAAATGGCTAGTGCGGCCACTTGGGTTGGAGTATCCTCCTTGTCACTATCTTCATCATCGGTGGGATATTGCTCTTGAGTCACCAAGACAATCTTTTGGTTCTTCTTGAAGAAGGGCTTCTTCATGGGCATGGGCCCTTTGCCCTTCGTCTTGGCCACGAGCCTCCCACCATGATCCTCTCTTCTCTCCCATGGACAATCTGCAACAAAGTGGCTTTTGTCATCACAGTTATAGCAAAGCCTCACCTTGTTGAATGGCTTTCCTCCATTGGAGGGAAACTTCTTGTCAATCCTCGCTTTGGCCCTTCCGGGGTTCTTCCAAAACGTTCTTGCCGCAAGACCCATGTGTTGAGTAAGAGTACTTGAGAGGGTCTCACTAGATAGCTCGACTTGATCATCATACTCCTCTTCATCCTCTTCTTCAACGGTGGCCTTCAAGGCAATTGAGGCATGCTTGTGCATCCCTATGGCTCTAGCTCTTGCATCTTGTGCAATCTTGGAGGCCACCTTGTATGCGGTCATTTCTTGCATGACTTCATTGGATGTCATCTTTGCGAAGTCATGTCTCCCTTGGAGTGTCTTCAAATCCGTTTCCTCAAAGGGCAAGAGAGCGGTCACAAACTTCCTCTTGATCCAAGCGTCATCAATGTAGACCGCCCCAAGGTTCTTGAAGGAGTTGGCAACCAACACCAACCTCCGGTACATGTCCTTGTGGCTTTCTCCATCCAACTTGTAGAACCCTTCCACCTCATTGCATAAGGCATCATACTGGTTCTTCTTCATGCTCTCATTCCCGACGAAGATGTCGGAAAGAGCAGTCCAAAATTCTTTGGCGGTGGAGAATTGTTGAATGAGCGCCATGTCATTCTCTCCAACGGCCATTTGGAGTTGATGTAGAGCGGTGGCGTTGAGTTGGCTATCAACCACCTCTCTTCTTGTCAAGTTGGTTGGATCATGGGGCTTGAATCCTTCTTCAATGATGCGCCATAGCTCAATGGAGGCACTACATAGATGAGACTTCATTAGAAATTGCCATTGAGAGAAATGAGTAGGTTTGAGCTTAGGAGGATCACTTCTAAAGTTTACATGAGGGTGAGGGATAGGAGGGTTAGGAGAGTAATTATGGTTGACATTATGAAATTCCTCTCCTTTGGGGGTGTTAGAGGAGCTAGGTGATTCATCCTTTTCCGCCTTTCCGAGGTAAACACTTGGAGGAACGTCTTTGGACCCATCCGAAGATGACTCCTTAGAGTTCTCAACATGCTCCTTAGGAGGAGGAGAGGGAGAAGTAGCCTCGGGCTCCTTAGACTTCAAGAGTGCCATGAGCATCTCATTCATCTTGAGGAGTTGGGCCTCCAAGGACGATCTCATATCAATAAGATCGGCCATGGTTTCCCCTTTGGCTAACTCCTCCTTCTCCGCCTCTAATTTCTCACGGGCGGCCCTCTCGGCATCGGATTCCGTCATCGTTGCACTTAGGCGGGTAAGCCCTTAAAAGTGAACAAGGCTCTTGTACCAATTGAACGGGAATCCGGCACCTAGAGGGGGGGGGGTGAATAGGTGCTATTACAAATTTTAGCTCTTTTCAAATTTAGCCTCAACACGAAGGTAAATTCTCTAGATATGCAACTATGGTGAATTTACCTAAATGACAATCTAAGCAATAACAAGATAAATAAGCTAACAAGACAAGTAAGTAAGGGAGCAATGATAAGGGGAACCGAGTGCAGCACGCGGAGACGAAGATGTAATCCCGAGTTCCACCCAAGGGTGTACGTCTCGTTTGGAGAGGTGTGCGCTACCACAACAGGTTAGCCGCAACGCCACAAAGGCTCACTTTCTTCTCCGATGAACTCAACCACAAAGGTTGCGAGTCCACCTTCCACTATTGATCCCCTTTTAGGGCGGAGATCGAATCCCTTACAAGCGCTTGAGGCACGCACCCACAACTTAATTGGGGGTTCTCAAGATGACCACAAAAGGTCAAGGACCACAAAAGGTCAAGGCAGCACCAAGATTACAACAATGGTGAACTAGGTTTTCCCGCAGGAAACCCTAGCCACGAAATCCCCAAGTGAATGGGGAGGAAATGCAAATCCCTTCGGTGAAGATGTAGATTCGGGCCTTCTCCTCCAATCCTCCAAAGATCAACGAATTTGGGTGGAGAGATTGGGAGATCTTGATGATTTGAGGTTTCAAGAATAGTAGGAGAGAGAAAATCTGAGAGCTATACCCCCTCCCAAAATCTGGCCGTTAGCTGCCTCGAGGACCCGGAAATTCCGGTATAAGTGACACCCGGAAATTCCGGGTCACTCGGAATATCCAAGTCTGTGAAATATCCGAGTTGAATTTCCGGTTGAGATCAGAACGTCTTCGACATCTTGACTTAGCCAAATTTCTGAGGGTGACTCGGAAATTCCGAGTCAGTGAAATTTCCGAGCTGAATTTCCGGTTGAGATCAGAACGTCTTCGACACCTTGACTTAGCCAAATTTCTGAGGGTGACTCGGAAATTGAAGGAGATATGCCCTAGAGGCAATTAATAAAGTGTATTCTTTATCATATCTCGTTTGTTCATAATAGGTTTTTGTGTCATGCTGGAACCGTATTAAGCGGAAACATTAATGCGGGTGTGATACGTAAACAACCAGGTCCCTAGTAGCCTCTACTAAGACTAGTTTCGTTGCGCGATTGATGATCGAGGTTTCCCGGTCATGGGGCATGGCGCCGGTCGGCAATGAGAGTCATATCGTTGGAGAGCGATGTGATGGACATACCCAGATTTGGAGAACATAGTCGTTACACCTTTGACCGTGAGATCAACTCTTATTGATATTCCCCGAAGATACTTTGATTGCACCAAACGTCGTATCTTATTTAGTATGACAATAACGGTGATACTTTTGGGTATCGGAAAGGAGTAGTTGAGACGAGGGGTCAAGAGCGGGATTTGCCAGTCCGCATAGCAGGATAGATACTCTCGGGCCCACTCGGTGAGATCATGTCTAATGAGCTTGCAAGCATGTGACTAGGTCACGGAGACATGAGATCATGAACGAGTAGAAGATAGTGTCGTCGGTAACGACGTCGGGATTAGGTATGGAGATATCTATGGAACGACGCTCGGACGTGCTAAGTATCGCTATGGCAAAAGGTCGAAGACTTTACGTTCAGGTTTGATAGATGAAAGTCATTCGTTATATCTCAGGGATTAATTCATGGGGTCCAGGCCTACGAGTTAGTCGTTGATCATTGAGGAGTCTTGATCATACCTGATATTATATCGAACCGCTAGGGTAACACACTTAAGGGGTTTCGACAAGACAACCGGAAAGGAAGGAGATCACCGGGAGCGTCCCGGGAGAGGTCCGATGGAGATCGGGCAGCGCCGAAAGAGTTTTTGGAGCTAGGAAAATTTATATATATTATGTTTGATATTAATTAGTGTTATTAATATGCAAATATGATTTTATATATTTATTTTCGAATTTATTAAGGCAGATTTCCCTAAATGTGCCTTCCGGACGAAAGAAGGCCCAAGAGGGGAAAATTCCCTAGGGGAATTCGGTGGGGGCCAGGAGGGCCGGCCTAGGTGGGCCACCAGGGGGCCGACGCACTCCATAGCCGAACCAGGCTATGTGGGGATAGTCCCACATTGCCTGGCTGGCAAGGTAGGCTCCCCTTGGGAGCCTATATAAGAAAGGGCACCCCCAGCCTTTTAATTCACCAATTAAATTCCCGACTTCTCTCTCGATCTCGTGATTCCCAAGTCGGAGCCGCGCCGAGCAAGAGGATCCGGGGATCTCCTCACCATAGCCCGCTGCCGCGCTGCTGGTGTTCCGGTCCAAGTCTTCCGCTGCTCGTCCTGGACTGGAGCTTCGGAGGCGTCGCCTCCACCGTACGTGTGCGACTCCCTGCGAGGTGCTGCGCTAGCGGTACTCGGAGGCCTGCTTCCTCTACACGACCTTGAGGTCGGCTTCGTCGGTCTGCATCGACAACGTTTGTGCGGGAACGTAATCCCCGCTTTTGGTCTACAAGGGTACGTATTCCGATCTCCGTTCGTATTACTATATCTGCATAGAATAGATCTTGCATGCTTTTAGGACATCGTCGGTAGGAAAAATTTTGTTTCTGCACACGATCCCCTTCAGTGGTATCAGAGCCGATCTATCGTAGATATAGCTGTACGCTGTTAGAACCCGTGCTCTACACGGGGGCACCGTTCCTGTTATTTGCTACCCTCTAGCGTGCACTTGTGTATTCCAGCGGCATTGAGTTGATGAAGCGGCCCGGACCGACTTTACGCGTACGCTTACGCGAGACTGGTTCCACTACTAACATACGGCTTGTACCGTATATGTGGCTGGCGGGTGACAGTTTCTCTCTCTTTAGTTGGTCTTCGCATTTTCAATGGAGGGCCCGAAAGGGATGCTTAAACATGCAATTATTGGATCGTTGTTGTGGTCATAAGATTCGTAGGTATGAAGCGGTTCTATTTACGAAAGCCCCAAGCCACGTAAAATATGCAAAAGATAAATTAGAAGCGTCTAACTTTATTTTGCAGGGGCTATGTGATATGGTCAAGGTAGGTTTATTAAATTGTTTATAAACTGCGGGCGCCAAGAAGACCATGGCGCGATGGACTATATCACATTGCATTACATTTGATGTTTTGTGTGCATCTTATTTTGTGTGATTGTGTGTTACACGGCGGTAGCTGAATAAGATGAACCCTTCAAAATACCACTAGTGTTCTCCCTCCAACGCGCACCACCAATAAAGTTCTACGTTATGAGGCAGGCCGTGATGATCGGGTGTCAGACATATCTTCATTCGCATACGGTGGGTGTAAGCCATGTTGCACAAGCGTCAGCGTGGAGGTCTTTGGTGGCGAGCCTAGCATACTCAGAAGTATGGCCTCGGAACAGGAAGACCGAAAGGTCGAGCACGAGTCACAAAATTGATGTGGCGGACGATTTTGTCTACTCTTGAAGTTGTGTCGCCGGCTTTGATGATGAGGGGTGGTGCAATGGACGGGGGTCGTGTAATCGCTTAAACGACCAGGAGGGATGTTCGTTTGAGTGGGAGTTATGTTAGTTATTTTCTAAAATACTATAACTCAAAATTATTATGAACAAAGTCTTATGTTGTTGCAAATTCCATTGTAGATGTCTCGCCCCTCGTTTAACCTAGGTCTGTTCCTTGAGAAAGAAAAGCTTAAGACCAATGGGTCAAACTTCATGGCCTGGTTCCGCAACCTGAGGATCCTCCTCACTCCCCATAGGGTGGCCTACGTCATTGAGGCCGCCATAGGTGACCCTCCTGCAGATGATGCCTCTGAGGATGAGAAGAAGGTCTTCCAGACCCGATCGGAGGATTCTGCCTTTGTCCAGAGTGGCATGCTCTACGCCATGGAAGCCGACCTGCAGAAGCGCTTCGAGAAGATGAGCGCCTTTGAGATCATTTCGGATCTTAAGGCTGTCTTTGCGCCGCAGGCTAAGGCTGAGAGATATGAGGCTTCTGAGCTTTTCTTCTCAGCCAAGATGGAAGAGCATAGCAGTGTGAGCGAGCATGTGGTCAAGATGTCTGGCTACGTTCAACGCCTGAATGCTCTGGAATGCAAGATTCCCGATGAGCTGGCGATTGATAGGGTGTTGCAATCGTTGCCACCAAGCTACAAAGGCTTCGTCATGAACTACAACATGCAGGGCATGGCTAAGTCCCTGGGTGAAGTGTTCGTGATGCTCAAGACTGCTGAGGTAGAGATTAAGAAGGAGCACACGCTGTTGATGGTCAACAAGACCGTTGATTTCAAGAAGTCCGGTGGCAAGGGAAAGCAGAGCTGGAAGTCCCGGAGGGAGGCAAAGTTGGCTGCCAAGCCCAGGACTAACAGGTCTGGTCCCAGAGCTAGCGTGGAGTGTTTCTACTGCAAGGGGAAGGGTCACTGGAAGCGCAACTGCCCCAAGTATCTGGAGGATAGGAAGTCTGGCAAGACGGTCGACAAAGAGCAAGGTATATTTGATATACATGTTATAGATGTGTACCTTACATCCGCCCGGAGCAATACGTGGGTATTTGATACTGGTTCTGTTGCTCATATATGGAACTCTCAGGAGTAGTTACGGAATAAAAGGCGGCTGGCGAAGGATGAGGTGACGATGCGCGTCGGCAACGGATCGAGAGTCGACGTGGTGGCTGTCGGCACGCTCCCTCTGCATCTACCATCGGGATTAGTTTTGGTTTTAAATAAATGTTATTTTGTGCCATCCTTGAGTGTAAACATTATAAGTGGGTCTTGCCTGTTACAAGACGGTTATTCATTTAAATCAGTATCAAGCAATTGTGCTATTTATATGAATGATATCTTTTATGTTGATGCTCCCGAGAGAAATGGTTTATTCTTGTTGAATCTCGATCGTAGTACTCACATCCATAACATAGAAGCCAAACGAATTAAGTGTAGTGATGATACCGCCATGTTTTTGTGGCATTGCCGTCTTGGTCATATTGGTATAAAGCGCATGAAGCGACTCCACTCCGATGGACTCTTGGACTCGTTGGACTTCGGATCCCTCGATACATGCGAACCATGCCTGATGGGCAAAATGACCAGGACACCGTTCAAAGGTTACGTTGAACGGGCGTCGGATTTGTTGGGGATCATACATACGGACGTTGTGGACCAATGAGCGTTTCGACACGCAATGGTTATCGTTACTTCGTCACCTTCACTGATGACTTGAGTAGATACGGTTATATCTATTTGATGAAACACAAGTCTGAAACGTTTGAAAAGTTCAAAGAATTCCAGAGTGAAGTTGAGAATCAGCTTAATAGGAAAATCAAGCATCTCCGGTCTGATCGCGGTGGAGAGTACTTGAGTTTTGAGTTTGGCACACATCTGAAGAGTTGTGGCATAGTGCCCCAACTTACGCCCGCCGGAACGCCGCAGCGTAACGGTGTGTCCGAGCGACGTAATCGTACTCTACTGGATAGTGTCCGATCTATGATGTCTCTTACCGATCTGCCAGTGTCCTTCTGGGGTTATGCGTTAGAAACAGCCGCATTCATTTTAAATAGGGCTCCGTCCAAGTCCGTTGAAACGACGCCGTATGAATTATGGTATGGCCATAAGCCTAAGTTATCGTTTCTGAAGGTTTGGGGTTGTGAGGCGTGCGTTAAGAAACTGCAGCCCGACAAACTCGAACCGAAGTCGGAGAAAGTCGTCTTTGTAGGATATCCGCGGGAAACCGTTGGGTACACCTTCTACAACCAAGCTGAGGGCAAAACTTTTGTCGCGAAGACCGGTACCTTTCTAGAGAAGGAGTTTCTCGCGAAAGGAGTAAGTGGGAGGAAGGTAGACCTCGATGAAATCGTTGATCCTGAACTCGAGATTCCGAGTGGCGCAACGGAAGCAATTCCGGAAACGTCCTCCGTGGAAGGAGTGGGAGAATCTGTCAAGGAAGATGTTCTACCTCGTAGGTCTGGTAGATCTCGGATCGCACCAGAATGGTATGGCAATATGGTTTGCACCGTCATGCTAGTCGAGCAAGACGAACCTACGAACTACAAGGAGGCGATGAAGAGTCTAGAGTCCGAGAAATGGCTTGAAGCCATGAAATCCGAAATAGGATCCATGTGTGATAACAAAGTGTGGACTTTGGTGGATATTCCCGAAGGGCGCAAGGCCGTCGAGAATAAGTGGATCTTTAAGAAGAAGACTGATGCTGATGGTAATGTGACCGTCTATAAAGCTCGGCTTGTCGCAAAGGGTTTCCGACAAGTTCATGGAATTGACTACGATGAAACTTTTTCACCGGTAGCGATGCTTAAGTCTATTCGGATTTTGTTAGCAGTAGCTGCCTACTATGATTATGAAATCTGGCAGATGGACGTCAAAACGGCCTTCCTGAATGGAAACATTGAGGAAGAGTTGTACATGGTACAGCCGGAAGGTTTTATCGATCCAGGAAGTGCTAACAAGGTGCGAAAGCTTCAGCGATCCATTTATGGATTGAAGCAGGCATCTCGGAGCTGGAATCTTCGCTTTGATGAGGTAATCAAAGGTTTTGGATTTATCCAGAATGTGGAAGAGACTTGTATTTACAAGAAAATGAGTGGGAGCTCGGTTGTGTTCTTAGCACTGTATGTTGACGACATATTTGCTAATAGGGAATGATGTGGAACTTCTGAATAGCGTGAAGGAATATTTAAACAGTAAGTTTTCCATGAAGGACTTAGGAGAAGCTGCGTATGTTTTAGGCATAAAAATCTATCGCGATAGATCAAGGCGCATATTAGCACTAAGTCAGAGTACTTATCTTGATAAAATATTGAAGCGTTTTCATATGGAGAAGGCAAAGAAGGGTTCTCTACCGGTTATAAGGAATAAGATATTGCGTAAGGCGCAGTGTCCGGTGACGGAACTGGGTAAGGCCGAAATGACGAAACATCCTTATGCTTCAGCCATAGGATCGATCATGTATGCAATGTTGAGTACTAGACCGGATGTGGCATTAGCTCTAAGTTTGACAAGCCGGTTCCAGAGTAATCCTGGAATGCCGCATTGGGTAGCTGTTAAGAGCATTCTTAAGTATCTCAATAAGACAAAGGAAATGTTCCTTGTGTATGGTGGCTGCGATGAAGAACTTGGCGTAACGGGTTACGTAGATGCAAGTTTCTGCTCAGACCCCGATGACTGTAAGTCACAGACAGGTTACGTGTTCAAGGTGAATGGAGGCGCCGTGTGCTGGAGAAGTGGGAAGCAACCCATAGTCGCACAATCTACAATGGAGTCGGAGTACATTGCCGTCTGCGAGGCCGCGAATGAAGCTGTGTGGCTGAGGAAGTTCGTCATCGAACTTGGAGTGTTCCCGAGCGTGCAAGACCCCGTGATCCTCTTCTGCGACAATACGGGTGCCATTGCGAACGCCAAGGAGCCGAGGTCTCACTCCACCGCCAAACACATTCTCCGACGCTTCCACGTGATACGTCAGTACGTACAAGGAGGCGATGTGAAGATTTGCAAAGTGCATACGGATCTGAATGTGGCAGATCCGCTGACAAAGCCTCTCCCGCTTGATAAGCATGAACAACACCAGTTAGCTTTGGGTGTTAGGCTTTTACCAAGTTGTAATCTAGATTAAGTTGTACTCTAGTGCAAGTGGGAGACTGAAGGAGATATGCCCTAGAGGCAATTAATAAAGTGTATTCTTTATCATATCTCGTTTGTTCATAATAGGTTTTTGTGTCATGCTGGAACCGTATTAAGCGGAAACATTAATGCGGGTGTGATACGTAAACAACCAGGTCCCTAGTAGCCTCTACAAAGACTAGTTTCGTTGCGCGATTGATGATCGAGGTTTCCCGGTCATGGGGCATGGCGCCGGTCGGCAATGAGAGTCATATCGCTGGAGAGCGATGTGATGGACATACCTAGATTTGGACAACATAGTCGTTACACCTTTGACCGTGAGATCAACTCTTATTGATATTCCCCGAAGATACTTTGATTGCACCAAACGTCGTATCTTATTTAGTATGACAATAACGGTGATACTTTTGGGTATCGGAAAGGAGTAGTTGAGACGAGGGGTCAAGAGCGGGATTTGCCAGTCCGCATAGCAGGATAGATACTCTCGGGCCCACTCGGTGAGATCATGTCTAATGAGCTTGCAAGCATGTGACTAGGTCACGGAGACATGAGATCATGAACGAGTAGAAGATAGTGTCGTCGGTAACGAGGTCGGGATTAGGTATGGAGATATCTATGGAACGACGCTCGGACGTGCTAAGTATCGCTATGACAAAAGGTCTAAGACTTTACGTTCAGGTTTGATAGATGAAAGTCATTCGTTATATCTCAGGGATTAATTCATGGGGTCCAGGCCTACGAGTTAGTCGTTGATCATTGAGGAGTCTTGATCATACCTGATATTATATCGAACCGCTAGGGTAACACACTTAAGGGGTTTTGACAAGGTCCGATGGAGATCGGGCATCGCCGAAAGAGTTTTCGGAGCTAGGAAAAATTATATATATTATGTTTGATATTAATTAGTGTTACTAATATGCAAATATGATTTTATATATTTATTTTCGAATTTATTAAGGCAGATTTCCCTAAATGGGCCTTCCGGACGAAAGAAGGCCCAAGAGGGGAAAATTCCCTAGGGGAATTCGGTGGGGGCCAGGAGGGCCGGCCTAGGTGGGCCACAAGGGGCCCACCAGGGGGCCGACGCACTCCATAGCCGAACCAGGCTATGTGGGGATAGTCCCACATTGCCTGGCTGGCAAAGTAGGCTCCCCTTGGGAGCCTATATAAGAAAGGGCACCCCCAGCCTTTTAATTCACCAATTAAATTCCCGACTTCTCTCTCGATCTCGTGGTTCCCAAGTCGGAGCCGCGCCGAGCAAGAGGATCCGGGGATCTCCTCCACCATAGCCCGCTGCCGCGCTGCTGGTGTTCCGGTCCAAGTCTTCCGCTGCTCGTCCTGGACTGGAGCTTCGGAGGCGTCGTCTCCACCGTACGTGTGCGACTCCCTGCGAGGTGCTGCGCTAGCGGTACTCGGAGGCCTGCTTCCTCTACACGACCTTGAGGTCGGCTTCGTCGGTCTGCATCGACAACGTTTGTGCGGGAACGTAATCCCCGCTTTCGGTCTACAAGGGTACGTATTCCGATCTCCGTTCGTACTAATCTGCATAGAATAGATCTTGGCATGCTTTTAGGACATCGTCGGTAGGAATTTTTTTGTTTTCTGCACACGGTCCCCTTCAGAAATTCCGAGTCAGTGAAATTTTCGAGCTGAATTTCCGGTTGAAGTCAGAACCACTTTCTCTTCTTTCCTTAGCCAAATCTGGAGTGGTTTTCTGGGTGACTCGAAAATTCCGAGTCAATGAAATTTCCGAGTGGAATTTCCGGTTTGAGTCAGAACCACTTCCTGACTTTTCCTTAGCCATTTTTCTGTTAGATATAGGAGACCCGGAATTTCCGATCCTGAAATATTCCGGCTCCAATAATCCGATTCTGTGAAGAATTCCAGAAACTCTTTTTCTCTACATTTTGGCTTTGGGATATGTGGTATGCAACTCACACAAACTGAAATACTTAGCAATAGGATTAGTACATCATTGGTATTGTTAACTAACACACAAAACACTAGGGATTAAGAAATGTTCTTTCATTGGCCCAGTAGGCTGAAGCACAAGAGAAGTCCTACAAGCTGATCAGGATCCAGACGAGCCGACATTCACCTTAGAGAACAAGTTAGGGTTTATCCCGTGTTAGTCTAGGACTCCTAATATAGGTCGGTTAGCCTTTCCTTGTAGGAGAAGGTGTGACGCTTATATAAGACTGCCTCTTGTTTCCCTCAAGGGACACGCCTTGCAACCTACATTGTAACCTGTACACATATTCACATCTGTTGAATTATAGCAGCACGTAGGATCTTGCCACCGCTGCAAGGTCTGAAGCTAGGTAAATCCTTGTGTGCAATCGCGATCCTAGAAGCGACATGCCTTCCCCTCTCTTCACCATTGGAGCATGGCACCTCCTTACGTGTCTAAGAATCCAATAACCCGACAATCACCGGCCATCCAAATGAACCTCGTGTACGTATTGAGTTTGAGTGATCCGGAAAACGACCGGTGAGGTGGTGTTTCTGGTGGCGTATAGGGATATCTATAGTGATGTGTTGATCGTCTTTGACTTGGAGACGAAGCAGATGCATAAGCAGAAGCCGGGATTGTCAATGGTGGAGATCGATCTACCGTCTCGACTACAAAGTATGAAAATATTTCCCTAGTTAATTATAGCTAGTCAAGAAAGAATAGTACACAACCGAGTTTTACCACCTCAGATGGTGCAGGTCTACATGCTATTTGAACTCTTTTTGTCATTCTATGTCATGTCTAATATCTTTAACATTTATTCATGGGTGACACTTCATGCAAATTTGTTAATCTGTAAGAAAAATGTATCAAATTTTTATGGCCATGAATTATTATTTAAACACTTATAGCCACAGTTCTTTTTTGTCCTTAGTTCCTTCTATCAATGCACTGTTTTTTTCTTCGGATCTTTTCTCCTTTCTTCTTTCGGATAAATTTTAGGGTCAAAAATATAAGCATAAATCTACTCTCGTTTTGGCAACGGTCGTTTTTTTTTTGCAGCTCCAAAAAAAACTGTCAGTTTTTGTAGCCAATCAAAATCACTATTGGAAATCTATCTTTGTCGTGTAAACGGTTCTTTGCCCTGTGCATCAATTTTGCGGAACACGGCAAAAAAAGTTTGTCGTGAGGGAGCTGAAATCTCACGGTAAAGAAAACCCTCACGTCACAGTATATAGAAAGGACACACGTCAAAACAATTTGCACGGTATGGCGGACAAAGAACACATGACAAAAACAGCTCTCTCGGCAAAGAACTCTTTGCCGTGCGCCTTTGCACACGGGCACGGCAAAGCTGTGGAACCTGCGACAACCAGGAGCCGCGACTTTCCCGCACTCCCCATAAATTCGCTAGAAAAATGTTTGTGTGTGGGTCGTAACACATACGGCAAAGACTGGATAAATTTTGTGTTCTGCAATAAACTCCATGCAACCTGAAGTGTCATTGACTCCAACACTTTCGCGTTCAATACAAAGAAGGTGAAAAAGTTAACTGTGGACTTTGTCAAAAATATTTGGGCTCATGATAGATTTCAGATTTTCCTTAATCATGAAAATTATGCCTATTATTCAACAGACTTAATGTCTCGATAATATTCTAACACTATTGTCTTGAGACGGATGTCATGACAACTGACAAGGTTACGGTGTTTACGATACTGATGTACACGGGAGTCAAGTTTTGGACGTGTAGTTGACTTGATGCTTTCTTCGTGTTCTTGAGAAACCCAAAGAGAAAGGTGTGATGAGTGTAGCAGTAAGATTTCACTCAGTAATGAAATCAAGGTTATCGAACCAGTAGGAAATGATAATTCACTCGAGGTGTCACCGGTGCCAGAAATCCTTGGTGGTGGAGGTTGTCAATCTCACCGGCTTGCTGTAACAAAAGATTAAACGTATGTGTGGAAGAATAATGTTTATTTGCAGAGAATGAAAGTAACAGGTTTGTAGTAGGTGGTTTATCAGATTAAAGAGAAGGACCGGGGTCCACAGTTCTCTAGTGGTGTCTCTCCATAAATAATAATAACATTCATGCGGGTAAACAAATTACAGTTGGGCAATTGATAGAATAATGAATTGCATAACAATGCATATACTAATGTCATGATGTCTAGTGTAAGATTCATTTAAGCGCTACAACAATATACATAGACCGCTCCAACAACATCTATAACTAATAATCCACCTTCCGGTTAGCGTCCGCATCCCTTTCAGTATTAAGTTGCAAGCAACAGATTATCACCTTAAGCATTGTGTGTAAAGTAAGTAAATAACATCATCACTTGACAAAGTACTACTGTTTTATGCCTAGTAGCAACAGTAAATCAACAACTGTAGAGCTTTCTGTCACCACCCAGATTAAATAGAGACATAAACCTACTATCGAGTATAAATACCCCATCTCGAGTCACAAGCATCTACTTGGTCAGAGCATGCAAGATCATAAATAACACACACATGATATATTATGAAGCAAATGACTTAGTACTCAATATTAATCGGATCCCAGAAAACACAATATGAAGTATTACATAACGATAATCTTGATCATGATAGGCAGCTAACAAGATCCAAAATGATAGCACAAGAGGAGAACACAACCATCTAGCTACTGCTATGAACCTGTAGTCCAAGGGTGAACTACTCACGCATCAGTCCAGAGACGGGCATGGTGATGTAGAGCCCTCCGGTGATGATTCTCCCTCCCGGCAGGGTGCCGAAGAGAGCTTCTGATCTCCGCGAAGTGGTGTTGACGAAGGCGGCGGCTCGGGTATCCGTGGAGGAATAATTTTTTTCGTATAGGTCTTAGGTTTTCGGGGTGGTATTTGTAGGCGAAAGGGCGAAGGCGGTGGAGGGCTGAGGCGCCCTAACAACATGCTCGTGCGACCAGGGGCCCCGTCACGCCTGGACCAGGTGTGGGCCCCTCGATCCCCATCTTTGTTTCTCCTTCAGACTTCTAGAACGTGTTGGACAAAATCGAAGCTTTGGAAAAGAAACCGTTCAATTCCTAAAATATTTCCTTACGTGGTTTTCTGAAGAAAAAAAATAGCAGAAAATAGGGAACTAGCACTGTAGCATCTTGTTAATATTAATAGGTTAGTAACAGAAAATGCATAAAATCATATAAAATGCATATAAAACATGTCATCCATGGTATAATATAAGCATGAAACATAAGAAATTATAAATACGCTGGAGACGTATCAGATACCACGCCTTACTCCCCAATGTTGAACTTGACTAAAAACAGAACATGGACAAATGGAAAATCAACAAATCAGACTAGATCATAAGATCAATTGAGAAGTATGATCTATCAATTAAGAAACGTTACCTGAATGTACATGTTCTCCAAGCAGGGAAAGCATCTCAAGTCAATAACTATGTCCAAACTAAGAGCATACATCTTGAATGCTAAAGTTTTCACTGTGCTCAGCACCGTTGTCAAGCTATCAACATATAATCCCTTCATGAAGCACTGAAGATAAAATTATAATATCTACATGCGCAGATGATAGGTAATGTTATTACGTTACCGTACATAACAAATGCAGCTTAAAGTCTCATGGAGGCTGAAAGTAGATAGGCAAAGCTACCTGAAGAACTGTGGAGCCAAAGAGGGATTTGTGCTCATCCATGAATGGAATGGAACGGTTCCGTACTTTGAGTCTGTTCTTGTGTTCGGTTGTACAATGAAATGGAATTGAGTGGTTACTCAGAATGGAATATTCCCCCTAGATCCGAAATACCCCGGTCCGGCCGATTAAGCCATATAAGGTGGAACGGGTCGGCTAATCATCTTGTTTACGATTAAGTTTAGCAATAATTAATCAAGTTTTGCAAATATTAACCCATTTAAGCAATAATTAACCAAGATTAGGAATAATTAATCAAGATTAGAAATAATTAATTAAGTTTAGAAATAATTAAATAAATTTAGCAATGATTTCATTCTCACCCATTCCATTCCATTCTCACCCATTCCATTCCATTCTCATCCAATTTCAAAACTAAACACGGGAATGAAACCGTTCCCTCACATTTCTTCTTTGTTCGAACTGAACACAAGAATAAAACGGTTCCGCTCTGATGAAATGGAACCGTCCATTCCATTCCACTTGTTCCAAAACTAAACACACCTAAGAGTCTTACGGCGATAAACCCTTCCTGGTGTGGTTAATATGGCCAATACCGAGGAGTTATCTGTGCCAACTGCAACAGAGCTTTTTTGATAGCCATGTAATTCTTGCTTTTGTGCACATTTCTACTACTACTAAAGACCATGACCTAAGACAAGTGCACTCTTATCACCGGAGGAGTCAACTACATAAACACTGAACATATCAAAATTGAACAGTGTATTGACTACCCATCCTGGATTTTGAGAAGGGGAACATATACACATCATATGTACATGGTGAGCCTGGACCCAAAGCGTCCACACTCCACAACACATCAGTCTACAAGCCAGTCCAGGTTATAACACTCCTCTGCAACCTGCACACGGAGGTCCGGGATGACCTGCTCGGCCTCCCGCCACAGCATCGCCGCCTCCTCGTCGCATACGACGTGTCCGAGGGACTTCAGCGACGATGAGGACCTCGGGAGGCTCCTCAGTCGCGAGCACTCCCGCATGTCGATCTTCTCTAGGTTAGTCAGGTGACCGAGCTCGTCCGGGAGGTCCGTCAGGTTGATGCACTGGGATATGTCGAGGTATTTCAGCCTCTTCAGGCTGCATACCGATGGTGGAAGCTTCCACAGCGCCGGGCAGGCGTAGACGCGCAGGATGCTCAGGCAGTGCAGCCTGCCCAGCTCGTATGGCAGCTCCGTGAGGTCATGGCAGTTTGAGATGGAGATGCTTTCCAGCGAGCTGATTTCGCATATACTGGGTGGCAGCTCCTTCAGGTCTACGCAATGGTCGATCGTCAGGTTGGATAGGCGCGGGAACGTCACCGAGAGGTCCATCGTGGATCCTCTTAGGCTGTTGTTCAGCTCACAGAGGACGAGAGAGATCTTGCGGAGGTTCTTCAGTGGGATTGTGCTTTTTGGCAGCGGCGGGAGTGTGATCTTCTCCAGCCAGAGGCTCCTCAGGTCACTGAGCGTTGTGAAGGCAGATAAGTTGTCGAGGGCCGCGCTGGTAGTACCATAGTTGATCAGCACTAGGGCCTTCAGGTTCTGCATGGTTGCGATGAATGGCGGGAGGTAGTACACACTTGAGGAGAAGTTGAGGATAAGAACTTCTGCCTTGGGGAAGCTCATATGGAACCAGTCAGATTCTTTCATCTCACCTGAAGTATGAAAGTTAATTGGTCAGATCAATTTGTACTTGTAGAAGACAATGAGAGGAAAACAACAAAACTATAGATGTGTAATACTGAAATGCTTTATTCATGAAGAAAATTAAACTGAAGTACTAATTAGGTTCAATTCCCTGAAAAGCTAAACATCAGTTTAGTACAACAGCAGGTGGATTTACAGGAGATTAAGATCAGAACATTTGATCAAAACCATGCAATGTCATTTGAGAAAGCACCACCATTATTATATTTGTACTTCATTGACATGTCAACTTCACTCATAACAACTTAAAGACTGGATGCACAAAGCATGCAAGAACCAGCCAAGCTGACAAACAGGGAGTGGACAGATATCTCACCAGTATGAATAGAAACTATCTGGGCTTCAAAAGGAATATCCTTATTCCTTTGCCAATCTCTCGGAAGTGATTCTTCTCTTCTTGGCATTACTAATCGCCCCCGTTTTGTCAGAGAATCCCGGCCGCTCATGTGAAGTGCCAGATCTCGCAATACGTCATGTTGCGTCACTGAGTAGTCATGATAGCTACTGTATAAATCTCCAGCTTTGTTCCTGCACAAAGAGCGTAAGAGTCAAAAAAACTGATCTTGCAGTATATGAATTCTCAAATAATTTCAAGAACATAGGTAGCATACGTACTGTGCATCATTAACTAGAGTAAGCAGGTTCTTGTTCGACAGCTCCATTAGGATGGCAAAAGCATCTGGCTCATCAAGATCATGTATCTCCATCCAAATGTTGATCAACACATCCAGAGGGATCTTCTTATCCTCTGGGAAGCAACCCAGATCAAGGAAACATTCTCTAACCTTTCCTGACAAGCACTCAACGCTTGCTGCCATTCTCTCCAGGAGTTTGGTCTCATGAGAGTCAGATATAGACTCTCCTCGTGACAAGCGGTTCTTTGCACTCAACCATATCATAGGGGGCTGATCACGCAAAGATGCACCGATAACCTTCAGAGCAAGCGGAAGCCCTCTGCACTCAGCAGCTACCTGCTTAACCAGCTTCTTGTCAGCAGTCTGAGGAACACACTCCTGGTCGAAGGCGGCACTGCAGAAAACAGACAAAGCCTCCTCTTCGCCGAGTAGTTTCATTTCATAAGTCCGGGTGACTAGCGTAGGAAACTTTAACCTTGATATAACAAGAGTCTTGCAGCCAGGGAACTTGAAGACGAGCTCCTCGAGCTGTGAGAGAGACCACACATCATCAAGTATAACAAGTACCGGTCCTTTGTCCCTTGGCCCTAACTTGAGCTGCCATTCCGGGATCTGGTTATATGTACCAAGCACGAGGTTGCTGCTGATCTGCTCCCACAGCTTCATCTTGATGGTCTCCAAATTTGCGGATTGGGAGACCGTCTCAAAGAAGATCCTATTGTTGAAGTAGCCTAGAGAAAGAAACACATTTATTAGCACTATGTAGAGAAGAAATATTCTTAAACAAAGAAACACAGATGCTAATATCAGATTTGTAGTACACCATGACAAAATTTATTTGGGTTAACAGTTGATATTAAACTTTTGGAAGATTATTTGGATCTGACCTACTATTATTTGGATCTGAACTACTATCCCCAGTAATTAAATATCACTAGATCTGCCTAGTCCGTATAATGAGTAGTTGAACAAGTGCCATACTATAATTCATAACAAAATATGTTACTATCATGAGCGCACACATTTTTCACAATATTATCTGATAAGTTCGGCAGCCGGGAGTGGTTGTAGTGCTCCCATCAGCAAACCCAATCCCATAAGAGCCATACGCACGCGTTGCAATAGGCTGGTCAAAGCGCCAATTTTGACCAAATAAGTGGTAAGGAACAAAACGTAACCATCAGCCTCAACTTTACCTAATTAAATAAATCAAATCATGTGACGACACGCCAATCAAAGATTCCCCAAAATTTTCATCTTTCTTAGTACTCGGCAATTCCACACGAGGTACAAAGAAAATCGGGGAATGATTAGGCACAAATATTATAAACTTCGTATGCAAGAACCGAACAAAGGGAAATTAAGGAAGAATTCGTATGAGACAAGATGGTTTGGGGGATTTCTTTTTTATATTCCATAATTCAACAGGAGGTGCAAAGAATCGGAGAATGATTGTGCGCAAAGAATTGGTGAATGAATTTAAGAAAGAATTCGTATGTACTGTATGAGACAAGATGGGGTTTGAGGGATTTGATTCTGTATTACCTTGGACCTTCTGATCCTTGTAGATCTCCATGGCGAGCGTGGTCTTGCCGCTGCCGCCCATGCCGCAGATGCCGACGACCTCCCAGCCGGCGCCGCCGCTCATGACCATCTCCTTGACCTTCTCCTTGCCGACCTTGACGCCGCTCCCGACCACCCCGTGGCCCTTTTGGAATTCCACCTCCGGGAGCTCCAGATCCATGGGCGTGCCCATGCACTTGGGCGGCGTCGCAATCTCCATGCCCTTGGACGGCTGTGGGTAGTCCACCGCCATGGGCATGCCCTTGGACGGCGGCAGAGCGACGGGGAGGGACATGGCGGGCGGGGCGGCGGTGGCGTGCATGGCAGCGGAGACCTCCTCGACGCGTCGCTCGAGGCGTCCGATGCGCGCGTCGGCCTCCTCGCGGAGCCGGCGCATGCCGTCGAGCACGTTGGCGGGCGCGTGGCGCGCGAGCCATCGCGCGATGCCCTGGTCGGCGGCCTCCATCCTGCGCGCGAGCTGCGCGGTGCGGTAGACGTTCCAGCGCGGGGCTGCGGCCGCGCGGCGCGCGAGGTCGAGCGCCTCCCTGAGCTGCGCGGCGAGCTCGCCGAGCTCGGCGTTGCTGCGGAGCGCGTGGCGGCCGCCCTGCTGCACGAGCGGGAGCAGCGGCTCGACGGTGCGGCGCAGGCGCTCGGCGGTGGAGCGGCAGAGGAAGGTGCCCGTCACCGCGCGGAGGAGCTCCTTCACGGCGTCGCCGGCGAGCTGGTCGAACAGGATCCGGCCTGGGTCCATGGCCTGCTATGGAATGGAATCGATCGTCCGCCTCTCAAAGTTCCGGCTCCTCTTCTTTATCTTCTTGACTGCTTGGCTTGAGCTCGGTTGTGTGTTTAGTCGGGCAAGTGAGAGGTCGCCATCGCCATGGGGGGGAGTGGAGGAGGAGGCGGAGGCGTTTGGTCGCGGAGGCGGAGGAGGTGGGGAGGAGTTTATAGGAGGCGGGAGAGTGCGGCACGGCAGCTTGGTGGGAGTGGAAGAGGGTCAACCGTTTGCGGTGAGGGTCGCTGGTAAACTTCAGTGGCTCACTCACACCTCACCGCCGGTGGGCTCCGCCGTGTCTACGAGAGGATAACCCACAGTAGCCCAGAACCGGATCAACAAGACGACCCAACAGGCCATCATAGGGCGTAACTCGTGTCTGCCGACTGTGTAGCGCTCTACTTTCCTTAGTTTTTGGATGCGTCTCACTTTTTTCCATTTTATGTAGGTGTAGTATGAATTTTTTTATCTAAAATTTTGTATTGCATATGCATAAAATGAAATGGAGACAAACGGGTCCCGTTTTCGCATCCCTAAATTTTACGGCCGCTCGGCGTAGGGTGCCGGTAACGGATAAAGTGTTTTAGATTTCTTCGCCACAATATTCTAATTTGTGGTCGGTGAGAGATCTGGACGAACAGTTTCGGTTTTCTACTTCAACGTCGTCATGTGGGGTGTCTGACCTGAAGTTTGATGTCTTGTCTAGGGTCGTGCTGCTTCGGTCTAAATATTTCAACGGTAATTGGCAAACTATTTTAGATATATATATATATATATATATATATATCTACGTTCAGTGATGGAGCCGCATCGAGACAGGTGAAGAGGTCATCTGTCACTTTTCTTTTGGTGGATACTATAGTGGTGCCAAAGGACAGTGACAAGTGTTGGTTTTTTTTTTGCATTGGTTTCTCTTAACTTTTTAGCTCGGTATAGTCAATATTTACGTGCCTTGTAACTTGATATTTATTTTCTAAATGAGAGAACTATTGCCCGGCAAGAAAAATGACCGTGTGTGATTATAGCATAAAAATAAAGTATCAATGCAACCCGTGCTTGCTAATCACTCGTAGATAACAAAGTATCAATGGAAAACGTATGATGTAAAATTAACGGTTTTCTAGAAACATACATGATAAGATTTTGGATCTCTGTGGATCTGAACATGTATAACAAAATGGAGACAAACGGGTCCGTTTTCGCATCCCTAAATTTTACGACCGCTCGGCGTAGGGTGACGACAATAACGGATAAAGTGTTTTAGATTTCTTCGGCGCAATATTCTAATTTTGTGGTCAGTGAGAGATCCGGACGAACAGTTCCGGTTTCCTACTTCAACGGTGTTGTGTGGGGGTGTCGTGTGGGGTGTCTGACCTGAAGTTTGATGTCGTGTCTAGGGTCGTGCTGCTTCGGTCTAAATATTTAAACGGTAATTGGCAAACTATTTTGGAGATATGTATATCTACAATCAGTGATGGAGCCGCATCGAGGTGAAGAGGTCATTTGTCACTTTTCCTTTGGTGGATACTGAAAGGACAATGATGTCGCCTAGAGGGGGGGGTGAATAGGCGGTTTAAAACTTTTCCGGTTTAGGCTTATTAATTTCGGAATAAAACTAGGTGTTTAAATTAACAAGCCGACAACCTAAATAAACTAGGCTCACCTATGTGCACCAACAACTTATGCTAAGCAAGACAAACAACAAGGTGATAGCAATATAGAATACTTCAAGCACGAAGGCTATCACAATGTAAAGTGCATAAGTAAAAGCTCGGATATAGAAATAACCGAGGCACGCGGAGACGAGGATGTATTCCCGAGTTCCTCCTTGTTAAGGGAGTACGTCTCGTTGGAGAGGTGTGAACCGACACAACGGTTCAACAACCACAAAGGTTTCACCTTCTTCTCCGATGAACCGCACCACAAAGGCTTGGTTCACCTTCCACTATCGGAATTCCTTCGAGGCGGAATCCGGAGCCTTTCAACAACAATCCGGGGCACAACCCACAATGGGATTGGGGGCTCCTGAACGGCCTCCAACAACAATCCGGGGCACAACCCACAATGGGATTGGGGGCTCCCGAACGGCTTCCAACAACAATCCGGGGCACAACCCACAATGGGATTGGGGGCTCCCGAACGGCTTCAAGTGACCACACAAGGGTCCAACCACCACAAAGGCGTCTAGTGTCCAAGGACCCAAGAGTAACAAGCTCACAAACTTTCAACTTCCACGAATCCTCGTGGAGAGCACACCGATGCACCAAATGCAAAAGGCAAGAGCACAAGTGCTCAAATCCTTCACTCTCGAATTCCAACAAAGCAACAAATGCTTATGGGGGAATAAGAGAGGAAGAACAAAGAGGAGATGCACCAAGAACTCCAAGATCAAGATCTACTAGGTTCCCCTCACTTAGAGGAGAGATGGATTGGTGGAAATGTAGATCTAGATCTCCTCTCTCAAATCCCTCAAAGATATGCAAGAATCATGGGAGGAATAGAGAGAGGGGCAAGCTTTTCAAGGTCAACAATGGAGGAGAGAGAGGGGGAAAATTCGTGCTTGGAAGAGCTGCTCTCTCTGGGGAAGAAGGGGCCTTTTTATAGGTCCCACGAAAAAGAGCCGTTGCAGGAAAACTTCACACCGGAGTTTCCGGTCACTAGGGCCGGAAACTCCGGCCAGGGGCGGAAACTCCGGCCTACTGGGACCGGAAACTCCGTCCCCCACCAGGGGCTGAACACTGTCAACACCGCCAAGGCTTGGGCAAACTTTCCGGTGCCCTGGGCCGGAAAGTTCGTCCAGGGGCGGAAACTCCGGCCTCTAGGGCCGGAAACTCCGCCCCCCACCAGGGGCTGAACAGCTTTAAAGCAGAAACGTTGAGTCCGGAGTCTCCGGTCCTGCACAGACCGGAAACTCCGGTCTAGGGCCGGAAACTCCGGCCTAGAAAAAACTGCAGCAAAACCAATAACGAAAACGTCAATATCTTTTCCATCCGGGCTCCGTTTTCGATGATTTTTGGCTCGTTGGAATCACAACGAAGAGCTTTACAAGATCATGCAGATAAACCTCATAGTCAAACAATGGAAGATAAAACCAAATGGAGGAGGTTAAAACCTCTCTAAAAAGGAATGATCGGCAAACCTCCAAAACCGAAAACGCAACAAGTTTTCCATATGAAATTCGTTTTCGGTGAACTTGGGCTTGTTGTGAAGATCACAACAAGCACCAAAACCCAACAAAGAGAAAAACCAAATAAGAACCAAGAAAGATGAAATGGCAAGTATGCAAAGGTTTGAGCTCTCCACAAAGATGCGATCAAGTTACTCACTCGAGAGCCCCTCTTGATAGTACGCCATCTATCCTAAAACCCGGTCTCCCACTAACACCATGAGACCGGTAAAATAGAAAACCTATCAAGATCATACCTTTGCCTTGCGCATTCCACTTGAGCTCGATGATGACGATCTTGACTCTCTCAAGTTGAAACACCTTTCTTGATTGTGCTTGCTAGCACATGCTTGATGAAGACTTCTCCAAATGCTCCCCCATACTCCGTTATGGGAGGGACTCGCTAAGCTTTGTCTTCATGTTTCCTTTGCAAGCTTCAATCAAAGGATATCTTCCGATATGCATCATATTGAACTTGCACTTCATCTTCTTCTCTTGATATGTATGATGGCTTGGAGATAACCATGATTGTTCACTCAATCTTCTATTCCAATCCATACTTGCAATAAGCACAACTCTACACATGACCATTCATCATATAAATCCTTGAATAGAGCATTGGTCATTATGTCATCTTGAAGAGTCCACCACAAGAACTCCTATATTTTCCCATGGACAAGATCTATAAGAATATCTCAATGTAAACATTAGTCCATAAGGATTGTCATTAATTACCAAAACCACGCATGGGGGCAACCATGCACTTTCAATCTCCCCCATTTTGGTAATTGATGACAATCCCTTTTACGAGGGTTTATATAATGAATTTAAGCCAGCCATGCAACACAAAGTGCAAGGATGCAAGATAAACACAAGAGAACAAACCCATATTCCCTTAAACCCTCTAAATTTCTCCCCCATTGGCATTGATTGCCGAAATGGGTGAAAAGTAAGAAGGCTAATATAATAAGAGCTCCCCCATAACGTGTGCATTTCTCATAATGTGAGTGAAATCAAATGCACATATCCAATGAAGAATAGATGGAGGGAGATCAAACTATATTGAGGATCCAAAGATTGTAAGAGAATATCAAATAGAAAGATACTTCAACGAAAGAAGCAATCAATCAAAAGGATCCAAAAAGTGTTCTAAATATCATGAGGGAACTCCCCAAGGCACGTGCACAAATAGGATTTGTATCTCAATATAGTGTGCACAACATGGAATCCTCACTCCCTCCTAGATAAAATCGAACACAAGCACATGCAAGAGAATATAAATGAGAAAAGAAACAAAACAATTTGCAATAAATAAAATGTTTTGCAACATGAGCAAGGAGCGGCAAATAAAAGGATGGGTGTGAGATATAAAGACATTTTAGGAGACTAATACAAGGATGAGCAAACACATCAACATAGTCTTTCAAAAAGAGTTGCACATGGTGCATATCATGTCTTACCCATACTCACACACCAAAGGAGATATAGCAAGTAGCACCACAAGCTTATTAAAACTCAAAAAGCATAACACATGAAAATAAAGCTTGTGCCTTTAATTAGAAACCACCAAAGAAACAAAAGCAATAAGAGGTGGTCACTAAAGAATTGGAATATCAATAAAAGATGTAACTAATCTCATGTGTATAAGTTTCTAAGTAGACACAAATCACTAAGATATGGGTCTACAAATAAACATGTACACACAAGATAGGTACAAGGGAAAAAGGTCATGATATCCAAGACGAAGTCATAAATACACCAAAAGATCTTTGCTTAAAAGCATATCACAAAGCTCAATTTTATCTTAAAGGGATATAGATGAACTTCCAACACACACTCATCATAGCATCAAAATATCCACAAGGGATAAGGTGATAAAAGGGATGCTCCGAGAAAGATAACAAGTATCACAAAGGGCAAATGATTTGAAGAAACAATCAATATTGCATATGCGAGACATAGAGTAGAAAGTGCTAGATTAACATATTTGGGATTGGTGAATCATAAAAATGATTATATATATATATTCCCCTTTATATGTAATCATCCTAACTTGCCCACATTTGCAATAAAGATGTTTTGCAAGAACCAAATTAATTGCAACAAAAGATTCATGCCGAGATACAACCTACACAAGGTTGAAAGCTAGAAATGAATGCATGAGGTAGATACTTGTTACCGAGATAGCATTGGTGATGTAGAAGATAGGAGCTCATGATCATCCAAGCTTGGCTCCAATAAGTACATGGTGACAACACCTTCCTTGTAGATGAGACAAGCTTCCAATGCATCTCAAGTGTACCTAAAACAAATTTAAGTACAACATGGTACCCAAACTAATTGGGTCCAAAGTAGTTAGAGCAACTACAACACATAGGACAAACTCCACATAAATATGTGCATATTGATATGAAATTAAATTTCATGCACATCTTAACCATTTAGGATTTGATGGAGTTTATCCTATATATTGGATTAACGAAAGTAAGCATGCCATAAGATATACATATAATAAATATGCATGCACAAGACTTTCAAGAACCAAGCGAGATAAAATTTAGACAAAACACCAAGTAAACCAACAAAGCACACACACAAGTGTGACAAGAAAACAAATTGTCCAAAATATATCAAATACCCAAATCAACACATGATTGAAGATACCACTTTGAAAAGATCAATGAAAACAAGAGACCAATTGTTGAAAAATATCATCAAGGAATAAACCAAAACCTCTACACTTTTCATGATGGCACAAAGTACCAAGACGAAAAATGTTTGTCTTCCAAGGAGACATGTCATCGGGATCAAATATCATATGAAGACAACTAATGTTCTAAAGCATATAGGATTGCTCCCCCAAGATGTGTACATTATTTATGATTTTGCATTTGAATACAAAATGCACACAAATGAGATCATCACTCTTCATATATATATTCAAACACTAGTCATGTTCAAGAAAGGGCAAGAAATTGCAATACCAATTTAAAGAACGGTGTTTTACTCAAAGTAGGATAGCTTCCCAAAGAATAGTGCATTATTAAGAAGTATGACTCTTGAAGGTCAATGCACAAGAATTGGTTCATTGCAAGTCCCAACTCAAGATAGCACAAAACAAATTTCAAGTAGAGCAATAAAGGATCCAAAAGATACAAGGAAGACAAAAGAAAGTTAGATCAAACTAAATTCTTGGCAATCAAATAAGGCAATTCAAAGCAAGAGTCAAAATGAATATGATAAATATATATACCACAAATTATGATTATCACTTGTCACGACAAGTAATGTATGGAGATATTTCTCGGGGGTGGATTGCAAAGATATATTCAAGACCATATTCACAAAACATAAGCATGTGGCAAAGTATAGGAATTAAAAGTCATGCTTAGATAGATATTCTTGATAGATTCACAAATCATGTGATAATGCAAAGCAACTCCAAGGAGTAGCTTGAATCAATTGGCTTCCCAAAAAGATATATGAGAACATATTTAGGGAAAGCCATATCAAGAACATCCTTCACAAACAAGATCCAAAAGAGTGAGAGACAAAGAGCATTTAAGTAAATGGGAACTTGTTTGAGCAACATGCCACATAGGAACAAGATAATTAGCAATATCAATGCTAGGTGGCAAAACCTCACATTTTCACATTTTCTAGGCTTGTAATATGCACATAGCTTATTACTCCCCCATAATGTGATAATCCATTTATTTTAACACAAGAGGCAAACAAAAACAACTAGAGAAATTAATGGACATTATAATTTGAATTTCTCATGGGCATGACATACCACAAAGAGAATAGATAATATTGATATATCAACACTAAGTTGTATTTCTCATGAATACACAATTTTTAGGATTGTGAAGTGCACGAAGCATATCACTCCCCCAAAATATGATAGTCCATTAATCTCTCAAAGAGAGCCAACAAGATAAGATATCAAATAAAAGCAATAAGGCTAAAAACAAGTAAATGGTGTGCAAACCAACATACACATACTTGATTTCTCAAGATAAGTAAGTAGAGAGCACAACACATACAAACACTAGCAAGGTACAAAACCAAACACATGCAAGGGTGCAAGCAACTTTCAATGTATATGTGATTTAAATAAAAGTTACCGCAAGGAGGAACATTGGATATGAGATAGAACAATATGATCCATATGACTTGACTTGATAGAATATAATTGATGAAGATCCCTTAATTCTTCATAATGTAGCCAAGTCTCCAATGCCCTCCAACAACACCTATTGATCAAGTTTTAACTTGTTGGTCCCCAACCAAGTTGGGTCCTAAGAGGTTAGTCACAATAGGTTTGGCAACCCAAATGGTTCTTTTCTTGACACCACTTTGAGTACCAACATATTTGGCAAACACATTGCCAACCTTATCCTTCCGAAGAGAATACACATCATTAATTATAATGGGGTTGGATAAGGTACCATTTGTGCATGAAGAAGCAAGGTGACCCTTCTCACGACATAGGTAGCAACATCTACTTCCTCCTCTCTTCTTAGTTGGAGTCTTGACTTGAGGAGGGGTAGCTTGATTCTTCTTGGGAAGAGACCGTTCTTCAACTTGAGGAGCTTGAGTTTGAACTTGAGTCTTCTTCCCTTGTTGCTTCTCACTAAGAGCCTTCTTCTTCAAAGGGCAAGATCTAACATGGTGCCCTTCAACTTTGCACTTGAAGCAAACAATCTTGGCCGAATCCTTGACTTGTTCTTGGCCCTTGTTCTTCTTGTTAAGCTTTGACTTGTTCTTGATATTGGAGTTGAATCCAAGTCCACTCTTGTCATTGGGGCGTCTTTGAACACTCAACATATTGTCAAGTGTAGAATCCCCAACATGACGCTTTTCCAAGTCTTTCTTCAAATAAGTGACTAGGGCCTTGAGCTCATTTAATTCCTCTACATGGTTAGTATCAACACAAAAACTAGAGGAAGTAGAGGCTTCATTGTTAGAGCAACAAGGCATGGAAAGTAATTCATCACAGGATGTAGCAACATTATGAGTTGATGAATCACTAGGACTTGCATTTGGCAATATAGCATTAAGAGTAGAAATTGTGCCATTGTCCACATGAGACTCACAAGATGTTACCTTTGACATAATAGCCTCATGAGCTAACTTTAGCCTAGCATGGGATGCTAGAAGATCATCATTAGAGCTAGAAAGCTTTTCATGACTTTCTTCCAATTTCCCATACTTATTAGATAGCAACTCAAGTTGAGCCCTTAGCTCAACATTCTCCTTCAAAATAGATGCTTCACAAGAAGTGGAGTTAGTAGCACAAGCATCATTAATAGTAGAGATGGAAGAAGACAATTTGACAAGCTTGTCATTCTTAGATAGTTGAGTTTGGAGTTGACCATGAGACTTGATAAGGAGAGAATGTTCACTCTCTAAAGCCTTGTGAGCTTTGTCAAGTCTCTCTATGTCCTCATTTAGTCTAGCATTGCCAACACCAAATTCAACTTTTTCAATTTTAAGCACTTTATACTTAGCAAGGGCATGATCTCTTTCCTTAATGATTTTAGCAATAATAAGATCATTAGACTCATCAAGGGATTCAAGTTTCTCTTCAAGAGAAACCCTAAGATCTTCTTCCTCTTCAAGAGAACCTTTCAAAGAAGCTATGGTGATAGAGTCATCTCTCTCAATTTGACATTTCTCATCAAATTGACTTTCCAAATCCTCAATGAATTCCCTACTCTTAGTAACATAATCAATGATTTCACAAAGAGGAGGGATAGCTTTACTACCTTTGGGGAGAGCACCAAGTACCATCTCACCCATCTTGGTTAAGGATTCAAAGTCAAAACCTTCTTCATGAGAATCCTCATCCACATCATCACAATTTGGATTCGAGGTGGGAGATACCTCGGAATCCTTAGCCATAAGGCAAACGTGATTAATGGTTGAAGAGGATGAAGAAAAACTTGAAGCACCGTTGAGGTTCATGTCTTGTTCCAACAAATGTTGGGATTCCTCTACATTGTTAGTCATGCAAGAAATAGAGGATATGGAAGTATTGTTTTCATGGCAACAAGACATATGAAGCATATCATCATGAGATTTAGTTAAACAACTATTACATGATATGCAAGGACTATCAACTCTAGCATGTATGGCGTTTGGAGTGCTAGAAGAGTTTAAGTCTAAAGATAGAACATTGCAATGAGATAGAGATGAAGTATAGTCAATAGAATATTCACCATCAACAATGCAATTTCTATCACCACTCACCATATTATTACCTTGTGACAAATCACATGTTGGTGAAGTGGACGAAGTTGTGAACTCATCACGGCCAGAAGTGGAAGGAGAACAATCATCCTCAATAATTTTGGACACTTCATATATATCTTGAAGCTTGGTCCAAAGCTCATGTGCATTTCGAAAAGGCATGATTGAAGCAAGAACTACATCGGTCAAAGCACACATAAGACCATTAGTAACTTGAGTCTCGAGATGAGAGTTTATCTCATCCTCTAAAGATAATTCATGAGAATCCTTTGGAGGAGATAAACACACATCTACAATCCTCTTAACATAATTTGGACCCATGGACCTAAATAGATTAAGCATGCGAATTTTCCACACATCAAAATTTGTGCCATCGAATATAAAGGTGGGATCGTGCACTAATTCCCTAAACGACATCTTTTACTCTCTAGGCGGTAAAGCCCAAAAAGAGAGCCCAGGCTCTGATACCAATTGAAAGGACAATGATGTCGCCTAGAGGGGGGGGGGTGAATAGGCGGTTTAAAACTTTTCCGGTTTAGGCTTATTAATTGCGGAATAAAACTAGGTGTTTAAATTAACAAGCCGACAACCTAAATAAACTAGGCTCACCTATGTGCACCAACAACTTATGCTAAGCAAGACAAACAACAAGGTGATAGCAATATAGAATACTTCAAGCACGAAGGCTATCACAATGTAAAGTGCATAAGTAAAAGCTCGGATATAGAAATAACCGAGGCACGCGGAGACGAGGATGTATTCCCGAGTTCCTCCTTGTTAAGGGAGTACGTCTCGTTGGAGAGGTGTGAACCGACACAACGGTTCAACAACCACAAAGGTTTCACCTTCTTCTCCGATGAACCGCACCACAAAGGCTTGGTTCACCTTCCACTATCGGAATTCCTTCGAGGCGGAATCCGGAGCCTTTCAACAACAATCCGGGGCACAACCCACAATGGGATTGGGGGCTCCCGAACGGCCTCCAACAACAATCCGGGGCACAACCCACAATGGGATTGGGGGCTCCCGAACGGCTTCCAACAACAATCCGGGGCACAACCCACAATGGGATTGGGGGCTCCCGAACGGCTTCAAGTGACCACACAAGGGTCCAACCACCACAAAGGCGTCTAGGGTCCAAGGACCCAAGAGTAACAAGCTCACAAACTTTCAACTTCCACGAATCCTCGTGGAGAGCACACCGATGCACCAAATGCAAAAGGCAAGAGCACAAGTGCTCAAATCCTTCACTCTCGAATTCCAACAAAGCAACAAATGCTTATGGGGGCATAAGAGAGGAAGAACAAAGAGGAGATGCACCAAGAACTCCAAGATCAAGATCTACTAGGTTCCCCTCACTTAGAGGAGAGATGGATTGGTGGAAATGTAGATCTAGATCTCCTCTCTCAAATCCCTCAAAGATATGCAAGAATCATGGGAGGAATAGAGAGAGGGGCAAGCTTTTCAAGGTCAACAATGGAGGAGAGAGAGGGGGAAAATTCGTGCTTGGAAGAGCTGCTCTCTCTGGGGAAGAAGGGGCCTTTTTATAGGTCCCACGAAAAAGAGCCGTTGCAGGAAAACTTCACACCGGAGTTTCCGGTCACTAGGGCCGGAAACTCCGGCCAGGGGCGGAAACTCCGTCCTACTGGGACCGGAAACTCCGTCCCCCACCAGGGGCTGAACACTGTCAACACCGCCAAGGCTTGGGCAAACTTTCCGGTGCCCTGGGCCGGAAAGTTCGTCCAGGGGCGGAAACTCCGGCCTCTAGGGCCGGAAACTCCGCCCCCCACCAGGGGCTGAACAGATTTAAAGCAGAAACGTTGAGTCCGGAGTCTCCGGTCCTGCACAGACCGGAAACTCCGGTCTAGGGCCGGAAACTCCGGCCTAGAAAAAACTGCAGCAAAACCAATAACGAAAACGTCAATATCTTTTCCATCCGGGCTCCGTTTTCGATGATTTTTGGCTCGTTGGAATCACAACGAAGAGCTTTACAAGATCATGCAGATAAACCTCATAGTCCAACAATGGAAGATAAAACCAAATGGAGGAGGTTAAAACCTCTCTAAAAAGGAATGATCGGCAAACCTCCAAAACCGAAAACGCAACAAGTTTTCCATATGAAATTCGTTTTCGGTGAACTTGGGCTTGTTGTGAAGATCACAACAAGCACCAAAACCCAACAAAGAGAAAAACCAAGTAAGAACCAAGAAAGATGAAATGGCAAGTATGCAAAGGTTTGAGCTCTCCACAAAGATGCGATCAAGTTACTCACTCGAGAGCCCCTCTTGATAGTACGCCATCTATCCTAAAACCCGGTCTCCCACTAACACCATGAGACCGGTAAAATAGAAAACCTATCAAGATCATACCTTTGCCTTGCGCATTCCACTTGAGCTCGATGATGACGATCTTGACTCTCTCAAGTTGAAACACCTTTCTTGATTGTGCTTGCTAGCACATGCTTGATGAAGACTTCTCCAAATGCTCCCCCATACTCCGTTATGGGAGGGACTCGCTAAGCTTTGTCTTCATGTTTCCTTTGCAAGCTTCAATCAAAGGATATCTTCCGATATGCATCATATTGAACTTGCACTTCATCTTCTTCTCTTGATATGTATGATGGCTTGGAGATAACCATGATTGTTCACTCAATCTTCTATTCCAATCCATACTTGCAATAAGCACAACTCTACACATGACCATTCATCATATAAATCCTTGAATAGAGCATTGGTCATTATGTCATCTTGAAGAGTCCACCACAAGAACTCCTATATTTTCCCATGGACAAGATCTATAAGAATATCTCAATGTAAACATTAGTCCATAAGGATTGTCATTAATTACCAAAACCACGCATGGGGGCAACCATGCACTTTCAGATACTATAGTGGTGCCAAAGGAGAGTGACAAGTGTTGGTTTTTTTTGCATAGGTTTCTCCTATCTTTTTAGCTCGGTATAGTCAGTATTTACGTGCCTTGTAACTTGATATTTATTTTCTAAATGAGAGAACTATTGCCCGGCAAGAAAAATGACCGTGTGCGATCATAGCATTTTTGAAAGCGATTATAGCATAAAAATAAAGTATCAATGCAACCTGTGGTTGCTAAGCACTCGTAGATAACAAAGTATCAATGGAAAACGTATGATGTAAAATTAACGGTTTTCTAGAAAAATACATGGTAAGATTTTGGATCTCTGTGGATCTGAACATGTATAACAAAATGGAGTTTACATATATGTAATTCACGAAACAACAAGCCGGAAGAATACATATGTGTTCCTTCTAGTCTTAGGGTTTGTTTTGGATCACAGACTGGAGTTGTGCAATAATACAATTTAAGTGCTAAACATAATATCTATTTCATGAGAACTGGAATTAGTGATCATTTTCTATTATACTTCTTGGATGGTAGTATATTTACAGAAATTCATTAGTACTAATGGTTATTCCAACTTTCATTTTACTCAACACATTAAAAAATTAAAAATATGCAGATGGACTCATGTATCCGTCGTATGTAAGGTTTTTTTTTTTCTGGGTACGTAAGATTCAAAACATAATGTATAACGAAACAAAAGAAGCATATGTAAGTAAAACACATTGCATCATGAAAAGATATAACCATTTAAATGAATGTGAATGATATGTATTGGATACACGTGCAGAGTTTCTGTCATTTTCTACATAATTTACAATAATTTGTACACATGTTAAGATCAAGACAATCACAACATGGTGTACATAATTTATTTATCTATTATTAAAACTAAAAGTTACACAAAATTTCATGATATTGTATGCATGATTTTAACTTAGCGCGTAAACAAAAAAACAATAATGTCACTATGTATTACTAATTCTAAACATATACATAGCCATGAATGAGTGGTTTTAACCAGTAGATGTCAACCGCTTAATACTGTATTACACAAGGAATTAAGGCTTGAAGATTACATATTTATTATAGTTATGTGAGCAGTTTTACAAAACACATTGAGTATAAGACAAGCCGTACTATTAAGCCATATTAAGATATCAATATTAGAGGATGAGATCTTGGTGTTGCTTAGATACAATTCAATCTATCACCTAGCACAACTCGTTTGAAATTTTGATACATAATTTCCATGGATATTTATTATATCAGTGTAAAGAGACGAAACCCGAGATTGGGTTCTATATCGAATGTTTGAGAACTTAGCCTGATTAATTAGTTGCTTCTGCTTCATAGAGCTTCACAGTGGTGGTATTTTTGTTTGGAAGGAGACCCTAACGAGAATGACCCACAATTGTGGTAACTTTTTGAAAAGAATGTGTCCATGACTGGTGGGACATGCAGCTAACAAAGCGTGGCATGCCCTGGTGGTGGAAGTGAAACAAACAATAGTGGCAAGCACCTGCCACACTTGTGGCAAAATTTCACAGTGTGTGGCTATGAACCAAACATGCATGGACGTAGTACTTTGGAGTTGCCCAAGAAGTTCAAATGATTAGAAACTATTATTAGGTTCTGATGAAGGTCTCTCCCAGAATCGCTCATGTTCCTTATGTCTAAGTATAGTTTCAGCTATATATTTGTGTTGGCGGTTTCCAATTTGGTACATGTTTTCTCTATGAACTCAGATTTTGAAGGATTGATAATGCCGAGCTTCGTGCCCAAAAGTTTCGATAATGTGTTCTCTTGGACGGTTTGAGACCGTGTTTCAAATGTCAGTAGTACCCACTCATTGTCAACGTTTCCTAGAACATAATTGATTTTATAGATAAAATCATCATTGCAATGTGACCGTGTTCTACTCGTAATTACCGACTTGAGCATAACTTTTCCAGTGTGCATCCCATGACTCGAAGTTTCTCTGATAAGCATCTACCGCCTTGAATAATTACCAAAGCTACACTGTAATGAAGGTATAGTTATGATGCTTATTTCCTACATTTGACGGTATTAATTAGTTTCGACCCTCTTCCCTTGAATATGAAAGTTTCCTTTGGGTGGTTTCTTGATATAAGGTGTCTAAGATTTTGGCACGGATTTAAGACATATATTTTGCATGCGGTGCACTCATATTTTCTGAAAATATCGAGATAGAGGAATCTCTTACAGTCATAAATTGAAAACAATAGGTCAAATCCCTCTGTTCTAGATTGTGACTCTCTTTTAATGAGTAAAATTGCCCCTAAATCACAATACACCTTATATTTTGAAATATTTCTTAAAACCTTAAACACCTTATATCAAGAAACGTAGAGAGTATTATTTAAGAAGAAATGCCTTTTGGATATCACTGGTTCCAACCTGAAAGTGACGCAGATGTTGAGTAAACTTAGACCAGAAGTTCTGAATTCCTTAATGTTACTACACTTCCTCTAGTAGTTTATTCAGCTGTTGAACCACATATTTGTAGATACAGCTATCATTAGTATGCGCCCACATTGTTCGGCACAAGTTTCATGAGATATACCTAGACTAAAAATGGTGAAACGGACACAATCTTGTTGTCCCATGCAACACAAAGATCTCCTGATGCCTTCCAAATCTACTGTAGTGAATCTACTGGGGCTTTTCATCTTTCAAATTATAATTTTTCCGAAGTCTTCACTAGCTCTTTTATGGACCAAGATTGATTGAAATATTGAGAGATGATATACTAGTTTAATTATGGAATTATTGAGTACATGTACTACAATTTCAATGTTGAAATTACAACATCATGCACACCTATATTACTTCCTCTGTATATAAAAAAAGACATTTTGGTATCTTAAATTTAGCTACCAAAACATTTTACATTTTGTTACGGAGGGAGTATTTTAGATGAAGCCGTAATGACGAATGTCTTTGGGCACTTAACTATTCATTCTAGCTTTCAAATTCTGGCACTAAAGTACAAGGCCAATGTCAAATGTCTTTGGGGACACTAGTTGAGAAAAATTAGGTAGTTTCTTAAATAGATTTTGGTGGTGGGGAAATATCCACGTTAGTTAAAAAATACATTTTACGTACCACTAAGCTAGGCTAATTAAAAAGTAAGTATAATTAGAATCAAATTAGTCCACGTCTTCGGGGTCTGCCAGCGATAAGCAGATAAATTGCTATAGACTCATTTACTAATAGCACTCACATATAGAACAATTTGTTAGGTTCACTCACATATAGAACAAAGTGAATGTCAGGCGAGTGTAATAATTTCTTCGGGAGTAGTCATTTAATTGTCAACAAACAAATAGAAAGAAAATACATATATTGTAGCCTGCCAATATTTTCGCAAAGAAAATTTTAACCACGAGCCAAACAATACCCTTACAAGTACTGTATTTTTTTTGCGGCGGTCTCACACACCGGCGATGTTCTGCTACTACTAGCGCGTCCGCCGCAGCTGTTATGAAAGACAAAGACACATGCATGGGACCTCAGTAATGTGTCAATTGTCGAGTGATAGTGCTTTCACAATTCAATGAGCGCCAACAAACTGATTTCATATGCATTTTGACCGAGTAATCGGAGCTACTAGCACGAATCAATGGTGACGACCCCATGGATATATACGTCCGGGTTACATCTTCAATTATCATGCTATGATATTGTGATGACCCAATGAATAAGTAGTCACACCACAAGGGCCGGTCCTGACATTTTAAGGGTCCGGGGCGAAACTATAATTTAGCATCCTTTACTATAAATAATTTAAAATTAGATATATAAAACATAGATCAATCAAGAGAAGCGCGATATAAATTTTAGCGTCAACTCATCTAGATTTTTTTAAGTGCTAATCTTACTATTCAATGATCCGTAAAGAGGTGCTCTATGTGATTCTATAAGTTTTAGTTCGCCTTTTCTACTTCTCTTTTTTCAACATCGGACATATAACAACACTAGAAATAAACTGGAATTAGTGATCGAAATTAGGAGCTAAACATTCTAAAAGGGCTAAATCATAAATCAGAGAAGATAAAAAGTAATTAATGAATATACCTAGGACGCCCAGTTGGTCGTCCGATTGCGCACGCCTTGTGCAATCAGATATAAATAGGGCATTGAATATGTAGGAAAATACCACTGCCATGACGCCTTGGGTGATTGGACACAACAAGGCCCGAGATGTAAGCTACTGAGTCGGAGCTGTGCTGTGGTGGGCGAGAGACGAGATTAGAGTGAGGTTTTAATCAGACGAGTGAACAATTGAATTTATTATTTATGGAACAAACTGATCGGACGATGTATGGCAAGTTTTTTTGGCTAATGATCAACTCAATTACATTCTCTTGCCCCAGACCCGTGTCTCTGAAGTAAAAGGGCCGAATTAGCCAATGATTAAACGTCTGCACCACGAAGCTGTTTACAATTGTTTTTACATGTCATATATACATGCTACGCCTATTATACATGTGTGTACATCTGGAGGGCACTAAAAATTACTGGACCCGGGGCGGCCGCCCCTCTCGATCCCGTAGGACCGGCCCTGACCACAACCGTCTTGTCCAAATCCTTCACAGTGGTTATTACAAAGTGTGTAAGATCATCTACAGTGCCATATTTTCCCATGAATTTTCTTTGTCATTCAACAAGCAGAAGCGCCAAGAAATATTATAGGGCATCCAACATTTCGTGAAGAAATTTTAACACGAGCCAAACATCTTGAATTATTATGCCATGATACCGAGGTGTCTAGAGACGATGCACCACTGTTCCATCCTTGTCCCTTGCTTCCTCAATAATTGAGTTCTCTTCAGATCGACGGTAGTGAATACAAGATCGTATAACGATTCCTCATAGACTGACGTACGTACGGGTCAATTCGTTTTATAATCTTTGCTCTTTGTTGAGACGCAAAACTCCATCTCCACGTGCCGCGCTTGCAGCCATCCGAGCAGCGTCACGGGTACGGACGATCTTTATGTGGAGTAGTAAATACAGTATACATATATGAACAAAGTTTTCACACCACATGATCCCTTTTGATAGATGGACTACTTGAAATCATCGTCGACGTCTCGGGTAATAAAATTCTGCAAAATACTCCGTCTCAGGCAGCAAGTAGTGGTAACAACTAACAAGAGAAAATTACAAATAACCATCACAATTGTGGCTAGGTTTTCGTAAAACCACCGTGATTCTCAGAAATTGCGCGCGGCCACCGGTCCAGCGCTAATTATTTTCAAGAAGCCACCACTCGTCAGTTAAGCGGCCCTGACGCTCAGTTAAGCCTTATTATGACAGGGGGGCCCATCTGTCAGGGGACACGTGGCAATGTTAACACCCTCCCGTTAACGTCCGTTAACGGCCTCAACTGCTGAACTAAAGGGAGCAGTTGACTCGATCCATCTTCTCTCTCTCCCATTTCAATCGCGCGCAAAGAGTGAAGAAATGTCGGCGGCGAGTTCGTCCGGCGGCGGTGACGGAGGTTCGTCCGGCGGCGGCGCCAGCAACAGAGACGGCGGCGGCGCGGACGGAGACGGAGCGGGCGGAGCCGTAAGGGGAGGAGGAGGTGTCGCTCGCGATGGGAAAGAAAGCTCGCTTGCGAAGCCGGCGGCGGTGACGGAGGTTTCGCTGGCGATAGTGGCGGCGACATCTTTGGCCCAAGTGTGGAAGGCGAACCCGGAGAGCAGCCACCAGTTCACCAGCGGATTCGGCGGCTGCTAGTAAGTCTTCAGATCTTGTTCTATGTTTCTTGCTCGATTTTGATCTAGGGTTGCGAATGAACAGTGTGATTTTCCTCTTTCTGTAGCCTGGATGACGAGATATGGGATGTTAGATTCCATTTCGAAGGCAGAGACAATTTAGAGCGTAGAATCGGCAGGTCTGATATAACCTATCTGAATTTCTTAGCTCTAATCGAGACAGAGGGATACGGAATTACTGACAGCATGTACTACGTGAGAGAGAAGGACAAAGGGGTTAGTGGGATGGAACTGTTAGATGGAATGGCAAAGGTGGAGAAGATGGTGGAGCAGTACGAGGAGATGAAGTGTGTAAGTGTCACTGTAATTGCAGCAAGTAGCAGTCTTCCTTCAGACTTGAACACTCCAACTGTTGAAGAACAATTGCCAATTTCAGAGATTGGTGTGCCAATTATCTATGCAGTGGATGAAGATGGTGTAATCATTCCTAGCCAGGAATGTGTTAACCTATCTGAAGATTCAGAGATGCTTTATTTGGAGACACAACAGAGCTGCAACATCCATTTAGAGCAGAGCATAGTAGCTGTTCAGGAGTCAGAGCTAGAATATTTGTTCACTCAACAAAGTTGCAGCAAAGGAAAAGAACCAGTGCAAGTAGAGGATATTGACAGTGAAACTGAGCTCTCTGATTCAGATGAAGATTTGGGACTGAAGTTATGTTATATAAAGCAGAAGAAGAAGAAGAAGAGAAATAAGCCAACTGGAACTGAAGATTCAGATGAGCCAGATGAGCTGTTTGTGGATTCAGATGACTGTACATCTGATGACAGTGATGACAATGAGCAGGAAGAAGCACCTACCAAGAAGAGTAAGCATGAAGGACCCAGCACAAGATCTCATTGCAGTCAGCAGAGCACAACTCCAGCAGATTATGTGCCTTCTGATGATGAAGGCAAACAGTGGGAGCTGCATGAAGATGATGATGATGGTGCAGAGCTGATGTCTTGGGCTCTGCCAAGAGGAAAGAAAAGCAGGGCCAAAAAGAAAGAACCAAGTGTGTGGTATGATGAATCTAGACTGCATCCAGAGGAAGGTTTGTGCTTCCAGATGTGTTTTGTTGATGTATATCAGTTTAGAAGGGCAGTGCAGACACTGCACATTGCACAACTCAGAAATTTCAAGTACTGGAGAAATTGCAAAGATAGGGTCATTGTTGTTTGCTCTACTGGTAAGAAGACAAAGAAAGAGAAAGATAAAGAGATAGAGATGGAGGATTTGACCGAGGATAGTGAGCAGCTGGAGACAAGGAAGAAATGCCCTTTTATGATGGTTGGGTCAGTTATTAAGGGTGAGAAGACTTTCTGTCTCAGGAAAATGCAGCTGGAGCATACATGTGCCACATCAGGTGAAGGATGCAAGGTGACAGGTAAGTGGCTAGCCAAGGAGTGTGAGTCAAGTATAAGAATAGACCCTAGGACAGGCATTGAGGCTGTTAGGGAAACAACAAAGGAGAAATATGGAGTTCAATTGCACAAGATGATGGCTTGGAGAGCAAAGAAACACGCAATGCAGGTGGTATTAGGTGATCAAGTTAAACAGTACAGAAGGTTGAGGGATTATCTTCAGACTGTCCTAGACACAAACCCTGGCTCTAGGTGCATTGTGACCACAAAGATGGTTGCAGAGCATCCTAGCAACAACCCAAGATTTCATGGGTTGTTCTACTGCCTTGGAGCCTCTGTGAAAGGATTTCTGAATGGGTGTAGACCCTTCATTGGTAAGTGTACATGATTTCTTTTACTTTGTGACTATTCTCTTACTCTTATGCATGATTTGTAATATATTCATTTATTCTTGAAGGATTGGATGGCTGTTTTGTGAAGCTAACAACTGGGCAACAGATCCTCGCAGCCACTGGCAGAGATGGAAACAATAATATCTTTCCTCTTGCGTTTGGTTTGGTGGACAAGGAGGAGACAGCTAGCTGGGCTTGGTTTCTTACACAGCTGAAGTATGCTATTGGTGGAGAGTCAGGAAAATTTGGCTTGTACACCATAATTTCTGATAGGCAAAAGGTAGTCCAGTGCATAAAGTCCAGTGCATTTATAGTTCTTGCATTTATAACCTAGTGCATAAAGTCAACAGTCGATAAAGTTATCGATTGTCGACAACTTTGTCGACTGTCGACAACTTTATCGAATGTCTACATCATGTCACATGTACTATTTTTTTTTCTGGCAACAGGGTTTACTAAATGCAGTCAACCAAGTGTTTCCCAACTGTCCACAGAGGTTCTGTTTGAGGCACATCTATGCCAATTTTCAGCTAGCTGGTTATAGAGGGGAAGAACTGAAAAGGTTTATGGACCAAGCTAGCTACTCTTACACACAAAATGGATTTGATGTTGCCATGGCCAAGATGAAGGAGGAAAGTGAACCTGCTTGGGAGTGGCTAATGAAAATTCCTGTTTCTGCTTGGGCTAGGTATGCCATGGATGTCAACTGTAAAACTGATCTTGTGGTCAACAATCTCAGTGAGGTGTTCAACAGGATGATACTTGATATCAGAGGCAAACCAATACAAACCATGTTTGACAGCATAAGGAAGAAGCTAATGGCTAGGAATGAAGAGAAAAGATCTGGAGCAGAGAAAGCAAGATGGGAGATCACCCCTACTTACACAGAGAAAATAGAAGAAAATAAGAGATGGTCAAGGCTATGCAAAGCAAGAAAAGCAGTCGATGGTTTGTGGGAGGTTAGCAGTAGTGTGGACAGGCAATATGCTGTTAACATCTTGGATAAGACTTGTGGCTGCAGGACATGGGACATGACAGGAATTCCTTGCAGTCATGCAATTTCAGCAATCTACAAGTCCTACCAGCATCCATAGGACTTTGTGTATGATTTTTTCAAGAAAGACATGTACAAAGAGGCATATGCACCAGTCATTCAGCCAGTTCCAGGTCAAGACCAGTGGACCAAAACAGATACAGTAGACATAGATCCTCCAGTATTTTCAGCTTCACTTGGTAGGAAGCAAACAAAGAGAAGAAAAGGACAATTTGAAGTCCCAACACCTCCACAAACATCAAGAATGGGGACAATTACTTGCAGCAACTGTGGCCTGCTAGGGCATAGGTACACAAACTATGGAACTAGGCTTAAGCCATCATTGCAAAGCAGAAAAAATCAGCATCAGGTCCTCTACTGAATTATAATTAATATTTACTTAGAACACCTAGCTTCTATATTCTAACAGTCTTAGTTAATTGCAGGGAAACAGGGCAACTGATCTTCCACCTGCACCACCAGCACCATCAGCACCACCTGCACCACCAGCACCACCCAGGAGATCAGCTACACCTTCTTCTTCTGCAAGAACAACTCCATCTGCTACACCTGCACCACCAGCACCATCAGCACCACCTGCACCACCAGCACCACCCAGGAGATCAGCTACACCTTCTTCTTCTGCAAGAACAACTCCATCTGCTACACCTGCTACAACTGCTGCAACAAGAATGGCCCCTACTACATCTGCTCCTCAAGCACAAGCCTCAGCTGCACAGGCTTTCAGGCCTCCAGGGACATCTGGCAATGCAATCAGGCCTGCAAGAAAGAGAAAGACAAGCTCCAGGCTTTACGGTTACTTCACAGCATCAGGAATAGACAAGATAACAATGAAGGATATCCAGAACCAGAACAAGGAGGGGTAGGCAACACCACTAGGAGTATCAGATGATCCAGTTGAACAATATAATTTATCTGGGTCCAAACAGTGTTTTGTTTGTGATGTAAACCCCAGTTGGTCTGTTCCAACTGGTGTGTTCAAGAATTTGTGTACTGAACCTAGCTTAATTGTGCAACTTTGCTCTGTAATATGTTGAACCTATATTAATATGTGGACCTATGTTGACATCTGCTTGTTGTACTAGTTTCATTGTTTGTGCAAATATACCAGTGCAGTTTGGGGCATCAGTAGCTGCCAGATCACACCGATGTTCCCAATGTTCTGGTGGTTTACTGAAACCATTCACCTGAATACTGGTGGTTTCTGATAAAAAACCTGAAGATAGCAGTACACACATATCTTGAAGAAGTTCACAGCAACAGACATTCAGATAATTTGAAAACATTCAGTTACAACACAATTCAAACAATACAACATAATAAGTACCAGCCTCAGCTGCAACTTAGTTCACACATTCAGATACATAGATAATACCATCAGTCTACTCAACTACAAACTAATCAGGAATTCATGTCTACCCTTTCACATATTGCCTTGATATCCTTCAGCTTCTGCTTGTTCTAGTCACTTGCTTTCAAAAGATCAAACAGATTGTACTCCAGATTCTTCTTTTCCTCCTTCATCACCTGCAGAGATTTCTTGAGCTCCTCATTCTCTTTTGCCAAATCCTCATTGACTTTCCTGAGCTTAACAACCTCTAGCAGTGCCTCCTCCTCAAGTGACCCCTCATCTATAAGTCCTGCAACACTTGCACTAGCTCCCTCCATTATACGCTTGTAGTTCTCTCTCATGGTCTTTTTTACATTTTGACCAATGAACCTGTTAATATCCTGAACCATGGCATCATACTTCTCCTGCATCTTAAGTTTATCCTGCTGTAAATCATAAATCTCCTTTGCAGATTTATGATTTTCCTCAATTCTGAGACTAACTGAGCCCTCATACATTCCCCACAATTTGCCAAGGGCTTTCCTTAGCTGGATAGGCCACTCTGGATCAATCCATGCAACAAATCCACAGTTGGTGATAGCCTGTAAATTAACAACATGTTAACTGAAGTTTCTACATACTTTTAACTAAATGTGTGGCTTAACTGTAGTAATGCTTAACTGAATGTGAATTTTACTGAATTTTACATGTTAACCGAATTTTACAGCTACTGTTAAATGATTGTCTTGCCTAACTGAATTTTACAGCTACTGTTAAATGAATTTTACTGAATTTACAGCTACTGTTAAATGAATGTCTTGCCTAACTGAATTTACAGCTACAGTTTACTGAATTGAACCCTTAACTGTAGTGATGCTTAACTGAATGTGATGCTTAACTGAATTTTACGGCTACAGTATACAGAATTGAACCTTCTCCCACCTCAAACTGAATTTTCTTAATTGAATATGCAAAGTAACTGAATGTGTTGCTAAAAAGAAGCAAATTTCACTCACATGGTACACTGAACAACCATAGAATCTTCTCCCAGTGCCGGTGCCCTCGAAACAAACACGCCTCTCTGGCTTTGCTTCGTGGAGACGACAAACAACAGTAGTTTTATCATCAATGCCGCAGAAATCAGGGTCATCGACAGTCTCTGGTGAGTACTCTACCCCATTGTACTGCAGATCGAAAAAATCTCAAATCACAGAGTGCAAACCCTAAAACTCCCCAACTCGGACAAGAAAGATAGTACTCACCGGCCAAACGTACGACTCATCCGACTCGTTGTCGTTCCAGCTCGGCATTGCGCGTCGGCGGCGGCGCGGATCTACGTCGGCGGTGGCGGCGGCGGCGAAGATCGGCCAAGCACAGCGGGGAACGGTTGAGCGAATTGAAATGGGAACGACGAAGTCAACTGCTCCGAAGATCGGCCAAGCACAGCGGGGAACGGTTGAGCGAATTGAAATGGGAACGACGAAGTCAACTGCTCCCTTTAGTTCAGCAGTTGAGGCCGTTAACGGACGTTAACGGGAGGGTGTCAACATTGCCACGTGTCCCCTAACAGATGGGCCCCCTGCCATAATAAGGCTTAACTGAGCGTCACTGACGAGTGGTGGCTTCTTGAAAATAATTAGCGTTGGACCGGTGGCCGCGCGCAATTTCTATGAATCGTGGTGGTTTTATGAAAACCTAGCCACAATTGTGGTGGTTATTTATAATTTTCTCAACTAACAACGATGTACACCGTCTCGTCTTCACGTTCTGTATGTCGACAGGATACGTACGTAGACGGCCGGTAGCCGGGAGAACACGTGCTAAATAAACCTGCAGTGCTTGTGCCTATAAAATCGCCGCTGGGATTAGAATATGCCGTCCGTCCACTGAAGCATCTAGCATGATCCAATTAAGCTAGCATCCATCCCTTTCCCAGGACGATTTGTTTATTTCATGAGTGGCGTAAGCGGATTCATGCACCACTCCCCATTATTCCCTTCGATGAAGAAAACCTGGTCAAATTAAGTTTTGGACCGGCGACCCGACCTGGCAGGCCGGTAGCGCCTGCTTGACCCAAATGTGTTCTAGTCACATGGATGTACCCATTATTCTTGTCTACACATTCTGTACGTCGACAGCATAATATGCGTGATCGATGACGCGTAATTGTGTTTCTGTTTGTTGTTCAACGCAAATCAATTGTTTGAGAGAATAGTAGTTCGGCTCTGTTGGGCAAAAGTTGCATGGTTTACACAAAACATATTGCTGTTTTTTCTTGACAGTGTGAGAGAACAGCAGTGCTCCAATTCCGACGATTGAACGTGCACGACGACATAAATAAGACACGATGTAGCGTCTCTTCATTGTTGTTGCCCTCAGTTTGCCACCATTATCATTAACTAAGGTCTCCGCTCTCAATCGAAATCGACAGCAAACTGATGGAGAATACCATTTGCATTTGCTTCGTGTGGAGGCACCGTGGGTGGTGCCATATTTAGGGTGACCACTGCGAGGTTTGTGACGGTCTACTGCCAATCCTATCGCTACGACCTATGAGTATGAGTGGTTGTTTTCTTCTTGGAAAAGGATGGGTCAGGTTCCCTACTGGCTCGGATGTTGTTTTCCCATTCAAGTCAGGATTAAATCAGGTTTCACACAAACCAGCAGTGGAGAGGTCTCACACATTTGCAAGTCCAAGTCAGAACGAGCAATTTACCTGCTCTTATTGTATCGTGTGAAACAAAAAATCGGACATATCCTGTAAGAAAAGGGCGTGTCAACTTCAGCGTTTCTCCATTCTTGTGCTTCCTCTCGAATTTTCTACTCGGTTGAACGTTGTTTTGTCTTTAGGGTTTCACACTAACCACTGACATATCCACAGTGGACAGGTTAAATCACATACAGTTAGCATTGCTCGCTTCTACGCAAGCCCACTTAACTGGTGGGTAGGAGACTTGCAGTAAATTGCAGAAGTGGTGTGTCCCATTATACCTTGATGTTCTACAATGAAAAGTTCAGACATGATCACATGACACAAGTATCAGTATGGCTCTCATACCGTAAATGATATAGTAGTACTCTGTGATACGTTATCCATGCAAATTCCTTTTTTACTCTTTACATTTACACAAGATGGTGCTCATGCATGATGAAAAATGGATCAAAAGATTCTAAACCACTGTGGTGCAAAACCTTCTAGCTGTCTATTCAGCCTTTCATGCCCGCGTCATTGTTGTTGATGATGATATATCTGTGCTGCATTATCGTAGATACAAAACAAGTTCTTCAAAATTTTCAATCCTGGACAATGGCCCGCCACGAGATGATCGGAGTTGAAACTGGAGCAGATAACAACACGTCAGCTGGTTCAAAGACTGAACACATGATTTAATTACCGTGAGAAAAAAGATGCTCAGAGATCACTGGGAAAATATGCTTCAACAAGCTTCCAGGGATCTGGACCTGGAAAGTTGACCCTGCACCAAGCCAAAAATAATAATTCTCATGCCAGATCTAGCATTCTAGCGGCAGATGCATTTGTAGTTTTGTAGCATATATACAAGCACATGTTCATTGCTCACTTGCATGATTGATGCAAGTAGATGGCACCATGACATGTGTTGCCTACCGGTATTAAAACCACCTCTGTGATCCATTGCATCTGATCCGAATTCCGTCGAAAAGTGATGCCATTGCCCCCACTACATAAAAAAAGATGCAATATGCGGTTGCGGCATTCGTTCAGATTCAGATGAGAGTTGAAGCTCCTGCGATAATGTGTCTGTGCCTGTGTCTTCACAAGAGTTCTGCTTTGTCAAGCATCATCTAGAAGCTCACATGCTGAATTACTAAAGGAAACGAAAGGGTGATAAGGACAGGTGGCCATACACCTCACAATTCTCCAATAGATTTTAGGCAGGGACATGAACCGACAGCAACTCTTGCCTCCCCTCAAAGCTTCTGTTCTAAGGTCAACAGTTTTAAATGGCATCAAGCACGCAAAGATATTATCTAGATGATCGAAATTGAGAGCTGGATAGCATGAGGATACCACCCAGCCTTCTCGTCCAGACATATCTGACATATGGGTGTATCTGCAGTAGGAAAATAAGTGGCTTTATATATATATAAAGCGAGCTGAAAACCTGTTTGGAGAGAAGGAAAATAAATGATATCTTTGCCTCCTGAAGTTTACCATTATGGGTCGACATCACGCAAATATGTGAAATCTGAGGATAGAATTCGGCATTGTATTGAACATATTTGGATATTTGTTATTGTGAGATTATTTCTCATGACCTGCAAACCATATGCGACATCTATTAATGACTAAGATATTTCCATGATGTTTGCCAGGATGTAGGTCCATAAGTGGTGCCGAGTGTTAACTGTCCCATTTTTTATTGTTACAAAATTTAATGCGATCAAGATGGTTTTCAATGAAAAAGCATCTCAGTGTGCAATTTTTAGGGAGACATGTTGCTATCAACCATTTGGCCTATCTGAAATACTAGTGTGCTACTTAATTTTGGACACTCCTAATGTTGATTGCGATGAGGGTGATGGCTATTGGCCCAGAGAGATCAAGATAAGCATCTAATGTAGGAAATACGTGTTATCATCACTTTTATGTACAATTATCGGTCTGCTATCTCATAATGTCTCGGCAGCTCAATATTTTTTTACCCTAACATAGTGGAGCGGTTTCGAAGCACGTATAGTTTGATGAATTTACTTGTAGGATTTTTGTACATCCTTTTGAGGGAGGAGATACAGAATTCAGTGTTGTACCACGCAGACGTAGTATGAGTGAGACGGTGGCTAAGATGAACGTTAGATAGGGGAGTGTAGACAACTATTCACTCTAGCTTTCAAATTCGACACTCAAGTGTAGGGTAGATCACATATGCTTTCCAGAATTGAAATCGTTGGTTCAAAAGTTATATTTGGGAGGTTTCCTTAATGAATATTCGTGGCGGGAGACCAATATTATTTTTACAACTTGCTATCAGATTAGTCCGCAAATTACTAGTTTCTGCGCAAACTAAACCACTAAATTGTCATTATTCGTGTACAAAGAGCACTTGCGTATTGATAGGTTCACTAATTTTTGTTTCCGTTGGGCAGAAACTTTGAAGTGAATGTCTTCCTCCCCACATTAATTTTACTAAATAAAGAGAGAATTTATAAGATTTTGATCATAGACTTCACGAGGATAGGTAGTCACGGCACAGAGAGCGGTGTGACCCTTTTGGGCCAAATCTTTTCGACGGCTAGCTCAAAATTTAAGATCCTCTACTATATTGTTTACATTAATTTTTTTTTGGTCAAATCAACAAGTACTACTCCCATTATCACAGTTTATAGAGTACGCACGTAGTTTAAGAATGAACTTTGATCATTAATTTAAGCAACAAAATTCAAATTTTAAATTACAAAAATTATATCATTAAAAACTTATTTTCAATATAAATCAAATGGTATAATTTTTGTAACATATAACTCATAATTTATTGACTAAATTTAAAGGTCAAACTTTTTCTTAAACTGCGTTCGTGCTCTATAAACCGTGACGGAGGTAGTAGAAGCCAAGAAATATTTATATGCCGTCAACATTTCGCAAATAATTTTTTAACATGAGCCAAAATCACCCTTAGTGCCGTAAAGTTATTGCCCGACGGTGTCACACTCCGGCTAGTCATGGCAGTGTCACACCCCGGCTGAGTTTTGCAGCCTGCTGCTGGTGCTACCAGCAACGACAACATATTGGACCCGAACTAGACCTCTCATACCCGGCAACAGGAGAGGCCTATTATTTATTTTCCTCGTCATAAATGATTTCCGCTGACTCAAGCATACTCTCTCCATCCCGGTTTATAAGTCGCTTACGTATCCCTAGGTCGTAAATTTGAGCAACATAAAATGCTTTATATATTATAAAAAATATGTCATTAGAAAATTTAGACTTTATATTTTCTAATAGTGTAATTTTTATATTGTAAAATTTATATTATATTAGTTAAATTCTTATAAACCGGGACGGAGGTAGTAGCATCTTACCCCAAGCCATTAAGATAATATCTTCCTTGCCATTAATTCAACAAGGCTTCCGAGACCGTGTGTGCGTCAACTGTCGAGCGATAATGCTTTTGCATTCCATGAGCGCCAACAAACTGATTTTCCTAGGCGGGATGACCGAGTATTAATCTGAGAGCTACTTGTACAAATTAATGGTGATGAGCCCATGGATAAGTACGTATGAGTTACATCTCGATTTGTTACGATATGATATTAGGATGTCCCGTTCAATGCTGTTCTTTTCATCTTCAATAATGAGTAATGTTCTCCTTATCTTTTATTTGATGTGAATTAGGAGGTGCTCGTTGCTTTATTTATATAGTGGGGCGAAAGCCTGTTTCGAGTAGGAATCAGGAGGAGCTCCGCTAACAGAGGACATTATGGACAGGTTCCGCACTGATCTGCACTAGCAACCCTTGTGGAGAGCAGTTGCAGTCCTAGAAACATCTCTGCCCCTTTCTTTCCCGTGGTGCCTGGCCAACATAAATGGTTAAATAGAGAAACTTTCGAAGTGCATGTACTAGAAGTTTAAGCTATATTACTTCAGTTTTGTAGATACTGAAATAGATATGCCCTAGAGACAAATAAATAAGTAGTATTTATTACATTATCTAATAAGTTTATAATAGGTTTGTGTATTATGCTATAACTGTATTAATCGGAATTATTAATACACGTGTGATACATAGACAACCAGGGTCCCTAGTAAGCCTCTATATGAACTAGTCCATTGGGCAACAGTTGATCGAGATTCCCGATGAAGAACAATGACGTCGGTTGACAATGGGATCATCTTATTAGATGAATAAGGTGATGGACATACGCAAAGTATTGCAATAAGATCGTATTATGATGTTTGTCATTTGCAATAGATAAGAATCGTATGGGTACTTTGAGAGCATCAAACGTTGTGTCTTATTTAGCATGACAATAACGGTGTCCATCTTGGGTATCCCGAAAGAGTATTGAGACGTAAGGATCAAGAGCGGGATTTGTTCATTCTTGTAATGGAAAGATACTCTGGGCCCACTCGGTGAGATTACATCTATATAGCTGCGCAGCTTGTGACTAGGTCATGGAGATGTAATATCACAGACGAGTTAATAACCTATGTTGGTAACGAGATACAACAAAGACATCGGATGTCTACGATCATATCTCGGACAAGGTAGTATCGTAGAAACAAAGGGAATGAATATCATGTTTATGGTTCAACGACGATATTCGTAGAATGCACAGGGGCTGTCATATACATCAAGGTATCCCTAACAGTCATTGGTGAGCGGAGTGTCTCGACCATGTCTGGAGTGTTCTCGAACCGTAGCGTAACAAACTTAAGGTCTTAACGACACCAGGAGATAGGTTCTGGAATAATATAGGATTTTGTTGGAGAGAGAGAAATGGTCTGGAAAGAGTTCCGGTGGTCCGGAAGGAGTTCCGGGAAGGTCTGGAATGGTTCCAGGGATGTCCGAAAGTTGTTCGGGTGGTTTGAAAAATGTTCAGAGTCACGGGATATTAAATAGTATTTAAATAAATTAATTATATATATTGATTTAATTATTAAATAATAAAGAAAAAAGGGGCAGCCCACCTACATGGGTCCTAAGCGGGCCCAAGAAGGGGGAGCCGCACCAAACTTGGGGGAGGGGGCCAAGCCCAAGTCCAATTCGGACTTGGTTCGGCCGAACGCCCCTCCCACCTCCTTTTCTTTAGTCCCACATGGGGGAGGCAAGGTGTTTGCACACCCCCTCCCCCTTTATAGTAAGGCATATTAATTGGATTAATTACAGAAAAAATACAATTAATTGTATAGCAGGCCGGCCGAGTTGCTTCTCCGCCTGTTTTGCCCTCCCTCTCCACCTAAGCTATACCGATGGGCGCCGTTGCCCTGCGGGATTCCAGAAAAGTTCTACGCCTGTGATTTCAGCTGGATCTGAATGACCGGGGGTTGTCGTTAAGCTCTGTATGTTTGCGAGTGCTCGGAGGCACCACCTTTGAGGAGTCTGGGCGACGTCGTCTCGCCCACCCAGCAGTCCTGTCGCTGCCCTGCCGCCGGCGCCCCCCTCCCCCCGTCGCCGACGCCTCGCCATCTTCCACCCGACGCCCGGCGACGCAGGTCATCGTCGACACCCCGGCGTCATCGTCTACGTCATCCACTAGAGCAGAACAAGCCACTTGTCCCGGGCCGGGAGGGCTTTTTGTTCGGGCACGCGCCCGGGACAGCGTGTTTGGGACAAATAGCCTCCCCTATCTGTCCCAGGCACACCACGGCCCGGGACCAATAGGCGGGTCACGTGGCCAACTGAGGCAGCCAGAGGCTGGCTCTCATTTGTCCCGGTTCGTATAGTGGCCAACTGAGGCAGCCAGAGGCTGGCTCTCATTTGTCCCGGTTCGTTATACGAACCGGGATAGTACGTACGATTTTTTTCTTTTTTTGTTTCCTGTTTTTTGTTTACTGTTTTCTATTTTACGTTTCTTTTTTTATATTTATTTTTTATTTCAAACAATATCGAGTTGCATATTATACGCTACTATATAGTATATATCATGAATACACGATTTTTTCCTCTGGATGGTCACGAATACTACACGAGTTTTCCAAAACAAATATTTACAACCGTAAGATCATGTCTAAATATTTACATCCAGAGATAATTACATGACAAAAGAGGCATTCGACACTTTTTTTTCTCAGGATGGTCTTTTTCGGCTGTATTATACTGCATTCTGCGCGTGGCTTTATGACATAGTCAAGCAGAAAGCCCGCAATTTCCTCCGCAATTGGTAGTAGGCGGTCTTTTGCATCAAGCCTGTTCCAGATCGTCTCAAACTAAAAAGGAGAGATCAACACCGATATATCAATCATCATGAAAATAATTCAATTTGAAAAGTGAACAAGTTTGAATAAATTGTTAACGTACGCCATTCCAGTCTGCCCCCTCATTGAAGTGAATTCGGATGAACTCACAGACATAGAATCCACACAAATTGGTGCCCTGTTGCTGTTTCGCGCACTTTATGATAGAATAAGATAAGAAATCAATCAAAAATATTAAAAAAATGATATTGTGAGACTAAAATTAAAAATATGCATACGTGGAACCTAGCTAGTACGGCTTACCTCTCGCCATTTAAAAGTGAGCTTCCGGGCTATACCGACGTCCTTGTGGAAAGAGGTGAACTTGTCCCAAACCCTGAAGTTTACGGTATAGAAAATTACGATATATTATTAGAAAAGATGAGGTTGATTGTGATAATTAACGAAATTACCTCTGGAGCATCTCTTTCATGCCGTCGAACTTTTCTTCAGGTGTCGATAATGGGTCCAAGACATCAACGATTGCCTTTTCAACATCAATCTCAAATAATACCTAGTGAAATCTGTCATATGTTTATATTTGTTAATAACTAAATCATCAATAACATATACTTAATATCGAGTATGTATAAGAAAGTAAACAACTCACTCGAAGTTTAACGGGAAAATTATGATGTTTTTGTAATGTTGCGCCATCAAGTAAGTAAGCAAAAGCTCCTCCGTATTCTCTAGGTAATGTAACAAACCATGATGATGAACTCGATTAGGGTCAATGAATCCAATCTTGTGATTGAGTCCCAACTTTCGAGATTGTATAATTTTGAGCCTATGTAATAGAGTAAAAAAGGAATATAGTGATGAGGATAATTACAAGTAATAAAAAATAAGCTGAGCTAGAGAATTAATCTCGAGATAGAGAATTAATGACATATATACATAATTTAATTACTTACATGCAATAGGCAATCATGATAGATTTGTCGAGCACATCAAAATTGAATAACTGTCATAATTCGCAATATTCAATTTGAATCTCATCATCACCTGGGCCATAAAGATCCTTTGGAATTTTCCCATAGAGCCAGTCTCCTTCTTGACTTTTCGTGGTACGCATGTACCATGCATTTAGTTGGTGCAACCTATCTGGTAGAGTGCGCACCATAGCAGGCTCGACAAGATCTTCTCCTCTAACATATTTCCGCACCACCTCATGTATGGTGACACTCTCGCCAGATTGTAATGCCTTAAGCTCTGCTAGAGTTAGACCCATATCTCTAGCTTGTTGCGAAAGTACATCGTCGTCCGGGTTCCGGTTGTTAGGCGCTAATATGAGTGGGGGGGGCGATTGTCCCGCCTGCATTCCGAGCTGTGGAACATCTCTCTTGTGGGTGGCAACAAGTTTTTGTTCTTCCCGCACTCTCCTAGATGTTCGCACCAGAACGCGTGTGTAGTCATCGTCCATATTTAGTTCATATTGCGACAGATGCGTAAGAAATTTTATGGCCCACCGTATTGCCTCCGAAGAATATACCGGCAAAGTCATCTTTTTTGCCTTCTTTCTCTAGGCAGCCTGAATCTCGTTGACGCATATATCGACATCTTCACGAGAGTTCACAAAGCGAGACTTCCCCGTTTCGCTTTTCTGAGTACTAGTCGATGTAGCGGTGCACTTCCGCTTCTTTTGTGGAGGCGACGGAGTCCGTTGACGTGGTGGCGGAGTACGCTCACACGGCGGCGGAGTACGCTCACGCGACGGCGGAGATGGACTAGCGCATTGGTTGTCGTTGTGGGGGGTGTCTGGACTAGCGCATTGGTTGTCGTTGTTGTAGTTCTGTGGACTGTCATGTGGACTGGGAGGGCGATTTTGCTGCATGTGTGGTACTTTTAAGGGCAAATCTCAACTCAACCTCGTCTTCACCCGTAAGGAAGTCCAGCTTAATTCGCCCATATGTCTTCATAACCTCATCAACCCCGACAACAGCATAGCCATCTGGAATAGGGCGGCAATGGTAAGTTCCATTTGTTCTAGGCGGTAGGGCACAGCCGTGCGCCACCTTCACGGTTATGTTCAAGCATGGCACATGTAGGTCACAAAGTTCCCACTGCACGATATTATCCACGGGGTGACGAGGACCCGACATATCATTGTGGCGATCGAGCTCCGTCGAAGCAACGCTGCTTCTCCGCATTTATTTTGGATCAGGAGAAGGATCTTCGGGCATCTCAGATTCGCAGGGCATCCGTCGAGTCTGCTACTCTGCCTTCAGCTTTGCTATCTCCTTCTCATGCTCTAGTAGTTTATTTTCCATCCTCTGGACCCGGTCGGCATGCTCTTTCTTCTTTCTCGCTCGGCTTCTGTAAGTTCCAACATCTTTGGGAAACCCAAGTATCCACGGTACGGAGCTAATGGTTCCTCGTGTTCGTCCACTGTGTTCAGGATTCCCAAGTGCTCGCGATAGCTCGTCCTTCTCTCTGTTAGGGTGGAACCTGCCTTCCATGACCTCCTTCCATACCTCTCTGAGTGCTTCAATAGGGTCAGCTCCGTGCTCCTTGGTAAAAAGACAGTCACCTGTTACAGGGTCTAACTTTCCACCATGGCCATAGAACCAAGCCTTAAGGCGGTCTGGCCAGTCAAATGTCTCGATCTCTATACCTTTAGCCAATAACTCATCCTCCATTTTTTTCCACTTAGGCATGGCCGTCGGGTTGCCACCTGACCCCATGTTATGGTGATATATCTTTTTTTCAGCATTTTCTTATTTCTCGCTGAGATTTTCTTAGCGGCTTCCGATTGCTTGTACGCCTTAAATGCGGGCCACTCATCTTTTACCTTTTCATAGATTCCGACAAATTCTGGAGTCGTACCTTCAGTTACAAACTTGTTTAGACTTTTCTTCCAGCTGCGGAACAGTTCAGCCATCTCCATATAAGTCCAGGCCTTGCATCGATTCTCTATAAGTGGGTTATGTTCATCCTCCTCTTCCGGTAAAGTGAAATTCTGCATGAGCTCGTCCCAAAGAAGTTGTCTGTCTTCATCCGAGACATAAATAACCCCCTCTTTTGGCACCTTTGGCTTATACCATTCTTGAGGCCTGATGGAGAGTCTGTCCCGAACGATGACTCCGCACTGAGATACAAATTTCCTTGCATGGTTAGCGGGAGAAATCGGTTTGCCTTTTTCATTGATTGGTCGATGTGGTACTTCTATTTCCCTTGGAGCTTTTTGGTCCCGGTTCGTGGCCCGCCTCGTTTCACAGAAGCTTTTTTGCTTGGTCCCGGTTCGTGGCCCGCCGACGGTCAAACACAAGAAAAAGTGATAGTTAATATATGTATACAGACAAATCTATTCAACGGAGACAAAAACCTAAGGGCATATATCTACCTCGGCGGACGACTTTCCAACAGTAGAGTCGGTGAACTGGCGGTGAGCTGAACTGTCGGTGACGTCTATTCCGTCTGATCCATCACCGGACTCGTTCAGGAATTGTCCGGTGAGATCGTCTAAGTGTTCGTCTTCTTGTTGAACGATTGTACCGGGGCCCAATCCGTCACTTTCGCGGATGATGTCGAACATGTCCTCTTCTTGTTCAAGGTTTCTACCGGTGTCCATAGTTTCTGCAAGGGATTTCAATTGTACAAACACATTTCAATTTCAGACCAGAGCAAAGTTATTTGAATTGTATAAATACATTAATATATTTGAATTTTACGATCATATTTGATTCGTATCGAGTATTTCAATTTCTCTTATACATTTCTCTTTGTAGTATCTCAAACTTTGCTAGGGCTCCGAGAGGGCGGCGGCGGCGGCTCCGTGTATCTGCATTGTAACATTATAACATGTAAATAATTTAACTAACACATGCTACAAATACTAATTTGCATACTAATTTGCATGCTACTCATACTAAGTCATTTATTTGCATACACAAGTAACTTCAACTAACTACAGGCGTTGCGGCGAGAGACGTGCGGGCGGACGGCGGCGTCGATTCAAAATTGTAATTTTACGGGGAGGAGACGACGGGGAGGAGATGGAATGCTATAAATACTAAGTCGTTTATTTGCATACACAAGTTTTCGCATACTAATTCGCATACACATACTACAAATACTAATTTCGCGTACACACATTTTTATTTGCATACACAAGTTTTCAAATACTAATTCGCATACTAATTCCCAATGTGTTGGATGGAAAGATATATTTTTCTGAAATTTTTGGTAGTTTATTTGCATTTTTCTGAACTGAACATGAGGAGATATGATTTTTTTTATTTAGCCGCTTCCTGTAATTAATAATTCACTGAGAGGTGGGACCCATGAGTCAGCCAGACACCGTTGACGTCAGCCCGCGATGTCAGCGGGCGACGACGGCGCTGGCGAGCACGCGGCGGCCGGCGGCGTACGTGCGCGGGGCGCAGAGCATGCACACCTGGTAGAGGAGCCTACGGGGAATCGAACTGGCGGCGCGAGGGACCAAAAGGTCGCCGGAGTCACCGGCGACAACCGATCCCGTGGAGCCGAAGATGGCGATAGGAGGCACGCGGGGACGAGGTCGTGCGGCGGCGAGATGCGGCTACGGCGATTGGAGGCACGCGGGGACGAGGCCGTGCGGCGGCGAGCTGCGGCTACGGCGGGGGCGGGTGAGCTCCATCTCCTCGCGCGGCGGCACGGTGCTGGCAGGCTAGGGTTCATGGCACGCGCGTGCATAGAGAGAAAGGGGGCACGAGCTAGGGTTCAGGGCACGCGCGAGGCTCACCTAGTCTCCGGAGTCGAGGAGGAAGGTGGCGGCGAAGCCCAGCCGGAGTCGAGGAAGGAGGAGGCGGCGGCGGCGGCTAGGGTTCAAGGGAAATTTTGGCAGCACTTCGGTAGGAGAGGGGAATTGCTCCGGGTGGTTGCTCGGGCCGGAGCGCTAAGTGTTGTATATATAGCCCCCACATATTTGTCTCGGGTGGTGGCTCAGCCCGGGACAAATAGGGGTCATCTGTCCCGGGCCGTGGTTGCACCTCGGATAGATAGCACCCTATTTGTCCCGGGCTGAGCCACCACCCGGGATAGATAGGTTTTTTTATTTTATTTTTCTGTTTTCTGTTTTAAATAACTTTGGAATTTGAAACAACTTTCAATATGAAAAGTGTTTAAATTTAACTAACTAATACAAAAACATTGTTTGTTTCTTATAATAATTATTTTAATTAGTTTAAAACTAGTTTGAATATGAATTTGTATAACTTTTGCAAACTTTGGAATTTGAAAAAACTTTCAATATGAAAAGTTTTTGAATTTTACTAACTAATACAAAAACATTTTCTCTTTTCTTTAACCATTATTTTAATTAGTTTAAAACTAGTTTGAATGTGAATTTGTATAACTTTTGCAAACTTTGGAATTTGAAAAAACTTTCAATATGAAAAGTGTTTGAATTTGACTAACTAATACAAAATCATTTTCTCTTTTCTATAACCATTATTTTAATTAGTTTAAAACTAGTTTGAATGTGAATTTGCATAACTTTTGCAAACTTTGGAATTTGAAAAAACTTTCAATATGAAAAGTGTTTGAATTTGACTAACTAATACAAAAACATTTTCTCTTTTCTTTAACCATTATTTTAATTAGTTTAAAACTAGTTTGAATGTGAATTTGTATAACTTTTGCAAATTTTGGAATTTGAAAAAACTTTCAATATGAAAAGTGTTTGAATTTGACTAACTAATACAAAAACATTTTCTCTTTTCTGTAACCATTATTTTACTTAGTTTAAAACTAGTTTGAATGTGAATTTATATAACTTTTGCAAACTTTGGAATTTGAAAAAACTTTCAATATGAAAAGTGTTTGAATTTGACTAACTAATTCAAAAACATTTTCTCTTTTCTTTAACCATTATTTTAATTAGTTTAAAACTAGTTTGAATGTGAATTTGTATAAATTTTGCAAACTTTGGAATTTGAGTGTTTCTTTCTATGGCTTCTGAGCTGTTCGATCAACACTTTAACTTCCAAACCGGGACTAAAGAAGCACACGGATCGTGTGTTTCTTTCAAGCACTTGTTAGCCGTTTGATCAGGTGTGTGTTTCTTTTGATTGCTTCTGAGCTGTTCGATCAATGCTTTCATTTCCAAACCGGGACTAAAGAAGCACACGGATCGTGTGTTTCTTTGAAACACTTGTTAGCCGTTGGATCAAGGGTGTGCTTCTTTTGAGCACTTGTGAGCTGTTGGATCAACACTATCAGTACCACTAGTTGAGCCTGTGACCCTATATATAGCCCCCTCTCGGACGAGGCGAGCACTCAGTGTATCCTTCTTCTAGTTCCCGGCCGGGTGGTGTGGTATACAAATCACTCGGATTCCCTGCATACACCCCACGGTGCATTTGATATGCAGGCACTCAGGAGCCACCGTGGGGCTGGATGCAGGTGAAATCGTGTGTTTTGTTCTATCAAAAGAATAGTTCAATTCATCTACTGAGGAGTATATACAAATCACTCGGATTCCCTGCATACGGCCCACGGTGCATTTGATATGCATGCACTCAGGAGCCACCATGGGGCTGTATGCAGGTGAAATCGTGTGTTTTGTTCTATCAACGCCGACGGATCCATTTGATATGCAGGTAAAAATGGAGCATCTTCTTCATATAAAAAGTTTAATATATTAATTATTACACATCGCACCAACATCTCCATCACACAACACCGCCAGTTCTTCTGGGTCGGAACCATGGAGCATCTTCTTCGATCAACTTGATGATTGGGTCAATGTTCACTATGAATGGCGGAATTTCATCAAAATTGTTATAATCATCTGACATGTCTGTCTTCTCCTCCACTCCCACGATGTTTCTTTTTCCTGAAAGAACTATGTGACGCCTCGGCTCCTCCACTCCCAGGATGTTTCTTTTTTTGGGTCAGCTAGACATGTTCTTCACATAGAAAACCTGAGCCACATCATTGGCTAGCACAAATGGTTCGTCTCCGTACGCAAGATTCTTTAGATCCACTGTTGTCATTCCGTACATCTTGTCTATCTCAACCCCGTCTTTCAAATTGACCCATTTGCACCGAAACAAAGGGATTTTAAAAGAATGTCCATAGTCAAGTTCCCATATCTCCTCTATGCAACCATAATATGTGTTCTTCTGTCCATTCTTGTTTGTTGCATCAATGCGAACACCACTGTTTTGGTTCGTGCTCTTTTTATCTTGGACACTCGTGTAAAATGTATTCCCATTTATCTCGTACCCTTGGAAAGTATATATAGTTGTAGATGGTGCACTGGCCAACAAGTGTAATTGTTCATCAACATTGCCTTTATTTTGGAGATGTGCTCGCAACCAACCGCCAAAAGTCGCCATGTGTGTACGTACAATCCAGTTGTCAGACTTCCCCGCGTGTAGGGAGCGTACAAGATTCTTGTGTTCATCGATATAAGGGGCCACCAAGGTATAACTTTGTAGAACTGTATAGTGTGCTTAAGTGAAAGAATGTCCATCCATACAAAAATTTGTTTTCTTTCCTCGTGTGCCTTTTCCAGTAAGTCTACCCTCATGTCGTGATTGTGGAACACCAATCGGTTTAAGGTCATGAATATAGTCAACACAGAACTCAATGACCTCCTCGTTACCGTAGCCGTTCGAGATACTTCCTTCTGGCCTAGCACGGTTATGAACATATTTCTTTAAGACTGCCATGAACCTCTCAAATGGAAACATATTGTGCAGAAATACAATACCGATAACTTGAATCTCTTTGACTAGATGAACCATGAGATGCGTCATAACATCGAAGAAGGATGGAGGGAACACCAACTCAAAACTGACAAGACACTGGACCACATAATTTTGCAACCCTGATAGAATCGACGGATCGATTACCTTCTGAGATATTGCATTGAGGAATGCACAAAGCTTCACAATGGGTACTCGAACATTTTCGGTAGTAGCCCCCTCAGTGCAATCGGAAGCAATTGCGCCATAATCATGTGGCAATCATGAGACTTTAGGTTCCGAAATTTTTGGAGTCTCACATTTACTATCCTCTTTATATTTGAAGAGAAGCCAGCCGTGACCTTGATACTGCTCAGGCATTCAAAGAATATTACTTTCTCTTGTTTGGTAAGAGCGTAGCTGGCAGGACATTCGTAGTGTTCAGGACTTAGGCCGTCTCGTTTTTTCACACGTTTCTGGTCCTCCCGTGCTTCCTCTGTATCTTTTTTCTTCCCGTACACGCCCAAGTAGCCTAGCAGGTTCACGCAAACATTCTTCGTCACGTGCATCACGTCGATAGCAGATCGAACCTCTAGAACCTTCCAATATGGTAGCTCCCAAAATATAGATTTTTTCTTCCACATGGGTGCGTGTCCGTTAGCGTCTTTCGGAACATGTTGTCCTCCAAGACCCTTTCCAAATATTACTTTTAGATTCTTGACCATATCAAATATTTCTTCACCAGTACGGTTGACAGGCCTCCTACTGTGATCAGCCTCACCTTTAAAATGCTTGCCTTTCTTCCTTGCGGTATGCCTGATCGGAAGAAATCGACGATGCCCCAGATACACACACTTCTTACATTTATCCAAATATAAACATTCAGTCTCACCCAAACAGTGTGTGCATGCATTGTACCCCTTGGTCGACTGTCCTGAGAGGTTAGCAAGATCAGGCCAATCGTTAATTGTTACAAAAAGCAAAGCTCGTAGGTCAAATTCCTCCTGTTTGTGCTCATCCCACACCCGTACACCTTCCTCACACCACAATTGTAAAAGTTCTTCAACTAATGGCCTGAGGTACACATCAAGGTTGTCGCCAGGTTGCTTCGGGCCATGGATGAGCAATGGCATCATAATGAACTTTTGCTTCATGCACAACCAAGGAGGAAGGTTATAAATACATAAAGTCACATGCCATGTGCTATGCTCTGCTCCCCAAACGGATTGAATCCGTCTTTACTTAGACCAAACATTAAGTTCCTTGCGTCATCTGCAAATTCCGGGAACCCTATCTCAATTTTTCTCCACTGCGACCCATCAGCGGGGTGTCTGCACATTGCGTCTCTCTTACGATCCTCTTTGTGCCATCGCAACAACTTGGCATGCTCTTTGTTCGCGAATAAGCGTTTCAACCGTGGTATTATAGGAGCATACCACATCACCTTGGCAGGAACCCTCTTCCGGGGACGCTCACCCTCAACTTCACAAGGGTCATCTCGTCTGATCTTATACCGCAATGCAGTGCATATCGGACATGCATCCAAATTCTCGTACTCGCTGCGGTAGAGGATGCAGTCATTAGGGCAGGCATGTATCTTCTGCACGTCTAATCCTAGAGGGCACACAACCTTCTTTCCTTCGTACGTGCTGCCGGGTAACTCGTTGACCTTTGGAAGCATCTTTCTAATTATCTGTAGCAACTTTCCAAATCCCTTGTCAGTCACACCACACTCTGCCTTCCACTTCAGTAATTCCAGTGTGGCACCCAGCTTTTTCTGCCCATCTTCGCAACTTGGATACAACAATTTCTTGTGATCCTCTAACATCTAACATCTGGTCAAACTTCAACCTCTCATTTTCAGTTCCACACTCTCTCTTTGCATCAGCAATGGCCCGACCAAGATCGTCAGCGGGCTCATCTGGTGCCTCTTCATCTTCAGCTTCCCTCGTTGCAGTATCTCCGTACTCCGGGAACATAGGATAGTTGTCATCATTTTTCTCTTCTTCATTGTCTTCCATCATAACCCCTTTTTCTCCGTGCTTCGTCCAACAATTATAGCTGGGCATGAAACCGTGCCGAATAAGATCACTTTGAAGGGTTCTCGCGCTTGGGTGATCTGTCTTATTCTGACAGTTGACACATGGACAACACATGCATGAAACCATTTGTACTATGGGCCTGGGCTTTCTCTAGAAATTTCCTCAAACCTGTCATATACTCGGCAGTGTGTCGGTCACCATACATCCATTGTCGGTCCATCTGCATTATATAATGAACTATATCAATAACCATTACAGACCATCGAGAAATAACCATGTACTGAACATGCACGGTATCAATTAATGACAAATGAAATGAGAAAATTATTAACCTCGATCGAAAAGAAGGATAAACTTCTTTAATTGTACATCAAATCATTTTGTGAACTCTCTCGGGCATTTCATCGAACACCTTGCGTGCATACATACAAAAAATAGACTAGCACACACCCCCTCCTTCCATTGGAAAAAATGCCTCCAATGGTTTTGGGAGGGAGCAACTGATATCAGTATATATAGGCCCCCACCTTTTGTCCCGGTTCCAGCCACAAACGGGACAACAAGGCGGCCCATTTGTCCCGCTTTGTGACTGAAACCGGGATAGATGGGGTTTTTTCATATATTTTTTCTGTTTTTATTTTCTTTTTCTGTTTTCTGTTTTAAATAACTTTTGCAAACTTTAGATTTTGGGAAAACTATGAATATGAAAAGTGTTTGAATTTTACTAACTACTACAAAACCATTTTCTGTTTTCTGTTTTAAATAACTTTTGCAAACTTTGGAATTTGAAAAAACTTTTAGAAAATTTGGAATAACTTTTGCAAACTTTAGATATATTTCGGTTAATACGTGAGAACACGCGCACAGAGAATTTTTGTGTAACCGAATACATAGATAGTCTACTCATCTATGACATTAAGATGATCATACTCAGTATTATAGTCGCGTAGACTATCCCACTTCCGTGCAATCTCGAAGCCAAGGCGAGCGTCTAAAGCAGCATATACGACTTGATCGTAGCTTAATGGAACTTTGCCCCATTCGAAAATTAGGTCTTCTTCTAACGTGTTGTCCTTATCGTCGTCCGTGTCCTTCTTCTTCTTGTATTTCTTCTTCTTCTCAAGATTTGTCCCAATGATAGCATTAGAGAGAACATAAAGACTCGGAGTAAAATTTCCGGTAGGGTTTCGGCGATCCCTCTGTAGGTCGACCATGGACCGGATAATAATTCCATAGTAGGCTAGCATCTTCATGTCATTATGGATTACCACGCCGTAGAAATTGATTGTCTCATCACCTAAGAAATCCACGAGGACCTATGGCACCCGATCAGCTTCGCAAATTTGGAAGACAAGAGTCTCGGTCGCCACCGAGAGTTGAAGGATGGCGGCGCGCTGCGGATAATCCTTCCGTCGAGGGTCGGTGAACTCGCAATTGAGTCCAACGGCTTTGATCGGAGCGGCGTCAAGGAAGTAGTTCTTCACGTCGCGGATCCACTTCTCTACGCGCCATGCACGAAGGGTGACCCACACCTTGAACCACATGCCTTCCTTCTTGTAGTAGCACAACTCGGACCGAGACGGACGCGCGAGTGGCTCCATAGCACCGGAGAAAAGAGAGGAGAGATGGTGTGTGTGTGGAGGAGCCGGAGAGATGGTGTGTGGAGGAGCCGTACTATGCATTTTATAGCGCCGGAGAGGCAGAGGAATCGCCGGCCGGAGAAGAGGAATTAATCGCTGGAGGGCAGAGGAATCGCCGGCGGCGCCGTACTTCTGTTCTTCTTCCGTGCGCGTCAGAAAAATGCGCTGCGATGGCTCGGCTTCCGCGCGTAATTGAAACAATGACCTTTGTCCCGGTTCCAGTCACGAACCGGGACAAATGGGTGTACACTGGAGCTCTCGGCGAGTGCTCACTTATTCTCCCGGTTCGTGGCTAGAACCGGGACAAATGGGTGTCACCTGGAGCGCTCGACGGTTTTAGGCCCATCTGTCCCGGTTTGCAGTACGACCGGGACAAATGGGGTATTTCTGTTTGGTCCTTTAGCCTGTTTTCTACTAGTGATCGCGACAAGTTCTTCGCGACCTCGAGTTTGGCTACGTATGACTTCATCGTCAACGCTTGTGCGGGAGCTGTCGGGGGGCTGCCCCCCGGGTAGGGGCAGATCCCGGTAAAGTATAATAAATATCAACAGTACTTGACCTTTGGGGACAGCAAGGGACACCTTCTGGGGTGCCAAGAGCGCAGCTTGACCCTAGGGCACTGGAAGAGGGCAGAGTGCCTCCTAGCAGCCGCAAGGGTCACATCTGGCAGCTATAAATAGACACCCCCGGCCATCACGATCGCAGCACAAGCTTGAGCGGGTGGTTCCTCTAAGAACTAGTTTCTCGAAGATGTCTTTGCTGATAAGCTAAGACATCTTCGGGAGACTAGGCCTAGAGTTGCTCATCCTGAAATGAGGTCGGACATATTCGGAAAGGATCCCGGGCTGGGGACACCGAGAAGGTTCCCGGGCGATGGTGTACTCGGTTTTACCGAGTAGGTACTCCGGGTACGTGCTAATCAGGGTGTGTGTTGATCTTGGTCTTATGCAGAGGAGGGTCTCGTTGGCAACCGAGGAGGTACCCGGAGAAAGGGATCCCGGTAGGCCGTCAACGGTCTAGACCAGGCTTTCCCGTCTATCGCGGGGGAAGTACCATTCCGCCTGACACGGAAGCATGGTCACCTCCCACCTAACACGGAAGCATGGTCACCTCCCGCCTGACACGGGAGCGCGTCAGCCGGTACGACAACGGTACGACAAGACCTGACATGCCTAGCCTGGCAATCCGGAAAAGGCTATCCGGGATGGGCAAAGACATGTCCTGTCTCTGACAAGGGGACAATGATGATGCAGGACGGCGCCTGTCGTCCTTAGCGAGATGATGACGCAGGGGCTACACCGGATAGCCCGGCGACTAGGTCGCACTAGCCGGTGACGACATCCCGGATGGACCTGTCCGGTGGGGCCAAGCCGAATTAGGGTTTCCAGCCCTCCTGGCCGGAACTCTATAAAAGGCGCCATAACTGCTCTGGGGAAGGAGAGGCCAACTTCAGGGCCAAAGCTATAGTTGCATTCACTCTTAGAGCATTCACTCCTCTCCACCTTGAGTTCATCTACTTCTTTGTACTTCCTCCTTGGACCGATCTTATAGCAAGTTGTATCCCTTATACCACCATTATATAGAGAAGAAAGGCAGGAGTAGGGGTGTTACCTCCTCACGAGGGCCCTGAACCTGGGTACATCGTGTGTGTGCTTGGTGCCTTCGTGCATTTGTTTGTATTTACTAGATCTTCCCTATTCCGCTTTGTTCTTGTTTCGTGTTCTTGGGAGATCTCGGTTCTACCGGGATCCACCCCGTGTGAGTTCTTCAACTCGCTATCCCTCCCCGGATCCACCAACGTCCATCGGCCCCACACATTAGCCATCCTATGGCATCTGCTGTGACACCACCACGACAGTTGGCGCCCACCGTGGGGCAGACAGTGGCGTTGGCTGGTAGACACATCCGGACGGGCTCTCCAATTCGTTTCGACGTTCGGGTTCTCTCTGGCCTGGTCGTGAGGCTAGGGGAGATGGACTTCGTCTCCGACAACGCCGGTTGTTTCCGGAACAAACCGTTCCCGGTGAACGGGTGTCTTATCGACTTCGGTGGTTTCACCACCTACGTGGCCACCGAGGTCGTGTGTCGCTACCCGGACGCGGTCCTGGAGGCCGAGGACCCTCCCATGCTCTGCGCAGCTCGGGGCAGACGTACCAATCGTTCCCCGAGTTCCGTCGCAGTCATGATGGTCGGAACCACCGAGGAAGAATACCAGGATGCTGATGGCGATACCGACGGCGTCCCGCGGTTGGCCAAGCCTCCGCAGGAAAGACCTGCGGCCCGAGATGGTGATCCGCAGCCGTCCCAGCCGCGACGCCGTCCGGATCCCCTCTCGGGTCTGGTAGCCAAGCTAGCTGTACCTGTGGTCGCCGGAGCCGATACTCAGACTACTTCGGCCGAGCTAGAGGAACATCGGAAGGTGTTACTCGCCGAGGCAAAGGAGATCGCCGAGCTCCGCCGCGAGCTCAGCGTTAGCCTCCGGGAGTACAATGCTGCTCACGGATTCACCAAAATAGACTCCCGGGAGAAGCGCATCGCAGATCTGCGCAAAAAGGGAAGAATGGTGAATGATGAGTTGGCTGGCGGAGCCACCACTAGCCACACCGAAAGTCGGATCACTGCGGGGAAACCGGTGTACAGTTCGCCGGCAAAGACTCTCAGGGCCGCCGAAGCCGCCATGGCCGAGTTGGTGGGACTATCCGGCGAAGCCCTGCGCAAGCAACAGGAGAGGGTCAACGAGCTGGTGGTTGAGGCCAACCGGCAGAACCAGGCCTTCAAGAAGAAGAACCCAGGGGCAGGGTCCCAAGTGCATTCGGCCAGGCCCAATAGCCGGATGTCGGATGGAGAGGCCTCTTCCCCGCATCCGAGCAGAAGCAAGAGCAAGAGCAAGAGCCGGAGCCGGAGTAGAGGTTCCGGGAGGAACAAGCAGCTGCAAACCTATGACCCGGCATTTGCCGGTATCCAGCAGGCAGGGCAAGCCGGACAGAACAACCCGGGATAGGCGGGAAGTACCCGTGGGGATGGTAATCTGGGTCTGGGAAACAATAACCCGGTTGGCCGTGGTAATCCACCCCGGAATCCTCCCCATGTACAGGGAAACCCGCAGAGGGAAAACGTCTCGGTCCCCCGGCAAGCCGGAATCCCTATACAGGATAGGCTCAATGGTGGTAACTCGAGGCAGCAACTCGAGTATCAGCAGGACGAGAACCCCTTGGGATCTCGGATAGGAACAAGACAGCTGAACCCGGCAGATGCAAGGTTCCGGTTGGACCGGATTCACCAGTCCGAAATGGTGGAGGAGCAAGGACCTCCAGGACCTGCTTGCTTTGGACCTCGGATCATGCGGGAACCGCCTGTCCGAAATTTTCAGCTCAACAGGGGTGCCAAGACTTACGATGGCAGCAAGAAGCCAGAAGATTGGCTGACCGACTATGTAACTGCAGTAAGCATAGCCGGTGGAAACAGGCGCTGGGCGATACGTTATATCCCGCAGATGCTGGAAGGACCAGCCCGGATCTGGTTGAACAACTTAAGGGCTGGCAGCATAGACTGTTGGTTAGATTTTGAGGAAGCTTTCATCAGCAACTTCACCAGCACGTACAAGAGGCCCAACAGACCTCAGCAGCTCGCCATCTGTAGGCAGAGGAGCAATGAGACAGACCGGGAATACCTTACCCGGTGGAGCAATATTCGCAATTCTTGCGAAGGAGTGGTGGAAGCACAAGCCATCTCCTGGTTTGCGCAGGGATGCCGGCATGGCTCCATGCTGTGGCAAAAGCTACAAAGAAAGATGCCAACGACTTTGGCAGAAACCATGCGCATCGCCGATACCTATACGCTTGGAGATCCCATGCAACCCCTGGTGGATGTCGGAGACTCCAACAGGAGGAATGCGGGACCTCAGCGTTCGGGACCGAGCAGGAGCCATGATCGCCAGGAGTTCGGCCACAAAAGGAATCAGCCCGAATACCACCATGCAGCGCAGCATGTCGCAGCAGTAACCCGGGAGCATGAACCAAGCACCCGGGAGCAGGAGGATCCCGGCAACAGCCAGCGTCAAAAAACAAATGGCCCGACTTGGGGGCAAAGTCAGGAGGTGCAGAAGACCTGGGTGGAACAGAAGAAGCCCCTGACATACGAGGAGATGCTGAATAAGCCATGCTGCTACCATACTCTCGAGGCCAACAAGCCCGCAAACCACTCTACACGGCAATGTAGCTGGTACCAGCGCACGTTGCAGGAGGGAAGCTCGGGAGGTAGTCGGCCGAATGCTCCGGCATCTCGGCCCAATATTCCGAGACCTCCCCCGACATCAGGGGCCAACAATGTCCGACTTCCCCCTCCTCCGAGAGGGCCACCTCCTCGCCCGGTGAATGTAGTGCATACCCGGAACGATAACGGTAACCAAGCCGGGCAGCAGCAGGGTAACTACCGGGAGGCGCATCAGAGCTATGTGGTCTTCGTGACCGAGCCTACGGACCGAAAGAGTGTCCGACAGCGTGCCCTGGAGGTAAACGCAGTGATCCCGGCGGTGCCCAAGTTCTTGCATTGGTCCGAGATGGAGATCACCTGGAGCCGGAAGGATCACCCCCGGGTTATGCCCAAGCCGGGAGCGTATGCCTTGGTGGTGGACCCAACTTTTGTCGGACCCAACCTCAACGTCCGCTTCAGCCGGGTTCTGATTGACAATGGCAGTGCCATTAACATCATGTACAAGGACACTATGCTGAAGCTGGGAGTGTCCATGAACACCCTGCTGCCTACTGAGACAACCTTCCATGGCATCGTGTCCGGGGTCTCTTGCTCGCCCATGGGAAAAATCTGGATTGAGGTGCTATTCGGAACTCGGGAGAACTGTCGAACCGAGAGCTTGGAGTTCGAGGTCGTGGACCTCGAAAGCCCATATCATGCACTGATCGGCAGACCGGCCCTCGCCAAGTTCATGATATCAACGCACATGGGCTACCTCAAGATGAAGATGCCGGGACCCAACGGCATAATCACCATCTCGGGAGACCACAAACGATCCATGGAATGTGCCTCGGCAGGGTCATGCTTAGCTGAATCCCTGGTGATCGCGGAAGAGAAGAAGAGAATCCAGCAGGTGGTGGCTATGGCCAAGACCTCCCAACTCGGGATGCCCGGGATGGTGAACCCGGAGCAAGGTGCATCATTTCAACCTCCCAAGGAGACCAAGAAGGTGTCTGTGGACCCCAGCAACCCGGAGCGCCAAGTTATCATTGGCAGCAACCTGGACAGCAAATAGGAAGGCGAGCTCGTCGACTTCCTCCGTGAGAATCGGGATGCTTTTGCGTGGTCGAGTGACGATCTGCAAGGCGTCCCGAGGGAGTTGGCTGAGCACTCTCTATTTGTTCGACCGGATGCGAAGCCGGTGAAACAACCAACCAGGCGCCTCTCGGATGAGAGAAGAGCCGCCGTCATGGAGCATCTAGCTATACTGCTGGCCGCCGGATTCATCATGGAGGTGCTGCACCCGGATTGGATTTCGAATCCGGTCCTGGTGGAGAAGAAGAAAGATGATCCCCTCCTGCTTAAGGTGTGGCGCATGTGCATCGACTTCACCAACCTCAACAAGGCATGCCCGAAAGACCCCTTTCCGCTGCCCCGGATAGATCAAGTGATAGACTCTACTGCCGGGAGTGAGCTTTTAACTTTTCTAGATGCTTATTCTGGTTTCCATCAGATACCTTTGAATCCGGATGATCAATTAAAAACCGCTTTTATTACCCCGTATGGGGCTTATTGCTATCGTGTTATGACTTTCGGATTAAGGAATGCTGGTGCTACATACCAGAGATGCATGCAGAAATGCTTGCATGACCAGATAGGCAGGAATGCCGAAGTCTATGTCGATGACATAGTCATAAAAACAAAGGAAAAAGCCTCACTGATAGATGATCTGAGGGAAACATTCAAGAACCTGAGAAGATTCCGGATGAGGTTGAATCCGGATAAGTGCACATTTGGTGTTCCAGCAGGGAAGCTACTCGGTTTCCTCATTTCAAGCCGGGGAATCGAGGTCAATCCGGGTAAAATTCGTGCTATTGAGAGCATGAAGTTGCCTGTGCGCCTCAAGGACGTGCAGAAGTTTACCGGGTGTCTGGCATCCCTAAGTCGGTTTGTGAGCCGACTAGGGGAGAAGGCCTTGCCCCTATACCAGCTGATGAAGAAGAGCAAGACATTTATTTGGACCCCGCAGGCAGATGCGGCGTTCAATGATTTGAAAAGAATGCTCTCAACAGCACCAGTGTTGGCATCCCCATTGCCCAAGGAACCTATGCTGTTGTATATCGCCGCAACCAACCGGGTAGTCAGCGTAGCAATGGTGGTAGAAAGAGAAGAAGGGGGCAAACTGATACAGAGGCCGGTGTATTACCTCAGTGAGGTGATCTCGGAATCCAAGCAGAACTACCCGCACTACCAGAAGATGGCGTATGGGGTGTACATGGCGGTAACCAAGCTCAAGCACTACTTTCAGGAACACCCGATCACGGTGGTATGCGAAGCTCCTCTCGCCGAGATCATCGGTTGCAAGGATGCTAGCGGCCGCGTAGCCAAATGGGCCATCCAGTTGTCTCCATACGCTCCGGCGTATGAGAGACGTGACGCCATCAAGTCGCAGGCGCTGCCGGACTTTTTGGTGGACTGGGCCGAGATGCAATATGAACCTCCGATGCCGGATTACAATTTCTGGAGGATGCATTTCGATGGCTCAAAGGCTAAGATCGGGTTGGGTGCCGGAGTAGTTCTCACCTCCCCGAAACAGGATGTACTGAAGTATGTGCTGCAGATCCATTTTCGGGCATCCAATAATGTCGCGGAATATGAGGCTTTGGTTCACGGATTGAACGTTGCCAAGGAAATTGGTATCCGCCGGATAGAGTGTTTCGGGGACTCCGACCTCGTCGTACAGCAAGTGTCGGGAAATTGGGATGCCCTTGATGCAAACATGGCATTGTACAGATTTCATGTGCAGAAAATTTCCGGATTTTTTGAGGGATGTGAGTTCAAACACATACCAAGAGGAGAAAACGAAGCAGCAGATGTCTTGTCCAAACTAGGATCATCCAGGGACGCCATCCCACTCGGGATCGCCCTGGAACATTTGAGGAAGCCATCTATACAGCCATCACCCGAGTCAGATTCCATCTTCATCCCCAAAGAGCCCGGTTCAGAGGCAGTACCCATGGAAGTAGATGTCGGAAGCATAACATCGAACCCGGGGACTGCCTCCCAGTGCTCGGAGAAACAAAGACAGATGATGATAGAGGTGATGTCGGCAGAACCAATGGATATAGACGCTCCCGCGTTCCCGGTACGACCTGTCCCAGGATGGGCACAGCCCATTATGGCATACATCTTGGAAGGAACCCTCCCGGAGAATGAGGTAGAAGCCCGGCAGATACTGCGAAGATCAAAAGCATACACCGTCATCAACAAAGAGCTGTACAAGAGAAGTGTCACCGAGGTACTTCAAAGATGTGTGGAACCGGCAGAAGGGCAGGAAATGCTCCTGGAAATACACCAGGGAGAATGTGGGCATCATGCATCATCCCGGGCCCTGGTGGCAAAGGTGTTCCGGCATGGGTTCTACTGGCCCACTGCATTGCAGCAGGCAGAGGATATCGTCCGGAAATGTGGAGGATGCCAGAGATTTGCTCACCGGATACACATGCCGGCGTCAGCACTAAAAACAATCCCCATCACTTGGCCATTTGCCGTATGGTGTTTGGACATGGTCGGGCAGTTCAAACCGGCAAAGGGTAACATGACACACATACTGGTGATGGTCGACAAGTTCACTAAGTGGATAGAGGTCAAGCCAATCCGGAAGTGCGATGGACACACCGCTGTGCAATTCCTGAAAGACATCAACTTGAGATACGGATACCCACACAGCATTATCACGGATAATGGAACAAACTTTGCTGTGGGGGAATTCGCTCGATTTTGTGCTGAAAAAGGAATCCGGCTGGATGTAGCATCAGTCGCACATCCGGAAGCGAATGGGCAAGTCGAAAGGGCTAACGCCTTAGTCTTGGCTGGTATCAAGGCTCGTTTGATCGAACCATTGTTGAGAACTCCGGGATGCTGGATAGAGGAGCTGCCGGCGGTACTATGGGGTCTCCGGACCACTCCGAATAGATCTACCGGATACACGCCGTTCTTCATGGTATACGGTGCTGAAGCAGTGCTCCCGACCGACATACAGTATGACTCTCCGAGAGTGACAATGTTCACCGAGACAGAGGCAAAGGAGGCCCGAGAAGATGATGTAGACTTGCTCGAAGAAGCAAGAGAATTGGCACTATCTCGGTCTGCAATTTATCAGCAGAATCTTCGCCGATACCATAGCCGGAAAGTACACCCGAGGGTGTTCCGGGAAGGAGATCTGGTGCTGAGGCTCATCCAACGCACGGCCGGAATGCATAAGCTGTCACCTCCATGGGAGGGACCTTTTGTGATAAGCAGGGCATTGCACAATGATTCTTATTACCTTGTAGATGCACAGGAGGCTAGGAAAGGTGTAATGGACAAATCCGGTGAGGAAACCAAACGTCCATGGAATGTAGCTCTGCTTCGCCCCTTTTACACATAAAGGGGTCAGTGTATGTTATCTTTCAATCTTCAATATTAATGAAAGAAAGGCTCCCCGGGAGGAACCTGGGGACTGCCCGGTTACATGCTTATCTTATTATTTTTTGTCAAGTGCATTTACTGTTTTTTACCGGCATCCCGGGAAGGAACCCGGGGACTGCCAGGTAGTTATCTTATTTTTTTTTACTGTGTGCATGCCGGGAAAGTTCCGAATCCGATTCTTAAAGTCAACGTAGTGTATGTCATGAGAAATCATCTTGTGACTCGACTGACGAACGCCGAAATGGTAGTCAAGAGCAAAGAGAGGGAAGGTGGGGAACACGAAAATGGTCTCGGGGACTCGGAGCAAGAACTTACCCGGCATGCTGGTTTTTACTAAGTTATTTTTAGGTCGGGAATTCGGTTAATAGGAACTCGGATTGTTCTAAGTAATGTATGCTGTATGTGGAGTTTTGTGACTCGACTGTCGAACGCCGAAATGGTAGACAAGAGCAGAAATTACCTAAGTACGGTAAACATGAAAGGCAATTCGGGAACTCAAAGCTGAATACATCGACATAACTTGTTCGAATAAATAGTTCGCAGTGAAATAGAAATAGCATAAGTGTACGATACATATGGCACCCGGCATCCCGGGGATTTAACGAATTTGCGGCTAAGTATTTTAAGCAGTTGGGGACGTAGGCTTCTCGGCGGCGATTTCCGGAGCAACCACCTCGGGAGCGGCGACCTCGGGAGCAGCGGTACCAGCAACAGGAGTAACTTCACTTTCCGGGGCACCACTCGGGGCATCGGGACGCATCTCGCTCTCGGTGGCCTCGGGTATCGGAGAAGACGTTGCCTCCGGGGAAGTCACCTTCTCGGGCGCAGCACCGGAAGCATCGTCATCTTCATCCAGGATCTCTTCCCCGTCACCGGAATCAGCCCCATCCTCTTCAGAATCCGCATAGTCTGACTCAGACTCGGAGGAGATGAGGCTAGTGGTGAAGGCCCGGATGTTGGACCACTTGGCGATGCGGTGCGCCACCTCTCGCCGCTGTCGGATCTTCTCCGGGTCGGTGAGCCATGACGACACCGTCCGCAGACGCTGGATCGCCTCCAAGTCAAGACCCTCATACCAGCTGAGTACTTGGGTTAGGACCTGCTCGGCACCAGCCCGCGCTCCCGAACGCTTCCATGCGTGAAGACGGCTGCCGGCACCCCGAAGTGCTAGCGAAAGCTGCGGAATCGATAGAGTCCCGCGGACGCTGGGCCACAGTACGCCGTGAACATGGATCGCGGCGCTGAGGAGCTCCGTCCCGATAGTCCGGAGAGGTACTATCCGGGCCCTCAGGGCAGTGAGGTGATCCTCAATGTCCCAGTCATCCGAGACGGGACCCTTCCCGGCGCGCTTCTCGCGTGCGGCGGCAACGGCTTGGATGGCAGCGTCACGGGAGTGCTCGAATTCTCCTTGAAAAAGAAGAGCTGTCAAAATGGCTAAGTCACAAGGAAAACAACGGCAAAAAAAAAAGGAAGGGGCAGAAGAAAAGGGTTGACGGATTACTCACTGTTGAGATCCCGGTTCAGCACGGTGAGCTCCGCGAGCCAAGTGTCGGAGCGCGACCGAAGAATACCCAGCTCGGCCGCGACGTTATCCGCGCGTGCCATCGACTGGTCCAGGGTCTCCTTCTGCTTCTTGCTCGCCTCAACGAAGCTCTTCTTCATCTCCAGCATGGTAGCCTGGGCCTTGGCGAGTTCGTCGTTGAGGCGTGAGATCTCGGCCTGCGCGCTGCCAAGGGCGGTTTTCTGATCCACCGAGACCTGGCGCGCGGCATCCCGTTCTTCCCGGAGGCGCTCTTCGCATTTCTTCGTCTGACCGAGTTCAGAGAGAACCCGGTTGAAGACGTTGCGGCGCTGTTGGCTGCACTCCTAATAGCAAACCAACGAAGGCAAAATCAATATGGGAAAAGAAATAAGGAATCCGGTTGGGAGGATCTCGGGGACTCGGTGTCCGAGTCCAAATTTTTCTCTAAGATTGGAACCTAGTGATCTGCTATTCGGTGGAATCTAGATCACTAAGCACCAATCTCGGGGACTAGTGGTGATGGAGCAATTTTTTAATCAACCTATCCGGTTGGGAGGATCTCGGGGACTCGGTGTCCGAGTCCAAATTTTTCTCTAAGATTGGAACCTAGTGATCTGCTATTCGGTGGAATCTAGATCACTAAGCACCAATCTCGGGGACTAGTGGTGATGGAGCAATTTTTTTTTAACCTATCCGGTTGGGAGGATCTCGGGGACTCGGTGTCCAAGTCCAAATTTTTCTCTAAGATTGGAACCTAGTGATCTGCTATTCGGTGGAATCTAGATCACTAAGCACCAATCTCGGGGACTAGTGGTGATGGAGCAATTTTTTAATCAACCTATCCGGTTGGGAGGATCTCGGGGACTCGGTGTCCGAATCCTAATTTTTTCTCTAAGATTGGAACCTAGTGATCTGTTATTCGGTGGAATCTAGGTCACTAAGCACCAATCTCGGGGACTAGTGGTGGTGGAGAACAACTGTGTTTTCGATGTAAGAAGGGAAATTTACCTCGGTTACTCGGGTGACTTCCAGTGCGGCCACCTGGAGAGCGTGCAGGGCTTGAGCGCTACGGCTCGGGCCTGCAGCGTGCAAGTCCCCCGCAGTCTCGGAAGCATCGGCGGCAAGCCAGGCCTTGTTGAAGTCATCAACGACCCGGATGCCGGAGCTGCCGGTAGCGCGGGTGGCGGCAATGTCCCGAGATCCTGGAGATGCAAAGGAGCTGACCGTTGCTCGCAACATCCGCAAAGCGGCAGTAGGGATCTCGGCAGGAGGTGGTGGTAACGATGAGAACTTACCCAGACGCACTACTAGGTCCTGAGAAGAGGTTGTCGGAGCAGCCGCGGGCGGAGCAGATGGTGTTTTCTGCCCAGAGGTCTTGCCGCGAGACTTGGAAGATTGTTCAGCTGGCCGGGAGGCCACAGGCTGTTTCTCCGGGATGGCCTTGGGTGCGGCTGGCCGAGAAGCTCCGCGCGGCGCAGGTTGCCGGCGTGGGCTAGCAACCTCGGCCTCCAGCTCGGGAACCCGGCGCGGGCTATCCGGAAGGACGATCTCTCCCGAGGTAGTCGTGGCAGGCACCGCGATTTCGTCGATCACCGGGGGTGCGTCCGGGGTCGCGGCGCTTGCCGGTGCGGCACCGGAAGCGGCGATTTCACTCTCTCCACCGGAAGGGCGAAGGGGTGAAGAGGCCCGAGCTGGGCTGGGAGTTCCAGTACCCGGAGGAGGAGGAGTAGCAGGTGTCGGGAGCTCGAGCGCATCGCTGAAAGAAAATGACTTAGTGAAAGTTATGAAGAGAGCAGAGTCAAATAAGTTGAGGCAGGGAAAGCATACCCGGAATCCACAAGGGGAGGACCCCGTGGCCGGCGCCGAGGAGGCTTCTCGGTCGTCTGCTTAGTCGGTCTGCTCTTCTTGGGGGGGTTGCCGGAGTTGTCGGCCCCCTCGGCGTCGGAAACCGCACGCTTCCGGCTTTCGGCGCGTTTGGTTCCGGTTGTCGGTTTTGGAACCACTGCTGGGGCCCAATTCAGAGGGAGAGCGTCAATAACGTCAAGGATCTGGCAGTCAGTCTCATCTTCGTCGTCCGAAGAAATGAAAACTGTCTCTGAAGTCGAAGGATTACCCGGTGCCTTAACGAAAGGAATGGCGAGATGATCTTCGCCGTCGGGATCTTCTCTCGGCATCTTCTCCGGCTCCGGGAAGTCCGGCGCGTAAGTGTTGTTGACGTGGGCGGCGTCTTCTTCGTGTTGACGCTCGAACAACTGCGCAAACAGATTAGGCCGTGTTGGTGTCCAGGTGAACGCATGAACAAAGGCGAACGCACGGTAGACTGATATAAGCACCTGGTCGCACGGTTTCTTCCGGGATCCCCCAGTCATCCCCCATTGGTAGTCTTCCGTCATCTCCGTCCGGGCGATGGCTCGGACACGACGGACGACCCCGCCATAGGTTAGCCCGAAGAAACTAGTCCTAGTGGGATCATAGTTCCCGGACATGTGGCATATCTTGTGTACTCGGTGTTGGAGGGGGCAGATCCGGCGGACGATGAAGCATCGCAGAAGATCGTCCCCGGTCATCTTCTGAGTCAGCACGCGCAGAACGTCGTGCATAGTGTCAATCTCTTCTGAACTCGGGAGATACTTCCAGTGACTGAATTCGCGTGGAGGGCCCATGACGAATTCCGGCAGGTTGATGAAGTCCGGGTTCGAGGATCCCGGACCTTCTCCCGAGGGTTCCCGGTTCTTCACGTAGAAGAAACTGCGCTGCCATTTCCGGCAGGACTCTAGTCCCTTGACGATGGGGAATCCGGAGTCCGCGCGGGGGATGACGGTGGCTGCTCCGCAATCCACCAAGTCCTTGATCTTCTGATCCGGATTGGGGATGGCTTGTCGGCGCAGGATAAAGTACTTGGCCCAGAGATCCACAAAGGGCCAGATGCCAAGATACGCCTCGGCGTAGGTAGTGAAGACGGAGAGCATCATGATGGCATTGGCGGGAAGATGGTGAGGTTGCACGGAGTATGCGTCGAGGAAGTCGCGGAAGAAAGGGCTAGCCGGAAGCCCAAACCCGCGCTCGAAATGTGATAGGAATACCACATACTCGCCGGGTTGGGGTTCCGGCGCAACCTCTTCTCCCGGAAGACGGCTCTCGACTTCCGGAGGAATCCGGTGAGTCCGGTACAGCCAATCGAGATCAGACTGCTCTGTCTCGGATCCATCCCAGCACCCCCGGGCACGTTCTTCACTCATCTCGGAGAGGTACTCGGGAATACTCGGGTTACTCTGCAGATGCGGTGGCAGTTAGTCGGGGTTAGTCTATCCGGACACAAGGATGTCGGAGCGCAAACTGCTATAAACTACCGGGTACATGAAAACAAGATCTACCGTGGGTCGTTTAATCGAAGTTAAAGGGCAGAAAAAGAGATCGTGCTAAACTCAAACGAGGCACGGATATGGATAACTAATCTACACCCTATTGCTGCGGTGGTTCTTCACCGTGTACCGCGCGCGCGCCGCTCGAATGTGGTCACCGGCGGCGGCGCGACCGTGTTCGTGCGTGCTAGCGCACGGCGGCGCTCGAGCGGCTAGCCTACCGAGGAAATGCATCGGGGTGGAGAGGAAGAACTTACCGGTGAACGAGGAGACCGGCGGCGTGCGAGGGCGACGACGGGGCGCGAACTCCGGCGAGCGGCAAGCGGAGCGACGTGCGGGCAACGGGAGCGGCGGCGGCGACGAACTCGAGACGAGGGAAAAAAGGCGTGGAGTGCGAAGGAGAAGAAGGAGACCGTTCCGGTCCCCTATTTATGGGGGGGATTCCGGAGCGGTTTCCGTTTTTCCCGCCCACGATCTCCACGATCGTGGGTGGGATCTGTTTGTGCCGTGAGCCACGTGGCGCTATCCGGAGCGACCGATCCGGACACACCGAGGGCCACACGGCCCCAACGGTTCGATTCCGGATCGGGTGCGGCTGCCCGGCGCGAGAACCCAAACGACACCGTGCACGCGCAGAGGCACTTGAGTGCATCTCTGTGCGGACGGGACGTCGAGTGGGCCCTGGTTCGCTGTCTCGGGTACATTGGGAGATGGACGGTCGAGATTTACTGGGATGAGATTACCCGGTCGCAGGCTTCGCCTCCCGGTTAAGGTCATCTCGGTGAGAGGATATCGGAAGGAGCTGATCTCGGCATGAAACACAAGGATGACGTCACAAGTTCTCGGAGGAGGGTTTATTGCTAAAGCTGATCCCGCACATCATCCGGGGTCGCTATGCAGCACCAGCTTCGGGGACTAGTGTCGGGGGGCTGCCCCCCGGGTAGGGGTAGATCCCGGTAAAGTATAATAAATATCAACAGTACTTGACCTTTGGGGACAGCAAGGGACACCTTCTGGGGTGCCAAGAGCGCAGCTTGACCCTAGGGCACTGGAAGAGGGCAGAGTGCCTCCTAGCAGCCGCAAGGGTCACATCTGGCAGCTATAAATAGACACCCCCGGCCATCACGATCGCAGCACAAGCTTGAGCGGGTGGTTCCTCTAAGAACTAGTTTCTCGAAGATGTCTTTGCTGATAAGCTAAGACATCTTCGGGAGACTAGGCCTAGAGTTGCTCATCCTGAAATGAGGTCGGACATATTCGGAAAGGATCCCGGGCTGGGGACACCGAGAAGGTTCCCGGGCGATGGTGTACTCGGTTTTACCGAGTAGGTACTCCGGGTACGTGCTAATCAGGGTGTGTGTTGATCTTGGTCTTATGCAGAGGAGGGTCTCGTTGGCAACCGAGGAGGTACCCGGAGAAAGGGATCCCGGTAGGCCGTCAACGGTCTAGACCAGGCTTTCCCGTCTATCGCGGGGGAAGTACCATTCCGCCTGACACGGAAGCATGGTCACCTCCCACCTGACACGGAAGCATGGTCACCTCCCGCCTGACACGGGAGCGCGTCAGCCGGTACGACAACGGTACGACAAGACCTGACATGCCTAGCCCGGCAATCCGGAAAAGGCTATCCGGGATGGGCAAAGACATGTCCTGTCTCTGACAAGGGGACAATGATGATGCAGGACGGCGCCTGTCGTCCTTAGCGAGATGATGACGCAGGGGCTACACCGGATAGCCCGGCGACTAGGTCGCACTAGCCGGTGACGACATCCCGGATGGACCTGTCCGGTGGGGTCAAGCCGAATTAGGGTTTCCAGCCCTCCTGGCCGGAACTCTATAAAAGGCGCCATAACTGCTCTGGGGAAGGAGAGACCAACTTCAGGGCCAAAGCTATAGTTGCATTCACTCTTAGAGCATTCACTCCTCTCCACCTTGAGTTCATCTACTTCTTTGTACTTCCTCCTTGGACCAATCTTATAGCAAGTTGTAGCCCTTATACCACCATTATATAGATAAGAAAGGCAGGAGTAGGGGTGTTACCTCCTCACGAGGGCCCTGAACCTGGGTACATCGTGTGTGTGCTTGGTGCCTTCGTGCATTTGTTTGTATTTACTAGATCTTCCCTATTCCGCTTTGTTCTTGTTTCGTGTTCTTGGGAGATCTCGGTTCTACCGGGATCCTCCCCGTGTGAGTTCTTCAACTCGCTATCCCTCCCCGGATCCACCAACGTCCATCGGCCCCACACATTAGCCATCCTATGGCATCTGCTGTGACACCACCACGACAGGAGCGTAATCCCCGCTATCGGTCTACATGGAGGTAATGTAATCCGTTCCGTCATCGTTATCACATGTACTAGATAGATAGATCCTGTCTAGTTAGGGTTTCATACTTTAGAAAACTTATTATTTTCTGCACCGGAACCCCTTCAGATGGAGGAGCTACTCTCAATGTAGTGCTTTTTTTAAGAACATGCAAAGATTGCATATCATCACATTAAGATAGTGCTGAATACATCTTTCATCAGAAACTACATCGGCCGAAAAGTTTGCAAAACAAGAGCTCGTGGTGCCTTCCAAGCCTGCCGTAGCGAGGGTACTTGGGACTAGGGTGCACTCATTAAACCTCTCATGCATCTATCAACTTCAAGAATTTCCGAAGGGTTCACATGCTCTTTTATGCATTAATAAGTGTACAAAGCATTTTAGGATCATGCACTACCATAATTTTCTTTATTTTCTGTTAATGCATTACTAGTTTTTCGTGGATATGTGCATTAACAAAAAAAACGGATTAAATGAGATTACATTTTTCGCATTCATTTGGTAACAAGAAAATTTCCATTTTCGGATTCATGTAATAACAAATACTTTCAGATTCATGTGGTAACGACACAAGCGGATCTGAAAGTATATGTCCATAGAAAAATACTTACGATCTAAAAAACAGACCTGAAAGTATATGAATCTGAGATTAGATTTTTTTGATCTGAAATGATTCATATTTTGGATTTTATGCATTAACAAGATTTCCCAAATGTAATAACAAAAAAAAAATTAGAAGCTTCAACGGAAAACAAATCAGATGTAGTAACAAAACAAAACTTGTTGACGTAATTTTTTCAATAAAGGGAGTTTAAGCTTGTTGACGTATGCAATGCAACGATGTAACACAAGAGCTCCTGATGCCTTCCAAGCCTGCTGTAGCGAAGGTACTGGGGACGCTCGTGCCGTCCACGAACCTCTCATCTCTTAACTTCAAGAATTTCCGAAGGCTTCACATACTCTTTTATGGACTAATATAGGTTGAGAAATAGTGAGCTAACGATGTACTATTTGATCCTCTCAATAATTGAGTACGTGCACCATAATTTAGTGTGAAACTTACAACATCATGTATACACATATATTCTTTTAGCTGAAACCATAAATGCAAATGCCTTCCACAACGTCCATATAAACTAAATGATATCCACCATTTGCCTCGGCTATTTTTACCCGCAATTCCTTAGCTAGAGACGCTGCATTGCCCGATCAGTCATGTCCCTCTCCCAGACGATTTCTTTAGGGTGTGTTTGGTAGACTGTATCACCTTATCATGAGATTCTCACCCCATACAAGCTGACCATATACAGGTTGTGTTGAGATATTGCAATATGTTTGGTAGCTCGTATGACTAGAGACATGTTGAGTAGAGATGTTGTTTGGTAGCTAGTATGACTAGAGACATGCTACAGAAACACGAAATTACAAACAGGTCCAACTTTTTACATATAAGACCTTGCAGAGAGATTAAAAAAGCAATCAAGTCCGTTGACCCCATCCACTGCAACGAGTCCTTCGTCTCCGGCAGAGAGCTTCGCGTCGGCGGCGCTGGCCGGCGTTGGGAGGGGCGTGTGGGCGGGAGAGGCGGCCGGGAACGATGGAGGCCGTGCTCCCTCATCTCCGACAGTCCGGGTGGCGGGGATGAGCGCGTCTTCTCCACGCGTCGCCGCCGGTGGCTCTGCTCCTCCATGCTCCGGTTCGTCGGCTGCGACGCGGTCAAGGCGGCGTCGGGCTTAGGGACGGCAGTTGGAGCACCGGGAGAGGCGACGCCGGCTCAGGGAAGGCGTTGGACGGTGGGGCGGGGTGAGGATTTCCTTCCCGACGGGAACTGCTCCATGGCGGAGCTGTGCTCGGGGCGGCACGAGATAGGCTGAGGCGGCGCGACGCGACTATGGGGGAGCACGGCCTCTGGCACGGCGATGGACTCCATACATGGCGCGGGGTCGCGGCGTCGCGCTGCTCGGCGGGCTGGCGGCGCGAGGCCCTGGGAGGCATCGGGCGAGGTGCTCTCTGGTCGAAGGGGCTCGCGTGGGTGAAGGGGGAAATGAGCTCGCGGGGTGGAGGGGACTCGCGTGCCGACGCTCGGTGGGGCCCACACGTTGGAATTTTTCCGTATGAACTCAGCCTGGCCGAGTTGTGAAGCCCGATTTCCACTTCTCAACTGGGCATGGCTGAGAGGCCTTTTTCGCATGAGGTGGGCATGACTGAGGAGAGAAAACCGGGCTACCAAACAACCGAAAATTGGGTGAGAGGAGATTTTCTTAGTCGGGCCGGGCTACCAAACACACCCTTATTTCATGAGAGCCTACGTAGGAGTACTATACATAGCGTATATATATATGCAGATATCGATCGTGGCTCCCATTCCCTTCACTGAACCTGATGTAGTGTTGGTCAAAGTTTTGGACCAGCGACCCGCCCCGGCCGGCCGGTAGCGCCTTGACCCTGGACACAAATGTATGTATGCTCCAGATTGTCGAAGTACCAGGAAAAGCAGAATAAGCAGTTCGCACCAAGAAATTCCTGTTTCAAGGATGCAAACCAATTTACAGAGAGAACAGTTCGGTTGTGAACAAACTTGGGAAAAAGTTTCATGCATTCACACAAAAGCATCACATCGATGGTGAGCTTGCACGATGATAAAAATCAAATTCGGTCTCTTCGATAGGATAGGTAAGTGAGTTAGACGATCGGATAGGTATCTCATGCACGTCAGATACATCGCCATCGTTTCTTCGTTTCTTTACTGTTATTGCCCTCAGTTTGCCTCCGCATCAATCATTCGGGTCTCCTGTCCCAATCCAAATCGAGAGCCCTCGTCTGTCCCGGAGCGAGATCCCCCACCCCACCCCCATCTCTTCACGGCTCAATGTTTTCTACTACTATATATTATTTCCGGTTATGACAATTAATGTTGGCGTGATTACTCTGCTGTGTACTGTACTATTTATACATTCTACACTTTGACAGCATAGCCTATATGTATGGCAAAAAACAGTGCACGATTCGTCCTGTCTATTTTTATACTAGTTTGTTCAAATATGTATCAACGAACACGTCATAATGGTTTGGGACAAGATCATCACGAGCTAGCGGCTCAGGCGTGACTGTTTGCTCGTCTCAACGGGTGGTATATAACATCTGTCTATCAATCTATCTATCTATTTATGTCCATATCACGACATGAAGAGACTAGAAGACGGCCATACATGCGGATTTACATTCTTTGAGGCCATGGCAATCTTACTTGAAATTGTCGAGACAAACAGTGACGGAGATATCATTTGCTTCTTGTCGACGCACTGTGTATGGTGTCATATTTTGGCTGACTACTGTAGCGAATCATGTAGCTTTGACCTAGTAGAAGTATGAGAGTGGTTTAAAAGAGGGATGTAACACCTTGAGGTCCCCTACTCGTTATTTCACGCTAACCAACGATGGAAAGGTCTCACATTTTGCAAGTTCAAGTCGTACAATGTGTTTCTGATGCTGTCGCTGTCATGAAACAAAACGAACATGCAGAAGAACTACAATACTTAAGCGGCTTTACTCAAGAGAATTTTTTTCAACCTGAGCGCACTTAAAAGTCGAGACATGGCACTTGTATGCATGGCTAAGTAAAAAAAAACATGTGATGCATTCACCACCAAGTTGGTCCTTGCAACGGAATTTCAGGTGTCAAAGTGCGGATCTCATATAGTCAAAATAAGAAGGGACGTGCTATATCTGAAACGTACGAAATATAGTAAATATTTTAAATTGATCGAAAGCTCCGGATTTTCAACGAGACATTTTGTGCTAGCTAGAGTCGCCCACCATCCTCGAGGCCCTTATGAAAATGATGATGATGAAGATGACGATGATGATACGCAATACTAAGAATAATAACATGCCACCTTAATTCGAGCGCGATCGATCGGAATCAAGAGCAATATGACGTCAAATCACATGAATTATTAACGACTATCGTAACGCCGACGTGATTACACTCTATGTGTCGTTTGTATATGCAGCAGAGACTGCACGGCGATGAGCAGGACAGAGTTCGTCCAATAGTATGGTTTTGGCTAAAGGAGACGCATGACAGAGTGAGGGGGATCGGAGGCCCATCATGATAACATAGTAGAACTTACACTTGTGTTAATTAGGGACAAAAATGATCATCCACTCCGGCTAGGCTAAGCTATAGCTAGGCCGGCCGGGTGTGTCGTGGCGTGGAGCATTTGCTTGCGTATCTCTAAAGTGATGGCCATCTCTTTTATGGTAGTCGCTAAGGCGACGGTGACGGGAGGGAAATGCATGGCTTTATGTGTCATATTTTCGGTGAGGTCCAAAGGGAATTTTGTAGCTGTGAGTGGTGCTTGTCTTCCGTCGTGTCAACTTCAACATTTTTTTTGGGTTCTTTCCTAAGTTTTTTCTACTCGCATGAAGGTTGTTTTTAGTCTTTGAGTCATAACCACTTTAGGAGTTTAGGGTTTCACATTTGCCATCGATATATCCACAGTGGATAGGTCAAATCACATACGGAGAACATGCTGAGTTTTGCTCGAAAGCCCTATTTATTACTATTATATTAACATCGTTGGAGAAGTGGCGATTTGTCTAATTGTACTTTACGGTTGTACAGTGAAAAGTTCATGACAGCAGTATCAGCATGACTAGTTGGCTACTCATACCATGACTGATAATACTCTCTGATGCGTTCTCCACACTAGTTATTACTCTAATTCTTCAAACAAAATGGTGCTCATGTATAACGAAAATGGATCAAGCGATCCACAACTTCATGGCGCAAAACCTCGCGCTTGTCAATTAGCCTATCTTGCCAGAGTGCCTACCGACCGGTCGTCCTTAGCAATGATATTAAGCGGAGAACATGACAGTATCCTACTGGCTTGGGTTGTAGTGGTGAAACCCAAAGAACCGAGTTCAACCCTGTCGGGGAGGGTGTCTCCTGGGCTCTCTCGCCCTCGAGGCAATTCTCCGTCGGCTCCACGTACCGGGCCCTCGTTAGAGGGCCCATCCTTTCCTGGACCTCCCACCTGTGGAAGGTTCCACTAGTGGAAAATGGAGCTTAGGTTCACCCCTTTAGTCCCAAATTAAATTTGGACCGGGACTAAAGGGGTGGAAGCTCCGAGGTGTAATTTTTTCGGGACCTTTAGTCCCGGTTCTTGCCACGAACCGGGACCAAAGGGTCTCCACATGCGGTGGCAAGTGCGGGGCCCAGCGCCAGCAACCTTTAGTCCCGGTTCGTGTTATGAACCGGGACTAATAATTCGGCTATAATGCCACCTTCTTCCTACCCGAGCTCACCATTTTCTCAGCTCAACCCGAGCTCACCATTTTCAACTCCATTTCATCTCCATTTCCTCTCCATTTCATCTCCATTTTCTCAAAGAAAATTCACCATTTGGCAAGATTGAAGCCACCCTACGGTTAGCCTCTTCATCCTCTTTCCGGCATTGCTTATTTAGCTCATTTTGCTCATTTCAATTTTTTTGTGCAAGCAAGGTGTTCGATGTAATGCCTAAGTTATGATCTCATTTGTGTATATGTGCAATTTGTTCTCAAACTAAAATAATGATTTATGTGTTTTAGTGTGGTGAGGAGCCTTATCGACGTCGATCGTCCGCGCCGTCCCGTCACCACCTCGGTGAGCCTCTATATTTTATTTTATTTTATTTAAAAAACAGAGCTTTTATGATTTAGATGCATAGTTACTACTTGTATAATTTTCTAACTTGTATTATATGTATAGTGTCATGGTTCTGATATCCGTCCCCGTCGGTCCTCGTCCGGTCTATGATTCGGATGTGGTATATTTTCAAAACTATTTATTTCATTCTATGTTTCTTGACAATTATGGCGACCAACTTGACATAGAATTATTTTTATCTAGGAGGTAGTTGAACCAGAAATTGAACCTGACCCTATTGTCGAGTTTTTGGATAAAGAAAACAATGATTTGAAAGCAAAATTGAAAAGAAGTGAAGCTCTTTATCTTCAATGCTTAGAAGATAAGATGAAATTAGAGCTCAAACTTGCCGACGTGGTCGATGGTAACGAGATCAAGATGGATGCAATGCGCTTGAAGATAAAAAGGATTAGAAAATATGCCATTAATCGGGAAGCTTGGTATCATTATGCTGTGGGTTCAGTATTTACCTTAGTTGCGATTTTGATCGCATTTGTTGTTGGATTTAAATTCTGTAGATAATTTTTATATTTGTTTCAGTTAATGTATGTTTTATGAGAACTATGTATTACCGCTTGTCAATACTCTACTCTTATTTTAATGGATGACATTGTATTAATTAATTTGCTCTTACATATTATTTATGACAGTAGTGTAATAATGGGGTTCGATATACTTTTATGTAATACAGATGAACCGACAATGGATGTACGGTGACCGATGTTGTCCTGAGTTCATTGATGGCATGCATAATTTTCTCCATATGGCTGAGGCAAACAAGCCAAAGAACGGTTTTATTCGTTGTCCATGTAGTGCCTGCAAGAATATGAGTGATCACTCTACCTCAAAAGTCATTCACTCACACCTCTTGCATAATGGTTTTATGCCTGGTTATTATTGTTGGACCAAGCACGGAGAAACAGGGGTTATCATGGAAGAAAATGAAGAAGAGGAGGATAATGACAAGTATCCTTGGTTCAGTGATACTACAATGGGAGAAGACGAAACTGAAGAAGATCCCATTATTGATGAGCCCGACGATGATCTTCGTCGGGCCATTCGTGATGCACAAATGGACTGTGGAAGTGAAAACGAAAGGTTGAAGTTGGAGCGTATGTTAGCTGATCACGCCAAATTGTTGTACCCAACTTGTCAAAATGACCAGAAAAAGCTAGGTACCACACTTGAATTGTTGCAATGGAAGGCAGAGAATGGTACTTCTGACAAGGGATTTGAAAATTTGTTAAAAATAGTTAAGAAGATGCTTCCAAAGGATAATGAATTGCCGTCTAGTACGTATGAAGCAAAGAAGGTGGTATGCCCTCTACGATTAGAGGTGCATAAGATACACGCTTGCATTAATGACTGCATCCTCTACCGCGGTGAGCACGAAAAACTGAATGCATGTCCTGTATGCGGTGCTTTGCGGTATAAGATCGGGCGAGATGACCCTGGTGATGTTGAGGGCGAGCCGCGCCCCAGGAAGAGGATTCCTGCAAAGGTGATGTGGTATGCTCCTATAATACCACGGTTGAAACGTTTGTTCAGCAATAGAGAGCATGCCAAGTTGTTGCGTTGGCACAAAGAAGATCGTAAAAAAGACTTGATGTTGAGACACCCCGCGGATGGGTCCCAGTGGAGAAAAATTGACAGAGAGTTCCCGACATTTTCAGATGACGCAAGGAACTTAAGATTTGGCCTAAGTACAGATGACTTTAATCCTTTTAGAGAGCAGATCTCCAGTCACAGCACTTGGCCCGTGACTCTATGTATCTATAACCTTCCTCCTTGGCTGTGCATGAAGCGGAAGTACATTATGATGCCCGTGCTCATTCAAGGCCCGAAGCAACCTGGCAACGACATTGATGTGTACCTCAGGCCATTAGTTGAAGAACTTTTGCAGTTGTGGTGTGAGGAAGGTGTACGTGTGTGGGATGAGCACAAACTGGAGGAATTTGATCTACGAGCTTTGCTTTTTGTAACCATCAATGATTGGCCTGCTCTAGGCAACATTTCAGGACAGTCAAACAAGGGATACAATGCATGCACGCACTGTTTAGCTCAGACTGATAGTATACATTTAGGTAACAAGAATGTGTACCTAGGTCATCGTCGGTTTCTTGTACCCAAGCATCCGTTAAGGAAGAAAGGCAAGCATTACAAATGTGAGGCAGATCATCGGTCGAGGCCTACCCGCCCTTCTAGTTCTGCTATACATGATATGGTCAAGGATTTAAATGTAATCTTTGGAAAGGGTCCTGGCGGTCTCACTGTTCCGAATGACGCAAACAACCACGTACCCATGTGGAAGAAGAAATCTATATTTTGGGAGCTGCCATATTGGATAATGCTAGAGATTCACTCTGCAATCGACGTGATGCACGTGACAAAGAACATTTGTTGCAATTTGCTAAACTTCTTAGGCGTGTATGGGAAGTCAAAAGATGGGAAGTCAAAAAAAGGTACACCGAAAGGAAGGCAGACCCATCAACGTATGAGCGAAGAGATGCATCGAGACGATACTCATTCAGAGAATCAGCCAGGTCCTGCAAGCTACGCTCTTACTAAAGAAGAGAAGAATATATTTTTTGAGTGCCTTCGCAGTATGAAGGTTCCATCTGGCTTCTCATCAAATATAAAAGGAATAATAAACATGGCAGAGCAAAAATTTCAGAATCTAAAGTCTCATGGCTGTCACGTGATTATGACACAATTACTTCCGGTTGCATTGAGAGGGCTTCTACTGGAAAATGTTCGAGAACCCATTGTGAAGCTATGTGCATTTCTCAATGCAATTTCTCAGAAGGTCATCAATCCACTAACTCTAAAAAATTTAGAGAAGGATGTGGTCCAATGTCTTGTCAGCTTCGAGTTGGTGTTCCCACCAACCTTCTTCAATATTATGACGCACCTTGTAGTCCACCTAGTCGAAGAGATTTCTGTTCTCGGTCCTGTATTTTTACACAACATGTTCCCCTTTGAGAGGTTCATGGGAGTCTTAAAAAAATATGTGCATAACCGGGCTAGGCCAGAAGGAAGCATCGTCAAGGGTTATGGAACAGAGGAGGTCATTGAGTTTTGTGTAGATTTTATTCCTGATCTGAAGCCGATCGGTGTTCCTGAATCACGTCATGAGGGGAGACTGCATGGAAAAGGCACCCTTGGAAAGAAAGCAACAATATGTCAAGACGGGGATTCTTTCACTCAAGCACACGACACCATTCTACATAATTCCAGTTTGGTGGGTCCGTATGTCGAGGAACACAAGAATGTTTTACGCTCCAAGTACCCGGAGAAATCTGAAGATTGTATTGATGGAGAACACATGAAGATTTTCAGCAGTTGGTTAAAAAGACGTCTCATTAATGACACCAATGTTGAAGAACAGCTATACTTGTTGGCCACATCACCAGCTTCAACTATATTGACTTTTCAAGGGTACGAGATAAATGGAAATATATTTTACACAACCAAACAAGCTAAAAAGAGCACCAACCAAAACAGTGGAGTACGCTTTGATGCAACAAACTGCAACGGGACAAAGGACACATATTATGGTTACATAGAGGAGATATGGGAACTTGACTATGGACCTACTTTTAAGGTCCCTTTGTTCAAGTGCAAATGGTTCAACCTACGAGGCGGGGTAGAGGTAGACCCACAATACGAAATGACTACAGTGGATCTCAACAATCTTTCGTACGAGAATGAACCATTCGTCCTAGCCAGTGAAGTTGCTCAGGTTTTCTATGTGAAAGACATGTCTACCCTACCGAAAAAAAGAAAAGATAAGCAAGCGAGTACATCATACGATGAGCCAAAGCGCCACATAGTTCTCTCAGGGAAAAGAGTCATTGTGGGAGTGGAGGACAAGACAGACATGTCAGAAGATTACGATAAGTTTCATGACATTCCGCCCTTTAAAGTCAACACTGATCCAAGTATCAAGTTAAATGAAGAAGATTGTCCGTGGTTACGGCGCAATCGGAAGAACAAGTAAACAGTAGAGAGGGATATTATTGTTGATGTGTAATATCCGAATGCTTTGTATCAGAAGAACAAGTGAACTGAAATATTTTGTAGATGCATGGAACAAAACACACGATTTCACCTGCATACAGCCCAACGGTGGCTCGTGAGTGCCTGCATATGAAATGCACCGTTGGACGTATGCAGGGAATCCGAATGCTTTGTATTCTGTCGATGAAGTAGAATGAGGAGACAAATGACTGCCGAACATGTTCAAGAGGGGGCTATATATAGGGTCATGTGACTCACGAACTGGTCATGATAGTGCCCATCCAACAGCTCAGAATCTCTCAAAAGAAACACATCTCTTCATCCAACGGCTCACAAGTGCTTTAAAGAAACACACGATCCATGTGCTTCTTTAGTCCCGGTTGGTGTTACCAACCGAGACTAAAGAAGCACATGGATCGTGTGTTTCTTTCTAGTGCTTGTGAGACGTTGGATCTGAGGTGTGTTTCTTTTGAGAGATTCTGAGCTGTTGGATCAGCAGTATGACGAACACTTCGTGACCCACATGACTCGGTTGTTGTTACCAACCGGGACTAAAGAAGCACACATACCTTATATATATCCCCCCTCCCGGACATGTTCAACACTCAGTGTCTACTCATTGTAGTTCATTTTGGCAGCACACGGGTAGCAGAGAGCACTCAGTGAAGGCTGAAGGTGAACCCTCCCCTCGGCAGAGGCATCTCTGGGCAACCAGCGGCAAGTCGTCTCTGATGATCTGCGACCGTTTCAAACGGTTGCATATCATCAGAGATGTCTTGTCGGACGGTTGTAGATCATCAGAGATGTCTTGCCACGGTCATTTGGCTTGGCTTGAAATGACCATAACTTGGTCATTTGGCTTGAAACTTCTAGATGTTCAAGGATTTGATTTTTTGAGGTGTTTATCATTTTTCCTAGCAACTAGTACACATATAAGGATCACATGCCAAAGGATTTGATTTTTTGAGGTGTTTATCACTTTATTACATTTTTTCTTAAAAACGATCAAAACAATCGCTACGACTAATCATCGGAAGAGGTGATGTTTTCTAGAACTATCAATGTTTCTGTGATATAACCACTAGTTGTGTACCTTAAAATGATTTTTCCAAAAGTTTCAGACCAAACTATCAAATAGTTGTAGTTCAAATTTGAATTACTTTCGATAAATCAACATAAACTCAATTAACTAGGGGAAATTAGTTAGAATTGTAAGAAAAAACTCATACTTGGGGATCATCCATCATATGTGCACCACTCTTAGTAAAAAAAAGTTGGGTGCCATTTGGAATCATATTTTCTGTACTCACTTCACAAAAAACCTCATTTTTTGCACTCAAAAAAAGGAAAATAATATTTATGAAAATAATTTGAAGAATCCCTTTGGCATGGTTGTTTAATATACCAATATGCACCTATGTGTGGAGTATGAGATCTTTATCACAAACTATGTCGTCGAAATGACCATAACTTGGTCATTTGGCTTGAAACTTCCAGATGTTCATACATGATAGACCTTTTTATGAAGACTTTTTTTGCAAATATAGGAAAAAATCAAGTTTATCATTTTTCATAGCAACTAGTACACATATAAGGAGCCCATGCCAAAGGATTTGATTTTTTGAGGTGTTTATCACTTTATTACATTTTTTCTTAAAAACGATCAAAACGGTCGCTACGACTAATCATCGGAAGAGGTGATATTTTCTAGAACTATCAATGTTTCTGTGATATAACCACTAGTTGTGTACCTTAAAATGATTTTTCCAAAAGTTTCAGACCAAACTATCAAATAGTTGTAGTTCAAATTTGAATTACTTTCGATAAATCAACATAAACTCAATTAATTAGGGAAAATTAGCTATAATTCTAAGAAAAAACTCAAACTTGGGGATCATCCATCATATGTGCACCACTCTTAGTGAAAAATAATTAGGTGCCATTTGGAATCATATTTTATGTACTTACTTCACAAAAAACCTTAAAACATAGAAATGATATTTATGAAATAATTTGAAAAAATCACCTAGGCATCTTAAAATGAAAGAATATAAAACAAAACATAAAAATAAGCTAGAAACCAAAACAATTCAAAAAATAAGTAAACCAAAATAAGAAATAGAAAAGTAAGCAATTCTAACAATTTAAAAGAAAACAGAAACAAAAATCAGTAAAAAGAAATAAGGAAAAAAGAACCCTTTAGTCTCGGTTGGTAACACCAACCGAGACTAAAGGTCTAAAGAGGCGCGCTGGGCTCCAGCCAGAACTCTTTAGTCCCGGTTGGTAAAACCAACCGCGACTAAAGACCCTTTAGTCTCGGTTCGTGGCTAGAACCGAGACTAAAGGTTGTCCGCGCCGGTTTTCGTCGCCCTGCCGCTCAAATTTTTCTTATCTTTCCCAAATCTTCCAACGCACAGTCGCCTCCCGCTCCGCCGCGCCGTCGCCCTGCCGCTCGCCGCGCCGTCGCCCTGTCGCTCGCCTCGCTGTCGCAACTAGTGCTCGCCGCGCCGCGCGTCGCCCTGCCGCTCGCCGCGCCGTCGCCCTGCCGCTCCGACGCGCCGCCGCGTCGTCTGCTACGCCGCGACGCCCCTACAACGCCGGTATGCCTAGGTCAGTCCCCTCCCTCCCCTAGCTAGCTTCCACGCCGCCCTCCGGGTTAGGGCATTAGGGTTAGGGTTAGGGCATTAGGGCATTAGATGGAAACTCGAATGCCTATATGAAAACAATGGTTCAGTTTAGTTGCAGATAATTGTATCCTCTGTTTCAATAATTGATGTTTATTGATGGATGATGTTTATGGTGGATTCAATTTCAGCAAATAATCAAGATGAATATGATATTTTCAGTCCACCTATTATTGAGGATAAAGTTTATTATGATTATGATATGCATCCTATATATGATGATTATAATGATTGTTATGAATGTTTTACTCCCACTATCACTAATAAGAAGGATTTTACTTATGTGGAGAGTATTAATACTTTTATGCTTGTAGATCATGAAAGACATGCTCTATGTGATAGTTATATTGCTGGATTTTTTCATGATGCTACTGAAAGTTATTATGAGAAGGGAAAACATGGTTCTAAATATTTCAATATTATTACATGCCCTCTCTTTAAGTTGAAAGTATGGAAATTGCTCTTTTTTTATCTTCCTATGCTACTTGCTTTGTGTTCCAATGATTTATTTTCTTACAAGATCCCAATGCATAGGAAGTGGGTTAGAATCAAGTATGTTTCATATTTCCCCTCGATGCTCTCTTTTGCGTTTTAATCATTATTCCTATGTGAGTATCATTAAAACTATCATGGCTGTCTAGAAAACAGATTCCTGATCTTTACTGGAAAAAAGGTATAAAATCACAGAAAAGGAAAATTGACTTGATATTTTACGACCGAAATATTCAGTTATTAATACACATTTCATTAGTTCGAAGTTTTCTGATTTGAGCACCGTAAGTGCCTCTGAAAATTCACTCTTTACGGGCTGTCCAGTTTTTGACATATTATGTCTTTATTTTGCATTACTCTCATTACTTGTGTTTTGTGTGGTTCTTTTGATCAAGGAGCAATACACAACCTTAATAACAATAGCTAATGTTTAGAATCAACTCATGATATGTCTTTGCTGTACTTACTGTTTGTGTATGTATCAGATGAGGCTTTTTATGAACTTCGGTCGACTCATGCGTTTATTTGCTAACTTGTTGTGTTTGACTCTTATATCTCTCTGTGACTCAATGCTAATTTGATTGATATACAATTCATTATACAACTTGCAGGAGGTCTGCTGCTCGGGTCCTTGTGTCCACGGCTTTTCAGGAGGTCTTGCTCCTTGCCGAGGCTGTGCCGCTCCTCCTCGTCGTTGCCTCGATTTCAGGTGTAAAAGACATGCCTATATGATCCAGTAGTAAAGAAAATCCGAACTATTTGTATATAAAGCTGATGGAATTCTAGATTCCTCGATATGTCTACAACATGTATATAAAGCTGATGGAATTTAAAGCTATTTTAGTTGTTGGAGAACTTGAGGTCTGAAGATGAGATATTGCCTTCATTATGTGTATGGAATTTGGGTTGCAGATATTTGTTTGAACTGTGATGTGAGTTAGCCGAGGTCTGAAATTAAATCTTAGACCTTTTGTGTGTTAGATATGCAAATTGAGATGATTGTAATATATATAATATATATGACCCAGTTGTATCAGCTGCTTCCTCCCAGTTTGACATGCTTGAGTAGTAAACAGGTACATTGTAATTTATAGAATATTTTAAACAATTATTCAACCCAATATTCATATTCTTGTAATTTATAGGATTGCATACTTGTATCTTTTTTAGAATAAATCTAAACTTGATTGCAAATTTGATTGATTGCAGGTACATTTGATCTATGGAGCACTTGCGAGACGAGCAGATAGAAGAAGCACAATTTCAACGAGACGAAGAGATGGAAGACCAAATGGAACAACTTATTTTTAATGATGCCCGAGCTGGAGGAGATGTAGATAATTATGATTTCGACCAATTTTTGAACGACTTTGGAATCGAGTCACAAGACTTTGATGTGGTGATAGCAAACTCCGGCGGAGAGGTGTATATGTGTTTATAATAAATATGGCGATATGTTGTTGTTAACTACATGTATTAATTGATTTATGTTGCATTTATTAACGACTTATTTTTCTTTTAGCCATCCGGATCGAGCAAATCTGCAAAAAAGCAGCCACCATGTGCTCCTCGAGGCAAGGCAAAAAGAATGACGAGCGAGGATCCAAAGTTACCGATTGAGGAAATTGCTGATTCCGGCGAACCGCTCGAACCAAAACAGAACCGCAACAAATTTATAAGTCAAGCTGGAGTTATTGTTAGGGACATGATCCCAATCAGCATACGCGAATGGAATAAGCCGGCGGTCGCAGATGTGGACGACCCATGTTATGTCCACCAAGTTCTTAAGGATTTGGTCTATAACACGCTGTTGTCACATTTCACCCTCCCGCCAGATCTCTCTAAAGTGAAGAAGGACAACCTCAAGAGGTGGACTCTTATTAAGATGGCGGAACAATTCCGGAACTGGAAGAAAAAGTTATGGAATCAATATGTAGAAACAAAAGAAGTGCCAGATTTCAGTGGAGCACAAGGGAAGAAGATAGAATCTGAATGGGCGGCGTTTAAGGCGTATAGGGAATCACCTATGGCTGTGGCCCGATCGGAGATAAATAAATTGAATGCTGGGCTGAAGGAACACCACCATACATTGGGGACAGGTGGCTACAAGAGCGCCATTCCTAAGTGGTTAGCATATGAAGAAAAACTGCTTCAATCGGGGGTCCGTCCACAGACACTTGACTGGCCCGAGAGGTCGAAATTCTGGTTGTTCGCGCATGGGGCAATGTTGGACCCTAAAACCGGAGAGATTGTTGGAAGGGGAAAATGGAAGGTTCTCGTGGAGCGTATAAAAAAGAAGCTTGAAGAAGCAATTAATGATGTTCGCAATGGTGTGTTCAAACCCGATAGAGAGGATGACGAGCTGACACGGGCACTGGGGAATCCTGAACATGTTGGACGAGCTCGAGGCTTTCCTGGCGGTGCACGTTTAAGACTGCGTGGCCGGAATCCGCTCACACTTATAGAAGCCGTAGCAGAGGTAAGAAGAAGGAGGCCGACCGGATATTACAATTGGAACGTGAAATGAAGGAGCAACGGGCGGAAATAAAAGCATTGAAGGAGCAAAGAACGGGACCTCAGGAGCGGCACCAATTAGACCATGAAGCGCATGCCGCCCCATCTCAGCGTAGAAGCAGCGTTGGTTCCACGCGTCAGGTCGACGTTGGTGAAGGGGATCGTGTGCAGAAAACAAAAATTTTCCTACCAACGATATCCTTAAACTAGCCAAGATCTACACTATGCAGATATAGAAGTACGGCGGAGATCGGAATACATACCCTCGTAGACCGAATAGCGGGGATTACGCTCCCGCACAAGCGTTGACGATGAAGACGCCGTAGCCGACCTCTAGGTCGCGGAGAACTCGGCGCGACGAAGATGACGAAGATGACCCCGAGGTCGGGTGGAGGAAGTAGGCCTCCGAGTACCGCTAGCGCAGCACCTCGCAGGGAGTCGCACACATACGGTGGAGACGACGGCCTCCGAAACTCCAGTCCAGGACGAGCAGCGGAAGACTTGGACCGGAACACCAGCAGCGCGGCAGCGGGCTATGGTGGAAGAGATCCCCCTCCTCTACTCGGCGCGGCTCCGTCAAGGGAACCACGAGATCGAGAGAGAAATTGGGAATTAATTGGTGAATTAAAAGGCCAGGGGTGCCCCTTCTTATATAGGCTCCCAGGGGGAGCCAACCTTGCCAGCCAGGCAATGTGGGACTATCCCACAGCCTGGTTCGGCCAAGGCATGGTGCACCGGCCCTAGGTGGGCCCCATTTGGCCCACCTAGGCCGGCCAAGCCTCCCCCACAAAAATCCCTTGAGGATTTTCCCCCTCTTGGGCCTTCTTTCGACCAGAAGGCCCATTTAGGGAAATCAGCCTAAATAAATCCGAAAATAAATATATAAAATCATATTTGCATATTAATTACACTAATTAATATCAAACATAATATATATAATTTTTCCTAGCTCCGAAAACTCTTTCGTCGCTGCCCGATCTCCATCGGACCCCTCCCGGGACGCTCCCGGTGATCTCTTTCCTTTCCGGTTGTCTTGTCGAAACCCCTTAAGTGTGTTACCCTAGCGGTTCGATATAATATCAGGTATGATCAAGACTCCTCAATGATCAACGACTAACTCGTAGGCCTGGACCCCATGAATTAACCCCTGAGATATAACGAATGACTTTCATCTATCAAACCTGGACGTATAGTCTTAAACCCTTTGTCATGGCGATACTTAGCATGTCCGAGTATCATTCTCAGATATCTCCATACCTAGCATGATCTCGTTACCGACATCGCTATCTTCTACTCGTCTATGATATTATGTCAGCTGGTGACCTAGTCACATGTTTGCAAACTCATTTGACATAATCTCACCGAGTGGGCCCTAGAGTATCTATCCGGCTATGCGGACTGACAAATCCCGCTGTTGACCCCTCGTCTCAACTACTCCTTTCCGATACCCAAAAGTATCACCGTTATTGTCATACTAGATAAGATACGACGTTTGGTGCGATCAAAGTATCTTCCAGGAATAACAATAAGAGTTGGTCTCACGGTCTTAAGGCGTAACGACTATGTCCTACAAATACTGGGTATGTCCATCACATCGTTACTCCTAACGATATGACTTCCATTGCCGACCGGCGCCATGCCCTATGATCGGAAAACCTCGATCATCAATCGCGCAACGAAACTAGTCTTAGTAGAGGCTACTAGGGACCTGGTTGTTTATCTACCACACCTGTATTAATGTTTTCGCTTAATACAGTTACAGCATGGTGTAAAACATATAATGAACGATTAGGATATTGCCAATAAACTATGTTTATTAAGTGCCTCTAGGGCATATTCCCTTCAGTCTCCCACTTGCACTAGAGTAACACTTAATCTAGTTTACAACCTGGTAAAAGCTCAACACCCATAGCATCTTGGTGCCTGCTCGCCTCGTGGAAGAGGAATACAGTCAATAGACCTCACACATTGAGACCTATATGTGCTTTGCAACACTTCTATGTCACCTAGTTTGACATAAACCCGTATCTTACGATGACGGTGAAATATATACCAGTGGATGGAGTGAGACTCGAGCATTCGCGTAGCATGCGCCTTAAAAGTCTAGGAGATCTATTAAGGGGACCACCTACGCTCGGAAAACTGCTCAGTCCAATCACACTTGCTACTTCTAAAGTCGCGATATATTTCTATACCTATGTAGATTGTGCGACAGTGCATTCATATGCGACTTCGCAAACTAACCATGTCTTTCTTCAAAATAAAGGGCATCTCCTATATGAGATTTCTAGTTGTATGGGTCAGTGCAATAACTTGCATCATCGTAACCGCTTTACGGCAAGTTGCCATTCCACTCTTACCCCTTACTAGAAAACCTACCTTCAGTTCTCATAGACACTGAAGAATAAACTTAACGTTTGTTCATTGATCCACACAAGGATCACTCTAGAACCTGTTCTTGAACCAAGAACTCGGGTCACACCAAGTCGAGCTTTCAGCCTGATAGACTCTATGTGTGATACATAGAGAATGTCGAACATCATTTTCTACCACTGAAAAAGCCAAGATTAACTTAATCTTTTACATAGTCATACAAGCAAGAACCTCTTTCTTCGCTTGTCCTTTTCTGAAACACTTCAGAATCCTGACTTAGGAAATACTCCGACTTAATGTTATTAAGCCCCCTCTGATCTATACAATTATAAATCGGATGCCTAATACTCCTAACTTCATTTCACAGAAAATTTAATCACTTAAATAATCCTTTACACTCTACTAGAATATGCCTTCCACTCAATATGTCGTTACATACAAAATCACAAATGACACCTAGCTCCCACTCAAATATGCCTTCCGCATATAAGATCAAGGAAAAGCTACTTAGCTCCCACTCAAATATGCCTTCCGCATATAAGATCAAGGAAATCTACTTTGCTCCCACTCACTTCTTTGCAAATGTAGGTTTCTTCAACTATTTTGGACAACTCCAAAATCCTTTGATCACATTATCAAAGTGAAGATTCCAGCTCCGATATGTTTGCTTCTGCCCATGAATGGACAACTGAAGTTTGCACACATGTTTAGCATCCTCAGGATTACAAACCATTCTTAATTACACTATTAAGAACCATGGTTTTCTCATCCATCTATCAATTTCTCATTCGAAATTATAGTAATTGCTAAACGACCCAGAATAGATTTAGGCTTCGCCACTTGAGACAAACTCTCATGTGGTCTGTCGGAACTGTTTCACGACAAATCGAATCTGCTTAATGTCTACTCTCTCATAAAATTCCATATACTATTAACATCCTAGATGCCATCAAGAAGATCTCCCAAGTCAATACCCGGTAATCGTATATGGATTTTATTTCGGATCACAAATGACTCATAGCCATTTCTCGGACTTAGGTTCACCATCTCTTCTTCGTAGTTCGTAGGTCTATCATATTCCATTAATATGACCTTCATAGCAAGATTGTCGTAACACACAGTGTGGAACACAACCTCGTATACCTACGCTCTTAGTATGAGCTCAGAACATCATGATTTTGAATCATTAGCTTTTTCAAGCTGTGGGGCCTGACACCGAAAACACTTTCGATTGCGCCACTATGATGTTTGGAGAAGAAGTTCACCAACTTCGTCTTGCTCTACTTTCTTTCTCACTTATACCCTCGGACAAGAAACTATTTCTTTCGCAAGGTATATCCCGGCAAAGACTTTGCCTATGTCGTGAGACATGTACCCAACTAACTCTTTAGGTAGGGTATACTACAAAGATTAATCCATTTTAGGTTCGATTACATCGAAACACTAACTTGCTGAAACGACAATCCAGGCTAAAAGCCACACCATTACTCATATGGCATTGTCTCCATGGATTCAAATGGTTTCCCTATTTGCTAACGTGAGTGTTTACGTTTCTACCATATGACTCTAATGATTACAATAATTTGTTAAGAGATTCATTTACCACACACTATCCGATAGGGTGCGATTACGACGTTCTAACACACCATAACACTATGGTGTTCCATGCGACATAATTTGTGGAACTCTTCTCACAAGTCTTCTAATGATGTGCCAACATTATAACTCAAATCTTCATTCCTCGATTTGCATCGCGGGAATTTGATTTTCTTGTTAAGTTTATTTCCTACTTCATTCTGAACTTCGTTTGATCGAATCAAAAATTCAGACTAACATTCCCCGGAGTGGATATCCATATATCTACTCGGAATATTCATGAAGTCTATGAAATAAAGACTTCCACTACACGTTAAAGTACTTCATTGATTCACATACACCCATATGCACGATTCTCAACAAGCTATACTCAAAACGTTCAGTGAAGTTCACGAAATAAAGGTCTCCACTACCCGTCAATTACTTCATTGAACCACATACATCTCCATGTATGACTATCAATAAGTTATATGCCCGTTTTCCTAAAACGGTGTCACAGTTATTTTGCAAGTGTCAAAAGATCAAATCTTAGGACTTGTAGGTCCATCCAGTGTGGAGCTAATGCATATAACATTGACATGACTAAACGGTAGTGCCACACATATGTGGTGTCTTTATTAAGTTTGTATCTTTTGGCATTAATATTATGAATGTGTGAGCTTCTACCATCTAAATTCAAATCGGCATATGATCATTACTTCATAAATATAGGACACCTATTTTTCACTATCATGTATGAACAAGTGTCTCGCTAGAGGAGACACACTCGTAACGATCATACCAACACCCGATCATAAATAATTTATTCAAATGGTAGATCTAGAGGGAGAGTGTCTATGGCCATCACAACAACTTGATTGCCATTATCAACACGCAATGTCGCCTCATCCTTTCAAGCTACTCAAGCAGTAAACCTGGTTTTTCACAAAACATGACTGGTTCAAGACTTAGTCACTACTGCGAGCACTTGCTTAGCTAAAACATTCATAACATGTATATCATATATACACCATCATCATTGATGACTTCCGGCGATCTGTTTCATCTTCTTGATACTTCCACCGTAATCAAGAACCATGAAGGTGAACGATTCCCCTTGCATGACATAGTCTATGACAGAGGATTTGCACTTGGCAACGATGTCTGTCATCCAGTGATTGAGCTGAGCGAGGCGTCTCAATGTTCATTAATCATGAACATACGTCATTAAGTATGACCGCCACGTGCTCCCTCAATGTGTGTATTCTCTTCCATCTTGGTTGAGAAGACAATCAGTCAATGTACTGATAAACTTCATCAACCCAACTATAGAGGTACCCCGAGTTTAGCGACCATATCATATGTTCGCGATCTAAAAACTCGTACCCACCGTTGGTTCTCTATGGCAGAGATCATAGCATACACTGGACTATGATGATATCATCCGCACAAAATCTGATAATCCAAATTATCTTTTGTCAGCGGAATCTCCGGGTTTATCTCCTAGCGGGTATTGTAACACAAAGAGCTAACGGTTTAAACAAGGAGTATCCTCAAGCTAAAGTATAAAACTATGAAGTTTGGACCCAACCTTTTAAGTTTCTCAATCGCAGGAATGCGCCTAATTTGAAAAGATGCTATTACTATGGTTAATATCTACAAAGGTTTGCAAAACAGACTCTGTTCATTATATTCTGAGTTCTAGTATTTTAGAAAATAACTATCCGAACTCCCACTCAAACGAACATCCCTCCTGGTCGTTTAAGCGATTACACGACCCCCATCCATTGCACCACCCCTCATCATCAAAGCCGGCGGCACAACTTTAAGAGTAGACAAAATCGTCCGCCACACCAATTTTGTGACTCGTGCTCGACCTTTCGGTCTTCCTGTTCCGAGGCCATACCTCTGAGTATGCTAGGCTCGCCACCAAAAGACCTCCACGCTGACGCTTGTGCAACATGGCTTACACCCACTGTATGCGAACGACGAGATGTCTGACACCCGATCATCACGGCCTGCCTCATAACGTAGAACTTTCTTGGTGGTGCGCGTTGGAGGGAGAACACTAGTGGTATTTTGAAGGGATCATCTTATTCAGCTACCGCCGTGTAACTAATGCATACTATACACACAATCACACAAAATAAGATGCACACAAAACATCAAATGTAATGCAATGTGATATAGTCCATTTCGCCATGGTCTTCTTGGCGCCCGCAGTTTATAAACAATTTAATAAACCTACCTTGACCATATCACATAGCCCCTGCAAAATAAAGTTAGACGCTTCTACTTTATCTTTTGCATATTTTACGTGGCTCGGGGCTTTCGTACATAGAACCGCTTCATACCTACGAACCTTATGACCACAACAACGATCCAATAATTGCATGTTTAAGCATCCCTTTCGGGCCCTCCATTGAAAATGCAAAGCCAACTAAAGAGAGAGAAACAGGCACCCGCCAGCCACAGATACGGTACAAGCCGTATGTCAGTAGTGGAACCAGTCTCGCGTAAGCGTACGCGTAAAGTCGGTCCGGGCCGCTTCATCAACTCGATGCCGCTGGAATCACAAGTGCACGCTAGAGGGTAGCAAATAACAGGAACGGTGCCCCCGTGCTGAACACGGGTTCTAACAGCGTACAGCTATATCTACGATAGATCGGCTCTGATACCACTGAAGGGGATCGTGTGCAGAAAACAAAAATTTTCCTACCAACGATATCCTTAAACTAGCCAAGATCTACACTATGCAGATATAGAAGTACGGCGGAGATCGGAATACATACCCTCGTAGACCGAATAGCGGGGATTACGCTCCCGCACAAGCGTTGACGATGAAGACGCCGTAGCCGACCTCTAGGTCGCGGAGAACTCGGCGCGACGAAGATGACGAAGATGACCCCGAGGTCGGGTGGAGGAAGTAGGCCTCCGAGTACCGCTAGCGCAGCACCTCGCAGGGAGTCGCACACATACGGTGGAGACGACGGCCTCCGAAACTCCAGTCCAGGACGAGCAGCGGAAGACTTGGACCGGAACACCAGCAGCGCGGCAGCGGGCTATGGTGGAAGAGATCCCCCTCCTCTACTCGGCGCGGCTCCGTCAAGGGAACCACGAGATCGAGAGAGAAATTGGGAATTAATTGGTGAATTAAAAGGCCAGGGGTGCCCCTTCTTATATAGGCTCCCAGGGGGAGCCAACCTTGCCAGCCAGGCAATGTGGGACTATCCCACAGCCTGGTTCGGCCAAGGCATGGTGCACCGGCCCTAGGTGGGCCCCATTTGGCCCACCTAGGCCGGCCAAGCCTCCCCCACAAAAATCCCTTGAGGATTTTCCCCCTCTTGGGCCTTCTTTCGACCAGAAGGCCCATTTAGGGAAATCAGCCTAAATAAATCCGAAAATAAATATATAAAATCATATTTGCATATTAATTACACTAATTAATATCAAACATAATATATATAATTTTTCCTAGCTCCGAAAACTCTTTCGTCGCTGCCCGATCTCCATCGGACCCCTCCCGGGACGCTCCCGGTGATCTCTTTCCTTTCCGGTTGTCTTGTCGAAACCCCTTAAGTGTGTTACCCTAGCGGTTCGATATAATATCAGGTATGATCAAGACTCCTCAATGATCAACGACTAACTCGTAGGCCTGGACCCCATGAATTAACCCCTGAGATATAACGAATGACTTTCATCTATCAAACCTGGACGTATAGTCTTAAACCCTTTGTCATGGCGATACTTAGCATGTCCGAGTATCATTCTCAGATATCTCCATACCTAGCATGATCTCGTTACCGACATCGCTATCTTCTACTCGTCTATGATATTATGTCAGCTGGTGACCTAGTCACATGTTTGCAAACTCATTTGACATAATCTCACCGAGTGGGCCCTAGAGTATCTATCCGGCTATGCGGACTGACAAATCCCGCTGTTGACCCCTCGTCTCAACTACTCCTTTCCGATACCCAAAAGTATCACCGTTATTGTCATACTAGATAAGATACGACGTTTGGTGCGATCAAAGTATCTTCCAGGAATAACAATAAGAGTTGGTCTCACGGTCTTAAGGCGTAACGACTATGTCCTACAAATACTGGGTATGTCCATCACATCGTTACTCCTAACGATATGACTTCCATTGCCGACCGGCGCCATGCCCTATGATCGGAAAACCTCGATCATCAATCGCGCAACGAAACTAGTCTTAGTAGAGGCTACTAGGGACCTGGTTGTTTATCTACCACACCTGTATTAATGTTTTCGCTTAATACAGTTACAGCATGGTGTAAAACATATAATGAACGATTAGGATATTGCCAATAAACTATGTTTATTAAGTGCCTCTAGGGCATATTCCCTTCAGTTGGTGCCTACCCAGTGGATGACATCACAGAGCCAACAGGTTGTGAGCTACATATAGCAATGCGAAACATAACTTTGAAGGTGGCGGTGGGGCAAGCTTTAGTAATTCAACCTGGAGAACTCTACCATTGTGGTCAAATTCCAGATGGCTACGCTCGTGTCGGGGTGGACGAAATTATGCCGGGATTTGAATCCTTGGAACTTGAGTTACCTGGAGGTGACGAGGAGAAAACGTTGGCAGACGTCAAGCATGCCTTCGCCCTATGGCCCAAGAAATACATCGTCCTTCCAGAACAAGCAAAGTCCACTCCTCGTTCTAGGAGTCCAGCTCACCAGCCAAGTCCACTCTTCCTCGAGAGGGATGAAAGACGGAGTCCATCTCCACCCCATCAGCAAAGCCCACACCTCCCCGATAGGGACCCAAGCCCGAGTCCATCTCCAGCTCAACAGCAAAGCCAACCGCCCCCCGAGAGGGTTCCTAGCGTGAGGCCATCGCAGTCTGTGCCAGTCCGTCAGAATGTTAAGTCGCTCTCGAGTAGGCGCCAGTCTGGTTCTCCTGTTAGGAAGAAACCTAGAAAGCAGAAAACACCGCCGCCTACTCCAAAGTTACCTTGGGAGAGAACCGTCGAGGAAAACGATATCGCATGCAAAGAACATATGGATGCCTGGCTTGCTGGCGTGAAACAGAAAGCGTTAGCGAAACAATTGCCTCCTGCAAAATTTACTGCCGGAATTCCTCAGGAAAAAATTGACCGTTGCATCGATGCCCTATACAACCCCCCACCATCGCCGCCAACAGACTATGATCGCAACATTGGTAAGTCATATGACGAAGAGATGGATGATCGATCGAAAAAAGGGAAACAAGTTGCCCAACTCGGAGAACAAGACGCACAGTCGGCCCCCCCGCTCAAGGTGCTTGATGACAGAGTTCTCAAAAACATCAATGTGCGGGAGCTGGTATATTCGGGAGATGATATCCCCTTCGCGGATGTTGTTCGTACTTATGTTCACGGGGAGAATTTTGTTGACGGCGACTTACCCACAAGAATGCGTCAATTTCAAGCCTAGTACAAGGATACCGTAAAGGAGACGAATAAAGTCGCTCTCATGATGGCAGTTAAGGAAGAGCATTATTTCCAAGAATACTCCGTTGTCCTTTACTTCGCCGAAATCTTTCAGTTATACAATCTCCGGGCCCTCGACAAAAACATCATAAGTTCCTATTGTCTGTAAGTCATCTATTCCTGTAATTTAATGTTTTAATTAGCTCTACTCGTTCATTGTCTGTGATAATCCTCTCTATAATATTTTATGTGCTTCATTACGGAGAATGAGGATGCTCGAATGCAAGAAGAAGAAAATCAACCACATTGGGTTCATTGACCCCTCTATAATGCATGAAGATAACATAATTGATCCACTACTTAACAAGGATACACCGGGGAATTTGCTAATGTTTTTCAAGCGACAAGCTTACAAAAAATATATATTATGGCCTTACAACTTCAAGTGAGTGTTACTGCTTATTACACATTCTATTTTTCTCACCCGATGTTAAGTTTAATTGATTAGTTATGCATGACTATTTATAAACGTGCGCAGCTACCACTACATTCTTATCGTTATTGACTTGCGGAAAGGAGAAATTGTTGTCCTTGACTCGTTAAAAAGATGTCCTAAACAATACAAGACCTGTTTTGATTTGGTGGCAAGGTACTTTCTTTTCTTATCGCCTCTTTCGTTCATTTCCTAATATCAAGGAATTTATGACTCATTCATTCAGTTTCTTGTCATGCAGCGTTTGGAAAATGTTCCTCGCGGAACATCCGAACAGTGGATGGCCAGAGAAACTGCGCTGGCGTACTAACGATGTAAGTAGTACTATAACTAGGCCCATGCACCATTATCATACTTTATTATTATTTGATTAAATTTTATTCTTCTATAGACTTGTCATAAACAGTCAACCGGGACTGATCTATGTGGATTCTTCGTTTGCGAGTACATGCACACTGTGGTCAACGAGAGTTTGAAGAGCAAAAGAAGTATCGAAGTACGTAAAGCTCTAGTCACAACATTATTTTTGTATCATCAATCGTGATGAGTTTTATTCATTTCATATCTCATGTATTCATTGTGATATAATTTTTTTACAGTTGGCAAGAAAGCGCAACGAGCTACCAATAAAGACCCGCTTCAGGGCAATTGCAGAGGAGATGACGGGATTTTACCTCACCGATGTCATACCGGAGACCGGAGAGTACATCAATGTTGACTAGTGCGGACATGTAATATATAGTGATCTCCATGTAACAAAATATTTCTAAGTCTCTGGAACCGGGAAACGTGATATTCATGTACCACGCGTACTTAAATGTGTATGTGTTATGAACACATGATCTTCATGTAATTGTATATATGCATGATGCAACTTCATCTAGGTTCGTATAATAATTTATACGTGTTTTTCGCCCATCAAAGCTGTAGCATCCGAAACCCCTACCCCCGACGCATCGACATGGTACCATCCGAAACCCCTACCCCCGACGCATCGACATGGTACCATCCGAAACCCCTACCCAGAAAACCGGTCGAAAAAAAAAAACAAAGCACTGAAATGAAAATAAAAACAAAACCCTGAAATCTAAAAAAAAAATAAACCCTAGTCCCAGTTCGTAACACGAACCGGGACTAAAGGGTTCGCCCTTGCGCGCCCCTGCCCCCTCCACGTGCGGAGCTCTGATTGGTGGGGGGGCTCCGGTCCCGGTTTGTGCTGAGCCGAGACGAAAGGGGGGGGGGCTCTAGTCCCGCATTGGTAGTCCCGGTTGCTACACCGGGACTACAGGCCCTCTGGAACCGGGACTGGAGCCCCAATTTCCACTAGTGTTCCTATGCCGCCTAAGATCAGGATTTTCACTTGGCAGCTGCTTCGGAACCGCCTCCCCTCGGGGGTGGAGGTGGCCAAGCGCTTGGGCCCGGGGGATGGGCTCTGCCCTCTCTGTGGGGTCCCGGAGACGGAGTCATATATCCTGTTCTCCTGCGCCGCCGCTCGCTTCATGTGAAACTTCATCGCCGAGGCTCTTGGGCCTGAGTGGCAGGCCCATGACCTGGTAGGGTTCATTGAAGTGCAAGCGAACCGTGCCAGAAGGAGGAGGCGCCTCTTCTGGCTGTTATTTGCTGCGATGACCTGGACTATATGGACTATTCGTAATAAAATGGTTATCGAGCATGCCTTCTACGACGGGCCTCTAACTCGGTGTTCAAACTTTTGGCTTTTCTCTAGGAGTGGCACCCGCTATGTAGGCAGCGGGACAGGGAGCGGCTGGATGCGATGCTTCATGACCTCCTGCGGGCGGCTCGCCGTCTTCACTTTTCATCTAGTCGTAGGGCTCCTCCTTAGGGAGTGAGTGTGTTTTTGTCTCTGTATTTTTTCCTTGTCCCTGGGCTTGTTGTGCTGTGGCCTCAGCTTTTATGTCCCTTTAGGATGTGTACTTTGTACTGATACGGTTGTAACTGTGATGGTTGCTTTATTTATAAAGCGGGGCGCGAGCCTGTTTCGTGTGGGTGGGGGGAGGGGGGGGGGGGGGGGGGGGCAGGGGCAAAATTTGAATTTTTTCGAAAAGGTCAGTATAGGCTTTCATTTTTTTATAATGATGATATGCAGTATCACAGACAACAACACGATCTCTTTTTTTTTCGGGTAGACAACAACACGATCTTTAATTCTGGACGGTGTTGAAACTGTAGCAGACAACCACTTCAATGGTTCAAAGACTGAACACATGGTTCAATCACCGTAAGAAAAGAGAAGTTCAAAGAACACTGAAAAATTGATATTCCACCAATTTCGAGAGATCTGAACCTTGAAGCTGACTCTGCACAAAGACAAAAATAATAATACTGTTGCTAGATCTAGCAGCAGCCGTATTTTTATCATATACTCCGTATACAAGCACATGTTCATTACTCACATGCATGATTGATACAAGTAGAGGACACCATGACATGTGTTGCCTACCGGTATTAAACACTACCTACGATCCAATGCATCTGATCCTAATTCTGTCGAAAAGTGATGGCATTTACCCCGCACTTTAAAGAAATGATGCAATATAAGCATTCCACGTTCATTCAGATTCAGATAAGAGTTGAGCCTCCTGCAATAATGAGTGCGGATGTGGTCTTCTTTTTTTGAACAAGTTTTTCTTTTCTTCAGAAGAGGCCTTCTCTGTCAAGCAACATCTAGAAGCTCACGTGCAGAATTGCAGGATGTAGACAAGATGAGACAAGGAGAGGTGGCCATACACCTCACAATTATCCTATTGATACTTGCCAGCGACATGAACCGACAGCAGCTCTTGCCTCCCCACAAAGCTTCTGTTCTCAAGTCAACAACTGCAAATATGGCATCAAAGCAGAAAAACAATCTATCAAGATTTTCGAAATTGAGGTGTGTGGATAGCATCAGCATAGCACCGAGGCTCCTCGTTCAGTCATCTCTTGATATTTGGGTGTATCCGCAGCAGGAAAATGAAAAAATCATGCTTCCTGAATTTTACCGCTACCAGTCGATATCATGAAGTTCGTGAGGTCGGCAGAGAGAATCCGTCATTTTAATTTAAAAATCATGGTTATTAGCTGTTGTGAAATTATTTCCCAAGACATGCACACCCTCACCGACAGCTTTTCACGATTGAGATATCTCTGTGATGCTTGCCAGAATGTTGATATTTCCATGACGCTTCTATATGTGGTGCCGAGTAGTGTTAATTGTCCCGTATTCGGGTGCTACTAAATTTAATGTGATGAAGATGGTTTTGAATGGAAGAGCATCTTGATGTGTAATATTTCAGGAGTCATGTTGCTATCACCCATTTGGCCTATCTGAAATACCAGTGTATGAATTAATTTTGTACACTCTTAATGTTGATTGTGATGGAGGCATGTACCCCCGCCTCACAGATCAATGGCCGAAGAGGGTGATGGCTATTTGCTTCGAGAGATCAAGATAAGCAGCTAAATTAGGTAACGCATGTTTTTCATCACTTTTGTGTACAATTGTCGGTTGCCATCTCATAAGATCTAGAATTTCAGAATTTTTCGTATAGTCTTATGAGGTTTGCTTGTAGGATTTTTGTAGATCCTTCTGAGGGAGGAGATACGGAATTCAGTGGTGTACTGCGCATAGGTCTTATGAGGGAGATGATGTCTAAGATGAACATTAGATTGGGGGAGGGTAGGAAACTATTCGCTCCAGCTTTCAAATTCGATATACTAAAGTAGAGGGTAGATGGCATATGCCTTCGTTGTCTCAAAAGTTTTATTTTGCTTGTTTCTTTAATGAAAATTCATGGCAGGACATCAACATTATTCTTACAATTACTTCAGATCAAATTACTATGCAAATTATAAGTCTCTCCGCAAGCTACACAATTCTATATTGTCAGCATTCATGTACAAAAAGCACTTGGGTTTGCGTATATAATCAATTGTAGGCTCTCTAATCTATATACTCAATTGTAGGCTCGCTAATCTAATTTTTTTTTCATTAGGGAAAAACTGTCAAGTGAATGTCTTAAAAAACAATCACAGGAAAGCCTCCCCACATGATTACTTAAAAAGAGAGCAATTTAATAAGATATTGAATATTAATCATACACGACGTGTGGATAGGTAGTCACGCCCCACACTGGTGTGACCCCTTTTGGACTGAATCCTTACATCACAGCTAGTGCAAAGTGCATGATCATCTACCGTATTTTTGTGTGAATTTCTTTTGTCTATCAACAAGTTAAAGCCCAGAACCAACATTTCACAACAAAAAAACATGAGCCAAAAATCACCCTTTCGAGTATCCTAAAGTTTTTTCCCCGCGATGTCACACTCCAGCTAAGTCGCAGCAGTGTCAAACGCTGTGCTGTTTTGTAGCATGTCCGCCGCTGCTGCTACCAGCAACGAGAATGCATGGGGCCGCGGTGGGTATGTCATATGTGTCTATTTTGCCATTCAATGAGATCCAACAAACTGATTTCCTATGCGGGTTGACTGAGTAATTGGAGCTACTATTACAGATTGAGGGCGATGACACCATGCATGCGCATGTGTATATGTAAGACTGGTCACAGTGGGAGTAATTTAACTAGTAACATCATATATTTTAAAACAAATTTGCTTATGTGGCATGTTGTTAATAAGGAGAGAGGTGTTTGTAGTAACATCACACTTATCAAAACAAGATGAATCTATAGACAAAAAATTATGACACTTCATATATCTTACTCCCCACTGTGGAGGTACTAACATAGGTTAGTAACATCACCATGTTACTAATCTAAGTTACTCTCCATTGTGAACAGCCTAATAATACATCCGAGTTACATCTCTTACTATACGTGATGTGGAATAGTAGGATGTCCAGAGACGCTTCACCCCATGTTCCATACTGTCCCTTTCTTCCTCAATAATTGAGTTTTCTTTAGATCGACGGTAGTGAATGCGATATCGTCTAGCCAATAATTCCTTATAGATGCACGAGTCAATTACTTTTGTATTCTTCGATCTACCATTCGATTCCATTATTTTTGATCCACATAATACTCCATATCTCCTCGTGGATCACTCACTATTTACCAACCCACCATTGCGATGGGTGCGTCAAAACATAGGACAAACAGATGCTAAATATTACTTTCTCTAACATAATGTAAGACGTTTTGACTTGCTGAACTAGTATGTCGAAACGTCTTATTTATATATTGATCATACGATGGGAGTGCAACAAACTAAGCATCTAGGATATCGTCCGTCCACTGAAGCATCTAGGATGATCCAAACTAAGCTAGCGCCCATCCCTTTCCAGGACGATTTCTTCATTTCATGAGAGCTGCCTCTACAGCTGGCGTATGCCTATTTCATGGCTCCCATTCCCTTCGATGAACCTAGTCAAAGTTTTGGACCGGCGACCCACCCGGCCGGTAGCGCCTTGACCCTTGACCCAAATGTGCTCAGCTCCAATGGATATCATAAACGCAACTAGTGGTAATAACGACGTCTAGACGTAGAGTGTCTGGTCTGCAACTTCTAAACGTCGATAGAATATATGTAGTAACATGTGTTAATATTATGCGTGATCGATGACGCGTAATTCTATTTACAAAGCAATTGCTAGAGAGAACAGTTCGGTTATATACGAACTAAGGCAAAAGTTTTACGTGTTTACACATATAGCATTGCTCTTTTCTTACAGTAAAAAAATGAATTCGTTCCAGCTCTAATTGTGGCGATGAGCGTGCTAGCTAGACGATATAAGACGAGTATCCTGTAGTATCTGATGTACGTGGCGTCCACACGACACCATTGTTCCTCATCTCTTTACTGTTGTTACCCTGAGTTTGCCTCCATCGTTGGGGTGTCCGCCCTCAATGAAATCGACAGCGAATGGAGGCACAATCGTTGGGGTTTTGACAACAATTATTTCTGAATCCTGATAAGGTTGACGTGATTACTCTCCTGTGTAATATGTGCACTGGCACTTAGCCAGCACAGCTTACACTAACGTTAGAGAACAGAGCACGATTCCTCGTCCCTGGTTCTGGCGGAGGAGCTAGAGGAATGGCCATGGAGAGATCACCACGAGCTATAGTGGAGTTCACATTCTTTTCCTGATATACCATGCTGTCATGGCTCGGCCGCTCGGGACAAGATTGGTTGCTCGTCTTGATGGTGGTGTAGAGCCATCTATCTGTCTATCTTGCCGGGGAGGAAATGGCAAGAGATGAATGTCAGCCCTCTATCTTGCCGGTAATTGTCGATGCGGACAGTGAGACAACGAATAACATTTTGCTTCATGTGGAGGCACCGTGGGTGGTACGGTGTCATATTTTGGGTAACCGCTACGGAATTCGTGACGATCTATGCGTGCGAGTGTGTCACCTTCAGGTCCCCTACTCGTCTTTGGAGGTTGTGTTGTCTTCCGAGTCAGGTTTCATGTCAACCAACAGGAGAAAGGTCCTCTTCTTTGCGAGTCCAAATCTGACGACGAGTCGACAAGCACCCGTCTTTTTCTGTTGCGAATGTACATATCTGCTCTATACACACAAAGGTTGATGCTCCCGCATGACGAGATAGATCGAAATATTCACAACTTTGTGGTGGAAAGTCTCTAGATTGTCAACCTAGCTAGAGTGCGCCCAACGTCCTTGAGTCCTTGAGATGATACATATGCAGTACCGAGGATAACTACATGACATTGTAATTCAAACATGATCGATCCGAATGGAGAGCGATATATATGGGGACATGGGGTCAAATCGTTGGTATTTCGGCAAGAATTATTGACCAGTATATTGCAAGCCGATGTGATTACTCTGTCGTGTCGTGATTACTCTGTGCGTGTCGTGTCGTACGTGTATGCGTATGCAGCAGAGACTGCACGGCAGTGAGCAGGAGACGCATGACGGCATGAGGAGGAGACGGAGCCAATTTTTCCGGTAATCGCTGAGGGGCGCTGCGTCATACGAGTGGTGCTTTTCTTCCTGATGAATTAAAAGGGGGCGGGTCAACTTCAGGATATTTTTGTCCCCTTTCTAAGATTTATCTACTACTCGGTTGAAGGTTATTTCGTCTTTAGAGCCACCACCACGACCATAGGAGTTCAGACTAACCTAGCAACATCTACAGTGGACAGGTTAAGTCACATACAGAGATAGAGCATGCTCACTTCTGCTCAAGTCCCATTAGCAGGTAGTGGGTATGAGATTTGCCATAAATCTTAATAGAAGTGTGGTGGTGGAGAGTGAATAGAATGCTCCTGGGTGCATGTGCACCCGGTTTTTTGAAATGAAAAAAAAAGTCATGTGAAACAAAAATTTCATGTACATGACTTGCAAAACATGTACCCGTGCATTAATTGCATGCCCAACATGTTATTTATTTTGTCTCGGTGAAAAAGAGAAAAATATGTGCTATATAGCAGTGTATATGTGACGTATTTTTGTCTTTTTGGACGGAGCAAACGAAAAATTATTTTTGCATAAAACTTGCAAGACATGACTGGTACATATGAGATATAGTGCGCGTATTTTTTACATACCTTTTTTACGGTTGAAAAAAGATTTTCTCAACGGGTGCACATGCACCGGGGAGCTACGGATGAATTTCCAGTGGTGGTGCCCTTAATGTAGTGAAAGGTTCAGACATGACACCAGTATGGCAAATTGGCCACTCGTAACAAAATTATAAGAATCTGGGATGCGTTCTCCAGGCATGTGTTTTTGCTCCTATTCTCAACAAATCTTGGTGCTAATGCATGACGAGAAAAGGATCAAAAGATGCACAATGTTTGTGGTGCAAAACCTCCGGGTTGTTAGTTAAGCCTTTTGTGTCGGCAACTACGTCTTGGCTAATGCCACGAGTGATCGGCGTTGAAACTGGAGCAGCAACTACGTCAGTTGTTCAAAGATTGGGCACATGCTTCAGTTACCGTAACAAATAACGATGTTACAAGATAATAGCTGAAGAAGAATTTCAAAGATCACTGGAAATATGTGCTTCCAGTACTAGCTTCCAGATATCTGAACCTGGCAAGTTAACTCATGCTAGACCTAGCAGCATACTTGTTACCATACATATACCACCACATGTTCATCACTACATAACATGCATGATTGATCCAAGTATAGGTAGATGCCACCATGACATGTGTTGCCTGTTATCAACAAGACGACTTACTAGATACACATGTGGTCATTTCTGCTTCCTGTGGAGCGTCGTGGACTCATGGATTTCGCTTGTACTCGAATGATGATGGTCGTACGGGCAATCTTCTACGGGGTGGGTGGTGACATCATAAGAGAATCAATGGATGGATCTTCATTTAAGTGGCTGATTTTTGTAATCACTTTGAGTGATCCGTGATTTGTAAACTGCCCCCCAACCCACGGTAGCACGGATGGACTCGCACACGAAGATATCCATCGATCGATCCAGACATTTAATCATGCACGCCTCGTTGACCCTGCTTTTTCGTCTCCTCGCCTCCGCCCCCAATTTCTCCAATCCAACGAGAGGATACCGCCCGTGCTGTCCCCTTCCAAATTCGAGGCGACGAGGCCGCCGCTGCCATGCGGCGAGTGCTCATCTCTCTTTCCATGATTTCACCCTGAAAACCTCACCATCTACCTTCATCCTCCAACGTCAAGACCTCAACGTCCACCATCCATCCTCCAAGATCATGGAGTGAAGAAATGGAGTGCAGGGAGTGAAGAACATGGAATGAAGAAAAGGAGTGAAGAACATGGAGTGAAGAACATGGAGTGAAAAACACCAAATCTGATCATAAAGTTCTCTGAATCATTAGAAATAAATAGTTATCAGTGCATATTCTAATTGTCTCAATACAAAGACGTGATAAGTTACAAATAAATAGCTAGCATGATATACAGTTCTCAATTGTTTGTTTCTATGCAACGACATGATAAGTTAATTTTATAAGATATTATATGCTACATAATACTGATCATTTTAAGTTAATACGATACATTATTATTTTTTGTCTACAAAGGCCTCATTTTATCGTCTTGCCGGGGGCCTCGGAAATGTATGGACCGGCCCTCTATGCAAGGACTTTTCCTTTTTTATAATTCTTCTTACCTTTTTTGGTTGTGTGCATTCGTAATGACGGTAGGGCAATACGTTGTTACATAGACTGGGTGTAATTAATTCCTTAATATCAATAAATTCCCTTTATCATCACTAATAATAATATAATATAAAAAGACACAGAGTGTGGGGATCCAAACGATCTTAACCGTCTAATGCTAGATCCGACGGACTCAATCAACGCTAAAACACATTGTCAGACTACATTTGTTTGGACGATTTTGCCCTCCCACCGGTTAATGGGTGAGTAATCAGAGAATTAATTAGGGGCACGAATTTTTGGAGAAATAAAACCTCCATCCATGCATACCGGTGAGTATTTTGGAAACTACCATTAATTTTGCCATATAATAGCAGCAATCGATTTGGATATTATTGGAGAAAAGAAGATTGTGAAAATTTAAAGTAATGCGATACTCACTTATGGATATAGTAGCATACAATGTAGATATAAATATGGTCCGACTTTTAAGACAAACATGTCTGTAAGTTTAGAATTATTGAAAAAATATTGCATGGTTTTACAGAAGAAATATCATTAGGATGATGGGTGGTCTTTTGACTTTGGATAAAATACAGTCTTAAATTAAATTAGACATTACCACAACATTGGTTTCATGAGGGCATGAAACTTAGATGTGCATTGCACGTGCAAGATTATTAGTCTAAAAAAGTATTCATTCAGATCGAAATAAGAGTTAGAGCTCAAGCAAGAATGTGTGTGAGTGTGGTCTTCACAGGTAAGGCCGACAATGGGTCGGATATGGCTCGGGTCGACCTATTCTAGACCCATGCCCATATAGCAAATGGGCGAGGGTCTATTCCCATGACCCTGCCCATGGGTCCGATCTCAAATCCATGCATGTTGTAACATCCCAACATTTTATAATGTTTGAAAATCACTAAAATTTAAAAATTGTGTTTGTGATTAAAAATAAAACATTATATGCATAAGAAAACCAACTATAAAAGATTTCAAACATATTTAAAGGATTTAATATTTCAAATAACTCAGTTTATCATCATTTTCAAAAGTTGTTTCAGGTTAAACATTTTATTATCCATTGTGTTTCAAAAACCTTAATATGTAATTTGACAAATGTTTATTAAACTTCAAACCATTTTATTCCAATAAAATAATTTAGCTATAAATAATTGATTCCAACCACTTAACCATATCTACTCATAAATTCAAGACTATTAAAATGGTATAATTACCAAATGGTTTTCATTCTTTTAACTAAGTTCAAAATATAGTTTGGAAATTTTAAGCCTATAGTTTATAACTTTAAAACTTCATAAATTAAAATTTATGAATTATCCAAATAAACATTTCATTTGCTTAAATGAATTTCATTTATTTTCAAAGCATGAAATGATTAATATATTCTAAATAAGAAATGAATTAAAACTAAAATCTTTTTCCAAGGTTGTTATGAAGTTTCAATTGGATTAGCTTAATATAAAATATAATGGTGCACAAATTATTTTGAATTAAAATGAATACATTACTTTCCCTTTTTATATTTCATATAGTATGTGTTACGTTATTTAGTATTATACTAAAGCCTAAAATGAATTTAGTATTTGGAAATGAGTTTAAATGACTTAAATTCAACCATATTTGAATGTGGGTATTCTAAAATTTTATTTAACCAAAAGAAAATTTATTTAAGATATAATTTCAAATTTGACTTTAAGTGTCAAAATTGTATTTAATCAATATTTTAAAATATTATTTTTCAAAAATGTTCAAAACATGCCCACAACTGGTTTAACACAAAGATAAAAAATTTACAATTTTTAGAAATTTGTTTGACATCATTTGGACAATTAAATCAAAATATATGAATTAAAAGAAAAATCAGAAAAGAAAAAGGAAAAACCGATGACGTCATGCTGACATCACCGTCTTCAACCTCCCCCAAATCACGCGCCCGACCATGGCAACTCTGGCCGGCGATTTCTCCACGTTAAATCCAGGCGATTAAAGCTGCGATTCCTTTCCTCGTTTATGCCTACAAATAGACCTCGCACCCCTCTTCGATTTGCCCCAGAAAACGTAGTACGGGAGCCACCGGGTTGCTCGATTTCATCTGAGACCTTCCGCCACGGCCGCCGGCGTGCTTCTTTGTTTCTGGTGAACTTCGTCGGCTCCGAGCCTCCTCTCCACTCCCCTCCCTCATATTTAATCCGTGCGCATCTTTTTGACAAGGTCTGGCATTGCATTTCGCAGCGTTTTAGCCGTGCGTCCTCGAACCGAAGCTCGGGCCGTCGCGGGCATCTCCGGCGAGCAACCCAGGAGGAAACAGGAAGAACGACCGCCTCCTGCTTCGCCTACGAGCCCATCTCGACGTCCGGCGTTCTTTGGTGACGAAAACCCTCTCCCCGTCTTCATAATTCGCCGGAACACGGCATGCTGAGCCGTCGCCGCCGCGCTCCGGTTACCTAGCGCCACCGTCGCAGCCGCGCTCCGGAACCGTCCGATCTGAATCGTGCGGCCAGGATTCGATGCAATCGTCGAACCGGTACGATTTGATCTGGACCGCCAGATCCAGATCTGACGGCCCAGATCCAGTCACTTATCCACGTAGGATCCAGTCAGCACGCACAGTCAGCGCCCAATAAGCGCTGACGTGGAAATTGTTTTCTTCAAATTGTTTAAATGGCAGTTTTGCAGAAAAGCCCCTGCCGCTTAGATCTGTCATAACTTTTTAACCACTTATCCAAATATAACAAACTTTATATTTTTGGAAAGCTCTCGACATGTAGAATATTTTAGATCTGCCAAAATGCAAATTTGACTAAGTTTAAAATATTCAAATTTCAAATGGTGAATTTGAGTATTTTTGGCATAACTTTAAATCTATAAATCCAAAAATTGCAAATAAAATTGTTTTAGAAACTTTGGAATATTTGTAAATTGATGTCACTGATATAAAATATTTTTGAGTAATATTTGAATGAATTCATAGTTATATAGTTAATTCGAATAGTTTGAGTATTTTTCAACATAACTATTAATAGAAATATTATTTTTTATTAAATCAATTGCTATAAATTTAATTAAATGCCCCTGTCTATTAACACTAATTACAAAATTTTGTTATAAAATTTAATTATAGAAAACTTTAATCTTACAATTATTCCTTTTACTATATTTTCCAAAAATAGAAATTAATTAAATTGCATTTATAGCCTAATGCATACTTTATAAATATCACAAATTTTGTATGATATTTCTTAGAATTTAAAAGTGCATTGCATGCATAACTTATTTTTTCATTTAGATATAATTCCCATAGGAAATATCTTCATTGTTTTTCTCTAAGTTATGAATATTTCCAAACTTAGTATTTTGGTATAAGTGCTATGCACTAGACACTTAGTATTTTTAACATGGAGCTAGAAGGCCAATGAAGAAACAAGACTTCAGAAGTATCTTCAAGGAGTAGAAGCACTTAGAAGAAAATCAAGAAGAAGTTCATGAAGACCAACCAAAAATATTTGCTAAGTCTTGCTTCCCTCTCTCTTTTCTCCCTTCTTCTGTTAGACTTCATGATGACTAAGTTAAATCCAAGACCAGCCTCGAGGATACAAGAACCACCAAGTCTGAAGATTTATCAAGTCTATCAAAACTTAAATCAAGACATCACCAAGGAGAATGTTACAAGTCTGGAGATGAAGCCTGGAAGACCAACTACATCATTCTTACTATGTTTTCCCTCTTTCCTAATATTATCTTTCACTTTAGACATAAACGATTTTGATCATGTTATTACCATCTTGAAGTTTGTTAGATCCTAGCGGCATAGTGAGATGAAGCGGCCTGGAAACTAACCTTACATGTCCACGTACATGAGACCTGTTCCACAATTTAAGTGGCTAGCCGGGTGTCTGTCTCTCTCACTATAGTGAATATCCAATTTACCAAGAGTTGTTAATAATTGTTGATCACCTAGAAGAATAGAGTTAGTATTTTCTCTAAGTAGTTATGCACATCATGACTAAGTCATTGAGTGCTTATTCAAGATGATTTATAACAAAGTATTTTGTCCAACCTATGACTTTAGTCCTTAGTCATTTTGACCAACCTAATTGCCTTGCATTAACTTAAAAGAATTTCATGGCATGACATGCATCTCTAGTCCTTAGAAATAATTTGCATATCATGCATGACATGTTTTCCTTAGAAATTATGAAACTTGTTTGTTCATTATGTATGCTTGTATGTGTTGTGTTGTTTTGTTTTATGATTGTTGTATTGTTGTTTGTTTATATTGTTTAGACTGAACGGAGAGTCCCGAGTAACGTTGAAAAGAGTTTGTGAACAACGACAACATTCAAAGGCAAGTGGCACACCTCATAAAAGTCCTAGTATTTTTCTATGCATGAGTAGTTTATTTTCCTAAGCATGTTTAGGACTTAGTAGAAATGCTATGCTAGACCTGTTTAGAATTCCTAATTCATGTGTCTAGGTTTCTATGAAAATACTTAGTAGAATTATGATGCTATGTAAAACTATTTTGATAAAATGTTAAATGCTACTAAGTTATAATCAAACACCTGGGTGGAATTGGTTACTTGGCTGTATTAGTTGAGTCTTGTCCCCAGGGGTTTTACCTGTGGGATATTCACTTGTGGATGGCCACCCAGGAACAAAGGGATCTGAAGAAATCCGAGTGAAGATTGCTTCTCGTGCAGCCATTACCAATATGGGCTCTGGCTTGATCAACTAAGCTGCGTGAACTCGCCCCGGCCTGACAGGTGGAGGTAGTGGTTTGTAGGTGGAGCATGTCAGGCCAGCAAGGGGAGGGAAAATGCCTCTGAAAGATCTCGTCTCATTCTTCTCCTTTCCGTATCACTATAAGTGTGTAAAGGATAGTTTGGGTTGAATGGGTACAATGGTGAACGTGCACAACTTCTGCAGAGTCAAAATCTAAGTACTTAGCCGTGTCCCCGGAAACGGACAATTGAGCAGCTGAACGAGGACGTCAACGGAGGATTTCCCCATTCCAACTTATAAATTAAAACTTGAAGGGTGAACAAGGGTAGATTGAGACTATGGATTTCATACCATATTTGTCTCAAAGAGATAAAGATGTTTTAAAGAGTTAGGGAAAAACTTGCTTTCTGCAAAATAACTTTGAGCTCCACCGGCCAAATAAGCATATAGGTTATAGATTTATTCCTCTAAGTGTCCACCATAGTGTCACTTGCCAGTTCCATTTTTAAATGGTTCTGACCCACATTGTTGCAATATTTTCTTATTGCAGATTGATCAGATGACGAGTGAGGTTTCGTTTAAAAGTTTCGAGTCTACAACCAACATGTTTTCGCCTGTGGCAGCATAAAAGTGATAGAGACTCACTGCTATTGTATTTCCGTTGTTTACTCTGTCAAAGCTAGCTTTATGCTATGCAACTTGTATTGAATATTTTATAAGTCTGGATCATCGATGTAATAAAATTGATATTTTGTTGTGATATTACATCGTAAATTGTGTGTGCAAACGAATCGATCCAGAGATTTGCACTATACACAGGTATCTGCCATGTTTTAAGTGTAGGTACGCTACACATGTACCCGTCGGGTCACCCGACCCAATGGGCGACCCATTGGGTCTGTAGGCAGCACATCAATATATAATATTTTAGTATTTCAGACAGTAAAATAACTACATAAACATTACAACAAACATCTCCAGAAATACGTTGAGTTGAGGAGTCATCATGAGCCGATCTATCCACTGCCTCCATTGTCGGGGGAGGAAGGCAGTAGGCGACGGCAGGGAGTTGGAGACAGTGGTGTTGGGATCCTTGGGGAATGGGGACGGCAGCAACGACTTTGTTGCGGCGGCTGCGCAATGGAGATGCAGCAACAACTTTGCTCGGTGGAGCAGGCAGTCAGGGTCGTCATTCTTCTTCCAGTAGAGGGAGGTGAGGGGAGAGCATTGTGACTTCGTCTTGATTCGTGAGGGAGAGGGTCGCGGCTGGTAGCTGGGAGACAGGGAGAGAATACGGACTCGACTGATTCGTCTAGGTTTGTGCGCTAGCGCTGGCTGGGCTATTGGGCTGGTCTGGACTATTGAGTTTAGCTGGAGTGGAATAAATTGGTAGTGGGCTATGATCATTCTTTTGACCCCACATGTCGGTTAATTGGGTTGCCCATCGGGTCGCCCATGGGTAGACATGTCTATCAATACCCTACCCATGACTAATCGGATCGCCCACGGGCGAGACCCATTGGTGAACATAGTGACTCATACCCCGCCCATTAGCGTCGGGTGCCCATGGGGACGTGCCCATGGACGGAATTGCCGACTTGATTCACAGGAGGCCAAATTTGGATCAGGATAGGTGGGCGGACGCATCCGTGGCCCAAAGTAAAGTCCCAATCCCGACGAGTTGGCAGGGCTGTCAAAAAAACTGTCGGGCTCGAAATAAAGGCCCAATCCTGCCCGGCCAGATAGTTTTGGACTAGGTTCAGTACTAGTATCACACTCGTGTTAAAGTTTTGCAGTGCGTCCGCTGCAGTTGAAACATGTAGAAACATGCTTAGCATCGTAGGTGTGTGTCAACTGTCGAGCGACAGTGCTTTAGCAATTGAATGAGCACTAACAAACTGATTTTCTATGCCAGTTGACCGAGTAATCGGAGCTATAGCGCGGATTCATGGTGATGACCCCATGGGACATGTACGTCTGGGTTACATCTCGAATTATTTACAGACGGACGAAGAAATCATCATCGACAAAAAAGAAATACGCCTACAGCCAGCATAGCAGATAACTCACAATATATGTACCTACCGGCCGTTGTGATGGGTACGTCAAAGAATGGGACGAACAAATGCTGAATATGCTATAGCAATGCTGCCACTAGTGGAAAACGGAGTTTAGGTTCACCCATTTAGTTCTAAATTAAATTTGGACCGAGACTAAAGGGGTGGAAGCTCTGAGGTGTAATTTTTTCGAACCTTTAGTCCTGGTTCGTACTTATGTTCATGGGGAGAATTTTGTTGATGGCGACTTACCCACAAGAATGCGTCAATTTCAAGCCTGATACAAGAATACCGTAAAAGAGACGAATAAAGATGCTCTCGTGATGGCAATTACAGTTAAGGAAGAGCACTATTTTCAAGAATACTTCGTTGCCCTTTACTTCGCCGAAATCTTTCAGTTATACAATCTTCGGGCCCTCGACAAAGCTATCATGAGTTCCTATTGTATGTAAGTGATATATTCCTGTAATTTAATGCTTTAATTAGCTCTACTCATTCATTGTCTGTGATAATCCTCTCTATAATATTTTGTTTGCTTTATTACGCAGAATGAAGATGCTTGAATGCAAGAAGCAGAAAATCAACCACATTGGGTTCATTGACCCCTCTATAATGCATCAAGATAACATAATTTCAAACGACAAGCTTACAAAAAATATATATTATGGCCTTACAACTTCAAGTGAGTGTTACTGCTTATTACACATTCTATTTTTCTCACGCGATGTTAAGCTTAATTGATGAGTTATGCAAGACTATTTATAAACGTGCGCAGCTACCAGTACATTCTTATCATTATTGACTTGCGGAAAGGAGAAATTGTTGTCCTTGACTCGTTAAGAATGGCCCTAAAATTTACAAGACCTGTTTTGATTTGGTGCCAAGATACTTTCTTTTCTTATCGCCTCTTTCGTTTATTTCCTAATATCAAATAATTTATAACTCATTCATTCATTTTCTTGTCATGCAGCGTTTGGAAAATGTTTCTCGCGGAACATCCGAACAGTGGATGGCCAGAGAAGCTGCTATGGCGTACTAACCAAGTAAGTAGTACTATAACTTGCCCCATGCACCATTATCATACTTTATTATTATTTGATTAAATTCTATTCTTCTATAGACTTGTCTTAAACAGCCAATAGGGACTGATCTATGTGGATTCTATGTTTGCGAGTACATGCACACTGTGGTCAACGAGAGTTTGAATAGCAAAAGAAGTATTGAAGTACGTAAAGCTCTAGTCACAATATTATTTTTGTATCATCAATCGTGATGAGTTTTATTCATTTCATATCTCATGTATTCATTGTGATGTCATTTTTTTACAGTTGGCAAGAAAACGCAACGAGTTACCAATAAAAACCCGCTTCAGGGCACTTGCAGAGGAGTTGACGGGATTTTACCTCGCCCATGTCATACCGGAGACCGGAGAGTACCACTATGTTACCCCTGGTGTTGCGGACAAGTAATAGTGATATCCATGTAACAAAGTACTTCTAAGTATCTGGAACCGGGAAAAGTGATCTTCATGTACCAGGCGTACTTAATTGTGTATGTGTTATCAACACACGATTTTCATGTAATTGTATATATGCATGATGCATTCATCTAGCTTTGTATAATAATTTATACGTGTTTTTCGCGCATCGAAGCCGTAGCATCCGAAACCCCTACCCCGACGCATCGACGTGGTACCATCCGAAACCCCTACCCCGACGCATCGACGTGGTACCATCCGAAACCCCTAACCAGAAATTAAAAAAAGCAAAACCCTGAAATGAAAAAAAAAAACAAAACCCTAAAATGTACACGAACCGGGACTAAAGGGTTCGCCCCCGCGCGCCCCCTGCCCCCTCCACGTGCGGAGCTCTAAGTGGTGGTGGGGCTGCGGTCCCGGTTCGTATTGAACCGAGACCAAAGGGTGGGGGGCTCTAGTCCCGGCCAGACAGTCCCGGTTGCTACACCGGGACTATAGCCCCTCTGGAACCGGGACTAGTGCCCCTATTTCCACTAGTGTGCCGCCTACATTATCTCCACGGGGATTAGAATATGTCGTCCGTCTTCTGAACCATCTAGCATGATCCGAGCAAGCTAGCGTCCATCCATCCACCCCTTACGATACTATGTATAGCGCCAGCAGATTTCATGGCTCCCATTCCCTTTCGATGAACTTGGCCAAAGTTTTGGACCGGCGACCCGCCCCGGCCGTTAGTGCCTTACCCTTGATCCAAGTGTGTTTAGAGCAAGTCCAACAATTTTACTAAAATATCTCCCCTATATGTTCATGTAGGGGAGTGCTCCTATAAAAATCTCTCCTAAAACATGTTCAATTCCAGCAGTTTAAAACAATTTAAAAGGTACAAGATCAACTGAGAACAAACTTGGCCAAAAGTTTCATGGTTCATATGAGAGCATCGCTCTCATTCTAATTGATGATGGTGTGCGCAAAATTTTACATCTTCAATCAGATAGGTAATGTAATGAAATAAGCAAGACGTAGAAGATCTTGTACTGTCTCATGGAGAGTCCGCAAATTCATCACCATCGTTCCTCGTCATTTCACTGTTGTTACCCTCAGTTTGCCTCTCTCATTATTTGGGTCTCCGCCCTCAATCAAAATCGTGAGCGAAAGATGGCCCAATCGTTGTAGTTTCTGCAACAATTATTTCCCAAGGTTGACTTGATTACCCATTTAATGTTTCCAATGTTTCCATCGGACTAGCACTTGGCGGTTGGATCAAAGACATTTTGACTGTGCGATGAAGCAGCCCTGCATGCAAGAATAAATGCAGCGCCAAACTGCTCCACGTTTAATTTAGTCATTAATTAGCCCCAAACTACTCCAGTCGGTAATTAGCTCTCAATTAATTTATCATTCAAATGTATGGAAGCGTCATTTTTCGCTGAACTGAAGCAATTTACTAATCCGGCTAACAATTCTCCACGAAGCATGAAAACACAAGGCGACAAACATTGTTGGGATGCATGGAAGCATTATTTTCTGGACGTTCAAAACCAATTGTTTTGTTTCTGAGATAACAAAAAAATGCAACCTAGTGAAACTTGCATCAAACACAAAAAAAAGTAGTTTATTGATCGGAAGGTTATATTTCTTTCGACCAGACAATTTGCTTCCATAGCTGATGAACATGCTTCAAGAGCATGTAAAATTTGGATCTTTCACAACATGAATCATTGGATATAAAAACCAAGCTTCTAACAACTAAAAATTGTGCTTCCAAAGCTAATAAGCATGCTTCGTGGGCATGAAAAATTTTGGGATACACAACATGAATCATTGGATACAAAACCTTACATCTAACAACTTAGAATTGTGCTACCAAAGCTAATGAACATGCTTCGTGGGTATATAAATTTGGGTCTTACACAACATGAATCATTAGAGACATGCATCTAACAATTTAGAAGTGTGCTTCCAAAGAAATATTGCTCCAGTCGAATCAAAAATATGCTTCTACGGTTTCATCTGGGACGTGCAGAGCCCGAAGACACCGTACGCAGGAAAGTCGCCGACCCCAGCGGCACACCTGGTCGACGTCGTCGGAGACGGTATTGCAGACGTCGAGCGCCTTCACCGCACGCTCGTGGTACTCCACCACCAGTTTCCCCGCCTGCGCGCCGCCTACTCCGCTCCGCCGTGCCTGGGCCACCACCAGTCCACCACCCGGAATTCCCGAAGGCTCGTCGCCGTCTCCGACCATGTTCAGCTCGTCGCTCGCCGGCCGCGCCACTGCTTTGACTTTCCGCGCCAGCAACACAAGCTCCGGCTGCGCCCACGCGGCTGCCACGCCCGACACCCTCGCGCCCGGCTCCCTCGATCAACTACCGCGGCAGCCGACTGCACCTCCTTCCGGTTGCGGTAACCGCCTCCCTCGCCTCAACTCGTTTCCCCCGGCTCCCATGCGCCCCCATCCTCGGCTGCGCCCGAGCTCTTACGCACAGCTGTGCTCCACCTCCATCCTTGTCGACCTGCAGCCAGCCCCGCTCCTGCGCCGCCCGTCGGGTTCGCACGCCGAATCGCGGGTTGCCGGGTCGTCGCCGCAGCAGCGCCAAGGGCCGCCCGGACACGCAGCCGGCGATTTGGCGAGCGGCGAGCTGGAGCTTTGGGCGTAGCCGGAGCTGGGGAGACAGGGCACATCGGTTATGGAAAGGAGAGGGAATGAATGAATGCGCGTGGGGAGAGGTTATGGTCGCGTTAATTTAGGGAGTGGTTAATAAGATTTTTCTGTGAATCTCTCAACGTCCGACGAAAGGAAAGAAATCAGACTACTGATTAGAATACTTTCCCACTCATTTACTCTGATATTTTGTACTACTTATGTACGGTGGCACTTAGGGTTGCCTTCATGTACATATTTTGTACTACTTATGTACGGTGGCACTTAGGGTTGCCTTCATGTACGGCAGCGAACATAACAATACACATCATATAATGGTCAGGGATGTGATCATCACAAATTAGTGGAGTTCACATTATCGGGCTGATTTACCGCATTGTCGTGGCTTGTGGCGCCATATTGGCTGGTGATCTCGACCGGTGGTGTAGAGCATCCATCTATCCATCTGAAACAAACAAAATTAAAGCTCAGGTTCGGGAGGATGGCTCAACATGTGAAAATATAGACGAAATTAAAGGTATGGTTCAGGAGTTTTATGGTGCTTTATTCTCCTCTGAACTTTCTTTCTCTATGGATTCTATTCTGGTCTGCATTCCGGCTAAGGTTACATCCGAGATGAATGCGGAGTTGGCCCAAGACTATTCTAATGAGGATATTAAGTGTGCTTTATTTTAGATGGGTCCGACCAAGGCGCCAGGGCCAGATGGCTTTCCCGCACTTTTTTATCAGACCCACTGGAATTTCTTTGAGAAGGAAATTTGTCAAGATGTTAGAAGTTTTTTGAATGGTGGCACAATCCCGGAAGGTTTTTGTGATTCTATCATTGTTTTGATTCCTAAGATTAATAACCCAGTCCATCTCAAGAATTTTAGACCTATCAGCTTGTGCAATGTCTTATACAAGATTGCTTCGAAGGTTGTAGCAAACCGTTTGAAGCTTATTTTGCACGAGATTGTTTCTGAGAATCAAAGTGCATTTGTTCCCGGCCGTCTTATTACTGATAATGTAATTGTTGCCTATGAATGCCTACACACCATCAGACAACAACGTGCAAAACAGCCTTTCTTTGCTCTCAAGCTTGATATGATGAAGGCCTATGACCGAGTTGAATGGGACTATCTGTCAGGGTGCCTCCACAAACTTGGTTTTGCTCAGCAGTGGATCGGGACAGTGATGAGATGTGTAACAAATGTCCGATATGCTGTTCGTATCAATGGTGACCTGACTGATCCAGTGGTTCCAACCCATGGTATTCGTCAAGGTGACCCAATTAGTCCCTATCTTTTCCTTTTGTGTACGGAAGGATTATCCTGTATTCTGCAACGAAAGGAGGCCCAAGGTATGCTACAAGGTCTACGTAATGGTCGACTTGGCCCTCCTATTTCTCATTTACTGTTTGCAGATGACAGTATTTTCTTTGCCCAAAGCGATGGGAGAAGTGTGAGTACTCTGAAGCTGGCTCTAGACAGCTATTGTCAAGGTTCAGGTCAAAAAGTGAATCTTGATAAATCATCTATTTTCTTTGGGCATCATTGTCCAGAGTTGGTCAAGAAGGAGGTTATGAACAAGCTAGATGTTCACAATGAGGCATTGCAGGAGTCTTATCTGGGCATGCCAACAGATGTGGGGCGGTCTACGCCTCGCACCTTCAAATTCTTGCATGATCGTATGTGGCAGCGCATGAGTGCTGTCTCGGGCAGACCTTTGTCTCGAGCAGGGAAAGAAACTTGGCTTAAAGCAGTTATTCAGGCAATTCCCACCTACGTCATGAGTTGCTTTATGTTGCCGGCATCCACATGTGATGATATGAGGAGATCTCTTGCGAATCAATGGTGGGGTGTGGAGAATGGCAAGAAGAAGATCCATTGGCGTTCTTGGAAGTGGCTCTCCACCCCTAAAGATTTAGGGGGGATGGGTTTCCGCGACCTAAAGTTATTCAACCAGGCTATGTTGGGTCGACAATGTTGGAGATTATTGACTGAACCCAACTCCCTTTGTGCACGTGTGCTCAAGGCTCGTTACTATCCCGATTGTGATTTCTTGGAGGCGCCAAGTCCGAGATCAGCTTCATACACTTGGAGAAGTATTCTTTTTGGTGAAATGCTCTTGAAGGACGGCATCAGATGGGGTATAGGAGATGGAAAGAGAACTAAAATATTGACAGACAACTGGATATCGGGATGCCCTCCTTATATGATTCGTATCCGCGAGGATGTTAATATCTCGGCTGATCAGACGGTTGATTTTCTTTTTACTGATAATTCGCGAAGCTGGGACCATGATATTGTGCATGCTGAAGGGGTTACAGTGCAGAAAACAATAATTTTTCTAGCGTACGAAACCCTAACTAGCTAGGATCTATCTATCTAGTACATGCGATAACGGTGACGGAACGGGTTACATTACCTCCATGTAGACCGATAGCGGGGATTACGCTCCCGCACAAGCGTTGACGATGAAGTCGTACGTAGCCGACCTCGAGGTCGCGAAGAACTTGCCGCGATGTCGAAGTCGATGCCGCCGGGGTGTTGACGATGACCTGCGTCGACGGGCGTCGGGCGGAAGAAGGCAGAGCGCCAGCACCGGGGCGGGTGCGCCGGCAGCAGAGGGGAGGGAGGCGCGGCGGCTGCAGGGGCGAGACGACGTCGCCCAGGCTACTCAAAAGGAGTTACCTCCGAGCACTCACAAACATACGGAGCTTAGCGACAACCCCCGGTCATTCAGATCCAGCTGAAATCGCAGGGGTAGATCTTATCTGGAATTCCGCAGAGCAACGACGCTCTGTGGTATAGCTTAGGTGGAGAGAGGGGGCAAAACGGGCGGAGAAACAGCTCGGCCGGCCTGCATACAATTAATTGTATTTTCCAATGAATTAAATCAATTAATATGCCTTGCTATATAAAGGGGGAAGGGGGTGTGCAAACCCCTTGGCTCCCTCATGTGGGACTAAAGGAGGAGAGGGGAGGGGGGTTCGGCCGAACCCCCCTTGGGCTTTCCTACTCCTAGTCCAACTCGGACTAGGAGGCCCAAGCCTCCCTTCCTTGTGGGGTGCGGCTCCCCCCTCTTGGGCCCTCTTAGGGCCCATGTAGGTGGGAGCCCCCCTTTTTCCTTTATTTAATTAATATTAAATTAATATAAAATTCCCATTAATTCATAATTAATATATTTATATATAATTCAATATCCCATGACTCCGAAACTATTTCGGAACCACCCGAACAACTTTCGGACATTCCCGGAACCATTCCATACCTCCCCGGAACTCCTTCCGGACCACCGGAACTCTTTCCGGATCATTTCTCTCTCTCCAACAAATTCCTATAATATTCCAGAACCTATCTCCTGGCGTCGCTAAGACCTTAAGTTTGTTACGCTACGGTTCGAGAACACTCCAGACATGGTCGAGACACTCCGCTCACCAATGATCGTCAGGGATACCTGAAAGTATATGACGACCTCTGTGCATTCCACGAATATCGTCGTTGAACCATAAATATGACATTCATTCCCTTTGTCTCTGCGATACTACCTTGTCCGAGATATGATCGTAGACACACCGATGTCTTTGTTGTATCTCGTTACCGACGAAGGTTATTAACTCGTCTGCGATATTACATCTCCATGACCTAGTCATAAGCTGCGCAGCTATATAGATGCAATATCACCGAGTGGGCCCAGAGTATCTTTCCATTACAAGAATGAACAAATCCCGCTCTTGATCCTTACGTCTTGATGCTCTTTCGGAATACCCAAGATGGACACCGTTATTGTCATGCTATATAAGACACAACGTTTGATGCTCTCAAAGCATCCCTACGAAGCATTAATAAGTACGGTCTCACGGTCTAAGGAATAAGCTATCATATTCTTATCTATTGCAAATGACAAACATCGTAATACGATCTTATTGCAATACTTTGCGTATGTCCATCACCTTATTCAACTAACAAGATGACCCCATTGTCAACTGACGTCATTGTCCTTGATCGGGAATCTCGATCAACTGTTGCCCAATGGACTAGCTCATATAGAGGCTTGCTAGGGACCTGGTTGTCTATGTATCACACGTGTATTAATAATTCCGATTAATACAGTTATAGGATAATACATAAACCTATTATAAACTTATGAGATAATGCAATAAATACTACTTATTTATTTGCCTCTAGGGCATATCTCCTTCAGTCTCCCACTTGCACTAGAGTACAAATAAACCAGCTGCATTTTACTTTATAAAAATCCCTTATCAAATAAGAATCATTCGATGATGCTTGCTTGTGGAAGAGTGTTACTCTGACAATCTGCACAACACACGATTTGTGCAAACTTTTGCGATTCACTGATATCAACTAGCTTGATATCACCATGTTGTCCAACAACATATATGCAAATACCGTAACCAAGTGAGACTTCTGTTTCCCAGCGCTTACTCTGATTATACTAACCAGATAACTGCCCTGAAAAACACACTCAGCCATGCAGAGCCCCTTGTAACAATTACAAACTCGCGATATCTACATACTTTCACACCAATGTAGAAAACTTGACATTCAAATGTCAATCCCTTAACTAACGCACTTCTACTTCCAGTAAATTCCAAATTTACTTTCATAACTGCTCTTCTTCCAAGAACATCGGTTATATTTCATCGAGCAGATAAAATGGTTTCTGTATAATGTCTAATATTAAATAATAGACCCATATGTCATACAACCATTACTTTCACGCATCATTACTCTTAATGATCAATTGGATTCCAAAGGACCATCCTTTTGATTATATTCTGACTCCTCAGATATAATCCAAAACAACTCGACTAACTTTTTAAAATTCCCGTTCTATTTTAAAATAGATACTAACTTTCAAATAGTTTCACAACTTCATCCTATTCTATTGGTACAGTTTCACAATGTGTTAACTACACAAGATGAATTCGACTCCCACTCAAATTATGTCTCCACATATTTGACAACACACGCTCCCACTCAAAAACGTGTCATCCACATATTTGAGTTCCTGAGCTCCCACTCAAAAATATGTTATGTACATATTCCACCTGAGTAAACTAACTTTGACTCCCACTTAAATCGTCATTTTGGTCTAACCAAAATCATTGATCTATTATCAATTTGAATTCAATACAAACTCCAGTATTACATTAATACAAATCCCTCAGACTTCAAGCATGTCTACATAAATGTAGTCAACAAATTTGATCTTGTGCAAGACACATTTCTTGGCAAGACATGCTCCCGCGTCTTTCTTATAGTTACAATTCTCATATAACACCTTATATGACGATTAAACAATCTTATTCCTCTAATAAGAATTGCAGCAACAATTACTCTCTTAATCTTTTCAAATGCAACTTTGGATTTCAAGGCTCAAAAAGCCTTTGTTTGTATTCCGATATTTTCTCAACTTTCTTTGTATTCATAAAGTGCACCTTGATCTATCAACAAGATCTGAAATACTTAATACAGTGCTGTGACCTGACAACAATATTAAATATAACAACAGTTTATTTAGAAGTTTCTTTCATGAAAATATTATGATCTTTACGAAGAGGATTGCAAGCAGAAAACAATTTTCTAGTCTCCCTCACTCTTAATCACCAAATTTTCATTAGCAGACATATACTCTTTGGAACACCTTCCAACATATGTCTGACACTTTATTTCAAGCTTCTAATTCCAATCCATAAACCATAATTCGAAAAATCATCTTTTTCTCGGAATTACATAGACAACAAACTGAACTTTGTTTCTAATTGGTTTTGGAATACACTCCCATTCAATGCAAGTATTCTACAAAGAACTATTCATGTATATACCGAATTATCGTGTAATCATATACATGTCGACACTAATGTCGATCTCACGAATTCTCGTTGAGAAAAATATCTATTTTCTAAAGTGGACATCGACTATAATGTTTCGAACATATTAGGAGATTCTAAGACAGATTCTGACAGACCACACTTTATTTAAAATAGAGCATGATTATAATTCCCCACATATCACCATATATGACATTAAAATATTGTGAAACGAATTTCCACAAGTCTTTTGTGTTGAAACCATAATTCAAAAATATTGTCCTTTGATCGAATCTTGTGAATACAATATTCACTAATCTTTCTTCTGAAAAACCCCATTTGATATATTATCAAATTAATTTCAGACTCCATAATTTATCGGGCAAATACTCCTATTTACCAAAATCATGGAAGAATTTGGATCATGCAATAACACCATTGATTAATCATTAAAAATGACTCTCAATCGATTTCCTCTAGTATTGCAACTTCAATACTGCATTTCAAACTTAATCAATTTTGGCACTCGAAATACTTAAATGGACCAAAAATATCCATTACTTCTTTCATTGCCTTTATGACTAAATTCGATGGTGTTTGTTCTTTGGACACATAATTTTATCAGTCCCGCTATTATAAATGTATATCATACTGAAGGAGATATGCCCTAGAGGCAATTAATAAAGTGTATTCTTTATCATATCTCGTTTGTTCATAATAGGTTTTTGTGTCATGCTAGAACCGTATTAAGCGGAAACATTAATTTTGGGTGTGATACGTAAACAACCAGGTCCCTAGTAGCCTCTACTAAGACTAGTTTCGTTGCGCGATTGATGATCGAGGTTTCCCGGTCATGGGGCATGGCGCCGGTCGGCAATGAGAGTCATATCGATGGAGAGCGATGTGATGGACATACCCAGATTTGGAGAACGTAGTCGTTACACCTTTGACCGTGAGATCAACTCTTATTGATATTTCCGGAAGATACTTTGATTGCACCAAACGTCGTATCTTATTTAGTATGACAATAACGGTGATACTTTTGGGTATTGGAAGAGAGTATTGAGACGAGGGGTCAAGAGCGGGATTTGCCAGTCCGCATAGCAGGATAGATACTCTCGGGCCCACTCGGTGAGATCATGTCTAATGAGCTTGCAAGCATGTGACTAGGTCACGGAGACATGAGATCATGAACGAGTAGAAGATAGCGTCGTCGGTAACGAGGTCGGGATTAGGTATGGAGATATCTATGGAACGACGCTCGGACATGCTAAGTATCGCTATGGCAAAAGGTCTAAGACTTCACGTTCAGGTTTGATAGATGAAAGTCATTCGTTATATCTCAGGGATTAATTCATGGGGTCCAGGCCTAAGGGTTAGTCGTTGATCATTGAGGAGTCTTGATCATACCTGATATTATATCGAACCGCTAGGGTAACACACTTACGGGGTTTCGACAAGACAACCGGAAAGGAAGGAGATCACCGGGAGCGTCCCGGGAGAGGTCCGATGGAGATCGGGCAGCGCCGAAAGAGTTTTCGGAGCTAGGAAAAATTATATATATTATGTTTGATATTAATTATTGTTATTAATATGCAAACATGATTTTATATATTTATTTTCGAATTTATTAAGGCAGATTTTCCTAAATGGGCCTTCCGGACGAAAGAAGGCCCAAGAGGGGGGGGAACCCCCTTGGGAATTCGGTGGGAGCCTTGGGGCCGGCCTAGGTGGGCCAGATGGGGCCCACCAGGGGGCCGGCGCACCCCCTTGGCCAAACCAGGCTATGTGGGGATAGTCCCACATTGCCTGGCTGGCAAGGTAGGCTCCCCTTGGGAGCCTATATAAGAAGGGGCACCCCCAGCCTTTTAATTCACCAATTAATTCCCGATTTCTCTCTCGATCTCGTGGTTCCCAAGTCGGAGCTGCGCCGAGCAAGAGGATTCGGGGATCTCCTCCACCATAGCCCGCTGCCGCGCTGCTGGTGTTCCGGTCCAAGTCTTCCGCTGCTCGTCCTGGACTGGAGCTTCGGAGGCGTCGTCTCCACCGTACGTGTGCGACTCCCTGCGAGGTGCTGTGCTAGCGGTACTCGGAGGCCTGCTTACTCTACACGACCTTGAGGTCGGCTACGTCGGTCTGCATCGACAACGTTTGTGCGGGAACGTAATCCCCGCTTTCGGTCTACAAGGGTACGTATTCCGATCTCCGTTCGTACTACTATATCTGCATATAATAGCTCTTGGCATGCTTTTAGGATATCGTCGGTAGGAAATTTTTTGTTTTCTGCACACGATCCCCTTCAGTGGTATCAGAGCCGATCTATCGTAGATATAGCTGTACGCTGTTAGAACCCGTGCTCTGCACGGGGGCACCGTTCATGTTATTTGCTACCCTCTAGCGTGCACTTGTGTATTCCAGCGGCATTGAGTTGATGAAGCGGCCCGGACCGACTTTACGCGTACGCTTACGCGAGACTGGTTCCACTACTGACATACGGCTTGTACCGTATATGTGGCTGGCGGGTGTCAGTTTCTCTCTCTTTAGTTGGTCTTCGCATTTTCAATGGAGGGCCCGAAAGGGATGCTTAAATATGCAATTATTGGATCGTTGTTGTGGTCATAAGATTCGTAGGTATGAAGCGGTTCTATTTACGAAAGCCCCAAGCCACGTAAAATATGCAAAAGATAAAGTAGAAGCGTCTAACTTTATTTTGCAGGGGCTATGTGATATGGTCAAGGTAGGTTTATTAAATTGTTTATAAACTGCGGGCGCCAAGAAGACCATGGCGCGATGGACTGTATCACATTGCATTACATTTGATGTTTTGTGTGCATCTTATTTTTGTGTGATTGTGTGTTACACGGCGGTAGCTGAATAAGATGATCCCTTCAAAATACCACTAGTGTTCTCCCTCCAACGCGCACCACCAATAAAGTTCTACGTTATGAGGCAGGCCGTGATGATCGGGTGTCAGACATATCTTCGTTCGCATACGGTGGGTGTAAGCCATGTTGCACAAGCGTCAGCGTGGAGGTCTTTGGTGGCGAGCCTAGCATACTCGGAACAGGAAGGCCGAAAGGCCGAGCACGAGTCACAAAATTGATGTGGCGGATGATTTTGTCTACTCTTAAAGTTGTGCCGCCGGCTTTGATGATGAGGGGTGGTGCAATGGATGGGGGGTCGTGTAATCGCTTAAACGACCAGGAGGGATGTTCGTTTGAGTGGGAGTTATGTTAGTTATTTTCTAAAATACTATAACTCAAAATTATTATGAACAAAGTCTTATGTTGTTGCAAATTCCATTATAGATGTCTCGCCCCTCGTTTAACCTAGATCTGTTCCTTGAGAAAGAAAAGCTTAAGACCAATGGGTCAAACTTCATGGCCTGGTTCCGCAACCTGAGGATCCTCCTCACTCCCCATAGGGTGGCCTACGTCATTGAGGCCGCCATAGGTGACCCTCCTGCAGATGATGCCTCTGAGGATGAGAAGAAGGTCTTCCAGACCCGATCGGAGGATTCTGCCTTTGTCCAGAGCGGCATGCTCTACGCCATGGAAGCCGACCTGCAGAAGCGCTTCGAGAAGATGAGCGCCTTTGAGATCATTTCGGATCTTAAGGCTGTCTTTGCGCCGCAGGCTAAGGCTGAGAGATATGAGGCTTCTGAGCTTTTCTTCTCAGCCAAGATGGAAGAGCATAGCAGTGTGAGCGAGCATGTAGTCAAGATGTCTGGCTACGTTCAACGCCTGAATGCTCTGGAGTGCAAGATTCCCGATGAGCTGGCGATTGACAGGGTGTTACAATCGTTGCCACCGAGCTACAAAGGCTTCGTCATGAACTACAACATGCAGGGCATGGCTAAGTCCCTGGGTGAAGTGTTCGTGATGCTCAAGACTGCTGAGGTAGAGATTAAGAAGGAGCACACGCTGTTGATGGTCAACAAGACCGTTGATTTCAAGAAGTCCGGTGGCAAGGGAAAGCAGAGCTGGAAGTCCCGGAGGGAGGCAAAGTTGGCTGCCAAGTCCAGGACTAACAAATCTGGTCCCAGAGCTAGCGTGGAGTGCTTCTACTGCAAGGGGAAGGGTCACTGGAAGCGCAACTGCCCCAAGTATCTGGAGGATAGGAAGTCTGGCAAGACGGTCGACAAAGAGCAAGGTATATTTGATATACATGTTATAGATGTGTACCTTACATCCGCCCGGAGCAATACGTGGGTATTTGATACTGGTTCTGTTGCTCATATATGTAACTCTCAGGAGGAGTTACGGAATAGAAGGCGGCTGGCGAAGGATGAGGTGACGATACGCGTCGGCAACGGATCGAGAGTCGACGTGGTGGCTGTCGGCACGCTCCCTCTGCATCTACCATCGGGATTAGTTTTGGTTTTAAATAAATGTTATTTTGTGCCATCCTTGAGTGTAAACATTATAAGTGGGTCTTGCCTGTTACAAGACGGTTATTCATTTAAATCAGTGTCAAGCAATTGTGCTATTTATATGAATGATATCTTTTATGTTGATGCTCCCGAGAGTAATGGTTTATTCTTGTTGAATCTCGATCGTAGTACTCACATCCATAACATAGAAGCCAAACGAATTAAGTGTAGTGACGATACCGCCATGTTTTTGTGGCATTGCCGTCTTGGTCATATTGGTATAAAGCGCATGAAGCGACTCCACTCCGATGGACTCTTGGACTCGTTGGATTTCGGATCCCTCGATACATGTGAACCATGCCTCATGGGCAAAATGACCAGGACACCGTTCAAAGGTTTCGTTGAACGGGCGTCGGATTTGTTGGGGATCATACATACAGACGTATGTGGACCAATGAGCGTTTCGACACGCAATGGTTATCGTTACTTCGTCACCTTCACTGATGACTTGAGTAGATACGGTTATATCTATTTGATGAAACACAAGTCTGAAACGTTTGAAAACTTCAAAGAATTCCAGAGTGAAGTTGAGAATCCGCTTAATAGGAAAATCAAGCATCTCCGGTCCGATCGCGGTGGAGAGTACTTGAGTTTTGAGTTGGGCACACATCTCAAGAGTTGTGGCATAGTGCCCCAACTTACGCCCGCCGGAACGCCGCAGCGTAACGGTGTGTCCGAGCGACGTAATCGTACTCTACTAGATAGTGTCCGATCTATGATGTCTCTTACCGATCTGCCAGTGTCTTTCTGGGGTTATGCGTTAGAAACAGCCGCATTCATTTTAAATAGGGCTCCGTCCAAATCCGTTGAAACGACGCCGTATGAATTATGGTATGGCCATAAGCCTAAGTTATCGTTTCTGAAGGTTTGGGGTTGTGAGGCGTACGTTAAGAAACTGCAGCCCGACAAACTCGAACCGAAGTCGGAGAAAGTCGTCTTTGTAGGATATCCGCGGGAAACCGTTGGGTACACCTTCTACAACCAAGCTGAGGGCAAAACTTTTGTCGCGAAGACCGGTACCTTTCTAGAGAAGGAGTTTCTCGCGAAAGGAGTAAGTGGGAGGAAGGTAGACCTCGATGAAATCGTTGATCCTGAACTCGAGATTCCGAGTGGCGCAACGGAAGCAATTCCGGAAACGTGCTCCGTGGAAGGAGTGGGAGAAACTGTCGAGGAAGATGTTCTACCTCGTAGGTCTGGTAGATCTCGGATCGCACCAGAATGGTATGGCAATATGGTTTGCACCGTCATGCTAGTCGAGCAAGACGAACCTACGAACTACAAAGAGGCGATGGAGAGTCTAGAGTCCGAGAAATGGCTTGAAGCCATGAAATCCGAAATAGGATCCATGTACGATAACAAAGTGTGGACTTTGGTGGATATTCCCGAAGGGCGCAAGGCCGTCGAGAATAAGTGGATCTTTAAGAAGAAGACTGACGCTGATGGTAATGTGACCGTCTATAAATCTCGGCTTGTCGCAAAGGGTTTCCGACAAGTTCATGGAATTGACTACGATGAAACTTTTTCACCGGTAGCGATGCTTAAGTCTATTCGGATTTTGTTAGCGGTAGCTGCCTACTATGATTATGAAATCTGGCAGATGGACGTCAAAACGGCCTTCCTGAATGGAAACATTGAGGAAGAGTTGTACATGGTACAGCCGGAAGGTTTCGTCGATCCAGGAAGTGCTAACAAGGTGTGCAAGCTTCAGCGATCCATCTATGGATTGAAGCAGGCATCTCGGAGTTGGAATCTTCGCTTTGATGAGGTAATCAAAGGTTTTGGATTTATCCAGAATGTGGAAGAGACCTGTATTTACAAGAAAATGAGTGGGAGCTCGGTTGTGTTCTTAGCACTGTATGTTGACGACATATTGCTAATAGGGAATGATGTGGAACTTCTGAATAGCGTGAAGGAATATTTAAACAGTAAGTTTTCCATGAAGGACTTAGGAGAAGCTGCGTATGTTTTAGGCATAAAAATCTATCGCGATAGATCTAGGCGCCTATTAGCACTAAGTCAGAGTACTTATCTTGATAAAATATTGAAGCGTTTTCATATGGAGAAGGCAAAGAAGGGTTCTCTTGATAAGTCACAGACAGGTTACGTGTTCAAGGTGAATGGAGGCGCCGTGTGCTGGAGAAGTGGGAAGCAACCCATAGTCGCACAATCTACAATGGAGTCGGAGTACATTGCTGCCTGCGAGGCCGCGAATGAAGCTGTGTGGCTGAGGAAGTTCGTCATCGAACTTGGAGTGTTCCCGAGCGTGCAAGACCCCGTGATCCTCTTCTGCGACAATACGGGTGCCATTGCGAACGCCAAGGAGCCAAGGTCTCACTCCACCGCCAAACACATTCTCCGATGCTTCCATGTGATACGTCAATACGTACAAGGAGGCGATGTGAAGATTTGCAAAGTGCATACGGATCTGAATGTGGCAGATCCACTGACGAAGCCTCTTCCGCTTGATAAGCATGAACAACACCAGTTAGCTATGGGTGTTAGGCTTTTACCAAGTTGTAATCTAGATTAAGTTGTACTCTAGTGCAAGTGGGAGACTGAAGGAGATATGCCCTAGAGGCAATTAATAAAGTGTATTCTTTATCATATCTCGTTTGTTCATAATAGGTTTTTGTGTCATGCTAGAACCGTATTAAGCGGAAACATTAATGCGGGTGTGATACGTAAACAACCAGGTCCCTAGTAGCCTCTACTAAGACTAGTTTCGTTGCGCGATTCATGATCAAGGTTTCCCGGTCATGGGGCATGGCGCCGGTCGGCAATGAGAGTCATATCGATGGAGAGCGATGTGATGGACATACCCAGATTTGGAGAACGTAGTCGTTACACCTTTGACCGTGAGATCAACTCTTATTGATATTTCCGGAAGATACTTTGATTGCACCAAACATCGTATCTTATTTAGTATGACACTAACGGTGATACTTTTGGGTATTGGAAGAGAGTATTGAGACGAGGGGTCAAGAGCGGGATTTGCCAGTCCACATAGCAGGATAGATACTCCCGGGCCCACTCGGTGAGATCATGTCTAATGAGCTTGCAAGCATGTGACTAGGTCACGGAGACATGAGATCATGAACGAGTAGAAGATAGCGTCGTCGGTAACGAGGTCGGGATTAGGTATGGAGATATCTATGGAACGACGCTCGGACATGCTAAGTATCGCTATGGCAAAAGGTCTAAGACTTCACGTTCAGGTTTGATAGATGAAAGTCATTCGTTATATCTCAGGGATTAATTCATGGGGTCCAGACCTACGGGTTAGTCGTTGATCATTGAGGAGTCTTGATCATACCTGATATTATATCGAACCGCTAGGGTAACACACTTAAGGGGTTTCGACAAGACAACCGGAAAGGAAGGAGATCACCGGGAGCGTCCCGGGAGAGGTCCGATGGAGATCGGGCAGCGCCGAAAGAGTTTTCGGAGCTAGGAAAAATTATATATATTATGTTTGATATTAATTAGTGTTATTAATATGCAAATATGATTTTATATATATTTTCGAATTTATTAAGGCAGATTTCCCTAAATGGGCCTTCCGGACGAAAGAAGGCCCAAGAGGGGGGGGAACCCCCTTGGGAATTCGGTGGGAGCCTTGGGGCCGGCCTAGGTGGGCCAGATGGGGCCCACCAGGGGGCCGGCGCACCCCCTTGGCCGAACCAGGCTAGGTGGGGATAGTCCCACATTGCCTGGCTGGCAAGGTAGGCTCCCCTTGGGAGCCTATATAAGAAGGGGCACCCCCAGCCTTTTAATTCACCAATTAATTCCCGATTTCTCTCTCGATCTCGTGGTTCCCAAGTCGGAGCCGCGCCGAGCAAGAGGATTCGGGGATCTCCTCCACCATAGCCCGCTGCCGCGCTGCTGGTGTTCCGGTCCAAGTCTTCCGCTGCTCGTCCTGGACTGGAGCTTCGGAGGCGTCGTCTCCACCGTACGTGTGCGACTCCCTGCGAGGTGCTGCGCTAGCGGTACTCGGAGGCCTGCTTCCTCTACACGACCTTGAGGTCGGCTACGTCGGTCTGCATCGACAACGTTTGCGCGGGAACGTAATCTCCGCTTTCGGTCTACAAGGGTACGTATTCCGATCTCCGTTCGTACTACTATATCTGCATAGAATAGATCTTGGCATGCTTTTAGGATATCGTCGGTAGGAATTTTTTTGTTTTCTGCACACGATCCCCTTCACATACGCATAATGTAATTGAGATGTGATGAAAATTACTCATAACATGAAACAATTGCTTTGTTTCATAACATAAAACAACTGATGTGTTCTATGTGAATAATTATGTCTTGTAACATTCAAGACACCAAACTAGATCACATTCTCACTATTACAAAATGTCTTATCAAAAACTATTGATGATAACTAATATGATATCTCGAGGGCGTGAGCACCACTGGCCATGAACTTGCCATCACTCGTGCACTGTCACGTAACCCTTCGCCACATACTTGTGATAATCAGGGACTGTTTCACAAACAGAACAATTATCAAACACTTTTCATCAAGTATGAGAAGAATACATTTATATCTTCATATATCAAATATACCCATAGCGTCGAAGAACTCTTCTTCGATGGAGTCAACTTTTAGAGATTTGAACTTGTTCACAAATCTGAAGAAGCTCACCGTGTCTCTATACCATATTCACGCACATGCTATTCACAGCTAGGAGGTAAAGCACAATCTCTATTGCACTGGAGTTCGCTATCTAGAAATCATAGATATTCGTAAGACTGAAGTAGATGTCACACAACTTCTTCAACTGAGTCTCCAGACAGGTATGCTCCCCATGTGAATGGTCCGGAACTTTCTAAGCTGTCTGAACTGCTGAATTCATCTTTGAAGTGACCTCTGATCGCATCAATCACGACATATGGCTCCATGTGTTGGAACAACTTTCAACTCAGGTGCTAGGCATACGCTCATGACGACCTTCACTTCCATGAAAATATCATGATGCTTACGGAACTCATCATCTTGCTCCTTGCTATCAGAATCATCTGGTCTAACTCCTAACTAATGTTCTAGCACATATAGGATGTTTGTTGTGTTTGGAGAATGTTTCTAAAAAACCCTTGTACCATCTGATGAAGTTGGACCCGTCGGCTTCCAAGGTAGAATCCGAGCTCTTGAAGAAGTAACCGAAGCGTAGTTCCGTAGTCTCCAGATGTGATTGCAAAAGAGGTAAGATAAGTTTATAATATATAGGTGAGTTTTAGTTCTATAATATCATTATCAAAAACACACCACACCAAGATTATTATCCCTAAAAATAATAATGGCGATTATACGACCCTCATCCACCACACTACCCCCGATCATCACGGCCGGCAGCACAGCTTCAAAGGTGGACATAACATGTCGATCACAACAACTCTGTGACTCGTGCTCGATCTTTCGATCTTCCCGTGTTCCGAGGCCATACCTCTGAGTATGCTAGGCTCGCCAATCAAACCTCGAAGACCCTGCGCGTGCAACATGGCTTACACCCACTGTATGCGAACGACGAGATGTGTGACACCCGATCATCACGGCCTGCCTCATAACGTAGAACTTTCTTGGTGGTGCGCAACGAGGGAGAACACAATTTTGGTATTTTGTAAGGGATCATCCTATTCATGATGCTACCGTTGTATATCTAGCATATAAGCAATCAATAGGATGCACACACAACAGCACACAATAATGATGCAATGAAGTGCGATGTGACATGGTCGATGCGCCTGGACCTTCATGGCGCCATGTGCCTGGCCCCCGGCGCCCCGGCATGGCTCCGAGTCTACAGAGCCCTCCATTGCCTCCGACAGTACGAGTAATATTAAAACTTACCGTAACCATGTCACATAAAATAAAGCCTCTGCAAAACAAAGTTAGACGCCTCTAGCTTTATTTAGTTTTGCAAGTTTTACGTGGCATATAGGCTTATTCGTAAGAGAATCGCTTCCCTACCTACGAACTTTGTACCACAACGTCGATCGTATAATTGCATGTTTAAGCATCCCTTTCGGGCCCTCCATTGAAAATGCTTTGCCGACTAGAGAGAGAGAAACAGACACCCGCCAGCCACAGATACGGTGCAAGCCGTATGTCAGTAGTGGAACCAGTCTCGCCTAAGCGTACGCGTAAAGTCGGTCCGGGCCGCTTCATCAACTCAATACCGAAGGCATCGCAAGTGCACGCTAGAGGGTAGCAAATATAAGAAAGACGCCCTCATTCAACATGAGTTCTAACCGTACCAACAGTACTACGCATAGATCGGCTCTGATACCACTGAAGGGGTTACGGTGCAGAAAACTATAATTTTTCTAGCGTACGAAACCCTAACTAGCCAGGATCTATCTATCTAGTACATGCGATAACGGTGGCGGAACGGGTTACATTACCTCCATGTAGACCGATAGCGGGGATTACGCTCCCGCACAAGCGTTGACGATGAAGTCGTACGTAGCCGACCTCGAGGTCGCGAAGAACTTGCCGCGATGTCGAAGTCGATGACGCCGGGGTGTTGACGATGACCTGCGTCGACGGGCGTCGGGCGGAAGAAGGCAGAGCGCCAGCACCGGGGCTGGTGCGCCGGCAGCAGAGGGGAGGGAGGCGCGGCGGCTGCAGGGGCGAGACGACGTCGCCCAGGCTACTCAAAAGGAGTTACCTCCAAGCACTCACAAACATACGGAGCTTAGCGACAACCCCCGGTCATTCAGATCCAGCTGAAATCGCAGGGGTAGATCTTATCTGGAATTCCGCAGAGCAACGGCGCTCTGCGGTATAGCTTAGGTGGAGAGAGGGGGCAAAACGGGCGGAGAAACAGCTCGGCCGGCCTGCATACAATTAATTGTATTTTCCAATGAATTAAATCAATTAATATGCCTTGCTATATAAAGGGGGAAGGGGGTGTGCAAACCCCTTGGCTCCCCCATGTGGGACTAAAGGAGGAGAGGGGAGGGGGGGTTCGGCCGAACCCCCCTTGGGCTTTCCTACTCCTAGTCCAACTCGGACTAGGAGGCCCAAGCCTCCCTTCCTTGTGGGGTGCGGCTCCCCCCTCTTGGGCCCTCTTAGGGCCCATGTAGGTGGGAGCCCCCCTTTTTCCTTTATTTAATTAATATTAAATTAATATAAAATTCCCATTAATTCATAATTAATATATATATATATATAATTTAATATCCCATGACTCCGAAACTATTTCGGAACCACCCGAACAACTTTCGGACATTCCCGGAACCATTCCATACCTCCCCGGAACTCCTTCCGGACCACCGGAACTCTTTCCGGATCATTTCTCTCTCTCCCACAAATTCCTATAATATTCCAGAACCTATCTCCTGGCGTCGCTAAGACCTTAAGTTTGTTACGCTACGGTTCGAGAACACTCCAGACATGGTCGAGACACTCCGCTCACCAATGATCGTCAGGGATACCTGGAAGTATATGACGACCCCTGTGCATTCCACGAATATCGTCGTTGAACCATAAATATGACATTCATTCCCTTTGTCTCTGCGATACTACCTTGTCCGAGATATGATCGTAGACACACCGATGTCTTTGTTGTATCTCGTTACCGACGAAGGTTATTAACTCGTCTGCGATATTACATCTCCATGACCTAGTCATAAGCTGCGCAGCTATATAGATGCAATATCACCGAGTGGGCCCAGAGTATCTTTCCATTACAAGAATGAACAAATCCCGCTCTTGATCCTTACGTCTTGATGCTCTTTCGGAATACCCAAAATGGACACCGTTATTGTCATGCTATATAAGACACAACGTTTAATGCTCTCAAAGCATCCCTACGAAGCATTAATAAGTACGGTCTCACGGTCTAAGGAATAAGCTATCATATTCTTATCTATTGTAAATGACAAACATCGTAATACGGTCTTATTGCAATACTTTGCATATGTCCATCACCTTATTCAACTAACAAGATGACCCCATTGTCAACTGACGTCATTGTCCTTGATCGGGAATCTCGATCAACTGTTGCCCAATGGACTAGCTCATATGGAGGCTTGCTAGGGACCTGGTTGTCTATGTATCACACGTGTATTAATAATTCCGATTAATACAGTTATAGCATAATACACAAACCTATAATAAATTTATGAGATAATGCAATAAATAATACTTATTTATTTGCCTCTAGGGCGTATCTCCTTCACATGCTTTCTTTCATGAGGGAACGGCACGACAGATTTTGCTGGTTCCTATTAGTCGCCATGGTGGCGAAGATTTCATCTCCTGGCCACATTCACGTTTTGGAGTCTACTCGGTACGCTCAGCCTACAACTTGGCTCGCTCGGCTAAGGTTCTGGAAGGTAGGAGTAGAGGCAACTTGGGTTCCTCCTCTGACCTGCAAGGCGAGGCGAAAATTTGGAGGAAGCTTTGGACGTCTAAGGTGCCAGGTAAGATGAAGATCACAATGTGGCGCTTCGCACATGATTGTTTGCCGAGTGGAATCCAACTTCACTGAGGTGGAGTACCAGAAGCTGGGGCATGTATATTCTGTGGTCAAGAGGAGTCAGTTGCACATGCTCTCCTTTCTTGCACTTATGCGCGAGAGGTGTGGCAAGATGTGAAGTCTGAATTTCCAGTTCAGCTTCATAGACGAGCCCTCATCTCTCCCAGGGTGTGGGTTTTAGATTTCCTATCTCGCTGCTCAGATTTGGAAGCCACGACGGTGATGACAACTTTTTGGCACATATGGGATGCACGCAACAAAGTTCGGGAAGGCGACCCGTTGATGCACCCTAGTTCTATCGCCACAAAGGTAAAGGCTTACATTTCTATGATTGTGCAACATCTCTTTAAACTTGTTGTCAGCCACAGGCGTGAGTCTACGACGATCCACAAGTGGTCTCCGCCGCCGGCAAACAAGGTTTTGGTTAACTCAGATGCTGCGATTTTCTCTTCATCAAACAACATGGGTTTTGGGACTGTTATCCGAGATCACAATGGCTCATGCCTTGCTGCATGCGGCGAGCATGTTGAAGGGATAACTTCTCCAGAGTTGGCTGAAGCTCTGGCTTTGAGGCGAGCAGTTTCCTTTGCTGTCGAAGAGGGTTTCAGTCATATGATTGTGGCTTCAGACTGCCTTTCTGTTATCCAAAGGGTGCTCAGCTCGAAGGTTGATCGTTCGGCTTTGGGGGCTGTCACACAGGATATCAAATACCTGGCTCGCTTGGTCTCAAATTGCTCTTTTATTCATGTTTACCGGAGAGCTAATGTTTGTGCTCATTTTCTGGCTAGATCGTGTGAGTTTTCTAGTGTGATGTCGCGTGGTGTTGCTCCGGATTGCGTTCGGATGCACATTTATAATGACATTATGGTTATGTGATCAATAAAGCACACGTTTTACCTTCAAAAACTCTATCCAAGTCGCACAATCGATGATGAATGTCTTTCTCTATGGCGAGGTGCCCATCTTGCCTCTATCATTATTTGGGTCTTCGCCCTAAATCGAAATCGAGAGTGGAAGATGGTCCAATCTTTGTGGTTTCTGCAATAATTATTTCACAAGGTTGACGTGATTACTCTGCTATTGAACTATTTATGTACTTTGGCACTTAGGGTAGCCTACACACGTACGATAGCGAACATGACATGATTCCTCCTGACCATCTTGAAACTTGTATTACCATAATTTAGTCTAGTGTCACTACAGTCATGTTCAAATATTCATCAACGAATATATCATAATTGTCAAGGATGAGATCACCACGAGTTAGTGGAGTTCACACTCATGGTAATTTACCACGCTATCATGGCTCGTGGCGTGATATTGGTTGCTCATCTCAACCGGTGGTGTAGAGCATCCATCTATCAATACCACCTTCTATCCAGCTATATCCAAGTCACGTAATCGACTAGCTTAGAAAACGACGCGAGAGATGAATGGATGTCTTTCTCTGCGGAGAGGTGTCCATCTTACCAGTAATTGTCTCGAGGTGAACATTAACAGGGAATACCATCTACTTAATGTGGAGGCACCACCTGCACCATGGCCATTGGTGTCATATTTTGGGTGACCGCTACGAGATTCGTGACGTTCTCGACAACAGATCCGGTTGCAACGACCTATTGTTGACTGGTGGTTTCCGAAGGGCATGTCACCTTCAGGTCCCCTACTCGGTTTGGACTTTCGAGTTTGTCTTGTCTCATGCCAACAAATACAAAGATTATCACCTTTGCGAGCCCCAAGTCGGACAACGAGTTGATGAGCACCCGCCTTTTTTTCTTTTCAGTGTATAACCAAAATTGCGTTCTCTGCACAAGTTGCTGCGCATCCGTGACGGAAAATGGAACGGAAGATTCGGAACCTTGTGGTGTAAAATTAAGCTCCGGATTGTCAACCAAGCCTTTTGCTCTAGCTTAGCTAGAGTGTGCACACCGTCTTCGAGCCCATAATGATGATATATATGCAGTACTGAGGATAACAACATGACCTATTGGTGAGTGATCTGCATTGAAAACAGAGCAGATAACAACCCGGCGGTTGAAACAGTGGACGTATTCTTTAGTGTTGTTGCCGATCGTCACTCAATTTGCATCCGTCAGAGACATGCCCGGGTGGTCTCCTCCCGCTAGGGTGAACGATGGGAACCGAGAGCGATATGGCATCAAATCTTTGGGTTTATTCTATTGACCATCGTCGCTAGGCCGATGTCGTGTCGTGTGTATGCAGCAAAGACTGCACGGCGGTGGGCAGGACACGGTTCTTCCAATATACGGCCTGAGGACTGTGTTCATCATGACAAGCAAGAACTGGCATTCTTGTGTTGATTAGAGCCGAATGAACATCCGTGAATCGGGCAAGGGCTAGGGCTGGAGCATCTGCTTGCCAACCTCTACAGGAATGGCCAGACTGCGGTGAACGGTGAACGGTCACAGGGAGCGAATTCATGGCGACAACATCATGTGTGGCAGCGAATCCTCCATACCTATGAGTGGTGTATCTTGGTGTCCCAAGCTTTTTCTGCTGAGGGCTGGCATGTCAATTTCAGACGGGCTTTTGGCCCAGAGGAGAATGCCAGCTGGTTACAACTGCATCAGGACTTGGAGGGCCTCAGCCCAGATCCAGAGCCGGATAGTGTATTCTGGCATCTCTATCCGTCAATCTCGTTCTCAGTCAAGTCTATGTACCACAAACTGTGTGAACAGCATCAGAATCCCCCCATCAAACAAATCTGGCGGATCCCAGTGCCCCTCAAGATCAAGATTTTTCTATGGCAATTGTCCCTTGGGAAGCTGCCGTCCAGAGAACAGATCAAGAAAAGACAAGGGCCCTCGGATGGTCTTTGTGCCCTGTGTGGACAGTTAGAGACAGTCAACCACATTTTCTTTCAATGTGTGCTAGCACAGTTTTTGTGGACTGGCTTGAGGTCAATGCTGCAGATCTCTTGGAACCCTACTTCTTTTGCGAAGTTTGTCCCTTTGATAGAGGGTCTTAAAGGCAAACATAAGCAAGTTCTGTGACTTTTCTTTGCCTTGTAGTGTTGGACGCTTTGGGGAACTCGCAATAAGTTTTCCATTGAGTGTGTTTTCCCTCGTCAACCTGTTGATGTGGTATACAAAATCCTCATTTTTTTGCAGCAGTGGCGCCCCCTCATGAAGAATGATATGTTGCCTCTGGTGGATGAGCTCAGGGCGTTAGCGCGGGACCTCTTGGTCAAGACTCACTCTCCTGTTTCTCGCCAGCCTCTTGGAGCTCCTTCCTAAGTTGTATTTAAATGGCCTTTGCTGGCGCCTAAGTACTTTCGTGTGTGTCTGTGGGCCTCATGTTGTGTTTGCCTGGTTAGAACTTGTTGTTCGTTGTGCTGGTGCTCCTTCACAGCGTTATTTGTGCGTGTAAACTCTGCCTCGTGGCTTTATTAAGTTAAAGTCGGGCACGTGCTGCCTTTTATTTAAAAAAGCTTCAGCATTATTTTGTCCTTTTCTAAGAATTTCTCGGTTGAAGGTTGTTTTTGGTTTTCTAGCCACAAACACTTTAGGAGTTTAGGGTTTCACACTAACCAGTGATATCCACAGTGGACATGTTACATCACATACTGAGCATGCTCACTTCTGCTTAAGCCAAAAGTTGTGCTCTTGCATGACGAAAAATGCATCAAAAGATTCAGATATTTGCGGTGCAAAACCTCCTGGCTGTCAATTAAGCCTTTCGTGCCATAGTGTCGTCCTTGATGTTGATTTTTATTATTAGAAATGGGTAGTCCCGGCCTCTGCATTTAGACGATGCACACAGCCATTTATTGAAAAACAAACAAGTTCAAGGTATCTTATTACAAGCTAAGGAGCACCTCATGGGTCACTCAAAGTTGCGATAAAAATGAGCCAACGAAAGTCCTTGATGTTGATGCTATGCAGTATCGAAGATAGCAACATGATCTTCAATTCTGGACAATACAACGATGGAGTGATCGGCGTTGAAACTAGAGCAGACAATTACGTCATCAGTGGTTCACAAACTCAGCACAAGTTAGAATTACCATGAGTCACGAGAAACAACGATGTTCAATGATAACTGAATAACAATTTCAAAGATCAATGAAAAAGTATACTTCCACTAGTTGCCAGAGATCTGAACTTGGCAAGTTGACTCCCAGGGAAGACAAGAAAACATTGCTACATGCACATGTTCATTGCCATTGCTCACATGCATGATTGATGCAACTGGAAGACACCATGCAATATATTGCCTATCAGTATTAAACACTAGCTTTGTGATCCATTGTATCTGATCCTAATATTGTCGAAAAGCGATGGCATTTCTCCCATTACCAAAATAATGCAATATGGAATGCAGCATTCATTCAGATTCAGATAAGAGTTGAAGTTCCTGTAATAATGTTTGTGTGCCCGTGGTCTTGAGAATAGGTCTGCCCTGTCAAGCAACATCTAGAAGCTCACGTGCTGAATTACTGAATGCACACAAAGGGACATAACCAAAGGTGGCCATACATCTCGCAATTCTCCAATAGATTCTAGCGGAAGACATGAACAGACAGCAACTCTCGCCTCTCCGCAAAAGCTTCTCTTCTCAAGTCAACAAATGCAAATGGCATACATAAGAGCTCATCAGACATCTCATTACAAGTGGGTGTATCTGTAACAGGAAAATAAAAAACACACATGATTCCTGAATTTTACCGGTACCGATTGATATCACGAACATACACGAGATTTGTGGATAGAATTCCACATTTTTAATTCAAAATTCGTGATTAAATTTCTTATTGTGAAATTATTTCCCATGACCTGCACACTATAAGCGACAGATTTTTATGACTGACATATTTTCGCAGTAGGCGCATGTATGGTGTTGTGTTCAAGGGTTACTAAATTTAATGTGATTAAAATGGTTTAGAAAGAAATAGCATATTGGTGTTCAACAAGGTTTTGGTTATCGGTAGAATTTTTTTCCCAAGGGGGGTCGGGATATCCGGTTACTGTCGTTACCGGAAAATCCCGACCGGTTTCCGGATGAATTGGAAAACCGAAATTCAAAAATTCAATTGTTTTAATTCACAATATGACCATTTACCTAGAGTTTTCATTAAAAATAAAAAAATGGGATTTTTTCATCCAGTATCACCATTTCCCGGGGTGCTCGCGATGTCCGGTTACGGACCGGTAACCGGATTTCCCGACAAGTAACCAAACCACAGTTGCAAACGAGGAGGAGAATGAGATGCAGCGAATCCATTCAAAATTTCATAGTGTTTAAGATGACTTCTATCAGATACTTCACAAGTCAAAACGGCAAAGTAAAACACCGAGGACTCATTTTAGCAATGCAATTCCTGGTGCCTTCCAAGCCTGCCGTAGCAAAACGCTGAATTGCCCTCCATCATTGCACTATGAAGCGAGGATGTACTCTTTTTTGTACTCTAGTTGATCTCGTGTAGTCCTGTTCAGCGTGAAACTTATCACATCATGACATATATATATATATATATAGGACATATTCATACTACACCCGGGTGTAGCTACACTCACGTGTGTTTCACACGAGTATGGAGTATCTATCATACCGGAAGGTATGTAACATGTAGTATGAAGTATATAATGTTATTTTAGTACTAAATATACTTCTTTTTAGGCAGTATGTAAAAAAAATCTACATACTTCTCTTTTATATGCATATATATGCATATATGATGGTATTTTGAGTATATAGTGTAAAATATTAGCACAGTTGCAAATTTTCATGAAACTTATTTTAGTGTATCTTAGATATAGTATACGAACATAGTCAAACCGATAAAGTATGACAAATACTTCCATAAGGTGGCATATGAGACGTGGGTGTAGTTACACCCGGGAGTAGAAAGCATTTATATATATATATATATATATATATATATATATATATATATATATATATATACGGCTCAAGTTATAAATGTTCCAATGAATTCTACAGCTCAATTCGAATTTTGACAAAAAAAGGATACAAAAATGCTCACAAACCTTTTTCATTTGTGAGTACGTAAATGTTCACAATAAGGCCCCGCTTGGTTGGGAGTTTAAGATTACGGAGCGAAAATTCATACCCGGCTCACGCAGGATTTTTAACAGGAGGTGGAGTGGTCCGTAAAATTTACCCGTCGTTTTGGCTATTTTCCAGTGATCCAATCGGGGCCTAAGGGTTCCTTAACAGAGCTGGTTTGGGGATGTGTGCTCCTGACCCTTGCGACCAGCGGGAGGCGACCAATGCGGCGGCCGCTCCCGAGAACATTTGGATTTTCTAATACCGAGAGAGTAATCGTTAGGCCGTGTTGGGTTTGTAACCTTAAAAAACCTTGTTCCAAAACTCCTTCTTAGTGGCCGCCGCCGTCCTCGTGGATGCACAAGGAGGAGAAAAAACGCTTCGCTTTGGCCCCCGCGTCGCTCTCGCGAGGGCGACTCGGGTGGCGACTCAAACCCTAGCCTAGGTCGCGTCGCCGCCCTCCTCCTCCCTCCTCACCGTCGCCGGAGGACGCCGCTGGCGCAGCCGTGCGGCCGACGGCAGCGGTGGGGTCTCTCGGTCCCATTTTCTCCCTTTTCCGCTCGCGGCTGGCAGGGGAGCTTCGGGTCCATGGCTTCCGGCGGCGCGCACGGGAGCTCGTCTTCGCGCCTGTCTTGGTGCCGGCGTCTCTCAGGCGGCAGGGACCATCCCTGGCGGCGATGAGGGTGCCGACTGCGGCGGCCGTGGAGTGAAGACCAACCCCTGATGGTAGGGGCGGCGGCGGCCAGATCTGGGCCTGCGGGCCTAGGTCTGGGCCGTGGGGTTGGGCCAGGTTGGTTGACGCGGCTGCATGTTCTGCCACTTGGGGACACGAAGCGGCGACCACTCGCCTGGTGGAGGAGCTGGTTTCTTGGACGGCGGCGGTGTCGGATTACACTGTGTGTGGTGGCCGGATCTGGGTCTGAGGGCCAAGATCTGGGCCTGGTGGGCCCGGGTGGGGCCCCTAGGTTGCCGGTAGGGTTGTGAGTAGTCGAGCCGGAGGCGCCGGACTTGATAACTTGACACCTTTCCACGGCCATGTCCTCCTTCAAAGTCGGTGTCCGTTCTGGTTCGGGCCTAGGTTTGGTTGTTTCCGACGTGTTCTTCCCTACCGTTACGGGTGGTGGGTGCAACGTTCGTGTGAGTTTGTGCTGGTCGGGTTGTGCTGTTCGGCCTACGCAGCGCACTAATCCAGCTTGGGGCCAGCCCGGGTTGGGTTAGGCTGGTCGGAGTGTGGTGGCGCCTCCCTTTGGCGGCAGGGCCGTGTCCGTTGTGGTGTTGGTCCGACGCGATGTGGCCCTTCTGGGTTTTAAGCGGGTCGGTCTGAATCCTCGGTGGCGCGACCTTCTATACATTGATGACGAAGAGCAGCTCGGATTGGGGGCAACTACGCCAACGGTGTGCCTTCTGCAACGCGACGGCGAGAGCTTCACGGGCCTCTCGAGGCTGAGAGTCTCGGCCGGGCTCGCGGGCCTGGTGTGCTCATGCTGTTGCGTCCGGTCGGTTACCGTCTATGACGCTGGAGGCTGGTCCCTCCCGCACATCGGCGGTAATGTGGGCCCTAGTCCCGGCTCTTCTTTTTTGGTGTGTAGGTTGCTCCTCTCTGTGCCTGGTGAGACATCAGGAGCGGGTTCGCGATCGTGTGGCGTGGGGTGGTGGGCGGTTTGGTGGAGTGCTCTGGAGCATCTGGGGTGAAGGGGGATCGGGAGAAATCCTAGTCGACGTGTCCGACTTCGACGCGGTGGCGCCTGTGGGTGTCGCCAGTCCTTCCTGAAGGGCGTCTGGTGTTCCCCTTCCTCTCCCCGTCATGTACCGGGGGAAACCCTTGGCAACAGCGTCATCATCGTCGCATCCCTTCCTGAAGGTGTTGATTGGTACTGACGCTCCGGAGCACTAGGAGCTTGGTGGCAGGCCTCCGGTGGGCGCAGCGGTTGTGGAGCTCGCTTTCTGTTGTCTTTCCGCCGTTGTCGGTTTTTTTTTCTCTTCGCTTTTCTTTTGGGCGTATTTGTGCTGTTTCCGCCCTAGTACCCTCTTTTGGGCGTTGTGCTGTCTGCCCCAGCAGCGGTCTTAAACGGTGTGGCTTTATTTATAAAGCGGGGCGAAAGACTGTTTCGAGAGAAAACTCTTTCTTAGTTATTAAGACCTATTTTGCTTTTCTTTCTAAAAAAACAGAGAGAAGAAGACGAACTAGGGGCTGACGACGAGCAGAGCAGTGAACAAAGTCATCAAGCGTCTATGCATTCAAGGTACTACTGCACATTCAGAACAGACTGCTGACATAGCTAGAATCCTTGGCCTTACGCATCAGACACTCTTACATCTCTGAAGACTTCTCGCAAAAAAAATAAAAAATAAAACATCTCTGAAGACTTGACAAGTAAGACACGCATACGCTCGCCTGGACGACAGTCCAACCCATTCAGCACGACTGCGCGACAGAATACCAGTACTACTCTTGCTGCTCCGTCACCACCATTGTCGCAGACGAGACTAGAACGCAGCAAATGTGTCCACAGCATTTAAGATGACTTGTATCACAAATTTCAGAAGACAAAATGGTGAAGTACATCGTTGGTTAGGCCTTGTGGCAATGCAAGAATTCCTGGTGCCTTCCAAGCCTAATGTAGCAAAAGACCTGGATTGCCCTATGTTGATGGTTCATCTTAGTTTAAAGCATTTCTGAAATCTGAATCCTGCACCTGCTCTTTTATGCACAAAAATAGATCACAATATGTACTGAATGTGTACTAGTTCATACGATATAATGACTCAGTACCGAGTACTATACTACTGTTTAATATGAAACTTACCACACTATGATATATTTATATCCATCGTATCAACTCATGAATTAATGTCCCATTCAATTCTACTCTTCACCTTCAAAATTTGACACAGTAGGAGTTCGATATATTTTATTATAGTTTCCAAACAGGCTAACTCTCTTTATACAATTAATGCATCCTTACTAAAATGTTTTTACATTAGGAGACTGGATATAGTCAAATAGAGTTAGTGAGTTGTTGCCACAATAGGTAATTCGGTGTAAGTTATTGCCCTCGAGATGCACGGGGCGAAAACCTGTTAGCAGCACACATGAAGTTATAGGGTAGCCTAAGATCAAAAGTTAACCTATTACAACCTTATAACATGTCAAGAACAAATGCACAGAGATATCAAACCATAATAACTTCACATGCTTTGTGGGTTAAATACCAGTGATAAGATTAGCTAATTCCAAGGGTAAACAATCTTCCGCCGCCACGACGACCACCTCCGTTGTCGTGTACCCTACCCCATCCCCATTCAAGCCCATCATGTTTTGCCCCCATGCGCCATAATTCCTATCGGCTACCCAATGTTCCATCCTCCAAAACCCTCCCAGCTCGTTGTTGCGTGCATACACTCGGCTGCACTGGTTAAGGCGACATTTATTATTAGGAACTTTATGAGTTAACACGACAAACTAAAACACTGAAGACTTATTTTGGCAATAAAAGAACTTCCATCGGATTCCAAGCCAACCGTAGCAAAAAAAAATCAAAACTGATTATTCATATGGTCTATGAAAATTTTAATTTTTGAACATTTTTTTCAAAACAACTTTCAAAACTGATTATTACAGATTACATTTTTCTTATTTTTTTAACCGGGCATTTCAAAACCATAAGAAATTGAAAAATGAAAAGAAAACACACAAAAAAAAAATAGATAACCTATTTTGTTTTGAAAACAACCTTAATAGGCCGGCCCGCTGCAAAATCCTTCAGGCCTCACTAGCTTGAGCTGCCGCCTGCGGGGGTACACCATTTACCTGCGAGCACCATTCGTCTCGGTCCCTTCAGGCGATGCGAGCCGGAAGCATCACCTACGGACCATATATATGTTTTTTTCCGTGAACACCGTTGGTCTCGCTCTGCTCAGTAATAGTGTGGGCTGCTAGCTCATTCCAGAAATATGGGTCCCACTAGAGGGGGTTAGGCCAATGAAATCCTCGACAGGCCGTAGCCCCGTTTTATAAATAAAGCCAACAACCAGCATACAAACACAGACACAAGCCCAACAACACACACACCACATAAGCTGGGGCAACAGCAAACACGACGCCCAAAACAAAAAGAAAGGCCAATGAAATCAGCTACCTGACACTTATTATGGATTGGAAGGAGTAGGAGCTTTGGCCGATGGCCTGTGAGCTCATTAGTTTTACGTGTGTATTTTCAGAGTGAATATTCGACACGGAGTTCAGGCTGGTAACTAGTATGTCAATTTGGTCGACGACCTCGTGAGGCGGATCAAGTTAACGCAGAGCTTCCAGAGTTTGTGACTCTGGACAGGTGCTGGGGAGAGACATGCGAGATAACACCTGACCCTAATGTTTCACTCACTTGTCAGTGGCAATGATTATACTCACTCCATTCATAAAAGGATGTCTTAACTTTGTATAAATTTATATGAGGTTTGCTTCAGTGCTTCACCCCTAGCAAAACTTAAAGAGAAAAGTTTGTCATGATTGTTTTTTTTTCCGTTGGGCTCGTGAAGCCAAGATTCCCGTTCAAGTCCGATTTTTGGCGGGGGGGAGTACCGGAGCACAAGCCAATTTATATTTCTACATACAAGAAATCAAATTTTAGACGAAGTTGAAACATTCTTTTATAAATGAAAGGAGCAGTAAATTACAGCCAATTCGTGATTTTCAGTTTCCTGGATCACGGAAAGACAAGCCCTGCATAATTCTGAAAGGTCAGAGCGCTCTATGTTTCAGATCTACGGAGCTGATGTGTTCTGCTTGCTCCGATAGAAGAGTTAGGAGACGGATTATTTCCAAATCTACATTTTCCAGCCAATTTTATGGTTCAAGTATCAAATATCGGCCATATATAAGCCAATTTGGTTGGTATCACAGCTTCCGCCGCCGACGCTTGTCGTGGTGGTGTCACGGCAGATGTCATAGGATGGCTAATTTGTGGGGCGATGGACGTTGGTGGATCCGGGGAGGGATAGCGAGTTAAAGAACTCACACGGGGAGGATCCCGGTAAAACCGAGATCTCCCAAGAACACGAAACAAGAATAAAGTGCAACGGGGAAGATCTAATAAACACAAACAAATGCACGAAGGCACCAAGCACACACACGATATACCCAGGTTCAGGGCCCTCGTGAGGAGGTAACACCCCTACTCCTGCCTTCCTTCTCTATATATTGGTGGTACAAGGACTACAACTTGCTACAAGATCTGTCAAAGGAGGAAGTACAAAGAACTAGATGAACTCAAGGTGAGGAGGAGTGAATGCTCTCAGAGTAAATGCAACTATAGCTTTGTCTCTGAAGTTGGTCTCTCCCCCTCAGGAGCAGTTATGGCGCCTTTTATAGAGTTCCGGCCGGGAGGGCCGGAAACCCTAATTTGGCTCGGCCCCACCGGACAGACCTAGCCGGGATGTCGTCACCGGCTAGTGCGACCTAGTCGCCGGGCTATCCGGTGTAGCCCCTGCGTCATCATCTCGTTAAGGACGGCAGGCGCCGTCCTGCATCATCATTGTCCCCTTGTCAGAGACAGGACATGTCTTTGCCCATCCCGGATAGCCTTTTCCGGATTGCCGGGCTAGGCATGTCAGGTCTTGTCGTACCGTTGTCGTACCGGCTGACGCGCTCCCGTGTCAGGCGGGAGGTGACCATGCTTCCATGTCAGGCGGGAGGTGACCATGCTTCCGTGTCAGGCGGAATGGTACTTCCCCCCGCGATAGACGGGAAAGCCTGCTCTAGACCGTTGACGGCCTACCGGGATCCCTTTCGCCTGCCACCTCCTTGGTTGCCACCGAGAACCTCTTCTGCATAAGATCTAGATCGACATACACCTTCCGGTTAGTACTTACCCGGACGATCTATCCGGCCAGGCCGAGTACAGCTCCATCCGGGAGCCTTTCCGGATATGCTTGAACTCATGTCAGGATGAGTAACTCTAGGCCTAGCTTCCCGAAGATGTCTTAGCCTACTGGCAAAGACATCTTCGAGAAACTAGTTCTTAGAGGAACCATCCGCCTCTGCCCGTGCTGCAATTGTGAGGGCCTGGGATGTCTATTTATAGCAGTAAGGCCTGACCCTTGCGCCCGCCAGAAGGCACTCTGTCCTTTACCAGTGCTCAAGGGTCAAGCTGCCCTTTCAGCACAGCAGGAGGTGTCCCTCGCTCTCGCCAAAGGTCAGGTACTGTTGGCGTCTTATTGAATTATACCGGGATCTGCCCCTACCCGGGGGGCAGCCCCCCGATACTAGTCCCCGAAGCTGGTGCGGCACAGCTATCCCGGATGATGTGCGGGATCAGCTTTAATAACAAACCCTCCTCCGAGAACTTGTGACACCATCCTTGTATTCCATGCCGAGATCAATTCTGTCCGATATCTTCTCACTGAGATGATCTTATCCGGGAGGCGAAGCCTGCGACCGGGTAATATCATCCCAGGAAATCGTGACCGTTAATCTCCCGATGCCTTCGAGACAGCGAGCCAGGGCCCACCCGACGTCCCGTCTGCGCAGAGACGCACTCGAGTGCCTCTGCGCATGCGCGGTGTCGCTTTGGTTCCCGCGCCGGGCAGCCGCATCCGATCCGGAATCGAACCGTTGGGGCCGTGTGGCCCTCGGTGTGGCCGGATCGGGCGCTCCGGATAGCGCCACGTGGCTCGCGGCAGAAAACAGATCCCACCCACGATCGTGGAGATCGTGGGCGGGAAAAACGGAAACCGCTCCGGAATCCCCCCCATAAATAGGGGACCAGAACGGTCTCCTTCTTCTCCTTCGCATTTCATCTCCTTAGCATTTCTTCTCCTCCACCGTCTCGAGCTCGCCGTCGCCGCAGCGCTCGTCGCCCGTACGTTGTCTCGCCGGAGCTCGCACCTTGCCGTCCTTCACGCACGCCGCCGACCTCCTCCTTCACCGGTAAGTTTCCCCTCTCCATACCGTAGCGTTTCTCCGGTGGAGTAGTTGTCCGTCTCCGGCCATGCCCTAGCACGAGCACGGTTGTGCCGACGCCGGTGACCACACACGGGCGGCGCGCACGAGGTGCACGGTGAAGAACCACCGTGCCGCTAGGATGTAGATTAGTTACGCATATCCATGCCTCGTCTGAGTTTAGCGCGATCCATTTTTCCGCCCTTTAGTGTTGATTATTTGACCCACGGTAGATCTTGCTCCCATGAATCCGGTAGTTTTTAGCAGTTTATGCCCCGACATTCTCGTTTCCGGATAGACTAACTCCGACTAACTGCCACTGCATCTGCAGAGTAGCCCGAATACTCCCGCATACCTCTCCGAGATGGGTGAAGAACGTGCCCGGGGGTGTTGGGACGGATCCGAGACAACGCAGTCAGATCTCGACTGGCTGTATCGGACTCACCGAATTCCTCCGGAAGTCGAGAGCCGTCTACCGGGAAAGGAGGTTGCGCCGGAACCCCAACCCGGGGAATTTGTGGTATTCCTATCACACTTTGAGCGCGGGTTTGGGCTTCCGGCTAGCCCCTTCTTCCGCGACTTCCTCGACACATACGCCGTGCAACCTCACCACCTTCCCGCCAACGCCATCATGATGCTTTCTGTCTTCGCCACTTACGCGGAGGCGTACCTTGGCATATGGCCCTTTGTAGATCTCTGGGCCAAGTATTTTATCCTTCGCCGACAAGCCATCCCCAACCCGGATCAGAAAGTAAAGGACTTGGTCGACTGCGGAGCGGCCACCGTCATCCCTCGCGCGGACTCCGGATTCCCCATCGTCAAGGGATTAGAGTCCTGCCGGAAATGGCAGCGCAGCTTCTTCTACGTGAAGAACCGGGAACCCTCGGGAGAAGGTCCGGGATCCTCGAACCCGGACTTTATCAACCTGCCGGAATACGTCATGGGTCCTCCGCGCGAATTCAGTCATTGGAAGTATCTTCCGGATACTGAAGAGATTAGCTGCATGCACGACGTTCTGCGCGTGCTAACTCAGAAAATGACCGGGGACGATCTCCTGCGCTGCTTCATCGTCCGCCGGGTCTGCCCCCTCCAACACCGAGTGCACAAGATGTGCCACATGTCCGGGAACTTTGATCCCACTAGGACCAGTATCCTTGGGCTAACTTATGCCGGGGTCGTCCGTCGTGTCCGAGCTATTGCCCGGACGGAGATGACGGAGGACTACACTTGGGGGGTCACTGGGGGATCCCGGAAAAAACCATGTGACCAGGTGCTTATATCAGTCTTTCGTGCCTTCGCCTTCGTTCATGCGTTCACCTGGACACCGACACGGCCTAATTTGTTTGCGCAGTTGTTCGAGCGTCAACACGAAGAAGACGCCGTCCACGTCAACGATACTTACGCGCCGGACTACCCGCAACCGGACGTGATGCCGAGAGAGGATCCCGACGGCGAAGACCATCTCGCCATCCCTTTCGTTAAGGCACCGGGTAATCCTTCGACTCCAGAGGCAGTTTTCCTTTCTTCGGATGACGAGGACGAGACTGACTGCCAGATCCTTGACGTTATTGACGCTCTCCCTCTGAATTGGGCCCCAGCAGTGGTTCCAAAACCGACAACCGGGACCAAACGCGCCGAAAGCCGGAAGCGGGCGGTTTCCGAGACCGAGGGGGCCGACAACTCCGGCAACCCCCCCAAGAAGGGCAAACCGAGCAAGCAGACAACCGAGAAACCTCCTCGGCGCCGGCAAAGGGGTCCTCCCCTTGTGGATTCCGGGTACGCTTTCCCTGCCTCAAGTAATTTGACTGTTTTCTCCACAACTTTTACTAAGACACTTTCTCTCAGTGATGCGCTCGAGCTCCCGACACCTGCTATTCCTCCTCCTCCGGGCACTGGAACTCCCAGCCCGGCTCGGGCCTCTTCACCTCTTCGCCCTTCTGCTGGAGGAAGCGAAGCCGCCGCCTCCGGTGCCGCACCGGCAAGCGTCGCGACCTCGGATGCACCCCCGGTGATCGACGAGATCGAGGTGCCTGCCACGACCACTTCGGGAGAGATCGTTCTTCCGGATAGCCCGCGCCGGGTTCCCGGACTGGAGACCGAGATCGCTAGCCCATGCCGGCAACCTGCGCCAGGTGGAGCCTCTCGGCCAGCCGCGCCCAAGGCCATCCCGGAGAAACAGCCTACGGCCTCCTCCCGGCCAGTCGGGCAAATTTCCAAGTCTCGTGGCAAGACTTCTGGGCAGAAAACATCCTCTGCCCCGCCCGCAGCTGCTCCGACATCCTCTTCCCAGGACCTGGTACTGCGCCCGGGTAAGTTCTCATCGTTACCACCACCTCCTGCCGAGATCCCTACTGCCGCTTTGCGGATGTTACGAGCAACGGTCAGCTCCTTTGCATCTTCAGGATCTCGGGACATCGCTGCCACCCGCGCTGCCGGCAGCTCCGGCATCCGGATTGTTGATGACTTCAACAAGGCCTGGCTTGCCGCCGATGCTTCCGAGACTGCAGGGGACTTGCACGCTGCAGGCCCGAGCTGCAGCGCTCAAGCCCTGCACGCTCTCCAGGTGGCCGCGCTGGACGTCACCCGAGTAAGCGAGGTAAATTTTTCTTCTTACATCCAAAACACAGTTGTTCTCCATCACCACTAGTCCCCGAGATTGGTGCTTAGTGGTCTAGATTCTACCGAATAGCAGATCACTAGGTTCCAATCTTAGAGTAAAATTAGGACTCGGACACCGAGTCCCCGAGACCCTCCCAACCGGATAGGTTGGTTAAAAAATTGCTCCAACACCACTAGTCCCCGAGATTGGTGCTTAGTGGTCTAGATTCCACCGAATAGCAGATCACTAGGTTCCAATCTTAGAGAAAAATTGGGACTCGGACACCGAGTCCCCGAGATTGTCCCAACCGGGCTCCTTATTTCTTTTTCCATACTGATTTTGCCTTCTGTCTTGCTACTAGGAGTGCAGCCAACAGCGCCGCAACATCTTCAACCGGGTTCTCTCTGAACTCGGTCAGGCGAAAAAGTGCGAAGAGAGCCTCCGGGAAGAACGGGATGCCGCCGCTAGGTCTCGGTGGACCAGAAGGCTGCCCTTGGTAGCGCGCAGGCCGAGATCGCGCGCCTCAACGACGAACTCGCCAAGGCCCAGGCTACCATGTCGGTGATGAAGAAGGGCTTCATCGAGGCGAGCAAGAAGCAGAAGGAGACCCTGGACCAGTCAATGGCACGCGCGGATAACGCCGCTGCCGAGCTGGATCTTCTTCGGTCGCGTTCTGACACTTGGCTCGCCGAGCTCACCGTGCTGAACCGGGATCTCAACAGTGAGTAATCCGACAATCCTTTTCTCCTGCTACTTCCTTTATCTGCTGTTGTCTTTCTTGTGACTTAGTCGTTTTGACAGCTCTTCTTTTTAAAGGAGAATTCGAGCACTCCCGTGAAGCTGCCTCCAAAGCCGTTGCCGCCGCACGCGAGAAGCGCGCCGGGAAGGGTCCCATCTCGGACGCCTGGGACATTGAGGATCACCTCACCGCCCTGAAGGCCCGGATAGTACCTCTCCGGTCTATCGGGACGGAGCTTCTCAGCGCCGCGATCCATGTTCACGGCGTACTGTGGCCCAGCATCCGTGCGACTCTCTCGATTCCGCAGCTCTCGCTAGCACTCCGGGGTGCCGGTAGCCGCCTTCACGCGTGGAAGCGTTCCGGCGCGCGGGCTGGTGCTGACCAGGTCTTGACCCAAGTACTTAGCTGGTACGAAGGTCTTGACTTGGAGGTGATTCAGCGCCTGCGGACGGTGTCACCATGGATCACCGATCCGGAGAAGGTCCAACAGCGGCAAGGGGTGGCGCACCGCATCGCCAAGTGGTCCAACATCCGGGCCTTCACCGCTAGCCTCATTTCCTCCGAGTCTGAATCAGACTATGCGGACTCTGAAGAGGATGATGCTGCTTCCGGTGATGGGGAAGACGAGATCCCGGAGGAAGATGATGCTGCTTCCGGTGCTGCGCCCGCGAAGGCGGTTTCGCGGGATGTTACATCTTCGCCGATACCCGAGGCCACCGAGACCGAGGTGCATCCCGACGTCCCGAGTGGTGCTGCCGATGTTGAAGGTGAAGCCACTCCTGCTGCTGCCGGTGCTGCTGCTCCCGAGGTCGTCGCTCCCGAGGTCGTTGCTCCGGAAGTCGCCGCCGAGAAGCCTACGTCCCCCACTGCTTAAAACACTTAGCAGCAAATTCGTTAAATCCCCGGGATGCCGGGTGCAACATGTATCGTACACTTAATTTATTTCTGTTTTACCGTGAACTATTTACCCGAACAACTTATGTCAATGTACTCAGCTTTTAGTTCTCGAATTGCCTTTCATGTTTACCGTACTTAGGTAATTTCTGCTCTTGTCTACCATTTCGGCGTTCGACAGTCGAGTCACAAAACTCCACATACGGTATACATTACTTAAAACCATCCGAGTTCCTACTAACCGAATTCTCGACATAAAAACAACTAAGTTAGCAAAAAACAAGCATGCCGGATAAGTTCCTGCTCCAAGTCCCCGAGACCATTTTCGTGTTCCCCACCTTTCCTCTCTTTGCTCTTGACTACCATTTCGGCGTTCGTCAGTCGAGTCACAAGATGATTTCACATGACATACATTACTTTGACTTTGAGAATCGGATTCGGAACTTTCCCGGCATGCACACAGTAAAAAATAAGATAGCTATCCGGCAGTCCCCGGGTTCCTTCCCGGGATGCCGGTAGAAAACAGTAAATGAACTTGACAAAAAATAATAAGACATGCATGTAACCAGGCAGTCCCCGGGTTCCTCCCGGGGTGCCTTACTTTCATGGATATTTGAGAATTGAGATACAACATACACTGAGCCCTTTACGAGTAAAAGGGACGAAGTAGAGCTACATTCCATGGACGTTTGGTTTCCTCACCGGATTTGTCCATTACACCTTTCCTAGCCTCCTGTGCATCTACAAGGTAATAAGAATCATTGTGCAATGCCCTGCTTATTACAAAAGGTCCCTCCCATGGAGGTGACAGCTTATGCATTCCGGCCGTGCGTTGGATGAGCCTCAGCACCAGATCTCCCTCCCGGAACACCCTCGGGTGCACTTTCCGGCTATGATATCGGCGAAGATTTTGCTGATAAATTGCAGACCGAGATAGTGCCAACTCCCTTGCCTCTTCGAGTAAATCCACATCATCCTCTCGGGCCTCCTTTGCCTCGGTCTCGGTGAACATTGTCACTCTCGGGGAATCATATTGTATGTCGGTCGGAAGCACTGCCTCAGCACCGTATACCATGAAGAATGGCGTGTACCTGGTAGATCTATTCGGAGTGGTCCGGAGACCCCATAATACCGCCGGCAACTCCTCTATCCAGCATCCCGGAGTTCTCAATAATGGTTCGATCAAGCGAGCTTTGATACCAGCCAAGACTAAGGCGTTTGCCCTTTCGACCTGCCCATTTGCTTCCGGATGCGCGACTGATGCTACATCTAGCCGGATTCCCTTCTCAGCACAAAATCGAGCGAATTCCCCCACGGCAAAGTTTGTTCCATTATCCGTGATAATGCTGTGTGGGTATCCGTATCTCAAGATGATGTCTTTCAGGAATTGCACAGCGGTGTGTCCATCGCACTTCCGGATTGGCTTGACCTCTATCCACTTAGTGAACTTGTCCACCATCACCAGTATATGTGTCATGTTACCCCTTGCCGGTTTGAATTGCCCAACCATATACAAACACCATACTGCAAATGGCCAAGTGATGGGGATTGTTTTTAGTGCTGACGCCGGCATGTGTATCCGGTGAGCAAATCTCTGGCATCCTCCACATTTTCGGACGATATCTTCTGCCTGCTGCAATGCAGTGGGCCAGTAGAACCCATGCCGGAACACCTTTGCCACCAGGGCCCGGGATGATGCATGATGTCCACATTCTCCCTGGTGTATTTCCAGGAGCATTTCTTGCCCTTCTGCCGGTTCCACACATCTTTGAAGTACCTCGGTGACACTTCTCTTGTACATCTCTTGGTTGATGACAGTGTATGCTTTTGATCTTCGCAGTATCTGCCGGGCTTCTACTTCATTTTCCGGGAGGATTCCTTCCAAGATGTACACCATAATGGGCTGTGCCCATCCCGGGACAGGTCGCACCGGGAACGCGGGAGCGTCTATGTCCATTGGTTCTGCCGACATCACCTCTATCATCATTTGTCTTTGCCTCTCTGGGCACTGGGAGGCAGTCCCCGGGTTCGATGTTATGCTCCCGACATCTACTTCCATGGGTACTGCCTCTGAACCGGGCTCTTTGGGGATGAAGATAGAATCTGACTCGGGTGATGGCTGTATAGATGGCTTCCTCAAATGTTCCAGGGCGATCCCGGGTGGGATGGCATCCCGGGATGACCCTAGTTTGGACAAGACATCTGCTGCTTCGTTTTCTCCTCTTGGTATGTGCTTGAACTCGCATCCCTCAAAAAATCCGGAAATTTTCTGCACATGAAATCTGTACAAGGCCATGTTTGCATCAAGGGCATCCCAATTTCCCGACACTTGCTGTACGACGAGGTCGGAGTCCCCGAAACATTCTATCCGGCGGATACCGATTTCCTTGGCGACGTTCAATCCGTGAACCAAAGCCTCATATTCCGCGACATTATTGGATGCCCGAAAATGGATCTGCAGCACATACTTCAGTACATCTTGTTTCGGGGAGGTGAGAACCATTCCGGCACCCAATCCGATCTTAGCTTTTGAGCCATCGAAATGCATCCTCCAGAAATTGTAATCCGGCATGGGAGGTTCATACTGCATCTCGGCCCAGTCCACCAAAAAGTCCGGCAGCGCCTGCGACTTGATGGCGTCACGTCTCTCATACGCCGGAGCGTATGGCGACAACTGGATGGCCCATTTGGCTACCCGGCCGCTAGCATCCTTGCAACCGATGATCTCGGCGAGAGGAGCTGCGCATACCACTGTGATCGGGTGTTCCTGAAAGTAGTGCTTGAGCTTGGTTACTGCCATGTACACCCCGTACGCCATCTTCTGGTAGTGCGGGTAGTTCTGCTTGGATTCCGAGATCACCTCACTGAGGTAATATATCGGCCTCTGTATCAGTTTGCCCCCTTCTTCCCTTTCTACCACCATTGCCACACTGACTACCCGGTTGGTTGCGGCGATATACAACAGCATAGGTTCCTTGGGTAATGGGGATGCCAACATTGGTGCTGTTGAGAGCATTCTCTTCAGATCATTGAACGCCGCATCCGCCTGCGGGGTCCAAACAAATGTCTTGCTCTTCTTCATCAGCTGGTACAGAGGCAAGGCCTTCTCCCCGAGTCGGCTCACAAACCGACTTAGGGATGCCAGACACCCGGTAAACTTCTGCACATCCTTGAGACACACGGGCAACTTCATGCTCTCAATAGCACGAATTTTACCCGGGTTGACCTCGATTCCCCGGCTTGAGATGAGGAAACCGAGTAGCTTCCCTGCCGGAACACCAAATGTGCACTTATCCGGATTCAACCTCATCCGGAATCTTCTCAGGTTCTTGAATGTTTCCCTCAGATCATCTATTAGTGAGGCTTTTTCCTTTGTTTTTATGACTATGTCATCGACATAGACCTCGGCATTCCGGCCTATCTGGTCATGCAAGCATTTCTGCATGCATCTCTGGTATGTAGCACCAGCATTCCTCAATCCGAAAGTCATAACACGATAGCAATAAGCCCCATACGGGGTAATAAAAGCGGTTTTTAATTGATCATCCGGATTCAAAGGTATCTGGTGGAAACCAGAATAAGCATCTAGAAAAGTTAAAAGCTCACTCCCGGCAGTGGAGTCTATCACTTGATCTATTCGGGGCAGCGGAAAGGGGTCTTTCGGGCATGCCTTGTTGAGGTTGGTGAAGTCGATGCACATGCGCCACACCTTTAGCAGGAGGGGATCATCTTTCTTCTTCTCTACCAGGACCGGATTCGAAATCCAATCCGGGTGCAGCACCTCCATGATGAATCCGGCGGCCAGCAGTATAGCTAGGTGCTCGATGACAGCAGCTCTTCTCTCATCCGAGAGGCGCCTGGTTGTTTGCTTCACCGGCTTCGCATCCGGTCGAACAAACAGAGAGTGCTCAGCCAACTCCCTCGGGACGCCTTGCAGATCGTCACTCGACCATGCAAATGCATCCCGATTCTCACGGAGGAAGTCAACGAGCTCGCCTTCCTATTTGCTGTCCAGGTTGCTGCCAATGATAACTTGGCGCTCCGGGTTGCTGGGGTCCACGGACACCTTCTTGGTCTCCTTGGGAGGTTGAAATGACGCACCCTGCTCCGGGTTCACCATCCCGGGCATCCCGAGTTGGGAGGTCTTGGCCATAGCCACCACCTGCTGGATCCTCTTCTTCTCTTCCGCGATTACCAGGGACTCAGCTAAGCACGACCCCGCCGAGGCACACTCCATGGATCGCTTGTGGTCTCCCGAGATGGTGATTATACCGTTGGGTCCTGGCATCTTCATCTTGAGGTAGCCCATGTGCGTTGAGATCATGAACTTGGCGAGGGCCGGTCTGCCGATCAGTGCATGATATGGACTCTCGAGGTCCATGACCTCGAACTCCAAACTCTCGGTTCGACAGTTCTCCCGAGTTCCGAATAGCACCTCAACCCAGATTTTTCCCATGGGCGAGCAAGAGACCCCGGGCACAATGCCATGGAAGGTTGTCTCAGTGGGTAGCAGGGTGTTCATGGACACTCCCAGCTTCAGCATAGTGTCCTTGTACATGATGTTAATGGCACTGCCATTGTCAATCAGAACCCGGCTGAAGCGGACGTTGAGGTTGGGTCCGACAAAAGTTGGGTCCACCACCAAGGCATACGCTCCCGGCTTGGGCACAACCCGGGGGTGATCCTTCCGGCTCCAGGTGATCTCCATCTCGGACCAATGCAAGAATTTGGGCACCGCCGGGATCACAGCATTTACCTCCAGGGCACGCTGTCGGACACTCTTTCGGTCCGTAGGCTCGGTCACGAAGACCACATAGCTCTGATGGGCCTCCCGGTAGTTACCCTGCTGCTGTCCGGCTTGGTTGCCGTTGTCGTTCCGGGTATGCACCACGTTTACTGGGCGAGGTGGTGGTCCTCTCGGAGGAGGGGGAAGTCGGACATTGTTGGCCCCTGATGTCGGAGGAGGAGGTCTCGGAATATTGGGCCGAGATGCCGGAGCATTCGGCCGAATACCCCCCGAACTGCCCTCCTGCAACGTGCGCTGATACCAGCTGCATTGCCGGGTAGAGTGGTTTGCGGGCTTGTTGGCCTCCAGAGTGTGGTAGCAGTATGGCTAATTCAGCATCTCCTCATACGTCAGGGGCTTCTTCTGCTCCACCCAGGTCTTCTGCACCTCCTGACTTTGACCCCAAGCCGGGCCACTTGTCTTTTGAGGCTGGCTGTTGCCGGCATCCTCCTGCTCCCGGGGACCTACTTCATGCTCCCGGGTTACTGCTGCGACATGCTGCGCTGCATGGTGGTACTCGGGCTGATTCTTCTTGTGGCCGAACTCCTGGCGATCATGGCTCCTGCTCGGTCCTGAACGCTGAGGTCCCGCATTCCTCCTGTTGGAGTCTCCGACATCCACCAGGGGTTGCATGGGATCTCCAAGCGTATAGGTATCGGCGATGCGCACAGTTTCTGCCAAAGTTGTTGGCATCTTTCTTTGCAGCTTCTTGAAGGAGATATGCCCTAGAGGCAATTAATGAAGTGTATTCTTTATCATATCTCGTTTGTTCATAATAGGTTTTTGTATCATGCTAGAACCGTATTAAGCGGAAACATTAATGCGGGTGTGATACGTAAACAACCAGGTCCCTAGTAGCCTCTACTAAGACTAGTTTCGTTGCGCGATTGATGATCGAGGTTTCCCGGTCATGGGGCATGGCGCCGGTCGGCAATGAGAGTCATATCGATGGAGAGCGATGTGATGGACATACCCAGTTTTGGAGAACGTAGTCGATACACCTTTGACCGTGAGATCAACTCTTATTGATATTTCCGGAAGATACTTTGATTGCACCAAACGTCATATCTTATTTAGTATGACAATAACGGTGATACTTTTGGGTATTGGAAGGGAGTATTAAGACGAGGGGTCAAGAGCGGGATTTGCCAGTCCGCATAGCAGGATAGATACTCTCGGGCCCACTCGGTGAGATCATGTCTAATGAGCTTGCAAGCATGTGACTAGGTCACGGAGACATGAGATCATGAACGAGTAGAAGATAGCGTCGTCGATAACGAGGTCGGGATTAGGTATGGAGATATCTATGGAACGACGCTCGGACATGCTGAGTATCGCCATGGCAAAGGGTCTAAGACTTTACGTTCAGGTTTGATAGATGAAAGTCATTCGTTATATCTCAGGGATTAATTCAGGGGGTCCAGGCCTACGAGTTAGTCGTTGATCATTGAGGAGTCTTGATCATACCTGATATTATATCGAACCGCTAGGGTAACACACTTAAGGGGTTTCGACAAGACAACCGGAAAGGAAGGAGATCACCGGGACAGTCCCGAGAGAGGTCCGATGGAGGTCGGGCAGCGCCGAAAGAGTTTTCGGAGCTAGGAAATATTTTATATATTATGTTTGATATTAATTAGTGTTATTAATATGCAAATATGATTTTATATATTTATTTTCGAATTTATTAAGGCAGATTTCCCTAAATGGGCCTTCCGGACGAAAGAAGGCCCAAGAGGGGGGGAAACCCCCTTGGGGAATTCGGTGGGAGCAAGGGGCCGGCCTAGGTGGGCCACAAGGGGCCCACCAGGGTGGCCGGCGCACCCCCCTGGCCGAACTAGCCATGTGGGAATAGTCCCACATGGCTAGGCCAGCAAGGTTGGCTCCCCTTGGGAGCCTATATAAGAAGGGGCACCCCCAGCCTTTTAATTCACCAATTAATTCCTGATTTCTCTCTCGATCTCGTGGTTCCCAAGTCGGAGCCGCGCCGAGCAAGAGGAGTCGGGGATCTCCTCCACCATAGCCCGCTGCCGCGCTGCTGGTGTTCCGGTCCAAGTCTTCCGCTGCTCGTCCTGGACTGGAGCTTCGGAGGCGTCGTCTCCACCGTACGTGTGCGACTCCCTGCGAGGTGCTGCGCTAGCGGTACTCGGAGGCCTGCTTCCTCTACACGACCTTGAGGTCGGCTACGTCGGTCTTCATCGACAACGTTTGTGCGGGAACGTAATCCCGCTTTCGGTCTACAAGGGTACGTATTCCGATCTCCGTTCGTACTACTATATCTGCATAGAATAGATCTTGGCTAGTTTAAGGATATCGTTGCTAGGAAAATTTTGTTTTCTGCACACGATACCCTTCAGTGGTATCAGAGCCGATCTATCGTAGATATAGCTGTACGCTGTTAGAACCCGTGCTCTGCACGGGGGCACCGTTCCTGTTATTTGCTACCCTCTAGCGTGCACTTGTGTATACCAGCGGCATTGAGTTGATGAAGCGGCCCGGACCGACTTTACGCGTACGCTTACGCGAGACTGGTTCCACTACTGACATACGGCTTGTACCGTATATGTGGCTGGCGGGTGTCAGTTTCTCTCTCTTTAGTTGGTCTTCGCATTTTCAATGGAGGGCCCGAAAGGGATGCTTAAATATGCAATTATTGGATCGTTGTTGTGGTCATAAGATTCGTAGGTATGAAGCGGTTCTATTTACGAAAGCCCCAAGCCACGTAAAATATGCAAAAGATAAAGTAGAAGCGTCTAACTTTATTTTGCAGGGGCTATGTGATATGGTCAAGGTAGGTTTATTAAATTGTTTATAAACTGCGGGCGCCAAGAAGACCATGGCGCGATGGACTATATCACATTGCATTACATTTGATGTTTTGTGTGCATCTTATTTTGTGTGTGATTGTGTGTTACACGGCGGTAGTTGAATAAGATGATCCCTTCAAAATACCACTAGTGTTCTCCCTCCAACGCGCACCACCAATAAAGTTCTACGTTATGAGGCAGGCCGTGATGATCGGGTGTCATACATATCTTCGTTCGCATACGGTGGGTGTAAGCCATGTTGCACAAGCGTCAGCGTGGAGGTCTTTGGTGGCGAGCCTAGCATACTCAGAGGTATGGCCTCGGAACAGGAAGGCCGAAAGGCCGAGCACGAGTCACAAAATTGGTGTGACGGACGATTTTGTCTACTCTTGAAGTTGTGCCGCCGGCTTTGATGATGAGGGGTGGTGCAATGGATGGGGGTCGTGTAATCGCTTAAACGACCAGGAGGGATGTTCGTTTGAGTGGGAGTTATGTCAGTTATTTTCTAAAATACTATAACTCAAAATTATTATGAACAAAGTCTTATGTTGTTGCAAATTCCATTGTAGATGTCTCGCCCCTCGTTTAACCTAGGTCTGTTCCTTGAGAAAGAAAAGCTTAAGACCAATGGGTCAAACTGCATGGCCTGGTTCCGCAACCTGAGGATCCTCCTCACTCCCCATAGGGTGGCCTACGTCATTGAGGCCGCCATAGGTGACCCTCCTGCAGATGATGCCTCTGAGGATGAGAAGAAGGTCTTCCAGACCCGATCGGAGGATTCTGCCTTTGTCCAGAGTGGCATGCTCTACGCCATGGAAGCCGACCTGCAGAAGCGCTTCGAGAAGATGAGCGCCTTTGAGATCATCTCGGATCTTAAGGCTGTCTTTACGCCGCAGGCTAAGGCTGAGAGATATGAGGCTTCTGAGCTTTTCTTCTCAGCCAAGATGGAAGAGCATAGCAGTGTGAGCGAGCATGTGGTCAAGATGTCTGGCTACGTTCAACGCCTGAATGCTCTGGAGTGTAAGATTCCCGATGAGCTGGCGATTGACAGGGTGTTGCAATCATTGCCGCCAAGCTACAAAGGCTTCATCATGAACTACAACATGCAGGGCATGGCTAAGTCCCTGGGTGAAGTATTCGTGATGCTCAAGACTGCTGAGGTGGAGATTAAGAAGGAGCACACGCTGTTGATGGTCAACAAGACCGTTGACTACAAGAAGTCCGGTGGCAAGGGAAAGCAGAGCTGGAAGTCCCGGAGGGAGGCCAAGTTGGCTGCCAAGTCCAGGACTAACAAATCTGGTCCTAGAGCTAGCGTGGAGTGCTTCTACTGCAAGGGGAAGGGTCACTGGAAGCGCAACTGCCCCAAGTATCTGGAGGATAGGAAGTCTGGCAAGACGGTCGACAAAGAGCAAGGTATATTTGATATACATGTTATAGATGTGTACCTTACATCCGCCCGGAGCAATACGTGGGTATTTGATACTGGTTCTGTTGCTCATATATGTAACTCTCAGGAGGAGTTACGGAATAGACGGCGGCTGGCGAAGGATGAGGTGACGATGCGCGTCGGCAACGGATCGAGAGTCGACGTGGTGGCTGTCGGCACACTCCCTCTGCATCTACCATCGGGATTAGTTTTGGTTTTAAATAAATGTTATTTTGTGCCATCCTTGAGTGTAAACATTATAAGTGGGTCTTGCTTGTTACAAGACGGTTATTCATTTAAATCAGTGTCAAGCAATTGTGCTATTTATATGAATGATATCTTTTATGTTGATGCTCCCGAGAGTAATGGTTTATTCTTGTTAAATCTCGATCGTAGTACTCACATCCATAACATAGAGGCCAAACGAATTAAGTGTAGTGATGATACCGCCATGTTTTTGTGGCATTGCCGTCTTGGTCATATTGGTATAAAGCGCATGAAGCGACTCCACTCCGATGGACTCTTGGACTCGTTGGATTTCGGATCCCTCGATACATGTGAACCATGCCTCATGGGCAAAATGACCAGGACACCGTTCAAAGGTTTCGTTGAACGGGCGTCGGATTTGTTGGGGATCATACATACAGACGTATGTGGACCAATGAGCGTTTCGACACGCAATGGTTATCGTTACTTCGTCACCTTCACTGATGACTTGAGTAGATACGGTTATATCTATTTGATGAAACACAAGTCTGAAACGTTTGAAAAGTTCAAAGAATTCCAGAGTGAAGTTGAGAATCAGCTTAATAGAAAAATCAAGCATCTCCGTTCCGATCGCGGTGGAGAGTACTTGAGTTTTGAGTTTGGCACACATCTGAAGAGTTGTGGCATAGTGCCCCAACTTACGCCCGCCGGAACGCCGCAGCGTAACGGTGTGTCCGAGCGACTCTACTGGATAGTGTCCGATCTATGATGTCTCTTACCAATCTGCCAGTGTCCTTCTGGGGTTATGCGTTAGAAACAGCCGCATTCATTTTAAATAGGGCTCCGTCCAAATCCGTTGAAACGACGCAGTATGAATTATGGTATGGCCACAAGCCTAAGTTATCGTTTCTGAAGGTTTGGGGTTGTGAGGCGTACGTTAAGAAACTACAGCCCGACAAACTCGAACCGAAGTCGGAGAAAGTCGTCTTTGTAGGATATCCACGGGAAACCGTTGGGTACACCTTCTACAACCAAGCTGAGGGCAAAACTTTTGTCGCGAAGACCGGTACCTTTCTAGAGAAGGAGTTTCTCGCGAAAGGAGTAAGTGGGAGGAAGGTAGACCTCGATGAAATCGTTGATCCTGAACTCGAGATTCCGAGTGGCGCAACGGAAGCAATTCCGGAAACGTCCTCCGTGGAAGGAGTGGGAGAAACTGTCGAGGAAGATGTTCTACCTCGTAGGTCTGGTAGATCTCGGATCGCACCAGAGTGGTATGGCAATATGGTTTGCACCGTCATGCTAGTTGAGCAAGACGAACCTACGAACTACAAAGAGGCGATGGAGAGTCTAGAGTCCGAGAAATGGCTTGAAGCCATGAAATCCGAAATAGGATCCATGTATGATAACCAAGTGTGGACCTTGGTGGATATTCCCGAAGGGCGCAAGGCCGTCGAGAATAAGTGGATCTTTAAGAAGAAGACTGATGCTGATGGTAATGTGACCGTCTATAAAGCTCGGCTTGTCGCAAAGGGTTTCCGACAAGTTCATGGAATTGACTACGATGAAACTTTTTCACCGGTAGCGATGCTCAAGTCTATTCGGATTTTGTTAGCGGTAGCTGCCTACTATGATTATGAAATCTGGCAGATGGACGTCAAAACGGCCTTCCTGAATGGAAACATTGAGGAAGAGTTGTACATGGTACAGCCGGAAGGTTTTGTCGATCCAGGAAGTGCTAACAAGGTGTGCAAGCTTCAGCGATCCATCTATGGATTGAAGCAGGCATCTCAGAGCTGGAATCTTCGCTTTGATGAGGTAATCAAAGGTTTTGGATTTATCCAAAATTTGGAAGAGACCTGTATTTACAAGAAAATGAGTGGGAGCTCGGTTGTGTTCTTAGCACTGTATGTTGACGACATATTGCTAATAGGGAATGATGTGGAACTTCTGAATAGCGTGAAGGGATATTTAAACAGTAAGTTTTCCATGAAGGACTTAGGAGAAGCTGCGTATGTTTTAGGCATAAAAATCTATCGCGATAGATCAAGGCGCCTATTAGCACTAAGTCAGAGTACTTATCTTGATAAAATATTGAAGCGTTTTCATATGGAGAAGGCAAAGAAGGGTTCTCTGCCGGTTATCAAGAATAAGATATTGCGTAAGGCGCAGTGTCCGGTGACGGAACTGGGTAAGGCCGAAATGACGAAACATCCTTATGCTTCAGCCATAGGATCGATCATGTATGCAATGTTGAGTACTAGACCGGATGTGGCATTAGCTCTAAGTTTGACAAGTCGGTTCCAGAGTAATCCTGGAATGCCGCATTGGGTAGCTGTTAAGAGCATTCTTAAGTATCTCAATAAGACAAAGGAAATGTTCCTTGTGTATGGTGGCTGCGATGAGGAACTTGGCGTAACGGGTTACGTAGATGCAAGTTTCTGCTCAGACCCCGATGACTGTAAGTCACAGACAGGTTACGTGTTCAAGGTGAATGGAGGCGCCGTGTGCTGGAGAAGTGGGAAGCAACCCATAGTCGCACAATCTACAATGGAGTCGGAGTACATTGCTGCCTGCGAGGCCGCGAATGAAGCTGTGTGGCTGAGGAAGTTCGTCATCGAACTTGGAGTGTTTCCGAGCGTGCAAGACCCCGTGATCCTCTTCTGCGACAACACGGGTGCCATTGCGAACGCCAAGGAGCCAAGGTCTCACTCCACCGCCAAACACATTCTCCGACGCTTCCACGTGATACGTCAGTACGTACAAGAAGGCGATGTGAAGATTTGCAAAGTGCATACGGATCTGAATGTGGCAGATCCGCTGACGAAGCCTCTTCCGCTTGATAAGCATGAACAACACCAGTTAGCTATGGGTGTTAGGCTTTTACCAAGTTGTAATCTAGATTAAATTGTACTCTAGTGCAAGTGGGAGACTGAAGGAGATATGCCCTAGAGGCAATTAATGAAGTGTATTCTTTATCATATCTCGTTTGTTCATAATAGGTTTTTGTATCATGCTAGAACCGTATTAAGCGGAAACATTAATGCGGGTGTGATACGTAAACAACCAGGTCCCTAGTAGCCTCTACTAAGACTAGTTTCGTTGCGCGATTGATGATCGAGGTTTCCCGGTCATGGGGCATGGCGCCGGTCGGCAATGAGAGTCATATCGATGGAGAGCGATGTGATGGACATACCCAGTTTTGGAGAACGTAGTCGATACACCTTTGACCGTGAGATCAACTCTTATTGATATTTCCGGAAGATACTTTGATTGCACCAAATGTCATATCTTATTTAGTATGACAATAACGGTGATACTTTTGGGTATTGGAAGGGAGTATTAAGACGAGGGGTCAAGAGCGGGATTTGCCAGTCCGCATAGCAGGATAGATACTCTCGGGCCCACTCGGTGAGATCATGTCTAATGAGCTTGCAAGCATGTGACTAGGTCACGGAGACATGAGATCATGAACGAGTAGAAGATAGCGTCGTCGATAACGAGGTCGGGATTAGGTATGGAGATATCTATGGAACGACGCTCGGACATGCTGAGTATCGCCATGGCAAAGGGTCTAAGACTTTACGTTCAGGTTTGATAGATGAAAGTCATTCGTTATATCTCAGGGATTAATTCAGGGGGTCCAGGCCTACGAGTTAGTCGTTGATCATTGAGGAGTCTTGATCATACCTGATATTATATCGAACCGCTAGGGTAACACACTTAAGGGGTTTCGACAAGACAACCGGAAAGGAAGGAGATCACCGGGACAGTCCCGAGAGAGGTCCGATGGAGATCGGGCAGCGCCGAAAGAGTTTTCGGAGCTAGGAAATATTTTATATATTATGTTTGATATTAATTAGTGTTATTAATATGCAAATATGATTTTATATATTTATTTTCGAATTTATTAAGGCAGATTTCCCTAAATGGGCCTTCCGGACGAAAGAAGGCCCAAGAGGGGGGGAAACCCCCTTGGGGAATTCGGTGGGAGCAAGGGGCCGGCCTAGGTGGGCCACAAGGGGCCCACCAGGGTGGCCGGCGCACCCCCCTGGCCGAACTAGCCATGTGGGAATAGTCCCACATGGCTAGGCCAGCAAGGTTGGCTCCCCTTGGGAGCCTATATAAGAAGGGGCACCCCCAGCCTTTTAATTCACCAATTAATTCCTGATTTCTCTCTCGATCTCGTGGTTCCCAAGTCGGAGCCGCGCCGAGCAAGAGGAGTTGGGGATCTCCTCCACCATAGACCGCTGCCGCGCTGCTGGTGTTCCGGTCCAAGTCTTCCGCTGCTCGTCCTGGACTGGAGCTTCGGAGGCGTCGTCTCCACCGTACGTGTGCGACTCCCTGCGAGGTGCTGCGCTAGCGGTACTCGGAGGCCTGCTTCCTCTACACGACCTTGAGGTCGGCTACGTCGGTCTTCATCGACAACGTTTGTGCGGGAACGTAATCCCGCTTTCGGTCTACAAGGGTACGTATTCCGATCTCCGTTCGTACTACTATATCTGCATAGAATAGATCTTGGCTAGTTTAAGGATATCGTTGCTAGGAAAATTTTTGTTTTCTGCACACGATCCCCTTCACTTCTGCCACAGCATGGAGCCATGCCGGCATCCCTGCGCAAACCAGGAAATGGCTTGTGCTTCCACCACTCCTTCGCAAGAGTTGCGAATATTGCTCCACCGGGTAAGGTACTCCCGGTCTGTCTCATTGCTCCTCTGCCTACAGATGGCGAGCTGCTGAGGCCTGTTGGGCCTCTTGTACGTGCTGGTGAAGTTGCTGATGAATGCTTCCTCAAAATCTAACCAACAGTCTATGCTGCCAGCCCTTAGGTTGTTCAACCAGATCCGGGCTGGTCCTTCCAGCATCTGCGGTATATAACGTATCGCCCAACGTCTGTTTCCACCGGCTATGCTTACTACAGTTACATAGTCGGTCAGCCAGTCCTCCGGCTTCTTGCTGCCGTCGTAGGTCTTGGCACCCCTGTTGAGCTGAAAGTTCCGGACAGGTGGTTCCCGCATAATCCGAGGTCCAAAGCAAGCAGGTCCCGGAGGTCCTTGCTCTTCCACCAACTCGGATTGGTGAATCCGGTCGAGCCGGAACCTCGCATCTGCCGGGTTCAGCTGTCTTGTTCCTATCCGAGATCCCAAGGGGTTCTCGTCCGGCTGATACTCGAGTTGCTGCCTCCTCGAGTTACCATCATTGAGCCTATCCTGCATAGGGATCCCGGCTTGACGGGGGACCGAGATGATTTCCCTCTGCGGGTTTCCCTGTACGTGGGGAGGATTCCGGGGTGGATTACCACGGCCAACCGGGTTATTGTTTCCCAGATCCAGGTTACCATCCCCACGGGTACTTCCCGCCTGTCCCGGGTTGTTCTGTCCGGCTTGCCCTGCCTGCTGGATACCGGCAAATGCCGGGTCATAGGTTTGCAGCTGCTTGTTCCTCCCGGAACCTCTACTCCGGCTCCGGCTCTTGCTCTTGCTCTTGCTTCTGCTCGGATGCGGGGAAGAGGCCTCTCCATCCGACATCCGGCTATTGGGTCTGGCGGAGTGCACTTGGGACCCTGCCCCGGGGTTCTTCTTCTTGAAGGCCTGGTTCTGCCGGTTGGCCTCAACCACCAGCTCGTTGACCCTCTCATGTTGCTTGCGCAGGGCTTCCCCGGATAGCCCCACCAACTCGGCCATAGCGGCTTCGGCGGCCCTAAGAGTCTTTGCCGGCGAGCTGTACACCGGCTTCCCCGCAGAGATCCGACTTCCGGTGTTGCTAGTGGTGGCTCCACCAGCCAATTCCTCATTCACCATTCTTCCCTTCTTGCGCAGATCCGCAATGCGCTTCTCCCGGGACTCTAACTTGGTGAATCCGTGAGCAGCATTGTACTCCCGGAGGCTAACGCTGAGCTCGCGACGGAGCTCGGCGATCTCCTTTGCCTCGGCGAGTAACAACTTCCGCTGCTCCTCTAACTCAGCCGAAGTGGCCTGGGTATCCGCTCCGGCAACCACAGGTACAGCTAACTTGGCTACCAGACCCGAGAGAGGATCCGGACGGCGTCGCGGCTGGGACGGCTGCGGATCACCATCGCGGGCCGCAGGTCTTTCCTGCGGGGGTTTGGCCAAGCGAGGGACGCCGTCGGTATCGCCATCAGCATCCTGGTATTCCTCCTCGGTGGTTCCGACCATCATCACTGCGACGGAACTCGGGGAGCGATCGGTACGCAGACCCCGAGCTGCGCAGAGCATGGGAGGGTCCTCAGCCTCCAGGACTACGTCCGGGTAGCTACAGACAACCTCGGTGGCCACGTAGGTGGTGAAACCACCGAAGTCAATAAGACAGCCGTTCACCGGGAACGGTTTGTTCCGGAAACAACCGGCGCTATCGGCGACGAAGTCCATCTCCCCTAGCCTTACGACCAGGCCAGAGAGAACCCGAACGTCGAAACGAACTGGGGAGCCCGTCCGGATGTGTGTACCAGCCAACGCCACTGTCCGCCCCACGGTGGGCGCCAACTGTCGTGGTGGTGTCACGGCAGATGCCATAGGATGGCTAATTTGTGGGGCCGATGGACGTTGGTGGATCCGGGGAGGGATAGCGAGTTGAAGAACTCACACGGGGAGGATCCCGGTAAAACCGAGATCTCCCAAGAACACGAAACAAGAATAAAGTGCAACGGGGAAGATCTAATAAACACAAACAAATGCACGAAGGCACCAAGCACACACACGATATACCCAGGTTCAGGGCCCTCGTGAGGAGGTAACACCCCTACTCCTGCCTTCCTTCTCTATATATTGGTGGTACAAGGACTACAACTTGCTACAAGATCTGTCAAAGGAGGAAGTACAAAGAACTAGATGAACTCAAGGTGAGGAGGAGTGAATGCTCTCAGAGTAAATGCAACTATAGCTTTGTCTCTGAAGTTGGTCTCTCCCCCTCAGGAGCAGTTATGGCGCCTTTTATAGAGTTCCGGCCGGGAGGGCCGGAAACACTAATTTGGCTCGGCCCCACCGGACAGACCTAGCCGGGATGTCGTCACCGGCTAGTGCGACCTAGTCGCCGGGCTATCCGGTGTAGCCCCTGCGTCATCATCTCGTTAAGGACGGCAGGCGCCGTCCTGCATCATCATTGTCCCCTTGTCAGAGATAGGACATGTCTTTGCCCATCCCGGATAGCCTTTTCCGGATTGCCGGGCTAGGCATGTCAGGTCTTGTCGTACCGTTGTCGTACCGGCTGACGCGCTCCCGTGTCAGGCGGGAGGTGACCATGCTTCCATGTCAGGCGGGAGGTGACCATGCTTCCGTGTCAGGCGGAATGGTACTTCCCCCCGCGATAGACGGGAAAGCCTGCTCTAGACCGTTGACGGCCTACCGGGATCCCTTTCGCCTGCCACCTCCTCGGTTGCCACCGAGAACCTCTTCTGCATAAGATCTAGATCGACATACATCTTCCGGTTAGTACTTACCCGGACGATCTATCCGGCCAGGCCGAGTACAGCTCCATCCGGGAGCCTTTCCGGATATGCTTGAACTCATGTCAGGATGAGTAACTCTAGGCCTAGCTTCCCGAAGATGTCTTAGCCTACTGGCAAAGACATCTTCGAGAAACTAGTTCTTAGAGGAACCATCCGCCTCTGCCCGTGCTGCAATTGTGAGGGCCTAGGATGTCTATTTATAGCAGTAAGGCCTGACCCTTGCGCCCGCCAGAAGGCACTCTGTCCTTTACCAGTGCTCAAGGGTCAAGCTGCCCTTTCAGCACAGCAGGAGGTGTCCCTCGCTCTCGCCAAAGGTCAGGTACTGTTGGCGTCTTATTGAATTATACCGGGATCTTCCCCTACCCGGGGCAGCCCCCCGACAACGCTGCTGTGATGATGTCCTCCGTGGATGTCTCAACTCTCTGTTTGAAGTATTTCTGATTCCTTCACCTGCTCTTTTTATGGACCGAAATATATCACAACTATACAATTGGTGATGTACTAGTTGTCCAATTAAATGAGTAAATGACTCAGTCAATTCAATATGAAAACTACCGTACTCCATGACATATTTATATCCATCAACTCAAGTCCTAAGGGCCCAGTTCAACAATGCTATGAAGCACTCGGGGAGTCTCCCTCGCTCCATTTTGCTCCACGCCATGAGGGCTCGACCAATCGAGGCTAGGGAGCGGAGCACCGTTCGGCTCGCTGCGCTGTGTAAGAGCGTGGGCAGCTAGGTTATTTGAGGAAGATGGAGCCCCATTTAGGTTTGCAAAACAGAATATGCTGGAAAATGTCGCTCAGAATATTTTATTTTGCAGTTTCGCAATGCGGTGTTTGTTCTGCCGCAGCAAAAAAATCGACCCACATACGTGTTTTTCGACCTGCATTTCGCTTTTATGGGTTCGCGAAATGCGGTGTCTGCTAGAGTTGCTCTAAGTGATGGATAAGCCCTTTATATATATGAACCAATTACTTGCCTTTACCGCCACACTCCACATGAATGGTTTGAAATTCTAGGTTTTCTTATTACTTCTTTTCTACACATAAGTTTCACCTGTTTTATAAACTAAATAACACCCCGCGCGCGGAATTTCATAATGATATATATTAGAAAACTTTCTATTTTAAGTAGGAGTAATATGAATTGAGTTATTTCATTTTTTGTCTAAAGATTAACTTATAGGCTAAAGACAAATGTGAATGGTTTAATGAGGTGGACCAATAAGACACTTGATGATGTCGCATGGTTACATGTTGAGAGAATTCAAATAGTGCGGCACTCCTATTTAGATTGAGAAGATAAAACAACTCATCTACATAGCCGTAGAAGAAATAAATGTATGTCAAAATGGACGAGGACAACAGCTTAACATAACATAAGGAAGACAATAAAATTCCAGCCGCCTTGCCGACGCAAGTCTGGCTATGATTATTAGGATCGGTCCTAGCTAGGTTTATCCTGTGCAAGAAACATGATGCACGTAAAGGATGTGTGTATTTCCCTTACGTCCTATTCCTAGATAATTACTGTATACGACTGAATCAAATAAGCAATAGGGAGAGTAGAGGGAGAAAGACTCTCTTGTATATATTCATGGAGACCTAGACTTCCAGTTGAGCAAACGAGGAGATGGAGGGCAGTTTTAAAAAGACAAATGACTGAACGATGCTTCATATGAACGAGATATATAATGTGCGTATAAGAAAGTGGGGCGGAGATGATTCGACCTACTCTCTCCGATCCATATTAAATGTCGCTAGTTGTATATAAATTGAAACTGAAGTATTAGTTTTTATACGACAATTTTTGGACCGGAGGTAGTATTAAATTGAGCCTACAGTTTTATAGAAGGCCAAAGCCCAGCTTTCCAACAAAACAAATACACAGGAGTTTGGTATGGTACACAAGACAGTTTCAAAGTCGCTCACAAGCGAGCACAAATGCACTAAAATTTAGCCCTACAGTCTGGGTTTTGAATTTATAAGCGTCTGAAAAAGCTCTCCTACGGTAGTCAAAAACCATTTATATATCCTAATCTAACATTCACTGCTAATTCGAATTTTTTTCTGGTAATTCGTGTCTTATTAATTTAAAAAGGTCAAGTTACAAGTCACGTAATTAAATACCGACTTTATATGACTGAAAAGATAAGAGAAACCTATAAAAGCAAAGCCCGTCCCTCTCCTTCGGCACCGCCGTAACAACCACCAAACGAAAAGTGGACATATCACCTTTTCACCTAAGCTCGGCACGGATCCATCTATGGTCCACAGCTTTATGGAACTCCAAAATAGTTTGTCAGAGTCAAAAACATTGTCGTTGAAAAAATCAGACCGAGAAAACACAACTATTGAGTGCTACATAAGATGCCCATTTTGTTGCATTGATGATTTTTTGCAACTGTGATCTATACTGTGATGTGATCTACACTAACACAAGATGGGCTAAACTACTGTTTATATGTGTAAGAACTATGATCTATATTGTGTTATAAACTGTGATATAAAGTGTGCCCCAAATACGTTTAGGGACATTATGTATAAATTGCCCCAAAAGCAATTAGAGGCACTTTCTCAAAGTGCTATTTGGGGGCATTGTGATATAATGCCCCAAATTGAATTTGAGGTATTGAAGATAATGCCTCCAATATAATTTTGGGCACTTTATTAATTAAAGTGCCTTCAAAAGTATTGGGGGCATTTAACGTAATGCATCCAATTGTATCAAGGAGTACTTTTGAAACTGTCCCTAAATGTGAGCTTTTGGGGCACTTTTAGAGGTACTTTAATGAAGTGTGGGTAAAGCCTTTAGAGACACAAGCATTAGTGGCATTTCTCAAAAGTGCCCTCAATTCTATTGGAGGCACACAAATGATAGTTAGGGGCACTTTTATTAAGTGCCCCAAAATGTGAACCATGCCCAAGATCATGTAGTGCTCGTGCGCATGCACGGGTTGGCGACTAGTGTTAAGAATTTACCAAAGGAAATGTACTGCTTGGATATATCACATTTCATTTCTAGGTACGCAAAATATCCGGTTTTAAAAATACACAAAAAAATATTCATATTTTGTTCGCAAAATAATTCCCGCGCGGGGATGTCTTATATTGTTCTAAGAAAGAGAGGGTTTAATCCAGATTGGAGTCGGCATATGATCCGGCAAAGGATGGAGGGGCCACACATCGGCAAGCTTTAGCATGGTGGTTGTCTTAAAATCCCAGATACCAACATCCCGGTGCCTGATCAAGGGATGGAGCATGCGGTTGTTGTCGGCTGCATAAACGCAGTTCGGTTTCAGCATGGGGTAGTCTTGGATGGAAAGGCACATTGGCGAGCTATGCCCGAGAAACAAGGTGTTATCACCAACGTCGGCCAATCTCACTAGTCGTTGCATGGAGACGTCAATCTTATAAACCGAGACTTTACTTGTTGCGGCGGCGCCATTGTCGTCCTGACCAGCGAGGCACGCGCGTCTGTAGACGAGCAAGAGGTCGCCGGACTCCACGGGGACGAGGTACTGCGCATCCAGAGCGTAGTAACTTGGCGACGTGAAGGATACGCGCCGCGTGACAGGGGATGCGCCACGCAAGTCCAGAGCGTGCACGGTGGTCTCCCGCAGCACATAGAAGAGGCCGTCCTTGTCATTGTAGACCACGGCGTGGATGGAACCAGGGGAGAGCGGCGCAAGGTGGTTGTGGAGCGACGTCCAGCGCTCGTCTCCCGGCCGGGCGAAAGAGAGCTCCGCGTGCGGCGCATGTAGAAGCAAGACGACGCACGACGACGCCGCGCCACCGGCGGAGACGGCGACCTGGAGGTACACCAAGTCCCTCACGCTCTGTGACGTGAACTGGCGCACGTCGGAGCCTCTGTACCACCCACGGTCGACGTTGTACACGACGTCCCCGTCACCGTCTAAGAAGCTGCTCTTCACGCGCTCCAGGGTGCTGACCGGCGGGAGCGCGGCGCGCGCGCCGGTGAGGGGGTTGAGGAGGTAGGGGTTGGCCGCCTGGTCGGTCGTGAACAGCCAGCCATGCGCCGAGCCAGCGACGCCGTGCAGTGTGAAGGCCAGGCGGAAGGTGGTGTCTGAGGACGGGGAGTAGAGAGCTGCGGCGTCCGCCCCGACGGCGTCGCACGCGTAGAGTAGACACGGTGACTGCTTCGGCGTGGGGAGGCGGAGACGACGGAACGTGGTGTACGCGGTGCGCCATGAGGAGCACACGGCGCCCGAACGGACCACGTCGGGGACCTCCATCCACCCCATTGCGATAAGCAGGAGGTCCTCCGGTAGCACGGACCAGTCCCGTTCCTCGTCCGCGGCTGTTCCCATCGTGCCCATCGGTTCTTTTGTACGAGCAAGATCTTTTGTGTAGAAGGACTAACTGAACCTGGTTGGGCGCTCTTTTGTACGATGAAACCCTTCAAGTGCTAACAGAATCGAATCATGTTTCCTTTATTTCGACTCCAACTCAGACACCTCCTGCAATTGGAAGCAAACTACTACCACCGTCACTACTGGAGTGGCAGCTCAGCCCGACGGCAATTATAACGCCGACGGTCAAATGTTGGGGCCGTCGACGTCACAACATAACACCGACGGCTCGAGAAATACCGTCGGGTTCAAAGTGCCGTCGGCGTCCTAGTGGTGAGCCCAACGGTGGCACTACGGGAGTGGCAGCTCAGCCCGGCGGCAATTATAACGCCGACGGCCAGATGTCGGGGCCGTCGGCGTCACAAGTCACAACATAACACCGACGGCTCGAGAAATACCGTCGGAATCAAAGTGTCGTCGGCGTCCTAATGGTGAGCCCGACGGCCACCGTCGGCCTCAAAACACCGTCGGACTACTCCCCCGCGTGGACGTCTGGACGCATCGATCTGACGGCGCCGTAACCACCCACTTTTACGCCAAATACCGTCGGGCTAAATACACTATTTTCCAGTTTTTCTTAAAATATTAGATTACATTCAAAAATATTATTTGTAGGGGTACTAAATCACAATAAATAACATAAGAACTAATTTGTACAAATATTATGATCAAATGTGGCCATAATATAAGGACACATATGCGGGTATCTCCGGGTTTTTGTTGTGGCGGGGTTCCGGAACTTAGAGGTGAAAACCCCCGTTTCAGGTGTCGGACATGAAATCGTGCGACGGAACACATGAAATGTTGGTTTTTTATGATCCAATAAACCAGCCTAACACAACCAAGTAAAAGAAAATCATGCGTCTACCCCCTCTCGGCGCCGTTTAGAGGGGTAGATCGACAGGTCAGACTTTTCTCCAGCGGGAGTAGGGTTCCGCCGTAGAGGGGGTCCGGAGCGTCAAGACCCCATCAAAACTTGCATAGACCCCTAAAATATGTATACTAGTGTGTTGGTAGTTTGTGGGAACCAAAATACATCTCCGAGGTGCGACCCGCTTCACTGACCCCTCTTACTCCGTAGTAAGTTCTTGCACTTAGAGCTGAAAACCCCCGTTTCGGGTGTCGGGCATAAAATCGTGCGACGGAACACATGAAACATTGGTTTTTTATGATCCAATAAACCAGCCTAACACAACCAAGCAAAAAAATTCATGTGTCTACCTCGTTCTCGTGGTGACCCGTGGTGACCCCGACGGCAATTGTCGTCGGCGTAGGGACGTAGTGGTGAGCCCACGGCATTGCCGTCGGCCTCGTTCTCCAGCGTGAGCCCAGCAGCTGACGCGTGTGTCTAACGGCCGGAGCGTCGTCTGTGCGTTTCCAGCGCCGAGGGAATTATGAGCCCGACGGCCGAAAAACACCGTCGGTGTAGTGCGTGAGCCCGACAGCATTTCGAGCCCGAGGGCAACGGCGTGAGCCCGATGGAAGACATGCCGACGGTACTAGCCCGATGGTTGCCGTCGGGCTCGTTTACGCCGAGGGTTTCCCTGATGAGTCCGACGGCAGATACCGTCAGGGCACTACTACAGAAAGGCTTATAGATGCCAAGTGATTAGTGACGGGCAAAATGGTGCCTGTCACTAGTAAGTATTATGAGTGACGGGCAAGAATAAGCCTGTCACTAGTACAAAACACTAGTGACGCGCAAGATCTTTTGTGTAGTAGGACTACTGAACCTGGTTGGCTACGGTGTCGGCTCTTTTTGTAGGATGAAACCCTTCAAGAGTTCTCAAGTGGTAATTGAATCGAATCATGTTTCCTTTATTTCGGCTCCAAGTCTCCGACTCGGACACCTCCTGAAACTGCGGCGTCACCTCGTCCGGTCTGGTCTTGGAGTGTGGTGGTACATTTTTCTTGAGCAGGGACACATCACACATGAACCACGTTGTGGATCTTGCTTGGTTCAGGTAACTTTAACCTGTAAGCTACTGCACCCACGCGAGCCAGAATCTTGCACTGTCGAAAGTACTGGAGAGCCAGCTTCTGACAGGGGCGCTTCTCCACAGATTGATGAACAAATGGCTGTAACTTGAGATAGACACTGTCACCCACCTCAAAATGTCGCTCAGATCCATGACGATCAGCTTGTTATTTCATGCTATATATGCTGGCGACGATGAAGTTCTTGTTGCAATATTTCGAGCATCGATGTGCGAATTATCAGCCAAGTATCCAAGTCGGGGGAGATACCTTTGTTGTCAGCCACAATTCCCATCTGTCGTGGTTGTCTACCGAAAACCACTTTCATAGGTGTTTTTGCCCAATATACTTGAAACAGCACAGCGTAATAAATAGGTTTCCAAACACTGATTCAACCTTGGCTAAGGTGTCGTCGTAGATGACTTCGACCTCGGCGGCTAGGGCACCGAGCAATTGGACCTGGCCGCCGTGGTTGCGGCTGCTCCTCCTCCAGGCGGAACCATGCCAATCATAAGGAGGGCAATTTTAGCGGCCCTGGACACGTTGTCACTGTCATCGTCCTGAACCTTCATCCTGGCAGTGGCCTCCGCTAGCACCTTTTCCCTCTTCTTTCAGGCGCCCTGTTTCTGGGTCACTACGACCTACTGCTTCGCCATGATCTCTTTCTTTGACTTCTTCAGATCTTTGACCGTGATATTGAGGACGGCAGGCTCCTCGGCTACAGCCCCAGCAGGGTTTACAGCCGCTGCGAGTGTGGTTTTTAAAGAGAAGTGGAAGAACTAACGATTTTGCCTATGTTGGGTAGGTGGGGCGGGCAGGAGAAGGACACAACAAATGTCCAATTTCTGTCCGCGGCCGATGCACGAGCCAAATTCAAACTGATAATGGGTTGTGGCTGATAGAAAAACATACATCGGTCCGTTTACGCCGCCACGTTAGATCTTATTTTTCGCTCGCGTGGACAGGAACGAACAACAGCGTAGCCAGGAATTGCTCACAAATAATTGCCCCACTTTCAATCCAAAAAATTGCCCCAGTTACAGTACATCAGGTTTAAAAAATAGATGATTTTTTAGCTTCCACAGCTCCCAGTTTATTACCATACCTCGTTAACCAATGAAGCTGGTGCAAACTGACCGAATCCCGTCGCATCCAGAATTTCCTAATACGCAATCGGTGCGTATTCTCTTGCTCAGTTTGCTCTAGCCTACAGTTATGGATCATCGGCATCGGTATAAATGTGTTACAGTTGTTCTGAAGACTAAAGATACAGTAGTAGTTCCAGGGTTAGTTGTGTTAATGAGTGTGATATATCACAAAATGTTGCTTTGCAAAGTGATTTTGACAAACAAAATGTACAGATGAAAATTGTGGAGGTTTCCACTACCTGCATTGACCCCACTGATATCCTCCGTTAGAATGAGATAAGGCGATTTGTCAAAATCAGTATGCCCAATCACCGATAACAGAATCCTCTCCTTAAGTACAAGCAATCAGGAGAAAATTTTAGTATTAGTTGAAGGAATTCTAATTGCCGATGAATAATAGAATATATCAACGGCTGGATGCGCGCGACGACGACCAGCGCGATTGGTAGCGGCGCCGCGGCAGGGGAGCGAGGCCAGGCGGAAGGTGGTGTCTGAGGACGGGGAGTAGAGAGCTGCGGCGTCCGCCCCGACGGCGTCGCACGCGTAGAGTAGACACGGTGACTGCTTCGGCGTGGGGAGGCGGAGACGACGGAACGTGGTGTATGCGGCGTGCCATGAGGAGCACACGGCGCCAGAACGGACCACGTCGGGGACCTCCATCCACCCCATTGCGATAAGCAGGAGGTCCTCCGGCAGAACGGACCAGTCCCGTTCCTCGTCCGTGGCTGTTCCATCGTGCCCATCGGTTCTTTTGTACGAGCAAGATCTTTTGTGTAGTAGGACTAACTGAACCTGGTGTGGCGATCTTTTGTAGGATAAAACCCTTTAAGTGCTAATGGAATCGAATCATGTTTCCTTTTATGTCGACTCCAACTCAGACACCTCCTGCAATTGGAACCGAACTAGTACCACCATAGTCTTTACCATGGCGGCACGAGCCCTCACATTCCATCGCCCTGAAAAGCCCCCCAGGTGGGTATGACAATGTTAGTGTCTACTTAGACCTTGCCCAACACTCGACCTAGTTTCAGACGTTTATGCGTACACGGCCCAATTACAAGAGGAAAGCTCATTTCCATTCTAAAACCCAGACTAATAGAAGGAGGAATCTCTCACTTATAAGCTGGGTGCAGAGCGGAGCTCCCTTAAGGCCAACCTAGGCCTTGGCCCGCCTAGGATTTGATTAATTCTTACTATTTTTAGTTGGGCCGACCCATTAACACTCTAATTCTAAAAGAAAACCTGATTCTTTTGCAGTCTAGCCCGTCCAAAAAAATTGCTGAAGCTCCGCCACTGGTTGGGTGTCGTCCATTCCGCTAAGCGAGGTGGGACTAAACTTGAGAAGTCTCCACTAACCTACATCCATAACAGTTTGTGATACTTGCTTCAAGGTAGGTGTAATTTGAAAATTTGAATCAGTCTCCACTCTCCACTTAACCGTTACGTTAATGGTTCCCCAACCCAATAGGGTTCTCAATCTATCTGAACTGTAAATGTTAAATCCAAGGTATGTGTTGGATATTTCGTCTCTGAATTTTGAATTTTGCTCAACTCTATTGCCCGTTTTAAGATTTTGAAAACCATATCACTGGAATAGGTTTTTGAAACAGACCGCAGAAGTCGTATTTGCTAGAGGCGAGAGATCAGAACTATTACTAGTTGCTAAAGGACCACAGAGTAGCAGGGTCTCGTAGCAAGCAGAACTGGACAAAACCTATTTCTGTTAGCTAGGTCCAGAAGCAGCATAAAGCATCAGATTCAACATATTACATCGCAGATTAATTAGAGAATGTCATACAAAAATCAATAATCCGCTGTATACTCATATCATGGGTGGTAGAGTATTTTTTTCTGAATGAAAGTGTACTCGATGCTCTGCATCGGTTGATACGGGCCATAGGTTGTGGAGCTACGCTCTAAATTGACACGTGAAGCTAATTACTCTCTCAACTACCACATCCCACAGTTCCAGCCTGTTTCCACAACTGGGCATCTTGCAAGATCCAAACACAAAACTCCCTGCATTATAAAACGCTAATTCTTTCTTCCTCTGATTGTCATCCATCCTAAGAGTCTGATTTCCTTCTCGAAGATCATCAAGAAGAAGTACCAACTGAGATAGGTATCCATTCCCAGAATCGTTGTTTGCACATGTTGCGATGTCCTATGACTATGACGTGCTCTCTCAGTTTGCCTACAGTCGTGAATCGTCTACTTCTCCAACCGGGCTGACCCCCTTTCCAGTAATTATCATCAACGAAAATACAGAGTTTGCAATACAAAGAAAAGCAAAAAAAAGGGAAAAGTGAGTTGGTGCAGTAGCAGGAAATCTACCAGCAAGTTCGATCTCGAACAAGCATCGATGAATCATCTACTTAGACAGGGAAATGCATGTAACAAGAGCAGAGCTCCCAATGTCTCCCAGGCTCAACAATATAGCAAGCTGCAATCGACAGTTTATCTCTCCCGATTCGTTTTGTAAAGAACAAGGAAAAATTGCTGGTTTGTCACCTTCTATCTTCTCGTAATTTCTCTCTTTCTTCATCTATTTTGTACGCAAAGAGAGATCACAATATTATACCATACCTGCAATATAGCACTGTACGCATTGTATTGTTCAACTCGACATTTATAGCTGTGAACTATTTTGAGTTCAGTCCTTCGTTATTTATTGGGCCAACAGACAACTTCAACTCCCAGCTCTTTCCGGTGGGCGCGGTTTTTCCAGAACTAGAAGCGTACGCACCTACCATGTATCACCGTCCATTGTATCAAGATTGGTGCAAAAAAAGTCAACACCCTATACTTTAAACATTTATTTTCATGAAACCCTCATTATCAATCGTCATTTGTTTTTAAAACGGATCAATGAGGAATTTTTCGAATACACATTAACATATTTTTTCGATTACACATTAACATAATTTTAGGACTTTTCAATGTATTATGATTTTTCCAAATACACATTAAAATAATTTTTCGATTACACATTAACATAATTTTAGAATTTTTCAATGCATTAGGTGAAGGGAATATGCCCTAGAGGCACTTAATAAACATAGTTTATTGGCAATATCCCAATTGTTCATTATATGTTTTATACCATGTTACAACTGTATTAAGCGAAAACATTAATCAGGTGTGGTAGATAAAACAACCAGGTCCCTAGTAGCCTCTACTAAGACTAGTTTCATTGCGCGATTGATGATCGAGTTTTCCGATCATAGGGCATGGCGCCGGTCGGCAATGAAAGTCATGTCGTTGGTTGAACGATGTGATGTACATACCCAGTATTTATAGGACATAGTCATTACGCCTTAAAACCGTGAGACCAACTCTTATTGATATTCTTGGAAGGTACTTTGATTGCACCAAACTTCCTATCTTAATTAGTATGACAATAACGGTGATATTTTTGGGTATCGAAAGGGGATAGTTGAGACGAGGGGTCAACAGCGGGATTTGTCAGTCCGTATAGCCGGATAGATACTCTAGGGCCCACTCGGTGACATTATGTCAAATGAGTTTGCAAACATGTGACTAGGTCACCAACTGACATAATATCATAGACGAGTAGAAGATAGCGATGTAGGTAACGTGATCATGCTAGGTATGGAGATATCTGAGAATGATGATCGGACACGCTAAGTATCGCGATGACAAAGGGTTTAACACTAGACGTCCAGGTTTGATAGATGAAACTCATTCGTTATATCACAGGGATTAATTCATGGGGTCCAGGTCTACGATTAGTCATTGATCGGAGAGGAGTCTCGATCATGTCTGTTATTATATCGAACCGCTAGGGTAACACACTTAAAGGGTTTCGACAAGACAACCGGAAAGGAAATAGATCACCGGGAACGTCTCGGGAATGGTCCGATGGAGATCGGGCAGCGACGAAATAGTTTTCGGAGTTAGAATAAATTATATATATTATGTTTGATATTAATTAGTGTAATTAATATTTAAATATGATTTTATATATTTATTTTTGAATTTATTTAGGCTGATTTCCCTAAATGGGCCTTCTGGTGGAAAGAAGGCCCATGGGGGAAAAAAACCTCAAAGGAATTCGGTGGGGGTATTGGCCGGCCTAGGTGGGCCAAATGGGACCCACCTAGGGCCGGCGCATCAAGCCTAGTCGCACTAGGCATGTGGGATAGTCCCACATTGCCTGGCTGGAAAGGTTGGCTCCCTCCGGGAGCATATATAAGAACGGGCACCCCTGGCTTTTTAATTCACCATTAATTCCCTAATTCTCTCTCGATCTCGTGATTCCCTTTGTCGGAGTCGCGCCGAGTAGAGAAAGGGGATCTCTCCACCATAGCCCGCTGCAGCGCTGCTGGTGTTCCGGTCCAACTCTTCCGCTGCTCGTCCTGGACTGGAGCTTCGGAGGCCGTCGTCTCCACCGTATGTGTGTAACGCCGTGCGAGGTGCTGCGCTAGCGGTGCTCGGAGTCCTACTTCCTCCACCCGACCTCGAGGTCATCTTTGTCGTCTTCGTCGCGCCGAGTTCTTCACGACCTAGAGGTCAGCTACGTCGTCTTCGTCGTCAACGCTTGTGCGGGAGCGTAATCCCCGCTATTCGGTCTACGAGGGTATGTATTTCAATCTTGGTCGTACTTCTATATCTGCATAGTGTAGATCTTGGCTAGTTTAAGGATATCGGTTCTAGGAAATTTTTTGTTTTCTGCACACAATCCCCTTCAGTGGCATCGAAGCCGATCTATCGTAGATATAGCTGTACGCTGTTAGAACCCGTGTTTTACACGGGGGCACCGTTCGTTTTATTTGCTAACTTCTAGCGTGCACTTGTGATTCCAGCGGCATCGAGTTGATGAAGCGGCCCGAACCGACTTTACGCGTACGCTTACGCGAGACTGGTTCCACTACTGACATACGGCTTGTACCGTATATGTGGCTGGCGGGTGTCTGTCTCTCTCTTTAGTTGGTCTTGTATTTTCAACGGAGGGCCCGAAAGGGATGCTTAAATATGCAATTATTGGATCGTTGTTGTGGTCATAAGGTTCGTAGGTATGAAGCGGTTCTATTTACGACAGCCCAAACTACGTAAAATATGCAAAAGATAAAATAGAAGCGTCTAACTTTATTTTGCAGGACCTATGTGATATGGTCAAGGTAGGTTTATTAAATTGTTTATTTATTGCTGGCGCCAAGAAGACCATGGCGCGATGGACTATATCACATTGCATTACATTTGATGTTTTGTGTGCATCTTATATTGTGTGATTATATATATATTAGTATATAGTAGTTACGCGGCGGTAATTATATAAGATGCTCCCTTCAAAAATACCACTAGTGTTCTTTCTCCAACGAGCACCACCAGGAAAGTTCTACGCTATGAGACAGGCCGTGACGACCGGGTGTCAGACATATCGTCGTTCGCATACGGTGGGTGTAAGCTATGTTGCACAAGCGTCAGCGTGGAGGTTATAGTGGCGAGCCTAGCATATGCAGATATGGCCTCGGAACACGGAGGCCGAAAGGTCGAGCACGAGTCACAAAATTGGTGTGACGGACAGTTGTCTACTCTTAAAGTTGTGCCGCCGGCTCTGATGATGAGGGGTGGTGCAATGGATGGGGGTCGTGTAATCGCTTAAACGACCAGGAGGGATGTTTGTTTGAGTGGGAGTTCGGATAGTTATTTTCTAAAATACTAGAACTCAAAATATAATGAACAAAGTCTGTTTTGCAAAACCTTTGTAGATATTAACCAATGTAATAGCATCTTTTAAAATTAGGCGCATTCCTGCGATTGAGAAACTTAAAAGGTTGGGTCCAAACTTCATAGTTTTATACTTTAGCTTGAGAATACTCCTTGTTTACCGTTAGCTCTTTGTGTTACAATACCCGTTAGGAGATAAACCCGTAGATTCCGCTAACAAAAGATAATTTGGATTATCAGATTTTGTGTGGATGATATCATCATAGTCCAGTGTATGCTATGATCTCTGCCATAAAGAACCAACGGTGGGTACGAGTTGTTAGATCGCGAACATATGAGATGGTCGCTAAACTCGGGGAACCCCTAAAGTTGGGTTGATGAAGTTTATCAGTACGTTAACTGATTGTCTTCTCAACCAAGATGGAAGAGAATACACACGTTGAAGGAGCACATGGCAGTCATACTTGATGACATATGTTCATACTTGATGAACATTGAGACGCCTCGCTCAGCTCGATCACTGGATGACATACATCGTTGCCAAGTGCAAATCCTCTATCATAGACTATATCATGCAACGGGAATCGTTCACCTTCATGTTTCTTGATTACGTTGGAAGTATCAAGAAGATGAAACAGATCGCCAGAAGTCATCAATGATGATGATGTATATATGATATACATGTTATGAACGTTTTAGCTAAGCAAGTACTCGCAGTAGTGACTAAGTTTTTGAACTAGTCATGTTTTATGAAAACCAGGTTTACTGCTTGAGTAGCTTGAAAGGATGAGGCGACATTGCGTGTTGATAATGGCAGACAAATTGTTGTGATGGCCATAGACACTCTCCCCCTAGATCTACCATTTGAATAAATTCTTTATGATCGCCTGTTAGTATGATCATTATAAGTGTGTCTCCTCTAGAGAGACACTTGTTCATATATGTTAGTGACAAATTCATTGTCCATATTTATGAAGTAATGATCATATGTCGATTTGAATTTAGATGGTAGAAACTCCCACATTCGTAATATTAATGCCAAAGGATACAACTTAATAAAGACACCACATATGTGGAGCACTACCGTTTAATTAATGTCAATGTTACAGTCAATGCATTAGCTTCATACCGGATGGATCTACAAGTCCTTAGATTTAATATTTTGACACTTGCAAAATAATTAAGACACCGTTTTCGGAAAACGGGCATATAATTGTCGTACATATAGATGTATGTGGTTCAATGAAGTAATTGACGGGTAGGAGACCTTTATTTCGTGAACTTCACTGAACGTTTGGAGTATAGCTTGTTGAGAATCGTGTATATGGGTGTACGGGAATCAATGAAGTACTTTAACATGTAGTGGAAGTATTTATTTCATAGACTTCATGAATATTCGAGTAGATATATGGATATCCACTCAGGGAATGTTGGTATGGAAATTTTGATTTGATCAAACAAGTTAAGAATGAAGTAGGAAATAAACTTAACAAGAAAAACAAATTCCCGCGATACAGATCGAGTAAATAAAGATTTGAGTTATAATGTTGGCACATCATTGGAAGACTTGTGAGAAGAGTTCCACAAATTACGTCGCATGGAACACCATAGTATTATGGTATGTTAGAACGTCAGAATTGCACCCTATCGGATAGTGTGTGCTAAATAAATCTCTTACCGAATTATTGTAATCATTAGAGTCATATGATAGAAACGTAACACTCACGTTAGATAATAGGGAAACCATTTAAATCCATGAATACAATACCATTTGAGTGATGGCATGCCTTTTAGCCTAGATTGTCGTTTCAGCAATTTAGTGTTTCGATGTGATCAAACCTAAAATGGATTAATCTTTGTAGTGTACCGTACCTAAAGAGTTAGTTGGGTACATGTCTCACGACATAGGCAAAATTGTTGCCGGGATATACCTTGCGAAATAAATAGTTTCTTGTCTAAGGGTATAAGTGAGAAAGAAAGTAGAGCAAGACGAATTGGTGAACTTCCTCTCTAGACATCAGAGTGGCGCAACCGAAAGTGTTTTCGGTGTCATGCTCCACAGCTTGAAAAAGCTGATGATACAAGATCATGATGCTCTGAGCTCATACTAAGAACGTAGGCGTACGAGGTTGTGTTCCACACTGTGTGTTACGACAATCTTGTTATGAAGGTCATATTAATGGAATATGACAGACCTACGAACTACGAATAAGAGATGGTGGACCTAAGTCTGAGAAATTGCTATGAGTCATATATGATCCGAAATAAAATCCATCTACGATTAACAGGTATTGACTTGGGAGATCTTCTTGATGGCATCTAGGATGTTAACAGAATATGGAATTTTATGAGAGAGTAGACACTTATAAGGATCGATTTGTCGTGAAACAGTTTCGACAGATTCAAAAGTTGACCACAATGAGATTTTGTCTCAAGTGGCGAAGACTAAATCTATTTTGGGTCGTTTAGCAATTACTATGATTTCGAATGAGAAATTAATAGATGGATAAGAAAACCATGTTTCTTAATAGTGTCATTAAGAAAGAATTGTAATCAGTACAATAATGGTTTGTAATCCTGAGTATGCTGAACATGTATGCAAACTTCAGTTGTCCATTCATGGGCTGAAGCAAGCATATCGGAGCTGGAATCTTCACTTTGATAATGTGATCGAAAGATTTTGGCGTTGTCCAAAACAGTTGAAGAAACCTGCATTTGCAAAGAAGTGAGTGGGAGCAAAGCAGCTTTTCTTGATCTTATATGCGGAAGGCATATTTGAGTGGGAGCTAAGTAGCTTTCCTTGATTAAGTGTTACTCTAGTGGAAGTGGGAGACTGAACGGAATATGCCCTAGAGGCACTTAATAAACATAGTTTATTGGCAATATCCCAATTGTTCATTATATGTTTTATACCATGATATAAGTGTATTAAGTGAAAACATTAATACAGGTGTGGTAGATAAGACAACCATGTCCCTAGTAGCCTCTACTAAGACTTTCATTGCGCGATTGATGATCGAGGTTTTCCGGTCATAGGGCATGGCGCCGGTCGGCAATGGAAGTCATGTCGTTGGTTGAACGATGTGATGGACATACCCAATATTTATAGCACATAGTCATTACGCCTTAACACCGTGAGACCAACTCTTATTGTTATTCCTGTAACATACTTTGATTGCACCAAACGTCGTATCTTAATTAGTATGACAATAACGGTGATACTTTTGGGTATCGAAAGGGGATAGTTGAGACGAGGGGTCAACAAGGGATTTGTTAGTCCGTATAGCCGGATAGATACTATAGGGCCCACTCGGTGAGATTATGTCAAATGAGTTTGCAAACATGTGACTAGGTCACCAGCTGACATAATATCATATACGAGTAGAAGATATTGATGTCGGTAACGAGATCATGCTAGGTATGGAGATATCTGAGAATGATGCTCGGACACGCTAAGTATCGCAATGACAAAGGGTTTAAGACTAGACGTCCAGGTTTGATAGATGAAAGTCATTCGTTATATCACAGGGATTAATTCATGTGGTCCAGGCCTACGAGTTAGTCATTGATTGGAGAGGAGTCTCGATCATGTCTGTTATTATATCGAACCGCTAGGGTAACACACTTAAGGGGTTTCGACAAGACAACCGGAAAGGAAAGAGATCACCGAGAACATCTCGGGAATGGTCCGATGGAGATCGGGCAGCGACAAAATAGTTTTTGGAGTTAGAATAAATTATATATATTATTTTTGATATTAATTAGTGTAATTAATATTTAAATATGATTATATATATTTATTTTCGAATTTATTTAGGCTGATTTCCCTAAATGGGCCTTCTGGTGGAAAGAAGTCCCATGGGGGGATCCTCAAGGGAATTCGATGGGGGGCTTGGCCGGCCTAGGTGGGCTAGATGGGATCCACCTAGGGCCGGCGCATCAAGCCTAGCCGCACTAGGCATGTGGGATAGTCCCACATTGCCTGGCTGGTAAGGTTGGCTCCCCCCGTGAGTCTATATAAGAAGGGCACTCCTGGCCTTTTAATTTACCAATTAATTACCTAATTCTCTCTTTATCTCGTGATTTTCTTTGTCGGAGTTGCGCCGAGTAGAGAAGGGGGATCTCTCCACCATAGCCCGCTGCTGCGCTGCTGGTGTTCCGGTCCAAGTCTTCCGCTGCTCGTCCTAGACTGGAGCTTCGGAGGCCGTCGTCTCCACCGTATGTGTGTAACGCCCTGCGAGGTGCTGCGCTAGCGGTGCTCGAAGGTCTACTTCCTCCACCCGACCTTGAGGTCATTTTCGTCGTATTCGTCGCGCCGAGTTCTTCGCGACCTAGAGGTCGGTTACGTCGTCTTCGTCGTCAACACTTGTGCGGGAGCGTAATCCCCGCTATTCGGTCTACGAGAGTATGTATTCCGATCTCCGTCGTACTTCTATATCTGCATAGTGTAGATCTTGACTAGTTTAAGCATATCGTTGTTAGGAAAAATTTTGTTTTCTGCACACAATCCCCTTCATTAGGATGTTTCCAAATACACATTAACATAAATTTTTCGAATACACATTAACATAATTTTTCGATTATACATTAACATAATTTTAGGACTTTTCAATGCATTAGGATTTCTCGAATACACATTAACATAATTTTCCACATACACTTTAACATAATTTTTTGATTACACATTAACCTAATTTTAGGACTTTTTAATGCATTATTTGAGCCAAATTATAATATTATCAATGTACGGACTGTTTTTTGCAATATATAAAAGTAGGTCGTTGGATCCGAAATAGACGATGGATGGGATAGGTGTAGCCGCTCCTAGTAGTAGTGTTGCATTTTCGCTTTCCGGTAGATGTATTGTACGAGTACTATATATACCTCTAGATAGTAGACCTTCCATTCATTTTTCTGATGTATTATGAAGTGCCTCTAGGTAGGAGACCTCCCATTCATTTTACAAGTGCTTTTTGAAATTAAACTGGTATTTATTCTGGACAGGAAAACAGAATATTCCTCTAGGTATGAGCACATTCAAAAAAAGATTAAGCCGACTAATCAGGTTTTGAGATTGATGAAGTTATCACGGTGTCTTGCTATCGACTGAAACATCGCTTCTCGCTGAAGAATATTTCGTCCCTAAATGAGAAACACCAAATATAAAACCTAAAGTTTGAACGTTGATTAACTAATCACTCCTTCTAACCATCCTACTACAAGTACAAACAGGTCCTCAGAATTCAGTAAACCATCAAAGGGAAACGGCAACTTTATTGGCAACTCAGGAAGTGCATACACATACATGAGACGCGTCCACGAAGGATGGCTTTGGTGCATACGTTCTGCCGCTCACGGCGCGCAGAAGACGACCATAGTACTCCACATACGTATGTACTGCTCTGGACGGATCAAGGGCAGAAGACCACTTGCAGCCGGCTCCCGCCGACGCCGCAGGTGTGCTGGTAGTACTTCTGGTACGGGTACGCGACGGTGCACCCGGCCTGACCGCACCGGAGCGCGTCGCCGGAGCTGCACGCGAAGCTCAGCGGCAGGTTGAACCCCTTCAGCGTCGTGATGCCGTAGTAGTAGCTGCCCTGGTACACGGAGAACTCCGCCTTCGTCACCGCCCCCGGATCGCTGCTACTGCTCCCCCCTGAAGCGCACTGCAGCCCGCCGCAGTCGCCGGACTGGCAGCTCCCTTTGCCGGCCTTGTCGAAGGTGCAGCCCGTGCGGCCCCATATGTTCGTGGCGGCGGTGATCACCGGCACGTCGAGGGTCCAGCTCGCCCCTGGGCGGAGCTCCGCGCCGCGGCCGGCGGGGACGACAGCAGGCCACACCGTGTAGGAGCAGCGGTTGGTGATGGTGACAGGCGTCGCGGTGGCTCCCGCTGCTGCGAAGGCGGCCACCAGCAGGAGGAGGAGCACAGGAGCGGCGGTGCTTCCGGAACAAGACGCCATTGGTGAACTTGTTTTCTGTGTACGTGTGGAAGGGGAGCATATATAGTGTCCAGGAAGATATGGTCTGACCGACAGGGACAGATGAGTCAAAGATGGCTAGCTGGACGCCAATATGGGTTGACAAAAATGTATTTGCCGCCTTTTTTCTCCGTTAAAGATAACTCTTCACACTTTGCTGCGGGCCCAATGATTTCAACCTCAGGATAATCCTGGGTCAAAGTGAAAGTCAGAGACCGATCAAGCATATATAGTCTAGATCTGCCAAAATGTCCACTACCTTGACTAATCAATATGACTAATCAACTGAGAAAGACAGGCCACAACGAGAGGCTGCTCAATGTTTCCTTGAGTTTTTTAATATGTGTGATCTAATTGTGGATGAAAAATTGTTTTTTATAGTTCTAATATTTAATCTTGGATTGAATAGGATTCACATAAAAAATGAGAATCCAACCATTTAAAACTTTAAAATGTTTTTTTGTAACTTTAAAGAATCCAACCATTTAATATTAATTCATGTCGAGACGAAGACGGTCTTCCACGTGATTGTAAAAAACAATCTAGGGTTTCGTCCCCTTGTCAGCAATGTCGCTGGTCCGCTCCAGGTCTTGGAGGCATGGGGATCACGGTCTCTCTTCCGTTCGATGGTTCTCATTCTTTGTCTAGGTTTTTCAATGTGATTTTTTAATTTAGAATAAGATTCTCTCCGTCATATCTTCGCACTGGAGATGCGTCTAGCACCAACAGAAGGCGCATGGAGGAGTGTGTCCAACGGATCTCCGAGATACAGTCTGTTTTCATGTTGGTCCGTGTGGTTGCATGGTCCACCCCTTCTGATTTACAGTTGCATCATTAGTGATGGTTACTACTCTGGTGCGCTGGTTCCTTGTAATATCTCGAACACCAAGCTAGTGTGGTAGCAACAACTCTCTCTTCACCTCAAATAGACCTGTAGCATAGCACACTTTTTTCGCCTAAAATAAGATAGAAAGTGAGCTGTTGAATTACTCCCTCTTCCTATCTTCCAAACATCAAGCCACTTCCACATGCTGGTTGCAGGACCAAAGAAACTTACACATAGCAGTCTGGTGAGCACATTTGTGAAGGAACTTTGCTGCCAATCAAGCATTCTAATTGGATAGTTCTAATTAGAACTGCATAATAGAATACTAATTCTAAGTAATACAGTATAAATTTGGGGAAGCAATGCGAGAAATCACATGACCGGGGCTTCGTTTCTACCATCAACGGAATCGGGCGCACGGAACATATTTAGTGTGTGGGGCTATTTTTTCAAGCCCCGCTTTTTAATGACTATTAAGTATATTTGAATATATCCAATAAAAAGACAAAAGTGAGTAATCTAAATATATGCACAATGAGCGGTCCTAAATTTAATTTATTTCAGCATTTTGACAAGTCAAGATTAATGTCCAAATCATCAATTTGATGCTTATCCTAAATTTATTGTTAAACATTAATATATATACACTATTTATCGGTAGGCAGCAGGTCAGCATAAGAATTACTGTTGGAAGTATCATGTTGTGACAGTATGAATGTCTAGAGCAAGCTTGAACACGTATCTGGCAGCTATAAATAACGCAAGCCACGGCAGTAAACCTCCATTAAGCATCGCTAGCTAGCTGCGTGCACAGCAACAACGACACCGTCAGCCATGGCGTCCTACGGCATCCTGGCCCTCCTCCTCCTCGCCGTCGCCACCGCAACAGATGCTGCCACCATCACCGTCGTCAACAGATGCTCCTACACGATTTGGCCGGGCGCGCTCCCGGGCGGCGGCGTGCGTCTCGACCCGGGCCAGTCGTGGCCGTTCACCATGCCCGCCGGCACCGCCGGCGCCAGGGTGTGGCCGCGCACCGGGTGCACCTTCGACGGCAGCGGCCGCGGCCATTGCATCACGGGCGACTGCGCAGGCGAGCTATCCTGCCGTGTGTCCGGCGAGCAGCCCGCCACGCTGGCCGAGTACACCCTGGGCCAGGGAGGGGGCCAGGACTTCTTCGACCTGTCCGTCATCGACGGGTTCAACGTCCCGATCAGCTTCCAGCCCGTCGGCGGCGCGCCGTGCCGTGGCGCGAGCTGCGCCGTGGACATCACGCACCAGTGCCTGCCGGAGCTGCAGGTCGCCGGAGGGTGCGCGAGCGCGTGTGGCAAGTTCGGCGGCGACACCTACTGCTGCAGAGGCCAGTTCACAGACAACTGCCCGCCGACCTACTACTCCATGTTCTTCAAGAACAAGTGCCCCGACGCGTACAGCTACGCCAAGGACGACCAGACCAGCACCTTCACATGCCCCGCCGGAACCAACTACCAGATCATCTTCTGCCCCTCCAATGCCCTTATATCAGATGCATAATTCATGGATACATCATACGGCCGCCGTATAAGTTTGGATCAATAAGGACTACACTAAGTTGGTATTGGCCATGTATGCATGCATGGCTTGTGCGTGTGTATGTTGATCAGTAAATAAATGTGGCATCTCAACCTACATATATGTTTGTTTTTGGATGTGTTAAAATCATTTATATTTTCTCGTGTGCTTTAACCCGGCGCCCGTCAATATTCACCTTTGGGTTACGAGTTGGGTATCGCTAGGCAGAGGCTTGCCTTTGCGAAGGGTAAGTCTTCGCGCGCGTGACTGTGGTGTTGCCACGTGATGGCAGGACAGCGATCGTACGTGGTACGCGCTCTTCCCGACATATAGTACCCCTCGTGCTACGTACAGATCCAAATTTAAATCTAGATCTAAATCTGGATCTATTATTAGACTTGTATAAAATATAAACTAAGATATTATAGCAACGCAGAACGGCATGTACATCAACGCAGACTGGATTGTACAGCAACGCAGGCCGGACTGTACAACAACGCAGAACGGGCTGTACAGGAACACAAATCAGTTTGTACGTACAGCAACAAAGACCACGTTGTACAGCAACACAGACCGGATTGTACAACAACATTGACCGGGTTGTACAGCAACACAGACCGGGGTGTACAGCAACACAGACCGGGTTGTACATACAACTACATTCGGGTTGTACGAACAATTACACCTAGCAGATTGTACGTACAACTACAAAATTCAGATTGTACGTACAATTATACTTAGGTTGTACAAAACATACACAATCCGAAGTAAAAAAAAAAGTTTGTCGAAACCTATCAATATGGGATCTAGTTTTGAAGATCTCGACGCGAGGAGTTCAAAAGTGAAAACGGTTCGTAAATCGGATAAACGGTTCTCAAGATATTTCCACCACTTGTCACCGCGTGGAGCAAAGGTGGGAGCAGAAACGAACGAAATTGCGACACTTGTCAGCACCGAAACACACGCGCGTGGACCTTTGCGAAGTTAACCCTTTTTCTAAGGATTTCCTTACGAGTTACGACTAATTGGTTTGTTCTTAACGTTCAGGATAGATTTTCCACAAGAAAAAAACGTTCAAGATGCATTCATCAAGCTTGATTGTGCTTTTCACAATTTGCCGGCCGCTCTAGCTTACTTTCACTCGTGACAGGCACACTATATATATGGCTTGTACTAAGGTGTAAAATATTGAACTTGCGTTATAGTGTGAACACTTATAATGTATGAATTGGTTCGACGAAGATTCTTAAAGTTAACTCATTTCCAGTTAGAACTTAATGTTCAAAAACAAGTTAGAACTTAGAACTATTAAATAACTGTTGTTAAGCTATTTTAATGAAAAAATTGGCTGATAGAAATACTCTTCCAAAAAAAGCAAGACATGATAATTTCATACTAGCCAATCACAGCAGTATACATAAAAAAACAATGTTGATGAACCACAAGTACGCATGATAGTTCACATTGGAAGTTTGATATCACTTCATTCGAGGACCATCTTGAGTCTTAATTGTTGTACATGTTTAATCAATGAGTTTATCATCTTTTTTTTTGACCGACACTACAGCGGGCCAAAGGCCAACCTGATAAAACTTTTATGGACTGCAGAACTTTACATCATGGGGATTACACACAAGCGAGAGGGGTTAGGGGGTAGAATTGGCAAAGAGCTAGTTCTCCAGATTCACGGGGGATCAAAGGAGTTACACCATAGGGCTATATGAGCTGCGGTAGGGACTGAGCGGCAGCGGTGAGACCAAAGACGAATGTCTTCGATGCATTTGCGGGTGACGACGTGTAGGGGTTCGTCGATGTTGTTGAAAGTGAGGTTGTTGCGGCGTTTCCAAATGTTCCAGGAGAGCGCAGTGCAGATTGTCGCCTTTGTGTAGTCGCTAGAGTAAGTCTGCCAAAGGGTGGCCACCTCCTCAATGCCGAGGGAAGCATCGTTGGGGAAGAAGTGGTGCCACACTTCACGGACACGGGGACAGCGCACGAGGAGATGATCTACATCCTCTGGCTGATGGCAAGAGAGGCAGTTCGGCGATCCAATGAGCTGATGTCGGTGGCGGCGCTCATTGGTGGGGAGGCGACGGCGTCTGGTGAGCCAGTTGAAGATCTTGCACTTGAGGGGGCAGCCCCGTTCCAGACCAGAGTGTCTTGATCATCCGTACGCAGCTGCCTGTGAAAATTAGCATAGGAACTCCTGGTTGAAAGATTAGTGCTTGAGTAACGGCATAGCCTAACGTCCGCAGCGTCCGGGTCAAGGAGGGTGTCGGTGAGGAGATGCTGGATGAAAGCAAGTTCCACGGAGGCCGCGGAGGAGAGTCGAGGAGCGAAGTATTGAGTGAGAGAGTTGGACAAAACAAGGGAGACATTGATGTGTTGGCGGGTGCAATGAGAGAAAAGTGCAGGGAAGCGATCCGCCAAGGTGGAGGTTCCGTTCCAGCAGTCTAGCCAGAAGGCGGTGTTAGAACCATCCCCGAGGGTCACCTTGGAGTGCAGACGGAAAGCAGGAAGGCAAGAGACGATACTTTTCCAAATGGGGGTGTCAAGATGGTGTGGTTCGCCAAGGTCCTGGCCAGCGTCCCACCCGTAGAATCTACGGAACCAGGGGATCCAGGGAACATCAGAATCAGAATGAAGCTTAATAAGAAATTTTGAGAGGAGAGCGGAGTTTTGCTTTGCGATGTCCACAACGCCGAGACCTCCAAACTTCTTGGGGAGGCAGACATCGTCCCAAGCCACTTTGCAGTGTCCCCCGGTGCAAGTTTCTTCGGCAGTCCAAAGAAAGGCACGACGCCTTTTGTCCATGGCCTCGATGACCCCAACCGGGAGGAGGCCAGCACACATAGCATGAGTGAGCTTGGCAGTGAGGACAGAGTTGACGAGTAGAAGGCGACCTCCGATGGGAAGGGAGCGCCCCCTCCATCCCGAGAGCTGCATATCGCATTTTGCAATTACCGGGCCGAAATCAGCAAGACGGAACTTGTACGGGGAGAGGGGGAGACCAAGGTAGGTTTGGGGAAAGGAGGGAACGGGGCAGCCGAAGTTAGTGGCCATCGCAGAGGCAACACAGGAGGAAGTCTTAATGGGGACGAAGGTATTGTGGAAATTGATGTGCAATCTGGTATCCTCGGAGAATTAATCCAGGATTCGTTTGAGATTGGCGGCGTGCTGAGCGTCCGCCCGAATAATGATGAGTGTGTCGTCCACATATTGAAGAACGGGGCACGACATGTTGTCAACCAGAGGGTGCAAAAGAAGGCCATCGTGAGAGGCTTGAAGAATATGCTGCTGAAGAAGGTCAGCCACAATATCAAAAAGGAAGAGGGAAAGGGGGTCGCCCTGCCGGAGACCTCTACGACATTGAATCCAGGTGCCGGGGATGTTGTTTAGGAGCACAGCCGTTTGACTGGTGGGGTTAAGAAGGCGAATCCAGGCGCACCAAATTTCAGGTAGGCCCTTGTGAAAGAGCATTTTCCCTCATGTGTGGTTTTGGTAATTGAATGACAATCTCTATGGACTAATGTTTGCTTTGAGATATCATTGTAGATCATGTCCATGGAGTTGTGGAGTTCATGTGTTGGACTCTTGAAGATTATGTGTTGAGTGGAGCATATTGCAAGAATGTCTTGAAGATTCAAGACATCATCTTAGTGAAGAAAAGATGAGTTGTGCAAGACCAAGAGAAGCTTTCTCGAAAAGATCCTATGCTTGGTGCTTGCAATGGATACATGAAGACGAAGCTTAGCGAGACTCTCCCATTGTGAGCATGGGGGAGTATTTGGAAAAGTCTTCATCAAGCAAGTGTTTGGACGCGCATTCAAGAAAGATGATCCACTTGAAGAGATCAAGATAGTCATCATCCAACTCAAGTGGAATGCTCAAGGCAAAGGTATGATCTTGATAGGGCTATAGGATAGATATGCGTACTATCAAGAGGGGCTCTCAAGTTAGTAACTTGATCGCATTCTTGTGGAGAGCTCAAACCTTTGTATACTTGGCATATCATATTTCTTGGTTCTTATTTGGCTTTTATGTTGGTGAGAAATTAGAGCTTGGTTCATCTCCATGTCAAGCTCTAGTTCATTGAAATCGGTTTTACTTTGGACAACTTGTTGCGTTTTCGGTGGCGGAAATATTGCCGGTTCTACCTTGAGAAAAGTCCCACACCTTGCCATGTGTAGTCATCGTCGCTATCTTTCCAACAAAATTGGTCTCACCTCATTTGGAGTTCATTTGCAAAAGTTATAGCAGTTTTCGTTTCGGTGTTCTGCTGATTCGGATTATTGGGGCCGGATATTCCGCCCTACCGGAATTTCCGGTTCCCCAGCTCATCCAAGAAAACGGCTAAGGAAAGGAGAAAAAGGGTTCTGACTCCAGTCGGAATTTGTGCTCGGAAATTTCCATATACCGGAATTTCCGAGTGCCCCCAGAAAAGTCCTCCAGAAATGGCTAAGGAAAAGTTTGGTTTTGCTTCTGACTCCAGCCGGAATTTCCGAGCTCTCTTAGACCGGAATTTCCGGGTGACCGGTATTTCTGAGTCTCTCTAGACCGGAATTTCCGGATGACCGGAATTTCCGAGTCTCACTTATACCGGAATTTCCGAGTGTCGAAACAGCCAACGGCTATATTTCCCGGAGGGGTATAAATACCTCTCCCCTTCTTCTTCCCCAGAAAATCCAAGGTAGCACGACTTTTCCCTCTCTCCTACTCCATTGTTGACCTTGGAAAGCTCACTTCCCTCTCAATCTCTCCGTTGAATCTTCCATATTCTTTAGGGAAAGTTGAGAGGAGATCTAGATCTACAATCCTTCCAATCCATCTCTCCTCTAAGTGAGGGGAACTTAGTGGATCTAGTTCTTGGAGTTCCTTTGTGGTTCTTCCTCTTTATTCTTCCTCTCTTCTCCCCCCTTAAGCATTAGTTGCTTTTGGTGGGATTTGGGAGTGAAGGATTTGACTCCTTTGTGGTTTCCTTTGTTCTTCCTCTCTTATTCCCCCATAAACATTTGTTGTTGTGTTGGAATTTGAGAGTGAAGGACTTGAGCACTTTGTGTGCTCTTGCCATTGCATTTGATCGGTTTGAGCCCTCCACGAGGATTCGTGGTGGTATTACTTGTGAGCTTGTTACTCTTGGGTCATTGGACGCTAGACGCCTTTAGTGGCCAAGACCTTTTGTGGTCACTTGAGAGCCCCCAATTAAGTTGTGGGTGTGTGCCTCAAGAGTTGTACGGGATTCGATCTCCGCCCCAAAAGAGATCAATAGTGAAAGGTGAACTCGCAACCTTTTGTGGTTGAGTTCATCAGTAGAAGAAGGTGAGCCTTTGTGGCGTTGCGGCTAACATGTTGTGCTTACGCACACCTCTCCAAACGAGACGTACACATTTGGGTGGAACTCGGGAATACATCCTCGTCTCCGCGTGCCTCGGTTATTTCTATACCCGAGCTCTTTACTTATGCACTTTACATTGTGATAGCCTTCGTGCTTGAAGTCATATATCTTGCTATCATCTTGTTACTAGTATTGCTTAGCTTAAGTTGTTGGTGCACATAGGTGAGCCTAGTTTATATATCTAGGTTGTATGCTTATTAAAGTAAACCTCTAGTTTTATTCCGCCTTTATCAAGCATACCGGAATTTTCGGGTCATTTGTGTATCGGATATTCCGGCTACTCGGAATTTCCGGTCACTCTTGGACCGGATATTCCGGCTCCTCGAAAAAGTTTTAAATCGCCTATTCACCCCCCCCCCCCCCCCCCCCTCTAGGCGACGTCTATCCGTTCACCTTGGCGAGAAGAATTTTTTCAAGCGCATCCCAGCTAATGGAGTCAAAAGCTTTTCTGAAGTCAAGTTTGAAGACCGTGGAGGGGGCGGACCTTTTGTGGCAAGCCTGCACGATGTCAGAGGCGTAGATAAAGTTTTCAGCAACGGAACGGCCGGAGATGAATCCAGTTTGGTCGGGGTGGACCAGGTAGGGGAGGAGAGGGCGAAGGCGGACGGTAAGGCATTTGGTGATGACTTTTAGAGTAAATTTTTGAAGGGAGATGGAGTGGAAGTTGTCAGGCTTGAGGACGATGAAGGAATTGTTGATTGGCCGAAGGTCACAGTCAAGGGAGTGGAATTCCTGAGTAGCCAGAAGCAGGGATTCCTTGACTAAATTCCAGTGTTTTTTTGTAGAAAGCCGGACCAAAGCCATCTGGCCCAGAACTAGAATTATCCTTGAGAGAAAGAACGACGTCCTTGATTTCCTGAAGGGTGAAATGGTGGACCAGGGATTCAGCCTGGGAGAGAGTAATAGAGGTGGAGGAGACCAGAGAGGCGATGGGGAGTGAATTGGAGACCGCACGAAAGTGTCGAGCAGCTGCTTGTAGAATCTATGGAGAACAGCGGCTTTAGCTTGGTGAGAGAAAATATTTTCACCGTCCTCATCTTGAATAAATTTAATTTGATTTTTTCTCAGCCGCGCAGAGGCACAGAGGTGGAAATATTTAGTGTTTTCGTCCCCAAGAGTGCAATGCTTAATTTTGGCCCTTTGTCTCCAGTACAAGGCCTTAGATGTGACAAACCCACTGAGGTGTTGCCGAGCCAGCGAACGGAGGCAAAGTTCCATGAGAGAAAGAAGGCGCGTCTCCTCCAGGCGGTCAAAGAGCGAGATGGTGGTGCGACAGTTCGCAAGGAGGAGGGAGGGGAGTCGTCTACCTCTAGCCCAGACCCTAGACGCCGAACAGACACGCTTAAGGCGGAGGTTAAGAAGCCCAATGGGTTTGAACTTAGACGACAAGGAGGCGTGGCAGCTCCAATGCGAATTCACCAGGGTGGAAAAAGAGTCGATGGGGAGCCACGCATTCTCCATCCTGAACAGATTGCTGCGCGGCGCTTTGGAAGAGGCCTCGACATGGATTGGCGTGTGATCCGATGTAGGCCGCACAGAAGAGGTTAAAGTGGAATCCGGTAAGGCTAGGCACCAGTCATTGTTGACAAGAAGCCGGTCTAAACGAGCCAAGATGGGTGGGTTTTGGTTGTTAGTCCAGGTGAATTGCCTATCAAGGAGCGGGATCTCGACTAGACCGGCATTGTTGATGAAATCGTTAAACATAGTTGCGGTGGTTGAGTTGATATTGCTATTGGATTTTTCACGCGCTGTGCGAGTAAGATTGAAGTCCCTGATGATGGCAATAGGCCCGTGGGCAGACCCCGTCGCAGAAAGAAGGGAGTTGAGGAAGGGGCCTTTTTGATCGAGGCTACAAGGCCCATAGACATTGATGATGGTGAGGTTGAGGTCGTCCGAGCGGAAAGCGAAGACAGTGGTAATCGAGAACTCATCGATGGAGTGACTGATGAGTTGAAAGACGTGGTCATCCCAGGCAGTGGCAATGCCTCCCGAGGTGCCCTCCGAAGGTGCCCTCCGAGGTTTGAAGAAGAAATAGCGTAAGGTAGGTGGAAGGAAGGAGGATGCGAGGAAGGAGTTAATATCAGATATTTTTGTTTCTTGCAAGCATAAGATCGAGGGGAGGCGAGACGCGATGGCCGCCTTAACATCATCTCTCTTAATGCGATCCCCAAGGCCACGAACGTTCCACGAATCTAAAAGGATCTTGATTAACATAAGACATTGCTTACAACAGAAAAGCAAGAGCACGAGATACAATGAGGGCCACTGGTTGGCCAGTTACAAATGAAACAAGAGCCTTTGAGCCTAGCCCAAACAGCCCAGCTAAGACAGAAAAACATAAAGGATACGCAAACATGGAGTAGAGCCTGTTGGTTGGCCTGATCGGTCCAGGTCTTGGAGTGCAGAGTGCAAGCTGGAGGCCCATTATGGATACAGCAACAAGATGAACGATAAAGGAAGTTGAGCCGGATATGACTGGGCCGGCCAGCCCAGCAGATCAAAGGGAGGCCAATCATGGGGAAACCCCAGAGACTCCGGCAGGTGCACTGCATGCCCCATCCACCTCAGCCCTGGAGATGTCACAGGCGACTGCAAGCTCGTAGACATCAGCCGCCAGCATGGGCTGACCATCCTCGACGGCGACGGCGAGCAGATCTTCCTCAGAGAGCTCACCCCCGCGAGAGAGGCGAGACGGCGGGGAGCCCTCCAACAGCTTCTTTTTGCGTAGAGTTGCGCGAGCGATGATATACATGAATAAAGGAGTTTCAGAGGCCGCGATCCTGGAGCTGTGCCTCGGCCCGTCACTGGGTGAGGCACATGCAGAGGACATAGTGTTGAGGACGAACTCCTCAGCCGGAACAGTATCCTCAGCAGGCGCGACGATCTCGTTGGGGGCAGGCAGCTGCGGGGCAGCCTCCATTCCAGGTAGGAGCTCAGTCGGAGGCTGGACAACAGGTTTCTGGAGCACAAGGGCCTCGGCGACCTGGACAACAACTTCGCAGGCAGGGTTGGGCTCCCCGCCAACCAGGATGGCCACCATGACAGAAGGGTGGCGAAGCGGTCCGACAGTGGCTACCGAGTGGAGAAGCCCTACCGAAGCAGTGGCGAGGTTAACAACCTTCATCCCCTTGCCGTCCTTGGAGGGGGGAGCACGACGCAGAGGGAGACTGTAGAAGGCGCGCTCTCCATCCTGCCCGAGGACAGAAACGTCGATGAAGCCAAAGTGAAGCCGATAGGAGACCCGCTTGGGCTTGCCGAGAATGGCCCGGCCTCGATCACCGGCAGCGGCGGCGCATTTGCCATGGCGCGGTCGACTAGAGAAGCAGCCGAACCAGCAAGAGGCGGGTCCACACGGCCCACCTCGGGAGGGTGAATACCAAGAGCTTGCAGCACCTCCTCATCCCAATCCTCCGACTCAGTCTCAGCCTCCAGAAGCGAGGAATCCGGATCCGGAGAGGTGTGAGAGCTCCCCGCAAGGCTGTCAAAGCCGATGATCGAGACGAGGGCAATGGTGCCAGTACTGCAGTGATTTTTGACGTTGAGCATCGCCGGGATGTCATTGAGGGTTTCGGCCTTAGCCGTGATTAGGACCGCAGAGAAATCGACCCCCATGGGACAAATGGGATCAATGGCGTGGGGATTGGCATAAGGGCCAGAGGAATGAATAATATGTGCCATGTTCTAGTGCTCGAGCGGATAGTCCTCGATGGCAAGAGCGGCGAAGTAAGAGTGCTCAAAGAGGAAGCGATTGTCCGTTTCGTCGTGGCGAACGAAGTGGACGGATGCCTCCCGACCGATAAAGGGCCCATTGTTGACAGCATTATCGCGGTCGGTAGGGGTTGCAAAAACATCAAGTTTTGTACCGATGGAAGAGGAGAGCAAGGTGGCACGGGACGGACCGCAACCCAGAGCAATGGCTTCATGAATGAAGGAGGCCGGCGAAACCATCGGAGGCAGCAGAAAAGCAAAGGCGAGGTTGTTGAAATGCGGAAGAGGCACATAAGGCATGAACACATCAACATAGTCCGGGCGGTGCGGTGCAACTAGGTCCTCAAAATCGAGGATAGAGTCAACTCCCGCGAAGGAAGGAGGCGGGCTTACATCCGGGGACGGGATGAAGTCGGCCGCCTCATGGACGGGAAGGAAACCCGCAGTGTCGGAGGAGGCCGAGCTATAGCCGGTAGCATTGCTATCGAAGGGGGGCTCCTCCGGATCCTCCTCCTCTTCTTCCTCCTCGACCTCAACATGCACATCTTCATCTCCAGCGGGAAGGGGCTGGGAAAATTCGTCCCCCACCGTGTCGAGGTCCGGGAACGCGAGGCGGCAGATCGCCCTGGTGTGACTGGAGCTGAAGCACATGGTACAGAAGAGCTTGGGAGGGGCCACATCGACGTCCATGGCGGCCCCAGCGGCAGACGAGGAGGACGACATCAACACTCTGGGAACATACCAACAGTGAGAACGAGAACTCGAAAGGGGAGGGGCGGAGTGGCATCCAAAGGGGGGTAGCTTACAGTGGCGTTCAAGATGCCCAGAGCGGCGGCACCTGCGGCAGCAAAGAGGATCCCGGCAGCCGGCGACGAGATGGTCGGAGGCCAGGCACTGGTGGCAGCGAACGCGGAGGGGGCTGAGCGCGGGTGGTGTCGAAAAGGAGCGCGGGGCGGCCGGTTTTGAAGGGGTAAAGGCCACCGCAGAATAGGAAGGCGCCTTCTCTCCATTACCGGAAGCGCAAGCTCCGAGGGTCCCGGAAGAGGAAAGTTGACTCTCAGCCCCGAGCTCATCCGAGCAAAGCAAGGAGCGGGGCAAGGAGGAGGGGGTTGGAGGGAGAGCCGTACCCCCAGGGGAAAGCGGAGGCACGGGCTCGCAGATGACGGGCAGAGGCACACAGGCGGCATGCACTGGCCAAGGCACAGGACCGAGCAGGGAGGGGAGAAGACCAGGCGATAGAAGAGAGAGGCAGAGCGGCCGTCGTCTGGTAGCGCGAGATCTAGGTAAAGAGGGGGTGGCACGGGCCTCGGGGACAGTGGGCGCTTCACGGGCCTCCGAAGCGGTGACAGGGTCAACATTGTCAGCCAGCCCAGCCCTTTGGCCACTAGCAGCAGTCAAGACAGAGAGACCAGTCTCCTGCGCGTCAGCAGGCATAGCCGGCCCAGCATCGGCCCGAGAGGAGCCGGCCCAACTCAACATAAGAGGGGCAGGGAGCACTAAGGATGCGAGCAGCCTACCATGGCGGAGACGGTCGAGGGAGACAATGAAGGACGCTAGCCTGGGGGAAGCTACGGAGAGAACGCGCCAGAACCAAGATCCTCAAGCACTAAACTTTCAAAAGGAGAACCTAACCAAAATTACAGCATGCTACAAACGGAATGGAACGAAGCAGTCGAAGGCTCAACTTGTACAAGAACCGGGGAAGGTTCTAGCAGCTTCGAGCCAGGGGCACCAGAAGAGCATACCATCGTGTTGAAGTTCTCGAGCACGAACTGGAGGATGGCGTCGCCCGGTGTGAAGAAAGGTTGGGGTAGCTCCACCGGGTTTAGCGCCAACATACATGGCCGCCTCGGCGCCATGAACCCTTGTCTTTCCAGATCCTGGTGCGGCCCGAGAGGAGGCGGCGCTGGTGGGATTTGGTGGTCGGCAGGCGGGTCGCCCTCGAGGTCGCGAGCGCGGGTTTCCATCCTCGTCCGTTCTCTCTAGGCTCGGATATCGTTTATCATCTTTGCATGTGTACCATTTTTTATTTCTATCACCCACCCCCTTTTACAGCTCCATGCTTATATCTTTGTGAAATCATATCCTCCCATGACATGTCTCTCTTTCCCCAGCACCTTCTTTTTTTATGTTCAATTGGACGTCAGGATTTAACAAAGATTAAGAAGACTAGCAAAATGGCTGTGCGTTGCTACGTATTGATAAAACAATTTCATTGTTTTTTCATAAAAAAATTTCTTTACCTTGATCTAAATATGGTAAGAGTAAGATCACTATGTGTTTCAATAGTTGCATATGCATACATCTCATAGAAGTTAAGATAAGAAAACAGTTACACCGATCACTATGCCTTTGATGATTATTTTGTTATGCCTTCGATAGGTCATAGACACACAAAATCAGATCCCCAAATTCCACGTAAAATTCACACGGCTTGAATCTAGGTTTGTTTAAAGGGTTAAAGTGAAATGGTTATATTGCAGTGTTAGTTGTAATTCGGAAGCCCTCATACACTAAAAGTTATAATCTTTTTATAGTCAGCCAACAACTTCTGTGTTGTTGACTGTTAAATCTAAAAAATGTCAAATTTGTATTAGATGTTCAGTTTGATGAAAGTGAATAAACTCAGGTGTATTACATTTGGAATTATAAATTAATCTGCTGCTGTGCTGGTTGAAGTTTTGTATACGGTAACAGTAAAACCTTTCAATAGTTTTCACATTGGTACTATCCATTTTCTATTTAGCTATCCACCTTACTCCTTACTTATTAGTGCTACTACATGCCTATAGGCTATAGCACCATGTAGCCATGTAGCAGTCGTGAGTTGCAGGCTCGCAACTCTGGTTGCCGGCGAGTGACGACCAGATCCACGCACAGCACCAAACTTTGACTTCATCCAGCACACACATGAACTAACTTCTCGATCCCCTTTCTAATTTACTGCTTCTTTCTCCTACTACATGAACGGCGCTGCCGCCCGGGCAGCCGATTTCAACTGTTCTGCGGCCAAAGAAAATTTAACTTGGTAGTTTTAACGATTGATATATGTTCATAAAATGTACATGTTCACCCAGTACGATTTTATAAATGACAGCAGGCCTGCAAACATCTGCAAGGACTCCTATAGTATAAAGTATTTGCATGTGACACCCTATTAATAATAATTTAAGATCATAAAAAACAAAGTCCGATGAAAGCACCAGTTTCTTCATGTAGGATCCTCATGTTCCACAAACAGTAGTCTTCCCTACACCCTGCAGACTGCTCGTAGGATGATCTTTGTGCCAGTTTCCGCAAACACCAAATCTGATACTTCTCCGCCCATGAATTAAGCAAGTTCATCATGCACAATCAATTTTATTCCCTACACCTTGCAGACCTGTCAGTCAAATGATATAAAGCCTGTTAACGCATTTTAATTGCTAGTGTGTTCCGTCCTTCGCGAGAGAAAGGGACTTTTCAGTTGAGCAAATATCCAATTGCTAACCCAACAAGGTAAACATGTAAAACTATAATAATCACAATGCAGAATTTGCAGTTTAAGATTCGCACTCGTGACCTAGTGGGAAGGAAAGATAGGCGATTTCCACAGCGCTGGGCTGGGCTGGTGTTTTGTAAAGGAAAACAGATTCGTTGCAACATGAACAAAGTTAACTGTATTTGACCGGAAAGCTTCAGGTCCAGAACTTCAGAGGCAAAAGCGATGGCGACGATGTGCGGCAACGGGCAGCGCGGGCGACCAAAGAGGAGCGCTGGCAGCGTATTCGGGGCGCAGAAAAGGTGCTGGAGGGGTGATGTTGCCGTGAGCGTGTGGTTCAGGAGGCAGGGAGAAGCAGCGCCTCCAAAACAGAAGCTTCAGCTCGCGTTCATGGCGGTACAGCTCGGGTCGTTGTAGGGGAACGACTTAGAGGAAGCAAATAACCGGGGAGAGAGAGGAAATTGGAAGAGGAGGTCATGTAGAGTCTGTTGGTGGAGTCAATCGAGCTCGGGGGCGACGGGAAGGCGACGAATTCCGTCGAACAAGCATGGCAACCGAAGGGGAATTCGTGGACTTCGACCTTGGCGTTGAGTCCAACAACTCTGGCTCTTCCTTTGGATCGGCCATGGCGAGCAGACCTGCGGGACGAAGGGGTAGCCGCCTAGCCCTTGCCGGGAGCTCATTATATCTGTATGATCGCGGAAGGAGATGTGCATACCTCGCCTGGCTGTCGCTCGGTTAGAGGCAGCAAACCTCCTCTTCCTTGGTCGGGTCCTCAGCCGCCGCCGGCGGCGGCGGGGGGAAGGAGATCCTGCTCGACCACCAGGCGGATGGGACGGCGCGGGGCAGGCAGGTGCGCGCCTTCCGCGGGACGGCGGAGCCCCGTGGCCGCCGCGCGGTGCAGGCAACATGCCTGGCCCAGACGATGCGGATTAGGGAAAGGCTTTGCGACGAGGAGATCGCTGAGGGAGGAAAAAACCCGAACCGTTTTTTCCACTTACCGGTGGCAGTGGTGGGTAAAATTTCGGAAATCACAGGGGTAAAATCGGAAAAAAAATGAGACATGTCTCTCTTTCCCCAGCACCTTCTTTTTTTATGTTCAATTGGACGTCAGGATTTAACAAAGATTAAGAAGATATATCTCTATTTGTATCATCTCTTGTCTCGTTCTTCTTAGCTAAGAATGGGAGGTGTTAGGAATATACTAGTGGAGTTGGCGCGGCCGTGCCGCGCCCGTGTATTTCAAAAACTAAATTTGGTGGTGTGTAACTTTTGAAAGGATGCAGGTTCGGAAATCAGTAAAATTCAAAGGAGTTTACATTTAGAAATTTTTTGTTTATTTGTTTAAGTTGGAGTGTTTTTCATATTTGAATTAATTTTCTATTTAATAAAAAATGAGTAGATTTTAGAACTTATGTAAACACTTGCTCAAACGCTTTCCATAAGTAATTAGGTTATTTTTATAATCATTTTGATAATTTTGTCATATTTTTCCGATGGATATATTTCAGTTTACTAATTTCCCGTAGTTAATCTTTTGTTGATGTTGTCTAAATTTACAGTAAAATCAAACTTTAAAATGGTGTTGGAGTGTGCAATAATTTTTTCTTTTCTTTTTTTGATCATCTTGATATTTTTGTTTCATATTTACATGATGGTCATTTTTAAAGATATTAGTTTTTAATAATTAACCTTTTGTTGTTTGTTGTCTAAATTTACACTAAACTGAAACTCGCAAATGTGGTACATTGTGCCACAAGTAATTAGGTATTTCTTCTTGTGGTCATTTTGGGATTTTTAATTTTTTTTTGTGGTCAATATTTTTTAAAGTAATTAGAAGAAATGGGTTTCAAATTTGTTTAAATGTACACCTTTTCAAATTTGCAAATACCTTGAATCTTTCCATAAGTAATTAGGTCTTTTTCTTCTGGTCAGTTTGATATTTTTTTTCTTTTTTTCCTGTTGTTTATATTTAAAGATATTAATTTAGCAAAATCATTTTTTGTCTGGGAAAACAGAGCAGGGGCTGACAGGTCGGGCCCACGGTGACGTCACCAGCGGTGGGATTTGGTGCTCGGGGCCGTGGCTGCGCCGAGCTCGCCGGCGCGCTAGCGCTGGTGGGCGCGTCGGACGCGCGCGAGAGCGGGGAACCCGCAGGCGGCGGCGGCGCCCCGTTTTGGTCGCCGGAAGAGCACCGGCGAGGCCAAAACGCGGCGGAGGGCAGCGCACGTGGCGGCGGCGATTCCCGCGCTTTCATGGTGTCCTGGCGCACCGCGGTCGGCCAGGAGGTGGAGGCGGCGGCGGAGCCTGTGGTGTGCTCCGATGCGAGGAGGAAGGCCGGAGCGGCAGCATCGAGCGGGCGGCGGCGGGGGCGTCGGGCGCGCGGGGAGAGAGAGCAGGCGGGGGGGGGGGGAAGTGACGACATTTTTTCTGGGAGGCACTCGTGTTTTTTCATATTTGCGTATGGGTCCCCAGTATCTTGGATTGGTGGACTGCGAGCTAATTTTTGACAGGGAGGGGTGTTTTTGAAAAATGGCGCGCGCGGGAACCGCGTCGGTCGTCCGGTCGGTGTTGGACTTCGCGGATCGATTACGGGGCGACGTGGCGTCGTGTGATTGGTTAAAATTCAGGTACCGTTAACCCGCGCGCTGAGAGGCCAGCGATCTTGGCGTCCTTTGTATATAGGTAGATATAGAACTCACAAGATGAATGATATACTAGTTTGTTATCGAGGCAGTTTATTCCATCCTTTGGTAACTGCATCAGGAACAACATCAAGAACTGAAGCGTCAGGTTAACTTAAGTTAATCATTACAATATGAGCTGGGAGAGGATGCATAAATATGTATCATTGGGGAAAATTTCCGACGAGACATTCTCTATTTTCTCGTATAGACTACCACATGCCATCAGATTCTCAACTGATGCACATGTTATAACGATTTTCAGTCATCTTTGGCGCACACCGTTTGCTTTTCCACCACACTCAGTCCTTTGCATTTGTCTTGGAGACCAGGAATTAGGACCGTATATTTTTAACTCAATATTCTTTTTGAAGAACATATGTTTTTTTATTATTCAGACATCGATTATTATTTACATATTTTCAGTGAGCATATCCGTTCCTTCATTTTGAACAACGAAATCATTCCTTCGTTATCTTAGAAATTGATATTTGACAAGTCACTGAAGTGCACATCCACCCACTTTTACAATTGCAGAACCAGCTTGAGTCTCAGAGTCTACATGTCTAATCAATTATGTTAGATCATCTTTCACATCAACAACAATCTTCATTTCTTTCTCCAGCATCTTCTTGTTTGATGCTCAACCAGATGCCTAGACAGGAACATGAGTGCTACGTCCCCAGCGATCGGCATGGGCATGTGACATGTGGCTTGCTCATGTTCTGCGGGTTGACTGACATCACCGACGTTTTCCGAATGTCTTGGCCACCGATAGTCGGCTAACAAATTGCAAGATTTGGGAAAAGCTTGCCAGAATGCACAGGCAGGCGCCACTGCATTTCCGCCCTATCCGTTCCTTCTGAAAATCGAAATCAATTTGTTGATGTCTTGGCGGTTGATATGTACAAGTCACTGAAGTGCACATCCACCCACTTCCAACCCAAGGACCATGTCTCAGCAATGAGTTTACATCATCTTTCACTGCAATGAGCAGCTACTACAATGGGGCTTGAGCATTCTCTCGCAAGTGGAATTGACACATCACCCAGGTCAAAACAATGAACTAATGCAAACGAAAGAACGACAGACATAAATGGTGCCTGGCATCATGCAAATATTTGGAGCGGTATTTCATCAGTACTCCCTACTTTACCATGTTTTCTTTGACACAGCATTGCAGCGATACCAAAAGCTAATAAACAGGAATATTACTAGACAAAACTTAACTGATGGTTCCAAACAAAACGTAGCTTAATTGATAGCACCAATACTTGCATAAACGGCTGACAAAATATTCAGAATGTATATAGGTAGCACCCAAATTCTACAAATGGCAAACCAAAGAGTTTCATGAGTTTGAGATAGATGTCATCAAAAGACGCAAGGCCAGAGTGGAGAGTGAAGTTGACAAACAGAAGTGCAGTTTGATATCCATCGTTGCAGTACATGCCAGCAGTCTAAGGCAAAATAATCCCCCATATGCAGATTAAAGCCTGCAACGCGATGCAATGAGAAACCATCAGGTGCAACACAAGCGTGTGATTCTGGAGAACTACTAAACTTCAAACACTGAAAAGCTGAGTGTGAAGTTTGTTTCAAATAGTTGAGTGTACGGAGAAGTACGCAAAATTGCACCACATTATACTGGGCCTGGCTGTCAAGGAGGACATCTGAATGCACACATAATAGTCACACCTGACAATATGTCAATTGCCATTTCAAATAAAAAATTAAAGATCGGGTCAATGTGAACACAGTGCCGGTAATATAAAAGGTTCGTCTAATTTTATAGCGGGCAGCATGGATAGTATGATCAGAAGTCCTAATTTCTTAAGGACATAAGACAATAACATATATTTAAACATTCAACTCTCACAAAAATCATTACTATTTCTCGTGTAATACCACTAGGCATCATAACTAAGAGACTTTACCAAATTACAACACCAAAACTCAAATTTAACATGCTACCTCATGCCCTGTAAACTGAACTGTGAGTCTAACAAGCCAAAAGAGAAACATTAAGGAGGAACCCAAAAATGTTCAGCAACAGGTGGTTAAAAGTGTGTGTTCTGATATACGGTGGTGCTTCCTGCTACGAACACCATAGAAATTCAATTAGTCTTAATAGCCCTGAGAAACTTTACAAGTAATTGGCAGGAGATTGCCTTTAAATGAAGGGGACTATACGAGAGTAGGCAAATAGAGGCCGAGCTGCATGGAGCCCTTTATTTTGCAAAATTCAAAAATCGTTCTTTTTTAAGTGTCAAACAATTCTCAGAAAAATCATGGATGCAGACAATGTTGTATTCTACCAACGTGTAAAATCTCAACTAGAAATATCTTATATTTTGACTGCACAAAAATGACAAAGTCTCACATTTGAAAGTAATGAACAGTTAAATTCTTTAACTCTTCCAAATCTGTACAGTTATTTTTGTGTAGCCCAAAAATAAAATATTTTGATTTGATATTGCACGTTGTTAGAATACAACTAACTCAGGATTTTTACAAGTTTTTTTAAAACTTCAAAATATGATTTTTAAAAAATAATAATAAAGGCCACCATGTAGCTCGGCCTCCATTTGTGGTTTCTGGGATAAGTCCTTATTTTAATGTATAAGGAGCACCTCTGTAGCACAAAGAAGCTAAATCATGTAACAATCATGAAGAACATAAGAAATGAGTGGTGAGAAGAAAGACTGGAAACAGAGAAAATATAGTTATTAATGTAGAAGGCATCGATAACTTATGGATAATATGATGCTATTTTATCTTATTATATGATATTTTTGACATATCGATTACACAAGATAAGAAAGAAGTACTTCTTTCTTTTCTGAGATTCATAACTTTCCAGTTGCATCCGTGATAAAAAAAATTATGTCACCCAAACAGCAACAAGTATAAGAGTCTAAGGATTAATGGGAAGAATATATGTTGGTTGCATCGGTGTTAAGGACTGTTTGCTAAAGTAAGTAAAATCACAACATACAAGAGCATGAAACAAATACATATGTCAGGTTGCCATGCAAAGTGCAAATAAGAAAAGACTGAGAGCAAGCAAGCTTACATCATTAAATAGTTGGGGCAGATAAGGATGGTGGGAAACCAGCATACAAGTTGTTGTCTTCATAGATCTCCGTAGACCCACAGAACCGCTCAAGCTGGAGAGTCTGAAGATTGACTGAAAAACAGTCCATTTCTGTATCCTCCGGCAACGGCAAATGACCTGAGAGCACATGCTCTTTTGGAACCCCTTGTAGGAGCAGGTACCCGCCAGCTACACCAATGATCCTATAATGCAGACATGTTAAAGGCAAAGAGATCATCGCCTTCGATCGCCACCGGGTCGTGTTGTCCCGATATTTTCGCGGTATGTCATACCCAAGGTGGAAGACTTTGCCACCTTGTTCCTCATCAATATCATCATAGATAGTAAACATCCCAATCCTTCCTTTGGAGGATGCCTCCACAAAGGTCATCTCATACTCTTCGAGCCAGGGGTCAAGGGGTAGGTTGACAAAAGAGAACTTCAACCTCTCCGTGTCGAGCATGAGCAATTGGTTCTCCGGCATAACTGCCCAACAAAAGCATCTCCGCAAATAATAGCGCCTTGAAGCAGTATGCAACTCATAACCTGGATCAAATGTAACAGAACGCCATTGTTGTCCAGCACCTCGAGAGAAGACGAAGAGGAGCAGCTTGGTCTTGCACTGCGCCAAGCACATGACTCTGAAGGACACGCCATCCTCGTCGTCCTTGGCAGGAGGTGCAAGGAAGTAATTCAAATCACTGACGTCTGGTTCATTGACTAGCGCGGCTAGGTCGTCGGGGATGACAGGAAGCACGAGGTAGCGGCGGCACAACGGGTCGCAGACGGCGAAGTCCCTTAGCAAGCCGCTGCTGCCCCAAGGGTAGGTCTTTCCCTCGGGGACGCCGGCAAGGAGTACGCGGCCGTCGCGTACATCCGTTATGCCCCACCGCTCGCGGGAGGGGAGGAAGGAGCACCAGAAGTCGGCGCCGTCGGCGACGGCGCGGGCGGCGGCAGCGCAGGGGTGGGGTGGCTGCGCCGGCAGGAACGGGTAGTTAATGACACCCAGGAGAGTCGGTGGGCGGAGAGCACGGAAGCGGCGGAGGAAGGCGTGGCCGGCGATGACGCGGCGGAAGGAGACGCAGGACGTGGAGGCGCGGGCGAGGTCGGCGGCTGTGGGGAGGCGGAGGAAGATCTCCTCGAGGAGCTCGTCTGGGACTGGCATTGGCTGCTCTGGTGGCGCCATTGGGGTGGACGATGGAGATGGAGAAGGGGGGATTGGGGTTTCAGACGCGAATTCGAGGCTTTGAGGATTTAGGGTTTACGAGGGCGGTCATGGCGGCTGCGGCGATTTGGTTGTGGTCGTCGTCGTCGCCATCGCGAGAGAAGCGGCGACAGAGGAACGGCCGGCGGCTATCGGCGCTGCGCACGGGAGGATGCGGTTCAGTTAACCAAATCCAAAAAAAAAAGATAAACTCAGCCAACATTCAGAAGGCAAAAATATACAATATCCTAAATAAACTTAGCCAAAATTCAGACCTTTTTAAGTTGATCAATAACCAATGCTGCAATGAGAGTCACATCAATCGGAACTCTACACCATCAATCTTTGCTTAGATTTAACTCAGCCAATATTAATAAGACCAAAACAACACCCTTTTTTTACCTTCTTTTGTGACCGCGAATACATCACCATGTTCTCCACCTTGATCACGGTGATAACCTATGTCTCCTAAAAGATAATTGCCTTGGTTATCTTGAATTCATGCTCCACCCCGCCTCCAAGGACGTATTGACCTTGACCCAGTCAACTGAGCTACGATGAGGGGAACGACCACGGTTTGGTAGTTCGACAAACTTTCATGGCTTGGCGTGGGGAGGCGGGATATGGCCTTTGGAGTCACGAGAAGGTGGGACCAGCTCTTGTAGAAGCGGATGTAGATGGCGTGGGAGTCAGAGCAGCGATAGTGGGATCATGCAGGTGTCGCACTAAAGGGAGAGAGACGTGAAGCGCGGGATTGTGGACTCACTGGCTCCCAATAAAGTTGGGGTATAGGGGCCCGCTTACCCCTGCTCCATCTATATTGAGTTGAGCATGTAGAGTTGCTTATAGAGTGTCATCTAGAAGTTATAGGGATATTTATCTATTAGAGTTGTTCTAAGGCAACAAGGTGGATTTTTGCACCCTAAACTAGTCATAATAAATAGAAAACCCTCTAGTATACAAAGAGTGATGTATTAGTCATGCATGTCTTAACTCAAACTCTTAAAACTTCAACCATTTAATACCGTGTTTGATATTTGGATTTCCAGCTTGACATCAGTGCATAGATTTGTCTCCACAAGTACTTTGGAATCTTAATATGTGATCGTTTATACACATATTGCAATGAGAACCAGATGTCAAAGTTGTATTGTGAAGCCTGCACTATTTTAGAAAAAAAATTCAAAAAGTTCCAAAGATCTATTGATAATCATTCATAATAGTACAAAGAGGAGTAAGATTAAATTAGGGTTGTGTGGGGCTTTGCCTCCACATATCTCATATATATATACCAACAGATACAGTCACAATACACAACAGGTTTCGTATACAACACGTATACGAACCGTTTTCTAACACTCCCCCTCAATCTGAACTACTACTACATACAAGGTTCAGATTGGATCGAAAACGATCTAACATCTGTCGTGTGGCTGGTTTAGTAAATACATCAGCCAGCTGGTCGTTCGTCGAGATGAATCTGACGTCCAACGCTCCAGAAGCTATGCGCTCCCGCACAAAGTGAAAATCAATCGAAAGACTGGATTCGCCGTCAGATATGTTGCCCCTAGATTATCACACCACAAGATGGTTGGTCGCTGCTGAGATACTCCTAGCTCCTTGAGTAGTGATTCTACCCAAATGGCTTCAGCTGCTCCGTTCGCCAATGCTTTGTATTCTGCCTCGGTACTGGATCTCGAAACCGTGGGTTGTTTCTTGGAACTCCACGAAATCAAATTCGGTCCAACAAAAACAGCAAAACCACTGGTGGATCAACGGTCATCAACACACCCTGCCCAATCCGCATCAGTAAAGATGCTCACACCAGTGAGAGAAGATTTCCGAAAGTTGAGTCCCGTGTCCACAGTTCCTTTTACATATCGCAGTATACGCTTCACTGCTTCCCAATGCACATCAGTGGGCTGTGATAAGAATTGACACACCTTGTCAACAGCAAAGTATTGGATGAAACGATCCCATGCCCTGAGGGGCGACCGGTTACGTGTTTATATAGCGATGGAAAAGCCCCATCGGTGGCATATACAAGGAAACAATATATATGGAAGGAGGCAAAACAGGAAAGGAGCAATCTCCTCTATGTGACCGTTGGAGGATGCTAGCTGTTGGTGTACTACACCATACGGCAGCTCCTAGTCCATAGAAGGAAGATGCAACGGTACAAGAAATTGTCTAACACCCCCCCTTAATCTAAGCCTTGTAAGAAATGGAAAGGTTAAGATTACGCTTGAACTCATTGAAGTTTTTGATGGGTAATGCCTTCGTGAATCCATCTGCAATTTGATCCTTGGTAGAGATGTGACAAATATCGAGCAGCTTTTGGGTCACACGTTCACGAACAAAGTGAAAATCAATCTCGATATGTTTGGTGCGAGCATGGAACACCGGATTTGCAGAGAGGTAGGTAGCACCCAGGTTGTCACACCACAAGCGTGGCTTGGTGTTGAGTGAGACACGTAGTTCTTTCAGAAGGGCTTCGACCCATATGAGCTCAGCGGTGGCATTTGCAAGAGCTTTGTATTCTGCTTCAGTGCTGGAGCGAGAGACGGTGGCTTGTTTGCGAGCACTCCATGAGATTAAATTGGGTCCAAAGAAGATGGCAAAACCACCAGTGGAGCGACGATCATATGGACATCCCGCCCAATCAGCATCTGAAAAAGCACTAAGAAGAGTGGAATATGACTTTTGAAATGTAAGACCGATATTAATCGTACCTTGAACGTATCGTAGGATGCGTTTGACAGCTGTCCAATGGACGGTTGTGGGAGCATGAAGAAATTGACATATTTTGTTGACAGAGAATGATATATCAGGGCGTGTAAGGGTAAGATATTGAAGACCTCCAACGATACTCCTGTACTTGGTGCTATCTTCGGGACCAAGAGGAGAGCCATCGGTGAGAGAGAGTTTGTCCGAAGGAGATAACGGTGTAGGACAAGGGGTGGAGAGATTCATTTCAACACGAGTAAGAAGATCCTTGGCATACTTTTCTTGAGTGAGTGAGAGTCCTTCTTGTGTTTTCTTGACTTCTATGCCGAGGAAGAAATGTAAAGGGCCGAGGTCTTTGAGTGCAAAATCGGCACGCAAGTCATGCAGGAGGGCTGAAATAGCTGCATCTGAAGAGCTGGAAACAATTATGTCATCAACATAAATTAACATAAACATAGTGATACCTGTTTTGTGGTAGATGAAGAGGGATGTATCAGCCTTTGATGGAATAAAACCAAGATCAAGGAGTTTGGTGCTTAATTTTGAGTACCAGGCACGAGGAGCTTGTTTGAGACCGTAGAGGGCTTTATCCAGTTTACAGAGATGATGCGGAGCATGTGGGTTAATGAAGCCAGGTGGTTGTTTCATGTAAACCTCCTCTTCCAGAACGCCATGTAAGAACGCGTTCTTGACGTCCAGTTGACGAAGACTCCATCCTTGAGAGACAGAGAGAGCTAACACAAGCCTAATAGTTGCTGCCTTGACGACAGGACTAAATGTGTCTTCATAATCAATACCGTAACGTTGCTTGAAGCCTTTTGCAACAAGACGTGCCTTGTACCTGTCAATAGTACCATCGGAGTTCTTTTTTATACGATATACCCACTTACAGTCAATTATGTTGTTGGTGGATGTCGGAGGGACAAGATGCCATGTCTTGTTTTGTATCAACGCATCATATTCTTCTTGCATTGCTTGCTTCCAGTTGGTGTCATCTAATGCTTCAGACAATTTGGTTGGTTCACCTGTAGATGTGAACATGCCATAGCGAACAGTACCATCTTTATAAATACGGGGGTTGCGTATACCTTTTTGTAGACGTGTACGATTTTGTGGAGCTTGGGGAGGAGCAGGAGGCACAGGTGGTGATGCGGGCGTGACTGATGCAGAGGATCCGGAGTGTCCAGATTCGGTGGCAGAGAGATCCGGCGTAGCAGATCGTGTGGGCGTCGGTGTGGCCGTTGGTGTCGTGGCGGAAGTCGCAGAAGATCCTGCGCCTGTTGGTGAGCTGGCCCCGGACGTTGCCCCACGCGGTGATGGCGGTTGCGTGGAGGCCCGCGATTGGTGCGGCGGATCCCGACGACCCGGGAATAACTGGCGCGGGGTGGGGCGCGACGCAGAATCTGACGCGGTCGGCGACGCGGCACGACGCAGTTGGTGCGGCGCGGGGATGCGCCCGTGCGAGGTGGGGCCGCATGCAGGCGGCGTGGCTGGCGAGCCGTTAGGCGACGCAGATCCCGGAGAAGATGTGGCTCCGTGATCCGAGGAGATCGGATCAACACCGGATTCAGCGCCCGTTTCGTCATTTCCTGCCGAATCTGAAAAGGACTCATTTTGTGTGATTTCAACATCATCGTGCTCCGTTTCTTCTGTAGTATTTTGCTGTGCGGAAGTAGTATCATCTCCACTGGTGTCGGGTACCTGAGTATGGTTAGTGACAGGAATAAAATGCATGTGATCATGATTGTTCGTACCCGTATTAGTTGGATGTGGGGAAGATGAAGTAGATGGAATTAGGAGGATTTCTTGGCTAAGACGAGATCCAGCATTTGGGTTTAGGGAAGCAAATGGGAAAATGTTTTCATCAAACACAACATCTCGAGAAATATAGACTCGTCCTGTGGAGATATCAAGACACTTGACTCCTTTGTGTAATGGGCTATAACCAAGAAAAACACATTGTTTGGAGCGAAAAGAAAGTTTGCGTTTGTTATAGGGACGAAGATTAGGCCAACAAGCACAGCCAAAAATACGAAGAGATGCATAGTTGGGTGTGATATTGAGAAGTTTTTCTGTAGGTGTGACAAAATTGAGAGGTTTACTAGGAAGCATATTTATGAGATATGTGGCTGTTAAGAAGGCTTCATCCCAAAATTTTAGAGGCATAGAAGCATTTGCAAGAAGAGAAAGACCAACTTCAACAATGTGTCGATGTTTTCTTTCGGCTGAGCCATTTTGTTGATGTGCATGTGGGCAAGAAACGTGATGAGTAATACCAACTTTTTGAAAAAAGGAATTAAGTTTCTCATATTCGCCACCCCAATCTGTTTGCATGGTAATTATCTTGCGATTAAATTTGCGTTCAACCATTTGTTGATAATTTAGAAAAGCTTGGTAAACATCGGAGCGTTTTTTAAGTAAATATATCCAAGAAAATTTGGTAAAATCATCAATAAAACTTACATAATATGAGTGTTTTCCAACGGACGGAGGAGCAGGACCCCAAACATCCGAAAAAATTTGTTCTAGAGGTGAAGTGGAGACACTAGTCGAGATAGGATAAGGTAATTGTTTGCTCTTGGCTTGCTGACATGGATCACATACATACGGAGTTATTTCATGAGAGTAATCAAGTTTATTTTTCCGGAGAATTTGTTGAACAATAAAAGAAGATGGGTGTCCTAGACGACGGTGCCACGTGGATGATGAAGGTTTGATGGTGATGAAGGCGTGCTTGTCGGACTCCATAGAGGTAGGTATGAGAGGATATAAGCCACCGTGACATGGGCCTCTAAACATGACGTTCTTCGTGTCCCGATCCTTAATCAAAAAGAAAGAGGGATGAAATTCTATAAAAGCATTATTATCTATAGCAATTTTATGGGCTGATAGTAAACTTTTGGAGGCGTTAGGAACATGCAAGATATTTTGAAGACGAAGAGAACTATGAGGGGTATGAATATTCGAATGACCAATATGTGTAATTTGCATACCTTGACCACTCGCAGTGTGGATTTGATCATGCCCCTTGTATTGTTCATGTGTGGAGAGCTTGCTGAGTTCGCTGGTGAGATGATTTGTGGCACCCGAATCAACATACCAGTTTGTGTCAACGCCGTAGGAGGCATTGTGGGCTGCTTTGTCGTCATGAGAGTGGTCATCATCATGGTCATCGTCGCCATACCGCCACCAACATTCAGTGGCGGGGTGACCATATTTCTTACAAATCTGACACGTAACATCTTGAAGTGGGGAAGGAACGCGATTACTACGTCCAGTATCTCGGCCTCCTTTTGCTTGGGGGCGACGAGCAGGGCCGTCGTGACGGCGAGGAGGGCGCCCTTGCTGGTGACCGCGGGGGCCATGGCCGTAGCTATTTCCACCAGTACCGTAGCCTCCTCTGTAGCCACCACCATGACCGCCGGTAGGGCCATGGCGATAGCTACCAGCACCACCACCGCCACTGCCACCACCACGATAGGACGCAGCATTGGCCGAGGAGGTGAAGGAGGCTGGTTCGTCAGACTCATTTAACATCTTTTGGCGGTAGTCGAAGGCGAGCAATTGGTGGCATACGTCTGCAGAAGTGGTGGAAGGATTTGCATTGAGGGCCGCCACAAGACCATTATACTCACCAGGAAGGCCGGCTAGAAGAGACTCCTTGAGATCATCATCCGGGATGCGTTTTCCCGCTGCAGCAAGCTCGGAGACGTAGCCCTTCTTTTTGTTGATGTATTCGTTGGCGGAGAGGTCGCGTTTCTTGGTGGTGTGGAGGGCGGCGCGCAGCATCCCCACCCGAGCCATAGTCTGGGCGGAGAACTTGGCAGTGATGGCCGCCCAGATGTCGACGGCGTGCTCGAGATCAAGGACATCTCCAAATAGATCAGGAGAGATAGCCTTGATGAGATAACTTACAAGTTGTTGGTCCCGCGAGATCCATGCCGCGTAGGCCGGATTGGGAACAGTTGTAGTTCCTGCGTTGTTGGTGACCTCCTTCGTCATGGCGGGTGCGGGGTCGGAGCCGTCCAGCAGCCCCATGGCCTGCGCACCACGCACGGCTGGGATGACCTGCGCTTTCCAGTACAGAAAATTCGCCAGCGTCAGCTTCTCCGTCGGAGGGCTCCCAAGAGCCGATGCGAGGGAAGGGGTTGTCATTGTTGGGGAGGGAGGGAGGAAGAAAAAATCAGAACGATCAGTGATCGAGCGATCGAGTTGTGTTTTTCTCTCTTTTGTTTGTCGACGTCAGGGAAGAGGTGCTCTGATTACCATATTGGATGAAACGATCCCATGCCCTGAGGGGCGACCGGTTACGTGTTTATATAGCGATGGAAAAGCCCCATCGGTGGCATATACAAGGAAACAATATATATGGAAGGAGGCAAAACAGGAAAGGAGCAATCTCCTCTATGTGACCGTTGGAGGATGCTAGCTGTTGGTGTACTACACCATACGGCAGCTCCTAGTCCATAGAAGGAAGATGCAACGGTACAAGAAATTGTCTAACACAAAGGATATGTCAGGCCGAGTCATCGTAAGATATGCAGGCCACCAACCACGCTACGGTACCAGAAAGCATCATCAGTACTCAACGGTGTTCCAGCCGCACGATCCAACCGTTCTGTGGTTGTCAAAGGAGTAGAAGTGGCATTACAATTCTCCATACTCACTCGGTGAAGGAGATCCAAAGCATACTTCCGCTGGGTGAGTGTCATGCCCCCTGAATTGTAGGACGCTTCCAAACCCAAAAAATACTGCAACGTACCAAGATCCTTGATAGGAAAACTAGCCGAGAGAGACAGAATGAGGCGATCAACGGCAACAGCGGTGGATCCGGCAATGACAATATCATCCACATAGACGAGCATAAAAATTTGTATGCCGCCCTCAGCAAAAATGAAGAGAGAAGTGTCTGCCTTCGAGGAGATGAACCCGAGCTGATGAAGGAGAGTGCTCAAGCGGGCATACCAAGCACGCGGTGACTGTTTCAGACCATAAAGAGCACGCTGAAGCTTGCACACATGTGTGGGGTGAGTGGTATCCTCAAACCCGGGTGGCTGCTGCATATAAACATCCTCCGGAAGGAATCCATGGAGGAAGGCATTGCTGACATCAATCTGCCGCAGACTCCAACTACGTGAGACCGCCAAGGAGAGAACCAAGCGAACGGTGGCGGGTTTCACAACAGGACTAAATGTGTCACCATAATCAATCCCAGCTTGCTGAGTAAAACCACGAGCAACAAGACGAGCTTTGAACTTATCAACGGTGCCATCCGGACGATGCTTCGTCTTGAAGACCCACTTGCTTCCCACAACATTAACTCCGGGAGGCCGAGGCACAAGAACCCAGGTGTTGGTGTGACGGAGGGCAGCAAACTCATCAGACAGGGCTGTACGCCACGCCGGCTCGCGGAGAGCATCACGATGTGAAACCGGGGTGGCGAAGAACGCTCGGCGAGCTGGATTATATTTAACCGTACCATCTTTGTATTCCTTCTCTCGGCGAGTGGCATCCCGTGTGCGGGTTGTCATGTGATGGCGCGGAGCCGCGACTACAGCCTCGGATGGCGCTGCAGACGCGGGCGAGGACACATCCTCAATCGGCGGCGACGGCGCCACAGGGGATATCGGCGTCGATGACGCCGTGGGCGAGGCCGGCTCGGGCGGGGCAGGCTCAGGAGAAATAACGTCAGACTGTCGTGAGTGATCGACCGGGCGCGCTGGAGACATAGACAATGTCTCTGCACCGGGATTTGTGCCGCCATGCGCACCATGCTGCATGCTTTGCATGCCAACGTCTCCAGCGTCGGGACGTGTGCTGCCATGCACACCATGCTGCATGCCATGCATGCCACCATGTACGTCGACCTCGGGTATGAAAACCTGCACAGGAGGAGCACTAGACACAGGAGGATTAGTAGCCAAATAGGTTAGGTCATAATTTCCCACTGAAACATCCGTAGCCGGTTCATTGGATGGAAAAGAAAGAGCCTCTTCAAGAGAAGAAACATCCACCGTGACACCGGGAGTAGCAAACGGAAAAACAGACTCGTCGAACACGACATCCCGAGAAATATAGATGCGACCAGTGGATCGATCCAGACACTTGTATCCCTTATGCATAGGACTGTACCCAAGAAACACACACATCTTGGAACGAAACTCAAGTTTGTGCGTGTTATACTTCCGTAAGCTAGGCCAGCAAGCGCAACCAAAAATATGAAGAAATGAGTAGTTAGGCTCAACCTTTAAGAGCCGATGAATGGGAGTGTCTTTATCAAGCACCGGAGTCGGCATACGATTAATCAAATAGCACGCCGTAAGAAAAGCTTCATCCCAAAACCGCAATGGGAGAGAGGAGTGGGCCAACAATGCGAGGCCAGTCTCAACGAGATGACGATGCTTACGCTCAGCAATGTCGTTCTGCTGGGAGGTATGAGGACAGGAGACACGGTAAGAGATACCGATGCGCTGGAAATAACGGCTCAGCTTGTGATATTCACCACCCCAGTCAGATTGGACAGCCTTAAGTTTAGCGTTCAAAAGACGCTCTACATGTGCCTGGAACGCGTAGAAAACATGCTCAACATCGGATTTGTGCTTAAGAAGATATATCCAAGTAAAACGTGAATAGTCATCGATAAAACTAACATAGTACTTGTAACCGCCGGAAGACGCACGAGCGGGCCCCAAACATCAGAATGAATTAATTCAAGAGGCACAGTGGAAACACGAGACGAAGCACTATAAGATAACTGATGACTTTTACCACGCTGACAAGCATCACAAACCAAAACTGAATTGTCTGAAGAACATGAAAGATTATTTTTCCTAACAATCGACTGCACTACATTATTGGTGGGATGACCAAGACGTTGATGCCACTCAGACGTCGTGGTCAAGGAAGCATGATGGGAAGACGAAGACGTGGCGCGGCTAAACGGCAGCGGATAGAGGCCCCCTTGACTTTTACCGCGTAGAAGAATTCTCTGTGTGGTTTTGTCCTTGACAAGGAAAAAATGACGATGAAACTCAATAAAGATGTCATTATCAAGAACAAGACGGTAAACAGAAAGCAGGTGTTTGCGGATGTGCGGAACATGAAGGATATTGTTCAAGCGAATAGAAGAACCGGCTAGATTCGAATGACCAATATGCGAAATAGACAAACCTGAACCATTTGCTACTTGAACGTGGTCCTTCCCGCCATAGCGCTCATGCACCTGAAGACGTTCGAGGTCACTCGTAAGATGATCTGTGGCACCGGTATCAAAATACCAGGGGTGTGGCTGCGGCTGGGTGTCGTTGGAGGTCGTGGCCGCATTGCCGGAACGAGCATCGTAGCGGTTACGACAGTTATCCGCTTCGTGCCCCCAGTACTTGCAAATCTGGCACTTGGGTCGCCAGCGATTGCGACCATTGCCCCAACCGCCGTTGCGGCCACCACCACCTCCATTGCCTCCGCCAGAACGGCCTCCATTGCCGTTACCGTTGGGGCGTCGCTGATCGGGAGCACCCACACCCTGATGCTGCTGGTACTGGTTCGGGGCCGGCTGGGCGTGCTGCTGCTGCGGGTAGCCTCCGCTGGGACGCCCTCCACCTCCGTAACCGGGGGAACCACCCATCCCCGGAAGTGACACGGCGTTTGCCGAGGAGGACCAATCCTCTGCCGAAAGTTGCTGCGACTGCTGCAGCGCCTCATAGTTGAGAACCATGGAGTAGAACTCGTCGAGGGTAACATCAGCGTTGGTAACGCCAAGTGAAGCAGCGATGGGGTTGAAGGCGGGGCCTAACCCGGTGAGCATCTGATCAATGACCTCCTCGTCGGAGAGCGGGGAACAAGCGGCGGCCATGGCATCGGCAAGGGCCGTCACCTTATGCATGTACTCGCTCGCCGTGGAGTCCAATTTCCGTAGCACCTGGAGTTGACGCCGGATGTGCCGAACACCAGCACGGTTTTGTGCGCCGAACAACGTGTGAACGGCCTTCCATGCCGCTGCCGCTGATGCACAGCGGATCAGCTTGCATGCGATCTCGGGCACCATGGAGCCGAGAAGCAGCGCGAGGACCTTCTTGTCCTGCGTCCACCATTGCGCGAAGAGGGGGTTGATGACGACGGTGGCGTCAGCACCCGTACCCTGGAGGATGGTCTTCTCCGGCGCGGCTGCAGATCCGTCGAGGTGACCATGAAGGCCCGCTCCGGCGAGGGTGGTCGAGACGAGAGCTTGCCACAACATGAAATTACTGTTGTCGAGGCGCACGGCGATGGCGGGGATGGGGGTGCTGGTTGTGGCCGTCGAGGAAGACGACATGGCGCCGATCGCCGCGGACAGAGCGAGAGCGGAAGAGGACGACACGCCGAGAGCGGTGGAGTTCATCGCCGACGAGGACATGGCGGCAGCTCAAGGGCGTGAGATCGAGTGAGCACTATCGTTGGCGGCCGGAACGATCGGAGAGATCACGAGCTAGCTGGTCTTGATCGTGCGAGACGTCGCGGCCGGAACGATCGTAGAGATTGTGAGCTAGCTGGTCTCGTTCGTGAGATCGTGTGAGACGTCGGCGGCCGGACGATCGGAGAGATCGTGAGTTGGCTCTGATACCAAGATTAAATTAGGGTTGTGTGGGGCTTATATATATACCAACAGATACAATCACAATACACAACAGGTTTCGTATACAACACGTATACGGACCGTTTTCTAACAGAGTAAACCTAATAAAAATTACAAATAGATTCATTGACCACCTAGCCACGAGTACAGTATATGAGCTTGTTGTAGTAGTTGTCGTGGTAAGGCCACAAAGAACGAACTTCAACCATCCCCAATGACAAGACTTAAATATCGGAAGAAACAGATCTGGAACCACACCAACGAACACAAATACCGAATGGATACTCAAAGATCCACGAGATACACAAAGATCTAGGAGAGACACACAACTCCATGTTCCCTCCCTAGTTCTAGATGCACCACCGGAACGAGGATAGAGCGGGGAGTACATTATTGTGACGTATGGATGTAACCGCCCCTCACCATTCAAAAGAAGACATTCTAAAATAGTCTAAACAATGAACGGGAACCTCCCACTGAAGAGGGGCCGTGGTCCACCATGTCCTAAGGCTAGGAAAGGTGGAGCAGACTGTCGACATCGCCGTTGAGAGGACGTAACCCTAGATGTGTTTAATGACCGCCTTTTCTTGAGTGTCTCTCGGTTTGGTATGTTAACTATTTGTGCACCTTATCTTAAAACTCATATACATTATCATGTATCCTTTTATTTTTAACTGTATGTGATTGCCGAACTCGAGACAGTATTTTCTAGGAGGGTACAAAGTGAGTAATGACTAATGAGCAATTTGGTATACTTTTGCCAATAAGTTATGCAATTGAAGTGGATTGAAATACATGTTCACTTAATGCAAAAAAAACATGTACTTTGTACTTACATGAAAGAACATTTCAACTTTACCTAAATTTACATATCTACGTTTATAAGGGAGGGAGTATTTTTTTTCCGTGTAGTCGATGGAGCCGTAGTAATATCTCGTTCTCCATTTGGCATGACGCGTTTGAGTGTTTGACTGTAGAATCTGCATGTGCTGCATTGTGTGCGGTAAGCTGCATGCATGGAGAGGTGGCATATTTGGATTCTAGAATCGTCACGTAGTCATGTGTTATACTAATCGTATTCCATGCTGCGGAACGCGACCGTGGAAAATGTCCATACTAGTATGGAACTATATATGGACACGCAACCAAACCCTACAGCGCGCTGCTATAAATACCTCCAAGCAGCAGCTGCAAATCTCCACCGCTCTCCATGCACACTTCCACCACCACCACAACAAGCCATCCAAAAGAACCGTCAGCAGCCATGGCGTCCTCTCGCGTCTTCCAACACATCGCTCTCCTCCTGCTCGTCGCAGCCGCCGCCACCGCCAACGCAGCGACCATCACCGTCGTCAACAAGTGCTCCTACACGGTCTGGCCCGGCGCGCTCCCGGGCGGTGGCGTGCGCCTCGACCCAGGCCAGTCGTGGCCGCTCACCATGCCGGCCGGCACCGCGGGCGCCAGGGTGTGGCCACGCACCGGGTGCACCTTCGACGGCAGCGGCCGCGGCCACTGCATCACCGGCGACTGCGCCGGCGCGCTGGCCTGCGCCGTCTCGGGCGAGCAGCCCACGACGCTCGCAGAGTACACGCTCGGCCAGGGCGCGAGCAAGGACTTCTTCGACCTGTCCCTCGTCGACGGCTTCAACGTGCCCATGAGCTTCCAGCCCGTGGGCGGCGCGTCGTGCCGTGGCGTGAGCTGCGCCGTGGACATCACGCACCAGTGCCTGCCGGAGCTGCAGGTCGCCGGAGGGTGCGCCAGCGCCTGCGGCAAGCTCGGCGGCGACACATACTGCTGCAGGGGCCAGTTCACGGACAACTGCCCGCCCACCATGTACTCCATGTTCTTCAAGGGGAAATGCCCCGACGCCTACAGCTACGCCAAGGACGACCAGACCAGCACCTTCACATGCCCGGCGGGAACCAACTACCAGATCGTGCTCTGCCCATAGATCGATGAAGCCAGTATATATACGTAATGAATAAGTTGGCGCACTTAGATCAATACGGACTACCCTATGTAGTCTTCTACATATGAGCACCGATCATTTGTATGTCGCTACATCTGATGAATAACAGAATAAATGATTATTTATAGGCAACATATTATGGCTTCTTCTCTCCGACAATGGTGGAAGGCTGGCCGGATCTTTACAAGCGGCCAGGGACGGAGGAAGGGGGGGACGAGCAGGGGCTTAGCTAGCCACCCCCAACAATTTGATTTCCTTCTTAAAAGCACTTATACTAATGCTAAAAATTAGCAGTTCTAAGCTGTTTTGCCCCCTCCAACTGAGTTATGCCCCCTCCAATGCCGCCGGCTGGCTCCGTCCCTGCAAGCGGTGGTTTGAACTTGACTCTAGGTGTTCTCGTGGTTGTGAGGGTTTCGCTTCGCCCAGTGGTGTTGGTGTTCGTTGTATGATTTTCGCCGGTTTCTACCGTAAATAAACCGGCACCTTCTTCTTAATTAATGGTAAGCGCAAAGCTTTTTATTTCGTTTTAAAACATGCAACATATGCAATTATGCATGCACGTGGTTGTGTCTCAGATCAATAAGTGAACAATTAAATAAATATTTGTAATTTAATTCCTTGCTAATATCTCACACTCAATGTTCGTTTGAGTGAACTCCACTTTTTACCCCATGATTAAAGACGAGAGGTCCTATAAACATTAATTTCTAAATTTCTCCTCACCGTATATTGAATTCCTCGTTATTGTTCTAATATTTTTGAGGCTCAATCATCACCTCGCACCTTGTCAAACAAAAATATATAGGAAAAAACATCCAAACTTAAAAATAGGTAATCTAGACGATTTTGAATTAGATGGAGGTAAAAAAGTGGAATTCATTTCTTTTTGTGCTACAAATATGCCCCAATAATTAAAGCAATCTGTAATGTGTATTTCCTGATCAGTTTTTTTTGAAACAAGACAAAATCTTTGCATTGATATAGAAGGAGCAAAGACAAAGATAGGCCAAGTCCCAAAAACGACGGGATTACAAAAACACAAAAACACACCCGAGAACCTAGTGAGCCCTAATGGCGAACCGGGAAACCAAGAAACCCATTAGGCGACACACTCAGCAAGTTTCTTCGCGCCTGCTAGGATCCAGTTTTTGCTCTCCTCCTTGATGTGTTGGAGGAGTGAATTCGGCGGCGAGAATTTGTTGTTGAAGATTCTAGCATTCGTCTCCTTCCAAATCTCCCATGTGATGTGCTTATTGCGCACCAGGCCCTCAGGCCTCAAGTGTCTTCATGCAAATTACTAATTAACTAGTTAGATATTATTTTCTTACTTTTCAAACGGTTGAAGATGTATTTCTCTAGCTATATTGGTCTGGTTATCTTCATAACTTGACACATGCTCTAGCTTAGGCACAAGACTTCCACACATGCAGTTCCACTCCACGTACTGTGTAGACCTGGAATTGCTAGTCTAGCAGAATTAATTCCACACGCATACTCAACAGCGTATTTTGGACTGTACTGATCTTCTTCCGAGTTGGATATGGAGCCAAATGCATGCGAGCTTTGCATATATTGCATTAATGTCCAGAGGAATGAGAAGATATTCTTGACATTGCATGTGTAGAAATAAGAGGAAGAGGACGAAATAATCGAGCAAACCGAAGTGGAAGACGTATCCCTATCATGCTGACCCAACCGCTTTGATCATATGCCACTGATCGAAGTGCAACTCAGAGGGTGAGGGGTGCATGCTCGTGGATAATTTTGACTATGTAGCGACTTTGAAAATCGCAAAACAATGCACTACGGGCATCACTTCATTCTGCACGCGCGACCTTAAAATTTCCTTGCCTAGTCACAGTATCACTCCCAACAGCGCTCCCAACCGATTTATTGGGTGTGCCGGCAACAGAATTATTTCAGTAACTCTTGTTTCAAGCCTGGCTTCATTTTTTACTTCCGGACAAAGAAATATTACTTGAATCTTGGCAAAGAAATTATTAAATCATACGAAAATCAGAAAGAATATTAGGATGGTGAGGAACTAAGGATAGCAGGAGCAGCCTTGCTTGTTCATGTGTCAGTTCCCATACAGTTTCTCATCTCTTCTGGAAGTTAATGTACTTGGCAGAAAATCCAAATAGGAGAGCGAAAGCCACAGGGAATGCTACGGACACTGCTGCTACCACTCCCAGGAATTCATGCCTAAAACCGTAGTAGCTTCCAAGAAACTCCGATACAGTCTCGCCACTATCAAGTTTCTCCTCGATGTCACCAAACTGTGAGGCGCCTAGACCATACAATGTCCATGCAACTGGGCAAATCCAGTAGTACCAACTCCACCAGATAGGAATTCTCTGTGAAAAGAACGGCAATGTAAAAAAAGAGTTTAATTTATTGTTGAGTAGGCAAAATGAGTTAACAAATAGACTCACAGATACAGGGATGAGAAACCCAGAGAAAAGGTTCCATAGGGCGTAGAATGCAGTGCAGCCTATCGCTGCCACGCCACCATTGGGTGCGAGTCCCACGGCCATCATCCCGAAGAATGTGAAGTAAAGGAATGTGCAGTACATGAAGAACATGTACCAAAAGAATTTGGCTGATGTCCACTCGAATCCCATCATTGTGTACACCAGAACTCCATATATCAAAGTCTGCACCAATGTGTACGGGAGTTCAATGGCAACCTGCAATGTGCATAAGCACACCAGTTTTATCTAATTAAACTGGCAGTTATGGAAAAGTGAAAATACAAATCAGTGTGGCGGAGCCAACAAGTCGTTCTAGCCTGGGCAAATTCTAGCTGCACTTTCTATGTTCAGTATTTGCCCATGTAAACTCATTATCTTATCACTATCCCCTAGGACTATTATAATGGAGTTTGCCAACATAGCCCGGGCATGCTGGGTCGTGCCTCTGCCACTGTCTGCAGAGACGAATTAGTTACCTGCGCAAATGTATAAGGTAGGGCCGAGTACATTCCAGCTGCTCTTTGCTTGTAGAACACTGTCCTTTCCATGGCAATCACTGGCTGAACACCTTGTGCGTTCAGAATACCGAGCAATAGAACGGCTGAGTACATTGACCCCATGGAATTGAACAAGTCTTGCTGTTTCGTTCTGTTTGGTGAAGAGAAGCGTTTAGAATGCAGAGAACAAAATTCACAAACACAACATTCTTTTGTGATATTATTGACCCACCTTTTCATGCCAAGGTTCCAGAATACCGTGCCAAAAATCAGTGCAAAGATTATGGTGACAAGGTATCTACGCCCTGTGTAATGAATATTCCTCCAATAAGACAAGTTCTGCTTCCACAAGCATATTAAGCACTGGTTCCAAAAAGACTGTGAATACTGATTAAGGAAATGGAGATCAGTAGAGCTAGCAGGAGGCATGCTTAATTCACTTATCAAGGCCTTGGTCGTCCTGAAATTATTAGTATTAGTTAGTGGGCACAGGTACTGTGTATCTCTGTAGGCCATAACAAAGCTTTGTCCCAAGCAAGTTGGAATTCATACAAGTGGGGATATGGAGAAAGGAAAAAAAAATCAGCAACAATCACTCAATCAGAAACCTAATCTTCGCCCCTACTCGAATTCTTACCTCTACTTGAGAAATTTCAGTCTATTATCATCTCATAACTTGATTTTAGAAATATTGGTCTATTATCATCCCAACATGTCGTGAAATATTATACTATTGTGATCACTTAATGAAATCTGATGGTCATATGAAGGAGGGAATTTGGTGTGCTGTATGTTGTCCAGATTGCTAGTGTTTAAGATCCCAAAGTGCTTGATGCTCTTTGCAACTTGGATATCATACAATCCTTTGTTTGGTTCATAACGTAACTGAATTGCAGACCTATCATGTCACGAAAGCAATTATTAACATTTCCAAATTGAGATGGAGGTATTGAACCACCTGTCATATCAATCTTTCTTCATGTTTGGATTCTAAAAATGTGCAACTAGAGATGCCAGTATATAACGTGAAGTCAAACACACTTAAGATTGATCCTTGTGTTTTCACCAATCAAGTTTTTACCCAAAACCAAGGATATCTTGAGAAGAAAAATATTCTTGTTTCTTATCATTAAACTATGAAGGTAACAGTCGAAACGATAAAGAGTTATTTCATACTAGTAACCTTCAAAATTTAATGGTAACCAGATGCATAGCACTTACATATATAGCTCTGAATGTTTGTATATTTCAGAAAGATCAATCCCAAGCATCTTCTCTTGTACAGTTGAGGTCGCCTCCAACATCCATGTCGCAGGGTTGTACCCATCTTTTATCTTATTGACACCTTCTACTCCCTGAATACACCATGTTCTATGGTAACTTATGGTCCATGGTTCGACTATTTTCAAAAAGATACTAGAAATGTTTTCAACCATTCAACTAACCTCAAAGTATTTGATTAGCTGCGAAAAATGGTCCCCTAATGGACCAACGTATATCTCCTCCCCTCCTTGTTTCAGTAGAACAAGCTGTAATTCATTGGTCATTACGTTCAGAATGGCCAACAGATCACATTTCCTCGGCTAGCAGCAAAAGTTTTATTACCTCATCAAAAGTTCCCAATATTTCAATACTTGGTTGGTGAATGGTACAAACAACAGTTTTACCAGTGTCTGCCAGGTTTCTGATAGTCCTCATTACAATCGCTGCAGCTCGAGCATCGAGCCTTGAGGTTGGTTCGTCCAAAAAAATGATTGAAGGATTAGATACAAGTTCCACTGCAATGGTTAGCCTCTTCCGTTGCTCACTTGAGAGGCCTGTCTCTCCAGGATATCCAACATATGCATCTTGCAAGGATGTAAGCTCCAAGAGCTCCATTATATTGTAAACAAAAATCTGCATTCAGAAGTTGACACCATTTTTTACTGTACTGAAGGGAACCACTACTGTCTGTCCTCCAGGTTAGTGGAATACTGGAATGTTCCAGTATTAGCTGAGTTATGCGAGAAGATATGCATAGCTATCTAGTTAAGAAATGGATATGCACTATCAAATGTTCACAGAATATATATCATGCTTTTCATCAGTAACAACTCAACAACCGAATAATCATTCTTAACACTTTTCTTATGCACTGACCTTTTTTGTTAATGAGTCAACTTCTGAGGGTAATCGAAGGCATGCAGAGAACAAAAGTGACTCGATCACGGTCAAGTGTGGAGAGTGGATATCTGACTGCTCACAGTATCCAAATACACGACAAAAGGTTTCTTGCTTCTTTGAGTAGCCCGAGACAGTTATTGTCCCTTCAGTGTAGCCACATGTTTTCCTTCCTGCTAATACATCCATCAGTGTTGTCTTCCCTGCACCGCTGACGCCCATCAATGCAGTGAGCACACCTGGTCTAAAGCAACCACTCACACCCTTCAGTATCTGCAAACGAGCTTTTATCTCACCATGTGCTTTCTTTACCTGTAGATATAAACGTGGGAGCAGTTAAGCAGTGACTAAACTTACTGTCATATAATATGGAAATATGCTACTGCTTAAAAGATACTGCAATGTAAATGAAAACATGTTGTTTTACCTCTTGCATGTCTACTGAATATCTTATGTTGTCAAATGTAAGTGTAAGTGGAACAAATAGAAGTGCTGCTCTCCTGCTATTCACAGAATTCTGTGACTCATTGTTCACTCTTTTATGATGATAGAATTTCGAGGGAGCACCGTCATTTGGCTTTGCATTGCTTTGCAGTGATGAAGAGGTTCTACCAGAAGCTGCAAAAAAGAAAGAAATATTCTCCTTTAGACATTGTTAAGCTGGAAATAGGTTTACATAACTGTGCTGCACTGCACACGAAATATCAACATACATTTGAAGTATGTAAGAGCTGCAGTGCAAAGACCATTGAAGACAAATATGTATCCAATCAGTGCACCTAATCCAATCAAGTACCACTTTTCCTGTACAAATAGCCCACGAGATTTCAATACACTTGTCCCTAATGATTCCTTTGTTCCGGTAAGTATCTGCAAAGCCAAATGCTGAGTGCGTAAGTAAGTACTATCTTTTAGAAGCTTCAAAACTCCAGGTCTAGGGTTATTGCAAGTACTTTACTCCAGCGGTGAGACGTAAATTCATTTGCAGAAATGGCATTCTGTGCATACATCAGTGGTGAGATCCAGTAACCAACCATCCAGAACTTGTTCAAATTTTCTGGAGTGGAAAGAGAGCTACTAAGAAAATGAAAGCTTTATATTTGAAGTGATTATATTAGCTTTATATTTACCGCTAGAAATTATGAAGCCACTTAGTAGAAGAAGCAAAAGCATTGTGGATGTTCCCAAGCTATTCGCTGCAAACACGTTTCTTGTCAATCCAGCAATCAATCGAAACAGAGAAGATGACATCTGACTGACTGCTAGAAGCACAAAATAATGTTTGAAGAGCCTGCAATCAAACCAATACTGTTAATTCAAACTGAGATAAGGAAATAAAAACTACAAGGTGCATTTGACAAACATAACATAAATACAAATTGGCTCTACACAAGCAAACTTCTGCTAACACGAACAATAAAAATAGATTTTTTTCCAATTTCTTTTATTAAATTCTTCTATGGACCTTTTTAGATGAATTTACACAATAGTATGTGTGTCTTGAAACACAGAAGAAAAATATAAATGCATTATAAGGTACCTTAATAATCCAGATATATGTGCGAAGTTTCATTAACTGGTAATGAATGGAAACAAGAAATAGTTTTTATACCAGACGACTGATAAAAACTAGCAAAATCTGGTAATGCAAAGTTAGCAAAATTACCAGACGACTAGATTCTGCAACAAATGAAAACAAATAATCATAATACTACTGTTCTTTAAATATAAAATTAAGTATCCAACAAGAGAAAAGAAATACGGATTTACATGAGTAGCAATATTGTAAAAGTAGAGCTTATCATATAAATCTAAGCATTGTAAATTCTTCAACGAACTAGGTAAATTGCAAATAGTAGAGCTGGGTACATGAACATTCATTATTCCCAATGCTTACCTCCAAATATTTGGGTCAAAACCAACTGCATAGTATGTCATTGCAACCCAGATTGTAACTTCGACAAGTGTGATAGGAATCTTAAGAATAAATGTAGGCAAAGTGTATGCCCAGGCTGGATAGAAAACACCACGTTGCTTAAAGAACAGCGGCAATTTCATGACTGTTCCCCTAAGGTCACACAAACTGCGGAACATGGTTTCACTCACAGAGAAGTATAACAACCCCAGATATATCCCTCCATCAGTTAGTGAATCATGATGCATATTGCTGTTCCAGAAAATGGTTGATGCCACAAACGCTATTATAGTGATCTGTCACAAGAGTTTTCCTTATTAAGAATGATTGTTTCCAAACTGACTGTCTAAAAATAATACTATATTCTATTTTTCATTGCAAGTTATGATTGCATAGGGGGCTCATATAAATGTAGGGGGGCATACACTTACAGTGTAAAGTGGTGCAAATTGCTTACAAAAAAGAAGTGGCAAGCCTAGCTCTACGCAGCAAAAGGATGTAACAAAGTTAACAAATCAAATAAAGAGAAACGCTGATCGACTGGTGGCGAACCGCGAGGCAAGGAACACCCAAGCCCATGCACAAAGGACTGCAAGCCGAGACCCTGCTCATCCCCTGGATGCTCTGGAAGCACCCCAACGACTGCGTCTTAGCCCAGCCCTCGGTGCCCAACCTGACTGCGAAAATCAGAGAGGAAGCCACCCTTTGGGCCAGAGCCGGTGCGTTAGGGTTTAGAGCAATCATCCTGCAGACCTGGGACGCAAAATTTGAGAAAACAGTGAGAAGTAATAAGAATTAGAACTTTTTTTATTTGGCTCAGGAACAATTTTTAATAACCAAACCAAAATATAATTTTTTAAATTTGGTTGCACGCGATCTCTGTCTCTCATATAGAATACAGTTATCTTCTTGAACTTTGTGTTAGTTAGAAGGCAAAAATCTCTAAGCATCTCCAACAGGGCAACAGACTTCCTATATTTTAATGTTAACCCACTTTCAGAAGTCTAACAAGGCAGGTCTGCCATACCTGACTTCACATCACATTCCTATGTGGCATTTACAGGCATAGCCTATATTAAGGACCGGAGGTAATATGTGTAAGTGGGGTGGTGGTGAAACTGCAGTTTAGTCAAATAAATACAAAACTACATATATTGATCATACGCTAATAATAGTTCATTATTATAAAACCTATGTTCAAAGTCTACTTTAAATGTTTGTGCAAAGTGAGCACAAATGTTATACTGAGCGAGGAAGGGGTTATATCAACTCACATTTGCAATATTAATTAAGTACACTGATGAGTTCCTCCTCATAAACAGGATTTCTCTAGTAGATATTGCTTCGAGCAACTCCCTTTTGCTCACACCATACTTTGAAGTGGCGAGAGCGGCCAAGGAACTCTGGTTCTTCTCAAATGGCACTTCAAGAAACTTTGCAATAACTTGGTCTTCATGAAATTCATGAAAGGCTTGTGCAAATTGCTCCACTGTGAAGTAACGATATGTTGCATTATCATGTACCCAATATTGCTGCTGATCTTTAATTGAAGTGACCTTAAAAAAAATTGAACAACATGAGCAACATACAAGGATTAAAGATATTCCATAGGATTTATGATGTTTAGATGCGCCTACTTCTAGTACGAAGTCAGCGGTAGCTTTTATGTCAGGGCATTTGAAGCCTAGGGACCCAAAGAACTCGCCCACATTTTCTTTGGGGCCTTGGTAGACAACATGCCCCTCTGAGAGGAGCAGGATGTCGTCGAAAAGCTCAAATGTCTCAGCTGATGGTTGAAGCAGAGAGATTACCACTGTTCCCTCAAGTATGTGGACAGAATGCATTAGGAAATTCACTATGTCATATGTAGTTAAGCTGTCAAGCCCGGTTGAGATCTCATCCATGAAAAGAGCTCTTGCAGGACCGATGAGCATTTCTCCTGAAACCAATTTAGATGTGCGAATCATGTACAAATTGGTTGACCTGTTCATGTCAAATATCATAGCTGCCTATTTGACATCATGTTTATTGCTTAGATGGCCTTCGATTATATTTTTGTTTACAGAGGCTTATCTACAACCTCTGTTGCAGACATTTGAGTATGATGGAAGCTCGATGTACAATTTAAACACACCTATGGTAACACGCTTCCTTTGCCCACCAGAAATACCTCTCGCCATATCATCTCCAACTAATGTATCTGAACAGATCTGAAGCCCTAAGATCTGCAGAAGAAGTAGTTTTTTTTAGAGAGAAAGCGAAGAAGTAGTTTTTTTAGCAGACGTAGTTTTTGTATAGTCAAAATGTTGACTGGAAGTGTACTCATCATATTTTCGATAACTGTAAGCCCATGAATCAAACCTGCATTATATAGTTTGTCATCATGTCACTCTGACTTCCATTTGCAGATTCCTGAAAAAGTAGAACCGCTAATCAATTAAATACAAGATAGTGGAGGCCTTTTGAAGTTAACTTTATTTAGAAATTGTATTTGCGTAACTCCACAATGGAAGGAAGGATGAAGGAAACTTTTGCTACTGAAAATACTTTGACATAATAATAAAAAAAAAATCAAAATGTTGGAGCCGCTATACGGCTATAGTCAGGATCAAATCCTATGAAACTCATTTATTGGTCAAGGAAGCTTCTCTGGTGGTATGCCTTTTCTCCTCTTGTTGTTTTATTCATCATTGGTTACTCCTCTTGCCATCCTTCTATCAAAGACTTTTTTGTTTACTTTTCTGCACATTCTTGTCTACAGTGATTTCTATGGAAAGCTCCTCCACAGATGTGTTTATTCCTCTTATGTTCTCTAGCGAGGTCGCCATCTTCATAATTGAGATTCACAATAAATTCTTTTTCCAACTCTTTTCCAACAACCCACTTGTGACTATTGCTTTGAGGGAAGTTAACCCTGATGGCAGTGACAAAGCTAAAAGCATCATGAATGTGCGATATGCAAGACGGCTGGAGTAAACTTTGGTGATTATCGTTTATTTGTTTTGGTTGATTTTTAACATAGGTTATGTTCGGAAAAAAGAAAGTTAGTTGGAAAAATATTTGCATGATTAAGCTGTACACATTTCAGTGCCAAAATAGTAATTGTAGTGGTAGATACAAATTCCATTTCCAGTAGACATTGGGTAGAACAATAATTTTTACAAGCCCAATTCAACTTGTAAACACAGACTACCTTTTCACTAGCTCTCTTGCAGAAACTAACTGTCTCCACTGTCAACATTATGTACTATGGCTGTTTTGAAGAATTTGTTTTCACTCTTAATACATAAAAATATCATTAGCTTCATAATGAGTGATGTATCCATAACATTTGTTTATAATTTTTCCATCAGTACATACACATCTAAGGTGATGAGCATATGTATTTGCTAGAATTTGTGCAAACACCTACAACATCATATGTTTGAAATGAAAGAGGAAATAGTACAAGGATGTAACTTGACCTTCATGAAGATGTCGATGTCCTGCTCCGGCGTGATATTGGCTTCACTCTCCCTTTTCCTCAGCTCTGCAAACAAATCTAAACATAGGATATGCATTAAACTTTGCTAGGCTTGGTCACAGACTCGGAGTAAAATGGGGAACTAGCTGTAATGTTTTTGGTAGTGCCCCAGTTTTACTCTCTGCAACATTTGATATTACTTTTACACAATGCCAGATAAACCAGCAATAATTTGATCCCCTTGAAAATAGTTATAAGATTTTCTAAAGGCTACTTGTAGGTGTCGATTATTACCACGCCGATCCCCGACGCCCTGGCACCTGGCAGAGAAGGCCAACGTCTCCCTCACTGTCATCTCCCCGCTATGGAGGTCGTCCTGAGATATGTATGCCGCTGTTCTCCCAGGAAAGAACTCTTCCATTCCTTGGCCGTTGTAGGTGACTCTCCCTGACACCTGCGGTTGTTTTGGTTTCAGGACACAGTTTTTGTTGTTCCGGATAAGCACACAAAATTATTTTTGTTAAGACATCCCCAGAGTGTGGCCCGATTTTACCAAATTGTGTCGGGATAATGGTTTGTAGATAAATATTCCGACGCAACAAACTCATGAATATATGAAATTTAAATTTGCAAATGGCATAGTTTAACTTTAGATTCAAAATTTCAGCCATAACAATACCACTTATACCAACTGGAAAAATTTCAGTCCGAGCTAGCACACATGACAAGCAGAAGCAATGCACTCTCGTTTGATTCAGAATGAGAAGGAATCCATGCAATGTTTCAGTTTGAGCTAGTAGTACTGAAATTTTCCTGGTACGGACCTGCTCGAGCTAGATAACAAATTTTCAGTTCAAGCAATTTTTCAGTTGGAAAGGCTAGCACACATACTCCGACAGAGGAGACCGCAGCGAGCATCTCCTACATGCGCAGGCGGCCCTCCGACAGAGGAGACCACGGGCTCGAAACCATGCTCTCCGGCACCCGGAGGCGCACGGCCTCGAGGGAGTGCCTGTTTGAAGTAGAGCACGGACAGGGCCTGATACGCGACGCTCACCTCCGGCACCTCTCCCAGCGCAAGCTGCACGCTTTGTAAAGCAGCGGGCCGCAGAGGCGGATGCAGCCGCCCACGTAGCGGGAGCCATGACGCGGCGGCGGTGTGCGCTGATCTTTCCTTCGGCGGAGAGTTCCGGGAGGTTTGAGGTGGTGCCGGCTGCCTGGAGGCGGCGGAGGTCGTGGAGTCAGTCGGGCCGAGGCCCATTTTTTTTTGGCGACAGTCGGCTGTAGCAAGACTTGCTACAGCCGCCTTTCGGACCGTCGGATCTGTTTAAGTGGATCGTCCCCGCGCGTTCGATCTGTGTAGCAAAAATGGTTCGCGTGTAGAACTTTGTCTCTGTGTATGTAACATCATATGTAGCAAAAAAATTAGAAAATGTTGTGTTCGATCTATGTAGCCAAAAAAAGTCAAACACAACATTTTTTTTGTCTCATGTAGAAAAGAATCTCAAATTACGATCGTGTAGCAAAAACCGGTGTAGCACTTTCAACAATATCATGTAGCAAACACAAAAAAACTATGTAACAAATCCTCGTTAATTGTAGCAAAACGTCATAAAAACATATCTGTGTAGCAATTTGTCCGTACTTGCGAAAACAAAAAAAGTACACTCGTGTAGCAAAAACGCACACTGCATGTAACATTCGAAAAATCCCCAAAATCCCCAAAACAATGCTAACCTTCACCGTCGACCATGGAGTCACCGCCATGGCCGTTTCAAGCTCATCAGACACGAATCCGCCACGCTGGAGGTCCATCGGCGCGAGATCAGGTGAACCCCGACCAATCCATCTGGGAGGCGTCGTCTTCTCCAAATCGTCGTTGGCGTGGAGGAGTGAATGTGGTGGAGCTTGCAATGGCACACCCATGGGGGTAGGAGGCGCGCTGGACTTGGCGCGGGATGGCAGAGCTCAAGGCGGTACAGCCTTGGCTGGCTGGACTCGGCACGGATGGAGCAAGGCCGTGGGGTGGCGGAGCTTGGGGCGACAGGAAGCATGCTGAACTTGCTGGAGCAGCGGCGGGGCGGCGGCGGCGGTCGCAAGGAGGAGCGGCGGGGCGGCAACGGTCGCAGGGGGCCGGGCAGCGGCAGTCGTGGGGAGAAGCAGGCGGCCCACGGCGGCTGCCGGCGCGGATGAGGAGGCGTGGAGGAGCAGCAGTTGCCGAGCGCAGAGAGAAGGCGCAGCTGTTTGGAAAACGTGTGCGAGCCTGCGAGGTCCGAGGAGGCGCGCGCCTGCAACAAAACAGACCGGCTGTAGCGTACAGCCGGCTGTCAAACAGCGTTTTCCTTTTTTTTTTTGGCTTCCAGACGGCTTTCAAATTACCCGTTTGGGAGTTTTGACAGGTGGATCCAACAGACACACATTGACGTGGCAAAATGAGTTGGTCACCCAAACCTCTCAATTTTTTTTGCAAAATGAGTTGGCAAAATGAGTTCTTATTATTAATTTCGTCCAAATTACCCGTTTGGGAGTTTTGTATCTTATTTGGTTCATATCGCAGAAAATAATTGAAATCATCAAGGTGTGCTACTCTTATAAGCTAGAATTCCAACAAACATGGTTGACCATATTCTCTTATATGTGTAGTTATGAGACCATTCGCAAAAAAGGAAGTACACATTATTTTGGAACATTAACCATAAACAATTGCTGATACTATTATCAGTTTAACAATATGCACAATATATTTTTACTGATAATAGTTAAATATAGAATTTTCTGTGGGTGTTAGCAATATACACAATACTAAATCATAAAATTGTTGCTAAGGCTTTGGATGTCCATATTCGAACATAGAATTGAGAATTGTATTTGGATTTCTTGAATTTTGTTGTTTGGTTGTGTTTATAACTGAAAACTTCAATTGACAGTCGAATTCCATAAAACTGAACTACAACTGAAAGATGTCTTCTCCAACTCAGAGAGACACCCTTTTTAATTGGATGGAATTGGCACCTTTTAATGGGGATGACCAAATTCAGCCGTCAAACATCCAAACAGAGAATTGAGATTGAGTTCCCTTTTTATTCCATCTACCAATATCTTGCACAATCAAACATAAATTTGGACTTGAAGGCCTATTTCAATAATCCACCAATTTAGAATTGGCCTCAATTCCAAACCTTCTAATACAAACATTATCCAAACTGAACATAAGGGCGATTTTAGTTTAGCAGGAACCGTCCTATTTGGATCTACAAAAAATGACAAATGTGTGTAGCCAAGAATGGAAAATATTTCAAATTATGATTTTGCACGATTATGGGATACATCATTGGCAACATGCACAATTGTTTTCACACTAAATTTTCTAAATATGATTTCTAATTTTTCTAAAGTAGTGGGAGCACTGGAGTTCGGGAACCAAAAGTGTTTTCCGCATACATGCAAGCTACTCACATTATAATTTCTTTTAGCCATACAATTTTATAGCTCGTAATTTTTTGGCGGTTAAATAGAAGAACATTTTCTATTGATTAAATTCATATTTTGATTATTGTGCCTAATCAAATCTTTCATATTTCCGTTTTTTCTTTTCATGTATAAAATATCTTTTCGTTTGTACTATAATTTCTTCAAATACTACAACGCGGGGGTCATCTTTCTAGTTTAAAATATACTTCCAAGAAACACTTCTTATCACAGAGGGAAGCTTAAACAAGTATATTGACCTTCAATCCCGAGTCTAGCTTTCCAGCTAAAGCCTTGAGCAATGTGGTTTTCCCTGACCCCGGAGACCCCAATAGCAAAGTCATCCTTCAAGAGAGAAACAAAAGGGGAAAAGCTGTTAGTCTACCAACAAATCAATCGATGAGCAACTAGAGATCAATTGACTGGAAAATAAGAAATTTCGGAGGCACAACTGTTGAACGTCAGAATCAGTCAAAACCGTTTGATCACTGAAGAATCGTACCTGCCTGGCCTAATGATGGCATTGGTTTCGTGCAGCAACGTATGCTTGGTCTTCCAGGTGCTTGGTAACACATGCAAAGCGTTGGCAACGTCCTAGTAACAGGATCCATATGTTCAGTAAAACTGCATGATAGATCAACAGTACAGGATCGAGGAGCAGCGAGGAATACCAGGAAGATGTTGGTGGTGGAGTGGAAGAGGTCGGGCGTCGCCGTGCTCCCGGCGCAGACGACCTCCGCCTCCACCGCCAGACCCTCGGCGCGCACCTCGATCCTCGGAAGCTCCACCCCGACGCTGCGTGCGTGCGATCAAATTCATGGAAGATTAATTTAGCTTCTTCCTTCGATCAGATATGCACACTGTGTTGAACCATAAGAGAGGTGTAAGCATGGACAGCGCACCGGTCGAAGCGGTTCTTGATCTTGAGCAGGAACCGCTCGGGGCCGTCGCCGACCAGCCGCTCGACGAGGAGCTTCGTCGCGTCTTGCTCCGCCATTGCCTCCGCCGCCCTGCGATCTGGAAGATCCGGCCGGAGAGTCTAGCTAGCAGTATATGCACTCTCTGGTCTCGGTCCCCTTGTCGTTTTTTATCACCACTCTTTGAGTCTTGATTACGAGATGGCACGTGCTTTCTGCCGTATATTACGGGCGGTGGCCGGCAGTCTTGAGAATAATGTGTGTGTAGAAAGTGACCTCCATTCTTCGTTTTAAGATGAGGCCAAGATGAATATTCAGCAGTTTGGACTTTGGAGAGAACAAACCGAAATGCCAGGATGCATGATGCTGCCAAGTTGGGCTAGCTACTAAAGCAAGATACATATTTGCATATATATGAATGTGGACAGGGATAAAACATCTTATTTTCAAGGTAACTAAAGCAGTGTGCTTGCTAATGATTTATTTTCATATTTGGCATATGAAAGTGATCTGGTATTAGGGACATTAAAACTTAGCCAAATTCGAGCTCTCTCAGACCATTAGCATTTTTAACCATCGGATCTTCATCTCTGATGTTTCCTGTCCGTCGGATAGGCTGTCCCTGGGCAGGCTGCTCCGACCATCAAATTTATGCATTGTGGTTAATTTGGTCTTCGGTGCCCTAAATCCCAACTAGGTATAACATCGGAGGAAATCCTCGGCTCGTTCGATTCGGGAGTTCCTAGTCTCCGTGGTGCGCGGAGGGAGCAGCGCTCTACGCACCCCTCCGCCCCAGCGCGGCGTATTGGGCTCGGCCCATTTCCCGCAGATTCGTTCCGTGTTTTTTTCTGATTCGGATCAAAATTAAAATCTCAACATTTTCAAAATGGAAAAGAAATACGTCTGAATTTATTTGAAACGAACAATTTTAAAATATGAACTTTTTTAAAATGAACAAATTTCAAATCTGAACATTTTTTTAAAAATGATGAACATTTTTTATTATGAATCATTTTTGAATTTCAAATATTTTTATTTATGAACATTTTTAAACTTAAGAATTTTTTAAAAAATATCGAAAATAGAACAATTTTTAGTTTGAAAATTTTCTGTTTGAACATTTTAAAATTTTGAACATTTTCAAAATAAAAAAGAATTTAGTAAAATTTATTTTTTTCCCAAAAACTGAACCTTTTTTTTAACAAAATTATGTTTAAACATTTTAATTTTAAACATTTAAAAAAATATATCCATAAAAACAGAAACAAAAAAGAAACTAAAAAAGAAACAGCAAAAAAAAAACGAAAAAAAATGGACGGATTCTAACCTTATTGGGCCGGCCCACTGCATGCGCGGGGGTGCGCGGAGCCTTCTTAGGTCCACCGTACGCTGCAACTAGGATCCGCAGTTCGATTCGAGCCCCCCGCCGTTCCGCCTCCTTTCCTCCTCCTCTCGTTCCCTCCCTAGCTAGGAGGTAGCAGGCTAGCAGCCGTACGGCGGCAGCGAGCAGCGGCGGCGGCGAGGAGGCGTCACCGCTCCTCTCTCTCACTCTTGTCGTGCCGTCATCTCCATGCCGGAGCAGACGAGAAGCCAAATGACGGAATCACGAGATGCGCGTATAGAAGAGGCAAACCACCGCGAGGGAAGGAGAAGGACGATCCGCCGAGTCGCCCTCTGTGGATCAGACCAGATAGCAGCGGGATAACTTCTCCTTCCATGTTATCCTATATCTCCTCTTGAAAGCTCTTTTCTCATCTACAACCTTTGAATTTTGCTGTCGATCTATTGATCATGTCTGACTAATAAGATGCAGGACATCAACGTTGCTGATTGCTAATGCCTAATGGTTGCAGGTGGATGTGGAGATTGCGGACTTCCTATGGAAAGCTACTGGTACTCCTACACGGATTCACTAAGAAGACAAGTGTACACATTCTTAAATCCTTTGTTTTATTTCTCATCCCGTTGAATACATTGTTAGGAACTAGATAATGTTTAATCATAGAATTATTTTACTTCCAATTAAGTTAGGATTTGGTAAGTTCCATGTGTAAGTATATTGGATTAGACTAATCTTGAGTTCTTTGGTCAATTTTTATACGTTCAAAGAAAATGGAGATGATGCACATTGTGACCAGCCATGAACTACTGATATAGTGGATGATTTACTTCATAATGTTATGTTCCTCCTTTGTTATATTTTACATACTCATCTTATGCTATGAGATTTGAGCCATTAGAGAAAATAGATCAACATCTTCGGTCTTGGCTGCAGATTTTCTTTTATTCGTAGTGATTTCAGTTTCAAGCCTGTGTAGCTTAGTCACAGGTGTAGCTTAGTCACAGGTTTCGTTCAAAGAAAATGGAGATGATGCACATTGTGACCAGCCATGAACCACTGATCTAGTGGATGCTTTACTTCATAATGATATGTTCCCCCTTTGTTATATTTTACATACTCATCTTATGCTATGAGATTTGAGTCGGTAGAGAACATAGATCAACATCTTTGGTCTTGGACGCAGATTTTCTTTTATTCGTAGTGATTTCAGTTTCAAGCCTGTGTAGCTTAGTCAGGTTAAGATCTAGCATCACATCCTAATAGGCTTTCAATATCTTTCGATTATGATTTTTTTTTGGATTGTGCACATAAGTGAATGGAAAAAACTTATGGAGTTTGCTCTTATAAAGCTTTTGAAAAGATGGATTTATGCTTAATAGGAGAGGGTCTTTTAGACTGTCTTCGAGTTTCAACAAGCCAACCAACGCCCATTCCATGTTTGGCTTCCAGGTACGCTTGGTTCAGCTGCGGATAAGTGTAATGCCATAAAAAGTCAATTTACAGTACAGTGTTCTTAGTTATTTAGAGATTTTGTATTTACGATGCAAGGTAAGAAGACTATGCAGTTCATCTGTAAACTGGGAAATAATATATTGAAAGTTGCTTCTTCAAGTAAGCTGCATCACTATTTGAATGCCAAAAGTGTTTAATTCCAAAATTGGTTTATGTGTGCAGGGTTTACTGAGTGCTATCATTATCTCCCTCTATCCACATGATTTTCAACAAGCTCGCCCGCTCCTTGTATGCGGGAGTGGTTATTAGATTTAACAATTCTACTGTAACTGATGGAATGAATCATGTTTACTAAGATTGCTCTACAAAAGTATGGTATTTCTGTTACTGGAATAGATAGAACACAACTGCTGGACCGGTATGTTAGTTTGATAGCCTCGCTGTTTCATGTTCTCCTATTTTATTGATTTATTCAGTCTCTTAACTCCTCTATTTGCATTGCTGCATTTAATATCAACTTACATATTTTTTAACACAAATACAAGACTGTAGCGTACCTGCTCTTAAAATAAGGCAGATACCTGTGTATAGTGCAAATCCCTGAATCGAATCATTTGCACACACAGTTTACGATGTAATATCACAACAAAGGTCAATTTTATTACATCGATGATCCAGAATTACAAAATATCCTTTACAAATTGCATAGCATAAAGCTAGCTTTGAAAAGTACACAGCGGAATACAATAGCAGTGAGTCTCTAAATAACTTTCATGCTGCCACAGGCGAAAACATGTTGGTTGTAGACTCGAAACCTTTAACGAAACCTCACTCGTCTTCTGAACAAATCTGCAATAAGAAAAAATATTGCAACAACGTGGGTCAGATTCCATTAAAAATGGAGTCTGGCAAGTGACACTATGGTGGACACTTATGGAATAACTCTAAAGCCTATATGAATATTTGGCTGGTGGAGCTCAAGGCTAATTTGCATAAAGCCAATTTTTCCTACTCTTTTGAAAACACTTTTCTTGAAATCGACGAGTATGGCATGAAAACCATAAATCTCATCTTCCCTTGTTCACCCATCAAGTTTTACTTTTGAAGTTGGAATGGTGGAATCCTCCGTTGACGTCCTTGATCAGCTGCTCAAAATTGTCCGTAACCGGGGACACGGCTAAGTACTTAGTTTTACACTCTGCAGAGGTTGTGCACTTTCACCATTGTACCCATTCAACCCAAGTATCCTTTACACACCATTTGTGATAAGGAAAGGAGAGAATGAGACGAGATCTTTCAGAAGCATTTTCCCTCCCCATACTGGCTTGACCCGTTCCACCTAACATCCCCCTACATCTGCTTGTCAAGCCGGAGAGAGTCCACGCAACATAATTGATCAAGCCAGAGCCCATATGGCAATGGCTGCACTGGAAGCAATCGTCACTTGGAGTTCTTCAGATTCCTCTGTTCCTGGGTGGCCGTTCTCAAGTGTACATACCCTAGGAACCATAGAAATGGACCTGAGTAGCCACTCAACATAAACCATACAACCAATTACCACCCAGGTGTTTCATTAACTTAAGTGGATGTGCACTCTCAGGTAAAAATCACCATGCTCACAGCCCTAAGTAGAATAGAAATTCATCCTAGGCGAAGACATCCATGAGCACAGTCCTGAGTAGTGACTTAACATTTTGTAAAACCTTTCAGCAATTGCATAGCATCAATATTTCTGCTAAGTATGATATAGGAACCTAGACACAGGAATAAGGGATTCTACACAGGTTTAGCATAGCAACACATGCATATAAAATATACTAAGTAATGCATAAAAATAGGAAGTTTATGAGGTGTGCCACTTGCCTTTGAATGTTGTCGTTGTTCACAACTCTTTTCAACGATACTCGGGACTCTCCGTTCAATCTAACAGTAGAGACAAGCAACAATACAACAATCAACAGCAAGCACAAGTCCACCACACAAACAAACACATACTAGGTGAATAAATAAGTTTTATAAAACTTTCTAAGGAAAATATGTTTATGCATGATGTGCAAAATATTCCTAAGGCTAGAAATGCTTTTTCATGCCATGGAAATCCTTTAAGTTTGTGCAAGACAAATGTGTTGGTCCAAAAGGTCTAAGGACTAAAGTCTTGAGTTGGATAAACATACTTTGTTTTATATCTTCTTGAAACAAGCACTCTAATGGCTTAGCCATGATGTGCAACATACTTAGAGAAATTACTAAGTCATTTGTTCGAGATGATCACAACTTTTATCAACTCTTTGTAAATTGGACATTCACTATAGTGAGAGAGACAGACACCCGGCCAGCCACTTAAATTGTGGAACAGGTCTCATGTACGTGGACATGTAAGGTTTGTTTCCAGGCCGCTTCATCCCCCTATGCTGCTAGGGTCCAACAACATCAAGATGATAACATCATGATCAAGTTTTGTTTAAGTCTAGAAGACAAGATTAGGCAAAAGGGGAAGGATAGAAAGAGAGATGTAGTTGTCTTCCAGGCTTCATATCTAGACTTGTAGCTTTCTTCTGGATGATGTCTTGGTTGAAGTCCTGGTTGTCCTGATGAATCTTCAGACTTGATGATTCTGGTATCCTCGAGGCTGGTCTTGGATTTACTTAGTCTTCATGAAATCTCAGAGGAGAAGAAAAGGCAGAGAGGGAGACTTAGAGAATAAAAGGGGGTTGGTCTTCTTGAACTTCTTCTCACTTTTCTTCTAAGTGCTTGACATCTTGGTGATGCTTCCAGAGTCTGTTTCTTCTAAGTCCTTCATGAAGTCTCAGAGAAAAGAAAGAGAGAGAGAGCAAGACTTGGAAAATATTTCTGGTTGGTCTCCATGATCTTCTTCTTGATTTTCTTCTAAGTGTTCCTTCTCCTTGAAGATACTTCTGAAGTCTTGTTCTTGGCTAAGTCCTTCAATGGTCTTCTAGCTCCATCTTGAACTACTAAGTGTCTAGTGCATAGCACTTTTCCCAAAATACTAAGTTTGAAAATTAATCCTAACTTAGAAAGAACTATTGAAGAGGGGTTTTCCTATGAGAATTAAATATGCTATGAATGAAATGAAATTTTAAATCACAAGAAACATAAAAATAACTTTTGTGATTTCTTTAAATATATGCATGAATTTATAAATGCAATTTTAATTAAATTCCTAGTTTTGGAAAATAAAATAAAAGGAATAATTATAATCTTAAAGTTTCTTATGATTAAATTTTTATAATAAAGTTTTATAATTAGTCTTAATAGACAGAAAGCATTTAATTAAATCTATTATAATTGGATTTAATCAAAAATAATATTTCCATTAAAAGTTATTTCAAAATTAGTCAACCTATTCAATTTAAACACACAACTATGAAATCATTCAAAAATTACTCAAAATTATTTTATAGCAGTGGCATTAATTTACAATTATTCCAAAGTTGCTAAAACATATTTATTTGCAATTTTTGGATTTACAGATTTAAAGTTATTGCAAATATACTCAAATTCACCATTTGAAATTTGAATATTTTGTACTAAGTCAAATTTGAATTTTGTCTGATCCAAATTATTCTACACATCTAGAGCTTTCCAAATATATAAAAATTATTAATTTTGGAGTTGTGGTTAAAAAGTTATGGATGTTTTAATTACAGGGACTAATCTGCAAATTTTCCAATTAAAATTATAATAGAAATTCGATTTACACGCTGGCGCTGACTGTGCCGTGACGTGGCGCTGACGTGGCTGTCCACCTGGATAAGTGGATGAATCTGGATCGTTAGATCCAGATCCGATGGATCACATCTAACCGTACCGGTTCGTTTTAAAACTTCTATTCCTGACCACTGGATCTCGATCGGACGGACGGGGACGAAGGACCATACCGTGGCGGCGCGGCTCGCCGGAGATGGCGCGGATTTCGGCGGCGCGGCTCCGGCGTGGATGCTCCGGGCGCTCCCGTGCCTCCCCGGATGCGTGGAGAGCGGCCCCGAGCGCGGCGCAGCACGGTGAAGGCAATGGGGAGATCGGTTGGTGGCGGGGGGGCTCCGGAGCTCGATTTACTCCTCGCCGGAGTTGCGGGTGACGGTGGGGAGCTCCGGGCGTGGACGATCTACTCGTTCTGGTGCACCAACAACAGCGGGACCAAGTCAAAACGAAGCGCAGAAGAAGGGCAGGAGAGTAGAGGGAGTAGGAGGGCTCGGGGTCGACGGAACTGACCGAGGGGCGAGCTTTTTGCCGGCGGCAATGGAGATGCGACGGAGCTCGATTTCAGCGGCCTGGAGGCGAGTCCGATTTAGGGTTTGAGGGGAAAAGCTGCGGCGGTTTCTGGGGTTTAAATAGAGGGCTCCAGAGATTGAATCCCGCACGAATCGGAGAAGATTTCGTCTCTGATTCGATCTCCAGAATTTGTGTTCGTTCGGTTTGAGGAAGATGAAGATCCGCTGACGTCAGCATGACGTCAGCCAGCATTTTATTTTCTGATTTTATTTCCTTAATTCATATCTTTTGATTTATAACTCCAAATGATGTCAAACAAAATTCTAAAAATTTGTAAAATTAATATCTCTCTGTTAAACCAGTTGTAGGTGTGTTTTAAACTTTTTTGAAAATTAATATTTTGAAATATTGCTTAATTACAAATTTGACACTTAAAGTCAAATTTGAATTTATTTCTCATTTACATTTTTCCTTTGGCTAAAATAAATTTGTAAAAATATCCACATTCCAATATGTTTGAAATTAAGTTATTTAAACTTGTTTTGCTGAAATCATTCATCTTTATCTTGGCATATTATTAAGAACAACATATAAATAATGTTTTTAGGAAAATGTGAAAGATGAGGTATTCATTTTTAATTGAAAATAATTTGTGCAACATTATATTTTTGATTATGATAATTCATTTGAAAACTTTATAACAACTTTGGAAAAGGTTTCTGTTTTGATTTTATTCTTATTTAAATTCCATTAATCATTTCATGTTCTGAAAATAAATAGATGGAATTTATTTAATCCAATGAAATGTTTATTTGGCTAATTCATTAATTTATATTTTATGAAGTTTTAAAGTTATACACTATAGGCTTATAATTTCCAAACTATATTTTGAACTTAGTTAAAGGAATGAAAATCATTTAGTAATTATATAATCCTTTTGAATAATCTTGTAATTAAGTGGTTTAATTCAAATCCTTATAGAGAACTCATTTATTTAAAAATGAAATGAATTGTAGTTTGTAAAATAATTATCAAATTGTATTTTAAAGTTTTTGAAATACATGAGATAATAAAATATTTTAAACTGTGACATTTGAATTATTAAACCTTGAAGTCTTTTATAGTTGGCTTTCTTATGCATTTCTTATTTTATTTTAATAACAAGAAAAGTTTTAAATTTTAGTGATTTTTGAACATTATAAAATGTTGGGATGTTACAGACTACCACCCTTAAAAGGAATCTCGTCCCCGAGATTCGGAGAAGCTAGAAAAGAAAGCAAGGCTTGAATGATTTTAATAACTCGAGAAGTTTTGAGAAATGGATTTTCTGACATGGAAACTTGAAAACTTGACAGGGAATTGGTTTTTCTGATTAGGAAGATGGAGAGAAGATAGTTTGAGATTTCTGGGTTTAAGAAGTTGGGTTTGCATATTCTAGGTGGCTACCACCCTTAAAAGAAAAGTTTTGTTGATCATCAAACATTCTAATGCACAACCAACAATCAAGATAATCCACTACAAACATCATCTAACAAACATCAAGCAACAAGGTTCAAACACACTCAACACATACGTGAAATTTTCAAACTTATTTTAAGAAATCGAACTAATCGTTTATCGAAGGAAAGGTCCATATACAAAAGCAACAGTACTGCCATACCACAATTTGATAGGTCAATACACTAAATCGATACGATAAGCTAAATATGATAAATGGTGGTCCTTCTAACATGGTTTTGATTGCTACACTTATCCTTCTCAAATACTACGCTTGCGTTTTATTGCGTGGTTATTTGCCCCAGGCGTGACTTCGTCCTCAGTTGACTCTTCAGACAGCACTTCTTCGGGGTCTTCTTCCACTGGTCCTTCCTTCTTCGTTGCTGCAGATACAGTCACCTCTCCAGTGGCTTGGTCACCTCCTTCTTCAGCTACTGGCGGTGGTGGAGGTGGAATGAGTTGAGCCTCCAGCATGGCAATTTGCTGGTCCTTGCCAAGGTTCTCCAAATGTAGGTCATGGACGAGTTCCTCCAACACACCAATAAGATTTTCAGAAGTCTGGAGTTCTTGGGTTTTTGCGTGTATGACGGCTTGTGCCTGATCTGCGACGTCCTGAGTCTGTTGGACTCTCCTGGTCAGACAGTTGATGAGAATATCCAAGTCTTCAAATGTCTTGTTAACGAGGGGCACGTCCAGACGATTTCCCGTATGAGCCATCGAGAGACCATGTGCATTCCTCTTTCCAAAGGCACGGAAGGGCGATCCTGGTGCTAGCTTGAATCGATACTTGTAACACAAACGAGCCATTAAGTCCTCCATAGCTATGTTTACTCCCTCAATCCACTCTGGGTAGTAGGTGACATAGTCCACGGGCTCGAAGTCTGGCATTGTAGGATCCGGGGTCATGATGGTGCGTATTTCCCAACGTATCACATGGGGTATGTCGGTCTCCTCCTTCCTTCCTCGGAAATAGGGTGGTGGTAGCTTCAAAACACTTGTCAACCTGGCCAGCTGCCTCCCAAAGATGAAACCCGACAAAACTCCAGCATACGCAGTCTCAGTGTATTCTCCCATCTAAAATTTTGAACAGATAAGAGTATTAGAATTTAAGAGAAAGGGAAAGATGCAAGACAGGATAAGGTAAAAACAGTATTAAAGAAGTTCAAAATTTACTCATGTTTTGGAACCTAGTTTAGTTAACTGTTTAACTTTTGGGGTCTTAGTCCAATCCTAGGGGTTTCGAACCTACAGGCAACACAGTGCTCTGATACCATCTGTAGCGTACCTGCTCTTAAAATAAGGCAGATACCTGTGTATAGTGCAAATCCCTGGATCGAATCATTTGCACACACAGTTTACGATGTAATATCACAACAAAGGTCAATTTTATTACATCGATGATCCAGAATTACAAAATATCCTTTACAAATTGCATAGCATAAAGCTAGCTTTGAAAAGTACACAGCGGAATACAATAGCAGTGAGTCTCTAAATAACTTTCATGCTGCCACAGGCGAAAACATGTTGGTTGTAGACTCGAAACCTTTAACGAAACCTCACTCGTCTTCTGAACAAATCTGCAATAAGAAAAAATATTGCAACAACGTGGGTCAGATTCCATTAAAAATGGAGTCTGGCAAGTGACACTATGGTGGACACTTATGGAATAACTCTAAAGCCTATATGAATATTTGGCTGGTGGAGCTCAAGGCTAATTTGCATAAAGCCAATTTTTCCTACTCTTTTGAAAACACTTTTCTTGAAATCGACGAGTATGGCATGAAAACCATAAATCTCATCTTCCCTTGTTCACCCATCAAGTTTTACTTTTGAAGTTGGAATGGTGGAATCCTCCGTTGACGTCCTTGATCAGCTGCTCAAAATTGTCCGTAACCGGGGACACGGCTAAGTACTTAGTTTTACACTCTGCAGAGGTTGTGCACTTTCACCATTGTACCCATTCAACCCAAGTATCCTTTACACACCATTTGTGATAAGGAAAGGAGAGAATGAGACGAGATCTTTCAGAAGCATTTTCCCTCCCCATACTGGCTTGACCCGTTCCACCTAACATCCCCCTACATCTGCTTGTCAAGCCGGAGAGAGTCCACGCAACATAATTGATCAAGCCAGAGCCCATATGGCAATGGCTGCACTGGAAGCAATCGTCACTTGGAGTTCTTCAGATTCCTCTGTTCCTGGGTGGCCGTTCTCAAGTGTACATACCCTAGGAACCATAGAAATGGACCTGAGTAGCCACTCAACATAAACCATACAACCAATTACCACCCAGGTGTTTCATTAACTTAAGTGGATGTGCACTCTCAGGTAAAAATCACCATGCTCACAGCCCTAAGTAGAATAGAAATTCATCCTAGGCGAAGACATCCATGAGCACAGTCCTGAGTAGTGACTTAACATTTTGTAAAACCTTTCAGCAATTGCATAGCATCAATATTTCTGCTAAGTATGATATAGGAACCTAGACACAGGAATAAGGGATTCTACACAGGTTTAGCATAGCAACACATGCATATAAAATATACTAAGTAATGCATAAAAATAGGAAGTTTATGAGGTGTGCCACTTGCCTTTGAATGTTGTCGTTGTTCACAACTCTTTTCAACGATACTCGGGACTCTCCGTTCAATCTAACAGTAGAGACAAGCAACAATACAACAATCAACAGCAAGCACAAGTCCACCACACAAACAAACACATACTAGGTGAATAAATAAGTTTTATAAAACTTTCTAAGGAAAATATGTTTATGCATGATGTGCAAAATATTCCTAAGGCTAGAAATGCTTTTTCATGCCATGGAAATCCTTTAAGTTTGTGCAAGACAAATGTGTTGGTCCAAAAGGTCTAAGGACTAAAGTCTTGAGTTGGATAAACATACTTTGTTTTATATCTTCTTGAAACAAGCACTCTAATGGCTTAGCCATGATGTGCAACATACTTAGAGAAATTACTAAGTCATTTGTTCGAGATGATCACAACTTTTATCAACTCTTTGTAAATTGGACATTCACTATAGTGAGAGAGACAGACACCCGGCCAGCCACTTAAATTGTGGAACAGGTCTCATGTACGTGGACATGTAAGGTTTGTTTCCAGGCCGCTTCATCCCCCTATGCTGCTAGGGTCCAACAACATCAAGATGATAACATCATGATCAAGTTTTGTTTAAGTCTAGAAGACAAGATTAGGCAAAAGGGGAAGGATAGAAAGAGAGATGTAGTTGTCTTCCAGGCTTCATATCTAGACTTGTAGCTTTCTTCTGGATGATGTCTTGGTTGAAGTCCTGGTTGTCCTGATGAATCTTCAGACTTGATGATTCTGGTATCCTCGAGGCTGGTCTTGGATTTACTTAGTCTTCATGAAATCTCAGAGGAGAAGAAAAGGCAGAGAGGGAGACTTAGAGAATAAAAGGGGGTTGGTCTTCTTGAACTTCTTCTCACTTTTCTTCTAAGTGCTTGACATCTTGGTGATGCTTCCAGAGTCTGTTTCTTCTAAGTCCTTCATGAAGTCTCAGAGAAAAGAAAGAGAGAGAGAGCAAGACTTGGAAAATATTTCTGGTTGGTCTCCATGATCTTCTTCTTGATTTTCTTCTAAGTGTTCCTTCTCCTTGAAGATACTTCTGAAGTCTTGTTCTTGGCTAAGTCCTTCAATGGTCTTCTAGCTCCATCTTGAACTACTAAGTGTCTAGTGCATAGCACTTTTCCCAAAATACTAAGTTTGAAAATTAATCCTAACTTAGAAAGAACTATTGAAGAGGGGTTTTCCTATGAGAATTAAATATGCTATGAATGAAATGAAATTTTAAATCACAAGAAACATAAAAATAACTTTTGTGATTTCTTTAAATATATGCATGAATTTATAAATGCAATTTTAATTAAATTCCTAGTTTTGGAAAATAAAATAAAAGGAATAATTATAATCTTAAAGTTTCTTATGATTAAATTTTTATAACAAAGTTTTATAATTAGTCTTAATAGACAGAAAGCATTTAATTAAATCTATTATAATTGGATTTAATCAAAAATAATATTTCCATTAAAAGTTATTTCAAAATTAGTCAACCTATTCAATTTAAACACACAACTATGAAATCATTCAAAAATTACTCAAAATTATTTTATAGCAGTGGCATTAATTTACAATTATTCCAAAGTTGCTAAAACATATTTATTTGCAATTTTTGGATTTACAGATTTAAAGTTATTGCAAATATACTCAAATTCACCATTTGAAATTTGAATATTTTGTACTAAGTCAAATTTAAATTTTGTCTGATCCAAATTATTCTACACATCCAGAGCTTTCCAAATATATAAAAATTATTAATTTTGGAGTTGTGGTTAAAAAGTTATGGATGTTTTAATTACAGGGACTAATCTGCAAATTTTGCAATTAAAATTATAATAGAAATTCGATTTACACGCTGGCGCTGACTGTGCCGTGACGTGGCGCTGACGTGGCTGTCCACCTGGATAAGTGGATGAATCTGGATCGTTAGATCCAGATCCGATGGATCACATCTAACCGTACCGGTTCGTTTTAAAACTTCTATTCCTGACCACTGGATCTCGATCGGACGGACGGGGACGAAGGACCATACCGTGGCGGCGTGGCTCGCCGGAGATGGCGCGGATTTCGGCGGCGCGGCTCCGGCGTGGATGCTCCGGGCGCTCCCGTGCCTCCCCGGATGCGTGGAGAGCGGCCCCGAGCGCGGCGCAGCACGGTGAAGGCAATGGGGAGATCGGTTGGTGGCGGGGGGGCTCCGGAGCTCGATTTACTTCTCGCCGGAGTTGCGGGTGACGGTGGGGAGCTCCGGGCGTGGACGATCTACTCGTTCTGGTGCACCAACAACAGCGGGACCAAGTCAAAACGAAGCGCAGAAGAAGGGCAGGAGAGTAGAGGGAGTAGGAGGGCTCGGGGTCGACGGAACTGACCGAGGGGCGAGCTTTTTGCCGGCGGCAATGGAGATGCGACGGAGCTCGATTTCAGCGGCCTGGAGGCGAGTCCGATTTAGGGTTTGAGGGGAAAAGCTGCGGCGGTTTCTGGGGTTTAAATAGAGGGCTCCAGAGATTGAATCCCGCACGAATCGGAGAAGATTTCGTCTCTGATTCGATCTCCAGAATTTGTGTTCGTTCGGTTTGAGGAAGATGAAGATCCGCTCACGTCAGCATGACGTCAGCCAGCATTTTATTTTCTGATTTTATTTCCTTAATTCATATCTTTTGATTTATAACTCCAAATGATGTCAAACAAAATTCTAAAAATTTGTAAAATTAATATCTCTCTGTTAAACCAGTTGTAGGTGTGTTTTAAACATTTTTGAAAATTAATATTTTGAAATATTGCTTAATTACAAATTTGACACTTAAAGTCAAATTTGAATTTATTTCTCATTTACATTTTTCCTTTGGCTAAAATAAATTTGTAAAAATATCCACATTCCAATATGTTTGAAATTAAGTTATTTAAACTTGTTTTTCTGAAATCATTCATCTTTATCTTGGCATATTATTAAGAACAACATATAAATAATGTTTTTAGGAAAATGTGAAAGATGAGGTATTCATTTTTAATTGAAAATAATTTGTGCAACATTATATTTTTGATTATGATAATTCATTTGAAAACTTTATAACAACTTTGGAAAAGGTTTCTGTTTTGATTTTATTCTTATTTAAATTCCATTAATCATTTCATGTTCTGAAAATAAATAGATGGAATTTATTTAATCCAATGAAATGTTTATTTGGCTAATTCATTAATTTATATTTTATGAAGTTTTAAAGTTATACACTATAGGCTTATAATTTCCAAACTATATTTTGAACTTAGTTAAAGGAATGAAAATCATTTAGTAATTATATAATCCTTTTGAATAATCTTGTAATTAAGTGGTTTAATTCAAATCCTTATAGAGAACTCATTTATTTAAAAATGAAATGAATTGTAGTTTGTAAAATAATTATCAAATTGTATTTTAAAGTTTTTGAAATACATGAGATAATAAAATATTTTAAACTGTGACATTTGAATTATTAAACCTTGAAGTCTTTTATAGTTGGCTTTCTTATGCATTTCTTATTTTATTTTAATAACAAGAAAAGTTTTAAATTTTAGTGATTTTTGAACATTATAAAATGTTGGGATGTTACAAAGACCATTGATGAACTAGCTCTGAATAAATATAATATGGGTGATATTTGAGACAATAGGCAAAAATATTATTGCTGAAGTGGGTACAGATCATGTGAGTAACTCCGTCAAAAGCCTAAATGGTTCTATTGGCTTCTGCCTCTGCACAAAATATATGATGCATTATCACATATTGAAGATATAGAATATGGGCATGACGTTGCAATAGTAATAGCCATCTTTATCTGTTATCCTCAATCAATTTTTGTAAACTAGAGTACAAATTCCATAGAGTCCCTATTGTGGGTACTAGAGAAGTCCATTAATCAAGTATTCGCAACTTATTTATTTCAAATGATGAAGGTCCAAACTTGGGTCATATTACAAAGTATAACCTCACACGGATTATTATACTTGTTCCCTGTCCTTTGATAATGAATAAAATGTCCACTAATTTGTTATGGATGCCAAATAGCCAACACAATTTAAGCATGTTTGAGTTAAGAAGTTTAGTAATCATTTCATCTGCATAGGTAAGTTCAGAATTCCTTTCAATCCCGCTTTGGTCGATTTTCTCTGGGGGACGTTGCTATGCACATCAAATTGACCTTTTGTGGTGCATTCGGATCCATTTAAAGTTAAACCCAAGCTTAAAACTGAGTCAAATTCGAGCACTCTCAGGCCACCTCATGTTTTGGACATTTTCAACCGTCAGATCTGCTTCCTCTCATGATTATGACCGCCAGCTCTCCTTTTAATCCAGCACTCGGTCGATTGTCCCTAAGGGGCGCTGCTTTGCCCGTCAAATTGGACTTTTGTGGTGCATTCGGCCCCATTAACATTAAACCCCACGAACCTCGCATAAGAAAAAAACTTTTAATATGTATATGCTTTGACAAGCTGAAAATTTGCATAGAGTACCACGTTACAATGGGCCTCATCCCTACTAAGGTAAAATCTGTCCACACTTAAATAAACAATATATATATATATAATACAGTGCACCACATAAGTTACAACTCTAAATTCATAACCATTTTAAATTTTTCAAAAAAATCTATTTTTTTATAAATCTATATTCACAGTGAACGGGCGCGGCTACATGATCTAGTAAGGTCAATAAAGGGGGCGGGTGAACTAGGTTTCTAAGGATGAAAATATTATACAATATTATGAGATTCCACGAGTTGAATCTTCTACATGCAAGTTGTATCGGATGTTGACGTGGTGGTGAGAATCAATGATTCTTTGACATGAACTGCTCGATAATTGACTCTTTTGGTGCCAATTACATGCTCTCGAAACGTATATGCCTTGCATAACGAGCGCATTCATCCTTATCACAGGGCGTCGATGGATCCCATTCTCTAAATCACAAAGTGAAGCAATTTGAAAAACTCCCGATGTCTTTCAGTTTCAGCCCTACTATAAGGTACCATAAGTCATTAGATTGTTTATCTTATACGTACACAAGGCAACAATCTCATGAATTTATTTCTCGGCTCGACATGAGACTAATCCTAGTGAAGAGTATCATATAGTGGTATCATAGATATGATACTACTCTATGTTACTATGTTAATAGTGGGTGATAACATAGATATAGTATCATATAACCATGCATTTATTAGGCTATAGACTCATCTTATCTCGAAATCCGCTATGTTACGGTATCTACCTATGATACCACCACCACTTCTCTCCTCATTAAATACTTGCCACATCATCATTTTTGCCTATGTGACGCTTATATTACTAGCTATGATACTCCCACTATGACTAGTCTGAAGCTCTTGTCGTTGCTCTTATTGTCCGAAGTGGCATGGCTGGTCAGCGTAGTGGTTGAGCCTGTGCCAAGTGTACTCAATGCACGCTTCCAATTAAGGGGACTTTTACTGTACCCCGAAATTGATAGAAACCGTTCATTTCCGTTGATCTAATGGCTCGTGTTGCGTTGTACTCCAAGATTGGCACACGGAGTACCCCACAAAAAGTCAGCCAAAACTCACGAAGTACCTCCAAAGGAGGGGTAGTTTGGTCCGCGTCTAGGATTTGGTGGCAAATATTTTCCCGTTAAAATAGGAATCCTGAAATAGGGAAACGGGAGGAGGATCCGGTCTGGACGAGCCGACAAGGCACCGCGCGGCCATGGCGGCCAGCCCGCGGACGGGGGTAGGAGGACAAGCACGGCACAATTGTTTGTGTGTTTCCGTTGTTCGTGGCTCCTGCCGTCGGCGGAGAACGAGAGAAGGATCACCATACAACATACACTTATTCCGCGCGTCGCCGCTCGTCATGGCTACTGCCACCGGCGGGAAACGGCTAACAAGAGATGTATTACTATGCATTATGTTCACGCATCGCTCGCCATGGCTGCCGTTTCTTGTAGGGAATGAGAGGAGGAGCACCATGCCGCAACGCCCCGCCGGTCGCCATGGCTACCGTCACCGACCGACTAGGAAGCCAGCCACCCGTGGCACTAAATTCCGCGACCTGACTGGGAGACCATCCTCCACATGATAGACGCTGGTGTGGGAAGAGAATATGAGATGGTCAGTCGCAGGCGGTGGCGAGATAGACCCAACTCGTCCTCAAGATTATGCGGAAGGGTGCAGATGGAGCGCTGGTAGGCTGCCTCAGAGCCCGTTGAAAATGCTCATCCACCTCTTAATTCACTTTAGAAATTAGTTGATCGATTAATGGGAAGAGCTGGCAGATCCGACATCGGCACTGCATAATGGATCACCTGGCGGTAGCCGAACTTCGTCCACTCATTTCAGCCAGAGCTTACTGCGGATCACCTTGTTGGCTTCGTTGTTTAACCATCCCCTTGCTTGTACTACTATGTCTCGAGATGTGGGCTCGCTTCGTCTTGCTTCTTTAGTTCACCTTGGTTCCGAAAAGGTCCCTAGTAGCCTCTACTAAGACTAGTTTCGTTGCGCGATTGATGATCGAGGTTTTCCGATCATAGGGCATGGCGCCGGTCGGCAATGGAAGTCATATCGTTAGGAGTAACGATGTGATGGACGTACCCAGTATTTATAGGACATAGTCATTACGCCTTAAGACCGTGAGACCAACTCTTATTGTTATTCCTGGAAGATACTTTGATCGCACCAAACGTCGTATATTATTTAGTATGACAATAACGGTGATACTTTTGGGTATCGGAAAGCAGTAGTTGAGATGAGGGGTCAACATCAGGATTTGTCAGTCCGTATAGCCGGATAGATACTCTAGGGCCCACTCGGTGAGATTATGTCAAATGAGTTTACAAACATGTGACTAGGTCACCAGCTGACATAATATCATAGACGAGTAGAAGATAGCGATGACGGTAACGAGATCATGCTAGGTATGGAGATATCTGAGAATGATGCTCGGACACGCTAAGTATCGCCATGACAAAGGGTTTAAGACTAGACGTCCAGGTTTGATAGATGAAAGTCATTCGTTATATCACAGGGATTAATTCATGGGGTGCAGGCCTACGAGTTAGTCATTGATCATAGAGGAGTCTTGATCGTACCTGTTATTATATCGAACCGCTAGGGTAACACACTTAAGGGGTTTCAACAAGACAACCGGAAAGGAAAGAGATCACCGGGAGCGTCCCGGGAGGGGTCCGATGGAGATCGGGCAGCGTCGAAAGAGTTTTCGGAGCTAGGAAAAATTATATATATTATGTTTGATATTAATTAGTGTAATTAATATGCAAATATAATTTTATATATTTATTTTCGAATTTATTTAGGCTGATTTCCCTAAATGGGCCTTCTGGTCGAAAGAAGGCCCAAGAGGGGGAAAACCCTCAAGGGGATTCGGTGGGGGCATGGAGGCCGGCCTAGGTGGGCCAGATGAGGCCCACCAGGGGGCCGGCGCACCCTCCTTGGCCGAACCAGGCTGTGGGATAGTCCCACATTGCCTGGCTGGCAAGGTTGCCTCCCCTTGGGAGCCTATATAAGAAGGGGCACCCCTGGCCTTTTAATTCACCAATTAATTCCCAATTTCTCTCTCGATCTCATGGTTCCTTTGTCGGAGCCGCACCGAGTAGAGGAGGGGGATCTCTTCCACCATAGCCCGCTGCCGCGTTGCTGGTGTTCCGGTCCAAGTCTTCCGCTGCTCGTCCTGGACTGGAGCTTCGGAGGCCATCGTCTCCACCGTATGTGTGTGACGCCCTGCGAGGTGCTGCGCTAGCGGTACTCGGAGGCCTACTTCCTCCACCCGACCTCGGGGTCATCCTCGTCATCTTCGTCGCGCTGAGTTCTCCGCGACCTAGAGGTCGGCTACGTCGTCTTCGTCGTCAACGCTTGTGCGGGAGCGTAATCCCCGCTATTCGGTCTACGAGGGTATGTATTCCGATCTCCGCCGTACTACTATATCTGCATAGTGTAGATTTTGGCTAGTTTTAGGATATCGTTGCTAGGAAATTTTTTGCTTTCTGCACATGATCCCCTTCAGTGGTATCAGAGCCAATCTATCGTAGATATAGCTGTACGCTGTTAGAACCCGTGTTCTACACGGGGGCACCGTTCCTGTTATTTGCTACCCTCTAGCGTGCACTTGTGATTCCAGCGGCATCGAGTTGATGAAGCGGCCCGGACCGACTTTACGCGTACGCTTACGCGAGACTGGTTCCACTACTGACATACGGCTTGTACCGTATATGTGGCTGACGGGTGCCTGTTTCTCTCTCTTTAGTTGGCTTTGCATTTTCAATGGAGGGCCCGAAAGGGATGCTTAAACATGCAATTATTGGATCGTTGTTGTGGTCATAAGGTTCGTAGGTATGAAGCGGTTCAATTTTTCGAAAGCCCCGAGCCACGTAAAATATGCAAAAGATAAAGTAGAAGCGTCTAACTTTATTTTGCAGGGGCTATGTGATATGGTCAAGGTAGGTTTATTAAATTGTTTATAAACTGCGGGCGCCAAGAAGACCATGGCGCAATGGACTATATCACATTGCATTACATTTGATGTTTTGTGTGCATCTTATATTGTGTGATTATGTGTATAGTATACATTAGTTACACGGCGGTAGCTATATAAGATGATCCCTTCAAAATACCACTAGTGTTCTTCCTCCAACGCGCACCACCAAGAAAGTTCTACGTTATGAGGCAGGCCGTGATGATCGGGTGTCAGACATCTCGTCGTTCGCATACAGTGGGTGTAAGCCATGTTGCACAAGCGTCAGCGTGGAGGTTTTTGGTGGCGAGCCTAGCATATTCAGAAATATGGCCTCGGAACAGGGAGACCGAAAGGTCGAGCAAGTCACAAAATTGGTGTGGCGGACAATTGTCTACTCTTGAAGTTGTGCCGCCGGCTCTGATGATGATGGGTGGTGCAATGGATGGGGGTCGTGTAATCGCTTAAACGACCAGGAGGGATGTTCGTTTGAGTGGGAGTTCGGATAGTTATTTTCTAAAATACTAGAACTTAGAATATAATGAACAGAGTCTGTTTTGCAAACCTTTGTAGATTTTAACCATTGTGATAGCATCTTTTCAAATTAGGCGCATTCCTGCGATTGAGAAACTTAAAAGGTTGGGTCCAAACTTCATAGTTTTATACTTTAGCTTGAGGATACTACATGTTTAAACCGTTAGCTCTTTGTGTTACAATACTCGCTAGGAGATAAACACGGAGATTCCGCTAACAAAAGATAATTTTGATTATCGGATTTTGTGCGGATGATATCATCATAGTCCAGTGTATGCTATGATCTCTGCCATAAAGAACCAACGGTGGGTACGAGTTTTTAGATCGCGAACATATGATATGGTCGCTAAACTCGGGGTACCCCAAACGTTGGGTTGATGAAGTTTATCAGTACGTTGACTGATTGTCTTCTCAACCAAGATGGAAGAGAATACACACATTGTGGGAGCACGTGGCGGTCATTCTTAATGACATATGTTCATGATTAATGAACATTGAGACGCCTCGCTCAGCTCAATCACTGGATGACAGACATTGTTGCCAAGTGCAAATCCTCTGTCATAGACTATGTCATGCAAGGGGAATCGTTCACCTTCATGGTTCTTGATTACGGTGGAAGTATCAAGAAGATGAAACAGATCGCCGGAAGTCATCAATGATGATGGTGTATATATGATATACATGTTATGAATGTTTTGGCTAAGCAAGTACTCGCAGTAGTGACTAAGTTTTGGACTAGTCATGTTTTGTGAAAAACCAGGTTTACTGCTTGAGTAGATTAAAAGGATGAGGCGACATTGCGTGTTGATATGAAGGAGATATGCCCTAGAGGCAAATAAATAAGTAGTATTTATTGCATTATCTCATGAGTTTATAATAGGTTTGTGTATTATGCTATAACTGTATTAATCGGAATTATTAATACACATGTGATACATAGACAACCAGGTCCCTAGCAAGCCTCTATATGAGCTAGTCCATTGGGCAACAGTTGATCGAGATTCCCGATCAAGGACAATGACGTCGGTTGACAATGGGGTCATCTTGTTAGTTGAATAAGGTGGTGGACATACGCAAAGTATTGCAATAAGATCGTATTACGATGTTTGTCATTTGCAATAGATAAGAGTGTGATAGCTTATTCCTTAGACCGTGAGACCGTACTTATTGTTGCTTCGTAGGAATGCTTTGAGAGCATCAAACGTTGTGTCTTATATAGCATGACAATAACGGTGTCCATCTTGGGTATTCCGAAAGAGCATCAAGACGTAAGGATCAAGAGCGGGATTTGTTCATTCTTGTGATGGAAAGATACTCTGGGCCCACTCGGTGATATTGCATCTATATAGCTGCGCAGCTTATGACTAGGTCATGGAGATGTAATATCGCAGACGAGTTAATAACCTTCGTCGGTAACGAGATACAGCAAAGGCATCGGTGTGTCTACGATCATATCTCAGACAAGGTAGTATCGCAGAGACAAAGGGAATGAATATCATACTTATGGTTCAACGACGATATTCGTGGAATGCACAGGGGTCGTCATATATTTCCAGGTATCCCTGACGATCATTGGTGAGAGGAGTGTCTCGACCATGTCTGGAGTGTTCCCGAACCGTAGCGTAACAAACTTAAGGTCTTAGCGACGCTAGGAGATAGGTTCTGGAATTTTATAGGTTTTTATTGGAGAGAGAGAAATGATCCGGAAAGAGTTCCGGTGGTCCGGAAGGAGTTCCGGTGAGCTATGGAAGGGTTCCGAGAATGTCCGAAAGTTGTTCGGGTGGTTCCGAAATAGTTTCGGAGTCATGGAATATTGAATTATATATAAATATATTAATTATGAATTAATGGGATTTTTATATTAATTTAATATTAATTAAATAAAGGAAAAAGGGGGCTCCCACCTAAATGGGCCCTAAGAGGGCCCAAGAGGGGGAGCCGCACCCTACAAAGGGGGGTGGGCCCCATGGGAGGTTCGGCCGGCCCATGGTGGGGCGCACCACCCCCCTCCTCCTTTAGTCCCACATGGGGGAGCCAAGGAGTTCGCACACCCCCTTCCCCCTTTATATAGCAAGGCATATTAATTGATTTAATACATAGGAAAATCCAATTAATACCCGATTTCTCTCTCGATCTCGTGGTTCCCAAGTCGGAGCCGCGCCGAGCTGAGGAAGGAGGTCTCTCTCCACCTAAGCCATACCGCAGAGCGCTGTTGCTCTGCGGGATTCCAGATAAGATCTACTCCTGCGATTTCAGCTGGATCTGAATGACCGGGAGTTGTCGCTAAGCTCCGTATGTTTGCGAGTGCTCGGAGGCTACTCTACTGAGGAGCTTGGGCGACGTCGTCTCGCCCCCTGCAGCCGCCGCGCCACCCCCCCCCTCTGCTGCCGGCGCACCAGCCCCGGTGCTGGCGCTCTGCCTTCTTCCGCCCGACGCCCGTCCACGCAGATCATCGTCGACACCCCGGCGTCATCGACGTCGACATCGCGGCAAGATCTTCGCGACGTCGAGGTCGGCTACGTACGACTTCATCGTCAACGCTTGTGCGGGAGCGTAATCCCCGCTATCGGTCTACATGGAGGTAATGTAACCCGTTCCGACACCGTTATCACATGTACTAGATAGATAGATCCTGGCTAGTTAGGGTTTCGTTCGCTAGAAAATTATTGTTTTCTGCCCCGTAACCCCTTCAGTGGTATCAGAGCCGATCTATGCGTAGTACTGCTGGTACGGTTAGAACTCATGTTGAATGAGGGCGTCTTTCTTATATTTGCTACCCTCTAGCGTGCAATTGCGATGCCTTCGGTATTGAGTTGATGAAGCGGCCCGGACCGACTTTACGCGTACGCTTACGCGAGACTGGTTCCACTACTGACATACGGCTTGCACCGTATCTGTGGCTGGCGGGTGTCTGTTTCTCTCTCTCTAGTCGGCAAAGCATTTTCAATGGAGGGCCCGAAAGGGATGCTTAAACATGCAATTATACGATTGACGTTGTCGTACAAAGTTCGTAGGTAGGGAAGCGATTCTCTTACGAATAAGCCTATTTGCCACGTAAAACTTGCAAAACTAAATAAAGCTAGAGGCGTCTAACTTTGTTTTGCAGAGGCGTTATTTCATGTGACATGGTTGCGGTAAGTTTTGATATTACTCGTACTGTCGGAGGCAATGGAGGGCTCTGTAGACTCGGAGCCATGCCGGGGCGCCGGGGGCCAGGCACATGGCGCCATGAAGGTCCAGGCGCATCGACCATGTCACATCGCACTTCATTGCATCATTATTGTGTGTTGTTGTGTGTGCATCCTATTGATTGCTTATATGCTAGATATACAACGGTAGCATCATAAATAGGATGATCCCTAACAAAATACCAAAATTGTGTTCTCCCTCGTTGCGCACCACCAAGAAAGTTCTACGTTATGAGGCAGGCCGTGATGATCGGGTGTCACACATCTCGTCGTTCGCATACAGTGGGTGTAAGCCATGTTGCACGCGCAGGGTCTTCGAGGTTTGATTGGCGAGCCTAGCATACTCAGAGGTATGGCCTCGGAACACGGGAAGATCGAAAGATCGAGCACGAGTCATAGAGTTGTTATGATCGACATTTTATGTCCACCTTTGAAGCTGTGCTGCCGGCCGTGATGATCGGGGGTGGTGGAGTGGATGAGGGTCGTGTCATTGCCATTATTATTTTAGGGATAATAATCTTGGTGTGGTGTGTTTTTGATAATGAGATTATAAGACTAAAACTCACCTACATATTATAAACTTAACCTTACCTCTTTTGCGATCACATCTGTAGACTACGCAACTATACTTTGGTTACTTCCTCAAGAGCCCGGATGCTACATTAGAAGCCGACGGGTCCAACTTCATCAGATGGTACAGGGGTTTTAGAAACATTCTCGAACACAACAACATTCTATATGTTCTCGATGAACCGGTAGGAGAAGGACCAGGAGATTCTGCTAGCGAGGAGGAGGAAGATGATTTCCGTAAGCGTCGAGACATATTCATTGAAGTGGAGATCACCATGACCGTATGCCTGGCACCCGAGTTGAAAGAGTTGTTTCGACGCAAGGAGCCAAGCGTCATGATGGATGCAATAAAGATGCACTTCGGGGATGAATTAAAGCGTGAGCAGTTCAGACAGCTGAGAATGTTCCAGACCATTCACATGGAGGAGCATACCTGTCTGAAGACACATTTGAAGAGATTGTATGACATCTACTTCCAGCTGAAGATGGTCTTCGATTACTGGATGGCAGATTCCTGTGCCATTCGGACTGTCCTGATATCTCTACCTCCTAGCTATGAGAAGCATGTACGTAAGTACATTTTGAAAGCCGACGATATGAACTTCTACGTATTCATACGTGAGTTCCAGTCTCTGAAGGTTGATTCCATCGAAGGAGAGATCTTCGATGCTACAGGTATATATTTGATATATGCAGAATTATGGATTCGCCCATGGAATATGATGAAATTTTTGATAATTGCTCTGTTTGTGAAACAGGTCCTGATTATCACGTATATGCGGCGCAGTTTGATGTGACCTGGCGCTGAAGCTGGTAGTCAAGGAGTTGATGGCCTTTTGGTGTTCACGTCCTCAAGTTATCATAGTTATCATCAATAGTTTTTGATACGATCTTTTGTAATAGTGAGCGAGTGTGTGTGTCTTGATTGTTGCAAGACAAAGTTATTCATGTAATAAGACAAGTTCAGTTGTTTTATGTTATGGAACAAGTCAGTTGTTTTATCTTATGAATAAAGTTTCCACATCTGAGTTACATTGATTGTATGATAAGTATTCATAATTGTAGATATGATAAAATAGCCTGTCCCATGAACAAAGGTTCTATTGCTAGAACAAACACCGTCGAGTTTAGTCATAAAAGCAATGAAAGAAGTAATGGATATTTTTGGTCCATTTAAGTATTTCGAGTGCTGGGTTGATTAAGCTTGAAATCGGGTATTGAAGTTACAATACTAGCGGAAATTAATTGAGTGTCATTTTTAATGATTAATTAATGGTGTTCATAGCTTGATGCGAATTCCTCCATGATCTTGGTAAATAGGAGTATTTGCCCGATAAATTATGGAGTCTGAAATTAATTTGATAATGGATCAAATGGGGGTTTTCAGAAGAAAGATCAGTGAAAATTGTATTCACGAAATTCGATCAAAGGACAGTATTTTTGAATTATGTTTTCAACACAAAAGGACTCGTGGTAATTTGCTTCACATAATTATAATGTCATATATAGTGATATGTGGGGAATTATAATCATGCTCTATTGTTAAATGAAGTGTGGTCGTCAGAATAAGTCTTAGAAATCTCCTAATATGTTCGAAACATTATAGTCGATGTCCACTTTAGAAAAATATATTTTTCTCAACTAGAATTCGTAGGATCGACAGTAGTGTCGACATGTATATGATTATGCGATAATTCGGAATATACATGAGTGGTTCTTTGTAGATTGCTCGCATTGGATGAGAGTGTATTCCAAATTCAATTAGAAACAAAGTTCAGTTTGTTGTCTGTGTAATTCCGAGGAAAAGATGATTTCCGAATTACGGTTTATGGATTGGAATTAGAAAGTTTGGAGTGTCAGACCTATGTTGGAAAGTGTTCCAAAGAGTATATGTCTGCTAGTGAAAGATTAGTGATTAAGAGTGAGGGAGACTAGAAAATTGTTTTCTGCTTGCAATCCTCTTCATAAAGATCATAATATTTTCATAAAAGAAACTTCTAAATAAAGTGATGTTATGTTTAATATTGCTGTCAGGTCACAGCACTGTATTAAATGTTTCGGATCTTGTTGACAGATCAAGGTGCACTTTATGAATACAAAGAAAGTTGAGAAAGTATCGGAATACGAACAAAGGCTTTTCAGCCTGGAAATCCAGATTGCGTTTAAATGATTAAGAGAGTAATTGTTGCTGCAATTCTTATTAGAGGAATGAGATTGTTTAATCGTCATATAAAGTGTTATATGTAAATGTGACTATAAGAAAGACGCGGTAGCATGTCTTGTTAAGAAATGTGTCTTGGACAAGATCAAATTTGTTGACTACATTTATGTAGACATGCTTGAAGTCTGAGGGATTTGTATTAATGTAATACTGTAGTTTGTATTAAATCGAATTGATAATAGATCAATGATTTTGGTTTAACCAAGATGTCGATTTAAGTGGGAGTCATAGTTAGTTCACTTAGGAGAAATATGTGAAGAACATGTTTTTGAGTGGGAGCTCAGGAACTCAAATATGTGGATGACACGTTTTTGAGTGGGAGCTCGTGTTATCAAATATGTGGAGACATAGTTTGAGTGGGAGTCGAATTCATCTTGTGTAGTTAACACATTGTGAGACTGTACCAATAGAATAGGATGAAGTTGTGAAACTATTTGAAAGTTAGTGTCTATTTTGAAATAGAACGGGAATTTTAAATAGTTAGTCGAGTTGTTTTGGATTATATCTGAGGAGTCAGATTAGAATCAATAGGATAGTCCTTTGAAATCCAATTGATCATTAAGAGTAATGATGCATAAAAGTAATGGTTGTATGACATGTGGGTCTATTATGTAATATTAGACATCATACAGAGACCATATTGTCTGCTCGATGAAATGTAACCGATGTTCTTGGAATAAGAGCAGTTATGAAAGTAAATTTGGAATTTGCTGGGAGTAGAAGTGCGTTAGTTAAGGGATTGACGTTAGAATGTCAAGTTTTCTACATTTGTGTGAAAGTATGTAGATATCGGGAGTTTGTAATTGTTACAAGGGGCTCTGCATGGCTGAGTGTGTTTTTCAGAGCAGTTATCTGGTTAGTATAATCAGAGTAAGCACTGGGAAGCAGAAGTCTCACTTAGTTACGGTATTTGCAGATATGTTGTTAGACGACGTGATCAAGCGAGTTGATACCAGTGAATCGCAAAAGCGTGTACAATCATGGATTGTGCAGTAACACTTTTCCACAAGCAAGCATTGTCAAATGATTCTTATTTGATAAGGGATTCTGATAAAGTAAAATGCAGCTAGTTTATTTTTACTCTAGTGCAAGTGGGAGACTGAAGGAGATATGCCCTAGAGGCAAATAAATAAGTAGTATTTATTGCATTATCTCATGAGTTTATAATAGGTTTGTGTATTATGCTATAACTGTATTAATCGGAATTATTAATACACGTGTGATACATAGACAACCAGGTCCCTAGCAAGCCTCTATATGAGCTAGTCCATTGGGCAACAGTTGATCGAGATTCCCGATCAAGGACAATGACGTCGGTTGACAATGGGGTCATCTTGTTAGTTGAATAAGGTGGTGGACATACGCAAAGTATTGCAATAAGATCGTATTACGATGTTTGTCATTTGCAATAGATAAGAGTGAAGGAGATATGCCCTAGAGGCAAATAAATAAGTATTATTTATTGCATTATCTCATGAGTTTATAATAGGTTTGTGTATTATGCTATAACTGTATTAATCGGAATTATTAATACACGTGTGATACATAGACAACCAGGTCCCTAGCAAGCCTCTACATGAGCTAGTCCATTGGGCAACAGTTGATCGAGATTCCCGATCAAGGACAATGACGTCGGTTGACAATGGGGTCATCTTGTTAGTAGAATAAGGTGGTGGACATACGCAAAGTATTGCAATAAGATCGTATTACGATGTTTGTCATTTGCAATAGATAAGAGTGTGATAGCTTATTCCTTAGACCGTGAGACCGTACTTATTGTTGCTTCGTAGGAGTGCTTTGAGAGCATCAAACGTTGTGTCTTATATAGCATGACAATAACGGTGTCCATCTTGGGTATTCCGAAAGAGCATCGAGACGTAAGGATCAAGAGCGGGATTTGTTCATTCTTGTAATGGAAAGATACTCTGGGCCCACTCGGTGATATTGCATCTATATAGCTGCGCAGCTTATGACTAGGTCATGGAGATGTAATATCGCAGACGAGTTAATTACCTTTGTCGGTAACGAGATACAGCAAAGGCATCGGTGTGTCTACGATCATATCTCGGACAAGGTAGTATCGCAGAAACAAAGGGAATGAATATCATACTTATGGTTCAACGACGATATTCGTGGAATGCACAGGGGTCGTCATATATTTCCAGGTATCCCTGACGATCATTGGTGAGCGGAGTGTCTCGACCATGTCTGGAGTGTTCCCGAACCGTAGCGTAACAAACTTAAGGTCTTAGCGATGCTAGAGATAGGTTCTGGAATTTTATAGGTTTTTATTGGAGAGAAAGAAATGATCCGGAAAGAGTTCCGGTGGTCCGGAAGGAGTTCCGGTGAGCTATGGAAGGGTTCCGAGAATGTCCGAAAGTTGTTCGGGTGGTTCCGAAATAGTTTCGGAGTCATGGGATATTGAATTATATATAAATATATTAATTATGAATTAATGGGATTTTTATATTAATTTAATATTAATTAAATAAAGGAAAAAAGGGGCTCCCACCTAAATGGGCCCAAAGAGGGCCCATGAGGGGGGGGGGGGGCACCAAGCAAGAGGAGGCCTTCCCCCCCCTAGTCCGAATTGGACTAGAAGAGGGCCCAAGGGGGGGTTCGGCCGAACCCCCCTCCCCTCTCTCCTTTAGTCCCACATGGGGGAGCCAAGGGGGTTGGCACACCCCCTTCCCCCTTTATATAGCAAGGCATATTAATTGATTTAATTCATAGGAAAATCCAATTAATTCCCGATTTCTCTCTCGATCTCGTGGTTCCCAAGTCGGAGCCGCGCCGAGCTGAGGAAGAGGGTCTCTCTCCACCTAAGCCATACCGCAGAGCACCGTTGCTCTGCGGGATTCCAGATAAGGTCTGCTCCTGCGATTTCAGCTGGATCTGAATGACCGGGAGTCGTCGCTAGGCTCCGTATGTTTGCGAGTGCTCGGAGGCTACTCTACTGAGGAGCTTGGGCGACGTCGTCTCGCCCCTGCAGCTGCCGCGCCTCCTCCCCCCTGCCGGCGCGCCACCCCCCTGGTGCCGGCGCTCTGCCTTCTTCCACCCGACGCAGATCGTCGACGCAGATCATCGACGCAGATCATCGTCGACACCCCGGCGTCATCGACTTCGACATCGCGGCAAGATCTTCGCGACCTCGAGGTCGGCTACGTACGACTTCATCGTCAACGCTTGTGCGGGAGCGTAATCCCCGCTATCGGTCTACATGGAGGTAATGTAACCTGTTCCGCCACCGTTATCGCATGTACTAGATAGATAGATCCTGTCTAGTTAGGGTTTCGTACGCTAGAAAATTATTGTTTTCTGCCCCGTAACCCCTTCAGTGGTATCAGAGCCGATCTATGCGTAGTACTGCTGGTACGGTTAGAACTCATGTTGAATGAGGGCGTCTTTCTTATATTTGCTACCCTCTAGCGTGCACTTGCGATGCCTTTGGTATTGAGTTGATGAAGCGGCCCGGACCGACTTTACGCGTACTCTTACGCGAGACTGGTTCCACTACTGACATACGGCTTGCACCGTATCTGTGGCTGGCGGGTGTCTGTTTCTCTCTCTCTAGTCGGCAAAGCATTTTCAATGGAGGGCCCGAAAGGGATGCTTAAACATGCAATTATACGATTGACGTTGTGGTACAAAGTTCGTAGGTAGGGAAGCGGTTCTCTTACGAATAAGCCTATTTGCCACGTAAAACTTGCAAAACTAAATAAAGCTAGAGGCGTCTAACTTTGTTTTGCAGAGGCGTTATTTCATGTGACATGGTTACGGTAAGTTTTGATATTACTCGTACTGTCGGAGGCAATGGAGGGCTCTGTAGACTCGGAGTCATGCCGGGGCGCCGGGGGCCAGGCACATGGCGCCATGAAGGTCCAGGCGCATCGACCATGTCACATCGCACTTCATTGCATCATTATTGTGTGCTGTTGTGTGTGCATCCTATTGATTGCTTATATGCTAGATATACAACGGTAGCATCATAAATAGGATGATCCCTAACAAATACCAAAATTGTGTTCTCCCTCGTTGCGCACCACCAAGAAAGTTCTACGTTATGAGGCAGGCCGTGATGATCGGGTGTCACACATCTCGTCGTTCGCATACAGTGGGTGTAAGCCATGTTGCACGCGCAGGGTCTTCGAGGTTTGATTGGCGAGCCTTGCATACTCAGAGGTATGGCCTCGGGACACGGGAAGATCGAAAGATCGAGCACGAGTCACAGAGTTGTTGTGATCGACATGTTATGTCCACCTTTGAAGCTGTGCTGCCGGCCGTGATGATCGGGGGTAGTGTGGTGGATGAGGGTCGTGTAATCGCCATTATTATTTTTAGGGATAATAATCTTGATGTGGTGTGTTTTGATAATGAGATTATAGAACTAAAACTCACCTATATATTATAAACTTATCTTACCTCTTTTGCGATCACATCTGGAGACTACGGAACTACACTTCGGTTACTTCTTCAAGAGCTCGGGTTCTACCTTGGAAGCCGACGGGTCCAACTTCATCAGCTGGTGCATTGGTTTTAGAAACATTCTCCAAACACAACAAACATCCTATATGTGCTAGAACATTAGTTAGGAGTTAGACCAGATGATTCTGATAGCAAGGAGCAAGATGATGAGTTCCGTAAGCATCATGATATTTTCATGGAAGTGGAGGTCGTCATGAGCGTATGCCTAGCACCTGAGTTGAAAGTTGTATTCAACACATGGAGCCATATGCCGTGATTGATACGATCAGAGTTCACTTCAAAGATGAATTGAGCAGTTCAGACAGCTTAGAAAGTTCCGGACCATTCACATGGGGAGCATACCTGTTTGGAGACTCAGTTGAAGAAGTTGTGTGACATCTACTTCAGGCTTACGAATATCTACGATTTCTAGATAGCGAACTCCAGTGCAATAGAGATTGTGCTTTACCTCCTAGCTGTGAATAGCATGTGCGTGAATATGCTATAGAGACACAGTGAGCTTCTTCACGTTCGTGAACAAGTTCAAATCTCTAAAAGTTGATTCATCGAAGAAGAGTTCTTCGACGCTATGGGTGAATTTGATATACGAAGATATAAATGTATTCTTCTCATACTTGATGAAAAGTGTTTGATATTTGTTCTGTTTGTGAAACAGTCCCTGATTATCACAAGTATGTGGCGAAGGGTGACGTGATAGTGCACGAGTGATGGCAAGTTCATGTCCAGTAGTGCTCACGCCCTCGAGATATCATATTAGTTATCATCAATAGTTTTTGATAAGACATTTTGTAATAGTGAGAATGTGATCTAGTTTGGTGTCTTGAATGTTACAAGACATAATTATTCATATAGAACACATCGGTTGTTTTATGTCATGGAACAAAGCAGTTGTTTCATGTTATGAGTAATTTGCATCACATCTCAATTACATTATGCGTATGATATACATTTATAGCGGGAATGATAAAATTATGTGTCCAAAGAACAAACACCATCGAATTTAGCCATAAAGGCAGTGAAAGAAGTAATGGATAATTTTTGGTCCATTTAAGTATTTCGAGTGCCAAAATTGATTAAGTTTGAAATGCAGTATTGAAGTTGCAATACTAGAGGAAATTGATTGAGAGTCATTTTTAATGATTAATCAATGGTGTTTTGCTTGATCCAAATTCTACTATGATTTTGGTAAATAGGAGTATTTGCCCGATAAATTATGGAGTCTGAAATTAATTTGATAATAGATCAAATGGGGTTTTTCAGAAGAAAGATTAGTGAATATTGTATTCACAAGATTCGATCAAAGGACAATATTTTTGAATTATGTTTTCAACACAAAAGACTTGTGGCAATTTGCTTCACATAATTATAATGTCATATATGGTGATATGTGGGGAATTATAATCACGCTCTATTGTTCAATAAAGTGTGGTCGCCAGAATCAGTCTTAGAAATCTCCTAACATGTTCGAAACATTATAGTCGATGTCCACTTTAGAAAATAGATATTTTTCTCAACGAGAATTCGTAGAATCGACAGTAGTGTCGACATGTATATGATTATTCGATAATTCGGAATATACATGAGTGGTTCTTTGTAGATTGCTCGCTTTGGACGAGAGTGTATTCCAGAATCAATTAGAAACAAAGTTCAGTTTGTTGTCTATGTAATTCCGAGAAAAGATGACTTTTCGAATTATGGTTTATGGATTGGAATTAGAAGTTTGGAATAAAGTGTCAGACCTATGTTGGAAGGTGTTCCAAAGAGTATATGTCTGCTAATGAAAATTTGGTGATTAAGAGTGAGGGAGACTCGAAAATTGTTTTCTGCTTGCAATCCTCTTCATAAAGATCATAATATTTTCATAAAAGAAACTTCTAAATAAAGTGTTGTTATATTTAATATTGTTGTCAGGTCACAGCACTGTATTAAGTATTTCAGATCTTGTTGACAAATCAAGGTGCACTTTATGAATGCAAAGAAAGTTGAGAAAATATCGGAATACGAACAAAGGCTCTCGAGCCTGGAAATCCAAATTGCATTTGAAAGGATTAAGAGAGTAATTGTTGCTACAATTCTTATTAGAGAAATAAGATTGTTTAATCGTCATATAAAGTGTTATATGAGAAATGTGACTATAAGAAAGACGCGGTAGCATGTTTTGACAAGAAATGTGTCTTGGACAAAATCAAATTTGTTGACTACATTTGTGTAGACATGCTTGAAGTCTGATGGATTTGTATTAATGTAATACTGTAGTTTGTATTAAATTCGAATTGATAGTAGATCAATGATTTTGGTTTAACCAAGATGTCGATTTAAGTGGGAGTCATAGTTAGTTCACTCAGGAGAAATATGTGAAGAACATGTTTTTGAGTGGGAGCTCAGGAACTCAAATATGTGGATGACACGTTTTTGAGTGGGAGCTCGTGTTATCAAATATGTGGAGACATAGTTTGAGTGGGAGTCGAATTCATCTTGTGTAGTTAACACATTGTGAAACTGTACTAGTAGAATAGGATGAAGTTGTGAAACTATTTGAAAATTAGTGTCTATTTTGAAATAGAACTGGAATTTTAAATAGTTGGTCGAGTTGTTTTGGATTATATCTGAGGAGTCAGAATAGAATCAAACAGATAGTCCTTTGAAATCCAATCGATCATTAAGAGTAATGATGCGTGAAAGTAATGGTTGTATGACATGTGAGTCTATTATGTAATATTAGACATCATACAGAAACCTTATTATCTGCTCGATGAATTATAACCGATGTTCTTGGAACAAAGAGCAGTTATGAACGTGAATTTAGAATTGACTGGAAGTAGAAGTGTGTTAGTTAAGGGATTGACATTTGAATGTCAAGTTTTCTACATTGGTGTGAAAGTATGTGGATATCGCGAGTTTGTAATTGTTACAAGGGGCTCTGTATGGCTGAGTGTGTTTTTCAGAGCAGTTATCTGGTTAGTATAATCAGAGTAAGCGCTGGGAAACATAAGTCTCACTTAGTTACGGTATTAGCATATATGTTGTTAGACGACGTAATGATATCAAGCAAGTTGATACCAGTGAATCGCAAAAGCGTGTACGATCATGGATTGTGCAGTAACACTTTTCCACAAGCAAGCATTATCAAATGATTCTTATTTGATAAGGGATTCTGATAAAGTAAAATGCAGCTAGTTTATTTGTACTCTAGTGCAAGTGGGAGACTGAAGGAGATATGCCCTAGAGGCAAATAAATAAGTATTATTTATTGCATTATCTCATGAGTTTATAATAGGTTTGTGTATTATGCTATAACTGTATTAATCGGAATTATTAATACACGTGTGATACATAGACAACCAGGTCCCTAGCAAGCCTCTACATGAGCTAGTCCATTGGGCAACAGTTGATCGAGATTCCCGATCAAGGACAATGACGTCGGTTGACAATGGGGTCATCTTGTTAGTAGAATAAGGTGGTGGACATACGCAAAGTATTGCAATAAGATCGTATTACGATGTTTGTCATTTGCAATAGATAAGAGTGTGATAGCTTATTCCTTAGACCGTGAGACCGTACTTATTGTTGCTTCGTAGGAGTGCTTTGAGAGCATCAAACGTTGTGTCTTATATAGCATGACAATAACGGTGTCCATCTTGGGTATTCCGAAAGAGCATCGAGACGTAAGGATCAAGAGCGGGATTTGTTCATTCTTGTAATGGAAAGATACTCTGGGCCCACTCGGTGATATTGCATCTATATAGCTGCGCAGCTTATGACTAGGTCATGGAGATGTAATATCGCAGACGAGTTAATTACCTTTGTCGGTAACGAGATACAGCAAAGGCATCGGTGTGTCTACGATCATATCTCGGACAAGGTAGTATCGCAGAAACAAAGGGAATGAATATCATACTTATGGTTCAACGACGATATTCGTGGAATGCACAGGGGTCGTCATATATTTCCAGGTATCCCTGACGATCATTGGTGAGCGGAGTGTCTCGACCATGTCTGGAGTGTTCCCGAACCGTAGCGTAACAAACTTAAGGTCTTAGCGATGCTAGAGATAGGTTCTGGAATTTTATAGGTTTTTATTGGAGAGAAAGAAATGATCCGGAAAGAGTTCCGGTGGTCCGGAAGGAGTTCCGGTGAGCTATGGAAGGGTTCCGAGAATGTCCGAAAGTTGTTCGGGTGGTTCCGAAATAGTTTCGGAGTCATGGGATATTGAATTATATATAAATATATTAATTATGAATTAATGGGATTTTTATATTAATTTAATATTAATTAAATAAAGGAAAAAAGGGGCTCCCACCTAAATGGGCCCAAAGAGGGCCCATGAGGGGGGGGGGGGGGCGCACCAAGCAAGAGGAGGCCTTCCCCCCCCTAGTCCGAATTGGACTAGAAGAGGGCCCAAGGGGGGGTTCGGCCGAACCCCCCTCCCCTCTCTCCTTTAGTCCCACATGGGGGAGCCAAGGGGGTTGGCACACCCCCTTCCCCCTTTATATAGCAAGGCATATTAATTGATTTAATTCATAGGAAAATCCAATTAATTCCCGATTTCTCTCTCGATCTCGTGGTTCCCAAGTCGGAGCCGCGCCGAGCTGAGGAAGAGGGTCTCTCTCCACCTAAGCCATACCGCAGAGCACCGTTGCTCTGCGGGATTCCAGATAAGGTCTGCTCCTGCGATTTCAGCTGGATCTGAATGACCGGGAGTCGTCGCTAGGCTCCGTATGTTTGCGAGTGCTCGGAGGCTACTCTACTGAGGAGCTTGGGCGACGTCGTCTCGCCCCCTGCAGCTGCCGCGCCTCCTCCCCCCCTGCCGGCGCGCCACCCCCCCTGGTGCCGGCGCTCTGCCTTCTTCCACCCGACGCAGATCGTCGACGCAGATCATCGACGCAGATCATCGTCGACACCCCGGCGTCATCGACTTCGACATCGCGGCAAGATCTTCGCGACCTCGAGGTCGGCTACGTACGACTTCATCGTCAACGCTTGTGCGGGAGCGTAATCCCCGCTATCGGTCTACATGGAGGTAATGTAACCTGTTCCGCCACCGTTATCGCATGTACTAGATAGATAGATCCTATCTAGTTAGGGTTTCGTACGCTAGAAAATTATTGTTTTCTGCCCCGTAACCCCTTCAAAGAGTGTGATAGCTTATTCCTTAGACCGTGAGAACGTACTTATTGTTGCTTCGTAGGAATGCTTTGAGAGCATCAAACGTTGTGTCTTATATAGCATGACAATAACGGTGTCCATCTTGGGTATTCCGAAAGAGCATCAAGACGTAAGGATCAACAGCGGGATTTTTTCATTCTTGTGATGGAAAGATACTCTGGGCCCACTCGGTGATATTGCATCTATATAGCTGCGCAGCTTATGACTAGGTCATGGAGATGTAATATCGCAGACGAGTTAATAACCTTCGTCGGTAACGAGATACAGCAAAGGCATCGGTGTGTCTACGATCATATCTCGGACAAGGTAGTATCGCAGAGACAAAGGGAATGAATATCATGCTTATGGTTCAACGACGATATTCGTGGAATGCACAGGGGTCGTCATATATTTCCAGGTATCCCTGACGATCATTGGTGAGCGGAGTGTCTCGACCATGTCTGGAGTGTTCCCGAACCGTAGCGTAACAAACTTAGGGTCTTAGCGACGCTAGGAGATAGGTTCTGGAATTTTATAGGTTTTTATTGGAGAGAGAGAAATGATCCGGAAAGAGTTCCGGTGGTCCGGAAGGAGTTCCGGTGAGCTATGGAAGGGTTCCGAGAATGTCCGAAAGTTGTTCGGGTGGTTCCGAAATAGTTTCGGAGTCATGGGATATTGAATTATATATAAATATATTAATTATGAATTAATGGGATTTTTATATTAATTTAATATTAATTAAATAAAGGAAAAAGGGGGCTCCCACCTAAATGGGCCCTAAGAGGGCCCAAGAGGGGGAGCCGCACCCTACAAAGGGGGGTGGGCCCCATGGGAGGTTCGGCCGGCCCATTGTGAGGCGCACCACCCCCCTCCTCCTTTAGTCCCACATGGGGGAGCCAAGGAGTTTGCACACCCCCTTCCCCCTTTATATAGCAAGGCATATTAATTGATTTAATACATAGGAAAATCCAATTAATTCCCGATTTCTCTCTCGATCTCGTGGTTCCCAAGTCGGAGCCGCGCCGAGCTGAGGAAGGAGGTCTCTCTCCACCTAAGCCATACCGCAGAGCGCCGTTGCTCTGCGGGATTCCAGATAAGATCTACTCCTGCGATTTCAGCTGGATCTGAATGACCGGGAGTTGTCGCTAAGCTCCGTATGTTTGCGAGTGCTCGGAGGCTACTCTACTGAGGAGCTTGGGCGACGTCGTCTCGCCCCCTGCAGCCGCCGCGCCACCCCCCCTCTGCTGCCGGCGCACCAGCCCCGGTGCTGGCGCTCTGCCTTCTTCCGCCCGACGCCCGTCGACGCAGATCATCGTCGACACCCCGACGTCATCGACTTCGACATCGCGGCAAGATCTTCGCGACCTCGAGGTCGGCTACGTACGACTTCATCGTCAACGCTTGTGCGGGAGCGTAATCCCCGCTATCGGTCTACATGGAGGTAATGTAACCCGTTCCGCCACCGTTATCACATGTACTAGATAGATAGATCCTGGCTAGTTAGGGTTTCGTTCGCTAGAAAATTATTGTTTTCTGCCCCGTAACCCCTTCATGATAAGGGCAATCAAGTTGTTGTGATGGCCATAGACACTCTCCCTCTAGATCTACCATTTGAATAAATTCTTTATGATCGGGTGTTGGTATGATCGTTACGAGTGTGTCTCCTCTAGCGAGACACTTGTTCATACATGATAGTGACAAATTGGTGTCATGTATTTATGAAGTAATGATCATATGCCGATTTGAATTTAGATGGTAGAAGCTCCCACATTCATAATATTAATGCCAAAGGATACAAACTTAATAAAGACACCACATATGTGTGGCACTACCGTTTAGTCATGTCAATGTTATATGCATTAGCTCCACACTGGATGGACCTATAAGTCCTAAGATTTGATCTTTTGAAACTTGCAAAATAACTGTGACACCGTTTTCGGAAAACGGGCATATAACTTATTGATAGTCATACATGGAGATGTATGTGGTTCAATAAAGTAATTGACGGGTAGTGGAGACCTTTATTTCATGAACTTCACTAAACGTTTGGAGTATAGCTTGTTGAGAATCATGCATATGGGTGTATGTGAATCAATGAAGTACTTTAACGTGTAGTTTTATTTCATAGACTTCATGAACATTCGAATAGATATATGGATATCCACTCGGGGAATGTTGGCCTGGAAATTTTGATTCAATCAAACAAGTCCAGAATGAAGTAGGAAATAAACTTAACAAGAAAATCAAATTCCCGCGATGCAAATCGAGGAAATGAAGATTTGAGTTATAATGTTGGCACATCAATGGAAGACTTGTGAGAAGAGTTCCACAAATTACGTCGCATGGAACACCACAGTGTTATGGTGTGTTAGGACGTCGTAATTGCACCCTATCGGATAGTGTGTGGTATTTAAAACTCTTACCGAATTATTGTGATCATTAGAGTCATATGGTAGAAACGTAAACACTCACGTTAGCAAATAGGGAAACCATTTGAATCCATGGAGACAATACCATACGAGTGATGGCATGGCTTTTAGTCTGGATTGTCGTTTCAGCAATTTAGTGTTTCGATGTAATCGAACCTAAAATGGATTAATCTTTGTAGTATACCCTGCCTAAAGAGTTAGTTGGGTACATGTCTCACGACATAGGCGAAATCATTGCCGGGATATACCTTGCGAAAGAAATAGTTTCTTGTCCGAGGGTATAAGTGAGAAAGAAAGTAGAGCAAGACGAAGTTGGTGAACTTCCTCTCCAGACATCAGAGTGACGCAACCGAAAGTGTGTTCGGTGTCAGGCTCCGCAGCTTGAAAAAGCTGATGATTCAAGATCATGATGTTCTGAGCTCATACTAAGAGCGTAGGCATACGAGGTTGTGTTCCACACTGTGTTACGACAATCTTGCTATGAAGGTCATATTAATGGAATATGATAGACCTACGAACTACGAAGAAGAGATGGTGAACCTAAGTCCGAGAAATGGCTGTGAGTCATTTATGATCCGAAATAAAATCCATATACGATTACCAGGTAATGACTTGGGAGATCTTCTTGATGGCATCTAGGATGTTGATAGTATATGGAGTTTTATGAGAGAGTAGATATTGAGCAGATTCGATTTGTCGTGAAACAGTTCCGACAGACCACATGAGACTTTGTCTCAAGTGGCGAAGCCTAAATCTATTCTGGGTCGTTTAGCAATTACTATAATTTCGAATGAGAAATTGATAGATGGATGAGAAAAACATGGTTCTTAATAGTGTCATTAAGAATGGTTTGTAATCCTGAGGATGCTAAACCTGTATGCAAACTTCGGTTGTCCATTCATGGGCAGAAATAAGCATATCAGAGCTGGAATCTTCACTTTGATAATGTGATCAAAGGATTTTGGAGCTGTCCAAAATAGTTGAAGAAACCTACATTTGCAAAGAAGTGAGTGGGAGCAAAGTAGCTTTCCTTGATCTTATATGCGGAAGGCATATTTGAGTGGAAGCTAAGTAGTTTTCCTTGATCTTATATGCGGAAGGCATATTTGAGTGGGAGCTAGGTGTCATTTGTGATTCTGTATGTAACGACATATTGAATGACACAGATCCTCTAGTAGAGTGTAAAGGATTATGTAAGTGATTAAATTTTCTGTGAAATGAAGTTAGGAGTATTAGGCATCCGATTTATAGTTGTATAGATCAGAGGGGGCTTAATAACATTAAGTCGGAGTATTTCCTAAGTCAGGATACTGAAGTGTTTCAGAAAAGGACAAGCGAAGAAAGAGGTTCTTGCGTGTATGACTAGGTAAAAGATTAAGTTAATCTTGGCTTTTTCAGTGATAGAAAATGATGTTTGACATTCTCTATGTATCACACATAGAGTCTATCAGGCTGAAAGCTCGACTTGGTGTGACCCGAGTTCTTGGTTGAAGAACAGGTTCTAGAGTGATCCTTGTGTGGATCAATGAACAAACGTTAAGTTTATTCTTCAGTGTCTATGAGAACTGAAGATAGGTTTTCTAGTAACGGGTAAGAGTGGAATGGCAACTTGCCGTAAAGCGGTTACGATGATGCAAGTTATTACACTGACCCATACGACTAGAAATCTCATATAGGAGATGTCCTTTATTTTGAAGATAGACATGGTTAGTTTGCGAAGTCGCATATGAATGCACTGTCGCACAATCTACATAGGTATAGAAATATATCGCGACTTTAGAAGTAGCAAGTGTGATTGGACTGAGCAGTTTTCCGAGCGTAGGTGGTCCCCTTAATAGATCTCTTAGACTTTTAAGGCGCATGCTACGCGAATGCTCGAGTCTCACTCCATCCACTGGGACATATTTCACCGTCATCGTAAGATACGGGTTGATGTCAAACTAGGTGACATAGAAGTGTTGCAAAACACATATAGATCTCAATGTGTGAGTTCTATTGACTGTATTCCTCTTCCACGAGGCGAGCAGGCACCAAGATGCTATGGGTGTTGAGCTTTTACCAGGTTGTAAACTAGATTAAGTGTTACTCTAGTGCAAGTGGGAGACTGAAGAGAATATGCCCTAGAGGCACTTAATAAACATAGTTTATTGGCAAATATCCCAATCATTCATTATATGTTTTACACCATGCTATAACTGTATTAAGCGAAAACATTAATACATGTGTGGTAGATAAACAACCAGGTCCCTAGTAGCCTCTACTAAGACTAGTTTCGTTGCGCGATTGATGATCGAGGTTTTCCGATCATAGGGCATGGCGCCGGTCGGCAATGGAAGTCATATCGTTAGGAGTAACGATGTGATGGACGTACCCAGTATTTATAGGACATAGTCATTACGCCTTAAGACCGTGAGACCAACTCTTATTGTTATTCCTGGAAGATACTTTGATCGCACCAAACGTCGTATCTTATTTAGTATGACAATAACGGTGATACTTTTGGGTATCGGAAAGCAGTAGTTGAGACGAGGGGTCAACATCAGGATTTGTCAGTCCGCATAGCCGGATAGATACTCTAGGTCCCACTCGGTGAGATTATGTCAAATGAGTTTGCAAACATGTGACTAGGTCACCAGCTGACATAATATCATAGACGAGTAGAAGATAGCGATGTCGGTAACGAGATCATGCTAGGTATGGAGATATCTGAGAATGATGCTCGGACACGCTAAGTATCGCCATGACAAAGGGTTTAAGACTAGACGTCCAGGTTTGATAGATGAAAGTCATTCGTTATATCACATGGATTAATTCATGGGGTCCAGACCTACGAGTTAGTCGTTGATCATAGAGGAGTCTTGATCGTACCTGTTATTATATCGAACCGCTAGGGTAACACACTTAAGGGGTTTCGACAAGACAATCGGAAAGGAAAGAGATCACCGGGAGCGTCCCGGGAGGGGTCTGATGGAGATCGGGCAGCGCCGAAAGAGTTTTCGGAGCTAGGAAAAATTATATATATTATGTTTGATATTAATTAGTGTAATTAATATGCAAATATAATTTTATATATTTATTTTCGAATTTATTTAAGCTGATTTCCCTAAATGGGCCTTCTGGTCGAAAGAAGGCCCAAGAGGGGGAAAACCCTCAAGGGGATTCGGTGGGGGCATGGAGGCCGGCCTAGGTGGGCCAGATGGGGCCCACCAGGGGGCCGGCGCACCCTCCTTGGCCGAACCAGGCTGTGGGATAGTCCCACATTGCCTGGCTGGCAAGGTTGGCTCCCCCTGGGAGCCTATATAAGAAGGGGCACCCCTGGCTTTTTAATTCCCAATTTCTCTCTCGATCTCGTGGTTCCCTTGTCGGAGCCGCGCCAAGTAGAGGAGGGGGATCTCTTCCACCATAGCCCGCTGCCGCGCTGCTGGTGTTCCGGTCTAAGTCTTCCGCTGCTCGTCCTGGACTGGAGCTTCTGAGGTCGTCGTCTCCACCGTATGTGTGTGACGCCCTGCGAGGTGCTGCGCTAGCGGTACTCGGAGGCCTACTTCCTCCACCCGATCTCGGGGTCATCCTCGTCATCTTCGTCGCGCCGAGTTCTCCGCGACCTAGAGGTCGGCTACGTCGTCTTCGTCGTCAACGCTTGTGCGGGAGCGTAATCCCTGCTATTCGGTCTACGAGGGTATGTATTCCGATCTCCGCCGTACTACTATATCTGCATAGTGTAGATCTTGGCTAGTTTTAGGATATCGTTGCTAGGAAAATTTTTGTTTTCTGCACACGATCCCCTTCATAAGTTCCATTTATGTTGGTCTAGTGACAGGGCGCTCTTGAAGCTTTAGCCTTCCTCTACCGTAGACCTCGCTTCTTTTCATTAATGACATCTGGTCCGGTCTCTAGTTCTCCTTACCGGGGATGCCTGCTCTTACAACGCTGATTGCCCCTAGCTACCTCTGGCTCATAATGTTCCCGCTACGGACCGATCGTACCACATACAGTATCTCCTTTGTTTCCCCACACCATGTTATTTCAATAGGCACAAGATCATATTCAACATTGCTATCATTGATCACCTTGGCGCTCCCGGGGCACGGTCCAGACGACCAAGGTGCGAAGTATTAAGTAGAGTGAGTGGGCCTAGAAAGCTCCCTTATTTAACTTAAGCGGATCCAGCCCTATCCCCATCCCGACCGACCTAAACTAGTGACGGAACTTCATGCGAATCTACAGGTTTTGGATGGAGTGGGTTAACGAGAGATTTTCCCACAAGTCGGCCTATAACTCACTCCCCGACTGACCTTTTAGCCAAGCTTGCCCTGGTGCATTTGGTCCACATTGGATAGAGCAAGAGCTCAAAAGCGGCAACTTCTTCTTTATTGAAGTGAAAGATTCCCAGCTCTAGGAATGAAAGGGTTCATCACACCGGAACGAGGTAAAGGTCTACCCCTTGACCGAGTGAAGGCGAGCCTGGATCCAGAGAGTGATGGATGATGGAATGGATCCCTGTAGAACCGCGAGGTACCCATTCTAACCCAGAAGGGTAAAGGAGCCAAGCAAGCCACGACGTCGTGACGAGCATGCTTGCAGTCATGCGGGACGGCGGCGCAAACGAGGACTCTCCGACGAAAAAATCAATCCAGATCATAGATCTTGTGGGTCTATCAGGACGACATGAAAAAAGTCCAAAGTACCCTCTACCACTTACGGTCAGATTTTACCTGGCACTCCAGCGCATGGTTTGGGAGTACAGGGGTACCGTAAAATTCACCCCAATTAAACATGTCCAGAAGAGCGATTAATTGGTTGAAAATTGTTGTGTGTAAAGCCAACCTTTGATGCCTCATTTCTAAATATCCGAACTCATATGAATACGATTGACACTAATTTTTATGGGTAAAACTAAACCTGAAGTCATATTATCGAAGTATGATTTAGCTCAAGAAATCCTTGGCTCTTTAGTAGCAAGTGCTAACTTTGTATAGTTATTTGTCCTTATTGTTTTCTACTTGATTTTGCTTTCTTCTCAATACAAATGACACACATTTTGGTGTGTGTTTGAGAAAAGAAGTGCATGTAAATAGATAGAGTGACAAGGATGGGGCCGCTGCCACGGTGACATGGCTCTGGTCTCGACACCAAGGCCACCGTTTTTGTGTGGCAAAGAAGGATATAATCTTGCTTGCAGTTTGCATATGTGAAAGACCGCATGGCAAAGTCGTACGGGTGTACTGGGTAATCCATGTATAATTGGAGTTGGCAACTATAAATTGATTAAATTCACATGGGAAGTTATAGTTCAAAAGGTCGGTGTGTCTGCTATTAATTTCTTTTTTTTTGTTTAGCATATGGAATAGGAAACTTAGTGTGATACATGAACTGGTTCAAGGTCACTAAAGAGGGTGGATGAAACTGGTTCTGAACTCTACATGTTATGTTCATATGAACCAATGTTGCGAATTGCGAGAAATGATTTGTTTTCTCTTAGGAGCACATGCTCCCTTTGTTGGTTTACAAAATTCAAAAATACCAGACAAAAATTCCAATAAATCAAGAAAAAGGTGTGTAGACATTAGAATGACTCATTGATCTATGGTCTGTGTGAAATAAACAAAGTGGAGGGCTAGAATAACATTTTTTTGATTTGAAATCATTTTGTTTATTATTCTTGCACAGCTTGCAAGTGAATGGAGGGTTTCCAAAAACAAAATTAAGAAATGAACTTTAGTTATTTGCATGAATTTTTTTAGAAACTTTGGACGATATATTCAACAATTATTTTTCGTAAAGGGAGTGTGTTTGTTCCCGACCACCTCTCAAATGTTTGCGTGACATCAGTATATGAAGTTTTTGCACTGATAATAAGAGCATTTCTTTCGTTCTACAACATCTCCATATCTAATCCTCTTTTACTACTTGCATCCTTTTCAGTGGGCTCATTTACAATTTTAGCATGGCGACGTCCGTTGGCCATCTCTCGTCTTGACCTGCTTATCTGTTGAGGAGCAGAGTGAGAGGGAAGTGGGACGCGGTCGACCAGTATGTATCATTCATGGAACATATAACATGCTTCCACGAATCCACTGTGTAGAAACAGCATCCTGTTATCATTGTTGCATGCGTAAGCAAATTGGCAGTTATATACTCGCGTGAGATACTGTCTGCTCGATCAGGTTTGAGCACCGATGGATCCCATTTTCAAGAGCAGCTTACATAGCTGTTAGAAAAACTTCTGATGTCTTCCAGGCCTACGTGCGTACCATAGCTTGTTAGGTAGTTTCCCTGCACCTATTGCGAGACAACACTCGCGATGAATTATTTTTTCTGGCTTCCTTTTTTATCAAAGGCCTGGAGCGGACCCTACCTGACATTTTATTAGAAAGGGGAGCCCCTAGAGCTCAGAACTTTACAAACTAGAGGAGAGTACATGGAACCTGAAGCTCTTCTTGTCGTTGTTCTTATAGTCCGATAGAAAATGACTGGTCCTACCAGTTGTTGAGCACGTACGAATTTTAGTCAGTAGTTAGGTGACACTTAATTACAACAGTAAATCTGATCAGAATCGTACCTTCGTGGGTTTGTGCCTGTGTGATAAGTAAGAAAATAGTGCCACACTAATGGTATAGTGTCGTCTATATATTCCGTCCATCTTTTCAACTGAATTTGGTATTGCTCCCTCAAAGACACATAACTCTCATTTTTCAATTTGTTGGAACTATGTTTTGCGTTGGGGAACCGATTGAGATCCAGTCAGATAATTAAGAGCACAACTTGTAGAAGCACTCAGGTGCCAAATTACTACTCCCTCCGTCCAAAAATAAGTGTCTCAAGTTTGCTCAAAAGTGAATGTATCTATATATGAAACATGTCTACATACATTCACTTTTGGGAAAATTTGAGACACTTATTTTGGAACGGAGGGAGTACATAAATAAATAATAACTAAATTTGGTGGAAGGCACGTGTGGTCGACGAAATGGGACACAAGTACAACTTAGAACCTTCTCACAATCGGATCAATTCCGTATCACAGTCAGATCAAGACTACTAGTTTCAAATGCCAACAGCTGTGATTTATTTGTTATGTTTGCAAAAAAAGAACCAACATGAAATGTCTTAAAATTTTACAAATATACAACATCCCAATGTACCATCATAAATAAGTATCTATATAAAAGGCTGACTCTTAGGTTGGCTCAAATGACTATCAGATTGTTTAATGCATGCTCGTGGGCATATCATCTCTTTTTATCCACTATGAACTCTATCTTTGTCGCTTCTTTGTGGCGAAACAAAGCATACACGTATATATGGCATCCAAAAATCCATGTCAATGTTCAAACAACTATTACTAAGCAAACAAAAGACACAACACATGGAAGTATGACACCCACATTTAAACATTGTGTTGTCTTCATGAATATGAAACCATTACCCGGGCATAAAAATTAAGATGTCTGGCAAATAGTCCAATCGTTTTGATCTAGACGAATATTAGACGGATTTATTTTTTGGGGTGCAAATAGGACAATGACATCAACACTTAGACATTACATGAGTCTTTACAAAGTAATGCTAAATAAATCGTGTAGTACTTTTAAAATATTGGGTTGTCAAACACACCCTTATGAACTTGTTCAAACTTAATATGATTGATTCAGGACAAGATTGAAATGCCTTGTGTACCTATAGGGCGAGGATATATGATCACTATAGTAATAATACAATCATGGATATTTACCCGTTTCATGATATTAATCTTTATATATGTTTTTTTGCATTACAGACGCTTAAGCACTGACTGTTGATTTACGGTATAGACTAGTAATTATGCAAATATATATGCACGTATCAGCAAATTCATACGTAAAATTACCATAAATCTTAATTCTAGTTATCAGACTATGTATTCAGAGATAATTATTCAAAATGAACTAATGTGCAAGCTTTAGACCTATCATAATGGCTCAGCAAGAAAACGATTGGATTTCAATTTCAACTTTGAATTCCTACTACATTATATGAAGGTCTGCACAATCATAATGTGCAGGCTTTAGACTTATCATAGTGGCTCATCATATGTAAATTTGTCGTAAATCTCTATTCTTGTTATTAGACTTGGAAGTTATCACACGGATCCACACCTAATTTTAAGACTGGATTCTAGTTTCAATTGTTTGCGAGACCTTGGTATATGAAGTTTTGCATTGAGCCCGAATCCGGATGCATGCTTGTCGGAGGGCAAAGCCTGGGCCCCGATGTTTCTGTCTTTTGTTGATCCTTTTCTCGGAAATAAGGTAATTATTTCCTTCCATAACATCTCCATTTCCAATTTTTTTTTTGACAAACACAGTACAGACGCAAACGCTCACAAATACACACGTACAGACACCCCTATGAACGTACGCACGCAAACCCTACCCCTATGAGCACCTCCGAGAGACCGGTCCGGCAGATCTTGAGGTTGACGAAGTCACCACAGGCGCCTCGCTGTTGACGGGCACATCACGTACCACTGAAAGTATAGCGCCGGTTAATTCCTGAAAATTCCAGGAAAGTGTGACCACCCATGTCAAGTCTAGGACTTGAACCTGGATGGGTTGGTTCCACCACAAGGAACCAACCAGTTGAGCTATGCCCACTTCACCCATTTCCAATTATCTTTACACAAAGTTGCCTTTTTTGTAGTGGGATTGTTTTTCAGATTTGCTAAGCGTGCAGACAGTCGTCGTCTGTCACACCCGTCCTCATCTGTGCTAATGTGTTGGGGAGCCGCGTGGGAGGGAGGCAGATTGCGGTTGACCTGCATCTATCCTCCCGGAACATGCGACAGAGAACATGCTTCCACGCATCAAATGTGTCGAAACGGCATCATTGTCTCATTCTGGCCTGCATAACCAGCCTGACAGTTATTTACTCGCGTGCAAATACGCTTAGATGAAGTGTTGGTCTGAGCGCCCATGGGTCCTATTTACTAGAGCGAGCTGTGGAACCATTTGAAAAAGTCCTGATGTCTTCCAATCCTATGTATACCATAGCTCAGCTTGGTAGTTTTTCCTGCACTTATTATAAGACACCACTGGCAATGAATTAATTTTACTGGCTTGCAGCTGAGGAAAATTTCAAGTGGGGCATCCCATCCCCAGACCTTTGGTCAGGCCTTAGGGCTCCGAAGTTTATAAACCAGATGATAGTACATGGAGCGTGAAGCTCTCGTTGTTGTTTTTATATAGTCCTACATAAAATTACTGTTCCTCATAATTGTTCAGCATGTGCAAAGTGCAGTCAATTATTTGGTGCCACTCACTGCTACAGACCCCATGACAACAAAATTTCAGTTATAAAAACAAGGAATAGTAATTCTAATTGGGTCAACCGCCACCTTTTGTGGGTTTTGTCTCGGCGATCGGTTAGAAATTAGTGCTTATAAGAGCATAGTTTTTTCTATATATTTCATCCGTTTTTTCAACTGAATATGCTATTGTTCCCTCAAAGACACATAGGTCTAATTTGCTATATGTTGGAACTATATGTTCTCAAGCTAGTCGTCCAGTCGAAGTCTGGTGCGAGAGGATGTCAGTGAATTAGGCCTCGGCCGGAACTAAGGTGCACATGGGCGTCATTTGCCTAGTTGGACGTGTGGTGGGTTGTTCTCGTTCCCTCTGTCCTCCGAGGAAACCCCTATATTTGGACATCCCAAATTGGATGTTGGTCGTGTTGCTATATTGTTCCCCTCTCGAGACATCATATTTGGAGTCACGCTAGTTGAAGGTACAATGTATGGTTACGGTGACTGGATGCAGATATTCGTGTGCTTTTCACGTGGTGGCCAATGTGGTGTGGTGTGGCATCTACTGCATTGGGAACGTCGAGTTTCATCGACATGTTGCAGCCGGGTGGACGACGCGGGGAGATGGACACATCTAGAATGGTAGTGTTCTTGGATTCATGGTGGTGTTGACGGCTGCCTGACAAGGTAGGTTAGAGGTTAGAGCATATGGCCCTGATCATGGACTTTTTGTTGGTGTTGTGATAGTTGTAAGAATTTTCTTTTAATAATAGAATAAAAAAACCTATGTGCATCATTTTGTTACAAAGTATGGGTTTAAACCTCCACTTGGAATAACAATGAACTTGGTATACAATACTATTTTAGGGCGTTTCAATAATTATTTTTCGACAAGGGAGTGTATGCTCCCGAGCAGACTTGGAAGTTATCATGCCAATCCCCACCTACTTTAAAGATTGGATTCCATTTCAATTGTTTGCGGGACCACCTCGATATATGAAGCCTTGCACCCACAACAAGTTAATTCTTCCCTTCCACAACATCTACATTTCCAATTCTCCTTTCACTATTTGCCTTCTTTTAAGTGGGTTCCTTTTCTGATTTGCTAAGCTTGGACACGTTTATCGTCCATCGTTTTCGTTCAGCTGATTATGTGAGAGAGACATGCGTAATGTGGTCAACCTGCATGTATATGTCCAGTATGTGTCATCAACTATGTAGAAACCACGACATCCCTGTGATCCAGAGACTTGCATAACCAGCCTGACAGTTATTTACTCTGCAATACGACCAGGTCTATGTACACAAGCTGTCATTAGCGCCGATGAACTACAACACTGTTCTTTGTAGCCATTTGGATGTGTCTAATGTTTTTTTTTAAATTTCCCACATATATTAAACCAACAAAGAGTACATGATTATACCAATTATAAAAATAAAGCTAAAATAGGCTAGCAAATCTATGAGATCTTTAAAACCCTTTCTTTTATTTCTTATTATTGCAGATTTGCAACCATAAGCCGAGGCCCACCCTTAATACTATGGAAAACTCTCGCAATGCTTAAATACTAGTTGGGCCTTAAGGTGGACAATCTCAATTCCTCTTCTTCCCTGGGCTTTCTCTCTCCCAGCGTATTTCATTTAATCGTGCTTAAATCTATGTGTGGCAACACGCGACTCGCCTACACGGCTACACCCAATCACCCAATCGATCGGCCTCCTCAGGTCAATTAACCGGTTTATTTTCTAAAAAGAACGGATTGGAGGAATTTCTCTCCACGTAAACAGAGGAAAGGAAAGGCGGCCGCAGTCGTCATCTGCAACTTCATCATCACCTTCGTCTAATAATTGATGGGTCCTCACCTCCTCTATGTGTCGTTCTGACACTAGGAGGAGTGGGGATCTCGGACCTGCGCAAAGCGCTATAAAAGGGTCCTTAATGTTAGAGTTTGGTTTTGTTTGCTGTCCTCTTTATCAATGGACATGGCATCGTTTGCATTAAGTGATCTTCCGTGTTTCGTTCGTCAATGAGATCTCCTTCTCAACGTCAATGGTGGCTTTGGAAGATTACATTTGTCTAGGTATGGTTATTCAGATCTTGTTTCGCTAGACCAATCTTGGATTGTTTCTCATGGTTGCCGTGAGGAGGTTGTTCCTCGCGTTATCTATCCCGGCTAGTACGTCTTCGGCATTTGTTCTCTCGGCTCCCAGCGTCATCGACAAAGTGACTCGGTTATTTGTCCCTGAAATATCAGTTGTGGTGCTCTTGCCGATGTTGCTTGATTAATTTAATGGTTGCGTGCGTGTACAAAGACTTGACATTGCTGCTCAAAATTAAAAAGGGAGAACCTTCAGTGATATTCACAGGTGTGTGGTTTGATGGTTTTGGCGTTGTTCTACTAATGCCTTCAGAAAAATACAAGATTGTGTCATGAATGAAAAAATGGCTTGAAGATTGGTTTTGGCGTTGTTCTACTAATGCCTTCAGAAAAATATAAGATTGTGTCATGAATGAAAAAATGGCTTGAAGATTTTATAGATTTGCTAGTCTTATTTAGTTTTTATAATCGATGTAATCGTGTACTCTTTGTTGGTTTAATATATGTGAAAAATAAAAAAAAAACGGTTTATTTTCTATGTCGCGCATGCACCAGGTCAGGCAAAATCCTCAATTCGTAGCTCATCTTCTTCCCTTCTTTGCCTAAATCTGTTCTTAAATTCGATTCCGTCCGGCACACTAGCACCTCCGGTGGCTGGATCCGACTGTCCCCGTGCCTTTCCTCAGTTTCACAATCGCGAATGGAGTTTTCCATATGGGGGATGCACGATGCAGCCACAAACTTCATGGGAGGAAGAGCCGCCGCTGCAAAAAATGGAGTGCCTCCGGCACCTCCTCCACGGCTGTCCGGGGACATCATTTGCTTTGTTCACAGATTAGTCATCATCGGCAGGCCGCGTCCGGTGGAAGCTTTGTCAAGCGTGTTGCTTCCGCGAGTTCGTGTGGGAGAGAACCAATTTCCTCCTCCGCCGCCAACTGTCGAGAACAGAAAGAGAAGTACCAGTTTTTCTAGTCCCTGTGGCCGAGTCTCGCCGGTGAGGGCGACCACAAGAATTTTCTTCTTAAGACTGAAGGACATTACGCGTATTCTAGCTATGATCGCTGATAGAGGCTTATGATCCATGCTTATTCTCACACTGGAGACGCCCTATGAAAAACTCCTGATGTCTTCCAGGCCTATGTACCATAGCTTGGTAGGTAGTTCTTCCTGCACCTATTATGAGACATTTTCCTTACAAGTGGTGAGACCCCAGGCCCTAGGGAGTTTACAAACCAGAGGACACTACATGGAACGTGAAGCTCTCGTTGTTGTTCTTATATAGTCCGACAAAAAAATACTGGCCCTTGCAATTGTTCAGCATGTGCGAAGTGCAGTCAATGTTAGGTGACTCACTAGTACAGACCATGACAACCAAATTTAAGTTAGAAAAAAAAAGAACCGGTAAATCTGATTAGTTCGACTGCTCACCTTTGTCGGTTTTGTCGAGGTGATTTGTCAGAAAATAGTATCTTCTGTATATTCTATCCGTTTTTTTCAACTGAATCTGGTACTGTTCTCTCAAAGACACATAGGTCTCATTTTTCAGTATGTTGGAAGTTGGAACTTTGTTTTAGCAGTAATTTTGCGTTAAGAGAATAATTTGTAGAAGCGATGAGCTGCTAAATTACAACATAACTAAAAACCAAAATCGGCGAGCAGTGTGTGTGTGTGGTTGACGATTGGAGGCTTAAGTACATCTTAGATCTCATCAATAGCGTCACGCCGTTAAGTCGAGACTGCGAGATTCAAATACGAATTGTTTTCATTTATTTATCTATTATATACTAAAATCAAAATGAGTTAGTTTTTCGAGTCATCAGGTTAATCCACACCATCTAAATTATTTTTGACTGTTAGATCTAAAATCAGCGGTTAAGATTTAATAAAAAACTAAAACGTTACGTAGTACTATAGTCTGTTTGACACGTTCACGTTTGATGGATATGGCCTTATAGCCTTATAACGTGGCAACTCCGTTCGCGTAAAAAAAGAGTTTATTTGACAGTTCGTCTTCAATATGCACGCACGGAGAAAAAACTGCACATGTACGGCTCAATGCTAGCTTGGCCCACCACTATGATCATTCATAAAAATAAATATCTGTAGACAGCTATCTACAGGCGACATGTAAAAACAAAAAATTATGACATCGAACATGCTAGCTGTAACATCCAGTATTTTTTTAGTCCTGGAAGTATTAACCCTTTTGATTTGCTTTGTACTCATATATGCTCAAACGTGAAATGTGCAACTAAAAATTAGTCTGTCAAGAAGAATAGTGATACATCTCCAAGCCAAGTTAGCTGCATCCATTAGAAGAAAAATGGGCTCAAATTGTTGGGTTAGTAATAAAAAAATTCAGACGTCGAAATAGTACAACAATTTAATCTATCAAATTATCCGACCAAAGAAAATAGACTAGATCGATCAATTTAGTTGGCAAAGAGATTTCGCCATCACCTCCTTAGGATCCACATATGTCTAGATTTAATCGGCATTGGGTGAAAGATTAGTTTCCATTTTTATACAATGCCAGAAAAATATCAATTTCTCGCGAAGCAACTTTTTGAACACAAAGACTATGAACATGTATCCACAAATTTTTGGACACTCAAAATTGTGTTTCTTAAACCGAGTGCATATGCACGCTGGGGCAAAGTGGATTTCCAAAAATCTACCGCACAAGTTATCATGTTTGCAAATACTCTTCTTCCTGAGGTTTTTAGGTATACTAAACTCTCTGGATTGCATCTCATTAATATATACTTTTTAACATGAATATTTTTTGCTAGAATTATTTGTGTAAAATATTGAATGATTTACATTAATGTAAACACAATATATTGATTTTTTAAATTACTAACGGACTTCTATTAGAAACTTGACGTTAACCCATGTTGAATTATATACATAGATGGATCTGAAATTAAGGGGTATTTTACAGAGATGGAGAACTAATATGGTTATTACTTTGTATAACTAATTCAAATAATCTAATTCACATATTTAATAAGTTCTTTAGTTTTTAAAAATATAACTTAGTGTGGAAATAACGGTTGCCACGAGAAAAAAATACCATGGCTATGAGAGTGAGGGATCACGTTTTCGTAAAATTACACAATATATACCGACAAATTGGCAATTTGGATCGGTGGTGAAGCAAACAAGACAATCAAGGCATAATGAAGCGACAAGACTTGACTTTTTACTAATTTGTGAAGTCCTTCCTTGGAATTAATGACAAAGGGTTCAATCGCAGACTAAAAATATTTTATTTTTTTATCATTTAGTATTATTCTGAAAACTCATTTGAGGGAAGATAGAGGTACTATATTTGGAAGGTAGACACTAAAGGACAGGTCAACACCAGGTTAATCCACAACATTTGAATTATCTAGAAAGTTGAATATGTAATTAGTGACTGGGATATTAATAAAAATGGAAGGCAATCCGACTGCGAGTCCAATATGTGTTATGAAACTTAATTGGGTTAATCGAAATCTACCCATATAGTATATGTTACGGAAATTAATTGGGTTAATCGAAATCTACATATATATTCTATGGGTCCAATAACTATGTGGAATTGAAATGTAAAGTTTTTACTCAAGCTCTTAGTGTTGCACTTGCGTTTTTGTTGTCCTTGGGCAAACAACTGGATGAATGCACATGTCCACGGGAGGAAAAATAGTTTGATCAGTGGTATTCATGTGACGTACTACCATTGCAGTTTTTGATAATATTAATAATACAAATGATTACTATTTTGTATTTTTAATCATACGAAACAAACATTTGAACTAAAGTAACGGGGTGGATGAATATGATATGTAGGAGTATTACACTGGGTAACATAATATGGTTTATGAGAGGACATAAATTAATTTGGTGATTCATTGAAATACTGAAATTATGTGAAATCGATGCAATTTTTTCTAACTTCAATAGTTCACATTAAAATATGTTCCCTCCAAGTCGGTGTTATCGTTGTTACATGAGCAAAATGACACTGTGTGCTAATTAATGAATGAGTTCATTATCTAGAATCTATAACGGTGGATAGTAGGAAGAGATATAAACTTAATCCAAATATATAACACTGCATATGTTTTAAAACAGATGCCTTTCTAAGCTATGTGATATGATCTTTGTGGAGATTTCGAAATATCTACTTGGTGCAAATTAAAATGATGCGGCATATTTCCGACACATGTGTTTCTTGACTTGTCATAATATTTTCTAATATATAAAATATTTGAATTCCATGTTTTTGGTATCTATTAGATAAGGGTTTGTCTAAGTCTCAGTCGATTGATATTTTGTCGAGTCTCAAACGACTGAGGAAAGTGCGACTCATTTCAGTTGTATTTTTTTGGAAAAATAAAGTGTATTTATGATTTTTTTCTGATGAAGGTTGCACTTTTCTAACTGGATTAAGATTTAAGAAATTTTCAGTGAATTGAGATGTAGCAGAACCGATTAGACTATTTCACGATAGATTCAACGAGATAAAGACCATGCCCTCGCATTTGCGAGGGCCACCTTGCTAGTTATGGTCTAAAAATCCAACATAAATATCTTGGAATATTTCACATATATTACGTCCCAATATAAAAAATCAAAACATTTGATTTTACCACCTTGCCACGGAGCTTCACAACAAAGCTAAATACTAATCCGGATATATCCAGGAACACCGAAATAAACCCTCGTCGCCCACAAGTCAATCCGGCTTAGTGGACTTCGGTGGTAGATCGTGATTTTTCCGTCCATGTATATGCTTGTGGCGGAGCCGCGGAGGATAAATAATTCGTTGTTGGTTTCGAGTTTGATCCAATGATCCATCTTGGCCAGTTTGGTTCACATGTAGAGGAGTCCTAATACTAGCTTGACAAGGTAGTTTTCTCTGGAGGATACCCTTATCATTTCTAGCAGAGTATTGATTACTGCAATATCGAGATGGGGAGTAGAAAAGTGCTCCAAGTTCACGGTGAAAATCTATGATCTTGGCTTCAATCTAGTGTAGAATTACGCCAAATTGCTACTATAGCCTGCCATAAAGTCCATGGTAATCCTCTCGAGCTTCTTTTTCATCAAGCACCACTGTCACCTTGTGTTAAACCTTCGGTAACAATACCCATGAATGCGACAACCGGTTACGCTAGAGAAACACTTGGACCGAAGATTGAATTGATTGTGTCAAATAATGTAGAATCGATAGAAAGAGATATTTGGAATACGTTGGGTGATATTATTGAGCTTCGGGGGCGAGTATATATAGACGTACATGGGGTTATCTTGGAGTGCAAGACAAGTTAGGGAAGGAATCCTAACTATCCTAAACTACCGTAACGTAACAATAGCGTACACAATACTCTAACACTCCGACCGCGGGAACGACGTGAACAACATGAATGACGTGGATGGTCAGACTGGAGATAAACTGAAATAGACCCAGAAGGCTGACACCCCTCCCCCGCAGTCATAGCTGGAGCGTCGTGGTCGATGTCGCGGCGTGAATGCTTGGACTGTAGAGGAAGCTGACGAGTGCTCGGGCGAGGTGGTAGCCCTTGTGCCGATGTCGAGGGAACCGAGAGCGCGAGGCGGTGCCGAGGTAGCCGTTGCGAGGAGATGTCGTGGTCGATGTCGTGGCCGGGATGCCGGTGTCGACGTAGCCGCACGTGAAGCCGCGAACGCGAAGAAGGCGCCATGGTAGTGATGATTGAGACGCGTCGAGGGCAATCGTCGAGGATGTCGATGCCAAAGGCAATGTAGTCCGAGCCGTCGAGGACGAGGTTGTAGACGGTGAAACCAGCGGCGGCGAAGGCCCTGCAGGTTACATAAGGAGGCGCGGCGACGGTACACGAACTTAGCGATGAAGAGCCGACAGTTGACGAAGACCATGTGCGGACGGTGGCGACCCGCACTGTGGGAGCGACGCGGTGGTAGCTGGGGACGTCGGTGCGCGGGGACGGCGAGGTAGATCGCGTGTAGCAACACTACGGTCCACAGGGACGACGTAGGTGCAGTGCGCGAATCCGTGCAACAGCTTGAGGGGATCAAGGCGGCGACGCGCGGCCCGAAGAGGCGGCGCTGCGGCAACCTATTGCTTGATCGGTGATAGGCGCGTGCTTGGCGACGATGTGCGCAGATCGGTTGATCAGACCGACGGAGGCGCATGATGCACCATGGCATGGACAACACGCATATCGGAGATGACGGCGACGTTGTTGGTGAAGTCCCAGGCGATGATGACGAAGACGGACCGGCGAAGGAGACCGTGCGGACGAGAACAGCCTGCGGCGACGCACGTAGGGGCGCCCCGTGTGCGGCGCATGCGGCCGTGCCGAGCGGTTGCTGAAGATGGCCGGTGCAGGTCGATGTCGTTGTCGGAATAGAGGCGCAGGTTGACGATGGCGGTGGGCGACTCAATCCGATCTAATATCGGTAAACCAAAAATGAAAGAGATCAAGAGATCGGAGAAGAGACTTATAGGGTAGCTGATCACAGATCGGCGGACGAGCCCTGAGTACGGGATGCGCAGCCCCCGACGAAGATCATGGAGATCGATCTTCCTGGGGCCAGCGCGGCGGAAGCGTGTTGAAAACGACTAGCACGATGCCATGGGGGCGGCGGCGCTAGGGTTTGGAGCGGCCGTGGCGGCGTGAGGGCTAGGCGGCTGCTTTAGGACATGATCTAATTGCTCTGATACCATGTAGAACGATAGAGAGATATGCGGAATATGTTGGATGATACTATTGAGCCTTGGGGACGAGTATATAGAGGCGTACATGGGGTTATCTTGGAGTGCAAGACAAGTTAGGGGAGGAATCCTAACTATCCTAAACTACCATAACAATAACGTACACAATACTCTATCAAATACCACAAAATATACGGATAGCCAAATTGAGCAAAATTTCTGCAGCCGCAGCCCGAATATGGCTTATCTACCACTTGTAGCCAACCCCAAAATATATGTGAGAACTATTTAGAGGAGTTATACTAAACGCTAAATAAACAAGCCATGAAATCTTTCCAAAGGACAAAAAAAAAGAGTTGTTGAATTATTGTTAAAAACAGAAGCTACATCGTATGTGCTCTTGCAATTAAAGGCAATGAGAATAACATCATGAGAAAAGAACAAGAAGTGCATTTTGATCCTTACTGATAGTAGAAGTTGACATAAATTGTTCGGTCTCAGTTAGACCCACTATTAAATTATCTAAGTACATAAACTGAACCAGACAAAACAAATCTAGTATATGTAAATCCCATTCAAAGCGTATTCGGTTAGGAAACTTAGGTCTCAGAAAGTTGCATAAGGTCTCCCCCAATACTTGTTGGAGGATAGGAGGAAGTTGGAGGAGTTAATTCAGAGGCTTTATTAACTAAAAATTTATGGAGTTTGATTCAACATCGGAAAAGTTACAGAAAAAGAATAAGAGATCAGATGTGAAAATTGGAGAAAGAGGGAATGTCATGCGTACAATTTTCTAAAAATAATTACTAGTGTCATGCCACTTTGTCACACACAACCAATATTTTGTTGCCGGTGGCATGCCACGCCATTAGTAAGTGGGGCCACATTTAGTCCTTATGTAATGGCGTTTGACATTAAGTGGCACGCCTCTAGTTTAGATATACAAGTGGTATGCATGTCCTACATGTCCTACAAGGCTCGTTGGTAAATTAGTGAAAACTAGTGATCATTTGTACAAGATGACACCAATGCAAGAGAGATGACCCCAGTCCTCTCCCCTGATGCCACGTACTGGTGGCATGCCCCATATGTAGACACGCCATTGGTAGTCCAATTCTAATACTATCAGTGCCGTGTGACTATTGTGGCCCTCCACTAATATCAGGCAGTGGCAGATCTATGACCTTAGTGTTGGGGGTGGATGAATAACATTCCATATTTCAGTTAAAACTGTGAAAACTACATTACAAGTAGTGTGGTTTGGTCTTAAAATTCCAAAATAGAGTTTGAACCTTTAATAACATGTTTAAGTCTATTTTATAATTTATTTTGAATTTCGGAGGTGGTGCCATGGCCCATGGAAGACCCCTATAACCCCGGATAGTCGGGCTCCTGTAAGCTATTATCCGCTAGTGATAGGCAAACTGCTGATATGACGCTGGAGTTAATAAAGAAGAAGGGTAAGGTTATCTATACCTCTTATAAAACTCCACTAACATGTATTGATTATTTTGTATCTCAACATGCAATCTATCCGCATCATTCATTCTCTTGGCCAACCAAATCTCCATGTCATTCCACTAATATTCATTAAAATCAATATTTTTTTGCACGCAACATATCCAGGGCTGGTCCTGACATTTTAAGGACCCGGGACGAAATTATAATTTAGGGCCCTTTACTATAAATAATTTAAAATTAGATATATAAAACGTAGATCAAACAAGAGAAGCGTGATATCAATTTTAACGTCAACTCATCTATATTTTTCTAAGTGCTAATCGTACTATTCAATGATACGTAAAGAGGTGCTCTATGTGATTCTATAAGTTTTGGTTCGCCTTTTCTACTTCTCTTTTTTCAACATCGGACATATATTATAAACAGCTAAACCATAAATTAGAGAAGATAAAAAGTAATTAATAAATATATCTAGTACGCCCAGTTGGTCGTCCGACTGCGCACGACTTGCGCAATCAGATATAAATAGGGCACTGGGTATGTAGGAAAATACCACTGGCATGACGCCTTTGGTGATTGGATACAACAAGTCCCGAGATGTACGGTAAGCTACTGAGGCGGAGCTGTGTTGTGGCGGGCGAGAGACGAGATTAGAGTGAGGTTTTAATCAGACGAGTGAACAATTAAATTTACTATTTATGGAACAAACTGATCGGTCGATGTATGGCAAGTTTTTTTTGTCTAATGATCGACTCAATTACATTCTACTACACCAGACCCGTGTCTCCGAACTAAAAGGGACCAATTAGCCAATCGTTAAACGCCTACACCACGAAACTGTTTACAATTGTTTTTGAATGTCATGTAATACGTGTTATGCCTATTATACATGCATGTATATGTATATCTGGAGGGCCCTAAAAATTTCTGGACCCGGAGCGGCCGCCCCTCTTGACCCCCCTAGGACCGGCCCTGAACATATCCATGTTATTTACTTTTTCATCATCCAATTGTCCATGTCACCTATTTTATCATCAAACATAAAAAACAATATCATGTCAACAAATTTACCTTTCGATTTTTGTGATATGTTGTATATTTCTTTAAACAAATTCATATCGATGGATCTTATATCCCTTTATTCATATAGTAAAAAAATCTAGTTTCCTAGCTATAACACAGCTCATGCACGGGTTCATTGGCAAAAACAAGGTACTACCTAATCACGTGCAAGCATGACCCCACAATTAATCAATGTAACCTACTTAAATATAACATGCACTCCAATGGTTGGTGATACACTGGGAGAGGACTGTACATGCACATGGAGGCCTGCATATTTATATTCTTTATGTGCCCACGACAAATCATGGATAGCTGCATGTTAGTTCTCATATTTGTTTCTCTAGTAAAATTTTATATTTGTTCTTCTTCTGGTAATAACATTACATGACCAAGATCCCAAATATGTGCCATGCTCCATAATATGTTTGATAGAATCAAGTAGAAGCTAGCTAGAAGATGCACCTTCTAACTGATGTTTAATGGAGATTGCTCTCAGATATGAACACTAAGCAATGGTCTTCTTTATGCATATCTCTACTATATAATATTGCTTGGGGACTCCCGTCGTACGTCGTGCCCATTTTGTGTTTTAGCCTTTCCGTTTCTGCGAATTTAACCCGCACTCCAACTTAAGTTGTCCACTTTTGCAAATTCGCCCCCAATCCCCTTCATTCTTTCTATTGTAGAACCTGCGCTTTCTTCCCCACCATCCCATGGACGACAGAGGCGACGGGGGCATGTCCTCCTCCCACCCAGCCGCGGGGGCCGACGCGCCGGTCACGCGCTTGTTCCTCCCGCGCCCGCTTCGGGACGCAATCACGGCTGCTATCAGGAGGGCCAGCACCCTCGCTCCGGCCACCGCGCATCTGGCCGCGATAGCGGCCTTCCTCCTTCGCCATTTTCCGCCGCCGGGCGGAGGGAGGGGCGCCAACGCCGCCGTGGCGGGGGACATCAGCGGTGCAGCGGCGGCGCCGGGAGCAGCCGCCACACACGACGCCGACGCCGGCAGCCTCCTGAAAGGGCTCCACGCCTGGCCGGGCTCTGCAGCGGCCATGCCTGGAGATGCCTGAAGATTTGTCCCCGTCCCGAGCACCTACTGTATATTCTAGACCTGTCTGCTGCCATAACGACCCCGGACCTCCACTCGCCATGAACAATCGAGACTTGGCCGATGCAGATAGTGCTCGGCCGCCGTGCCGCCATACGATCCCGTGCCTTCGACGAATTCCACGCGGCCACTCCCTCTGAGCGTATTTTCCGGCGCTGCTATGCCCTCGACGCCTGAACCATTCCCCGCGCAGGCTGCCCCGGCGCCATACTACTCACCGGCGCACCCTTTCTCCGACGCCAACTCGATCCCCAGTCCACCATCCTTCTCCTGCTCAGGCTGCCTGCTCAATTCCCTGCGGGATTCCGCCAATGAATCCTAGCTCACCGGTTCAATCTCCCCTGGGTCGGGCACTAGACGACTTCTACTCACCGCAGTCGTTGCCGCCGTTGGACAATATAGGAGTTGGCTTTGCTTGCGTGCTATTACTATGCTTTGATCCTGCCGCTTGTTTGAGAGCAGACATCTGATAGTAGATTTTTTTGTTTCAGCTTGAGGGAAGAGAAAGTTGAGAGGTGAATTTTAGTTTATTTGTTGTGTCGTGCTTGCTGCATGACAGAGCTGAGAGGTATCTAGAGTTCTTTGTCATCATCATCACCTGGTAAATCGAAATGAACAAGGTGTGGTATACACCAGACTATATTGTTGAAAATCACTAGATTTTTACTTCGTAAGTCAACATTTTACGGTTCCAAAAAAAAATAGTGTAGGCATGGTAAATATTTGGTGTAGAGAAATTGGTGCAATGGCCTGATTTATATATTTTTTTTGCTTCAGTCAAGCCTACAAATGGACCAGCTTATTCTGAATAAAAGCATCATACCTGTTAGGGTAGTTTATTTTTCATATCATATCTATTCAATCGGTCTCATCAAATTAATTTCGTACTATAAAATTGTTTGGAAATTCACGTGTTAAAAGGATTAGGCAAAAGAAAATGGTCAAAATATGCATTGCTTTGAGTGTTTCTGGTATCTCCACGACAACTTATTTTTACCCCGTTACAACGCACGGACATATTTTCTAGTCGTTCATAAGATGTGCATCCATCTTTCAAAATTGTGACTTCTTCGATCAAGCATATCTAACTTATAATGAATGCGCGACGACACTTCATGATATCATGCAGTTGGTTAACTCCACTGGCTAGAACTTTCATAGAGACTTCTTGGCTCAGCTGTATTTTGTGGCGCAAAAAGATAAGAAAAGAGGCAAGTAACTTGTTCAGATAAAGTAAGCCATGGGGTCCCGGTGCCTCCTAATACTATCATTAGATATCCACTGGAGCACCTTTCATGTGGATCACTCATCTCTCACCTAGCATCGCTCGTGTTCCCTCAGCTTCTTGTTTTATACGACACTGCCAAAAGATAACTTAGCTAATTATAGTGCTAGTGTGGTTCGTTGTGACTTTTGTAGCTCGGTTTTCTTAAATCTTCTTTGTAACAGGGTTGCCTCTCTACTTTGTATCATTTGACTGTTGTGGCTTTATTTATAAAGCGGAGCTATGACCTGTTTCGTCGTACTAAGGCAGTGACCATTTGGCTCCAGCTAATATATACTGGTTGATGCATTAATTGATATAAAGGTCTTTAAAATTTTGTCTTCTGTCGGTTGAAATATATTTTTTAGGGCATGTTTTTATCCGGTTACCTTTACAAAGAATGGCTAATTTTTTTATGGGAAAAAGAATGGCTAATTTAACTAGCGCACGTGTCACAGTTCTCACAGTTCGTCTTACAATATGGTCGGAGTCTAACACAATCATTGATTATAGGAATAACCCATGCAATGTGTCATCGTATTAAATGCAAATTCTAAATATTCAAATTGATGAATCGAGTAATCCACTAATACGTTATTGATCCATTTTCACTGTCCGAGTTCATATCAACGAAGTTTTAAAACTAGATAACATGTTTCTATGTTTTGAAAAAAAAGGTCGACCACTTGCTTGTTCTATATACAATGGTTCCCAAATTAAGAATTTATGTTGCCAAGATAATATTATATAGTGGCTAGGTATTTTTTGTACATAGCAGTGTTATGTAGAGTTAGATAGTGAGTATTTATGATATTTCCAATAACTAAGAGGTGATACTATTTCACTAAAAATATTATCATGCAGCCTTAAATTTATCTAAAATGACGTACAATGACATGACAAATAAGTTATTATAATTTGGTAACTCGGTATTATGTGGTAATTGACAACTTAGTTCACAGATTGCAACTACAATTTTTTTTAATCCAAACATAGCAACATTGGTTCTATTATCGAAGATCTCGCCGCGACTAAGACTAGTCATAATAGGGTAACATAGCTATTAACATACATACCATGTAGATAAAAATGCTGATGTTGCAACTTGCAAGTCATTAACAAGGAGAGAGGTGATTGTGGCATACCAAATTTTGAGTCAAAATGATTATACTCCCTCCATTTCAGAATGTAAGAGCTTTTTTGAGAAAAATTCCAAAATATATGGTTTACAATAAGTTTTGGATGAATTTACAGATGAAAAAGTGAGTTTCATTCTTGAACGGAGTGAATTTATGGATTGTTTTCATTTGTTGTCTATTAGTGAGTCCTCTCTTCTAATTTTTGTCTAAAACAAATGAGTTCATAGTATGTCAAATACTCATGTCTTAATATCCGTGCAGGAAACTATAGCTCTTATATTCAGGAACATATGGAGTATAACCTAATAAATACATGATCATATGATAATATGTTAGCACCCACTATTGAGATAGTAATATCATTTGCATGATACTCCCACTATGACTAGTCTAAGGCAATGATAAAAACTGAATATTAATTAGATTATCTGTTCAAGACATGAAATTTACATATTTTAAAATTAGAAAGAAATCTCATGAAACACCATGTATATGTCATCACACGGCATGTTGAGAACCGCCGCAATTCATGATTTGCATGCCATGGCAACATGAAGTGTTTTCATACAAAGAAAATTTCAAACATCTCTCTTTCGTTGCAACTTTTCGCTCCATGTTAGTTCTAACAAAGAAATGAAGGTAAAATATCCGTGTGTTAAATAATTTTGATAAAAAAGATTGCTCAGCTATAGGATACAATATTCCCTACATCCAGATTTTAAATCGAAAAATATTATTTTTCAGAAATTAAAAATAAAGGCAAGACTGGGGTATAAATGCCGTATTATGTAATGTTTAGACTAATCATAGTGGGAGTAACATACGTACTATCATGCATGCCACGTATGCAAAAAGATGATGTGACACTGCAATTAATGATGAAAGAGAGTATAGTGGTATCATAGATCTAATTAATGTAACACTATATGATACCACAAATATGTTACTCTTCATAGTGGAGGTAGTAATAAAAACTAATATCATATGCATGATAATAGTATATGATACTCTCCACTATGACTAGTCTTAGCGCTATTTTACATGGTGAAGTTAGACTAATCCAACGGTAGAGAGAGACAACAAAGCGGGCTCCTTTGTTCCAAGGAATATAGTACTCCATAAGATGTTTGGACGATTGGTTTTTAAAGGAAAAATTTAAGAAGATCCCATCCTATAGGAATTATTGCTATATAAAGAATCTTGTAGTGCATATCATACAGGAAGAAAATGTGAGGTCCAACTTCATAAAAAATTCTTTATACAATCAAAGAAAATCTATCTTCTCATAGGAATTCCAATCGCCATTGCTCTTGATGCCAAGGAATTGCATAGGATTTTAGGAGGATTTAGTTTTATAGATTTTTTTATCTTATTTGTTTGCTTTGTAGGATTGGATCCTATAGATATTTTTCAAATAGAATCATTTATATACTTTCCAATCAAATTCTAACATTCAGTGCAAACTCTTTTTTATTTTTTTATTGAAATCAAATAAATTTTGATACAAATCAAATCCTACAAAATTACGAATCAAACGAGGAATTCTACCAATTCGTACAGTACGATTTTCCTACCGTATGAATCAAACGTGCTCTGCTCGTAATTTTCATATCCTTATCCTCTGCTCTCCCGCGACTGTTCGTCGTCCTCCTCCACCCCCCTCCGGCCGTCCAACGGAGGCGCTCACTCCCTCCTCCCGGAGCTGACCCCACCAACATGGTCTCCTCCTCGCTCGTGCTCACCTGCGGCCACGCTCCCCGGCAGCCGTTCCCCAAACCATCACGCCTGGACGTTGCAAGAATCGCCGCCGTTGCCAGAACCAATCCCTCTCCCCATTTCACTCCACTGTACGGGTCTCCCTTGGGGCGGCGGGGCTGGGCCCATGTCTGCCGTGACTCCTCCCTGCAAGACCCGCCGCCGGGAGTCGATGCCGCGGAGCAGGATAAAGAAGAGATCAAGAGAAAATTAGCATCGGCCCAGGTTGGAGGTGGCGGCGGCGGCGGCGGCGGTGGCGAGCAGCTAAGCGACTGGACCACGTCGGTGCTGCTCTTCGGGATATGGGCGGGGCTCATGTATTATGTCTTTCAGCTCGCTCCAAACCAGACGCCGGTATGTACGTACAATGCTCTCACCCCTCTACTCCTTCACATGCGAATTTAACAACTGCCCATTGCTTTGCATTTTGAGGTCGTTGCTGTAGTATCTGTGACAATCCTAGGCTAGGCTACATGTTTGGCATGTTTATTCCTCATTAATTGTGTATAGTATGAACTATGAAGCTTAAGAATCTGCAAACCAGCATTTTTGTTTTAAATAAGTGAGCCATCAAGTATGTTTGACACTCCATCGTTTCCAAAATAAAAAAAGTTTGACACTCTTGGAAATTCATCCCTCATTACATTAAGTGAACTTCTCTACTGCTGTGTAGCCGTATAGGTTTACTGCCTATGCTATGTGAATGTGATCAACCAAAAACCAAAAAAGAAATTGATGTTTGAAAACCTATTTTTGGAGTTATTCTTGAACAGTCCTGATGATTTTTTGGAAAAGGCCCATCTTTATCACTCTTCCTCACATTCTTCAATTATTACTGACAATTGGTGCCATACCTATATTTCCTAAAATAGTACCATCTCACACGCATGAGTGTGTTTCTTGCTTAGAGATATAATTTTTTCTCTTGCTTAGGGACTGTTTGTGTGGTAAGTGTTGGATGCACAGTACATTCAGTAGTTTAACAACCACTTACTTATTCTTCACCCATTTTGGTTGCAGTACAGAGACACATACTTTTTGCAGAAGCTTCTTTATCTTAAAGGTGATGATGGCTTCCGAATGAATGAAGTTCTCGTGTCTCTATGGTACATAATGGGAATCTGGCCACTAGTGTACAGCATGCTGCTTCTTCCTACAGGGAGAAGGTAAGTGGATCAACAAATTTTCTAGTCATGCGTTTCTTTTTGCTATCTACAATTGCACCAAAGAACCAAAACATCACATGTGTAGTTTTATTTAAGCATTTTCTCATTATGTCTCTTAGCTCATGTATCTATTTATATACTAATCTGTTACTGAACTAAAATGGCTATCTACATACTTACATGATTACATCAAATGAAGTGTATTCACGCTGCTCATATTGTTAATATAATCGTTTTCCAGCTTTCTCGGTATTTGAAGGTAAACATAGGATGGAAAAAACTCAAAACTTCGCAAGCTTAACGATTGTATTGTGTTACTGGGGAAAATAATTGTATTGTTAGCTTGGAGTGAAATCATGCCTTTAAGCAGGATTTTTTCCCTGTTCAGTTTGTTAAACCCACCTGGCTCCCTAAGACCCACACATCCATACCTCAAGGCTCATGTTCACAAGCTCAGTAGACAGTAGATTTTTCTCATCTCAAGATATAGTCTGACAGTTTCTTAATCTAAAGTCTGCCAGGTTATTTGTAGATTCAGTAGAGTAGCAATGGAGCATGCACCAGGCCGCTATTTCCAAATTTTGCGAGGCATGTTTTGTCCATTTGGATTGTTTGATGAACCTGAAAAGGGCACATCGGTAACAAGCCTAGCGAGCCAAATAAATCTTTCTCCCAAGCCGAGCACGGCTTTTTGCTTGTCAAGCTAATGATCCTAGCTGAACCTTGATCGAGCTGAGCCATAATGTACCCTACACACGCCTCAATAAGTTTCGTGAGAGAACTCCGATGGGTACAATGTTTATGTGCAGTTGCACACACTAACACAACCATATGTTGGCTCATCGATTTGTGACCAATCAATGTTTCAATAATTTATACCTCTTCTTATAACAAGTATAATAATGTATCATTGCGGTATTTGTTAACTTATATTTTGGAGTTATTTTAGCCACAAATATCATAGTACATTCATTTTCCAAGATAATTTTTTCTTCATATCATTATGATGATTTGTCGTTTTTATACTAGTGTGAATCTTAAAAACTTGATAGACCTATTTGCCAAACTTGGGGAAACCAGCATTCTTTTACATGGTCTACTGATAGTTCTTCACTACTAGGATTCTTGTTAATGCATTTTTTGATCTACATGTCAAAACTAACATAAGGATGTAACATTAAAAAAGACCTGTTTGCTATGCTATTGTATTTTCTTTATAATTACATCATTGTATTATTAATGTTGCAGTAAATTTCTAAATATTTTTACAGTTCAAAAAACAAGATTCCTGTCTGGCCATTCCTGGCCCTATCATGCATTGGAGGAGCATATGCCTTGATTCCTTACTTCGTTCTATGGAAACCTCCTCCACCTGCCATTGATGAAGATGAAATTGGACAATGGCCTTTAAAATTTCTTGAATCAAAATTAACTGCCGGAGTAAGCCCTAGCTGTCAAAATTTGATTTAAGTAGCAATGCAATATGCCCTAGTTTGTACACTTCTGTGATCATTAGATCATTTTGATCAAATCATGTTGCAGGTAACGTTTGCCGTGGGCCTTGGACTTATTGTATATGCTGGCAAAGCCGGAGGTGCTGATTGGCGGGAATTTTTTCAGTACGCTAGAGAGAGCAAGTTTGTAAGTTCTGCATTGTTCAGTCCTTGACAAAGCACGAATAACAAATTCATGATGCCATATTATATAGTATGTTTGTGATGCACGTGCAACTTTCATGTTTTTAAACCTATGTGCTCATTCTGTAAGTAATATTAATTAACAGCTGCAAAATTGTAGCAAGGTGACTCCCTAAAAACCTTTTGCAGGTATACACGGTAGAACCTTAAGCCATCGATCTGTAACCATTATTCTACTTATATTGAGTGTAAAAAATTCTTAAAAACAAAAAGAAGGATATACGTAAATAAAAAATGCATTGAAATACTGGTTTAAAACATATATGGGTTATATGCAGAAACGGAGAAGTAAAAATCAGGCGTTGTTTTTGTTTTCACTATTTTCGACCATTCCGAGCTTCTGAATGACTTGTTAGCTGGATCATGTCATAATCTAATTCACTATGGTTGCAATATCTTGAAATGAATGAAATACTGTATGTTTTTCTTTAGAAAGAACAAAACTTACGAGTTTGAACAAATTTCCAGCCTATGTTTTAGAAAGAAAGAACATGTCAAGGTCGAACTAAATTCCTGTTGTTACATGTCATCTATCAGATCCATGCCACATGTCTTGATTTTACTTTGCTCTCGACCTTCGCACCATTTTGGGTCTACAATGATATGTCAGCAAGGCGATGGTAAGAGTGCTAGTCCCAATGTTGATAAGCTTCACATTAAAAAAAATACGAGTAACTTTACTCCTTGCACCAGATGTCCCATTTGTTTTCTCATTCCATTTGCAGGAAAAATGGTATTTGGGTTCTGCCACTGGCCCTTATCCCTCTTCTGGGACCCTCATTGTATCTTTTCATGCGTCCATCACTGTCATCTCTGCTGGGGGCAACCTCTTCATCTTCTGACAAACCACAAAATTAACGGGATGTAGCTGTGGACTAATTTTGGTCAGGAACACATGATACAAACAAGAAGATCGGTTAAGAACAAATTCTGGAAATTTGATTGTATTCATCAACTTGATCAGGACTATTCTTCAGAATTGCACTCCAATACAGAATTTACCCTGCAAAGGAAGTCTGAAGAATGAAGACGTTAATTGGCACTAGAGCAATTCAGCATGTGAATTCCTCAAAACAAAAGTTCAACCATGAAGCTTGTCAGGTAGTTACATCTGAACAACGTCAGGCAACAGGTAACGTGTGTACAACTGAAAAAGACTGCTGGAGTATTAAGCTGCCATATCTCTTCATGTATATAAAGTTTTGATCTTTGCGAATAATATAGTCTACACATTTGTAATTGGCAACCAAATAATAATAATAATTTCCTTCTTGGGAGCGATGGAACAAAATGGGTTTCATGTTCTCTCCTATCATGTCTAATTGGCAATCGTAGCTATGTTGTTGGACCAAATTCTTACTGGAATGACACCCAATTTTTTGTGTGTTTTGGAAATAAAGTGGCAACGGATTTTTGTTTTGTTTACTCTAAGACGGTCAGTTTGAATGTTATTTAGTAGATTTCAATGGGGAGTTCCCAGGCCCGTGGGCTGTGGCCTAAAGAAAACCAGATCCCTAAAACATACAAAAGGCATACCGCAAAAATAACATACAAAGGGCACAGGAAATGTCAACCCTAATTACATAACTGCCCCCAAAACAAACAGTTTGTAGTTATATGCATTCCTGGTTGTCCCTAAACTAAAGCTATTACGCGCTCTAAATTCAAAAAAAAGCTATTACTCGCTCGCCTCCTTCGTTCTTTTGCCGTCAATCTCATGGCATTTACATTTGCATAGCCTATCAGTACAGTGCCTGCTACCACTGGGGATCCCCTACCACTGCCGTGCTCGCCCTCCTGCTACATAGGTGTTACCTGGGCAGGTTTCTCGTCACGGCATGACAGCAGCACGTGGATAACAATGTAGAGCAGAACGGCCATGCCGAGCACCATGACATACCCAAACATCTCCCGCCTACGGCTGCGACCTACGCGACGAGGAGGAAGAGAATGGCCAGCAGGATGGAGGATTGCGCCACCCGGGAGCATCTCGTCGGGGTTCGGCTTGCTGCGAATTGTGGCTCTGGATTAAGGAGAACCGGCAGCCTTTCTGGCAAACAGAGGCTCGTCAAGCTGTAGCAGGAAGATGACGACGAAGCACGCCAGGAAGGAGACGGAGAGTTGCAGTAGAAGGACGAGTTGTAGCGGCGCCCGTTGCTGTCGTGCAGGAGGGGGTCGCCGGCGGCGTGCCCGTCAATGCTGTCCGGCCATACGCCACCGGGAGGGATGAGGCCTGCTTGGTAGGTGACACTCTCCACCAGGATGCTCACCAGCATCAGGTACTTGCGGGTGGTGTATTTAGCCGTTTCCCTGCCGTCTGAGTCCTCTCCTCCACCTTCATGGGACCGGGACTCCTCGTGTTAGTCGTCTCCTCCGCCTTCCTGTGGCTGCGGCTGGGGCATGGTCTCCTCGTCGGAGCCGTCTTTCTCCTCTGCTTTGTTGCCTTCTTCCTTTGGTAGGGGCTCCTCATTGAGTCCTCTGCCTTTTCATCTTCCAGGGGCTGGGGGTCGTCGTCTCCAAGTGTCGGCAGCTCGTTGCTTCGGGGGCAGAATATCTTGCATTTACCGAGAAACTTCAGTGATAGGAGCAGCAAGACGATGAACACGGACACCCCGGCTAGCAGTGCGACCATGGAGAGAGACGTCCGTAGATGGCGAGAGCTCCCAGCGGCGAACGCGCCGATGAGGCCGAACAAGGCCGACACTGCGCACAAGTAGAGCGCGTGGCACATGATGCCCAGCTCGTAAATGTGTGGGTTCACCAGCAGGATGATGATCGCCACCGACGAGGTGTTGGAGAGCACGGCATAGCCGGCAGCGTGGCCACCGGCGTCGTCCTTGAGCCAGAAGCCCCCTGGCGGAGTGAGCCCGCCCTGGTAAGTGATAGTCATTATCAGGATGGCGAACAGCAGCAGCAGCTTGCGCTTCTTTCGTCAGCAGCTCCGGCGTCTCCCCTCCCGGTCTTGAGCGTGAAGAAGACGACGTGGATCACCAAGCAGACCAGGACGCCGCCGGCCAGGGCGATCACGCGGACAGAGGTGTTCACGTCCCGGCCGCACCCAAGGGCGTAGGCGACCACGAGGCTGAGCAGGTCGATTATCATGGCAGCTAGCCTCCAGCGCGTGGTGCTGTGGACGATGCTCGATGCGTGCCTGGTTAGGACCATGGCGATGACGATGACGGAGGTGACAAGGGCGAGGGAGTTGAGAGTCATACTTGGAGATAAAAATGTCTGTCTTGGACGTATTTTCTCTATCCCAGAAGAAGGTTGAAGTAAGCAAGCAAAATCCTCCGTCCATACTGGCAATTTGAAATACAGTTAGAACCGAGCTGTGCTAAGAGAAACTGCATAACCATGTTACTGGAGGAGAGAGCGCTTTGCTCAGCCCATGTTAAATCTAAAGATAACCATGATCAATCGTTACCAGTACCATACTGTCCCCGGAAATGCAGATTAACCGATTAGTTTCTTCGCGGCATGGGCGAAGAAACCAGAAAAAGTTCAAAGATGAAAACGGACTGTACTCGGTGTTGGTCTTCCCTAGCCTATGTTGTGGTTTCAACGGCTTGGTTTCATGTTTATGCTGCGCATTTCAACTTCGGAGTGATGCTTTACGCACGAGAAAACAATATGAGAGCTCCCAATGCCACCCAAGCTTACCATCCTACCACAGCGATCCAGGATCTATTTCTCCACTAGGACATGTTAATGAAGGGAAATGAAATGTTGAGCTACTGTACCGGAGAGCTAGCCGTGACGAATACATTTCATGGCTTGGGTTATGCCTTGGCTTGCTTTTATGAGTGATGCTGCAGGCTGGACGTTGTAATCAAGCTAGAGATAGATGATAGGAGTAGGTGGAGATTGCAATGGGCTAGCACGTACGTACTGTAGTAGATATATAGCCAGCAGGATCGGTCTATATGTAGTGATCTGTAATCGACGATTCGTCGTCCACATGTGTGTTGTACCGAAAGCTCTAATGTTAACATTTTCCCCTGTGTTTAAAAAAAAGTGATCTGTGAGAGCTGGTTGCAGACTATAGAGAGGACCTGGTCATCTACTCTGGAGTATTTCAAAATATCAGGCTAGACGTGGTCATCAAGCTAGAGTAGAGCTGGTTGCAGACTATCTTACGAGAAGACGGACGTCAAGGCTAACGACCGTCATATTGGTTGCTGATGACCGAATCTGCTGACGGCCGGAGAAAAACTGTCGACAAAGATGTTATATGCTGTCGGCTACGCTGCCTGCGCCACCCGGATCGACGTCGACGGCATATGCCAACGGCACCCGTCGACATACACCTATGCCGACGTCAATTGGGATGTTGCCAACGGTTTGGGCCGTCGTCTAGTGTCTATTTTGAATTACATGACCTTCATGTATTTAAGAAAACGTCTAGTAGAAAACAGGTCTCTTGTCAATGCTGGCTAGCCAGGGGCGGAGCTGAAGCTCCAGTCACCCTGATACACTCTTGATGACTACTTTAGTAGTGCTTAATTTTTTGAGAGCATTCTGCTATATAAAGTATGGTTTGGAACTTGTAACCTAGATAAGATCACCTCTAGTAGAACCCCTATAAGCACGGGGTAACAAATTTAGACTGATATGCGGGTCAGCGGCGGAAAAATTATATCCACGCCTCCGGATAAGTGGTGGCTCAGATGCTATATCAGCAATACATGGGTTGGTTTATTATTCGACACTTAGATAGCTCCGCCGTTTTCAAAGTACATCATCAAATACCAAGGTTCATTAACCTCCAAGATGAAAAGTAGATAGAATTCTCAAGGGAACATAGTAGAATGACAACAATTATCGTACTCAAGTAGCTAAATAAGTTTTCAAATTACCTACTCTTCTAATACATTCGATTCTCCAAAGCCATATAATACTTAACAGTTGATAATAAGAAAATGATACATATATGTATGTCTCACTAGAGCAAAACAAGCCACTTGTCCCGGGCCGGGAGGGCTTTTTGTCCCGGGCACGCGCCCGGGACAGCGTGTTCGGGACAAATAGACTCCCCTATTTGTCCCGGGCACGCCACGGCCCGGGACCAATAGGGGGGTCACGTGGCCAAACAAGCCAGCCTCTGCCTGCCACTCATTTGTCCCGGTTCGTATTACGAACCGGGACATTATATATGATTTTTTGTTTTCTTTTTTTGTTTCTTTTTTTTTGTTTCCTGTTTTCTAATTGTGTTTCTATTTTTGATATTTATGTTACTGATTCTTTTGTGTTTCTGTTTTTAATATTTATGTTTCATTTCAAACAAGATCGAGTTGCATATTATACGCTACTATATAATATATATCATGAATACACGATTTTTTCCTCGGGATATAGTCATGAATACTACTAGTACACGAGTTCTCCCAAACAAATATTTACAAAAAATATTTACAACCGGAAGATCATGTCTAAATATTTACAAACAGAGATCATTACATGACAGAGATGCATTAGACCCTATTTTTTCCTCGGGATGGTCTTTTTCGGCGGCTGGATTATACTGCATTCTGCGCTTGGCTTTATGACATAGTCAAGCAGAAAGACTGCAATTTCCTCCGCAATTGGTAGTAGGCGGTCTTTTGCATCAAGCCTGTTCCGGATCGTCTCAAACTAAAAAGGAGAGATCAACACCAATATATCAACCATTATGAAAATAATTTAATTTGAAAAGTGAACAAGTTTGAATAAATTGTTAACGTACGCTATTCCAGTCTGCACCCTCATTGAAGTGAATTCGGATAAACTCGCAGACATAAAATCCACACAAATTGGTGCCTTGTTGCTGCTTCGCGCACTTTATGATAGAATAAGATAAGAAACCAATAATAAATAATCAAAAATATTGAAAAATGGTATTATGAGACTGAAATTAAGAATATGCATACATGGAACCTAGCTAGTACGGCTTACCTCTCGCCATTTAAAAGTGAGGTTCCGGGCTATACCGACGTCCTTGTGGAAAGAGGTGAACTTGTCCCAAACCCCGAAGTTTACGGTATGGAAAATTAGTAAAGAAGTTTACTAATTACTATATATTATTAGAAAAGACGAGATCGATTGTGATAATGAACGAAATTACCTCTGTAGCATCTGTTTCGTGCCGTCGAACTTTTCTTCAGGTTTCGATAATGGGTCGAAGACATCAGCGATTGCCTTTTCAACATCAATCTCAAATAATAACCAGTGAAATCTGTCATATGTTTATATTTGTTAATAACTAAATCATCAATTGCATATACTTAGCATTGAGTATGTATAAGAAAGTAAACAACTCACTCGAAGTTGAACGGGAAAATTATGGTGTTTTTGTAATGTTGCGCCATCAAATAAGTAAGCAAAAGCTCCTCCGTATTCTCTGGGTAATGTAACAAACCATGATGATGAACTCGATTAGGGTCAATGAATCCAATCTTGTGATTGAGTCCCAGCTTTCGAGATTGTATAATTTTCAGCCTCCATAATAGAGTACAAAAGTAATATAGTGATAAGGATAATTACAAGCAATGAAAAATAAGTTGAGCTAGAGAATTACTGACATATATACATAATTTAATTACTTACATGCAAAGCGCGTCAAAATTGAATAACTCGTCAAAATTGAATAACTCCCATAATTCGCAATACTCAATTTGAATCTCATCATCACCTGGGCCATAAAAATCCGTTGGAATTTTTCCATAGAACCAGTCTCCTTCTTGACTTTTCGTAGTACGCATGTACCATGCATTTAGTTGGTGCAACCTAGCTGGTAGAGTGCGCACCATAGCAGGGTCGACAAGATCTTCTCCTCTCACATATTTCCGCACCACCTCATGTATGGTGACACTCTCGCCAGATTGTAATGCCTTAAGCTCTGCCAGAGTTATACCCATATCTCTAGCTTGCTGCGAAAGTACATCATCGACCGGATTCCGGTTGTAAGGCGCCAATATGAGTGGAGGGCCGATTGTCCCGCCTGCATTCCGAGCTGTGGAACATCTCTCTTCTGGGTGGCAGCAGATTTTTGTTCTTCCCGCACTCTCCTAGATGTACGCACCAGAACGCGTGTGTAGTCATCGTCCATATTTAGTTCATATTGCGACGGATGCGTAAGAAATTCTATGGCCCACCGTATCGCATCCAAAGAATATACCGGAACAGGCAAAGGCATCTTTTTTGCCTTCTTTCTCTGGGAAGCCTGGATCTCGTTGACCCATATATCGACATCTTCGCGAGAGTTCACAAAGCGAGACTTCCCCGTTTAGCTTTTCTGAGTACTAGTCGACGCAGCGGTGCACTTCCGCTTCTTTTGCGGAGGCGGCAGAGTACGCTCACGCGGCGGAATACGCTCACGCGACGGCGGAGATGGACTAGCGCCTTGGTTGTCGTTGTGGGGGGTGTCTGGACTAGCGCATTGGTTGTCGTTGTTGTAGTTATATGGACTGGCATGTGGACTGGGAAGGCGATTTTGCTGCATGTGTGGGAACACGATGTATTCCTTTTTCCAAAAGCAGGTACTCTTGAGGGCAAATCTCAACTCAACCTCGTCTTCACCCGTAAGGAAGTCCAGCTTAATTCCCTCATATGTCTTGATAACCTCATCAACCCCGACAACAACATAGTCATCTGGAATAGGGCGGCAATGGTAAGTTACATTTGGTCTAGGCGGTAGGGCAAAGCCGTGCGTCACCTTCAAGGTTATGTTCAAGCATGGCACATGTAGGTCGCAAAGTTCGCGCTGCACGATATTATCCATGGGGTGACGAGGACCCGACATATCATTGTGGCGATCGAGCTCCGTCGAAGCCACGCTGCTTCTCCGCATTGATTTTGGATCAGGAGAAGGATCTTCGGGCGTCTCAGATTCGCAGGGCATCCGTCGAGTCTGCTTGTCTGCCTTCAACTCTGCTATCTCCTTCTCATGCTGTAGTAATTTATTTTCCGTCCACTGGACCCGGTCGGCATGCTCTTTCTTCTTTCTCGATCGACTTCTGTAAGTGCCAACATCTTTGGGAAACCCAATTATCCACTGTACGGAGCCGACGGTTCCTCGTGTTCGTCCACTGTGTTCAAGATTCCCAAGGGCTCGCGATAGCTCGTCCTTCTCTCTGTTAGGGTGGAACCTGCCTTCCGTGACCTCCTTCCATACCTCTCTGAGAGCTTCAATAGGGTCAGGTCCGTGCTCCTTGGTAAAAAGACAGTCACCTGTTTTAGGGTCTAACTTTCCACCATGCCCATAGAACCAAGCCTTAAACCGGTCTGGCCAGTCAAATGTCTCGATCTCTATACCTTTAGCCAAAAACTCATCCTCCATTTTCGTCCACTTAGGCATGGCCGTGAGGTAGCCACCTGACCCCATGTTATGGTGATATAACTTTTTCTGTGCATTTTTCTTATTTCTCGCTGAGATTTTCTTAGCGGCTTCCGATTGCTTGTACGCCTTAAATTTGGGCCACTCATCTTTTATCTTTTCATAGACTCCGACAAATTCTGGAGTCTTACCTTCAGTTATGAACCTGTTTAGCCTTTTCTTCCAGCTGCAGAACAATTCACCCATCTCAATATAAGTCCAGGCCTTGCATCGATTCTCTATAACCGGCTTCTCTACATCCTCCTCTTCCGGTAAAGTGAAATTCTGCATGAGCTCATCCCAAAGGAGTTGTTTGTCTTCATCCGAGACATAAATAACCCCCTCTTTTGGCACCTTGGCTTATACCATTCTTGAGCCCTGATGGAGAGTCTGTCCCGAACGATGACTCCGCACTGAGCTACAAATTTCCTTGCGTGGTTAGCGGGAGCAATCGGTTTGCCTTTTTCATTGATTGCGTCGATGTGGTACTTCTGTTTCCCTTGGAGCTTTTTGGTCCCGGTTCGTGGCCCGCCTCGTTTCACGGATGCTTTTTTGCTTGGTCCCGGTTCATGGCCCGCCGACGGCTAAACACAAGAAAAAGTGATAGTTAATATATGTATACACACAAATCTATTCAACGGAGACAAAAACCTGAGGGCATATATCTATCTCGGCGGCCGACTTTCCAACAAAAGAGTCGGTGAACTGTCGGTTAGCTGAACTGTCGGTGACGTCTATTCCGTCTGAATGCCCCTCCAGTCCATCACCGGACTCGTTCAGAGATTGCCCGGTGAAATCGTCTAAGTGTTACTCTTCTTGTCGGTCCAATCCATCACTTTCGCGGATGATACCGAACATGTCCTCTTCTTGTTCAAGGTTTCTATCGGTGTTCATAGTTTCTGCAAGGGATTTCAATCCATTTACATTTGCAATAGTAATGTGTTAATAATGTAGTCGAACAATATATAATATGTTAATTTATATTTCAATCAGCCATTTATATTTCACTAAAATAGTCGAATATTCCATTTAAAAAACCAATAATACATCTTAAATAATCCATTTACATTTTCTTGCTCGTTTGACAGTGGCGGAGTAGTCGAAGAAAGTTGGGGTTCCGAGAGGGCGCAAAATCCGAGGGGGCAGCGCTCCGACATTGCGGTGGCTCCGACACGGTGACAAATCAGAGAACCTGTATCAACACATTACAATATTTCAACACATTACAATAATTCAACACATTACACTACTTCAACAACTAAACATCAATTGCTAATGACCTAACAATTTTCTATGATTTTTTTTTCAATGACCAAGTGTTGAGCTATGAAAATTCAAAACATTTGCTTCAATGTTGGAAAAGTGTTTGAATTCAACAAATTTTTTCATGACACACAAAATAATATCACATTTGTATTTGCAACGATATTCCAACAATTTTTTTGTTTATTCAAACACACAAAATAATGACACAACAACATGTATTTTCTTTTTATGAACATTTTGATAAAAAGTTTGTATTTTTCTGATTTAAAATAATTTAATTATGATTTTCTATAGTTTAACATAGTTTCTGAAAATGAAGATGTCGTGCTGACGTCATCAATGGTGAACCGAATCCAGTAGAGGTCGAATTCAACGAATTCGTGCGATTTTGCATGAATTGATTGGTGCATTCTATAGAGGGCGACGAAGGGGGCCTAGCAGTGGTGGTGTCGCTAGCGCAATTTCATCGGAGAGTCACCGGCGACGACCGAAGCGGCGGCGGCCGGAAGAACTCTAGCTAGGGTTTTATTTCTTCTCCTAGGTGACGCACGCGGTGGCGGCGGAGTGCGGCACGGTTGCGTCGAGAGAGAGGGAGGAGGATAAGAGGACTCACCCTCGTCGCCCTCGGCAATGGCTCGGCGGAGCTCCGGTCTCGGCGAGGAAGAAGACGGCAAAGATGGCCGGAGGCGCGCATGGGGAAGGACGGATGCGCTGGGACGGCGAGGGCGGCAGCAGTGCGCAGCGGCGTCGGGATGGCCGGAGGCACGCACAGGGATGGCCGGAGGCGCGGGGACGGCGAGGAAGGAGGCGGCGGCGCGACGGAAAAATTCGGCAGCCTGACGGCGTCGATGTGAAATTGCTCCGGGTTGTGGCTCGAACCGTGGCTAAGTGTTGGTTATATAGGGGAGAGGCTATCTGTCCCGGGTGGTGGCTCAGCCCGGGACAAATAGGGGTCATATGTCCCGGGCCGTGGCTGCACCAGGGACAGATAGCACCCCATCTGTCCCGGGCTGAGCCACCACCCGGGATAGATAGCACCCCATCTGTCCCGGGCTAAGCCACCACCCGGGATAGATGGGGTTTTTTCTTTTTCTTTTCTTTTTCTGTTTTCTGTTTTAAATAACTTTGGAATTTGAAACAACTTTCAATATGAAAAGTGTTTGAATTTAACTAACTAATACAAAAACATTTTCTCTTTTCTATAACCATTATTTTAATTAGTTTAAAACTATTTTGAATGTGAATTTGTATAACTTTTGCAAACTTTGGAATTTGAAAAAACTTTCAATATGAAAAGTGTTTGAATTTGACTAACTAATACAAAAAAAATTTCTCTTTTCTATAACCATTATTTTAATTAGTTTAAAACTATTTTGAATGTGAATTTGTATAACTTTTGCAAACTTTGAAATTTGAAAAAACTTTCAATATGAAAAGTGTTTGAATTTGACTAACTAATACAAAAAAAATTCTCTTTTCTATAACCATTATTTTAATTAGTTTAAAACTATTTTGAATATGAATTTGTATAACTTTTGCAAACTTTGGAATTTGAAAAAACTTTCAATATGAAAAGTGTTTGAATTTGACTAACTAATACAAAAAACATTTTCTCTTTTCTATAACCATTATTTTAATTAGTTTAAAACTATTTTGAATGTGAATTTGTATAACTTTTGCAAACTTTGGAATTCTGAGCTGTTCGATCAACACTTTAACTTCCAAACCGGGACTAAAGAAGCTCACGGATCTTGTGTTTCTTTCAAGCACTTGTAAGCCGTTTGATCAGGTGTGTGTTTCTTTTGATTGCTTCTGAGCTGTTCGATTAACGCTTTCAGTTTCAAAAAGGGACTAAAGAAGCACACGGATCGTGTGTTTCTTTGAAACACTTGTTAGCCGTTGGATCAGGGGTGTGCTTCTTTTGAGCACTTGAGAGCTGTTGGATCAACACTATCAGTACCACTGGTTGAGCCCGTGACGCTATATATAGCCCCCTCTCGGACGAGGCGAGCACTCAGTGTTTCCTCCTTCTAGTGCCTAGCCGGGTGGTGTGTGGTATACAAATCACTCGGATTCCCTGCATACGCCCCACGGTGCATTTGATATGCAGGCACTCAGGAGCCACCGTGGGGCTGTATGCAGGTGAAATCGTGTGTTTTGTTCTATCAAAAGAATAGTTCAATTCATCTACTGAGGAATATATACAAATTACTCGGATTCCCTGCATACGCTCCACGGTGCATTTGATATGTAGACACTCATCAAGAGTCACCGTGGGGCTGTATGCAGGTGAAATCGTGTGTTTTGTTCTATCAACGCCGACGGATCCATTTGATATGCAGGTAAAAATGGAGCATCTTCTTCATATAAAAAGTTTAATATATTAATTATTACATATCGCACCAACATCTCCATCACACAACACCGCCAGTTCTTCTGCATCGGAACCATGGAGCATCTTCTTCAATCAACTTGATGATTGGGTCAATGTTCACTACGAAAGGCGGAATTTCATCAAAATTATTATAATCATCTGACATGTATGTCTTTTCCTCCACTCCCACGATGTTTCTTTTTCCTGAAAGAACTATGTGACGCCTCGGTTCCTCCACTCGCAGGATGTTTCTTTTTTTGGGTCTGCTAGACATGTCTTTCACATAGAAAACCTGAGCCACATCATTGGCTAGAACGAATGGTTCGTCTCTGTACGCAAGATTGTTTAGATCCACTTTTGTCATTCCGTACATATTTTCTACCTCAACCCCGCCTTTCAGATTGACCCATTTGCACCGAAACAAAGGGATCTTAAAAGAAGGTCCATAGTCAAGTTCCCATATCTCCTCTATGCAACCATAATATGTGTTTTTCTGCCCATTGTTGTTTGTTGCATCAGTGCGAACACCACTGTTTTGGTTCGTGCTCTTTTTATCTTGGACACTCGTGTAAAATGTATTCTCATTTATCTCGTACCCTTGGAAAGTACATATAGTTGTAGATGGTGCCCTGGCCAACAAGTGTAACTGTTCATCAACCTTGTCTTTATTTTCAAGATGTGCTCGCAACCAACCGCCGAACGTCGCCATGTGTGTACGTACAATCCAGTTGTCAGACTTCCCCGCGTGTAGAGAGCGTACAAGATTCTTGTGTTCATCGATATACGGGGCCACCAAGGTAGCACTTTGTAGAACTGTATAGTGTGCTTCAGTGAAAGAATGTCCATCCATACAAATTTTTGTTTTCTTTCCTAGTGTGCCTTTTCCACTAAGTCTACCCTCATGTCGTGATTGTGGAACACCTATCGGCTTAAGGTCATGAATAAAGTCAACACAGAACTCAATGACCTCCTCGTTACCGTAGCCGTTGGAGATGCTTCCTTCTGGCCTAGCACGGTTATGCACATATTTCTTTAAGACTGCCATGAACCTCTCAAATGGGAACATATTGTGCAGAAATACAGGACCGAGAACTTGAATCTCTTCGACTAGGTGAACCAGGAGATGCGTCATAACATCGAAGAAGGATGGAGGGAACACCAACTCAAAACTGACAAGACACTGGACCACATCATTTTGCAACCCTGGTAGAATCGCCGGATCGATTACCTTTTGAGATATTGCATTGAGGAATGCACAAAGCTTCACAATGGGTACTCGAACATTTTCCGGTAGTAGCCCCCTCAGTGCAATCGGAAGCAATTGCGTCATAATCACGTGGCAATCATGAGACTTTAGGTTCTGAAATTTTTGGAGTCTCACATTTACTATCCTCTTTATATTCGACGAGAACCCAGCCGTGTTGGGGATATATCAACTAGGGGTATAACCAACATGGATCAATCCGGCTAGTCCAGGGTGGCCCAAGGGTGGTAAGGCCGAGGCCTGCCGGGCGGCCCAGATAGCTGACGTACAAGGAAGTAGGAGGACAGTCCAAGGAAGGCGGAAGGCTGAAGCCCATCAAGCCACCGAGCCCAAGACGGAAGGCGGCAACTAAGCCGGCTAGGTCTAGGACTCTGTTTACTTGCCGGACAAGTACTTACCTTGTACCCTGGGGTCTGGCCGCCTATATAAGCCGGCCACCAGGGAGCCTTTAGGGCAGAGACAACTTCAATAGGCATCATACCCATTGTAACCTGTTCACGGCTATTGCCTCATAGTGAATTATAGCAGCACGTAGGATCTCGCCACCGCTGCGGGATCCGAAGCTGGGTAAACTCGCCGTGTTCAATCCCGACCTCGACGACACCAACCTTCTTCCCCACAATCCATACGTAGGCTAGAGGACCCCCGTCTCCTATCAAATATGCCGATACCACGACAGTTGGCGCCCACCGTGGGGCATAAGGTTCCTGGCGTCACGTTCCAGGCGGGAACACTTGGCGGCGTGGGCAAGCAGATCGCCGTCGGTCACGTCACAAGGTATGGCGGCCATAGCTACGTCAACTCGGATGAGTCCTGGCTCCCGGCGGACGACTACCTTATCGGATGCGCAATCGTGCCGATTGGAGGGATCGACGTCTTCATCGGGTACACGCCAGAGGCGTACGGCCTACCGCGTTTCTACAACCCCACCCCCCAACCCTTCGACCAAGCAGTCGACCGGCAAGACGGATCTGAATCCGCCTTCTCCCAGGAGTCGGCGGACTCTGATTTCCACTTCGTCGGAGTTGTCGGACTGGGATCCGACTCCCAACCGGAAAACAACGATCCTGAGTCAATCCTCCCTGCTCTACAGGAGGATGCGATGTCAGATGCCGGATCCAGATCTACCGTTCAAGTCAACGTAGACTCTGACTCCGATGATGATGCTAGTCTCTTCGAAGAGAAGATCAAAACCCGCTTTTCCAGTGGTAATCTGGCTCCCTCGGAGGGTACAGCGGATACAGACATGCCTGACAAGCTGGCTATGATGGTTGTTGTCGGTCACGAGACAACCCCAGTTACTTCGGAGGCGCAGAACAAGCCGGCAGAAGATGCCGGCGACACCACTGTCGGCCAACTCATTGAAAGTTCCGACAAGGTGCGCGCGAAGTAGAAAGCTGGCCTCGAGAAAGGCGGCATCAGCAAACCCACGGATTTGCTCTCCGTCATCAAAGAAGTAGACGAGATCATGAATACTCCGGTGAACAAAGATACCCCACTCGACGCAGTGGAAGAGCTTAGGCTTAACATGCTTAAGCACTCTGACTTCCTGAGAAAAAGAGAGGAGCACGTTGAGAGCCTTGCGAAGAAGATCGAGAAAGAACAGGAGAAGATGTCGGCCAAAACAAGCCGGCAACTCTTCGAGGAGAAAAGGTCATCAAAAAACCGCCGTGGAAAAGAGCCGCCTACGCAAGCAACAACAGCGGCTCAAGATCTAGGATTCGACTGGCGCACGGCACCACAGCGCGTGGACAGAAGGGGAGACGTTGTCTTCTGCACCCCGGTCCTCAACGCGGCCGCCGCACTAGATACCCTGGACGACAACACTTACACGTCGGAAGAAAAGCTGGCCAACGCAAGACACTTCGTGAGCAAGGCCCTAGAACAACAAGCTCGCGTTGATTCCTACGGCCACATGGCGGATGCTCGCGGGGGAGACCTAGAGTCTAAGTCGGGAAAGTGCAAAGCTGCACCCGGCGCCGACCCCGATGGCCCGTCTGGCTCCAGTAGCCATGGCGACAAAAGGAAGGCAACGCCACCTCCAAAGAAGACGCCGCCGCCAAAGCCAAGGCGGGACGAGAACTCAAGGACAGGAAGCAGAGGAGACCTGCCACCTCCACCCCAGCCAAGACGCGACAATGGCGGTAGCCGGAACAACAGGCAGCCGCCTAGAAAAGATGTCGGCAACGACCCTCCAAGGAGAGGCCGCAACCAATCTCCGCAGCGTAGCACTGGCAGCAAGAAGATAGAGGAGGTAGAAGGGCCCAGGCGCAGCATAAGCCGGGCAGCGCAGGACGAGCCGGACGCAAACAGAGGCACACGGCAGCTCGATCCAAAAGACGCACGACACCGCCTACAAGACATAGCAAGAGAAAAGGAGCCGCTATACTCTGAACCAAAGTGCTTCGGTGACGCCATCCGCAGAGAGCCGTTCCCTAAGGACATGACATCAGTGTCAAAAAACTGTTCTAGGTACAACGGCCTCGTTAAGCCGGACTCATGGCTATCCGACTACGCCATGGCCGTGATATTGCCGGCGGGAGCAGCCATATTGCCGTCCGCTACCTACCTCTCATGTTGGAAGGCACGGCAAGAGCTTGGATCGACAACCTTCCTGAAAAGTCCATCCACAGCTGGTACGACATGGAAAAGGTTTTCTCCCAGCACTTCCAAGGAACATACAAGCGTCCAAATACCTACACGGATTTGCAGCGCTGTATCCAAAAGCCGGACGAAACCATGACAGATTTTGTCAGCCGTTGGATATCCGAAAAAGCCAACTATCATGGTGTTTCGGACGCACAGGCTATCCATGCTTTCTACACGGGCCTACAGAAGAAGTCCTTGCTCCGTCATAGGCTCGTCCGTGAGCAAATCACGGACCTTGGTGAGATGCTCAACCTGTCCGCCCAGTATGCGGCGGCGGATGACGACGCCCGGGACGATGACCCAGACGTCAACATCATACCAAAGCGGAACAACAAGCGCAAGCAGGCGGCGGATGACAAAGCCGGGCCTTCCAATGAGGTAGCCGCAACATTCCAAGGGAACGCCGGTAAAAAGAAGTGGAAGAATAAGAAAGATAGTCGTGAAGCCGGCTCAGGGCCTAAGGCGGCGCGAATCACTTATGAACAGGCAAAACTTTTGCCATGTCCCATCCACGCCTCATTGGGCAAGGTCAACCATATGCTTGGCGAGTGCCGTTTCATGGACGACTTCAAAAAGGATCCCACAGTCGGCTGGAAGTCAAAGAAGTCAAAGAAGAACGACAGCAAGGAGGATGAGGATGACGACGACATGTCTATCTCAAGCGAAGATGACGCAGCCGCCAAGAAAAAGAAGCCATATCCGAAGATCAAAGAATCTCTGGTGTGCTTTGTCGGCACGCCTTCGGCTAAGGCGGATAAGGCGGAAATGCGCTAACTCAACGCGACAATGCCGGACGTCCCTCAGTACTTGAACTGGTCTGAGGCAACAATCACTTGGGACCGGTCCGACCACCCTGATCACGTTCCTCACCCAGGCAAGTACGCCCTTGTCGTCGATCCCATTATCGACAACTTCAGACTCACGAAGGTACTTATGGATGGCGGCAGCAGCCTCAACATCCTGTACTATGACACACTAAGCCGCATGAACCTATCAGAGGGTCAGCTAGACCACAGCAACCTCACCTTTCATGGCATAGTGCCCGGAAGGCAAGCAAAGTCAATGGGGAGCATCAGGCTGAAGGTAACTTTCGGACCAAAAGAGAACTACCGCTCAGAGTTCCTTCGGTTCGAAGTTGTCCCCTTCAAAAGCGCCTATCATGCAATCTTCGGACGACCGGCTTTCGCCAAGTTCATGGCAAGGCCGTGCTACATATACGGCAAGCTTAAAATGCCGGGGGAAAACGGAACCATCACGATTTCCGGCAACTTCAAGAAAGCCAAGGAGTGCGAGCGTGGCATGGCCGCCTTCGCAGAAGCCGTCATCCACAAGGAAGAACTCGCGCTGCTCGGGGCGGATTCAGACAACTCCATGCCAAAGCCAAAGATGGATGTCAAGAAGACCTTCGAAGCTTCGGAATACACCAAAAAGGCGGACCTCATCCCAGGTGACAAGTCTAAGCAAGTTGTCATCGGCTCCAACCTTGACAGCAAATAGGAAGGCGCGCTCGTCGAGTTCCTCCGTGAGAATCGTGACATCTTTGCATGGTCGCCTTCCGACATGCCTGGTGTACCGAGGGAACTTGCCGAGCACTCGCTCAACGTCATAAAAGGATCCAAGCCGGTAAAGCAAGCAACAAGACGCTTTGGAGATGAGAGCCGCAAGGCTATAGGAAAGGAGATAAATAGGCTGAAGGCCGCCAATTTCATAAAAGAAGTTGTACACACCGATTGGGTGGCAAATCCTGTACTTGTCCCAAAGAAGAATAAAGAGCTGAGGATGTGTATCGACTACACCGGTGTTAACAAGTGCTGCCCAAAGGATCCCTTTGCGCTGCCTAGAATTGACCAAGTCGTAGACTCCACAGCAGGCTCCGAGCTGCTTTGTTTTCTGGACGCCTACTCAGGATAGCACCAAATCAAGATGAGAGAGTCAGATCAGCTGAAAACATCTTTCACAACTCCATACGGGACTTTCTGCTACATTACAATGCCTTTCGGCCTGAAGAACGCAGGGGCAACATACCAGCGCTGTATGCAAAATTGCCTGCATGAACAGATCGGCCGCAATGTTCACGTCTATGTAGACGACATCGCGGTAATGTCAGAAAAGAAGGCAGATCTCCTAGAGGACTTGGAAGAAACTTTTCAGAATCTCCGGAGGTATCAGATGAAACTCAATCCCGCCAAGTGCGTTTTCGGCGTTCCAGCCGGCAAACTGCTCGGGTTTATCGTCTCAGAACGAGGGATCGAGGTTAACACGGAGAAGATCAAGGCCATCCAAAACATATCCAGACCTACTTGTCTGAAGGACGTGCAGCGCCTAGCCGGATCGGCGGCAGCCGTCAGTCGTTTCATAAGCCGCCTAGGGGAAAAGGCAATGCCTCTCTACCGGCTATTGAAGAAATCCGACAACTTCGAGTGGACAGCAGAGGCAGATGCCGCCTTGCAACAACTTAAGGAGGCCCTCATATCCGCTCCGATATTGGCAGCACCTCGATCACAGGAACCAATGCTGCTGTACATCGCGGCAACAGGAGCTGTTGTCAGCGTTGTCTTGGCTGTCGAAAGAAAGGAGAACGAAGCCGCGACGTGTGAGCAGCGACCGGTCTACTTCATCAGTGAAGTATTCTCCGCCTCCAAGCAGAGGTATCCGCATTACCAAAAGCTGGCTTATGGTGTATTCTTCGCCGCCAGAAAGCTTAGGCATTATTTCCAGGAACACACAGTGACGGTAGTCAGCAAGGCACCGTTGGGAGACATAATCAACAATGCAGAGGCAACAGGTCGAGTTGCCAAATGGGGCATCAAACTTGCCGCCTTTGATATAGTCTATAAACCACGGACCGCCATTAAGTCTCAAGCGCTTGCAGACTTTGTCGCCGACTGGACAGAGGCAATGGAGGAAACAACACTCCCCGAATCAGAATATTGGGTCATGCACTTTGACGGATCAAAGATGCTCAAAGGCTCGGGGGCTGGGGTCGTTCTACGCACGCCTAAAGGTGACAAGCTTAGCTACGTGTTACAAATCCACTTCACAGCAACCAACAATGTTGCCGAATACGAAGCCTTGCTTCACGGGTTACACGTGGCAAACGACCTAGGCGTCAAAAGAATCCTTTGTTATGGCGACTCAGATCTGGTCGCGCAGCAAGTAAGCGGAACATGGGATGCGAAAAGCGCAACAATGGCAGCTTACAGAGCCAAAGTTGACGAATTCGCAAAAAACTTCGTAGGCTACGAAGTCCGGCATGTTCCAAGAGCTGAGAATGAGGCAGCGGACACACTTGCAAGACTTGGATCGGAACGCAAAAAGGTACCAAAAGATATCTTGCTGGAGCATTTGCACAAGTCATCCATTAAAGGCGCCGATTTGATGGACCCCGACTCAGAAGAACCGGTAGAAGCGGCAAGTTTCACTGTCTACTTAACACAGCCGGATTGGACAGTCCCATATCTCGATTTTCTAATCGACCAAAAGTTGCCGGAGGACGATGAGGTGCTAAAGAGGCATATCATAAGGCGAGCCAAGGCATTCACGATAATAAAATGCGAGCTATACAAGCGAAGCACTTGCGGCATCTATCAGCAGTGCATACAGCCGGAAGAAGGCCGGGAAATTCTGAAGGACATACATATTGGCACCTGCGGGCATCATGCTTCCGCTAGGTCCATTGTATCCAAAGCTTTCCGCCAAGGTTTCTACTGGCTCACCGCCAAAGAAGACGCCGAGAACATCGTAAAGACATGCAAAAGCTGCCAGTTGTACGCTCGCCAACCTCATTTGCCGGCACAGGAGCTAAGGACGATCCCAATCACCTGGCCGTTCGCGGTCTGGGGCTTAGACATGGTGGGTCCCTTCAAAAAGGCGCGTGGTGGGTACACTCACCCATTGGTCGCTGTCGACAAGTTCACCAAATGGGTCGAGGCCAAACCGATCAGCAAACTTGATGCACGAACATCCACCAATTTTCTCTGGGGAATCATCTCTCGGTTTGGCGTTCCACACAGCATTATCACCGATAATGACAGCAATCTGTCCCAAGGCGACAAAGAAGAATACTGCAGCGATCTGGGCATCCGGCTTGATTTGGCATCCGTGTCACACCCTCAATCCAATGGACAAGTAGAGCGTACAAACGGCCTAGTCTTATCAGGACTTAAGCCTCGTCTCGAAGCTCCATTACACAGGGCAGCCGGTGCATGGGCAGACGAGTTACAGTCGGTACTGTGGAGTTTGCGCACAACGCCAAACAGGTCTACCGGCTACACTCCCTTCTTCTTAGTATATGGCGCTGAGGCAGTGCTACCTACCGACATGAAGTACGACTCCCCAAGAGTTCAAGCCTACATCGAGCAAGACATAGAAGGTGCAAGACATGATAGGCTAGACCTGCTAGACGAAGAAAGAGACGTCGCTCTCCATCGCTCCGCTTTGTACCAGCAACAACTTCGCCGCTATCATAGCCGGAGAGTGCGGAAGCGAAGCTTCAGAACAGGTGACCTGGTTCTCCGCCTAACTCAAGACAGAAAAGGCTTGCACAAGTTATCCCCGCCATGGGAAGGACCGTTTATAGTCATAAAGGCGCTGCTCAATGGTTCCTACTACCTAGCCGACATCCGCGACGAAGACGAAAAGAAAATGCGCAAGAAGGCGGCAGGAAGAAGGGGAACCAAGCGCAAGAAAGGCATTGACGATCCGTTCGAGCAAACAAGACGGCCTTGGAATATTGAGCAGCTACGTCCTTTCTACACTTAGCAATTTATAATTGTAATAAGTTAAATATGGTTATGAAATAAAAGTCTATGGTTCCTCATCTGTGTTGAGAAGCATGCCATCTTTTGTCTTTTCTTGCAATCATATTTCCCCTATGTATCTAAGTTTCCTATTTTCTAGCTCCGTGCAAAGGTTCAAACTGGTAGATACTTGCAGCTTTCGAGCCAACCCAAAGCAAAAACAAACTTTTTGCGCCGCCTAATTCCTTTACCTCTGATTACTTATATGTGGTTCGCCTAGTAGTATGTCTTTGACACCAACATGTTGGCTTTGGTCTCTGATTCTAAACAAATGGTCTAGCCCTGTTTGTTTCAGCTAAAGTTTCCGGCTGAGGTTTCGTCAACATACAAAAAGTCAGGGTAAAATTAAGACGGGCCATATAAATAAAGACAAAATAAAACTTGTCAGCCAGTTTCCGCCTAGCAAAGCAGCAACAAAAGTATATACAAATATTACAAGACAATGTTGCATTGTTTCAGGGGCCGACAAGTAAGGCTGATGGGAGGCAAGGACAGAAAAGATATGGCTCGAGGGAGCGTCTACATCAGACTTGGGGGCTGACAACCTCAGCCCCGGAACTATCACTCCCCTCCGCCTCGGCCGCGCCGGCAGTTTCAGCTCCCTCTCCGCCAGGCACAGGATGGCGCCGGTAGAAGATTGAAGTGTCCACCATGTCGGCAACCCGCGTGACGTAGCCGGCAACGCTGTCCAGAACAGCGGCCGGCTCAACCTCGCTACCGTCTTCGTACGTTGATGGCATGCCTTCGGTGACGGCTTCTATCTCCGCCTTGGGGTAGTGCGCCATGAACAACCCAAGGGCGGTCTTGGCTCCACCCCGTGCCGCCGACTTCAGCGAACTTTTGTGCAGTTTGGTCGCCTGCTCCAAGATGGCGGGCACGTCGCTGAACTCGGTCGGCTCCTGGCTGCCGGACGAAGTGAAGAACTTGGCGGCAAACCGCTTGGACGCCGCCAAAGTCTCGGTGATCAGTTCGCCTAGACGCGCAAGGCGATCCAGGCGGGGGCTGATAACCTTGTCATCGCCTAAACCGGCGGGAACTGCATCAAAAATAAAGCCATTAGTTTGGCTCAGGCTAAAGCAAGATGGCAGCATCAAAAAAGGAGCAAGAAATTACCAAGGACCGAGTTATGGAAAGCGGACAACTCAATCATATGAGTTGCCAGCGCGTCCTCCGCAGTTTGGGCGCGTGAAGTCTGCTTGGAGATTTCCTCCGCAGCCGTCTTCTCCGCCTCCGCCAACTTGTTGCGCAGGCTTTCCAGCTCACCAGTGAGCTGGCTAGATTCCTGCGCAAACTTGAGTTGCTGGGCCTCCATCTCCTTTCGATGAGCCTCCTTCAACTCCAAGCTGGCGGCCGCCAAGTCTGAAGCTTCATTCATAAGAGCTTGCATATTAGTGGACGCCTTCAGGATATCCTGGGCGTGGTCTAGCAGTTCTACAAATATGGATTCGCTAAGCTAAATGATTGACGGAAACATAAGTCAAAAGCATAGTTGAAGGCGAAAAGGATCAACCCTACCTTCATCTTTTTTGCGGGCCGCCTCCAATTCTGCAATCCGCAGGTCCTTGGCCTCGCACTCCTTCTTCAGGTCGCGGAAACGCCGGTTTATCTCGACTCGGGAGGAGACAAGCTCGACGTTGGCGGACACAAGGCCCTGCAAGACAAAACAAAGGCATATAACATATTGTCGAATAACCACTAAGCCGGCAGTCAAAATTCTTTTGACTTGTCATCTAAGTGCTCGGGGGAAAGGCTATGTATATGCCGGAGTGGTAAGAACTTACAGATAAGTCGCCCTCCAAGTCGGCGAAGGCCTGCGAGGCGAAGTTGGCAAAAGCCAAAGTTGACTCCTTGGCCTCCTTAAAGGTGGACCAAGGGTCCCTGACCTTGCCGCCTCCCGCAGTCGGGGCTGCCCTCCGAGACCCGCCGGCAGTCGACTCCAGCAACCCTTCGTTGGCGGCGCGCGATTGAGCGGCATCATCGGCCGTAGCCTCAGCCAGCAGTAGGGGAGTTTTGGGCGCGCGGCCGGCGGAAGGGGCCCTTGGCGGAGCGCCTGAAGCCGGAGCTGGGGGTTGACGACGAGCGTCGCCCATAAAGCTGCCGGCGTGGAGCTGAGGAGTTGGTGGCACGGTGGCCGGCGAGCCGCCTTGCGGCCGCTTTCCTTTGCCAAGAAGCCTGGTCGTCAACCGGGAGGTTGCGACCCTTTCCCTGTCAACAAAAAGCAAGCACAGTCAATTGGCCAGTATTGAAGAGTTGTGTCGTCTGGTAAAAGCAGAATTGAGTACCTTCGGGGGATGTTAATCCCCGCGTTCTCGCCAATGTTGGCGAGAGTCGGCTCGGTAGCCGACGCGATCCGTTTCTTCCTCTCGGCATTCGCCGTAGAGGAAGCAGCGCCGGACGCCTTGTGCTTCTTTGTCTTCCTGGCTTCCGACTCGTAGAAGTCGGGAGCCAGGTCATCCTCCCCCAACTCGGAGAGCTGAAAAAGAAGACAAGTTAAAGGAACTCAATCCTAGCCGGCAAGGCTATCAAACAAGGGGCAAAGGAAGAAAATATTTACCTCGAGGGGAGGGTTGTCGTGGGTGTGCATGGGCACGCCCTCAGCCGCCTTCACCAGCCCCGCCTTGACGAGGCTGCGGAGCCGGAATGCCAGGTCGGCGACCGGCAATATCTCTTCGCTCACGCGAAGAGAGGCTGTGTCAGTAGGCGAATACTGACACATCTTGTGCGGGCTGTACCGCAGGGGGAGGATTTGCCGGCCAAGCCAGCAAATGACGGTGTCGACCCCATCCAGCTGAGGAGGAGCCATCGTCCTCGTGAGGAATTCAATCCGCCTTTGAATAAGGCGGAGTTCCTCCGTCAACTTGGGCACCGCCTCGTCCCAGCATGGTCGAGGCATGGGTGGCGCGTTGACGAATGCCGGGATGCCAACTTGGCGGCCCGGCGCTGCCATATCTTGGCAGTAGAAGAACGTGGAGGTCCAGCCCTTGACGGACTCGAGATATGGTATCTTGGGATACCATTGGCGGCCCTGGCGGCAGTTGAAGGTGACGCTGCCGCAGGTTGCCAGCCCGCCGTCCGGCACCGTCTGTCGCCGGCAACGGAAGCAGTATCTGAAGAAGTCTAAACTAGGCCTAATACCTAGGTAGCCTTCGAACAGAGCTGTGAAGCCGGCTAGGACTAATATACTATTGGGTGCAATTTGTGGGGCTGGAGCCCATAGTGATCCAAAACCTCGCTAAAAAAGGCGGAAGGCGGAAGCGCCATTCCCCTAACAAGATGGGAGGTGAGGATTACCCGCTCTCCGGCTTCCGGGGCCGGGATGACGTCTCCGAAGGCGGCCCTCCACCGGCAATCCTCCCGAGTGGGGAGGTAGCCGACAGCCTCCAAATCTTGGAGGGCGTCTTCGTCGACGATGGAAGGTAGCCAGTAGCGGGACCCGAGGTCCGCCGCTTCCTCTTCCTCGTCGACGGGGGCGCCTGCCGTCGCCGTCGCCGCGGTAGTTGGTGGAGGAGCTGAAGGGCCCGCCGCTGGCGCGCGCGCGGTAGAAGTCCGAGGGACGGCGGCGGTGACATTGCCCGCCGTTGTCGTCGCTGCGGGACGGGTTATTGCGCCGCCCATCGCCGTCGTGGGTGCGGTCTCGGTCGCCGGACCGCTCGACGCCGTCGAGAGAGTTGGGCCGATGGACATCGCCGCAACGAGAGGTCGTCGGAGGAGAGGAGTTCGCCGGAGCTCGCTCGGAGGCCAGAAGCGAAGAAGTGGAAGAGGCAAGAGCGCACGGAGAGCAAAGGCTGGGTAAAGAAAATGGACCGTTTGGCTACCTATTTATAGGGCCAGGCGTTGCTCCCTGTGCAATGGCGTTTTTAGTCGGACACGTGTTCAGCATCCGTTGCAGCACACGATTGCACGATCCTCACGCCTCCTCTTTTCCCGCAATTTGTGATTATGGCGAGATTCCCGCCTAGGCTGTTTTCAAACTGTCGTGAGCCGGCTAGGTGGAAACCGTCAAGAAGAATGCTCGCAAAGATTGCCGAGTAGCCGTCTTTTCCCATGATGGATAAAGGCGGCCGCATGTCAACATCAAGACACGCGTGCCTCGTTGATTTTCAGAATGGTTCAAGTCCTGCAGCCGCCAACTTTGGCAGACGAAGAATCAAGAAGAAGCTGGCGCCTGGAGAACTTCAACCTTTCTGGGGGCTAATGTTGGGGATATATCAACTAGGGGTATAACCAACATGGATCAATCCGGCTAGTCCAGGGTGGCCCAAGGGTGGTAAGGCTGAGGCCTGCCGGGCGGCCCAGATAGGTGACGTACAAGGAAGTAGGCGGACGGTCCAAGGAAGGCGGAAGGCCGAAGCCCATCAAGCCACCGAGCCCAAGACGGAAGGCGGCAACTAAACCGGCTAGGTTTAGGACTCTGTTTACTTGCCGGACAAGTACTTACCTTGTACCCTGGGGTCTGGCCGCCTATATAAGCCGGCCACCAGGGAGCCTTTAGGGCAGAGACAACTTCAATAGGCATCATACCCATTGTAACCTGTTCACGGCTATTGCCTCATAGTGAATTATAGCAGCACGTAGGATCTCGCCACCGCTGCGGGATCCGAAGCTGGGTAAACTCGCCGTGTTCAATCCCGACCTCGACGACACCAAATTTCTTCCCCACAATCCATACGTAGGCTAGAGGACCCCCGTCTCCTATCAAATATGCCGATACCACGACAAGCCGTGACCTTGATATGCTCAGGCATTCAAAGAATATTACTTTCTCTTGTTTGGTAAGAGCGTAGCTGGCAGGACCTTCGTAGTGTTCGGGACTTAGGCCATCTCGTTCTTTCACACGTTTCTGGTCCTCCTGTGCTTCATCTGTATCTTTTTTCTTCCCGTACACGCCCAAGTAGCCTAGCAGGTTCACGCAAACATTCTTCGTCACGTGCATCACGTCGATAGCAGATCTTACCTCTAGGACCTTTCAATATGGTAGCTCCCAAAATATAGATTTTTCTTCCACATGGGTGCGTGCCCGTTAGCGTCTTTCGGAATCTGTTGTCCTCCAGGACCCTTTCCAAAGATTACTTTTAGATCCTTTATCATATCAAATATGTCTTCACCAGTACGATTGACAGGCCTCCTACTGTGATCAGCCTCACCTTTAAAATTTGCATTTCTTCCTTGCGGTATGCCTGATCGGAAGAAATCGATGATGCCCCAGATACACACACTTCTTACATTTATCCAAATATAAACATTCAGTCTCACCCAAACAGTGTGTGCATGCATTGTACCCATTGGTCGACTGCCCTGAGAGGTTAGCAAGAGCAGGCCAATCGTTAATTGTTACAAAAAGCAAAGCTCGTAGGTCAAATTCCTCATGTTTGTGCTCATCCCACACCCGTACACCTTCTTCCCGCCACAACTGTAAAAGTTCTTCAAATAATGGCCTGAGGTACACATCAAGGTCGTCACCGGGTTGCTTCGGGCCTTGGATGAGCAATGGCATCATAATAAACTTTCGCTTCATGCACAACCAAGGAGGAAGGTTATAAATACATAGAGTCACATGCCATGTCTATGACTGCTGCTCTGCTCCCCAAACGGATTGAATCCGTCTGTACTTAGACCAAACCTTAAGTTCCTTGCGTCATCTTCAAATTCCGGGAACTCTCTCTCAATTTTTCTCCACTGCGACCCATCAGCGGGGTGTCTACACATCGCGTCTTTCTTACGGTCCTCTTTGTGCCATCGCAACAACTTGGCATGCTCTTTATTCGCGAACAGACGTTTCAACCGTGGTATTATAGGAGCATACCACATCACCTTGGCAGGAACCCTCTTCCGGGGACGCTCACCCTCAACTTCACCAGGGTCATCTCGTCTGATCTTATACCGCAATGCAGTGCATACTAGACATGCATCCAAATTCTCGTACTCACCGCGGTAGAGGATGCAGTCATTAGGGCAGGCATGTATCTTATGCACGTCTAATCCTAGAGGGCACACAACCTTCTTTGCTTCGTACGTGCTGCCGGGCAACTCGTTGACCTTTGAAAGCATCTTCCTAATTATCTGCAGCAACTTTCCAAATCCATTGTCAGTCACACCACACTCTGCCTTCCACTGCAGTAATTCCAGTGTGGTACCCAGCTTTTTCTGACCATCTTCGCAACTTGGATACAACAATTTCTTGTGATCCTCTAACATCTGGTCGAACTTCAACCTCTCCTTTTCAGTTCCGCACTCTCTCTTTGCATCAGCAATGGCCCTACCAAGATCGTCAGCGGGCTCATCTGGTGCCTCTTCAGCTTCAGCTTCCCCCGTTATAGAATCTCCGTACTCCGGGAACATAGGATAGTTGTCATCATCTTCCTCTTCTTCATTGTCTTCAATCATAACCCCTTTTTCTCCGTGCTTCGTCCAACAATTATAGCTGGGCATGAAACCATGCCGAATAAGATGACTTTGAAGGGTTCTCGCGTTTGGGTGATCTGTCTTATTCTGACAGTTGACACATGGACAACACATGAAACCATTGGTACTGTGGGCCTGGGCTTTCTCTAGAAATTTCCTCAAACCTGTCATGTACTCGGCAGTGCGTCGGTCACCATACATCCATTGTCGGTCTATCTGCATTATATAATGAACTACATCAATAACCATTACAGAACATCGACAAATAAACACTGAACATGCACGTACGGTATCAATTAATTACAAATGAAATGAGAGAAAAATTAACCTTGATCGAAAAGAAAAATAAACTTTAAGTGTAAATCAAATCATTTTGTAAACTCTCTCGGGCATTTCATCGACACTTTGCATGCATAAGCAAAAATATATAACTAGCACACACCCCCTCCCACCATTTCATAAAAAAATGCCTCCTTGTTTTGAAAGAGGGGAGGGGGCTGCTGAGTATATATAGGCATGGGCCATTTGTCCCGGTTTCAATCACAAACCGGGACAAATGGGATGGTGCCTTGAGGCACGCCCCATTTGTCCCGGTTCGTGATTGAAACCGGAACAAATGGCCTGCTGTACATTCGCCCGGCCACTGCAGGCCCCCATCTGTCCCGGTTTGTAATACGACCGGGACAGATGGGCTATTTGCTTTTGGTCCTTTGACCTATCCTCTACTAGTGTCTATAACCCCTAACTACAACTTCCATGAGATTTCATCTACAAGCAACTGTTTTCGTCATAGAATAGAGATGAGAAATTGAGGATTTACCGCTAAGAGTTATTAAATCGAAGAATTACGATCAAAGAATAGAGTTGATAATAGACCAAACCGCTGGCCAGCGAATGCAGAGAATAGATGAAGGCTGAACGCCTGCCGGCGGCCGGCCTGCTGCTGTTTTCGGCGATTCGATCGGTCTATTCAGTCGCGTGACCGCGTCGCCCGTTGAGGCAACTGTTTTTGTGTGCTCTCGCTCTATGATTGACTCGATCGACCTGAATTCCGTGCGTATATGTTACGAGAGCATGGGCAGGCTTGGACGTGCACAGCGTCCAGCCCAACCTGATGCAGTATGCAGGTATGCACCGTCATTTCTCACATGGTAAGTACTCTTGAAAAATTATTTCGACCCGTATTCCCGGACATCAGGGTGTCTGGGACTATTGGCCTCCGTCCATGTCGCTAGCGGTAACCCTAACAGTGCTAACTACGTATTATAGGCATATCGGGTAAGATGTTTGCTAGCAGCAACCCTGACAGTGATGACGAACAGGTGTTCATCAGCAGTAGTTGTTACCACTAGCGTAGCAGTGTTGGTGCACCACTAATCGCCGGTAGTCAATGTTGACGTGTCAGTAGTAGCATATTTCCTATTGGTGGTACTGTGATTCCCGGTGTCTTGTAATCCTATCATCGCCAAGCGGCGAGTCTTGCTTGAGTTTGAGATCTCATGAATTAAGTCTGAAAAATGTATCGACGCACCAGGCTTGGAGTATCACCTCGGTAGCTATTCATATATGCCTTTTATGGCCCGCCTATTGGTCTCTTCAGTGGAGCACGGAGAGATTGATCAATTTTATGTCTCATCAAGTAACACCAACTTCATGGAGCAGGATCCTCTAACTTTACAACCCTGACTTTTCCTGACTTTGAGTCGCTTACGTGTAGGTCCCGTCTCTGGTGGGTCTCACATATCAATGACCTAAAGTTAGGGAAAGTTAGGATTGACAAAGTTAGAGGATCTCTGCTGCAACTTCATATATAAGTGATTGCTAAAATCATTCCCCACAAGGACGACATGTCACATGGTATCCTTCGTTTGTGCATTTAATATCTATATTTCCCTTCTTAGAGCATGCACGCTCCATCCCCCAAACCAAATCCAAAATCTATTGCCAACAAAATTAAGTAAACGGTTCAAAATTCATTTGAAGTTTGTTAAAAAAATTATAAGACTTTGAAGGAAAAATAAACTAATCTGGCTTCGCTGGCACCCCTAGCCTAATCTAAGCCTAGACCTCACCGTCGAGGTTGACCTAGGGTTGATGTCTCCGTCGTTGTCCCGGTCCATATAGACTACGGTGGAGGAGGCAACAAAAGTGGAGTAGCAGGAGTCCCAGTGACGTGAACCGTCGAACCGCACTCCGTCAATTTCCAAGAAGTCATTTTAAAAGAAACTTTTGAGAAGTCAAATAAATACATGAGACAAAACTTAATATTGGTTTTTATGTCAAATAATTCATTCTGGGCAATCGTGAGTTGTAAAAGTCGATTTAGAAGATAGCTGTATGACTAAAGAGAAGTACTGGAAATTTCATGACTGTGCAGGAAGAATGTGCAGTGATACTGATACTGAAGTTTGGGGAAATATTTGCATTCTTACTCACACCATTTTTGTTTTTTTCCAAACCACCCAAAAAAGTTATTTTTCACAATTTTCCATTGAACTATGAAGACGATTAGGCCACTCTCAGTGGTTGTTTCTGTTTCCTAGCAAGTTGTCGTAGTCAAGTTGTTGATGTCGCAATTTAGTCACTGGGGAAGAGACAACTCAGTATTTTAGCTAACACACGGCCCATGCAGGTGATCATTCAGAACAAGAAATCCCTTGCTATCTACAGTGTCCAAGGACTCCAATGTCACGATGTTCCTTAAGCGTGAAGAAAAGAGACACAACCATCGCCAGGTCAGACAGGCTAAGCCGGCCAAGGAAAGGAAGGCGAGAGCTCATTGGGCCGCCAACCAAGAGAAGCACCCCAATGACAAGTCACCTATGTACGGAGACGAGTGGCTGAGAAGCACAATTATGTCAGCGAAAACATATGCTGAACCTTCCTCTACGAGTTGTATCCAGAATTACTATGATAGAGGATAGTGGACCATCTACGGATGCGCCATCTCTAAATAATCTACTATTTAATAGTTGTACGTGTTATGAGGATTCCTGGTGTCTTCCAGACCTACCTCTAAAAGCAGCCAACTGAATGGAGGCATTACTCGCCGTTTCCTGCATCTATATGAAGCTACAAACATTGGTGAAGCCCCTAGTTTCATGTCTCTACTATCCTAGCAACCCACGTCTCTCTTTTATGGGTCAAAAAATATCGTGTTAGTTTAATGTACGTATTATGTGACTTCACGCCTGTATGGAACACCGTACCTATGGACAAGTGAAATGTGCATCCACAATAAAAGTAGCTACAATTCTAGTTTCTAGTTCCGTTCACAAGGCCAATATCCAAATCACTCCTTGTCCAATCAAGCCACGAAAATGAAAGAGAAAATCAACCAGGACAGTGGTAAAGGTTTTTGTAAATCTCATATGGCTGAGATGTTTCCAAGTCTCACATAAGAGAAGTGCAGCTCACATTTAATTAATTGCTCTTTCCTGAAACGAGAAAGATGCACCGAGATAGAAAAGTGCAACGGCAACTTGTTATATTTTTCTTTAGAGACTGAGATTTATCCTGTTTGAGATCTAAAGATATCCAAAATCTAAAAATGCACCGCCGATATTTCTTTAAACTTGCGCCGCTAATCTTGTTGGCTTGCCGCCGTCCCCATATTGCGTTTACTCAGAGTCTGGCATACTCCGTAGGCTCCACAGTCTGCATCACTAGCAAGACGCAGAGAGCGGAAGATGGGCGATGGCGTTGCGAGTGAGGCGGTGAGACAGGAACATGAGGAGGGAGAGATGGAAGGAGCGAGGAGGTGGCCTCATGCACGTGCGCTAGACGGAGGCAGAGGCGAGCTGGGATAACGGTGGCCTTGCTATGTGTGTATGGTGAAATGAGAAGATAAAACACGGTTGGTGCGAGCTGCGAGTAGCACGGACCGACTGTGTGGGTATAGTCGGTCGTTAAACAGACATTCCCAATAATAAAAGTGGTGCGCGTACTAGTACAAGTTTTATTTTTTTTAGGTCTAAAATATGGGGTTCAGAGGGACGCGAGCTTTCACCATGCGCAAAATATTATCCAACCCTTTTTTACGAAGAGGTAAGCTCCAATCTTCACAAAAGTAATAGTGTTAACATGCAACATACCCCTATAACAATTAATCTAAGTGCCTGAAACGTCCCGCAGTTTCGTCACGTACGAGATAGTCATGTGGGCCCAAGGACAACTATCGCTCGTGGGAGAGTAATTTTTTTTTGAGAACGACGTAGGAGAGTTGCGCTTTTATATTGATAGAAAGAGAGAGTTGAAACCAACTCGAGATTACACGGGACAAACGATAGGACAATGTCCTACAAAACAAACAACACTACTTGTGGCATCGGATGTGCCGGCAACCAGCTAAGACCCATGAGGCAGCCTCGTCGAACACCTCCCACGCTGCCACGTTGGGTGAACGGCGCAAGTTCCTAACGATGTGCGCGTTCCGCTCGCGCCAGATCGCCCAAATCACTAACAGGGCTAGCAACTTGGCGGTTTTGGCCGTCACAACCACCAAGGCTGAGATCGACCCAAGCCAAGACAGGAGCGACGGCAAGAGAGGGCTCCAAGCATCAGGCCGCAGCGTTGCGACATCAAACTTGTCTGCCACTCTGAACTACAAGGCCCGGGACCAAGGGCAGGAGAGTAGATGTCTCTGTTGCGGTTGGTTCTAGGAAGTATGCGAGCGTTGCCCCTTCAGAAGACTGAAGTATAGAGTTCTATTGCTTTCCGACTACACTAGCAAACAGATGTTCTTGCCGTTGCCAGCAGCTTCGTGACGCACCGTCAGACTCAGATAGAGAACCCTGGAGTTTATAGACATGGTCGCATAGTTACCCGCATCGGCTCTTGAACTCACGGCACAAGTCACCGATGAGAACCCTATCGTTTCACGCTAGTAGAGTCTCACAAGCCCCAACTTTGGTCTCCTTTTGGGCATGCTGAAGAGTTATCTAGCGACAGGACGAACCTCCTGATGCCTCCTATTCCTATCAAACTATGCATTCATATGAATATGGAGTCATTATGATTTTGGTTTATTGACCACCTGCTGGTGGTTTGGTCTCTTACTAACATGTTACTATATATAGGCAGAAAGAGGATGGCATTATAAGAAACTTAAATGTACTCTCAAGTTTTCTAGTTTAATATACATCTACCGCTACGTTAAGGTGGTGTATCAGACTGCATATGACCATTCAATCCGATTTGCTATAGCCTTCCGTATACACTGTTCAATTTTATATATCCTCTGGCATAAATATATACAGAATATACTTATATTCTTCAGTTTCGCCAATGATGGATGTGAGTTGTGTTGCTGGATATGATATCTAGCTGGGGAATTTGGAAATGTACACATAGCTTTGATGGAGTGGAGAATTAGACCAAGCTATGTGGCGTCAGTTCAATGAATATGGCAGGCTTATTGGCATTCGATGAGATAGAATCTAAGTATTTACAGAGGATCCGACTGATAGATGTTACCAAAATTATTGGTTATTTATTAAATTGGAAGAAGTTAATTGATGATTGCAACTCGTGAGCAAGGTATTTTCTCTAATGTTAGTTGAGCTATTGACAGAATATTTATTCAATGCAAGAATAAATTGGCCTATCAAATGGAGAATAAAATTAGGTTATTTACCCTCTTTTAAAGAAAAAAATCTATGATAAACCGACAAATAAGAACCATACAATAACCATTTTAATCTCTATCTTTATATTCTTTTTTATTTGCTAAAAATGCATCCTTTAAATAAGAATTGTCATCCAATGATGTACATAGTAATTAAAGTGTTTATATGCCGCATATTTTAGCGGCAAGGCAATATATGGCCATGCAACTAGAAAATTACTATCAGTGGCGTAACAAAATAAGAACACGCTACTACAAACTTGACCCATGCCCACTTTTGGACCAAATTTACTAGTGGCATGCCGCGTCACTAGGAAATTTGTTGATATTAAGAAGAAATTCCACATTAATGACAACGTTCTCCATTACTGCACCTTCCCTTTGAAGTCTTGAAAGCCATGGGGGGACGCTGAGCGTCAAAGGAGTGAGACGATTACCACATTGCTTCATGGAGTCGATGCTGATCACATTGTTTGATGGAGTTAGTGGCCCTGGGACGCTCGTGGATATTATTGTTACCATCATAGATGATCCAACTTTGATCCATGATAGTCTCTCTAATTTTTTTGACATGTGCATATGTTTCCTAATCACTAGGTATTCAAAATTCTTATGACATATGTCAAGTTCATAAAGGGGAAGACAAAAAATACTTGTGTTTCGTGACCAAGGGTTTAGACTCGAATGATGATAAATGTAATCTTTTTGCTTGACTCTCAGCGCATTTGAAAAATTAATATTTTAATAGGGTGCCAGATGAAATTTATTTCAAAATGTTATGGATAAATCGTGTCGTTGCGGTTGGCTAGGATGAAAACATATGTGTTTGCTGATGACCGCAGCATTCACGATGTTGCCCTCCATGTATAAGGTGTTGTATGTCGTTGTGTTAAGAAGTCGACCAGATGCATTAGAGCAACTATGAATGATACTGCTTGATCAATATTGTAAGCAAAATTTTCATGTTATTATATTCTGAATTTGAAGCAAAAAATTCACATTGTTTCAATAGTGTGCATACTTGTGAGTACTTTATACAAGCTCGCCCATTTTGTATGTAGCAACCACTTAATTAGATGACCATGTGTCTTAAAATGTTTATTGACTTGATTATAAATTCCAAACTGGTGAAAGTGTATTGATTGTGAATATGAAGACACCATTCTAGCATTGCATACATTTGCAATAAGATGGAATAATAGGTGAAATTTCACGTGTGAGAAGATAACATCCCAGAGAAGTATTTTACAACAAAGCCATAGAGATATAGGTGCCTTGAACATCACATCGAAATTAACTGCTTATACAAAAAATATCGTAATGTCAGTTTAGATGATATAAACACTAATGGCGTCAAGATTTGACCCAGAACGTCCGAAAAATCCCACGACGCTGCCATTGTTTGGAATGGGGGCGTTGAAAGCATCACCTTGCGTTCTCCCAAAAGGCCCATATGTTCTATAGTTGGTGACGAATTTAAGAGATGATACAACAAGATGGTTTTCATGGTACCCGGTTGTCCAGATAATTCCTTAATGTACTCGAAGGGTCTAGCTGGATCTGTAAATACATGACAAAACAATTCATTTGAACACTCTTCTTGTTTTAGCTCAGAAATTATTTTGGAAGGAAATCAAATTCAAAGGGATTTAAGTTTCACCCACTATTTTAAGGTCACCTCCACCGCCGCCCCATGAACCAGCAGCTCGTGTCTGTCCAAACTGGTTGATGTAAGTAAATGCGATGGAATCAATCACCCATCCACTACGAATTGTCAAGCTTTCAAGACGACGAGGTGTCTCCGTGATGTCACAGTTGGTGCCTCCATTTCCGCCCAAGGTCCAATCTTTGTGGGCTGGCTCTGCATAAAAAAGAGCAACACATTGCCTTTCAGGTTCTTTAAGATTCCAGTTACATAGTTTGATGGAGCACACCTGATTTATGCAAAAAAAAGCACAAAGTAATAAAATGATCTTTATATTGTTCAAAAAATCTTTTATTGTCACATCTCGGGAACACAGATCAATTTTTGTTACATTTTCCACTTCAAAAATGGAAGCCACAAAAGTATAATTTCTTACAAGTGCTAGTAACATTTAAACATCGAGGAATGTTTTCTCTATATTTGTAATAGTTTGAAATATGATTAGTATTATTTGAATATTTTCATACAAACGAACTGTAGCTTGAGAATTCATTTTAACTTACATTGTACATATATGGCTGATGTGGCCCCATCGGCTGGTATAGCCCATATTGTTGTTGTTGTTGTTGTCCCATTGGTCCCATCGGTTGGCATGGTCTCATATGTTGTCATGGTCCCATTGGTTGATAGGGTCCCATAGGTTTTTGTGTCCCAGTCGACCCCATAGGTTGTAACCCTTTAAAGACAGAACAATACCCCTGAATGTTTAACTCGATAATATTTCCATCATTTCTCCGCTCGTACAATCTTTTATAGATAACACCACGTGCCATCATAAATTGTCCAGTGCCACCAAATATCGCCGACTCACCATCTTCGAAAGATATTCCCATCACTTGAAGTGTGGAACCTCTAAACCTGTATAATACACGTGCAGTAAATAAGAATCTGCAGTCTCATACACTACTGCTAATTCTAAGGCACACTGAGTGTAATCATTGATGACTATTATATTGCACCTGCTCGTTCTTGAATATTCCAGGAAAGTGTGATTTTTTAGCCATTGTAGCATAAGATTTTATATAATAACATAGTTATGTTGAAATTCTCATAACTTTTCTCCATTCATTTTTTTTATCCAGAAGATGTTGCCCAATGGCAATAGCTGTTGTTCCTGACAAAACTACAGCTTGGTTTCTTTACTTTAAGTCCTAGTTGTTATCATGTTTTAGTCACTTGAGTTTATTTCTGTGTGATAGATTCAGACAAATAAAGTTGAGTTGCTCTGTGGCTCAGTGCACATAGATAGAACTTCAGACTATTCATAGTGGGAGTAACATAGGTAGTAACATAAGTGTCACATAAGAAAAAATGGTGATGTGGCAAGTATTTAATGAAGAGAGAGTTGGTGGTGGTATCATAGGTAGATACCGTAACATAGCGGATTTCGAGACAAGATGAGTCTATAGCCTAATAAATGCATGATTATATGATACTACTATTATGATACTCCCCACTATTGAGATAGTAACAAAGACTAGTATCATATGCATGATACCACTCTACGATACTCCCCACTATGACTAGTCTCAGGAGTCAGGACGAAACAAACTTATGCGCGCGAAACTAAAGCCAGAACACAAGACATCAAACATCGGACTAGCAAACTCGATCAACGCACCCACTCAACAGAGACATACCTTTCGGTCTCGAAGTCGATGGTGAAGGAGTTGTGCCAGCCTCCGACGAGGAAGTGCAAGCCGCGACCGCGTGCGACGACGGGCGCGTAGGGTCCAAGCCCGTCGTGGATCGTCCAGTCGTTGACGGTGGTGGTGCCGAGCCCGGTGGCGTTGGTAGCCTTGACCATGATCGCCTGGTTCTGGCTTGGCCCGATGAGGGTATGGTGGAGGTACAGGTTGCGGAAGCTCAGCTCGTTGATCTCCTCCGCGACCTGGCCGCGAGGGATCACCTGCATGTTGCCGCTCGGATAGGCCATGAGAGGATTACCTCGACTTTTGGCCGGAGCTTCAGGCCATGAGTGATGTACTTATAACCTGGAGATGTCATCTCCATGCTTGAATGTGTGTTTCATGTGTGGCCACATGCACCGTTCACTGTCTATCGTCGATGATGGTGCCACTCGTGGCAGCAGTTTGTGTGCGTGAGGAACGTGGATGATGTGAGAGGCTAACGAATCGGAAAGGCGTCCCATGCTATCGGACTGAATCTGAGTGAGTGAATAATATGAATTCACGTTCGGAAACTAGAGCATGATCTTCATGTTTCAGAGCACGATATTGGTCGATGATGTTCCCACTGATAGTGGAAAGAAAAGGCCATACTCATCAGGGTAGACTTAGACTCCTGTTGAAAGCGGAATTTTGATTTGATAGTTGGCGCGTTAATTAAATACCAGCTCTCCTATATCACATCTTGCGCTCTTTTTCTTAGAGATAAGAATATGCATGAGAAATTTCAGAGTTGTTTGGAAGATATTGCCCTTGAAATAATGCAGGTCTATTCAAAATCACTGAAGTTCTCAACTTCCCGGCCGTGCAAACTGGAAAAGGAAGGTATACTACTTCCTCTGATCCCTTTTAATTGTCATGTTATAACTACTTACTACAGCTCTGGCGATATTTGATTCGGACCAGAGGGAGTATGAGTGTTTTGGTCGCGACTCGTTGCTTAGTTACATGAGCTAACCAGTGATGCAAGCAAATCAACTGTATGGTACGGTAAGGGACACATCGTCACATCGCCATCCATGCAACTTACTGAAATCTTTGAAGCAAATAATGTTGGTCTCTTCAGATAAGTTTATGGAAATCTTTGAAGTTCTCTGTCCAAACTGAAATAGGGAGGTAAATGAAAAGTTTTGGTTCGACGGTTTCACGTGGCTTGCAGTTTAGTTGCGAGGTAAGCAGTCATGCAAGACAATTCAAACCAACTGTATGGAACATACAGTGTGGGACATATCATCACATCGCTATCCATGTAACTTACTTATCTGTGCTTTTGGTTGATGCGTGTGATATGTAGGAACTATTTGTGTCTTGCAAACATTATACTACATTATTTTACGTATGTGAGTTATGAGTCTCAATATGGAATTGCTTATATTCTAGAATTGTTGAATATATAAATTTGTACTTGAAGAATAATCTCAAGGTGTTGACTCCTGAGGACGACTATGCCGGAATACAGTATGATTATATATACTGGAAATATATATTGCCCGGGCACAGTATATGATGGAAATTATATAGTACCAGGCTGTTTACAGGATCAGCTATGTAAGTTGTTAATGCTTACATGATTAAGAAAACATGTTGCTTAGTCATGACGCATGACTCACACGTGTGTGTTGAGGACTAGTATTAGGATTGGACTCTGGAAAGGATTAGTTATGATCGTGGTTGTTTAACTTAATCAAGAGTATCTGGAATCCTATACGTTAAACACCAGGAATTGGGAGTATAAATAGTCCTTAACCCCTAGCCCTGTTAATTGCAATGTGAGCCACACCACGGACAGGCACGGGAATAGGGGTTAGGCTAATTACTCCTAAACCGAAATCCTACATGATAGTCACTAAGTCCTACATTGTATTCTGGACTTTATACATCTGGTTACTCAAACACGTCGACTCAATCTCATGGTAATACATGGGTATTGGCATGTGACAAGGCAATTCACGATACCTCCTAGGCCTAAGAGTGCTCAAGCATAAATTTCACATCCACGTGAATTTGGAGTCATAAGGAGTTTGTATGTCGAAGATCTGCTTGATCTGGTTTGTTTTCAATAGATTTCAATTTATAGGTCGAAAGAGATGACATCCGAAAACTGAATGTACTCAAAGGTGCATTCTGCACCTGTCACCGAGTTAAGGCTGGCTGTCTCATTGTACCATCCATCCTCTTATATACATTCTTCAATTGATGTGTCCATCGCTTAATGCAGAGGCCGGATTTCCCTTTTCAAAAAAAAAAATTCTTCAATTTTGTGAATTCTCTAGTTGTTTGGCATGTTGTACAATTCTATTCCTTTAATTCGGTTGTCTCTTGGTGGGACATCGGTCCTCGGAAGCCTACGAAATAAGTTATTTTTTCTCTTCTCTTCGAATTACAGGTTGGTGTGGAACCTGCCGGAAGGAAATTGCATCTCTCAGTCGAGAGCTAGTAACATTTTGTAAATAACCATTATTTATTTTTTAGACGGTTTGAGGAAAAAAAGTGAGAACCTAGAGAGTGGACAAATAGTAAGATCGAGAAGGTAGCTCGGAGGAGTATCGACGGGTTGAAGTTTGGAGTCGATCGCTGGACATTAGGTTATGCGTGATAAGAGTATGTCTACGGCCGCGGTGTTCAGTGGAGCGGATGACGTTGCAGCGTGTTGGTGTCCTCAAGTTCCGTCTCCGCCTTCTGAAGCTCGACGGCATCGTCAGGGAACTTGGGCTTTGTGTGTCCCCATCTCTGTCCGGTCGGAGTTGGGATTATGCCCCAGCCTACCTTGCTACCAGCTTATCCGGGTAGGTGATCTCTCGACATCAGCATCATTTGTACTTCCCAGCCGCTCCTTTTACCTTGGTTATTTCAAGCTTTCTCCGCCACGAGCTCTGCTACACCAGAGGCCAAGAGGTGAGATCAAGCTTTTCTCACGGCGTGCCATCACGGGATGTAGAAGGAAGATGGTAATAAACTTTTCAAGAACTTGTGTGTTATTTCTTTCTCTTGTAAGAAGTATCTTATAAGGGCTGGTTTCAGATAATATGTTGTACCTTTTCCGCAAGATAAGAAGAAGTAAGAGGTTGCTCAACCATAAGGGATTGAAGAGCATGAAGAGTCACATATTATCCTAATGACTTGTTCTTCCGATTGCTCCTCTTCTGGGGAGTAATACGCTCATACATGATCCTGGAGTCAAGAGCCCTAGTGGCGTATTTGCAACTTGGATTCCATCAGCAACCCCTACGAGTCATTCAACCCCTGGATCATTGTTTCACGTAGGTAGAGTCTCACGAGCCCAAACTGCATGCTGGCCTCATTGGTTCGGTGGATATTCTGCTGGCGATAGAGCAATTCGCGATGCCTCCTAGGCCTATCAATACCCGCAAGAACATAAATTTCATGTTGATCATTGTTTTTTTTTGTTTTTTTTGCGAATGAAGTTTGACGATTGATGGTTGTTGGATCACAACTGGTAGCATGTCTTCATGTGCCTGTGAAGATCAATGTTGTAAGAGTTGACACAATGGAAAGGGGTGCTCTCATTTCTGTTATTGCAAAGATATTGAATGTTTGATGGATTTAACACATTAGGAATCTAGAATTTGTGTTTCGAATGATGTTAGTGGCCGAAGGTGTTCACACGGTTAGGAAAAATAAGGATGTAGATGATGCACAAAATGTAATACCGCAGTGCAAGTTGCTCAGTTAGAGCCGTTTGAAGAGCACGAAGCAACACACCGTGTGTTACTCATAGATGGAGGTATGTAGTCCATACACACATATTTGAGCTTCATGGGTCATTTCAGTACTGCGACGAGGTATCGCGCTGATACAGTCCCACTGACACAAACTGCATAACTGCCTTGGTCTACCGCTGAATAATATGATGGTGACATAGCAATTTCTGATGCCTCCTAGACCTATATATCAAGGCCAATCTAGAGCATGAACTTCACATCCACGTGAAGTTGCATTCATCGTGATTTGTGCTACAAATCACTCATTCCCTCTGGTCTTATCCTAATATATGTTTCAATTTATAGGCTGAAATGATGGCACACCCAGAGAACACAAATTAACTCTCAGACTTTGATGCATATTCAGTATGCACATGTTACTCTGTCAAGGGTGCGTTGCCAGCATTTATCAACTCCCTCGCACGCAAAATTGAGCTAAAGCATTTATCACTTAACTAGCTTGCCGTAAGTTTGGGTGTGGGAAGTACTGTGGACCGGTGTGTACACATGGCAAATAAATAACATTTGGGATTCAAAAGCTGGAGATGACAATCACCAAATACGTTCATGTCATTTATATTGACTCACAATAAAATATGTGAAATTGGATAAAAATTATATGCTTATTTGATAATGCATGATTGAAAAATTGAGTCTCGGGTGGGTCAGATTTTTGTGGAATGTGTAAAACATATTTTTTTATTTTTTTTCTTTAATTATTTAAATTGTTGTTATGAGAAGTGTGAATATAATGTTTACCATCCTTCCGTGTCTCTACAATAAATTTCCTCATGCCTAAGCTCACGGTCACCTGTCGTTCAGCTCCCATAGATAAATCCAAAAGCATGTCTCGAGATTTCAACCTTCTTTTCATGTCTCGGCAATATGTGTGCTCAAACTATAATGATCGGGACAAAATAATTTACAAAGAGTGCTTGTGCATTGAATGGCTAGAATGCAGAGATAAGCAAGTTGAGTCAATATAAGTTGAATGCAAAGTCAGGCACCATGCATGTCAGTCGTATGTGTGAGCCACCGACATGTGTGATCGCCTCTGCAATTTGATATTGACATTAATCCTCTTCACCACATTTTTTTTGAAAGGGAATTGCTCAACACCACCGTTTCAGATGAAGAACCTTCACTATTCGAACCTCACTCTATACCGATGACGCGACCATCTCCGTGACCCCTACCAAGAGGCATGTTGACTTACTTGCGACTGCTCTCACTCATTCTGAAGTGGTTAGGGGTCTTGTCATCAATTGTGAGAAAAGTCAAGTGGCTCTGATAAGATGCGACATAGTGGAACTCAACTTCGTTATCAAATCATTTTGACTACTCGTACCTCCTTCCAATGAGATATGTTGAGCTTTCATTGTCGGTCGATAGACTCAAATCCACCATTGGTTGACAAGTTGTCTAGCAAGCTTGTTCCGTGGATAAGTGCATGCTAGGGAGATCGGTGCTAGTCAAAGTGTTCCTAACTACTCCCTCTGTGTCAAAATGTAAGATGTTTTACCTCTTTTTTAGGCCATATGTATCTAGACATATTTAAATGCAAGATTCATGTGAACCTTGACCTAAAACATGGGTAGATACATATGGCCCAAAAAAAAAGGGTAAAACATCTTACATTTTAACACGGAAGGAGTAGTTTTTTTTTAGAATCTAAGCTTTCCTACTCACTAGTGTGGTTAATCAGGCTGGACATGCAGCTCGAGTTTTGGGCTCGGCCCGAGCTCAGACAGGCTCGTCCCGAGTTAAGCTCGGCCCGAGAGAGAAGTTGACCGAGCTGAGCCCACTTTTCTGGGCCGCAGCGAGCTCGGGCCTGTTTAGCATTCTGGAGAGGTCCATCTCCTGGCTCGTACCATCCTCTTGCTCGATCGAGTTCGTCATCTGATCTGCCGCCGCCGCCTCTCTCGTCTCGACCCGCCGCCCCCGCCCCCGCCACCGCCTCTCTCGTTTATTTGGTTCGACCCGCCGTCGCCGCCGCCTTCCGCCTCCGCATGTCTCCTCGCCGGAACCGACTCTGACTCCGAAACAGACTCGTGCTCCGGCCTGTCTCCTTCCCGTCTACGATTTGTTTTCGAGGTATCAGCTCTATATATCTAGATCAGCTCCGACGCTCACAAGACCAGATCGATTGCGCTGATCCAACAAGAAAAATCCCATCTTTTGTCTCCGGTCTGTACGTAGGATGTCTAAGCGACCAAGGCAAAGCGAGGAGGGTCAGGCTAATAACTGCCGTGACCGCAGCGGCAAAAAGCTCAAGTATCTGTATCTGGTTCTAGATGACTGGCACGGGGGCTTCAGCATCCGCAAGATCGAACAACCTGACTGCCCTGACCTGAGCGCCGCCCCTGTCGCCCGGCTAGGCTCATTTATGCGGCGCAGTTCTATGGTCTTTGCCGCAATGGGGAGCAGAATCATAGCCACCACCCACAATTATGCCGCAACCTTGGTCTTTGACACGAAGACTGCCGCGCTGGCCATGGGCAATCCCCTCCCGGATGCACTTCTCGATGGGGTCAACTTCTTTCTAACTGCCGGCGACGACATGCTATTTGCGTTTGCCTACTACTTCAAGGCACGGCCTCACTCCTTTGAAGTTATGAGTACCACCAAGGATGAGATGCTGTCATTGTGCCCAGGCACTGACTGGTCCTGGGAAAGCATGCCGTCGCCCTTCACCAAGGATGAAAGGATTGAATCTTATGCCCTTCACCCAGACGGACAAACCATATTTGTGTCCACGTGCGTCCGCAACGTAAGCGGCGCCACATTCTCCTTTGACACCAAGAACCGTGAGTGGAAGCGCTTTGGCGAATGGACCTTCCCTTTCGAATTCCAAGGTTACTTCGACGCCGACCTAGATGCATGGGTTGGGCTACACCAAGATGGCTACGTCTGCTCCTGCCAAGTTCCCTCCCTTGCCAATAGCAGCAGCAGCAGCACATTACAGAAGCCTGACTGCAAGATTGCCAAGGAGCACGAGCTGTGGAGCCCATATCATCAGTTGGCTAAAGGGCGAGGGGCTACTCTCACCTACATGGGCAACTCCAAGTTTTTCCTTGTTGATTCCGTGGCGGCGGACGGTGTAAAGTTCCAGGATGCTTTTGGTGATCATGGCTGCGTGCTCAACATGACCACATTTCGTCTCAAGTTTGATTGTGAGGGCAATCTGCGAATCAAAGACAAGAACACTACCTCTTGTCCTGTGTCCAAGCAACAATCATCATTCTCCCCCGTGGCATTCTGGATCTAGCTGCAGCGAAGAAAACAACACAGGCTGGTTTTATATATTTAGCTGTATGTCATGCATACTAGCTATTTTCGTCGGCCTATCTGTAAACTACTCCCTCCATTTTTCTATATACAGTGCCACTTTGTAAATTGGGTCCAACTTTGACCATCGATTTGAGCAACATAATATATGTTATATGCCACAGAAAGTTAGATCCATTGGTATGCTTTTTGTGGCTTATAACTTATATTTTTATTGCTCAAATTGATGACCAAAGTTAGACCCAAATTACGAAATGACCTTGCATATCAAAAGAGGGGTAGTATAATTTGCATCAATAAAAAGAGAACTGGTAACTGGTTATTATGTGGAACCTTTTGGAGCTATTAATTTTTTAGTCTGCAAATGCAGAAATCAATCGATGGATGTCAATAACTATGAGTTTCAGCAACTTATGATGATTTTATGTAATGATAAATATAGATGTGGGTTTGAAACTATTCTCTTGATGAATATAGTTTACATATTCTCATCTTTGTCTGTCACAACAGAAAAGAAATAGCATCTCCGCAGCTCTCTACTAATTTTATGTTTGAAGGGCGTATCTCTTCCCATTGTAACTTCCACGCAAAGTTAAACAAAGCATAGTGTAAGTTGTTCATAAGCTTTAGATGTGCGTTTCGTAAAAGTACACAATAAGGTTTTGGAAGTGCCACTGATCGGATATGTAAACTCATTAGGATGCTTACATGAAGAATGCCGGTAAAATAATAGTTTCATGACATTGATAATGCTGCATCAACTTATTTACAATTTACATTCTCTTGGATTGAGATTATTTTTTCTTGGCAGCTATATCCTCACCTGTTTAGTTGTTATGCATTACCTTGTCTGGTTTACAATCAGTTGCTAAAGAAAGTCTTCGCTAACTGTTATGCTGAATTGCTGATGCAAAACATGATTTAGCAGCTTCTCTTTACACTACACATTTTGTGATGGGTGTTACTTATACTGCTGTTGTTCAATGTTCGTTAATTTTGCATCACATGTTCACCAAATTGGCTAGGCTATAGAACATAACTGTTGAGTTATTTTATTGCCAGTATGTATTTCAGCGTGCTCACAGATGTGTATCAACTGTTGAGATCGAATTGTCCATCACACGTATAGTGGTTTGGAAGTTGCTCTCAACCTTTAATAATTTTCTTATATCTATTTTTCTATTTTGGATATATTCAGTATGCTAGGTTTATTTGTAGGATGCATTGTAAGCTAGGCACATTCAGTGAAAGGTTCTGCGGCAATTAAGAAAGATGCTGGCACAGTTGCCTTTATTGCATTGCTACATTCTATTCTAGGATGGAAATTTGTTGTTCAATCAAGTATTTGGCAAACGCTGATGCATCAAATACCTGGAATGTTTCAACTGCAGACTTGTTTATTTTTTCTTGCTTAGAGATATAATTTTTTCTCTTACAAGGGTAATAAATCGTTCCCCAGGACCACTGTTTGTGTGGTAAGTGTTCGATGAACAGTTCATTCAGTAGTTTGCATTATTTGGTGGATAAGTTATCTAGACATAAGTAATTTGATAGGTTTAAATTGGCTTTATCTAGTTGGAGTTTTAAATGGGTTTTCTATCTTGTGACAAGCACTTACTTATTCTTTACCCATGTTGGTTGCAGTACAGAGACACATACTTTTTGCAGAAGCTTCTTTATCTTAAAGGTGATGATGGCTTCCGAATGAATGAAGTTCTTGTGTCTCTATGGTACATAATGGGAATCTGGCCACTAGTGTACAGCATGCTGCTTCTTCCTACAGGGAGAAGGTAAGTGGATCAACAAATTTTCTATGGAAACCTCTAAATATTTCATCATAGTATTATTAATGTTTGTAGGAAATCTCTAAATATTTTGCAGTTCAAAAAACAAGATACCTGTCTGGCCATTCCTGGCCCTATCATGCATTGGAGGAGCATATGCCTTGATTCCTTACTTCGTTCTATGGAAACCTCCTCCACCTGCCATTGATGAAGATGAAATTGGACAATGGCCTTTAAAATTTCTTGAATCAAAATTAACTGCCGGAGTAAGCCGTAGTTGTCAAAATTTGATTTATGTAGCAATGCAGTATACCCTAGTTTGTACACTTCTGTAATCATTAGATCATTTTCGTCCAATCATGTTGCAGGTAACATTTGTCGTGGGCCTTGGACTGATTGTATATGCAGGCAAAGCCGGAGGTGCTGATTGGCGGGAATTTTTTCAGTACGCTAGAGAGAGCAAGTTTGTAAGTTCTGCATTGTTCAGTTCTTTGCAAAGCACGAATAAAAAATTCATGATGCCATATTATATAGTAAATGTTTGCGATGCACGTGCAACTTTCATGTTTTTACGCCTATGTGCTCATTCAGTAATATCAATTAACAGCTGCAAAATTGTAGCAAGGTGACTCCGTAAAAACCTTTTGCAGATATACACCGTAGAACCTTAAGCCATCAATCTGTAACCATTATTCTACTTATATTGAGTGCGTTAAAAATTCTTAAACACAAAGAATGATGTAGGTAAATAAAAAAATGCATGAAAATACTGGTTTTGAAAGCATATATAGATATATGCAGAAACGAAGAAGTGAAAATCAGGCTCTATTGTTGTTTTCACTATTTTCGACCATTCCGAGCTTCTGAATTACTTGTTAGCTGATCATGTCATAATCTAATTCACTATGGTTGCGATATCTTGAAATGTTATGAAATATGTTTTTTTTCTAGAAAGCACAAAACTTTCCTGAACAAATTGCCAGCCTACGTTTTAGAAAGAATGAACATGTTGAGGTCGAACTAAATTCCTGTTGTTACATGTCATCTATCAGATCCACGCCACATGTCTTGATTTTACTTTGCTCTCGACCTTCGCACCATTTTGGGTCTACAATGATATGACAGCAACGCGATGGTAAGAGTGCTAGTCCCAATGTTGATAAGCTTCAAGTTAAAAAACATACGAGTAACTTACTCCTTGCACCAGATGTCCCATTTGTTTTCTCATTCCATTTGCAGGAAAAATGGCATTTGGGTTCTGCCACTGGCTCTTATCCCTCTTCTGGGACCCTCATTGTATCTTTTCATGCGTCCATCACTGTCGTCTCTGCTGGGGGCAACCTCTTCATCTTCTGACAAACCACAAAATTAACGGGATGTAGCTGTGGACTAATTTTGGTCAGGAACACATGATACAGACAAGAAGATCGGTTAACAACAACTTCTGGAAATTTGATTGTTTTCATGAACTTGATCGGGACTATTCTTCAGAATTGCACTCCAATACAGTATTTGCCTTGCAAAGGAAGTCTGATGAATGAAGACGTTAATTGGCACTAGAGCAATTCAGCATGTCAATTCCTCGAAACAAAAAGTTCAACCATGAAGCTTGTCAGGTAGTTACATCTGAACAGGTAACAGGTAACGTGTGAACAACTGAAAAAGACTGCTGGAGTATTATGCTTCCATATCTCTTCATGTATATAAAGTTTTGTTCTTTGCGAATAATATAGTCTACACATTTGTAACTGGCAACCAAATAATAACAAGAAATTCCTTATTGGGAGCGATGGAACAAAATGCGTTTCATGTTCTCTCCTATCATGTCAAATTGGCAATAGTAGCTATGTTGTTGGACCAAATTCTTACTGGAATGACACCCGATTTTTTGCGTGTTTTGGAAATAAAGTGGCAACATATATTTGTTTTGTTTACTCTAAGATGGTCAGTTTAAATGTTATTTAGTAGATTTCAATGGGGAGCGTGGGCTGGGGCCTAAAAACAACCCAGATCCCTGAAACATACAAAAGGCATACCGCAAAAAAAAATACAAAGGGCACAGGAAATGTCAAGCCAAATTACATAACTGCCCCCAAAACAAACAGTTTGTAGTTGTATGCATTCCTGGCTAAACTAAGCTATTACTACATCATGCACGCTTGTCTCCTTCGTTCTTGTGCCGTCAATCTCATGGCATTTACATTTGCATAGCCAGTCACTACAGTGCCTGGCTGCCTGCTACCACTGCCGTGTTACCTGAGCAGGTTTCTTGTCACGGCATGACAGCGGCATGTGGATAACAATGTAGAGCAGCAGGGCGTTGACGAGCACGATGACATACCCGAACATCTCCCACCTATGGCTACAACCCGAGGCGTACGCGACGAGCCGACGAGGAGGAAGAGAAGGGCCAGCAGGATGGAGGACTGCGCTACCCGGAGCATCTCGTCAGAGTTCGGCTTGCTGTGAATTGTGGCTCTGCAAGAAGGAGAACCGGCAGCCCTCCTGGCAAACATAGGCTCGTCAAGCTGTAGCAGGAAGATGACGACGACGGACGCCAGGAAGGAGACGGAGAGTTGCTGTAGAAGAACACATTGTAGCGGCGCCCGTTGCTGTCGTGCAGGACGGGGTCGCCGGCGGCGTGCCCGTCAATGCTGTCCGGCCATACGCCACCGGGCGGGATGAGGCCCGCTTTGTAGGTGACGCAAGCCACCAGGATGCTCACCAGCATCAGGTACTTGCGCGTGGTGTATCTAGCCGTTTCCCTGCCGTCTGAGTCCTCTCTCAGGCCTTGTTTATCTCAAGGGTATTTTAGTGGATGGGAATCCCGGAAAACCCCCACTAGTCTGTTTACTTCTAGTGTATTTTAGGAAATGAGAGGGGATAATCCCCAAATATCCCCACCAACCAATTCATTTATCCAAAACAAAAACTCTAGTCCATTCTAGTGTATTGTAGGAGAAGAGTATTTGTGGTGATGTGTGAGGATTGGGTGTTCACTAAATCCCCTCCTATCCCCACTCTTCTCATCCCCTAGGAAACCCTTATAATAAACAAGGCCTCAGGCCTCATGGGGCAGTGACTCCTGCGGCTGTGACAGGGGCTTCTCGTCTTTCTCCTCTGCTAACTACTGTGTATTTCAACTTCCGAGTGATGATTTACACATAAGAAAACAATACGAGACCTCCCGATGCCTCCCAAACTCACCATCTACCACACGGCAGACCAAGATTGATTTCTCCACTAGGATGCCCCAGTAAAAGGGAAATATAAGTTGGTTCTATTGAGGCGGAGAGAGAGAGCGTGGGAACCGCTGGCTTGAGGAGGCAATCATGCTAGAGGGGGTATCACTAGAAAAAGGCTGACCTTTCCAAAGGTCGGTTTGGGCCATACACGCACTCCCTCAGGCCGCCACGGTGGTGGTCATACAAAACACGGGTCCGTTTCAGATCAGATTCAGATCTAGATCCAGTTTTAGATAAGATGTACAAACACATACAACACCATGTATAAAAACAAACTTAACTAGTACAATTACACATATATGGTTGTACGTACAACTACACAGACCACGTTGTACAAGTAAACAACAGATTGTACAGATCAGGTCGTACAACTATACAGATCAGGTTGTACAAAACAAGACTGGACGTACAACTAAACAGATTAGATTGTACAGATCAGGTTGTATGTACAACTACAGTCAGGTTGAGTTGTATGTTCAAATACGCATAACAGGTTGTACAAACTATACATAATCCAAAGTACAAAAAAAAAGTTCGTCGAAACATGTCAACAATGGATCTAGTTTTGAAGATCTCGACGCAAGGAATTCAAAAATGAAAACGGTTCGTAATTCGGATAAACGATTTTAAAGATATTTCATTTAAAAAAAAGAATCTCAAAATAAATGCACTGCTCACCACCAGGGAGCTGCCACTTGTCACGCGTGGAGTAAAGGTGGGAATTGAATTCAAACGAAATGGCGACATGTGTCGGACTTACAGCAGACGAAAGTAGCCCTTCACAAAGGAAGGCCTTTTTGTAATGATTTCCTGCTAGAGGGGAGTAGATGGAGAGGTCGGTGGAGATTGTAATGGGCTGTAGGCCTGCCATGCTGTTCGTACCTAACATGATTGGGGTAATATTTGATCTGCGAGAGCTGGTTGCAGACAGCCAGAGGATTTCTTATGGGATTTTTTTCCTATTTCGCTTTTGCAACTTTAAATTTTGATATTTTGCTTTTGTCCTTTCCAGGAGCAAAACGAAACCAAAATATCAACAGTTGGGGCAAAAGCAAAACTAAATTTCACCATTTTCATTTAGCTTTTGCCTTACAGAAGGCAAAACTGATGTATTACCAGAAACTAAACTGAGAGGGAAAAAAGTAAAATGTCAAAATTTAGAATGGCAAAAGCAAAATGGAAAAAAACTAGAGTGACAAAAACAAAAATTTCCCTTTTAAAAGTCTACTATAGAGTATTAAAAAATATCAAAAAATTATGATCCTTTATTCCATGTATATGGCAAGTTGGCAACGTAGGCCTCCGGAAGCGTCGGTGCATTTCAGACGGATAAAGCGTGCTGAGAATGTTAAGAGGGACAAACCAAACTTACAAGAGAGGAGTCTATTGAGAGAGATCTGAATAACTGGAATACCACTACAACTAGCCAAGGACTGGGTACTTGGATTGTAGCTATCCATGTGTCAGAACTATGACTTAGTTTCAAGATTTTATGGATTTCAACTCTAGTCTATCCCAATTGTTTGTGAATGAAAGGATTTCTTATTGTGGTTGCATGAGACACAACTAGCCTATTTCTTTTTTATATCATGACATTGCATCGACTCAACTTGTGTATTTTTATATTACGAGAGCGTTGCCTGGGTTCTGTTTTCATGTTTGGTTGCAAGCCCAGGTATTTATACCGGAGGAGCCGCAGGTCCGGTCGCGAATCTCGAGGCTCTGTTTGTCTTCTCTATGCAGGTACCGACGACGCAGGGGGAGATTCCCTAATAACCCCCCCGGGTCACTTAAACCCCATATGTCAGTGACCCACCAAAGGGGCCTGTGGGCGATACTTAAGTGACCAGGGGGGGTTATCGTAGATTATCCCCACCCGCATGTGTTGGAGGAGCTCAGCCCGGTAGGCGCCACACTGCCTGGCTGCGCTCGGGGGCTAGTGTCGGTACCCCATCAACCAGGGTAGACTTGGCGTCACATGGTCGACCGAGTTCGGCAATGCTCCTTCCTCTCGGGTGGAGGGAACGTCAAAGATACCTCCCGAGACAGGTCATCACCCCGGAGGAAGATACCCGCTTAGTCACGCCCTAGCCTCAGGAGGTGGCCCACACGGGACAACGAGGTGACGCAATCTCGCCATGACAAAGAGAAGCATCACCATCTGTCAAGAGGCCGAGACTTGGGGGTAGGTACCGTGTGAGGATACCGTACATGTGTGATCCCCTTATCATTAAAAGGAGGATTCGGCGTAGTGAGCATGGGATGGAGGGTTGGAATGATAGAAGGCTAAGGTAGAAGAAGGAGGTGAAACCTAGCAGTTTGCCTTCGGTAGATAGAGAGCATTTCACCTTGTAATCAGTTCATACACCACAATTACGAGATCAAACAAGCAGTAAGTAGGATATTACATCCATCTCAGATGGCCTGAATCTAGGTAAAACTCTGTGTGTCCTTTCTCTCTGTGAGAGGTTTATCCATCGCGTGCCATCATCGACATTCGAAAGATCCCCGCGCCCTCTTTTGTTACCGAACAAAATAATGGGGAGAGATCACTCTCTCCGTGGTGTCTGTGTTCACAAACGCGACATAGCGCGAAACCATGAGCGATAATTTTATGGTAAAAAGTATGCGATTCTTATGGGATATAAATGTGTTTGATATCTCTTGTTTTTCCAATTTTAGAACTTTCTCGACAAAACTTCGAGAAATGCCAAATCTTAATGTTGGAAAGAAATATTTAGACAATATTAGTTGGTACCGGAAGGGCTCCATTAATTTAAAAGTGTGGTTTGCCCTTCTTGCTAAAAACTATTCAACATCCCAATCACACGTTACATAAACATAAAACATAAGAACCACCTAATACCTATCTAAACATATCCGTCGGTGTCGTCGTCAGAGAGGAGGATGTCGTCTTCATAGCTGACGAAACCCTTGCCACTGCTTGAGGCCTCTACATCATCGCCGAGCGGGTTGCTAAAGCCTGAGGCCTCGGAAACATCGATTAGTGGGGTGTCGGCTATCTACTTGGCCACACGCCATCCTACGGTGCAATCCAAAGCCTCCTCTTCTTGCCCTCTTGCCTGGCACGCACCAGCATACGAACCTGATATTTCTGAAGAGTGGCGAAAGACTCCTCGATCAAGCAATGCAGCAATGCTTCTTCATACCTCACTGACGCTATGGACATCTCCACCAACTTATGCTCCACAAGTTCCTTGGGCGTGGTAGAGCAGAAGCTCGTTCGACGACGAACCCGAATAGCCGTCTTCCGACTCCTCCACCGTAAGGTCAATAAAGTTACCCCTAGCTCCATGCGTTGGGACAACTCCTGCGCCTCAGTCGGCGTGAGATTGATTGGGGCCGATGTGGGCAACATCTCGTCTGATTCCCATGACGTGAGGTTGTTTGAGATACCAAGCTAAGACCGCTGAGGGCAGCACCTCCTTCAAGTCAGACGGTGCAAGGGCAGCACCTCCTCCGAGTGTTGTGTGGCAGTAATGCTACACCTACAGGAATTTTTTACGGGAGAGAGGCTAAGAGAAGTAGCATAGCCAATTAGCCATGTTACTGGAGGAAAGATCCCCGGTACTGCAGATCGATTAATCAGTAATCTCCGCGGCGTGGTCGAAGAAACGAGAAAAAGTGCAAAGATGAAGACAGACTGTACTCGCGAATGGTCTTCCCTATCCTCTGTGTTGTGGTTGCAACGGCTTTGGTTCATGGAAATGCTGCGCATTTCAACTTCGGAGTGATGCTTTACGCATGAGAAACCAATATGAGAGCTCCCACCCAATGCCACCCAAGCTTACCATCCTACCACAGCGATCCAGGATCTATTTTTCCACTAGGACGTGTTAATGAAGGGAAATGAAATGTTGAGCTACTGTAACGGAGAACTAGCCGTGACGAATCCATTTCATGGCTTAGGCCTTGGCTTGCTTTTATAAGTGATGCTGCAGGCTGGACGTGGTAATCAAGCTAGAGTAGATGATAGGAGTAGGTGGAGATTGCAATGGGCCAGCAGGATCGGTCTATATGTAGTGATCTGTGATCTGTACTCGACGATTCGTCGTCCAGATGTGTGTTGTACCGAAAGCTCTAATGTTAACATATTTCCCTGTTTTAAAAGAAAGTGATATGTGAGAGCTGCTTGCAAACTATCGAGAGGAACTGTCATCTACTCGGAAGTATTTCAAAATACCAGGCTAGACGTGGTAATCAAGCTAGAGTAGAGCTGGTTGCAGACTATCTTACGAGAAGACGGACGTCAAGGCTAACGACCGTCATATTGGTGCCGACGACCGGATTTGCCGACGGCTGGAGAAAAACCGTCGGCTAAGATGTTATATGTCGATGGCTACGCTGCCTGTGCCACTGCCCACCTGGATCGACGCCGACGACATATGCCAACAGCACCCGTCGACATACACCTATGCCGACGTCAATTGGGATGTTGCCAACAATTTGGACCGTCGTGTAGTGTCTATTTTGAATTACATGACCTAGGAAATGTCTAGTAGAAAACAAGGCTCTCGTCGATGCTAGCTAGCCAGCTGGGGCGGAGTTGAAGCTCCAGTCACCCCCGATACACTCCTGATGACTACTTTAGTAGTGCTTAATTTTTTGAGAGACAATCTGCTATATAAAGTATGGTTTGTAACTTATAAACTAGATAAGAGCACCTCTAGTAGATCCCCTATAAGCATGGCGTAACAAATTTAGACTGATATGCGGTGTCGGCGGCCCAAAAATTATATCCACGCCTCCAAATAAGCAGATGCTCAGATGATATATCACCGGTACATGGGTTAGTTTATTATTCGACACTTAGATAGCTCCGCCGCTTTTCAAAGTACATCATCAAAGACCAAGGTTCAATAACCTCCAAGATGAAAAGTAGATAGAATTCTCAAGGGAACATAGTAGAATGATAACAATTATCGTACTCAAGTAACTAAAATTTTCAAATTACCTACTCTTCTAATACATTTGATTCTCCAAAGCCATATAATACTTAACAGTTGATTATAAGAAAATGATACATATATATAGGATATTTCTCTCTTGCAGGTTATCTACCTGTGTACCAGTATGCTGCGTTTATGGTCGTCTCTATAACGCGTGGAGTATCACGACCAGGGACCACTAGTGGAAAAAGGGGCACTAGTCCCGGTTTCAGACAGCCTCTAGTCCCGGTGTAGCAACCGGGACTGTCAGGCCGGGACTAGAGCCCCCTGACCCTTTGGTCTCGGTTTAATACGAACCGGGACCGGAGCCCCCCCCCCATGAGCGCAGCGCACGTGGCTGCGGCAGGGCGTGCGGGGACGAACCCTTTAGTCCCGGTTCGTAACACGAACCGGGACTAGGGTTTTTATTTTTTTTACATTTCAGGGTTTTGCTTTTTTTCATTTCAGGGTTTACTTTTTTTTATTTCTACCGGTTTTCTGGGTAGGGGTTTCGGATGGTACCACGTCGATGCGTGACGGTAGGGGGTTTCGGATGGTACCACGTCGATACTATAGTCGATGTCTGATGGTAGGGGGTTTCGGATGGTACCATGTCGATGCGTCGGGGCTAGGGGTTTCGGATGCTACGGCTTCGATGGGCGAAAAACACGTATAAATCATTATACGAACCTAGATGAAGTTGCATCATGCATATATACAATTACATGAAGATCATGTGTTGATAACACATACACATTTAAGTACGCGTGGTACATGAATATCACGTTTCCCGGTTCCAGAGACTTAGAAATATTTTGTTACATGGAGATCACTATATATTACATGTCCGCACTAGTCAAAATAGTGGTACTCTCCGGTCTCCGGTATGACATCGGTGAGGTAAAATCCCGTCAACTCCTCTGTAATTGCCCTGAAGCGGGTCTTTATTGGTAACTCGTTGCGCTTTCTTGCCAACTGTAAAAAAATGATATCACAATGAATACATGAGATATGAAATGAATAAAACTCATCACGATTGATGATACAAAAATAATGTTGTGACTAGAGCTTTACGTACTTCGATACTTGTTTTGCTCTTCAAACTCTCGTTGACCAAAGTGTGCATGTACTCGCAAACGAAAATCCATATAGATCAGTCCCTATTGGCTGTTTAAGGCAAGTCTATAGAAGAATAAAATTTAATCAAATAATAATAAAATATGATAATGGTGCATGGGCCTAGTTATAGTACTACTTACATCGTTAGTACGCCAACGCAGTTTCTCTGGCCATCCACTGTTCGGATGTTCCGCGAGGAACATTTTCCAAACGCTGCATGACAAGAAAATGAATGAATGAGTCATAAATTCCTTGATATTAGGAAATGAACGAAAGAGGCGATAAGAAAAGAAAGTACCTTGCCACCAAATCAAAACAGGTCTTGTATTGTTTAGGGCATCTTCTTAACGAGTCAAGGACAACAATTTCTCCTTTCCGCAAGTCAATAACGATAAGAATGTAGTGGTAGCTGCGCACGTTTATAAATAGTCATGCATAACTAATCAATTAAACTTAACATCGGGTGAGAAAAATAGAATGTGTAATAAGCAGTAACACTCACTTGAAGTTGTAAGGCCATAATATATATTTTTTGTAAGCTTGTTCGCTTGAAAAACATTAGCAAATTCCCCGGTGTATCCTTGTTAAGTATTGGATCAATTATGTTATCTTCATGCATTATAGAGGGGTCAATGAACCCAATGTGGTTGATTTTCTTCTTCTTACATTCGAGCATCTTCATTCTGCGTAATAAAGCACACAAAATATTATAGAGAGGATTATCACAGACAATGAACGAGTAGAGCTAATTAAAACATTAAATTACAGGAATAGATGACTTACAGACAATAGGAACTCATGATGCCTTTGTCGAGGGCCCGGAGATTGTATAACTGAAAGATTTCGGCGAAGTAAAGGACAACAGAGTATTCTTGGAAATAATGCTCTTCCTTAACTGCCATCATGAGAGCGACTTTATTCGTCTCCTTTACGGTATCCATGTACCAGGCTTGAAATTGACGCATTCTTGTGGATAAGTCGCCGTCAACAAAATTCTCCCCGTGAACATAAGTACGAACAACATCCGCGAAGGGGATATCATCTCCCGAATATACCAGCTCCCGCATATTGATGTTTTTGAGAACTCTGTCATCAAGCACCTTGAGCGGAGGGGGCGACTGTGCGTCTTGTTCTCCGAGTTGGGCAACTTGTTTCCCTTTTTTCGATCAATCATCCATCTCTTCGTCATATGACTTACCAATGTTGCGATCATAGTCTGTTGGCGGCGATGGTGGGGGATTGTATAGGGCATCGATGCAACGGTCAATTTTTTCCTGAGGAATTCTGGCAGTAAATTTTGCAGGAGTCAATTGTTTCGCTAACGCTTTCTGTTTTACGCCAGCAAGCCAGGCATCCGTATGTTCTTTGCATGCGATATCGTTTTCCTCGAAGGTTCTCTCCCAAGGTAACTTTGGAGTAGGCGGCGGTGTTTTCTGCTTTCTAGGTTTCTTCCTAACAGGAGAACCAGACTGGCGCCTACTCGAGAGCGACTTAACATTCTGGCGGACTGGCACCGACTGCGATGGCCTCGCGCTAGGAACCCTCTCGGGGGGCGGTTGGCTTTGCTGTTGAGCTGGAGATGGACTCGGGCTGGGGTCCCTATCGGGGAGGTGTGGGCTTTGCTGATGGGGTGGAGATGGACTCCGTCTTTGATCCCTCTCGAGGAAGAGTGGACTTGGCTGGTGAGCTGGACTCCTAGAACGAGGAGTGCACTTTGCTTGTTCTGAAAGGACGATGTATTTCTTGGGCCATAGGGCGAAGGCATGCTTGACGTCTGCCAACGTTTTCTCCTCGTCACCTCCAGGTAACTCAAGTTCCAAGGTTTCAAATCCCGGCATAATTTCGTCCACCCCGACACGAGCGTAGCCATCTGGAATTTGACCACAATGGTAGAGTTCTCCAGGTTCAATTACTAAAGCTTGCCCCACCGCCACCTTCAAAGTTATGTTTCTCATTGCTATATGTAGCTCACAACCTGTAGGCTCTGTGATGTCATCCACTGGGTAGGCACCAACGTCGACCTGACGCGTGGAACCAACGCTGCTTCTACGCTGAGATGGGGCGGCACGTGCTTCATGGTCAAATTGGTGCCTCTCCTGAGGTTCCGTTCTTTGCTCCTTCAATGCTTTTATTTCCGCCCGTTGCTCCTTCATTTCACGTTCCAATTGTAATATCCGGTCGGCCTCCTTCTTCTTACCTCAGCTACGGTTTCTATAAGTGTGAGCGGATTCCGGCCACGCAGTCTTAAACGTAGCACCGCCAGGAAAGCCTCGAGCTCGTCCAACATGTTCAGGATTCCCCAGGGCCCGTGTCAGCTCGTCATCCTCTCTATCGGGTTTGAACACACCATTGCGAACATCATTAATTGCTTCTTCAAGCTTCTTTTTTATACGATTAACGAGAACCTTCCATTTTCCCCTTCCAACAATCTCTCCGGTTTTAGGGTCCAACATTGCCCCATGCGCGAACAACCAGAATTTCGACCTCTCGGGCCAGTCAAGTGTCTGTGGACGGACCCCCGATTGAAGCAGTTTTTCTTCATAGGCTAACCACTTAGAAATGGCGCTCTTGTAGCCACCTGTCCCCAATGTATGGTGGTGTTCCTTCAGCCCAGCATTCAATTTATTTATCGTCGATCGGGCCACAGCCATAGGTGATTCCCTATACGCCTTAAACGCCGCCCATTCAGATTCTAACTTCTTCCCTTGTGCTCCACTGAAATCTGGCACTTCTTTTGTTTCTACATATTGATTCCATAACTTTTTCTTCCAGTTCCGGAATTGTTCCGCCATCTTAATAAGAGTCCACTTCTTGAGGTTGTCCTTCTTCACTTTAGAGAGATCTGGCGGGAGGGTGAAATGTGACAACAGCGTGTTATAGACCAAATCCTTAAGAACTTGGTGGACATAACATGGGTCGTCCACATCTGCGACCGCCGGCTTATTCCATTCGCGTATGCTGATTGGGATCATGTCCCTAACAATAACTCCAGCTTGACTTATAAATTTGTTGCGGTTCTGTTTTGGTTCGAGCGGTTCGCCGGAATCAGCAATTTCCTCAATCGGTAACTTTGGATCCTCGCTCGTCATTCTTTTTGCCTTGCCTCGAGGAGCACATGGTGGCTGCTTTTTTGCATATTTGCTCGATCCGGATGGCTAAAAGAAAAATGAGTCGTTAATAAATGCAACATAAATCAATTAATGCATGTAGTTAACAACAACATATCGCCATATTTATTATAAACACATATACACCTCTCCGCCAGAGTTTGCTATCACCACATCAAAGTCTTGTGACTCGATTCCAAAGTCGTTCAAAAATTGTTCGAAATCATAATCATCTACATCTCCTCCAGCTCGGGCATCATTAAAAATAAGTTGTTCCATTTGGTCTTCCATCTCTTCGTCTCGTTGAAATTGTGCTTCTTCTATCTGCTCGTCTCGCAAGTGCTCCATAGCTCAAATGTACCTGCAATCCACTCCTCGGGCATTATAATCAAGTTTACATTTATTCATCTGAAAAACATATACAAGTACAATAATTGTAACGAGTATAGATCATATAGCACAACAAGGTGGCAGCAAAGAAAAACAGGGTGTGCTCATCTTGCATATCTAACACAAAACAATATATGGATCATATTTTAGAATTTTGCATATCTAACATAAAATCATCTTTTTTCTTACGTATTTACAATCATCTCAATTTGCATATCTAACACAACATAATAAATTACAATTTCAAGTCATAGCCTCCATAAAACAGAACACTGAGAGAACTACAATTACGTAACAAGAAATAGCATCTCATAAAACATGTCATAGCTTTATGATGTCATGAATGTCGAAATCATCCATAAATGGAGGTTTGGTGTAGCCATTGCTGGACGGGTGTCCTAGCATTTTACATGTACTGCAGTATTCACTTCTTTCTTGACTTGTTTCAGCTTCTGGATTAATTACCTTGGCAAGTGTTCCTCTTATCCCCTAGGATGAAAAACAGCCACCAAATTAATTTGTCTATTATACTTAAGTATACTAGTAGAACAAAGTACTTAACTATTAATCAGGAGCACATGTTTATCTACAAATATGACAGGGACAATAAATCCTCAACACTTGAAGCATTCTAGACATGAACAAATTCTAGCCAGATAATTTATCAACTGAATTAACTCATAGTCTAGAAAGATAATTTATCTATAAGCATCACTTGAAAAGGCAGAAAGTAACAACAAAGAGGATGAAAAGGCAGAAAGTAACAACTGAATTAACTCATAGTCTAGCAAGATAATTTATCAGCTGAAAGTAACAACAAGGCAGAAAAATAAATCAAAACACATAAATGTCTACAAGATTAAGTTTTACAATACAACTTCACAATCTAATAATGAAAGAACTGAAATTGCGAGTAAAATGTTAGAACCTTACAATGGCTTCTGTCCAAATGTTCTAAACATGACCAAATTACTTTTAGAATGTAAGACTGAATGAGTTTTATTCTTCTCATGAAAGACGGTTTTATTCGATTCTACCATACTGTAATCACGCAAATATGCCCTATGTTCTTCCAACATTTATGTAATATAAAATGGTAGGAGGCAGGTCTGTACAATACAATAACATACATCATAACTGTGTTTTCTGAATCAAGAGGGACCAAGTCGATGTACAACTTTGCAATCGGGATTTCTTTACTTGAGGCATTTACAGTTGACACACGGTGAAATCAGACCAACAGCATCAACAACATAATAGCAATAAGGAAACAAAAATTAACAAGCCCTAACCCTAAACCTAAATCGGAGGGAGAGGAGGAGCTTACCCTGGACAGCGACGAACGGCCGGAGCAGTGTGGGCCGGAGCAGAGCGGAGGAGCCGTTGGCCGGAGCAGCGTTGGCCAGAGCAGCGCGGGCGCGGGCGTCGAGGACGACGTCGGCGTCGGGCGGCGAGGCGCAACAGTAGGAGATCTTGAGGGAGAAGTACGGCGACGCGCTTGTTAGGGCAGAGGAGCGCACGGCCGGCGTCGGAGCAGCGCGAGGCGGTGGCACGGCAGAGCGGCGCGGTTGAGCAGGGCTTCACCGCGCGATTTGAGATGATTTGGGGAAGAATGTGGCCGCGCCCAGACATAACGCCGCGAAACTGACCTTTAGTCCCGGTTCGTGTTACGAACCGAGACTAAAGGGTCTTTAGTCGCGGTTGGTAACACCAACCGGGACTAAATGTCTGACTGGGCCGCCAGTGGCCCCTTTAGTCTCGGTTGGTGTTACCAACCGAGACAAATACCTTTTTTTTCCTTGTTTCTTTTTACTGATTTTTGTTTTTGTTTTCTTTTAAATTGTTTGCATTGTTTACTTTTCTGTTTCTTATTTTGGTTTACTTATTTTTTTGAATTGTTTTGGTTTCTAGTTTATTTTTTTGTTTTGTTTTATATTTTCTAACATTTTAAGATGCCAAGGTGATTTCTTCAAATTAAATCATAAATATCATTTTCTATGTTTTAAGGTTTTTTGTGAAGTAAGTACAGGAAATATGATTCCAAATGGCACCCAACTATTTCACTAAGAGTGGTGCACATATGATGGATGATCCCCAAGTTTGAGTTTTTTCTTTGAATTATAGCTAATTTTCCCTAGTTAATTGAGTTTACGTTGATTTATCGAAAGTAATTCAAATTTGAACTACAACTATTTGATAGTTTGGTCTGAAACTTTTGGAAAAATCATTTTAAGGTACACAACTAGTGGTTATATCACAGAAATATTGATAGTTCTAGAAAATATCACCTCTTCCGATGATTAGTCGTAGCGACCGTTTTGATCGTTTTTAAGAAAAAATGTAATAAAGTGATAAACACCTCAAAAAATCAAATCTTTGGCATGGGCACCTTATATGTGTACTAGTTGCTATGAAAAATGATAAACTTGATTTTTGCCAACATTTGCAAAAAAAGTATTCACAAAAAGGTCTATCATGTATGAACATCTAGAAGTTTCAAGCCAAATGACCAAGTTATGGTCATTTCAACGACATAGTTTGTGATAAAGATATCATACTCCACACATAGGTGCATATTGGTACATTAAACAACCTTGCCAAAGGGATTCTTCAAAATATTTTCATAAATATCATTTTCATTTTTTTAAGTGCAAAAAATAAGGTTTTTTGTGAAGTAAGTACAGGAAATATGATTCCAAATGGCACCCAACTATTTTTCACTAAGAGTGGTGCACATATGATGGATGATCCCCAAGTTTGAGTTTTTTTTTGAATTATAGCTAATTTTCCCTAGTTAATTGAGTTTTTGTTGATTTATCGAAAGTAATTCAAATTTGAACTACAATTATTTGATAGTTTGGTCTGAGACTTTTGGAAAAATCATTTTAAGGTACACAACTAGTGGTTATATCACAGAAACATTGATAGTTCTAGAAAATATCACCTCTTCCGATGATTAGTCGTAGCGACCGTTTTGATCGTTTTTAACAAAAAATGTAATAAAGTGATAAACACCTCAAAAAATCAAATCCTTTGGCATGGGATCCTTATATGTGTACTAGTTGCTATGAAAAATGATAAACTTGATTTTTGCCAACATTTGCAAAAAAAGTATTCACAAAAAGGTCTATCATGTATGAACATCTAGAAGTTTCAAGCCAAATGACCCAGTTATGGTCATTTCAACGACATAGTTTGTGATAAAGATCTCATACTCCACACATAGGTGCATATTGGTATATTAAACAACCTTGCCAAAGGGATTCTTCAAAATATTTTCATAAATATCATTTTCCTTTTTTTAAGTGCAAAAATAAGGTTTTTTGTGAAGTAAGTACAGGAAATATGATTCCAAATGGCACCCAACTATTTTTCACTAAGAGTGGTGCACATATGATGGATGAACCCCAAGTTTGAGTTTTTTCTTTGAATTATAGCTAATTTTCCCTAGTTAATTGAGTTTACGTTGATTTATCGAAAGTAATTCAAATTTGAACTACAACTATTTGATAGTTTGGTCTGAAACTTTTGGAAAAATCATTTTAAGGTACACAACTAGTGGTTATATCACAGAAACATTGATAGTTCTACAAAATATCACCTCTTCCGATGATTAGTCGTAGCGACCGTTTTGATCGTTTTTAAGAAAAAATATAATAAAGTGATAAACACCTCAAAAAATCAAATCCTTTGGCATGGGGTCCTTATATGTGTACTAGTTGCTATGAAAAATGATAAACTTGATTTTTGCCAACATTTGCAAAAAAAGTATTCACAAAAAGGTCTATCATGTATGAACATCTAGAAGTTTCAAGCCAAATGACCAAGTTATGGTCATTTCAAGCCAAGCTAAATGACCGTGGCAAGACATCTCTGATGATCTACAACCGTCCGACAAAACATCTCTGATGATCTGCAACCGTTTGGAACGGTCGCAGATCATCAGAGACGTCTTGCCGTTGGTTGCCCAAAGATGCCTCTGTCAAGTGGAGGGTTCACCTTCAGCCTTCACTGAGTGCTCTCTGCTACCCGTGTGCTGCCAAAATGAACAATAATGAGTAGACACTGAGTGTTGAACATGTCCGGGAGGGGGGCTATATATAAGGTACGTGTGCTTCTTTAGTCCCGGTTGGTAACGAAGTGGTCGTGATACTGCTGATCCAACAGCTCAGAATCTCTCAAAAGAAACACACCTCAGATCCAACGTCTCACAAGCGCTAGAAAGAAACACACGATCCATGTGCTTCTTTAGTCTCGGTTGGTAACACCAACCGGGACTAAAGAAGCACATGGATCGTGTGTTTCTTTAAAGCACTTGTGAGCCGTTGGATGAAGATGTGTTTCTTGTGAGGGATTCTGAGCTGTTGGATGGGCACTATCATGACCAGTTCGTGAGTCACATGACCCTATATATAGCCCCCTCTTGAACATGTTCGGCAGTCATTGTCTTCTCATTCTACTCCATCGACAGAATACAAAGCATTCAGATTCCCTGCATACGCCCAACGGTGCATTTCATATGCAGGCACTCACGAGCCACCGTTGGGCTGTATGTAGGTGAAATCGTGTGTTTTGTTCCATGTATCTACAAAATACTTCAGTTCACTTGTTCTCCTGATACAAAACATTCGGATATTACACATCAACAATAATATCCCTCTCTAGTGTTTACTTGTTCTTCTGATTGCGTCGTAACCACGGACAATCTTCTTCATTTAACTTGATACTTGGATCAGTGTTGACTTTGAAGGGCGGAATGTCATGAAACTTATCGTAATCTTCTGACATGTCTGTCTTGTCCTCCACTCCCACAATGACTCTTTTCCCTGAGAGAACTATGTGGCGCTTTGGCTCATCGTATGATGTACTCGCTTGCTTATCTTTTCTTTTTTTTCGGTAGGGTAGACATGTCTTTCACATAGAAAACCTGAGCAACTTCACTGGCTAGGACGAATGGTTCATTCTCGTACGAAAGATTGTTGAGATCCACTGTAGTCATTCCGTATCGTGGGTCTACCTCTACCCCGCCTCGTAGGTTGAACCATTTGCACTTGAACAAAGGGACCTTAAAAGTAGGTCCATAGTCAAGTTCCCATATCTCCTCTATGTAACCATAATATGTGTCCTTTGTCCCGTTGCAGTTTGTTGCATCAAAGCGTACTCCACTGTTTTTGTTGGTGCTCTTTTTATCTTGTTTGGCTGTGTAAAATATATTTCCATTTATCTCGTACCCTTGAAAAGTCAATATAGTTGAAGCTGGTGATGTGGCCAACAAGTATAGCTGTTCTTCAACATTGGTGTCATTAATGAGACGTCTTTTTAACCAACTGCTGAAAGTCTTCATGTGTTCTCCATCAATACAATCTTCAGATTTCTCCGGGTACTTGGAGCGTAAAACATTCTTGTGTTCCTCGACATACGGACCCACCAAACTGGAATTATGTAGAACGGTGTCGTGTGCTTGAGTGAAAGAATCCCCGTCTTGACATATTGTTGCTTTCTTTCCTAGGGTGCCTTTTCCATGCAGTCTCCCCTCATGACGTGATTCAGGAACACCGATCGGCTTCAGATCAGGAATAAAATCTACACAAAACTCAATGACCTCCTATGTTCCATAACCCTTGACGATGCTTCCTTCTGGCCTAGCCCGGTTATGCACATATTTTTTTAAGACTCCCATGAACCTCTCAAAGGGGAACATGTTGTGTAAAAATACAGGACCGAGAACAGAAATCTCTTCGACTAGGTGGACTACAAGGTGCGTCATAATATTGAAGAAGGTTGGTGGAAACACCAACTCGAAGCTGACAAGACATTGGACCACATCCTTCTCTAAATTTTTTAGAGTTGGTGGATTGATGACCTTCTGAGAAATTGCATTGAGAAATGCACATAGCTTCACAATGGGTTCTTGAACATTTTCCGGTAGAAGCCCTCTCAATGCAACCGGAAGTAATGGTGTCATAATCACGTGACAGTCATGAGACTTTAGATTCTGAAATTTTTGCTCTGCCATGTTTATTATTCCTTTTATATTTGATGAGAAGCCAGATGGAACCTTCATACTGCGAAGGCACTCAAAAAATATTTTCTTCTCTTTTGTAGTAAGAGCGTAGCTTGCAGGACCTGGCTGATTCTCTGAATGAGTATCGTCTCGATGCATCTCTTCGCTCATACGTTGATGAGTCTGCCTTCCTTTCGGTGTACCTTTTTTTGACTTCCCATCTTTTGACTTCCCATACACGCCCAAGAAGTTTAGCAAATTGCAACAAATGTTCTTTGTCACGTGCATCACGTCGATTGCAGAGTGAATCTCTAGCATTATCCAATATGGCAGCTCCCAAAATATAGATTTCTTCTTCCATATGGGTACGTGGTTGTTTGCGTCATTCGGAACAGTGAGTCCGCCAGGACCCTTTCCAAAGATTACATTTAAATCCTTGACCATATCATGTATAGCAGAACTAGAAGGGCGGGTAGGCCTCGGCCGATGATCTGCCTCACATTTGTAATGCTTGCCTTTCTTCCTTAATGGATGCTTGGGTACAAGAAACCGACGATGACCCAGGTACACATTCTTGTTACCTAAATGTATACTATCAGTCTCAGCTAAACAGTGCGTGCATGCATTGTATCCCTTGTTTGACTGTCCTGAAATGTTGCCTAGAGGAGGCCAATCATTGATGGTTACAAAAAGCAAAGCTCCAAGATCAGATTCCTCCAGTTTGTGCTCATCCCACACACGTACACCTTCCTCACACCACAACTGCAAAAGTTCTTCAACTAATGGCCTGAGGTACACATCAATGTCGTTGCCAGGTTGCTTCGGGCCTTGAATGAGCACTGGCATCATAATATACTTCCGCTTCATGCACAGCCAAGGAGGAAGGTTATAGATACATAGAGTCACGGGCCAAGTGCTGTGACTGGAGCTCTACTCTCCAAAAGGATTAAAGCCATTTGTACTTAGGCCAAATCTTAAGTTCCTTGCGTCATCTGAAAATGTCGGGAACTCTCTGTCAATTTTTCTCCACTGGGACCCATCCGCGGGGTGCCTCAACATCAAGTATTTTTTACGATCTTCTTTGTGCCAACGCAACAACTTGGCATGCTTTCTATTGCTGAACAAACGTTTCAACCGTGGTATTATAGGAGCATACCACATCACCTTTGCAGGAATCCTCTTCCTGGGGCGCGGCTCGCCCTCAACATCACCAGGGTCATCTCGCCCGATCTTATACCGCAAAGCACCGCATACAGGACATGCATTCAATTTTTCGTGCTCACCGCGGTAGAGGATGCAGTCATTAATGCAAGCGTGTATCTTATGCACCTCTAATCCTAGAGGGCATACCACCTTCTTTGCTTCATACGTATTAGACGGCAATTCGTTATCCTTTGGAAGCATCTTCTTAACTATTTTTAACAAATTTTCAAATCCCTTGTCAGAAGTACCATTCTCTGCCTTCCATTGCAACAATTCAAGTGTGGTACCTAGCTTTTTCTGGTCATTTTGACAAGTTGGGTACAACAATTTGGCGTGATCAGCTAACATACGCTCCAACTTCAACCTTTCGTTTTCACTTCCACAGTCCATTTGTGCATCACGAATGGCCCGACGAAGATCATCGTCGGGCTCATCAATAATGGGATCTTCTTCAGTTTTGTCTTCTCCCATTGTAGTATCACTGAACCAAGGATACTTGTCATTATCCTCCTCTTCTTCATTTTCTTCCATGATAACCCCTGTTTCTCCGTGCTTGGTCCAACAATAATAACCAAGCATAAAACCATTATGCAAGAGGTGTGAGTGAATGACTTTTGAGGTAGAGTGATCACTCATATTCTTGCAGGCACTACATGGACAACGAATAAAACCGTTCTTCGGCTTGTTTGCCTCAGCCATATGGAGAAAATTATGCATGTCATCAATGAACTCAGGACAACATCGGTCACCGTACATCCATTGTCGGTTCATCTGTATTACATAAAAGTATATCGAACCCCATTATTACACTACTGTCATAAATAATATGTAAGAGCAAATTAATTAATACAATGTCATCCATTAAAATAAGAGTAGAGTATTGACAAGCGGTAATACATAGTTCTTATAAAACATACATTAACTGAAACAAATATAAAAATTATCTAAAGAATTTAAATCCAACAACAAATGCGATCAAAATCGCAACTAAGCTAAATACTGAACCCATAGCATAATGATACCAAGCCTCCCGATTAATGGCATATTTTTTAATCCTTTTTATCTTCAAGCGCATTGCATCCATCTTGATCTCGTTACCATCGACCACGTCGGCAAGTTTGAGCTCTAATTTCATCTTATCTTCTAAGCATTGAAGATAAAGATCTTCACTTCTTTTCAATTTTGCTTTCAAATCATTGTTTTCTTTATCCAAAAACTCGACAATAGGGTCAGGTTCAATTTCTGGTTCAACTACCTCCTAGATAAAAATAATTCTATGTCAAGTTGGTCGTCATAATTGCCAGAAACATAGAATGAAATAAATAGTTTTGAAAATATACCACATCCGAATCATAGACCGGACGAGGACCGATGGGGACGGATATCAGAACCATGAGACTATACATATAATACAAGTTAGAAAATTATACAAGTAGTAACTATGCATCTAAATCATAAAAGCTCTGTTTTTTAAATAAATTAAAATAAAATATAGAGGCTCACCGAGGTGGTGACGGGACGACGCGGGCGATCGACGTCGATAAGGCTCCTCACCACACTAAAACACATAAATCATTATTTTAGTTTGAGAACAAATTGCACATATACACAAATGAGATCATAACTTAGGCATTACATCGAACACCTTGCTTGCACAAAAAAATTGAAATGAGCAAAATGAGCTAAATAAGCAATGCCGGAAAGAGGATGAAGAGGCTAACCGTGAGGTGCCTTCAATCTTGCCAAATGGTGTAAAATATTATGGATTGTCTAGTCTTGGGGAGAGGAAATGGAGAAGAAATGGAGAGGAAATGATTTTGAGCTCGGGCTCGGTGGGAAAAATGGAGTGAGCAGGGGTGGAAGAAGCTGATAAAGGTCAGGACCTTTAGTCCCGGTTTGTGTTACGAACCGGGACTAAAGGGTTCTGACGCTAGGGCCCGCCTCTACTGCCGCATGCGGTGAACCTTTAGTCCCGGTTCGTAACACGAACCGGGACTAAAGGTCCCTCACAAATCCGACGGTGTGGCTCTCACCCCTTTAGTCTGGGTTCAAAAAATGAACCGAGACTAAAGGGGTGAACCAAAGGCTCATTTTCTACTAGTGGACGGAGCCAGGATCCAAATATAAAGGGGGCCAAGTGCATATGAAACAGCTTAGAGGGGGGCAGATGAATAATTTTGGCTAAATATGAGATCAAATATGCAAATTTACAGGGGTTTTTTTGAAAAAAATCCACCATGGAAAGGGCCATGGCCCCAGCCAGCCCCCTGGCTCCATCCCTGATCGTGACCTGTTTACGGAGGTCTGTACATTGTACACGATTGGAGGATACGGCGAGGGATATTTGTCCAACATGGGTGGCATCGTAATCTACGGATTGGATATCCACCACCTTAGACGGATCATAGTGTCTTTAAGATTAATTTGCTTTCCGTCTTAACATGTTGTTCTTTAATACTACACTACCTTTTTGTTGGAGATTTGGTGCGGTTGTGTGTCCTTTTAGCTGAGGCCGGGTGTATGCTACTTAATTCTTTTAAGTAATAAAACGCTCTTTATAAAAAAAGATCTATAAACCCTAACCACAATTCCGTGCGTATATATATATGTTATGAGAGCATGGGCAGGCTTGGACGTGCGGGGCAGCCAGCGGACTATACCTGATGCACAATGCCCAGCCCAGCCTGATGCAGTATGCAGGTATGCACTATCGCTTCTCACATGGTAAGTACTCCTGAAAGTTTATTTTGACCCGTATTCCCGGGCATCAGGGTGGCTGGGACTATTGGGCTCTGCCCCTGTCGCTAGCGGTAACCTGACAGTGCGCTAACTACTTATTATAGGCATGTTAGGTAAGATGTTTGCTAGCGGCAAACCTGACAGTGATGACGAACATGTATTCATCAGCAGTAGGTGTTACTAGCACTGCTGGTGCACCACTAATCGTTGGTAGTCAATTCTTGCGCGTCAGTTGTAGCATATTTCCTATTGGTGGTACTGAGACTCCCGATGTCTTCTAATCCTTTCATGGCCAAGCGGCGAGTCTTGTTTGAGTTTGAGATCTCATGAATTAAGTCTGAAAAATGTATCGATGGACGAGGCTTGGAGTATCACCTCGGTAGCTATTCAGATATTGGTCTATTCAGTGGAGCACCAAGAGATTGATCAATTTTATGTCTCATCAAGTAACACCAACTTCATATCAGAAAGTAATTCTGTAGCTAAAAGAAATTCCCCACAAGGACCACATGTCATATGGTTTCCTTCGTTTGTGCATTTAATTTATATATTTCCCTTCTTAGAGCATGCGCGCTCCATCCCCCAAACCAAATCCAAAATCTATTGACAACAAAATTAAGTAAACGGTTTAAAATTCATTTGAAGTATGTTAGTTTTGTTATAAAATTTTGAAGGAAAAATAAACTACTTTGGCATCGCTGGCACCCCTAGCCTAATCTAAGCCTACTCCTCACCGCCGAGGTCGTCCTTGGGCTAATGTCTGTGTTGTTGCCTCGGTCCATACACTACGGGAGTAACAGCCTAGACCGGCGGCATTTGCCGTCGGGCTCACGCTGAAAACTCTCGGCGTACACGTAGCCCGACGGTGTCCGTCGGGCTAAGGCCATCGGCGTGTAATCCATCGGGATCACGCCGTTGCCGTCAACGTCGCAAATGTCGTCGGACTCATAGCTTGCTACGCCGACGACAATGCCGTCGGGCTCATGGATAGCTCTACCAATTTTTTTTGAAAACCAATTTTCCAAAAAAATATTTTTTCGATTTTTTTCAACTTTTTTTATTATTATTTCAGCTCCAATTTAGTCATATATTTAATCTCATTTCAACTCCAATTTAGGCATATATTTAATCTCATAGCACACACTAAATCATAATATTAGCTCACTATCCAACATTAGTCAAACTTTTCAGACGGTCACCCATCCTCAGATTGCTCCAGGCCAAGCACGCTTAAATTCAAATAAGATTTCAGTTGAGATGTCACACCTTGTGGCTATTAGTATGATAGCAATCATATTAACCCTCATTTCAGATATTATACTTTTTAATATTTAAGATTTCAAAAATAAGATTTGAACGAACAAAATAACTATGTTTATACTTGAATAATAATAATAATCAATTATTTTATTTTAGTTTTGTCTTTTCTATTTAATAAGAAATAATTCATATCTTCATATTTGTATATCAAAATATACTAAATAAAATGTCTATGTCGATCATAAAAATGAGAGGAATCCAAATATGACATCCATGTCATCATTTTTGTAATGAATGATGTCTTTTAAAACAAACAAGAACCAACATAAATCAGCATAAAGTTAATTAAAGAGGCGAATTTAGATAGAAAGCAAGTGAAATCCTCTTATTCAGGTATTATCCATCAAATATGTACTACTCTTTGTGAAAATTAAATGGGCATTATTTTGGACCATATTTTTAAAAAGTCATTTTTGGCACTAAAAATGGGAAAATGATATTTCGAAAATGAATTTTGAAATTCACTTCGACGACGTTATTTACCATAACATGACACACATATGTGTTGAATATGGGCACTTTATCACAAACTATGACATTATAATGGTCATACATTGGTCATTTGTCTTAAAACTTATGCATGTTTATAGATGATTGACATTTTTATGAAGTTTTGTATTAAAAAGTTTGCCAAAAAGCAAGTTTATCATTTTTCCTATAAACTAGTACACGTAAAAGGACTCTGTGCCAAAGTTTTTTTTTAGTATTTTTTATTTTTCCAAAAAATGGTCAAAATATAGAGCATGTCTATTCATCAAAAGTAGTGGATTTTTTCAAAACTATTAACAGTTCTATGTTGTAACCACTACTTGTGTACCTTAAAATTATTTTTGTAAAAATTTCATAGCAAACTATCACACATTTGTAGTTTAAATTTGAATTACTTCCGGAAAATTGATATAAACTCAATTAAAGAGGCGAATTTAGATAGAAAGCAAGGAAAATCCTCATATTCAGGTATTATCCATCAAATATGTACTACTCTTTGGGAAAATTAAATGGGTGTCATTTTGGATCATATTTTATGTACTTGCTTCACAAAAAAAGTCATTTTTGACACTTAAACATGGAAATCGTATTTCCAAAAAGAATTTTGAAAATCTCTTCGACGACGTTGTTTCCCATACCATGACATACATATGTGCATAATATGGGCACTTTATCACAAACTACGACATGATAATGGCCATATATTGGTCATTTGTCTTGAAACTTATGCATGTTTATAGATGATTCACATTTTTGTGAAGTTTTGTTTGAAAAGTTTGCCAAAAACCAAGTTTATCATTTTCCTATAAACTAGTACACGTAAAAGGACTTCATGCCAAAGGGTTTCTTTTCTGAGTATTTTTTCATATTTTTTCATTTCTTTCAAAAAACAGTCAAAATGGAGAGCATGTCTATTCATCAAAAGTAGTGGATTTTTTCAAAACTATTGACGGTTCTATATTGTAACCAATACTTGTGTAACTTAAAATTATTTTTGTAAAAATTTCAGAGCAAACTATCACACAGTTGTAGTTCAAATTTGAATTAGTTCCGGAAAATTGACATAAAATCAATTAAATATGCGAATTTAGATAGAAAGCAAGAATAATTCACATATTCAGATATTATCCATCAAATATGTACTACTCTTTGTGAAAATTAAATGGTGTCATTTTGGATCATATTTTATGTACTTGCTTCACAAATAAGTCATTTCTGGCACTTAAAAAATAGAAAATGATATTTCCAAAAAGAATTTTGAAAATCGCTTCGGCGACGTTGTTTCCCATACCATGACACACATATGTGCTGAATATGGGCACTTTATCACAAACTATGACATGATAATGGTCTTCACATTGGTCAATTGTCTTGAAACTTACGCATGTTTATAGATGATTCACATTTTTGTGAAGTTTTGTTTTAAAAAGTTTGCCAAAAATCAAGTTTATTATTTTTCCTATAAGCTAGTACACGTAAAAGAACTCCATGCCAAAGGGTTTCTTTTTTGAGTATTTTTTCATTTTTTTTATTTCTTTCAAAAAATAGTCAAAATGGAATGCATGTCTACTCATCAAAAGTAGTGGATTTTTCAAAACTATCGACGGTTCTATGATGTAACCACTACTTGTGTACCTTAAAATTATTTTTATAAAAATTTCGCACACAGTTGTAGTTTAAATTTGAACTACTTCTAGAAAATTGATATAAACTCAATTAAAGAGACGAATTTAGATAGAAAGCAAGGAAAATCCTCATATTCAGGTATTATCCATCAAATATGTACTACTCTTTGTGAAAATTAAATGGGTGTCATTTTGGATCATATTTTATGTACTTGCTTCACAAAAAAAGTCATTTTTGACACTTAAAAATGGAAAATGATATTTCCAAAAAGAATTTTGAAAATCGCTTCGGTGACGTTGTTTCCCATACCATGACACACATATGTGCTGAATATGGGCACTTTATCACAAACTACGACATGATAATGGTCATACATTGGTCATTTGTCTTGAAACTTATGCATGTTTATAGATGATTCACATTTTTGTGAAGTTTTGTTTTGAAAAATTTGCCAAAAATCAAGTTTATCATTTTTCTATAAACTAGTACACGTAAAAGGACTCCATTCCAAAGGGTTTCTTTTTTTGAGTATTTTTTCATATTTTTTCATTTCTTTCAACAAACAGTCAAAATGGAGAGCATGTCTATTCATCAAAAGTAGTGGATTTTTTCAAAACTATTGACGGTTCTATGTTGTATCCACTACTTGTATAGTTTAAAATTATTTTTGTAAGAATTTCAGAGCAAACTATCACACAGTTGTAGTTCAAATTTGAATTATTTCTAGAAAATTGACATAAAGTCAATTAAAGAGGCGAATTTAGATAGAAAGCAAGGAAAATCCTCATATTCAGGTATTATCAATAAAATATGTACTACTCTTTGTGAAAAGTAAATGGATGTCATTTTGGATCATATTTTATGTATTTGCTTCACAAAAAAGACATTTTTGATACTTAAAAAATGGAAAATGATATTACGAAAAAGAATTTTGAAAATCGCTTCGGCGACGTTGTTTCCCATACCATGACACACATATGTGCTGAATATGGGCACTTTATAACAAACTACGACATGATAATGGTCATATTTTGATCATTTGTCTTGAAACTTATGCATGTTTATAGATAATTCACATTTTTGTGAAGTTTTGTTTTGAAAAGTTGGCCAAAAATCAAGTTTATCATTTTTCCTATAAACTAGTACACGTAAAAGGACTCCATGCCAAACGGTTTCTTCGTTTTATTATTTTTTCATATTTTTTATTTCTTTCAAAAACGGTCAAAATGGAGAGCATGTCTATTCATCAAAAGTGGTCGATTTTTTCAAAACTATTGACGGTTCTATGTTGTAACCACTACTTGTATACCTTAAAATTAATTTTGTAAGCATTTCAGAGCAACCTATCACACATTTATAGTTCAAATTTGAATTACTTCTGAAAAATTGACATAAAGTCAATTAAAGAGGCGAATTTAGATAGAAAGTAAGAAAAATCCTCATATTCAGGTATTATCCATCAAATATGTACTACTTTTTGTGAAGAGCAAATGGATGTCATTTTGGACCATATTTTATGTACTTGCTTCACAAAAAAGTCATTTTTGCACTTAAAAATTAAAATAATATTTCTAAATAGAATTTTGAAAATCGCTTAGGCGACGTTGTTTCCCATACCATGACACACATGTGTGCTGAATATGAGCACTTTATCACAAACTATGACATGATAATGGTCACACATATGTGTTGAAACTTATGCATGTTTGTATATGATTGATATTTCTGTAAAGTTTTGTTTTAAAAAGTTGCCAAAGTCAAGTTTATCATTTTCTAAAAACCAGTACACGTTAAAAGACTGCATGCCAAAGGGTTTTTTTAGTATTTTTTCATATATTTTTAGATGTAATCTAATTTTTTAAAGAAAAACTGGAAAACAGTATAGTGAGCCCGACGGTAATGCCGTCGGGCTCACAATGCGATTAAATGGACGTTGACGACACTCTAACCCCGACGGTGGCTGTCGGGCTCATTGAAGGTACGCTGCCACCGTCGGGCTCACAACTAGGACATCGACGGCAAAACGACACCGACGGTATTTCTCGGTTCGTCGACTTTACGTTGTGACGCCGACGGCCCGACAAATTGTCGTCGGTGTTAAAAATTCCGTCGGGCTGCGCTGTCACTCCCGTAATGATATAGACGACGGTGGAGGAGGCAACACAACAGGAGTAGCAAGCGTCCTAGTAACGTCACGAGTCCCGCTACTCCAACGTGTCCATAGCAGACAACAAAAGAGGAGAACCGTCGAACCGACATATAGCCATGCTTAGTCGAGCCAAATCAAGTCCAAAAGCTACTACTGTACATTGGGGCTGACATCCCACTCCATCCCAACAACTTACGTTTTATGCAACACAAAATTTCGAAGAAGTCATTTTAAAGGAAACTTTTGAGAAGTCAAATAAATACACGAGACAAAACTTAATATTGGTTTTTATGTCAAATAATTCATTCTGCGCAGCGTGAGATGTAAAAATACATGGCTCATGCAGGCGATCATACAGAAAATACATCCCTTGCTATCTGCAGTGTTCAGGACAGACATGCTAAGCGGGCCAAGGAAAGGAAGGCGAGAGCTGTCACCAACTTGGGAGACGAGTGGCTGAGAAGCACAATTATATTTGATTTTGATCGAGTCAGTGTGGGTAGGCGGTAGCGAATAGTACCAGCAATATGCTGAACCTTCTTCTACACCTACTCCTTCCTTCCTCCCTGCTTTGTTCTTCTCCAAGCAGATCTCGATCCAGACTGCTCCTCGACGTGACGCTGAGTTGTATCCAGAATTACTGTGATAGAGGATAGTGGAACTCTAGCTTTACATCCAAGTTTCGCTAGGACTGGAAGCAGAAGTTGGAATTTTACTACGGATGCGCCATCTCTATATAGTCTCCTATTTAATACTCCCTCTATTTCACATTAGATGAGTTCATTTTATAAAAACTGGATGTATATCTAAACTTATAGCATATCTAGATACATCCACTAATTTAGAACGGTGGTAGTAGTTGTGAGGCTTAAGATGCACAAAACGTGTTATGTGAGGATTCCTGGTGTCTTCTAGGCCTACCTCTCAAAGCAGCCAAATGAATGGAGGCATCACTTGAAGTTTCCTGCATCTATATGAAGCTACAAACATAGGTGAAGCCCCTAGTTCCATGTCTCTACATCCTAGCAACCCACATCTCTCTTTTATGGGTCATAAAATATCGTGTTAGTTTAATGTACCGTACTATATGACTTCCCGCCTGTACTGAACACATATGGGCAAGTGAAATGTGCATCCACAATAAAAGTACTCCTTGTCCAATCAAGCCACGAAATCACTCCTTAGTTTAAAATATTGTGTTAGCTATAATTCTAGTTTCTATTCACAAGGCCAATATCCAAATCACTCCTTGTCCAATCAAGCCACGAAAATGAAAGAGAAAATCAACTAGGACAGTAGTAAAGGTTTTTCTAAATCTCATATGGCTGAGATGTTTTCAAGTCTCACATAAGAGAAGTGTAACTCACATCCAATTGCTCTTTTCTGAAACGAGGAAGATGCATCCGAGATAGAAAAGTGTAGCAGGAACCTGCGCCGCTAATATTGCTGGCTTGCCGCCGGCATGACCCCGCATGGCGTTTATTGCTACTCCAGCCTCTATGGTGCTGATAGGAGATATAATTACAGAATTTGTACTGGTGGAACTACTAATCCACCAATCTGTCGGCGGTAGCTACACAATATATAACACAAGTTCTTTTACATGCGACAAGGCTAACTGGTGGTAGTAAAAAAACAGAAGAGAAAAATAGTTTCAAGATGAAACATACGCCAATAGATGGAATGGTAAAATATAGGCAAACACTAGACGTCAATCGGCTATAGCGAGGCCTCAGCGTTGCGCAGTGGCGAATCCAGGAGGATGGAAAGGGTGGGGCGGGTCCCACCCTAAGAATTTGGCCCAATACCCCTACTATATAGTATAATTTAGAATTTGTTTTATCTAGACCTAGCCCGTGAAGGAATTAGCACTAATAGCATCCTAAGTTCATCTGATACGGTATCTAACCTGTTGTTCCGATCAGTTTTGATCGACAATCATTTTCAGCCAAGCCATTCGGATAGCATATCCCTAGACTACAGTCATAACTCCCGAAACAACCATAAAACAATCTAAGGTGCAGCGGTGAATCGACAACAAGAGGCGGGCGAGAAGGCAACTTCTCGCCCGCTGTAGACTTGCGGTGCAAATTAGCTTAGCAAGGACCACCGATTGACTTCATTGAGCATTCATTACTGAAAAAGGTTTCATTTGCCCCACCCTAGCTCAAATTTCTGGATTCACCACAGGCGTTGCGGCTAGACAACAGAGGGCGGCGAGGAGCTAGGCAGGCTCCACAATCTGCACCGTAGCAAGACAAAGAGGAAGATGGGCGCTGACGTCATGGGTGAGGCGGTGAGGGAGGAACATGAGAATGGAGAGATGGCAGGAGCGAGGATCATGCGCGTGCGCTAGATGGAGGCGGAGGCGAGCTGGGACAGCGGCGGCGCTGCCGTGCGCCTGTGCTGAAATGAGAGGATAAAACATGGTTGATGCGAGCCGACACGGACCGACTGTGGGTACATTTGGTTGTTAAACAACAATTCCCAATAATAAAAGTGGTGCGTGTACGAGTGCATGTTTTTAATTTTTGCTCTAGAATATGGGTTTTCAGAGGGACTCGAGGTTTTGCCATGGGCAAAAAATTATCTGACCCTTTTTTCCGAATAGGTAAGCTCTAATCTTTACAAAAAACAATAGTGTTAACATGCAACATACTCCTATAACAATTAATCCAAGTGCCTGAAGGGTCCCACACATTTTGTTTTTAACATGCCTCCATATCATTTAACTGATTTGTGCATTTTCGTCACGAGACAGTCATGTGGGCCCAAAGACACCTATCGCTCGTGGGCAAGTAGATGTCTCGTTTATTGCTGTTGGTTCCAGGAAAAGTTGTAGGCGAGCGGCGCCACTTCAGAGGACTGCAGACCAGGGAAACAAATTTCGTCAAAATTTCGGACGAATGCTCAACTTGTTCTTACTAAATGAAATAGGCAAAAAAATTGCCTTGTTTCAAAATATATATATATATGAATTATGCAATATTTATTAAATAATAGAAATCAAATATATATATATATATATATATATATATATATATATATATATATCACAAGTTGTTCCCTAGGCTCTTTGTTGAGGGTCAGTTTATTGATGTGCATGGTTGTGAGTTCAAATCTGCACTTCAAATATTTTAAACGCTAGAATTTAAATCCATCCGGTATATTTGAATTATTCTTCAAAATTTTGTTAATTTCGTCAAATTTACGAATCTCTCTCATGGGCGAAAGAAAAACCGAAAACGAAATGCTGAACTCTGCTGCAGACTGCAGTATAGAGTTCTACTTTGTGACGCGTGAACAATCACAAAATTAACCCTTTTGGTAAACTTTAGACAAAAATAACTCCTTTTCGATAATATTTCTAGAAATAACCTTTTTGGAACCGCCCAACGACAGGGCGCTACTCTCTATGCGGTAGCGCCCTGCGCCATGCCGCTACAGTAGTGTCAGCGTGGCATGGTGGATCCCAAATGATCAAAGTGTAGCGCCACAGAGAACCCTGGAGTTTATAAACATGGTCGCATAGTTACCCGCATTCGCGCTTGAGTTCACGGCAAAAGTCACCAATGAGAACCCTATCGTTTCACGCTAATAGAGTCTCACGAGCCCCAACTTAAATTTGCTATCCTTGTAGGCCTTCTGAAGAGTTATCTAGCGACATGACGAAGCTCCTGATGCCTCATATTCCTATCAAATTTTGCATTCATATGAATATGGAGTCATTACGAGTTTGGTTTATCGACCACCTGCTGGTGGTTTGGTCTCTTACTAACATGTTACAATTTATAGGCAGGAAGAGGATGTCATTCAAGAAAATTAAATGTACTCTCAAGTTTTCTAGTTTAATATACATCTACCGCTACGTTAAGGGGTGTATCAGACTGCATATGACCATTCAATCCGATTTGCTATAGCCTTCCGTATTCACTGTTCAATTTTATATATCCTCTTGCATAAATATATACATAATACTTATGTTCTTCAGTTTCGCCAATGATGGATGTGAGTTGTGTTGTTGGATATGATATCTAGCTGGGGAATTGGGAAATGTACATATAGCTTTTATGGAGTGGAGAATTAGACCAAGCTATGTGGCATCAGTTCAATGAAAATGGCAGGCTTATTGGCATTCGATGAGATAGAATCTAAGTATTTACAGAGAATTCGACTGGTAGATGTTACCAAAATTATTGGTTATTTATTAAATTGGAAGAAGTTAATTGATGATTGCAACTCGTGAGCAAGGTATTTTCTCTAATGTTAGTTGAGCTATTGAAAAAATATTTATTCAATGCAAGAATAAATTGGCCTGTCAAATGGAGAATAAAATTAGGTTATTTACCCTCTTTTAAAGAAAAAATCTATGATAAACCGACAAATAAGAACCATACAAGAACCATTTTAATCTATATCTTTATATTCTTTTTTCTTTGCTAAAAATGGCATCCTTTAAATAAGAATTGTCATCCAATGATATACACAGTGATTAAAGTGTTTATATGCCGCATATTTTAGCGGCAAGGTGAAATATGACCATGCAACTAGAAAATTACTATCAGTGGCGTAACAAAATAAGAACACGCTACTACAAACTTGACCCATGCCCACTTTTGGACCAAATTTACTAGTGGCATGTCGCATCACTAGGAAATTTGTTGATATTAAGAAGAAACTCCACATTAATGACAACGTTCTCCATTACTGCACCTTCACTTTGAAGTCTTGAAAGCCATGGGGACGCTGAGCGTCAAAAGAGTCAGACGATTACCACTTTGCTTCATGGAGTCGATGTTGATCACTTTGCTTGATGGAGTTGGTGGCCCTGGGACGCTCGTGGATATTCTTGTTACCATCATAGATGATCCAACTTTGATCCATGATAGTCTCTCTAATTTTTTTGACATGTGCATGTGCATATGTTTCCTAATCACTAGGTATTCAAAATTCTTATGACATATGTCAAGTTAATAAAGGGGAAGACAAAAAATACTTGTGTTTCGTGACCATGGGTTTAGACTCGAAAGATGCTAAATATAATCTTTTTGCCTGACTCTCAGCGCATTTGAGAAAATAATACATTATACTAGGGTGTCCAATGAAATTTAATTCAAAACATTATGGATAAATCTTATAGTTGTGGTTGGCTAGGACGAAAACATATGTGTTTGCTAATGACCGCAGCATTCATGTTGTTGCCCTCCATGTATACGGTGTTGTATGTCGTTGTGTTAAGTAGTCGGCCAGATGCATTCGAGCAACTATGAATGATAGTGCTTGATCAATATTGTACGAAAATTTGTCATCTTACTATATTCTGAATTTGAAGCAAAAAAATCACATTGTTTCAATAGTGTGCACACTTGTGAGTACTTTATACAAGCTCGCCCATTTTGTATGTAGCAACCACTTAATTAGATGACCATGTGTCTTGAAATGTTTATTGACTTGATTATAAATTCCAAACTGGTGAAAGTGTATTGATTGTGAATATGAAGACACCATTCTAGCATTGCATACATTTGCAATAAGATGGAATAATAGGTGGAAATTTCACGTGTGAGAGGATAACATCCGAGAGAACATCTGGTCTTGTTTGGTTTTTCTTTCAAGGATTTTGTCTTTCTTGTAATTATGCGAACTTTGAATGCATCATTTCCTCCATTTCTAGGAACTTATCGTGGAATCTAGCTAGGCCCACTAGGACTCGGCGGGTTACAACAAAGCCGTAGAGATATAGGTGCCTTGAACATGCACACCGTAATTAACTGCTTATACCAAAAATATCATAATGTCAGTTTAGATGATATAAACACCAATGGCGTCAAGATTTGACCCAGAACGTCCGAAAAATCCCACAACGCTGCCATTGTTTGGAATGTGGGCGTTGAAGCATCACTTTGTGTTCTCCCAAAAGGCCCATGTGTTCTATAGTTGGTGACAAATTTAAGAGATGATTCAACAAGATGGTTTTCATGGTACCAGGTTGTTCTAGATAATTCCTTAATGTACTCTGAAGGGTCTAGCTGGATCTGCAAATACATGACAAAACAATTCATTTGAACACTTTTGTGTTTTAGCTCAGAAATCATTTAGGAAGGAAATCAAATTCAAAGGGGGTTAAGTTTCACACACAATTTTAAGGTCACCTCCAGCGCCGCCCCATGAACCAGCGGCTCGTGTCTGTCCAAACTGGTCGAGGTAAGTAAATGCGATGGAATCAATCACCCATCCACTGCGAATTGCCAAGCTTTCAAGATGACAGGGTGTCTCCGTGATATCACGGTTGGTGCCTCCATTTCCGCCCCAAGGTCCAATCTTTGTGGGATGGCTCTGCATAAAAAAGAGCAACACATTCTCTTTTAGGTATTTTAAGATTGCAGTCTATATAGTTTGATGGAGCGCACCTGATTTATGCAACAACATAAACGAAAGTAAAAATAATAATCTTTATATTGTTAAAAAATCTTTGTACTTTCACGGAACACATATCAAGTTGTTGTTATATTTGCCTCTTCAAAAACTGAAGCCACAAAAGTACAATTTCTTACAAGTGCTAGTAACATTTTAACATTGAGGACTGTTTTCCTATGTTTGTAATAGTTTGAAACACGATAATTTGTATTTGAATATTTTCATACTAAGAAGTCATTCTAACTTACATTGTACATATATGGCTGATGTGGCCCCATCGACTGGTATGACCCATATTGTTGTTGTTGTCCCATTGGTCCCATGGGTTGGCATGGTCTCATATGTTGTTGTGGTCCCATTGGTTGATAGGGTCCCATGTTGTTGTGTCCCAGTCGGTCCCATAGGTTGTAACCCTTTAAAAACGGAACAATACCCTTAAATGGTTAGCTCGATAATATTTCCATCATTTCTCCGCTCGTACAATCTTTTATAGATAACACCACGTGTCATCGTAAATTGTCCAGTGCCGCCAACTATCGCCCACTCACCATCTTCAATAGATATTCCCATCACTTGAAGTGTGGAACCTCTAAACCTGTATAATACACGTGCAGTAAATAAGAATCAGCAGTCTCACTTTTGCTAATTCTAAGGCATATTATGTGTAATCATTGCTGACTATTGCACCTGCTCCGTTCTTGAATATTCCAGGAAAAGTGTGATTTTTGAGCCATTGTAGTATAAGATTTTGCATAATCAACGTAGTTATGTTGAAGTTCTCATAACTTTTCTCCGTCCCTTTTTTTTCATCCAGTAGATGTTGCCCAATGGCAATGTGGCTATTGTTCTCCTGACAAAACTACAGCTTGGTTATATTATTTAAGTCCTAGTTGTTAGCATTTTTTAGTCACTTGAGTTTATTTATGTGTGATAGATTCAGACATGTAAAGGTGAGTTGCTCTGTGCACATAGATAGAACTTCAGGACGAAACAAACTTATGCGCGCGAAACTCGATCAGCGCACCCACTCAACAGAGACATACCTTTCGGTCTCGAAGTCGATGGTGAAGGAGTTGTGCCAGTCTCCGGCAAGGACATGCAAGCCGCGACCACGTGCGACGACGGGCGCGTAGGGTCCAAGCCCGTCGTGGATCGTCCAGTCGTTGACGGTGGTGGTGCCGAGCCCGGTGGCGTTGTGAGCATTGACCACGATCGCCTGGTTCTGGCTTGGCCCGGTGAGTGTATGGTGGAGGTAGATGTTGCGGAAGCTCAGCTCGTTGATCTCCTCCACGACCTGGCCGTATGTTGCCGCTCGGATAGGCCATGAGAGGATTACATCGACTTTTGGCCGGAGCTACAAGCCATGAGAGTGATGTACTTATAGCCTGGAGATGTCATCTCCATGCTTGAATGTGTGTTTCATTTGTGGCCACACGCACCGTTCACTGTCTATCGTCGATGAGGGTGCCACTCCTGGCAGCAATTTGTGTGCGTGAGGAACGTGGATGATGTGAGAGGCTAACAAATCGGAAAGGCGTCCCACGCTATCGGGCTGAATCTGAATGAGTGAATGATATGAATTCACGACCGGAAACTAGAGCATGATTTTCATGTTTCAGAGCACGAGATTGATCGATGATATTCACACTGATAGTGGAAAGAAAAAGCCCTACTCATCAGGGTAGACTTCGACTCATGTTGAAAGCAGAATTTTGATTTGATAGTTGGCGCGTTAATTAAATACCAGCTCTCCTATATCCTATTGTGCTCTTTTTCTTAGAGATAAGAATATGCATGAGAAATTTCAGAGTTGTTTGGAAGATATTGACCTTGAAATAATGCAGGTCTATTCAAAATCACTGAAGTTCTCAACTTCCCAGCCGTGCAAACTGGAAAAGGAAGGTATACTACTTCCTCCGGATCCTTTTAATTGTCGTGTTGTAACTACTTACTACAGCTCACTAGATAAACTGGCGATATTTGATTCGGACCAGAGGGAGTATGAGTGTTTTGGTCGCGACTCGTTCCTTAGTTACATGAGCTAAACAGTGATGCAAGCAAATCAACTCTATGGTACGGTAAGGGACGTATTGTCACATCGCCATCCATGCAACTTACTGAAATCTTTGAAGCAAATAATGTTGGTCTCCTCGTTCTGTGATAAGTTTATAAAAATCTTTGAAGTTCTCAGTCCAAACTGAAATAGGGAGGTAAATGAAAAGTTTTGGTTCGACGATTTCACGTGGCTTGCAGTTTAGTTGCGAGGTAAATAGTCATGCAAGACAATACAAATCAACTGTATGGAACATACAGTGTGGGACATATCATCACATCACATCGCTATGCATGTAACTTACTTATCCTTGTTTTTGGTTGATGCGTGTGATATGTAGGAGCTATTTGTGTCTTGCAACCATTATACTACATTATTTTACGTATGTGAGTTATGCGTCTCAATATAGAATTGCTTATATTCTGGAATTGTTGAATATATAAATTTGTACTTGAGAAATAATCTCAAGGTGCTGGCTGCTGAGGACGACTATGCCGGAATACAGTATGATTATATATACTGGAAATATATATTGCCCGGGCACGGTATACGATGGAAATTATATAGTACCAGGCTGTTTATATGATCAGCTATGTAAGCTGTTAATGCTTACATGATTAAGGAAACATGTTGCTTAGTCATGACGCACTAGTAGAAAACAGGCTAAAGGACCGAACTCCAAAACCCCATTTGTCCCGGTCGTACTGCAAACCGGGACAGATGGGGCATAAAACGCTAGTGGAGGACCAAACTAGTTCAGGCGACACTCATTTGTCCCGGTTCGTGGCTGGAACCGGGACAAATGATGCAGCACCCGCAGGCGAAACCCATTTGTCCCGGTTCCAGTCACGAACCGGGACAAATGAGCACGCTTTCAGTTACGCGCCACCGCCGCGTTTTTTCAACGCGCACGGAAGACGAGCGGGGCCGGCGATTCCTCTGCCCTCCGGCGATTCCTCTGCCCTCCGCCGGCGATTCATCTTCCTCTCCGGCGCTATAAAATGCACTGCACAGTACGACTCTTCCCACACCATTTCTCCGGCCATCTCTCCTCTCTTTTCTCCGTCCACGTACACCATTTCTCCGGCCATCTCTCCTCTCTTTTCTCCGTCCACGTACACCATTTCCTATGGAGCCACTTGTGCCTCGGTCCGATGAGTTTTACGGCTACGAGAAGGAAGGCATGCGGTTCAAGGTGTGGGTCACCCTTCGTGCATGGCGCGTGGAGAAGTGGATCGGCGACGTGAAGAAGAACTTCCTCGACGCTGCTCCGATCAAAGCCGTTGGACTCGATTGCGAGTTCACCGACCCTCGACGGAAGGATACTCCGCAGCGCGCCGCCGTCCTTCAACTCTCGGTGGCGACCGAGACTCTTGTCTTCCAAATTTGCAAAGCTGATCGGGTGCCACAGGTCCCCGTGGATTTCTTAGGTGACGAGACAATCAAATTCTACGGCGTGGCAATCCATAATGACATGAAGATGCTAGCCTACTACGGAATTATTATTCGGTCCGCGGTCGACCTGCAGAGGGATCGCCGAAACCCTACCGGCAATTTTACTCCTAGTCTATATGATCTCTCTAATGCGGTCATTGGGACAAATCTAGAGAAGAAGAAGAAATACAAGAAGAGGAAGTACACGGACGACGACAAGGAAGACACGTTACAAAAAGACCTAATTTTCGGATGGGGCAACGTTCCATTAAGCTACGATCAAATCGTATATGCTGCTTTAGACGCTCGCCTTGGCTTCGAGATTGCACGGAAGTGGGATAGTCTACGCGGCTATAATACGGAAAATGATCGTCTTAATGTCGTTGATGAGTAGACTATCTATGTATTCAAACATTTTTCATATTCATAGTTATTTAAAACAGAAAACAGAAAAAGAAAACAAAAAAAATGAAAAAAATCTCCATCTGTCCCGGTTTCAGTCTCAAACCGGGACAAATGGGCTCCTTTTTGTCCCGGTTTGTGACTGAAACCGGGACAAATGGGGGGGTGCCTATATATACTGATCAGCAGCCCCCTCCCAAAACCATTGGAGGCATTTTTTTTTTAAATGGAAGGAGGGGGTGTGTGCTAGTCTGTTTTTTTTGTATGCATGCAAGGTGTTTGATGAAATGCCCGAGAGAGTTCACGAATTGATTTGATGTACACTAAAAGAAGTTTATTCTTCTTTTCGATCAAGGTTAATTTTTCTCTCATTTCATTTGTAATTAATTGATACCGTGCATGTTCAGTGTTTATTTGTCGATGTTCTGTAATGGTTATTGATGTAGTTCATTATATAATGCAGATGGACCGACAATGGATGTATGGTGACCGACGCACTGCCGAGTACATGACAGGTTTGAGGAAATTTCTAGAGAAAGCCCGGGCCCACAGTACGAATGGTTGCATGTGTTGTCCATGTGTCAACTGTCAGAATAAGACTGATCACCCAAACGTGAGAACCCTTCAAAGTCATCTTATTCGGCATGGTTTCATGCCCAGCTATAATTACTTTTGTACTCTATTATGCAGGCTGAAAATTATACAATCTCGAAAGCTGGGACTCAATCACAAGATTGGATTCATTGACCCTAATCGAGTTCATCATCATGGTTTGTTACATTACCCAGATGATTCGGAGGAGCTTTTGCTTACTTATTTGATGGCGCAACATTACAAAAGCAGCATAATTTTCCCGTTCAACTTCGAGTGAGTTGTTTACTTTCTTATACATACTCGATGTTAATTAAGTATATGTAATTGATGATTTAGTTATTAACAAATATAAACATATGGCAGATTTCACTGGGTATTATTGGAGATTGATGTTGAAAAGGCAATCGTTGATGTCTTGGACCCATTATCGAAACCTGAAGAAAAGTTCGACGACACGAAACAGATGCTCCAGAGGTAATTTCGATAATTATCACAATCGACCTCGTCTTTTCTAATAATATATAGTAATTAGTTAACTTCTTTACTAATTTTTCATACCGTAAACTTCAGGGTTTGGGACAAGTTCACCGGTTTCCACAAAGATGTCGGTATAGCTAAGAACCTCACTTTTAAATGGCGAGAGGTAAAGACGTATACTAGCTAGGTTCCACAAACGCATATTCTTAATTTCAGTCTCACAATACCATTTTTCCAATATTTATTATTATTTTTTATTAATTTCTTATCTTATTCTATCATAAAGTGCGCGAAGCAACAACAAGGCACCAATTTGTGTGGATTCTATGTCTGCGAGTTCATCCGAATTCACTTCAATGAGGGTGCAGACTGGAATAGGGTACGTTAACAATTCATTCAAACTTGTTCACTTCTCAAATTGAATTATTTTCATAATGGTTGATATATTGGTGTTGATCTCTCCTTTTTAGTTTGAGACGATCCGGAACAGGCTAGAAGCAAAAGACCGCCTACTACCAATCGCGGAGGAAATTGCGGGCTTTCTGCTTGACTATGTCATAAAGCCAGGCGTAGAATGCAGTATAATCCGGCCGCCAAAAAAGACCATCCCGAGGAAAAAATAGGGTCTAATGCTTCTCTGTCATGTAAAAAAATATTTGTACTTAGCCGTGTCCCCGGTACAGACATGATCTTCCGGTTGTAAATATTTGTTTGGGAGAACTCGTGTACTAGTAGTATTCATGACTATATCCCGAGAAAAAAATCGTGTATTCATGATATATATTACCTAGTAACGTATAATATGCAACTCGATATTGTTTGAAATGAAACATAAATGAAAAAACACAAACACAAAAGAATCAGTAACATAAATAGAAAACAGAAACAAAAATAGAAAACAGGAAACAAAATAAAAGAAACAAAAAAAACATATATACTGTCCCGGTTCGTATTACGAACCGGGACAAATGAGTCGCAGGCAGAGCCTGCCTTGATTGGCCACGTGGCCCCCCTATTGGTCCCGGGCCATGGCGTGCCCGGGACAAATAGGGGGGCCTATTTGTCCCGAACACGCTGTCCCGGGCGCGTGACCGGGGCAAAAAGCCCTCACGGCCCGGGACCAGTGGCCTGTTTTGCTCTAGTGTATATTACTCTATATATTAAGGCCGGAGGAAATGACGCGCTGAGAGCGCTCAGTTTATTGTTCATTATGAACAGTGCGGAACAGTGCCGACACGTATTTATGATTTCCCCCGCCGAGGACGTACGTGCAATTACTGAAGGGGATCGTGTACAGAAAACAAAAAATTTCCTACCAACGATATCCTAAAAGCATGCCAAGATCTATTCTATGCAGATAGTAGTTGAATGCCCGTGCGTTGCTACGGGAGTTTTTTTTTCTTTCTCATTTTCTTTTTTTAATGTCGTATAACTCAAATAAAAGTGGTCTGATTCTACTATGCTTAAAATGTATTAAATAAAAGACAATAATCCAGCATCATCGACAATGTTGTTGTTGTGCTTTGCATCTTCAAACGCACCACCAATATACAAAATACCACATGACATTGTTCGCCCGCTTCATCTCGGTTATATTCCATGCTTGTCGTCATCTATTCGTGAGACAATTCAACATATCATGTCTCCTATAAGAACTTGTCTCAGCGGTTCCACCTATATAGTACCATTAGAAGGTATTCCCTCCATTCGGAATTACTTGACATGGCAATTTGAGAATTCAACTCAGAAATTTTGCATCCTCTATCCTCCCCGATGTCCGCCACTCCCTAGCAGTCGTCACACAGCCGCCGCTCCGCTCGCCGATGGAAGACTCGGTCAAGGCTAGTACTGGCGTGGGGAGAGCAAAACAGGGGTAACACAGGGACAATGCTCCTGTTCCAGCTCCGACCTCCTCACCATGTTCCCGTCCCGGACCTCGAGGTCATCCGATCCACAACCTCTTCCTCATCGACCAAGCCACTAGAGCACACCAACTCCTCCGCCGGCCGTGCGCTACCCTCCATGCAAAGTGTCTCCATTTCGGCCCGTGCGGCTTCACAACCAGGAGGGGCCCTGGTTTCAGTGCTGCTCCTCTACTTAGTCTTGGTCGCTGCCCCTGGTTTCAATTTCTTCAAGATATGAGTATCTGTGAAGTAAGTGTTTAAGTTAGGAGTAAAGACGCACTAAATTTTATACTTTTATTTTGAATATTATATGGAAAATCCTCATTTTTTGGTTACTGATTAAGTAAGCATGTGTAAGTTTGGAGTAAAGAAGCACTGCCGATACATTCATTTATCTAATCCTGTGAAAACCCTGAATGTATATGCAAGCAGTATACAACTACAGTAAGTCAGTAAACATATACTCCTCCAAAAGGATAAGATGCACATATACAACTACAGTAAGTCAGTAAACATATACTCCTCCAAAAGGATAAGATGCACAAAGTGTTGTTACACAAACAATATTTTGTACAATTTCATAATTATGTTTGGGATTGTATATGAAAACTACAGTTTAAATAAAACATAAATAAACATACAGAGCCCACACCACACAAGCACAATGTAATAGAACTGCTCAAATAGAGAGCTCCAGCTGCCAAACTTCATAACTTCAGTCTAATATTGTTAGAGTAAGTAATGGGCCTGGTCCCATTAGTCTTAAGGGTTTACTTAGGGGTCAAGTAAGCCTTACTTGGGAGTCAAGAAAACCCCTCTATATAAGGAGGGGAGATGTATCAATCTAATCAAGCAAGAATTCAGAGGAAAACCCTCCCTCTTGCCCGGCCGTGGGACAGGATCCCCGCGGCCGGCGATCCAGCGCGCCCTCGCAGCTCTCTCTCTCTTTCCCGCTCAAACCCTAGCAACCATAACATCTGGTATCAGATTGCCAAGGTCTCATGGGTTCCAACGCCCCCAACATCGACACCACCTCCTCCGCCGACACCACCGCCATGCTCGGCGCATCCACGCCGCTGGAAACCGCCGCCGTCACCGGCGCCCAGGGAGCCGCCGCCGCCGCCATCCAGGCCGCCGCCCCTGCCGCGGTCCTCGCCCTCCTGCCCGCGGCGCTGACGGACATCGCCGACAGCCTCCGCGCCCTCCGCCTCGACTTCGCCGAGATAAGAGCGGGCCAGCACCCGCCCCCGCCGATCGGGCCGCCCGTGCCCGCCGATCAGCCACCGGCGGCAGCCGTCGCCAGCAAGGGGCGCTCCAACGTCCAGTGGCCAGCATCGCCCTCGCCGCTGCCTGCCTGGCTCGACGGCCCGCCCATCTACACCGAGGTGGCAGCATAGCCGACGGCCCAGCAGGTCGCTCCCACCTTCGGCGGCCCAGGGGGTTTCGCCCCGCCACCGACGGCCGCGCCGTTTGCCCCACCTCGACATCCAGTCTGGGAGAAGATCGATGCGATGGCGGCTTGGGCGTCGCAGCACAAGTGGTCGCCGCCGGCGCCGACCCCCGCACAGCCATCGCTGCCGCGCTTGGCCGCGACCACGGCGCCGCCGTCCTCGACTGCTGCCCACCACGTGTCAGCGGCGGTAAAACTGCAGGCTGCTGTGCGCGGCCTCCTAGCGCGTCGGCATGTGCGGGAGATGCGTGATTTCCAGCTGCAGCGCCTCCAAGTTGCGCTTCACGGCGCACGGGACCTCGTTCTCGTCCGCTGTGTGGGAGATCTTGGGCACTCGATTTTCCCCACGGGCGGCGGGCACGCTGTTTTCTCCGCGGGCAGCGACCTCCACGTCTACGACTTCGACAGTCAGCCAGCGGGGAGAAGACATGGTGTCACAGACGGGAGCGCACCGCGTAGTGCCACGACATTCCGCTGCCGGCCGCCGCGAGGGCTCCCTTGGTCCCGATGGCGTCCTTGGGATCCGGGGGCTGCACACGCATAATTTCGGCGCGCGGAGGATTCTTGCCACATCGTTCGGAGTCAAAAATAAAGAGTCGGAGTCTCATTCGGGTTAGCTTATTTCAGGTCCATCCACTAAGCCGAGATGTAAAAGGCTTGGGTCAATATAAGAGTCGGAGTCTTGTTAGGTTGCAGCTCGAGGACGAGCTGCGTGTCCAGGTGGAGTGTAGTGTTAGAGTAAGTAATGGGCCTGGTCCCATTAGTCTTAAGGGTTTACTTAGGGGTCAAGTAAGCCTTGCTTGGGAGTCAAGGAAACCCCTCTATATAAGGAGGGGAGATGTATCAATCTAATCAAGCAAGAATTCAGAGGAAAACCCTCCCTCTTGCCCGGCCGTGGGACAGGATCCCTGCGGCCGGCGATCCAGCGCGCCCTCGCAGCTCTCTCTCTCTCCCTTTCTCGCTCAAACCCTAGCAACCATAACAAATATCTAGTCGTGCAACAAGTTCCCAAGACCTAGCTACACATAAGAACCTTTTAGCAACTAAAAACATGATACTATCACACTGCATCTCATGGTACAGCTCATGGTTGGAGCTAGCACCTTAAGTTACTTCAGTTTCAGAATACAGATTACAAATTAAGGATTGCACCTGATGCGATGGATACAAAACTACATTTCCTAAGTACTCCATAATTTGAATTGCCTTACCAAAATAGTAGATCAATATTCAAAAGGCCAACGCACACAAAACAGAAAATCTGCTCATTAGCAACGCAATGATAGAGTCACGGGTAATTGGATTGAAAATTACACCTAATAAGTATGCAGGGCGTCAAGTGCAAACTGTATAGTAGCCCTTAATCTATCGCTGGTTTTGCATCTAAGTTCCAATGCCTCCATGGACGAACAAAACTACTTCCTCATATTTTGTAGCCCAAAGCATTAGAAGAATTTCACTGGAAAAAGATATCTGCCACTGGGACATTACCTAACATCAGCCTGATTAGTCTCAGAGCCGAGTAAAGGGCACATGAAACTGCTATGATAGATGGATTCATGATGTTGGCGTCCGGCTAGGATGCTGCACTTCGGCTGCACTTCGGCGCTTTCCGTGGCCTGGACGTATAAGATGCAGGTTAGCCACATGAGCAGGGGAGACTGTCACACTTACAACAGAATAAATTAAAGGCTGCTCTGGAGGATAGTCCCAATTCAAATTCTTCACGACCAGATCAAGATGGAGGACATAATCGTATACTTTCCTTTCTTCCTTTTAGGCCAAGCATAATACTGAAATACTCTGCACAAACCAAAAAAATATTTAAGAGAACTAACATCTTTCTCTAGCCATATACATCTTACTACAACCTTAATTACCACTATACTGATATACCTCCTCAACTTTGTCCATAGTCAGCCATGGTCACTTCTACGTCCAGACCAACCTGTGATCATTTGATCCAAATAGTGTCAGGTGCGATCTTTTCCGTCAACATAATCCAATCAAAGAATTAGTTTTTGTTGGTAGAAATTTGTTTTCTCAAGTAAGTAGGTCGACATCCAACATATTGAGTCGTCTTCCACCTGAAAACTATGTGAGCAATGATTCCAGGAAATGATGAACCGTGGCAACTACTGTTAAATGTTTAACCCATTGAATAGAACCAATAATGTGAGATATATAAAAATAGAATAGACTAAATTGAGAAAGGTGAAAACTTTAGACACGGTTTGTAATTTTGTGTTGTATGTTTTCTTTAAAAAAACTGAAAGTAAACAAGTAACACTCACATAATTGCTTAAATGCCAGATAACTCTTCATTTGTGGTCTCCAAGTTACAAGACTTAGTACCTGCAACTGGGTATAGACCACAGAACTAAGGTCGAGGGGATGGTGGCGCCCTTGCGGCGTTCGGGGTAGGTGTGGTTGAAATTGACAGTTTCAACTAAAATCGTAAGAGCGTCATTCTCTATCTCAATATAGTGTATTTACTTACTACAAATACAAGTTCTTGTACTAAAATATGCAGTTTGACAAGGAAAATGTCAAACTCAGTCCTGAAGATGCCAAATAAAAGATTAGTACCTCTACGGTGAATCACTTGACATATCCATTCGTAAAGAGAGAAGTACCATGCCTCGGACCTGAACATATTAAAATAAGTATATGTGAGTGATCAGCACAACTAATTAAGAGGGGACAGAAATTTACTCTTCATAAGAAAGATACCTTACGAACTACTAAATTCCTTTCCAAGATCCACAATAGCTATAATTTAGCTTCATGTAATTTTCATAGAGCAATACTTACTTGATCAGATGGGCTTGCTTCAGTGTGCTATACAATTGTACACACAACTGACCCATAACCTGAATGGATTTCTTTAAGTGTGCAGCTAAGTCTATAGAGTGTTCCACCTGCCAATGGAGATTGAAGTTCATGTATTCATAGAAGACGAATTACTCCCTTCAATGAAATATGATTCGAAGTTAGCAAACTTATCATAATAATAACTAATATAGTCTAGCAATTAGGTAGAAATAGATTTAATGCATAAGTTGTCAAGCTGATATTTATCAATACAATTTTTTGTTTGAGAGTATCAATTTATTTGCTAAAACACAATAATATAGTGATGTACTATTTAACCGGGTTGTATAACTGGGTTGTATTGTTGGAATAATTTTTAGCCTGTGATTATGCAGGCAGTAATCAGAGTGCGTATTTGAAAGAAAATCATTTTAGCATGCATCATTTAAATCGTCTTTGGCATTGGGTTTAAATCAATATAATTAATTGATTTTAGGCTACATAAACAATTAAATCAACGTTTCCATAGAATTGTGAATAAGTAAACCCATTTGGGTTATCATCTATGCCATTCATTCGATATTCATCCATGAAAACGTTTCCATAGAATTGTCCTGTAAATTCTAAATATAATAAAATGAATAAGTAAACCCTATTATTTAAATTGCACTTCTACCGGTGAAGAATAACCACAAACAAATTTCCATTTCGTGTCCAATATGCCAAATCCCAAATTGGCAAACCCTAGGCCTGCAGTTCCAGAGAGAATTTCGTGTCCAATATCCCAATTCCCAAATTGACAAACCCTAGTACTGCAGTTCCAGAGAGAATTAGACAAAAAAAAGTAATTACCTGGGAGGGGAATGAGGGATCGCATAGTCTAAATGGGCGCCGGGCGCTAAGATGCACATACGGTTCGCGGCTATGAGCAAGCAAAGCAGATCAGGTCACGGGGCTGCTAACATGGGATGCGGCAGGCATGGGAGGGTGGGAGGCAGAGCTCACAGCGGACATGAGGGATGGATGCGGCGGGCAGCAGTGAGTTCCGGGCGTGCCGCCGCCGCCCTGTCACCTCCCAATCGCGAGAGGAGGGTTTGGGTTTCGAGAGGAAATATTAGCAGGAATCATTGATTTATATTTCGTGGGCCGGCCCATACGAGCGATCGGGTGGAAGGAAGCAGAGCTGGCGGCTGAAAATTTTTCCTGGACGGGGTACGAAGTACTAACTCCCATTTAATAGTAAAGATAGTAGTACGAACGGAGATCGGAATACGTACCCTTGTAAACCGAAAGCGGGGATTACGTTCCCGCACAAACGTTGTCGATGAAGACCGACGAAGCCGACCTCAAGGTCGTGTAGAGGAAGCAGACCTCCGAGTACCGCTAGCGCAGCACCTCGCAGGGCGTCACACACGTACGGTGGAGACGACGGCCTCCGAAGCTCCAGTCCAGGACGAGCAGCGGAAGACTTGGACCGGAACACCAGCAGCGTGTCAGCGGGCTATGGTGGAAGAGACCCCCCTCCTCAGCTCGGCGCGGCTCCGACTTGGGATCCACGAGATCGAGAGAGAAATCGGGAATTAATTGGTGAATTAAAAGGCCAGGGGTGCCCTTTCTTATATAGGCTCCCAGGGGGAGCCAACCTTGCCAGCCAGGCAATGTGGGACTATCCCCACATGCCTGGTGCGGCTAGGCCAGGTGCGCCGGCCCCCTGGTGGGCCCCTTGGCCCATCCAGGCTGGCCACCAAGGCCCCCACTGAATCCCCTAGGGATTTTTCCCCCTCTTGGGCCTTCTTTCGACCAGAAGGCCCATTTAGGGAAATCAGCCTAAATAAATTCGAAAATAAATATATAAAATTATATTTGCATACTAATTACACTAATAAATATCAAACATAATATATATAATTTTTCCTAGCTCCGAAAACTCTTTCGGCACTGCCCGATCTCCATCGGACCCCTCCCGGGACGCTCCCGGTGATCTCTTTCCTTTCCGGTTGTCTTGTCGAAACCCCTTAAGTGTGTTACCCTAGCGGTTCGATATAATAACAGGTATGACCAAGACTCCTCTATGATCAACGACTAACTCGTAGGCCTGGACCTCATGAATTAATCCCTGTGATATAACGAATGACTTTCATCTATCAAACCTGAACGCAAAGTCTTAAACCTTTTGCCATAGCGATACTTAGCATGTCCGAGCGTCGTTCCATCGATATCTCCATACCTAATCCCGACCTCGTTACTGACGACGCTACCTTCTACTCGTTCATGATCTCATGTCTCCGTGACCTAGTCACATGCTTGCAAGCTCATTAGACATGATCTCACCGAGTGGGCCCGAGAGTATCTATCCTGCTATGCGGACTGGAAAATCCCGCTCTTGACCCCTCGTCTCAACTACTCCTTTCCGATACCCAAAAGTATCACCGTTATTGTCATACTAAATAAGATACGACGTTTGGTGCGATCAAAGTATCTTCCAGGAATAACAATAAGAGTTGATCTCACGGTCAAAGGCGTAACGACTACGTTCTCCAAATCTGGGTATGTCCATCACATCGTTCTCCAACGATATGACTCCCATTGCCGACCGGCGCCATGCCCCATGACCGGGAAACCTCGATCATCAATCGCGCAACAAAACTAGTCTTAGTAGAGGCTACTAGGGACCTGGTTGTTTACGTATCACACCCGTATTAATGTTTCCGCTTAATACGGTTCTAGCATGACACAAAAACCTATTATGAACAAACGAGATATGATAAAGAATACACTTTATTAATTGCCTCTAGGTCATATCTCCTTCAATTACGGCTAACTTCAGGGGCTTTGAGTTGAGAGCGCTCAGTTTACTGTTCATTATGAACAGTGCGGAACAGTGCCGACACGTATTTGCGATTTCCCCCCGCCGATGACGTACGTGCAATTACGGCTAACTTCAGGGGCTTTTCCGCAAAACCGTCTGCACAATCACCCCAGCTCTTCCTCTCTCTCCTTTTGTGACGCCCGAAAATCGGTACTATGTAGATTTAAGCGCTCCCGCCGAAATCCGCATAATAACGATTTTAGGTCGCCCACCAGACATAATGTGCACGTCGAAACATGCGCATTATGTGGGTGGAATTGTGATATCATTACAACAGTTCCGATACATCCACAAATACAACAGAAGATATAAATACAACAACGACTCGAAATACAGATGTTACAATACAAAGATACCAATGACAGCGGAAGCAAAAATAGTATCCGACTACGGATAAGAAGCAAATTGGACTAAGAGTCCTGAAGATAAGCGATGGCACCATATCCCTGCCCAGCCAAGCCGGAGGGATTCCCAAGCTAACGTCGTCAGACTTCAAACCTGTTGACTGCACATAAAGCACATCCCAAAAGAGGGTCAGGGCACTCCCTGGCAAGCAAAACCGACTTGCCTACTTTCTACACCATCTCCCAAAATATAGGGGAGGTGGACTTAGCGACAGCAGCACTAGCAACGTAAAGAGACACGCTACAACTTCCGTCTAATCAGAAAGGGATAAGAGAGCGCATAAGGTAAACATCTACAACTAACACCAAACATAACCCATTCCCGAATTAACCCACTCAACCAAGTATGAGGAAGCAATTCAGGAAAACTCACACATTGAACAGTTTTAGTTATAATTTATGGTGAAAGTAATTCTATTTTACTAGTCAATTTAATTAACATTAATTAAGTGTAAGTTGTCTAGATCTTGTTAGCCAGCATCATCACCAAGTCGTCCATAACCGTGGACACGGCTCATCGATAAGATTATACCCTGCAGGGTTGCACTACTGGACCCATACTCGCATGATCAGCCTAGTCAAAAACATTAGGGCCTTTTCAACCCAACTCTTTTCCTTCACCGCAACAAGTCCAGGAGCCACGGGAGCTATGCTGGTCCCGGCCAAAAGGGTGCGGACTCCCGCAGGACACACCCCTCCGCACCAACAGGCCGCGCCCTATATGCATGTAACAAGGCACACCGCCAAAGTAAAATACTACACTAGTATCATCAATGCATATGAGGCAAATGGAAAACCCGAACTAGGTGTGGCTCCCGGACAAGTCGAAGTTCTAGTCAAAGTCGAGGGGGGCTCCATTGGGCCTCCCACAAGTGGTTAGTGCGCTCAAATTGGATCCGAGGACAAAATCTCAGTTCCTAGGTCGACACTTAACAGAACAAAGCACCTCGCAAGGCCTTCCGCCGGTGCCTTATCTTTTAATTATATTACCCCAATATAAGACAACATTTTATTACGGTAGAAAAAAATAATCTATCATACTAAGCAGATGAAACATAAGACCAACAGACGACTCGCACAAACAACTCTAAGCATGCGCTACGACTCGCAAGGCCAACAGATAAACATGCAACAGGTGTTAGGATGTGGGGATAAAGCTGTATATGCTGCAGGATAAACATGTGATGGGATCGCAATGAAGAAGCGAATACTAGGGTAGCAGAGATCAACGGCAGGAATGAAAGACAATGTATAGGTAAACAAGCAAACTTTGCTTGCCTGGAATCCCGCATGGTAGCAGATCTTGTCGTTGCTCACACATCTCAACGTCGTATCCGCGAAGAAGCAACAAACACTGGAAAAGCGTAAAAGATGCATTTTACAACTACGGCAAAAGATCCAACATGATCATATGAGAATGATGCATGGCATGGCAAGATGCAATACAGTGCAGGTAATCCAAATTAAGCGGGAAAACAACCCCGACAATTAATATTTAGGTGCAAGTTATTTATTTACCAGCAATATTAAATGTTGGTTAAGATGGCAACACATGGCATGGGTGCTCTAATTAAATTAAATGGAATAGGGCAATATTTAGATAAAGCCCAACACATTCCATATTTAATTAGTTAGTTGCAATTAACAAATTACACTAAGCAATTAAAATAACAGATGCAAAATGGCATACAAATGGCATATTAATATTTATTGCATTTTTCTGATAAATAAACATATAAAGATTATTTTATTTGGAGTTATACAATTAAAGTTATTAACATATTAAGTTTCTGGACTAAACTGTAAAGTGCAGGGACCTGTTCGTGATAGAAAAGTGTCGGTGGGGGCTTAAGTGCGATACCAGAGAGCAGAGGGGCTCGGGGAAAAATTCTCACATGCGCTGCTCTCACTGACGTGTAGGACCCAGCTGTCAGTGGCCGAAAAGAAAAAAAAATGGGCCTTTTTCTACTAATGCGCCCGATGGGATTTGAATTCGCGACGCACGCGGATGAGTGTTCGGGGGTGCTAGCCACTGGACCGATCGAGTGCTCGTGTCAGATAGGGAGTTCATTAGGTTATATTGTGAAACGAGTGCACAGTTTTCTGACAAAACTGAACCCGAAAGTTCTTCAGATGCAAAAAATACCGGTGACGATCTGCACGGGTCCGACGACCAGGAATGGAAGGCTGGGCGGGGGAGATGTTATGTGGGTGTGTGGCATGGTGCGGGAGAGGCGTAGGAGGTCTACCATAGTAGGAGCTCGGACAGGGGGCAAGAGAGCACCAAGGCGCGAGCTTGAGCTCTTCCATGGCGTCCAAAAGCTCGGGAGCGAATGGAAGACGATGTACATCACGACTTGGAGATGAGAGGAGGATGGAAACGATGGGGATGGAACCGAGGCTCACCGTGGAGGTGCTCAATGGAGTTGTTCGTCTCGGGGAGGTTCGGCGACGATGAATTTCGACGGTGGAGGTCGCTGGCCGCGGGGAAGATGGAGACGCGCTCGTCCGATTCCGGTGGCTCCGGACCGATTCCTTCGGCGGGGACGATCTGGATGAGGTGGCGCAGCTCCGGGACGCCTCTGCGGGTCTTCGACGTCAACGGAGGGGCGGCGCTACGGTGGTGTCCTCCGGTGGTGCCTTGCGGGGAAGAAACAGAGAGGGGATCGGAGGGGAAAGTGGCGGCGGCGGATGGGAGGGGAGGCTAGAGGGGCTAGGGTTTCGGGGGAGGGAGCAGGGGGCGACTAAGTAGGAGGGGGAGTAGGTGAGGCTCGGTGGGGGCTAGCAGGCAGTGGCCATGGCGTGCCCTCGTGTAAAGTTGTCTACCGTACAGAGGTAGAAGACAAGCAGGGGGTGGGCTTGGGCCAAAAAGAGATGGGCTGGGCTTTGGGAAGAATAGGCCTAGGTGCGTTTTTTTTCACCTGTTACTCTTTCTTCTTTCTATTCAATTCTTTTTTTTTGTATTTTAAAACAAAATAGAAGAAGGAAAAGATATATAGACTTTTGACAATTATTTATAATTTCAAAATACACAATTTAGTATATTAGTATGAATATTTGAAAAGAATTTACATATCACATTTAAATTAATTTGGTTTGCATTTGAAATTAAAAGGTGGAATTGAATTTGAAGGGTGTGATTTAAATTTAAATGCAATAAAACAATGAAATGACAATTGCATGATGATATGATGATATGATGATGCAAAAGAAAAACAAACAAAAAAACTAAAATTGGGATAAATCCCGGGGCGTTACAATCGACACCACTAACAAGGGATCGCGTCCCGCGATCCACGCCGAGACCACAAGAAGAGAGGAGTAACTATCGAGTCTTCAGGCTCCGTGATGAACTTGTCGACACCACTAACAAGGGATTGTTGCTCCACCTGGAAATTCTCGACACCACTATCAAGGGATTGTTGCTCACGACGAAGACGACTCCGAAAGATCGAACCTAATAGGGTAAAAGGCAAGAAATCGTCCACCCACACGTAGGATCCTAAAACTTTAAAAGTTTGGATAAGAGAAGAGACTCCAAAACAAATAAGATAAGAGGAGAAATAGAATTGAGGTAAGGAGTAAAAGAAACCTATTGAGATATTTCCCAAAATAATTTAAGTCAAATAGTTTCGACACTCTAGAAACAACGACCGTTAGCGAGGATGTCCTACAGGCTTTTGCGGACCCGCTGCTTCGATAACCATTCGTATCGAAACAACAAGGAGATCGAAACCAAGGCTCTGATACCACTTTGTGACGCCCGAAAATCGGTACTATGTAGATTTAAGCGCTCCCGCCGAAATCCGCATAATAACGATTTTAGGTCGCCCACCAGACATAATGTGCACGTCGAAACATGCGCATTATGTGGGTGGAATTGTGATATCATTACAACAGTTCCGATACATCCACAAATACAACAGAAGATATAAATACAACAACGACTCGAACGAGTCAAGATACAGATGTTACAATACAAAGATACCAATGACAGCGGAAGCAAAAATAGTATCCGACTACGGATAAGAAGCAAATTGGACTAAGAGTCCTGAAGATAAGCGATGTCGCCATATCCCTGCCCAGCCAAGCCGGAGGGATTCCCAAGCTAACGTCGTCAGACTTCAAACCTGTTGACTGCACATAAAGCACATCCCAAAAGAGGGTCAGGGCACTCCCTGACAAGCAAAACCGACTTGCCTACTTTCTACACCATCTCCCAAAATATAGGGGAGGTGGACTTAGCGGCAGCAGCACTAGCAACGTAAAGAGACACGCTACAACTTCCGTCTAATCAGAAAGGGATAAGAGAGCGCATAAGGTAAACATCTACAACTAACATCAAACATAACCCATTCCCGAATTAACCCACTCAACCAAGTATGAGGAAGCAATTCAGGAAAACTCACACATTGAACAGTTTTAGTTATAATTTATGGTGAAAGTAATTCTATTTTACTAGTCAATTTAATTAACATTAATTAAGTGTAAGTTGTCTAGATCTTGTTAGCCAGCATCATCACCAAGTCGTCCATAACCGTGGACACGGCTCATCGATAAGATTATACCCTGCAGGGGTGCACTACTGGACCCATACTCGCATGATCAGCCTAGTCAAAAACATTAGGTCCTTTCAACCCAACTCTTTTCCTTCACCGCAACAAGTCCAGGAGCCACGGGAGCTATGCTGGTCCCGGCCAAAAGGGTGCGGACTCCCGCAGGACACACCCCTCCGCACCAACAGGCCGCGCCCTATATGCATGTAACAAGGCACACCGCCAAAGTAAAATACTACACTAGTATCATCAATGCATATGAGGCAAATGGAAAACCCGAACTAGGTGTGGCTCCCGGACAAGTCGAAATTCTAGTCAAAGTCGAGGGGGGCTCCATTGGGCCTCCCACAAGTGGTTAGTGCGCTCAAATTGGATCCGAGGACAAAATCTCAGTTCCTAGGTCGACACTTAACAGAACAAAGCACCTCGCAAGGCCTTCCGCCGGTGCCTTATCTTTTAATTATATTACCCCAATATAAGACAACATTTTATTACGGTAGAAAAAAATAATCTATCATACTAAGCAGATGAAACATAAGACCAACAGACGACTCGCACAAACAACTCTAAGCATGCGCTACGACTCGCAAGGCCAACAGATAAACATGCAACAGGTGTTAGGATGTGGGGATAAAGCTGTATATGCTGCAGGATAAACATGTGATGGGATCGCAATGAAGAAGCGAATACTAGGGTAGCAGAGATCAACGGCAGGAATGAAAGACAATGTATAGGTAAACAAGCAAACTTTGCTTGCCTGGAATCCCGCATGGTAGCAGATCTTGTCGTTGCTCACACATCTCAACGTCGTATCCGCGAAGAAGCAACAAACACTGGAAAAGCGTAAAAGATGCATTTTACAACTACGGCAAAAGATCCAACATGATCATATGAGAATGATGCATGGCATGGCAAGATGCAATACAGTGCAGGTAATCCAAATTAAGCGGGAAAACAACCCCGACAATTAATATTTAGGTGCAAGTTATTTATTTACCAGCAATATTAAATGTTGGTTAACATGGCAACACATGGCATGGGTGCTCTAATTAAATTAAATGGAATAGGGCAATATTTAGATAAAGCCCAACACATTCCATATTTAATTAGTTAGTTGCAATTAACAAATTACACTAAGCAATTAAAATAACAGATGCAAAATGGCATACAAATGGCATATTAATATTTATTGCATTTTTCTGATAAATAAACATATACAGATTATTTTATTTGGAGTTATAGAATTAAAGTTATTAACATATTAAGTTTCTGGACTAAACTGTAAAGTGCAGGGACCTGTTCGTGATAGAAAAGTGTCGGTGGGGGCTTAAGTGCGATACCAGAGAGAAGAGGGGCTCGGGGAAAAATTCTCACATGCGCTGCTCTCACTGACGTGTAGGACCCAGCTGTCAGTGGCCGAAAAGAAAAAAAAATGAGGCTTTTTCTACTAATGCGCCCGATGGGATTTGAACTCGCGACGCGCGCGGATGAGTGTTCGATGATGCTAGCCACTGGACCGATCGAGTGCTCGTGTCAGATAGGGAGTTCATTAGGTTATATTGTGAAACGTGTGCACAGTTTCCTGACGAAACTGAACCCGAAAGTTCTTCAGATGCAAAAAATACCGGTGACTATCAGCACGGGTCCGACGATCAGGAATGGAAGGCTGGGCGGGGGAGATGTTATGTGGGTGTGTGGCATGGTGCGGGAGAGGCGTAGGAGGTCTACCATAGTAGCAGCTCGGACAGGGGGCAAGAGAGCACCAAGGCGCGAGCTTGAGCTCTTCCATGGCGTCCAAAAGCTCGGGAGCGAATGGAAGACGATGTACAGCACGACTTGGAGATGGGAGGAGGATGGAAACGATGGGGATGGAACCGAGGCTCACCGTGGAGGTGCTCGATGGAGTTGTTCGTCTCGGGGAGGTTCGGCGACGATGAATTTCGACGGCGGAGGTCGCCGACCGCGGGGAAGATGGAGACGCGCTCGTCCGATTCCGGTGGCTCCGGACCGATTCCTTCGGCGGGGACGATCTGGACGAGGTGGCGCAGCTCCGGGACGCCTCTGCGGGTCTTCGACGTCAACGGAGGGGCGGCGCTACGGTGGTGTCCTCCGGTGGTGCCTTGCGGGGAAGAAACAGAGAGGGGATCAGAGGGGAAAGTGGCGGCGGCGGATGGGAGGGGAGGCTAGAGGGGCTAGGGTTTCGGGGGAGGGAGCAGGGGGCGACTAAGTAGGAGGGGGAGTAGGTGAGGCTCGGTGGGGGCTAGCAGGCAGTGGCCATGACGTGCCCTCGTGTAAAGTTGTCTACCGTACAGAGGTAGAAGACAAGCAGGGGGTGGGCTTGGGCCAAAAAGAGATGGTCTGGGCTTTGGGAAGAATAGGCCTAGGTGCGTTTTTTTCACCTGTTACTCTTTCTTCTTTCTATTCAATTCTTTTTTTTGTATTTTAAAACAAAATAGAAAAAGGAAAAGATATATAGACTTTTGACAATTATTTATAATTTCAAAATACACAATTTAGTATATTAGTATGAATATTTGAAAAGAATTTACATATCACATTTAAATTAATTTGGTTTGCATTTGAAATTAAAAGGTGGAATTGAATTTAAAGGGTGTGATTTAAATGTAAATGCAATAAAACAATGAAATGACAATTGCATGATGATATGATGATGCAAAAGAAAAACAAACAAAAAAACTAATATTGGGATAAATCCCGGTGCGTTACACCTTTTCACCCCCGTTCTAGGGTTACCCACGCCGTTGGTCCGCCGCCCTGCCCCGACCTCTCCTCCTCCAGTCCATCCCTGCCCAGCGCCTCTCGGATAGGTGGCCGCCAGTCGGTCGCCGTCGTGCGCCGCTCGACCTCCCACCTTCTCTTCCTCGCCTTCGGGCTCCGGCGGGAAGAAAACCTCGCCTTCGGGATCCGCGTCGTCGTCGTCGGGCTCCACCAAGCTGCCAAATCCACGGGGAGGCTGGGAGAGGCGACCGGACGTGGCGGTCGGGGCAGGCATGGTGCCACCGGCTCTGTTGTGGTTTTTCATTCTTTGACTCTTGCTGGGTTTCTTCTATTGGATTGATTTTTTAGGTTTTCCATGTAGATACTCTCATGGATTCATCATCTGTTGATGTTTCTGTGCCTCAGCGACGGCGTGGTTTGCATGAAGTTGCTCGCCGGTCAGATGCCAGACGGCCACCGCGCGGACGCTCTTCCTGTCGTGCTCCTCCCTGTCATTATCTTCGAGATGGCGTCCGTGCTCTGCTGCACTTTCCGTTGAAGGTACCACTGCCTGGTCATGTGACGTTTGGTTGATGTTTCTCTGTTGTGTGTGCTTTATTTCAATCCAAGCCTCTCTCAACTACATGTACACCCATTCCTCTCCAATTTTAGAAATACTGAATCGCATCAGCTTCCAGGTTTTCACAATGCCCAAGCAGTAACCCATCAGTACATATTAGACCAGCAGATGAGTTTATCCCACAATGTTGATGCAACGGAGGAGGAGCTGTGCGCCTATGCCGTCAGCTGTCGGACAGTCAAGGGATGTTGATGTAGTCGAGGAGGAGCTATGCCCAGTTGAAGAAGATCGGGACATCGTCAACGGAATGGCTGCCGATTGGAGGAATTACAGCGCAAGGGGATTCAGTGCAGCTACAAGCCTGATTCGATTACAAATATTTCTTCCTTTTATTAACTCATTTTTCTTTGACGCGAACACAAGAAATTTTTGAGGTAAAAATAGTACCTTTTGGCTCAAGCGACAATTATATATAATGATTATTTCCTTATGTTTTCATGCGTACTAATTGGGACCAGAAAAAGAAACAGCATGGTGTACTGTATCTTGAGGAGATATAAACATCTGCAATGTTGTGTACTGTTGTTACATACTAGGGCAAGGTTCTAATAAAAAATCTGTTGCTTAATTTGTTTCGAACATATCCTGATTCAGTTAAAAATATTTCTTCTTCTGTTAGCCGACGTTGTTTTCTCACTAGCACAGGCAATTATGGAGGTAAAAAAAGTATTTTCCTGCTCAAATAAAAACTAGATCTGAGATGAGAACAAAGAAACGTCTTGGTGTACTTTATCTTGAGTAGATTTAAACGTCGGCAACGTTGTGCATGCTGGAGCAAGGGTTCCCATCCATATCATCAAGCCTTTTCCACTTATAGTTTTTTGGTTTCCAATTTAATAGTTATGTGGTTTCTTCCCTTTAAAGTTGTCCGGTAATGTGTGAGCCTAACCTGAAGTCAATTACGCTTATGGTGGCCATCCCAGTTTGCTAGATGGTTGTGCTTATCTTGGCCTGCCACACACATGTATTTATACCTTAACTGTAAATACAAAGCGCTACCAACCAGACATGGTAGCCTAGAGAATAGACACAATGTAAGTTGTTGTCCTGGGACAAAAAAGAAGCTGCTTTCATATTACAAATCTAAGGTATTTTACTTTGTATCTACCAGCTTACTAAAGTTTATATTTTAAAGTTGACATTTCACATGGCTTTCATATATCTTTTAATCGCCTGAACATTCTGTATGTTTGTTCGTTTCCACTCATAGTATTCCTACCAAACATTCGAAGTTGCAGACTAGCTTGAAATGATATTTGTTAATCCTTATGATAATTTTGACTTTATGGATAAATTTGGTGTAAGAAAGGAGGAACGTCTAGGTAGTTACATATTGTATCCACTATTCGCCTTGCTGTTAACATTTTTCTGTACAGCATAGACTCAGTACAACTAAGCCACTGTCACGTCTTTTTTGTTCTCTGAACTGTTGTGTATCGTCTCTGCACTTCATTGAATTTTTACTACTATAATTGAATGTATGGTAACCGAAATTGAATTATTTTCTTTTATTTTCCTGTTCTATTCTATTTTCCTATTTAGCTTACATCTCTCTACATTTCATATGGCTATAAAAAAACAACGCTTTTGCAGAAAATGCAAAGGATAACAAGGTGACAATATGGAGCTAAATTAATTCATATGGTTATGCTAGAAATAATGTAATTTGCCTTATTTGCTAATTGTACGTTTTCTTCTTGTGATGGGAAAAGCAGGAACGAACAACAGCAAGTCAACACGATTTCTAATGATCCATTACCAGATTGATGGTTCAAGCCCCAGTTCAAAATACTTTCTTTATTTCCCAGTATGTAGATGAACTGTTATTTGAATATGGTTTTGGTGATGATTTGTGTAAAGTTCCTATTTCTATGTCGTGCAGGTCAATTTACATATGCTTAGTATTATAATCATGATGTGGTACATATGATGGACCACTATTAAATGTTTGCCATGACATGAATGTAGTTGCAAAATTAAAGGACCGTATTTGTTTAAATCTTGGTCCCAGTAATAAACTAATAATCCTTATTCTCATCTTACATCAACCGTCTTTCTAGATAATCAGTATTTTTAGCTGAGGGAGCCATACTGTTTTACCTAATGGTGTTGCATGTTATAGAAGTTATGAGAGTGTTGTAAGTCATTGGAATTTTTTTCAAGAAAGTAAACCGACTAGAAAAATATTACTGAAGGTTCACAGTTTCTTAATGATTTCAACCTTACAAGTAACAACATCTAATTTTGATGTTCTATTAGTTTTTGTGTATGGGTGGCTCTTGGAATTTTCTTACCGCCTAGAAAAAATGGCCGGAAGAATCAGGAGTTAAATCAGACATAGTTTAGGCTTTTGCAAGATATTTGGACCATAAATATAGGAACTGGATAAATAGTCATATATATATATCTCTCTTCAAGTGGATATTCCGAGGTCCTGGTTTAGATTTGTTTTCGTCAGTTGATAGACGGTAATACTTTTCATGCCAGCATTTTTATGCTGGTTCCAGTCACTAGACTAAAGTGTTTTTTATGTGATTTCAGGTGTTTCAGTCCATTAAGTATTCTCCGGTTGCCAGGATCTGCTGATATACATGACAAGGCCAATTGATATGTCATAAAGTAGGATGACCGTTGTGCCCGACTTCCAGAATGTACAAAAACACGATATTTCTCTTCTGGGTTTGTAATTAATGTGCTATCCGAACATATAGGTCCATCCATGAAAGTTTCAGGTACCTGAAACCTATCATTCTTTGTTTAAACGTTTCATCATCATCAAGTTTCTGAAGAATTTCTTATTCCAAACCTTTATCTATAACTGTATCCGACACAATTGGTGGATGTTGCCTACGCTCAGCTGATTCCCTAGCTGAGGTAGTTTTGAGCGTGCACGAGTCCCCTAAATATACAGCTAATCTCTACGTTGTTTTCTAATTCCTTTTCTAAGTATGTTCTGATTCAATCTTTAGCCCCTAGCTTAGCTCTTAATTCTACGTGTTCTAAAATGTTAAATTTTGATTTCTATACCATTACCGTTGACACACTTTTCTTGCAAACTGTGTCATTTTTTGTGATATTGTTCCTTTACGCCGTGCTTAATTTGGGCTTACTGCTGCTCTCTTTGTGCTTACACAGATCTCCTGTATTCATACATGCTTACCTATGTCACTCTTCTATATTGATTGTGCTACTTTTTCTGATGACGACATTATACCTGATAAGACGTCATTCGGTGTGCTTAATTTGAGTTTACTGCTGCTCTTTTTGTGTTTACATAGTTCTTCTGTATACATACATGCTTATCTATGACACTTTTTAGTATTGGGTTCAGATCGGCGGCCATTGTTATTATAGCATGTCTTCTGTTAACGAACTTACAACCCACAAGATGTTAGGCTTACCATTAGTTTCTTCGCTTATTATTCCTCGATTCATGAACACAGCTTCCATATGCAAGCACCCATGTGTTATACTGACATGTTTCTTAAAATGAATTAAAATCTTTTCCCTATGATCTATGGTTGATTTGATGTGCCAAATCAGTTAAATTTCGTCACTCGCTCTGCTAATATTCAGGTACGAGTGTGAAAGGAATAAACCATTTTATGTTATTTGGTTCCAAATGGTTCTACTTATCAGATCATCTTAGCCATTTTGTTTACTTGCAATCTAATGGAAAGGAGTTATTCATACCTGCCATGATTTTTACATTGCATTTATCATTCTTCATGAAGGTTAATAAGCAACGATAAATTATTATCAGTTCCTCATTGGAAGTAACATTTGTACTACCGTTCATGTTCATATGTTTCGAAGTAAAGATAAATACTTTGTACAACCATAAACAAAGACACATACTTCGTAAAGTCATATTCATACGTTTCTAACTAAAGATCACTACACAAAAATGTTTTAGCCGCGCCAAATTCACCTAGTATATATATATAGAGCACACACAACTCTCGAGAGGGGAGGGGAGAGAGGAGAGAGGCAGAGTTGACGGAAAGAAGAAGGGAGAATCGGCAGCCGGAGCACGGCGCCAAGAAGAGCTGGGCACAGAGAGAAGGACATCCGGAGGACCTGGAGGCGCTGTTTGTGCCATACGGCTGCACGATCTCAAGGCAGACGGAGGAGCCCGGAGGAGATCAGAGCTAGCTCATCCGAAGGATCAGAACACAGCCATCCGTCCACAGCCAAATACACACATGATTTCCACATACAAGCAGTAGAATCCTGCAAGGCGTGAGGAGTCATGGAGGAGACGTCGGTGATTGTCAATGGTGAGAAACATGGTTGAATCTCTCCCTTTTCTCTCTCTGTACTTCATGCAGGCATCTTCCGACGGCCACGCATTGAGCCGGCGGCAAGGTGACACGATAGGATGGATGATGACTTCTTCGGACGGCGACACACGATGGGTGCTGGAGTTATCGGCATCACCACAACGACCTGGCTGTCGGCGAGGAGCCCGGCGCCATCTACATCACCACAATGGCGAAGCCAGGGGCTGCCGACGACTCAAACGGCGCCATCAATACACCGTGTCAGGCTAGAGGCTTTGCTCTGAGTTTTTCCGGCTCGGTCCGTAGAAAAAAAGACCGGACCGAGCTCCCTCTTCCAGCTCATTTTGGCCTCGGGCGAGACTGGCTCGGCTCGGTCCGGCCCGTTGGCTCACTTACTCGCATGCCAGCCCAGGAAGGAAAAAAGGCATTCGTTTAGTTGTTCTGTTCGTAGGTCGTCTTCCTCCAGCGAATCGCGAAAATGCAATCCCACACATTTGTTCGGGTACCCGGCCTATCCACACCGTCCATGCGCTGTAAGATTCGTGTTAGTCAACGACCTCACACCCCCGCGCCATTCGGTGTTAGCGTCCACAAATCACCATGGCTATTGTCTTATCCTCCATCCTCTCACCTCCGCCCAGCCGCCTTTCTCTCGCATCTCGGCTCCGGCCGCCGCCCCGCCATTTTCTCACCACAACCCACCCCGCCGCCACCGCTTCCCTTCACCACCCCATCCTCTCCAAAGCCGGCGCTGCCGACGCCGCCACCACTAGCGACTCCATGTCCGCCGAATCCTCATGCCGCAACAGCAGTTGAGGCCCATCTGCAGCCGATTGGAGAACCTGCCGCAGCGGAGACGAACTCGACGCCGAACATATTTGGCCGGCAGATGGTTGCCGAGGAGGACGACATCGACGACGATGTGGATGACATCGAGGAGCTGGAGCGTCGTATGAAGCTGAAACGGCTCAAGAAGCTTCAGCAGACCCGCGGCAAGGACCAGGCTGCCGGCGGCGGTGGACTGGGCGATGGATTGAAGCCCCAGCTGTCGCAGGAGCAGGCGCGGCGCAATAAGATGTTGCGCGCGCCGTATGGCATTCCCAAGCTCTTCCATCTTATCCATCCACTAGAAGAAGCACTCGTTGTGTAGCTATCTAGCTCGAGCTCGGGAATCTCAGGTTGCCAGCCATGGCGGAGGGTGCTAGTTATTTCCTTGGGTTCGCGTGCTTTGCTCTCGTGGCGGCCATGGCCGGCGCCACGCAGTTCCAGTTCGGCGGTAACAGCGGGTGGAGCGTGGCCGGCGCCAACGCCCAGTCGTACAACACTTGGGCTATGAAGAACAGGTTCAAGCTCGGCGACACTATGTAATTCTGATGTGAAACATCTTTGTCAAGATTTCAGCCATTTTTTTCGAATTAAATTCCCCCGATTTCATTTCAAAATGAAACCAAAGTGTCAGTTATTACAACCAGATCATCCATGTCACTCCTCCTCAACATGCTCAGCACAACATCAGGAAAAAAGAGTAACAACCAGAGCTTAAACATAACTACAAGTTTTCATTCTCCTGACCACTCGATCACCGGAGAAACCACACTACACAACTACAGCTACAATCTATCAAAACCTACCAGAACTTCACCAGTACTTCTCATCCTTCATCCCATTCCAATTCTTCTTGCCGAAAACTTCAGATGAAGGAGAGATAACTGTGGGGAGGTACAGTTTAGACAGTTTTTCAGCGCACTAACCGAGTCAAACCAGAAGCGCGCGAGCCTCCCGCTTCAACCGGATCTTCACCGGATGAACGGCTCAGATAGGACGGGTACCCGAAAGAAGTTGTGGGAAAACCGCACTCAGCGAATCGTCTTCCTGTTCGTTGCTGAGAGAAGAGAGACAGAGCAGCCGCCGCCAGACATGCTGCCGACGACGCCGTCCTTCTTGCCCCACGCCCCTCAGGCCCGTCCTGGCTGCGTCGACTCCATCCCGGCCCCTCTTTTCTGCGGCGAGCGATCGCACCAAAAACTCGAGTTCCTTTTGGATTTCACATATGCGACCGGTTTTGCTTTTAAGAAGAGTGTCATCCCAGTGTTGAAGTAAACCACGAATCCAAACCAGACGCTTTCTCAATCGAAAATGGGAAGAAGGACAGAGTCTATCTTAGGGACTTCCATTTGTCCATCTTTCAAGGCAATCTATTTACCATTTTAGGACCTATTCGAATAATGCAAGCCTGGCGTAACAGCTCCTGGTGATCTGCAGCGTGGCGGTGTCTCTCTACTCCAGCCTCTCTCCTCCGCCATGAAACTCGCACTGTGTGGTCTCACCGGCGCCGGCGTCGCCGAGGTCGAAGGTGGGACCCAGATGGAAGTGACCTACTGCCCCAGGCTAGCGAGCCGCTCGTTTTGGACCGAGCTTTCGCCTAGCTCGGGCCGAGTCTCCATATGAGGCTGGCCACCAATGTCTAGCCGGTTCGCCGCTCGTCATTTTTGCCCGAGCTTTTGGCTGGCTCGGCCTGAGCTGGACCGAGTTGGCTCGTGTTTAGCCAGAAATACACCACCGCGACGAAGGCGGGGCTGCCGACAACTAGCGTGGCGTCATCAACGTCACCACAACGGTGACGCCGAGGCTTCCGACAAGCGCGGCGCCATCAACATCACCGCGACAAAGGCGGGGCTGCCGACGACTAACACGAAGCCATCTGCATCTCCGTGATGACAACGAGGCTGCCGGCAAGGAGCACGACGTCATCTACAACATCCCGACGGTGACGCCGAGGCTGCCGACGAGCGCGGCGCCATCTACATCACCACAACGGTGACGCCGAGGCTGCCGACAACTAGCACGGCGTCATCAACATCACCACAACGGCGACGCCGAGGCTGCCATGGCCCCATCAACACCACCGCGACAAAGGCGGGGTTGCCGACGACTAACACGACTGCATCTGCATCTCCTTGACGACGACGAGGCTGCCGGAAAGGAACACGACATCATCTACAACATCAGGATGGTGACGCCGAGGCTGCCGACGAGCGCGACGCCATCTACATCACCACATGGTGACGCCGAGGCTGCCGACATCACGCGCCACCTACATCACCACGACGATGTTGCTGGGGCTACCGGCGACTAGCACATCGCCATCTACGTCACCACAACGATGAAACCCATTCTATTGATGTGATGCGCCATCTACATCACCACGACGACGTGATGCCATATCTTCACGTCCATCACACTATCGTTGCATCAGCGCCACGGGACACGACGCGACACCATGTCTTCACGTCCACCCGAGGCGCGACACCACACACGCTCACCGCCAATCTCGAAGCCGCCCCAGGCGTGGCGACACTTGCAACCCGGAGGCGGTTCTTGGTGGGTGAGGCGACCATTAAGAAGAGGCGAGACGACACCTCCAACACCACTTCTTCAAGAGCCCCTGAGATGGCGTACTTGTCTACGCCGACGGCCATGAACTTGGCGTTGCGCCAAGACGAGACGCTGAACACGTCTGCTAACTCGCCTTGTGCACGTGATACTTTCACTAGCCCGTGAGACGGCGTCCTTGTCTTTGCCGACGGCCATGAATTTGGCGTTGAGCCAAGACGAGACGCTGACTACATCGGCTACCCCGACTAATGCGTGAGGGTCGGTGTCATCTTGATGCTGATCTTCATCAACAATTTACTCCCGTGAGGCATACCCCTTGCGCATCGTGATGATGTCATTGGTCGCCAAATTGTCCCAGCTGAACAGACCCATGCTACCTCAACTCCAACTACATCATCGCCGCCAAGACCGACGAGGCGTGACGGCGAGGGCAGGCGTGGCCGAAACAAAGACCAAGCTACTTGCACCGCGTGTACGGACGAGGACACGGGCTCTGCCGCTTCTCACACACACTACTGCACCATGCCATGCATGGAGGGCGTGAAGCGAAGACGATGAAGAAATCACACGCTTAACTGGAGGTGTCTCGCGGCATAACCTGCGGAAGTAATTAACCGGGTGCCTTCCGAGGCCCTGGGAACCAGGAGATCACGATCACTATAGTCATTTCCGCCATTCTAGCAGGCCACGAGCGTTTTGTATCATGGAACTTGTACTTTGTTTCTCCAAGAGAGATTAATAAATACATGTTTCCCTACGTTGTTTTTCTTGTGTACTACGGTACACCGGCACGCCCGCACTTCTTCTTTTTTACCCAGCGCATGCGAGAAACACGCTTCATTACTCTTACTCGAAGTAATAGCAACACGCAAGTTGTTTTTCTCGTGTCAAACAAATCGATGAACTCCTGTGTTTCCGCCTAAATTAAAATATTTACAGTTTCGTTTACAGTTTTTGCTATGCCTCGATCGTATCTGTGAGGAGGATTGCTAAAAAAAGTGAACTGTAAAACTTTTTCGAGATTTCAGGTTTGAGCGCTCTGTTAGAGATCGCTCTTAAGTCTTAACCCCATAACTATTCCAAACCGGGCAAATAACCCCCCTAGCCATGGCTGTCACACATGAAGTTGAGGTACTTGGCATGCTTTGCTGCGACTTTGTTGGCCACGGAGCTGAGCGAGCCAGCCGTGATCTTGTATAGAGTTAGAGTTTGGGGCGTGTCCATGTCCTCTGGCCGGTAGCCGCTTCCAAATAGAGGTGGCCATCTCGATCTGATCTGACCACTTCTCGCAAGGGAGAGATCACCGCGGCGCTGCCGACAAGTAGAAGGTTGCCTCGCCTCTCGACGGAGCCTACCGTGCCGCCTCGGAAGAAGTCGCAATGCCAGAACACCACAGGGGTGCTCACCATGTTGGGCCGCAACAGGGACGTCGCCGTTCGCGCCGCATCAGAGGGCCTCGTCGCTGCCCGACCAATACGGGTCGCCGCTCGCAGCGCCGATCTGTAATGGCCACCATCTGCGAGTCGCCTGGGAGAAAACTATTTAAGGTCTTGTTTACCACGAGGTTTTTTTTGGTTCTGAGGGGAATTTCCTGGCCCACCCATAAATCCCGAGAATAATCCCCGAAAGGCTGTTTACCTCGCGTTTATTCTTGTGGAACTTCCCGCCACATCCCCATACATCCTGACCCAAAAGCCCTCCAGTCACCTCAATCACACACGCGAGGGTCAGGTCGTGTTTTCTCGGGGATTTTTCTGAGCTTCGAGGCGACAGCGGCGACGGAAATCAGAGGCGACGGCAAGGGGTTTCATTGGGGTATGACTAGTAAAAGGTCATCCTCTACGGAGGTCTCTTTCCACTCACAGCGCACGGCGTGGTCTGGCCACGTGAGAACGCAAACCGAGCGAGCGTCTAAATCTAGATCATGATCTATAAATCAGAGTTGTACAAACATCACACAACATTATGTACAAACACAAACTTAGCTACTACAACAAACAAACCGCGTACAACTATAAAAATCAGGTTATACTGCATAGATCAGTTGTACAGAACATATCAGTTTGTACAAATCAGATTGTACATATAACTACACTCAGATTTAGTTATACGTACAACTACACATATCAGGTTGTATGAACTATACACATTTTGAAGTATAAAGAAATTTCGTTGAAACCTATCAACATGAGATCTAGTTTTGAAGATCTCGACGTGTGGAGTTCAAAAATAAAAAAAAGTTTGTAATTCGAATAAACGGTTTTCAAAATATTTTATTAAAAAAACGAATTTCAAAATAAATACGCGTACAGTCCTCTGCGCCAGGCAGCCGCCACTTGCCACACGCAGAGAAAAAAAGGTGGAAAGTGAAAACGAACGATATTTCAACACGTGTCAATAGTGGAGCCCGCGCGAGCCTTTTTCTAATGATTTCCGCTTCACCACAGACAACTACCCTGCATATGGCAGGCCCTTCTCTCCAGTGAGCCCGGCTCCTTCCCCACCCCTCTCCCTCCTCACCTCCCAAGGTTTCTTCACCTCCGGCGAGCTGCAAAGATTCTTGGTCGCCGGCATCCCCTAGGATTTGTTGCTGCTGGCGTCCCCTATAGCTCATTCTCCTCTCTCGAATTGTATCCATGTTCCTTCTCAATCTGTTCCGTCAACATGATGTGATTTTCCCCTCTCGAATCGCTGCCTAGGGGACGTAGTAGGGCCGGTCGCCGACGATGCCCGGCGGCTTCGACGGCGTCTTGAAGACGACGTAGACGGAGTAGACGATGCTAGGGACGTATACGGAGTAGATTATTTAATTTGCTGAAATGTGGAGAGCACAATGGATTTTTTTACGTCATGGTTCAATGATACTGTGAGGAACGGTTGAGTCTTTGAGCTTGAGCCCGACACTGATCAGCTCTATCATTTTTCCTGCTGTTAGGGACAATAGTTTTTGTGTATTCCATTTGTAAATGCATCTCAGCTTTGCTCAAGATGATATAATTCTCACGTGAGGAGAGAGTTAAGGCCTCAAAGTCTTCAAAATTGCCGTAAATCGAGAAACATTTCTGTCATCAGCCACTAAAGATGAACAATCAGTTGTCATGTGGCTGCGGGCGGAACTGCTGGAATTTTCTTGAGGTAATCTTTTTTTAGCCACTGTTTTCCAACGTTTTTGGTTCCAGATTGCTTACTTGTGCCACTGTGTTCCAACGTTTTTGGTTCCAGATGAGAATAAAGAAGAAGCTTAAGCCGAGGGAGCGAGGGACTATTGAAGCACTGGCCGGCATGCAAAAGGATGATGAACCAAAACAAACCTGTCTCCTTAGCCTCCTAAATACCATAGTAGTTTACCGGTAGAACTTAAGCTTTGTACATGCTACTTGTTAAGCTCCTGCTGAGTATTGTCGCTGAATTGTTCTACCATAGTTCCAGACGTACTCATCTGCGTGTTCTTCTAGTCTCTAGTGAGCTTCGGACTAAATTTTATTTTGTCATCAAACAAAAAATATGTGTGACGATGAGCTAATGATTTAAAGTTTGGATTTTTATTTATGTGAATATATCCATGTGCAATATGGAGTAGCCAAAGTCCTCGTGCACAGTATGGCCAGAATACTCCCTCATCCCCAGAAATAGAAGTAACTTGGGAAAATTAGGAGAAGAGGCGAAAATCTGGAAAAATCGTGGGGATTCACCAAATCCCCTCCAATCCCTAAACTTCTCATCCCGGAAAAACCTCCGTGGTAAATAAGGCCTAAGGATGGGGTTTGGGAGTCTTTTTTTTTGGAGAGGGAGACGTAATCCAATTCCACCGTTTTTACTGAGCGATTCAGTCAAATCTTACAGAGAGCGAATCATGGCCACGTCGGATGGAGTTTTACGTAGGTGTAGAATTGGACATAGTCTGGCTATATGTCAGTCCCCTCTTTTGTTGACTGCTATGGACACGTTGGAGCAACGTGACTCCTGACATCACTGGATGCCTACTACTCCTCTTGTGTTGACTCCTCCTCCATCGTTGTCTATATGGACAGAGACAATGACAACAGAGACATGGGCCCTAAGACGACCTCGGCGGTGAGGACTAGGCTTAAATTAGGCTAGGTGCTAGCGATGCTAGACTACTTTATTTTCATTCAAAATCTTATAAAATATTAACAAACTTTAAATCAAATTTAAACCTTTTTCTTAATTTTGTTGTCAATAGATTTGGATTTGGTTTGGATGATGGAGCGTGCATGCTCTAATAAGAAGGGAAATATATAAATTAAATGCACTAACTAAGGAAACCATGTGACATGTGGTCCTTGTGGGGAATTGATTTTAGCTACTCCCTCTGACCCGTTTTAATTGACGTGGGAAATGAATTGAACATGTAGAAACGGGTGTACAGCCTGCGCCCATTAATTAGGATCGAAGGGAGTATCATAAAAGACATATCTGAATAGCTACCGAGGTGATACTCCAAGCCTCGTCCGTTGATACATTTGTCAGACTTAATTCATAAGATATCAAACTCCTGCATGACTCGCTGCTTGGCCATGCTAGGATTAGAAGACATCGGGAATCTCACTACCACCAATACTACTATATATAAAAGATGGTCAGATTTGCATCTGGATCCAGCGTCCACGTCACCCTTTTTATTCTGACCGTTCGATCTGTGCAATAGACGGACCAGATTGCAACTTCCTGGGTGGAAAACGCGAGTTACTGTAGCACGGCCTTCTCCACCAATCGCAGCACGCCACGTCTCCCAGTCGCCGGCCGGTCGCCCCCGGTTTCCACCGGTCACCGCACCTATTGTCAGAAAAGCCCTTCGCATATCGAGACCCTGCCCCGCAGTCCACAAATTACAACAGAGAAGGACCTACTTTTAATTACCTAAAACCTCACATGCTTTTTTGCAAGATAGCCCCGCACAATCACCCCTCCCGTTCTTCTCCGTCCCCCGCTCGCGAGGCCGCCGCCGCCGACGTGCAGCCCCGCCGCTCCACGCCTCTCCGCTCAAATCGACGGGAGCGGGGAGCTCCGCCATCGCGCCCTCTCCAACCTAGCTTGGTTTGGGGTGCCGGAACGCCGCACGCGCGCCAGAATCATCCGCATCGCGCTCGGCGACCACCGCCGTGTCCGCACACCGTCCGCGCCGCTCCGGCGATCTAATAGTGTCGGCGCCGCCAGTCGCGGGTATCCTGCATAGAGGCGGGTCCAGCGCGCCGAGCCGCGCGTCCTGGCTCGCGCACACCGCGTCACCGCAGCCGTCCTCATCGTCTCGCAACGGCACAAGGCCCTCCATGGCGACTCGGCTCCCGGGCCATGGGGACGAGCGGTGAGTCCCATCTGTTCACGCCCCGCCGCCGAGCCCAGCCATAGGGTGACGGCGGAACCTCAGCGAGCACGAGCCGCCGGCATGCCCAGCCGTAAGGTCAGCATCCTCTGCTCCCTCTTTCCATGGCGCTTAACCCTACCGGCCCTATGTGCCCCCGAGCCACAGCCCGACCATGATGTGCAGCTGTGGTGGGAAGTTGGAGGAGGAGGAAGCCGGCAAGCAAACACGGAGATGGACTGCTGGGAGTAGAAGAGAGGACGAGGGAGGAAGAAGAGGCGATCCCCAACATGCTGCCTTCACGAACAAATACAGCAGACATGTGAGGTGTATAAACTGTATATGTGATGAGCTTCTGCTGCCAGCTTTTCCTTCTTCCACTTCTTATTTCCTATTTGTATTTTCGTTCAAATTATATCTGCTCCTAATTATTTCCCCCTGTTTGTATAATATATACCATCATGATTAAGATGACTATGGGTGTTCAGTTGACCAGAAATGCTTGACCCAGTAAAGCTCTTGGTGATTGCTACCGATTGTTCAATATTGTGTCCATATCTACACAGTTGGCTTTGATGCCTTGCTAAGTTGTGGGTGATGATTAGTTTGTCTAATAAAATAATGGTTTTCATTTTTTTTCAGTATTGAGTGCGGAGTTTTTCATTCCATGAGGCTCTCGACTCATGTGTTTTCTGTCTATTCAGTGACCCTGTGCATATCTAGAGCCATACTGCTTAGTGCTCATCTGGTCACTCCAAAACTTATGCTAGATTTTTATCTATATGTCACAGGAATATTTTTCGCTAGAATAAGTCAAGTGTCTCATATGCTCGAAGCAGTCAACTGGATAATCACAAAGATTTTAGAGGCTCAAACTATTTGGAAATTGAATGGCTTTCTGACAGGTGATTCAGGCAATTATTAGTTATGTATTGTCTTGCTTTATTTTTGTAAATATCTCTCCCATATTGATCAAACAAAAAAATATTCCTGTTAATATTTAGCCCATAAATTACTCGGCGCAAATAATTTATCTCTGGATTTTACTTGGTGTGTCTCAATTCTGTCATATTTTACCGCCTCGCAGATAAGGATTACTCTTAGGCCGCTCTCATGAGTATGTCTAGAGTTGGCCCTGCCTTCACCAGCTACATGGATTTACAGGTACTTGACGATTTGTTCCTATGTAACTTTGTTGTCTTCGAGTACGGCCAAAGCATGGATGTGTCGTTTCAAAGAATTGGGGTGACTGTTGACCACACATTCTAAAAACCTACACATATTGCTCCTGAACAAGATCGTGTATTTTCTTTTGATAAGTACGCCACATTGCCTCAGCTTATTTGCTCCCCCTTCTATGCACACTATTTTATCTTCCGATATTATTAGCAAGTAACTGTCACAAATTCTCATCCAACAATATTTATAGCTTCCTAAGTTACATAATGCTCTGAGCGTTGGTTCCTCATGAAGGTTTATTTTTTTACTTCAGTTTCCTGTCTACATTATGTTCAACTATGATGTGGTATTGTAGGTAACAACCAATTAGTTATGATTTGGTGCTATCAAATTGCCAAACGTTAATCATTCATGTTTGGTGCAATCCTTTCAACCTAATTTTCTCTCTGTCCATGTAGATCAGCAGGGATGATGGGGTGGAGCTATCCATTGTGGAGCACATCCCTTCTCCTCCTTCCTCCTATCACAATGTAGATGCTGGCTTTGTGGAGGCTGCCATGGAGGAGGATCATATGGGGCGAACCAAAGATGGCCCTCTTCCTATATTCCTTAAGGTATCTGCCTGTGATCTTCCTTTTTTGTCCTAATGTTTCTAGCTTAAAGTTTCAATCACACTGACTTAAAATCAAAGTAGCAGTGAATCATTTTTACATCAGAGATCAAACTAAATTTGAAGTTTTGTCCCTACATAGGTAAATGTGTTCTTAGTTAATGGTCATGTATGGTTTGTCCTGATTTTTTTGGGGTTGGAAAATCTCTTTATTGTCTTTATAAGTACATACGGATCCGTAACTGGATGATTAGCCTACAAAGGTACCAGTTAGGTGGTTGACAATTTGCATGACCACCATTGGTAGCTATTTTCCACCAACGTACTAGAACTACCTTCTGCATATACGAAATTTGTGTGAATGTAACAAAGCTCATGATGAATTAAAATATCTTATATGTATTTGGAAGAAAGTACAGTTTGATAAGGTGGATTACAAGCTGAAGCTGAGTCCAAAGAACTCCTGGCAGCGGCCAAGGTAGCCTTTGCATCCGACATGAGGGACGATCATGGCAGGAGCAACAGCTGCAAGCACATCCTTAAGGGCATAGGCGACAGTGTTGATCCTGGTGAGATCCTTTCACTGATGGTTCCGCAAGACTAGATTGCTCAAGATTGTCGGTAGGCTGGGCGGGAGCGTCAAGGGCCACATCACCTACAACGACACCCCTTACAGCCGCTGCCTCAAGAGGAGGTAAGTAACCAAATTCAGACAAAATAGATCAGAATTTTGTCTGCTCAGAGCCTGAATGCGTGCAGAGTTCTTCCAGTACTGTGTAACCTGAATATCAATTGTTATCCTCCTGTGTTTATCTTTTTTGAATACTAATGTGATCCATTTATGTAGGCTTTGATTGAAGAACTTATGGAAAAAACTTAAATTAGGCTGTGGAGGTCCTTTTCCAATCATTATATCCGACGAAAAAGGTCAGTCCGAGGAAATAAATCGATGCAGAAGACATAGTAAACAAAAGAATAAACAAGTCAGAAATGCTCTAGGATACTATAATATGATAATCGCTTGTGAGGAGGATTGTCTAGATATGACGTATTATTCCTCTTTTTTTTGTTAATTTACACGTATATGCAGCTGTGTAGTGCTGTAGAGGAAACCCGATTTAAAATATTGTAATGGTGTTTGTATTAGTATTGAACATTGATGTACAAAGTTTTTAATTTTATTTCTGCTACAATATAGAAATTTTATTACAAAAAATTACCACAATTAATAACCACACGGGTGCGGCGTGTCGCCGCGCCATGTTGTCTAGTAAGAACAAGGCTACTACGATGATAGTTGCTTAGACATAGGACAAGAGGTAGTGTCACTGTCTTTGATTCACAGATTGCCCCCACGATCCTACGTGAGTGGAAATGTTGTCGTGTTAAGCACGCAGCATGTCTATCTATGCATTCTAGCCGTTCAATGCACAATCACTCTTTGTAAATTATTTTGTCCCGATCAGTATACTTTGAGCACACATATTGTCGAGACATGAAACGAAGGTTGAGATCTCGAGACATGCTTTTAGATTTATCTATGAAAGTTGAACGACAGGCAGCCAGCCGTGAGCTCACTTATGAGGAAATTTATTGTAGAAACACGGAAGGACGGTTAACATTATATACACACTTCTCATAAAAACAATTTAAGCAAAAAAATCAAAATAAATGTGTTTTACACATTCCACAGAAATCTGACCCACTTAAGATTCAATGTTTCAATCATGCATTATTGAATATGCATATCATTATTATCCAATTTCACACTGCCGTTATTTTATCTGTCAGTAGAATAAAAATGACATGAACGTATTCCGTGATAGTCACCCCTAGCTTTTGAATCTCAAATGTTATTTATTTGCCATATGTACACACGTTTTAGCATAATTTTGTGTGCCAGAAAGTTGATAAATTCTGGCGACGCACCCCTTAACTGAGTAACATGTGCATACTAAACATGCATCAAAGTCGAAAGTAAATTTGTGTTTTCTGGGTGTGCCATCACTTCAGCCTATAAATTGAAACATATATTATGATGAGAGGCTGAGAGCAGAGGGAACGAGTGATTTTATAGAACAAATCATGATGAATGCAACTTCACGTGGATGTGAAATTCATGCTTTAGATGGCCTTGATTCTATAGGTCTAGGAGGCATCAGAAATTGCATTGCTATGTCAGCAGCAAATTATTCACCAGTAGACCAAGGCAGTTATGCTGTTTGTGTCGGTGGGACTATATCAGCGCGATACATCGACGCAGTACTGAAAGGACCCATGAAGCTCAAATATGTGTGTATGGACTATGGACTACATACCTCCATGTACGAGTGTAAGGACTTACCACTGTGAGGTTCAAGACAAGCAAAAAAGAGCATGAATCAGTAACACACGGTGTGTTGCTTCATGCTCTTTAAACGGCTCTAACTGACCAACTTGCATGCCCTGCGGTATTACATTTTGTGCATTATGTACATCCTTATTTTTCCTAATTTTTCCTTACTGTGTGAACACCTTCGGCCTAACATCATTGGAAACATAAATTCTTATAAATTCCTAATGTGTTAAATCCATCAAACATTTACTATCTTCGCAATAACAGAACATAGAGCACCCCTTTCCATTGTGTCTGTTGGATATGCCCATATATGCCGAGTACTTTCCGACGTAGACGACGACGAGTTTCCGACAAGACGTGCGTACTCCAATCCGCTGCGATACATGTGCGTGCAAATCAAGCTCTCCGATCAGTACGGTCGATCGATTTCAGCTAGTATTACTCAGACACACACGGAAACAACGATTTGGTGACTAGAGGCTCGTATCGAGCCTTGCTCTTCCTTTTCTTTTCTTGCACAATCTAGTTTACAAGTACCGGGTAGGTTAGCTATTTATACAGGTAAACAACACACCAACCAACAATCCTACTCGGTCTAGATTTCTAATCCTATTCGGAGCCTCGTCCGTATACGAATACTATACGAAGCACACGATGTCGTGCCGGCAACGGACATGCTTATTTCCAACATTCACCTCCCTAAGCATGACGTGCTTTCTCTTCCTCCTGGGTCCCATATACGCCGTTTGCTTCGCGTACGTGTTACCTTCGACATTTCTTTCGCCGCTTCAACCTTCATCATCGACATTACTTTCGTCGCTCCTACTGCCATCCATGACTTCGATGTTGCATTTGCCGACTGATCTTCTCTTTCACGACATCAATCTTTCTTGTCGACGTCTTCAAACGTCATCTTTGCTTCGGTGCTTTTAAAACAATCTTCTGTGTACTTCATCGGCTTCATCTCCGGAATAATTACCTTGAACAAATGTAGCCATGCAAAATGCATCTCACTTTCGTCTTGTCGCTCTTCTGTCAACGACAATGCTTCACGCCAATACTCCATTGTATCGGTATCCTCACATTTCGTCAGTTCCTCGGCGTGCTTCATTTCCCCTTAAACACTTCCTGGCGGTATATGTACTCCTTGTTGCGTTTCCTGCATGCCGTCTTCTGGGCTGGGCGCCCCTTGAACTTCTTCTGACCGTAGCCCCTCATGTGGTGAACCTCCTCCTTGGTCATCAGCTGATAGATTGGACGGCCTATTTGCAGCTGGACTCGCTTTGTCCTCTTCGCCTTTTTCCTTCTTTCTTCCATAATTCTTTCTTCCATAATGACGGGTTTGCCCCATGACGCAACAATGCGCCTCACTCTTCCCTGCGACACCATGATGTGTCGCACTTCATGGACTTCTGACGCCATATACGTCTTCTCTTCTTTTTTCTGTCACGCGACACTACGCCACATATCATGGACTTCTGGCACCATGTACGCCTTCTCTTCTTTTTCCTTCGACGTGACACTACGCCGCTCATCATGGACTTCTTGTGCCATGTACGCCTTCATACCAGTACTATCGGCATGAGTTCTTGAATCACCTCCCATGTCAGTAGCATCGACACGAGTTAGCGGAACTTGAATGCAAACTTTCTCTTCCACAAGCGTGTCAGTTTCTTTAGCCACCGCTTGAATAACTGGATCATCCTCATCCACCAGTTCGCAAATACGGTGCATCGGACTATTGTCTTCTTCCTGGGCCAAGAGAGCCCTCTGCTTCGATGATTTCCGGCAATCAGACTTGAAGTTCCCTAGTTCTCGACAGTTATGACACCTTACTTTCTATATGTCAAACTTCCTCCTCGGCGGAGTATCCTCCTCCTCCTCTTCTTCATCGTCGTCCTCTTGCTCATCATTATCCTGCTTAGTGATGTGCTCTTTCGCTGGGCGTTGCTTATCCTTCATTCTCTCTCGCTCTTTAGCAAGTTGAGCTTCAAGATCAGCATGAGAATACAAAAGTTTCTCGCCATTGTCCTTGGACTCTTTCCTTCCCTTCTGATTCTCTTCGTGTGTCCTCAATCTTCCAATCGCTTCAGGCACCGTCATCTTTGTGACATCGCTGAACTGCTCGATCGTCCCAATAATATTCGTGAATTCGTCGGTTACCGATGAAAACAGTTTCTCGACGATATCTGTATCTGTGATGGATCCTCCGAGAGATTTAATCTCACTTGCCAAGTTCATTAGCTTCTCGGAATACTCAGCAATTGTTTCTCCTTTGGACATCTCCAACTTGTTAAGCTGCCTCTTAAGCACTTGTGCACGGGCACGCTTCACCTTATCTTAAGCTGCCTCTTAAGTCATATTCATACGTTTCTAACTAAAGATCACTACACAAAAATGTTTTAGCCGCACCAAATTCACCTAGTATATATATATAGAGCACACACAACTCTCGAGAGGGGAGGGGAGAGAAAAAAGGAGAGAGGCAGAGTTGACGGAAAGAAGAAAGGAGAATCGGCAGCCGGAGCACGGCGCCAAGAAGAGCTGGGCACAGAGAGAAGGACAGCCGGAGGACCTGGAGGCGCTGTTCGTGCCAAACGGCTGCACGATCTCAAGGCAGACGGAGGAGCCCGGAGGAGATCAGAGCTAGCTCATCCGAAGGATCAGAACACAGCCATCCGTCCACAGCCAAATACACACATGATTTCCACATACAAGCAGTAGAATCCTGCAAGGCGTGAGGAGTCATGGAGGAGACGTCGGTGATTGTCAATGGTGAGAAACATGGTTGAATCTCTCCCTTTTCTCTCTCTGTACTTCATGCAGGCATCTTCCGACGGCCACGCATTGAGCCGGCGGCAAGGTGACACGATAGGATGGATGATGACTTCTTCGGACGGCGACACACGATGGGTGCTGGAGTTATCGGCATCACCACAACGACCTGGCTGTCGGCGAGGAGCCCGGCGCCATCTACATCACCACAATGGCGAAGCCAGGGGCTGCCGACGACTCAAACGGCGCCATCAATACACCGTGTCAGGCTAGAGGCTTTGCTCCGAGTTTTTCCGGCTCGGTCCATAGAAAAAAAAGACCGGACCGAGCTCCCTCTTCCAGCTCATTTTGGCCTCGGGCCGAGACTGGCTCGGCTCGGTCCGGCCCGTTGGCTCACTTACTCGCATGCCAGCCCAGGAAGGAAAAAAGGCATTCGTTTAGTTGTTCTGTTCGTAGGTCGTCTTCCTCCAGCGAATCGCGAAAATGCAATCCCACACATTTGTTCGGGTACCCGGCCTATCCACACCGTCCATGCGCTGTAAGATTCGTGTTAGTCAACGACCTCACACCCCCGCGCCATTCGGTGTTAGCGTCCACAAATCACCATGGCTATTGTCTTATCCTCCATCCTCTCACCTCCGCCCAGCCGCCTTTCTCTCGCATCTCGGCTCCGGCCGCCGCCCCGCCATTTTCTCACCACAACCCACCCCGCCGCCACCGCTTCCCTTCACCACCCCATCCTCTCCAAAGCCGGCGCTGCCGACGCCGCCACCACTAGCGACTCCATGTCCGCCGAATCCTCATGCCGCAACAGCAGTTGAGGCCCATCTGCAGCCGATTGGAGAACCTGCTCTAGCGGAGACGAACTCGACGCCGAACATATTTGGCCGGCAGATGGTTGCCGAGGAGGACGACATCGACGACGATGTGGATGACATCGAGGAGCTGGAGCGTCGTATGAAGCTGAAACGGCTCAAGAAGCTTCAGCAGACCCGCGGCAAGGACCAGGCTGCCGGCGGCGGTGGACTGGGCGATGGATTGAAGCCCCAGCTGTCGCAGGAGCAGGCACGGCGCAATAAGATGTTGCGCGCGCCGGATGGCATTCCCAAGCTCTTCCATCTTATCCATCCACTAGAAGAAGCACTCGTTGTGTAGCTATCTAGCTCGAGCTCGGGAATCTCAGGTTGCCAGCCATGGCGGAGGGTGCTAGTTATTTCCTTGGGTTCGCGTGCTTTGCTCTCGTGGCGGCCATGGCCGGCGCCACGCAGTTCCAGTTCGGCGGTAACAGCGGGTGGAGCGTGGCCGGCGCCAACGCCCAGTCGTACAACACTTGGGCTATGAAGAACAGGTTCAAGCTCGGCGACACTATGTAATTCTGATGTGAAACATCTTTGTCAAGATTTCAGCCATTTTTTTCGAATTAAATTCCCCCGATTTCATTTCAAAATGAAACCAAAGTGTCAGTTATTACAACCAGATCATCCATGTCACTCCTCCTCAACATGCTCAGCACAACATCAGGAAAAAAGAGTAACAACCAGAGCTTAAACATAACTACAAGTTTTCATTCTCCTGACCACTCGATCACCGGAGAAACCACACTACACAACTACAGCTACAATCTATCAAAACCTACCAGAACTTCACCAGTACTTCTCATCCTTCATCCCATTCCAATTCTTCTTGCCGAAAACTTCAGATGAAGGAGAGATAACTGTGGGGAGGTACAGTTTAGACAGTTTTTCAGCGCACTAACCGAGTCAAACCAGAAGCGCGCGAGCCTCCCGCTTCAACCGGATCTTCACCGGATGAACGGCTCAGATAGGACGGGTACCCGAAAGAAGTTGTGGGAAAACCGCACTCAGCGAATCGTCTTCCTGTTCGTTGCTGAGAGAAGAGAGACAGAGCAGCCGCCGCCAGACATGCTGCCGACGACGCCGTCCTTCTTGCCCCACGACCCTCAGGCCCGTCCTGGCTGCGTCGACTCCATCCCGACCCCTCTTTTCTGCGGCGAGCGATCGCACCAAAAACTCGAGTTCCTTTTGGATTTCACATATGCGACCGGTTTTGCTTTTAAGAAGAGTGTCATCCCAGTGTTGAAGTAAACCACGAATCCAAACCAGACGCTTTCTCAATCGGAAATGGGAAGAAGGACAGAGTCTATCTTAGGGACTTCCATTTGTCCATCTTTCAAGGCAATCTATTTACCATTTTAGGACCTATTCGAATAATGCAAGCCTGGCGTAACAGCTCCGGGTGATCTGCAGCGTGGCGGTGTCTCTCTACTCCAGCCTCTCTCCTCCGCCATGAAACTCGCACTGTGTGGTCTCACCGGCGCCGGCGTCGCCGAGGTCGAAGGTGGGACCCAGATGGAAGTGACCTACTGCCCCAGGCTAGCGAGCCGCTCGTTTTGGACCGAGCTTTCGCCTAGCTCGGGCCGAGTCTCCATATGAGGCTGGCCACCAATGTCTAGCTGGTTCGCCGCTCGTCATTTTTGCCCGAGCTTTTGGCTGGCTCGGCCCGAGCTGGACCGAGTTGGCTCGTGTTTAGCCAGAAATACACCACCGCGACGAAGGCGGGGCTGCCGACAACTAGCGTGGCGTCATCAACGTCACCACAACGGTGACGCCGAGGCTTCCGACAAGCGCGGCGCCATCAACATCACCGCGACAAAGGCGGGGCTGCCGACGACTAACACGAAGCCATCTGCATCTCCGTGATGACAACGAGGCTGCCGGCAAGGAGCACGACGTCATCTACAACATCCCGACGGTGACGCCGAGGCTGCCGACGAGCGCGGCGCCATCTACATCACCACAACGGTGACGCCGAGGCTGCCGACAACTAGCACGGCGTCATCAACATCACCACAACGGCGACGCCGAGGCTGCCGTGGCCCCATCAACACCACCGCGACAAAGGCGGGGTTGCCGACGACTAACACGACTGCATCTGCATCTCCTTGACGACGACGAGGCTGCCGGCAAGGAACACGACATCATCTACAACATCAGGATGGTGACGCCGAGGCTGCCGACGAGCGCGACGCCATCTACATCACCACATGGTGACGCCGAGGCTGCCGACATCACGCGCCACCTACATCACCACGACGATGTTGCTGGGGCTACCGGCGACTAGCACATCGCCATCTACGTCACCACAACGATGAAACCCATTCTATTGATGTGATGCGCCATCTACATCACCACGACGACGTGATGCCATATCTTCACGTCCATCACACTATCGTTGCATCAGCGCCACGGGACACGACGCGACACCATGTCTTCACGTCCACCCGAGGCGCGACACCACACACGCTCACCGCCAATCTCGAAGCCGCCCCAGGCGTGGCGACACTTGCAACCCGGAGGCGGTTCTTGGTGGGTGAGGCGACCATTAAGAAGAGGCGAGACGACACCTCCAACACCACTTCTTCAAGAGCCCCTGAGATGGCGTACTTGTCTACGCCGACGGCCATGAACTTGGCGTTGCGCCAAGACGAGACGCTGAACACGTCTGCTAACTCGCCTTGCACGTGATACTTTCACTAGCCCGTGAGACGGCGTCCTTGTCTTTGCCGACGGCCATGAATTTGGCGTTGAGCCAAGACGAGACGCTGACTACATCGGCTACCCCGACTAATGCGTGAGGGTCGGTGTCATCTTGATGCTGATCTTCATCAACAATTTACTCCCGTGAGGCATACCCCTTGCGCATCGTGATGATGTCATTGGTCGCCAAATTGTCCCAGCTGAACAGACCCATGCTACCTCAACTCCAACTACATCATCGCCGCCAAGACCGACGAGGCGTGACGGCGAGGGCAGGCGTGGCCGAAACAAAGACCAAGCTACTTGCACCGCGTGTACGGACGAGGACACGGGCTCGGAGGGCGTGAAGCGAAGACGAAGAAATCACACGCTTAACTGGAGGTGTCTCGCGGCATAACCTGCGGAAGTAATTAACCGGGTGCCTTCCGAGGCCCCGGGAACCAGGAGATCACGATCACTATAGTCATTTCCGCCATTCTAGCAGGCCACGAGCGTTTTGTATCATGGAACTTGTACTTTGTTTCTCCAAGAGAGATTAATAAATACATGTTTCCCTACATTATTGTTTTTCTTGTGTACTACGGTACACCGGCACGCCCGCACTTCTTCTTTTTTACCCAGCGCATGCGAGAAACACGCTTCATTACTCTTACTCGAAGTAATAGCAACACGCAAGTTGTTTTTCTCGTGTCAAACAAATCGATGAACTCCTGTGTTTCCGCCTAAATTAAAATATTTACAGTTTCGTTTACAGTTTTTGCTATGCCTCGTATCTGTGAGGAGGATTGCTAAAAAAAGTGAACTGTAAAACTTTTTTGAGATTTCACGTTTGAGCGCTTTGTTAGAGATCGCTCTTAAGTCTTAACCCCATAACTATTCCAAACCGGGCAAATAACCCCCCTAGCCATGGCTGTCACACATGAAGTTGAGGTACTTGGCATGCTTTGCTGCGACTTTGTTGGCCACGGAGCTGAGCGAGCCAGCCGTGATCTTGTATAGAGTTAGAGTTTGGGGCGTGTCCATGTCCTCTGGCCGGTAGCCGCTTCCAAATAGAGGTGGCCATCTCGATCTGATCTGACCACTTCTCGCAAGGGAGAGATCACCGCGGCGCTGCCGACAAGTAGAAGGTTGCCTCGCCTCTCGACGGAGCCTACCGTGCCGCCTCGGAAGAAGTCGCAATGCCAGAACACCACAGGGGTGCTCACCATGTTGGGCCGCAACAGGGACGTCGCCGTTCGCGCCGCATCAGAGGGCCTCGTCGCTGCCCGACCAATACGGGTCGCCGCTCGCAGCGCCGATCTGTAATGGCCACCATCTGCGAGTCGCCTGGGAGAAAACTATTTAAGGTCTTGTTTACCACGAGGTTTTTTTTGGTTCTGAGGGGAATTTCCTGGCCCACCCATAAATCCCGAGAATAATCCCCGAAAGGCTGTTTACCTCGCGTTTATTCTTGTGGAACTTCCCGCCACATCCCCATACATCCCGACCCAAAAGCCCTCCAGTCACCTCAATCACACACGCGAGGGTCATGTCGTATTTTCTCGGGGATTTTTCTGAGCTTCGAGGCGACAGCGGCGACGGAAATCAGAGGCGACGGCAAGGGGTTTCATCGGGGTATGACTAGTAAAAGGTCATCCTCTACGGAGGTCTCTTTCCACTCACAGCGCACAGCGTGGTCTGGCCACGTGAGAACGCAAACCGAGCGAGCGTCTAAATCTAGATCATGATCTATAAATCAGAGTTGTACAAACATCACACAACATTATGTACAAACACAAACTTAGCTACTACAACAAACAAACCGCGTACAACTATAAAAATCAGGTTATACTGCATAGATCAGTTGTACAGAACATATCAGTTTGTACAAATCAGATTGTACATATAACTACACTCAGATTTAGTTATACGTACAACTACACATATCAGGTTGTATGAACTATACACATTTTGAAGTATAAAGAAATTTCGTTGAAACCTATCAACATGAGATTTAGTTTTGAAGATCGCGACGTGTGGAGTTCAAAAATGAAAAAAGGTTTGTAATTCGAATAAACGGTTTTCAAAATATTTTATTAAAAAAACGAATTTCAAAATAAATACGCGTACAGTCCTCTGCGCCAGGCAGCCGCCACTTGCCACACGCAGAGAAAAAAAGGTGGGAAGTGAAAACGAACGATATTTCAACACGTGTCAACAGTGGAGCCCGCGCGAGCCTTTTTCTAATGATTTCCGCTTCCTCACAGACAACTACCCTGCATATGGCAGGCCCTTCTCTCCAGTGAGCCCGGCTCCTTCCCCACCCCTCTCCCTCCTCACCTCCCAAGGTTTCTTCACCTCCGGCGAGCTGCAAAGATTCTTGGTCGCCGGCATCCCCTAGGATTTGTTGCTGCTGGCGTCCCCTATAGCTCATTCTCCTCTCTCGAATTGTATCCATGTTCCTTCTCAATCTGTTCCGTCAACATGATGTGATTTTTCCCCTCTCGAATCGCTGCCTAGGGGACGTAGTAGGGCCGGTCGCCGACGATGCCCGGCGGCTTCGACGGCGTCTTGAAGACGACGTAGACGGAGTAGACGATGCTAGGGACGTATACGGAGTAGATTATTTAATTTGCTGAAATGTGGAGAGCACAATGGATTTTTTTACGTCATGGTTCAATGATACTGTGAGGAACGGTTGAGTCTTTGAGCTTGAGCCCGACACTGATCAGCTCTATCATTTTTCCTGCTGTTAGGGACAATAGTTTTTGTGTATTCCATTTGTAAATGCATCTCAGCTTTGCTCAAGATGATATAATTCTCACGTGAGGAGAGAGTTAAGGCCTCTAAAGTCTTCAAAATTGCCGTAAATCGAGAAACATTTCTGTCATCAGCCACTAAAGATGAACAATCAGTTGTCATGTGGCTGCGGGCGGAACTGCTGGAATTTTCTTGAGGTAATCTTTTTTTAGCCACTGTTTTCCAACGTTTTTGGTTCCAGATTGCTTACTTGTGCCACTGTGTTCCAACGTTTTTGGTTCCAGATGAGAATAAAGAAGAAGCTTAAGCCGAGGGAGCGAGGGACTATTGAAGCACTGGCCGGCATGCAAAAGGATGATGAACCAAAACAAACCTGTCTCCTTAGCCTCCTAAATACCATAGTAGTTTACCGGTAGAACTTAAGCTTTGTACATGCTACTTGTTAAGCTCCTGCTGAGTATTGTCGCTGAATTGTTCTACCATAGTTCCAGACGTACTCATCTGCGTGTTCTTCTAGTCTCTAGTGAGCTTCGGACTAAATTTTATTTTGTCATCAAACAAAAAATATGTGTGACGATGAGCTAATGATTTAAAGTTTGGATTTTTATTTATGTGAATATATCCATGTGCAATATGGAGTAGCCAAAGTACTCGTGCACAGTATGGCCAGAATACTCCCTCATCCCCAGAAATAGAAGTAACTTGGGGAAATGAGGAGAAGAGGTGAAAATCTGGGAAAATCGTGGGGATTCACCAAATCCCCTCCAATCCCTAAACTTCTCATCCCGGAAAAACCTCCGTGGTAAATAAGGCCTAAGGATGGGGTTTGGGAGTCTTTTTTTTTGGAGAGGGAGACGTAATCCAATTCCATCGTTTTTACTGAGCAATTCAGTCAAATCTTACAGAGAGCGAATCATGGCCACGTCGGATGGAGTTTTACGTAGGTGTAGAATTGGACATAGTCTGGCTATATGTCAGTCCCCTCTTTTGTTGACTGCTATGGACACGTTGGAGCAACGTGACTCCTGACATCACTGGATGCCTACTACTCCTCTTGTGTTGACTCCTCCTCCATCGTTGTCTATATGGACAGAGACAATGACAATAGAGACATGGGCCCTAAGACGACCTCGGCGGTGAGGACTAGGCTTAAATTAGGCTAGGTGCTAGCGATGCTAGACTACTTTATTTTCATTCAAAATCTTATAAAATATTAACAAACTTTAAATCAAATTTAAACCTTTTTCTTAATTTTGTTGTCAATAGATTTGGATTTGGTTTGGATGATGGAGCGTGCATGCTCTAATAAGAAGGGAAATATATAAATTAAATGCACTAACGAAGGAAACCATGTGACATGTGGTCCTTGTGGGGAATTGATTTTAGCTACTCCCTCTGACCCGTTTTAATTGACGTGGGAAATGAATTGAACATGTAGAAACGGGTGTACAGCCTGCGCCCATTAATTAGGATCGGAGGGAGTATCATAAAAGACATATCTGAATAGCTACCGAGGTGATACTCCAAGCCTCGTCCGTTGATACATTTGTCAGACTTAATTCATAAGATATCAAACTCCTGCATGACTCGCTGTTTGGCCATGCTAGGATTAGAAGACATCGGGAATCTCACTACCACCAATAAGAACAAGGCTACTACGATGATAGTTGCTTAGACATAGGACAAGAGGTAGTGTCACTGTCTTTGATTCACAGATTGCCCCCACGATCGTACGTGAGTGGAAATGTTGTCGTGTTAAGCACGCAGCATGTCTATCTATGCATTCTAGCCGTTCAATGCACAATCACTCTTTGTAAATTATTTTGTCCCGATCAGTATACTTTGAGCACATATATTGTCGAGACATGAAACGAAGGTTAAGATCTCGAGACATGCTTTTAGATTTATCTATGGAAGTTGAACGACAGGCAGCCAGCCATGAGCTCACTTATGAGGAAATTTATTGTAGAAACACGGAAGGACGGTCAACATTATATACACACTTCTCATAAAAACAATTTAAGCAAAAAAATCGAAATAAATGTGTTTTACACATTCCACAGAAATCTGACCCACTTGAGATTCAATGTTTCAATCATGCATTATTGAATATGCATATCATTATTATCCAATTTCACACTGCCGTTATTTTATCTGTCAGTAGAATAAAAATGACATGAACCTATTCCGTGATAGTCACCCCTAGCTTTTGAATCTCAAATGTTATTTATTTGCCATATGTACACACGTTTTAGCATAATTTTGTGTGCCAGAAAGTTGATAAATTCTGGCGACGCACCCCTTAACTGAGTAACATGTGCATACTAAACATGCATCAAAGTCGAAAGTAAATTTGTGTTTTCTGGGTGTGCCATCACTTCAGCCTATAAATTGAAACATATATTATGATGAGAGGCTGAGAGCAGAGGGAACGAGTGATTTTATAGAACAAATCATGATGAATGCAACTTCACGTGGATGTGAAATTCATGCTTTAGATGGCCTTGATTCTATAGGTCTAGGAGGCATCAGAAATTGCATTGCTATGTCAGCAGCAAATTATTCACCAGTAGACCAAGGCAGTTATGCTGTTTGTGTCGGTGGGACTATATCAGCGCGATACATCGACGCAGTACTGAAAGGACCCATGAAGCTCAAATATGTGTGTATGGACTATGGACTACATACCTCCATGTACGAGTGTGAGGACTTACCACTGTGAGGTTCAAGACAAGCAATAAAGAGCATGAATCAGTAACACACGGTGTGTTGCTTCATGCTCTTCAAACGGCTCTAACTGACCAACTTGCATGCCCTGCGGTATTACATTTTGTGCATTATGTACATCCTTATTTTTCCTAATTTTTCCTTACCGTGTGAACACCTTCGGCCACTAACATCATTGGAAACATAAATTCTTATAAATTCCTAATGTGTTAAATCCATCAAACATTTACTATCTTCACAATAACAGAACATAGAGCACCCCTTTCCATTGTGTCTGTTGGATATGCCCATATATGCCGAGTACTTTCCGACGTAGACGACGACGAGTTTCCGACAAGACGTGCGTACTCCAATCCGCTGCGATACATGTGCGTGCAAATCAAGCTCTCCGATCAGTACGGTCGATCGATTTCAGCTAGTATTACTCAGACACACACGGAAACAACGATTTGGTGACTAGAGGCTCGTATCGAGCCTTGCTCTTCCTTTTCTTTTCTTGCACAATCTAGTTTACAAGTACCGGGTAGGTTAGCTATTTATACAGGTAAACAACACACCAACCAAAATTCCTACTCGGTCTAGATTTCTAATCCTATTCGGAGCCTCGTCCGTATACGAATACTACTCGTATACGAAGCACACGATGTCGTGCCGGCAACGGACATGCTTATTTCCAACATTCACCTCCCTAAGCATGACGTGCTTTCTCTTCCTCCTGGGTCCCATATACGCCGTTTGCTTCGCGTACGTGTTACTTTCGACATTTCTTTCGCCGCTTCAACCTTCATCATCGACATTACTTTCGTCGCTGCTACTGGCATCCATGACTTCGATGTTGCATTTGCCGACTGATCTTCTCTTTCACGACAACAATCTTTCTTGTCGACGTCTTCAAACGTCATCTTTGCTTCGGTGCTTTTAAAACAATCTTCTGTGTACTTCATCGGCTTCATCTCCGGAATAATTACCTTGAACAAATGTAGCCATGCAAAATGCATCTCACTTTCGTCTTGTCGCTCTTCTGTCAACGACAATGCTTCACGCCAATACTCCATTGTATTGGTATCCTCACATTTCGTCAGTTCCTCGGCGTGCTTCATTTCCCCTTAAACACTTCCTGGCGGTATATGTACTCCTTGTTGCGTTTCCTGCATGCCGTCTTCTGGGCTGGGCGCCCCTTGAACTTCTTCTGACTGTAGCCCCTCATGTGGTGAACCTCCTCCTTGGTCATCAGCTGATAGCTTGGACGGCCTATTTGCAGCTGGACTCGCTTTGTCCTCTTCTCCTTTTTCCTTCTTTCTTCCATAATTCTTTCTTTCATAATGACAGGTTTGCCCCATGACGCAACAATGCGCCTCACTCTTCCCTGCGACACCATGATGTGTCGCACTTCATGGACTTCTGACGCCATATACGTCTTCTCTTCTTTTTTCTGTCACGCGACACTACGCCACATATCATGGACTTCTGGCACCATGTACGCCTTCTCTTCTTTTTCCTTCGACGTGACACTACGCCGCTCATCATGGACTTCTTGCGCCATGTACGCCTTCATACCAGTACTACCGGCATGAGTTCTTGAATCACCTCCCATGTCAGTAGCATCGACACGAGTTAGCGGAACTTGAATGCAAACTTTCTCTTCCACAAGCGTGTCAGTTTCTTTAGCCACCGCTTGAATAACTGGATCATCCTCGTCCACCAGTTCGCAAATACGGTGCATCGGACTATTGTCTTCTTCCTGGGCCAAGAGAGCCCTCTGCTTCGATGATTTCCGGCAATCAGACTTGAAGTGCCCTAGTTCTCGACAGTTATGACACCTTACTTTCTTTATGTCAAACTTCCTCCTCGGCGGAGTATCCTCCTCCTCCTCTTCTTCATCGTCGTCCTCTTGCTCATCATTATCCTGCTTAGTGATGTTCTCTTTCGCTGGGCGTTGCTTATCCTTCATTCTCTCTCGCTCTTTAGCAAGTTGAGCTTCAAGATCAGCATGAGAATACAAAAGTTTCTCGCCATTGTCCTTGGACTCTTTCCTTCCCTTCTGATTCTCTTCGTGTGTCCTCAATCTTCCAATCGCTTCAGGCACCGTCATCTTTGTGACATCGCTGAACTGCTCGATCGTCCCAATAATATTCGTGAATTCGTCGGTTACCGATGAAAACAGCTTCTCGACGATATCTGTATCTGGGATGGATCCTCCGAGAGATTTAATCTCACTTGCCAAGTTCGTTAGCTTCTCGGAATACTCAGCAATTGTTTCTCCTTTGGACATCTCCAACTTGTTAAGCTGCCTCTTAAGCACTTGTGCACGGGCACGCTTCACCTTATCTTCGGCGACTCGCATCTCCCGTATTGCTTCCCACGCTTCCCTCGCCGTCTCATAATTGGCAAGAGTCATCACCATGGAATCTGGTACGGACTGCGAGAGAGCAGCCATGGCGCCATCGTCAACCTCGTCCTCCACCACGCCATTGAAGGAGATATGCCCTAGAGGCAATTAATAAAGTGTATTCTTTATCATATCTCGTTTGTTCATAATAGGTTTTTGGATCATGCTAGAACCGTATTAAGCGGAAACATTAATGCGGGTGTGATACGTAAACAACCAGGTCCCTAGTAGCCTCTACTAAGACTAGTTTCGTTGCGCGATTGATGATCGAGGTTTCCCGGTCATGGGGCATGGCGCCGGTCGGCAATGAGAGTCATATCGATGGAGAGCGATGTGATGGACATACCCAGATTTGGAGAACATAGTCGTTACACCTTTGACCGTGAGATCAACTCTATTGATATTCCCCGAAGATACTTTGATTGCACCAAACGTCGTATTTTATTTAGTATGACAATAACGGTGATACTTTTGGGTATTGGAAGGGAGTATTAAGACGAGGGGTCAAGAGCGGGATTTGCCAGTCCGCATAGCAGGATAGATACTCTCGGGCCCACTCGGTGAGATCATGTCTAATGAGCTTGCAAGCATGTGACTAGGTCACGGAGACATGAGATCATGAACGAGTAGAAGATAGCGTCGTCGGTAACGAGGTCGGGATTAGGTATGGAGATATCTATGGAACAACGCTTGGACATGCTAAGTATCGCTATGGCAAAAGGTCTAAGACTTTACGTTCAGGTTTGATAGATGAAAGTCATTCGTTATATCTCAGGGATTAATTCATGGGGTCCAGGCCTACGGATTAGTCGTTGATCATTGATGAGTCTTGATCATACCTGATGTTATATCGAACCGCTAGGGTAACACACTTAAGGGGTTTCGACAAGACAACCGGAAAGGAAGGAGATCTCTGGGAACGTCCCGGGAGAGGTCCGATGGAGATTGGGCAGCGCCGAAAGAGTTTTCGGAGCTGGGAAAAATTATATATATTATGTTTGATATTAATTAGTGTTATTAATATGCAAATATGATTTTATATATTTATTTTCGAATTTATTAAGGAAGATTTCCCTAAATGGGCCTTCCGGACGAAAGAAGTCCCAAGAGGGGGGGAACCCCCTTGGGAATTCTGTGGGAGCTTAGGGGCCGGCCTAGGTGGGCCACAAGGGGCCCACCAGGGGGCCGGCGCACCTCCTTGGCCGAACCAGGCTGTGTGGGATTAGTCCCACATTGCCAGGCTGGCAAGGTAGGCTCCCCCTGGGAGCCTATATAAGAAGGGGCAACCCCAGCCTTTTAATTCACCAATTAATTCCCGATTTCTCTCTCGATCTCGTGGTTCCCAAGTCGGAGCCGCGCCGAGCCAGAGGAGTCGGGGATCTCCTCCACCATAGCCCGCTGCCGCGCTGCTGGTGTTCCGGTCCAAGTCTTCCGCTGCTCGTCCTGGACTGGAGCTTCGGAGGCGTCGTCTCCACCGTACGTGTGCGACTCCCTGCGAGGTGCTGCGCTAGCGGTACTCGGAGGCCTGCTTCCTCTACACGACCTTGAGGTCGGCTACGTCGGTCTTCATCGACAACGTTTGTGTGGGAACGTAATCCCCGCTTTCGGTCTACAAGGGTACGTATTCCGATCTCCGTTCGTACTACTATATCTGCATAGAATAGATCTTGGCATGCTTTTAGGATATCGTCGGTAGGAATTTTTTTGTTTTCTGCACACGATCTCCTTCAGTGGTATCAGAGCCGATCTATCGTAGATATAGCTGTACGCTGTTAGAACCCGTGCTCTGCACGGGGGTACCGTTCCTGTTATTTGCTACCCTCTAGCGTGCACTTGTGTATTCCAGCGGCATTGAGTTGATGAAGCGGCCCGGACCGACTTTACGCGTACGCTTACGCGAGACTGGTTCCACTACTGACATACGGCTTGTACCGTATATGTGGCTGGCGGGTGACAGTTTCTCTCTCTTTAGTTGGTCTTCGCATTTTCAATGGAGGGCCCGAAAGGGATGCTTAAACATGCAATTATTGGATCGTTGTTGTGGTCATAAGATTCGTAGGTATGAAGCGGTTCTATTTACGAAAGCCCCAAGCCACGTAAAATATGCAAAAGATAAAGTAGAAGCGTCTAACTTTATTTTGCAGGGGCTATGTGATATGGTCAAGGTAGGTTTATTAAATTGTTTATAAACTGCGGGCGCCAAGAAGACCATGGCGCGATGGACTGTATCACATTGCATTACATTTGATGTTTTGTGTGCATCTTATTTTTGTGTGATTGTGTGTTACACGGCGGTAGCTGAATAAGATGATCCCTTCAAAATACCACTAGTGTTCTCCCTCCAACGCGCACCACCAATAAAGTTCTACGTTATGAGGCAGACCGTGATGATCGGGTGTCATACATATCTTCGTTCGCATACGGTGGGTGTAAGCCATGTTGCACAAGCGTCAGCGTGGAGGTCTTTGGTGGCGAGCCTAGCATACTCAGAGGTATGGCCTCGGAACAGGAAGACCGAAAGGTCGAGCACGAGTCACAAAATTGGTGTGGCGGACGATTTTGTCTACTCTTGAAGTTGTGCCGCCGGCTTTGATGATGAGGGGTGGTGCAATGGATGGGGGTCGTGTAATCGCTTAAACGACCAGGAGGGATGTTCGTTTGAGTGGGAGTTATGTTAGTTATTTTCTAAAATACTATAACTCAAAATTATTATGAACAAAGTCTTATGTTGTTGCAAATTTCATTGTAGATGTCTCGCCCCTCGTTTAACCTAGGTCTGTTCCTTGAGAAAGAAAAGCTTAAGACCAATGGGTCAAACTTCATGGCCTGGTTCCGCAACCTGAGGATCCTCCTCACTCCCCATAGGGTGGCCTACGTCATTGAGGCCGCCATAGGTGACCCTCCTGCAGATGATGCCTCTGAGGATGAGAAGAAGGTCTTCCAGACCCGATCGGAGGATTCTGCCTTTGTCCAGAGTGGCATGCTCTACGCCATGGAAGCCGACCTACAGAAGCGCTTTGAGAAGATGAGCGCCTTTGAGATCATTTCGGATCTTAAGGCTGTCTTTGCGCCGCAGGCTAAGGCTGAGAGATATGAGGCTTCTGAGCTTTTCTTCTCAGCCAAGATGGAAGAGCATAGCAGTGTGAGCGAGCATGTGGTCAAGATGTCTGGCTACGTTCAACGCCTGAATGCTCTGGAATGCAAGATTCCCGATGAGCTGGCGATTGACAGGGTGTTGCAATCGTTGCCACCAAGCTACAAAGGCTTCGTCATGAACTACAACATGCAGGGCATGGTTAAGTCCCTGGGTGAAGTGTTCGTGATGCTCAAGACTGCTGAGGTAGAGATTAAGAAGGAGCACACGTTGTTGATGGTCAACAAGACTGTTGATTTCAAGAAGTCCGGTGGCAAGGGAAAGCAGAGCTGGAAGTCCCGGAGGGAGGCAAAGTTGGCTGCCAAGTCCAGGACTAACAGATCTGGTCCCAGAGCTAGCGTGGAGTGTTTCTACTGCAAGGGGAAGGGTCACTGGAAGCGCAACTGCCCCAAGTATCTGGAGGATAGGAAGTCTGGCAAGACGGTCGACAAAGAGCAAGGTATATTTGATATACATGTTATAGATGTGTACCTTACATCCGCCCGGAGCAATACGTGGGTATTTGATACTGGTTCTGTTGCTCATATATGTAACTCTCAGGAGGAGTTACGGAATAAAAGGCGGCTGGCGAAGGATGAGGTGACGATGCGCGTCGGCAACGGATCGAGAGTCGACGTGGTGGCTGTCGGCACGCTCCCTCTGCATCTACCATCGGGATTAGTTTTGGTTTTAAATAAATGTTATTTTGTGCCATCCTTGAGTGTAAACATTATAGGTGGGTCTTGCCTGTTACAAGACGGTTATTCATTTAAATCAGTGTCAAGCAATTGTGCTATTTATATGAATGATATCTTTTATGTTGATGCTCCCGAGAGTAATGGTTTATTCTTGTTGAATCTCGATCGTAGTACTCACATCCATAACATAGAGGCCAAACGAATTAAGTGTAGTGACGATACCGCCATGTTTTTGTGGCATTGCCGTCTTGGTCATATTGGTATAAAGCGCATGAAGCGACTCCACTCCGATGGACTCTTGGACTCGTTGGACTTCGGATCCCTCGATACATGCGAACCATGCCTCATGGGCAAAATGACCAGGACACCGTTCAAAGGTTTCGTTGAACGGGCGTCGGATTTGTTGGGGATCATACATACAGACGTATGTGGACCAATGAGCGTTTTGACACGCAATGGTTATCGTTACTTCGTCACCTTCACTGATGACTTGAGTAGATACGGTTATATCTATTTGATGAAACACAAGTCTGAAACGTTTGAAAAGTTCAAAGAATTCCAGAGTGAAGTTGAGAATCAGCTTAATAGAAAAATCAAGCATCTCCGGTCCGATCGCGGTGGAGAGTACTTGAGTTTTGAGTTTGGCACACATCTGAAGAGTTGTGGCATAGTGCCCCAACTTACGCCTGCCGGAACGCCGCAGCGTAACGGTGTGTCCGAGCGACGTAATCGTACTCTACTGGATAGTGTCCGATCTATGATGTCTCTTACCGATCTGCCAGTGTCCTTCTGGGGTTATGCGTTAGAAACAGCCGCATTCATTTTAAATAGGGCTCCGTCCAAGTCCGTTGAAACGACGCCGTATGAATTATGGTATGGCCATAAGCCTAAGTTATCGTTTCTGAAGGTTTGGGGTTGTGAGGCGTACGTTAAGAAACTACAGCCCGACAAACTCGAACCGAAGTCGGAGAAAGTCGTCTTTGTAGGATATCCGCGGGAAACCGTTGGGTACACCTTCTACAACCAAGCTGAGGGCAAAACTTTTGTCGCGAAGACCGGTACCTTTCTAGAGAAGGAGTTTCTCGCGAAAGGAGTAAGTGGGAGGAAGGTAGACCTCGATGAAATCGTTGATCCTGAACTCGAGATTCCGAGTGGCGCAACGGAAGCAATTCCGGAAACGTCCTCCGTGGAAGGAGTGGGAGAAACTGTCGAGGAAGATGTTCTACCTCGTAGGTCTGGTAGATCTCGGATCGCACCAGAATGGTATGGCAATATGGTTTGCACCGTCATGCTGGTCGAGCAAGACGAACCTACGAACTACAAGGTGGCGATGGAGAGTCTAGAGTCCGAGAAATGGCTTGAAGCCATGAAATCCGAAATAGGATCCATGTATGATAACAAAGTGTGGACTTTGGTGGATATTCCCGAAGGGCGCAAGGCCGTCGAGAATAAGTGGATCTTTAAGAAGAAGACTGATGCTGATGGTAATGTGACCGTCTATAAAGCTCGGCTTGTCGCAAAGGGTTTCCGACAAGTTCATGGAATTGACTACGATGAAACTTTTTCACCGGTAGCGATGCTTAAGTCTATTCGGATTTTGTTAGCGGTAGCTGCCTACTATGATTATGAAATCTGGCAGATGGACGTCGAAACGGCCTTCCTGAATGGAAACATTGAGGAAGAGTTGTACATGGTACAGCCGGAAGGTTTTGTCGATCCAGGAAGTGCTAACAAGGTGTGCAAGCTTCAGCGATCCATCTATGGATTGAAGCAAGCATCTCGGAGCTGGAATCTTCGCTTTGATGAGGTAATCAAAGGTTTTGGATTTATCCAGAATGTGGAAGAGACCTGTATTTACAAGAAAATGAGTGGGAGCTCGGTTGTGTTCTTAGCACTGTATGTTGACGACATATTGCTAATAGGGAATGATGTGGAACTTCTGAATAGCGTGAAGGAATATTTAAACAGTAAGTTTTCCATGAAGGACTTAGGAGAAGCTGCGTATGTTTTAGGCATAAAAATCTATCGCGATAGATCAAGGCGCCTATTAGCACTGAGTCAGAGTACTTATCTTGATAAAATATTGAAGCGTTTTCATATGGAGAAGGCAAAGAAGGGTTCCCTGCCGGTTATCAAGAATAAGATATTGCGTAAGGCGCAGTGTCCGGTGACGGAACTGGGTAAGGCCGAAATGACGAAACATCCTTATGCTTCAGCCATAGGATCGATCATGTATGCAGTGTTAAGTACTAGACCGGATGTGGCATTAGCTCTAAGTTTGACAAGCCGGTTCCAGAGTAATCCTGGAATGCCGCATTGGGTAGCTGTTAAGAGCATTCTTAAGTATCTCAATAAGACAAAGGAAATGTTCCTTGTGTATGGAGGCTGCGATGAGGAACTTGGCGTAACGGGTTACGTAGATGCAAGTTTCTGCTCAGACCCCGATGACTGTAAGTCACAGACAGGTTACGTGTTCAAGGTGAATGGAGGCGCCGTGTGCTGGAGAAGTGGGAAGCAACCCATAGTCGCACAATCTACAATGGAGTCGGAGTACATTGCTGCCTGCGAGGCCGCGAATGAAGCTGTGTGGCTGAGGAAGTTCGTCATCGAACTTGAAGTGTTCCCGAGCGTGCAAGACCCCGTGATCCTCTTCTGCGACAATACGGGTGCCATTGCGAACGCCAAGGAGCCAAGGTCTCACTCCACCGCCAAACACATTCTCCGACGCTTCCACGTGATACGTCAGTACGTACAAGGAGGCGATGTGAAGATTTGCAAAGTGCATACGGATCTGAATGTGCCAGATCCGCTGACGAAGCCTCTTCCGCTTGATAAGCATGAACACCACCAGTTAGCTATGGGTGTTAGGCTTTTACCAAGTTGTAATCTAGATTAAATTGTACTCTAGTGCAAGTGGGAGACTGAAGGAGATATGCCCTAGAGGCAATTAATAAAGTGTATTCTTTATCATATCTCGTTTGTTCATAATAGGTTTTTGTATCATGCTAGAACCGTATTAAGCGGAAACATTAATGCGGGTGTGATACGTAAACAACCAGGTCCCTAGTAGCCTCTACTAAGACTAGTTTCGTTGCGCGATTGATGAGCGAGGTTTTCCGGTCATGGGGCATGGCGCCGGTCGGCAATGAGAGTCATATCGATGGAGAGCGATGTGATGGACATACCCAGATTTGGAGAACATAGTCGTTACACCTTTGACCGTGAGATCAACTCTTATTGATATTCCCCGAAGATACTTTGATTGCACCAAACGTCGTATCTTATTTAGTATGACAATAACGGTGATACTTTTGGGTATTGGAAGGGAGTATTAAGACGAGGGGTCAAGAGCGGGATTTGCCAGTCCGCATAGCAGGATAGATACTCTCGGGCCCACTCGGTGAGATCATGTCTAATGAGCTTGCAAGCATGTGACTAGGTCACGGAGACATGAGATCATGAACGAGTAGAAGATAGCGTCGTCGGTAACAAGGTCGGGATTAGGTATGGAGATATCTATGGAACAACGCTTGGACATGCTAAGTATCGCTATGGCAAAAGGTCTAAGACTTTACGTTCAGGTTTGATAGATGAAAGTCATTCGTTATATCTCAGGGATTAATTCATGGGGTCCAGGCCTACGGATTAGTCGTTGATCATTGAGGAGTCTTGATCATACCTGATGTTATATCGAACCGCTAGGGTAACACACTTAAGGGGTTTCGACAAGACAACCGGAAAGGAAGGAGATCTCTGGGAACGTCCCGGGAGAGGTCCGATGGAGATCGGGCAGCGCCGAAAGAGTTTTCGGAGCTGGGAAAAATTATATATATTATGTTTGATATTAATTAGTGTTATTAATATGCAAATATGATTTTATATATTTATTTTCGAATTTATTAAGGCAGATTTCCCTAAATGGGCCTTCCGGACGAAAGAAGGCCCAAGAGGGGGGGAACCCCCTTGGGAATTCGGTGGGAGCTTAGGGGCCGGCCTAGGTGGGCCACAAGGGGCCCACCAGGGGGCCGGCGCACCTCCTTGGCCGAACCAGGCTGTGTGGGATTAGTCCCACATTGCCTGGCTGGCAAGGTAGGCTCCCCCTGGGAGCCTATATAAGAAGGGGCAACCCCAGCCTTTTAATTCACCAATTAATTTCCGATTTCTCTCTCGATCTCGTGGTTCCCAAGTCGGAGCCGCGCCGAGCCAGAGGAGTCGGGGATCTCCTCCACCATAGCCCGCTGCCGCGCTGCTGGTATTCCGGTCCAAGTCTTTCGCTGCTCGTCCTGGACTGGAGCTTCGGAGGCGTCGTCTCCACCGTACGTGTGCGACTCCCTGCGAGGTGCTGCGCTAGCGGTACTCGGAGGCCTGCTTCCTCTACACGACCTTGAGGTCGGCTACGTCGGTCTTCATCGACAACATTTGTGTGGGAACGTAATCCCCGCTTTCGGTCTACAAGGGTACGTATTCCGATCTCCGTTCGTACTACTATATCTGCATAGAATAGATCTTGGCATGCTTTTAGGATATCGTCGGTAGGAAATTTTTTGTTTTCTGCACACGATCCCCTTCAGCCATCGCCTTCTATGGCCTTCATGACACGGAGGTTTCGGAGTATGAATTTCATCTTCGTGGCCCAAACCACATAATTTGTGTCGGTCAGCATTGGATACTGAATCGGCACATAACTTGTTCTTGACATCATCATGCGCGGCTTTCCGCTACCTTCGAACGTCACCGGCGCCTGCTTCGCCGCAGCCGCCGCCTTCTCCTTCTTCGTTTCCTCGTCGTCCCTTGACCAGGCTCTGATACCACTTGTTGGATATGCCCCTATACGCCGAGTACTTTCCGACGTAGACGACGACGAGTTTCCGACAAGACGTGCGTACTCCAATCCCCTGCGATACACGTGCGTTCAAACCAAGCTCTCCGATCAGTACGGTCGATCGATTTCAGCTAGTATTACTCAGACACACACGGAAACAACGATTTGGTGACCAGAGGCTCGTATCGATCCTTGCTCTTCTTTTTCTTTTCTTGCACAATCTGGTTTACAAGTACCGGGTAGGGTAGCTATTTATACAGGTAAACAACGCACCAACCAGCAATCCTACTCGGTCTAGATTTCTAATCCTATTCAGAGCCTCGTCCGTACATGAATACTACTCGTATACGAAGCACACGATGTCGTGCCGGCAACGGACATGCTTATTTCCAACAGTGTCAACTCTTACAGCATAGATCTTCACAGGCACATGAAGACATGCTACCAGTTTTGTTCCATCAACCATCAATGGTCAACTTCATTTGCAAAAAAGAAAAAAAATCAATGGTCAACATGAAGATCATGTTCTTGCGGGTATTGATAGGCCTAGGAGGCACCGCGAATTGCTCTATCGCCAGCAGAGTATCCACCGAACCAACGAGTCCAACATGCAGTTTGGGCTCCTGAAACTCTACCTACGTGAAACAATGATCCAGGGGTTGAATGACTCGTAGGGGTTGCTGATGGAATCCAAGTTGCAATTACGCCACCAGGGCTCTTGACTCCAGGATCATGTATGAAGCGTATTACTCCCCAGAAGAGGAGAAATATCGGAAGAACAAGTCATTAGGATAATGTGTGACTCTTCATGCTCTTCAAGAAATCCCTTATGGTTGAGCAACATTTTACTTCTTCTTATTTTGCGAAAAAGGTATAACACCATATTATCTGAAACCAGCCCTTACAAGAGAAAGAAATAACACAACAAGTTCTTGAACAGTTTATTACCATCTTCCTTATACATCCCTTGATGGCATGCCGTGAGCAAAGGTTGATCTCACCTCTTGGCCTCTGGCGTAGCAGAGCTCGTGTCGGGGAAAGCTTGAAATTACCAAGGCGTTTGTAAAAGCAGCGGCCAGGAAGTCGTCGGCGTAGAACTACAAAAGATGCCAATGTCGAGAGATCACCTAACTGGATAAGCTAATACCAAGGTAGGACTGGAGATAATCCGAACTCCGACCAGATAGAGATGGGGACACACAACACCCAAGTTCCCTGACGATGTCGTATCTGGTTGAGCTTGAAAAGGCGAAGATGGAACTTGAGGACACCAATACGCTGCAACGTCATCCGCTCCGCAGAACACCGCCGCCGTAGACATACCCTTGTCACACATAACCTAATGTCCATCGATCGACTCCAAACTTTAGCCCGTCGACGCTCTTCCGAGCAACCTTCTCGATCTTACTATTTGTCCACTCTCTAGGTTCTTACCTTTTTTTCCTCAACCCATCTACAAAATAAAATAATGGTTATGTACAAAATGTTACTAGCTCTTGACTGAGAGATGCAATTTCCTTCCGGCAGGTTCAAGAGAAAAATTAACTTATTTCGTTGGCTTGCGGGGACCGATGTCCCACCAGGAGCCAACCAAATTAAAGGAATAGTATTGTACAAATATACAACTAGAGAATTCACAAAATTGAAGAATGTATTTTTTCGAAAAGGGAAACCCGACATCTGCATCAAGTGATGCACACATCAATTGAAGAATGTATATAAGAGGATGCATGGTAGAATGAGACAGCCAGCCAGCCTTAACTCGGTGATAGGTGCAGAATGCACCTTTGAGTACATTAAGGTTTCAGATGCCATCTCTTTCGGCCTATAAATTGAAACCCGATCAAGCAGATCTTCGACATACAAACTCCTGATGACTCCAAATTCATGTGGATGTGACATTTATGCTTGAGCACTTTTAGGCCTAGGAGGTATCGTGAATTGCCTTGTCACATGCCAAAACCCATGTATTAGCATCTCGCTGAGTTGACGTGTTTGAGTAACTAGATGTATAAAGTCCAGAATACAATGTAGCACTGAGTGACTATCACACGCATCAACCAAAAGCACGGATAAGTAAGTTACATGGATAATGATGTGATGATATGTACTACACTGTATGTTACAGTTGGTTTGTTGTGTCTTGCATGACTGTTTACCTCGCAACAAAGCTACAAGCCACGTGAAACCGAAACTTTTCATTTACCTCCCTATTTCAGTTTGGACTGCAATGTTGAGAGAACTTCAAAGATTTCCCTTAAATTATCTCAGAACCAAGAGACCAACATTATTTGCTTCAAAGATTTCAGTAAGTTGCATGGATGGCGATGTGACAATATCTAGTGAGCTCATACTCCCTGACTCCCTGATTTCCCTTACCGTACCTACCATACAGTTGATTTGCTTGCATCACTGTTTAGCTCATGTAACTAAGTAACGAGTCGCGACAAAAACACTCATACTCCCTGACTCCCTGTGGTCCGAATCAAATATCGCCCGTTTATCTAGTGAGCTGTAGTATACCTTCCTTTTCACGGCCGGGGAAGTTGAGAACTTCAGTGATTTCTGTACTCTTATCTCACAACAAATAGACCTGCATTATTTCAAGGACAATATCTTCCAAACAACTCTGAAATTTCTCATGCATATGATCTTATCTCTAAGAAAAAGGGCGCACCGTGATATAGGAGAGCTGGTATTTAATTAACGCGCCAACTAATCAAAATTCCGCTTTCAACATGAGTCTAAATCTACCCTGATGAGTAGGGCCTTTTCTTTCCACTATCAGTGTGAACATCATCGACCAATCTCGTGCTCTGAAACATGAAAATCATGCTCTAGTTTCCGAACGTGAATTCATATCATTCACTTATTCAGATTCAGTACGATAGCATGAGACACATTTCCGATTCGTTAGCCTCTCACATCATCCACGTTCCTCACGCACACAAACTGCTGCTAGGAGTGGCACCATCATCGGCGATAGATAGACAGTGAACGGTGCATGTGGCCACACATGAAACACGCATTCAAGCATGGAGATGACATCTCCAGGCTATAAGTACATCAGTCTGGCCCTTAGCTCCGGCCAAAGTCGAGGTAATCCTCTCATGGCCTATCCGAGCGGCAACATGCAGGTGATCCCTCGCGGCCAGGTCGTGGAGGAGATCAACGAGCTGAGCTTCGGCAACCTCTACCTCCACCATACCCTCACCGGGCCAAGCCAGAACCAGGCGATCGTGGTCAATGCTACCAACGCCACCGGGCTCGGCACCACCACCGTCAACGACTGGACGATCCACGACGGGCTTGGACCCTACGCACCCGTCGTCGCACGCGGCCGCGGCTTGCACGTCCTCGCCGAAGGCTGGCACAACTCCTTCACCATCGACTTCGAGACTGAAAGATATGTCTGAAAGAACATTTCTTAATCCCTAGTGTTTTGAGTGTTAGTTAACAATACCAATGATATACTTATCCTATTGCTAAGTATTTCAGTTTGGGTGAATTGCATATCACATATCCCAAAGTCAAAATGTATAGAAAAGGAGTTTATGCAATTCTTCCCAGAATCGGATTATTGGAACCGGAAATTTCCAGGATCGGAAATTCCGGGTCTCCTATACCTACCAGAAAAATTGCTAAGGAAAAGTCAGGAAGTGGTTCTGACTTCAACCGGAAATTCAGCTCGGAAATTTCACTGACTCGGAATTTCCGAGTCACCCTCAGAAATTTGGCTAAGTCAAGATGTCAAAGTGGTTCTGACTTCAACCGGAAATTCAGCTCGGAAATTTCACTGACTCGGAATTTCCGAGTCACCCTCAGAAATTTGGCTAAGTCAAGATGTCAAAGTGGTTCTGACTTCAACCGGAAATTCAGCTCGGAAATTTCACTGACTCAGAATTTCCGACTCACCCTCAGAAATTTGGCTAAGTCAAGATGTCGAAGACGTTCTGATCTCAACCGGAAATTCAACTCGGATATTTCACCGACTCGGATATTCCGAGTGACCCGGAATTTCCGGGTGTCACTTATACCGGAATTTCCGGGTCCTCGAGGCAGCCAACGGCCAGATTTGGAAGGGGGTATAAATACCCCCTCACTCACTCAAGAACAGTCAGCTCTCAGATTTTCTCTCTCCTACTATTCTTGAAAGCTCAAATCATCAAGATCTCCCAATCCCTCCACCCAAATTTGTTGATCTTTGGAGGATTGGAGGAGAAGGCCCGGATCTACATCTTCACCGAAGGGATTTGCATTTCCTCCCCATTCACTTGGGGATTTCGTGGCTAGGGTTTCCGGTGGGAAAACCTAGCTCTCCATTGTTGTAATCTTGGTGTTTGAACGGGAATCCGGCACCTAGAGAGGGGGGGGGGGGGTGAATAGGTGCTATTACAAATTTTAGTTCTTTTCAAATTTAGGCTCAACACAAAGGTAAATTCTCTAGATATGCAACTACGGTGAATTTACCTAAATGATAATCTAAGCAATAACAAGATAAACAAGACAAGCAAGTAAGGGAACAAAGATAAGGGGAACCGAGCGAAGCACGCGGAGACGAAGATGTAATCCCGAGTTCCACCCAAGGGTGTACGTCTCGTTTGGAGAGGTGTGCGCTACCACAACAGGTTAGCCGCAACGCCACAAAGGCTCACCTTCTTCTCCGATGAACTCAACCACAAAGGTTGCGAGTCCACCTTCCACTATTCATCCCCTTTTAGGGCGGAGATCGAATCCCTTACAAACGCTTGAGGCACGCACCCACAACTTAATTGGGGGCTCTTAAGAAGACCACAAAAGGTCAAGGCAACACCAAGATTACAACAATGGTGAACTAGGTTTTCCCACCGGAAACCCTAGCCACGAAATCCTCAAGTGAATGGGGAGGAAATGCAAATCCCTTCGGTGAAGATGTAGATCCGGGCCCCTCCAATCCTCCAAAGATCAATGAATTTGGGTGGAGGGATTGTGAGATCTTGTTGATTTGAGATTTCAAGAATGGTAGGAGAGAGAATATCTGAGAGCTGACTGTTCTTGAGTGAGTGAGGGGGTATTTATACCCCCTCTCAAAATCTGGCCGTTGGCTGCTTCGGGGACCCGGAAATTCCGGTATAAGTGACACCGGAAATTCCGAGTCACTCGGAATATCCGAGTCAATGAAATTTCCGAGTTGAATTTCCGGTTGAAGTTAGAACCACTTTCTGAACTTGACTTTGCCAATTTTCTGAGGGTGACTCGGAAATTACGGATCAGTGAAATTTCCGAGCTGAATTTCCGGTTGAAGTCAGAACCACTTTCTGAACTTGACTTAGCCAATTTTCTGAGGGTGACTCGGAAATTCCGAGTCAGTGAAATTTCCGAGCTGAATTTCCGGTTGAAGTCAGAACCCTTTTCTGAACTTGACTTAGCCAATTTTCTGAGGGTGACTCGGAAATTCCGAGTCAGTGAAATTTCCGAGCTGAATTTCCGGTTGAAGTCAGAACCACTTTCTGAACTTGACTTAGCCAATTTTCTGAGGGTGACTCGGAAATTCCGAGTCAGTGAAATTTCCGAGCTGAATTTCCGATTGAAGTCAGAACCACTTTCTGATTTTTCCTTAGCCATTTTTCTGTTAGGAATATGAGACCCGGAATTTCCGATCCTGGAAATTTCCGGTTCCAATAATCCGATTCTGGGAAGAATTCCAGAAACTCTTTTTCTCTACATTTTGGCTTTGGGATATGTGATATGAAACTCACACAAACTGAAATACTTATCAAATAGGATTAGTACATCATTGGTATTGTTAACTAGCACTCAAAACACTAGGGATTAAGAAATGTTATTTCAATCTCCCCCATTTTGGTGTTAGATGACAATACCAAGATTTGCAAAGAAACAAAATGCAATATCATGTTTTTGACAGAAAATGGCTCCCCCTAAATAAGTGCATGTAAGCAACACAATATGACAAACGATAGGAGCAATTTTAAAACAACAAACACAAGATATCACATAGGAGAAAAGAGACACAATGTAAGGTTATGGTATCATTTGAGACTAGATAGATTTTCATACCTTGTGTATATAGGATATGAAGAGAATACCAACACAATAAATTCGAAGTCTCAACCATAGTAGAATGATAGCATAACATTGTCGTCTCAATACACATAGTCATCACACATAGAGAATAAAAGAGTTTAACAAATAACTTCAAACAAAAATAAATGGACACAAGTGCAAATAAATGGTAAACGCATATGCTTGTGCCCGAACCCTTGCAAATCCCCGAAACCCTACTAGAGCAACTTCTCCCCCTTTGGCATCTAAACGCCAAAAAGGAAGAAGAGCGATGCTACGTCCCATGTAGGTCTTCAGTCTGAGGGAGTCTCCTCCTCCTCATCATCATCCGCATCATCATCTTCGTCATCCTCCTCATCCTCCTCATACTCTGCCTCCTCATCCTCATCTTCCTCCTCATCATCATAGTCATGTCTAGTGGTGTATTAGCTGCCGCCAAGGTCATGGTCAATCTGAGTCCACGGAGCCAAGGAACCCTGATTCCACTGAGCAAAGGTCAGGGGATCAGACAGTTCAGCAGGAGCAGGAGAGCCAGATGCATGGTGAAGGATCAAGTCTTGCTTGTAGGCCAGCTGACGGCGATCCTTGTAGGCAGTGTATTGCTCCTTGCGGATGTCCACATTCATGCATAGGACATTGCGTTGGAACCAATTCAGCTTCTTTACCTTCGCATGAGTGGCTGGGACATGAGTGGGAGCAGCAGCCCTCCTAGCATCACCCATGAAAGATCCACCCTGAGCTGAGCTAGTAGAAGGCCTAGGAGGGGGCTTGACCACTGTCTTCTTCTCATACAGCTTCTTGAAGTCATGCGGCTCCATATCATCATTGCTGAAGTTATAGTCAGGGAACTTGAACTTGATGAGCTTCATGATGTAAGGAGCATAGGGAATAGTGACCCTGGTGGTCATGGCTTCATACATCTCATTGTAGATGTAATCCATAACATCTACACTCCAGTCAGCATCAGAACCAGTGTCCTCCACAATGCGGTTGGCATGAAGGAGCAGGTTGCATAGAGGGGTCACCACATTGTCGTTGTTGCCACCACTTGGTGCAATGTTCTCACGCAGGTTGCGCACAAGAACATCATACAGTGGAAGCAAGTCACGAGAATTACCAGGGGTGGCTCCCTCACCATATAAGTGCGATGTTTGCTTCTTGTTGAGCTTGTAAGGGTTGTGCATGCGAAAGCCTTGAGGATTGTAACCATCAAACCTGTAGCCCAAAACCTTGGCAAACTCCTCAAAGTTGGACTCACAGAACGATTCCCCAGTCATCCACTTCATAGTCTTCTTCGAGTCACCCTTGATCACTAGGGTGGCAAAGAACTGCATCACAAGCTGGGCGTTGTAAGGATAACGGGTGAGCACCAGCCTCTCCAAGCCCATGGTCTTGATAATATGAATAGCCTCAACAAATGAGGCTTTCTTCTGCAGAGTTGCAAGATCAAACGGGTGCGTAGGTCGAATGGGCTTCGACAGAGAGAGGTAGAGGTCCACGAGTATGTGCTCTTGCTCTTGGCACCAATAGCTGCGATCATCCAGAGAGTTGTCCCTTGGCCTAAGGTACCAATCCCCCTGTCTAAGCTGAGAATAATCCACTGAGTTCATCTTTGAGTAGTTCTCACGTTGAGGAATAGGGGCATTCTTCCTTTTCTTGGATGGTGGCTTGCTGGCAACATCTTTCTTCGGCCTTTGAATTGCAGGACCCTTTCCCTTGTAGACTGGGTTCTTGTGGACAGGTGCTCTTCCTGTGTTCCTTGATGCCCCAGCGGACGGACTCCCACTAGAACCTGTGAATTTGAGCATAGTGGGTAGCATAAGGTAAGTGCACACAAGTCAGGAGATTATACACACATTAGGTAGGCATTTGATGAATCATATGTAGTTAAACATGAGTTAATCTTAAAACTGCAGTGTTTGACTCGGAAATTCCGATTCAGACATAACCGGAAATTCCGGGGGACCGGAAATTCCGAGTCAGTCTGAGTCGGAAATTCCGAGTGAGACAGAAACAGTGCAGATCTGAGATTGACTCGGTCTAAAACTAGATCGATCCAACACAATGCAAAACTAATGTATGTAGATGGCAGGGAATAGTGCTAGGAACAATCTCTACCAAGCAATATTGAAACAAATAACTCCACATCAAGATCCAAGTGCAAGCACATAAGGAAGAAGAAAAGTGAAGTTACCCTCATCCATTGAGGCCATTGCTTGGAGGAGTGAGTTCCCGGGGCGGAGGAGGAGCAGATCCGGCCGAGAAAGAGGTTCCCCGGCGGTCGGAGTGCTCCGGAGGGACCTTGGAGCAGCAGGGGCGGCGGCTGGAGGAGAGGGAGGTCGGGGGTGGAAGAAGGGCACTAATGAGCCCTTCACCCCGAGCCTGCCCTTATATTTTTGGACAAACCGCCCGACCGGATATTCCGAGTGTAACTTACACCGGAAATTTCGAGTCACCGGATATTCCGGTTCATAAATGAACCAGATATTCCGACCTGCTGAACCAAAATCCCAGTTTTTAAATGGATGACTTGTGTGCAATAGAGAGAAATATTTTCAGGGGGAAGTAGGCTTGGGATAGATTTCCAAACTGTCATTGGTACACCATACTCAACTCACAACTACCAAATCGAAACATAAAGCGCCAAGTTGAGTAGGTTTCCCACATGCATGAAAAGGATGGCAAATAGAAACAATAAGTTCCAAATAAAATCAACTCTTCAAAGAGAAGATGTCGGTGGCCGAGACCACCATGTACGAGTGTATGGCATGTTACCGCGAAGATGTATCTTGGGTACATAACCAATACTCGTCGTTTTAGCTCATTAGTCATAAGAATGAATATAGAGATACAAGAACACTTGCTATCGGCATAATGGGGGGAGGGATGGTCCAATGTATTAGGACCGCACTCCCCCTATTTCCATGCCTACATCTAAACAAGATAAGATGCAATTACGCCCTAGGTGAGTGTGCAAGCGATCAAGCTAAGGACCTCGAATCAATGATATTTAGCTCATTCCTCAAAAAGCAAAACCTTCCTTCCTCAAGGGGCTTCGTGAAGATATCCGCCAATTGATCCCTTGTGCCCACATATGATAAGTCAATGTCTCCTCGGGCCACATGATCTCTTATGAAATGATGGCGGATCTCAATATGCTTGGTTCTTGAATGTTGCACCGGGTTGTATGCAATCTTGATGACACTTTCGTTGTCACATAGAAGAGGCACTTTGTCGCAATCGACTCCGTACGCCTTTAAAGTTTGCCTCATCCATAGCAACTGAGTGCGGCAACATACTCGGCTTCGGCTTCAAGGTAGAGGAGAGATCCAATCATGGAGCGGTATACCTTTTGATCCACATCCTTACCCTTAGGGTTGAGCTCAAGGTGGCATTTGGTTTGCATTGGGGTAGAGGCACCCTTGAGCTCAAGCAACTCGTACTTCTTGAGCATGTATTGAATGTACTTTGCTTGGTTGATGAACGTTCCTTCCCTCAATTGTTTGATCTCAAATCCGAGGAAGAACTTCATCTCGCCCATCATAGACATCTCAAACCTGTCAGTCATAAGCTTAGAGAATTCTTCGTTAAATGCTTTGTTAGTCGATCCAAATATAATGTCATCCACATATAATTGACAAATGAAAAGCTCTCCATTAACTTTCTTAGTGAAAAGTGTGGGGTCGATTTCCCCAACTTGGAATCCACGGTCTACAAGTAGTTCTCTAAGGTGCTCGTACCACGCTCGTGGGGCTTGTTTAAGGCCATAGAGTGCCTTATCCAACTTGTAGACATGGTTCGGATACTTGAGGTCCTCGAACCCCGGTGGTTGCTTAACATAAACAAGTTCATTTAGTGGACCATTTAGAAAAGCGGATTTGACATCCATTTGTTGCAACTTAAAGTTATGATGAGAGGCATAAGCAAGAAGAATACGAATTGACTCAAGTCGAGCCACGGGCGCATAGGTTTCTCCAAAGTCAATGCATTCAATTTGGGAGTAACCTTGAGCCACCAATCTTGCCTTGTTCCTCACCACCATGCCATGTTCATCTTGCTTGTTCTTGAAAATCCACTTGGTGCCGATAACATTGCGGCAATCTTTGGGTCTTTCCACCAACTTCCACACCTTGTTGCGCTCGAAGTTGTTGAGCTCTTCATGCATAGCATCAAGCCAATCTTTATCTTCAAGAGCTTCAAAGACCTTCTTGGGTTCCACCATGGAGATGTGAGCTTGATGTTCACTAAAGCTTGCAAGTTGTCTTCGGGTAGAGACCTTGCTTCTCACATCACCAAGCACCTTGTCAAGAGATAGAGCTCTTAATTCTTGTGAGGTGCCAACCCTATTCAAGCGGCAGATCTCGATTTCCCTCTGAGTGGTGGGAGGAATCGCTTGATCATCTTGATCATTCATGTCTCCGCCTTCACAGATTTGATGGCCTTGATCAACTATTGGAGTGATGTCCATCGGTGAAGGAGAGGGTTGATCTTGGCCTTGCGGGCTGCCACCGGGAATGTCAGCAGGACCGGATATTCCGGGTTCATGGACCGGAAATTCCGAATCACCGGAATTTCCGACTCCAGGTTGAACCGGATTTTCCGGCCCTCCGGAAATTCCAGGAGCATCAGGAGAATCTTGTGCTTCTTCTTGGCTAGGCGCATTGGGCACGGTGTTGTCGATGGGTGTTTCTTGTGTTCGGGTGGCCACCACTTGTGAAGAACTTGATCCTTGTTGAGCAACCTCATAATAGAGTTCAACGGGGCGGTGGACTCCCAACCCCATTCTTCGGATAGCATCTTGAGGTTGATCATCACCTACAACGGAAACACCACTTTGCTCCACAAGGGAGCCGTCATTCTCCTCGAACACCACACTACAAGTTTCTATGATTATGCGCGAGGCCTTATCATAGACTCTATAAGTGTGGGATTCGGACCCGTAGCCCACAAATGTCCCTTCAAGAGACTTAGATTCAAACTTGTCTAAGCGAACACCTTTGATGAGATAAAAACACTTACAACCAAAAACTCGGAAGTAAGAGATATTGGGCTTGTTCCCGGTGAGCACTGAAGGAGATATGCCCTAGAGGCAAATAAATAAGTAGTATTTATTGCATTATCTCATAAGTTTATAATAGGTTTGTGTATTATGCTATAACTGTATTGATCGGAATTATTAATACATGTGTGATACATAGACAACCAGGTCCCTAGCAAGCCTCTATATGAGCTAGTCCATTGGGCAACAGTTTATCGAGATTCCCGATCAAGGACAATGACGTCGGTTGACAATGGGGTCATCTTGTTAGTTGAATAAGGTGGTGGACATACGCAAAGTATTGCAATAAGATCGTATTACGATGTTTGTCATTTGCAATAGATAAGAATATGATAGCTTATTCCTTAGACCGTGAGACCGTACTTATTAATGCTTCGTAGGGGTGCTTTGAGAGCATCAAACGTTGTGTCTTATATAGCATGACAATAACGGTGTCCATCTTGGATATTCCGAAAGAGCATCAAGACGTAAGGATCAAGAGCGGGATTTGTTCATTCTTGTAATGGAAAGACACTCTGGGCCCACTCGGTGATATTGCATCTATATAGCTGCGCAGCTTATGACTAGGTCATGGAGATGTAATATCGCAGACGAGTTAATAACCTTCGTCGGTAACGAGATACAACAAAGACATCGGTATGTCTACGATCATATCTCGGACAAGGTAGTATCGCAGAGACAAAGGGAATGAATATCATATTTATGGTTCAACGACGATATTCGTGGAATGCACAGGGGTCGTCATATATTTCCAGGTATCCCTGACGATCATTGGTGAGCGGAGTGTCTCGACCATGTCTGGAGTGTTCTCGAACCGTAGCGTAACAAAATTAAGGTCTTAGCGACGCTAGGAGATAGGTTCTGGAATATTATAGGAGTTTGTTGGAGAGAGAGAAATGATCCGGAAAGAGTTCCGGTGGTCCGGAAGGAGTTCCAGAGAGGTCTGGAATGGTTCCAGGAATGTCCGAAAGTTGTTCGGGTGGTCCGAAAGAGTTTTCGGAATCACGGGATGTTGAATTATATATAAATATATTAATTATGAATTAATAGGATTTTTATATTAATTTAATATTAATTAAATAAAGGAAAAAGGGGGCTCCCACCTACATGGGCCCTAAGAGGGCCCAAGAGGGGGGAGCCGCACCCCACAAGGGAGGTGGGCCCCATGGGGGGTTCGGCCGGCCCATGGTGGGGGCGCACCAACCCCCCTCATCCTTTAGTCCCACATGGGAGAGCCAAGGGGTTTGCACACCCCCTCCCCCCTTTATATAGCAAGGCATATTGATTGGATTAATACATTGGAAAATACAATTAATTCCCGATTTCTCTCTCGATCTCGTGGTTCCCAAGTTGGAGCCGCGCCGAGCTGAGGAAAGGGGGATCTCTCTCCACCCAAGCTATACCGCAGAGCGCCGTTGCTCTGCGGGATTCCAGATAAGATCTACTCCTGCGATTTCAGCTGGATCTGAATGACCGGGAGTTGTCGCTAAGCTCCGTATGTTTGTGAGTGCTCGGAGGCAACTCTTTTGAGGAGCTTGGGCGACGTCGTCTCGCCCCCTGCAGCCGCCGCGCCTCCCTCCCCTCTGCTGCTGGCGCACCAGCCCTGGTGCTGGCGCTCTGCCTTCTTCCTCCCGACGCCCGTCGACGCAGATCATCATCGACACCCCGGCGTCATCGACTTCGACATCACGGCAAGATCTTCGCGACCTCGAGGTCGGCTACGTATGACTTCATCGTCAACGCTTGTGCGGGAGCGTAATCCCCGCTATCGGTCTACATGGAGGTAATGTAACCCGTTCCGCCACCGTTATCGCATGTACTAGATAGATAGATCCTGGCTGGTTAGGGTTTCGTTCGCTAGAAAAATTATTGTTTTCTGCACCGTAACCCCTTCAAGAACTTCATACGGGGTCTTCATGAGTCCTTTGCGGAAGAAGAGTCGGTTGGATGAATGGCAAGCGGTGTTGTCGGCTTCGGCCCAAAAGTTGTGAGGGGACTTGAACTCGGCCATCATCGACCTTGCCATCTCAATAAGAGTGCGATTCTTCCTTTCGGCTACACCATTTTGTTGGGGAGTATAAGCAGCGGAATATTGATGACGAATCCCTTCTTCACTAAGGAACTCGTTTAAGGTGTAGTTCTTGAACTCGGACCCGTTGTCACTTCTTATCACCAAAATAGGGACATTGTGTTGACGTTGAGCCTCATTGGAGAAGTCGATGATAGTTTGTTGAGTCTCCATCTTCGTCTTGAAGAAGAAAACCCATGTGTATCTTGAATAGTCATCAACAATCACCAAACAATATTTCTTGCCACCAAGACTAGCTTCCGGAATGGGACCAAAGAGGTCAACATGGAGAAGCTCCAAAACCCTTTTTGACGAGTTGATGGTCTTGCTTGGATGGTAGATGTCATGCATTTTTCCTTCAACACACGCCCTACACATTCAATCCTTCGAGAAAGAAACATGGTCTTTTAGTCCTAGGATATGGCCACCCTTGTGGAGACTTTGCAAAGTCCTCATGTTGACATGGGCTAGTCGGCGATGCCATAGCCAACCCAAGTCCGCCTTTGCGAATAAGCACATTGTATGGGAAGTGGTGACTCCGGAGAAGTCAACCACATAGAGCCCATTCTCAATGTACCCAACGAAAGACACATTGAGAGACTTGCTCCGCAAGAGAATGACCATTTGTTTTTCGAAGACAACGGTATAACCCAAACAAGTTAAGGAATGGACGGAGATCAAGTTTAAACCTAGGGACTCGACAAGCAAGACATTCACAAGTGTGATGTCTGGTGCCACTACCACCTTGCCGAGCCCTATTACCTTAGACTTTGAATTGTCACCATATGTAACGGTCATTTTATCATCATTGGGCTTCAACTCCGTTACAATCTCCTTGCTTCCGGTCATATGACTAGTGCACCCACTATCAATTATCCATTTCGATCCTCCGGAAGCAAGGCCCTACACACAATCAATTATTTGGTTTAGGTACCCATTTTGCAATGGGTGCCTTTTGGTTAGCAACAAGGGTCTTTGGAACCCAAATAGCATATTCAATATAACCATCAAAGGACCAATGTATCTATCAAAGACATCCCCATAATAATCAACATATAAAGCATAGTTGGGGTTAGATATGCCCGCAAAGTCATCACGAGTGGGAGTGCCCCTTGTGGCATTTCCACTCGCAATGTCATCTTTCTTGGCTTGTGCAGGCTTGGTCTTCTTCTTGATCTTCTTCTTCTCCTTAGCAACATAGCCTAGACCTTCCTTACCCTTGTGGGGCACTCGCTCATGAAGAGGAATAGTGAGTGTCCCCTTACCTTTATCAAGGGAGGTCTTGGACTCGGTTGTCATGGAGGGAACAAACAAGATCCTAGCTTTATCCTTGACAACATTTGCATTAGTATTCAAAGGAGTAGAAGTACTAGGTTTCTCAAGAATAGATATCCGAGTTTGGAGTTGATCACGAGACTTGAGGAGACGTTCGTGATCACTTGTCAATACCTTATGAGTATTTTCAAGTGACTCGAGGTCTTCGCAGAGTCTAGCATGAGCAACTACAAGCTCGAACTTTTCATTTTGCACAATTTTACATTTAGCAAAGTAGAGATCACGATCCTTAGTGATCTTAGCAAGTTGCTCCTTGAGGAGAGCATGAGCTTCTTGTTCATCTTCGAGAGAGGATTGGAGGGACACCTTAGCGTGTGCATACTCTCTCTCAATCTCACCTTTTAATTCAAGCTCATCCTCAAGCTCACCTATACGACTCATGATTGAGCCAAAGTGTTTCTTTCCTTCTCCTTGCAAGTTAGTCATGAATTTATCAAACGCAATAATTTCTTCCTTGACTTCTAGGCTCATACCATCATCCGTGTCATGGGATATGGAGGTGGGGGACAATTGTACCTCGGATGTCTTTGCCATGAGACATCTTGGATTCTTGATGATGGGGATCTCGTTTGGTGAGGAGAAGATTGACGGAGGTGTGGAAGAAATGGCTAGTGCGGCCACTTGCGTTGGAGTATCCTCCTTGTCACTATCTTCATCATCGGTGGGATATTGCTCTTGAGTTACCAAGACAATCTTTTGGTTCTTCTTGAAGAAGGGCTTCTTCATGGGCATGGGCCCCTTGCCCTTCGTCTTGGCCACGAGCCTCCCACCATGATCCTCTCTTCTCTCCCATGGGCAATCTGCAACAAAGTGGCTTTTGTCATCACAGTTATATCAAAGCCTCACCTTGTTGAATGGCTTTCCTCCATTGGATGGAAACTTCTTGTCAATCCTCGCTTGGCCCTTCCGGGGTTCTTCCAAAACGTTCTTGCCGCAAGACCCATGTGTTGAGTAAGAGTACTTGAGAGGGTCTCACTAGATAGCTCGACTTGATCATCATACTCCTCTTCATCCTCTTCTTCAACGGTGGCCTTCAAGGCAATTGAGGCATGCTTGTGCATCCATATGGCTCTAGCTCTTGCATCTTGTGCAATCTTGGAGGCCACCTTGTATGCGGTCATCTCTTGCATGACTTCATTGGATGTCATCTTTGCGAAGTCATGTCTCCCTTGGAGTGTCTTCAAATCTGTTTCCTCAAAGGGCAAGAGAGCGGTCACAAACTTCCTCTTGATCCAAGCATCATCAATGTACACCGCCCAGAGGTTCTTGAAGGAGTTGGCAACCAACACCAACCTCCGGTACATGTCCTCGTGGCTTTCTCCATCCAACTTGTAGAACCCTTCCACCTCATTGCATAAGGCATCATACCGGTTCTTCTTCATGCTCTCATTCCCGACGAAGATGTCGGAAAGAACATTCCAAACTTCTTTGGCGGTGGAGAATTGTTGGATGAGCGCCATGTCCTTCTCTCTAACGGCCATTTGGAGTTGATGAAGAGCGGTGGCGTTGAGTTGGCTATCAACCACCTCTCTTCTTGTCAAGTTGGTTGGATCATGGGGCTTGTATCCTTCTTCAATGATGCGCCATAGCTCAATGGAGGCACTACATAGATGAGACTTCATTAGAAATTGCCATTGAGAGAAATGAGTAGGTTTAAGCTTAGGAGGATCACTTCTAAAGTTTACATGAGGGTGAGGGATAGGAGGGTTAGGAGAGTAATTATGGTTGACATTATGAAATTCCTCTCCTTTGAGGGTGTTAGAGGAGCTAGGTGATTCATCCTTTTCCGCCTTCCCGAGGGGAACACTTGAGGTAACATCTTTGGACCCATCCGAAGATGACTCCTTAGAGTTCCCCGCATGCTCCTTAGGAGGAGGAGAGGGAGAAGTAGCCTCGGGCTCCTTAGACTTCAAGAGTGCCATGAGCATCTCATTCATCTTGAGGAGTTGGGCCTCCAAGGACGATCTCATATCAATAAGATCGGCCATGGTTGCCCCTTTGGCTAACGCCTCCTTCTCCGACTCTAATATCTCACGGGCGGCCCTCTCGACATCAGATTCCGTCATCGTTGCACTTAGGCGGTTAAGCCCTTAAAAGTGAACAAGGCTCTGATACCAATTGAACGGGAATCCGGCACCTAGAGGGGGGGGGGGTGAATAGGTGCTATTACAAATTTTAGGTCTTTTCAAATTTAGGCTCAACACAAAGGTAAATTATCTAGATATGCAACTACGGTGAATTTACCTAAATGACAATCTAAGCAATAACAAGATAAACAAGACAAGCAAGTAAGGGAACAAAGATAAGGGGAACCGAGCGAAGCACGCGGAGACAAAGATGTAATCCCGAGTTCCACCCAAGGGTGTACGTCTCGTTTGGAGAGGTGTGCGCTACCACAACAGGTTAGCCGCAACGCCACAAAGGCTCACCTTCTTCTCCGATGAACTCGACCACAAAGGTTGCGAGTCCACCTTCCACTATTGATCCCCTTTTAGGGCGGAGATCGAATCCCTTACAAACGCTTGAGGCACGCACCCACAACTTAATTGGGGGCTCTCAAGAAGACCACAAAAGGTCAAGGACCACAAAAGGTCAAGGCAACACAAAGATTACAACAATGGTGAACTAGGTTTTCCCACCGGAAACCCTAGCCACGAAATCCCCAAGTGAATGGGGAGGAAATGCAAATCCCTTCGGTGAAGATGTAGATCCGGGCCTTCTCCTCCAATCCTCCAAAGATCAACGAATTTGGGTGGAGGGATTGGGAGATCTTGTTGATTTGAGCTTTCAAGAATGGTAGGAGAGAGAATATCTGAGAGCTGACTGTTCTTGAGTGAGTGAGGGGGTATTTATACCCCTCTCAAAATCTGGCCGTTGGCTGCTTCGGGGACCCGGAAATTCCGGTATAAGTGACACCGGAAATTCCGAGCCACCCGGAATATCCGAGTCAATGAAATTTCCGAGTTGAATTTTCGGTTGAAGTCAGAACCACTTTCTGAACTTGACTTAGCCAATTTTCTGAGGGTGACTCGGAAATTCCGAGTCAGTGAAATTTCCGAGCTGAATTTCCGGTTGAAGTCAGAAACACTTTCTGAACTTGACTTAGCCAATTTTTTGAGGATGACTCGGAAATTCCGAGTCAGTGAAATTTCCGAGCTGAATTTCCGATTGAAGTCAGAACCACTTTCTAATTTTTCCTTAGCCATTTTTCTGTTAGGTATATGAGACCCGGAATTTCCGATCCTGGAAATTTCCGGTTCCAATAATCCGATTCTAGGAAGAATTCCAGAAACTCTTTTTCTCTACATTTTGGTTTTGGGATTTGTGATATGAAACTCACACAAACTGAAATACTTAGCAAATAGGATTAGTACATCATTGGTATTGTTAACTAACACTCAAAACACTAGGGATTAAGAAATGTTCTTTCAGTGTTGCCTTGACCTTTTGTGGTCCTTGACCTTTTGTGGTCATCTTGAGAGCCCCCAATTAAGTTGTGGGTGCGTGCCTCAAGCGTTTGTAAGGGATTCGATCTCCGCCCTTAAAGGGGATCAATAGTGGAAGGTGGACTCGCAACCTTTGTGGTTGAGTTCATCGGAGAAGAAGGTGAGCCTTTGTGGCGTTGCGGCTAACCTGTTGTGGTAGCGCACACCTCTCCAAACGAGACGTACACCCTTGGGTGGAACTCGGGATTACATCTTCGTCTTCGCGTGCTTCACTTGGTTCCCCTTATCTTTGCTCCCTTACTTGCTTGTCTTGTTAGCTTGTTTATCTTGTTATTGCTTAGATTGTCATTTAGGTAAATTCACCGTAGTTGCATATCTAGAGAATTTACCTTTGTGTTGACCCTAAATTTGAAAAGAGCTAAAATTTGTAATAGCACCTATTCACCCCCCCCCCCCCCCTCTAGGTGTCGGATTCCCGTTCAATGTCTCTGTTGAGTGGGTGCCCTGATCGAGTTTGCTAGTCCGATGGCTGATGTCTTGTGTTGTGGCTTTAGTTTCGCGCACATAAGTTTGTTTCGTCCTGAAGTTCTATACTTACTATATATGAAAGTTGGATGGATTCACGGTCGAATCTGGCATCCACGTCGCGCTTTAGACGTTGGTCGTCCGATCCACGCGGCGTACGGCCCGGATGCGGCCGCGGCGACCCAGAAACGGTATTACTGTAGCTCGTGCGTTTCTGCCAAACACGTCGCCCAGTCGCCGGCCGGTCGCGCCGGTTCCCACCGGTCACCCTGGTTGTTTTGCCGAAAAGCTACTCGCAAATCAAACCGCTGCCTCGCAAGTGCACACTTTAACTCTACGAAGGACCTAACTGAAAATATCTCAATCATCATAGACTTTTCTAAAGAAAAGCCCCGCAGAATCCCTCTTCTCCTTTCTTCTTTCTCGCGACCCTGAGGTCGCCGCCGCCGCCTCCGGGCAGCGCCGCCGCTACGCTCCTCCCCGGTCAGGTCTACAGGCACGGGAAGCTCCGCCGCGGCGCCCTTTACCTCCTCTTCGGTGGACGTGTGCCGGGACGGCCGGAATCGCCGCCGTTCGTCATCGCCGTCTTCCGCGCGCGCCGCCGCGAGATTGGTCTCCGCCGGCCAGCTCCGGCGCCATACATGGATGCGGGCTTCCTGGTGGGGTTCCTCCTAGGCCTTCTGCTGCCTCTAGCCGCGGATGCCGCTGTGCTCCTCTAGCTCGTGTGCCGCCTCCGCCGCGTCCTCTCCCCCATTAGCCCTAGGCCGCTGCGCCGCCCCTGCTCTTCCATGAGCCAACAGACCGACGGGGATGAGCTCCCCTCGACCGTCCTGTGCTCCTCCGCGAGTAGAAACGCCCACACTCCCGTTCCTGGTGGCGCGAGGAACAAAATCGAGCGGCGGCGGCGCAGAAAAAGCAAGCGCCGATGAGGGGCTTGCAGGCGGTGGCAGCGGGAGGACCGGTAGGGAAAGGGGAGGCAAAGGGACAAGGACCGGTCGGTGACGGCGGGCTAGCAGCGATTGCACGCACTAGCAGCAAGGGAAGGCAGGAAGAACATCAGCATCCCCATTGATCCATTTTCTGCAAGGTGAGATGAAATCATGTGCAATCCATTTCTTCGATCTCTTATGCCTGCCAGATTTTATGAGGACGACTGTTAAATCTTGGACTGCAATATAGGCAAGTAAAGGGGAGGCAACAACGACAAGGACCGGTCAGCGACGGCAGGGTAGCAGCGACAAGGTCCATCAGCGACCACGAACCAGCAGCAAGGGAAGGCAGGAAGAACATCAACAACCCCATCGATCCATTTTCTGCAAGATGAGCTGAGATCAGTGCAATATGTTTCTTCAGTCACTTATACCTGCCTGATTTTTGTTTTTGTTTTTTGAAACTTTGCCTGATTTTATGCGGATGGCTGTTAAATCTTGGACTGTAATTTATAGCTTTTCTTGCAAATATATGATGTTGCATGCTGTTTTCATATGGTAAAAAGTCAAATCTTATAATTACAAGGATGTTAGCATAAGAGATTATTAGCAAGTTGCTCAGTTCTATAGGGTATAACTTCAGCGACATGTACTGGGCAGTGACTTGAAAGATAACAAAGACTACCTAACTGGAAAATGATAGGTGTAAATGGTCAAGAAACATTTACATGAAGTGCACCTTTTCCGTTTGATTTTCTATATATATTTTGCCCTTTAATTAGATTAGGATTTGCGCACCATTCTTTAACTTCTTTCATGTTGTGCTACATGGGATGTGGCGCACTGTTGAAGCAAAGTTCTGAAAGCTTGGGTCATGCATGTAATATGAGAGGTATATAAATACGTTGAAATACCTTAGTAATGTTTGTTGTTGAACTCTCTTGGTCCAAATTGTTCTAACAAATTTTATTTGAATTCTTACTAGGTCAGAGATGAAATGATATTATGCCCCAAAGAACTGAATCTATATGCATCTGGTATACTATGATTTGATTTTGACGATTCATTCATATATAAGCGACATGTAGTTGTTTATCTTCAGTGATCCGCATCAGCATGAAAGTCAGAGAATGACACTTCATACGTGGTTTATTTTAACTTGCCTTCTTTAGTAATATTTAGTCGATTTTAACAGAGTTTCATTACCTATTAGTTATTATCAGTAGACAGTTGTTAATATCAGTTAATACTCTAAGTTGGGTATCATGTGTACAAGTTTCTTTCATGGATGTGCACGTTCTACTGAAACCTTCTTTTTGTCCAATTGACTGATCGAACTTCTGTTAATAAGAAATAAAGCTTTTCGTGTCATGTTTGTATTGTACTTCCATCCATCAGTTAACATGCCTACGCCAAAATTCATTTGGTACAAGCCCAATAGTTCGAGTCTTCTATTAGGTCATACAATATATTTTTTAATCCGATGATTGGTGGAAGTGGAGACGAGTTCTCATGATTATGAGTGGTGAATGAGGAACCTGTTTTGGTATGTTGATTGCAGAATGCAGATTATCCAAATATTGGTTCTTACGTTGAATTTCATTATTGCAGATTTATGTGAAGTGACCATTGAATCGACCACACCTAGAGTACATGAGCTACTGAATATACAGGAGGTATGCAAAGAAGATGACCTCTGGTTAGCAGTGTTGTCTTTTATTGACTTATAAGGTTTTGATGTTTAGTTCCAGTTCGCTTATCTGTCCATGCTGCAATTTATACTGCATGAACATATAAACTTCACCTTGTGCTTATATCAGAATTACCGAAAATTACCGTAATTAGGTTTTAAAATTGCAAGCAAGCTGGCATTTACGACTGCCTAAAAGGTAAATGGGCTGGACAATCACAAACAAGGTAGATACTTTCTTTTCTCATTTATTCTGTGTACAACGGATGCTCATTTCCATGTTTTTAGACATGTTTGTGAAATGGTGTAACTTCGATAGTTTTGTATCACACTCAATCTATCAAAATGTTGCTCGGGTTTGTTGATATTTACTAAATATTATTTAGCTCAGCCTGAACAAGGTTGGTAAAGGCTATAGTGCTTAATTTTGGTTTTATGGTTCAGTTGGATTTTAGACAGCAGTACCTCAATTCAATTAGATGTATATAAGTTGATTATGAGGCTATTTGTTGTCAAAGTAAGAAAGTTTATAGACTGTAGAAAAATTTGATCAGAAAGTTTTATGCCTGGTTACATATGATCTGATTATGTCTTAGGATTACTTATTTCCTAGAATCATATAAGTAACTTACATAGTTAATATTAGCACTCTTATTTATAATGCTTATGCAATCTTAAACCATTCCTTTTTTTAAAATGTTTGTCAATATAGTACGCCATATACTATGTATGATGTTTCATTGTTCTATTCTCAGCTTTACATGTTCCTTTCTCATGTCACAGGTGCCTACGTCAATATATTGATGATTGGATTCTTTTTTTTTAACATGATATACTCGACAGACAAAACATATGGACATCAAGAAGTTATACTCACCTCTTCGACTTCCATTGAGAAAAAATATAGGTAGTATTGTTGCCACTTCTAACTTCCATGCTCTTGAACAATGGTACTATGCTATAGTATGTAATTTAAGACAATTCTAATTAGTACATATGGCCATTTGTTTGACAAAAGAAAATCAGTGAACTCATTTTGTGTGACCAGTAGGCTTTATACCTTTTCATATGTATTGTGCTATCTGATATATTTTTTATTCAAGAGTGTAAGATCTATAGAGTAGTTTTTCATTTTTAGTAGCCGCTTAGCTTTATATCTCTATCCTGCAATATGATTTAGATTTATCATGCCCTTGGTTATCTATAGTTCATAGCATTACATTCTAAGTCAAGTATGCGTTATCTACTTTAAAGAGATGATCACAACTCTGCTTCGCTTGATATGGTTTTCAACAGACAAGTCATATGACTAACTTTTCTCAAACACCTTTGGATTTTTATCAGGATCTATGATTGGGAGAACCCACTTTGTATCGGAGATATCGCCCAATTTACTTCCAACCTGTATGTGGATGAGCTTTTTTATTTTGTAGCCGGACTTTTGAGCAGTCACTATTTTTTAGGATACCCACCATTTTGGTTAGTAGTTCACGTCGCCTTCCTCTCTAGGTGCGGCTTTATTTACTTTTTCCATATAACTACACGGGCGCGCCGTGTCGACGCGCCAAGTTGTCTAGTCTATGTAAACAGAGCGACAGAGCAACTCACCTTTATATGTCTGAATCTATCACACAGAAATAAACTCAAGTGGCTACAAAATGCAAACAACTACTCAACTAGGACTTAAAATAATATAACCAAGCTGTAGTTTTGTCAGGAACAATAGCCACATTGCCATTGGTTAACATCTACTGGATGAAAAAAATGAACGGAGAAAAGTTATGAGAACTTCAACATAACTACGTTGATTATGCAAAATCTTATACTACAATGGCTAAAAAATCACACTTTCCTAGAATATTCAAGAATGAGAAGGTGCAATATAATAGTCAGCAATGATTACACAGAGTGTGCCTTAGAATTAGCAAAAGTGTATGAGACTGCAGATTCTTATTTATTGGACGTGTATTATACAGGTTTAGAGGTTCCACACTTCAAGTGATGGGAATATCTGTTGAAGATGGTGAGTGGGCGATAGTTGGCGGTACTGGACAATTTATGATGGCACGTGATGTTATCTATAAGAGGTTGTACGAGCGGAGAAATGATGAAAATATTATCGAGCTAACCATTCAGGGGTATTGTTCCGTCTTTAAAGGGTTACAACCTATGGGACCGAATGGGACACAACAACCGATGGGACCATATCAACCAATGGGACCACAACAACATATGAGACCATGCCAACCGATGGGACAACAACAACAATATGGGCCATACCAGCCGATGGGGCCGCATCAGCCATATATGTACAATGTAAGTTAGAATGAATTCCCAAGCTACAGTTCGTTAGTATGAGAATATTAAATAATACTAATCATATTTAAAACTGTTGGGTTATGACTCCCAGGAATCGGGGGTAGTCACTTCCTGAAGGGTAGTTCGAGAGGGGATCGAACGCGGAGGTCTAAACCCTCAAGTGGCTCCGCGACGTTGCTCGCCGGACCCAAAGGAGACGCACACCCGACCAAGGAAAACACCGTCCTTTACCCAGGTTCACGGCCCTCGTGAGGAGGTAAGACCGCAACTCCTGCCTGTCTGTATTATATGTGGGAGGTTACCGTACAATTGAGCTTGCCGGAAGCCCCCTTGAGGCAGTTCTTCCCTGGGGAGGGAAGCGATGATCTTCTTTCTCCTCCAGCCAGAGGCTAACCTAACTAGAGCTGCTAGGGTTTACAGGGGTGTTTTGCACGCAAGGAGCCGACCCTTGCTACGATGGATGTCCTCTCCCTTTTATAGGCGCCTCGGGCCTTCTTCTTCGGCTTGGCCTTCAAGGTGGCTGCCACTTGCCAGTGGCGAGGTGGAGCATGAGTCCACCGCGCTTCATTCGTCCATGGACACGGTCCATTGTTGGTAAAGGTAGCGCCGTGGCCGACCGGCAGCCGACCGTGTAACATCCCAACATTTTGGAATGTTCAAAAATCACTAAAATTTAAAACTTTTGTTTTTGATTAAAATAAAACTATAAATGCTTAAGGAAACCAACTATAAAAAACTTCAACCAATTTGAAAAAGTCTATTATTTCAAAATTTCCATTGTATTTCAAAAATCTTAATATGTAATTTGACAAATGTTTTATAAAGTACAAACTATTTTATTTTAAGTAAATGGTTTAGTTAAAGTATTTGAATTCAACCACTTAGCAATAGCAATTCATAAATTAAAATAATAATTACAAGTGTTATTTTAAACTATTGAAAACATTATATATTTGCGAAAAGATTATTATTCATTTACCTGAGTTCAAAACATAGTTTGAAAATTAAAAGCCTATAGTTTATAACTTTAATAACTTCATATATTTTATAATTAATTGATTATCCAATTAAACATTTCATTAGATTAAATGATTTTCATTTCTTTTCAAAGCATGAAATGATTAATATATTCTAAATAAGAAATGAATTAAATCTAAAATATTTTCCAAAGTTGTTATGAAGTTTTAAAATGGTTTATCATAATATAAAAACTTAATAGTGCACAAAATATTTTGAATTAAAGATGAATACATTATTTTTCCCTTTTCATTTCAAATAAATGTGTGATGTTATTTAAGATTGTACTAAAGCCAAAAATTATTAATATCGGAAAATGAGTTTAAATAACTTAATTTTTAAACTTATATAAGTGTTGTATTTTTATAAATTTTATTTAGCCAAAACGAAATTATTTAAGCCATGTTTTCAAATTTAACATTAAGTGTCAAATTTGCAATTAATCAATATTTCAAAATTATAATTTTTGAAAAGTGTTCAAAACATGCCTACAACTGGTTTAACACAAAGATATTGTTTTTACAAATTTTTAGAAATTTATTTGACTTGTTTTGGAGTCTTAAATCAAAAGTTATGAAAGAAATAAGAAAAATCAGAAAAAGAAAAAGAAAAAGAAAAAAATCGCTGACGTCAGCGATGACGTCAGCATCGTCTTCGAGCTCTGGACGGAAATCGTGCTCGAAAACTGCCAATTTATTTCTGTTGATTGCGGGAGTTTTACTCCACCAAACTTCGCACCGTTTCTTCCTACTAATAGCCCTCGACCTCCTCCTTCCTTTCCCCCCAAAAGCCCTCTCCCAAACGCCCCAAGGCTTGCAATTTTTCTCGCCGGAGTTCCTCCATCGCCGCCGCCGATTTCTTCAACTCCGGCCACGGTAGCACGCCCCCGGGCCCGAGACCCTCCCCCCTCTCTTTCCCAAGTCCTTGCGCACCTCCTCATCCCTTCGGACTATGGTTTTGTGTAAGAAATCGAGCGGGCCGAGCTCGCCGGAACCGCCGGAGGTCTTCACCGCTCCGGCCGCCTCTCCCCACTGCTCCAGGAAGAACTCAAGGACACCACCACGTGCTTCGCCTCCCCCACGTCCTCCTGAACCTCGCCGTCGTCTCCGCCGAGCAAGGGGACCATCGGAGCGACCAATCGGTCCACACCCGAGGCCGCGCCGCCGCCATGTTCTCCGTCTCCGGCGAACTTCCCCGGCAGGTATCGGTCAACCACCCCCAGCCGTCCGATCTGTTTTCTTCGGCCCAGATTAGATTGGATTAGTGAACCGGTACGATCTACTTGGATCCATCGGATTTGGATCTGACGGCCCCGATTAATCCGAGCCGAGCCGCGGCTCCAGCTAAGCCGAGCCGAGCCCATCCAACCACAGCTCGCCACGTGGCCCATCTGTTTTCTGATTTTAGCTCGGAATAAATTTAATTGGTCCTTTTGCAGAAAAGACCCTGCACATTAGTTTTATCATATCTTTTTCTCTGTTTATCCAAATTCAAATATTTTTATATATTTGGAAATCCCTCGACATGTAGAATATTATGGATCTGCCAAAATTCAAATTTGACTTAGTTTAAAATATTCAAATTTCAAATGGAAGATTTGAGTATTTTTTTCATTACTTTAAATCTGTAAATTCAAAAAATGCAAATAAAATTGTTTTAGAAACCTTGGAATATTTGTAAATTTATGTCACTGCTATAAAATATTTTTGAGTAATATTTAAATGAATTCATAGTTATATATTTAATTTGAATAGTTTGAGTATTTTCAACATAACTATTAATAGAAATATTATTTTTGATTAAATCAAATTGCAATAAATTTAATTAAATCACCTCTGGCTATTAACACCATTTATAAAAATTGTGTTATAAAATATAAATCACAGAAAACTTTAATCCATATGTTTTCCTTTTATTATGTTTGCAAAATTAGAGACTAATTAAATTGCAATTATAACTTTATGCATACTTTATAAAATATCACAAAAATTAGTATTAGATTTCTTGTGATTTAAAATTGCATTTCATGCATAGCATATTTTATTTTATAGTTATATTTCCCATAAGGAAAACTCCTCCCCCATTTTCTCTAAGTTAGAAATATTTTCAAACTTAGTATTTTGATAAAAGTTTTATAACTTAGACATTTAGAATTTTCAACATGGAGCTAGAACACCAATGAAGGGCTTAGCCAAAACAAGACTCTAGAAGAATCTCCAAGAATTCGAAGCACTTAGAAGAAAAGTGAGAAGAAGTTCAAGAAGGCCAACCCCCTTTTATTCTCTAAGTCTTTCTCTCTGTCTTTTCTTCTTCTCTGAGAACTCATGATGACTAAGTTAAATCCAAAACCAGCCTCGAGGATACAAGAAGTATCAAGTCTGAAGATTTATCAAGTATATCAAAACTTCAATCAAGACATCACGAAGGAGAATATTACAAGTCTGGAGATGAAGCCTGGAAGACCAACTACATCTTTCTATCTTTTCCCTCTTTCCTAATCTTGTCTTTCACTTAAGACTTAAAAATATTTTCATGGCATGACTTGCATCTCTAGTACTTAGAAATAATTTGCATATCATACATAACACGTTTTCCTTAGAAGTTTTATGAAACTTATTTGTTCACTATGTATGTGCATGTATGATTGATGATTGTTGTTTGTTGATTTTTGTATTGTTGTTTGCTTATATTGTTTAGATTGAACGGAGAGCAAACGTTCGTTGTTGAAAAGAATTTGTGAACAACGACAACATTCAAAGGCAAGTGGCACACCCCCATAAAAGTCCTATTATTTTTCTATGCATGAGTAGATTATTTTCTATAAGCATGTGTAGGATAGTATTGCTATGCAAGCCATGTTAGACCTCTTTATTCCTGTGTCTAGGTTCCTATGAAAATACTTACTAGAATAGTGATGCTATGCAAAAACTATTTTGATGAAAAAGATAAAGTCTACTAAGTTTTAATCAAATACCTGGGTGGAATTGGTTGCTTGGCTGTATGAGTTGAGTGTTGTTCCCAGAGGATTTACCTGTGGAATATTCACTTGTGGATGGCCACCCAGGAAAAAAGGGATCTGAAGAACTCCGAGTGAAGATTGCTTCTCGTGCAACCATTGCCAATATGGGCTCTGGCTTGATCAACTAAGCTGCGTGGACTCGCCCCGGCCTGACAGGTGGAGGTAGTGGTTTGTAGGTGGAGCGCGTCAGGCCAGAGTGGGAGGGAAAATACTTCTGAAAGATCTCGTCACATTCTTCTCCTTTCCTTATCACAAATGGTGTGTAAAGGGTAATTTGGGTTGAATGGGTACAATGGTGAACGTGCACAACCTCTGCAGAGTATAAAACTAAGTACTTAGCCGTGTCCCCGGAAACGGACAATTGAGCAACTGAACGAAGACGTCAACGGAGGATTCCACCATTCCAATTTTTAAATAAAAAAAACTTGATGGGTGAACAAGGGTAGAATGAGACTATGACTTTCATACCATATTTGTCTCAACGAGGTAAAGTTGTTTCAAAAAGTTAGGGAAAAACTTGCTTTCTGCAAAATAGCCTTGAGCTCCACCAGCCAAATAAGCATATAGGCTTTAGAGTTATTCCATTAAGTGTCCACCATAGTGTCACTTGCCAGACTCCATTTTTAATGGAATCTGACCCACGTTGTTGCAATATTTTTCTTATTGCAGATTGTTCAGATGACGAGTGAGGTTTCGTATATAGGTTTCGAGTCTACAACCAACATGTTTTCGCCTGTGACAGCATGAAAGTGGTAGAGACTCAATGCTATTGTATTTCCGCTGTGTACTATTTCAAAGCTAGCTTTATGCTATGCAACTTGTATCGAATTTCTTTGTAAGTCTGGATCATCGATGTAATAAAATTGATACTTTGTTGTGATATTACATCGTAAACTGTGTGTGCAAACGAATCGATCCAGGGATTTGCACTATACACAGGTATCTGCCTTATTTTAAGTGCAGGTACGCTACAGATGGTATCAGAGCACTGTGTTGCCTGTAGGTTCGAAACCCTAGGTTTGGATAGAAATAGGATTTGACCATAGGATTCAAAATCTATTTTATTCAGTTTTCTGAAAACAAAACTTTTTATTTTGTCTTCCTCATACTCTCATCTACTATCAACCTTCTGAAAACATCTTATCTTTTTTTTTTCTAGAGGACCATGTTCTTATAGTCTAAGTCTGATTCTGCTGCTTCATATGGAAAAGCTACGATGCAACATGAAGTTCTACATGCAGGGAAGACCACTGAAGAAACAGGATTCGGCCAACACTTCTAAGATATCCAATAAAGTTGAACAAGAACTTGAAGCACTCACGAAGGAGGTAGATTTGACCACCACCTAAATAGAATGACGATATCGTATTAGTGTATTGATCATATCAACTTGGCTATATGACAATACTAGATTGTTTGTTTGTTGTGAACCTTGTTGCTTGATGTTTGTTAGATGTTGATTGATTATGTTATAGATTGGTTGCCTTGTTTTGTTTTATTGAACTAGGATTCCTCCATAGTACAAATAATTCAACTCATTGTTTTCTAAACCAAACAGATGTCTCACCCCAATACCAACACCAATGATTTGCATACAACTATGAGACTACTATTAGAGAACCAGAGTCAGCTGTGGAAGTTGATCAATGACCAACTGTCAAAGATTGATCAAAACCATAGTGATTTTGCAGAGAACCTTATGACCAAACTAAAGGCATGCAAAACTTGTGGAGAGATAGGACATACGTCCAAAGGATGTCCTGATGAGTGGCCCCAAGGTCATACCCGACATCCTGGTAAAGGATGCCTCACAAGTCAGGTTACTTGCTTCCTGTGTAAAGGAACACACCACGTCCCAATTCAGTGTCAACTTTATCCCTTCGTGCAACAAGCTAACCAGCAAACCAAGGAAGGAATGCGATAGTCTCTCATGAAGATCTTGGAGGAACAAACAAAAAAGGTTGAATCCAAGAAAGATCTTAGCCACATAAGATGCTACAAGTGCAAAGATAAGGGACACTATGCTAGTGGCTGCCCTGAGTGGAAGAAGGATAAATCTCTTCAAGGACCGAGTGGAAAACGTGAGTGCTAAAACTTTCCGTATAACACCACATGCCATTGTAGTCTGAATACTTGTACGCTCTACATCAGAGAAACAAACAAGATTAAACAAAGTTCCTAGACTGACCACAAAAAATTCTTTTAAGGGTGGTAGCCACCCAGATTGATTTAAACCCCGTTACCTCAATCCGGAGATCCCAAACCGTCGTTCTTCTGGCCTCCCCAAATCAGAGAATTCATCCCCTGCTAGTTTCCAGTTTCCATGTCAGAAATTTCATTTCTCAAAACATCCCGAGTTATCAGAATCATTCAAGCATTTGCTTTGTCTTCCTAGCCTCTCCGAATCTCGGGGACGAGATTCCTTTTAAGGGTGGTAGTCTATAACATCCCAACATTTTAAAATGTTCAAAAATCACTAAAATTTAAAACTTTTGTTTTTGATTAAAATAAAACTATAAATGCTTAAGGAAACCAACTATAAAAGACTTCAACCAATTTAAAAAAGTCTATTATTTCAAAATTTCCATTGTATTTCAAAAACCTTAATATGTAATTTGACAAATGTTTTATAAAGTACAAACCATTTTATTGTAAGTAAATGGTTTAGTTAAAGTATTTGAATTCAACCACTTAGCAATAGCAATTCATAAATTAAAATAATAATTACAAGTGTTATTTTTAAACTATTGAAAACATTGTATATTTGCGAAAAGATTATTATTCATTTACCTGAGTTCAAAATATAGTTTGTAAATTAAAAGCCTATAGTTTATAACTTTAATAACTTCATATATTTTATAATTAATGGATTATCCAATTAAACATTTCATTAGATTAAATGATTTTCATTTATTTTCAAAGCATGAAATGATTAATATATTCTAAATAAGAAATGAATTAAATCTAAAATCTTTTCCAAAGTTGTTATGAAGTTTTAAAATGGTTTATCATAATATAAAAACTTAATAGTGCACAAAATATTTTGAATTAAAAATGAATACATTATTTTTCCCTTTTCATTTCAAATAAATGTGTGATGTTATTTAAGATTGTACTAAAGCCAAAAATTATTTAATATTGTAAAATGAGTTTAAATAACTTAATTTTTAAACTTATATAAGTGTTGTATTTTTATAAATTTTATTTAGCCAAAAACGAAATTATTTAAGCGATGTTTTCAAATTTGACATTAAGTGTCAAATTTGTAATTAATCAATATTTGAAAATTATAATTTTTGAAAAGTGTTCAAAACATGCCTACAACTGGTTTAGCACAAAGATATTGTTTTTACAAATTTTTAGAAATTTATTTGACTTGTTTTGGAGTCTTAAATCAAAAGTTATGAAAGAAATAAGAAAAATCAGAAAAAGAAAAAGAAAAAAAATCGCTGACGTCAGCGATGACGTCAGCATCGTCTTCAAGCTCTGGACGGAAATCGTGCTCGAAAACTGCCAATTTATTTCTGTTGATTGCGGGAGTTTTACTCCACCAAACTTCGCACCGTTTCTTCCTACTAATAGCCCTCGACCTCCTCCTTCCTTTCCCCCCAAAAGCCCTCTCCCAAACGCCCCAAGGCTTGCAATTTTTCTCGCCGGAGTTCCTCCATCGCCGCCGCCGATTTCTTCAACTCCGGCCACGGTAGCACGCCCCCGAGCCCGATACCCTCCCCCCTCTCTTTCCCGAGTCCTTGCGCACCTTCTCAACCCTTCGGACTATGGTTTTGTGTAGGAAATCGAGCGGGCCGAGCTCGCCGGAACCGCCGGAGGTCTTCACCGCTCCGGCCGCCTCTCCCCACTGCTCCAGGAAGAACTCAAGGACACCACCACGTGCTTCGCCTCCCCCACGTCCTCCTGAACCTCGCCGTCGTCTCCACCGAGCAAGGGGACCATCGGAGCGACCAATCGGTCCACGCCCGAGGCCGCGCCGCCGCCATCTTCTCCGTCTCCGGCGAACTTCCCCGGCAGGTATCGGTCAACCACCCCCAGCCGTTCGATCTGTTTTCTTTGGCCCAGATTAGATTGGATTAGTGAACCGGTACGATCTATTTGGATCCATCGGATTTGGATCTGACGGCCCCGATTAATCCGAGCCAAGCCGTGGCTCCAGCTAAGCCGAGCCGAGCCCATCAAACCACAGCTCGCCACGTGGCCCATCTGTTTTCTGATTTTAGCTCGGAATAAATTTAATTGGTCCTTTTGCAGAAAAGACCCTGCACATTAGTTTTATCATATCTTTTTCTCTGTTTATCCAAATTCAAATATTTTTATATATTTGGAAATCTATCAACATGTAGAATATTATGGATCTGCCAAAATTCAAATTTGACTTAGTTTAAAATATTCAAATTTCAAATGGAAGATTTGAGTATTTTTTTCATTACTTTAAATCTGTAAATTCAAAAAATGCAAATAAAATTGTTTTAGAAACCTTGGAATATTTGTAAATTGATGTCACTGCTATAAAATATTTTTGAGTAATATTTAAATGAATTCATAGTTATATATTTAATTTGAATAGTTTGAGTATTTTCAACATTACTATTAATAGAAATATTATTTTTGATTAAATCAAATTGCAATAAATTTAATTAAATCACCTCTGGCTATTAACACCATTTATAAAAATTGTGTTATAAAATATAAATCACAGAAAACTTTAATCCATATGTTTTCCTTTTATTTGTTTGCAAAATTAGAGACTAATTAAATTACAATTATAACTTTATGCATACTTTATAAAATATCACAAAAATTAGTATTAGATTTCTTGTGATTTAAAATTGCATTTCATGCATAGCATATTTTATTTTATAGTTATATTTCCCATAAGGAAAACTCCTCCCCCATTTTCTCTAAGTTAGAAATATTTTCAAACTTAGTATTTTGATAAAAGTTTTATAACATAGACACTTAGCATTTTCAACATGGAGCTAGAAGACCAATGAAGGGCTTAGTCAAAACAAGACTCCAGAAGAATCTCCAAGAAGTCGAAGCACTTAGAAGAAAAGTGAGAAGAAGTTAAAGAAGGCCAACCCCCTTTTATTCTCTAAGTCTTTCTCTCTGTCTTTTCTTCTTCTCTGAGAACTCATGATGACTAAGTTAAATCCAAAACCAGCCTCGAGGATACAAGAAGTATCAAGTCTGAAGATTTATAAGGTCTATCAAAACTTCAATCAAGACATCACGAAGGAGAATATTACAAGTCTCGAGATGAAGACTGGAAGACCAACTACATCTTTCTATCTTTTCCCTCTTTCCTAATCTTGTCTTTCACTTAAGACTTAAAAATATTTTCATGGCATGACTTGCATCTCTAGAACTTAGAAATAATTTGCATATCATACATAACATGTTTTCCTTAGAAGTTTTATGAAACTTATTTGTTCACTATGTATGTGCATGTATGATTGATGATTGTTGTTTGTTGATTTTTGTATTGTTGTTTGCTTATATTGTTTAGATTGAACGGAGAGCAAACGCTCGTTGTTGAAAAGAGTTTGTGAACAACGACAACATTCAAAGGCAAGTGGCACACCCCCATAAAAGTCCTATTATTTTTCTATGCATGAGTAGATTATTTTCTATAAGCATGTGTAGGATAGTATTGCTATGCAAGCCATGTTAGACCTCTTTATTCCTGTGTCTAGGTTCCTATGAAAATACTTACTAGAATAGTGATGCTATGCAAAAACTATTTTGATGAAAAAGATAAAGTCTACTAAGTTTTAATCAAATACCTGGGTGGAATTGGTTGCTTGGCTGTATGAGTTGAGTGTTGTTCCCACGGGATTTACCTGTGGAATATTCACTTGTGGATGGCCACCCAGGAACAAAGGGATCTGAAGAACTCCGAGTGAAGATTGCTTCTCGTGCAACCATTGCCAATATGGGCTCTGGCTTGATCAACTAAGCTGCGTGGACTCGCCCCGGCCTGACAGGTGGAGGTAGTGGTTTGTAGGTGGAGCGCATCAGGCCAGAGTGGGAGGGAAAATGCTTCTGAAAGATCTCGTCTCATTCTTCTCCTTTCCTTATCACAAATGGTGTGTAAAGGGTAATTTGGGTTGAATGGGTACAATGGTGAACATGCACAACCTCTGCAGAGTATAAAACTAAGTACTTAGCCGTGTCCCCGGAAACGGACAGTTGAGCAACTGAACGAGGACGTCAACGGAGGATTCCACCATTCCAATTTTTAAATAAAAAAAACTTGATGGGTGAACAAGGGTAGAATGAGACTATGGCTTTCATACCATATTTGTCTCAACGAGGTAAAGTTGTTTCAAAAAGTTAGGGAAAAACTTGCTTTCTGCAAAATAGCCTTGAGCTCCACCAGCTAAATAAGCATATAGGCTTTAGAGTTATTCCATTAAGTGTCCACCATAGTGTCACTTGCCAGACTCCATTTTTAATGGAATCTGACCCACGTTGTTGCAATATTTTTCTTATTGCAGATTATTCAGATGACGAGTGAGGTTTCGTATATAGGTTTCGAGTCTACAACCAACATGTTTTCGCATGTGGCAGCATGAAAGTGATAGAGACTCACTGCTATTGTATTTCCGCTGTGTACTATTTCAAAGATAGCTTTATGCTATGCAACTTGTATCGATTTTTTTTGTAAGTCTGGATCATCGATGTAATAAAATTGATACTTTGTTGTGATATTACATCGTAAACTGTGTGTGCAAACGAATTGATCCAGGGATTTGCACTATACACAGGTATCTGCCTTATTTTAAGTGCAGGTACGCTACAGACCGCGCTTGTACCGCCCGCAGGGCGGTCAGTCTCTGAGGTGGAGCCCACGATGACGATCTCCATTGGAGGGTTGCGCCGTCCACCTGCTTTATCGTCAGAGTAGAAGGTCCTCACAGCTGTGCAGCAGGCGGAGCAGCTTTGTTGACCGCTTTATCGCCAGGGACAGCGACGGGGGTGTGAGTGCCTCCGTACGAGCGTGGCGGAGATCACGTGCACCCTGTCGGGATTCCTTGGCGACGACGTTTCCCTTCAGGCCTGGGGGGAGATTCCTGCCGGACCTCCCTTAGGCAGGTCGATTCCTTGACGGGGAGGATCCCCTGGGGCGACGCAGTCGCTTGAGGCCCTCGCCCCCTCTTCAGGCCCTCGAGGGGAGTTCCCTCTCGAGGGTCCCGTCGGGCGGGGTCGCCTGGTCCTTAGCCGTTTTGTCCGTCTGGCCCGCGAGCGAGGCCTGGGGGGAATGGGCTCTTGATACCCCAGTTCCCACTGGGCCGACAGTAGCCCCCGGACCCATGATGGGCACGACTGAGCCCATGGGCTTAGGCGAAGTGTCGTGGGCCCTTAGTGCCAAGACGGCCCGAGCCACGCGGCACTTGGACGGCTAACGGCTTTGCATGATCCGGGGCGTGAGTCGTGGGGTCCACCACGTCCCTTGTAACTGTTCTTGACATAAAGCCCAGGCGTTGCCGCGCAGAGCCGTTGTTGTTTCTTGTTCTTCTCGCAGAAGTTTCCGCTTCACAGAGCTCTCCGTCTCCGCTCTCCTCTGTGCATCTCCCACCTCTGCCCGGCCGAAAACCCGAGTTCTCCTTGATGGGCCCGGTGAAGAGCAAAAGTAAGGCCGCAGTGGGGTCTTCTTCCCGGGCGGCGGCCATGGAGGTAGTGCGGGGCGCGGCACTCGAGGGGTCGCGCACCGATCTCCAGGCGTTGGAGAAGATCCGCCATCTGGTTGCGGGGCCATCCAATGAGCACGGAGCCAGCGAACTCCAAGCCGCCCGGTTCGGGAAATTTCCTCAAGGGTTTTACCCTATTTTCCTCCATGCCATCACTGCCGGGCTGGTGCCGCCATACTCGCCTTTCTTGGGGGCAGTACTGGAATTCTACCAAATTCAACTCCTCCATCTCCACCCGAATTCCATCCTCATATTGTCCATCTTTGCCTACCTCTGCGAGGCTTATTTGGGCGTGCACCCTTCGGTCGCGCTCTTCCGGACCTTCTACTCGCTGCGGTGCACGGCTGGTGGCGAGAGGACGGGGTGCGTCTCCTTCCGCATCGCGGACGGCATGGGGCATGTGTATATCCCCATGTCCTGGAGTGGGGACAAACCGATTACGGCGCTGCTCAAGAAGGTGGGCGATTTTCGCCAGAAGTGGCTGCTCATCGGTGTCCCGTCGCCCTGTGCATTCCTGGATGTCCCGGAAGCGCCGCCCGTGAGGAACTCCCGCTGGTGCAAGTCTGCTCTCCGTGGAGCCGACAATGCTTACTTGGAGGGGCGTTTGAGATTTCTCCGCGAGGAGGGTCTCACAGGTCACATGATCGCGGCGGACTTCGTGGCACGCCGCATCGCCCCCTTCAGGCGCACTCGGAGCCGATGTGGATGTACGCCGGCCCTTCTGACCCAATGCGGCTCCATCCAAAGGACCTCGGCTCGGATGTGGTCGACACCATCCTTAATATCCTCTTCGCCAGTCTGGACTTGCCAGGGAAAATCGCCGGCTCCGTGCTTCCCCTGCACCAGCTTCCTTTGAGCGACCGCATGGACATCTTGGACGGAATGCCGGATTTCACTCCTCAAGGTCTGGCGGGCTCGATGGATCAGGGGGTCGCTTCGCTGGTGCGCGCGGTTATGGGCGTTGACTCTTCATCCACCTCTCGTGCCTGGAGCGGCGAGGAGGAGGCCGCGACAGGAGAGGTGCTCCGTGCGAGGTACGAGCCATTCACCGACGAGATTTGCGACATCTCATCGGACGATGACGACACCTTTGTTGTTGCACCTCCGCGCTTCGAGGAGGAGGCGCCTGAGACAGATGCTTCGCCAGGGAGGCGCGAGCCTCGCACCAAGGCGATGGTAGATCGCTCCGGGGTGAAGCCTTCTGACATCCCCTTCAAGAGGAAAGCGGCAACGCCTCTAGAGGGATCATGTGCCAAACCCACGCCATCCTGGCGGTCTCGTGGCCTGTCGTGGGTCGATGCTGAAGCCTCCCCTTCATGGTGAGTATTCCCACCACTTGGTCATTTTTGGCTTCCTTAGTTTTCCCTGCTCCGTCTTCTCCTGAACAATCTCCCTCGGGCTTTTTCCAGCGATCTGGTGCCTGCGAAGTGTCGCAAGCTTCGCGAGGCAGCAGGTGTGAAGGGTGCCGCAGCTTCAGTAGAGGCCGGCGAGCGCCCGAGGCCTGGAGAGACGTCCACTCCAGGCCCCGTGGAGGGGGCGCCTCAGGAGGGAACGGCCGTGCCCCTGGTGGGGGCGCCCAAGCCCAAAACGGTGCCTCCCGAGCCTCCGCTTGCGGACAACGTGGAGGAGACAACTCCCGCGCCGTCTCGCGCTCTGACTCCTCCTCGTGCGGCTACGCCACCACGCGAAGCAATTTTGCTTCGCATGCCGCCATCGCCGCGTGCAGCGACGCCGTGGCCCGTGTCACCTTCACCATGCTCGCCCGCGACGCCCGTGCCACCTTGTGAGGGAGCGGCCGAGGCTTCAGCGGGCGCAAATGCGGCCACTGGAGATGGTGCGGCCTCATCTCCTTTGGGGGGTGCGAACGAGGTTCCCGCGGGCGCAGGTGCAGCCGTGGGAGGGGGCGCGGGCTCGCCACCCCGCTCTGCCAGAGAAGATGAGCACCCGCGGGACTCGAGCGCCGCAGCTGCAGCCGGCGTGGGGGGAGGTGAGGCCACACCCAGCCCCCGAGCCCGACCTGGGGCAGGGTGCTCGGGGCCGGCCAGCGCAGCTGGGCCCTCACCCGGCCAGGAAATGGTTGTCCGAAGTTGGGACTGGAGCACGGGGCGCCGCGAGGTGGCGTTCGGCCTTGTGCGGGAGTCGTTGGAGGGCCTGGAGGCCCACCTTGCCCTTGGTGACATACGGCTCGCCCAACAGCAGGAGGAACTTGCGAGGTCGTGGGCGTCCTTCCACGCAGCCGTCGAGGCGCGCCGCCTTGAGGACTCGGCGCTGCAGGCCGCCCGCGAAGAGGCCATCACATTTGCCAAGGAGGTCCGCGACGGAGCCATTCGCGATGCCGCGGAGCTACTCGAGCCCCTCCAAGCAGAACGCGAAGCCGCTGAGGAGCTTCTGCGAGGGGTCACGGCTGAGCGTGAGGCGATGGAGGGCTCGCTGGCGCAGAAGCAACGCGAGCTGGACCGGTTGGAGTCCCAGCGTCTCTCTGCCCACCAGGTTGCGCAGGTCGCTCTGGAGGAGGACCGCAAGTGCTTGGCCGAGCGCGATCGGCACCTGGTCCTCAGGGGGAGCGAGCTGCATTGGCGCGAGGAACGGTGCCTCCAGATGGAGAAGGATCAGGCCGCCCAGCGCGAGGCCCTTGAAGCGCGCGAGGGGGGCCTGGCTCAGGCGGTCTCGAAGTTCGACGAGCACGTCGCGGCTCAGGGGCAATCTGATGAGCGCTGGGAGCGGCGCCTCGCCAAGAGGACGAGAGCGGCGCAGAGGGCCCTCGTGGTGCACGAGAGACATCTCCGTCGGACCCTTCTTCAGAGGTACCGCGCTCGGCTGCGGAAGCGGGAGGACCGCCTTAGGGCCGAGCATTCCGCGGACGTTCAGCGGCTAGCCGGGATAGAGAAGGCCTACACCAAGCTGGCGCGCCGCTTCAAGAGCGCCAAGGCATATTGGCGTCGAGCGGGGGAGGCCCGCGATGTGGCGTCTCACGGCGCCGGCCCTTCGTCCAGTGCGCCTGAGGTGCAGTGCGACCGCCTATTTGAAGAGCTGGTTGCTCGTGGTAGTGAGCTTGCGGCGCGGCTTGGCGCAGACGCACCGTACCCTTGGTCACAAGACTACGACGGCGCCGCTGCGTTCCTGGCCTACTTCGACCAGCTTTTCGCGGCGTTGGAGGGCCCCGCCGCTGAGCTTCGTGGGGTGATCGAAGACGAGAGCAGGCAGCTCCTGGGGGTGGTTGTCGATCGCATCTTCACCAACATCAAGCTCCTCGTGCCGGACTTTGACTTCTGTTTGGTGACTGAGGCCGCCCCCGGCGAGGATGCGCAGCGCGTCTCGGCTTCCCTCCGTGAGCAGGTGGATGCGTTCTGCAACCGCTTCCGGCGCGTGGAAGCTGCGCCGGACTTCGGGGGGGAAGGGGCCCGCTCCGCCGAGGTCGAAGGAGGCGCTGCGGAGGAGGAGGCTCGCTCCGCCGAGGTCGACGCTGGTGCTGCGGAGGAGGAGGCTCGCTCCGCCGAGGTCGAAGCTGGTGCTGCGGAGGAGGAGGCTTGCTCCTCCGAGGTCGAAGCTGGCGCTGCGGAGGAGGAGGCTCGCTCCACCGAGGTCGAAGCTGGTGCTGCGGAGGAGGAGGCTCGCTCCGCGGAGGTCGAAGCTGGTGCTGCGGAGGAGGAGGCTCGCTCCGCCGAGGTCGAAGCTGGCGCTGCGGAGGAGGAGGCTTGCTCCGCCGAGGTCGAAGCTGACACAGCGGAGGCTCAAAGCGTTGCTGCATCCCCCTAAGCCTTTCTTGGCCGCGCCTGCGGGCGTTTGTAACTGCACCAGCGGTGTGCTTTTAAAACACCTTAAGACCTTTTGACATGTAATATACTTTAATTGCTGTTTAAATCCGAGTTTGCATGCCCGTTGTGAGGTCTCTTTGGACTCATCTTCATTTCTATTTGTTCTCTGCGTCGTTAGGTCCCGTATCTTCGCACCATGACTCCGCCACTTCGGCATGCGGGAGCAATGACTCTGCAAGGCCGGGGGGAGTTTAGGCCTAGGAGAGGTAAGAGCCTTGAGTCACGATGCTCAAGTGCCCCCCTTAGACGTGCGAGTAGTCCATGAAGCGTAAGGGAAAGCGAAGTCGCTCGAGGGGCAAAGACGCGCTTTCGGGAGAGAAAAACGTTCTTAAAGCGTGAGTGCGGGACTTAGCTTCTCGAGGTTTTCGCCCTGCGAAGGTTGTTCTCTTGGCGGGGTTGCTCCTGGGGAGGGATTTCGCCTGGCAAGGTTGCCCGCTTGAGGGGTCGCTCCTGGGGAGGCGTTTCACCTGGCGAGGTTGCCCGCTTGAGGGGTCGCTCCTGGGGAGGCATTTCGCCTGGCGAGGTTGCCCGCTTGAGGGGTCGCTCCTGGGGAGGCGTTTCGCCTGGCGAGGTTGCCCGCTTGAGGGGTCGCTCCTGGGGAGGCGTTTCGCCTGGCGAGGTTGCTCGCTTGAGGGGTCGCTCCTGGGGAGGCATTTTGCGTGGCGAGGTTGCCCGCTTGAGGGGTCGCTCCTGGGAGGCGTTTTGCCTGGCGAGGTTGCCCGCTTGAGGGGTCGCTCCTGGGGAGGCGTTTCGCCTGGCGAGGTTGCCCGCTTGAGGGGTCGCTCCTGGGGAGGTGTTTTGCCTGGCGAGGTTGCCCGCTTGAGGGGTCGCTCCTGGGGAGGCGTTTTGCCTGGCGAGGTTGCCCGCTTGAGGGGTCGCTCCTGGGGAGGCGTTTCGCCTGGCGAGGTTGCCCGCTTGAGGGGTCGCTCCTGGGGAGGCGTTTCGCCTGGCGAGGTTGCCCGCTTGAGGGGTCGCTCCTGGGGAGGCGTTTCGCCTGGCGAGGTTGCCTGCTTGAGGGGTCGCTCCTGGGGAGGCGTTTCGCCTGGCGAGGTTGCCCGCTTGAGGGGTCGCTCCTGGGGAGGCGTTTCACCTGGCGAGGTTGCCCGCTTGAGGGGTCGCTCCTGGGGAGGCATTTCGCCTGGCGAGGTTGCCCGCTTGAGGGGTCGCTCCTGGGGAGGCGTTTCGCCTGGCGAGGTTGCCCGCTTGAGGGGTCGCTCCTGGGGAGGCGTTTCGCCTGGCGAGGTTGCTCGCTTGAGGGGTCGCTCCTGGGGAGGCATTTTGCGTGGCGAGGTTGCCCGCTTGAGGGGTCGCTCCTGGGAGGCGTTTTGCCTGGCGAGGTTGCCCGCTTGAGGGGTCGCTCCTGGGGAGGCGTTTCGCCTGGCGAGGTTGCCCGCTTGAGGGGTCGCTCCTGGGGAGGTGTTTTGCCTGGCGAGGTTGCCCGCTTGAGGGGTCGCTCCTGGGGAGGCGTTTTGCCTGGCGAGGTTGCCCGCTTGAGGGGTCGCTCCTGGGGAGGCGTTTCGCCTGGCGAGGTTGCCCGCTTGAGGGGTCGCTCCTGGGGAGGCGTTTCGCCTGGCGAGGTTGCCTGCTTGAGGGGTCGCTCCTGGGGAGGCGTTTCGCCTGGCGAGGTTGCCCGCTTGAGGGGTCGCTCCTGGGGAGGCGTTTTGCCTGGCGAGGTTGCTCGCTTAAGGGGTCACTCACGGAGGTCCCTGCAGGCTTGCGCGGGGGGGGGGGGGGGGGTTGGAATCTTCCCTGCAGGTGTTAGAGGGCGAACCCAAATGCTAGAACACGGATCAAGGGATCGTGCGCGCTTGGTAGGTCCCCTCAGGCGTTCCTTGTGAGGAGAGTAAGTACCAAGGTCCTCTGTTGAGATGGCTTGTTTGTGGGGAATTGCCCTCCAGCCAGAGCTCGGACTCTTGGGTTTTGCAGTGCTGCTGGTGTGTCATTTGAGGCACTGGCACCGTACTCAGCCCCCGCTCGCGAGGTACGCATGTGGAGAGATATAAGCCCACACTTCAACAATAGTAATGTGTAAATATAAAAACCACCCAAAAAACGTTTTTTAAGCGGCGCCGAAGCGCTAAGTTCACTTAGGAACGAGATTGAGTCATTACGCTTGGTGTTGCCAAGTTAATGCTCTGCCATGTCGAGGCATGGGGACCACCTTTTGGTGGCTGAGACTCTCGGCGTCCTGAGGTTGCTCATTTTAATTGAGAGCTCGGAGGGTTTTTCCCTCAAGCGAAGCCTTTGGGGCTTTGGAGGCCAAGTGGTGCTCGATCACCTTCCTCAGTACACCAGACATATCTGACGGCGTCCACGCGAACATGTCAGAGTTTGCCTGGAGGAAGGCGACGAGCGCGCTTTCATATTTGGCGGCAGCGCGACGCCAATGGTGACGCTAGCCCCCGAGCCTTCAGCCCCCGAGCTTCCTGAGCTCAGAGAAATCTTCTTTGTAGCAGCTGCCTCCTGGGAGAACAACTGCTTCTTCTTCTTGGGCCTCTCGAGAGGCTCTTGGTCCTCGTCTGCGGGGAAGGCCATGGCGGCGGTCTTGTAGGCCGTATCCACAGCGCGCGTGGCGTCCAGGACATGCCCACGTATGGTGATCGTGCCGGCGCTGCCGGGGATCTTGACCATGTTGTACGCATGGTGCGTGACGGCCACGAACTTCGCGAGCGCGGGGTAGCCGAGGATGGCGTTTTACGGCAGGCCGATGTGCGCAACATCGAAATCGATGTGCTCGGTGCGGTAATTTTCCTCGCTCCCGAAGGTGACGGCAAGCCTGACCTGGCCCAGAGGCTCGATTGAGCCGCTGGTGACCCCCGTGAAGGGCCTCGAGGGCATAAGCCTCTCGTAGGGCACTTGAAGCGCTTCGAACGTATCTATGGAGATGACGTTCAGGCCTGCTCCACCGTCGATGAGAGGTCTTGGAGACAGCCACATTGTCGATGGTGGGGGTGCAGACCAGCGGGAGGGTTCCAACGGTCTTGGTGGACTTGGGGTGGTCCTGAGCGTCGAAGGTGATGGTGTACTGCGACCACTTGAGGGGCCTGGAGGTCTCTGTGCTTGGGAGGGCGGCGTTGAGATCGCGGGCGAACTGCTTGAACTGGTTGTTCGACTTCGGCGCCTGCGCCCCCCTAGGATGCAGGCGATGGCGCCCCTCGGGGCTTGGTAGTCGCCATCTTCCTCGTCAGGGAGGTTGCCGTTCTTTTCTGCAGCGTTGGCTTGATTTCCAGATGGTTTCTGGTAGCCGCCCTTGCGCCCGCCTCCGCGGTAGCCACGGCCTCGACCGTGGCCGCCGCTGTCCTCTGCTTGCTCGCGCTCCTTGCTCAACCTTTTGAGGTCGTAGCAGGACTCCGTAGAGTGGCCGCGCCTGTTGTGGTAGATGCAGAAGGGGCGGTGATCATCTTTTCTTTCTCCAGCCTCGGGGGAGTCCCTACGGGTGCCTTTTGTGTCTGGTGCTGCCGCGAGAACGGTGGTGGCCTTGCGCTAGGGCTCCTCCTTCTTCTTTTGGCTCTTGGACCCCTCAGCGTGATCATCCCCTCTCGAGGACATTTTCACGAAGAGGAGTCCCTCTTCAGCCTTGGCGCACTTGTCCGCCATGTCGAACAGCTTGACCACAGAGGTGAGCTTGTCGTGGATGCCCAGTTTCTCAAGCATCCTGCTGTTTGTGACGCCCTCGCGGAAGGCGGCGATGACTTGAGTGTCGGGGATGTTCAGGATCTTGTTGCGCACTTGGCTGAAGCGCTGGATGTACTTGCGGAGCGTTTCGTCCTTCCTCTGCACCACAGCGCGCAGATCGTTGTGGGTGAGGGCGCGCTCGTACGTCCCCTTGAAGTTGGAGACGAACTGCTTGCAGAGCTCCTCCCAGGAGTTCACAGAGTCCTCCGGGAGGTTCAGGAGCCACGACAGCGCAGAGTCGCGCAGCGCGTGGGAGAACCAGTTGGCCATGACCTTGTCGTCTCCTCCTGCAGCTTGGATGGAGGTGGTGTAGAGCTGCAGGAACTCGACGGGGTTGCTGGAGCCGTCGTAGCCCTTGGGAAGAGTCGGCCTGAACTTCTGTGGCCAGACCACGCGGCGCAGGGAGCGGGTGAACGCCATGCAGCCCGAGGTGTACGTAGCGACCCCGTGCTGAAGCGCGCCGCGGTTCTGCTGCCCCGCCTGGCCGAGCTCCTCCACGAGCCTGTTCTGGCGGTCTCGTTGGAGCTCCATCCCCACACGGGTGTCGGGCGTGGTGCGCTGCACGATCATGCAATCGCGCGGCGAAGTCTCGTGCGAAGCAGCCCTCTGTGCAACAGCCGGCGCAGGCCCCGGAGGTGGCGGAGGAGCATTTGTTGCGACCGTGCCCGCGAGAGAGGGGTGCACGTTGGACTGCAACGGAGCGGGGCGCGTCGTGGCGATGCCGACGAGGTGGTTGAGGCGTTGAAGCCACTGCTCGTGGGCCTCAGCAGTGGGCTGGTAGCGGAGCAGCTCCTGCGCCATGAGCAGCGTGGTGTGGGGCGCAAGGTCGGTTCTCCCCGGGCCCGGGCCACTTGGGCGCTGCGACGGGTGCGACGACTGCGCGTCCTCCTGGTGCTCGGCGTCATGCTCTGGCTCCTCCGCGTGAGGGCCAGAGGGGACATGCTCCTCTTGGCGGGGTCGGCCCCGCCTTGCGCGGGTGGTCGCGCGGGTGGTCGCGGCGCCTGGGGGCGCGCGTGCTCCCGCGGGCGCACGCCGGCTGACTCGAGCGGTGCGAGTGGTGCGCGTGTTCACCATGGCGCGGAGAGGAACTCGAAGGTTGTTGACGCGCCTCAATCCCCTACCTGGCGCGCCAAATGTCGGGTTATGACTCCCAGGAATCGTGGGTAGTCACTTCCTAAAGGGTAGTTCGAGAGGGGATTGAATGCGGAGGTCTAAACCCTCAAGTGGCTCCGCGACGTTGCTCGCCGGACCCAAAGGAGACGCACACCCGACCAAGGAAAACACCGTCCTTTACCCAGGTTCACGGCCCTCGTGAGGAGGTAAGACCGCTACTCCTGCCTGTCTGTATTATATGTGGGAGGTTACAGTACAATTGAGCTTGCCGGAAGCCCCCTTGAGGCAGTTCTTGCCTGGGGAGGGAAGCGATGATCTTCTTCCTCCTCCAGCCAGAGGCTAACCTAACTAGAGCTGCTAGGGTTTACAGGGGTGTTTTGCACGCAAGGAGCCGACCCTTGCTAAGATGGATGTCCTCTCCCTTTTATAGGCGTCTTGGGTCTTCTTCTTCGGCTTGGCCTTCAAGGTGGCTCCCACTTGCCAGTGGCGAGGTGGAGCATGAGTCCACCGCGCTTCGTTCGTCCATGGACTCGGTCCATTGTTGGTAAAGGTAGCGCCGTGGCCGACCGGCGGCCGACCGCGCTTGTACCGCCCGCAGGGCGGGCAGTCTGAGGTGGAGCCCACGATGACGATCTCTGTTGGAGGGTTGCGCCGTCCACATGCTTTATCGTCAGAGTAGAAGGTCCTCATAGCTGTGCAGCAGGCGGAGCAACTTTGTTGACCGCTTTATCGCCAGGGACAGCGACGGGGGTGTGAGCGCCTCCGTACGAGCGTGGCAGAGATCACGTGCGCCCTGTCGGGATTCGTTGGCGACGACGTTTCCCTTCAGGCCTGGGGGAGATTCCTGCCGGACCTCCCTCAGGCAGGTCGATTCCTTGACGGGGAGGATCCCCTGGGGCGAGGTAGTCGCTTGAGGCCCTCGCCCCCTCTTCAGGCCCTCGAGGGGAGTTCCCTCTCGAGGGTCCCGTCAGGAGGGGTCGCCTGGTCCTTAGCCGTTTTGTCCGTCTGGCCCGCGAGCGAGACCTGGGGGGAATGGGCTCTTGATACCCCAGTTCCCACTGGGCCGACAAAAACTATTACAAACATAGTGAAAATATTCCTCAATGTTTAAATGTTACTAGCACTTGTTAGAAATCATTTGTGGCTTCAATTTTCGACAACACACGTCCCTCTGTTGGCGCTTTGATGGAAACCATCAAGACGGAGGCGCGTTTGTGGGTGAGCGCAGGGGCCTGGGGGCTCGCTCTAGTTCTTACTTAGAGGCTTGGGTTGAGTTGTATGGTGTTGGGTGGCCTCCTTGTAGGCTTGTAATTAACTCTCTTTTCTATCAATGAAATGAAACACAATGCTCTTTACGTTTTCGCAAAGTGTTCATTGATATAAGCATACCTTTCGTATACGAAGTCCATTTTTTACGTTCAAGCACTCAAACCGTTCGAGAAAAACATGTGTACATAAATATGGTTACCAAAAATCAAGGTAGGGCGGATGCCCTGCCTTGCCCTAAGGGGAGCTCCGCCCCCTGCTTGTGTCGCTGTTCTTCATGCAGTCCTGTACACTGGAACATCGTGACTAGGGACACTGGAGTCCTGTACACTGCAGATCGCCTGCACGAGCCGCCCATGTCTTAGCTAAAATACTGGAGTTGTCTCCTCCGCAATGACTAAAGTGCAACATTAACACCTTGACTACGACAACTTGCTAGGAAACAGAAACAACCACTGAGAGTGGCCTAATCGTCTTCATAGTTCAATGGGAAATTGTGGACATTAACCTTTTTGGGTGGTTTGGAAAAGGAATAATGGTGTGAGTAAGAATGTAAACATTTCCCCAAACTTCAGTATCAGTATCACTGAACATTCTTCCTGCATAGTCATGAAATTTCAAGTACTTCACTTTAGTCATACGGGTATCTTCTAAATCGACTTTTACATCTCACGCTGCGCAGAGTGAATTATTTGACATAAAAATCAATATTATGTTTTATCTCATGTATTTATTTGACTTCTCAAAACTTTTTTTTAAAATGACTTCTCGGAATTTTGTGCTGCGTAGGAACGTAAGTTGAGACGGAGTGGGAGGCCGGCCCCATGTACAGTAGTAGCCATTTTACTTGACTTAGCTTGCACACAGCCCGGTAATATGCCGGTTTCCCTCTTTTGTTGCCTGCTATGGACACGTTGGAGCAGCGGGACTCCTGACGTCACTGGGACGCCTGCTACTCCTCTTGTGTTGCCTCCTCCTCCGCCATCGTCTATATGGATATGGACCGGGACAATGACAACAGACACATGAGCCCTAGGATGACCTCGGCGGTGAGGACTATGCTAAGATTAGGCTAGGGGTGCCAGCGATGCTAGATTAGTTTATTTTTATTAAAAATCTTATATAATATTAACAAACTTTAAATGAAATTTAAACCTTTTACTTAACTAGCATAATGCCCGTGCATTGCTACGGGATAACGAAAATGTTGATCAAATTCTTATTCTGATCCGAAAATGACCGCCATTTATATGCCAACAAATGTCGATTCTCTACCATGTTTTTTTCTTGGTATTCTCAGTTCTCACTTCAAATTAAACCAATATGATTAGTTAGTTAACACCGACATGTATTTTCGTTAGGTTTTACTCTCGCCTCCATCCCATATATCCATCTCCTACCCACCTCTAACACACATCATCCCCTCTCCAACTCCCTTCTCTCTTTCTGTCTCCATTTCTTCAGTTCGTACTGACGTGAAGGCTTGCTCGCCCCAGTCATTTTGCCAACCATTTTAAATATCAAACTTGATATCTTCCCAATCAACTTGTGTTATCTTATTTTTACAACTAAAAAACATAAATGGAAGTAGTAAAAAAGAATGTTGCAAGTTCAAACTATGGCTTGCTAGATTGATCATGGCTGAATTTTTTTTCATGTTTTGTGTGATGCCTCATCTTCATCCCTACCACAAATCTGACGATGTACATGCTACGTCCATTGGACAATCTAATATTGGTTCTACTAATAAACTCATTGATGTTTGAAATGTTGAGAACCTCTACAATAATTATTTTGTTGCTATCTCTAAACTATGGCTAGTATAGTGTCATTGTTATACTATTCATCTGTTCTCAAATTGTCCACAACGTGCAATATTACCTAGTGGACTAATTCTCTGAATCTTATCAATCGATCAAGGTAACCTTTTTGACATGCCCGCCGCAGCCACAAGGCAAAAACGAAACAACAACGGACAGGTCATTTTGGGTACAGGGGAATAGGGAAAAAGAGTGCCTTACGAACTCGACAAATGCCTGACTGCAGTTTATCTCACCTGAAGAACAAGTAACCTTTTTGACAGAGTTGTTTTGACCAGTTGAGTTGGGTATTATCCTAGGCCTAACCAAGACACGAGAAACCACGACAAGAGTTGTTTGGCAAGGTTTTTTTTGGTGGCCTAAGCCCGAGCGGTCCCCAGAATACACGCGAATACTCGTCGGGTAGAAGTGTGACAGGAACGCGCCTCCCCCCTTGAGTTTAGGATGGCTACTTGAGGATGCTGCTTCAGTGCTCTATGCCTCCTCACGTCTGACAACATGTTCCGTCGCTGCTCACATGGACCAGCCACCATTGAGAGAAGCTGAGGCGACGAGGACGCGAGACCTACCACTGTTTGTGAACGCCGGCGGCGTGGACGTGCTCTCATGACGCGCGGCTATGAGCATCAGAGCCCACGTACACAGTACACATGAAGCCAAATAGCCAATACATTCTTCTCTAGCAAAGCTAGCTCACGTACCTCACCACTTTTCATTAAGGCTTGTACTTCTCCTCGATGCCATACATTCGACTGATCACACGTAGGTGAACACTGCGACCTGATCGAGCTTCTAACTCATGAATGCCCGCATCAACGGATTTTGGAAGCTCTGGACACGTTGCCGTCGGTGGTCGCCGCCGGCGTGCTCTACTTCACGGTCCTCTTATGCCTGACGTCCAAGATACCACCAGATCCCAAGAATACATGATCTCACGCCGGCCGGATGTCCATGTGATGCAGCTGCACGGTGCCGTGACCCTTGCACTGTCGTTCGTGATCGGCGCTCGCGACGGCGGATGATTAAACTGACCGGAAAAAAATGTTAATTGGCCGGAGTTGATTGCGTGCCTGTATAATGGACCGGATTATTTCCTTCCATCTAAATGTTTCATGATTAAATGCACCGGAGGGTGACTCGGTTGTTGGAAAAAAATGTTGGACGAAAATAAGGGGAGGAAGAATGCATCGGAGGATGGCTCGGGTGTGAAAAAAAAACAAATGTTAGACAAAAATGAGGGAGTGAAGAAGGAATCAAATTTTCCTTTTAGATAGTAAAGATTTTGTTATCAATAGAATTTGAATTTGGTTTGGGGGCATGGAGCGTGCATGCTCTAAGAACTAAGAAGGGAAATATATAAATTAAATGAACAAACGAAGGAAACCATGTGACATGTGGTCCTTGTGGGGAATTGATTTTAGCTTTTATAAAAGACATATTTGAATAGATGCCGAGGTGATACTCCAAACCTCGTCGTCCGTCGATACATTTGTCACACTTAATTCATGGGATCTCAAACTCATGCAAGACTCGCCGCTACCACCAATAAGAAGAAGGCTACTACGGACACGCCAAAATTGACTACCATTGGCGATTGTGGTGCATCAGCACTGCTACGCTAGTGGTAACAACTACTGCTGATGAACACCTATTCGCCAACACTGTCAGGTTACCGCTTGCGAGCATGCATCTTACCCGGCATGCCTGTAGGAAGTAGTTAGTATTGTCATGGTTACCGCTAGCGAGCATCTACAAGAGCCATGATTTCTACTAGGAGATTTCTTAATATTAGAGTATAGGTCGGTTAGGTTATGCCTAGGTTGGTTAGGCTCTTTGAGTTGTAATCAATCTCTAGTATTCTTGCTCTACAATCTTTGTACTCCATATAAACAACCCTTTGAGGCAATGATCAATACAATCAATAGTCTCCAATTATCCTAAAGTATCATGGTATCAGACTCCTAGGTTTTCCGCACCTGGCATGGCTCTGCCCGCCCATCCGCCGCTGCCGCCACGGCCTCTCTTCTCCATGGTCGAGTTCCCCGCCGCCGGAGCCCCTTCTACCTCTTCTTCTTCCTCCACCAACATCCAACAGAGCTATCCCCCACCACCTCAAATATCTCTAGCCGACACGATCGTCGATGTCTCTCCGCTTACTCCGATCTCCCTTGATCTCGGCACCCACAACTACTACCATTGGCGCCACCTCTTCCATATACACCTTGGCCGTTGCGGTGTTCGCCACCATATCCAACCATGCTCCACTCCGCAGCCCGCCAACCCTACATGGGTAAAGGATGACCTCGCCATCATACAGTGGTTCTACACCCGCATCTCCACCGACCTCTTCAACCTCGTCTCCACCGAAGATGTCACGGCTGCTGAGCTTTGGGCCTCTCTCAAACAGTTTTTACAGGACAACTCCGACGCCCGCATCAACGCGCTCCACACCGAGCTCCGCACGACCACCCATGGAGCCTCTGCGGTCACTGTCTACTGCCAACGGATCAAGGCCATCGGCGATGAACTCCGTGAACTTGGTGATCACGTTGAGGATCGCACACTCATCAACGCCCTCCTCATCGGGCTAAGTGACCAGTTCAAGAAGCAACAGTCCTTCATCCCCATGATCAAGCCCTACCCAACCTTCGCCGAGGTCCGCTCCATCCTCCAGCTCGAGGCCCAGACTCAAGCTCGCAAGGCAGCATGGTCTCCTCATCAAGTGTTTCACGCCAACGCTGCCGCCGAAATCCGCGTCGCCACCGACACCCGTCAGGCCGCCGCGCCCCCGCCTCCTGCCGCGGCCGCCGCGGCGCCACCACCTCCACCAGGCTGGCGTCCAAGCCCCAACTATCGGGGCAAGAATGCGATCTACATGCCTCCTCAACCTCGACCTGCAACTCCTACGCCGTCATCACATGCTCCGGGGTCATCGTCATCGCGTGCTCCAGGGCCCCAACTCCTTCGTCATGGCAGCCGCAACACGATCCATGGACCGGCCTCGTGCAGGCCTGGCCAATGCCCTGGTCTGCCCCCTCTCCTGCATACACGGGCACGTGGAGCCCCATCGTCCGCCCCACCACCGGCTCTCCTGGCCTCCTCAGATCCCGGCCACCGGCGCACGTCTACACCGCCATGACTACTCCACCTCCGAGCGCACCAGGACCTCTGTCGTGGTATCGGCATAATTGATAGGAGACGGGGGTCCTCTAGCCTACGTATGGATTGTGGGGAAGAAGGTTGGTGTCGTCGAGGACGGGATTGAACACGGCGAGTTTACCCAGCTTCAGATCCCGCAGCGGTGGCGAGATCCTACGTGCTGCTATAATTCACTATGAGGCAATAGCCGTGAACAGGTTACAATGTGTATGATGCGTATTGAGGCGTGCCTCAACTTGGTTGAGCTTGGCCCTAAAGGCCTCCCGGTGGCCGGCTTATATAGGCGGCCAGACCCCGGGTTACAAGGTAAGTACTTGGCCGGCAAGTAAACAGAGTCCTAGTTGTTGTCGGCTTTGGTTGCCGCCTTCCATCTTGGGCTTGGTGGCTTGATGGGCTTCAGTCTGCTGCCTTCCTTGGACCATCCGCCTACTTCCTTGTACGTCAGCTATCTGGACTGCCCGGCAGGCATCAGCCTTACCACACTTGGGCCACACTGGACTAGCCGGATTGATCCATGTTAGAGATACCCCTAGTTGTTATATCCCCAACATTAGCCCCCAAAAGGGTTGAAGTTCTCTAGGCACCAGCTTCTTGATCTTCAGTCTTGAACGTTGGCGGCTGCAGGGCTTGAACCATTCTGAATAAAAATGGAGGACACGTGCCGGCTTTATCACCAGCACGCGGCCGCCTTTATCCTACATGGGAAAGACGTCTAGCTTAACTTGTCGGATGGCTTCCCAGGGAAGCCTCATCCTTACTGACAGGTCAAATCAATGACTGATAGATGACGTCATTTGGTCCACGACAGTTTAAATCCAAATGTAACGAAATCGTGTTGTCTTCCATACCATGGAGGCGGCCTTTGCCACGGAGGCAACCATGTCGCTGACGACAATGGCGGTTGTGCCATGAAGGCGGTTATATCGCCAATGACAAGAAAATCATGCCACGGAGGCGACTGTGTCGCTGATGATAAGTCGGCCGAGCCATGGAGGTGATCATGTCGCTGACGACAAGACGGTCATGCCACCAATGTGGCCTTCTTGTTGACGATAGAGATGCATGTCGTGCAGCTCCCAAGTATCGAACGAGGGCAACGTCGACGTCGAGCCCCCGAGTGTCGGAGTTTTTCTTGATCCGCCTATCTCCAGCCCCCGAGCGTTGAGTCGATGTACTCGGAAGTCATCTCGACGCTTGGAAGAACTTGTGGCGTTGTAAGTCGATGATTGCAGTCCCCGAGACTCGTGCCGGCTTATCTGAAAGACGGCTTGAGACATGATGAAAATGCTGCGGTTGCAGCCCCCAGGTGTTTAGTATCCTGCATAGTAGACATAGCTGCATTAAGATGTACTTTTAATGAAATCTGAATAATTTTAAGGTCTGAGCCGGTAGATTTTAACAAGCACTTATGGGTTGTAAATTTTATGTGGCCCGCCTTAATATTTATCTGGTTTCTGTGTTTAACTTTTCATATGTTAGCAGAAGCGCAGCCGGAAACTTTAGCTGAGACAACCAGGGCTAGTACCAAATAGTTTAGAATCAGAGACAAATTAAGCCAGCATGTTGGTGCTAATAACATACTACTAGGTAATCCGCACATGAACAATCAGATAACGGTATTAGGCGGTGCAAACTGATTGCTTAATTTGGCTCGGAGGCGGCAAGTATCTAAAAGTTTGAACCATGCAGCGCAGAGCAAATATCAGGTAACTTTGATACTAAGAGGGATATGATCGGATGAAAAGATAAAAGATGGCATGATCTCAGAGCATAATGAGCAAACCACAAATTTTTATTTCATGACCATACATATAATTAAATGTTAAGTGTATATAAACTTAGCTTGTTTGACGTTAATGTCGAGGAGGCGGCGTGGCGGAAGACCCAGATTGACGTAGGCAGCAGCCAGGTTGTAGGCGGCAGCCCCAGGCTGACAATATCAGCCCACTGGATTCTAAAGATGATCCCAGCGAGGTGGCAACGATGTTGAAAACGCTGTAAAACGTCATGTCGTGTTAGCATTTAAGCCGGAACGGGATTATAAATGCGCCGGCAAGACGTCTTATTGCGTTAGCGATTAAGCTGAAACGCGGAGCTTTATTGTTTGGTACCAATCGGTGTCTCTCCAAATTGATCAGATTTGGGCGATCCGACAACACAATCAGCAACTTAGCGATGTACTCATCTAAACCGTATGTGATGATTGCGGCGTCCCGCTTAACATCACAAATACGACAATTAGTAATTACCCGCCGCAATGTTTTTACACAAGTTATGGCATGGATTTGTCGATATATTTTTGCGTGAGCCATCCGCTCGCTTGACTGGTCGAGTGAAGGCTGATTTTAGTATGTACGATGCGTGGAGGTAGCAGCCAACAAATCATCTATCTCTTGATTGATCAACGAGCCATGCTCCACCACGATACCTATACTACGAATACGGAGTAAGCTAGCCCCGAGCTAGATCTTTCCTTATTTGATCTATGCTAACCAAAACGGATTTGACCACCACAGATCGATCGAATTGGATCCAAGCGTAGTACGATGGTAGCTCTGGCTCAACGCAGCATGCCATAATTAGCCCCACACGATTTTTGCTACACCACGGGAACTTCGATCTGGTAGATTCCTTCGGCCAGCGGTGCGGAACCACGGACGAGGATACTTTGCAATCTGGCCGGCTTTGCTTGACGCTTAGACTGCCGATCCAATCCGATATCTGATCGTGCCAGCTTTGCCGGAACAGAATAGCTGACTAGATGCGATCTAATGTTGTTTGATTGAGCCGGCCTGCCGGAACAGAATACACGGCTAGATGTTTTACGATACTTGATCGTGCCGGCCTGCTGAAACAGAATACATGGCTAGATGTGATCCGGTCACGTTGATGAAGACGACGATCGGAATCGTCGGCTACGAACAGCCAATATTGTTCCCACCTGGAACGTGACGCCAGAAACCTTATGCCCCACGGTGGACGCCAACTGTCGTGGTATCGGCATAATTGATAGGAGACGGGGATCCTCTAGACTACGTATGGATTATGGGGAAGAAGGTTGGTGTCGTCGAGGACGGGATTGAACACGGCGAGTTTACCCAGCTTCAGATCCCGCAGCGGTGGCGAGATCCTACGTGTTGCTATAATTCACTATGAGGCAATAGTCGTGAACAGGTTACAATGTGTATGATGCGTATTGAGGCGTGCCTCAACTTGGTTGAGCTTGGCCCTAAAGGCCTCCCGGTGGCCGGCTTATATAGGCGGCCAGACTCCGGGTTACAAGGTAAGTACTTGGCCGGCAGGTAAACAGAGTCCTAGTTGTTGTCGGCTTTGTTTGCCGCCTTCCATCTTGGGCTTGGTGGCTTGATGGGCTTCAGTCTGCTGCCTTCCTTGGACCGTCCGCCTACTTCCTTGTACGTCAGCTATCTGGACTGCCCGGCAGGCATCAGCCTTACCACACTTGGCCCACCCTGGACTAGCCGGATTGATCCATATTAGATATACCCCTAGTTGGTATATCCCCAATTCACCATTGACAATCAAGTTATTCTTGCTTTTGACCCTTTTGGTTTGTCTGTGAAGGATCTGAAAACGGGGGAGGTTCTGGCCCGGTACAATAGCACGGGTGATCTTTATCCGCTTCATGACGCGCCTACATCCTCACCTCGTGCCATGCCCGCCTCCGTTGATTTGTGGCATCGTCGCCTCGGCCACCCCAACAACACCACTTAGTCATCTTTGCTTCAAGAATTTAGTATTCCTACCTCTAGTGTCTCTCATGATCCCTCTCTCTGTAAGCCTGTCAATGCGGCAAACATGTTAGATTATCTTTTGGCACTTCTACTACTTCTAGCACTTTTCCGTTTGAACTACTACATTGTGATTTATGGACCTCTCCCATACCTAGTGTTTCGGGTTATAAATACTATCTTGTGATTTTGGATGATTACTCTCATTATATTTGGACCTTTCCTATACGTGCCAAATCCGATGTCCATGCAATTTTTCTCAATTTTCGGCAGTATGTTCTCACACACTTTGGCTTGCTCATTCGTTTTATTCAATGTGACAACGGTCGTGAATTTGATAATACACAATGTTGCAACTTTTTTTCTCTCTCAAGGCATTCTTCTTCGTTTTTCATGTCCCTACACATCCCCACAAAACGGTAAAGCTGAACACTCGCTTCGTTCCATCAACAACATTCTTCGCAGGTTGCTTTTATAGGCCTCGCTTCCTACTCATTTTTGGGCAGAAGCACTTCATACCCCACCCTTCTTTTAAATATTCTCCCCACCAAAACATGTCCTCTCTATACACCTTTTCAATATCTTTTCCTCTCTCATCCCGACTAACTTTCTTTGCGTGTTTTTGGTTGCCTCTGTTTTCCCAACACCGCCTCTACCTCCTCTAATAAACTTGAACCACGATCTTTGCCTTGCATTCATCTTGGTCTCTACGACGATCACAAATGATATCGTTGTTTTGACCCATCGTCCGGTCGTGTGATTCTTTCTCGTCACGTTACTTTCGATGAGAATATTTTTCCCTGCGCTGCAACAACCTCCACACCCTTACCTTCCCCATCCACCGCAATTCCCAAAACCCCTGCCATCCTACACCCTGTCGCCACCCCTATTTCTAAACTTGTGTCGCCGCCTCACACGCCTACCACCCCGACAACACCAGCGACCGTCTTCTCTCTCCCACCGGCCGATCATTCACCGGTCATGTCCCCAAACTCTACCGAGACCGATGACTCTCCAGCTTCGACCAACCCCAACCCCAGTCCATCTCCTACCGAGCCTACCACCTCTCTTGACTCTCCCTCATCTACACCGCCACTTCCACGCAATGCCGTTCCGACCATACCTCCTACCAATGATCATGTTATGTGCACGCGCGGAAAACACAAATTTCTTATTCCTAGAACATGGCTCAATCTCATGGCTACACCGACGCTTTCACCTATTCCCACTTCCTATAAATGTGCTCTCCTTGATCATCTTTGGCTTTCTGCTATGCGTGATGAATTTGAGGCTCTTCAGCAAAACAATACATGGACTCTCGTTCCAAAACCACATGGCATTAATGTTGTTTCAGGCAAATGGGTTTTTTGACACAAATTTCACGTGGATGGCACTCTTGCTCGTTACAAAGCTAGATGGGTTTGCTGTGGTTTCTCCCAACAACATGGTGTCGATTTTGATGAGACTTTCTCTCCCGTTGTTAAGCCTAGCACCATACGTGTTGTTCTTAGCCTTGATGTGTCCTCTTCTTGGCCGATTCATCAGCTAGATGTCAAAAATGCTTTTCTCCATGGCACTCTCAATGAAACAGTATATTGTCAACAACCCTCCGATTTTGAGAATACCACTTCGCCTAATCTTGTTTGTCTCCTTAACAAATCTCTATACGGTCTAAAACAGGCACCACGTGCATGGTTTCAACGCTTTGCCACCTTCATTCAAACCATCGGTTTTATCTCCTCTAAGTCTGATTCTTCTCTCTTTATTTTTCAATCTTCTGAACACACCGCCTATCTTTTGATTTATGTAGATGATATAATTCTCACAACTAGTTCCGAATCCTTTCTACACCATATTATTTCATGTCTCAATAAAGAATTCTCTATGACTGATCTTGGTTCTCTAAATCACTTTCTTGGTATCACCGTGTCTCGCACAAAAACCACTCCTTTTCTATCCCAACGCCAATATCTTTCAAATTTGCTTGATCGTTCTGGTATGACCGATTGTCAACCCTCTCGCACTTTGGCTGACATTGGTGCCAAATTATCTGCCGACGGTGATCCCATTTCTGACCCACAAAATACCACAGCATCACTGGTGCTCTCCAATATTCCACTCTCACTAGTCCTGACATATCTTATTCTGTTCAACAAGCTTGCCTCTTTATGCACGATCCCCACAAACCTCATCTTAATCACGTCAAACAGATTCTTCGATATCTTAAAGGCACCCTCGATCATGGTCTTCTTATTAATTCTTCCTCTCCAACAAGCTTGACAGTATATTCTGATGCAGACTGGGCAGGTTGTCCGGATACTCGACGATCTACATCCGGCTATTGTGTTTATTTGGGTGATAATCTTGTTTCTTGGTCTTCTAAAAGGCAGGTGACAGTTTCCAGGTCCTCCGCTGAAGCTGAATATCGGTCGGTTTCTCATGTCGTGGCTGAGGCGGTGTGGTTACGCCAGCTTCTTGTCGAGCTTCATCGACCAATTGAGCGTGCAACTATTGTCTATTGCGATAACATCTCTGTTGTCTATATGGCCTCCAATCCAGTTCAGCATCGATGCACCAAGCATATTGAAATCGACATACACTTTGTTCGTGAGAAGGTGGCCCTTGGCGAGGTCCGTGTTCTTCATGTTCTCACGAGTGCGCAGTTTGCTGATATCTTCAAAAAGGGCTACCGACTGCACCCTTCACCGACATACGCTTCAGTCTCAACATCGTTACACCTGACGTTGACACTGCGGGGGGATATTGGAGTATAGGTGCCTAGGTCCGTTAGGATGTTTGAGTTGTAATCTATCTCTAGTATTCTTGCTCTACAAGCTTTGTACTCCATATAAACAGCCCTTTGAGGCAACGATCAATACAATCAATAGTCTCCAATTATCCCAAAACTATCACTTAAATATATGAAGGTCGTGTAATTCAAAATAGACACTACATGACGGCTCAAAACCGTTGGCAACATCTCAATTAACGTCAGCATAGATGTATGTCGACAGCTGTTGTTGGCATATGCCATCGGCGTCCCCGGGTGGCACGAGCAGCGTAGCCGTCGGCATATAATATCTTTGCCCACGGTTTTCTCCAGCTGTTGGTAAATCCGGTTGTCGGCTAATATGACGGTAGACGTTAGCCTTGGCGTCCGTCTTCTCGTAAGATAGTCTGCAACGATGCAACCAGCTCTACTCTAGCTTGATTACCACGTCTAGCCTGGTATTTTGAAAAACTCCAGAGCAGATGACAGGTCCTCTCGATAGTCTGCAACCAACTCTCACATATCACTTTCTTTTAAAACAGGGAAATATTTTAAAACAGGGAAATATGTTAACATTAGAGCTTTCGGTACAACACACATGTGGACGACGAATCGTCGATTACAGATCACAGATCACTACATATAGACCGATCCTGCTGGCTATCTACTACAATACGTACGTGCTAGCCCATTGCAATTTCCACCTACTCCTATCATCTACTCTAGCTTGATTACCACGTCCAGCCTGCAGCATCACTTATAAAAGCAAGCCAAGGCCTAAGCCATGAAATGGATTCGTCACGGCTAGCTCTCCGTTACAGTAGCTCAACATTTCCTTTCCCTTCATTAACACGTCCTAGTGGAGAAATAGATCCTGGATCGCTGTGGTGTAGGATGGTAAGCTTGGGTGGCATTGGGAGCTCTCATATTGTTTTCTCATGCGTAAAGCATCACTCCGAAGTTGAAATGCGCACATGAACCAAAGCCGTTGCAACCACAACACAGAGGCTAGGGAAGACCATTCGCGAGTACAGTCTGTCTTCATCTTTGCACTTTTTCTCGTTTCTTCGACCACGCCGCGGAGATAACTGATTAATCGATCTGCAGTCCCGGGGACAAGGTGATGGTGGTAAGCGATTGATCAGGATCTCTCCTCCAGTAACATGGCTATGCTACTTCTCTTAGCAGACCTCGGTTCTAACTGTACTTCCAATTGCAAATGTGGTCGGAGGATTTTGCTTGCTTACTTCAACCTTCTTCTGGATATTCTTTTTGGACTTTCTTTCCAATCCAGTGTTGATTTGTAAAATTGCCTTCCACAATTTATCGTCAACTTCCAGGACCAAGTCCAAATGGAAACCACTCTCCGATTGCTGTTGAGTTTCTCCCTCGGAATCGATCATAACAAACTATCTTCACAAACGAATGCATAAAACTACGGGAAATCTAATTAGCAGGCGCCTTACATTTGGCATAACCGCACGCACGCGGGTGAGAAAGAAATGAGCTTCTTTTGCATGCATGCACTAAATATCAAAATTGCTGATGTCATCCCGCATTAAATGTAAATTCAAAAATTCAAAATGATTTGTAGGTCAAACCGTTTATCGGATTTAGAATCCGTTTTCACCGCTAAGTTAGTCGCGACGAGATCTTCGAAAATAGATCCCATATTGACATATTCTGATAAAAAAAAATTCGGACCCAAAAGTTACCCACCCTGTTGCATATAAGTTACCCAGGTTGTATTATGTAAGTTACCGATCATATTAACGATTAGTTTTTAGGTTGAAATAGAACCATTTTTATTGTTTCTTTTGATTTTTTATTTTTAAAATCACCACACCTAGTTATTCATAAGTGAATATCACGTTAGTATGGTAAATGTATCATGCATAAGTTGATAACTATACACTAAAACGCTCGTTCAACTTCATAAGTATTAGAATGATAATTCTCTATTTTCATAATGACAATTACACCATAAAAAGACTCTATTGGTAATAATTACCCACCTATTACTGATAAAGTTACCAACCTAGTACTATAACATTACCCACACAATACTAATGGAATTACCCGTCGAATACTGATAAAGTTACCCCCGATATTAATAAAGTTACCCATCTAGTTATCATACTCTCTCAGCAATACTTATCACCCAAATACTGATAAAGTTACCCCCATTAGTAATAAAGTTACCATGTGTTTTTATGTGTAGTTATCCATCGCAAAATCGTTATATTTAACCTACTCTCTTGATAATAGTTATCACCCAGTATTTAGATCATGGGAAATTGTTATAGTTACCCGTAATTGATATAATTACCATGTCCTCTAAATAATAGTTACGAACACAATGTTCATCTTTTTATGTGTAGTTTCACTATGAAATTGACATTTATCGTCCTAATACTTATGCATGCATGAAAAATTTACTATCTCAAAGTAATGTGGTAACTTAAAAGCTCGTAAAGATCTAAAAGAATAAGAAAATTGTTTTATTTCGACCCAAAAACTAATCGCTAATATGATGGGTAACTTACGTGTGCAAGACTGGATAACTTATATGTTACAGGGTGGTAACTTCTGGGCAAAAACAAAAGTTGTCGGAACATATCAACATGTGATCTAGTTTTGAAGATCTCGTCGTGAATAGTCTAACGGTGAAAACGGATTCTCAATCGGATAAACGGTTTGTTCTATGAAACTTTTTAAATTTTGGATTTTCGCATTTAATGCGGGATGACATCAACTTGTCTGTTTGTGCATGCATGTAAAAGTGGCATTTCTCTTTGCGTACACATACGCTAACCAGCATGCGCCTGCCAATTAGTCCCGTCGTGAAAGGCATTTTGGAAGACTGTTGGGACTTACTGACATGATCGATCATTTAAAATTAGATAAACACATGCAGGCGAAAGTCGAGTGCTCGTGTCGCAAAATAATCTTTCAGTTTATCTCTTTTAAATCTCAGGGTATAATTTTGGTAAAGGAACTGTGCACATATATGGACTAGTACAGAAGGGGCAATTTAAATCCTCGATCGCATACATATGCACCTTTCAGTGTGCTTTATCTTTGTTTTTTGAAACTTTATGGGGCAAAAGATTTGCCCCTTATATATTAATTAAGAAGGAGTTGCAAGAAAGCAATTTTGGGACGAGCCCGATAATACAAGAAAAGGACTACTCTCGCGGCATCAAGTTGCCCAAGTGTTTAGCGCCCGCTAAAACCCACAAACGGGCCTCATTTTTAATATTAAACAACACAAAAGGCGGCGTAGACTTATGATGGAAAACTCTTGCGTTCCTCTCATTCCAAACTTCCCAAGTAGTTAAGAGAGTAATCGAAGCGACCGCCTTCCGGTGTGGGGAGACCTCCGCCATCGTCACCCACCACTCACTGAAAGAGAGGTTTGCCCAAGAGTCCGGCGCAATGTTGTTGATCCCAAGCCAATCCTTGATCATTCCCCAAAGCCTACGCGTGAGGCGGCAATGGACGAAGAGGTGAGCCACCGTCTCCATCGTTTGCTTGCAAAAGGGACAAATGCCACAATTTGGCCAACCTCTCCTAGCCAACTGGTCCGCCGTCCACACCCTATTTTGGTTGGCAAGCCAAGCAAAAAACTTAGTCTTCGGCGGCGCCCAAGCCTTCCAAATTGTCTTTTCCATGGAGGAAAGAATGGTGCCCATGAATTGCAACTCATATGCGGTCTTTGTCGTGTACTCTCCATTTGCCGTAAGCTTCCAACGAATTTCATCACAAGTGTTGGGGTCAAGTTGTATGTTGAGGAGAAGTGCCCAAAGGTCCATGAATTGAGAGAAATGTGCACTTTCTTGATGGCTTGAGAGGCGATGACCGTCTTGACAATGGAAGCTCGGCCGGCCGTGGTGATAAACTTCCCATTCCAAGTAGGTAGCTTGTTTGCGCACTTGTCCTCGAGATATTGGAAATCTCCCCTACGGAGGCGCCGAACCGAGAGAGGTAGGCCAAGGTAGCGTAGGGGGAAAGAAGCCCGCGCAGCCGGGATGCCTTCAAGAACCTCATCGAGGTTTATTTGCCCACACCTAATAGGCACGACGGAGCTTTTTTCAAAATTTGTACAAAGCCCGGTAACTTCCCCCAAAAGCTTGGAGGATGGAAGCAAAATTTCTCACGTCCTCCTTGATGGGGGCCAAGAAAATCGCCGCATCGTCCGCATAAAGAGAGGTTCGAAGAATAGTCCCCCTCCCCCTCAACTTGTGGAGGAGCCCCTCCGATGTTGCATTTTCCAAAATTTGTGTAAGGGGGTTGATGGCGATCACGAAGAGAAGCGGGGAAAGAGGATCCCCTTGACGAAGCCCCCGGCCATGGATGATGGGAGGGCCGGCAATACCATTGAGAAGCGCACGGGAGGTGGCGGTGGAGAACAACGTGGCAAGACAATTCCGGAAGCGGCTAGGGAACCCAAGGCGTCGAAGGAGATCAAGAATGTAGTCCCAACGGATAGAATCAAAGGCCTTTCTAATGTCGAGCTTGAAGAGGAGGGCCGCAATCTTGCTCTTGTGAAATCTTTTGGCAAGGTTTTTGATATAAAGGAAGTTGTCATGGATGCTTCTCTTTTTAATGAAGGCGCTTTGCGCATTGGAGACAAGGTCATTCATAAGCGGCGCTAACCGGAGAGCAAGCATCTTGGATATGATCTTAGCAATAGCATGGATGAGGCTAATAGGCCGGTAATTGGAGACCCCCTCCGCACCCTCTTTCTTTGGCAAGAGAGCAATGTTTGCGGAATTTAACCAATGAAAATTTTCCGAGTGAAGGTTTCCAAAGAGGTTGACAACACGCATAACGTCCACCTTGATGATGTCCCAACAATTCTTAAAGAAAGCACCCGTGAAGCCATCAGGGCCGGGTGCCTTGTCACTTGGCATGTCGTTAATCGCATTTTTTACCTCCTCCTCGGTGAATGGTTCACCAAGGCCCACAAGATTGACCTCGTCAAACTCTAGGCCCTCCCAATTGAAATCACGAGTACGAGGTTCCCCTCTACCCAAAACCGAGTTGAAGTGCTCATGTACAAGGCTTTGCTTTGACGCGTGGTCCGCGACCCACCCGTTGTTGTTGTTCTTGAGGCGATAAATGTGATTTTTCCTTCTTCTAGAGTTGACACGCATGTGGAAGAATTTAGTGTTTGCATCCCCTTCCTTGATGTTAGCAATGCGAGCACATTGCTTCTTTCTAGCCCTCTCCACGACCACCAAAGCCACCACCTTTCTTTTCAACTTAGCATGTAAGTCCCTTTCATTGGCCGAAAGGGGCCTACATTCTTGAGCCATATCGAAATGCAAGATGACAAGGAGAGCGGCGTGCACCAACACCTTGGAGTTGGAGAAAAGGCCACGACTCCATTTGGCGAGCTTCAAACCCGTGGTGTGCATCTTGTGGAAAAGTACATGACAAGGCTCAACATGCAATGAAGGTTCATTACAAGCATGTTTCACAACATCTTGGAAGCCCGGGAGGCGAAGCCAAAAATTCTCAAACTTGAATGAGTGAGGGTGGCGTGGACCACTGTCATCGGCGAGCATGAGGGGGCAATGATCCGACAAGTAGGAGGATAGGGCGTGGAGGACATGGGAGTCAAATTGGAGGTCCCATTCGGCATTGCAAAAGAAAGCATCAAGCTTGCAAAGAGCTGGCGAAGCGCGACCATTGCTCCAAGTATAGCGTCTATTTTGTAGATGGATCTCTTTGAGCTCACAAGTTTGCAAAGCGGCACGAAAGCGGTTGATGCGCCCACGGTTGATGTTGCGGTTGTTTTTGTCTTGGGCCCTTCGGATTTGATTGAAGTCGCCGAGCACCAACCAACGCTCCCCACTAGGCGGCTTTAGGCTAACAAGCTCGGCAAAGAAGTCGTCTTTCCGATTAGACGTTGTCGGTCCATAGACCGTGGTTAATACAAAATCTTGATCATCGTCATCGGCGCCAATGATATGCACCTTCGCGGAAAGGCAAAACTCGGTGATTTGAATGTTGTTCATTTGGACAACCGAGTTATCCCACAAAAGCAAAATACCCCCTCTAGTGCCCACGGCCGGTCTCTCGGCAAAGCCTCGGAGCCTATTCCCCCCAATGTAACAAGCCTCCAAGGGAGAGATGGAGGCGAGCTTTGTTTCCTGCAAGCATACAATCTGACAAGATGAGGTTGCCACAGTTTCATGCACAACATCTTGACGATCTGTGTCGTTCAAACCCCTCACGTTTCAATCCAAAAAATTGATTAGTTGTTCTATCATTGTAAACTATTGCAACCCACATCGGATGAACAAGTGGCCAACATAGCAAACATGTCAAACCTGGCAGATAGAGCAAACACGGCAACCATTCAGACACAGACATGCCCCAACAACAACAAGAGCAGCAGTGCTACAAACAAGTTTCTAGACCTGGGACTCCCAGCGAGCAGAGACAGCACGACATCAGCTACCCAAAACACAGCAGCCCCATGGTGCGCAGACCAGCAGGCATTGGCACTCTCCAGAGCACAAACATAACTAACCCAGCAACGCAAAGTAGTGGCGCTTACTAACATTGGCAAACTAAAGAAGCCTGACAGTAACATGATCTTGATCAACAATTGATCAACTGGCTGTAGCAGCCGCACCCTCCTCCAGCGCATCATGGTCAAGGCCAGCCGCTCCACCATGGCTGAGCAGCGCCTCATCGATTGCATCATCCTCCGGCGAACCCACCTTGAAGATGATGCGCAGCTTGTCCATGGCATCGTCAGCCACCTCCCCATGGAAGCAGCGAGCAAAATCAGCCATGGCACCCTCCGTGACGTCCTCGCCATCTTGCACGATGTCGAGCCCCCTGCAGACGACGGCTTCTGCCGCCTTGGCCACCGGCTTTGACTTGCGCATCACCTTTACCCGAGCGCTCGCCGCTCGCATCGAAGAGTCGACGGTGTGCACAATGTCGACTCCGGCCAGCGTCAACCTGCGGTTCACCGGCCTGGACGGTGGTGGCGTGAAGGAGGCCAGCGGCGGCTGCACCGCCGTGAAGAGCGCGCCCAGGGAGTCAGACTCCTCCGTCTCCACATGGTCCTCTTGCTCCTCTGGCTCCGCGTCTAGACTGGAGTCCTCTGAGTCCTGTGTTTGCACAGCGGTAGTACCAGCATCAGAAGGCGAAGCAGGCTGCAGCACCGGAGATTGATCAAAGCCCGGAGGACGCAAGGGGGTGCGCAGAAGCGATGATGGCGCGAAGAGCTCGAGGAGCGTTCTTGACTCATTGTTGTGGACAGAGCGCTCTGTGAAGGTGATCCGTGGCGGCGCGGCGGGGTGGCTGTCAGCCGAGGTGATCAGGAACTGTGGGGCTCCCGTCCATGGAGGGGACGGACATAATGTTGTTGGTGACACGGGGTCAGGGCTCGCAGGAGGCGTCTGTGCCGCCCGAGATCGACGACGTAGCGCGGCAGGGGACGCCGAGCGCATCGCAGGTCTCCCGCGCAGGCTTGGCGAGGCCGCCGCACCCAGCTGGAGCGTGCCGCCAACGATGATGGAGGCGACGTGCCTGCGCTGCTCCCCCCTGTTGTTGGAGCGCTCCCTGTCGCGGCCTTGATCCCGCTGACGGCTGTCATCACGTCCACGGCTCGGGGCCGTGCGTGACAAGCTGCGGCGGATCGCGGCGCCCCACCCCCTGGAGGAGTTTCGGCCAGGCCTATCACGGTCGTCCTCATCATCCTCTCTGCGCCTGGTGTTGCTGCTCTCTTGCCCGACGTGCTCGGTGCGGTTCCGCGGCGTGCGCTCGTCGTCGAAGTTGCCAAAACGCCAGGTGAACCTTGATGGAGGTGGCGGAGGCTCGTCGATGGGGTCGGTGTGGTCCTCAGCAATGTCGAGGTGGACGAGGCACCGCCGCTGCAGACCTCGCCGCCCGCGCTCACGCACACCGGCCGACGCGTTTGGGCCTGGCAAGGTCACCCAGCGCACGCGCGGGACCTGGCTCGTCCGCGCCACCCACGCCCAGACGCAGAGAGCCTTGGTGTACACCTTTGACTTGCAGGCCGCCTCCACGTAGTCGAGAGAGCACTTGCTGCCAATGACCTGCTGCACCGCGACATCGTCGCACCAAGCATATAGCGGCACATTTTCCACACACAGCCTCACATGGTACTGCAGATCGACTTGCTCTGCATTGTCCTCCAAGCGCTAGCCCCGAGCCTGCACCCGCAGCGTGCCGAAGGGGAAGTCATGGCGCGAGACCACGGCGTCGCGGTGGTGCGGGTAGGTGAAGCGAACGAGGTACGGCTCCGGGTAGTGGTCCGTGACGGTGAAGTCGCCGGGCAGCGCATTTGCCGCCGAGCAGAGCGCCCGCACCATGGCACCCAAGGCGTCGCGGGACGGCGGCCTGTCGAACCACACATACGCCGCATTGATGAGCAGCAGCGCAGCTTCGGTCGTCATGGCTGGGGAAGAGTGGATGACGACGGACTCCTCCGCAGGCCTTGAGTCTTCATTCCTTGCCATGGCGTGCTCGACGTCGCGGCGAGCAGGGGCCGCAACACGACGAGCAGGCGGCGCGGGAGGCGCGGCTTCTCGGCGCGGAGCAGCGGGGAGCTCGGGCAGCACCGCTCCTTCTTGGCGAGCGCGGCGGTAGGCTCGTGGCGCAGGTGTGGCCGTGCTTGGACTTGGCGGAGGCTCAAGCGGATGCTTGCAGAAATGAGCGCGGTGGCCAGAACGGAAGCAACGGCGGCACTTGATGGGGTCTCTGCACTCTGGAGACCTGTGGCCCGGTCGCCCTTTGTAGAGGCAGTGGAAACAACGGCCTTGGAGCCAGGCTGGCGGCTGAGGTCGACCGGCGGCGCGAATGCTGCTTGAAGGCAAAGCCGCGCGGCGCGCGGGATGGGACGGCGCCGTCTCCCATCGTCCCTGCTCAAACCCCGGCCTTGCGCGCATTGAAGAGGAAATCTGTGGCGCAGGCGAATTAATGGCTTGACGCCATCCCGACCAACCTCCTCCTGCATTGAAGCTTGCTTCAGCGTGCCCAGATGGCATCACCGTGTCGCCGGAGGAGGAGACCCGAGCCACCCACAACGACTACGACGACGGCGCCAGATGCAGACCTGTCGAGTTGGGGACGGGGATTACCTAGGGGGCAAAACCAGCCGGGATGCTGGTGGGCGGCGGGGGCAGGAGGCGTGGGGCGGCCGCGGAGGCGGCGGCAGGGGCGGTGGGCGGCGCTGCCGGGCTGGTCAACGCCGATGACGGGCGGTGGAGCTCAGGCTCGCGGGAGCTCCAGTCCTGCATCTTACCGTTTTCAGTGTGCTTTATCGCCCTGTCGCTTACCCTTCAAAATTAAAGGGATGTGTGTGAGGCTTTGAACGGTTTCCGTAGACCAAACATTCACATACACCTTTAGTTTCTAAAGCGTGTCCAAATTATCGCACACGGCTAGTATAAATCGTGTGCATTGATGTGTGGTAGCTTTATCCGTAAAAAGTCGTATGAAATGGTGTTGATATATCACATACGATTATCCTAATAAATCATATGTGATACATCGTGCTATGCACACGATTAGTGTGATGTTGTCGTTTGTCTAATATTTAATCCTCACACTTCTTGTCTGAAATCTCGCTAAATATGAAATACTATGCTGTTCCCGACTTCTCCTTTTTCTGCTTGAGTATATTGCATAGATGGAAATGGCCATTTAGTTATTTAGGATTTCTACAATGCCACACAACACTCGGAGCTGCCCTTGCACCGTCTGACTTGAAGGAGGTGCTGCCCTCAGCGGTCTTAGCTTGGTATCTCAAACAACCTCACGTCATGGGAATCAGACGAGATGTTGCCCACATCGGCCCCAATCAATCTCACGCCGACTGAGGCGCAGGAGGAGTTGTCCCAAGTCCCAACGCATTAGGGGTGGACACAAAGCTCGAGGCTCGAGCCTCGGCTCGGGCTCGATAAGGCTCGGCTCAGTCTCGGCTCGGCTCAAAGGTCGGACAAGCCAAGCCTAAACCATCTAGACAAGGCTCGAGGCTCGACAAGCCGGCTCGATGAAGCTCGCAAGCCGGCTCGAAGGCTCGATGAAATACAAAAGTTTGATATGGCCTCTGCTTAAATGTATACATTCACAATTATAATCAGGAATAGATCCATAAGACAATCTCTAGAGTTTAACAAAGCACCCAAAAAACATTACAGTGTCATACATCACAAGTTTTACAACACAATTTTGAAGGAAGTAGACAATTTTGAAGGAAGTAGAGGTTGAAGATACGAGTACATATAAAAGACCTTCCAATGCCATACGTACATGTCTATTAATTAACAGAAATTAAATTTGTGTGTGCATGTTGTCAACAGTGAAGCAATGCAACATTAACCAATAACCGCTGGCATATAGTGAAGATGTTGAATGGCTACTAGTACTAGATTTCACAAGTGAACAAATGTTGTGAGTGAAGGGGAGAAGCAAGATACATCCATGGTTCCAGCAAGCAAAATACATCAACAGGTCTAAGTTGGATCGATTTATATGTGAAGTAGAGAAGCAGTAGACTAGCACTGCAGCCCGACAGAGAAGCAGTAGATTTGTATCTGTTGAGTCCAACTAGGCGTGCCAGTGGTGAAGAAGAAAGAGGCCCGGCCAACGGCTGCTGTAGGATGGTTGGTCGAAGGAGCTCCTGCTGCTGCGGCCGCCACTGCTGGAGCTCCTGCTCCTGCCGGAAGTACGTCATGCGCATCTACGCAAGGAGCAGGTAGAGGGAGGCGGGGATACATGGGCGGGTGGCAGCAGGCGGTGTGGCCGCGTATGTGATGGCGGGTGGCGGGTGGCGGCTGTGTCGTGGTGGTGAGCAGTGGTCGACGGCTGGCTAGGCCCTCGAGCAGAACAGAGGATGAGGACGAAGGGATTGGGTGCTAGGCGTAGAAGAAGAAAAGGGAATCAATCAGTTAATTTGTGGCGTCCGGCTCGCAAGCCGGCCGAGCCGAGCCTCGAGCCTGGTGAGCCGAGCCGCGAGCCCAACTTTTGAAAAGTTTTTACAGTCAATCCAAGCCAGGCTCGGCTCGAGATTTCACAAGCCTGGTCGAGCCGAGCCTCGAGCCGGCTCGGCTCGGCTCGATTCCACCCCTACAACGCATGGAGCTAGGGGTAACTTTATAGACCTTACGGTGGAGGAGTCGGAAGACGGCTATTCGGGTTCGTCGTCGAACGAGCCTCTGCTCTACCACGCCCAAGGAACTTGTGGAGCATAAGTTGGTGGAGATGTCCATAGCGTCAGTGAGGTATGAAGAAGCATTGTTGCATTGCTTGATCGAGGAGTCTTTTGCCACTCTTCAGAAATATCAGGTCCGTATGCTGGTGCGTGCCAGGCAAGAGGGCAAGAAGAGGAGGCTTTGGATTGCACCGTAGGATGGCGTGTGGCCAAGTAGATAGCCGACACCCCACTAATCGATGTTTCCGAGGCCTCAGGCTTTAGCAACCCGCTCGGCGATGATGTAGAGGCCTCAAGCAGTGGCAAGGGTTTCGTGAGCTATGAAGACGACATCCTCCTCTCTGACGACGACATCGACGGATATGTTTAGATAGGTATTAGGTGGTTCTTATGTTTTATGTTTATGTAACGTGTGATTGGGATGTTGAATAGTTTTTAGCAAGAAGGGCAAACCACACTTTTAAATTAATGGAGCCCTTCCGGTACCAACTAATATTGTCTAAATATTTCTTTCCAACAACAAGATTTGGCATTTCTCAAAGTTTTGTTGAGAAAGTTTTAAAATTGGAAAAACAAGAGATATCAAACACATTTATATCCCATAAGAATCGCATACTTTTTACCATAAAACTATCGCTCATGGTTTCGCGCTATGTCACGTTTGTGAACACGGACACCATGGAGAGAGTGATCTCTCCCCTTTATTTTGTTCAGTAACAAAAGAGAGCGTGGGGATCTTTCGAATGTCGAGGATGGCACGCGATGGATCAACCTCTCACAGAGAGAAAGGACACACGGAGTTTTACCTAGATTCAGGCCATCTGAGATGGATGTAATATCCTACTTACTGCTTGTTTCATCTAGTAATTGTGGTGTATGAACTGATTACAAGGTGAAATGCTCTCTATCTACCGAAGGCAAACTGCTAGGTTTCACCTCCTTCTTCTACCTTAGCCTTCTATCATTCCAACGCTCCATTCCATGCTCACTACGCCGAATCCTCCTTTTAATGATAAGGGGATCACACATGTACGGTATCCTCACACGGTACCTACCCCCAAGTCTCGGCCTCTTGACAGATGGTGATACTTCTCTTTGTCATGGCGAGATTGCGTCACCTCGTTGTCCCGTGTGGGCCACCTCCTGAGGCTAGGGCGTGACTAAGCGGGTATCTTCCTCCGGCGTGATGACCTGTCTCGGGAGGTATCTTTGACGTTCCCTCCACCCGAGAGGAAGGAGCATTGCCGAACTCGGTCGACCATGTGACACCAAGTCTACCCTGGTTGATGGGGTACCGACACTAGCCCCCGGGCGCAGCCAGGCAGTGTGGCGCAGCTCCTCCAACACATGCGGGTGCCACATGTTCGGCAACGTGTTTCTACGAGGCGCCGAAGTTTGTGGCTTCCACGTGTAATTTATTCTCTGCGTCGTCGGTACCTGCATAGAGAAGACAAACAGAGCCTCGAGATTCGCGACCAGACCTGCGGCTCCTCCGGTATAAATACCTGGGCTTGCAACCAAACATGAAAACAGAATCCATGCTACCAAACGCTCTCGTAATATAAAAATACGCAAGTTGAGTCGATGCAATGTCATGATATAAAAAAGAAATAGGCTAGTTGTGTCTCATGCAACCACAATAAGAAATCCTTTCATTCAGAAACAATTGGGATAGACTAGAGTTGCAATCCATAAAATCTTGAAACTAAGTCATAGTTCTGACACATGGATAGCTACAATCCAAGTACCCAGTCCTTGGCTAGTTGTAGTGATATTCCAGTTCTTCAGATCTCTCTCAATAGACTCCTCTCTTGTAAGTTTGGTTTGTCCCTCAAACATTCTCAGCACGCTTTATCCGTCTGAAATGCACCGACGCTTCTGGAGGCCTACGTTGCCAACTTGCCATATACATAGAATAAAGGATCATAATTTATTGATATTTTTAATACTCTATAGTAGATTTAAAAAAGGGAAATTTTTGTTTTGCCACTCTAGTTTTTTCCATTTTGCTTTTGCCATTCTAAATTTTGACATTTTACTTTTTCCCTCTCAGTTTAGTTTCTGGTAATACATCAGTTTTGCCTTCTGTAAGGCAAAAGCAAAATGAAAATGGTGAAATTTAGTTTTGCTTTTGCCCCAACTGTTGATATTTTGGTTTCGTTTTTGCTCAAAATTTAAAGTGGCAAAAGCGAAATAGGAAAAAAAATCCCATAAAAAAATCCTCTGGATGTCTGCAACCAGCTCTCGCAGATCAAATATTACCCCAATCATGTTAGGTATGAACAGCATGGCAGGCCTACAGCCTATTACAATCTCCACCGACCTCTCCATCTACTCCACTCTAGCATGATTGCCTCCTCAAGCCAGCGGTTCCCACGCTCTCTCTCTCCGCCTCAATAGAACCATGGAGAAATCAATCTTGGTCTGCCGTGTGGTAGATGGTGAGTTTGGGAGGCATCGGGAGGTCTCGTATTGTTTTGGGAAATGATAGGGTTCCTCCCGGGGATCCTGCCTGCGCTCCCGTCCTCTTCCTCGCGCGGCGTCCGATCGGGTTTCATTGTGCGCCCGAAGCGCTTTTAAACCCGCGACCGCATCCTCGTCCTCGTCGTTGATCCCCTTCCTCCGCTCCCAAGCCGCCTGCTGCTCTCCTCGCCGGCCGCCACTCCTACCCAACCTCCCGCGTCGGCGCCCCTCCTCCTCGCTCTCCCACGCCGGCCGCTGCATCTCCCCTACCTCCCGTGCCGGCCGTCACCCGTCTCATGCCGCCCGATTCCACCTCGCCATGGCCGAGGCCTCAAGGTCCTTTCTGCCATGGCCGGGTCCCGGGCCTCCTCCTCCGCCTCATCGCCACCAACAACCGCGCCCAGCCTCCCGGCCCCCGCCGTCTTTGCGCGCGCCTTCTACGAGGTCTGACGCGCCGTCGTCGACCGCCTTGCCGCCTTGCTCGACCTCGCTGCGCCGGACCACATCTCCCGCGTGTCCCCGGCTTTTGTGCTCTCCCTCCCCAGTTGCTGCGGCATGCTCGGCTACACGCGCTTCGGCGCCGTGGCCGCCGTCACCGCGCAGGCGCTCGTCGACGCTGAGGGCCGCTTCCTCGAGTGCTCTCCAACGCGCCCCACGGCGAGCTCATCGATGGCTCCGTGACGTGCTACTTCCTCGCGCAGTCGAAGGAGAGTGTATAGCGGCTGTGTTGTCGAAGATCTGTGGCGCTGCTCTCATCGGACGGCGCCAGTGCTGCGGAAGGGGTGCGATGTTGCTCCCATGGAAGTGTGGCGTTGCTCCCGTCGGAGGACGGCCGTGATGTCGAAGGTGCGCGGCGCTGCTCTCATCGGACGGCGCCAGTGCTGCGGAAGGTGGGCGATTTGCTCCCCTGGAAGTGCGATGTTGCTCCCGTCGAAGGATGATGACGCTGTCGAAGGAGGTTGGAGGTGCTACCGAAGCATGTAGGTGTTGCCCTGTAGTCTGCGATGCTACCATGGCGACACGGTGGTGCTTGCGTGCTGCCAACCCACAGGAGCAATGCTACCATGGCGGCTCTGACTTGCTACAAAGCACCACCACCTTCGATTTTTTTATTACTACGATGCTGCAATATAGCAATTTTTTTGCTATTATTGATATGTGGTTTTGCTAAAATAGATAAATAATTTTGCTTCCCTGGTGTTGCTGCGATGTTGAGGTCTCATTGAGCATTTTTGTGCCCAAAATTTTGCTTCAGTAGGACTACTTTGCTTGCAACGTTATGCGATTTTTCATTATTTGAATATATTTTTTGCTGCCGAGAAGGACGACTTTGCTCTCATGGGAGCACGACGTTGCTGCCGACGATCAGAAGTGGTGCTGCTGGAGAAGGGCGACTTTTGCTCTCATGGTAGCATGACGTTGCTTTCGGCGACTGGAAGTGGTGTTGTCGAAGAAGGATCACTTTGCTGTCATGGTAGCATGGGGTGATGCTTCCGACGATGAGATGTGGTACTACCGTAGAAGGGCGACTTTTGCTGCAATATATCAATTTATTTGCTATTATATCTATGTGGTGTTGATATACTAGTACAATGATTTTGCTACACAAGTCTCGAAGTTAATATTGTTACTGCAGCACAATTTTTGCTGCATGAGATGCTACGATAGCAAAAAAATACCGACGATGACTGTTTCATTTTGCTTCTTAAAAGTATCTATGGTGGTTCGTAAAAATATGCTATCATGGGTCTTTTATGTTACTGCAAGCGTCTATTGTGGTGTTGCTGCGACGCTTAGGTCTCAATGAACTTGCGACAGTAGAAAAAGAAATTGCTACGAATAATATTTTTTGCTACGTAGAAGCATTTTTGTGTCCTGACTTTTTGCTTCAATAGTAAAAAATTGCTACAACAACACAATTTTCCCACTGAAAATGCTCCAACAGAAAAAAGAGCACAAATTTTACAACGTACTCCGAAGTTAATATTACTACAACAGAACAATTATCCCCAACGTGCGATGCTACAATACCACAGATTATTGCTATGTGAGATGCTATAATAGTAAAATATTTTTTGTGAGTTTTGAGAGGAATTTGACTTCTGCTACAATAGTGCAAAATTCTTATTGGGAACAATCCGTTTTTTGCTTCATAAAAACATTTACGTGATTTTTGGTGGAAAATAATCGAACCGTTTTGCTGCATTAGAAGCAAATACGGGATCTGGTGAAATTTGGTGGGGAAGGGAGGGGGCACGTGTCAACACGGGAAGAGGGACGATTTTCGCCCCTGGATCCCCCGGGGACGCTCAACAGTCCCCTATTGTTTTCTTATGTGTAAATCATCACTCGGAAGTTGAAATGCACAGTAGTTAGCAGAGGAGAAAGACGAGGAGCCCCTGCCCCAGCCGTAGGAAGGCAGAGGAGACGACTCGGACGAGGAGTCACTGCCCCATGAGGCCTTGTTTACTATAAGGGTTTCCTAGGGGATGGGAAGAGTGGGGATAGGAGGAGATTTGGTGAACACCCAATCCTCACACATCCTCACAAATACTCTTCCCCTACAATACACTAGCATGGACTAGAGTTTTTGTTTTGGATAAAAATGAATTGGTTGGTGGGGGATATTTGGGGATTATCCCCTCTCATCCCCTGAAATACACTAGAAGTAATCAGACTAGTGGGGATTTTTCGGGATTTCCATCCCCTAAAATACCCTTGAGATAAACAAGGGCTGAAGGTGGAGGAGAGGACTCAGACGGCAGGGAACGGCTAGATACACCACGCGCAAGTACCTGATGCTGGTGAGCATCCTGGTGGCTTGCGTCACCTACAAAGCGGGCCTCATCCCGCCCGGTGGTGTATGGCCGGACAGCATTGACGGGCACGCCGCCGGCGACCCCGTCCTGCACGACAGCAACGGGCGCCGCTACAACGTGTTCTTCTACAGCAACTCTCCGTCTCCTTCCTGGCGTCCGTCGTCGTCATCTACCTGCTACAGCTTGACGAGCCTATGTTTGCCAGGAGGGCTGCCGGTTCTCCTTCTTGCAGAGCCACAATTCACAGCAAGCCAAACTCTGACGAGATGCTCCGGGTAGCGCAGTCCTCCATCCTGCTGGCCCTTCTCTTCCTCCTCGTCGGCTCGTCGCGTACGCCTCGGGTTGTAGCCATAGGTGGGAGATGTTCGGGTATGTCATCGTGCTCGTCAACGCCCTGCTGCTCTACATTGTTATCCACATGCCGCTGTCATGCCGTGACAAGAAACCTGCTCAGGTAACACGGCAGTGGTAGCAGGCAGCCAGGCACTGTAGTGACTGGCTATGCAAATGTAAATGCCATGAGATTGACGGCACAAGAACGAAGGAGACAAGCGTGCATGATGCAGTAATAGCTTAGTTTAGCCAGGAATGCATACAACTACAAACTGTTTGTTTTGGGGGCAGTTATGTAATTTGGGTTGACATTTCCTGTGCCCTTTGTATTTTTTTTGCGGTATGCCTTTTGTATGTTTCAGGGATCTGGGTTGTTTTTAGGCCCCAGCCCACGCTCCCCATTGAAATCTACTAAATAACATTTAAACTGACCATCTTAGAGTAAACAAAACAAATATATGTTGCCACTTTATTTCCAAAACACGCAAAAAATCGGGTGTCATTCCAGTAAGAATTTGGTCCAACAACATAGCTACTATTGCCAATTTGACATGATAGGAGAGAACATGAAACGCATTTTGTTCCATCGCTCCCAATAAGAAATTTCTTGTTATTATTTGGTTGCCAGTTACAAATGTGTAGACTATATTATTCGCAAAGAACAAAACTTTATATACATGAAGAGATATGGAAGCATAATACTCCAACAGTCTTTTTCAGTTGTTCACACGTTACCTGTTACCTGACGTTGTTCAGATGTAACTACCTGACAAGCTTCATGGTTGAACTTTTTGTTTCGAGGAATTGACATGCTGAATTGCTCTAGTGCCAATTAACGTCTTCATTCATCAGACTTCCTTTGCAAGGCAAATACTGTATTGGAGTGCAATTCTGAAGAATAGTCCCGATCAAGTTCATGAATACAATCAAATTTCCAGAATTTGTTGTTAACCGATCTTCTTGTCTGTATCATGTGTTCCTGACCAAAATTAGTCCACAGCTACATCCCGTTAATTTTGTGGTTTGTCAGAAGATGAAGAGGTTGCCCCCAGCAGAGACGACAGTGATGGACGCATGAAAAGATACAATGAGGGTCCCAGAAGAGGGATAAGAGCCAGTGGCAGAACCCAAATGCCATTTTTCCTGCAAATGGAATGAGAAAACAAATGGGACATCTGGTGCAAGGAGTAAGTTACTCGTATGTTTTTTAACTTGAAGCTTATCAACATTGGGACTAGCACTCTTACCATCGCGTTGCTGTCATATCATTGTAGACCCAAAATGGTGCGAAGGTCGAGAGCGAAGTAAAATCAAGACATGTGGCGTGGATCTGATAGATGACATGTAACAACAGGAATTTAGTTCGACCTCAACATGTTCATTCTTTCTAAAACGTAGGCTGGCAATTTGTTCAGGAAAGTTTTGTGCTTTCTAGAAAAAAAAACATATTTCATAACATTTCAAGATATCGCAACCATAGTGAATAAGATTATGACATGATCAGCTAACAAGTAATTCAGAAGCTCGGAATGGTCGAAAATAGTGAAAACAACAAAAGAGCCTGATTTTCACTTCTTCGTTTCTGCATATATCTATATATGCTTTCAAAACCAGTATTTTCATGCATTTTTTTATTTACCTACATCATTCTTTGTGTTTAAGAATTTTTAACGCACTCAATATAAGTAGAATAATGGTTACAGATTGATGGCTTAAGGTTCTACGGTGTATATCTGCAAAAGGTTTTTACGGAGTCACCTTGCTACAATTTTGCAGCTGTTAATTGATATTACTGAATGAGCACATAGGCGTAAAAACATGAAAGTTGCACGTGCATCGCAAACATTTACTATATAATATGGCATCATGAATTTGTTATTCGTGCTTTGCAAAGAACTGAACAATGCAGAACTTACAAACTTGCTCTCTCTAGCGTACTGAAAAAATTCCCGCCAATCAGCACCTCCGGCTTTGCCTGCATATACAATCAGTCCAAGGCCCACGACAAATGTTACCTGCAACATGATTGGACGAAAATGATCTAATGATTACAGAAGTGTACAAACTAGGGTATACTGCATTGCTACATAAATCAAATTTTGACAACTACGGCTTACTCCGGCAGTTAATTTTGATTCAAGAAATTTTAAAGGCCATTGTCCAATTTCATCTTCATCAATGGCAGGTGGAGGAGGTTTCCATAGAACGAAGTAAGGAATCAAGGCATATGCTCCTCCAATGCATGATAGGGCCAGGAATGGCCAGACAGGTATCTTGTTTTTTGAACTGCAAAATATTTAGAGATTTCCTACAAACATTAATAATACTATGATGAAATATTTAGAGGTTTCCATAGAAAATTTGTTGATCCACTTACCTTCTCCCTGTAGGAAGAAGCAGCATGCTGTACACTAGTGGCCAGATTCCCATTATGTACCATAGAGACACAAGAACTTCATTCATTCGGAAGCCATCATCACCTTTAAGATAAAGAAGCTTCTGCAAAAAGTATGTGTCTCTGTACTGCAACCAACATGGGTAAAGAATAAGTAAGTGCTTGTCACAAGATAGAAAACCCATTTAAAACTCCAACTAGATAAAACCAATTTAAACCTATCAAATTACTTATGTCTAGATAACTTATCCACCAAATAATGCAAACTACTGAATGAACTGTTCATCGAACACTTACCACACAAACAGTGGTCCTGGGGAACGATTTATTACCCTTGTAAGAGAAAAAATTATATCTCTAAGCAAGAAAAAATAAACAAGTCTGCAGTTGAAACATTCCAGGTATTTGATGCATCAGCGTTTGCCAAATACTTGATTGAACAACAAATTTCCATCCTAGAATAGAATGTAGCAATGCAATAAAGGCAACTGTGCCAGCATCTTTCTTAATTGCCGCAGAACCTTTCACTGAATGTGCCTAGCTTACAATGCATCCTACAAATAAACCTAGCATACTGAATATATCCAAAATAGAAAAATAGATATAAGAAAATTATTAAAGGTTGAGAGCAACTTCCAAACCACTATACGTGTGATGGACAATTCGATCTCAACAGTTGATACACATCTGTGAGCACGCTGAAATACATACTGGCAATAAAATAACCCAACAGTTCTGTTCTATAGCCTAGCCAATTTGGTGAACATGTGATGCAAAATTAACGAACATTGAACAACAGCAGTATAAGTAACACCCATCACAAAATGTGTAGTGTAAAGAGAAGCTGCTAAATCATGTTTTGCATCAGCAATTCAGCATAACAGTTAGCGAAGACTTTCTTTAGCAACTGATTGTAAACCAGACAAGGTAATGCATAACAACTAAACAGGTGAGGATATAGCTGCCAAGAAAAAATAATCTCAATCCAAGAGAATGTAAATTGTAAATAAGTTGATGCAGCATTATCAATGTCATGAAACTATTATTTTACCGGCATTCTTCATGTAAGCATCCTAATGAGTTTACATATCCGATCAGTGGCACTTCCAAAACCTTATTGTGTACTTTTACGAAACGCACATCTAAAGCTTATGAACAACTTACACTATGCTTTGTTTAACTTTGCGTGGAAGTTACAATGGGAAGAGATACGCCCTTCAAACATAAAATTAGTAGAGAGCTGCGGAGATGCTATTTCTTTTCTGTTGTGACAGACAAAGATGAGAATATGTAAACTATATTCATCAAGAGAATAGTTTCAAACCCACATCTATATTTATCATTACATAAAATCATCATAAGTTGCTGAAACTCATAGTTATTGACATCCATCGACTGATTTCTGCATTTGCAGACTAAAAAATTAATAGCTCCAAAAGGTTCCACATAATAACCAGTTACCAGTTCTCTTTTTATTGATGCAAATTATACTACCCCTCTTTTGATATGCAAGGTCATTTCGTAATTTGGGTCTAACTTTGGTCATCAATTTGAGCAATAAAAATATAAGTTATAAGCCACAAAAAGCATACCAATGGATCTAACTTTCTGTGGCATATAACATATATTATGTTGCTCAAATCGATGGTCAAAGTTGGACCCAATTTACAAAGTGGCACTGTATATAGAAAAATGGAGGGAGTAGTTTACAGATAGGCCGACGAAAATAGCTAGTATGCATGACATACAGCTAAATATATAAAACCAGCCTGTGTTGTTTTCTTCGCTGCAGCTAGATCCAGAATGCCACGGGGGAGAATGATGATTGTTGCTTAGACACAGGACAAGAGGTAGTGTTCTTGTCTTTGATTCGCAGATTGCCCTCACAATCAAACTTGAGACGAAATGTGGTCATGTTGAGCACGCAGCCATGATCACCAAAAGCATCCTGGAACTTTACACCGTCCGCCGCCACGGAATCAACAAGGAAAAACTTGGAGTTGCCCATGTAGGTGAGAGTAGCCCCTCGCCCTTTAGCCAACTGATGATATGGGCTCCACAGCTTGTGCTCCTTGGCAATCTTGCAGTCAGGCTTCTGTAATGTGCTGCTGCTGCTGCTACTGGCAAGGGAGGGAACTTGGCAGGAGCAGACGTAGCCATCTTGGTGTAGCCCAACCCATGCATCTAGGTCGGCGTCGAAGTAACCTTGGAATTCGAAAGGGAAGGTCCATTCGCCAAAGCGCTTCCACTCACGGTTCTTGGTGTCAAAGGAGAATGTGGCGCCGCTTACGTTGCGGACGCACGTGGACACAAATATGGTTTGTCCGTCCGGGTGAAGGGCATAAGATTCAATCCTTTCATCCTTGGTGAAGGGCGACGGCATGCTTTCCCAGGACCAGTCAGTGCCTGGGCACAATGACAGCATCTCATCCTTGGTGGTACTCATAACTTCAAAGGAGTGAGGCCGTGCCTTGAAGTAGTAGGCAAACGCAAATAGCATGTCGTCGCCGGCAGTTAGAAAGAAGTTGACCCCATCGAGAAGTGCATCCGGGAGGGGATTGCCCATGGCCAGCGCGGCGGTCTTCGTGTCAAAGACCAAGGTTGCGGCATAATTGTGGGTGGTGGCTATGATTCTGCTCCCCATTGCGGCAAAGACCATAGAACTGCGCCGCATAAATGACCCTAGCCGGGCGACAGGGGCGGCGCTCAGGTCAGGGCAGTCAGGTTGTTCGATCTTGCGGATGCTGAAGCCCCCGTGCCAGTCATCTAGAACCAGATACAGATACTTGAGCTTTTTGCCGCTGCGGTCACGGCAGTTATTAGCCTGACCCTCCTCGCTTTGCCTTGGTCGCTTAGACATCCTACGTACAGACCGGAGACAAAAGATGGGATTTTTCTTGTTGGATCAGCGCAATCGATCTGATCTTGTGAGCTTCGGAGCTGATCTAGATATATAGAGCTGATACCTCGAAAACAAATCGTAGACGGGAAGGAGACAGGCCGGAGCACGAGTCTGTTTCGGAGTCAGAGTCGGTTCCGGCGAGGAGACATGCGGAGGCGGAAGGCGGCGGCGACGGCGGGTGGAACCAAATAGACGAGAGAGGTGGTGGCGGTGGCGGGGGCGGCGGGTCGAGACGAGAGAGGCGGCGGCGCGCTGTGGCACTTCTATGTACCGAGTACCGCGCCGCCCAAAGAAAAGCTCTTCCACGATGTCGGTGGCTGCTCGGGATACGACTATGTTGGATTATTAGGCACAATTTTCATGATTAATTCCAGTATATTTAACATTATAACAGCAGCTACTAGCATGTTAATCTCGCAAATACTAGATGTATTAATTAACATGAACAGCAGCAAAACGTCTACATGCATGGACATACTAAATCGGCACATCGGCACGTGATGAACGTACCGAACAACTGTAGATGAAGTAGTCGTAGTAGTCGTAGTAGTCGTCGTAGTTGTTGCAGCAGCAGCGACGGCGGCAGCTTCGGCAGCAGCTTCCTGAAGGCGATGGCGACGTTGTTGACGAGCAGCCCGCGAGTCCGACGAGCGTACAGGAAGGCGAGCCGTGATGAAGAGCTTGAGAGCAGTCGCGCGGAGCGCTTCCCAAAAACCTTATTCGCCCTCTCCCGTACAGGATCACAAGGACGAGGGTTCCGGAGACCTGCTGTCCCGTTCGCCGGTGCACGCCGGCGCTCGGGATGGAGTAGACTACGGTGGCGGCGCAAGGCACGAGGTGGCTAGATTGGTTCGGGTTGTTTGCAGCGCACGAAGTGCCCGACTTTATGTAGCACGTCTAGGGAAAACCCTAACGGGTACAACATGGGCCAAGCCCACGTCGCGCACGTTTAGGTCGGTTACAGTAGCCCACGATCCGGGAGCGACCCAAACCGACTATCTGTGACGCGTCCGTCCAAACCGTTTTTCCCAGACTGCAAAAATAAAGCTCGGCTCGGCGAGATTCCCGCAACCCGCGGCGCGGCGCGGCGCGGCGCGTCGTGACGGACGGGCGGGCGGGCGGGCGTGCGGTGCGGTGCGGTGCGTGCGTGCGAGCGGCGGCGGAGGAGGAGCGCGTGAGAGAGCCTCATGTTCTCACAAGCTTACCAAGTATCACTCCACTCCACTATATAAGGTGGTGCCACTCCTCTTAAACTAGCAATGTGGGACTAAACTTTAGCTCCCACTCCACTCTCATGTGAGCTGCCATTTTTTCATGGGCTTTGAGATTTCAGAAATTGCTATTGGGCTTTCCACTCATGGGTCCAAATTCTAACAATCCCCCACCAGATCTCAAATCCCATTTAGAGATATTTGCCAGACCTCGAGTCTTGTTTATATACCAGTGTTTCAGCAGAGACTGTTAAGTTGAACTTCTGCCTAGAACCTTGAGCTACGTCTATTGGCAACTTGAACAATGGACGAACCTTGAATTGCAAGTTTGGTGCTTCTAGATTTCACACAAAATCATAACTGGTACTTGGCTGCCAGTAGCCTACCCCGCGGGTGTAGCATATGCGTCATACTACCTGGTCTCTTCATGAGTTTACTAGAGATCACCCAAATCTCATAAATTGCGACGTTTAACAATTTGACTCATATAGGTGTGTTCTTTCAAGAATGCTCTGTAGAACAGCATCTTTGCTATGAATAGCCAACAGAACCACATTAAGGCATGCAGCCAACCTGCCTTACAGATTGTGAGAGTTGTGCATCTTAACATAGAGAGGGTTAGGTTATAACTCTCCTCTGTCACACCACTAGCTTGTTCTTCCCAGGTCCTAATTCACGGGATCTCCGATCACATAGGTTGGGTTACCACTATGGAGTAACGCTCACGGGTCTCAACCCCATCTCCCTCGATGCACTCTCTATCACATTACGTGATAGTCCCTTCGTAAAGGGATCTGCCAGGTTTTTGTCTGTTTAAATATACGAAACAGTTATTACTCCGGAGTTCCTCAATTTCCTGATAGATTTCAAACGTCTTTTAACGTGTCTTGATGACTTCGCGTTATCCTTAGCACTGTTCACTTTGACAATAACCGTTTGGTTGTCACAGTTCATAAGGATGGCCGGTAATGGTTGCTCAACCACCGGCAAGTCCATCAAGAGCTCACGCAGCCATTCTGCCTCAACAGAAGCTGTATCTAACGCAGTAAGTTCTGCTTCCATGGTTGACCTCGTCAATATGGTCTGTTTGCAAGACCTCCATGATACTGCGCCACCACCAAGAGTAAACGCATATCCACTTGTGGCGTAGAGCTCATCAACATCTGAGATCCAGTTCGAATCACAATATCCCTCAAGCACAGCAGGGTGCCCTGAATAGTGAATCCCGTAACTCATTGTACCGTTCAGATAGCGCATGACCCTTTCAAGTGCATGCCAATGATCAGTACCCGGGTTAGACATGAACCTGCTCAATTTGCTCACAGCAAAAGAGATATCAGGTCTCGTCGCGCTCGCAAGGTACATGAGTGAACCGACCACTTGAGAGTACCTTAATTGATCTCTCGTCTCTTTCTTGTTCTTTCTGAGTGTCACGCTGGGATCATAGGGTGTTGGAGAAGGCTTGCTGTCTATAAAGCCGAATCGGCTCAAGACCTTCTCAACATAGTGTGATTGCGTTAACGTAATCCCACTCTCATCCCTAATCAGCTTGATGTTCAGAATCACATCAGCTTGTCCCAGATCTTTCATATCAAAGCTCTTTGACAAGAAAGACTTGACCTCATTTATCACTATCATGCTTGTACCGAAAATTAGTATGTAGTCAACATACAAGCATAATATGACACTATCGCCCCCACCATGGCGATAGTACACACACCTATCAGCCTCATTAATGGCAAAGCCTGCAGACGTTAACGTTCTGTCAAACTTCTCATGCCATTGCTTAGGTGCTTGCTTCAGCCCATACAAAGATTTTAATAATTTGCACACCTTTCTCTCTTCACCTTTTACTACAAACCCATCGGGCTGATCCATATAGATTTCCTCTTCCAACTCTCCGTTAAGGAAAGCTGTCTTTACGTCCATTTGATGAACGTTCAGACCATAGGAGGCAGCCATGGAAAGTAGTACACGAATGGTGGTCAGTCTAGCGACAGGTGAATAGGTGTCAAAGTAATCTTCGCCTTCACGCTGAGTGTAACCCTTGGCTACAAGCCGTGCCTTGTACTTCTCAATAGTACCATCAGGCCTTAGCTTTTTCTTGAACACCCACTTACAACCCACGGGTTTGCAACCGTAGGGTCGTTCAGATAATTCCCAAGTTCCATTAGAAAGAATCGAGTCCATCTCATTATGGACAGCTTCTTTCCTGTCATCCGCATCAGGAGATGCGAATGCCTCTGCAATGGACGTAGGGGTATTGTCCACAAGGTACACAATGAAATCATCACCAAAGGATTTTTCAATCCTCTGTCTCTTGCTCCTTTTGGGAGCTTCATTGTCATCCTTCTCAAGGACTTCCTCAACATGTGGTTGTTCAGAATAATCAACAGATGTACTAGATTCAGTAAATATCTCAGAAGAAATCCTAGCAGTGCTATGCATATCCTTCATAGGAAACATGTTCTCAAAAAATGTTGCATCACGAGATTCCATAATACTATCAGCATGCATATCAGGTACCTCAGATTTAACTACTAAAAATCTATAGCCGATGCTCCGCTGAGCATAACCCAGAAAGACACAATCCACTGTCTTTGGTCCAAGTTTACGTTTCTTAGGAATTGGAACATTGACTTTCGTCAAGCACCCCCAAGTGCGTAAATAAGAAAGTGATGGTTTTCTCCCAGACCACTCCTCGTAAGGGGTCTTCTCTTTATTCTTGTTAGGAACTCTATTCAGGACATGACACGAAGTCAATAAAGCCTCCCCCCACCATGCCTTAGATAAACCAGCAGTGTCCAACATGGCGTTCACCAAGTCGGTCAGCGTGCGGTTTTTCCTCTCGGCAACCCCGTTTGATTGGGGAGAATAGGGAGGCGTCCTCTCATGAATAATGCCATGTTCCTCACAGAATACATCAAATATTTTGGAGAAATACTCGCCACCACGATCCGACCTAAGACGTTTGATCTTTCTCTCTAGTTGATTTTCTACTTCAGCTTTGTAAATTTTAAAGTAGTCTAAAGCTTCATCTTTAGTTTGCAACAAATATATATAACAGAACCTAGTAGCATCATCAATTAAAGTCATGAAATATTTCTTTCCACCTTTTGTCAACACGCCATTCATCTCACACAGATCCGAATGTACGAGTTCCAGGGGTGCTAAGTGTCTCTCCTCGGCTGCCTTGTGAGGCTTCGAGGTTGCTTTGATTGCACACAACTATGGCACTTAGAACCTTTGGCAATAGTGAAATTCGGAATTAAACTCATACTAGACAACTGAGACATCAAACCAAAATTAATGTGACATAAACGAGAATGCCAAACACTGGTATCATCGGAAACACCGCCACAAATATGGTTTACTGATTTATTACAGAAATCTGAAAGTGAAAAGCGGAACAAGCCTCCGCACTCATAACCTTTACCAATAAATTGTCCAAACTTTGACACTACAACTTTATTGGACTCCAAGACTAACTTAAACCCATCTCTGCATAGAAGGGAACCGCTAACGAGATTCTTGTTCATAGTAGGGACATGCTGCACGTTCCTCAGCTGCCGATCTTCCCCGAAGTAAACTTCAGATCTACCGTGCCAACACCACGAACAGTAGCATGTGATCCATTCCCCATTAGGACGGAAGAATCCCGAGCGACCTGATAAGAAGTGAACAAAGAGATGTCAGCGCACACATGAACGTTAGCACCCGTATCAATCCACCAACATGGAGACTGAAATACTGAAAGCACAAATGGTAAATTACCATACCCATCAGTATTGCTAGCGGTCACGACATTGACAGTCTTGGCCTTTTTCCCTTTCCTGTCTGCACGATCTGGGCAGTCCACAGAGAAGTGACCGAGCTCTCCACAGGTATAGCAACCTAGCCCAGACTTGTTCATCATCTTCTTCTTCTTCTTGAAAGAATTAGTCTTGATAGGTACATTGAAAGCAGGCTTGTTCTTTCCTTTGTTCTTGCCGTGGTTATGGTTCTTCTGCACCATGTTGGCGCTAGACTGACCTTCACCACCTCTCTCAGCAGTGTCCTTAGCCCGAGCCTTCTCCTCAACATCAAGAGACGCTATCAGATTTTCAACCGATATCTCCTGTCTCTTGTGTTTGAGAGTTGTGGCGAAGTTCCTCCATGAAGAAGGCAACTTTGCAATAATGCACCCGGCCACAAACTTGTCAGGTAAGGCACACTTAGCATGCTCAAGCTCCTTCGCAATGCACTGTATCTCATGAGCCTGTTCGACTACAGAACGGTTGTTAGCCATCCTGAAGTCATGAAAATTCTCCATGATGTACAGTTCACTGCCAGCATCTGCTACACCGAACTTAGCGTTCAGTGCCTCCCAGAGCTCTTTGCCATCTGAGATGTGCATGTACACATCAAACAGCTTGTTGCTAAGAACACTCAGAACGAGTCCCACAAAGGCAGTGTTGGTATCCTTGAACTTATTCTGATCTTCGTCAGATATAGCTCCTTCAGGTAAACCCTCACTGGCCTCGAACACTTTCAGAGATCGCAACCACGACGTGGTCTTGATCTTCCATCTCTTAAAATCCGCACCGGTCAACTTGTCCGGCCTCAGCGAATCAGATAGATGTCCCATGTTAAATTCAGGAAATTGCCTATAACACATATAAGGTTTTTGGATTGTTGGATTATTAGGCACAATTTCCATGATTAATTCCAGTATATTTAACATTATAACAGCAGCTACTAGCATGTTAATCTCGCAAATACTAGATGTATTAATTAACATGAACAGCAGCAAAACGTCTACATGCATGGACATACTAAATCGGCACATCGGCACGTGATGAACGTACCGAACAACTGTAGATGAAGTAGTCGTAGTAGTCGTAGTAGTCGTCGTAGTTGTTGCAGCAGCAGCAGCGACGGCGGCAGCTTCGGCAGCAGCTTCCTGAAGGCGATGGCGACGTTGTTGACGAGCAGCCCGCGAGTCCGACGAGCGTACAGGAAGGCGAGCCGTGATGAAGAGCTTGAGAGCAGTCGCGCGGAGCGCTTCCCAAAAACCTTATTCGCCCTCTCCCGTACAGGATCACAAGGACGAGGGTTCCGGAGACCTGCTGTCCCGTTCGCCGGTGCACGCCGGCGCTCGGGATGGAGTAGACTACGGTGGCGGCGCAAGGCACGAGGTGGCTAGATTGGTTCGGGTTGTTTGCAGCGCACGAAGTGCCCGACTTTATGTAGCACGTCTAGGGAAAACCCTAACGGGTACAACATGGGCCAAGCCCACGTCGCGCACGTTTAGGTCGGTTACAGTAGCCCACGATCCGGGAGCGAGCGTCCGTCCAAACCGTTTTTCCCAGACTGCAAAAATAAAGCTCGGCTCGGCGAGATTCCCGCAACCCGCGGCGCGGCGCGGCGCGGCGCGGCGCGTCGTGACGGGCGGGCGGTGCGTGCGTGCGAGCGGCGGCGGAGGAGGAGGAGCGCGTGAGAGAGCCTCATGTTCTCACAAGCTTACCAAGTATCACTCCACTCCACTATATAAGGTGGTGCCACTCCTCTTAAACTAGCAATGTGGGACTAAACTTTAGCTCCCACTCCACTCTCATGTGAGCTGCCATTTTTTCATGGGCTTTGAGATTTCAGAAATTGCTATTGGGCTTTCCACTCATGGGTCCAAATTCTAACAGACTAGGGATGCTCGGGAGGCGACGAACTCGATCTGCTGTGGCGGCGCAGGATCTAAGCTGTGGCGGCGGCGGCGGCACATGACGAACTCGTAAAAAAAGGAAATTAACGGGGCAACGAGCTGGACCGAGCCGAGCCTGGCTCGGCCCGAGCTCGCTGCGGGCTAGAAAAGTGGGCTTGGCTCGGTCTATTTCTCTCTCGGGACGAGCCTGTGTCAGCTCGGGCCGAGCCCAAAACTCGAGCTGCATCGTCCAGCCTGACTAAATCAGACTAGTGAGGAACGCTTCGGCCGATCTCCCTATCATGCTTACTTATCCACGGAACAAGCTTGCTAGCGAACTTGTCAACCAATGGTGGATTTGAGTCTATGGACCGACAATGGAAGCTCAACATGTCTCATTGGAAAGTACTCAAGGAGGTGTGAGTAGTCAAAATGATTCGATAACGAAGTTAAGGTCCACAACGTCACATCTTATCAGAGCCATTTAACTTTTCTCACAATTGATGACAAGGCCCCTAACCACTTCAAAATGAGCAAGAGTAGTCGCAAGGAAGTCAACATGCCTCTTGGTAAGGGTCACGTAGATGGCCACGTCGTCGGCATAGAGTGAGGTTCGAGTAGTGGAGGTTCTTCATCTGAAACGGTGGTGTTGAGCAATTCCCTTGCAAAAAAATTACGATGAAGAGGGTTAATGGCAATATCAAATTGTAGAGGCGATCACACATGTCTATGTCTCACACATACGACTGGCATGCGTGGTGCCTAACTTTGAATTCAACTTACATGCCTATCTCTGTATTCTATCCGTTCAATGCACAAGCACTCTTTGTAAATTATTTTGTCCCGATCATTATAGTTTGAGCACACATATTGCCGAGACATGAAAGGAAGGTTGAAATCTCGAGACATGCTTTTGGATTTATCTATGGGAGCTGAACGACAGGTGACCGTGAGCTTAGGCATGAGGAAATTTATTGTACAGACACGGAAGGATGGTAAACATTATATGCACACTTCTCATAACAACAATTTAAATATTTTAAGAAAAAAAAATGTGTTTTACACATTGCACAAAAATCTGGCCCACTTGAGACTCAATATTTCAATCATGCATTATCGAATAAGCATATCATTTTTATCCAATTTCACACTAACGTTATTTTATTGTCAGTTAATATAAATGACATGAAGGTATTTGGCTATCTTCACCTCCAGCTTTTGAATCTCAAATGTTATTTATTTGTCATGTGTATACATCGGCCCACAGTACTTCCCACACCCAAACTTACGGCAAGCTAGTTAAGTGATAAATGCTTTAGCACAATTTTGCATGCCAGAGAGTTGATAAATGCTGGGACGCACCCCTGACAGAGTAACATGTGCACACTAAACATGTATCAAAGTATGAAAGTTAATTTGTGTTTTCTAGGTGTGCCATCATTTTAGCCTATAAATTAAAACATATATTAGGATGAAACCAAAGGGAACGAGTGATTTATAGCACAAATCATGATGAATTGTAACAGCCCAAGGTTTAAAACCTAAAAACCTCTGTAATTTTTCCACTTTTGTGTAATTGCATCATGGCATGTTCATCATGTTGCTACCCCTATGAACATCACCATTCCCCCACTTTAATCTTGCATATTTGTCCAGGAAGTTACCAGAGTCCACATGAGATAATTGCACTTGCTAAGAACAAACTATTTTGAATATGGCATATTTGTCAAGGAAGTTCCAAGTATTATATTTACATTGTCTCCAATTGATAAAAGGGGCATCATATGAATATATCAACAAAATGCCCTTTTAACACCTAAGAACAAAAGTGCACCAAAACATTTTATTTTGAAGAGCCAAATTTTGTGGTGCCTCTACAAAGTGTGGGGAAGCTCCCTGATTTTTCTCAGATTTTTAGAAAGTGTATAACTGCCCCAATTAAATCAAAACAGTGTACTGGTTTTAAAAATAAACAGAAAAGGACCTGTTTGTGATGGAAATAAATTGGGCAGGGGGTTCTTTGCGAAATCACCTTCTTCTTCCTGTAGCGACCGAGAGGGTCGTCCCCGCCGCGCCCGTCGCCGTGTCGCCAGGCCGTGCGCCGCGCCCGGACCCCCCCCCCCCTCTCCTCCTCTGCGGCCGCAAGTGGATAAGAACGTCCGGCCGCCGCTCTGCTTCTCTCTCCCCGAGTTTTCCCTCTGTTCCTCCCCCCCACCGAACCCTAGCCATGGCCGCCGAGCTCGCCGCCGGCGATTGAGAGCGCCCCGAGCCAAGCCAGGACGCCCGCGAGGACCGCCGCGACGTCTGCTACCTCCCCGCCGGAGGAATCTCGCCGTTGTCGCCCGCATTTGCCGTGCACGTCCTCGTCTTCCCCGACTCCGGCCGCCGCGCCTCGAGCTCGCTCGCCGTCGCCTCCGTCCTCCTCCGTCCGCTCCGAGCTGCCGCACGCAACGAGGGTGAGCTCGCGGTCCTAATGGACCCTCCCGCTCGTCTCCTCTCCCCCTAGAACGTCCGGTAGACGTAGCTCGCCGCCGGCCGCCGCTCGCCGCCGCCGCGCGCGCGCTCCGGTGACCAATAAGTGGCGGCGCCGCCGTAGATCGTTCCCCCACGTCCGTGCGCGTCGACCGAGCCCCCCCGCGATCCCGCTAGCGCCGTAGAACGCCGTCGCCGTGCCCCTCGCCGCCGGCGCCCGCTCCGGCCGTGCGCTCCGGCCGCGCTGACGGCCTGGGCCCACACGTCAGTGGCCCAGAGCCCGCCCGCGCCGCGTCAGCGCCAGCGTGGCCCGGGGCCCGCTCGTCAGTGGCTCGGGTAGCCTCGCGCTCGGTGAAAAACGCCCGCGCATTTTTCTCTGCGATTTAATAAAAGACAGAAAATGTTTCAAACTTCAAAAATTCATAACTTTCAAAATACTTATCCAAATTTAGCAAATAAGATACCAAAATGCTCAGAAAAATAAATGCCATCTAATGGTTTGATTCACATGTCTATTGCTGTTAATATATTTTTCTGTTTTGCTAAATTAACAAAGGGGTAGAGATAAAAATGTGTGATTCAAATTTAAAATAAAATTCTCCAATTACTAAAGTGGTGCCCCTGTTATTGGAAATGCTCATCAGCCCATGAGCTACACCTTACCACTCATTTCAAGCATGTTTACCTCAAATAAAATTGAAGATGCACATAAAAACAAATAGGAAAATACGTTTCCTATGTCGTTGAATAATTGTTCTTAGCATCCCATTTTAATGTCATATAGTTGTGAGAATAGTTCAGTGCATTAAAATGTCATACCATCATGTGTTTGCGCATTGCATATGAAATGCTTGTATTGATTGTGTTCTTTCCGGTGTTTTTACGCATCGATAGATCCAGGAACCGGGGTCTCGCCACAATACCCCGAAGATCAGTATTACCCGCCTGTTGAGCAAGGCAAGCGTGATCCCCACCCTCTTGCATATCTTATCCTATTTTACGCAAATTATTTTCTCCACTATACTATTGTATGCGGTTCCAAATGTCAATTTGATTGGATTAGAGTATCCTAAAGTTGCATTCAGTTACTGAAGCCATTACCTGTTTTTCCCCTCCTATTAACCATAGAATTGTGGTGATGGCCGGAATTAATTACTTTGCTAGGTTGTTGCTTAGCCCTGCTTAGTTAACTGCTTAGTGATCCGATGGATATTCATGTCGGGATCAGATGTGGAAATTCCGCGGATGATGGTGGAGAAATGGTGGTAATATTTAATAAAATGCTAAAAGGTGGGGATGAGAGGCCACATGGTATGTGGTGGGTTGTCTCGTTCTCGCCGCCTCAGTGCGAGTTCTCGCCTTCGAGCCAAGTTGAGCGTGCTACCATGCGTGGGTATATGGAACCTCATCGACCGACTAACTTGTGTCGGACTAGCCGAGGGTCCTCTAGTTTGGCTTTCCATTTGCGCGTGTGTTGAGATGGTGGCCAAGACTGAGATGGGGATGATGGTGGTAGGAAAATGAGTGGCAGCGGGGCAGGGTGTTGGAGGCACTGAACTTGTCCTACGGTCACTGAAGATCCTGGGTTAGTCCAAAGCGAGGTAAAGGTCGTAGCCGCTCCCACCCAGCCGGCTTTCCCCGAAAGAGAGCTAGTTGTACAGGCAATGGGCCGGACGGTACGCATGGATAAGGAGCTGGGAGGTCCCTCGGGAACCTGGCGACTTTCACATTGTACACCCCCTGCAGGGATAAATCTTTTCGAAAAGCCGTGTCCACGGTTAAGGACGACTTGGTGACGAATTCAGGGATCATAGAATAACTTTAACGGAATGATTAAAAACTGGGTACTAAAGGTACCACTCACGATTGTAAGGTTGACTTCCTCGAGGTTGATTCGGGGAGGTGCCTTGTTAAACAGGTACAGTGGTGGAAGAGGAGGAGTAAGTGGATAAAAAGAAAAGAGTTACTTCTTACCCCTCTTCGAAAATGTTCTGATAGTCGCTGCCTTGGAGTCATATTTTAAGAATAAAATCAGCTTTACGCAAAACATCCATAAAACCTTGAGAGCCAATCATAGAGCAAATAGCTCAAAATCTTGTTGAGTTCGTCGAACTCACCCTTGTTTATTTTTGTTTCAGAGGAGGACTTTTCCTACCCCGAAGGTGGGTTCTATGTTGACATCGACGAGTAGTCTGGGGTTCCCGGGTGGCAGCCTGGGGCAACTAGGAACCAGCTGGCACGGGATTGTTTATCTGTAGGCCTCTTAGGCCATATTTGGATCTTGTTGTTTAGAACAACTTAATTTGCTTCCGCTTGATGTACTGATGGGTCTGTGACCTTGGATTGTAATATTCGCTATCTTTCTCTGCTATGAGTTGAACTATATTTTATCTGGAGTCGTAGGGTCTGTCATGTGCCAGGTGTTCCGGTGTTTCAGTCTCTTTATTATACGTGAGGGCTATGCTTTGGATATGGCATGATCGAGGGGTTGTGTTGCCGATGATCCATGCCGAGCACGCCTGCCGATGTTTACTCGGCCTGGGAGTGGTAACCCCAGTAACCTTCGATTATGTAGCATGACCACCGACACATAGCATCACGGTATAATTTATGGATTGGGGCATTACAACTTGGTATCAGAGCCGACCTTCGCGGCAACACGGGTGTGTGCGGGTCAGGGGCGCGGACATGTGGAGCATGTGCCGGCACTGGACGCACAGACGTGTACCAAGAGGGGAAGTTCCAGGACTGGGGGCTGACCGACGAGGGCGTCGGTCTTCTAAGGGGGGAAGGATGTGAGATCCTGGCTCAGGGCTTAATAGGATTGATAGAATACTCATATCAACAAGTTGCAACTTCTTTTCCGGAAGCTCATCTGGAAAGAACTCCGAGGTTAAGCGTGCTTGGCCCGGAGTAATCCAAGGATGGGTGACCGACCGGGAACTCGTTCCCGGGTGCGCACGAGTGAGGACAAAGTGTGTAGAAAAGACTAGTGTTGATCTGTGAGGCCAGTCTAGAGATCCTAGAGAGCTGCCAGGGGTGACAGGCCTGACCCGGGGGTGGGCCGGGTGTTACATTTGGTATCAGAGCAGTACCGCCTGTAGGAAACCCTTACTACTGGTCGACGTTGAGTCTAGTGTTGGTAAAAATATTTTAAAACTAAAAATGAGTTGTGAAAACCATCTTAGGATTCTTTTTACTCCTTATCTGGTTACCCTCTAATCTCGGAGCCATCTTACCTCTATTTGTTTTGGGCCTATTTACGTGTCGCTTCCGCCGCGCATGGCTTGTCATACAAGTGGTGTACTCTTACTCACTTTGGGTTCAAGGCGCGGGGCGACCAGCTTTTGGGGCTCCCGTCCCTCTGTTGCGTTCAGGATCTTTTTCCTTGCTGTTCCTAGTCTCTACCCGAGTTCTATTTGCATTCCTGACTCTAGAGTCTCCGGACCTGACATTTGAACTATTTTTGCTACAGATGACTGGTTCGGGCTTGGTTGTTCGCCTCACTCGATGTGAGGGTGTTCGAGGGTTCCCCGCCTTGTTTGCCGCAGCTTTGGCCAGCCAGGGTTGTAGGTGGTACCCGGAGTACACGGTGTATGAGGAGTATGCACCGTACCGCCAGGCGCAGTTCTTCTGTAAGGTGCGCGTGCTCAACGACGAGGGTCGCGTTGAGAACGTAGCTGGAGGCGTGGGTATGACTGTGGAGCAGGCGGTTCAGGAGGCCGCGTATAACGGCCTCTCTATTTACCGCAGCTACTGTCCGTACCTCGCTAACCAGGCGTCGGATTTCTGCCACTTCCCCGCTGCCGACGACAGCACGTCGGGTGTTTACCGTGCTGTGTACAGCAGCGGCGAGATGGAGTCGGACAGCAGGCACCGGGCACTGATTGAGCTAGTCCGGGCGTTGGACCGTCGAGCCCGGCAGTGGTACCTCTACGCTGTTTCGGCGCGCGCTAGCCACCGCCATACTCTGATGAGTATGCGCCCGTACGTCATGGATGGGACGCTTCCTCTCACACTACTTCGCCCACCCCCGTTGGAGGAGTTGCCTACCGACGTTTGCAGTCCAGATGTTGGCGGCGTAACCCCGCCTACCGGTCCTCACCGAGACCCGAGGCTTACTGCACTCGAGTCGCCGTATGGCAACCAGCCTGCCAGTGCGCGTCGTTTCCACACTCCCCCGGCGCCACTTGATGAGGATGGCATGGCGTACTGCTAGCTATGTGTAATACCAGGAGATGCTCGAGTGATTGTGCCTTCCTGCGAGTTGTGCCAATTACTCCTTTGTTGTATCTCTGGAGCCTGGAGCAGTAGAGCTCGTTATGTAACAGACTCGTCACTGTTATCTTCCTAGTAACCATTCGGTGTAATATGTATGAGGCTTGTACCTCTCTCTCGCAGCAGACTGTGGCTTGTACTAGAACCTATATGTGTGAACTCAGTTCCATCTATACGTGCGTTTAGTAATGTGCATGTTGTTCTATCTATTGCTACTACCAGTTCTGCTGTCCCTAATTTTTGTGTACCAAGATGGCACGATGGGATGCTAACTGTGTCCTTGTCAATATCCAGAATGACGGGCCGTCGCCGTAGCGAGGATTTACCGCCACCTCCCACAATGGCGGAGGTCCTCCTACTTATGGAGGAGGGCCGTGTGCGCAGCGACCGACTCCTCGAGCAGTTGGTGCACCAAGGGAACCGGAGGAATAACGATTGTCATAATCTCACTGATTTCCTGCGGTCCCAGCCACCGTCCTTCTCCGATGCTAAGGAGCCCTTGGACGCAGATGACTGGCTGCGTGCACTGGAGCGCAAGTTCGCTGCCCTGCATGTTCCAGCTGTGGAACAAGTCAACTTCGCCACTTACCTGTTGGCGGGTGCAGCGGGCGCGTGGTGGGAGAGCCACCAGGCGATGTTCGCTGCTGGACATGTTTTCACCTGGGAGGAGTTTCGCACTGCTTTCCGCGCTGCCTACATCCCCAAGCCCCTCATGGACTTGAAGAGGAGGGAGTTCCTGGACTTGCAGCAGGGACGGATGGACATCCCAGTCTATGGTCGGGAGTTCAGCCGTCTCTCCCGTTACGCCCCTCGGGATGTGACCAATGATGCGGACAAGCAGGAGTTGTTCCGCAAGGGACTCAATCCAAGGCTTCGTTATGAGTTGCTGCCCTTCAAGTTCCCGAGCTACCAGGAACTGTACAACCAGGCTCTCACACTGGAACAGGGAAGGAAAGAACTAGAGGCCACTAAGAGGCCACTTCAGGGGGATCATCAGAGCTCCTCGGCTGCAGACGGCAAGAAGCGTAGGGTCTTTGTCCCCTATAGCTCTGTGCCCCGTCCTCCGTTTGTGCCAAGGACCTCGGAGTACAGGCCACCTCCGCCGCGCCCTCCTACTCCAAAAGTGGGCCCGGGCGGAAGTGGTTATCGTCCTCAACTCCCTGCACCACCAACAAGCACGTGCTACAGCTGTGGCCAGCCAGGCCACTACTCCAGGGAATGCCCGAGGAAGGCGCCACCACCAGCACCTGCCACGCCCGCAGCCAAGACGGGTACGACTAGTCGTGGTCGCATGAACCACGTCACTGTTGAAGACGTGGAGGACGACCCCAGTGTTCTCATGGGTACGCTTCGAATTGCTAAAGCTCTAGCTACAGTACTGTTTGATTCTGGAGCATCACATTCATTCATTTCGGTAGCATTTGCACAACGAAACAATATACCGTTTGAAGAGTTGGAAGCACCGTTATATGTCACCAGCCCTGGTACTCGTTGGCAAACCAAAAGGGTGACCCCTGAAGTTTCAATTAATATAGGCTCATTCCCCTTCCCGTTTCCGCTGATAGCCTTCAATTCAACCGGCTTTGATGCCATATTGGGTATGAACTGGCTAGGGAAATACAAAGCTAACCTCGACTGTGCTGCCAGAACCATCACCGTGACCTCATCTTCCGGCGAAATTGTGGAGTATTGGTCTGCACAGTCCAGCCCTCCATCTCCACCCAGGCCCAACTCACCTGAGCTCCTCCTTTGCCTTATGGAAGGCTTATCCCCTCCTGAAATCCAAGACATCCACGTTGTGTGTGACTTCCCGGATGTGTTCCCGGAAGAATTGCCGGGCATGCCACCTGATCGAAGTGTGGAGTTCGTCATAGAGCTGCTTCCCGGTACCGCGCCGGTTGCCAAGAAGCCCTACCGGATGCCGGTGGAGGAGCTGGCGCTGTTAAAGGAGCAAATTGATGAACTGGTAGCGAAAGAGTTCATTCGGCCGAGCAGTTCACCTTGGGGCTGTCCCGTACTCTTCGTCAAGAAGAGGGATTCTACCGTGCCTCGTCTAGTCTCTGACTACAGGCCGTTAAATGCGGTGACAGTCAAAAACAAGTACCCTATTCCTCGCATCAATGATCTATTGGATCAACTAGCTGGAGCAACGGTATTCTCCAAGATGGACCTGAGATCAGGGTACCATCAGATCAAGATCAGAGAGCAGGATATTCCAAAGACGGCATTTGTTACTCGCTATGGCTCATATGAGTATACCGTTATGTCCTTTGGTCTCACCAATGCTCCTGCGACGTTCATGAGGCTCATGAACTCCGTCTTCATGGATTATCTCGACAAGTTTGTTGTCATTTACATCGACGACATTCTCGTCTACTCCAAAACCGATGAAGAGCATGCCGAACATCTTCGTTTGATCCTGACACGCCTTCGAGAACACCGCCTCTATGCCAAGTTCTCCAAGTGTGAATTTTGGTTGGATAATCTCATATTCCTCGGACATGTGATATCCGCAAATGGAGTGGCTGTCGTTCCCGACAAGGTTCGAACTATTATGGATTGGATAACCCCCATGTCCGTCAAGGACATCCGCAGCTTTCTGGGATTGGCAGGTTACTACCGCCGATTCATCGAAGGGTTCTCCAAAATAGCCAAGCCCCTGACCAACCTTCTCAAGAAGGATACAAGGTTCGTATGGACGGACCAAGCTGAGGAGAGCTTCAAAACCCTGAAGGCCAAACTCACTTCTGCTCCTGTGCTTGCTCTGCCAGACGCAAGCAAGGATTTCGTGGTCTTCTGTGACGCCTCTCTGCAAGGCCTGGGTTGTGTGTTAATGCAAGATGGCCATGCAGTGGCATATGCCTCTCGCCAATTGAAGACACATGAGCAAAACTACCCGACTCATGATTTGGAGCTTGCCGCAGTGGTTTACGCTCTGAAGCAATGGAGACCATACCTGTTTGGTAACCGTTGCGAGATCTACTCAGATCACAAGAGTCTGAAGTACCTTTTCACTCAGCCGGATCTAAATCTCAGGCAAAGACGTTGGTTGGAGTTAATTAAAGACTATGATGTGAGTCTGAATTACCAACCCGGCAAGGCGAACGTCGTGGCTGACGCTCTAAGTCGAAAAGCTTATAGCAACAACCTGATGGTTGAGAAGGCTCAACCTGCTCTCCATGAAGAGTTCGCCCGTTTGAACCTAGAAATTGTCCCTTCTGGCTATCTCGCAAATCTGGAAATCAAATCTACTCTAGTAGACCAGATAAAGGAGGCTCAGAAACTAGATACTGGCATTCTTAACATCAAGAAGAACATTGCTAGTGTAAAGGCCAAATGCTTCTCGGAGAATGAAGCGGGAATCGTGTACTTTGGTGACCGTCTGGTAGTGCCAAAGGAACAAAATCTGAAGGAGCTGATCCTCAAAGAAGCGCACGATTCCCCTCTCTCTATTCATCCCGGTAGTACTAAAATGTACCAAGACCTCCGACCCCTATTCTGGTGGACTCGGATGAAAAGGGAAATCGCCAAGTATGTTTCGGAATGCGACACCTGTCGTCGTGTAAAGGCTGAACATCAACGGCCTGCTGGCACTCTTCACCCTATTGCGATACCAGAATGGAAGTGGGATGAGATTGGTATGGACTTTATTACGGGACTGCCAAAGTCTCCCAAGGGCAATGATGCTATCTGGGTGATCATCGATCGACTGTCCAAAGTGGCTCACTTCCTCCCAGTGCGAGTCGACATCACGGCTGCGAAGCTGGCTGACCTGTATGCCTCCCGGATCATCGTACTTCACGGTGTTCCCCAGAGCATAATCTCGGATCGTGGCAGCTTGTTCACCTCCAAGTTCTGGACGAGTTTCCAACAAGCCATGGGAACCCGCCTCAACTTCAGCACAGCCTTCCATCCCCAAACTGATGGACAGACCGAAAGGGTGAACCAAGTTCTAGAGGATATGCTTCGGGCTTGTGTAATCTCTTTTGGAAAGGGGTGGGAAAAATACCTTCCCTACGCTGAGTTCTCGTACAACAATAGCTATCAAGCGAGTCTGGGTATGGCCCCATTCGAGGTTCTGTATGGAAATGCCGAACTCCGCTAAATTGGTCCGAGACCGGAGAGAGGCAACTCTTGGGTCCAGAGGTGATCAATGAAGCTGAGGAGAAGGTGAGAATCATACGAGAGAATCTGAAGATTGCCCAGTCTAGGCAGAAGAGCTACTATGATAAGCACCATCGGGAGGTCCATTATGAAATTGGTGACAAGGCCTATCTACGCGTCTCTCCTCTTCGTGGTGTTCGTCGCTTTGGAATCAAGGGAAAATTGGCCCCTCGTTTTGTTGGCCCTTTCACTATTTTGGCCAAACGAGGAGATCTATCCTACCAACTCGAACTCCCCGCCAACTTTCCGGATGTACATGATGTGTTCCATGTATCCCAACTCCGCCGTTGCTTCAAGGATCCTATCCGTGGAGTCAGTCATGAGGAGCTGGATATCCAGGCGGATCTCACGTATCGCGAGCATCCCATACGTATCCTAGATGAAGCGGAAAGGAAGACTCGGAGTAAGACTACCAAGTTCTTCAAGGTTCAGTGGTCTCACCATTCCGAAGAAGAAGCTACCTGGGAAAGAGAGTCTAGTCTTCGTGAGGAGTATCCCGACTTCCTTCCGCCACTTTAGAATCTCGGGACGAGATTCCTGTAAGGGGGGTAGATTTGTAACAGCCCAAGGTTTAAAACCTAAAAACCTCTGTAATTTTTCCACTTTTGTGTAATTGCATCATGGCATGTTCATCATGTTACTACCCCTATGAACATCACCATTCCCCCACTTTAATCTTGCATATTTGTCCAGGAAGTTACCAGAGTCCACATGAGATAATTGCACTTGCTAAGAACAAACTATTTTGAATATGGCATATTTGTCAAGGAAGTTCCAAGTATTATATTTACATTGTCTCCAATTGATAAAAGGGGCATCATATGAATATATCAACAAAATGCCCTTTTAACACCTAAGAACAAAAGTGCACCAAAACATTTTATTTTGAAGAGCCAAATTTTGTGGTGCCTCTACAAAGTGTGGGGAAGCTCCCTGATTTTTCTCAGATTTTTAGAAAGTGTATAACTGCCCCAATTAAATCAAAACAGTGTACTGGTTTTAAAAATAAACAGAAAAGGACCTGTTTGTGATGGAAATAAATTGGGCAGGGGGTTCTTTGCGAAATCACCTTCTTCTTCCTGTAGCGACCGAGAGGGTCGTCCCCGCCGCGCCCGTCGCCGTGTCGCCAGGCCGTGCGCCGCGCCCGGACGCCCCCCCCCCCCCCTCTCCTCCTCTGCGGCCGCAAGTGGATAAGAACGCCCGGCCGCCGCTCTGCTTCTCTCTCCCCGAGTTTTCCCTCTGTTCCTCCCCCCACCGAACCCTAGCCATGGCCGCCGAGCTCGCCGCCGGCGATTGAGAGCGCCCCGAGCCAAGCCAGGACGCCCGCGAGGACCGCCGCGACGTCTGCTACCTCCCCGCCGGAGGAATCTCGCCGTGGTCGCCCGCATTTGCCGTGCACGTCCTCGTCTTCCCCGACTCCGGCCGCCGCGCCTCGAGCTCGCTCGCCGTCGCCTCCGTCCTCCTCCGTCCGCTCCGAGCTGCCGCACGCAACGAGGGTGAGCTCGCGGTCCTAATGGACCCTCCCGCTCGTCTCCTCTCACCCTAGAACGTCCGGTAGACGTAGCTCGCCGCCGGCCGCCGTGCGCGCGCTCCGGTGACCAATAAGTGGCGGCGCCGCCGTAGATCGTTCCCCCACGTCCGTGCGCGTCGACCGAGCCCCCCCCCCGCGATCCCGCTAGCGCCGTAGAACGCCGTCGCCGTGCCCCTCGCCGCCGGCGCCCGCTCCGGCCGTGCGCTCCGGCCGCGCTGACGGCCTGGGCCCACACGTCAGTGGCCCAGAGCCCGCCCGCGCCGCGTCAGCGCCAGCGTGGCCCGGGGCCCGCTCGTCAGTGGCTCGGGTAGCCTCGCGCTCGGTGAAAAACGCCCGCGCATTTTTCTCTGCGATTTAATAAAAGACAGAAAATGTTTCAAATTTCAAAAATTCATAACTTTCAAAATACTTATCCAAATTTAGCAAATAAGATACCAAAATGCTCAGAAAAATAAATGCCATCTAATGGTTTGATTCACATGTCCATTGCTGTTAATATATTTTTCTGTTTTGCTAAATTAACAAAGGGGTAGAGATAAAAATGTGTGATTCAAATTTAAAATAAAATTCTCCAATTACTAAAGTGGTGCCCCTGTTATTGGAAATGCTCATCAGCCCATGAGCTACACCTTACCACTCATTTCAAGCATGTTTACCTCAAATAAAATTGAAGATGCACATAAAAACAAATAGGAAAATACGTTTCCTATGTCGTTGAATAATTGTTCTTAGCATCCCATTTTAATGTCATATAGTTGTGAGAATAGTTCAGTGCATTAAAATGTCATACCATCATGTGTTTGCGCATTGCATATGAAATGCTTGTATTTATTGTGTTCTTTTCGGTGTTTTTACGCATCGATAGATCCAGGAACCGGGGTCTCGCCACAATACCCCGAAGATCAGTATTACCCGCCTGTTGAGCAAGGCAAGCGTGATCCCCACCCTCTTGCATATCTTATCCTATTTTACGCAAATTATTTTCTCCACTATATTATTGCATGCGGTTCCAAATGTCAATTTGATTGGATTAGAGTATCCTAAAGTTGCATTCAGTTACTGAAGCCATTACCTGTTTTTCCCCTCCTATTAACCATAGAATTGTGGTGATGGCCGGAATTAATTACTTTGCTAGGTTGTTGCTTAGCCCTGCTTAGTTAACTGCTTAGTGATCCGATGGATATTCATGTCGGGATCAGATGTGGAAATTCCGCGGATGATGGTGGAGAAATGGTGGTAATATTTAATAAAATGCTAAAAGGTGGGGATGAGAGGCCACATGGTATGTGGTGGGTTGTCTCGTTCTCGCCGCCTCAGTGCGAGTTCTCGCCTTCGAGCCAAGTTGAGCGTGCTACCATGCGTGGGTATATGGAACCTCATCGACCGACTAACTTGTGTCGGACTAGCCGAGGGTCCTCTAGTTTGGCTTTCCATTTGCGCGTGTGTTGAGATGGTGGCCAAGACTGAGATGGGGATGATGGTGGTAGGAAAATGAGTGGCCGCGGGGCAGGGTGTTGGAGGCACTGAACTTGTCCTACGGTCACTGATGATCCTGGGTTAGTCCAAAGCGAGGTAAAGGTCGTAGCCGCTCCCACCCAGCCGGCTTTCCCCGGAAGAGAGCTAGTTGTACAGGCAATGGGCCGGACGGTACGCATGGATAAGGAGCTGGGAGGTCCCTCGGGAACCTGGCGACTTTCACATTGTACACCCCCTGCAGGGATAAATCTTTTCGAAAAGCCGTGTCCACGGTTAAGGACGACTTGGTGACGAATTCAGGGATCATAGAATAACTTTAACGGAATGATTAAAAACTGGGTACTAAAGGTACCACTCACGATTGTAAGGTTGACTTCCTCGAGGTTGATTCGGGGAGGTGCCTTGTTAAACAGGTACAGTGGTGGAAGAGGAGGAGTAAGTGGATAAAAAGAAAAGAGTTACTTCTTACCCCTCTTCGAAAATGTTCTGATAGTCGCTGCCTTGGAGTCATATTTTAAGAATAAAATCAGCTTTACGCAAAACAGCCATAAAACCTTGAGAGCCAATCATAGAGCAAATAGCTCAAAATCTTGTTGAGTTCGTCGAACTCACCCTTGTTTATTTTTGTTTCAGAGGAGGACTTTTCCTACCCCGAAGGTGGGTTCTATGTTGACATCGACGAGTAGTCTGGGGTTCCCGGGTGGCAGCCTGGGGCAACTAGGAACCAGCTGGCACGGGATTGTTTATCTGTAGGCCTCTTAGGCCATATTTGGATCTTGTTGTTTAGAACAACTTAATTTGCTTCCGCTTGATGTACTGATGGGTCTGTGACCTTGGATTGTAATATTCGCTATCTTTCTCTGCTATGAGTTGAACTATATTTTATCTGGAGTCGTAGGGTCTGTCATGTGCCAGGTGTTCCGGTGTTTCAGTCTCTTTATTATACGTGAGGGCTATGCTTTGGATATGGCATGATCGAGGGGTTGTGTTGCCGATGATCCATGCCGAGCACGCTTGCCGATGTTTACTCGGCCTGGGAGTGGTAACCCCAGCAACCTTCGATTATGTAGCATGACCACCGACACATAGCATCACGGTATAATTTATGGATTGGGGCATTACAAGCAACTTCACGTGGATGTGAAATGCATGCTTTAGATGGCCTTTATATATAGGCCTAGGAGGCATCAGAAATTGCTATGTAAGCAACAGATTATTCAGCAGTAGACCAAGGCAGTTATGCGGTTTGTGTCGATGGGACTATATCAGCGCGATACGTCGCCGCAGTACTGAAATGACCCATGAAGCTCAAATATGTGTGTATGGACTACATACCTCCATGTATGAGTAACACACGGTGTGTTGCTTCATGCTCTTCAAACGGCTCTAACTGAGCAACTTGCACTTCGGTATTACATTTTGTGCATCATCTACATTCTTATTTTTCCTAACCGTGTTAAAATCTTCGACCACTAACATCATTCGAAACACAAATTCTTTGTGACGCCCTAAAATCGGTACTATATAGATTTAAGCGTCCCTGCCGAAATCCGCATAATAACGACTTTAGTTCGCCCACCAGACATAATGTGCACGCCGAAACATGCGTATTATGTGGGTATAATTGTGATAACATTACAACAGTTCCGATACATCCACAAATACCATAAAGATATAATTACAACAACGACTCGAACGAGTCAAGATACAAAAGATACAATACAAAGATACAAATGACAGCGGAAGCAAAATAGTATCTGTCTAAGTATAAGATGCAAATTGGACTAAGAGTGCTGAAGATAGCGACGGCCCCATATCCCTGCCCAGCCAAGCCGGAGGGATTTCCAAGCTAACGTCGTCAGACTTCAAACCTGTTAACTGCACATAAAGCACATACCAAAAGAGGGTCAGGGCACTCCCTGGCAAGCAAAACCGAATTGCCTACTTTCTACACCATCTCCCAAAATATAGGGGAGGTGGACTTAGCGGCAGCAGCACTAGCAACCTAAAGAGACACGCTACAACTTCCGTCTAATCAGAGAAGGATAAGAGAGCGCATAAGGTAAACATCTACAACTAACACCAAACATAACCCATTCTCGAATTAACCCTCAACCAAATATGAGGAAGCAATTCGGGAAACTCACACGTTGAACAGTTTTAATTATAATTTATTATGAAAGTAATTCTATATTACTAGTCAAATTAATTAATTTTAATTAGGTGCAAGTTGTCTAGATCTTGTTAGTCAGCATCATCACCAAAGTCGTCCATAACCGTGGACACGGCTCATCGATAAGATTATACCCTGCAGGGGTGCACTACTGTACCCATACTCGTATGATCAACCCAAGCAAGCATCATGGCATCTCAACACGACTCGTTCCTTCACTACAGTAAGTCCAAGTGCCACCCATATGAGTTGTTACCCGCGTCAGGAGTCCGGCCGAATCTCAATTGCGGACTCATTAATTTGCGACTATGCCACCATGCGGCTCAAACCACAGTAAGAACTGTCCGCTTCGTGTCGTACCGCACCTATATGACCCCCCGTATCACATAACCTCTCATCATCATCATCATCATGCACATGCATATGAGCAAAACGAAAACCCGAACTACTTGCTGCACATGGACAAGCTGTAGATCTGTTCAAAGTCGAGGGGGGCTCCATAGGGCCTCCCACAAGTGGTTAGTGCGCTCAAAATTGGATCCAAGGACAAAATCTCAGTTTCTAGGTCGACACTGGGCAGAACAAAGCACCTCGCAAGGCCTTCCGCCTGGTGCCTTATCTTTTAATTATAATACCCCAACACAAGATAGCATTTTATTAAAGTAGAACAATCTATCATGCTAAGCAGATGAAACATAGGACCAACAGACGACTCACACAATCAACTCTAAGCATGCGCTACGACTCGTAAAGCCAACAGATAAACATGCAACGGGTATTAGGTTGTGGGGATAAACCTGTATTGGCTGCAGGATAAACATGTGATGGGATCACGATAAAGAATCGAATACTAGGGTAGCAGAGATCAACGGCAGGAATGAAAGACAATGTATAGGTAAACAAGAAAACTTTGCTTGCCTGGAATCCCGCATGGAAGCAGATCTTATCGTTGCTCACACATCTCAACGTCGTATCCGCGAAGAAGCAACAAACACTGGAAAGCGTAAAATATGCATTTTACAACTACGGCAAAAGATTCAGCATGATCATGGGAGAATGATGCATGACATGGCAAGATGCAATATGAGATGCACTTAACCAAAATTAATCGGAACCGAGATTCCGACAATTAATATTTAGGTGCAAGTTATTTATTTACCAGCAATATTAAATGTTGGTTAGCATGGCAACACATGGCATGGGTGATCTAATCAAATTAAATGGAATTGGGCAATACATATATTTATTACCCCACACATTCCATATTTATTATTTAGGTGATTTGCTACACCCGCAAACCCAAGAGATGCAACACATGTAATTATGACGCGAAATGCACAAGATAGATGACATTTAATAAAATAGGTGTAGGGTTAGGGTTTTGGGACCGTACGTCGGATCGGGTGAACTAGGGTTCGAAATCGACGTCTTCGGTCCGTAGAGGAAGTAGTCGTCGCGAAACTGGGGCATCGTCGTTTGTTGGTGTCGTGGAAGTGGCGGGGAAGTAGTCGTACTCGGTCATCCTCGTTGACGGGCGCGGGAACGGAGGAGCACGACAAATGGACACTGGAAGGAGGCGCACACGGGGTGTGCACCGCAACACGGACACGGGCGGTCACGGAAACGCGGCACTGGAAGAGGACGCGCACGCGCATGTAGCAACACCACGAAGGGTGGACAACTCGGACAAAATTGCGACGCCGAAAGTCTTGCGGGCATTTCACCAAACACCTTGCGAGCGCCGGATGCGGGGACGCCACCGGACGGAGAACCGGGCTCGGTCGGCGCGGGCGTGGGGCGGCGGCGGCGTGCACGTGGCCGGGAAGAGGAGGCGGCGGCGAGGGCCGATGCGGGGTGGCGGCGGCGGTTCGTGCATGCGGTAGGCGGAGACGCGCGCGGCGGAGTAGTCCGGAGGCGGCGGCGCACGGCCAGCGAGCGGAGCAGGAGACGGCGCGCGGGCGAGCAGCGCGTCGCTTCGTGCGGGCGCGGGGCGCACGGGCCCGGGCGGAAGCGGAGCAGGGGAGGCCGGAGGCGGTGAATCTCGGGCCGGAGGTGGCCTGGCCGGGGGTGCGCGGGCGCGCGCGGCCGGGGTGAGCGTGGGCGCGGGAGAGGCAGGGCGCGGAGGGCGCGCGGGAGGCGAGGCGGCGGGGCTCTGGGCGGCGCGGCGGCGGGCCGGAGCGCACGGGAGGCGAGGGTGGAGGCGCGGAGGGGCGCGTGGCGGGGGGCGGCCGGGCGGATGGCGGCCGGGCATGGGAGAGGAGCGCGGGGTGCGCGGCCGGCGGCAGGAGGCGCGCGCGGGGGGAGACGGCTGCTGCGGTGGGCTCGGGGTGGTTTCTCCCGTGCGGGCTCGATGCGGGAGGGAAGAAGAGAGAAAAGAAGAGGAAAGGAAGGAAAAGAAAAGGAAAGAAAAAGAAAAAAGGAAAGAAAACAAAAAGGAAGGGGAAAAAAGAAAAGAAGGGGTGGAAGGATTAATTTGCAAAAAACCAGAAAATAGAGGAGGGTGGCTGCAAAATTGCAGGGGGTGGGAAAGAATTTTCTAGGGGAAACCTAGGATTAGCTTAGGTGGGCCTTGGGCTTTTATTTCTATCCCCTTTATTCTTTTCGGTTTTATATTTTTAAAACAAAAACGAAAAGGAATTTGAATACAAAACCTTTACAAAATATTTTTAGTTTTAACTAGGGAATTTAATAAACTAGTTTTTAACATTTTTAAAAGATTTGAAATAACACATTTTTAATTAATTTGATATGCATTTGAATTTAATTGTGGAAATTAAATTTAAATGCAACAATTAAATTAATGCGATGCAATGTGTGCTATGTCGATGCAAAAAGAAAACTCACAAAATTAAAAGGGGATAAATCCCGGGGCGTTACATTCTTCTAGATTCCTAATGTGTTAAATCCAGCAAACATTCAGTATATTTGCAATAAAAGAAATGAGAGCACCCCTTTCCATTCTGTCAACTCTTACAACATTGATCTTCACAGGCACATGAAGATATTCTACCAGTTGTGGTCCATCAACCATCAATGGTCAACTTCATTCGCAAAAAAGAAAAAAAAACAATGGTCAACATCATGTTCTTGCGGGCATTGATAGGCCTAGGAGGCATCGCGAATTGCTCTATCGCCAGCAGAGTTTGGACCGAACCAACAAGGCCAGCATGTAGTTTGGGCTCGTGAGACTCTACGTACGGGAAACAATGATCCAGGGGTTGAATGACTCGTAGGGGGGTTGCTGATGGAATCCAAGTTGCAAATACGCCACCAAGGCTCTTAGACTCCAGGATCATGTATGAGCGTATTACTCCCCAGAAGAGGAGCCATCGAAAGAACAAGTCATTAGGATAATGTGTGACTCTTCATGCTCTTCAGTCCCTTATGGTTGAGCAACCTCTTACTTCTTCTTATCTTGCGGAAAAGGTACACCATATTATCTGAAACCAGCCCTTATAAGATCCTTCTTACAAGAGAAAGAAATAACACACAAGTTTACCATCTTCCTACTACATCCCGTGATGGCACGCCGTGAGCAAAGCTTGATCTCACCTCTTGGCCTCTGGTGTAGCAGAGCTCGTGTCGGAGAAAGCTTGAAATAACCAAGGTAAAAGGAGCGGCTGGGAAGTCGTCTACGTAGAACAAATGATGTTGATGTCGAGAGATCACCTACCCGGATAAGCTAGTAGCAAGGTAGGCTGGGGCATAATCCCAACTCCCACCCGATAGAGATGGGGACACACAACACCCAAGTTCCCTGACGATGCCGTCGAGCTTCAGAAGGCGGAGACGGAACTTGAGGACACCAACACGCTGCAACGTCATCCGCTCCGCTGAACACCGCCGCCGTAGACATACCCTTATCATGCATAACCTAATGTCCAGCGATCGACTCCAAACTTCAACCCGTCGATACTCCTCAGAGCTACCTTCTCGATCTTACTATTTGTCCACTCTCTAGGTTCTCACTTTTTTTCCTCAAACCATCTAAAAATTAAAATAATGGTTATTTACAAAATTACTAGCTCTCGACTGAGAGACACAATTTCCTTCTGGCAGGTTACACACCAACTTGTAATTCGAAGAAAAGAGAAAAAATAACTTATTTCGTAGGCTTCCGGGGACCGATGTCCCACCAAGAGACAACCGAATTAAAGGAATAGAATTGTACAACATGCCAGAACCCTAGAGAATTCACAAAACTGAAGAATGTATTTTTTAAAAGGGAAATCCGGCATCTGCATTAAGAGATCCACACATCAATTGAAGAATGTATATAAGAGGATGGATGGTACAATGAGACAGCCAACCTTAACTCGGTGACAGGTCCAGTATGCACCTTTGAGTACATTCAGTTTTCGGATGTCATCTCTTTCGGCCTATAAATTGAAATCTATTGAAAAGAAACCAGATCAAGCAGATCTTCAAAAAGAAACCAGATCAAGCAGATCTTCGACATACAAAATCCTTATGACTCCAAATTCATGTGGATGTGACATTTATGCTTGAGCACTCTTAGGCCTAGGAGGTATCGTGAATTGCCTTGTCACATGCCAAAATCCATGTATTACCATAAGATTGAGTCGACGTGTTTGAGTAACCAGATGTATAAAGTCCAGAATACAATGTAGGACTGGGTGACTATCATGTAGGATTTTGGTTTAGGAGTAATTAGCCTAACCCCTATTCCCTTGCCTGTCTGTGATGCCGCTCACATTGCAATTAACAGGGCTAGGGGTTAAGGACTTTTTATACTCCCAATTCCTGGTGTTTAATGTATAGGATTCCAGGTACTCTTGATTAAGTTAAACAACCACGATCATAACTAATCCTTTCCAGAGTCCAATCCTAATACTAGTCCTCAACACGCACGTGGGAGTCATGCGTCACTAGAGCAAAACAGGCCACTGGTCCCGGGCCGTGAGGGCTTTTTGCCCCGGTCACGCGCCCGGGACAGCGTGTTCGGGACAAATAGGCCCCCCTATTTGTCCCGGGCACGCCATGGCCCGGGACCAATAGGGGGGGCACGTGGCCAATCAAGGCAGGCTCTGCCTGCGACTCATTTGTCCCGGTTCGTAATACGAACCGGGACAGTATATATGTTTTTTTTTCTTTTATTTTGTTTCCTGTTTTCTATTTTTGTTTCTGTTTTCTATTTATGTTACTGATTCTTTTGTGTTTGTGTTTTTTCATTTATGTTTCATTTCAAACAATATCGAGTTGCATATTATACGTTACTAGGTAATATATATCATGAATACACGATTTTTTCCTCGGGATATAGTCATGAATACTACTAGTACACGAGTTCTCCCAAACAAATATTTACAACCGGAAGATCATGTCTGTACCGGGGACACGGCTAAGTACAAATATTTTTTTACATGACAGAGAAGCATTAGACCCTATTTTTTCCTCGGGATGGTCTTTTTTGGCGGCCGGATTATACTGCATTCTGCGCCTGGCTTTATGACATAGTCAAGCAGAAAGCCCGCAATTTCCTCCGCGATTGGTAGTAGGCGGTCTTTTGCTTCTAGCCTGTTCCGGATCGTCTCAAACTAAAAAGGAGAGATCAACACCAATATATCAACCATTATGAAAATAGTTCAATTTGAGAAGTGAACAAGTTTGAATGAATTGTTAACGTACCCTATTCCAGTCTGCACCCTCATTGAAGTGAATTCGGATGAACTCGCAGACATAGAATCCACACAAATTGGTGCCTTGTTGTTGCTTCGCGCACTTTATGATAGAATAAGATAAGAAATTAATAAAAAATAATCATAAATATTGGAAAAATGGTATTGTGAGACTGAAATTAAGAATATGCGTTTGTGGAACCTAGCTAGTATACGTCTTTACCTCTCGCCATTTAAAAGTGAGGTTCTTAGCTATACCGACATCCTTGTGGAAACCGGTGAACTTGTCCCAAACCCTGAAGTTTACGGTATGAAAAATTAGTAAAGAAGTTAACTAATTACTATATATTATTAGAAAAGACGAGGTCGATTGTGATAATTATCGAATTACCTCTGGAGCATCTGTTTCGTGTCGTCGAACTTTTCTTCAGGTTTCGATAATGGGTCCAAGACATCAACGATTGCCTTTTCAACATCAATCTCCAATAATACCCAGTGAAATCTGCCATATGTTTATATTTGTTAATAACTAAATCATCAATTACATATACTTAATTAACATCGAGTATGTATAAGAAAGTAAACAACTCACTCGAAGTTGAACGGGAAAATTATGGTGCTTTTGTAATGTTGCGCCATCAAATAAGTAAGCAAAAGCTCCTCCGTATCATCTGGGTAATGTAACAAACCATGATGATGAACTCGATTAGGGTCAATGAATCCAATCTTGTGATTGAGTCCCGGCTTTCGAGATTGTATAATTTTCAGCCTGCATAATAGAGTACAAAAGTAATATAGTGATAAGGATAATTACAAGCAATGAAAAATAAGTAGAGCTAGAGAATTACTGACATATATACATAATTTAATTACTTACATGCAAAAGGCACTGATGATAGATTTGTCGAGCGCGTCAAAATTGAATAACTGCCATAATTCGCAATACTCGATTTGAACCTCATCATCACCTGGGCCAAAAAAATCCTTTGGAATTTTCCCATAGAGCCAGTCTCCTTCTTGACTTTTCGTGGTACGCAAGTACCATGCATTTAGTTGGTGCAACCTAGCTGGTAGAGTGCGCACCATTGCAGGGTCGACAAGATCTTGTCCTCTCACATATGTCCGCACCACCTCATGTATGGTGACACTCTCGCCAGCTTGCAATGCCTTCAGCTCTGCCAGAGTTATACCCATATCTCTAGCTTGCTGCGAAAGTACATCATCGATCGGGTTCCGGTTGTAAGGCGCCAATATGAGTGGAGGGGCCGATTGTCCCGCCTGCATTCCGAGCTGTGGAACATCTCTCTTCTGGGTGGCAGCAGATTTTTGTTCTTCCCATACTCTCTTAGATGTACGCACCAGAACGCGTGTGTAGTCATCGTCCATATTTAGTTCATATTGCGACGGATGCGTAAGAAATTCTATGGCCCACCGTATCGCTTCCGGAGAATAAACCGGAACAGGCAAAGACATCTTTTTTGCCTTCTTTCTCTGGGAAGTCTGGATCTCCTCGACCCATGTATCGACATCTTTGCGAGAGTTCACAAAGCGAGACTTCCCGGCCGTTTCGCTTTTCTGAGTACTAGTCGACGCAGCGGTGCACTTCCGCTTCTTTTGCGGAGGCGATGGAGTCCGTTGACGCGGCGGAGTACGCTCACGTGGCGGAGTACGCTCATGCGACGGCGGAGATGGACTAGCGCCTTGGTTGTCATTGTGGGGGGTGTCTGGACTAGCGCATTGGTTGTCGTTGTTGTAGTTATGTGGACTGGCTTGTGGACTGGGAGGGCGATTTAGCTGCATGTGTGGGAACACGATGTATTCTTTTTTCCATAAGCAGGTACTCTTGAGGGCAAATCTCAACTCAACCTCGTCTTCACCCGTAGGGAAGTCCAGCTTAATTCCCTCATATGTCTTGATAACCTCATCAACCCCGACAACAGCATAGCCATCTGATATAGGGCGACAATGGTAAGTTCCATTTGGGCTAGGCGGTAGGGCAAAGCCGTGCGCCACCTTCATGGTTATGTTCAAGCATGGCACATGTAGGTCGCAAAGTTCCCGCTGCACGATATTATCCACGGGGTGACGAGGACCCGGCATATCATTGTGGCGATCGAGCTCCGTCGAAGCCACGCTGCTTCTCCGCATTGATTTTGGATCAGGAGAAGGATTTTCGGGCGTCTCAGGGCATCCGTCGAGTCTGCGCTGCCTTCAGCTCTGCTATCTCCTTCTCATGCTGTAGTAATTTATTTTCCATCCACTGGGCCCGGTCGGCAATCTCTTTCTTCTTTTTCGATCGGCTTCTATAAGTGCCAACATCTTTGGGAAACCCAAGTATCCACGGTACAGAGCCGACGGTTCCTCTTGTTCGTCCACTGTGTTCAGGATTCTTAAGGGCTCGCGATAGCTCGTCCTTCTCTCTGTTAGGGTGGAACCTGCCTTCCGTGACCTCCTTCCATACCTCTCTGAGAGCTTTAATAGGGTCAGGTCCGTGCTCCTTGGTAAAAAGACAGTCACCTGTTTCAGGGTCTAACTTTCCACCATGCCCATAGAACCAAGCCTTAAACCGGTCTAGCCAGTCAAATGTCTCGATCTGTATACCTTTAGCCAAAAACTCTTCCTCCATTTTCAGAAACTTAGGCAGGGCCGTCAGGTAGCCACCTGACCCCATGTTATGGTGATATATCTTTTTGTCTGCATTTTTCTTATTTCTCTCTGACATGGCCTTAGCGGCTTCCGATTGCTTGTACGCCTTAAATTCGGGCCACTCATCTTTTATCTTTTCATAGACTCCGACAAATTCTGGAGTTTTACCTTCTTTTATGAACTTGTTAAGCCTTTTCTTCCAGCTGCGGAACAATTCACCCATCTCAATAAAAGTCCAGGCCTTGCATCGATTCTCTATAACCGGCTCCTCTACATCCTCCTCTTCCGGTAAAGTGAAATTCTGCATGAGCTCGTCCCAAAGGAGTTGTTTGTCTGCATTCGATACATAAATAACCCCCTCCTTTGGCACCTTTGGCTTATACCATTCTTGAGCCCTGATGGACAGTCTGTCCCGAACGATGACTCCGCACTGAGCTACAAATTTCCTTGCGTGGTTAGCGGGAGCAATCGGTTTTCCTTTTTCATTGATCTCCTCGATGTGGTACTTTTGTTTCCCTTGGAGCTTTTTGGTCCCGGTCCGTGGCCCGCCTCGTTTCACCGCTGCTTTTTTGCTTGGTCCCGGTTCATGGCCCGCCGACGGCTAAACACAAGAAAAAGTGATAGTTAATATATGTATACACACAAATCTTTTCAACGGAGACAAAAACCTGAGGGCATATATCTACCTCGGCGGCCGACTTTCCAACAGTAGAGTCGGTGAACTGTCGGTGAGCTGAACTGTCGGTGACGTCTATTCCGTCACCGGACTCGTTCAGAAATTGCCCGGTGAAATCGTCTACGTGTTCCTCTTCTTGTTCATGGTTTCTGCCAGGGTCCAATTCATCAACTTCGCGAATGATGCCGAACATGTCCTCTTCTTCTTGAAGATTTCTACGGGTGTCCATAGTTTCTGCAAGAGATTTAAATCCATTTAAATAATTTTAATAACTCAACATCTAAATAACTTTACCGATATTCATACAACTAAATAACTTTAATAACTTCATATATTTTATAATAAATGGATTATCCAAATGAACATTTCATTAGCTTAAAATGATCTTCATTTATTTTCAAAACACAAAATGATTTTCATGAATATATATTCTATATAAGAAAAGAATTAAATGTAAAATCTATTCTAAAGCTATTTTTCTATAACCATTTTCTCTTTTCTATAACCATTTTTTAAATTAGTTTAAAACTATTTTAAATGTGAATTTGTATAACTTTTGCAAACTTTGGAATTTGAAACAACTTTCAATATGAAAAGTGTTTGAATTTGACTAACTAATACAAAAACATTTTCTCTTTTCTATAACCATTTTTTAAATTAGTTTAAAACTATTTTAAATGTGAATTTGTATAACTTTTGCAAACTTTGGAATTTGAAACAACTTTCAATATGAAAAGTGTTTGAATTTGACTAACTAATACAAAAACATTTTCTCTTTTCTATAACCATTATTTATATTAGTTTAAAACTATTTTAAATGTGAATTTGTATAACTTTTGCAAACTTTAACTTCCAAACCGGGACTAAAGAAGCACACGGATCGTGTGTTTCTTTCAAGCACTTGTAAGCCGTTGGATGAGGGGTGTGTTTCTTTTGATTGCTTCTGAGCTGTTCGATTAACGCTTTCAGTTTCAAACCGGGACTAAAGAAGCACACAGATCGTGTGTTTCTTTGAAACACTTGTTAGCCGTTGGATCAGGGGTGTGCTTCTTTTGAGCACTTGAGAGCTGTTGGATCAACACTATCAGTACCACTGGTTGAGCCCGTGACCCTATATATAGCCCCCTCTCAGACGAGGCGAGCACTCAGTGTTTCCTCCTTCTAGTGCCTAGCCGGGTGGTGTGTGGTATACAAATCACTCGGATTCCCTGCATACGCCCCACGGTGCATTTGATATGCAGGCACTCAGGAGCCACCGTGGGGCTGTATGCAGGTGAAATCGTGTGTTTTGTTCTTTCAAAAGAATAGTTCAATTCATCTACTGAGGAATATATACAAATTACTCGGATTCCCTGCATACGCCCCACGGTGCATTTGATATGCAGGCACTCATCAAGAGCCACCGTGGGGCTGTATGCAGGTGAAATCGTGTGTTTTGTTCTATCAACGCCGACGAATCCATTTGATATGCAGGTAAAAATGGAGCATCTTCTTCATATCAAAAGTTTAATATATTAATTATTACATATCGCACCAACATCTCCATCACACAACACCGCCAGTTCTTCTGCGTCGGAACCATGGAGCATCTTCTTCAATCAACTTGATGATTGGGTCAATGTTCACTACGAAAGGCGGAATTTCATCAAAATTATTATAATCATCTGACATGTCTGTCTTGTCCTCCACTCCCACGATATTTCTTTTTCCTGAAAGAACTATGTGACGCCTAGGCTCCTCCACTCCCTGGATGTTTCTTTTTTTGGGTCTGCTAGACATGTCTTTCACATAGAAAACCTGAGCCACATCATTGGCTAGCACGAATGGTTCATCTCTGTACGCAAGATTGTTTAGATCCACTGTTGTCATTCCGTACATCTTGTCTACCTCAACCCCGCCTTTCAGATTGACCCATTTGCACCGAAACAAAGGGATCTTAAAAGAAGGTCCATAGTCAAGTTCCCATATCTCCTCTATGCAACCATAATATGTGTTCTTCGGCCCATTGTTGTTTGTTGCATCAATGCGAACACCACTGTTTTGGTTCGTGCTCTTTTTATCTTGGACACTCGTGTAAAATGTATTTCCATTTATCTCGTACCCTTGGAAAGTACATATAGTTGTAGATGGTGCCCTGGCCAACAAGTGTAACTCTTCATCAACCTTATCTTTATTTTCAAGATGTGCTCGCAACCAACCGCCAAACGTGGCCATGTGTGTACGTACAATCCAGTTGTCAGACTTCCCCGCGTAACGAGAGCGTACAAAATTCTTGTGTTCATCGATATACGGGGCCACCAAGGTAGAACTTTGTAGAACTGTATAGTGTGCTTCAGTGAAAGAATGTCCATCCATACAAATTTTTGTTTTCTTTCCTAGTGTGCCTTTTCCACTAAGTCTACCCTCATGTCGTGATTGTGGAACACCTATCGGCTTAAGGTCATGAATAAAGTCAACACAGAACTCAATGACCTCCTCGTTACCGTAGCCGTTGGAGATGCTTCCTTCTGGCCTAGCACGGTTATGCACATATTTCTTTAAGACTGCCATGAACCTCTCAAATGGGAACATATTGTGCAGAAATACAGGACCGAGAACTTGAATCTCTTCGACTAGGTGAACCAGGAGATGCGTCATAACATCGAAGAAGGATGGAGGGAACACCAACTCAAAACTGACAAGACACTGGACCACATCATTTTGCAACCCTGGTAGAATCGCCGGATCGATTACCTTTTGAGATATTGCATTGAGGAATGCACAAAGCTTCACAATGGGTACTCGAACATTTTCCGCTAGTAGCCCCCTCAGTGCAAACATTCTTCGTCATGTTTCGTCACGTGCATCACGTCGATAGCAGATCTAACCTCTAGGACCTTCCAATATGGTAGCTCCCAAAATATAGATTTTTTCTTCCACATGGGTGCGTGCCCGTTAGCGTCTTTCGGAACCTGTTGACCTCCAGGACCCTTTCCAAAGATTACTTTTAGATTCTTGACCATATCAAATATTTCTTCACCAGTACGGTTGACAGGCCTCCTACTGTGATCAGCCTCACCTTTAAAATGCTTGCCTTTCTTCCTTGCGGTATGCCTGATCGGAAGAAATCGACGATGCCCCAGATACACACACTTCTTACATTTATCCAAATATAAACATTCAGTCTCACCCAAACAGTGTGTGCATGCATTGTACCCCTTGGTCGACTGCCCTGAGAGGTTAGCAAGAGCAGGCCAATCGTTAATTGTTACAAAAAGCAGAGCTCGTAGGTCAAATTCCTCATGTTTGTGCTCATCCCACACCCGTACACCTTCTTCCCGCCACAACTGTAAAAGTTCTTCAAATAATGGCCTGAGGTACACATCAAGGTCGTCGCCGGGTTGCTTCGGGCCTTGGATGAGCAATGGCATCATAATGAACTTTCGCTTCATGCACAACCAAGGAGGAAGGTTATAGATACATAGAGTCACAGGCCATGTGCTACGACTGCTGCTCTGCTCCCCAAACGGATTGAAACCGTCTGTACTTAGACCAAACCTTAAGTTCCTTGCGTCATCTTCAAATTCCGGAAACTCTCTCACAATTTTTCTCCACTGCGACCCATCAGCGGGGTGTCTACACATCGCGTCTTTCTTACGGTCCTCTTTGTGCCATCGCAACAACTTGGCATGCTATTTATTCGCGAACAGGCGTTTCAACCGTGGTATTATAGGAGCATACCACATCACCTTGGCAGGAACCCTCTTCCGGGGACGCTCACCCTCAACTTCACCAGGGTCATCTCGTCTGATCTTATACCGCAATGCAGTGCATACTGGACATGCATCCAAATTCTCATACTCACCGCGGTAGAGGATGCAGTCATTAGGGCAGGCATGTATCTTATGCACGTCTAATCCTAGAGGGCACACAACCTTCTTTGCTTCGTACGTGCTGTCTGGCAACTCGTTGACCTTTGGAAGCATCTTCCTAATTATCTGCAGCAACTTTCTAAATCTCCTGTCAGTCACACCACACTCTGCCTTCCACTGCAGTAATTCCAGTGTGGTACCCAGCTTTTTCTGACCATCTTCGCAACTTGGATACAACAATTTCTTGTGATCCTCTAACATCTGGTCGAACTTCAACCTCTCCTTTTCAGTTCCGCACTCTCTCTTTGCATCAGCAATGGCCCTACCAAGATCGTCAGTGGGCTCATCTGGTGCCTCTTCAGCTTCAGTTTCCCCCGTTGCAGAATCTCCGTACTCCGGGAACATAGGATAGTTGTCACAATCTTCCTCTTCTTCATTGTCTTCCATCATAACACCTTTTTCTCCGTGCTTCGTCCAACAATTATAGCTGGGCAGGAAACCATGCCGAATAAGATGACTTTGAAGGGTTCTCACGTTTGGGTGATATGTCTTATTCTGACAGTTGACACATAGACAACACATGAAACCATTCGTATTGTGGGCCCGGGCTTTCTCTAGAAATTCCTCAAACCTGTCATGTACTCGGCAGTGCGTCGGTCACCATACATCCATTGTCGGTCCATCTGCATTATATAATGAACTACATCAATAACCATTACAGAACATCGACAAATAATCACTGAACATGCACGGTATCAATTAATTACAAATGAAATGAGAGAAAAATTAACCTTGATCGAAAAGAAGAATAAACTTCTTTAAGTGTACATCAAATCAATTCGTGAACTCTCTCGGGCATTTCATCAAACACCTTGCATGCATACAAAAAAAACAGACTAGCACACACCCCCTCCTTCCATTTCAAAAAAAAATGCCTCCAATGGTTTTGGGAGGGGACTGCTGATCAGTATATATAGGCACCCCCCCCATTTGTCCCGGTTTCAGTCACAAACCGGGACAAAAAGGAGCCCATTTGTCCCGGTTTGAGACTGAAACCGGGACAGATGGAGGTTTTTTTCATTTTTTTTGTTTTCTTTTTCTGTTTTCTGTTTTAAATAACTATGAATATGAAAAATGTTTGAATACATAGATAGTCTACTCATCAACGACATTAAGACGATCATTTTCCGTATTATAGCCGCGTAGACTATCCCACTTCCGTGCAATCTCGAAGCCAAGGCGAGCGTCTAAAGCAGCATATACGATTTGATCGTAGCTTAATGGAACGTTGCCCCATCCGAAAATTAGGTCTTTTTGTAACGTGTCTTCCTTGTCGTCGTCCGTGTACTTCCTCTTCTTGTATTTCTTCTTCTTCTCTAGATTTGTCCCAATGACCGCATTAGAGAGATCATATAGACTAGGAGTAAAATTGCCGGTAGGGTTTCGGCGATCCCTCTGCAGGTCGACCGCGGACCGAATAATAATTCCGTAGTAGGCTAGCATCTTCATGTCATTATGGATTGCCACGCCGTAGAATTTGATTGTCTCGTCACCTAAGAAATCCACGAGGACCTGTGGCACCCGATCAACTTTGCAAATTTGGAAGACAAGAGTCTCGGTCGCCACCGAGAGTTGAAGGACGGCGGCGCGCTGCGGAGTATCCTTCCGTCGAGGGTCGGTGAACTCGCAATCGAGTCCAACGGCTTTGATCGGAGCGGCGTCGAGAAAGTTCTTCTTCACGTCGCCGATCCACTTCTCCATGCGCCATGCACGAAGGGTGACCCACACCTTGAACCGCATGCCTTCCTTCTCGTAGCCGTAAAACTCATCGGACCGAGGCACAAGTGGCTCCATAGGAAATGGTGTACGTGGACGGAGAAAAGAGAGGAGAGATGGCCGGAGAAATGGTGTACGTGGACGGAGAAAAGAGATGAGAGATGGCCGAAGAAATGGTGTGGGAAGAGTCGTACTGTGCAGTGCATTTTATAGCGCCGGAGAGGAAGATGAATCGCCGGCGGAGGGCAGAGGAATCGCCGGAGGGCAGAGGAATCGCCGGCGTCGCTCGTCTTCCGTGCGCGTTGAAAAAACGCGGCGGTGGCGCGTAACTGAAAGCGTGCTCATTTGTCCCGGTTCGTGACTGGAACCGGGACAAATGGGTTTCGCCTGCGGGTGCTGCATCATTTGTCCCGGTTCCAGCCACGAACCGGGACAAATGAGTGTCGCTGAACTAGTTTGGTGCTCCACTAGCGTTTTATGCCCCATCTGTCCCGGTTTGCAGTACGACCGGGACAAATGAGGTTTTGGAATTCGGTCCTTTAGCCTGTTTTCTACTAGTGATAGGCAGATGGTCAAGAGGATGACTACCCTGGCCGTTCGCGTGTCAGATAAGATCCTTCATCTTCGGCGTCAGTTTGTGCCGCCAAAATCTGGCCGGCCGGCCTATCTCCTAGCGCAACGATCGCCACCGTTTAGACCTCCTTCTTGTACATACGTGATACCTAGAATCTGATAACAAAGCAGTTGGCAAAATATCTTGTTAATTAAACGGACAAACTGATTAGTTGGAGGCGCGGTTAGCAAGTTGCCGGACGCCCAGGCCTGCACGTACAGTTCATGTACTCGTGCATGGCCTAAACCCGATGAAGTCGATTCAGCTCCATGATCCACACACATGAATGGATCAAAGCAAGGGCTAGCTCGTTGATCAGAGGAATTGCTAGCTGATAGCTGATTGAATAATTAGCTCCTGCACCGTACAGTAACTAGCTCCAACCCATTGCACCTATCAACGTGTCAACTTGATCTTGAGGTTCCTAACAATGTATAAAAATGCATCGAACACGATTCATACGAAATTTACATGAAAACTAACTTATCCAAAAGCTAAACTAACACTAAATCGTTACCGTCCTAACCAGGGGTGGAGCCAGGATTTGAACTTAGGAGGGACGAGCAATAAAAATCTCGAAGCTAACTGATGTCTCCGGGAGGCTAGCAATGAAAACTTCGTGCATAAATACTTAATTTGGGTATAAGTACTACAACATACAATGATTAGCTATTGTCATTAGTATGTATTAGTATGATCTACTAAAAATTAAATGGAATATAGCAATAAATAAATAAGTATCCAACACATTACATTTTTATTATTTAGGTGAATTACTAAAATACAACTAAAGAAAAAGATGCAAGATGTAAACATAATCATGGATGGTAAATTAATATTCATTATATTTTCTGATGAAAATTCATATATAACATATTTTATAATGAGCTATAGAATAAAAGATATGAATATAGTCATAATTTGCAAATAGAAAGAAATAACAGAGAGAATGGTGCTGTAGATGGGTATTGAACTTGGGTCTTCCTGAGTTTAGTAAAAGTAGTTTGTTTACACATCTGATTGAAGATGAAGGGTAAGAACAAGCATGCACTAGTTGCTGCTGTAATTTCTTGAGGCGGTCTGCCTGGAGCCCCTGGTGGAGGAGAATTTTCTCGATCTCCTCGTCACGGGCGAGCTGCGCCTTCAACTCCTCCGCCTCGCGCACAGACCGAAGCAACACATGGGCAGTGATGGCCTCAAGTGTCTCGTCGGCGACGAAATCCTCCGCCGTCATGGAAGACCCGAATGCGGTGGCGTCGTATTCCTCCGCCGGAGGAAGAGCCACCAGCGCGGTGGAAGAGCTCGCGCTGCCACTTGAGCTTCCCTCTCCGACGATACGCGCGCGCAGCGGCCCTCGTGCTCGGCGCAGAGTCGGTCGAATTATGAGTCCCTGGTGTCGGGCGTCTGCGATGACCAACAACAACTTCTTGAGCAGGCATGCCTTGACTATGAGCACCTGGTTTCTGAAAAACAAAAGGCAGAGGATCAACGATGACACGATCAATTTTGATTTTACGATTTCTGAGTAGACACTTATAGAAAAATAATTATTTTGAAATCATTTCTTCTAAACGACAACGATCAGAAATTGTTAGAAAAGAAGTATCTGACGACTATGAACAGCCCTGTTCTCAGCACACGATCAATTTCTGGCTTATGTAATTCGTTTAGGCAGCGGCCGAGATGGCCAACAGGAAGATCACTATCGTGCACATCAGTCTCTCCGTCGTCACTTACAGTTAGAAAACGCAGTGCAGGTCTGCATCATATCATCCACTTCCTCTGACAGATATACTAGTAGTAGTAGATGAGACGGTTGGGTGTAGCACCAGATCAGAGGTCAAATTGCAGCAGCAACCCCTGCTTCCCTGTCTTCCGTCTGGCCTGCCTTACACCAACGAACAACCTTGAATCATTGTAGAGTCGTCAGTTAAGGTGCTGGCGTTCATCCAGGGAGTCAAGCGTATGATTCTGTCAGAACGCAGCTAATCCAAGGGACACCAAGAAGAGGATCAGCCAAATGTAGGACGGAAGAAAGAGGGGGGATTTTTTCTGGACAAGAAGAAGAAAAAAATTCAGAAATTATCTGGACGATGATGACGACTTGCACATGGCATGGTGACGCTGGCAGACAGGCATCTCTGTGGAGCAAGTTTCAGTTATCGAGTTTGAGAATCCATGTGGAGCCTCCTCGTTGGAACAGAGGACAAACCTCGATCGAACATACAAATCACAATGGGAAGTATTATTATACATACGTAGTACTACCTTTACAATACATGATAACATATATGTAGTGTCATTTTTTTTTGAAATGGGGTGTCCCGGCCTCTGCATCTAGACGATGCACACATCCATTTATTGAAACACAAACATGTTCAAAGTATTTTATTACAAACTAAGGAGCTCCTCATGGATCACTCAAAGTGGCAAAAATGAGCCAACGAAAGATAAACATCAATGAGAAGTGACTAGGCATCCTGGATATGATTCTCGTGCCGCCATCCAGCCGTGCAGTATATGGCCCTCACAGTGGCCAACAACCGGGTACATCCAAACTCCATAAGATCCTACTACGGTACCGGTAGAAGGACCGCCCATGTTTGGATCCAATGCATTTCCTTGTAGATTACCTGCAAAAAGTTTGGTATTCATCCCTTGTTAAACACAATGTCATTTTGGCAATTCCAAAGAGCTCAAAGAACAAACACATCCCGATTCCGATTCTTGCTTTGGTTACTTTATCCACCCCATCTGACCATATACTAAACATATTAGATATTGTGGTTGGTGATTCAATATTAAAAGTAAATTAAATTTACTAACCATATTATTTTTGAGAAATGCAATCTAAAAACAAGTGTTGTATGGATTCCTCTTTATTACAGAAGACACACTTTTACAACCTGTTCAATTTCTCTTAGCAAGATTGTCTTTAGTAGTAAGACCTTCTTACATCATATATGATTGCATTTATTAGGTTGTAGACTCATCTTGTATTGAAATCTGTTATGTTACGATATCTACGTATGATACCAATATCACATCTCTCTTCATTAATTGTAGTGACACATCATCTTTTTGCTAACCTATTTGTCAACATGGCATGTCTAAGCTCTCGTCAAATTCAACTATGTGTCGGGGCTCAGTTTCAGATTTCGAGGTTGAAACAACACAGGACAGGAGGCCCAATCTCGATCGAAGAAATAATAAGCTCTCGAACTCAACTCTGAACCGTAGGGGACGGAAACATGCACTAGTAAGCTGGAACAAGATGCTGTTTGGTAGGTTGTATCACCCCATCAAAACTTTCTCAAGTGAGACATGCTGATATGGGCTCGGTTGAGCTGAGATTTTCTACTCTGGCCGTATGTATGGAAAGAAGCTGGAACCAGATGCTGTTTGGTAGCCTGTATGTACTGATACAAGCTGAGAGTAGGGTCCAGGAACTGAATCTACAAATAGGTCCAAAGTTGTACAAACATGTCCTTAAACAAAAATTAGAAACACAATCAGGTCCTCAGGTTTGGATCAGAGTGGTGCTTGTCTTGTCTCCGCCGGCGGTGCTTGTTTCCGGCGCCCGGGCTCGTCCGTAGAAGTGCAAGGATGATGCGGTGGTCCGTTGTGGCCGTGTGACTCCGGGCGGACCGAGGCGACGCCGGGTAGAGCGTGGAGGCGCCAGCGAAGTTTGATAGGAGCTGAGCTCCATTAACGCGGGGACCAAGCTCGGTAGGGCGACGAGGGGGCGAAGCACGTAGCGCCGGTCGGAGAGCGATGTTGTGGGCTTGTGGCGACCAGAGAGGACGTGGGGCCGGCCAAAATCGACTGCAGCGATGCCTGGAGGAGCGAGGCAACGCGAGCTGCACGAGCGGAGGAGACGAGGCGTGCGGGGAAATGGGGAAGAATTTCGGGCGGGGCTGACCGCTCGCTCGCGGTGCACGGGTGGGGGCCCACGTGTTTTTTTCTTTTTTTGGTATGGCCTCGTCCAGGGTGAGCAGACAAGCTCCATTCCCACGTTTTCCGTATCTGATAGGCATGGCCCAGGTGACAAATACGGGCTACCAAACACCTGGGGTGAGCAAGGGAATCTCTCAGCTCACCCAACCTACCAAACACGCCCTAACTGTACACATCCGACCGGGAACAGCAAGTCGATCAGCCGAGTACGTAACTGATCGGTGGGCCTTGCATTCGCTCTCACGCTCTGTGCTCACTGCCTACCGGGCCTGGCCCAACCGCTCGATCCGGCCGAGTTTAAGTATCATCTGGCCTCTACCGCAAACTCGCGCCGCCAGCCAACGGCAATATTTCGCCCATAATCCCCAATCTCTCCAAACCCTAGAAAATGGCGCGCGGCGAGCTATTTGGGGGGCTGAGGTTCAGGCTGTTCGGGTTCGACGAGGATCCGGCGCTCGAGGAAGAGGTACGCGTCCTAGTCGATCCCTGGAAGTTGGATTTTAGTTTCGCCGGTTTGGTAGGAGAATCCGCGCAACATCCGATCGGGAAATCGATTGCCGATTTTGCGGGTTTGGTAGATGGCTCTTGGCTCCTGGCCAGATCGTGCGCGCCCATCACGACGACTTGATTTATCTCGAATGAATCGTGCGCGTCGAACTAATTGGGGGCGGACCAGATCGCTAAATCTCTCTGCCGGTTGCGGTAGGATTCTCGTTTCTCGCTACTTGCCACTCGCGCGAACGCTGTAAATTCTCCCGACCCTTGTCCTAGGATCTGGGAGGCTGCTTTGCCTCGTTCCAGCTTGGTCCTGCAAGTCTGGCCATAGGTTTCCGTCTGCTTTTTTACACTATCCACCTGCAAACATCTTACATCGTCGTGCTATGTGTGCTTGTATTTCCCATGTGATGGAGTTGATCCGGGTGCCCTTGTTTGTTGTTAAAAAAATAGTTGTTTATGTTCATTTTTAAGATGATCAACAACACTTGAATGAGTAGGTCAGTTCTGATGGGAATACTTGATGATATGCTTGGAGTACTTACCTGCTCGAGCTCCAGATGACATTGCATTTTTATAGACCACAACGAAGGAATATAAACGAGAAGGACCACTCTGAAATTAATGATCTTATAGAGGGGACTAGTAATGTCGTTAATGCCTTTTTCTTTAATGTCTAATGTTTCTGAATTCTGTTACAAGCAACCCCAGTTGGCCAATGAACTAATACGACTAGAAAGGATTTGGGCCCCTGAAAATTAAGTAATTAGCTATGAACGGGACACTGACAATTGTATTTTTTTGTGGCCAGTTACGGAAAGGAATTAAGACCAATGGTGGAAAAATGGAGATCTATGAGTGGGAAAACGTGTATGTCATCACTGCAAGCAGCACGATATTAGCTGTGAGTCATTGTTTCCAGTGGCGGATATGCAGGATTTCTTCACTGATTGTTTCAGTTCACTTTAAATTTCTTATTGTACTAGTATTAGCTTTGCTTATTTTCATTTAATCGGATATGCAGGAAGATCCTATCTGTTTAGATGCTGGCAAGAAAGGTGCAATAGTCGTAAATGAAATATGGCTTGTTGATTGTTTGGCTGACAAATCTCTCGCTGATAAGACCAAGGTATTGCATTTTCCCCAAAATGGTTTCATTTTGTTCATAGGTTCTCTCAAGCTCACCTCTGAAATATGTGCATAATGACAGGCACTTTATAAGCCACCAGTTTCACATGATGCAATTGATGGAGCTGCGTATGCTACTATCGGATATTCTGGTTTCTCAGCTCAGGAGTCATCTTATATTGAGGTACGATTGAGAACTAGATTTTCTTATAGAAATGCATGCATTGAAGAAAGTCACGGCAGTGGAAGTGACGAAGGAACGACGTATTGGACGAGGAAGGATCATTAGGTTCTGTTTTAGGTAGTAGCAATATCTCCAAATTGTCCTGATTTAATTTTCACTTTCATATTGTGTAGAAAATGATTGATATGATGGGAGCATGTAGTGCCAATGGAAAAGATAAATCAACTTGCACGTACATGATTTTCAAGTCACTTGAAGGTCCTGAATACGAGGAAGCAAAAGCACGAAGGGCATTGTGCATCACTATGAAATGGCTGGAAGCTTGGTATGGATTATTTGACGCCTCTTCTGTTTTCTTATGTATATAGAGCATATTAACGGGTCAGTTTGCACTTTTCTTCAGAAAGTATAGAATTTCAGGAGTTGTGCGTATTTGCTCCATTAAGTTTCTAAACAAAGGAGATTAATTAGGAATGGTTATCTCTTTGGCTATATTATGCCTAGATTGTCTAAGTTGTAGCTACTTGTCCCATCTCCATTTTCTAGTGTGACAAGCCATGATGATTGTATAGGCACGCCCAGTGTACATCTTTACTCTAAACGGCATTTAATAAAATTATATAATGGAACATCCATGTGAAGTTGGTTAAATCGGAATTATGTTTGTTGAGACAGATTTCAGTATCAGGCCACGACACGTCATTTGTTATGATTGGAAGCCCACAAATATCACATGCAATTTGAAGTTCTGAACGCACCATTTTCTCTAGTCTATCATTTTGTTAATGTTATGACACTGACCATGCATCTATTATTTATGTGATGTACAACACTCTTTCTGGATTCATATAGTGTGAGCAGTACATTAACTAAGCAGATATCATCTAGTTAACTTACCATTTTTTGTTTGTTGCAGTGTCGATAACTGGAAATTGGTGTCTATTGACAACTACAATAGTATGATGCCATGCCAGCACAAATCTCGGAACTATAGAACAACTAAAAAAGCAGAAGATGACAGTGGATCACCGGATTCATCCAGTCCACTCAAACGGTATTTCCCTCTCTAATGCCCGAGTTTTGGACAAAGCCACAAAGGTAGTATATTTTTAGTTCATAGTTTCTGATGCATCTAACTATGCTGTGAACAGTCAGTCAATTGGGCCGAAGAAGCCGCCCCCTCCGTCAAAAGAGTCAGCCAGGAGATGTCTGGCCCTCAACTGGAAGCAGCTTTCTGGATATGGAGATAGCGAAATGGTGGTTACCATAATTATCCCAGAAAGTACGATGCAGAAGACCGTAGCCAGAGAGGAATTCAAGGCAGCACTATTGGGCTCGTTCAGGAGACTGGCCAATACCCTAAGCGATGGGGAGTGCATTGCTAATAAGTTCACTGCAGATAACTTCAAGATCTCACTAGTATCTGATGAAGTGAAGCTTGATGGAGTACAGTTAGTTCCATATGATGAGCAGCTTGCTCAAAACAACAAGGAGCAATTTGTTCTTATGGTGAAAGAGCACTTCAAGACCAAGCTCTGTTTCCTCCCCGATGACCTTGCCGGGTGGCTCTACTCCATGGCTTCGGGGGTACCCAACAAGCTCCTTAAAAACCACATCTTGATGCAGCCCTCATGCGACATCTGGTTTCGCTTTCTAGCTTTATTCTCCATCATGCTAAAGCTGCGCGAGGAAAATTCAGTGGTCAAGTATAAAGAGATTGTGGATCATAAGCGGATGAAAGTTTACAAATCTTGGAAGAAAAAGACTCATCAGACATCTGCTTGGAAGGTGCTGTACCAGAGTTTCACCTATATACACCCAGAGAAGCTTGAAATTCAGAAGCTCAAGAAGCAGATTCCAGGACTCGGTGCACAGAGCAGTTGCTGCAAGCCCAAAGAGAGAAATGCTGATGTGTTTGGACTCTCAGAGCTCTTCAGAGATTGTTTCACCCATCCGGCTATGCTGTACCAGGAACAACTGCTGCCTATAGTGTTAACTACTACATTCCCTAATCTGCTCTCTGATCTTCAGCAGGTCCTATTTGTGTTGGGCTACTTGAACCATCTAAAGTGATCAGCTGTAGAGAGCATTGTTTGGCCAACTTGGCTTTACGTTGGATAGATTTAGGAACATGTAGAGAGTAGAGTGACACTTGTAAGGAAGCAGACTGAAGGTGTTGGTGAAAAGAAAGTGAAAGTTGAACAGTAGATAGTGCCTCGATAGAAGAGTGGACCTATACTAGTAGAGGATGTAGTTCATTGCTCGGAACTGAATCGTGTGTGGGCATGGGGAGAATACTGCATTTACCTGTAAAGAAAAATTACTTGTAGAGGTGAGGAGAATATTGCATTCTCTGTGCTCCAACTTGGGATGAAGGGCTGTTGTCCTTACACTGGTGGCATGTTTGTTTGAATGCCATTTTCCCTATATATTGGGCCTTTGTGGCACTGAAGAATTGAGTGTATTTGTGCGGCATCTCAGAAAAAGTTCAGCTGGTCTATCGCCGTCTTTAATTTCTGGATTTTCTGTTTTTTTATGGTTTATTTGTTCCTCTAGGTTCTGTTCTGTCGCCAGGACATGGACCAATTGGGAACCCCATTCCAGGTTCCTGCCATTGAAAGAAAAACAGCACAAGAAGTTGGCGAAGACCTAAATTCGTGCTTGTGGATTGCCTTTGTACCAGATAGAGAGAAATTCTGCAGATAGAGAGAAATTCTTGTGCAGAACATGTAGAGAGTAGAGTGACAGTTGTAAGGAAGCAGACTGAAGGTGTTGGAGAAAAGAAAGTGAAAGTTGAACAGTAGATAGTGCCTCGATAGAAGAGTGGACCTATACTAGTAGAGGATGTAGTTCATTGCTCTACAGCTTATCAGTCGAGGACTTTGGGTAGACTGCTTTGCAGATAGAGAGAAATTCTTCTATAAATAGAGCCCAGCAGAAAGGATGCTGCTTCTACAGATAAAAAGAAAATACAACTTTCAGGCATCGTTTAGCTAGTACAATATACAGTTTTTTCACAAGCAGATCAACAGTAACAAAATTTCCTGTCATTGCTCCCCTGTGAGGGAATACAAAATTCCATGCATCATTCAGTAAAGTTGCAAAATATACAATTAGCAGAACTGGTTCATTCCGCAGTCTTTTGTTTCTTTGAAACTTCAGACCACACGAAATCGTACAAAGTCTTCATATATTATAACTGCAATCCTAAATAGATGATTAACCCTCACAACATCCTAGTAGGATGATTATGCCTCCTCTCTCCAAAAAAAGTGCATCACAGATACAAGATGCTGAATTGCTACAAAAAAAATGGCATCACATGGATGAATCCAGGGTCCAGACCAACCAAACTCTACTATCAACCATGCAAAGTTCTCCTGGATGACTTGCCGCAGGTTACTACTTGTTGGGATAAGCTTCTTCATCTCGTGCTGGGATCATTCTTCTTCGGCTTCCTCAGTGCATCTTCTTCTCCTTTCTCGCGTGGCAGAAGAATAACGCAGTGACCAGGAGCAATAGGCTCAGACTGTCGAAGCATCTTCTTCTCCTTTCTCGTGTTAAGCTGAAATCGTCTTTATCGTATGCCTGCAGTTACAAAAAAAAGGCAATGGTATATTAAGCAGGCAGATAAACCATAGGAGCATATACATACATGAAATAGGAACTTCAGTCTAGTGTCTAATAATCAATATTACAATATTTGCACACAGCAGTGCATGAGCTGTTTCTCGTGGGGTATATTATCTGTTACTAGGTTTGGGGCGCGGCCTGCCGCGCGCCACCTGGTTTCTAAAGTGTAAATCAGCAATGGGTGAAACACCATTTTAGCAGACTATTAGTCGGACACGATGCACCAATGTTGATTAGGGGGAGGGGGTGGACATTTTTACAACATCATGCCAACAATCGAAGGGATAAAGAAAAGGGCAAAAAAGATTCTAAGTTCGAGCACATAGGTAGGCATTATAAATATCACAAACGTGGAAGCTAATAGGTTGAATTATATGCTGATAGATATAGATGACCACATCAATGAACATGTAGAAAATATATTGTCATATAAACGATAGAGGCTCATGCCCTACCATATAATCTAACTTGGATTGTTAAAACATGCACCAACTATTGTCTTGGTCTATTACATAATGCAGCTGACAGAAGGATCCATGTACTCTTGTACCAAAAGAGGATCCTTTGTGGCTTAAAATCCTCTTAGTTGACTATTGTATGAAAGAATGTTGTGTTTTCTCAAAAATATTAGTACAACATTGACCAGTTACACTAAATAAGAGCGGTAGGTACATGTAGCAAATCTTAGTTGCTTGAATGGCAAATCGCTGGAGGTAGCCCTATATATAAACTTCAATAAGTACTTACATAAATGAACCTAACTCAGTTTTAAATCTTCAGTAATCAGCTACAGAGTAAATACGAAATCAAACTTTCCTTGAACATAACATGATAATTTGCTTAGCTCATGGATAACCGAATATAGACCAGCTAGTCTGCTACTGAACATAAGAGAAAGCTGACAACCTATTTAATGTAACTACCAAGGCTGAACCATAATTTTAAACCTAGCAGAAGGTGTAGAAATATCACCCACGGTAGCCCTGATCAACAATCTCAAGCAACATGCCTGATGAAAAAGAAAATAAAAGGTAGGAAGAACAGAGTAACATATCAAGCAAAAGCTCATGATAAAATGTTAGAAGTATAAGAAAAAAACATGGATAAACCGGGGCTACTGGAAAAATAATTAAATTGAAGTGAAAAACGGCAACTCAAATAAGGAGTTTTTCTATGGTTTTTTTTCCCGAAGTGTAGGAAAACAGGGTACTAACTGCCAAGAAAAGTCGCAGCAGTGGCAAGCGACTAATGTAGAAAAACACTATGTTACTGAATTAACCAATGCGCGTATACAAAATTCAGTAAAAAACAGAGCATGAGCCTCCGAGTAGAGGAACTTTCATTGATTGGAGTAGAAAACCAAATGATACATAATGAAGAAAAATCTCCAAATATTGTTGCATTGGGCTCTTCATCTTCACAATATTAATGAACAACTATCATGGAGAGAAGAAAAAAGCAACCCCGTAATTTTGAAAATATATCATCTGACAATATTTTCTAACTAAAAATAGGAGGCAGAATTCACAAATCCCATTTGTCGGAGATGGATAAAAGAAATGATACCATGGAAAGGTCCAACGAAAATATGGCTCTTACACAACCCCTCACAATGCTAACTGGTTGAACAACTTGCAGACTACTTTCATATACCAATAGTTCTAGAAAAAAGGAGCTCACATTTATTTCTGGTGGAGGCTACTACTGAAAGCACTTGTAGATAAAGATGTAGACGCTTCCAATTACATTTTCGTATGCCTTCAATAACAATGTAAGAGAAGCACCTCATAGTTATTGTGTGATCTGAGAACCAAGCATCACAAATTGGTGTGATGCGGCTATTTACAACACCATTTATTTGACGCAACTTCCCTCTTTTTGAAAGGTGCATACATTTTCAAGCTCTTTAACAAATAACTCATTTGTCTTTTGGTCCTAAAACTGTAGAGTATTACAGTGAAGATATATAAACTTGACATTTCAGACTCAACTTTAAAACTGCACTATTATTTTTTAACCACCAAATTGTTGGCTGTAGTATAGAGTTATAGACTTGTAGTACAGGGCAGCATGATACTGAGAAATACCAGAATGCAAGTTAAATGGCTTGCATGTAGGTGACTTGCAACATTTTCTCTGGCAACCTTCTCAACATTCATGAGCTGAAGTATCCATTTTTCACATCTTCTGCAGATACAGAAATGATAGTGTACGTTAGACTGATTGGTTATAAAAGAATAAAATAACAACACAAAAGGAAATGTTCATTAATTATGTTCCATCGTTGCTTTGTGTTGCTTCAGCTTACTACACTATAGAAGGCAAGTGTCATTGGATGACAGAAGTGCCTTGTAATCTTTACCAAAAAACAAATATAGAATATGTAATTCTGAAACGAAATGCTAATAAATTAAGTGAGGGCCTCAACCAAATAAGCGGAAACTGGCTTCTGGCTCAGCTTGCTACCACACTAAAGAAGCCAAATCATTAGATGACAGAAACTTTTTGTAAACTTTACAATAAAAATGCAGAAAATCAGATGTTCTGAATCATAATACTAACAAAATATATTAATACGTCAAACGAAAGGAGCGACCTCGTCTTCAAACATATAAAAAAAGATAAGTATCCTGCGATCTTGACAAAAAATTCTTATAATCAAAGAATAGCCCATATGATAAGCAAGTGAATTCATAATTTTCCCGCAGCTACTTTTCACTACACTGAACGATACATAGGCGACTACCTAGTAAAACATAGGAACGCCACAGTTTAAGGAAGGACTCAAGAAATGAAAGCTAGTAAACATAGAATCAAGAGGCGAGAAATATGATTTTAGGAAAAGCACCTAAATTTCAATATCAGCATGAAAGTCAAGAAATAACTTTTTTTTTTAATTTAAGTCAAGAAATAACTTTTATTCAGTACCATGGTTCCATTACCTGCGAACAGAAAAACAAAAGGTAAGCCAATGTTAAATCTCTGAAAGACAAAAGTAATAGCACAGAAAATAGGAAAGCCAAGATTATAATTTTTGTTCTGTCCAGTATTTAAATCTACCAAGTGAGCATATCCCAACACAAACATGGGTATGAGCGCTCACATGGAAGATGCGCAAAGTAGAAACAATTAGACTTCAAAGCAATTATAACATAAATTTGCAGACTCTAAAAGAATTAAAAAATTATCCTTCCACCATCCATTCATCTCTTTTCAAATCTACAATGCCGATTTAACACAATAAAACTCAATACATACTCTTCAAACTCATCACAGAAACTATGGCAATGGTTCAGTTTGCACAACACTTCCAAGATCTTCTCAGACTGGAGAACTCGTGTATTAAAATTTCTGGTTGTAGTCATAAACCATGGATACCTGTAATCAACACAAACTCGCGGTAAAATCTCTCCCTAATCAACACAAACTCGAAGGTAATCATTTGAAATCTCTCTCTAGTCTGACCTCCCAATGCATGGAAATTTACGTTGAGTGAACTGTTATGTAGATCGGGATTAGTACGTTTTAGCGTACAAAAAAGATGAAAAGTAATGTCCAACAAATGAATACTAACAACTCCTATCAGCCTAAGACAAAGAGTGCATGCAAGCAATAATCAATTCTTCTTAGTTTAAATCTACATGATGCTTACAGAAGGATACATCTAGCCTTCACGGTCCATGGTACACGAATGACATGTATATATATATGCATCTTTAGAATAGCTACACATTTCAGTTAAGCAACACAATCAAGAAAGGAGGTAATAAGTTCATACCCTTTAGATGATTCCTTTGTAAGCCAATCGAATATCTATTTCTATCGAACACCCTTCCAGGAACTTGATCAGCCAGTTGTGCTCCATTTCCCGAGTCTGTCAATGTTTTTTATCAATTCAACTTCTTGGATGAATAAAGCAGTTGATACTGAAACATAAATGCAGTATTGCACCTTGGCAAGGTAACATGATATCTGTTCCCCGGGCTTCTCCATTGTGCTGTGTTCACCATCTGCCAACACACGGTTTGTATGGCACCAATCATGGTACTCTTTATGCAAAGAAGCATGTGACTTATTCAGTTAATATTCTAGTAGGTCCACAACAAAACAACTGGGTGATCATAATAAGGAAAAATCAAGTTGCAAGAAAGCAAAGAAAATAGGAAGAGGGGAAATGACCAGTGCATGTCCATGCGAACCTTCAGAATCCAAGCAACACCCTACTTCCGACCAAGGCAACGTCTCCTTTAGCATGACCACCTGCTTACAAGAACAAAGAACCGAGGTAGTGGGAGACGGAGGACAGCAAGCATAGCTTCTATAACTAAATTGGAAACCTAAATACCTAGAAATTACATCTACCTCTAAACACAACCAACCGATAGGAAAACAACAAAGATTTCTAATTGGAAAACCTAAAGAATTTACAAACTCCATCCATCTCAATGCACAGCCAACTGATAGCAAAACAAAAAAAAAATTCTTGCATGCACCTCAAACCAGTGTTTCCAATTGAGCACCAGATCCAACCTAAGAGCAATTCACAGTGGCAACTGCAGAGAAAAGAAGGCTACAATCAAGCTCAATCAACCGGAAAAGGGGAAAAAGACTATAAGCCGTGCAAAATAAAACACCATCCAGCGCAAAACTGTACCACTTATCAGCAAAGAATCTAAGTGTTCTAATCAGCTAAACAAAGCACACAATCAAATCTAAGCAAAACATCAAGTGTTAATGCTTGCAGATCAATCTATCAAAAGAATCTAAGAACATAGTTGCATGCCAGATCGTACACACCTAAGAATAACCTAGCCTGCAAATTGGAAATAAGGATGATTCTCATTAAGCACATACCTAATAATACAGAGGCTGCATATCAGCAAAAGAATGAACCAAATAACAGTGGCAAAACACGAATCAACATATACTCGTGGGGAAACAAAGCTATAAATTATCACTCGCCTCAACCTCGCTCGACATGTACAATAAAAAACAACTGCAATGGCTCTCAGCTTGACAGACAGTAAGCATATTCAAGGGGAAATTTTGTGAGTTCTCTACAACTGCATTTCCAAAAACCTATAATACAAACGAATTCTCTGGATAGAATTTAAAAACTTTGTTGCTTAATAAGCTAATCACATGATATGCTATCATATGATGCGTCAAATCTAAACTGTCATAGCGAAAAAGCAATTCCAATCATACTCATACACATTAACACCATCGGGAGTTAAATAAGTTGGGTCTAGTGAACTACCTCGAATCTTGCATCTTCTGTTGGCGGTCTTCACCTTTCCATCTCCATCTGTACCTCCTTATTATTCATCCCCCACTCTCACTGGCAGGCGCGAATCACCAAAACAACAACTGAACACAGCAAGAAATAAAGAAAGTGAAAACAGGCTCAAAATCTAGACAAAATTGCGCCAAAAACTTCCAATCGGGATATAAAAAGCTCACATTTTGGCCTCTCCCGAGGTGCAGATCGGGCTCGTCGTGGAGCACGACGGGTGGAGAAGGGCAGAGCTGGCAGAGGCGAATCGGCGGCGTCCTAGGTCGAGCTCGTCATCACGGAGCAGAGGGGTGGAGAAGGTCAGCCGGTCGACAGGGGCTTGGGGACGTGCCGGTGGAGGTCGAGCTCCTCACGCTAGGAAAATGGAAACATAATATAGACAGTGAGAGGAAATTTGAGTGGGTAGACTATAAATGGAAAATGTAAACCTATTCAAGGCTGGTGCTATCAATTTTACTCCCACAATGTACATTGCACTGCTTTGGGATGCATATTTGATTGGGTGATGACAAATTTAAATACTACAGATTATGTATGCATATTTGAGTGGGTGCTGACATATTTAAATGCTACAGATTTGATGAACCTTCCTCTGTAGTTGATGGACTCCAAATCATGCCAGCTAGATGAACGCAATGACTTGCGGCATTCTAGAAATCCACATCATCTAAGCTAAAGAGTGGCATTTATTAGGCTTCAGCTGGGGCAGTAGGGAGTAGAGAGCACGATCTGCAGGGGAGTAGAGAGCGCGATCTGCAGAATTGAAACATCAGGCAAGAAGAAAACTTTAATTTATCAAATTCAATATTCATAACTTTTGTCTAGATGCAGACCATGAACTACAAATATATGTTCAGTAAATCATATACAATTGTGCAGGTACACAAATATAGCATGATTCCATAATAAGAAATATCTTGATCACCTTAAATACATGAATTTCAAAATTAGACTATTTATTTTGATCTAATTGATGTCTAGCTCTTCTCAAAAAAAAATTGATGTCTAGCTAAATTATAGAAAATGAAAATTACGTCAATTACAGAGATTAATATCCAAAGACAATCTGCTCTGATCGATGTCTGGCTAAATTATAGAACACAAATTACATCAATTACAGAGATTAATCTCCAAAGACAATCTTTTATAACTGGGTCCATATCGTAGTGGCAAAACTGAACGAAATTATGAAAAATATAATCACTTCAACTGCAAATCTAATGTAATTAAGTGCCAATACAGTGGCAATATATAGTAACCATTGGCCTCCTTGTTTTTCAACCGTACATCATTAATAAAATTGCATAGAGCGCAAACAGACGTAATGAGATCATGATTATGTAAAAAGGATAAACTGTCTCTCCAACTCAAATAGAGCTGCCAGGATCTGCTACAACCTGATAAGTGAAGTTCAAGACAACAAGATGAACCAAGAATCCATATGGAAACACATAAATCATCAAGAGTAATACATCTGAGAGAACAAACAACCTACAGATCCAAGTTGAGTTGTAGACATTCTTCCACGAGCAGCCTTTGCCCTTAGGCATTTACGCAAACAGTTTATGCACACACCTAGAACCTTACAGTAGAGACAAAAATGGATCAGCCGTCGAATCAGGAAGAGATGAAGGAAAAGGCACGGTCAAGGTGAAAAATTCGAGGAGATCATACCCGACCTGTTTTTCAAGCACCTGGGCCCTTCGGCTCATCGTTGTCGTTGGCTCGCGGAGGCGGGAGGAGAACCCTTCGCCTGAGGGGGAGAAGGGGCCTGGCGGAAGAAGTGACCCGTCCCAGCCCATTTAAGGGCTGTTTGCCGGGCCGGGCCGGACCGTGGCTCGAGCTCCCCACGGTCGGTACTCGGTAGATAGAAGATCCACAGCGCCCGCCGCCGCCCTAACCACAGCGCGCTGCCGCCTCTCTCGTCTCGACCCGCCGCCACCGCCACCGCCACCGCCACCGCCTCTCTGTTTATTTGGTTCGACCCGCCGCCCACTAGTTCCTCGCCCCCACCCCTTCTGGTCCGTTTTCTGCCGCCGCATGACTCCTAGCCGGAATCGACTCTGACTACGAAACAGACTCGTGCTCCGGCCTGTCTCCTTCCCGTCTGCGATTTGGTTTCGAGGTATGAGCTCTATATCTAGATCAGCCCCGACGCCCACAAGATCAGATCGATTGCGCTGATCTAACAAAAAAAATCCCGTCTTTTGTTTACGGTCTGTAGGATGTCTAAGCGACGATGCCTGGGCGAGCAGGGATGTCAGGCCAACTGCCATGACCGCAGCGGCAAAAAACACAAGTATCTATATCTGGTTCTAGATGACTGGCACGGGGGCTTCAGCATCCGCAAGATTGAACCTGACAGCCCTGACCTGAGCGCCCCCCCTGTCGCCCGGGTAGGGTCATTTATGCGGTACACTTCTATGGACTTTGCCGCAATGGGGAGCAGAATCATAGCCACCGCCGACAATTATGCCGCAACCTTGGTCTTTGACACGGAAACCGCCGCGCTGGCCATGGGCAATCCCCTTCCGGATGCACTTCTCGATGGGGTCAACTTCTTTCTAACCGCCGGCGACGCCATGCTATTTGCGTTCGCCTACTACTTCCAGGCACGGCCTCACTCCTTTGAAATTATGACCACCACCAAGGATGAGATGCTGTCATTGTGCCCAGGCACTGACTGGTCCTGGGAAAGCATGCCGTCGCCCTTCAGCAAGGATGAATGGATTGAATCTTATGCCCTTCACCCGGACGGGCAAACCATATTTGTGTCCACGTGCATTGGCAGCGTAAGCGGCGCCACATTCTCCTTTGATACCAAGAACCGTGAGTGGAAGCGCTTTGGCGAATGGACCTTCCCTTTCGAATTCCAAGGTTACTTCGACGCCGACCTAGATGCATGGGTTGGGCTACACCAAGATGGCTACGTCTGCTCCTGCCAAGTTCCCTCCCTTGCCAGTAGCAGCAGCAGCAGCACATTACAGAAGCCTGACTGCAAGATTGCCAAGGAGCACGAGCTGTGGAGCCCATATCATCAGTTGGCTACAGGGCGAGGGGCTACTCTCACCTACATGGGCAACTCCAAATTTTTCCTTGTTGATTCCGTGGCGGCAGACGGTGTAAAGTTCCAGGATGCTTTTGGTGATCATGGCTGCGTGCTCAACATGACCACATTTCGTCTCACGTACGATTGTGAGGGCAATCTGCAAATCAAAGACAAGAACACTACCTCTTGTCCTGTGTCTAAGCAACAGTCGTCGTTCTCCCCCGTGGCATTCTGGATCTAGCTGCAGCGAAGAAAACAACACAGGCTGGTTTTATGTATTTAGCTGTATGTCATGCATACTAGCTATTTTCGTCGGCCTATCTGTAAACTACTCCCTCCATTTTTCTATATACAGTGCCACTTTGTAAATTGGGTCCAACTTTGACCATCGATTTGAGCAACATAATATATGTTATATGCCACAGAAGATCCATTGGTATGCTTTTTGTGGCATATAACATATATTTTTATTGCTCAAATAGATGACCAAAGTTAGACCCAAATTACGAAATGACCTTGCATATCAAAAGAGGGGTAGTATAATTTGCATCAATAAAAAGAGAACTGGTAACTGGTTATTATGTGGAACCTTTTGGAGCTATTAATTTTTTAGTCTGCAAATGCAGAAATTAATCGATGGATGTCAATAACTATGAGTTTCAGCAACTTATGATGATTTTTTGTAATGATAAATATAGATGTGGGTTTGAAACTATTCTCTTGATGAATATAGTTTACATATTCTCATCTTTGTCTGTCACAACAGAAAAGAAATAGCATCTCCGCAGCTCTCTATTACTTTTATGTTTGAAAGGCGTATCTCTTCCCATTGTAACTTCCACGCAAAGTTAAACAAAGCATAGTGTAAGTTGTTCATAAGCTTTAGATGTGTGTTTCGTAAAAGTACACAATAAGGTTTTGGAAGTGCCATTGATCGGATATGTAAACTCATTAGGATGCTTACATGAAGAATGCCAGTAAAATAATAGTTTCATGACATTGATAATGCTGCATCAACTTATTTACAATTTACATTCTGTTGGATTGAGATTATTTTTTCTTGGCAGCTATATCCTCACCTGTTTAGTTGTTCTTATGCATTACCGGTTGTCTGGTTTACAATCAGTTGCTAAACGAAGTCTTCGCTAACTGTTATGCTGAATTGCTGATGCAAAACATGATTTAGCAGCTTCTCTTTACACTACACATTTTGTGATGGGTGTTACTTATACTGCTGTTGTTCAATGTTCGTTAATTTTGCATCACATGTTCACCAAATTGGCTAGGCTATAGATCAGAACTGTTGGGTTATTTTATTGCCAGTATGTATTTCAGCGTGCTCACAGATGTGTATCAACTGTTGAGATCGAATTGTCCATCACACGTATAGTGGTTTGGAAGTTGCTCTCAACCTTTAATAATTTTCTTATATCTATTTTTCTATTTTGGATATATTCAATATGCTAGGTTTATTTGTAGGATGTGTTGTAAGCTAGGCACATTCAGTGAAAGGTTCTGCGGCAATTAAGAAAGATGCTGGCATAGTTGCATTTATTGCATTGCTACATTCTATTCTAGGATGGAAATTTGTTGTTCAATCAAGTATTTGGCAAACGCTGATGCATCAAATACCTGGAATGTTTCATGTTTGAGCCTTTTTAATTTCAATGATTCTACCATTTAGTGACCTGAATGATTTTAGGATATGTTACATGCCTTTGATTCTTCTCTTAAGTGAATTGTTTTGACCTTTTTATGTAACCACAAGGCTCCCATCTGTTAATTTGTTTGCTGAATGCATGCTTTAATGTCCGTGTTATGGTTGTTAGGGTTTGAGGGGGAAAGGGAGAGAGAGCTGCGAGGGCGCGCTGGATCGCCGGCCGCGGGGATCCTGTCCCACGGCCGGGCAAGAGGGAGGGTTTTCCTCTGAATTCTTGCTTGATTAGATTGATACATCTCCCCTCCTTATATAGAGGGGTTTCCTTGACTCCCAAGTAAGGCTTACTTGACCCCTAAGTAATAATGGGCCCAGTCCCATTACTTACTCTAACACTACACCCTACCTGGACACGCAGCTCGTCCTCGAGCTGCAACCTAACAAGACTCCGACTCTTATATCGATCTAAGCCTTTTACATCTCGGCTTAGTGGATGGACCTGAAATAAGCTAACCCGAATGAGACTCCGACTCTTTATTTTTTGACTCTGAACGATGTGGAAAGAATCCTCCGCGCGCCGAAATTGTGCGTGTGCAGCCCCCTGGATCCCAAGGACGCCATCGGGACCAAGGGAGCCCTCGCGGCGGCCGGCGGCGGAATGCCGTGGCACTACGCGGTGCGGTCCCGTTGGTGACATCATGTCTTCTCCCCGCTGGCTGACTGGCGATGTCGTAGACGTGGAGGTCGCTGCCCGCGGAGAAAACAGCGTGCCCGCCGCCCGTGGGGAAAATCGAGTGCCCAAGATCTCCCACACAGCGGACGAGAACGAGGTCCCGTGCGCCATGAAGCGCAACTTGGAGGCGCTGCAGCTGGAAATCACGCATCTCCCGCACATGCCGGCGCGCTAGGAGGCCGCGCGCAACAGCCTGCAGTCTCACCGCCGCTGACACGTGGTGGGCAGCAGTCGAGGACGGCGGCGCCGTGGTGACCGGCGCCGTGGTCGCGGCCGAGCACGTCAGCGATGGCTGTGCGGGGGTTGGCGCCGGCGGCGACCGCTTGTGCTGCGACGCCCAAGCCGCCATCGCATCGATCTTCTCCCAGACTGGATGTCGAGGTGGGGCAAACGGCGCGGCCGTCGGTGGCGGGGCAAAACCCCCTGGGCTGCCGAAGGTGGGAGCGACCTGCTGGACCGTCGGCTGTGCTGCCGCCTCGGTGTAGATGGGCGGGCCATCGAGCCAGGCAGGCAGCGGCGAGGGCGATGCTGGCCACTGGACGGTGGAGCGCCCCTTGCTGGCGACGGCTGCCGCCGGTGGCTGATCGGCGGGCGCGGGCGGCCCGATCGGCGGGGGCGGGTGCTGGCCCGCTCTCATCTCGGCGAAGTCGAGGCGGAGGGCGCGGAGGCTGTCGGCGATGTCCGTCAGCGCCGCGGGCAGGAGGGCGAGGACCGCGGCAGGGGCGGCGGCGGCCTGGATGGCGGCGGCGACGGCGGCTCCCTGGGCGCCGGTGACGACGGCGGTTTCCAGCGGCGCGGATGCGCCGAGCATGGCGGTGGTGTCGGCGGCGGAGGTGGTGTCGATGTTGGGGCCGTTGGAACCCATGAGACCTAGGCAATCTGATACCAGATGTTATGGTTGCTAGGGTTTGAGGGGGAAGGAGAGAGAGAGCTGCGAGGGCGCGCTGGATCGCCGGCCGCGGGGATCCTGTCCCACGGCCGGGCAAGAGGGAGGGTTTTCCTCTGAATTCTTACTTTAGATTGATACATCTCCCCTCATTATATAGAGGGGTTTCCTTGACTCCCAAGCAAGGCTTACTTGACCCCTAAGTAAACCCTTAAAACTAATAGGCCCAGGCCCATTACTTACTCTAACAGTTCGAGATTTGAGAAAGCAATATTTTTTTACACCCCGTTGTTATCTTCTGTTCTGTTCTCCTAGAAGATAGGATCGTATGGAGGGGGGACAATTTTGCCATGTGGAGCTGCATCCAAGTGGCAAGTGAGTTTTCTTCTTGATTATGTTTCTCCATTCTGATCTTCTGATGTCTCCTTTTCTTGATTATGGCTGCGGATCCTCCAAGCGTGGGCGTGTCCTGCTGTGTCTAGTAACTTTGTGTACTTGTATTAATGGTTTATAAAAGTAGTGTGGTGTTTGCAAACCTGAAAACTAATACTATTCGGAATTACAGGTTTGATGAAAATGGCGTAGTCTGTAGTTGTAAGTCTAGCTTTCAGATACACCATGCTAAATATGCATGCTCGCTTGCCCTATGCATTTATTGTTTCCCTAATATGATGTTTTGTGAGGTCAAGTTCAGTAGTGAATGGATGCTTTGATGGATTCTTATCAATCATTCTGAGCCTGCAGGTAGCCAACTGAGAGTTCGACACATGATCAGGACTAATCTGCACTGGTTAGGGTCTAATTTGCTCTGTATTTTTATGTTTAATCATCGGTATATGCATGAATCTCGAAATCCAGTAGTTTCACTGATTGTGCGAAGCACAATTCTAATAACCCAATCTCTGAGTTGACTTTATTTGAGAACAGAACAGTGTGCAATTAGATGTGATCATGTGAGAGATGACGTAACCATGTGGTATTTACTGTCTTCATGGAACAGTAAATCATGCTGGCATAATTTTAAATTTGTAGCTACACCAACTTCACGAGTATCTTACTGTACTGATCCAGAATATCTGCACTTCAGTCTATACTCGTGTTGTTCTGATCCATTTTGTCATTAATCTAGTCCTACTGCACTAGTACTAGTACTTCGTAGTTTCATGTAATCACCCCTTATCCGCTAAGACAACAGTATCAACTGGGAGCATGTGGCTGAAAAGAGGGCAGAGTTTGTTCACATCATAGCTGTTGAAGAACTAAACATAGCTTACCAAGGGCTTATATGGTCTAGAGTGCTGCACGTCACCTGAGGATTAGTACTCTGGTTCCAAACACGGCATATCTATGTTGAGCTTGACAACGCTGAACCCAGCTCTCGCTTGCATGCTGTCGGATAAACTGCTGTTCAAATCCTACATTTGGTCGAGCTGCGGCATCATCGGCACAATCAAGCAACGTGATATTATCTTAAGCAGATTCAGGATTTGGGCAGTGTGGAATAGCTCGCCAAGTTGACAATATCACAGTAGTTTTGGATTGCTCCTGTGGTAGTTTTCCTTTGCATATCAACGGAATTAATTTGTCAAAACCTGAAACCAACCAGGTGAATGTAGAATCATACACACATGCTTATTAATGTTAGTTCTTTCATATACTACCCCGATCTCATGTTAAGTCATACGACCAAGTATTACTACCAGTCTCAATATAAATTTCATATAAGAAAGACCTGAGCAAAAAACTTTTTTTTCACAACTAACAAAATATGTTATTTAGGTTCTTTATATGGAAAATGTACCCCTAGATTTATCATCCTACCGCATGACAAGGTACCATCATCTTTTTACTTGTTAGCAAATTTCTATGTTTCTAGATTAATCAAGTGATGATACTCTTAACAGTCTCAAGATATGCAAAAAGTAAGTTCTTACATTCGAATTATTGAATAAATTTTGAGTTGGCGGGATAAGACTTAGTCCCTGCATTAGGTTTTTAAATCTCAATCTGAGATTATGGGACATGACAATGACCCTGCAAGAATAACTTAGAACACAGAGTGTTGAATTCCACAAATTCTATTGAAATTTAGACTCTGTCCAATTTCTACCAGGACCCTTCTTTTGCAATTACTTGATGAAACAAAACTGCCATTGTGATTGTAATTGGTTCAAGTGCCATGATATTAAGGAAACTGTCGTTTTCCTGGTAATTGGTTCAAGTACTCATATCTTTCTTCCATTTTTGCAGCTCCGTATGTGATGTTAGCTTTGGTGCTGTGCTGAGTTGGGCTCAAGGATGGAAAGAGACTCCTACAAGTTTTAATAACTTTGTGCGACAAGTGCTCAAGCAAGCACGCGCTAAGGTCAATGCTGGGCTGTCTTCAGCCATAAACTTGTACTTCATTTCTAAGTTAATATGCTGCTCTTTTGTCTCAGTGGAGGATTCTGTGTCCGGAGCACGAAGACAGTCCATGGATTGCAGTGGCGCGATCTTTGCAGCTTCATCGAGATGGCGGTTTGGCGCCAAGGAATTTTCTGATTTGTCGTGGTGGTGTCACGGCAGATGCCATAGGATGGCTAATTTGTGGGGCCGATGGACGTTGATGGATCCGGGAAGGGATAGCGAGCTGAAGAGCTCACACGGGGAAGGATCCCGGTGTAACCGAGATCTTTCAGGAACAAGAAACAAGCTCGAAGAAGAAGAGAAAAGATCTAACAAGCACGAACAATTGCACGAAGGCAAAGAACACACGCACGATGTACCCAGGTTCGGGGCCCTCGTGGGGAGGTAACACCCCTACTCCTGCCTTTCCTCTCAATATAAGTGTGGGATAAGATCTACAACCCGCTCTTGAAACTCTTGCGGGGATGAACACGAAGAACAAGATGAACTAGAGAAAGGGAAGAGTAAATGCTCTAGGAGCAAATGCGACTAAGGTCTTGGCTCCCAAGTTTGTCTCTCTCCCGCAGGAGCAGTTATGGCGCCTTTTATAGAGTTCCGGCCAGGAGGGCCGGAAACCCTAATCTGACTTGGCCCCACCGGACAGGCCAAACGGTTATGTCGACACCGGCTAGTGCGACCTAGCCGCCGTGCTATCCGGCGTAGCCCCTTCGTCATCATTCCGGCAAGGACGACGTGCGCTGTCCTGGAACATCATTGTCCCTCTGTCAGAGACAAGACATGTCTTGGCCCATTCCGGGTAGCCTTTTCCGGATTGTCGGGCTAGGCATGTCCGATCTTGTCGTACCGTTGTCGTACCGGCTGACGCGCTCCCGTGTCAGGCGGGAGGTGACCGTGCTTCCGTGTCAGGCGGGAGGTGACCATGCTTCCGTGTCAGGGGGATGGTACTTCCCCCCGCGCCAAGCAGAAAAAGTCTGCTCCAGGCCGTTGACGTCCTACCGGCATCCCTCATGCCGGTCACCTCCTTGCTCGACCTTGCGAGTCCTCCCTGCACACATAAAGCAACCTGCTAGGATCGAGATAATCACTCCGGTTAGCCCGTACCCGGAATGCCTATCAGGTACCTCCGAGTACTTCTCCTACCGGAGGTCTACTCGGAGCCACGAGGTCCGAGGTCTCTCCCGGATGCACCCGAGATCCTCTTAGGATGCGCATCTCTAGGCCTAGCCTCCCGAAGATGTCTTAGCCTGCCAACAAAGACATCTTCGAGAAGCTAGTTCTTAGAGGAACCACCCGCTGATGCTTGTGCTGTTCTGAGGGCTCGGGGTGGCTATTTATAGCCGCCAGGGATGACCCTTGCGCCCGCCAGGAGGCATCTTGCACTCTACCAGCTCTGAAAGGTCAAGTTACCCCTTCAGCGCACCAGGGGGTGGCCCTTGCACTCGCCAAAGGTCAAGTACTGTTGCCACACTATAGAGTAGTGCCGAGATCTGCCCTACCCGGGGGGCAGCCCCCCGACACTAGTCCCCGAAGCTGGTGCTGTGCAGTGACCCCGGATGATGCGTGGGATCAACTTTAAGAAAAAAGAAGAACACTTAAGCACACACGGATCGGCCTTGAGTTTTTGCACCGAGATGCATTTCCCCGACATCCCTATCCGGAGGTCGCGCTCCGGTAAATGTGATATCACCCTTGGCCGGTCACCCGGATGAGGCTGTGCCGATCTGAACTTCATCTTCCGTATCGGGGAAGATTCCGTTTTATGGGGGGAGGGCCCCACCCGAGGTCTTGTCAAGTCAGAAATGCACTCGATTACTTTTGACCGAGCACGCCACTGCTCGGGTTCGCGCACCGGGAGCCGCAGCCGATCCGAAGTCCAACCGTTGGGGCTCTGTGGCCCGCGGTGTGGCCGGATCGGGCGCTCCGGGCGACGCCACGTGCCGCGCGGCACAAAACTGATCCCATCCACGATCGGAGAGATCGTGGGCGGGAAACTCAGAAACCGCTCCGGACCCCCCCCCCCCCCCCCCCCCCATAAATAGGGGACCGGAGCGGTCTCTTCTTCTTCTTCCCCAACTTCTTCACTTCTCCCGCAATCGTCTCGAGCACTTCGCCGCCGTCGCGCTCGGAGCCCAAGCATCGCCGCTGCCGTCCGCCGCCGGAGCCTTTCGCCTCCGCCATCAGGCCACGTTATTCTCGCTCGTCACGGTCCTCTTTTCCTCCGGTGAGTTCTTCCACCCGCTCCGGCGAACTTCATCATGACGACGATGCTTCGTGCTTGGCCGTGAAACCACGCATCCGCGGGTTGCGCCGCCGCCGGCGAGCGCGAGCAGCGCGGCGCTTACGACGGTGCCTTCCCCAATTTATCCTTCACTCGCATTAGGCCATCTCCATATCTCGCCCGAGTATATTCGCGTTGACTAATTTTCCTTTTATTCGAGCGCGGTAGATCTCATTTGCTAGGAACCCGGTTGCTTTTAGGAGTTTGTGATCCGGAATCCTACCTCCCGGTAGACTAACCCGACTAACTGCCGTTCCGCCTGCAGAATAACCCGGATACATCCTCAGGTCCCTTCGACATGGGTGATGAGAGTGTCCGGGGGTGCTGGGATGGGTCCGAGACCATCCAGGAGGATCTCGACTGGCTGTACCGGACGCACCGGATTCCGCCAGAAGTCGAGAGTCGACTCCCGGAGGACGAGGTCCAACCGGAACCCGAACCCGGGGAATTCGTTGTGTTCCTCACGCATTTTGAGCGGGGGTTCGGGCTTCCGGCTAGCCCCTTCTTTCGCGACTTCCTCGACACCTACAGCCTCCAGCCTCATCATCTCCCAGCCAACGCTATCATGATGCTCTCGGTCTTTACCACCTACGCGGAAGCGTATCTCGGCGTGTGGCCTTTCTTGGATCTCTGGGCCAAGTACTTCATCCTCCGCCGCCAAGTCATCCCCAACCCGGACAAGAAGGTCAAAGACTTAGTCGACTGCGGGGCGGCCACTATAATTCCTCGCGCCGACTCCGGCTTCCCCAAAGTCCAGGGGCTAGAATCCTGCCGGAAGTGGCAGCGGAACTTCTTCTACGTGAAGAACCGGGAGGTCTCGGGAGATGGTCTGGAATCCTCGAGCCCGGACTTCATCAATCTACCCGAGTTCGTCATGGGTCCTCCCCGCGAATTCGACCTCTGGAATCGGCTCCCGGATACCGAGGAGGTCAGATGCATGCACGACGTCCTCAACGTGTTGACGGAGAAAATGACGTCTGATGACCTCCTGCGGTGCTTTATCATCCGCCGCGTCTGCCCCCTACAGACCCGATTACACAAGATATGCCATATGGACGGGCTGTTAGATCCCACAAGGACCAGTATTTTCGGGTTGGACCATGCTGCAGTCGCCCGGCGCGTTCGAGCTATTGCTCGAACGAAGATGCCGGATAACTATCAGTGGGGTCTTGTCAGGGGTTCCCGGAAAAAAACCACTGCGGCAGGTGCTTGTGTCTGTCTTTCGCCAACTTACTTTTGCACCCGGATTCTGCTGGAAACCGACATGGTTGTCATGCAATGACTTGTTCCTGCAGTTATTCGAGCGGCAGACCAAGGAGGACGCGATGCATGCCGGTGGCAAGTACGCGGAGAACTTCCCGGTACCGGATAAGATGCCGAGAGAGGATCCCGACGGCGAGGACCACCTTGCCATTCCTCTAGCTCGTGCAGCTCCGGGTAATTCTTCAACCTCAGAGGCTATTTCCATTTCATCAGATGATGAAGGTGAGATTGATTGTCAAATACTCGATGTGATTGACGCTCTTCCCCTTAACTGGGCTTCGCGAGTGGCTCCGAGACCCACGGCCGTGACGAAACGCGCCGAGACCCGCAAGCGTGCGGCTTCCGACACTACCCCTGCCGGTGCATCCGGCACCGCCACCAAGAAAAGCAAGCAGACGACCGAAAGGCCTCCCCGCCGAAGGAGAGGTCCTCCCACTGTCGATTCCGGGTAAGACCTTTTTGCTTTGAGTTACATGATTTTGTCTTCTCCCGATGTCTTTCTAATATACTTTTTTCAGAGAGGCACTCGACATCCCGGCTTCCGCGGGTTCCCAACCTCCGGAATCCCGCACTCCTAGCCCGCCTCGGGCTGCTCCTTCTCCATCTCGCCCTTCCGTACAAGACAGCGAGCACCCTGCCTCTGGTGCCGCGCCGACTGCCGCCGCGACTCCGGATACTCGTCCCGTGGTGGACGAGATTCCGGCCCAGGCTACCTCCACATCCGAAGACATCTTCCTCCCGGACAGCCCGCGCAGGGTGTCCCACCTTGAGACGGACATCGCAAGTCCTCCTCAGCAGGTCGTGCCGGGAGCCTCCTCCCGGCAGGCCTCGGGCAAGACTCCTCCGCCGAAACAGCCCCCGGCCCCTTCCCGGCAATCCGACCTTCCTCCCGGGAAATCGCGCAGCAAGGCCGCCGGGCAGAAAACAGCTTCCGCCAAATCTACTGCCCCTCCGACATCTTCTGCTCAAGACCTGGCCCTAAGCACGGGTAAGTTTTCGCGATTACCGCCACCTCCTGCCGAGATCCCCACTGCCGCCCTGCAGACGCTGCGAGCAACCGTAAGCTCCTTTGTGTCTTCAGGATCCCGGGGGGTCGTTGCTGCTAGCGCGTCTGGTGCTTCTGGCGTGCGAGTTGTCGAAGAGTACAACCAAGCGTGGATCACCGCCGATGCCTCCGAGATCGTGGAGGACTTGCACGTTGCCGGCCCTAGCCGCAGCGCCCAAGCTCTACATGCTCTCCAGGTGGCCGCGCTGGACGTCACTCGGGTGGTCGATGTAAGTATGTTCCGTTTATCTTTTCCACAATTTAACTGCTCCATCCCCACTAGTCCCCGAGATTGGTGCTTAGTGCTCTAGATTCCACCGAATAGCAGACCACTAGGCTCCAATCTTTAGAAAACATAACAAGACCTTGAACACCAGTCCCCAAGATTGGTGCTTAGTGCTCTAGATTCCACCGAATAGCAGACCACTAGGCTCCAATCTTTAGAAAACATAACAAGACCTTGAACACCAGTCCCCAAGATTGGTGCTTAGTGCTCTAGATTCCACCGAATAGCAGACCACTAGGCTCCAATCTTTAGAAAACATAACAAGACTTTGAACACGAGTCCCCGAGATCCTCCCTACCGAGTAGTTTAATTGACATGGATCCCGGAACACCCCGAGTCCCCAGGATCCTTCCCGAGATTGACATCGCATTCCCTGCTTGGATCCAGGACTGTGGCAAGAAACGCGGCAGCATCTTCCACCGGCTTCTTGCTGACTTTGGTCAGTCCAAGAAGTGTGAGGGGCGCCTCCGGGAGGATCGGGATGCCGCGCGGAAAGTCTCGGTGGAGCAAAAGTCTGCGCTTTCTGCGGCTCAGTCCGAGATCGCTCGGCTAAGTGCCGAGCTTGAGAAGGCCAAATCTGCCGCGACTGACATGAAGACGCGCTTCGTGGAGGCGTCTAAGAAGCAGAAGGAGACCTTGGATCAATCCGAGGCGCGCGCGCACCACGCCGAGACCGAGCTGGCGCTTCTCCGGTCAAAAGCGGATACCTGGCTCTCCGAGCTGACCGGGTTGAACCGGGACCTCAATAGTAAGTTTACCGAGATCTTTTTCTCCTGCCCTCTTTCTTTACTGCTATCACCCTCATGACTTGGCCGCTTGACAGCTCTTCTTTTTAAAGGACAATTTGAGCACTCCCGAGATGCCGCCAACCTTGCAGTCGCTGCCGCCCGGGAGAAGCGTGCCGGGAAGGGTCCTATCTCGGACTCCTGGGACATCGAGGATAACCTCACCGCTCTGAAGGCCCGGATAGTGCCTCTCCGGTCGATCGGGACCGAGCTGATCAGTGCGGCCGTCCATGTCCATGGAGCACTATGGTCTGGCGTCAGCGCTACCCTCTCGGTCAGCGAATTGGCGACTGCGCTTCGAGATGCCGGCAAGCGACTTCACGCTTGGAAGCGCTCCGGTGCGCGGGCTGGTGCTGACCAAGTCTTGACCCACGTGCTCAGCTGGTACGAGGGGCTTGACCTTGATGTGATCCAGCGCCTGCGCACCATTTCGCCGTGGTGCACCGATCCGGCCAAGATCCAGCGGCGCCAAGAGGTGGCGCATCGCGTCGCGTCCTGGTCCGACATCGGTGTCTTCACCACCAGCCTCATCACTTCTGACTCCGAGTCAGATTACGAAGACGATGGTGAAACTGGTGCAACTGGTGATGCGGACGCCGAGATCCCGGAAGAAGACGATGACGCTTCCGATTCCACCACCGAGATCGTGGTCTCCCGGGATGCTACTGCTTCATCGCCACCCGAGGCCTCTCAGGCTGAGGCGCATCCGGAGGCCCCGAGTACTGCTGCTGGTGCGGAGGAGACTGTCGCCGCCGTTCCTTCTGCTGCTGCATCCGAGAAGCCGGCTTCCCCTACTGCCTAGAAACACTTAAGTGTGGAACCGTTAAATCCTCGGGATGCCGGGTGCAGCTTGTAATATATACTTTTGAAATTCGTACTTTGCACTATGTTATGTAAAAACAAGCTATGTTGGTTTACTCTGCAACGAGTCCCCGAGTTCATTTCCATGTTTACCGTACTTAGACAATTTCTGCTCTTGTCTACCATTTCGGCGTTCGACAGTCGAGTCACAAAATTCCATGCACGGCATACATTACTTATGAATATTCGAGTTCTAGTTAGCCGAATTCCCGACATAAAAACAACCGGGTTAGTAAAACAGATATGCCGGATAAGTTCCTGCTCCGAGTCCCCGAGATCGTTTTCGTGTTCCCCACATTTGATGCTCTTTGCTCTTGACTACCATTTCGGCGTTCGTCAGTCGAGTCACAAGATTATTTCACATGACATACATTACTTTGACTTGAGAATCGATCTCGGAACTTTCCCGGCATATAGAGAACATTAAAAACAGGTACCAGGCAGTCGCCGGTTTCCTTCCCGGGTTGCCGACATGGAACAACAAACAATAAGTAAATGGAACAAAGTAAATGGGCACATAACGAGGCAGTCCCCGGGTTCCTCTCGGGGTGCCGAACTTTCATTGATAGATAAAAATCGAAATACAACATACACTGCGCCCTTTACGTGTAAAAGGGTCGAAGCAGGGCAACATTCCATGGCCGCTTGGTTTCCTCACCGGATTTGTCCATTACACCTTTCCTAGCCTCCTGTGCATCTACAAGGTAATAAGAATCATTGTGCAATGCTTTGCTTATCACAAAAGGTCCCTCCCATGGAGGTGACAGCTTATGCATTCCGGCCGTGCGTTGGATGAGCCTCAGCACAAGATCTCCTTCTCGGAATACTCTCGGGTGCACTTTCCGGCTATGATAGCGACAGAGATTTTGCTGATAAATTGCAGACCGAGACAATGCCAATTCTCTTGCCTCTTCAAGTAAGTCAACATCATCTTCCCGGGCCTCCTTTGTCTCGGTCTCGGTGAACATTGTCACTCTCGGGGAATCATATTGTATGTCGGTCGGGAGTACTGCCTCGGCACCATATACCATGAAGAATGGCGTATACCCGGTAGATCTATTCGATGTGGTCCGGAGACCCCATAACACTGCCGGTATCTCCTCTATCCAGCATCCCGGAGTTCTCAACAGTGGTTTGACCAAGCGGGCTTTGATGCCGGCCAAGACCAATGCATTTGCTCTCTCAACTTGCCCGTTTGCTTCCGGGTGTGCCACTGATGCCACATCCAACCGGATTCCCTTCTCAGCACAAAATCAAGCGAATTCCCCCACGGCAAAATTGGTGCCATTATCCGTGATGATGCTGTGTGGGTATCCGTACCTCAAGATGATGTCTTTCGGGATTTTTGCACGGTGGTGTGTCCGTCACAATTTCGGATTGGTTTGACCTCTATCCACTTGGTGAATGTAACGCCCCGGGATTTATCCCCTTTTAATTTGTTGTGTTTTCTTTTTTGCATCGACATGACATTGCATTTCATCTCATCATTTTAATTTGTTGCATTTAAATAATTTTTCCCACGATTAAATTTCAATGCATTTAAAATTAATTAAAAATGTGTTATTTTCAAATCTTTTAAAAATGTTAAAAACTAGTTTATTAAATTATCTATTCAAAACTAAAAATATTTTGTAAAGGTTTCGTATTCAAATTCCTCTTCGTTTTGTTTTAAAAATATAAATCAGAAAATAATAAACGGGTGAGAAATAAAAAGCCCAAGCCCATCTAACCCCAAACCCTAGGTTTTGTCCCCTGAAAACTTTTCCCACCCCCTGGAATTTTTGCAGCCGCCCCCTCCATCTTTTTCCTTTTTCCTTTTCTCTTTTTCCCCCCTCCTTCTCTTTTCTTTTCTTCCTTTTCTATTCTTTTCCTTCCTTTCCTCTCCTTCTCTCTCCTTCTTCCCGCACGAGCCCGACCCAGCCCGAGCTGCTCCCCCTCGCCTCCACGCCCGCCGGCCGAGCTCCCACGCCGCCTGCCGCTGGCCGCCGCCGGCCGCCACCGCCGCCTCTCTCCGGCCGCACCGCACGCAGCGCCGCCGCTGCCAGCCGCCGCGCGCCGCTGCCGCATCCTCCGGCTATGTCGTCGCCTTCCACAGCGCGCCGCCGTCGCCCGCGCCGTGCCGCTCCACGCCGTCCGTGTGCGCGCCCACCGCCGTGCGCGTGCTCGTAGTCCGCTCCGTGGCTCCGCTCCGCGCCGGCCTCTTTTCTCCGTCCGGTGGTGTCCTCGCGTCCGCCGCCCGCAAGGTGCTCGGTGGAATTCCCGCACGACCCCGGTGTCACTTTTGTTGCCCGTTTTGTCCACCCTTCGAGGTGCTGCCCGTGCGCGTGCGTGTGCTCCCTCCGGTGTCGCGTCGCCGTCACTGTCCGTGTCCGTGTCGCGGTGCCCGCCCGTGAGCGTTTCTTTCTGGTGTCCGTTCCCGTGCTCCTACGTGCCCGCGCCCGTCAACGGTGATGTCCGAGTACGACTACCCGACCACTTCCCCGACACCGACAAACGACGACGCCCCGGTTCCGCGACGACTACTTACACGACTACTACTTCCTCTACGGACCGAAGACGTCGGTTTCGAACCCTATCTCTCCCGATCCAACGTGCGAACCCAAACCCTAACCCTACCTATTTTATAAAATGCCATATATCTTGTGCATATCGCATCATAATTGCCTGTGTTGCATCTCTTGGGTTTGGTGGTGTAGCAAATCACCTAAGTAATAAATATGGAATGTGTGGGGCAAATCAATATCTTTATTGCCCAATTCCATTTAACTTGACTAGAGCACCTTTGCCATGTCTTGCCTTGTTAATGAACATTTAATTTGTTGGGTAGATAAATAACTTTGACATTAATATTAATTATCGGAACCCCGGTTCCGCTTAATTTGGATTAAGTGTGTCTCGCATTACATCTTGCCATGCCATTCATCATTCTCCCATGATCATGCTGGATCTTTTACCGTAGATGTAAAATGCATCTTTACGCTTTCCAGTGTTTGTTGCTTCTTCGCGGATACGACGTTGAGATGTGTGAGCAACGACAAGATCTGCTTTCATGCGGGATTCCAGGCAAGCAAAGTTTGCTTGTTTACCTATACATTGTCTTTCATTTCTGCCGTTGATCTCTGCTACCCTAGTTATCGATTCTTGAACTGCGATCCCATCACATGTTTATCCTGCAGCCCATACAGCTTTATCCCCACAACCTAATACCTGTTGCGTGTTTATCTGTTGGCCTTGCGAGTCGTAGCGCATGCTTAGAGTTGTTTGTGCGGGTCGTCTGTTGGTCTTATGTTTCATCTGCTTAGTATGATAGATTGTTCTACTTTAATAAAATGCTATCTTGTATTGGGTATTATAATTAAATGATAGGGCACCAGGCGGAAGGCCTTGCGAGGTGCTTTGTTCTGCTCAGTGTCGACCTAGGAACTGAGATTTTGTCCTCGGATCCAATTTTGAGCGCACTAACCACTTGTGGGAGGCCCTATGGAGCCCCCCTCGACTTTGAACGGATCTACAGCTTGTCCATGTGCCGCAAGTAGTTCGGGTTTTTCATTTGCTCATACGCATGTGCATGATGATGATGATGATGAGAGGTTATGTGATACGGGGGGTCATATAGGGGTGGTGCGCGCGTAGCGGACAGTTCCTACTGTGGTTTGAGCCGCATGGCGCGTAGGCACAAATTAATGAGTCCGCAATTGAGATTCGGCCGGACTCCTGACGCGGGTAACAACTCATATGGGTGGCACTTGGACTTGCTGTAGTGAAGGAATAAGTCGTGTTGAGAAGCCCTGATGCTTGCTTGGGTTGATCATGCGAGTATGGGTACAGTAGTGCACCCCTGCAGGGTATAATCTTATCGATGAGCCGTGTCCACGGTTATGGACGACTTTGGTGATGATGCTGGCTAACAAGATCTAGACAACTTGCACCTAATTAATGTTAATTAATTTGACTAGTAATATAGAATTATTTTCACAATAAATTATAATTAAAACTGTTCAACGTGTGAGTTTCTCGAATTGCTTCCTCATATTTGGTTGAGGGGGTTAATTCGAGAATGGGTTATGTTTGGTGTTATTTGTAGATGGTTATCTTCTGCGCTCTCTTATCCCTCTCTGATTAGACGGAAGTTGTAGCGTGTCTCTTTAGGTTGCTAGTGCTGCTGCCGCTAAGTCCACCTCCCCTATATTTTGGGAGATGGTGTAGAAAGTAGGCAAGTCGGTTTTGCTTGCCAGGGAGTGCCCTGACCCTCTTTTGGGATGTGCTTTATGTGCAGTCAACTGGTTTGAAGTCTGACGACGTTAGCTTGGGAGTCCCTCCGGCTTGGCTGGGCAGGGATATGGCGCCATCGCTTATCTTCAGGACTCTTAGTCCAATTTGCATCTTATCCGTAGTCGGATACTATTTTTGTTTCCGCTGTCATTTGGAATCTTTGTATTGTATCATTTGTATCTTGACTCGTTCGAGTCGTCGTTGTAATTATATCTTCTGTTGTATTTGTGGATGTATCGGAACTGTTGTAATGTTATCACAATTCCACCCACATAATGCGCATGTTTCGGCGTGCACATTATGTCTGGTGGACGACCTAAAATCGTTATTATGCGGATTTTGGCGGGAACGCTTAAATCTACATAGTACCGATTTTAGGGCGTCACAAAGTGGTATCAGAGCCTTGGTTTCGATCTCCTTGTTGTTTCGATACGAATGGTTATCGAAGCAGCGGGTCCGCAAAAGCCTGTAGAATAACCTCGCTAACGGTCGTTGTTTCTAGAGTGTCGAAAACTATTTGACTAAAATTATTTTGAAAAGATCTCAATAGGATTCTTTTATTCCTTACCTCAATTCTATTTCTCCTCTTACCTTACTTGTTTTTAGAATCTCTTCTCTTATCCAACTTTCCAAGTTTTAGGATCCTACGTGTGGGTGGACGATTTCTTGCCTTTTACCCTATTAGGTTCAATCTTTCGGAGTCTTCTTCGTCGTGAGCAACAACCCCTTGTTAGTTGTGTCGAGAATTTCAAGGTGGAGCAACAATCCCTTGTTAGTGGTGTCGAGAAGTTCATCCCGGAGCGTGAAGACTCGATAGTTACCCCTCTCTTCTTGTGGTCTCGGCGTGGATCTCGGGACGCGATCCCTTGTTAGTGGTGTCGATTGTAACGCCCAGGGATTTATCCCCTTTTAATTTGGTGTGTTTTCTTTTTTGCATCGACATGACATTGCATTTCATCTCATCATTTTAATTTGTTGCATTTAAATCATTTTTCCCACGATTAAATTTAAATGCATTTCAAATTAATTAAAAATGTGTTATTTTCAAATCTTTTAAAAATGTTAAAAACTAGTTTATTAAATTATCTATTCAAAACTAAAAATATTTTGTAAAGGTTTCGTATTCAAATTCCTCTTCATTTTGGTTTTAAATATATAAATCAGAAAATAATAAACGGGTGAGAAATAAAAAGCCCAAGCCCATCTAACCCCAAACCCTAGGTTTTGTCCCCTGAAAACTTTTCCCACCCCCTGGAATTTTGCAGCCGCCCCCTCCATCTTTTTCCTTTTTCCTTTTCTCTTTTCCCCCCTCCTTCTCTTTTCTTTTCTTCCTTTTCTTTTCTTTTCCTTCCTTTCCTATCCTTCTCTCTCCTTCTTCCCGCACGAGCCCGACCCGGCCCAAGCTGCTCCCCCTCGCCTCCACGCCCGTCGGCCGAGCTCCCACGCCGCCTGCCGCTGGCCGCCACCGCCGCCTCTCTCCGGCCGCCCCGCACGCAGCGCCGCCGCTGCCAGCCGCCGCGCGCCGCCGTCGCCTTCCGCAGCGCGCCGCCGTCGCCCGCGCCGCACCGCTCCACGCCGTCCGTGTGCGCGCCCACCGCCGTGTTCGTGCTCGCAGTCCGCTCCGTGGCTCCGCTCCGCGCCGGCCTCTTTTCTCCGTCCGGTGGTGTCCTCGCGTCCGCCGCCCGCAAGGTGCTCGCTGGAATTCCCGCACGACCCCGGCGTCACTTTTGTTGCCCGTTTTGTCCACCCTTTGAGGTGCTGCCCGTGCGCGTGCTCCCTCCGGTGTCGCGTCGCCGTCACTGTCCGTGTCCGTGTAGCGGTGCCCGCCCGTGAGCGTTTCTTTCTGGTGTCCGTTCCCGTGCTCCTACGTGCCCGCGCCCGTCAACGGTGATTTCCGAGTACGACTACCCGACCACTTCCCCGACACCGACAAACGACGACGCCCCGGTTCCGCGACGACTACTTCCACGACGACGACTACTTCCTCTACGGACCGAAGACGTCGGTTTCGAACCCTATCTCTCCCGATCCAACGTGCGAACCCAAACCCTAACCCTACCTATTTTATAAAATGTCATATATCTCGTGCATATCGCATCATAATTGCCTGTGTTGCATCTCTTGGGTTTGGTGGTGTAGCAAATCACCTAAGTAATAAATATGGAATGTGTGGGGGCAAATCAATATCTTTATTGCCCAATTCCATTTAACTTGACTAGAGCACCTTTGCCATGTCTTGCCTTGTTAATGAACATTTAATTTGTTGGGTAGATAAATAACTTTGCCATTAATATTAATTATCGGAACCCCAGTTCCGCTTAATTTGGATTAAGTGTGTCTCGCATTACGTCTTGCCATGCCATTCATCATTCTCCCATGATCATGCTGGATCTTTTGCCGTAGATGTAAAATGCATCTTTACGCTTTCCAGTGTTTGTTGCTTCTTCGCGGATACGACGTTGAGATGTGTGAGCAACGACAAGATCTGCTTTCATGCGGGATTCCAGGCAAGCAAAGTTTGCTTGTTTACCTATACATTATCTTTCATTCCTGCCGTTGATCTCTGCTACCCTAGTTATCGATTCTTGAACTGCGATCCCATCACATGTTTATCCTGCAGCCCATACAGCTTTATCCCCACAACCTAATACCTGTTGCATGTTTATCTGTTGGCCTTGCGAGTCGTAGCGCATGCTTAGAGTTGTTTGTGCGGGTCGTCTGTTGGTCTTATGTTTCATCTGCTTAGTATGATAGATTGTTCTACTTTAATAAAATGCTATCTTGTATTGGGTATTATAATTAAATGATAGGGCACCAGGCGGAAGGCCTTGCGAGGTGCTTTGTTCTGCTCAGTGTCGACCTAGGAACTGAGATTTTGTCCTCGGATCCAATTTTGAGCGCACTAACCACTTGTGGGAGGCCCTATGGAGCCCCCCTCGACTTTGAACGGATCTACAGCTTGTCCATGTGCCGCAAGTAGTTCGGGTTTTTCATTTGCTCATACGCATGTGCATGATGATGATGATGATGAGAGGTTATGTGATACGGGGGGTCATATAGGGGTGGTGCGCGCGTAGCGGACAGTTCCTACTGTGGTTTGAGCCGCATGGCGCGTAGGCACAAATTAATGAGTCCGCAATTGAGATTCGGCCGGACTCCTGACGCGGGTAACAACTCATATGGGTGGCACTTGGACTTGCTGTAGTGAAGGAATAAGTCGTGTTGAGAAGCCCTGATGCTTGCTTGGGTTGATCATGCGAGTATGGGTACAGTAGTGCACCCCTGCAGGGTATAATCTTATCGATGAGCCGTGTCCACGGTTATGGACGACTTTGGTGATGATGCTGGCTAACAAGATCTAGACAACTTGCACCTAATTAATGTTAATTAATTTGACTAGTAATATAGAATTATTTTCACAATAAATTATAATTAAAACTGTTCAACGTGTGAGTTTCTCGAATTGCTTCCTCATATTTGGTTGAGGGGGTTAATTCGAGAATGGGTTATGTTTGGTGTTATTTGTAGATGGTTATCTTCTGCGCTCTCTTATCCCTCTCTGATTAGACGGAAGTTGTAGCGTGTCTCTTTAGGTTGCTAGTGCTGCTGCCGCTAAGTCCACCTCCCCTATATTTTGGGAGATGGTGTAGAAAGTAGGCAAGTCGGTTTTGCTTGCCAGGGAGTGCCCTGACCCTCTTTTGGGATGTGCTTTATGTGCAGTCAACTGGTTTGAAGTCTGACGACGTTAGCTTGGGAGTCCCTCCGGCTTGGCTGGGCAGGGATATGGCGCCATCGCTTATCTTCAGGACTCTTAGTCCAATTTGCATCTTATCCGTAGTCGGATACTATTTTTGTTTCCGCTGTCATTTGGAATCTTTGTATTGTATCATTTGTATCTTGACTCGTTCGAGTCGTCGTTGTAATTATATCTTCTGTTGTATTTGTGGATGTATCGGAACTGTTGTAATGTTATCACAATTCCACCCACATAATGCGCATGTTTCGGCGTGCACATTATGTCTGGTGGACGACCTAAAATCGTTATTATGCGGATTTTGGCGGGAACGCTTAAATCTACATAGTACCGATTTTAGGGCGTCACAAAGTGGTATCAGAGCCTTGGTTTCGATCTCCTTGTTGTTTCGATACGAATGGTTATCGAAGCAGCGGGTCCGCAAAAGCCTGTAGAATAACCTCGCTAACGGTCGTTGTTTCTAGAGTGTCGAAAACTATTTGACTAAAATTATTTTGAAAAGATCTCAATAGGATTCTTTTATTCCTTACCTCAATTCTATTTCTCCTCTTACCTTACTTGTTTTTAGAATCTCTTCTCTTATCCAACTTTCCAAGTTTTAGGATCCTACGTGTGGGTGGACGATTTCTTGCCTTTTACCCTATTAGGTTCAATCTTTCGGAGTCTTCTTCGTCGTGAGCAACAACCCCTTGTTAGTTGTGTCGAGAATTTCAAGGTGGAGCAACAATCCCTTGTTAGTGGTGTCGAGAAGTTCATCCCGGAGCGTGAAGACTCGATAGTTACCCCTCTCTTCTTGTGGTCTCGGCGTGGATCTCGGGACGCGATCCCTTGTTAGTGGTGTCGATTGTAACGCCCAGGGATTTATCCCCTTTTAATTTGGTGTGTTTTCTTTTTTGCATCGACATGACATTGCATTTCATCTCATCATTTTAATTTGTTGCATTTAAATCATTTTTCCCACGATTAAATTTAAATGCATTTCAAATTAATTAAAAATGTGTTATTTTCAAATCTTTTAAAAATGTTAAAAACTAGTTTATTAAATTATCTATTCAAAACTAAAAATATTTTGTAAAGGTTTCGTATTCAAATTCCTCTTCATTTTGGTTTTAAATATATAAATCAGAAAATAATAAACGGGTGAGAAATAAAAAGCCCAAGCCCATCTAACCCCAAACCCTAGGTTTTGTCCCCTGAAAACTTTTCCCACCCCCTGGAATTTTGCAGCCGCCCCCTCCATCTTTTTCCTTTTTCCTTTTCTCTTTTCCCCCCTCCTTCTCTTTTCTTTTCTTCCTTTTCTTTTCTTTTCCTTCCTTTCCTATCCTTCTCTCTCCTTCTTCCCGCACGAGCCCGACCCGGCCCAAGCTGCTCCCCCTCGCCTCCACGCCCGTCGGCCGAGCTCCCACGCCGCCTGCCGCTGGCCGCCACCGCCGCCTCTCTCCGGCCGCCCCGCACGCAGCGCCGCCGCTGCCAGCCGCCGCGCGCCGCCGTCGCCTTCCGCAGCGCGCCGCCGTCGCCCGCGCCGCACCGCTCCACGCCGTCCGTGTGCGCGCCCACCGCCGTGTTCGTGCTCGCAGTCCGCTCCGTGGCTCCGCTCCGCGCCGGCCTCTTTTCTCCGTCCGGTGGTGTCCTCGCGTCCGCCGCCCGCAAGGTGCTCGCTGGAATTCCCGCACGACCCCGGCGTCACTTTTGTTGCCCGTTTTGTCCACCCTTTGAGGTGCTGCCCGTGCGCGTGCTCCCTCCGGTGTCGCGTCGCCGTCACTGTCCGTGTCCGTGTAGCGGTGCCCGCCCGTGAGCGTTTCTTTCTGGTGTCCGTTCCCGTGCTCCTACGTGCCCGCGCCCGTCAACGGTGATTTCCGAGTACGACTACCCGACCACTTCCCCGACACCGACAAACGACGACGCCCCGGTTCCGCGACGACTACTTCCACGACGACGACTACTTCCTCTACGGACCGAAGACGTCGGTTTCGAACCCTATCTCTCCCGATCCAACGTGCGAACCCAAACCCTAACCCTACCTATTTTATAAAATGTCATATATCTCGTGCATATCGCATCATAATTGCCTGTGTTGCATCTCTTGGGTTTGGTGGTGTAGCAAATCACCTAAGTAATAAATATGGAATGTGTGGGGGCAAATCAATATCTTTATTGCCCAATTCCATTTAACTTGACTAGAGCACCTTTGCCATGTCTTGCCTTGTTAATGAACATTTAATTTGTTGGGTAGATAAATAACTTTGCCATTAATATTAATTATCGGAACCCCAGTTCCGCTTAATTTGGATTAAGTGTGTCTCGCATTACGTCTTGCCATGCCATTCATCATTCTCCCATGATCATGCTGGATCTTTTGCCGTAGATGTAAAATGCATCTTTACGCTTTCCAGTGTTTGTTGCTTCTTCGCGGATACGACGTTGAGATGTGTGAGCAACGACAAGATCTGCTTTCATGCGGGATTCCAGGCAAGCAAAGTTTGCTTGTTTACCTATACATTATCTTTCATTCCTGCCGTTGATCTCTGCTACCCTAGTTATCGATTCTTGAACTGCGATCCCATCACATGTTTATCCTGCAGCCCATACAGCTTTATCCCCACAACCTAATACCTGTTGCATGTTTATCTGTTGGCCTTGCGAGTCGTAGCGCATGCTTAGAGTTGTTTGTGCGGGTCGTCTGTTGGTCTTATGTTTCATCTGCTTAGTATGATAGATTGTTCTACTTTAATAAAATGCTATCTTGTATTGGGTATTATAATTAAATGATAAGGCACCAGGCGGAAGGCCTTGCGAGGTGCTTTGTTCTGCTCAGTGTCGACCTAGGAACTGAGATTTTGTCCTCGGATCCAATTTTGAGCGCACTAACCACTTGTGGGAGGCCCTATGTAGCCCCCCTCGACTTTGAACGGATCTACAGCTTGTCCATGTGCCGCAAGTAGTTCGGGTTTTCCATTTGCTCATATGCATGTGCATGATGATGATGATGATGATGAGAGGTTATGTGATACGGGGGGTCATATAGGGGTGGTGCGCGCGTAGCGGACAGTTCCTACTGTGGTTTGAGCCGCATGGCGCGTAGGCACAAATTAATGAGTCCGCAATTGAGATTCGGCCGGACTCCTGACGCGGGTAACAACTCATATGGGTGGCACTTGGACTTGCTGTAGTGAAGGAATAAGTCGTGTTGAGAAGCCCTGATGCTTGCTTGGGTTGATCATGCGAGTATGGGTACAGTAGTGCACCCCTGCAGGGTATAATCTTATCGATGAGCCGTGTCCACGGTTATGGACGACTTTGGTGATGATGCTGGCTAACAAGATCTAGACAACTTGCACCTAATTAATGTTAATTAATTTGACTAGTAATATAGAATTATTTTCACAATAAATTATAATTAAAACTGTTCAACGTGTGAGTTTCTCGAATTGCTTCCTCATATTTGGTTGAGGGGGTTAATTCGAGAATGGGTTATGTTTGGTGTTATTTGTAGATGGTTACCTTATGCGCTCTCTTATCTCTCTCTGATTAGACGGAAGTTGTAGCGTGTCTCTTTAGGTTGCTAGTGCTGCTGCCGCTAAGTCCACCTCCCCTATATTTTGGGAGATGGTGTAGAAAGTAGGCAAGTCGGTTTTGCTTGCCAGGGAGTGCCCTGACCCTCTTTTGGGATGTGCTTTATGTGCAGTCAACAGGTTTGAAGTCTGACGACGTTAGCTTGGGAATCCCTCCGGCTTGGCTGGGCAGGGATATGGCGCCATCGCTTATCTTCAGGACTCTTAGTCCAATTTGCATCTTATCCGTAGTCGGATACTATTTTTGTTTCCGCTGTCATTTGGAATCTTTATATTGTATCATTTGTATCTTGACTCGTTCGAGTCGTTGTTGTAATTATATCTTCTGTTGTATTTGTGGATGTATCGGAACTGTTGTAATGTTATCACAATTCCACCCACATAATGTGCATGTTTCGGCGTGCACATTATGTCTGGTGTGCGACCTAAATCGTTATTATGCGGATTTTGGCGGGAACGCTTAAATATACATAGTACCGATTTTAGGGCGTCAAAGTGAACTTGTCCACCATGACCAGTATGTGTGTCATATTGCCTTTTGCCGGCTTGAACTGCCTGACCATGTCCAAACACCATACGGCGAATGACCAAGTTATACGGATTGTCTTCAGTGCCGATGCCGGCATATGTATTCGGTGAGCAAATCTCTGGCATCCTCCACACTTACGGCTTATGTCTTCTGCCTGCTGTAATGCAGTAGGACAGTAGAACCCATGCCGGAACACTTTCGCCACCAGGGCCCGGGATGATGCATGATGTCCACATTCCTCCTGGTGTATTTCCAGCAGCATCTCTTGGCCTTCTTCCGGTTCCACACACCTCTGCAGTACCTCGGTGACACTTCTCTTGTACAACTCTTGATTGATGACGGTGTATGCTTTTGACCTCCGCACTATCTGTCGGGCTTCCACTTAGCTCTCCGGGAGGGTTCCTTCCAAGATGTAAGCCATAATGGCATGTGCCCATCCCGGGATCCCTCGAACCGGGAACACGGGAACATCTAAGTCCATTGGTTATGCAGACATCACCTCCATCATCATCTTTCTTGTCCTCTGTGAGCACTGTGGTGCAGTCCCCGGGTTCGATGCGATGCTCCCGACTTCTACTTCCATGTGTACAGCTTCCGAACCAGGCTCCTTAGGGATGAAGATAGAATCCGACTCGGGTGAGGGCTGAATAGATGGCTTCCTCAAGTGTTCGAGAGGGATCTCGGGTGGGATGGCATCCCGAGATGATCCTAGCTTGGACAACACATCTGCTGCCTCGTTTTCTCCTCTGGGTATGTGCTTGAACTCGCATCCCTCGAAAAATCCAGATATTTTCTGCACATGAAACCGATATAAGGCCATGTTGGCATCCAGCGCATCCCAGTTCCCCGACACCTGCTGCACCACGAGGTCGGAATCGCCGAAACGTTCTATCCGGCGGATGCCGATCTCCTTGGCGACGTTCAGTCCATGAACCAAGGCCTCGTACTCAGCGACATTGTTAGATGCCCGGAAATGAATTTGCAGGACATACTTCAGCACATCTTGTTTTGGTGAGGTGAGAACCACTCCGGCACCTAACCCGATCTTGGCCTTGGAGCCATCGAAATACATCCTCCAGAAATTGTAATCCGGCATCGGAGGTTCATACTGCATCTCGGCCCAGTCTACTAAAAAGTCCGGCAGCGCCTGCGACTTGATGGCATCTCGTCTCTCATATGCCGGAGCATATGGAGACAACTGGATGGCCCATTTGGCAACCCGGCCGCTTGCATCTTTGCAGCCGATGATCTCGGCGAGGGGAGCCTCGCACACCACTGTGATCGGGTGCTCTTGGAAGTAGTGCTTGAGCTTGGTCACAGCCAAGTACACTCCATATGCCATCTTCTGGTAGTGCGGGTAGTTCTGCTTGGATTCCGAGATCACCTCGCTGAGATAATACACGGGTCTCTGTATCAGCTTGTCCCGCTCTTCCCTCTCTACCACAATGGCTACACTGACTACCCGGTTAGTGGCAGCAATGTACAGCAGCATAGGCTCCTTGGGCAATGGGGATGCCAACACGGGTGCTGTTGAGAGCATTCTCTTCAAATCGTTGAACGCCGCATTGGCTTGGGGGGTCCAAACGAATGTTTTACTCTTCTTCATCAACTGGTACAGGGGCAAGGCCTTCTCACCTAGTCGGCTCACAAACCGATTTAGGGATGCTAGACAACCAGTGAACTTCTGCACATCTTTGAGACGTACCAGCAATTTCATGCTCTCGATAGCACGTATTTTACCCGGGTTGACTTCAATTCCCTGGCTTGATATGAGGAAACCGAGTAACTTTCCGGCGGGGACACCAAATGTGCATTTATCCGGTTTCATTTTCATCCGGAATCTTCTTAAGTTTTTAAACGTTTCCCTCAGATCATCGATCAATGAGGCGTTTTCTTTTGTTTTTATGACTATGTCATCGACATAGACCTCGGCATTTCGGCCTATCTGGTCGTGCAGACATTTTTGCATGCACCTTTGGTATGTAGCACCAGCATTTCTCAAACCGAAAGTCATGACACGATAGCAATAAGCCCCATACGGGGTAATAAAAGCAGTTTTCAATTGATCATCCGGATTCAAAGGTATCTCGTGAAAACCGGAGTAGGCATCTAAAAAAGTCAAGAGTTCACTCCCGGCAGTGGAATCGATCACTTGATCTATCCGGGGAAGTGGAAATGGGTCCTTTAGACATGCCTTGTTGAGGTTGGTGAAGTCGATGCACATGCGCCACACCCTAAGCAGGAGGGGATCATCTTTCTTCTTCTCTACGAGGACCGGATTCGATATCCAATCCGGGTGCAGCACTTCCATCACGAATCTGGCAGCCAGCAGTATGGCGAGATGCTCCATGATGGCAGCTCTTCTCTCATCCGAGAGGCGCCTAGTCGGTTGCTTCACAGGCTTCGCATCCGGTCTAACAAACAAAGAGTGCTCAGCCAACTCCCTCGGAACGCCTTGCAGATCATCACTTGACCATGCAAAATCATCCCGATTCTCATGGAGGAAGTCGACGAGCTCGCCTTCCTATTTGCTGTCCAGGTTGCTCCCAATGATGACCTGACGCTCCGGGTTGCTGGGGTCAATCCCCACCTTCTTCGTCTCCTTTGGTGGCTGGAATGAGACGCTCTACTCCGGGTTCACCATCCCGGGCATCCCGAGTTGGGAGGTCTTGGCCAGCGCCACCACTTGCTGGATCCTCTTCTTTTCCTCAGCTATCATCAGGGACTCGGCTAAGCACGAGCCGGCCGAAGCACACTCCATGGAGCGCTTGTGATCCCCCGAGATGGTGATTATGCCGTTAGGACCCGGCATCTTCATCTTCAGGTATCCCATGTGAGTTGAGATCATGAACTTGGCCAGGGCTGGCCTGCCGATCAACGTGTGGTATGGACTTTCGAGGTCCACGACCTCGAATTCTAAGCTCTCGGTTCGGCAGTTTTCCCGGATTCCGAATAACACCTCGACCCAGATTTTACCCATGGGTGAGCAAGAGACTCCGGGCACAATGCCATGAAAGGTCGTCTCGGTGGGTAGCAAGGTGTTCATGGACACCCCCAGCTTCAGCATCGTATCCTTGTACATGATGTTAATGGCGCTGCCATTGTCAATCAGAACCCGACTGAAGCGGACGTTGAGGCTTGGTCCGACAAAGGTTGGGTCTACCACCAGGGCATACGCTCCCGGCTTAGGCATAACCTGGGGATGATCCTTCCGGCTCCATGTGATCTCCATCTCGGACCAGTGCAAGAACTTGGGCACCGCCGGAATCACAGCGTTCACTTCCAGGGCGCGCTGTCGCACACTCTTCCGGTCAGTGGGCTCGGTCACGAAGACCACATAGCTCTGATGTGCCTCCCGGTAGTTGCCTTGCTGATGCCCGGGTTGATTACTTGGGCCTGCGCCATTGTCGTTCCGGGTGTGCACCACATTTACCGGCCGGGGCGGGGGTCCTCGGTGTGGCTGATTAATCCGGATCGCGTTGGCTCCGGATGCCGGAGTGGGAGGTCTTGGAATGTTGGGTCGAGATGCCGGAGCACTCGGCCGAGTAGCCCCCGTGCTGTCCTCCTGCAATGTGCGCTGATAACAGCTGCACTGCCGAGTGGAGTGGTTTGCTGGCTTGTTGGCCTCCAGGGTATGGTAACAGCATGGCTTGTTCAACATCTCTTCATACGTCAGGGGCTTCTTCTGGTCCACCCAAGTTTTCTGTACTTCCTGGCTCTGACCCCAAGCCGGACCACTTGTTTTCTGACGCTGATTATTGCCGGCATCTTCTTGATCTCGGGTCACAACTGCGACATGCTGTGCGGCATGGTGGTACTCGGGCTGATTCCTCTTCTGGCCAAAATCTTGGCGATCATGGCTTCTGCTCGATTCTGAACGTTGAGGTCCCGCATTCCTCCTGTTGGAGTCACCGACATCCACCAGGGGTTGCATGGGATCTCCAAGCGTGTAGGTATCGGCGATGCGCATGGTCTCTGCCAAGGTCATCGGCATCTTCCTTTGCAATTTTTGCCAAAGCATAGAGCCATGCCGACATCCTTGCGCAAACCAGGAGATGGCCTGAGCTTCAATAACCCCCTCGCAAGAATTACGAATGTTGCTCCACCGAGTAAGGTACTCCCGGTCGGTTTCATTGCTCCTTTGCCGGCAGATGGCGAGCTGTTGCGGGCGGTTGGGCCTCTTGTATGTGCTGGTGAAGTTGCTGATGAACGCCTCCTCGAAATCTAACCAGCAGTCTATGATGCCGGTTCTCAAGTTGTTCAGCCAGATTCTGGCAGGTCCTTCCAACATCTGTGGTACATAACGTACCGCCCAGCGTCTGTTTCCACCGGATATGCTTACTGCAGCTACATAGTCGGTCAACCAGTCCTCCGGCCTCTTGCTGCCGTCGTAGGTCTTAGCACCGCGGTTGAGCTGGAAGTTCCGGGCGGCTCCCGCATGATCCGAGGTCCAAAGCACGTAGGTCCCAGAGGACCTTGCTCCTCAACCAACTCGGATTGGTGAATCCGGTCGAGCCTAATCCGGACATCCGCGGGATCTAGCTGTCGAGTTCCTATCCGAGATCCCAAAGGATTCTCGTTAGGCTGGTATCCGAGCTGCTGCAGCCTTGAGTTGCCATCATCATGCCGGTTAACCACAGGGACCAAGGCTGGCTGCGGGATAGAAGCAGCGTCTCTCTGTCGGTTTCCCTGACTTTGCGGTGGGTACCGAGATGGATCGCCGCAGCATTGTTTCCTACACCCTGGTTACCACCGTTATGGCTACCCCGAACTTGACCGGGACTGTTCCGTCCGGCTTGCTGAACTCCGGCGAAGGTTGGGTCGTACGTCTGTAACTGCTTGTTTTTCCCGGATCCTCTGCTCCGGCTTTGGCTCTTGCTCTTGCTTTTACTCGGATGTGGAGAGGAGGCCTCTCCGCCCGATTTGTCGCTCTCTGCCCTGGCCGAATGTACATGGGATCCAACTCCCGGGTTCTTCTTCTTGAAGGCTTTGTTCTGCCGGTTAGCCTCTATGACTAGCTCGTTGACCCGTTCTTGTTGCTTACGGAGAGCTTCTCCGGATAGCCTTGCTAATTCCGCCATAGCTGCTTCTGTAGCCCTAAGAGTTTTGGCAGGCGAGCTGTATACCGGCTTTTCTGCCGAGATCATGCTATCCGTCCTGCTATGGCTAGGTGATGTGCTACCTGTCAACTCATCATTCACCATTCTGCCCTTTTTACGCAGATCGGCGATGCGCTTGTCCCGAGAGCCTATCTTGGGGAAGCCGTGAGCCGCGTTGTACTCCCGAAGGCTGGCACTGAGTTCACGCCGGATCTCGGCGATCTGTTGCGCTTCGGCGAGCAGCAATTTGCGTTGCTCGTCCAAATCAGCTGAGGTGACTTGGGCATCCACATCCACGGTTACTGGGACAGCCAGCTTAGCTACCAGGCCCGAGAGGGGATCCGGGCGGCGACGATGGTGGGAGGGCTGAGGATCGCCGTCTCGGGCAGCAACTCTCTCCTGCGGAGGTTTTGCTAACCGAACCCGGTGAGTGCCGGCATCGCCATCGGGGGCATCCTGGTACACCTCCTCGGTCGTCCCGACCATCATGACCGCGACGCGGCACGCGGGGCGATCGCCACATGGACCCCGGGCGGCGCGGAGCATGGGGGGATCTTCAGCCTCCAGGACAATGTCCGGATAGCTGCAGATAACCTCGGTGGCGACGTAGGTGGTGAAGCCACCGAAGTCGATGAGGCATCCGTTCGCCGGGAAGGGTTTGTTCCGGAAGCATCCGGCATTGTCGCTGACGAAATCCATCTCGCCCAGCCTGACGACAAGGCCAGAGAGAACCCGGACGCCGAAGCGAACGGGGGAACCCGTCCGGATGTGTACACCAGCCAACACCTCTGTCAGCCCCACGGTGGGCGCCAACTGTCGTGGTGGTGTCACGGCAGATGCCATAGGATGGCTAATTTGTGGGGCCGATGGACGTTGGTGAATCCGGGGAGGGATAGCGAGCTGAAGAGCTCACACGGGGGAGGATCCCGGTGTAACCGAGATCTTACAGGAACAAGAAACAAGCTCGAAGAAGAAGGGAAAAGATCTAACAAGCACGAACAATTGCACGAAGGCAAAGAACACACGCACGATGTACCCAGGTTCGGGGCCCTCGTGGGGAGGTAACACCCCTACTCCCGCCTTTCCTCTCAATATAAGTGTGGGATAAGATCTACAACCCGCTCTTGAAACTCTTGCGGGGATGAACACGAAGAACAAGATGAACTAGAGAAAGGGAAGAGTAAATGCTCTAGGAGCAAATGCGACTAAGGTCTTGGCTCCCAAGTTTGTCTCTCTCCCGCGGGAGCAGTTATGGCGCCTTTTATAGAGTTCCGGCCAGGAGGGCCGGAAACCCTAATCCGGCTTGGCCCAACCGGACAGGCCTAACGGTTATGTCGACACCGGCTAGTGCGACCTAGCCGCCGTGCTATCCGGCGTAGCCCCTTCGTCATCATTCCGGCAAGGACGACGTGCGCTGTCCTGGAACATCATTGTCCCTCTGTCAGAGACAAGACATGTCTTGGCCCATTCCGGGTAGCCTTTTCCGGATTGCCGGGCTAGGCATGTCCGATCTTGTCGTACCGTTGTCGTACCGGCTGACGCGCTCCCGTGTCAGGCGGGAGGTGACCGTGCTTCCGTGTCAGGCGGGAGGTGACCATGCTTCCGTGTCAGGGGGGATGGTACTTCCCCCCGCGCCAAGCAGAAAAAGTCTGCTCCAGGCCGTTGACGTCCTACCGGCATCCCTCATGCCGGTCACCTCCTTGCTCGACCTTGCGAGTCCTCCCTGCACACATAAAGCAACCTGCTAGGATCGAGATAATCACTCCGGTTAGCCCGTACCCGGGTTGCCTATCCGGTACCTCCGAGTACTTCCCCTACCGGAGGTCTACTCAGAGCCACGAGGTCCGAGGTCTCTCCCGGATGCACCCGAGTCCCTCTTAGGATGCGCATCTCTAGGCATAGCCTCCCGAAGATGTCTTAGCCTGCCAACAAAGACATCTTCGAGAAGCTAGTTCTTAGAGGAACCACCCGCTGATGCTTGTGCTGTTTTGAGGGCTCGGGGTGGCTATTTATAGCCGCCAGGGATGACCCTTGCGCCCGCCAGGAGGCATCTTGCACTCTACCAGCTCCGAAAGGTCAAGTTACCCCTTCAGCGCACCAAGGGGTGGCCCTTGCACTCGTCAAAGGTCAAGTATTGTTGCCACACTGTAGAGTAGTGCCGAGATCTGCCCTACCCGGGACAGCCCCCCGACATGATTAGAGCCACCTCCCGGTCTCTGGCTGCAACGTCAGCTGAAATTGTAGCAGGAAATGAACAACTGATGTGCAGCTTCATGCCAAAATGTGTGTCAGCTATGTGAATGTGTGTACTTTGCTGGTCGTAGTAGCCTGGTGGTAGGTAATGTGATCTATTGTGGGGCTAGGAAGCTGGTGGTATGTAGGTTGGTGAGCTACACCCCTAGTTGTTCTCTTTGCTATTCTAAACCCTTCTTTGATCTGTACTGCATTGGTAATAATAGATGACAATTGGCTTTTGTTTCGTTTGCTCATGCCGCTGCTCATGTGCATCCACATTACTTGCATCGTATAAGACTCAACTTCAAGTCCATCACACCATTCCAATTCAGACCTGCAATTTGTTCAGATTTTGAAAATATTCAAATTTGGAAAGGTTCTGATTTGTTTTTTTTTTGAAAAAAATCCAGATTAAAAAAATTATTTGAAATTTATAACTATTCAAACTTGAAAATATTCAAACAATATTGTCGCTCACTCAAACAAAAAAGTTAGATCATGGGTTTTCACCTAGAGAAAGTCCGTGAAATCTCCACACAATGACTTCAATGAACGACGGTATACGAGGCCTTCAATGAACGACGGTATACGATTTTGACATAGCAAAAACGCATCCGTACCCCAAACTGTGAAGTGTCGTTTTGTTGTCATCCATTGCTTCAGCCAGAGACAGCTCCACGCACACATGGTTTTTAAACCATGGCTAGGGTGCTTAGGCTATAATCATCCTTCATTCCGTCATTAGTTCACGCTTCTGTCAGCAACAAAGCAATCGAGGCGATATTATCCTGCCGATGGTGCCGACGAAATATGGACCTCATGGCAGCGACCCATGGGGGCGGCGGCAGCCTGAGACAAATATGTCAATCAGGAGGCAGACATGGCAGCACGGGCTACCGGCCTTTTCGTCAACCAAGCAACACAGGTGAATGAGAAGTGATCCGTGGATGGATATGCACCCAGCCCCGCGTGACCTTACAGGACTAAGGGCATATCCAGTCATGTGAAAAAAAACATCTAAACCACCCCCCCCTCCCCACCCCCAAGTGCCCACATGCCGACTTTTGGGCTCTAGAAGGCAAAATTTCACCGATTCTTGTGAAGAGTTAAGGTAGTCATCGTTTCCCCACATATACCCTAACACAACCAAGCAAAAAGTTCCACTTGTCTACCCCCTTCGACTCCAATCAATGGGGCAGACAGAAAGTTTGACTTTTTTCAGCGGGTGTCGAAGTTTCGTCGAAGCGGGGTTCTAGAGCGTCGGAATCCCACCAAAACCTAGGTGGTGCCCTACGGTATGTGTACAAGTGTGGTGTTATGTGTAAATGGTCAAGATACTACTCCGGTGTGTGTCCGGCTTCACCGACATGACTTACTCTCAAGCAACCTTCTAAACTTAGAGATGAAAACTCCCACATCTGTCGAACCGGAGGGAATCTAGTGAAGAGTTGTGGTAGCCATTATTTTCCCATGTCCTATGTTCTACCCTAACATAAAAAAAATTCCACTTGTCTACCCTGCTTCGACGCTGGTCGGGTGAACAGAAAGTTTAGACTGTCACTGAAGCGGAGCTCCGGAGCTTCGCAATCCCACCAAAGTGCCCTACCGTACGTGTACAAGCGTGAAGTGTGTGGTACTTGGAATAATAATAGCACTGGTAATATTATATAAATAGAAAAGGAATAAGATTATATATATAAAGAAAAAGAAATTGGGTCGTTGCCGTGTGCTGGACTGCTGGTACGAGTACGAGGGCACACGGCAAAGAACAGAACGAGATAAGGTCAAATCCCCACTCACGAAACCGCCGACCGCCCAGCTTGCGCCGCCGCCGCCGCCGCCGTCCAGCCCACGTCCCCGACGCCCAGCCAGCTCGCCCCACTCGAGCCGCAGCCCAGCTCGCCCCGCCGTTTCCTTCCAGCCCGCGTCCCCGCCGCCGTCCAGCCCGCCTCCCCGCCTTCCAGCTCGCCGCGCTCGACCCGCATCCCAGCTCGCTCTGCCGTTGCCGTCCAGCCCGCGTCCCCGCCGCCCAGGCCGCGTCTGACGCTTTCCAACCCGCGTCCCGCTCTTCCAGCTAGCCGTCCTCGCCCCGCTCGCCCTGCGCGGCTGCGCGACCCACCGCCCAGCTCGCCCCGCCGTTGCTGTCCAGCACGCATCAAGCTCTGATTTTTGGGTAAGTCCACTGTCTAATGTAGTTTAGCTTCGTGAAGCTCTCATTCCTCCACGGTAAAAAAAAAATTCGTTGGTTTTAGGCAATAACCACTTGTATTTCTCTAATCTGTAAACTTAAAAACTGAATACTTAGATGATTGTGCAAATTGTAGTGACATAGTACTGTATGAAGCAAGCCTGAAATGGACAAACGCTAGAACTGTATTACTTCTAGCGTGTGTATTGATTTTCCTAGCATATATTTTTTAATTATAGTCGGCTGTGTGTTTTTCAGATGATGTAGGTTCCCGCCACCTCTAGCACCACCTCCGGGCGAATTGTTGCCGGGCTTGTTCTCCAGCTCAGGAGGGGCTGCCTCCGTTATCTTGCTTCGTCGCCCCACTGTCCCATTCGTACTAAGCGGTTTCATGTTTATCATTGCAGGGGATTGAATCAGGGTAGGGGGCATGAGCAGCGTCGGCAGAGGTTCGTCGCCGCCGAGGAGAGGGAAGGGAGCGGATAGCGGGAAAGGGCGAAGGGGCATCCCGGCGGAGAAGAACCTCAACACTCTTTACAGGGAGAGCGAGGAGGTAGAGGTCAAGAAGAGGGCACTGAGGGGAAGAGGCGGAGGGTTGAGAGCCGGCGGTTCCGAGAGAGAGACAGAGGATAGGGCTCATAGAAGAGGTGCATCGAAGCGGAGGAGGAGGGAGCCGCATCAGAGGGAGTTAGCGGGGGAGTCGCAACAGAGGGAGGAGCAGGAGGCGGAGCGGCAGAGGGAGGAGGAGAAGGAGGACGACTATCTCCCGCCAGCCGATGGCTCCAAGGGCGAGGAGGAGGGGGAAGGGGAGGTTGGAGAGGAGGGGGAGACGAGTATGGTGTACCTGCGGGGTCCTGTACAGCTGCCCAAGCCAGTCGCGTTAGCTCTTCGACCTGTGGTTCGACCTGACGGCAGTGGGTAAGATTGATATTTGTGTACTTTTCAATATTTATTTATAATCTATAGACACATTCTAATTAATATTTCGGTTTCACTGTTGTGCAAATAGGTTTGAGAAGATTGAAGATGTAGGGCGGAACCCTACACACGTGTTTGGTAGCCTGTTGAAGCGCCACTACCCGGGCTTGGTGAGGCGGCCAGACTCTGAGGTGGACGCGCCAGCTACGAGGTGGAAGGACTACAAGCTCAAGCCCGATGGTACCCATGGCACCAAGTACGAGGCTGTGCTCCAGGATTTTTGGGTAAGTCACCGAGTATATTTCGGTAATTAAGCACATCTCATCAAAATTAACTAGCGTACATTATATCCGTCGTGTTTAATTGCAGGATTACTTTAGATGTGAGGAGGGGCAAATGAACAAGTGCAGGCTTATCCTCGAGAAGAAGGGCGTGAAGGCGGTCACGGATATGATGTACGAGGCGCGCATAAGTGCTGTGATCAGGATCGAGGCGGACAAGAAGAATACCTGCATTAGGAAGGTGGCCTTGGGCAAGTTCCCCACCGCCGATGAGTATATTTCGGTAAATTTACTTCTTAGTATTCCATATCTACATGCCTAACACTTGAATTATTCTTCATGCATACTAGTGACATACATGTTTATGTAGGTGAAGCCAACCTGGTGCGCCTTGCATTCGGAATGCTGGAGGCAGCTGGCGCTCATGTGGGACTCTAACGCGTGGAAGGCAAAGAACAAGAGCGGCCATGATAAACGGATGGCCATAGTTGCGACGCACCATCAGGGTAGCACGACCGTGGGTGGGTTCGCCAAGAACTATGTCAGTGTTTCTTTTTCACAAGTTCTTTATGCTTAACTAGGCGGAATAAGATATACCCTCTTTTTAACCATATCACTTTTAATTGCAGGCGAGACACAATAAGGTGCCGGTGCCTAACACATACGTGGCGTTCCACATGGCCAAGCTGGCATCCGCCGCCAAGGCTAAGCCATATGATCCCCAAACTCCGGAGTCCTCGTACAACAAGTCCACATTCAAGCGCAAGACGCTATATGATGCTGTGTTCAAAGGCACCGAGGGGGAGGATGCTGACCCGAGCTCTCGGGACATCATCCCAGAGCTGGTCTTGGTGACGGGACAGGGGAAGAAGCACAGTCGGCCTGCCCTTGGAGCTAGCTCCTTCCCTGGAGTATCCGAGAGCCCATCCAGCATCAGGGCTAGGTCTATGAGCTCTAGCCTCCAGATCCAGAGGCGCGACGAGTGTGTACGTGAGCTGCGAGAGGTTAGTTTCTTTAAATTGACAGTTTTCTCGTTCTTTGCATGCTTTCGTTCTAACTAATGCAAACCACTTCACCGGATCAGGAGCTCGAAGCGACTAGGCAGGAGAGACATCAGATGAGGGAGAAGATGGAGGAGATGGAAGCGCGCAACAGACGGATGGAAGAGAACTTCAACGCGTCTATGGAGGCGCAGAGGCAGATGGTAGCGGTGAGTTTCTTCAAGCTTTTACAAGTGTCAATATTTTCTCAAGCTTTATAGTTTCAGTCTTGTTGGTAGCACACACCTATACTTTCTACAATTGCTTAACAAGAGTGCATCTTTGATATAAGAGGTTGTTTTAGAATGTATTAACCTTGCTTCTGAAAAACAATATGCAGACTATGCTCCGCGCAAACGGGATAACCGTTCCGGATATGCCAGGGCTAGGAGCAATGATGATTTATTCACCGAACACTAATGTAAGTTTCATAGAACATTCTAGTCACTGTTTCCTTGTACACCGTGCTAACCATCTAATCTTTCGTGTAGCATGGGTCTGCCGATGGCTCCAACGGAACACCCATGTCCCAAGCACACGGACCAGTAGACCCTTCTCCGCCACCTCCGTGAGCCTACAGGTTAGTTACCTCTAAAATGTTCGGCATCTTGACATTCAACAGATCACAAGAAACATGTGGGCAGGGCTTGTATATATTTGCTTCATGGTTCAGGGTAGAGTTTATTTTCGATGTATATATTCTATACCATGCCATTTGTGATCTCTAGCTAGAACAATCTCACTGAATTTTACTTTGCCAACATGTGCAGCTCAAGCAGCATGCATGGATGGAGCTGAACCTTGTCTTGTATTTGGACTTATGTACCTTGTGGTTGTATAAATGGACTTATGGATGTTAACTCTAAATGCTTGTGTTATGGATGCTAAAATGCTGGTGTGCAGTCAAAGAGGCGACATGGGTGCAATTTTGGCCCAACAGGTCAGTGCTTTGCCGTGTGAAGAGGTTAACACGGGACGCACCTGTCAGTTCATTGCCTTGTGCTGGCGCACGACAAAGATCTTACCATCCCCCCTCCCCCGCCAGACTAAAAGTGGTGGTGGGACCCATTTGTCGGCTTTGCCATGTGCCCCGATATACGGCACACGGCAAAGAGCGTGTTGCTGTGCAAATCACTACCGTGTGGTATTCGCCGTTAGCTGCACACGGCAAAGCAATGCCGTATGTTTTCCGGTGTTCGTCGTATGCTTTTAGCACACGGTAATAAGCTGCTCTCCCGTCCTCTCTTATCTCACTTTAGAAATTTAAGTCATTTGATTGCTTTTATATACCAGAAGCAATTGTTAAAAATCTTAGACTCGATTCAGTAGGAACACTTACCAACATTTATCTATGCCTTCATTTTGAGCATCTTATAATAAAACGCAGATGAAAAGCCATCTAATTCACTTAGAGGTCCTTTTGAACCCATCATTTCGAGTTGGAATCATGGAATTAATTTGTGATTCCAACTCAACATGTTTGGCTGTCATGTAATTAGACATGTCATTTCATTTAGAATTTTAGCAAATGTCTATTGTATGTTATGTCAATTCATATCCCTAACCCTATCATTTCACTTTCCAATGAATCATTTCTGCCAAATAAAATGATGGGTAAGAAATGAGATATTACAAGATTCCATTGTAACATTCATGCCTATCAACAGAGTCATTCATGCCTTCATTTTTTTTTTGAAATTTTCCACCACATATATTAGGTCAGCAGGTCGCCTCATTAAAACTCTGCCAGTGCCTTTCGGTACCCTGGTTAGGAAAAGAGTGCGTCACCAACCTGCTGTCTTAACCACACATTACACTGTTACATCGTTGATAATTGTGCTAAGAAGAAAACTAGGGGGTTCATCGACCCAATTACAAGAATTACGAGCAAGAAAACTTGACTTTGCTAGCTCATGGTCCACCTGATTTGCTTCCCTCGGACAATGCACGTACTGGACAATATCAATAGACAATGCAATGTCCACACAGTCAACGAATATCACAGCCGATTCGTTCCACCAAGCTTCTGCTCCTCTACATGCTTCAATTGTTTCCAGCGAGTCCGACTCCATAACAACATTGTTGCAGCCCTTGCTAACCGCAAAGGCAAGCCCTTCCTTCATTGCTAGGGCTTCCGTCATAGAAGCAGATGCAACGAAAGGCAGAAAACATGTCATCGCCGCTACAAACCCACCTTGATAATCACGGATAACAACCCCAACCGCACCTTCATGGACATCCTCATGAAAGGAGGCGTCCACATTAATTTTATGTTGGCGAGGTAATGGCTTACTCCAACGCTTCTATGTTTCCATGCTCCGATAAGTACCTGCACGAGCAGCATTTGCCGTGATTGAAAGAATAGAGTTCCTACACTTATGAATAGGCGGAACAACTTCTCCATGAGTTTTCCGACGACGAATCCACCAAATATACCAATATGTGACTGCTATTGTCTCCTTCAGATCAATAAAATCAATCCCTGGAATAGAGTTATTGCTACTCCTCAAGAGAAATTCCAAAATAGCTGAGCCAGCCCGGTCCGCATGCAGTGCATGTTCTATTATTTCATGTAGCCCAATAGAAGTCCAGAGCTCCATAGCCGTGGGGCACTGGAAAAGAAGATGTCTTATGTCTTCCGGTCCTTGATTACAAATAGGACATTCCCCACTAGTACCTACGTGACGATTAGCAAGGATGCATTTTAGAGGAAGTATCCCGTGGAGAGCTCGCCACACAAAAATCTTAACTTTGCTTGGAATTTTCAGCTTCCAAAGAGTTTTCCAGACTGGGTTATTCAATGAGCCTCCTGGAAGGGCTAATTGGGTTGAACGAGGACCGAACTGGTGCCTCCATTGGATGTGATATCCGGACTTCACAGTATACCGTCCATGAGTCGTATGCTTCCATGCAATAAAGTCGTCAAAACCTTGAGTATTCAGAGGTATTTGCAGAACGCGACTAACATCCACAGCACCAAAAATTTCAGCTAACAACTCCTCATCCCAGCCACCCCAAATAGGGCTAATTAATTCCGACACCCTCGTGTACAGGGTGGTTCCACGTGGCGAAATAACCTTACTGTCCGAACTAGAGGGGATCCATTGATCTGTCCAAATATTGATATTTTCCCCATTGCCCACTCTCCAAATCATACCACGTTTAAACGTGGCAAGCGCAGCCAGCAAACTTTGCCAAGTGAACGATGAACCTGCTTTCGGACCAACCTTTAAGATATCTCCATTGGGATAATATTTTGCTCGCAAAACTCTTGCACATAAGGAGTCAGGGTCATTAACAAGCCTCCAGATTTGCTTGGCCAACATTGCTAGATTAAAGGAGTGGAAGTCACGAAAGCCCATGCCTCCCTCATTCTTTGGGAAGCAAAGTTTCCACCACGCAAGACAATGCATTTTATTACTGTTTTCGTCATCCCCCCACCAGAATCGTGAGATAGCATCCATCATCTTTTTACAGACTCCCATGGGGATTTCGAAGACAGACATAGCATAAACCGGTATCGCCTGCGCTATCGCCTTTATCAGAATTTCCATCTCCCCGATGGATAACAATTTTTCCTTACATCCATTAATACGTTGTATAATGCGCTCCACAAAACTTAAGAAGCAATCACTTCTATCAGCACCAACAATAGCCGGAAGACCTAAGTATTTGTCAGATATTGCTTCCGTATTAATATGGAGCTCGTCACAGATTTCTGCCTTGATCAACACATTTGAATTAGGAGAGAAAAATATACTCGATTTTGGGAGACTCACCGTTTGTCCAGAATTTGCACAATAGGTATCCAGAACTTACTGTAGTGAGGTTGCATTGTTCATATCCGCTTTCATGAAAATCAAGGAATCATCAGCAGAAAGAAGGTGAGAAACTGATGGTGCATTCCTGCACACCCTAACCCCATCGATGCCACCAACCTCTTCTTCATACAACAAGAGACTAGATAAACCTTCCGCACAAAGGAGAAACAAATACAGTGAAAGAGGGTCACCCTGGCGAAGACCCCTAGTAGGGACAAAGGTCTCTGTTTCCTCCGAATTAAAACGAACTTGATATCTAACAGTTTTCACACAAGCCATCATCAAGGAGATCCAACGCTCAGCAAAACCAAGCTTTCCCATCATATTTTCCAAAAAAATCCATTCCACACGATCATAGGCTTTATGCATGTCTAGCTTTACTGCACAATAGCCTGTTTTTCCTGCCCGCTTATTCTTAATATAGTGAACACTCTCGTAAGCAACCAGGACATTGTCCGTAATTAAACGGCCTGGGACAAAGGCACTTTGCATTGGGGCGACGACCTCTGGAAGAATTCCTTTGAGTCTAAAAAGTCAGCATTTTGGATATAATCTTGTACAACACATTACAAAGCCTGATAGGATGGAACTGCGTCACCAATTCAGGGTCATCCACCTTCGGAATCAACACCACAGTAGTATCATTCCAGCCATCTGGGATAATTCCAGAATTCACGGCTTGTAAGACTTCCGAAGTAATTTCCTCCCCACAAATTCCCCAAAACTTTGTATAAAACACAGCATGAAGCCCATCCGGGCCCGGGGCTTTAAAATCTCCAATACTAAAGCAAGCATTTTTGACCTCCTCCACCGTAAAAGGTTTAAGTAATTTGTCATTCATGCCTTCATTGTAACATGCACACGGACAATAAAACTCTATGTTACCCTTAGGCCAAACAGCGAAAAACCGATTCATGATTATACCATATCCCAGTATTCGTATTCTATGAAGGTACATATCACTACATAAGCACAAGAGTAAAGGCTAACAAGAACAAATCGATTTACAATTTTACATGCACGTCAGCACAAGGGTCAACTGACGGTCCTGAACAACTTAAAATTTAGATTAACAATTACAAGCGTGGCTACAATCTGAAATAAAGACATAACCAAGAGAGTTCTTTTTGGTTGAACATTTCATTTGTATAACTTGGTAGCTGCTGAACCTGTCGTCCCAATGTGTGTATATGAGTGTACTAGTGGTTTCTAAAATGTTCAGTGAATTATTGGACTACGATGTACCACGGTGTATATATGTGATTTGAATATAATGATTACATTATAAGATTTATAACACTTTTAAGTTTTTAATAAACGTGGGCAATTGGACTATCAACACCGGCGATTCAGTTCGTAGAACAATTCGTGATAACAACATAAACACAAACTAGAAGATACCGATAGCACTTATCAAGAACCCACAAACTGTAAGTTCATTCAGTATGTAACACCTACCAACTGTCATCCTTGTCTTAATTTTTAACATCTTCTTGTAGTAAAATGGGGACAAATTCATGAACCAATGCACGAACTAACTAGAGATTGTCAACTTCATCGAGTCGCTAAGTAATTACTGAGGAACTACCTTTTGCATATATTTTCCCCGGTAACGTGATCCTGGATGATAAATCCCTAGTTCTCTACATCACCATGTAACCAACTACTAATTCAAAGTATCGTAAATAAAAACTACTAATTCAAAGAAACACGGACTCGTATCCGCACGACTCAGATCACGGAAGTAAAGGCTAACTAGAATAAAAGGATTTACATGCACAACACAACACGAAGGAAATTAACAGTACCCCTCCTATAATAAGAGAAAATGGCTCAAGTCATGAACCATGATCAGGTAGTTGTAGAACTCCTTGTTTCTAGGATACATGTACAAGGCGCGAAGCAGCCCATCTAGGTTCTTGCTGCTATTGTCGATCTTGTCCATGGCCGGACGTCGTTGCTCTACCCACGGTCATCATGGCTCATGGCTGCCCCGTGGCCAAGGCCTCTCTGGAGCATTTAGTTTTTGTTGGAGGACTTCCCCTAATCTACACAGTCCTTCGACGACTAACGGTTGATGCCCCACTTAGCCACACGGTTTGGGTTGTTGTAGGAGTTCTTGTTGGTGCCGTTTTTGGACGATTCGTGTCATTAAGACTTTGGGCGACCTCCTCGATGAGGCATGCATGAGGTTCTGCAAACAAACTTTCTCATGTTGGCATGGCTCTGGAGTTGTGATGAGTAGTGCCAAGCCCCCTGTTGCAAGATTGCAGTATCACCACAGAAGGGGGCTTCATAATCCCAATGTCTCACAATCCCATGACAGTCAGATGCAACATAAGACACGAGGAATAAGCATCTGAAATAAGACACGAGCAATAGTCATATGCTGTTAACTCACTCTAGCAATTTTTGGCCTTCCATTGCTCTTTTATATGCTAAAATCTACCACAAGAAGTTGTTAAGGACCCACATACTCATGTACACCTACCAACAGTCATTCATGCCTTCATTGTAACATACACCCGACAGTAAAACTTAACGTCACCATGTTGTCATCTCCTTCGGCCAAACTATGAAAAAAGGTAAGCGAGGATGTTCTAACCACGATTCATGATTGTACCATATCCCAGTAATTCTGACTCTATGACCGTACCTATCACTACATAAGCACATGAGTAAAGGCTAATAAGAATAATGAGATTTAACATGCACATCAGTACACGGTTATTTTTTTAAGAGCAACCACATATTTCCTTAATCAAAATTGAAGTTACAATAAGCAACACGTGTGAAAACTACAGATCAGATGAAAAAATTATCTTGATACTACAGATTAAATCCTAACAGTATAGGAAATACAAAATAATTCCTATGGTTTTCTGCAACCAGCGTAGCGAGCGGCCGCCGCCCAACTCCAACACCGCCAAAACGAACATATGAAGACACGTCGAGCCTCCACCATTGCAAGATCCTAGAAAGCACCATCACCGAGGAGTCTTCACCGAGGAGTCTTTGTGAGTCAATGAACACGCATGTTGTGCATGCAGCAAAATGCCGGTGTGGCACATCGACCGGGGGATGTCCCAGTGTTGTCTTGGACAAAGAATGTCGCCTCCCATTGATGAAGTCGGAAAATAATAGCGGATCCACCACGCCGGACTAACATCCTCACTCCAAGAACCACCGCGGCCCGGCTGCCAGCGTCATAGCGGATAACTACGAACGCCAGCGACACATCGACAAACTGGTCTCGCCAGATCTGTAGAACGGCGAGAAGACCAAGCTGCCAATCTGAAGGATCGAGGAACACACGTTTCCATGAACTCCATGGTGGCGCCATGAAGGTCGCCACCGGTGTGGAATATAGTTAAAGATTTATTTGTCAAATCGTCGTTCCCACCACCCCAAACAATGCACAGCGGATAGACCCAAACCCTAACTATTAGGCCAGGACGGAGGGATAAGGTCCCCTCCCTCCTACCATCGGGGCGGCGAGTAGAAGGAGAGGAGACCAGCGACAGCTGATTTGGGGATTCGGTTGCTACAGCACAATGGTAGTTAACAAAAATCATGAATATTGATAAGGTAGTTTTAGTTATATACCTCCTTGATTCTAGGCCCGGGTACCTTTTTTGGCGGCCCAAAAATTGTCAGAACCAAAAGAGCCCTCGGTCAGACTCGTGTCATGGAATAGTATAAAATTACCATAGGCTGGTACATCGATAAACATAAATAATAGTTTATAGGTTCAGTCATATAGAAATTTTTAAACATTTGACCACTTGGTAGGTTTTAGGTCGGCTAATTTGTATATGTGGCTAGAATTGACGAAATTGGCCTGAGTACTTCTACTTGGACTTAGAATCTTTGATTCACAAAAAATTGCTTCAAAATCCAAAATCACATATGTATCAAGATATTTTCCACATTCATTTTGTTTGTTGTTCATTTGAAACAGAAATACCAAATAATTTGGACAGTCACTTTACACCCCTAGGTGTGGAGTTGAGCCCACAGGGCGTCCAGCAAGAGGAAAATAATTGTAGAGGTACGGTGTGGTACTGATCGTGGCATATATCCACAAGATAATGGTGATGTGCCTCCATTTGACACTTGTGTGGAGCGGATGCGGATGGCAGACCTACTCAACGTGGCCCCGCACGTTGTATTTGCATAGGAGTAAGTGGAAGATGTCGCCTGTATTGATTCTGTATGGTGTTTGTGAATACACTTACATGAGAAATACAGAGGGAAAACTGATGTGCACTTCAGGAAACTGAGTTCTTCTTCGAAGGGAGTGGCACATGCCCGACGGGAATGGGGCGTGTACTGCACCAGAGTACCACGATGACTGAGCTAACCATTTTTGGCGCAGTACCATGAGGTGCCATTCTATCAAAAAGCACAACTGCACAAGGGCTGCATCCTCTGCTTTTCTAGCAAAGGGGTGCTTGTTGTACCTGGCTATTAGCACAACGGGGAAGATTTTCAGCACAGCAGGATGGACAGGACTAGAGAGCTCCATGATCCCGATACCTCTCAAGCCCGCAATAATCAGATAGAACACTGGAAATTCAGAATTTCAAATTCTCATCTCCCATCTCATTCTACTAGCAATATTTGCTACTTCGACTGCTGTTTTATAGACCAAAGGACACCAGGAGGGAGGAGCAATTATCAAGGACCCACGGACAGCAGTTGATTCAGTATGTACCACCTACCAACCATACTATCCATACCTTCATTGTGACCATCTTATACTCCCTCTATTCCAAATTATTAGGTGTTTTAGATATTTTAGTATGGACTATATAAGAGTGTAATAAGTGAATCTACAGCCAAAACATATCTTCATGCGTCCAAATTAGGAAAAATATAAAACATCTTATATTTTAAAACAGAGTTAGTAAAATAATGCAGGCAAATAGTTGTCCAATTTACTTACAAAAACATCATAACCAGTGCGTGCACTAAAAGTTCATCGACATCGCTGACTCGGTAGATAACTGGTATGAGGTACTCGGTAGATAACTGGTATGAAGTAAGGGGCAGAGCCCAATAGACCCACCCTGATGCACATGAATAGGGGCTAAAAAAAATCTTAGTAGCACTTACCATCTAAAGAGGGACGCCTACACTTTTTCTCGCTCGTATAGGATTCCCACGTGGTCTGGTCCATTTTTTGTTTTTTCATTCTTATTTTTCTTCTAATGTTCTTTTTGTTTATCATGTTTTCTGTTTTCCTTTCATTTTGTTTATTTTTATTTTATTTTATGTATTGCATTTTCTCTTATTTTGGAAAATAATTATTTTTAAAAGTGGTTCAGATTTTTAAAAATATTCATTGAGATTGTGTATTTCTTAAAATAGTTCTATATTCTAACAATGTTCATTTTGAAAATGGATTAGATTTTAAAAAGTTCAGATTTAAAAATATGAATGCTTTTGAAAAAATAACTTTTTCTAAAAAATGAACCTTTATTAAAGTGAACCATTTTAGAAATAAACATTGTTCGGTATTTTGAAATGATTAAAAAATAAAATCTAAAGATTTAAAAAATGAATATTTTAAAATCTGACCATTTTTAAAATATGATCATTTTCTTAAATTTGAACCATTTTTCAATAAAAATATTTTAAAATCTGAACCGTTTTAGAAATCTACTTGTGTTCCAAAAGTTATTAATATATTTATCCAAAACAGAAAAAAAAACTTGGATGTGTGCTCAAATATTTCCAGGAATAGAGAAACAAGGGATTGGGGGGGTGGGGGGGGGGGGGGGGGGACATAAAATCGTCCCTAAATACGTTGGGCGTGTGCGTAGCATCACCCGCTTCTCCAGAAATGTGCATTGCTCACTCGGCCAGCAAATGCGTCGTGCATCTCACTTCCACTCGAACTGAACCACATGACCGAGTCGTTAAGAGCAACTCTAGCATAAATCGCATATAAGTCTACAAACGCGGTTGCGGTCCTATATGCGGTTTAGACCCGTTTTTTACCAAACGGAAAGACAAATTTAGTCATAACCATATCAATACGCTATAGATGATGCCCTCATATTTTGTGAGGGCAACCTTGGTAGGTCTATCAAAAAGCATAATTTTTGCTGCAAGTACTTGATCAATGTGATCTGCTTTTCTAGCAAAGAGGTGCTTGTTGTGCCAGGGTATTAGCACAAGAGGGAAAATGTCATGTTGAGCAAGAGTGCCGAGAACAAGAGAGCACCATGATCCCGATACATCCCAAGCCCCACAATAGTCAGATAGAACACTGTAAATTATCATCCCCATCTCATTCTACTAGTAATATTTGCTACTTTTTCTGTTGTTTTATAGACCAAAGGATACCAGGAGGGAGGAACAATTATCAAGGACCCACGGACTGCAGTTGATTCAGTATGTACCACCTACCAACCATATTATAGATACCTTCATTTTGAGCATCTTATACTCCCTCAATTCCAAATTATTAGGTGTTTTAGATATTTAATTTCAATATGGACTATATAAGAGTGTAATGAGTGAATCTACACGCAAAAACATATCTTCATGCATCCAAATTAGAAAAAAGATAAAGCATCTTATATTTTGAAACAGAGTTAGTAAAAAAACATGAAGACAAATAGTTGTCCAATTTACTTACAAAAATTTCATAACCAATGCATGCACTAAAAGTTCATTGACATCGCTGACTCAGTAATGAGATAACTGGTATGAGGGCGGAGTCTAATAGACCGACCCTAATGCACATGAATAGGGGCTAAAAAAACATCTTAGTAGCACTTACCATCTAAAGAAGGACGCCTCCACGTTTTCTCGCGACCGACTCGCCTATACAGAATTCCTGACATGGTCCAGTCCATTTGTGTTATTTTTTGCTCTCATTTTTCTTCTAATGTTATTTTTCATGTTTCCTTTTTCCTTTCCTTCCGGTTCTTTCCTTTTTATTTTTTATTTATATTTTGTATTTTCTCTTATTTTAAAAAAATATTATTTTTAGAATTGGCTCAAAATTTAAAAAAATGTTCATTTAAATTCTCTATTTCTTAAAATGGTTTAGAATTTTGAAAATCATTTGATTCAAATTATTCATTTCTCAATAGTTCGGTGTTCTAAAAATGTACATTGTGAAAAGGTCTAAATTTTAAAAAGTTTGGATTTAAAATTCCAAACCATTTTTAGAAAAGTGAACCTTTATTAAAGTAAACCATTTTAGAAATAAACATTGTTCGATATTTTAATATGATTCAAAAATTAAAAATTAAAATCTAAACGATAATAAACATTTTAAAATCAGACCTTTTTTTTAAGATGAGCATTTTCTTAAATTTGAACCATTTTTCAAAAAGAAGTATTTAAAAAATCTGAACTCTTTTAGAAAATCTACTTGTTCCAAAATTATTCATATATCCAAAAACACAAATGAAAAACGTGCATGTGCTCAAATATTTAGAAATAGAGAAAAAGGGGGTGGGGAGGAGGAAGAAAAAAACGCCCTATGTACTAAACGCTCCCTTCTCGCATCGCAATGAGCATTACATAGAGGATCCACGGCCCACGGCCACGGCGTTTCAGATCGATCGAATGCGGAAAAATAACAAGCATCGCGCACAAGCAGCGGCCAGCAGGCGTCGAGCGGCAAACTCCGATCCGGCGATCCGATCAGCGCTCATCGCCTATCACGGTATCGTCTAGTCTTTCTCTTCGACCCCCATCACATTTTCTGCCAGTACTCTACGCCTAGCAGATTCAGTTCCTCCTGTATATCCCTAAATTCTCCTCTACTTTGCTGCAAAATTTAATGACTAGATGAAATCTCATAAACTTTCTGGCTAGGGTGTAGCTATATGCATGATTTCCTTAGGCAAATTTTCAACTCTAATGACACTATATGCTCATCAAACGCATGCATATTGTGGATAGGTTTCTTCTTAAAAGAAAAGCAGGGTGACTCGAAGATGTTTCAGAAGATGTGAATTCGAAAGAGGAGATTTAACATGATCCACGCAAGAGGAAATTTGTTTCCGAAGTGGTGCAGCAGGGTGACTCGAACTCCAGCTTCGCCCAGTAAACACGGTCTTAGTGGGAGACAATGGAACTCTATGTCACCATCTTCTAAGCCCAAATGACGCAAAAAAGAAACGTAAAGCGGAAGTCCTAAGCATATGTACCATACCCCACTAAGCCCCTGTTTACTAGCTAATAGTGTACATTCATATTTAAAAAAAAAGTGTTTATTCATCCCCAAGGGGAAATGTGATGGGAGGAATTTGATGTGATCGTTCACTTCACCCAATCTTCTTAAATTCACACAAATACTCTTCCACTCAAATACACTTGTATGATCTAGAGTTTTGAATCTCACTAAAATGATGCAGTTTGTGGCAATAACTTTGAATTATCCCTTACAAAGCTTAGTAAATAAACAAATCAGGATTTTCCGGGATCTAGCATAATCCCTTATATTCCCCTAAAATACGCTACCAATACCCTAAAAGTAAACAAGAGCTAACTCAAACACCGTGACCGCACGAAACCAGATGAATTCATGGACCAGCATACATTAACCGGGGGCAGCAGTGAAGATGTTCACAGCCAACGTGTTCACTTTGCAGCTTCTGATTACTCAACGTTTTTCTATGAATCATTGAATATGACACCAAGGTGTAGGGAAGGATCATCCGCGACTCAGGGAGACTGTTTTCCGATTGTTTGGTAATGCACAACTATTGGGTAGGAAATGCAGTCCCCCGACGCGTGAACTAGCTGATCTAGGTTATTGCTCCTACTGTGGATCACGTCCACGGCCGAAGGACTTCGTGGAGTTGGAAGACGGACCTAATGTTGGCAAGTTTCTTGAGGGTGGTGAGAAGTGCCATTCAACCAGAGTGTGGGCATGTTTGCGACAGAAGTGAGCTCCATAATCCCAATGCCTCACAACTCCACAATAGTTAGATGCAACATACACACAAGGAATGGTCATCCCTTACCTCAGTCTAGCAATTTTACACCTTGGATTGTTCTTTTATACACCAAAAGATATCACACAAAGTGTTGAGCACCTGCTGACTGCAGGTTCACTTCAATATATACACCTACTATACCAACCTGTCATTCGTGCCTTCATTGTGAGCAATTTGTAATAAAATGCAGACAAAAAGGTATACAGTTTACTTACAAAGATGTCATAAACCAATGCATGCACTAGAAATTCATCAGCTTCACCGACTCGGTGATTAATAATTGAGGTACTACCTTTTTTCATTTCTTTTCCCCATTACCATACACCCGACCAATAAAACTCTAGGTTACCATGTAACCAACTCCTTAGCCCAAATGGCAGAAAAAAGAAAGTAACAGGAAGTCCTAAACATGCTTGAAACATATCCCACTAACTCAGACTCTGTGACCGCACCAATCACTGCAGGTCACGGGAGTAAAGGCTAACAAGAACAAAGGGATTTACATGCACAGCAGCACAAGGTAATTAACAGTACCCCTTCTTCTAGGATTACATAAATCGGCTTGGAATGAAGTCATGGACCCTGATTGGGAAGCTGTAGAACTCCTCGTTTCTAGGATCCGAGTAACCTTTCCGGCGCCGCAGAAATGGCGTGAACCATGAGAGCCCGCGGTCGGACTCGTGGCCCCGGGCCTCCAATGTGTTATCCAGTACCGACGCAGTGATCAGCGCCACCGTTGGACCAGAACCGAAGACTGTGTTTATGATGTCATTGAACTGCAGTAAACCAGAAATATAGACGATGGACTTAGAAATCAGTGTTCACACACAAACAGTTCAGGATTCAACCTGACATAACTAAAAACTGATTAAAAAGGACTGCAGAATATACCCATCCTGCATTTGTATGGGCAGGTCCACGGCCTGCAGAAGCAGTATACTCAGAGAAATATTGAGGGATTGAGATGCCAAGGAACAAGGATAACCCAATGATGTAGATGTTCCTTATTGAGTTGTTATTTTGAAATTGCCCGAACGAGACTCCCACGGCAGCTGGTATAAGCAAAATACACTAGTTAGGAACTAATATAACAAAACCAAATACAAGAGCCCAAAAAGGATGTTCTGACTCACCTACAATACCAAATAAGATGCAGTAAATTGCTGCGAAAATTGGTAATGGAATTGATGCAAAGAAAGCCCCAAATTTCCCTGCAAGAAGAGAATTTTTAGAAACTGAGCCAGAATTTAGAATTTATCTTTCTTTCCTTTGGTAACAGAAGGTGAGAACGGAGGACTACCAAATATGGAGAAGAATATCATAAAGCCAGTTGATATCTGGATCACTCTCCTACTGCCAACTTTTGTTAATCCAAGTAGCCCAATGTTTTCGCTGCATTATTGTAGAAAAACAAGTTAATACTTTCAGTTTTTTTACGTGAGTTAGTACTTTCAGTTGAAAGGCATATCATAAATTAGTTCTACACAAAACTTTGCCTAAATAAATAGTTCTACACGAAACTTTCGTCTTCGAAAAACGCACTGAATTATGACAAAAGAAGTGCATAGGTAAGTATTTATAAGTTATACCTTGAAATCATTGGCCTAATATGTGCGTGCAAAGGTATAGCATAAATAAGTAGTTCTACACGAAACTTTGCATAAATAAATAGTTCTACACACAACTTTGGTCTTCAGAAAACACACTGAATTATATTCAAAATGCAATTGACAAAAGAAGTGCATAGGTGTAGTATTTATAAGTTATACGTTGAAATCTTTAGCCTAATATGTGGGCGCCCAAATTGTACTACTATTATGAAGTCACTAATTAGATGAAGACTAGTTGCCAATTAGCTGCGGCACTGATTGTGAAACTTTACACCGCGCAGAAAGGGAGATCTGGAGATGGAAGAGTAAAGAGGAGACGGGCATGTGAACAGTGATAGAACAAGGTGCCACAGGCAAGAGAAGCAGTTGTGGCGAAACATTGAACCACGACTTCTATGTCATTGTTGATTCACTTCGCTGTTGGGCCGGCTTTGCTGGTCCAGCTAGCCCAGATGGTGGTGACCCGCGGTAGGGTATTAGGTTTTCACCCCCCTCCTTATAAAAGCCACCACACACAAAAAGAAGATATTAGGTTTTCACTCCCATCCTCGTAGAGCCGCCGCCGGGCGCACACAACTCATTCCTCCCCGTAGAGTTTCTCTCATGGAGACCGTAGACCGTCGCCACCCATGGCCTACCCTGATGGCCATCGTAGATCGTCACCACCCATGGCCTACCCACTCGCCACCATAGATTGCCGCCACCCATGACCTACCCCATCGGCAAGGTCATGCAGAAGAACTCGCCGACGGTAAAGCACCTTTGTCGCCGACTGAAGATAAAGATCTAGCTGGCATTGCGATGGTGTGTTATGATGGGGCTGAAACCACCTCCCGGTTAGTCTCCTATCTCCTTTCTTTGTTTTATTACTAGTTCTAGATCTCAGATCTAGGTGTTCTCTTTGTTTCACTCTTCTCCTCCCCACGGTCTTGTTTCTTTGTTCTAGATCAAGATCTTGGTTTCTCTTCCTTCCTTATCCTAGGTAGTAGCAGCAAAATACAACCGGTAGAGACTACTATCAGTAGAGCGTAAAGCTATAGCTGTTGGATCTCACAGGGGCACCCTTCATTCCTCACCTTGCTCTCCATTCACACGGAATGTGGTATCAGTCTCTATTTCTCTCTTCTCATATCCCACCATTGCCCCAATCCCTTGATCTCATGTCACTCTCCGATTTTACCACTATGGGCAGCATGACCTAGTAGGTGTGCTGTCTTGACATGACTTGTGACATAGATCAGCCCAACGACGGGCTTGTGCCTAGGGTATTGCTGTCATCGAAGCTCGACTTAGCTTAGCACACTACTACTTGAGCTTGTGATTGGAACTTGTGTTAGTAATTCTTTTAATATTTAGATCTTGGATTTCAAAGTTGACTTTTGAGTTGGAACTTTTGGATTTCATGTTGACACATATTGTAGTTTTGAGTTGAAAGCTGTTAGGGCCAGATGGCAACTACGGCTCTTTGATAAAGCTGGAGCAGTTCCTTGCTAGACCTCTCCTCACCTCAGTCATGTCCGGCCTTCACCACCAGATCCATCAGGGTCCCATCACCCTTGAGCATCTCCTCACTGGATCGGGTTGATTCGGGTCGTCGATGAGATCTAGTTCGGATAGATCTGGTGGCGAAGGAAGAGTTGGAGTGGCTAGCGGGGAAGGACCCTCTAGTCTAATGGCCCAAATCAGAGTCCTTGTTTACTCTTTTTCTTGGTTGCATCCTATTTCCCCTATTCATTGTGTGAGACAGTCACCAGACTAGCCTAAGCACTAGATGGAAACTCTATTTTTACATGTGTAGAATACACGAATAAATAATTTATGGCAGAGATGGATCCTTACACAGATACAGATGAACCAGCTGGGGCACCGAAGATTCCTTCCAGGAAAATCCCAATGCCCTGCATACAGACATCTTATGAATAGCAGCCCACAAAAAATCACACATAAGCCAAAGAAAGTATGGCGCAATAAATAATCGCATAATACTGTAAGGACTTAAACTATGAGCGCTCTAGATTCCATCCAGTCAAAGCATTTTGTAAGTAACAAAAGGAAACCATTCAGATCCAGAATAATTTTCAGATTCAATATTTACGAATAACCATATTTCATATTTCAGATCCAGAATGACCTACCTCCTAAACGTATTACAAGTACAAAAAATATTTCCCATCTATGTCACTAATTTAGATCAGAATAGTGTTCTATCCCTTAAGAAGAACTTCTGAAATAACAGTCACCTGCAAACCAATACTTCGGCTAAGAACATGAGCTGGGGGTGGTGTTGCACCGGCTAGACGTGCAGTTGCGAAGTGTGCACCGGTTGACTACACAAAAATACAAGATAACACAGTTAGATGCTACAAAGAAGAATACAAAAAAAAAGATACAACAAAGGAAAAGCCTTTTACAACAGAATAGGCCTTAGTCTTAACCTCAAAAGCCGAAACAAGTACAGCCCCCATCATTCCAAATGAATGACCTGCAGTGAAGATTGGCGTTCCCCATTGGAAGGGGTACGGGATTTTGATCCTGAAAGCACACATGCAAAGAGTAGATTAAAAATGGCTGCTTGAAACATTTACAATTCATACAATTTATTTCATTAGAAATATCCTTAAGAGCTATACCATGGTGCGGATGACATAAGGAAAGACTTATCAGTGCGGCAGTGCTGCTGTGTCTTCAGTGAAACATGGTTGTATGCACCAGCAACAGTAAGGATAGCTGCAAACGCCCACACAATGCTGATACAGAGAAGCAACGAATACCTCTCAAACAAGAAAGTTGTTCGGTCATGGATATGCCTGAAGTAATGTGGAACATACTGCATACAGCAAATTTAACAGTTGGATTCCTAGCAGCTTCATAAGTCATAACATAACTAGAATGGAAATTAATAGATATCTCATCAAAATATACAATAACAGATCCAAAGCCATTACCTGTTGCACAACAACCACAAGAATTAGCATTGGCAACCCGATCTCCACACATTTTCCTACCTAACATGGTAAAAACATTATATGTTTCCATTCTTTCTTTTTGATGTTTAGTCATCTGCAAAGTATAAAATCTCATACCTGAGGAAAACCAATTTGGAATAGTCCAAGACCAACCACGCAAACCACAGGGGTCATTATCACAGGACTGAATTTCCTGCAAAGTAAATTACATGAATATTAATAGCTGGGAAGTGTGGCATGGAAATAATATTATGTAAAGTCTAGTAAGAACTAGTACTAGAAAATGCATACTTGGCATATGCCCCCCATACTCTGCTGTATCCAAGAATCATGTTGAGGATAGAAGCAACAATTAAAGCCCCTTGAGTTGTTCTCATTGTGTGAACAAATCTCTGCAAATGCGTCAATATTTAGAAGTATTCATACCCCCATGTGAAAGATAATTGATGAATCAATCCTCAAAAGAACCATCAGTTCAAAATAACATTTCTCTTAATCCAACAGAGAGCATGGGTAAACATTGCAGATAAAATAGTGTTAAGACTGAGCAAATTAGCACCACCTACCTGGTGATTACTTGGGAAGTCATTTGAGTCAAAATCTCTGGCTATTGACAACACTGGGACAACAAATGCGAAGGATGCGTTCATAACTGTTGGAAGTCGTGTCCCAATAAGTGTTTGGAGCAGAGTATTGATGCCACTCATAAACAGGAACGATTGAATAACGCGAGCCTTGTCACCCTAGAACCACAAAAGCAGATGGGAATCAACACTAAATCTTCAAATGGAAATTACATTTCTGGAAACTTATATGCTATGAATAGTAAAACGAAATGATATACTTACAGGATTACCACCCATTGCAGGAACAATAGTTGACGCAAGCATGACGGTAGAGCCCAACATTACAAGATAGTGGAGGAACGCGAGTCCTGCCACCTGAACTGAAGATGATGGCATAGCAGTGACATAGTAAGTGCAAGTTTTACATATCCTAATCATATCCACACAAGTAAATCAATTCCAGCTGTGCTGTGCATACCTAAACATATAGGATCATGTATGTTATTTTCAAAGGAGAACACAAAAATACTACGGGAGACATGCAGCTTCAAACGACAAGGTACAAATTGGGTCCTCGGTATCTTCAAAATTAGCACACATGCAGTTTTCTTTTTTATACTTCAAACTGGCAAGTAACAACATTGTCTCCTGTTGTTCCATCAAAACACACTGCCTCTGATAGATAGCACTTGATGGAAGTGTTGATAACTATCTAACTGAACATCTCAGATTCACATCTAGAATATTAGTTACAGCTCCTTACAATTTAACGAAGTGTGCAATAACAAACCCCATAATTTCCACATGGACGGGGGATCTCACAAAATCATTACATCAATGGAACCAATTATATCTGGAGAATTCACTAACCAAACCATCATTGAACGCAACCAAACATAAAGCTGACGTAAGTCTCAAACAAAAGTAACACCATGAACTATTCGCAAACCAATATTAAACATGCCAAAATCTCCATAGGTACCAGAAATCAGACTATTTTGTCCTGAAAGCACCGAAGGAAATCTATATATGTACACAATCGAAGGCTTAGGATTCCCTGGCTGCAATACACCCAAAAAAATAGAGAGTAAAAAATAGCAGAGGAGTTAGCGGGAAGCAAGGATTCCATACCCCAAGACGGATTGGAGTGGACGCAGTAGGCGAGATGGTGGAACTGCTCGTGGGGCGGGTGCATGGCTTCTGCGCCGACCGGTGGGTTCATCATGGGCTGCATCCCCATCCCCATCCCCATCGGCGGCGGCGCTCCCACCGGCGGCGGTGGCGGCTGGTCCATCTCGCCCATTGGATCAACAACAACAACTCAAGAACACACTCCCTCTCTTCCTCCTTGGATCAGACTGCTGCACAGGCACAAGAAACAATCAGACGAAGCTCCTCACAGCTTTTTCCCCCTTTTTATGCACAGCAGGCAGGCCTCACATTGATTGCACTGATTAACCAGTGAATTAAAACGGGATTTAGGCAATTAATGAGTAGAGTAAAACGCCGCAAGGGAACCGACGGTGGGGGTGGCAACACTCCAAAGATTGCAACTTTTTCCTTCTCAGAAAACAGAAGAGGAAAGAAACGGCCACTTCGCTGGTACTGGAAGACTTTGCTGCCAAGCAGAAGAGAAGAGAGCAAGCACTCCAGCTTTGCCGCTGCTTGTATCTTATCCTAGCTCACAAGAATAGGCCACGACTCCATGGACGAATCATAAGCAAAGATGCAAATCTCGACCAAGACCTACGCTGATCCACTCTCCTATATATATATATTATCCTACAACAATCGGCAAGAAAGGGACAGAGGAAGAGGAACATCAAGCGCCCAATGATTCCTGTAAGTTGTCCCGAGAAGAATCTCTAAAGAAACGCAGCGAAAAGGGTGCAGGAATTAGGAAAAGGCAAGCCAGCATTAAAATTAAAATAAGAGAGGCCAGTAGCACAGAAAGCGAATCAAAATACACGAAAAAGCAGAGCGAGAAAACCCACGGAGAATTCAGAAGCTGGACTGACCTCCTTGATTCTCTCCCGGCTCCTGGAAAGCTCCCCAGGAAGGAACGCAGAGGAAAAATAATAATCTGTAAAAGTCTTGACCTTTATTTTCTTCCTCTTATCTCCTTTCTATGGACCTCTCGAGGTTGAAGCCAGCGAGAGCAGCGGCAACAGGACAAACGCAAGATTTTGTAATCTTGTGGCAGCGAGAGGATGGCGAACTCGAAGACTTCGCCTTTACTTGCCACGCTAATCCCTCCGTGAGCACTCCACTGATCAACCGCTAATCGCAGAGGCGAGGGAGTGAAAACGATGGTTGTGCGCCACTAATGGAGGCAAACAGTGTTCGTTGATGGGAGGCTTGGAGCTTTGGACGGATCTAGGTAGCTGGGTGCATTGAAAACTAATTGTTTTTTCGAAAGATGTATTGAATGCAACAGATTCCGAGGATGGGGAGAGGGTGTGCGCCTCAGCATTAAAATTGATGTGAGTGAGGTTCTTCTGCGCCGCTGCCGCCGAGTGCAATCGACTCTGCTAGGTCACAGTCCCATTTGGATGATGGGAACTTTTCAAACGTCCACTGCCATGATTTCGTTAAAAAAGACAAGTGTTTCACCTGAGAATGTGGTAGTATACTCGGAATCCTCGGAATCCTGAGTTGCTGTATAATCGGTACCGAGATGCAAGCTGCCTCGTTTGACAGTTAGAGCCTCTTTTGGATTATAGGAGTTTTTATAGGATTTCAATTTTTAGCAACTTTTTTCTATGGATTATCTTTAATTTAAACAAATGGTCATACTGAAATCTTATGGATTGGCTTCTTATGCCTTAGTTCCTATACTGCATATGAATTAAGACATAGTAATCCAATACATAAGACTTTGGTATTACCATTCTTTCAAATCAATGACAGTCTATAGAAAAAAATCTAAGAATTGAAATCTTATGAAAACTCTTTGAAATTCCTACAATCCAAACTCCAAAGGCTCTTAGAATCAAGTGCGTAGAATTGAGGCATTTTATAGGAATTTTTATAGGATTCTAATTATTAACAACTTTCCTATGGATTATCTTTGATTTAAACAAATGGTCATACTAAAATCTTCCGGATTGGATTTCTTGCCTTAATTCCTATGCACAACACTCTACATATGAATTAAGGCATAGGAATCCAATCCATAAGATTTTAGTATCACCATTCTTTTAAACCAAAGACAAATTATAGGAAAAATTTCTAATGATTGCAATCTTATGAAAATCTTTTGAAATTTCTACAATCCAAAGAGGCCTTTAGACTCAAGTGCGTAGAATTGAGGTACTTTCCTGTGTATTTCTTGCGTTTCATCGAAATGACAATTCCTGTAGTTTTCCTGCGTTTTACAATTCTCTATTTTGCACTAGCAATCATGTGGGATTCTTATGTTTTTCCTATTTCTATGTTTTTTACCATGTGATCCAAAGATGTCCTTATAAGTTTTCAAAATAAAATTATAGATATATAATACCTATCTCTAACATGTACCAAAATTTATATTCAAATCGTAAGAAAATTAGAAAAATATGACATAAAATAGTGCCTAATGTAAATTGGGCACTAAATTTTGGTATGTTGTCACTTTTTGATGACAAAATGGTATTTTTCAGGTTCAGTTTCGTATCTAAAATTTATGTAGCATGTTACATAAAATTCTTGTTTCTGCTATATTTATTTCAGAATTTTTTAAACTTACAGAGGTGTCCATTGGGATAGTGCTCATCGGTTGTGCAAATATTTTTTATGCACAACACAGTTTTGCAACACAAACATCTTTTTTGCACCCCAAAAAACTTGGGTGGTATGATTCTCTTGCATTTTAGTTTATTTTATTTTGCACAACGCATAATGTAAGCCAACTTCTAGGAATTCTAAGAAGAGACCCGCCAACTTGAACGAATTATCAAACTCGCACGAGAAAAATCAAATAGTGAATAAGTAATGGATATACCCGTGGGAGGACACCTTTTGTTTAGTATTTTTTAAACAATATTGTTTCGCAAAAATACATGTTATTTGAATATGCAATCATTATGACCCACTTGCCCATGTGGGGCTCATGCAATAATCTTATACGTGTTTCACAGGAATCGATTCAATGTCATGGAAATGAAAAAAATGTATTCCGAACGTTGGCGCCAGTAGTCGAAAACATAAAGCCTTGCTTTGGGTACATATTTGTTTTTAGATTCTAATAGAACTTGGACTATTTTCTTCTGAAACTCATGCCATCTTGATTACTTCACTCTCCCAACTAATGTAGAGGAATTAATTCAACATTTAACAAACTGAAAAGTATTCTAAACGAAATATTGATCACACAAAGTTGTGTTAGGAATATAAACAATATCTTCATATTCGAGTAAAACTATTTTTTTTACAAAATTACATGATATTCAAGTATGCAACTCTTATCCTCACTTGTCCACAAGGAACACATGCAAGAATCTGATAGGTGTTTCACATCAATCAGTTCAACGTCTATAAAAATAAAGAAAAAAAAGTATTTCTAAGCATGCCATCACGAGTTGAAATCATTGAGCCTTGTTTAGAGTACATATTTCTCCAATTCTTATAGAAGTTGAACTGTTTCCTCTGAAATTCCTGTAGATTTCATGCAGAGTCTTGTTTCGGTTTGGCACTCTGAACGGTTTCACATCAATTAATTCGGTGTCTTAAGGCCTAAAAAAAACCATTGTATTCCAAACGATGTATTGATAGAACAAATCATGGGCCATGTTTGGAACACAAATAATATTTTTATATTCAAGTAGGGAGGTTTTTCATAGAAATATATGCTATTTGAGTATAATTATTATGCCTCACTTCCCCACATGGACATGTGCAAGAATTGACAAGTGTTTCAGAAAAATCAGTTCAATGTCTATCAAAATGGAAAAAAAATGTATTATAAGTACCGCATCACTGGTTGAAATCATCGAGCCTAGTTTGGAATACATGTTTTCTCAAATTCTAGTAGATGTTGAATTGTTTGCTCTAAAACTTCTGTAGATTCGTGCATAGCCATGCTTTCGTTTGGCACTTCCAAATGTTTCATAGGGATTAATTCAGTATCTAATGGACTGAAAAATATCATTGTATTCCAAACAAGATATTGATACAAGAAGTCGCGATGCCATGTTTGGAATAGAAAAATATATTTAGATTTGAGTAGAAACTATTTTTTTGCATAGAATTACATGTTATTCGAGTATGCAGTTTTTATTCCTCACTTGTCCACATGGAACACATGCAAGAATCTGATAGGTGTTTCACATGAATCAATTCAACGTCTATGAAAATGAAAAAAAACATCTTAGCATGTCGTCGCGAGTTGAAAACATTGAGGATTGTTTGGAGTACATATTTCTCCAATTCTAATAGAAATTGAACTGTTTCGTCTGAAATCCCTATAGATTTCATGTGGAGTCTTATTTTCGTTTGGCACTCACACCAGTTTCACAGGAATTTATTCAGTGTCTTACAGGCTGAAAAAATACCATTGTATTCCAAACGATGTATTTATAGAACAAATTATGGGCCATTTTTGGAAAACAAACAATATTTTCATATTCAAGTGGCAACTTATTTTTTTTCATACAATACATGGTATTTGAGTATAATTCTTATGCCTCACTTCACCACATAGGACATGTGCATGAATTGACAGGTGTTTCACAGTCAGTTCAATGTCTATGGTAATGAAAAAAATGTGTCTAAGCATGGCGTGTATCGTTGAAAGCTTTGAGACTTGTTTGGAGTACACATTTTTTCAAGTTCTAATTGAACCATTTCCTCTCAAATCCCTGTAATTTTTATGCAAAGTTTTTTTGTTTAGGCACCAAATGTTTCACAAGAATTATTTCAACATCTAATGGACTTAAGAATATCATTGTATTCCAAACGAGGTATTGATAGAAGAAATCATGGGACCATGTTTGGAATACAAACAATATTTTCATATTCGAGTGGAAACTATTTTTTCCACCGAAATACATCCTATTTGAGTACGACTCTTATGCCTCGCTTCCCCACACGTACAAGAATTGGCATGTGCTTCACATGAATCGGTTCAATATATATGGAAAGGAAAAAAATGTATTTTAAGCAAGATGGCGCTAGTACAAAGCATCGAGGCTTTTTCGGGGTACATATTTCTCCAATTGTAATAAAATAGTTTTACTCTGAAATTCAAGTAGTTTCATGCATAGTCTTGTTTATGTTTGGCACCCAGAACATTTTCATAGGAATTAATTCAGTGTCATACATGCTGATAAAATATCATTGTATTCCAAACGATGTATTCATGAACAAGTCATGGGCCATGTTTGGAAGACAAACTATATTTTCATATTCAAATGACAACTTATTTTTTTCCCATATATTACATGGTTTTTGAGTATAATTATTATGCCTCACTTCCACACATAGGACATGTGCATGAATTGACAGGTGTTTCACAGAATTAGTTCAATGTCTATGATAATGAAAAAAAATGTGCCTAAGCATGGCGTCTTTCGATGAAAGCATACTGAGCCTTGTTTGGAGTACATATTTTCTCAGAATTGCACGGTTTCCTCTAAACGCCCTATAATTTTCATGCAAAGTCTTATTTTTGTTTAGCACTCCCAAATGTTTCATAGGAATTATTTCAGCATCTAACGTACTGAAAAAATCATGTATTCCAAACAAGGTATTGATAGAAGAAATTACGGGGCCATGCTTGGAATACATGCAATATTTTCAGATTTGAGTAGAAATTATTTTTTCCACCGAAATATATGCTACTTGATTCTTATGCGTCACTTACCCACATGCGACATGTACAAGATTTGACAGGTGCTTCACAAGAATCAGTTCAATATCTGTAGAAATGAAAATTGTATTCTAAGCAAGATGTCGACTAGTTGAAAGTGTTGAGACTTGTTTGGACATATTTCCCTAAATTCCAATAGAAGTTGAATTGTTTCCTTTAAAATTTCTATAGAGTTCATGCAAAGTCTTGTTTTTGTTTGTCACTATCAAATCTTTCAGTGGAATTAATTCAAGATCTAAAGGAATAAAAAATATCATTGTATTCCAAATTAAGTGTTGATAGAAGAAATCACATGGCCATTTTTAGAATATAAAAATATTTCTAGATTCGAGTGGCAACTTTTTTTCTAAAGATGTACATGCTAGTTGAGTGCCTCACTTTCCACATGGAACAGGTGCAAGAATCTCATAGGAGTTTCGCAGAAATCAGTTTAATTATGTAAATGAAAAAAATCGTATGCATGGTGTTGCCAGTTGAAAGCATTGAGCCTTGCTTGGTGTATATATTTATGAACTTCTAATAGAAGAATCGTCTCATCTACATGTAGTCCTGTTGGAAATGAAGGACATAGAATGTGCAATCGCATTATTTATTTGCTCCAAATGAGACAAATCATGATTTTTTTGTAATAATTAGGTTTGTGCCGTCGTTTTTAAAGACATAAAGGATAAATTTAATCCATAAGAAATTTCTCGCAGAACAATGTGCAAATTGAACGAAGAAAAAACCGCGATTTAATCCTAAAAAACAAAAAAATGTCCTTTAAACAATTTAATGAATAACGTGTTATTCTAAAAACACCGAAACATGAAAGTGTAGAAGTTGGATCCTATTGACATTGAAAACATGGGAATTTCAAATCAAAGTTGTTTGCTTGTAGTGCAAAATATGTTGGATGATACATCCAAAAGTATAGACTTTATCCGATCACATTGCTCAGTATTTTTTCTCTAAAACTTGCTCTAACTATTGTTATTATTGACATCATTCTTGGCAGAAACACAAAGCTTTTGTTTATTTTTATGTATGAACATCCTATTAAATAAAAGGAAAAAGAAGTGAGGGGTTGGAGTAGACCGTGAAGAGGACCAAGCCGGCAGAAGGGGACCGGTAGGGTTGCATATGGGTCACCAAGGGTATTTTGTTCTTGAGGGTTTTGTCTTGTCACTTTGTTACCACCAGCATGGAATTATGCTGATTTACGATACCATGCATAGATCTAGTGCCATCATGTACTTAATTTTGAGGACAACTCCATCTACACCTCTCCATACTCCGTATTCACATGGTTCCTCCATCTACTTGTGAGTAATTCTTTTATCTAATTCTTTTATCGCCATTGACATACTATTGATGAAATCCTTATATTTATAGTGCCCTTTACTTTGTGTCGTGGTTTCATGGTCTCAACTATGAATCACTCCTAAATTTAATATATTTGTAATTTTGGATCATATATTCATATTTGCATCAATTTTGTAATTTGGTTATGAATCCAGTCAAAACTGTTTTAGTAAATGGTGGGTGCAATTAATTATCATTCGACTTTTCATTCTTTAAACTTTATGTGTACGGGAAGTTTAATTAGTTAAAGCGTGTTGGTGATACTACACTGGTCTTCTTCACTCACATAACCTCCATTGTATTGCATATTCCGAAGCATCTTATCTTACGTTTCCTGTTTTTCAAAGAAAAATTCTACATAAGCATAATAAAAGAACGTCACAGCATGGTGCACAAAAACTGTCGTTGTAGAAGATCAAAAGGTGGCAGCATTTGCTCTGACAACCTAAGCATGAGCCTTCAGGGTACTCTCACCCCACTGCTCATTTCTTTAGCGTGTTTGACCTACTTAAAACAGTTGACGACTTGTTGCACACTTAACTACTCATATGGTTTGGTTAACAAACACATTTTTCTATCACGTTAGAGTAATCAAATATGGTAATATAAAGATCCCACACATGCATGTTCTTGCCACCACACTGTTTCCAAACTTATGGAGTAGTTTTAAGTTTTAAATTTGGATACACTTTTTAGTATTGGGGATATACCCAACTAGGCTACAAACCTCCCTTGTGATGTCCAGATCACATGAGTTGTGAAATTTTGTTCATTTGCCATGGAAAGAAAAAGAAAGCAGGAGGCAAAAGGTACATATCCTTGCACACCAGACAGCAGCACGTTCCCTCTGAATTATAGCTAACGCGCATAGTATCTAGTTTCTCTTGATATAATTTCTAACAAAAATTGATTTTCTAGCAGCAACTTGAATATGCAGAATAACTAATATAATATCCCTGTAGATTTGCTTTGATCTGCAGGATGGGAAGTCGGCACCGACCAGGTAGCTTGTGAGGGGATTGCATGCACTGCACGCATCTCCCATTGGACTCCGAGCAATTCAATTCAGTTCAGTTCAGTCAGAGTCGTACTACTACTAATGTAATTACGCTGAAAAGTTCAGTTAACTAGACTTTATATTTTCTTGAGTTTGTTTCAGTTTATGGCACATCGTACACAGGGTGCACCACGTGGAACTGATTAGTACAGCATCGGACGACTCTTGCAGTGCAATTTCAGGAGGAAGAAAAGGTTCGCGTCACATTGGCTGCATCTGTTTCTGAATTGAACTGTCATCTCAATTTGGCTACGCAAACACGCCAACTACTAGTGAAACAAGATGACCAGAACACAAAATACGTGCAAAACAGTGTGTGTGTGACTTGCGGGCGATTTTGTGTGATTCCCGCGGGCATGTAGAAAACATGGGTTACACTAATATCACATCCAGAAGCTAAAAATGTTGAGTTTGAGACTCTCTTCATATCTAAATATAAAACGTTTTGATAGCTTAAACTGAGCTACGAAAAAATCTTACTCGACACTTATTTTTGGATGGAGAAAGTATATATAGTTACAGAGGAAGTAAAACGCAATCATGAAAAAGTCTAGTCAGTATATTTCAACAAAATTGGCCACATAACCCTGCTTGACACTAATCAGACCAGACATTATAGTTTAGTCTGGTGCTGGTGCCGTGTCCAACATTGACATGCCCTCCTCTTTAATTAGTCTTTTCAAATCATCAGAGGAGAAAGATAGAAAAGAAAGTGGTCGTCAAACGATGATGAGTCAGTGATGATAACGCCTGACGACCCTCCGGCTAGACACGGTTGGTGTCATTTGGGATAGGATCGGGATTAGCAGCAGAAAGGAAAAGCATGATCCCACCGATCGATCCGTCTTTTCACGCGCGTCAGCCATAGCCTTTGGCAAACGTCCTTGCCTTGAGTGATCTGGAACTGGGAGTGGGAGGAGAAAAGATAGCGCAGCACTGAAGACCTTTCGGGCCGAAATTAACGAGCTTGCTAGTTTGAGCCCCGGCAATGGTACAAGCTACTTGAGCTCTTGGGCTCTCATTTTACATCGTGTCTGCTATTGTTCTGGTTCTTTTTGGGCAGGTGGACTGAGCAAGTGCAGGCAGATTAATGAGGATTGAAGAAGCTGAAATGCAACCGAGCCACCACACCTTTTTTGAAATTTAGCAACCAAGCCGATGATGTTGCCCAAGTTTTGAGATTTTCGGAGAAGCAGTAGTATCTTCTCTGGCAGGTCTAATGAAGATAGCCACATCATCAACCGAGAGGTGCGCATGAAAGTGTCGGCCATGTAATTTTTCTAGAGGGTCAGTGGCAAGGACGGAAAGAAGATGCGGTAAGTGTCTCCTTGGCGAAGCCCCATATCAAAGGTTGATAGGATCACTGGATTACCATGAACATCATTCAAAAGCAACCTCGAGGAGGAGGAGGTCCATAGGGCCGCAAGGCAATTGTAGTCAGGCGGTCACGAAGTTGGAGAAGGTTAAATATGTAGTCCTATCTCACGGAGTCAAAACACTTTTTTGATGCCAAGTTTGGATAGAAGAGCCGCCATTCAGAAATGACAAATATGAAGTGTCGTGTATGCTTTTCGATTTTCTCAAAAGCAATTTAAGAGAGATAGCGAGGGGTAGGATGGATTGTCGTCATTTTGGCCAAAGTCTCATCGAATGCATGAATGATGCCAATGGAACAAAAGTTAGAAATATGTCCGGCTCCATCTTTCTCAGGGAGAAGAACAATGGTGGCGGTGTTAAACGAATGGAGTTTAGATATATGGGGCGTGGAGAAAGTATTCTCGCGCTCATGAGCGAATGACTGAATCTTCAATCATGTGTCTTTGTTGCCTCTTACTACTTTCGACAAGATTTGGAGGCAGTTGTGGATTGTTGTGATGAGAGTTTAGATGAGGATTATAATGAACCTCCCAGAAGGAGTCAGACACAAAGGACTATAAATCAATACGTTATGTTAGGGGAGTGCTTGGCCTATCTACCCCGGAAGTCAGATTAAATTAGCATCACAATGTTGTTGTCCTTCCTATTATCTAGTGTTTGTACCTTCATTTGTTGAAATTTATTTTTCTTTTCTTGTTGATGTGTACTTTGTCCGTGTTCTTCTATGATTGATGAAAGCAGATATACACGTATGTCATCAAAAGAATAAATGGATGAGCTATTGAATTTTTAAAATCATAACAGTGACTTTGAGAGTTTTAGGGGAATGAAAGTTCGATTTTTTTGGGGGGCATTGAGGCTTCGAGTTTTTTTTTTGGATACATTGAGGATTTGAGGCTTCGAGTTAGCAGTTAGCACGGGTTGGACTAGAGAAAGGTCAGCCTTCGCGAAGGGAAAAGCGGGAGCGACGCGCGCGCTGTTGTTGCGACACGTGGCGCAAATTAAGCAAGCGGTCTCACGCATGTCCAGATCCAGATTTAAATCTAGATCTGTATCTATTATTAGACTTGTACAAAACACAAATTAAGATAGTACAGTAACGCAGAACGGGATGTACAGCAACGCAGATCGGCTTGTACAGCAACGCAGACTGGGTTGTACAGCAACACATACCAGTTTGTACGTACAGCAACCCCGACCGGGTTGTACAGCAACACAGACCGCGTTGTACAGCAACGGACACCGCGTTGTACAGCAACGTAGACCGGGTTGTACAGCAACACAGACCGGTTTGTACAGCAACACAGACCGGGGTGTACAGCAATACAGACCGGGTTGTACGTAGAAATACATTCGGGTTGTACAAACAACTACACGTAACAAGTTGTACGTACAACTACAAAATACAGTTTGTACGTACGAGTACACTTAGGGTGTACAAAACATACACAATCCAAAGTACAAAAAAAAAGTTTATCGAAACCTATCAATATGGGATCTAGTTTTGAAGATCTCGACGCGAGGAGTTCAAAAGTGAAAACGGTTCGTAAATTGGATAAACGATTCTCAAGATGTTTCGTTTTTAAAAAACGAATCTCAAAATAAATGCATATACAACCCTCTGCCTACCACCAGGAGCTGCCACTTGACACTGCGTGGAGAAAAGATGGGAGCATCAACGAACAAAATTGCGACACTTATCAGCACCGAAGCGCACGCGCGGCACGTTTGGGAACGGAACCATTTTTCTACGATTTCCCAGTTAGCACTGCAACTTCGTGCATATGGACTATGGAGTAGTGAAGACTTAGGCCTACCAACGGCCCATTCAAATAACTAGGCCCAGTTACGAACCCAGTGAAGTGCAAATATTTTGTGATTTCCACCACATCCATGAATCATTCGATCCATCATCAGCTGGAAGCAGTAGAGCAAACCAGCATGGACTCTGTCAGGTACTCAGGTTCAATCTCCTAAAAAAAAAACTACTGTAGAAGCATTAGAGCAGAAACTTGAAGCAGACCAGCACGTAGTGTGTCAGGGTCAAACTCGAAAAGTCACAGTCAAACACTATCAGATTTGACGACGGACAGAGGTTTCTACATACAGAAAACACGCTGCGTCAGGAAGCTCATCTTCAAGTTCTAGCGATGGCAATTGGCAAGCCGATGGTCCAATATAACACGTGACAGTTTTTTTTTCATAATGAAGAGGAAGTTCAAAAGTGCTTTTGGCTCTCGAGATCCGGTGCTTCTTCCACTTACAAAAATTCGAAATTATATTTACAAGTTTTACAAAAATCTTTAAAAAATACGGAAGTCCAACGTTGTATCCAACACCCTGCAAAATGTCAGTTTCAAATAAATTACATAAAAAACAACGAAATCTGGTAAAATTAGTTATTAATAAATACTCCCTCGATCAAAAATGACTGTCGCAGCCCTTATTTTACAAAAAAACCTCAAAACTTTATGACATCAACCCGCACTCCCACTCCCGTATCGAATCGGTCTTTCCTTCTCTCTCCCCCCTCGTGTCCGTCACTCTCTCCCCTGTCGCGGTCGCGTCCCATCCCCTCTCCCGCGGTCCACCGGAGTTTCCTTCTATCTCCCCTCGCGCGCCGCGCTCTCTCCCATTGGCTGACGCCCCCACGGACGCGCATACATATCGTCCTCCTCCTCCTATCTCTCCCCCACTGGCCACCGCCGCCCCCGTAACCTTCCGCTCTCATCGCACGAGCCAGCGAGGTCAAAGGTTCGATTTTTTTTGCGCCGCTGACGGATCTAGGGGCGGTGGTGACGGTGGAGGCGGTAAAGTATGTAGGGTGTAGCTGTGGAAGTAGCAGCAGACGAAATGGCGCCGTACTAAATGGTGGTGTCGTGCTATGCGGGGACGACATCCACGAGTTCACCTATGGCGCCGACTACCTCAAGGCTCAAGCGCCAGACCGTCTTTTCCTGCCTCATCTGTGTGCCCAGCGTCGCCGATGTCTGCACCAGAGAGTGGCGATGTCAACACCGGCGCTTGCCTGACCAGGTTGAGGCTGGACCAGGTCGAGGCGGAGAGGGCTCCAAGTTGGGGCGCCATGGCGGACGGATCTGTAGGGGATTCCCTCGCCAAGAAGAGCTGCGCTGGATCGCCGGCGTGAAGAAGGAGGCGCCGAGCTCGGCGACTGCCTGCGTTATTTTTTTTGCTGAGGGAAAAGCTGTTGGGGGCAAGCAGGGGCTGAGGTCGATGATGTCTCCCATCAGCCTGCGATAGGGGCCGCGAGTCCAGGCCGCCCTGCCGGCTGCCTCTAGAGGAGTTCGTGGAAGGGGGCGAGGAGCACCTCCAGGTGATGGGGGCGGAGGAGCAGCAGCACGGGGAGCTGAGCATCGTGGGGAGAGACGAGAGAGCTTTCACGGCGGCGAGAGACGAAAGAGCTTTCGCGGCGGAGGAGGGAAGAGACGAGCAGGCGAGCGATCAGACGAGCGTGTGAATCGTTCTAGTATTAGCTAATTGTACAGGGCTATTAATGTAAAATGGATGTACATGAGTTGCGTCAATCAATTCTGACCGCAGGGAGTATTCATATTTGTTTCCACACAAAATATATTGTATTTGAAGTTAATATTTTGCGTGGTTATGGGATACAATGTCGACTACATCCTGGTTTTTGTATAATTTTGTGGAATTCATAAAATCATGCTTTCGAATTTTCTCAAGTGTAGAGAGTACGAATACTGAGAGCTAAAAATCTCCACTCCAAGGAGTCTAGCAAGTTAGTAGCACACGTGACAGTTTTTTGTTGGATGGACAGCCGACTGACAAGTTTCTAGAAAAGTGTCTATGCTCTGCTTTGACCTGCCGTTTCGGGCACCACCAGGGTACACCAACACCGGGAGGAGACACCGAAACATAGTGACGATGTCTGCGGTGTCAATCCCCTGTTTCATTAAACAATGCGCCTCGCTTCAACACATGGTTCCTTCAACACATCGCTTCAACACATGGTTCCTTCTAGGCTTGAAATGTGAGTCGAGCCAGCTCAATGCGCCTCGTTTCAACCTGCTCAACTGATGATTTAGTTTCACTTGACTATTTCAACAATTAAATTTAGAAATGAATTTTCGCTCGACTTGATAAACACATGAGTAGCTCGTTTAGGTTGTTTAACTCATTCCAAGTATTCGAATATGTATGCATATGAAAAGCAAAAATAATTCTTTTTAATAATTCGGAACTATAATAATGATGGTCTCGTACAACAATAGATTAATGCTAAAAATATAACGATACATTGATAGTAATATATGAAAAATACCACGTTTTGTATTTGATCGATTGAACAAGCTAAACGAGTAAGTCGTTTTGCCCGTCAAACGATTTCAAATCCAAAACTCGGGTCGACTCATTAAACATCGAGTACATTAAGTCCCTTTCCTTTTGTTTATTAATTATGCTTGTTTCGTAAAATTTATATCTTTATTCACTAGTCAGCTACTCGTTTAGCTCTAGAGTTTCGAGTTTTAGTTCTCGTTCTCTCTCTCTTCTCTTCCTCGCTTTGAGAGTTGGCAAGAGCACCCTTGCTCCCCTCTCTCCACTTCTCTGGTGGCTGCTTGGCCGACCGAAGGTGGTGTGTGGGAGGGAGCCGGCTCCAACATCTGTATAGTAGTTGAACGGGAATCCGACACCTACAGGGGGTTGAATAGGTGCTATTACAAATTTTAGCTCTTTTCAAATTTAGCCTCAACACGAAGGTAAATTCTCTAGATATGCAACTATGGTGAATTTACCTAAATGACAATCTAAGAAATAACAAGATAAATAAGCTAACAAGACAAACAGGTAAGGGAGCAATGATAAGGGGAACCGAGTGAAGCACGCGGAGACGAAGATGTAATCCCGAGTTCCATCCAAGAGTGTACGTCTCGTTTGAAGAGGTGTGCGCTACCACAACAGGTTAGCCGCAATGCCACAAAGACTCACCTTCTTCTCCGATGAACTCAACCACAAAGGTTGCGAGTCCACCTTCCACTATTGATCCCCTTTTAGGGCGGAGATCGAATCCCTTACAAACGCTTGAGGCACGCACCCACAACTTAATTGGGGGCTCTCAAGATGACCATAAAAGGTCAAGGACCATAAAAGATCAAGGCAACACCAAGATTACAACAATGGTGAACTAGGTTTTCCCACCGAAAACCCTAGCCACAAAATCCCCAAGTGAATGGGGAGGAAATGCAAATCCCTTCGGTGAAGATGTAGATCCGGGCCTTCTCCTCCAATCCTCCAAAGATCAACAAATTTGGGTGGAGGGATTGGGAGATCTTGATGATTTGAGCTTTCAAGAATAGTAGGAGAGAGAAAATCTGAGAGCTAGCTGTTCTTGAGTGAGTGAGGGGGTATTTATACCCCACCAAAATCTGGCCGTTGGCTGCCTCGAGGACCCGGAAATTCCGGTATAAGTGACACCCGGAAATTCCGGGTCACTCGGAATATCCGAGTCTGTGAAATATCCGAGTTGAATTTCCGGTTGAGATCAGAACGTCTTCGACATCTTGACTTAGCCAAATTTCTGAGGGTGACTCGGAAATTCCGAGTCAGTGAAATTTCCGAGCTGAATTTCCGGTTGAGATCAGAACGTCTTCGACACCTTGACTTAGCCAAATTTCTGAGGGTGACTCGGAAATTCCGAGTCAGTGAAATTTCCGAGCTGAATTTCCGGTTGAAGTCATAACCACTTTCTCTTCTTTCCTTAGCCAAATCTGGAGTGGTTTTCTGGGTGACTCGGAAATTCCGAGTGAATGAAATTTCCGAGTGGAATTTCCGGTTTGAGTCAGAACCACTTCCTGACTTTTCCTTAGCTATTTTTCTGTTAGATATAGGAGACCCGGAATTTCCGATCCTGAAAATTTCCGGCTCCAATAATCCGATTATGGGAAGAATTCCAGAAACTCTTTTTCTCTACATTTTGGCTTTGGGATAAGTGGTATGCAACTCACACAAACTGAAATACTTAGCAATAGGATTAGTACATCATTGGTATTGTTAACTAACACACAAAACACTAGGGATTAATAAATGTTCTTTCAATCTCCCCCTTTTTGGTGTTAGATGACAATACCAAGATTTGCAAGGAAACAAAATGCAATACCATGTATTTGACAGAAAATAGCTCCCCCTAAACAAGTGCATGTATGAAACACAATAAGAGAAAGGATAGGATCAATTTTATAATAACAAACACAAGATATCACAAAGGAGTAAGGAGACAAAAAGTAAGGTTATGGTAGCATTTGAGACTAGATAGATTTTCATACCTTGTGTATGTAGGATATGAAGAGAATACCAACACAATAAATTTGAAGTCTCAACCATATGATAATGATAGCATAACATTGTCTCAATACACCAACACACATAGATAATAAAAGAGTTCAACAAATAACCACAAATAAGATAAATGGACACAAGCGCAAAGAAATGGTAAACGCATATGCTTGTGCCCGAACCCCTACAAATCCCCGAAGTCCTACTAGAGCAACTTCTCCCCCTTTGACATCTAAACGCCAAAAAGGAAGAGGAGCGATGCTACGTCCCGTGAAGGTCTTCAGTCCGAGGGGGTCTCGTCCTCATCATCATCATCCTCATCATCATCATAATCTGCCTCCTCATCATCATCATCATCCTCATCATCATAATCATGTCCAGTGGTGTACGAGCTGCCGCCAAGGTCATGATCAATTTGAGTCCATGGAGCCAAAGAACCCTGGTTCCACTGAGCAAAGGTCAGGGGATCAGAGAGATCAGCAGGAGCAGGAGAGCCAGACACATGATGAAGGATCAAGTCTTGATTGTAGACCAGCTGACGACGATCCTTGTAGGCGGTGTATTGCTCTTTGCGGATGTCCACATTCATGCACAGGATGTTGCGTTGGAACCAATTTAGCTTCTTCACCTTCGCATGAGTGGCCGGGACATAAGTAGAAGCAGCAGCCCTCCTAGCATCACCCATAAAAGATCTACCCTGAGCAGAGCTAGAAGAAGGCACAGGAGGAGGCTTGACCACTGTCTTCTTCTCATATAGTTTCTTGAAGTCATGCGGCTCCAACTCATCGCCACTGAAGTTATAGTCAGGAAACTTGAACTTGATGAGTTTCATGATGTAAGGGGCATAGGGGATAGAGACTCTGGTGGTCATGGCTTCATACATCTCATTGTAGATGTAATCCATGAAGGGGATCGTGTGCAAAAAACAAAAAAATTCCTACCAAAGATATCCTTAAACTAGCCAAGATCTACACTATGCAGATATAGAAGTACGGCGGAGATCGGAATACATACCCTCGTAGACCGAATAGCGGGGATTACGCTCCCGCACAAGCGTTGACGACGAAGACGACGTAGCCGACCTCTAGGTCGCGGAGAACTGGGCGCGACGAAGACGACGAAGATGACCCCGAGGTCGGGTGGAGGAAGTAGGCCTCCGAGTACCGCTAGCGCAGCACCTCGCAGGGCGTCACACACATACGGTGGAGACGACGGCCTCCGAAGCTCCAGTCCAGGACGAGCAGCGGAAGATTTGGATTGGAACACCAGCAGCGCGGCAACGGGCTATGGTAGAAGAGATCCCCCTCCTCTACTCGGCGCGGCTCCGACAAGGGAACCACGAGATCGAGAGACAAATTGGGAATTAATTGGTGAATTAAAAGGTCAGGGGTGCCCCTTCTTATATAGGCTCCCGGGGGGAGCCAACCTCCCTAGCTAGGCAATGTGGGAGCCAAACGTCGCATCTTATCTAGTGCCCCATTTGTCCCACCTAGGCCGGCCAAGCCTCCCCCAAAAAATTCCCTTGAGGGTTCCCCCCCCCCCCCCATGGGCCTTCTTTCGACCAGAAGGCCCATTTAGGGAAATCAGCCTAAATAAATTCGAAAATAAATATATAAAATCATATTTGCATATTAATTACACTAATTAATATCAAACATAATATATATAATTTATCCTAGCTCCGAAAACTCTTTCGGCGCCGCCCGATCTCCATCGGACCCCTCCCGGGACGCTCCCGGTGATCTCTTTCCTTTCCGGTTGTCTTGTCGAAACCCCTTAAGTGTGTTACCCTAGCGGTTCGATATAATAACATGTACGATCAAGACTCCTCTATGATCATCGACTAACTCGTAGGCCTGAACCCCATGAATTAATCCCTGTGATATAACGAATGACTTTCATCTATCAAACCTGGACGTATAGTCTTAAACCCTTTGTCATGGCGATACTTAGCGTGTCCGAGTATCATTCTCAGATATCTCCATACCTAGCATGATCTCGTTACCGACATCGCTATCTTCTACTCGTCTATGATATTATGTTAGCTGGTGACCTAGTCACATGTTTGCAAACTCATTTGACATAATCTCACCGAGTGGGCCCTAGAGTATCTATCCGGCTATGCGGACTGACAAATCCCGTTGTTGACCCCTCGTCTCAACTACCCCCTTCCGATACCCAAAAGTATCACCTATCATTGTCACACTATATAAGATATGATGTTTGTTGCGATCAAAGTATCTTCCAGGGATAACAATAAGAGTTGATCTCACGGTCTTAAGGCGTAACGAGTAACGACTATGTCCTATAAATACTGGGTATGTCCATCACATCGTTACACCTAACGATATGACTCCAATTGCCGACCGGCGCCATGCCCTATGATCGGAAAACCTCGATCATCAATCGCGCAACAAAACTAGTCTTAGTAGAGGCTACTAGGGACCTGGTTGTTTATCTACCACACCTGTATTAATGTTTTCGCTTAATACAGTTATAGCATGGTGTAAAACATATAATGAACGATTGGGATATTGCCAATAAACTATGTTTATTAAGTGCCTCTAGGGCATATTCCCTTCAGTCTCCCACTTGCACTAGAGTAACACTTAATCTAGTTTACGACTTGGTAAAAGCTCAACACCCATAGCATCTTGGTGCCTGCTCGCCCCGTGCAAGAGGAATACAGTCAATAGATCTCACACATTGAGACCTATATGTGCTTTGCAACACTTCTATGTCACCTAGTTTGACATCATCCCGTATCTTACGATGACGGTGAAATATATCCCAGTGGATGGAGTGAGACTCGAGCATTCGCGTAGCATGCGCCTTAAATGTCTAAGAGACCTATTAAGGGGACCACCTACGCCCGGAAAACTGCTCAGTCCAATCACACTTGCTACTTCTAAAGTCGCGATATATTTCTATACCTATGTAGATTATGCGACAGTGCATTCATATGCGACTTCACAAACTAACCATGTCTTTCTTCAAAATAAAGGACATCTCCTATATGAGATTTCTAGTCGTATGGGTCGGTGTAATAACTTGCATCATTGTAACCGCTTTACGGAAAGTTTCCATTCCACTCTTACCCGTTACTAGAAAACCTATCTTCAGTTCTCATAGACACTGAAGAATAAACTTAACGTTTGTTCATTGATCCACACAAGGATCACTCTAGAACCTGTTCTTCAACCAAGAACTCGGGTCGAGCTTTCAATCTGGTAAACTCTATGTGTGATACATAGAGAATGTCGAACATCATTTTCTATCACTGAAAAAGCCAAGATAAACTTAATATTTTACCTAGTGATACAAGTAAGAACCTCTTTCTTCACTTGTCCTATTCTGAAACACTTCAGAATCTTGACTTAGTAAATATTCCGACCTAATGCTATTAAGCCCCTTCTAATCTATACAATTATAAATCGGATGCTTAATACTCCTAACTTCATTTCATAGAAAATTTAATCACTTAAATAATCCTTTACACTCTACTAGAGGATCTGTGTCATTCAATATGTCGCTACATACATAATCACAAATGACACCTAGCTCCCACTCAAATATGCCTTCCGCATATAAGATCAAGGAAAGCTACTTAGCTCCCACTCAAATATGCCTTCCGCATATAAGATCAAGGAAAGCTACTTTGCTCCCACTCACTTCTCTGCAAATGTAGGTTTCTTCAACTATTTTGGACAACTCCAAAATCCTTTGATCACATTATCAAAGTGAAGATTCCAGCTCCGATATGCTTGCTTCAGCCCATGAATGGACCACCGAAGTTTGCATACATGTTTAGCATCCTCAGGATCACCAACTCTTTCTTAATGACACTATTAAGAAACATGGTTTCCTTATCCATCTATCAATTTCTCATTCGAAATTATAGTGATTGCTAAACGATCCAGAATAGATTTAGGCTTCGCCACTTGAGACAAACTCTCATGTGGTTTGTCGGAACTGTTTCACGACAAATCGAATCTGCTCAATGTCTACTCTCTCATAAAATTCCATATACTATTAACATCCTAGATGCCATCAAGAAGATCTCCCAAGTCAATACCTGGTAATCATATATGGATTTTATTTCGGATCACAAATGACTCATAGCCATTTCTTGGACTTAGGTCCACCATCTCTTCTTCGTAGTTCGTAGGTCTATCATATTCCATTAATATGACCTTCATAGCAAGATTGTCGCAACACACAGTGTGGAACACAACCTCGTATGCCTACGCTCTTAGTATGAGCTCAGAACATCATGATCTTGAATCATCAGCTTTTTCAAGCTGTGGAGCCTGACACCGAAAATAATTTTGATTGCGCCACTCTGATGTTTGGAGAAGAAGTTCACCAACTTCGTCTTGCTCTACTTTCTTTCTCACTTATACCCTCGGACAAGAAACTATTTCTTTCGCAAGGTATATCCCGGCAATGATTTTGCCTATGTCGTGAGACATGGACCCAACTAACTCTTTAGGTAGGGTATACTACAAAGATTAATCCATTTTAGGTTCGATTACATCGAAACACTAAATTGCTGAAACGACAATCCAGACTAAAAGCCATGCCATCACTCGTATGGTATTGTCTCCATGGATTCAAATGGTTTCCCTATTTGCTAACGTGAGAGTTTACGTTTCTACCATATGACTCTAATGATCACAATAATTCTGTAAGAGATTTATTTACCACACACTATCTGATAGGGTGTAATTACGACGTCCTAACACACCATAACACTGTGGTGTTCCATGCGACGTAATTTGTGGAACTCTTCTCACAAGTCTTCCAATGATGTGCCAACATTATAACTCAAATCTTTATTCCTCGATATGCATCGCGGGAATTTGATTTTCTTGTTAAGTTTATTTCCTACTTCATTCTGGACTTGTTTGATTGAATCAAAATTTCCAGGCCAACATTCCCCGAGTGGATATCCATTTATCTATTCGAATGTTCATGAAGTCTATGAAATAAAGACTTCCACTACACGTTAAAGTACTTCATTGATTCACATACACCGAAATGCACGATTCTCAACAAGCTATACTCAAAACGTTCAGTGAAGTTCACGAAATAAAGGTCTGCACTACCCGTCAATTACTTCATTGAACCACATACATCTCTATGTATGACTATCAATAAGTTACATGCCCGCTTTCCGAAAACGGTGTCACAGTTATTTTGCAAGTGTCAAAAGATCAAATCTTAGGACTTGTAGGTCCATCCAGTGTGGAGCTAATGCATATAACATTGACATGACTAAACGGTATTGCCACACATATGTGGTGTCTTTATTAAGTTTGTATCCTTTGGCATTAATATTATGAATGTGGGAGCTTCTACCATCTAAATTCAAATCGGCATATGATCATTACTTCATAAATATAGGACACCAATTTGTCACTATCATGTAAGAACAAGTGTCTCGCTAGAGGAGACACACTTGTAACGATCATACTAACAGGCGATCATAAAGAATTTACCCAAATGGTAGATCTGGAGGGAGAGCGTCTATGGCCATCACAACAACTTGACTGCCATTATCAACACGCAATGTCGCCTCATCCTTTCAAGCTACTCAATCAGTAAACCTGGTTTTCACAAAACATGACTAGTTCAAAACTTAGTCACTACTGCGAGTACTTGCTTAGCTAAAACATTCATAACATGTATATCATATATACCCCATCATCATCGATGATTTCCGGCGATCTGTTTCATCTTCTTGATACTTCCACCGTAATCAAGAACCATGAAGGTGAACGATTCCCCTTGCATGACATAGTCTATGACAGAGGATTTGCACTTGGCAACGATGTCTGTCATCCAGTAATTGAGCTGAGCGAGGCGTCTCAGTGTTCATTAATCATGAACATATGTCATTAAGTATGACCGCCACGTGCTCCCTCAATGTGTGTATTCTCTTCCATCCTGGTTGAGAAGACAATCAGTTAACGTACTGATAAACTTCATCAACCCAACGTTTGGGGTACCCCGAGTTTAGCGACCATATCATATGTTCGCGATCTAAAAACTCGTACCCACCGTTGGTTCTTGATGGCAGAGATCATAGCATACACTGGACTATGATGATATCATCCGCACAAAATCCGATAATCAAAATTATCTTTTGTTAGCGGAATCTCCGGGTTTATCTCCTAGCGGGTATTGTAACACAAAGAGCTAACGTTTTCAACATGGAGTATCCTCAAGCTAAAGTATAAAACTATGAAGTTTGGACCCAACCTTTTAAGTTTCTCAATCGCAGGAATGCGCCTAATTTGAAAAGATGCTATCACAATGGTTAATATCTACAAAGGTTTGCAAAACAGACTCTGTTCATTATATTCTGAGTTCTAGTATTTTAGAAAATAACTATCCGAACTCCCACTCAAAGGAACATCCCTCCTGGTCGTTTAAGCGATTACACGACCCCCATCCATTGCACCACCCCTCATCATCAGAGCCGGCGGCACAACTTCAAGAGTAGACAAAAGTCCGCCACACCAATTTTGTGACTCGTGCTCGACCTTTCGGTCTCCCTGTTCTGAGGCCATATTTCTGAATATGCTAGGCTCGCCACCGAAAACCTCCACGCTGACGCTTATGCAACATGACTTACACCCACTGTATGCGAACGACGAGATGTCTGACACCCGATCATCACGGCCTGCCTCATAACGTAGAACTTTCCTGGTGGTGCGCGTTGGAGGGAGAACACTAGTGGTATTTTGAATGGATCATCTTATATAGCTACCGTCGTGTAACTAATGTATACTATACACACAATCACACAATATAACATGCACACAAAACATCAAATGTAATGCAATGTGATATAGTCCATTGCGCCATGGTCTTCTTGGCGCCCGCGGTTTATAAACAATTTAATAAACCTACCTTGACCATATCACATAGCCCCTGCAAAATAAAGTTAGACGCTTCTACTTTATCTTTTGCATATTTTACGTGGCTTGGGGCTTTCGTAAATAGAACCGTTTCATACCTACGAACCTTATGACCACAACAACGATCCAATAATTGCATGTTTAAGCATCCCTTTCGGGCCCTCCATTGAAAATGCAAAGCCAACTAAAGAGAGAGAAACAGGCACCCGCCAGCCACAGATACGGTACAAGCCGTATGTCAGTAGTGGAACCAGTCTCGCGTAAGCGTACGCGTAAAGTCGGTCCGGGCCGCTTCATCAACTCGATGCCGCTGGAATCACAAGTGCACGCTAGAGGGTAGCAAATAACAGGAACGGTGCCCCCGTGCAGAACACGGGTTCTAACAGCGTACAACTATATCTACGATAGATCGGCTCTGATACCACTGAAGGGGATCATGTGCAGAAAACAAAAAAATTCCTAGCAACGATATCCTTAAACTAGCCAAGATCTACACTATGCAGATATAGAAGTACAGCGGAGATCGGAATACATACCCTCGTAGACCGAATAGCGGGGATTACGCTCCCGCACAAGCGTTGACGACGAAGACGACGTAGTCGACCTCTAGGTCGCGGAGAACTCGGCGCGACGAAGACGACGAAGATGACCCCGAGGTCGGGTGGAGGAAGTAGGCCTTCGAGTACCGCTAGCGCAGCACCTCGCAGGGCGTCACACACATACGGTGGAGACGACGGCCTCCGAAGCTCCAGTCCAGGACGAGCAGCGGAAGACTTGGACCGGAACACCAGCAGCGCGGCAGCGGGCTATGGTGGAAGAGATCCCCCTCCTCTATTCGGAGCGGCTCCGACAAGGGAACCACGAGATCGAGAGAGAAATTGGGACTTAATTGGTGAATTAAAAGGCCAGGGTGCCCCTTCTTATATAGGCTCCCGGGGGGAGCCAACCTCCCTAGCCAGGCAATGTGGGACTATCCCACAGCCATGGTGCGGCTAGGGATGGTGCGCCGGCCCTAGGTGGGTCCCATTTGGCCCACCTAGGCCGGCCAAGCCTCCCCCACAAAATTCCCTTGAGGTTTTTCCCCCCCATGGGCCTTCTTTCGACCAGAAGGCCCATTTAGAGAAATCAGTCTAAATAAATTCGAAAATAAATATATAAAATCATATTTGCATATTAATTACACTAATTAATATCAAACATAATATATATAATTTATCCTATCTCCGAAAACTCTTTCGGCGCAGCCCGATCTCCATCGGACCCCTCCCGGGACGCTCCCGGTGATCTCTTTCCTTTCCGGTTGTCTTGTCGAAACCCCTTAAGTGTGTTACCCTAGCAGTTCGATATAAAAACAGGTACGATCAAGACTCCTCTATGATCATCGACTAACTCGTAGGCCTGGACCCCATGAATTAATCCCTGTGATATAACGAATGACTTTCATCTATCAAACCTGGACGTATAGTCTTAAACCCTTTGTCATGGCGATACTTAGCGTGTCCGAGTATCATTCTCAGATATCTCCATACCTAGCATGATCTCGTTACCGACATCGCTATCTTCTACTCGTCTATGATATTATGTCAGCTGGTGACCTAGTCACATGTTTGCAAACTCATTTGACATAATCTCACCGAGTGGGCCCTAGAGTATCTATCCAACTATGCGGACTGACAAATCCCGCAGTTGACCCCTCGTCTCAACTACCTCCTTCCGATACCCAAAAGTATCACCTATCATTGTCACACTATATAAGATATGACGTTTGGTGCGATCAAAGTATCTTCCAAGGATAACAATAAGAGTTGATCTCACGGTCTTAAGGCGTAACGACTATGTCCTATAAATACTGGGTATGTCCATCACATCGTTACACCTAACGATATGACTCCCATTGCCGACCGGCGCCATGCCCTATGATCGGAAAACCTCGATCATCAATCGCGCAGCGAAACTAGTCTTAGTAGAGGCTACTAGGGACCTGGTTGTTTATCTACCACACCTGTATTAATGTTTTCGCTTAATACAATTATAGCATGGTGTAAAACATATAATGAACGATTGGGATATATCCGATAAACTATGTTTATTAAGTGCCTCTAGGGCATATTCCCTTCAGTCTCCCACTTGCACTAGAGTAACACTTAATCTAGTTTACGACTTGGTAAAAGCTCAACACCCATAGCATCTTGGTGCCTGCTCGCCCCGTGCAAGAGGAATACAGTCAATAGATCTCACACATTGAGACCTATATGTGCTTTGCAACACTTCTATGTCACCTAGTTTGACATCATCCCGTATCTTACGATGACGGTGAAATATATCCCAGTGGATGGAGTGAGACTCGAGCATTCGCGTAGCATGCGCCTTAAATGTCTAAGAGACCTATTAAGGGGACCACCTACGCCCGGAAAACTGCTCAGTCCAATCACACTTGCTACTTCTAAAGTCGCGATATATTTCTATACCTATGTAGATTATGCGACAGTGCATTCATATGCGACTTCGCAAACTAACCATGTCTTTCTTCAAAATAAAGGACATCTCCTATATGAGATTTCTAGTCGTATGGGTCAGTGTAATAACTTGCATCATCGTAACCGCTTTACGGAAAGTTTCCATTCCACTCTTACCCGTTACTAGAAAACCTATCTTCAGTTCTCATAGACACTGAAGAATAAACTTAACGTTTGTTCATTGATCCACACAAGGATCACTCTAGAACCTGTTCTTCAACCAAGAACTCGGGTGATAGACTCTATGTGTGATACATAGAGAATGTCGAACATCATTTTCTATCACTGAAAAAGTCTTCTTTGAGTCACCCTTGATCACTAGAGTGGCAAAGAACTGCATCACAAGCTGAGAGTTGTAAGGACAACGAGTGAGCACTAGCCTCTCCAAGCCCATAGTCTTGACAAGATGTATAGCTTCAACAAAGGAGGCTTTCTTCTGCAGAGTTGCAAGGTCAAATGGATGCATAGGCCGAATGGGCTTCGATAGAGAGTAGTAGAGGTCCACGAGTATGTGCTCTTGATCTTGACACCAAAAGCTGCGATCATCCAGAGTGTTGTCCCTTGGCCTAAGGGACCAATCCCCTTGTCTGAGCTGAGAGTATTCAACAGAGTTCATCTTTGAATAGTTCTGACGTTGAGAAATAGGAGCATTCTTGCTTTTCTTGGATGGTGGCTTGCTAGCAACAACTTTCTTCTTCCTTTGAACAGGTGGATTGCTTGAGGAGGCAGGACCCTTACCCTTGTTGACAGGGGTCTTGTGAACAGGTGCCCTTGAGGTGTTCCTTGATGCCCCAGCGGACGGACTCGCACTAGAACCTGTGAATTTGAGCATAGTGGGTAGCAAAAGATAAGTACACACAAGTCAGGAGAGGATACACACATTAGGTAGGCATTTGATGAATCATATGTAGTTAAACATGAGTTAATCTTAAAACTGCAATGTTCAGCTCGGAAATTCCGATTCATACTTAACCGGAAATTCCGGTGGACCGGAAATTCCGACCTAAACAGAAACAGTGCAGATCTGAGATTGACTCGGTCTAAAACTAGATAGATCCAACACAATGCAAAACTAATGTATGTAGATGGCAGGGAATGATGCTAGGAACAATCTCTATCAAGCAATCTTGAAACAAATAACTCCACATCAAGATCCTAGTGCAAGCACTTAAGGAAGAGGAAACGTGAAGTTACCCTCATCCATTGAGGCCTTGCTTTGATGAGTGAGTTCCCGGGGCGGAGGAGGAACAGATCCGGCCGAGAAAGAGGTTCCCCAGCGGTCGGAGTGATCCGGAGGGATCTTGGAGCAGCAGGGGCGGCGGTTGGAGGAGAGGGAGTTCGGGGGTGGAAGAAGGGCACGAATGAGCCCTTCACCCCGAGCCTGCCCTTATATTTTTTGAAAAACCGCCCGATCGGAATTTCCGGGTGTAACTTACACCGGAAATTCCGAGTCACCGGATATTCCGATTCATAAATGAACCGGATATTCCGACCTGCTGAACTAAAATCCCAGTTTTCAAATGGATGACTTGTGTGCAATAGAGAGAAATGTTTTCAGGGGGAAGTAGGCTTGGGATAGATTTCCAAATTGTCATTGGTACACCATACTCAACTCACAACTACCAAAACGAAACATAAAGCGCCAAGTTGAGTAGGTTTCCCACATGCATGAAAAGGAGGGCAAATAGCAACAATAAGTTCCAAAAAAACCAACTCTTCAAAGAGAAGAGGTCGGTGGCCGAGGCCACCATGTAGGAGTGTATGGCATGTCACCGCGAAGATGTATCTTGGGTACATAACCAATACTTGTCGTTTTAGCTCATTAGTCATGGGAATGAATATAGAGATAAAAGAACACTTGCTATCGGCATAATGGGGGGAGGGATGGTCCAATGTATTAGGACCGCACTCCCCCTATTTCCATGCCTACATCTAAACAAGATAAGATGCAATTACGCCCTAGGTGAGTGTGCAAGGGATCAAGCTAAGGACCTCGAATCAATGATATTTAGCTCATTCCTCAAAAAGCAAAACCTTCCTTCCTCAAGGGGCTTCGTGAAGATATCCGCCAATTGATCCCTTGTGCCCACATATGATAAGTCAATGTCTCCTCGGGCCACATGATCTCTTATGAAATGATGGCGGATCTCAATATGCTTGGTTCTTGAATGTTGCACCGGGTTGTAAGCAATCTTGATGGCACTTTCGTTGTCACATAGAAGAGGCACTTTGTCGCAGTCGACTCCGTACTCCTTTAAAGTTTGCCTCATCCATAGGAACTGAGTGCAACAACTTGCGGCGGCAACATACTCGGCTTTGGCGGTGGAGAGATATATACAATTTTGCTTCTTAGAATACCAACTTACCAAGGACCTCCCAATAAATTGACAAGCGCCGGAGGTTGACTTCCTATCATCTTGATCTCCCTTCCAATCGGAATCCGTGTACCCACATAATGAGAAATTTGCATCCTTGGGGTACTACAATCCAAAGGTTGGGGTATAAGCCAAATATCTAAAGATCCTCTTGACCGCCATATCATGGCTTTCTTTAGGAGCCGCCTGATATCTTGCACACACTCCTACGGCTAGCATTATATCCGGTCTAGATGCACAAAGGTAGAGGAGAGATCCAATCATGGAGCGCTATACCTTTTGATCCACATCCTTACCCTTGGGGTTGAGATCAAGGTGACATTTGGTTTGCATTGGGGTAGAGGTACCCTTGAGCTCAAGCAACCCGTACTTCTTGAGCATGTCTTGAATGTACTTCGCTTGGTTGATGAACGTTCCTTCCTTCAATTGTTTGATCTCAAATCCGAGGAAGAACTTCATCTCACCCATCATAGACATCTCAAACCCGTCAGTCATAAGCTTAGAGAATTCTTCGTTAAATGTTTTGTTAGTAGATCCAAATATAATGTCATCCACATATAATTGACAAATGAAAAGCTCTCCATTAACTTTCTTAGTGAAAAGTGTGGGTTCGATTTCCCCAACTTGGAATCCACGGTCTACAAGTAGTTCTCTAAGGTGCTCGTACCACACTCGTGGGGCTTGTTTAAGGCCATAGAGTGTCTTATCTAACTTGTAGACATGGTTCGGATACTTGAGGTCTTCAAACCCCGGTGGTTGCTTAACATAAACAAGTTCATTTAGTGGAACATTTAAAAAAGCGGATTTAACATCCATTTGTTACAACTTAAAGTTATGATGAGAGGCATAGGCAAGAAGAATACGAATTGACTCAAGTCGAGCCACGGGCGCGTAGGTTTCTCCAAAGTCAATGCCTTCAATTTGGGAGTAACCTTGAGCCACCAATCTTGCCTTGTTTCTTATCACCATGCCATGTTCATCTTGCTTGTTATTGAAAATCCACTTGGTGCCGATAACATTGCGGCAATCTTTGGGTCTTTCCACCAACTTCCACACTTTGTTGCGCTCGAAGTTGTTGAGATCTTCATGCATAGCATCAAGCCAATCTTTATCTTCAAGAGCTTCAAAGACCTTCTTGGGTTCCACCATGGTGATGTGAGCTTGATGTTCACTAAAGCTTGCAAGTTGTCTTCGGGTAGAGACCTTTCTTCTCACATCACCAAGCACCTTGTCAAGAGATAGAGCTCTTAGTTCTTGTGAGGTGCCAACCCTATTCAAGCGGCGGATCTCGATTTCCCTCCGAGTGGTGGGAGGAATCGCTTGATCATCTTGATCATTCATGTCTCCGCCTTGACTGTTTTGATGGCCTTGATCAACCATTGGAGTGACGTACAGCGGTGAAGGAGAGGGTTGATCTTGGCCTTGCTGCGAGCTGCCACCGGGAATGTCAGCAGGACCGGATATTCCGGGTTCAGTATGGACCGGAAATTCCGAATCACCGGAATTTCCAACTCCAGTTTGAACCAGATTTTCCGGCCCTCCGGAAATTCCAGGAGCAGCTGGAGAATCTTGTGCTTCTTCTTGGCTGGGCGTGTTAGGCACGGTGTTGTCGATGGGTGTTTCTTGTGTTGGGGTAGCCACCATTTGTGAAGAACTTGATCCTTGTTGAGAAACCTCATAATAGACTTCAACAGGGCGGTGGACTCCCAACCCCATTCTTCGGATAGCATCTTGAGGTTGATCATCACCTACAACGGAAACACCACTTTGCTCCACAAGGGAGCCGTCATTCTCCTCGAACACCACACTACAAGTTTCAATGATAATGCGCGAGGCCTTATCATAGACTCTATAAGTGTGGGATTCGGACCCGTAGCCCACAAATGTCCCTTCAAGAGACTTAGATTCAAACTTTCCCAAACGAACACCTTTGATGAGATAGAAACACTTACAACCAAAAACTCGTAAGTAAGAGATATTGGGCTTGTTCCCAGTGAGCACTTCATAAGGGGTCTTCATGAGTCCTTTGCGAAAGAAGAGCCGGTTGGATGAATGGCAAGCGGTGTTGACGGCTTCGGCCCAAAAGTTGTGAGGGGACTTGAACTCGGCCATCATCGACCTTGCCATCTCAATAAGAGTGCGATTCTTCCTTTCGGCTACACCATTTTGTTGGGGAGTATAAGCAACGGAATATTGATGACGAATCCCTTCTTCACTAAGGAACTCGTTCAAGGTGTAGTTATTGAACTCGGACCCATTGTCACTTCTTATCACCAAGATAGGGACATTGTGTTGACGTTGAGCTTCATTGGAGAAGTCGATGATAGTTTGTTGAGTCTCCATCTTCGACTTGAAGAAGAAAACCCATGTGTATCTTGAATAGTCATCAACAATCACCAAGCAATATTTTTTGCCACCAAGACTAGCTTCCGGAATGGGACCAAAGAGGTCAACATGGAGAAGCTCCAAAACCCTTTTTGAAGAAATGATGGTCTTGCTTGGATGGTGAATGTCATGCATTTTTCCTTCAACACAAGCCCTACACATTCGATCCTTCGAGAAAGAAACATGGTCTAATAGTCCTAGGATATGTCCACCCTTGTGGAGACTTTGCAAAGTCCTCATGTTGACATGGGCTAGTCGGCGATGCCATAGCCAACCCAAGTCCGCCTTAGCGAATAGGCACATTGTATGGGAAGTCGTGACTCCGGAGAAGTCAACCACATAGAGCCCATTCTCAATGTACCCAACGAAAGACACATTGATATACTTGCTCCGCATGAGGATAACCATCTCCTTTTCGAAGACAACGGTATAACCCAAACAAGTTAAAGAATGGACGGAGATCAAGTTGAAACCTAGGGACTCGACAAGCAAAACATTCACAAGTGTGATGTCCAGTGCCACTACCACCTTGCCGAGCCCTATTACCTTAGACTTTTAATTGTCACCATATGTAACGGTCATTTGATAATTATTGGGCTTCAACTCCGTTACAATTTCCTTGCTTCCGGTCATATGACTAGTGCACCCACTATCAATTATCCATTTTGATCATCCGGAAGCAAGTCCCTACACACAATCAATTCTTTGGTTTAGGTACCCATTTTGCAATGGGTGCCGTTTGGTTAGCAACAAGGGTCTTTGGGACCCAAATAGCATATTCAGTGTAACCATCAAAAGGACCAATGTATCTAGCATACACATCAGCATAATAATCAACATATAAAGCATAATTGGGGTTAGATAAGCCCGCAAAGTCATCACGAGTGGGAGTGCCCCTTGTGGCATTTCCACTTGCTATATCATCTTTATTGGCTTGTGCGGGCTTGGTCTTCTTCTTGATCATCATCTTCTTCTCCTTAGCAACATAGCCTAGACCTTCCTTACCCTTGTGGGGTACTCGCTCATGAAGAGGAGTAGTGAGTGTCCCCTTACCTTTATCAAGGGAGGTCTTGGATTCGGTTGCCATGGAGGGAACAAACAAGACCCTAGCTTTATCCTTGACAACATTTGCATTAGTATTCAAAGGAGTAGAAGTACTAGGTTTCTCAAGAATAGATATCCGAGTTTGGAGTTGATCACGAGACTTGAGGAGACGTTCGTGATCACTTGTCAATACCTTGTGAGTATTTTCAAGTGACTCGAAGTCTTCGCGAAGTCTAGCATGAGCAACTACAAGCTCGGACTTTTCATTTTGCACAATTTTGCATTTAGCAAAGTAGAGATCACGATCCTTAGTGATCTTAGCAAGTTGCTCCTTGAGGAGAGCATGAGCTTCTTGTTCATCTTCGAGAGAGGATTGGAGGGACACCTTAGCGTGTGCATCCTCTCTCTCAATCTCACATTTTAATTCAAGCTCATCCTCAAGCTCACCTATACGACTCATAATTGAGCCAAAGTGTTTCTTTCCTTCTCCTTGCAAGTTAGTCATGAATATATCAAAAGCAATAATTTCTTCCTTGACTTCTAGTCTCATACCATCATCAGTGTCATGTGATATGGAGGTGGGGGACAATTTTACCTCGGATGTCTTTGCCATAAGACATCTTGCATTCTTGATGATGGGGCTCTCGTTTGGTGAGGAGAAGAGTGACAGAGATGTGGAAGAAATGGCTAGTGTGGCCACTTGCGTTGGAGTATCCTCCTTGTCACTATCTTCATCATCGGTGGGATATTGCTCTTGAGTTACCAAGACAATCTTTTGGTTCTTCTTAAAGTAGGGCTTCTTCATGGGCATGGGCCCATTGCCCTTCGTCTTGGCCACGAGCCTCCCACCATGATCCTCTCTTCTCTCCCATGGGCAATCTGCAACAAAGTGGCTTTTGTCATCACAGTTATAGCAAAACCTCACCTTGTTGAATGACTTTCCTCCATTGGGGGGAAACTTCTTGTGAATCCTCGCTTTGGCCCTTCCAGGGTTCTTCCAAAACGTTCTTGCTGCAAGACCCATGTGTTGAGTAAGAGTACTTGAGAGAGTCTCACTAGATAGCTCGACTTGATCATCATACTCCTCTTCATCCTCTTCTTCAACGGTGGCCTTCAAGGTAATTGAGGCATGCTTGTGCATCCCTATGGCTCTAGCTCTTGCATCTTGTGCAATCTTGGAGGCCACCTTGTATGCGGTCATATCTTGCATGACTTCATTGGATATCATCTTTGCGAAGTCATGTCTGCCTTGGAGTGTCTTCAAATCCGTTTCCTCAAAGGGCAAGAGAGCGGTCACAAACTTCCTCTTGATCCAAGCGTCATCAATGTAGACCGCCCCGAGGTTCTTGAAGGAGTTGGCAACCAACACCAACCTCCGGTACATGTCCTCGTGGCTTTCTCCATCCAACTTGTAGAACCCTTCCACCTCATTGCATAAGGCATCATACCGGTTCTTCTTCATGCTCTCATTCCCGACGAAGATGTCGGAAAGAGCATTCCAAACTTCTTTGGCGGTGGAGAATTGTTGAATGAGCGCCATGTCCTTCTCTCCAACGGCCATTTGGAGTTGATGTAGAGCGGTGGCGTTGAGTTGGCTATCAACCACCTCTCTTCTTGTCAAGTTGGTTGGATCATGGGGCTTGAATCCTTCTTCAATGATGCGCCATAGCTCAATGGAGGCACTACATAGATGAGACTTCATTAGAAATTGTCATTGAGAGAAATGAGTAGGTTTGAGTTTAGGAGGATCACTTCTAAAGTTTACATGAGGGTGAGGGATAGGAGGGTTAGGAGAGTAATTATGGTTGACATTATAAAATTCCTCTCCTTTGGGTGTGTTAGAGGAGCTAGGTGATTCATCCTTTTCCGCCTTTACGAGGGAAACACTTGGAGAAACGTCTTTGGACCCATCCGAAGATGACTCCTTAGAGTTCTCACCATGCTCCTTAGCAGGAGGAGAGGGAAAAGTAGCCTCGGGCTCCTTAGACTTCAAGAGTGCCATGAGCATGTCATTCATCTTGAGGAGTTGGGCCTCCAAGGACGATCTCGTATCAATATGATCGGCCATGGTTGCCCCTTTGGCTAACTCCTCCTTCTCCGCCTCTAATTTCTCACGGGCGGCCCTCACGGCATCGGATTCCGTCATCATTGCACTTAGGCGGTTAAGCCCTTAAAAGTGAACAAGGCTCTGATACCAATTGAACGGGAATCCGGCACCTAGAGGGGGGGGGGGGTGAATAGGTGCTATTACAAATTTTAGCTCTTTTCAAATATAGGCTCAACACGAAGGTAAATTCTCTAGATATGCAATTATGGTGAATTTACCTAAATGACAATCTAAGCAATAACAAGATAAATAAGCTAACAAGACAAGCAGGTAAGGGATCAATGATAAGGGGAACCGAGTGAAGCACGCAGAGACGAAGATGTAATCCCGAGTTCCACCCAAGGGTGTACGTCTCGTTTGGAGAGGTGTGCGCTACCACAACAGGTTAGCCGCAACGCCACAAAGGCTCACCTTCTTCTCCGATGAACTCAACCACAAAGGTTGCGAGTCCACCTTCCAGTATTGATCCCCTTTTAGGGCGGAGATCGAATCCCTTACAAACACTTGAGGCACGCACCCACAACTTAATTGGGGGCTCTCAAGATGACCACAAAAGGTCAAGGACCACAAAAGGTCAAGGCAACACCAAGATTATAACAATGGTGAACTAGGTTTTCCCACCAGAAACCCTAGCCACGAAATCCCCAAGTGAATGGGGAGGAAATGCAAATCCCTTCGGTGAAGATGTAGATCCGGGCCTTTTCCTCCAATCCTCCAAAGATCAACGAATTTGGGTGGAGGGATTGGGAGATCTTGATGATTTGAGCTTTCAAGAATAGTAGGAGAGAGAAAATCTGAGAGCTAGCTGTTCTTGAGTGAGTGAGGGGGTATTTATACCCCCTCCCAAAATCTGGCCGTTGGCTGCCTCGAGGACCCGGAAATTCCGGTATAAGTGACACCCGGAAATTCCGGGTCACTCGGAATATCCGAGTCTGTGAAATATCCGAGTTGAATTTCCGGTTGAGATCAGAACGTCTTCGACATCTTGACTTAGCCAAATTTCTGAGTGTGACTCGGAAATTCCGAGTCAGTGAAATTTCCGAGCTGAATTTCCGGTTGAGATCAGAACGTCTTCGACACCTTGACTTAGCCAAATTTCTGAGGGTGACTCGGAAATTCCGAGTCAGTGAAATTTCCGAGCTGAATTTCCGGTTGAAGTCAGAACCACTTTCTCTTCTTTCCTTAGCCAAATCTGGAGTGGTTTTCTGGGTGACTCGGAAATTCCCTTCGACCTTGCACTTGAAGCACACAATCTTGGCCGAATCAGTAGCTTGATCTTGACCTTTCTTCTTGATGAACTTGTGATCCATATTGTCAATGGATTTGTTCTTGATATTGGAGTTGAATCCAAGTCCACTCTTGTCATGAGGAAGTCTTCGCGCTCTGAACATCTTGTCGAGGGTGGACTTCCCTTCATGACCCTTGATCAAGTCTTTCTTCAAAGAAGTGACTTGTGCCTTGAGCTCTTTGATTTCCTCTACATGGTTAGTATCAACACAAATACTAGAGGAAGTAGATGCTACATTGTTAGAGCAACAAGGCATGGAGAGTAATTCATCACAAGATGTAACAATGTTGTGAGTGGATGAATTACTAGAACTAGCACATGGCAATGAAGTATTTTTACTAGAAATTGTGCTAGTGATCACAAGAGGCTCACAAGATTTTACCTTTGTAGAGATTGACTCAAGAGAAACCTCTAGCATAGCATGGGATGCTAGAAGATCATCATTAGAGCTCGAGAGCTTTTCATGATTTTTCTCCAACTTCCCATACTTGCTAGATAGCAACTCAAGTTGAGCCCTTAGCTCAACATTTTCCTTCAAAATAGATGCTTCACAAGAAATGGAGTTAGTAGCACAAGCATCATTATCATTGGGAATAGAAGAGGACAATTTAACAAGCTCATTATACTTTCTTTTGAAGTTGATGGCTTCCTCAAGAGCTCTATCACGGGTTTCTTTCACTTTAGACAATTCTAAAGTAAGAGTCTCCTCAAGAGATTTGGATTTTCCCATTTTTAGTTTGGAAAGAGCATGGTCACATTTTTTAGTGATTTTAGCAATCATTTCATTATTTAACTCCTCACTAGTTTCTAGCTTCTCCTCAAGAGAAACTCGAGTTTCTTGCTCTTCCTTAAGAGCAATCTCAATATTGTGGATCTCACCCACGGAATCACAAGCGAGACCCCATCCTTCATCACAACGAGTCTCCAAGGCCTCAATTGTCTCCTTGCGCTCAATAAGAATGGTCATGATTTCTAAGAAGCTATCATGGGCATGTTTTTTCTTTAAAAGAGCATGAGACAATATCAAAGTTCTTTTCAATGGAGGCATCATTATCACTTTCATCATTAATATCATCATCATTAGATATATTGGAATTTAAGGTAGGAGATACCTTAGACTCCTTAGCCATAAGGCAAAAGTGAGTAATGGATGAGGAAGATGAAGAATTACTTGAAGCACCATTGAGATCCATGTCTTGTTCCAACAATTGTTTGGATTCCTCTACATTGATAGTCAAACAAGTACTAGAGGAAATAGAAACATTTTTATCATGGCAACAAGACAAGAAAAGCATATCATCATGTGATTTAGTTAAGCAACTACTACATGATATGCAAGGACTATAGACACTAGCATGTAAGGCATTTATGGTGCTAGAGGAGTTTAAGTCCAAAGATAGAGCATTGCAATATGATGGGTGAGAAATATGATCAATAGTAGATTCACCATAAAAAATGCAATCTCTATCACCACTCACCATATCATTACCTTGTGGCAAGCCACATGTTGGTGAAGTGGAAGAAGACGTGAGCTCATCCCGGTTGGAGGTGGAAGGAGGACAATCATCCTTGGTAGTGTTGGACACATCATATATATCTTCAAGCTTTGTCCATAATTCTTGAGCGTTCCGACAAGGCATGATTGACGCAAGAACCACATCGCTCAAAACATAGATAAGACCATTACAAACTAGAGTATCGAGATAAGAGTTTTTCTCATCCTCTAAAGATAATTCTTGGGAATCCTTTGGAGGAGAAAAACCCATATCTACAATTCTCTCTAAATTAGGATCCATGTCCCTAAAGATATTAAGCATGCGAATTTTCCAAACATCATAATTAGTGCCATCGAATATATAAGTGGGATTGTGCACTAATTCTCTAAACGACATCTTTATCTCTAGGCGGTAAAGCCTAATTATGAGATAACCTGGGCTCTGATACCAATTGAAAGGAAAGACGTCGCCTAGAGGGCGGGTGAATAGGTGAGGAACACTTTTTGTAATTTAGGCTTGATAAATGCGGAATAAAACTTAAGTGTTTAACTTATCAATGACACAACCTAAATATACTAGGTTTGCCTATGTGCACCAACAACTTATGCTATGCAAGACAAACAACAAAGGGATAGCAAGGTAAAGGACTTCAAGCACGATGGCTATCACAAAGTAAAGTGCATAAGTAAAGAGCTCGGATATAGGGATAACCGAGGCACGCGGAGACGATGATGTATTCCCGAGTTCCACCACAAAAGGTGTACGTCTCGTCGGAGAGGTGTGAGCAACCACAACAGGTTTTCTCAACGCCACAAAGGCCTCACCTTCTTCTCCGATGAACTCGACCGCAAAGGTCCGAGTCCACCTTCCACTATGGACTCCTTTGGGGCGGAGAACAATCCCGTACAACAACCTTGGGGCACACACCCACATCCGAATTGGGGGCTCCCAAATGACCACAAGAGGTCTTGACCACAAAGGTCCCAACTAGCCACAAAGGTCTTGACCACAAAAGGTCCTATGCCACAAAGACGGCCACTAAGGCGTCTAGGGTCCAAGACCCAAGAGTAACAAGCTCACGAATTTCACCACCACAAATCCTCGTGGAGGGCTCAAACCGATGCAAGATGCAATGGCAAGAACACACAAAGTGCTCAAGTCCTTCACTCTCAAATTCCAACAAAGCAACAAATGCTTATGGGGGAATAAGAGAGGAAGAACCAAGAAACCACAAAGGAGACAAATCCTACACTCCCAAATCCCACCACAAGCAACTAATGCTTATGGGGGGATAAGAGAGAGCAAGAACAAAGGGGGAGAACCACAAAGGAACTCAAAGATCTAGATCCACTAAGTTCCCCTCACTTAGAGGAGGGAGAGATTTGTAGAATTGTAGATCTAGATCTCCTCTCACTTTTCCCTCAAAGATATGCAAGAATCATGGGAGGATTTGAGAGGGGGCAAGCTTTCCCAAGGTCAACAATGGCAAGAGAGAGAGGGGAAAGTCGTGCACACTAAAGGAAGAAGAAGGGGAGGGGTATTTATACCCCTCCCACAAATCTAGCCGTTACAGCAGCTCAGACCGGAGATTTCAGGCCTAGGGCCGGAGATTTCCGACCCCCGGAGATTTCCGGAAAGATCTCCGAAGTTTTCTGGGCGACATCAATACTGAAATCCGCCCGATTCAGAAATCTCCGAGGACCCGAAAACTGCAGAAATACCAACACGAAAACGACAATATCTTGACCACCCGAACACCGTTTTCGATGATTTTTGGCTCGTTGTAATCACAACAAAGAACTCTACAAGATAATGAAGAGAAACATCATAGTCCAAGATGAGATGTTAAAACCAAATGGGGAAACATAAAATCTCTCGAAAAAGGAACAACCGGTAAAACCTACAACATCAAAAACCAAGAAGCTTTTCAAACGAACTTTGTTTTTGATGAACTTGAGATTGTTATGAAGATCACAACAAGCTCCAAAACCTCACAAGGAGAAAAGACAAATAAGAAACAAGAAAGATGATATGCTAAGTATGCAAAGGTTTGAGCTCTCCATAAAGATTCGATCAAGTTACTCACTCGAGAGCCCCTCTTGATAGTACGGCTATCTATCCTATAGCCCTATTAAGATCATACCTTTTCCTTGAGCATTCCACTTGAGCTAGATGATGACGATCTTGATCTCTTCAAGTGGACCACCTTTCTTGATTGCGCTTGCTAGCACATGCTTCATGAATACTCCTCCATATACTCCCCCATACTCCATTATGGGAGAGTCTCGCTTAGCTTCGTCTTCATGTCTCCGACATGCTTCCCTTGGTCTTGCACTAGTCAACCTTGATGACGATCATGGCATGACATCATCCTCCATGAGCTATATGAATTGATCTTCTTGCTGTAAGCTCATGGAAGATACCATCTTTCTTCATATAGGTGATGGCTTGACAAATTCAAGCCATACTTGCAATATGCTCAAAACACACATTAGTCCTTAGGGATTGTCATTAATTACCAAAACCATAGATGAGGGTACATGCCCTTTCAAGAGTGCCAAATGGTATTATAGCAAAACCGAGAGAGCCATTTGAACCACTTAGGAGGGCGGCTCCGTAGATAACACACAAATTGATGATTAACCCGTTCGGGTCCCCATCAGTTTTTCAGTGATAATTAAGAACTCATTTTCAGTTCAGGTCATGTCCTTCATCAAGAGGCGGACCATCTGTTTGCACTTTGTTCCTTCAGATACAATAGACCAAACCCAATGGGTCTCTTAAATCACATAGGTATTCCCTTAAGCATACTTCTACAAGTTTCTAATTCAACGACTTCCTAAGTAATACAACTATGTTCAACCATGACCTAAAATGTCAGAGGCATACATAATTGGTAATACGCTAAGATATCTTTAAGGAGTTAGCATATCCTTGCAGGGAACAAAACATCAAATCTCAAAATACAATGGCTGGTGGTGCCAAAAGGTTGCCATGAAGAGAAAGAGTCTTCTCCGGGTTCACTAATGTACATAGGTTGCTCTGTCTTTTTTGTGGGTCACACGGTAAAAAGTTTCCCCAAATTTTAGAATTTTTGCCCTGAATATCTTCGCTATGAACCAAGTGTCTGCTAGGTCAGCTAGACGTCGGAACACACGTAGAACAACACTTTGAAAATATTTTAATTTCTTAACATAAGTTCTATTTGGTGTGCTGGATGGCGGCTTACTGAACGCAAATGCATTGGGTATTCATCTAACTATACATTGGACCATCAGATGTTTGTCATATGTGTTATGGAGGAAATAATATGGACATAAACACATATCAAGACTTCCAGTATTGTGAGTATTAGGATCAACCGAATGAAACTTTGGGTCTGGGGCAAGCCAGTTTTTACTAAACTTTCATACTTCTCTATTTCTTTTTACCATGTAAAACTTTTACTAAGTTGATTTTCCATATGCTGGCATAGTTACTAGATATTTTTTAAGGAAAAGGGAGGGGAAGCTCCTTCTCGAGAACTTGAACCCGTCTGGCTAGGTTGTACATCTACTCCCCTAACCAAATAAGTTGGATTCCCTTCTTTACTAAATATTAGTTGGTGTGATTTCTCTTTGCACTAGATATCATGGAAATATAGTAATCTATATAACAAAATTGGTTCTCAAACATTTTTCTATTATGCATAATCTACAGAACTAAAATGTATTTATCATAAAGATTGTATATAACATGGCCTAACAAATATCTTATATAAGTCTCTAGTGGACGCAAGAAGTTCAAAACCGATGATGGCGATGTGGTAACCATTTTTTATGTTTGGTTGTGTGGGTTGGTTAGCCAAGTTTTATGTTTGGTTGAAGGGATAAAAAGTGGTTAGGACAGCCATATTTGTGTTTTTTTAGGGATTAGAAATGGTTAGAGTGATATCGTCAATTATTTTTAAGATGGTGAGAACACCCCATCATATATATTATAGAAGGGAAAGTTACATCCAAGTTTTATGTTTTATTCAAATAATTAAAATGGAAAATTTCGTTCACATATTCTTAATATAAAAGAATTTTTTTTCAAAAAAGGGTAAATTTTCTTATTATATTTGAAGGGAAGAGTTTTTTCAAATATTTCTAATATATAAAAAAAGATTTTTTTGCTCAAACATTTAAAAGTGAATATTTTGTTCAAATAATTAAAAAGGAAAAGTTTCATAAAATAATGTATAAAAGAAAAATATTTTCAAATATTTAAAAAGAGTAAAATTTCTTACTAATATATTTGAAGGTGAAATTTTATTCACATATATTTAATATATAAAAAGAAGCGTTTATTCGAATATTTAAAAGTGAATATTTTGTTTAAATAATGTAAAAGGATTTTTTTTAAAATACTATTAATATAAAAAGAAAAATATCTTTAAATATTTAAAAGGGAAGATCGCCGATGCATTTCAGTTGCGCGCTCATGTGTATGCCTTTTTATCCCGGTTACAGACCGAACCGGAACTAAATGTAGGAGTCATTAGTCCCGATTCCGTAGTTCCGGTTTAACCGGACCTAAAGGTCCTTACCAACTGGGAGGGACTGGAGGCTTGTTTTGTACTAGTGGTGATCACAAAAATCCGTCAAACAAAAATGAAGAGCTGTTTACTGAAATTTCTCGAAGAGCTGATGACAATGCGGTAATATGCGTGTTGTTTTGTTCTTCAGGCCTTAACGTCACCGCACACACCCAACACACGTCAGATACGTATCCCTTTGTCAGTTGGCGCCGCCGCCTGTCTTCTCCACACCATTCCACGCCTAATTTTCCATCTCGTGGATCACCGGAGTTCCACGCGCACATGAATCCGTCCCAATTCGTTCCTTCTATCCGATCCTTTGACCACAAGACTACCTTCCCTTTCAACCATCACTGGGCGCACACGCACCATTTGCTACATCAACACGTTGCTGCTCCGGCGGGCCTCCCATATAAAACCACCTTGCCGGTGCTGCCCACCTCACTATCTTCCAGCTCCAGCCATCATCCTTTGCTTGTTGCTGCCGCTGCTCGCTCTCTCTGTAGTTGTTCAGGTGTGCAAGAAAGATACGCGATCGAGGTAGGTCGTCGGCATGGCAGTGGAGGCGGTTCTTGAAGCGGCGGCGATGATGCCACCGCCGCCGACGAGCAGGGAGATGGCCGTCTTGACCTCCTCGAGTAGCGAGGAGGAGGCGTCGCAGCAGCAGCATATGGAGGGGTGTTCGAAGCGGAAGCGCACGAGGCGGCCAAGGGCGCTGGAGCCCAGCGAGGAGGAGTACCTCGCGCTCTGCCTCGTCATGCTGGCACGCGGCCACCGCGACGCCGCGCCGCAGCAGCACGGCTGCTCCGTCTGCGGTAAGTCGTTCGCGTCCTACCAGGCCCTCGGCGGCCACAAGGCCAGCCACCGGAAGCCCCCCGTGGTCCTGGCCGTGCCCGAGGAGGACAAGCCGCAGGCGGCCGCGGCGTCCTCCTCGTCCGGGTCCGGCGATGCCGCGGGCGGCGGCAAGGTGCACGAGTGCAACGTGTGCAGGAAGACATTCCCGACGGGGCAGGCGCTGGGCGGCCACAAGCGGTGCCACTACGACGGCACCATGGGCAGCGCCGCCGCGCCCACGCTGAAGGCTGTCAGCAAGGCCGCCGCGGCGAGCGCGCCGACGGCCACGAACCGAGGGTTCGACCTCAACGTGCCGGCGCTGCCGGGCATCGTGGAGTGGTGCGCGCCGGCGGAGGAGGGGGAGGAGGTGCTCAGCCCGGCCTCCTTCAAGAAGCCGAGGCTCATGATCACGGCGTAGATTAACAGTCGTACCTTCAGGGCAGCTGGTTGCATATACTTGGTCAAGATGAATGGTTCATTGGTTCTGTAGATTAGCCTCTGTTAGTCAGTCTTGTTGTACATAGATTGGTGGTGATTTATTAGTTTGTGTACGTACATTACTTAGCAAGTGTAGTTGATGACTCCATTTGTTTGTTCATCCGTATCTATCATCCAGATTGTTTAGTTCTAGATATAGGGCAGTTCAGCTAGAAGGATGCATTCTTTCATTGTTTGTACATTTATCCATGCATGAATTGTGCATGAATGTGTATCATTGACAGATATATACATTAGATTATTTTTCTCTATTGCTAAAAACCAACGATCAGCACTCTCGTTATCTTAATCAAGAAAAGATAAGCACTCCGTAGATGGAATTAACCTGCCTTGATAATGACAGAGCCAGTTACTCGTTGTGTGCACACCTTGGCTAGCTAATTAAGCTTAATTTCCGAAACACGTGTGGACACTGCAGCAAGTTAGCCCTCGTTCCAAGCTCCACGCATTGCCTGATTTCGTAGCTTCTCGGAAGGAGATCATGGCTTGCAAGCTAGTGAGTTGAGTGCTCAGCCTTCAGTGATGAAACATCAAGAGGTCGAGATAGAGAAGCTGTCCACGTACAGATAATATGATGCGTGGTGCTGATCAAATTTGGTTGGTTGCCGGAAGAAAAGACCAACTCAATGCGTGTTCGCCAGTGGTTAGTTAGAGACCCACGTACGGCAATCAGCAACATGCATGTCTAACGTGTTCTTAACTAATCGATCAATTACCAGTCGAGTTAGACTTTGTCTCCAGGGTTTTAATTAAAGATCATCGATCTTCCCCTGGATATCGATGAGCTACCTACCATGGTCGATCACCAACTGTGGCTGGCAGCAGAGATGGAACGAACTCTGCAGCATATACATACGGTGGAGAAACGAGATGCATGCAGGATTTATGACAAACCTGTTTGAGAGTATCCGGTCAACTCAAACCCTCCAGAAGCCTAGCCAATTGAGAAGAGAGTCGTGCGCGTTGTTAACCCAACGAAATAACAGTACCTTAACTTTGAAGTTTCAAAAAAATCCAAAGAAAAGTCCATTGGTACATGTACATGTTATTTACATATCTGCCCGATGTTGCTCAACTATACGTTACGTTGTCTTGTAGGCTACATAAAAATTAAAAATCATGGATTTGAAAAAAAGGTGAAAAAGAACTCATTTTACTTGGTAGATTTGTCTTTGTGTGTATTAGATTTGTGAGAACGATCGTGTCCCACTAGGGGGATCGGTTACGTGTTTATATAGTGATGAAAAGCCCATTACGTGGCAATTACATGGAGTCGTATTTAGGTTGGAGTACTACTCCATACCTTCGTACGTAAGGAGATAACAAACCTATTACAAGTCTAACAGCCCCCCTTAATCACAGCCTTTTGAAAGGTTGAGATTACGGATAAACTCATGAAGGTTCTTAACTGGTAAAGCCTTTGTAAATCCATCTGCAACTTGATCTTTGTTGGAGTTGAACTAGATGTCAAGAAGTTTACTTGCAACCCTTTCACGAACAAAGTGATAGTCTATCTCAATGTGCTTAGTTCTTGCATGAAAAACTGGATTAGCAGACAAGAATGTAGCACCCAGGTTATCACACCATAAACATGGTCTATTTTTCAACATCACACCAAGTTCACGAAGAACAACTTCAACCCATATCATCTCAGCTGTGGCATTTGCAAGAGCTTTATATTCTGCTTCAGTACTAGACCTTGACACAGTTTTCTGCTTACGTGCACTCCAGGAGACCAAGTTCGGCCCTAGGAATATTGCAAATCCTCCTGTTGATCTTCTATCATCTAGGCAACCAGCCCAGTCTGCATCAGAGAAGGCACTGAGCAAGGTCAATGAAGACCTCTGAAAGGTTAGCCCAACATGTTGTGTATCATGAACATAACGTAGTATTCGTTTGGCAGCTGTCCAATGAACAGATGTAGGAGCATGCAAATATTGACAAACTTTGTTGACTGAGAATGAAATATCACGACGTGTCAGTATCAAATACTGCAATGCACCAACCACACTTCTGTAGGTGGTACAATCTTTCGGACCAAGAGGATTTCCCGCAGTCAATGATAACTTTTCAGTAGATGACAAGGGTGTAGGATAAGGAGTGGATTTAGTCATACCGACTCTAGCAAGCACTTCAGCAGCATATTTTTCCTGAGTGAGAAGTAAGCCATTCGGAGTCTTCTTTACCTCAATGCCCAAGAAGAAGTGTAGGTCTCCCAAATCCTTTAGAGCAAAATCATCATTTAGGTCACGAAGAAGGGCAGAGATGGCTTGATCTGAGGAGCTTGTGACTATGATATCATCAACATATATTAGTACAAACATCATAATTCCAGACTTATTGTAGAGAAATAGTGACGTATCAGCTTTGGAGGGGGCAAAGCCAAGTTGTTGCAACTTGGTGCTAAGCCTGGAATACCAGGCTCGGGGAGCTTGCTTGAGTCCATATAGAGCTTTATCAAGTTTGCAGATGTGATGTGGTTTGTCTTTGTCTTCAAAACCTGGAGGTTGTTTCATATATACTTCCTCTTCCAGAACGCCATGAAGAAACGCGTTCTTGACATCTAGCTGCCGCAAACACCAACCCCTAGAAACAGCTACTGCCAAAGCAATACGAATAGTAGCGGCTTTAACCACAGGACTGAAGGTATCTTCATAGTCTACACCATACCTTTGCTTGAAACCTTTTGCAACCAATCGTGCCTTATACCGATCAGTTGTACCATCAACATTTTTCTTGATGCGGTAGACCCATTTGCAATCAATGAGATTCTTTGTGTGATGTGCTGGAACAAGATGCCATGTTTTGTTTTGCATGAGAGCGTTGTGTTCTTCCTCCATCGCCTTGCACCAACAGTCATCCGCAAGCGCCTCCGAGAGTGTACGTGGTTCATCTGAAGAAGCAAAAAGACACCACCTAACAGTACCATCAGTAATGACTCGTGGCTGTCTTATACCTTTTTGCATGCGAGTACGAGGTTCCGGAGGTGGAGGAGGTGTTGTAGGAGATGGTGAAGAATTTTCCCCAGCAGGATCCCCCTCAGCAGATTGTGCCACAGAAGATCCAGAGTGGTCATCATTGCCATAATCATTGCCGTGAGACAGATCCGGCGTATGCAGGGAATCTTGAACGGGAATCCGGCACCTAGAGGGGGGGGGTGAATAGCTGCTATTACAAATTTTAGGTCTTTTCAAATTTAGGCTCAACACAAAGTTAAATTCTCTAGATATGCAACTACGGTGAATTTACCTAAATGACAATCTAAGCAATAACAAGATAAACAGGCTAGCAAGACAAGTAAGTAAGGGAGCAAAGATAAGGGGAACCAAGCGAAGCACGCGGAGACGAAGATGTAATCCCGAGTTCCACCCAAGGGTGTACGTCTCGTTTGGAGAGGTGTGCGCTACCACAACAGGTTAGCCGCAACGCCACAAAGGCTCACCTTCTTCTCCAATGAACTCAACCACAAAGGTTGCGAGTCCACCTTCCACTATTGATCCCCTTTTAGGGCGGAGATCGAATCCCTTACAAACGCTTGAGGCACACACCCACAACTTTATTGGGGGCTCTCAAGAAGACCACAAAAGGTCAAGACCACAACAGGTCAAGCTTACACCAAGTACCAACAATGGTGAGACCTAGGTTTTCCTTGAGGAAACCCTAGACTCGAAATCCCAAGTGAATGGGGAAAGAATTCAAATCGCTTCGGTGAAGTAGTAGATCGGGGCCTTCTCCTTCACTCCTCCAAAGATCAACGGATTTGGGTGGGGGAGTTGGGAGATCTTGAAGATTTGAGCTTCAGCAATTTATGATGAGAGAGAGTGTGAGAGCTGAAATGGCTGGAGGTAGGTGGAGGGGTATTTATACCCCCCTCCACCAACTAGCCGTTTTTTACTGCGCAGGCCGGAACTTCCGGTCACCCCGGAAAGTTCCGGCCAAAGTTCCGGAGGAACTTCCGGCCTGGCCAGAACGCAGGCAGTTCCAGACTTGGAGAAAAACCAGCATGTTCAGCACCGGAACTTTCGGTGGTTTGGCCGGAACTTCCGGTCGCCCGGAAAGATCCGGCCAAAGTTCCAGCCAAAGTTCCGGCTTTGCCCGAGCGTGAGCAATTCCCGACTTAGCCGATTTTCTCGTTTGTCTGGAACGGAACTTCCGGTCGAGGGCCGGAACTTCCGGTCGCCCGGAAAGTTCCGGCCAAACTTCCGGTGAAAGTTCCGCCTTTGCCAGGGGCTAAATCCAAAAAGGACTTAGCCGTTTTCTGGCCAGATGGAAATGTCCGGTGCTGTGCCCGGAACTTCCGGCCTTTCGGCCGGAACTTCCGACCTGACAAAACAGGAAAAACTGCCAGCCAGTTCTCTCATTCAACCCTGATGATCTTCATCCTTTTTGTTCTTCAAGGTTATGTAGTATATGAAATATGCAGGCACACCGTTAAACATCCTTTTCGTGTTGTCATTCCTAACCAAAACTCAGGAGACAGAAAATGCTCTTTCAATCTCCCCCTTTTTGGTTAGAGATGACAACACAAACGGGATAAAGGATTTGCAAAACATAGACGGACTCCCCCTAAATATATGCACTATTAAATCTTGTGTTTGAATACAAGTGCACATCTATTTAGGATCACAACTCCCCCTATCTTTTACAAGTCTAGCAAGTTCATCAAATTAAGAATAGATAGCATAACTTGCTGAAATAGACAATAAGGTAAGACACGAATAAACTGATTACATCACAACACAATGTTTCACATGTCTTACCACATGCTGAAAGATAGAGTTCCAAACCAAACGACTAAAAGTTCAAGAAGCACAAAAGCACAAATTAAAACCGAAAGAGAAATAAAGGTTTGTGCTTCCTCCCTTGCAAATCCCCGAGAAGTCCTAATAGATAAACTTCTCCCCCTTTGGCATCTCGCGAGACCAAAAAGGGAGAAGATCGATGCTAACGCCCCAAGAGTCAGTCGACGTCGTGGTGCAGGGCCTCCTCATCTTCATCCATGGCATCTTAGTCATCTGTGGCATCTTCTGGCACATCAATGTCCCAACTAATCCCTCTGGCGTTCCAGTGCTCGTAAGCAACGAGTGGAGGTGGAGCAGCCGGTGGGTTGGGCATCTTCAGGTGAGCCATCATAGCGGACTGGTTGGTGAGGATGGCATGGTTCTGCTCGTACATAAGGGGCCGAAGCCCAAGAGCATCCACAATAGTGACAACACCCCCATAGTAGCTTCTCTTCTTCTCAAGATAGTCGAAGTCAATGCTCTGCATCGGGCACACGCGCTTCTTCTCAGAGAAGCCGCAATAGAGATCATCATGAAGGAGCTTCATGTCCAAGCTGTGGAAAATCTGGTGCTCCTTCGGATTGGCATAGTCAAATGTGCACCTCCACTGATAGAAATCCGAGGCAGACATGCGCAGAACAGAGACAGCGGGCCCCTTGTTTTTCTTGTTGGAGCGAGCTGCAGAAGACTGAACCCAAGCTGGATCTGGCTGATGCTCTTCCTCAGACAAGATCTCCTCTTCTTCTTCGTCTTGAGCTTGTCCACGACTTGCCCTTCTCTTCACAACCTGCTTTTTAGGACGACCAGAGCGACTACCAGCCTGACTCCCTGCCCCTGCATGAACACAACATAGATATAGAGGAAAGCACGGAGATAAGCACTCATGTCCAAGGAAACAAGATTCAGTAGCAAAAAGAATTAGTCCTGAAATTTCTGATTTTGGGCCGGAAGTTCCGGTTTTAGTCTGAAAGTTCCAATCTGGGGGACCGGAAGTTCCGGTCAAGGAGACCGGAAGTTCCGGTCCCCCGGAAACTTCCGGCAATTCTTCCGGGCAAAGTTCCGGTTTCTCCAGAGGCTGGAGAAACTGGACTTAGTCGCACGAGGAATTGCTGGAATTTTTCCAGGCACCGGAAGTTCCGGCCTGTAGGCCGGAAGTTCCGGTTTTTCAGACAAAAACCAAAAATTCCATGTAACTTCTAGAAATTTCAACAAAAATTCAAATCACTACTGAGAGATTGTAGGGCAAGCCTAAGAGATGGTTTCTACCAAGGGATTCTACATAATATGTTCTAAATCCACTAGGTTAAACGAAATGAGATTCGTCCTAGATTTGAAAATAGAAGACATTACCGAAGTCCATGGCGAAAACCGATCGGAGAAAACGGATCCCCTCGTCGAGGAGATGCAGATCCGGCTTTGAACCGAAGAAATCCGAGGTCGGAAGGCCTCGGATTGATTTGGTGGAGTTCTAGGGCTCGGGAGAGGAGAGAGAAATTGAATCTGGGCGGCGCGGGGGTGGAAGAACCGTTCGAAACGAAGCAGTTCACCCCGCGCAGCCCTATTTATAGACCCGAGCCACTTAAGCCGGAAGTTCCGGTCCTCACACCGGAAGTTTCCGGTCTTTCTTCCGGGCAAAGTTCCGGTTTCTCCAGGGGATAGAGAATTCCGGACTTAGCCACTGGAAGAAAGGTTGGAAATTTCCTAGCACCGAAAGTTCCGGCCAGGAGGCCGGAAATTCCGGTGCACCGGAAACTTCCGGTCTTTCTTCCGGGCAAAGTTCCGGTTTCTCCAGGGGATGGAGAATTCCAGACTTTGTCACTGGAGGAAAGATAGGAGTTTCCTGAGCACCGGAAGTTCCGGTCTGAAACCCGGAATTTCCGTACTTAAGGAAAACCAAACCAAATTATCTGGAAAATAAAAATAAAAAATGGACATGAGCGATGGAATAGCAGGGTTCAAGGGGGAAGGCTTAGGTGAGAAATCCAAACTGATGATGGTTCTTCACACTCAAGTTGCAAAAAGCAATAAGTTGTCAAGAAGACCAACTTGAGTGTGTTTTCCATAGAACCAAGAAGATGCAAATGAGAAATCAGCGAAAGTCAATAAAACCAACTCGTCCTAGAAAAATAGGAAGAGGTTGGTGGCTGAGGCCACCATGTTGGAGTGTCGGGCATGTCACCGCGAAGATATATCTTGGGTACAAACCACTACTCGCCGTTTTAGCTCAAGATAGTCATAAGAATGAATATAGAGATAAAAGAACACTTGTTATTGGCATAATGGGGGGAGGGATGGTCCAATGTATTACGACCGCACTCCCCCTATTTCCATGCCTACATCTAAACAAGATAGGATGCAATTACGCCCTAGGTGAGTGTGCAAGCGATCAAGCTAAGGACCTCGAATCAATGATATTTAGCTCATTCCTCAAAAAGCAAAACCTTCCTTCCTCAAGGGGCTTCGTGAAGATATCCGCCAATTGATCCCTTGTGCCCACATATGATAAGTCAATGTCTCCTCGGGCCACATGATCTCTTATGAAATGATGGCGGATCTCAATATGCTTGGTTCTTGAATGTTGCACCAGGTTGTAAGCAATCTTGATGGCACTTTCGTTGTCACATAGAAGAGGCACTTTGTCGCAATCGACTCTGTACTCCTTTAAGGTTTGCCTCATCCATAGCAACTGAGTGCAACAACTTGCGGCGGCAACATACTCGGCTTCGGCGGTGGAGAGAGATATATAATTTTGCTTCTTAGAAGACCAACTTACCAAGGACCTCCCAATAAATTGACAAGCGCCGGAGGTTGACTTCCTATCATCATGATCTCCCGCCCAATCGGAATCCATGTACCCACATAATGAGAAATTTGCATCCTTGGGGTACCACAATCCATAGGTTGGGGTATAAGCCAAATATCTAAAGATTCTCTTGACCGCCATATCATGGCTTTCTTTAGGAGCCGCTTGATATCTTGCACACACTCCTACGGCTAGCACTATATCCGGTCTAGATGCAGGAGAGATCCAATCATGGAGCGGTATACCTTTTGATCCACATCCTTACCCTTCGGGTTGAGCTCAAGGTGGCATTTGGTTTGCATTGGGTTAGAGGCACCCTTGAGATCAAGCAACTCGTACTTCTTGAGCATGTCTTGAATGTACTTTGCTTGGTTGATGAACGTTCCTTCCCTCAATTGTTTGATCTCAAATCCGAGGAAGAACTTCATCTCGCCCATCATAGACATCTCAAACTTGTCAGTCATAAGCTTAGAAAATTCTTCGTTAAATGCTTTGTTAGTCGATCCAAATATAATGTCATCCACATATAATTGACAAATGAAAAGCTCTCCATTAACTTTCTTAGTGAAAAGTGTGGGGTCGATTTCCCAACTTGGAATCCACGGTCTACAAGTTGTTCTCTAAGGTGCTCGTACCACGCTCGTGGGGCTTGTTTAAGGCCATAGAGTGCCTTATCCAACTTGTAGACATGGTTCGGATACTTGAGGTCCTCGAACCCCGGTGGTTGCTTAACATAAACAAGTTCATTTAGTGGACCATTTAGAAAAGCGGATTTAACATCCATTTGTTGCAACTTATAGTTATGATGAGAGGCATATGCAAGAAGAATACGGATTGACTCAAGTCGAGCCACAGGCGCGTAGGTTTCTCCAAAGTCAATGCCTTCAATTTGGGAGTAACCTTGAGCCACCAATCTTGCCTTGTTCCTCACCACCATGCCATGTTCATCTTGCTTGTTCTTGAAAATCCACTTGGTGCCGATAACATTGCGGCAATATTTGGATCTTTCCACCAACTTCCACACCTTGTTGCGCTCGAAGTTGTTGAGCTCTTCATGCATAGCATCAAGCCAATCTTTATCTTCAAGAGCTTCAAAGACCTTCTTGGGTTCCACCATGGAAATGTGAGCTTGATGTTCACTAAAGCTAGCAAGTTGTCTTCGGGTGGAGACCTTGCTTCTCACATCACCAAGCACCTTGTCAAGAGATAGAGCTCTTAATTCTTGTGAGGTGCCAACCCTATTCAAACGGCGGATCTCGATTTCCCTCCGAGTGGTGGGAGGAATCGATTGATCATCTTGATCATTCATGTCTCCGCCTTGACAGATTTGATGGCCTTGATCAACGAACGGTGAAACTGATGAGGGAGGAGGTTGATCTTGGCCTTGGGGAGAACTGCTCCTTGGAAAAGCCTTGGTACCGGAAGTTCCGGTCTGAGGGACCGGAAGTTCCGGTCTTGGCACCGGAAGTTCCGGATTGGAGACCGGAAGTTCCGGACATGAGACTGGAAGTTCCGGACCAGACACCGGAAGTTCACGTCCATTGACCGGAAGTTCCGGGCCAAAGGCCGGAAGTTCTGGTGTACCAGAAATTTCAGGGGCAGAAGCAGTTTCTTGAGCTTCTTCTCGCTGAGACAAGTTGGGCACGACGTTGTTGTCGAGTGTTTTTTGTTGGGTAGAACCTTGTTGAGCAACCTCATAGTAGAGTTCAACGGGGCGGTGGACTCCCAACCCCATTCTTCGGATAGCATCTTGAGGTTGATCATCACCTACAACGGAAACACCACTTTGCTCCACAAGGGAGCCGTCATTCTCCTCGAACACCACACTACAAGTTTCTATGATTATGCGCGAGGCCTTATCATAGACTCTATAAGTGTGGGATTCGGATCCGTAGCCCACAAATGTCCCTTCAAGAGACTTATATTCAAACTTGCCTAAACGAACACCTTTGATGAGATAAAACCACTTACAACCAAAGACTCGGAAGTAGGAGATATTGGGCTTGTTCCCGGTGAGCACTTCATAGGGGGTCTTCATGAGTCCTTTGCGGAAGAAGAGTCGGTTGGATGAATGGCAAGCGGTGTTGACGGCTTCGGCCCAAAAGTTGTGAGGAGACTTGAACTCGGCCATCATCGACCTTGCCATCTCAATAAGAGTGCGATTCTTCCTTTCGGCTACACCATTTTGTTGGGGAGTATAAGCAGCGGAATATTGATGACGAATCCCTTCTTCACTAAGGAACTCGTTTAAGGTGTAGTTCTTGAACTCGGACCCGTTGTCACTTCTTATCACCAACATAGGGACATTGTGTTGACGTTGAGCCTCATTGGAGAAGTCGATGATAGTTTGTTGAGTCTCCATCTTCGTCTTGAAGAAAAAAACCCATGTATATCTTGAATAGTCATCAACAATCACCAAGCAATATTTCTTGCCACCAAGACTAGCTTCCGGAATGAGACCAAAGAGATCAACATGGAGAAGCTCCAAAACCCTCTTTGAAGAGATGATGGTCTTGCTTGGATGGTAGATGTCATGCATTTTTCCTTCAACACACGCCCTACACATTCGATCCTTCGAGAAAGAAACATGGTCTTTTAGTCCTAGGATATGGCCACCCTTGTGGAGACTTTGCAAAGTCCTCATGTTGACATGGGCTAGTCGGCGATGTCATAGCCAACCCAAGTCCGCCTTTGCAAATAGGCACATTGTATGGGAAGTGGTGACTCCGGAGAAGTCAACCACATAGAGCCCATTCTCAATGTACCCAACGAAAGACACATTGATAGACTTGCTCCGCATGAGGATAACCATCTCCTTTTCGAAGACAACGGTATAACCCAAACAAGTTAAAGAATGGACGGAGATCAAGTTGAAACCTAGGGACTCGACAAGCAAAACATTCACAAGTGTGATGTCCGGTGCCACTACCACCTTGCCGAGCCCTATTACCTTAGACTTTGAATTGTCACCATATGTAACGGTCATTTGATCATCATTGGGCTTCAACTCCGTTACAATCTCATTGCTTCTGGTCATATGACTAGTGCACCCACTATCAATTATCCATTTCGATCCTCCGGAAGCAAGGCCCTACACACAATTAATTCTTTGGTTTAGGTACCCATTTTGCAATGGGTACCTTTTGGTTAGCAACAAGGGTCTTTGGAACCCAAATAGCATATTCAATATAACCATCAAAAGGACCAATGTATCTAGCATAGACATCCCCATAATAATCAACATATAAAGCATAGTTGGGGTTAGATATGCCCGCAAAGTCATCACGAGTGGGAGTGCCCCTTGTGGCATTTCCACTCACAGTGTCATCTTTCTTGGCTTGTGCGGGCTTGATCTTCTTCTTGATCTTCTTCTTCTCCTTAGCAACATAGGCTAGACCTTCCTTACCCTTGTGGGGCACTCGCTCATGAAGAGGAGTAGTGAGCTTCCCTTTGCCTTTATCAAGGGAGGTCTTGGTCTCGGTTGCCATGGAGGGAACAAACAAGATCCTAGCTTTATCCTTGACAACATTTGCATTAGTATTCAAAGGAGTAGAAGTACTAGGTTTTTCAATAATAGATATCCGAGTTTGGAGTTGATCACGAGACTTGAGGAGACGTTCGTGATCACTTGTCAATACCTTGTGAGTATTTTCAAGTGACTCGAAGTCTTCGCAAAGTCTAGCATGAGCAACTACAAACTCGGACTTTTCATTTTGCACAATTTTACATTTAGCAAAGTAGAGATCACGATCCTTAGTGATCTTAACAAGTTGCTCCTTGAGGAGAGCATGAGCTTCTTGTTCATCTTCGAGAGAGGATTGGAGGGACACCTTAGCGTGTGCATCCTCTCTCTCAATCTCACCTTATAAATCAAGCTCATCCTCAAGCTCACCTATACGACTCATAATTGAGCCAAAGTGTTTCTTTCCTTCTCCTTGCAAGTTAGTCATGAATTTATCAAAAGCAATAATTTCTTCCTTGACTTCTAGGCTCATTCCATCATCAATGTCATGGGAAATGGAGGTAGGGGACAATTTTACCTCGGATGTCTTTGCCATGAGACATCTTGAATTCTTGATGACGGGGCTCTCATTTGGGGAGGAGAAGATTGATGGAGGAGTGGAAGAAATGGCTAGTGCGGCCACTTGCGTTGGAGTATCCTCCTTGTCACTATCTTCATCATCGGTGGGGTATTGCTCTTGAGTTACCAAGACAATCTTTTGGTTCTTCTTGAAGAAGGGCTTCTTCATGGGCATGGTCCCCTTGCCCTTCGTCTTGACCACGAGCCTCCCACCATGATCCTCTCTTCTTTCCCATGGGCAATCTGCAACAAAGTGGCTTTTGTCATCACAGTTATAGCAAAGCCTTACCATGTTGAATGGCTTTCCTCCATTGGATGGAAACTTCTTGTCAATCCTCGCTTTGGCCCTTCCGGGGTTCTTCCAAAACGTTCTTGCCGCAAGACCCATGTGTTGAGTAAGAGTACTTGAGAGGGTCTCACTAGATAGCTCGACTTGATCATCATACTCCTCTTCATCCTCTTCTTCAACGGTGGCCTTCAAGGCAATTGAGGCATGCTTGTGCATCCCTATGGCTCTAGCTCTTGCGTCTTGTGCAATCTTGGAGGCCACCTTGTATGCGGTCATCTCTTGCATGACTTCATTGGATGTCATCTTTGCGAAGTCATGTCTCCCTTGGAGTGTCTTCAAATCCGTTTCCTCAAAGGGCAAGAGAGCAGTCACAAACTTCCTCTTGATCCAAGCATCATCAATGTAGACCGCCCCGAGGTTCTTGAAGGAGTTGGCAACCAACACCAACCTCCGGTACATGTCCTCGTGGCTTTCTCCATCCAACTTGTCGAACCCTTCCACCTCATTGCATAAGGCATCATACCGGTTCGTCTTCATGCTCTCATTCCCGACGAAGATGTCGGAAAGAGCATTCCAAACTTCTTTGGCGGTGGAGAATTGTTGGATGAGCGCTATGTCCTTCTCTCCAACGGCCATTTGGAGTTGCTGAAGAGCGGTGGCGTTGAGTTGGCTATCAACCACTTCTCTTCTTGTCAAGTTGGTTAGATCATGGGGCTTGTATCCTTCTTCTCAATGGAGGCACTACATAGATGAGACTTCATTAGAAATTGCCATTGAGAGAAATGAGTAGGTTTAAGCTTAGGAGGATCACTTCTAAAGTTTACATGAGAGTGAGGGATAGGAGGGTTAGGAGAGTAATTATGGTTGACATTATGAAATTCCTCTTCTTTGAGGGTGTTAGAGGAGCTAGGTGATTCATCCTTTTCCGCCTTACCGAGGGGAACACTTGAAGTAACATCTTTGGACCCATCCGAAGATGACTCCTTAGAGTTCTCAACATGCTCCTTGGGAGGAGGAGAGGGAGAAGTAGCCTCGGGCTCCTTAGACTTCAAGAGTGCCATGAGCATCTCATTCATCTTGAGGAGTTGGGCCTCCAAGGACGATCTCATATCAATAAGATCGGCCATGGTTGCCCCTTTGGCTAACGCCTCCTTCTCCGCCTCTAATTTCTCACGGGCGGCCCTCTCGGCATCGGCTTCCGACATCGTTGCACTTAGGCGGTTAAGCCCTTAAAAGTGAACCTGGCTCTGATACCAATTGAACGGGAATCCGGCACCTAGAGGGGGGTGAATAGGTGCTACTACAAATTTTAGGTCTTTTCAAATTTAGGCTCAACACAAAGGTAAATTCTCTAGATATGCAACTACACTGAATTTACCTAAATGACAATCTAAGCAATAACAAGATAAACATGCTAGCAAGACAAGTAAGTAAGGGAGCAAAGATAAGGGGAACCAAGCGAAGCACGCGGAGATCTTGAAGATTTGAGGTTCAGCAATTTATGATGAGAGAGAGTGTGAGAGCTGAAATGGCTGGAGGTAGGTGGAGGGGTATTTATACCCCCCTCCACCAACTAGCCGTTTTTTACTGCGCAAGCCGGAACTTCCGGTCACTTAGGCCGGAACTTCCGGTCACTCCGGAAAGTTCCGGCCAAAGTTCTGGAGGAACTTCCGGCCTGGCCAGGGCTCAGGCAGTTCCAGACTTGGAGAAAAACCAGCATGTTCAGCACCGGAACTTCCGGTGGTTTGGCCGGAACTTCCAGTCGCCCGGAAAGATCCGGCCAAAGTTCCGGCTTTGCCCGAGCGCGAGCAATTCCTGACTTAGCCGATTTTCTCGTTTGTCTGGAACGGAACTTCCGGTCGAGGGCCGGAACTTCCGGTCGCCCGGAAAGTTCCGGCCAAACTTCCGGTGAAAGTTCCGCCTTTGCCAGGGGCTAAATCCAAAAAGGACTTAGCCGTTTTCTGGCCAGATGGAAATGTCCGGTGCTGTGCCCGGAACTTCCGGCCTTTCGGCCGGAACTTCCGGCCTGATAAAACAGGAAAAACTGCCAGCCAGTTCTCTCATTCAACCCCGATGATCTTCATCCTTTTTGTTCTTCAAGGTTATGTAGTATCTGAAATACGCAGGCACACCGTTAAACATCCTTTTCGTGTTGTCATTCCTAACCAAAACTCAGGAGACAGAAAATGCTCTTTCAAATATGCAGGGGACACAGGGGACGTGGCAGCGGGCGAGTGGCTCACCGGGCCGTCGGGTGGAGATGCGTTGTCTCCTGCACGTCGGGCGGCGTGGCAGGCGGGGATTGGTGCGCCATGGAGCCAGACGGGGACGGGCCGCTGCGCACGTTGTCGGCTGCATGCGACTGGACGAGATCCTCCTCGGGATCACTGTCTGAAGCATCTTCGGGATCGGAGAGAACCGGATCTTACTCGGGATCGTCGTTGGCATTTTCTGCATGATTTTCTGCATGTTGGAAACGACTGTTTGGGCTCGTTCGAGCATCATTTGCCTCAGAATTTTGTTCCTGCGCCTGTTGTTCTGTAGTAGTATCTGCATGCATATGAGTTCCTGCATTTTGATCATTAGTAACATCGAGTATAATAGGCAAGGCCATATAGTCATTAACATGTGCAACCCCATGAGGAGGAGAAGGAGATGAATGCGATGGCAAAACAAGAATATCTTTGCGAAGGCGGGCACCGGCATTTGGATGAAGAGATGAGAAAGGAAAAACCGTCTCATCAAAAACGACATCTCTGGAAATATAGATGCGACCCGTTGACACCTCTAGACATTTAACTCCTTTGTGACGTGGACTATAGCCTAAGAACACACACCGTGTAGAACGGAAAGCAAGTTTACGTTTATTATATGGGCGGAGATTTGGCCAACAAGCACAGCCAAAAATCTGAAGAGACTCATAATTGGGCGTGGTGTTGAGAAGACGTTTGACGGGTGTGTCTAGGTTGATAACTTTACTTGGAAGGAGATTTATAAGAAACGTGGCTGTGAGGAATGCTTCATCCCAAAATATCAAAGGCATAGAGGCATTGACAAGTAATGCAAGACCAACTTCAACTATATGGCGATATTTGCGTTCAGCGGAACCATTTTATTGGTGGGCATGTGGGCAAGAAACATGATGTGTTATTCCATTTTTCTGAAAGAAGGCATTGAGTTCTTCATATTCACCACCCCAATCTGTTTGCATAGTGATAATTTTGCGGCCAAATTTGCGCTCAACAAGCTGCTGAAAATTCAAGAAAACTTGATAGACTTCAGAACGTTTCTTTAACAAATAGATCCATGTAAACTTACTAAAATCATCGATAAAGCTTACATAATATGAATGCTTTCCAACAGACTCAGGTGCTGGACCCCACACGTCAGAAAACACTTGTTCCAAAGGAACAGTGGAAACACTAGTGGAGACAGGATATGGCAACTGGTGACTTTTTGCTAACTGACAGGGATCACAAATGTAAGGGTTTATTTCAGGCGAATAAGAAATATTGTTCTTCCTAAGTACTTGTTGAACCACAAAAGATGAAGGATGTCCTAAACGACGATGCCAAGTCGAGGATGAAGGCTTGATGGTGATGAACACATGCTTGGATGACCCGGTAGAAAATGGTACTAGCGGATAGACGCCACCGTAGCAGGGACCTTTAAACATAATCTTCCTTGTTGCCTGATCCTTTATTAAAAAGAAAAATGGGTGAAATTCAAAGAAGATGTGATTACCAACAACAAGTTTGTGAACAGATAAAAGGTTTGCAGTTGCACTAGGAACATGCAGAATATTTTTAAGGTGCAAAGAAGTATTAGGGGTGCATAATGTTGAATGACCAATGTGGCTGATTTGCATACCGTTACCGTTGGCAGTGTGGACTCGATCTTTTCCCTTGTACTTGTCATGAGTTGTTAACTTGCTCAGATCTCCCGTGATATGATTTGAGGCGCCGGTGTCAGGATACCAGTTGGTGTCAACACCGTAGGAAGCAAGGTGGGCATTCTTCTCCTCATCTTCTCCATCAGAATCATTGCGATCATCATAACGCCACCAACACTGATCAATTGGGTGGCCATGGATCTTGCATATTGGACACTGAACATCAACATATGGTGTGGGTGCTCGATTGCGACGACGTCCCTGTCCATCATTGTCACGCCGGCCTTTGCCACCATCACGGCGATCCCGGCTTTCACGGCGGTCATCACGTCGTGGTCCCTTGCTGTCACGGCGTCCTTCATCACGAGAGCGCCAGGAAGTATCATTACGATGCCCTTCATCACGAGGGCGACGATCATCTCGGCCTTGATCAGCAGACTGTGACCGCCTGTGGTCATCACCACGATTGCGGCGATCAGCAAGATGGGCAGAGGAGGTGAAACCAGCAGCGGGGAGGGCATCTTCTTCCTCATCTGACAACATCTCGCGACGCATATCATATGCAGCAATCTGCGCATACAGATCATCAAGAGTGGTGCCACGCTGCCCATTGACAGCAGCAACCACAGAGTTGTTGGCGCCTCCTAATCCATTGAGGATGTATCCAATCAGCTCATCATCATCAATCGGTTTTCCTGCAGCAGCGAGCTCAGAGGCGAACCCCTTCATCTGAATGAAGTAGTCCACATCAGATGTGTCCTTCTTCTTTGTTTTGTTGAGAGCTGTGCGCAGATGTGTGATCCGAGAGCGAGAAGCAGACGTGAACATGGCAGAGATTGTGTTCCATACTGCAGGATTGAAGCTCAAGAACGTGAGCAAGCAGATCTTGGGAGAGAGTTTGTAGCAGCCACCCTAGCACGAACTGATCTCGAGCTATGCATGCATCGTACGCACAGGGTTCTGCACGATCTTCTGTTTGTCTCCATCTTGCACCTCCATTGATTTCGCAGGGTCGACGTCCGTGCCGTCGAGTAACCCCATCACCTGCGCTCCTCGATCACCAGAGCTTTCCAAAAAAGAAAGTTGCTACGGGTGAGCTGTGTCTTCGGAGGTGATACGAGGGAGGAAGCCAGCGCAGCCATGGATGATGACGACGACATGGCTGATCTTTTGTGGCGGCGGCGGCAGAGACTGCAGCGGCGGCGGCGGGGTCTTGTTCTTAATTTTTGGCTGCGGCGGCGGTAGATTGTACTACGGCGGCGACAAGGTCTTGGTCTTCGTCTTCGGCAGCGACAATGGCAGAGACTGCGGCTGCGGCGGCAGGGTCTTGAATTTGTGGCGGCGGCGGCAGGAGAATTGTGGCGGCAGCGTTAGGGTTTTTGCGGCGGCTAGATCGCGGAAGAGACCTGCTCTGATACCATATTAGATTTGTGAGAACGATCGTGTCCCATTAGGGGGATCGGTTACGTGTTTATATAGTGATGAAAAGCCCATCACGTGGTAATTACATGGAGTCGTATTTAGATGGAGTCATATCTTGTAGATAACAAACCTATTACAAGTCTAACAGTGTGTACATTTAAAATTTGGAACAGCGTAGAACACGTTGCTAAATTAGAACAGCGTAGACACGTTGCTAGTACTGTATCTGTCTTCTTTTCTTGATTAAATTAATCAGACAAACTAACTAAATTCGTAAACACGAAGTCACCAACAAACACAGACATCTCGTGTGCACTGCTTCACGCTTTTCCACATTTCTATGGAAGTTTCTCACATGTTTCTCGATATTCAAGTGTTTGCTAGTGTAGTTAAGCCGAGAAGCTTCTTCGTCGTCGTCTTTAAAGGAAAATATAAGGCCGTCACTGTTTCTACGCCATGTATGACGAGAAAACTGGGTAGCTGAATTGATTTGATTTGCTTTTTCCTCCTGTACAAACCTCTTTGCATTGTGCATTCTGTACTCTCTTCAACCAAAAATCGATAAAGAAAATACACAGCAAAAATCCGACGTGGGCGATGTATCAGTGATACACCATTTGCTATATCCGGATTCACTAGTAGAAATATGAGAAATAGTCCTGGTTCTAGAGCATCTTTAGTTTCGGTGTAGCAACCGGGACTATCAAGGCGGGACTAAATGTGCCCAACCCTTTAGTCTCGGTTGCTTACGAACCTGCACTAAAAGCCCACTAAAGGTTTTTAGCAGAAATTTATTTTTTTTCAAAAAAATTAACTATTTTATATTTTTTTCAGCTTTTTTTATTTTGAATCTTCGAATTGTTCTTAAACTTCCTCAAGTCAAAGTGCATACCTACGGTCAAACTTCCCGCTCGGTCACCATCCTCATACTACTCCACCCCAAACACGCTTAACATTTAGATTCCATTCAAATTAGATACTAAGAGAGAACAGAGAACTTACTGATATAACTGTCTTATCTATCATATTAACCACTCGGTCATGATGATATATTTTTTCATTGCTTGTATTATAAAATTTTAGTTCAATAAATAAAAATGATAATACAATAAAATATTGAAATAAATAATGATAAAATAAACATTACTTTACTTTTGCCTTTTTATATAGTATGAAATAATCCGTATCTTTAAATCCTTAAATCGAAATTCAACAAATAAAATGTCTAAATTGATCAAAACAATTAGAGGAATCCAAATATGACATCCAAATCATATTTTGCATTACAGAAACATCGATAGCCATGGTGACCATTTCGATCTTTTTTACGAACAAATGAAATAAAACGATAAACACCTCAAAAAAGGGTATCCTTTGAAATGGCGTCCTTATATGTGTACTAGGTGGAATGAAAAATGATAAACTTGATTTTTGACAAAATTTTAAAAAAAAGTCTTCACAAAAAGGACTATCATCTTGTGATAAAGATCTCATACTCCACACATAGGTGCATATTGTTATATTAAACAATCTTGCCAAAGGGATTCTTCAAATTATTTTCATAAATATCATTTTCCTTTTTTTAAGTGGAATAAATGAGGTTTTTTGTGAAGGAAGTACAGAAAATATGACTCCAAATGGCACCCAACTAATTTTCACTAAGAGTGGTGCACATATGATGGATGATCCACAAGTATGAGTTTTTTCTTTGAATTCTACTCCCCCCGATTCATAAAAAGTGTCGCTCATCTAGTAAAAAAATTGTACTAGCTTAGTACAAAATGACCGACACTTTTTGTGGATCGGAGGAGTAACTAATTTCCCCTAGTTAATTGAGTTTATGTTGATTTATCGAAAGTAATTCAAATTTGAACTACAACTGTTTGCTGGTTTGGTCTGAAACTTTTGGAAAAATCATTTTAAGGTACACAACTAGTGGTTATATCACAGAAACATTGATAGTTATAAAAAATATAACCTCTTCCGATGATTAGTCATAGCGACCGTTTTGATCGTTTTTAAGAAAAAATGTAATAAAGTGATAAACACCTCAAAAAATCAAATCCTTTGGCATGGGATCCTTATATGTGTACTAGTTGCTATGAAAAATGATAAACTTGATTTTTGTCAACATTTGCAAAAAAAAGTCCTCACAAAAAGGTCTATCATGTATGAACATCTAGAAGTTTCAAGCCGAATGACCAAGTTATGGTCATTTCGACGACATAGTTTGTGATAAAGATCTCATACTCCACACATAGGTGCATATTGTTATATTAAACAATCTTGCCAAATGGATTCTTCAAATTATTTTCATAAATATCATTTTCCTTTTTTTAAGTGGAAAAATGAGGTTTTTTGTGAAGGAAGTATAGAAAATATGACTCCAAATGGCACCGAACTAATTTTCACTAAGAGTGGTGCACTTATGATGGATGATCCCCAGGTATGAGTTTTTTCTTTGAATTCTAACTAATTTCGCCTAGTTATTTGAGTTTATGTTGATTTATCGAAAGTAATTTAAATTTAAACTACAACTGTTTGATAGTTTGGTCTGAAACTTTTGGAAAAATCATTTTAAGGTACACAACTAGTGGTTATATCACACAAACATTGATAGTTCTAAAAAATATCACCTCTTCCGATGATTAATCATAGCGACCGTTTTGATCGTTTTTTTAAAGTAATAAAGTGATAAACATCTCAAAAATCAAATCCTTTGGCATGGGATTCTTATATGTGTACTAGTTGCTATGAAAAATGATAAACTTGATTTTTGCCAATATTTGTAAAAAAAGTCTTCACAAAAAGGTCTATCATGTATGAACTTCTAGAAGTTTCAAACCGAATGACCAAGTTATGATCATTTCGATGATATAGTTTGTGATAAAGATCTCATACTCCAGACATAGGTGCATATTGGTATATTAAACAATCTTTCCAAAGGGATTTTTCAAATTATTTTCATAAATATCATTTTCCTTTTTTTAAGTGGAAAAATGAGGTTTTTTTTATGAAGGAAGTACAGAAAATATGAATCCAAATGGCACCCAACTAATTTTCACTAAGAGTGGTGCACATATGATGGATGATCCCCAGGTATGCGTTTTTTCTTTAAATTCTAACTAATTTCCCCTAATTAATTGAGTTTATGTTGATTTATCGAAAGTAATTCAAATTTGAACTACAACTGTTTGATAGTTTAGTCTGAAACTTTTGGAAAAATCATTTTAAGGTACACAACTAGTGTTATATCACAGAAACATTGATAGTTTTAGAAAATATCACCTCTTCCGATGATTAGTCATAGCGACCGTTTTGATCGTTTTTAAGAAAAAATGTAATAAAGTGATAAACACCTCAAAAAATCAAATCCTTTGGCATGGGATCCTTATATGTGTACTAGTTGCTATGAAAAATGATAAATTTGATTTTTGCCAACATTTGTAAAAAAAGTCTTAACAAAAAGGTTTATCATGTATGAACATTTAGAAGTTTCAAGCCGAATGACCAAGTTATGGTCATTTCGACGACATAGTTTATGATAAAGATCTCATACTCCATACATAGGTACATATTGGTATATTAAACAATCTTGCCAAAGGGATTATTCAAATTATTTTCATAAATATCATTTTCCTTTTTTTAAGTGGAAAAAATGAGGTTTTTTGTGAAGGAAGTACAGAAAATATGAATCCAAATGGCACCCAACTAATTTTCACTAAGAGTGGTGCACATATGATGGATGATCCCCAGGTATGAGTTTTTTCTTTGAATTCTAACTAATTTCCCTTAGTTAATTGAGTTTATGTTGATTTATCGAAAGTAATTCAAATTTGAACTACAATTGTTTGATAGTTTGGTCTAAAACTTATATGTGTACTAGTTGCCATGAAAAATGATAAACTTGATTTCTGACCAAATTTGCAAAAAAAAGATTCCTTCCGGTTGACTGATCCTACAAGATGTGCATTTTATCATTCCATCCTATACAAAACTTTGGCTACAATTAATATAAAAAAACTTAAAATGGTAAATCATCACACAATGTCATTTTATTTGACCTAATTGCGTAGTTAGTTTTTCATATATACATAATGTTTTCTGAATTCGTACGCAAAAGTTATACTTTTTTAAATTGAGATCACTTTTTTTACAAAAAATGTTAAAAATTAATATTTTCTCTAATAGTAGGTTGCGATAGGTACCGACACGTCAAAGGATTTTTAAATTTAAAGTTTTTTTCATTTTTAAATTTATTTTAGACGTTGTTTTTTCACGGTAAAAAAATAGCCTACCGTAGACCCTTTAGTCCAGGTTGGTGCCACGATCCGGGACTAAAGGGTCACACACTGGGCCCCGCCTCTACGGCCGCATGTGGTGACCCTTTAGTCCCGGTTCGTGTCACGAACCGGGACTAAAGGTCCCTCCAAAATTCAATCTGGTGGCTTGTACCCTTTAGTCTCGGTTCCTTTTTAAATGTGGGCTAAAGGGGTGAACCAAACCCCCGTTTTCTACTAGTGATTATTATTAGTTTTTTCACAAATCGTTAATACGATTTTTAACCTTTTCCATAGCAAGACCACTGGAGCAAAAAAAACTCCACTAACAATTTATTCACTGAAAAGAAAATCCAAGCCAAGATTTCCTAGAAAAAGGTGCCCACGGTTCCAAGCCCAATTCGAACTGACTGGCTTTATGTCCAAGCCCAATTCCAAACTGAAATACGTTACTTATAGACGGGAAATCACTGGCCCATGACAACTCCTATCGCCAGAAAAAATATGCGGGAAATCATTTCCGCTCCGGAGGATCTTGCCTTTTAAAAAAATATTTAAAAATATTTAAAAGTTTATAAAAATCCGGTAAAAACATTCTCACAGATATATCCTACAAACTTGCAAAATCTCAAGTCAAAATACGATATGTTTTAAACTACATTGTTCACTATATGTTATTCAAATATCTTAAGGATCTTAACAGGCTCATCGAGCAACTCGACTATTTAATGAGTCGAACCAAGTTGAAGTTTTTATCTGATGTTAAATTAATGAGTTGACAATGCCCGTCGACTAACGTGTATTTACGAGTCGAGTCAAGTTCGCTTGATATGAACCCAAAAGGACGCATCACAGTTCAATCAATACAACTTAAACACAAGCTTCAATTGGAGTCATTATTCAATTTTGTAACACACATGTAAGAGGCCGTAATTTGTTATCACTTGCTCTCTTCTCTTTCATTGCCCCCCAAACAACATGCTAATAAATGAAATTGCTGTATTCTGCTATTTCTTTATTTACTGTTTATTCCTTCTCTCCCTACTTGTTTCATATGTCCTATGAGCACTACCATCACGGCTGACGGGTCATGAATTCATAGATATTGCATTATTTTCCTGCTGACTATTTGTTTTTTTTTGAAAATTGACTATTTGATTATTTTATCCCTATCCGATGGTTCATTAGTGTTTTTTCCCTCGACCTCCTTTTCAAAATGGATAGATAGGGAATTAACGGCTCGTGGGGTCAATCTAGACCCTTAAGAGTCTCTCGGGCAGGAGTGACCCAGGAGGAGCGGGAGCGTCAGGCGATGAGATCTGCACGAGGCAGTGAGAGCAACCTTATTACCCTAGTTAAGATTTACATGTAATAGGGTTAGCTATTATCTGGAATCTACAATGCATGTGGATTGGTTAGCAACAAGATAAGAAAAGGAATAAGATGGATGTGTGACATGATGGATGTTCAACCAGCTCTCGATGCAGTAGGGCCATGGAAAAATGCAGCCACACATGCATGCATACACCTAGATTCTACATCAAAATTTTCTTTGGGAGCGACGATCAAATCCAGATTGATTGCTTCAAGAAAACTCAGCGAAATCCAATCTGGGCACTGGTGCCACTGGACTCTTGTAAAGAGCTAGGCCATACATGAACATGCATGAATAGTTTGTGTTCTTGTCCAGACTCTGATGCAGAGTAGTGAACAATCAGAAGACACATCTTGCAAGAGGAAGGGGTCATGCAAAATGGAAGATTTGGTGTTGGATCTTTCTTGGTGTCACTACCAAGATGCCATGCCATGTGGCATCTACATCACGAAATTATTGCATCAAGTAAACATGACGGCTACGAGTGTAACATAAGCTATATTAGACTATTTACTAGTGTGACAAAAGACCAGTTATTGTGTTGATTCCTGATGAATTAACTAAGCGTACAAGCTAACTGTCATGCATGCATCTTTGTTATTAAACACATCCAATAACTAGAGTACTTCAGTGCATGCTTCATTGTATTCATGAATCTTGATTATGGAGGAAGGGTTCATATTATATACACATGCCAACTTGGCAAGTCATGGGCATGACTATCAGTTGATCCCTTCCTTTTGAGCTCCAAGAATCAGGCATGTGAGCAAGTTATAGTTGGTAAGATACATAAAGAAAGATAAGGAAACCATCAATTGGCGAATCACAAGCACACACACACTCCTAGGTCTGCATCTGACTGCAACAACTAGTAGCAAGGATCTAATCCCAGGCCAGGCCAAACCAGAGTATGCGCAAGCACATTCCCAATGAACAAATTGACAGAGAGAGGGATCCAAACCTCACTTTGACTTTTAGGGCTACCAATCGATGCATCGCCAAGGTCCTGTCACTAGAGCACGCCCTGTACTAGAGTGACATGACAGTTGGATGGTTAACCTGCTGGGATCAGTCTTCCTTTTGGAGGACAAATCTGATTGAGGAGCAACGGATGGCTGGAGCTGGACACTGCAAAGTGGGTAGGGCATGGCTGCCATGCTCAACATGGACACTTCCTCTGTGCATGCAGTTGCGGAGCCATGAAGTGCTGCTTATTAGCAGTCTCCCGGTCACTGCTTTCTCCCTCATTTGCTGGCTCTGTGGGCTCCTGCGGTCCTGCCTGGATGATTGATGAGAACTAGGCATGTTCAAAGCTTATCTGCAAAATATACTCATGGATCTAGAGATGTATCTCGTTGATGCTTTTGTAGATCACAAAATACTGGGGCCTTGGGAGTTGTAAGCCAATCAGAAATGAATGCAAGAACCAGTCCTAGATCACACCAAAGCCTGCAATATGGACCTAACATTACTCATGATACGTGTACCTGTAGAGCTGATCTCCAAACCTTGCAATAGAAACAGAGGGGCAAATGTGGAATGAGAAGAAAAGGCAGTACAAGGCATGCCCTTATAACAATGGACAGATTCCTGATCATAATTCAGAACAATGGACACCATGTGTCGAGGTCCATAGTGTGACAGACTGAAAGTTGCAGCCCTACCATAATAAACAGAAAAGCTTGTACTTTGTGTCTGTTTGGTTTCATCATTGACACGACCTCCTCCCATCTGAATCTAAGTTTATGATATTGCAATGCAAATAACTAGGCAAATTGAGAAAGCAATAGAAAAAAAGTAGATCAGATTTTGGGGAGGGGACCAAGAAAGGCGAAGTGAGTGAGATAGCCCAGGTAAGAGTAGACCACAGCTGTAAGAGTAGACTATGTATAAGGCGTCTGCTATTTGGCAAACCCTTAGGCAACGAATGAGAAAGAAATAAGATCTTTGGCATGCATGCACTAAATATCAAAATTGCTGATGTCAGTTCACATTTAATGTAAAATTCGAAAATTCTAAATGTTTTATAGCCCAAACTGTTTATCCGATTTAGAATCCGTTTTCGCCGCTGAGCTAGTTGCAACGAGATCTTCGAAACTAGATCCCATGTTGACATATTCTGACAACTTTTTTTTTGTCTCAAAAGTTATCCACATATAACACATAAGTTATCGACACCTTAATGTATAAGTTACCACCGTAAACGATTAGTTTTCAGTTTCAAATAACTTGTTTCTTTTTTCTTTTTTTTTGAGTTTTGAAGTTAACTACAGATTCCATAGTGACTACTACACCATATGATGGGCATACATCATGAACACATGGATAACTTAATAAAAACTGGGTGGTAATAACTTTACCAAGAGACTATGCTAACTACATTGATTTTTTGCATAAATAACTACATAAAGAACACATGGATAGATAACTTCATAGGTACTCGGCGGGTAACTTCATCAGTATTGTGTGGATAACTATTATCGAGAGACTGAGAGAGTATGCTAACTATATTAGTTTCATAGTGGTTAGCTTCATAGCTACTGGGTGGTCAGATCATCAGTATTGGGTGAGTAAGTAATGTGAAAAGAGTATGCTAACTATGTTAATTTGTGATGTATAACTTTATACGTATCGGGTGGTAAGTTTAACAATATTGGGTGGGTAAGTATTACCGAAAGAGTATGGTAACTATATTGATTTTGTGGTGGATAACTTTATAAGTACCAGATGGTAAGTTTATCAATATTGGGTGGGTAAATATTACCGAAAAAGTATGATAACTATACTTATTTTATGGTGGATAACTTTATAAGTACCGGGTGGTAAGTTCATCAATATTGGGTGGGTAAATATTACCGAAAGTGTATGGTAACTACGTTGATTTTGTGGTGGGTAACTTTATATGTACCGGGTGGTAAGTTCATCAATATTAGGTGGGTAAATATTATCGAAAGCGTATGGTAACTACGTTAATTTTGTAATGGTTAAAACTAAAACTAAGCTCATGAATCTCAGTTAGAATGGATGAAATCTCAGGACAAATTTGGTGTCGACATTCCAGCAATCAACCATTAGCAGAGTCTGTCTCCACCACAATTGTGAGTATGCCCTCTTGTTTTGGCAGCTGAAGAATATGACGACACGCTACTGCTTCTACAACCAGTGCATTCGTAGTTTGATAGTTCCTTCTCTTGCACTTACGAAAAATCTCCATGTTCGTTCATTGGTCTGGCTAGGACAACGTGTTTGCAGACGAGTGCAGCAACGCCTCACTTTTCTGGAAATCCAATCCCTGCTCCTGTGCTCCATCATATTCCCTGCTGCACACGCCATGGCATATCCCCGCAATTTTCCTGTTCCCCGCCGCTACGGCAGCGAGCTCAAGGCTCTTCCTACAAGTGTGTAGCGCATGGGCGTGAACCCGCCCGCCGGTGGCCGTCCTGCAGGAGCGGTAGGTCACTGACGCGCGTCATCCCCTGCTACGCCTCCATCATCTGGTCTCCGATCCGGATATATCTCACAACAAGAGCAGGACCAAGCACCGCACCTGCATATCTTGAGCGCGTGCGTCCCGCATCGAGGGCATGGTGATGCACAGATCAGCGGCTATGTGCCGTGGTGGAGCCGGCACGAGGCGGCTCTCGTCCCATGGCCGCCTCCATCCTCTTCACCCCACCGCCCAATAAGCATAGCTTGGCGGTGCGCACGGCAGCCGAGCTGCCGGAGGGATCTGATGCACACCACCGAGGAACTAGACATCTTTCCCATCAAATCCGGCCGCACACACTTACGACGATGATTTGGCGGGCCGGATTTCATCTCCCGGTCGCCGCAGGGAGAGAAGAGGAAGGAGAGTCGGGGTCAAAGGAAATGGTGTGAACGCAGCAGACCATCCCAAAAGATCCACGTGCGCGACGCGCGGAAGTTGTTCGTTTCAGTCAAATCACCACCGTTTGCTCTTGATCCAACAGTTCGCGTCGGTGCGTCGGTTTGTGCCCCGTGTAAGGCGCCTGCTACTTAGCTTTTCCTATTCTTAAGAAAAGAAGCATCACGACTGGAAACGGTTAGTAGAAGATGGATGTGGTGTGAACGAGATCTCTTAAGCATCATAAGTGTTAACTGTAAATTATAGAGATTTTCTATCAGAAGATTCAGTTAGTTGCATTTGTAGTCAAACTCAAACCTAAATATGAGGGAAGGACGGACGGCGCTTTTTGTAGACGAACATGGGAGGCCGGCGCTAATTACTGGCCATGGTGAAGACTTAAGATACGCCATGTACGATGTAAACAAGTAGGTCAGTCAGAGGGAAGAGAGGTGATGCAACATGATCACTTGGCTGGAATTAGTAACATTACATCACGGGGGTTTGACTGATAATTTATCCACTGCTTCCTCTCGCGTCCTGCTCAACGGGATCATGGGGGATAGGATTCGGCATCGGCGTGGGCTACGGCAGAGGGATCCCCTCTCCCCATATCTCTTCATCCTTGCGATGGAGCCATTGCATCGCATCATTGCAATGGCTGTGGATGACGGGGTGCTCTCCAGGCTACGCGGAAATGCCGACAGTGTGCGGACTTCCCTATACACCGACGATGCCGTGTTGTTCCTTAACCCTGTCCGGGCGAAATTTGCAGCCTTACACTCCATTCTGCGCCGTTTCGGCGAGGTCACGGGGTTGCATGTCAACTTCGCCAAGACTAGCGTAATCCCGATCCGCTGTGAGGCCCTTGACACCTTGCACATTGTCTCCCCCTTGGGAGCCCAGATCGGAAGTCTGCCATGCAAGTTCCTTGGTCTACCTTTGAGTCTCCGCAAACTTCGGAAGGTCGACTTCCAACCTTTGCTTGATCGGATTGCTAGCAGACTCGCCTGCTGGATGGCTAAGCTGCTCTCCGCGGCTGGGCGCCTTGTTCTGCTTAACGCCGTGCTTTCCGCTCTCTCTATATACTGGATCTCCGTGCACTCCCTTTCGGTTTGGGTGCGGAAGTTCATCGACAAGCTCAGGCGCGCATGGTTATGGCGTGGTGATGATACTTGCCATGGGGGGCACTGCAAAGTGGTTTGGTCCAAAATTTGCAGGCCTCGCGACCTCGGCGGTCTCGGTATCGTGGACCTTGACCGTTTTGGGACCGCGCTACGCCTCAGGTGGCTTTGGCTTGAACGCGTCGCGCCGCAAAAGCCATGGATAGGCATGCCGGTGCCTTTCTCTTTGGTAGAGAGGACGATTTTCGCTTCCGCGACTTCGGCTACCCTTGGCGACGGGAAGATCGCCCGCTTATGGTACGACAACTGGACTGGCTTCGGCGCTCCCTTCGCAGTGTTCCCGTCCCTGTTTGCGGACTCTTGTCGGAAGCAGCGGAGCGTCGCCGAGGCGACCCTTCATCAGCGCTGGGTCCATGACCTAAGTGGGCGTGTCACGGCGGACACCCTCCCGGACTTTTTTCGCCTTTGGATGGCCGCCGCTTCGATCCAGCTCGCCGGGGACACGCCGGACACGTTTGTGTGGCGTCCTTCTGACTCGGGCGTCTATTCTGCAGCCTCTGCGTACCGGCTGCTCCTCATTGGCTCCACATCCTCCCCTCTCCAGACCAATGTTTGGCAGGCTTGGGCCCCTGCGAAGTGCAGGCTTCTTGCATGGCTGTTTGTGCAGAACAGAGTGCTCACGGCGGATCACCTCTTAGCCCGCCGTTGGCCTAACTCCTACTTCTGCCCCCTTTGCATGCGGAACCTCAAGACGGCGGAACACCTCCTGGTTGAGTGCCCCTGGTCGCGAGCTCTTTGGTGCCGGACTGCAGATAAGTTTGGCATCGACTCCCTCGCGCCCGCCTCTTGGCTTCAAGGGGCGCAACGCTCCTTGACTGACTGGCTTGCTCGGCTTTCCGCCGTTCCGGCAACGCAAGTCAAGACGGCCAAGACGCTTGCCCTCTTGGTCATATGGTGCATCTGGCGGGAGCGGAACGCCAGAATCTTTCGTGATGTTTCGTTCCAGCCGGATGTGGCGGCAAACACTTTGTTTGACGAGGCAGCGACTTGGTCACTTGCCGGTTGTAGGCACCTTCGATGCCACGAGTAGTTCGCTTAGACTGCTAAACTTGGTGGTTCTCCACTAGGTTAGGCCTTTTTGACTTTTGGTTCTGGTTCCTTGTAACTTCTTCTTCTATAAATGAAAACGCAGCTCTCATGCGCCTTTAAAAAAACTGATAATTTATCCTTCACTTTCACCGTTAAATTTTCTTGTTTTCTTTTGTATTATCGGGGTTTGTGTTTTATCGTGATTCGGAAAATTGACGGCCACGTGGTCTTATGCTAGATTACCATGAAGGTAATCCCCATTTTCCCCCAACTGCAGTGATTAGCAACGGCAGTCTTCAGTGCACAAAGGAAGGTTGATAGTCAAAGATACATGCACCAAGTTGCCCTGATTTGAGACCTAACATGATAATTTAAGGGGCAACGCTGACAGTCTTGACAGTCGTTAGTAGGCAAGGTTCAATGCACACTTGAAGGTGATAGCCGACATGAAGCGCCATAGGTAGCAGCATGGGCTTTTCTCCGAAAAGAACTGATGCGTTATGCCACTTTATTACTTTAAAACGAAATATGGCACCTTTTTCCAGCATGATTCGCTATCTTTGTGATTTTTTCCCTCGTAGAATAGTCCGACTACAAAAAGAGTATGTTCTTTAGCTGGTTATGGACCCTGGATGAAGGAATTTATAGAGAAGCCAAAGAAGATAACAGAGTGAGCACACTGAATTTTGAATTAGACATATATCTGGCTATTACATGTTGAACCAGATTTTACTATTTACTTCATACCGATTTAAAAACACAAATATATTTAACTGGATTTATATTTGATCTCAGTCTTCATAGATGATATCAGTATGTTAGGCTAATATGGCCCTGATAATGCCCCATTTCAAATTTCCATTCAACACGTGACCCCTTACTCTGTCGTACTATTATCAATGAGGGAGTGCATGATGGTATACGAGCGACGGCGGAGAATTTCAGTGATTGAAAGTATCAGAAGACTTGTAAGTGGATAAAATGTATTTACGTTTAGTGTTTACTCTAAGTTATAGATATAGTTTATCCAAGTTACTTAACTTGTGTTGTACTACCTTCCTTAAAAATATAAGATGATTTTCTAGGTCATTTTGGCCTACAAAAACATCTTATATTTTAGAACATAGGTGATAGGTAATTGTACGGTAAATTAGTTTGCTGCAATTTATCTTCACCCCACACTTGATCATACTTTTTAAACCAATTGTCACATATAAGATTTTCTACCTAGCTACATTATTCTTTCACAATTTTTTAAACTTATGGCTATACTTTCATGAAGTTTTCACAATCAGGTTCATATGGACATTTTGTGCCCTTAAATATGGTGCAATGTTTTTTTTAAAATCTGGTTCACCCTCTTTCTACTATGGATATAGTCACAAATCCTTTTGCTAATTCTCAATCAACCGAGATTTAAGTTAGAGCTTGGTCTATTTTTTGACAGTGGGGTTTCCGTCATAATTCATAATTGCACTTTTTGATTTTTGCAATTGCACATCAAATTTGTTAAGCAATTGGGTGACCGAGAATTAGCCGAATGCATGATCCACATTTCCGCATCAGTTCGAACTTTTGAGTGGATTGACGGGTGCATGCACTTCTATATAGCTCACTTCCGGACCGTGACCACATGTGAGAGGCGTATAAATTGAATTAAAAATTCGACAATTTCTAACTTTTTGTAAATGTTTTACAACATATAAGGAAATATAATAACTACAAATATTGAATAAATAGATGACGAAACTACATTTCATGGTGTATCAAATTATTTTGATTTGGTATTGTAATTCTTAATTTGCTTGTATATATAGTTGATCAAGCTTAGAAAACCTTGACTTTACTCAGTTTATACACCACATATTTGGAACACGGTGAGTATCCTTTTACTATTCTTGTAAAGCGAAAAAATCAAATTCACAAAATTATTATGTTTCCGTTCCTGCATTATATTTCCGTCACTCTTTAGGTATTACTGTATTTTTAGAATCACGTAGACCAAAGATGACCGGAGAGAAAGAACATTGTTCCAACGTTTCCTGCAAACTGGAAAGGAAATAGTGATCTCTAAGGGTAGAACAGTCCATTCACTGGCCCCCACCCAATGCCAATTAGCTTTTAAAGCCAAGCTAACTCCATTACTCCTTGCGTTGGAGTAACCGGAAAGCGAGTCTTGTCCTGGGAACACATACAGAACCTGAATCACAGAGATGTCTGCTTGATTGCTTCTGCCATTTCCGTCAGTGCGCGCGAGCGATCTTGCTCGGTTCGCTCTGCCTTAGTTCTTGAAGCTCCACCGAAGGGAATTAGGCGGAGAGTTTGAGATACCAGGGCAAAGGTGGGTAATGTTCTTCATTTTATCCCCTTTGCTTCCGCTTCCGTATGCAGTTCTTCTTCTCTTGGAATGCGATTCTCGCATTGAAGAACTTCTGCGTATTTTCTCACTTTCGTAGTGTGGATTCGTGCCTATTATCTTCCTGTTCTTTGGCAAACAGATCCCAGCTTTGTTACTGATCTGTTGCATATTTTCAGCTCTATATGCAGCTCATATACTTGTCAGTTTTTTCTTCAGTAGCCAGAGTGGGTTTTTTCCTTGAGTTTACAGATTGGGGTTTTTCTTGTTTATCCCCCTATCTTAATTTTTGGTACAACTAAAGCAACGGTTTGCACTAAGGTTGTTTATATATTTATTTGTTTATTCTCCGATTGACTGCCTTCATGTGCAAATTCCTTAAAGAAGTCCAGCTCTGATCATATTTTTTATGCCATTCATGTGGGTTTCACCACTGCAACCTGATAAGATTCCAGCCTCACTAGTGCTTGTTCCCATGGTCTCCCTACACCCATCCCTCATTGCCTCAGCAATTATTCCCACTGTCCCCTCACCCCAAGGTGCTGCCCTTGTGCTTTGCAGGTGCTGCTTCTGTGATCCAGCTTTGGGGGAGTTCTTGGATTCCTGGGCGTCGTGCTTTTTCTTGGAACCAGAGCTTCGCGAGATTTGTTGAATAGTTTGCTAATCTAGAGAGATATAGCCTACTTAATTGGCTTCTTGGCCTTGGCAATGCCATGGAGCAAAGGGAACACCAAGACCTAGATCTTTACAGTTAACTGTTGCTTCATAGTTTTAGGGATCTTGTCACTAGGTGCTTGTTAGTTCTGATCTGTCTTGATTGATTCGAGAGAAGGGGAAATAGAGAAGGGATTCAGGTCATTCTCGGTGTGTGAAGATGAAGTATATGAAGCTTGGAGCAAAGCCGGATGCCTTTCAGACAGAAGGGAATATCAGGTGAACTAATGCTTGATTGTCCAGAAACTTTCAGATTACACATATGCATGTTGTTTGATTTCTCAATCTCATTGAATTAATTTTTAAATTATTTGATCACTTGTGATCAAGCTTCCTTTTCAGTCGGTAGACCATGAGTTTTTAATGTGTGTAGACATGATGACATCCATTTGTGCACATAAAAGTGGATGCACGCCCATTTTCCTGACTGGCTTTTGTTGCCATTCTTACTTCTCTATTTGGCCAAAGTTAGCAGGGATCTACTTCTCACATTTGTGTACATGTATTAATTTTCGATTCATGGAAAAAAAAATTATTCGAAACCAACATAAGAAGTATATGCGCCAAAAAAGTAATTAGTTAAAATTGAATATCCTGCCGATCTCAGACAAAGATGCCAAAAAAATCTAACTACCAGTTTTAAGACAACAAAGACCAACTTAACTTGATGTTTATTCTTCTAATCTATGCTGAGTTGGGATTGTTAGTGGAATTTTCAAAATGGTTGCAAAATAGTGACTCTTTAAGTATATCTTCTAAGCATTCTGAGTACTTAGCTGCAAACTCAACAAAAAGTATGATTGCGGATTTTGTTTCGGGAGATTTTTGCACCACACATGTGAGGTGTCAGAGAAATTTGAATGCCTGATCTTACTGAAGCTAGATAAACCATATATATATTTTTAGGTTGTAATAATGGTACATCAAGTAAGTGGGATTGGCTCTCAATTCTAAAACATATGCAGTGAAGTTTGTACAAATATTATAAATCATGTGACAATGATTGGCAATAGAAAGCTTGGGTTTTCATGATCGCCCTCAAAAGGCTCTCGATATTATTGATCTCCTTTATAGATACATCATGACTCCTTGCTGATGGCATATCTTCTCAAGCTTTCTGTGTACTTCAGAGCATGTGCCATTTTTCTCATATATTTATTTCGAGCATGTTCAGTGTTCATGGGTTGGTGGCAGTGTGGTCCATTTCGATAATGAAGTTCTATTTGTTGTCAGATCATTTTCCTTGGACCATTTAGCAACTGGACATTTTGATTAGTTATACCTGTCATATACACATGGCTACACTTTTAATGAATTTGCTTTCTTCAGTTTGTAGCTTTGCCTTTGGTACTTTATTTAGGGTACCACTCTGTCACTCATTTTCTTACCCTTGGGACGATTCAGTGGGTGCATGAGTCTGCTACGTCATTTCATCTTATAGTTCAGACTCCAGAGATGTTCTCTTATGTTTTCTTTTTCTTCCGAACAAACCTTTTACCCTCCCTCGTGCTTGTGGTTCCAATTCTGTGAACCAACATTCTCTTAAACCAATTATATGAACCAACATTCTCTTAAACCAATTATATGAACCACAATTAGTTTATCATCCATTCTCATTATTACTAGTGGTAAACATTTATCGAAATTAATATGCAGAAGATTATTGCTTTGAATACTGAGCATTTTATTTTTATTTTGTGAACTTATATGTGCACATTATATGCTTTACTCTTCTATGTCGGGTATTAAATTGTTGAAATGCCTTTTTCAGGTTTGTGGCAACTGAACTAGCGACAGACATTGTTATCACTGTAGGAGATGTCAAGTTTTATCTTCACAAGGTATATCACTTCTCTTTCTGTTCATGCGTTCAAATGTTTCTTCACATTATTTTTGCTTCAAATGTGCAATTACAAGTTCCTTCGATCAACAATTTTCATTTTTTTTTCTTTGAAGAGACTGAGTGTCTGATCATTTTTTAGCACTCTGTTTAATAGCTTATTATCTATAAGCCTGTGACTGATAAATGGAGCACTCACATTATATTGTTCTAATTGTGTGCAGTTCCCACTTTTGTCAAAGAGCTCCCGCTTGCAAACATTGGTCGCCTCCACAGACGAGGAAAGCAACGATGAACTAGACATTTCTGACATCCCTGGTGGACCTTCGGCATTTGAAATATGTGCCAAGTTCTGCTATGGTATGACTGTCACACTCAACGCATACAATGTCCTTGCGGCCCGCTGCGCAGCCGAGTTTCTGGAAATGTTCGAGACGATCGACAAAGGGAACCTCATCTACAAGATTGACGTATTCCTGTCTTCCAGCATATTCCGCACCTGGAAGGACTCAATCATCGTTCTGCAGACAACAAAGTCACTTTTGCCTTGGTCAGAGAACCTGAAGGTGATCAACCACTGCGTGGATTCCATCGCAGCCAAGGCTTCCATCGACCCATCTGAGGTCGACTGGTCATACACCTATAACAGAAAGAAGCTCCCATCTGATGGCGGCCCCGACTCGCACTGGAATGGTGTGAGGAAGCAGCTGATGGTGCCTAGAGACTGGTGGGTGGAGGACATTTGCGACCTCGAGATGAGCTTGTACAAGAAGGTGATCTTGGCAATCAAGGCGAAGGGCAGAACAGCCAGTGAGGTGATCGGAGAAGCGCTGCGCGCATATGCGTACAGAAGGCTGTTCAGCTCCTTGGACAGTGCTGCAAATAATGGTCTGGATTGCACAAGGCACAGTGCAGCTCTTGACACCATAATTTCTCTGCTGCCAACTGAGAAAGGTTCAGTCTCATGCGGTTTTCTACTGAAGCTGCTGAGAGCAGCGATCTTGCTGGGGTCAGACGAGGCCTACCGCGACGGTCTGGTAAGGAGGATAGGATTGCAGCTGGATGGAGCTTCAGTGGCAGATCTTCTGATACCCGCGAGCTCTGACGAAAATACCATGTACAATGTCGATCTGGTCACATCAATACTGGAGGAGTTCATAGTGCAGCGCCACGGCTATGGTGGTGGCGCAGAATTACATGATGATGATGATGAAGAAGATGCCTTGGATGGTGAGAGCCATAACGTGTCCTCTTCTGTCTCCGGCGATTCAGAGCGGGCCTTGGCAAAACTGATCGACGGCTACCTGTCTGAGATTGCCAAAGACCCCAACCTTCCTCTTGAAAACTTCATCAAGATCGCTGAAATGGTGCCCCTCACAGCTCGTCCCGCACATGACGGTCTCTACCGCGCCATTGACATGTATCTCAAGGTACATATATTCTTGCCCATCTTTACATATTGTACTGTGTGCCAGGTCGAGTTCATAACTTTGAACTGAAACATGTCATGTGCAGGAGCATCCAAGTTTGTCAAAGAGTGAGAAGAAGACACTGTGCGGGCTGATGGACTGCAAAAAGCTAACCGCCGAGGCGAGCTCGCACGCCGTGCAGAATGAGCGCCTCCCTCTGCGCCTTGTCGTGCAGGTCCTGTTCTTCGAGCAGCTCCGGGCGTCGGCGGCCTCTGCCGGCGGCGACGCATCTCTCCTCCCCAGAGAGAACTGCAACTCCTACGGCAGCTCAAGGTCGGCCACCACGACGGCGACGATGACCGAGGACGACCAGTGGGGCGGCGGCGTGCTGCCAGCTGGGTCCGGCGACACCAGCTCCTTCCGGTCAATGAGCGGCCTAGTGAACAAGAGTGGCGGCGAAGGCGCCAAGAACGCTGGCGGTAAGACGACGGCGAAGGGAGCGCTGCTGATGCCGAGGAAGATGCTGAGCAAGCTGTGGTCCGGCAAGGCAAGCAATGGGGAGAACAGCGGCGGATCCGACACGTCGGAGAGCCCCGGCTCTGTCAACCTCGAGGTCGAAACCAAGTCCACGCATTCACGGAACACAAGGCATTCGGTCTCGTAGCCTGACACCGCCATCTTTGCTTTGTGCACTTCTCTCTTCTTTCTTTCGTGTGGTTTGGCCTGACGAGATGATCAAGTTAGTGTATTGTTTGGTCGATTTTGGTGTCAATATAGATTATAAAATGTGATTTGGGCTCGCACAGTCGCACTAGTTGGGGGAACAAAACTGTAACTGCGTGTCATCGTTGACGCCTGGTGCCTGGCTCAGGTGTCTTCACTCTTCACTCCACGGCGGTTGAGCGGTAAGCTGCAACAAGTAAATATATATATATGCCTCTGGCCAATCTGAAATGATATATAGTACTCCCTCCGTTCCGATTTACTTGACAGGATAGTACAAAGCATGCATGTGCGGCCTTACAGTTGTACGACAGGTAAAACCGAACAGAGGGAATAGTAAAAAAGAACGCTTTTCTCAAAATGGGAATTTTATTTTCATTATGTGTGACAATGCTTTGTTGCAGCATATCTTATAGTAATTCTCAGTGGACCAACATTACATGTAGGGAGAGAAATATTATGGGAGCACCTTTCATAACCAAATAAAACATTGCAACAAAATCCCCCCCCACCCCACCCCCCGTGTCTGCTCCCAGCGGCACCGGGGGCTCCCCTGCGCCGCCAGCAACCTCTCCGCCTACGCGCCCTCTCCGCCGCCGCTGCTGCTGGCCTTCGCGCCGCGACGGCGCTCCCTGTCGCCACACAACTGGCGTCGGGGGTGTCTCCTCGTGGCGTTTGGCGTCGGTGGGCCTCGGACCCGAGCTGGGACGACGACGACGCCCCGCCGGCGCAGCGAAGCCGGAGCGGCGGCTCCGGACCGCACAGGGCTGCGGGGTGGCGGATCCGGGGCCCTTGTGCCCAGATCTGGTGGCGGCGGACCTGGCCGTGTGGGCGGCGGGTCGGGCTCGTCGGCGGCGCGGCGGCGCTCCATGGTGGCGCTCGGTGGGGTAGCGGGCCGACCTCGCCTGGGAGAGGCGCGTCCTGCAGCGTTCGGAGCTGCGCGGGGCGTGGTCGTCAGCACGGGGCCCGACATGGAGGGCGTGCTGCTCGCTGCGGAGGAGGCGATGGCATGGAGGCATGGGTGGACGCTGCGGCGCTGGTCTGCTCGGTCCGCTCGGCTTCACCAGGCGTGGCGTTCGGGCTGCAGTGGCGCTGCGGCAGGGGCGGGTCCGGGCAGCGGCGGCGCTGTGGCTGGGCTCCTGCTCCTCCGGCTGTTTCAGGAGGACGTGAGGATGCCGGGGCGGCGGCCCCGGGGCATGGTCGGCGCGGCGGCTGCTGGGGCATGAGGTGCCGCAGTGGCTGCGGCATGAAGTTTTTGGTGGACTGGCCGGACCTCTTTCAGTCGGTTGTGGATTTTGCGGCACATCGTTGGGTGAAAGTCTTGCCTTGGTTTTCAGCCAGGGCCGACAACGGCGACGCCCTCGGGCGCCGCGCCGTTCTTGAAGGCGTGGTCGAGGCGGTGTTGCTGCTTCTCCACGTCGGGTTCTCCGGGGGAAACCCTTGATCCCGCGAGGGATCGGGCGATGGCGGCGCCTTTGGCGTCGCTTGCCTCTTGAGGCCTCGCTTTGGATGTTCCTTCGGCCAGGGGGGATTGTGGTGGAAGCTGGTGGTTGGCGATGGCGAGCTTTCGTCTTCGGCTAGGTGGTGCGCGTCCTTGGGGCCGGCGTGGATGTCGGAGCGGCGGCTCCGGACTACTGTTGCGTTGAGGTCGTCTCCGCCGTGTTGGTGTCGGTTATGGTTGCTTGGGCAACATGGTCGTCAACTCGTTTTAGGGGTGTGGCCTTGGGGCCAGTGTGGATGTCGGAGCGGCGGCTCCGGGGTTTTTCTCCTTGCGTTGAGGTTGTCTCCGCCGTGTGGTGTCGGTCATGGTTTTGCTAGGGCAACATAATCGTCGACTAGTTGTTGGAGCGTGGCCTTGGGGCCGGCGGGGTGTGTTGTGTTGTATGGTTTTTGGACGGTTTCCCTTATAAATCGTCCAACTTCTTCTTCTTCTTCTTTATCAATATAAAGGCAAAGGTTTTGCCTCGTTTCAAAAAAGAAACAGGTTTGCAAAAATATAAAAACAATCCACTGTAGGGAGTGTAAACAAACAGAAAAGACTAGTCTGAGGCAACGCACAACCTTGACCCAGACTGCTGGCCTGGGTCAGTTTATATATTAGCCAAGATAGTATTCGTTTACAATACGGACTCCACCAAACATAACTCTATACGAGTACAGAACCTGAACACTAAACGTATTCTAACAGCCCCCCTCAATCTCAACTATGGACATGTGGAGATTGCGCTTGCACTCTTCAAACAACGGAAGTGGCAAGGCCTTTGTAAAAATATCGGCGAGTTGATCTTTCGAAGAAACAAACCGAACTTGGAGCAACTTCTGAGCAACCCTTTCTCGAACAAAATGAAAGTCAATCTCTATATGCTTTGTACGTGCATGAAACACCGGATTCAGAGAAAGGTAAGTAGCTCCAATATTATCACACCACAAGATAGGCGGCGAAGACTGTTGAACACCAAGTTCCTTCAGTAGTGCTTCAATCCAAATAATCTCAGCAGTAGCATTGGCCACTGCTTTATACTCTGCCTAGTGCTGGATCGAGATACGGTGGCTTGTTTGCGAGCACTCCAGGCGACCAGATTACCACCATAGAACACAACAAATCCCCCCGTGGATCGCCTGTCATCAATATCACCTGCCCAGTCAGCATCAGAGAAGGCTGAGAGAACACTCGAAGAGGCAGGGCGAAGAAGCAGGCCATGACCAGGAGTGTACTGAATATAGCGAAGGATCTTTTTGACAGCAACCAAGTGATCCTCAGTAGGTGCATGGAGAAACTGACAGACTCTGTTAACAGCGAAAGAGATATCTGTACGAGTCAACGTAAGATACTGTAAGCCTCCAACCAAACTGCGATAACGAGATGCCTCATCCGTGTCAAGTAATGGACTATCCCCACTGAACAACTTGACCTTGGCAGACATAGGAGTGGTGGAGGGAGCACATTTAATCATACCAGCTCGTCCTAGAAGATCAGAAGCATACTTTCGCTGAGTAAGAGAGAGACCTTGTTGAAGCTGAGCAACCTCCAAGCCGAGGAAGAAATGAAGGGGACCAAGGTCTTTTACAGCAAACTCCTTCCGAAGACCCGCAATAAGACGATCAACAACAGGCACAGACGAACTAATCACAATGATGTCGTCAACATAGACCAAAAGATAAATGGTCACCTCAGGCCGTTGAAGAAGGAACAAGGAAGTGTCAGCAGTGGAAGGAAGAAAACCATGGTGACGAAGAACATCACCTAGCCGTGTATGCCAAGCCCGAGGTGCTTGCTTGAGGCCATATATGGCCTTAACCAAGTGACAAAGATGCATCAGACGCTGAGGATCTTCAAATCCAGGAGGCTGACGCATGAAGACCTCTTCTTCCAACACACCATTAAGGAACGCATTCTGAATGTCCAACTGACGCAGAGACCAGCCATGGGAAACAGCTATAGAAAGCAGCAACCAAATTGTGGTAGGCTTGACCACCGGGCTAAATGTATCTTCATAATCCAACCCATACCGTTGCTTAAAACCTTTAACAACAAGGCGAGCTTTATACCTCTCAATTTGGCCATTGGCATGCCGTTTAACCTTGAAAACCCACTTAGAATCAATGATATTAACACCAGGCTTAGGAGCCACGAGACGCCATTTGTTATTTGTGACGAGAGCTTCAAATTCTTGCTCCATTGCTTCCCGCCAGTGCGGAATTCCAAGGGCAGCACGAAAATGACGCGGTTCAGCAGAGGGGTCCGCAATGGCCTAAGCAACACACTTGGCCATCCAAGCCACAGTGCCATCCTTGCGCTGCAGCGGGCAGTGCACACCACGAAGACTACGAGTAACACGGCGCTGGGAATGAGCAGGCAGTGGTTGAAGCGGCTCAAGAATCAGCGGAGCCTCGGGAGAAGCTGGAGCCGATGAGGGAGCCGTCGCGGGAGAAACTTGTGGAGACGCAGACGACACAGGACCAGCTGAAGGAGAAGTCGGCACTAAAGAGAGCGGTGTATGCACTGGCTCGGGTGAGAGAGTGGAGTTGTCCTCAGAGCCAGGCGCATGCACGACGTGAGGTCCCGGTGTCTGCATGCAATCATCAGCTGTGTGTCCAGGTGACACGGTAAGCCGGTCCATTGGACCAGGAGCACGAGCTGAAGGGGATCGTGTGCAGAAAACAAATTTTTTCCTACCAACGATATCCTAAAAGCATGCCAAGATCTATTCTATGCAGATATAGTAGTACGAACGGAGATCGGAATACGTACCCTTGTAGACCGAAAGCGGGGATTACGTTCCCGCACAAACGTTGTCGATGAAGACCGACGAAGCCGACCTCAAGGTCGTGTAGAGGAAGCAGACCTCCGAGTACCGCTAGCGCAGCACCTCGCAGGGCGTCACACACGTACGGTAGAGACGACGGCCTCCGAAGCTCCAGTCCAGGACGGGCAGCGGAAGACTTGGACCGGAACACCAGCAGCGCGGCAGCGGGCTATGGTGGAAGAGATCCCCCTCCTCAGTTCGGCGCGGCTCCGACTAGGGAACCACGAGATCGAGAGAGAAATCGGGAATTAATTGGTGAATTAAAAGGCCAGGGGTGCCCCTTCTTATATGGGCTCCAAGGGGGGAGCCAACTAGCTAACCAGGCAATGTGGGACTAACCCCCACATGCCTGGTGCGGCTAGGGAGGGTGCGCCGGCCCCTTAGTGGGCCGCTTGGCCCACTTGGGTCGGCCCCTCTTGGCCCCCACCGAATCCCCAAGGGGATTCCCCCCTCTTGGGCCTTCTTTTGACCAGAAGGGCCATTTAGGGAAATCAGCCTAAATAAATTCGAAAATAAATATATAAAATCATATTTGCATATTAATTACACTAATTAATATCAAACATAATATATATAATTTTTCCTAGCTCCGAAAACTCTTTCGACGCTGCCCGATCTCCATCGGACCCCTCCCGGGACGCTCCCGGTGATCTCTTTCTTTTCCGGTTGTCTTGTCGAAACCCCTTAAGTGTGTTACCCTAGCGGTTCGATATAATAACAGGTATGACCAAGACTCCTCTATGATCAACGACTAACTCGTAGGCCTGGACCCCATGAATTAATCCCTGTGATATAACGAATGACTTTCATCTATCAAACCTGAACGTAATGTCTTAAACCTTTTGCCATTGCGATACTTAGCATGTCCGAGCGTCGTTCCATAGATATCTCCATACCTAATCCCGAACTCGTTACCGACGACGCTATCTTCTACTCGTTCATGATCTCATGTCTCTGTGACCTAGTCACATGCTTGCAAGCTCATTAGACATGATCTCACCGAGTGGGCCCGAGAGTATCTTTCCTGCTATGCGGACTGGCAAATCCCGCTCTTTACCCCTCGTCTCAACTACTCCTTTCCGATACCCAAAAGTATCACCGTTATTGTCATACTAAATAAGATACGACGTTTGGTGCGATCAAAGTATCTTTCAGGAATAACAATAAGCGTTGATCTCACGGTCAAAGGCGTAACGACTACGTTCTCCAAATCTGGGTATGTCCATCACATCGTTCTCCAACGATATGACTCCCATTGCCGACCGGCGCCATGCCCCATGACCGGGAAACCTCGATCATCAATCGCGCAACGAAACTAGTCTTAGTAGAGGCTACTAGGGACCTGGTTGTTTACATATCACACCCGCATTAATGTTTCCGCTTCATACGGTTCTAGCATGACACAAAAACCTATTATGAACAAACGAGATATGATAAAGAATACACTTTATTAATTGCCTCTAGGGCATATCTCCTTTAGTCTCCCACTTGCACTAGAGTACAAATTAATCTAGATTACAACTTGGTAAAAGCTTAACACCCATAGCTAACTGGTGCTTTTCATGCTTATCAAGCGGAAGAGGCTTCGTCAGCGGATCTGCCACATTCAGATCCGTATGCACTTTGCAAATCTTCACATCGCCTCCTTGTACGTACTGACGTATCACATGGAAGCGTCGGAGAATGTGTTTGGCGGTGGAGTGAGACCTTGGCTCCTTGGCGTTCGCAATGGCACCCGTATTGTCGCAGAAGAGGATCACGGGGTCTTGCACGCTTGGGAACACTCCAAGTTCGATGACGAACTTCCTCAGCCACACAACTTCAGTCACGGCTTCGCAAGCAGCGATATACTCCGACTCCATTGTAGATTGTGCGACTATGGGTTGCTTCCCACTTCTCCAGCACACGGCGCCTCCATTCACCTTGAACACGTAACCTGTCTGTGACTTACAGTCATCGGGGTCTGAGCAGAAACTTGCATCTACGTAACCCGTTACACCAAGTTCTTCATCGCAGCCACCATACACAAGGAACATTTCCTTTCTCTTATTGAGATACTTAAGAATGCTCTTAACAGCTATCCAATGCGGCATTCCAGGATTACTCTGGAACCGGCTTGTCAAACTTAGAGCTAATGCCACATCCGGTCTAGTACTCAACATTGCATACATGATCGATCCTATGGCTGAAGCATAAGGATGTTTGGTCATTTCGGCCTTACCCAGTTCCGTCACCGGACACTGTGCCTTCCGCAATATCTTATTCTTGATAACCGGCAGAGAACCCTTCTTTGCCTTCTCCATACGGAAACGCTTCAGTATTTTATCAAGATAAGTACTCTGACTTAGTGCTAATAGGCGCCTTGATCTATCACGATAGATTTTTATGCCTAAAACATACGCAGCTTCTCCTAAGTCCTTCATGGAAAATTTACTGTTTAAATATTCCTTCACACTATTCAGAAGTTTCACATCATTCCCAATCAGCAATATGTCGTCAACATACAGTGCTAAGAACACAACCGAGCTCCCACTCATTTTCTTGTAAATGCAGGTCTCTTCCACATTTTGGATAAATCCAAAACCTTTGATTACCTCATCAAAGCGAAGATTCCAGCTCCGAGATGCCTGCTTCAATCCATAGATGGATCGCTGAAGCTTGCACACCTTGTTAGCATTTCCTGGATCGACAAAACCTTCCGGCTGTACCATGTACAACTCTTCCTCAATGTTTCCATTTAGGAAGGCCGTTTTGACGTCCATCTGCCAGATTTCATAATCATAATAGGCAGCTACCGCTAACAAAATCCGAATAGACTTAAGCATCGCTACCGGTGAAAAAGTTTCATCGTAGTCAATTCCATGAACTTGTCAGAAACCCTTTGCGACAAGCCGAGCTTTATAGACGGTCACATTACCATCAGCATCAGTCTTCTTCTTAAAGATCCATTTATTCTCGACGGCCTTGCGCCCTTCGGGAATATCCATCAAAGTCCACACTTTGTTATCCTACATGGATCCAATTTCGGATTTCATGGCTTCAAGCCATTTCTCGGACTCTAGACTCGCCATCGCCTCCTTGTAGTTCGTAGGTTCGTCTTGTTCGACTAACATGACGGTGCAAACCATGTTGCCATACCATTCTGGTGCGATCCGAGATCTACCAGACCTACGAGGTAGAACATCTTACTCGACAGTTTCTCCCACTCCTTCCACGGAGGACGTTTCCGGAATTGCTTCCGTTGCGCCACTCGGAATCTCGAGTTCAGGATCAACGATTTCATCAAGGTCTACCTTCCTCCCACTTACTCCTTTCGCGAGAAACTCCTTCTCTAGAAAGGTACCGGTCTTCGCGACAATTTTTTTGCCCTCAGCTTGGTTGTAGAAGGTGTACCCAACGGTTTCCCGCGGATATCCTACAAAGACGACTTTCTCCGACTTCGGTTCGAGTTTGTTGGGCTGTAGTTTCTTAACGTACGCCTCACAACCCCAAACCTTCAGAAACGATAACTTAGTCTTTTGGCCATACCATAATTCATACGGCGTCGTTTCAACGGACTTGGATGGAGCGCTATTTAAAATGAATGCGGTTGTTTCTAACGCATAACCCCAGAAGGACACTGGCAGATTGGTAAGAGACATCATAGATCGAACACTATCCAGTAGAGTACGATTACGTCACTCGGACACGCCGTTACGCTGTGGCGTTCCGGCTGGCGTAAGTTGGGGTACTATGCCACAACTCTTCAGATGTGTGCCAAACTCAAAACTCAAGTATTCTCCACCGCGATCGGATCGGAGGTGCTTGATTTTCCTATTAAGCTGATTCTCAACTTCACTTTGGAATTCTTTGAACTTTTCAAACGTTTCAGACTTGTGTTTCATCAAATAGATATAACCGTATCTACTCAAGTCATCAGTGAAGGTGACGAAGTAACGATAACCATTGCGTGTCGAAATGCTCATCGGTCCACACACATCTGTATGTATGATCTCCAACAAATCCGACGCCCGTTCAACGAAAACTTTGAACGGTGTCTTGGTCATTTTGCCCATAAGGCATGGTTCGCATGTATCGAGGGATCCGAAATCCAACAAGTCCAAAAGTACATCGGAGTGGAGTTGCTTCATGCGCTTTACACCAATATGACCAAGACGGCAATGCCACAAATACATGGCGGTATCGTCACTACACTTAATCCGTTTAGCTTCTATGTTATGGATGTGAGTACTACGATCGAGATTCAACAAGAATAAACCGTTATTCTCGGGAGCATCAACATAAAAGATATCATTCATATAAATAGCACAATTGCTTGACACTGATTTAGATGAATAACCGTCTTGTAACAGGCAAGACCCACTTATAATGTTTACACTCAAGGATGGCACAAAATAACACTTATTTAAAACCAAAACTAATCCCGATGGTAGATGCAGAGGGAGCGTGCCGACAGCCACCACGCCGACTCTCGATCCGTTGCCAACGCGCATCGTCACCTCATCCATCGCCAGCCGCCGTCTATTCCGTAACTCCTCCTGAGAGTTACATATATGAGCAACAGAACCAGTATCAAATATCCACGTGTTGCTCCGGGCGGATGTAAGGTACACATCTATTACATGTATATCAAATATACCTTACTCTTTGTCGACCGTCTTGCCAGACTTCCTATCCTCCAGGTACTTGGGGCAGTTGCGCTTCCAGTGACCCTTCCCCTTGCAGTAGAAACACTCCACGCTAGCTCTGGGACCAGACCTGTTAGTCCTGGGCTTGGCAGCCAACTTTGCCTCCCTCCTGGACTTCCAGCTCTGCTTTCCCTTGCCACCGGATTTCTTGAAATCAACGGTCTTGTTGACCATCAACAGCGTGTGCTCCTTCTTAATCTCTACCTCAGCAGTCTTGAGCATCACGAACACTTCACCCAGGGACTTAGCCATGCCCTGCATGTTGTAGTTCATGACGAAGCCTTTGTAGCTTGGCGGCAACGATTGCAACACCCTATCAATCGCCAGCTCATCGAGAATCTTGCATTCCAGAGCATTCAGGCGTTGAACGTAGCCAGACATCTTGACTACATGCTCGCTCACACTGCTATGCTCTTCCATCTTGGCTGAGAAGAAAAGCTCAGAAGACTCATATCTCTCAGCCTTAGCCTGCGGCGCGAAGACAACCTTAAGATCCGAAATGATCTCAAAGGCGCTCATCTTCTCAAAGCGCTTCTGCAGGTCGGCTTCCATGGCGTAGAGCATGCCACTCTGGACAAAGGCAGAATCCTCCGATCGGGTCTGGAAGACCTTCTTCTCATCCTCAGAGGCATCATCTGCGGGAGGGTCACCTATGGCGGCCTCAATGACATAGGCCACCCTATGGGGAGTGAGGAGGATCCTCAGGTTGCGGAACCAGGCCATGAAGTTTGACCCATTGGTCTTAAGCTTTTCTTTCTCAAGGAACAGACCTAGGTTAAACGAGGGGCGAGACATCTACAATGGAATTTGCAACAACATAAGACTTTGTTCATAATAATTTTGAGTTATAGTATTTTAGAAAATAACTAACATAACTCCCACTCAAACGAGCATCCCTCCTGGTCTTTTAAGCGATTACACGACCCCTATCCATTGCACCACCCCTCATCATCAGAGCCGGCGGCACAACTTCAAGAGTAGACAAAATCGTCCGCCACACCAATTTTGTGACTCGTGCTCGACCTTTCGGTCTTCCTGTTCCGAGGCCATATTTCTGAATATGCTAGGCTCGCCACCAAAGACCTCCACGCTGACGCTTGTGCAACATGGCTTACACCCACTGTATGCGAACGACGAGATGTCTGACACCCGATCATCACGGCTGCCTCATAACGTACAACTTTCTTGGTGGTGCGCGTTGGAGGGAGAACACTAGTGGTATTTTGAAGCGATCACCTTATATAGCTACCGCCGTGTAACTAATGTATACTATACACACAATCACACAATATAAGATGCACACAAAACATCAAATGTAATGCAATGCGATATAGTCCATTGCGCCATGGTCTTCTTGGCGCCCGCAGTTTATAAACAATTTAATAAACCTACCTTGACCATATCACATAGCCCCTGCAAAATAAAGTTAGACGCTTCTACTTTATCTTTTGCATATTTTACGTGGCTTGGGGCTTTCGTAAATAGAACCGCTTCATACCTACGAACCTTATGACCACAACAACGATCCAATAATTGCATGTTTAAGCATCCCTTTCGGGCCCTCCATTGAAAATGCGAAGACCAACTAAAGAGAGAGAAACTGACACCCGCCAGCCACATATACGGTACAAGCCGTATGTCAGTAGTGGAACCAGTCTCGTGTAAGCGTACGCGTAAAGTCGGTCAAGGCCGCTTCATCAACTCAATGCCGCTGGAATACACAAGTGCACGCTAGAGGGTAGCAAATAACATGAACGGTGCCCCCGTGCAGAGCATGGGTTCTAACAGCGTACATCTATATCTACGATAGATCGGATCTGATACCACTGAAGGGGATCATGTGAAGAAAACAAAAGTTTTCCTACCAACGATATCCTAAAAGCATGCCAAGATCTATTCTATGCAGATATAGTAGTACGAACGGAGATCGGAATTCGTACCCTTGTAGACCGAAAGCGGGGATTACGTTCCCGCACAAACGTTGTCGATGAAGACCGACGAAGCCGACCTCAAGGTCGTGTAGAGGAAGCAGACCTCCGAGTACCGCTAGCGCAGCACCTCGCAGGGCGTCACACACGTACGGTGGAGACGACGGCCTCCGAAGCTCCAGTCCAGGACGAGCAGCGGAAGACTTGGACCGGAACACCAGCAGCGCGGCAGCGGGCTATGGTGGAAGAGATCCCCCTCCTCAGCTCGGCGCGGCTCCGACTAGGGAACCACGAGATCGAGAGAGAAATCGGGAATTAATTGGTGAATTAAAAGGCCAGGGGTGCCCCTTCTTATATAGGCTCTCAGGGGGGAGCCAACTAGCTAACCACGCAATGTGGGACTAACCCCCACATGCCTGGTGTGGCTAGGGAGGGTGCGCCGGCCCCTTAGTGGGCCCCTTGGCCCACTTGGGTCGGCCACTCTTGGCCCCCACCGAATCCCCAAGGGGATTCCCCCCCTCTTGGGCCTTCTTTCGACCAGAAGGCCCATTTAGGGAAATAAGCCTAAATAAATTCGAAAATAAATATATAAAATCATATTTGCATATTAATTACACTAATTAATATCAAACATAATATATATAATTTTTCTTAGCTCCGAAAACTCTTTCGGCGCTGCCCGATCTCCATCGGACCCCTCCCGGGACGCTCCCGGTGATCTCCTTCCTTTCCGGTTGTCTTGTCGAAACCCCTTAAGTGTGTTACCCTAGCGGTTCGATATAATAACAGGTATGACCAAGACTCCTCTATTATCAACGACTAACTCGTAGGCCTGGACCCCATGAATTAATCCCTGTGATATAACGAATGACTTTCATCTATCAAACCTGAACGCATAGTCTTAAACCTTGTGCCATAGCGATACTTAGCACGTCCGAGCGTCGTTCCATAGATATCTCCATACCTAATCCCGACCTCGTTACCGACGACGCTATCTTCTACTCGTTCATGATCTCATGTCTACGTGACCTAGTCACATGCTTGCAAGCTCATTAGACATGACCTCACCGAGTGGGCCCGAGAGTATCTTTCCTGCTATGCGGACTGGCAAATCCCGCTCTTGACCCCTCGTCTCAACTACTCCTTTCCGATACCCAAAAGTATCACCGTTATTGTCATACTAAATAAGATACGACGTTTGGTGCAATCAAAGTATCTTCCAGGAATAAAAATAAGAGTTGATCTCACGGTCAAAGGCGTAACGACTACGTTCTCCAAATCTGGGTATGTTCATCACATCGTTCTCCAACGATATGACTCCCATTGCCGACCGGCGCCATGCCCCATGACCGGGAAACCTCGATCATCAATCGCGCAACGAAACTAGTCTTAGTAGAGGCTACTAGGGACCTGGTTGTTTACGTATCACACCCGCATTAATGTTTCCGCTTAATACGGTTCTAGCATGACACAAAAACCTATTATGAACAAACGAGATATGATAAAGAATACACTTTATTAATTGCCTCTAGGGCATATCTCCTTCACGAGCATCACAATCATCAGCTGGTGACTGCATGTTATCAACGTGAGGGGTAGCACAACGATTAGCACGCAACGTTGAAGACGAAGAAGGGTCGTGGAGGAGCTCGAGACGCGCTCCGCGGCCAACACCTGCACCATGGTTAGGAAGCAAAGACGGAGCATGCGCAATATCTTGAAATTGGTCAAGCAAAGTAGGAGATAAATCAGGGAATAAAGAAGAAGGCGGTGACGGAAGGTTGGAAAAGGGAAACACAGTTTCATCGAATATGACATCACGACTAATGTAGACACGATTGGTAGGAACATGAAGACAGTTGTAACCTTTATGGAGAGGGCTATATCCGAGGAAGACACATTTTTTAGAACGGTACTCCAACTTATGATTGTTGTAAGGACGAAGGTTGGGCCAACAGGCACATCCAAACACCTTAAAGAATTTATAATCGGGTGTTTCTCCTAGTAAGCGCTCAAGAGGAGTGTGCATATCAATTACACGAGTAGGCATGCGATTAATAAGAAAGCACACAGTAATGAAAGCATCACTCCAGAATCGAAACGGGACAGAGGCATGAGCAAGAAGAGTAACACCAGTCTCAACTATATGACGATGTTTACGTTCAGCAGTACCATTCTGTTGAGATGTATGAGTACATGAGACACGATGAGTGATGTCAAGCTTCTAAAAGAAAGAATTCAATTTAATGTACTCCCTCCCCAATCAGTTTGAACATGGATAATTTTATTTTTTAGAAGGCGTTCGACATGAGCCTGAAACTGAATGAACACATCAAAAACATCACTTTTACGTTTGATCAAATATAACCACATAAAGCGACTATAAGCATCCACAAAGCTTACATAATAATTATGGCCACTAACAGAAGTTTGGGCAGGGCCCCACACATCGGAGTAAATAATCTCAAGAGGTGCTTTTATTACATGAGTAGAAAGGGAAAATGGTAGCTGATGACTCTTGCCCTGTTGACAGGCATCACAAACAGACATTGTTTTATTGGACTCTAACGGTGACTGATGGCGATGAAGTACATGCTGAACAATTTGAGACGAAGGGTGTCCTAAGCGAGCATGCCACTGTGTAGACGATGTTTTGATAGCACTGAAGACTTGTCTAATGCCTCCAGCCGGCGATCCCTCAACGGAGTAGAGACCACCGCGACAACGCCCTCTAAGGATGATGGCCCCCGTAAGCATGTCCTTAACAAAAAGATTGTTAGGATGGAATTCAATATAGACGCGATTATCATAAGCGAGCCTACGGACAGATAAAAGATTTTGGTAACAGATGGGACATGGAGAACATTGCGAAGATAAAGTGGTCTAGATGAAGGAGTAGCGAGGAGTGCTTGACCAATATTAGATATACGCATACCTGCACCATTGGCGGTGTGGACGACCTCCTTGCCGGTGTAGGGCTCCTTGACATGCAGTTTCTCTAGCTGTCCCGTGAGATGGTCTGTTGCCCCGGTATCCATGTACCATGTGGGATCAACATGGAGAGAAGTGGTCTGTCCTTGTGGCTCGGTGTAGACATGAATTGCCTGAGCTAGCTGACGATCAAGGAAACGACCATCATTGCCCACGCCTAGGAAGCTCTTGTTGAAACGTTTGAAGCAGCGAGCGGACATGTGCCCAGGGGCATCACAAAGCTGGCAGATTATGTTACTGCGGCCTCCACTACGGCCAGACGGCGAACCTGAGCCAACCCCACCACTGGAAGAAGGCGGAGGGCGAGACGCCGGGGGCAGAGGTGCATACGAGGGGAACGGACGGGAATTCTTGCCACCGCCCATCTTGGCGGCGTTGGCAGAGTGTATTTTCTGTCCAGCAGCACGCCGCGCCTCCATACACTGTTCAGTGGACAACATGTGCGAGTATAGATCATGAGGCGGCATGGGAGTATCACGCAGCTTGACTGCCTCAACCAAGTTGTCATATTCCTCATCAAGTCCTTTCAGCAGATAGGACTGAAACTCGTCGGGACAGAGAGGCTGGCCAATGGAGGTCAGTGTATCCGACAGTGCCTTGACCTTGTTGTAGTAGACAGCAACCGAAGAATCAAGTTTCTATGTATCACGCAGCTCATCACGCAGTTGCATCCCGTGCGCCATGGACTGCGAGGCAAAGCTCCGCTCAATGATCGTCCAAGCTTCATGAGCGGTGGTGGCAAACAGAATCATGCCGGCGACCTCGATTGATGATGTAGAGAGGAACATCGACATGAGTGCCTGGTCTTGCTGAATCCAGGCCACATAGTCAGGATTGACCTGACGAACTGGGTTCCCGCCCGTAGAGGGAGTCACCATGATATGGGATGCCGGGCACGGAAAGGTTCCATCGGCATAGCCATGGAGAAGATTGCTCCGCAGATTAGTCACAACCTGCGCACGCCAGAGCAGATGATTTGCAGCGGAAAGTTTGACCGTAATCTCTTTGCTGAAGTTGATCGGGCCAGAGGTAGAAGAGGACTGCGCTCCCGTCGAGAGAGACGGCATCAACGCGGTCGAGAGAGCTCCAGAGGAGGAGGTTAGCGCCATGGACGACAAATTAGCAGCGGAAGTTCCCATCTAGGGTTAGGACCGAACGCAGTCTGATACCATGTAAACAAACAGAAAAGACTAGTTTGTGGCAACGCACAACCTTGACCCAGGCTGCTGGCCTGGGTCAGTTTATATATTAGCCAAGATATTATTCGTTTACAATACGGACTCCACCAAACATAACTCTATACGAGTACAGAACCTGAACACTAAACGTATTCTAACAGGGAGGAAATCCAAATAAACATGTTCATAATACCCAGCCGACACCGGTAGTTTAGAGCCTCAAAACGGCTCAACCAATATCTACCTAGACATATCTTACCGAATTTTAGTAATTAAACAAATTTTTTTAGTAAAACAAGTTTCGGGCCTAGATAGGACATGTCAATGAAGGTGACTATTTGGCTATTTTTATCATCTTTTAGTAGGTTGTCACGGTCTCTACAGCGATTAAACTCACTTATCCGTGGACGACCCACTAAAAGACAAAAAAAACAGGCAAATGGTTACCTTCATGGATATTGTCTCCTATCTGGAGCTGAAATTTGTTTTGATGGAAAATGTGGTGGACTTACTAATATCCGCTAAAGGATATGTACTTAGATATTTGTTCGTTAGTTACACCGCCCTTCTGGATGGTGTTGAGGAATCCCGTGCACTGTCGATCCTGGAGTGCATGCTGCGCGACATGGTTCGCTTGCGTCTCTCTGTGGTGTGCAAGAACCTGAGCGTGTACTGGAAGCAGCGCTTCACGTTCCACCTGTGCCGCCTGGGAGAAGACTGAAGGGGTTACGGTGCAGAAAACAATAATTTTCTAGCGAGCGAAACCCTAACTAGGCAGGATCTATCTATCTAGTACATGTGATAACGGTGGCGGAACGGGTTACATTACCTCCATGTAGACCGATAGCGGGGATTACGCTCCCGCACAAGCGTTGACGATGAAGTCGTACGTAGCCAACCTCGAGGTCGCGGAGAACTTGCCGCGATGTCGGTGTCGATGACGCCGGGTTGTCGACGATGATCTGCGTCGACGGGCGTCGGGCGGAAGAAGGCAGAGCGCCAGCACCGGGGCTGGTGCGCCGGCACCGGAGGGGGGTGGCACGACAGCTGCAGGGGGCGAGACGACGTCGCCCAAGCTCCTCAATAGAGTAGCCTCCGAGCACTCGCAAACATACGGAGCCTAGCGACAACTCCCGGTCATTCAGATCCAGCTGAAATCGCAGGAGTAGATCTTATCTGGAATCCCGCAGAGCAACGGCGCTCTGCGGTATGGCTTAGGTGGAGAGAGACCCCCTTCCTCAGCTCGGCGCGGCTCCAACTTGGGAACCACGGGATCGAGAGAGAAATTGGGAATTAATTGAATTTCCTATGTCTTAAATCAATTAATATGCCTTGCTATATAAAGGGGGAAGGGGGTGTGCCAACCCCCTTGGCTCCCCCATGTGGGACTAAAGGAAGAGAGGGGAGGGGGGTTCGGCCGAACCCCCTTGGGCCTCTCCCTCTTCTAGTACAATTCGGACTAGGGGGGCTTGAGGCCCCCTTGCTTGGTGCGCCACCCCCTCATGGGCCCTCTTTGGGCCCATTTAGGTGGGAGCCCCCTTTTTCCTTTATTTAATTAATATTAAATTAATATAAAAATCACATTAATTCATAATTAATATATTTATATATAATTCAATATCCCATGACTCCGAAACTATTTCGGAACCACCCGAACAACTTTCGTACATTCTCGGAACCCTTCCATAGCTCCCCGGAACTCCTTCCGGACCACCGGAACTCTTTCCGGATCATTTCTCTCTCTCCAATAAAAACCTATAAAATTCCAGAACCTATCTCCAAGCGTCGCTAAGACCTTAAGTTTGTTACGCTACGGTTCGGGAATACTCCAGACATGGTCGAGACACTCCGCTCACCAATGATCGTCAGGGGTACCTGGAAATATATGACGACCCCTGTGCATTCCACGAATATCGTCGTTGAACCATAAATATGATATTCATTCCCTTTGTCTCTGCGATACTACCTTGTCCGAGATATGATCGTAGACACACCGATGCCTTTGCTGTATCTCGTTAGCGACGAAGGTTATTAACTCGTCTGCGATATTACATCTCCATGACCTAGTCATAAGCTGCGCAGCTATATAGATGCAATATCACCGAGTGGGCCCAGAGTATCTTTCCATTACAAGAATGAACAAATCCCGCTCTTGATCCTTACGTCTCGATGCTCTTTTGGAATACCCAAGATGGACACCGTTATTGTCATGCTATATAAGACACAACGTTTGATGCTCTCAAAGCACTCCTACGAAGCAACAATAAGTACGGTCTCACGGTCTAAGGAATAAGCTATCATACTCTTATCTATTGCAAATGACAAACATCGTAATACGATCTTATTGCAATACTTTGCGTATGTCCATCACCTTATTCTACTAACAAGATGACCCCATTGTCAACCGACGTCATTGTCCTTGATCGGGAATCTCGATCAACTGTTGCCCAATGGACTAGCTCAAATAGAGGCTTGCTAGGGACCTGGTTGTCTATGTATCACACGTGTATTAATAATTCCGATTAATACAGTTATAGCATAATACACAAACCTATTATAAACTTATGAGATAATGCAATAAATATTACTTATTTATTTGCCTCTAGGGCATATCTCCTTCAGTCTCCCACTTGCACTAGAGTACAAATAAACTAGCTGCATTTTACTTTATCAGAATCCCTTATCAAATAAGAATCATTTGATAATGCTTGCTTGTGGAAAAGTGTTACTGCACAATCCATGATTGCACATGCTTCTGCGATTCACGGATATCAACTTGCTTGATATCACCATGTTGTACAACAACATATATGCGAACACCGCAACTAAGTGAGACTACCGCTTCCCAGCGCTTACTCTGATTATACTAACTAGATAACTGCCCTGAAAAACACACTCAGTCATGCAGAGCCCCTTGTAACAATTACAAACTCGTGATATCTACATACTTTCACACCAATGTAGAAAACTTGACATTCAAATGTCAATCCCTTAACTAACGCACTTCTACTTCCAGTAAATTCCAAATTTACTTTCATAACTGCTCTTATTCCAAGAACATCGGTTATATTTCATCGAGTAGATAATATGGTTTCTGTATGATGTCTAATATTACATAATAGACCCATATGTCATACAACCATTACTTTCATCCATCATTACTCTTAATGATCAATTTGGATTTCAAAGGACCATCCTTTTGATTCTATTCTGACTCCTCAGATATAATCCAAAACAACTCGACCAACTATTTAAAATTCCCGTTCTATTTCAAAATAGACACTGACTTTCAAATAGTTTCACAACTTCATCCTATTCTATTGGTACAGTTTCACAATGCGTTAACTACACAAGATGAATTCGGCTCCCACTCAAATTATGTCTCCACATATTTGAGAACACACGCTCCCACTCAAAAACGTGTCATCCACATATTTGAGTTCCTGAGCTCCCACTCAAAAATATGTTCTTCACATATTTCACCTGAGTGAACTAACTACGACTCCCACTTAAATCGACATTTTGGTCAAACCAAAATCATTGATCTACTATCAATTCGAATTTAATACAAACTACAGTATTACATTAATACAAATCCCTCAGACTTCAAGCATGTCTACATAAATGTAGTCAACAAATTTGATCTTGTCCAAGACACATTTCTTGACAAGACATGCTACCGCGTCTTTCTTATAGTCACATTTTCATATAACACTTTATATGACGATTAAACAATCTTATTCCTCTAATAAGAATTGCAGCAACAATTACTCTCTTAATCCTTTCAAATGCAACTTTGGATTTCCAGGCTCAAAAGCCTTTGTTCGTATTCCGATATTTTCTCAACTTTCTTTGTATTCATAAAGTGCACCTTGATCTGTCAACAAGATCTGAAATACTTAATACAGTGCTGTGACCTGACAGCAATATTAAATATAACAGCACTTTATTTAGAAGTTTCTTTCATGAAAATATTATGATCTTTATGAAGAGGATTGCAAGCAGAAAACAATTTTCTAGTCTCCCTCACTCTTAATCACCAAATTTTCATTAGCAGACATATACTCTTTGGAACACCTTCCAACATATGTCTTACACTTTATTTCAAGCTTCTAATTCCAATCCATAAACCATAATTCGAAAAGGCATCTTTTCTCGGAACTACATAGACAACAAACTGAACTTTGTTTCTATTTGGTTTTGAAATACACTCTCATCCAATGCGAGCAATCTACAAAGAACCACTTATGTATATTCCGAATTATCGCATAATCATACACATGTCGACACTACTGTCGATCCTATGAATTCTCGTTGAGAAAATATCTATTTCCTAAAGTGGACATCGACTATAATGTTTCGAACGTATTAGGAGATTCTAAGACTGATTCTGACAGGCCATACTTTATTTAAAAATTAGAGCATGATTATAATTCCCCACATATCACTATATATGACATTATAATTCTGTGAAGCAAATTTCCACAAGTCTCTTGTGTTGAAAACATAATTCAAAAATACTGTCCTTTGATTGAATTTTGTGAATACAATGTTCACTAATCTTTCTTCTGAAAAACCCCATTTGATCTATTATCAAATTAATCTCAGACTCCACAATTTATCGGGCAAATACTCCTACTTGCCAAAATTATGGAGGAATTCGGATCAAACAATAAACACCATTAATTAATCATTTTAAAATGACACTCAATTAATTTCTGCCAGTATTGCAACTTCAATACTTGATTTCAAGATTAATCAACTCAACACTCGAAATACTTAAATGGACCAAAAAACATCCATTACTTCTTTAATTGCTTTTATGACTGAACTCGACGGTGTTTATTTTAGCAATAGAACCTTTGTTCATGGGACAAGCTATTTTATCATATCTACAATTATGAATACTTATCATACAATCAATGTAACTGAGATGTGGAAACTTTATTCATAAGATAAAACAACTGACTTGTTCCATAACATAAAACAACTGATCTTGTCTTATTACATGAATAACTTTGTCTTGCAACAATCAAGACACACACACTCGCTCACTATTACAAAAGATCGTATCAAAAACTATTAATGATAACTATGATAACTTGAGGACGTGAACACCAAAAGGCCATCAACTCCTTGACTACCAGCTTCAGCGGCAGGTCATATCAAACTGCGCCGCATATATGTGATAATCAGGACCTGTTTCACAAACAGAGCAATTATCAAACATTTCATCATATACCATGGGCGAATTCATAATTCTGCATATATCAAATATATATACCTGAAGCATCGAAGATCTCTCCTTCGATGGAATCAACCTTCAGAGACTGGAACTCGCGAACGAACACGTAGAAGTTCATATCGTCGGCTTTCAAAATGTACTTGCGCACATGCTTCTCATAGGTAGGAGGTAGAGATATCAGGACAGTTCGAATGGCACAAGAATCTGCCATCCAGTAATCGAAGACCATCGTCAGCTGGAAGTAGATGTCATACAATCTCTTCAAATGTGTCTTCAGACAGGTATGCTCCTCCATGTGAACGGTATGGAACATTCTAAGCTGCCTGAACTGCTCACGTTTTAATTCATCCCCGAAGTGCGTTTTTATCGCATCCATCATGACGCTTGGCTCCTTGCGTCGAAACATCTCTTTCAACTCGGGTGCCAAGCATACGGTCATGGTGATCTCCACTTCAATGAATATGTCTCGACGCCTACGGAAATCATCTTCCTCCTCCTCGCTAGCAGAATCTCCTGGTCCTTCTCCTACCGGTTCATCGAGAACATATAGAATGTTGTTGTGTTCGAGAATGTTTCTAAAACCCCTGTACCATCTGATGAAGTTGGACCCGTCGGCTTCTAATGTAGCATCCGGGCTCTTGAGGAAGTAACCGAAGTATAGTTGCGTAGTCTACAGATGTGATCGCAAAAGAGGTAAGGTTAAGTTTATAATATGTAGGTGAGTTTTAGTTCTATAATCTCATTATCAAAAACACACCACACCAAGATTATTATCCCTAAAATAATAATGGCGATGACACGAACCTCATCCACCATACTACCCCCGATCATCACGGCCGGCAGCACAGCTTCAAAGGTGGACATAAAATGTCGATCATAACAACTCTATGACTCGTGCTCGATCTTTCGATCTTCCCGTGTTCCGAGGCCATACCTCTGAGTATGCTAGGCTCGCCAATCAAACCTCGAAGACCTGCGCGTGCAACATGGCTTATACCCACTGTATGCGAACGACGAGATGTGTGACACCCGATCATCACGGCCTGCCTCATAACGTAGAACTTTCTTGGTGGTGCGCAATGAGGGAGAACACAATTTTGGTATTTTGTTAGGGATCATCCTATTTATGATGCTACCGTTGTATATCTAGCATATAAGCAATCAATAGGATGCACACACAACAGCACACAATAATGATGCAATGAAGTGCGATGTGACATGGTCGATGCGCCTGGACCTTTACGGCGCCATGTGCCTGGCCCCCGGCGCCCCGGCATGGCTCCGAGTCTACAGAGCCCTCCATTGCCTCCGACAGTACGAGTAATATCAAAACTTACCGTAACCATGTCACATAAAATAACGCCTCTGCAAAACAAAGTTAGACGCCTCTAGCTTTATTTAGTTTTGCAAGTTTTACGTGGCAAATAGGCTTATTCGTGAGAGAATCGCTTCCCTACCTACGAACTTTGTACCACAACGTCGATCGTATAATTGCATGTTTAAGCATCCCTTTCGGGCCTCCATTGAAAATGCTTTACCGACTAGAGAGAGAGAAACAGGCACCCGCCAGCCACAGATACGGTGCAAGCCGTATGTCAGTAGTGGAACCAGTCTCGCGTAAGCGTACGCGTAAAGTCGGTCCGGGCCGCTTCATCAACTCAATACCGAAGGCATCGCAAGTGCACGCTAGAGGGTAGCAAATATAAGAAAGACGCCGTCATTCAACATGAGTTCTAACCGTACCAGCAGTACTACGCATAGATCGGCTCTGATACCACTGAAGGGGTTACGGTGCAGAAAACAATAATTTTCTAGCGAGCGAAACCCTAACTAGCCAGGATCTATCTATCTAGTACATGTGATAACGGTGGCGGAACGGGTTACATTACCTCCATGTAGACCGATAGCGGGGATTACGCTCCCGCACAAGCGTTGACGATGAAGTCGTACGTAGCCGACCTCGAGGTCGCGGAGAACTTGCCGCGATGTCGGTGTCGATGACGCCGGGGTGTCGACGATGATCTGCGTCGACGGGCGTCGGGCGGAAGAAGGCAGAGCGCCAGCACCGGGGCTGGTGCGCCGGCACCGGAGGGGGGTGGCGCGGCAGCTGCAGGGGGCGAGACGACGTCGCCCAAGCTCCTCAATAGAGTAGCCTCCGAGCACTCGCAAACATACGGAGCCTAGCGACAACTCCCGGTCATTCAGATCCAGCTGAAATCGCAGGAGTAGATCTTATCTGGAATCCCGCAGAGCAACGGCGCTCTGCGGTATGGCTTAGGTGGAGAGAGACCCCCTTCCTCAGCTCGGCGCGGCTCCAACTTGGGAACCACGGGATCGAGAGAGAAATTGGGAATTAATTGAATTTCCTATGTCTTAAATCAATTAATATGCCTTGCTATATAAAGGGGGAAGGGGGTGTGCCGACCCCCTTGGCTCCCCCATGTGGGACTAAAGGAAGAGAGGGGAGGGGGGTTCGGCCGAACCCCCTTGGGCCTCTCCCTCTTCTAGTCCAATTCGGACTAGGGGGGGCTTGAGGCCACCTTGCTTGGTGCGCCACCCCCTCATGGGCCCTCTTTGGGCCCATTTAGGTGGGAGCCCCCTTTTTCCTTTATTTAATTAATATTAAATTAATATAAAAATCCCATTAATTCATAATTAATATATTTATATATAATTCAATATCCCATGACTCCGAAACTATTTCGGAACCACCCGAACAACTTTCGGACATTCTCGAACCCTTCCATAGCTCCCCGGAACTATTTCCGGACCACCGAAACTCTTTCCGGATCATTTCTCTCTCTCCAATAAAAACCTATAAAATTCCAGAACCTATCTCCAAGCGTCGCTAAGACCTTAAGTTTGTTACGCTACGGTTCGGGAATACTCCAGACATGGTCGAGACACTCCGCTCACCAATGATCGTCAGGGATACCTGGAAATATATGACGACCCCTGTGCATTCCACGAATATTGTCGTTGAACCATAAATATGATATTCATTCCCTTTGTCTCTGCGATACTACCTTGTCCGAGATATGATCGTAGACACACCGATGCCTTTGCTGTATCTCGTTACCGACGAAGGTTATTAACTCGTCTGCGATATTACATCTCCATGACCTAGTCATAAGCTGCGCAGCTATATAGATGCAATATCACCGAGTGGGCCCAGAGTATCTTTCCATTACAAGAATGAACAAATCCCGCTCTTGATCCTTACGTCTCGATGCTCTTTCGGAATACCCAAGATGGACACCGTTATTGTCATGCTATATAAGACACAACGTTTGATGCTCTCAAAGCACTCCTACGAAGCAACAATAAGTACGGTCTCACGGTCTAAGGAATAAGCTATCATACTCTCATCTATTGCAAATGACAAACATCGTAATACGATCTTATTGCAATACTTTGCGTATGTCCATCACCTTATTCTACTAACAAGATGACCCCATTGTCAACCGACGTCATTGTCCTTGATCGGGAATCTCGATCAACTGTTGCCCAATGGATTAGCTCAAATAGAGGCTTGCTAGGGACCTGGTTGTCTATGTATCACACGTGTATTAATAATTCCGATTAATACAGTTATAGCATAATACACAAACCTATTATAAACTTATGAGATAATGCAATAAATATTACTTATTTATTTGCCTCTAGGGCATATCTCCTTCAAAGACAACACAAAGTTCTTTCATGCATGTGCCTCTGCCCGTCTACGCGCCAATCAAATCAAGGTGTTGCACGACAACGGCCGGGTCCTCGTCAACCATGCCGAGAAAGCTGAAGTCCTCCACGCCTTCTACACAGGACCCCTCGGTGTGTCGCGGCCTCCCGTTTGCGGGTTCGCCCTCGGCGACGTGATGAACCCCGTTCCCGGCTTGGCGACGCCGGACTCCCCCTTCACCGAGCAGGAGGCCGCAGAAGCCCTCTGGGCCATGCGGTTGGATAGTAGTCCCGGCCCCGACGGGTTTGGCCCCGCTCTCTACCGCACTTTTTGGGCGGATGTGCGGGGGGATGCCATGGCGTTCCTTGCGGACTTCCACTCTGGTACGGCGGACCTCGGCGGGGTTAACCGGGCATATATCACGCTCCTGCCCAAGAAGGATGATGTGCTCACCGCGGATGGCTTCCGTCCTATCTCGCTCCAGAACTGCGTCATGAAGATCGTCACGCGTATCCTCACCACGCGCCTCCAGCCATTTGTGGAGCCCCTTGTCGGGGCCCGAGCAGGCGGGATTTGTGCGTGGCAGGATGCTGGCTGATAGCTTCCTCTACGCCGCTAAGCTCGTACAAAGCTGCCAAGTTCGGAAAGTGCCGGCCGTAGTTCTCAAGCTGGATTTTCGGAAGGCGTTCGATTTGGTGAACTGGAGCGCTTTGGACTCGATCCTCGAGGCCTGTGGTTTCCCGCCCGGTTTTCGCCGGTGGGTGGCCGAGATTCTGGCTTCCGGGAAGGCCGTTGTGCTCTTGAACGGGGTCCCCGGGCGCTGGATCAACTGCAATAATGGGTTACGGCAGGGGGACCCCCTCTCTCCGTACCTGTTTCTCGCGGTTGCGGAGCTCCTACGGAGCCTCATTACTAAGGACACCGGCGCGGATCACCTCCTTCACCCGCTGGTAGACGACCTCCCCTGCCCCGTGGTACAGTACGCGGATGATACCCTCATCATCCTCCGTGCTGAGGAAGCGCAGGTGCGAAGATTGCGGCTGGTCCTCGACTCCTTCTCTCAGGCTACTGGTTTGGAGATCAACTTCCACAAGAGTACCTTTGTGCCAGTCCACGTCCCCGCGCCACGCGTGGGCCTGCTCGCCACTCTCTTGGGTTGCCCCGTCGCCGCCTTTCCACAGAATTACCTCGGCCTCCCCCTCTCCGACAGGAAATTGCCCGCCTCCGCTCTTGAGTTTCTCTCCACCGGGATTCACAAGCAAATCCCTGGTTGGCGTACCTCGCTGATTCCCATCGGCGGGCGTCTCACCCTTGCGACGGCGGTCCTCTCTGCGCTCCCGCTGCATGCCATGTGCGTCCTCCAGCTCTCTAAGGGCACTCTGGTTGGGATAGACAGGCCTCGTCGCGCCATGCTGTGGAAGGCCGTTGCGGCTTGTTCAGGGGGCGATTGCCAGGTAGCCTGGGACTTTGTCTGCCGTCTCCGGTCCGAGGGCGGGCTCGGAGTAGTAGACTTCAGCCTCCAGAACACATGTCTGCTCCTGAAGACGCTGCATGGCCTGTTCGATGGGCGGGACACCCCGTGGGCACGGTGGGTTCATCGCAGCTACTTCGGCCCTAATGAAAGGACAATGATGTCGCCTAGAGGGGGGGGGTGAATAGGCGGTTTAAAACTTTTCCGGTTTAGGCTTATTAATTGCGGAATAAAACTAGGTGTTTAAATTAACAAGCCGACAACCTAAATAAACTAGGCTCACCTATGTGCACCAACAACTTATGCTAAGCAAGACAAACAACAAGGTGATAGCAATATAGAATACTTCAAGCACGAAGGCTATCACAATGTAAACTGCATAAGTAAAAGCTCGGGTATAGAAATAACCGAGGCACGCGGAGACGAGGATGTATTCCCGAGTTCCTCCTTGTTAAGGGAGTACGTCTCGTTGGAGAGGTGTGAACCGACACAACGGTTCAACAACCACAAAGGTTTCACCTTCTTCTCCGATGAACCGCACCACAAAGGCTTGGTTCACCTTCCACTATCGGAATTCCTTCGAGGCGGAATCCGGAGCCTTTCAACAACAATCCGGGGCACAACCCACAATGGGATTGGGGGCTCCCGAACGGCTTCAAGTGACCACACAAGGGTCCAACCACCACAAAGGCGTCTAGGGTCCAAGGACCCAAGAGTAACAAGCTCACAAACTTTCAACTTCCACGAATCCTCGTGGAGAGCACACCGATGCACCAAATGCAAAAGGCAAGAGCACAAGTGCTCAAATCCTTCACTCTCGAATTCCAACAAAGCAACAAATGCTTATGGGGGAATAAGAGAGGAAGAACAAAGAGGAGATGCACAAATAACTCCAAGATCAAGATCTACTAGGTTCCCCTCACTTAGAGGAGAGATGGATTGGTGGAAATGTAGATCTAGATCTCCTCTCTCAAATCCCTCAAAGATATGCAAGAATCATGGGAGGAAATGAGAGAGGGGCAAGCTTTCCAAGGTCAACAATGGAGGAGAGAGAGGGGGAAAATTCGTGCTTGGAAGAGCTACTCTCTCTGGGGAAGAAGGGGCATTTTTATAGGTCCCACGAAAAAGAGCCGTTGCAGGAAAACTTCACACCGGAGTTTCCGGTCACTAGGGCCGGAAACTCCGGCCAGGGGCGGAAACTCCGGCCTACTGGGACCGGAAACTCCGGCCCCCACCAGGGGCTGAACACTGTCAACACCGCCAAGGCTTGGGCAAACTTTCCGGTGCCCTGGGCCGGAAAGTTCGTCCAGGGGCGGAAACTCCGGCCTCTAGGGCCGGAAACTCCGCCCCCCCACCAGGGGCTGAACAGCTTTAAAGCAGAAACGTTGAGTCCGGAGACTCCGGTCCTGCACAGACCGGAAACTCCGGTCTAGGGCCGGAAACTCCGGCCTAGGAAAAACTGCAGCAAAACCAATAACGAAAACGTCAATATCTTTTCCATCCGGACTCCGTTTTCGATGATTTTTGGCTCGTTGGAATCACAACGAAGAGCTTTACAAGATCATACAGATAAACCTCATAGTCCAACAATGGAAGATAAAACCAAATGGAGGAGGTTAAAATCTCTCTAAAAAGGAATGATCGGCAAACCTCCAAAACCGAAAACGCAACAAGTTTTCCATATGAAATTCGTTTTCGGTGAACTTGGGCTTGTCGTGAAGATCACAACAAGCACCAAAACCCAACAAGGAGAAAAACCAAGTAAGAACCAAGAAAGATGAAATGGCAAGTATGCAAAGGTTTGAGCTCTCCACAAAGATGCGATCAAGTTACTCACTCGAGAGCCCCTCTTGATAGTACGCCATCTATCCTAAAACCCGGTCTCCCACTAACACCATGAGACCGGTAAAATAGAAAACCTATCAAGATCATACCTTTGCCTTGCGCATTCCACTTGAGCTCGATGATGACGATCTTGACTCTCTCAAGTTGAAACACCTTTCTTGATTGTGCTAGCTAGCACATGCTTAATGAGGACTTCTCCAAATGCTCCCCCATACTCCATTATGGGAGGGCCTCGCTAAGCTTCGTCTTCATGTCTCCTTTGCAAGCTTCAATCAAAAGATATCTTCTGAGATGCATCATATTGAACTTGCTCTTCATCTTCTTCTCTTGATGTGTAAGATGGCTTGGGGGTAAACATGATTGTTCACTCAATCTTCTATTCCAAGCCATACTTGCGATGAGCTCAACTCTATACATGACCATTCTTCATATTAACCCTTGAATAGAGCATTGGTCATTATGTCATCTTGAAGAGTCCAACACATGAACTCCTATATTTTCCCATGGACAAGATCTATAAGAATATCTCAATGTAAACATTAGTCCATAAGGATTGTCATTAATTACCAAAACCACGCATGGGGCAACCATGCACTTTCAATCTCCCCCATTTTGGTAATTGATGACAATCCCTTTTACGAGGGTTTATATAATGAATTTAAGCAGCCATGCAACACGAAGAGCAAGGATGCAAGATAAACGCAAGAGAACAAACCCATATTCCCTTAAACCCTCTAAATTTCTCCCCCATTGGCATTGATTGCCGAAATGGGTGAAAAGTAAGAAGGCTAATATAATAAGAGCTCCCCCATAACGTGTGCATTTCTCATAATGTGAGTGAAATCAAATGCACATATCCAATGAAGAATTGATGGAGGGAGATCGAACTATATTGAGGATCCAAAGATTGCAAGAGAATATCAAATAGAAAGATACTTCAACGAAAGAAGCAATCAATCAAAAGGATCCAAAAAGTGTTCTAAATATCATGAGGGAACTCCCCAAGGTACGTGCACAAATAGGATTTGTATTTCAATATAGTGTGCACAACATGGAATCCTCACTCCCTCCTAGATAAAATCGAACACAAGCACATGCAAGAGAATATAAATGAGAAAAGAAACAAAACAATTTGCAATAAATAAAATGTTTTGCAACATGAGCAAGGAGCGGCAAATAAAAGGATGGGTGTGAGATATAAAGAAATTTTAGGAGACTAATACAAGGATGAGCAAACACATCAACATAGTCTTTCAAAAAGAGTTGCACATGGTGCATATCATGTCTTACCCATACTCACACACCAAAGGAGATATAGCAAGTAGCACCACAAGCTTATTAAAACTCAAAAAGCATAACACATGAAAATAAAGCTTGTGCCTTTAATTAGAAACCACCAAAGAAACAAAAGCAATAAGAGGTGGTCACTAAAGAATTGGAATATCAATAAAAGATGTAACTAATCTCATGTGTATAAGTTTCTAAGTAGACACAAATCACTAAGATATGGGTCTACAAATAAACATGTACACACAAGATAGGTACAAGGGAAAAGGTCATGATATCCAAGACGAAGTCATAAATAGACCAAAAGATCTTTGCTTAAAAGCATAGCACAAAGCTCAATTTTATCTTAAAGGGATATAGATGAACTTCCAACACACACTCATCATAGCATCAAAATATCCACAAGGGATAAGGTGATAAAAGGGATGCTCCGAGAAAGATAACAAGTATCACAAAGGGCAAATGATTTGAAGAAACAATCAATATTGCATATGCGAGACATAGAGTAGAAAGTGCTAGATTAACATATTTGGGATTGGTGAATCATAAAAATGATTATATATATATTCCCCTTGATATGTAATCATCCTAACTTGCCCACATTTGCAATAAAGATGTTTTGCAAGAACCAAATTAATTGCAACATAAGATTCATGTCGAGATACAACCTACACAAGGTTGAAAGCTAGAAATGAATGCATGAGGTAGATACTTGTTACCGAGATAGCATTGGTGATGTAGAAGATAGGAGCTCATGATCATCCAAGCTTGGCTCCAATAAGTACATGGTGACAACACCTTCCTTGTAGATGAGACAAGCTTCCAATGCATCTCAAGTGTACCTAAAACAAATTTAAGTACAACATGGTACCCAAACTAATTGGGTCCAAAGTAGTTAGAGCAACTACAACACATAGGACAAACTCCACATAAATACGTGCATATTGATATGAAATTGAATTTCATGCACATCTTAACCATTTAGGATTTGATGGAGTTTATCCTATATATTGGATTAACGAAAGTAAGCATGCCATAAGATATACATATAATAAATATGCATGCACAAGACTTTCAAGAACCAAGCGAGATATAATTTAGACAAAACACCAAGTAAACCAACAAAGCACACACACAAGTGTGACAAGAAAACAAATTGTCCAAAATATATCAAATACCCAAATCAACACATGATTGAAGATACCACTTTGAAAAGATACCAATGAAAACAAGAGACCAATTGATGAAAAATATCATCAAGGAATAAACCAAAACCTCTACACTTTTCATGATGGCACAAAGTACCAAGACGAAAAATGTTTGTCTTCCAAGGAGACATGTCATCGGGATCAAATATCATATGAAGACAACTAATGTTCTAAAGCATATAGGATTGCTCCCCCAAGATGTGTACATTATTTATGATTTTGCATTTGAATACAAAATGCACACAAATGAGATCATCACTCTTCATATATATATTCAAACACTAGTCATGTTCAAGAAAGGGCAAGAAATTGCAATACCAATTTAAAGAACGGTGTTTTACTCAAAGTAGGATAGCTTCCCAAAGAATAGTGCATTATTAAGAAGTATGACTCTTGAAGGTCAATGCACAAGAATTGGTTCATTGCAAGTCCCAACTCAAGAAAGCACAAAACAAATTTCAAGTAGAGCAATAAAGGATCCAAAAGATACACGGAAGACAAAAGAAAGTTAGATCAAACTAAATTCTTGGCAATCAAATAAGGCAATTCAAAGCAAGAGTCAAAATGAATATGATCAATATATATACCACAAATTATGATTATCACTTGTCACGACAAGTAATGTATGGAGATATTTCTCGGGGGTGGATTGCAAAGATATATTCAAGACCATATTCACAAAACATAAGCATGTGGCAAAGTATAGGAATTAAAAGTCATGCTTAGATAGATATTCTTGATAGATTCACAAATCATGTGATAATGCAAAGCAACTCCAAGGAGTAGCTTGAATCAATTGGCTTCCCAAAAAGATATATGAGAACATATTTAGGGAAAGCCATATCAAGAACATCCTTCACAAACAAGATCCAAAAGAGTGAGAGACAAAGAGCATTTAAGTAAATGGGAACTTGTTTGAGCAACATGCCACATAGGAACAAGATAATTAGCAATATCAATGCTAGGTGGCAAAACCTCACATTTTCACATTTTCTAGGCTTGTAATACGCACATAGCTTATTACTCCCCCATAATGTGATAATCCATTTATTTTAACACATGAGGCAAACAAAAACAACTAGAGAAATTAATGGACATTATATAATTTGAATTTCTCATGAGCATGGCATACCACAAAGAGAATAGATAATATTGATATATCAACACTAAGTGGTATTCCTCATGTACACACATTTTTAGGATTGTAAAGTGCACGAAGCATATCACTCTCCAAAAATGGATAGTCCATTTATCTCTCAAAGAGAGCCAACAAGATAAGATAGCAAATAAAAGCAATAAGGCTAAAAACAAGTAAATGGTGTGCAAACCAACATACACATACTTGATTTCTCAAGATAAGTAAGTAGAGAGCACAACACATACAAACACTAGCAAGGTACAAAACCAAACACATGCAAGGGTGCAAGCAACTTTCAATGTATATGTGATTTAAATAAAAGTTACCGCAAGGAGGAACATTGGATATGAGATAGAACAATATGATCCATATGACTTGACTTGATAGAATATAATTGATGAAGATCCCTTAATTCTTCATAATGTAGCCAAGTCTCCAATGCCCTCCAACAACACCTATTGATCAAGTTTTAGCTTGTTGGTCCCCAACCAAGTTGGGTCCTAAGAGGTTAGTCACAATAGGTTTGGCAACCCAAATGGTTCTTTTCTTGACACCACTTTGAGTACCAACAAATTTGGCAAACACATTGCCAACCTTATCCTTCTGAAGAGAATAAACATCATCAACTATAATGGGGTTGGATAAGGTACCATTTGTGCATGAAGAAGCAAGGTGACCCTTCTCACGGCATAGGTAGCAACATCTACTTCCTCCTCTCTTCTTAGTTGGAGTCTTGACTTGAGGAGGGGTAGCTTGATTCTTCTTGGGAAGAGACCGTTCTTCAACTTGAGGAGCTTGAGTTTGAACTTGAGTCTTCTTCCCTTGTTGCTTCTCACTAAGAGCCTTCTTCTTCAAAGGGCAAGATCTAACATGGTGCCCTTCAACTTTGCACTTGAAGCAAACAATCTTGGCCGAATCCTTGACTTGTTCTTGGCCCTTGTTCTTCTTGTTAAGCTTGGACTTGTTCTTGATATTGGAGTTGAATCCAAGTCCACTCTTGTCATTGGGGCGTCTTTGAACACTCAACATATTGTCAAGTGTAGAACCCCCAACATGACGCTTTTCCAAGTCTTTCTTCAAAGAAGTGACTAGGGCCTTGAGCTCATTTAATTCCTCTACATGGTTAGTATCAACACAAAAACTAGAGGAAGTAGAGGCTTCATTGTTAGAGCAACAAGGCATGGAAAGTAATTCATCACAGGATGTAGCAACATTATGAGTTGATGAATCACTAGGACTAGCATATGGCAATATAGCATTAAGAGTAGAAATTGTGCCATTGTCCACATGAGGCTCACAAGATGTTATCTTTGACATAATAGCCTCATGAGCTAACTTTAGCCTAGCATGGGATGCTAGAAGATCATCATTAGAGCTAGAAAGCTTTTCATGACTTTCTTCCAATTTCCCATACTTACTAGATAGCAACTCAAGTTGAGCCCTTAGCTCAACATTCTCCTTCAAAATAGATGCTTCACAAGAAGTGGAGTTAGTAGCACAAGCATCATTAATATTAGAGATGGAAGAAGACAATTTGACAAGCTTGTCATTCTTAGATAGTTGAGTTTGGAGTTGATCATGAGACTTGATAAGGAGAGAATGTTCACTTTCTAAAGCCTTGTGAGCTTTGTCAAGTCTCTCTATGTCCTCATTTAGTCTAGCATTGCCAACACCAAATTCAACTTTTTTAATTTTAAGCACTTTATACTTAGCAAGGGCATGATCTCTTTCCTTAATGATTTTAGCAATAATAAGATCATTAGACTCATCAAGGGATTCACGTTTCTCTTCAAGAGAAACCCTAAGCTCTTCTTCCTCTTCAAGAGAGGCTTTCAAGGAAGCTATGGTGATAGAGTCATCTCTCTCAATTTGACATTTCTCGTCAAATTGACTTTCCAAATCCTCAATGAATTCCCTACTCTTAGTAACATAATCAATGATTTCACAAAGAGGAGGGATAGCTTTACTACCTTTGGGGAGAACACCAAGTACCATCTCACCCATCTTGGTTAAGGATTCAAAGTCAAAACCTTCTTCATGAGAATCCTCATCCACATCATCACAATTTGGATTCGAGGTGGGAGATACCTCGGAATCCTTAGCCATAAGGCAAACATGATTAATGGGTGAGGAGGATGAAGAAATACTTGAAGCTCCATTGAGGTCCATGTCTTGTTCCAACAATTGTTGGGATTCCTCTACATTGTTAGTCATGCAAATACTAGAGGATATGGAAGAGTAATTTTCAACACAACAAGACATAGAGAGCATATCATCATTATATTTAGTTAAGCAACTATTACTTGATATGCAAGGACAATCAACTCTAGCATGTATGACATTTGGAGTGCTAGAAGATTTTAAGTTCAAAGATAGAAGATTGCAATGTGATAGAGAATAGGTATAATCAATAGTAAGTTCACCATCACCAATGCAATTTCTATCGCCACTCACCATATCGTTACCGTGTGACAAATCACATGTTGGTGAAGTGGAAGAAGTTGTGAACTCATCACGGCCGGAGGTGGAGGAAGAAAAATCATCCTCAATAATTTTGGACACTTCATATATATCTTGAAGCTTGGTCCAAAGCTCATGTGCATTTCGAAAAGGCATGATTGAAGCAAGAACTACATCGGTCAAAACACACATAAGACCATTAGTAACTTGAGTCTCGAGATGAGAGTTTATCTCATCCTCTAAAGATAATTCATGAGAATCCTTTGGAGGAGATAAACACACATCTACAATCCTCTTAACATAATTTGGACCCATGGCCCTAAATAGATTAAGCATGCGAATTTTCCACACATCAAAATTTGTGCCATCAAATATGAAAGTGGGATCGTGCACTAATTCCCTAAACGACATCTTTTACTCTCTAGGCGGTAAAGCCCAAAAAGAGAGCCCAGGCTCTGATACCAATTGAAAGGACAATGATGTCGCCTAGAGGGGGGGTGAATAGGCGGTTTAAAACTTTTCCGGTTTAGGCTTATTAATTGCGGAATAAAACTAGGTGTTTAAATAACAAGCCGACAACCTAAATAAACTAGGCTCACCTATGTGCACCAACAACTTATGCTAAGCAAGACAAACAACAAGGTGATAGCAATATAGAATACTTCAAGCACGAAGGCTATCACAATGTAAAGTGCATAAGTAAAAGCTCGGGTATAGAAATAACCGAGGCACGCGGAGACGAGGATGTATTCCCGAGTTCCTCCTTGTTAAGGGAGTACGTCTCGTTGGAGAGGTGTGAACCGACACAACGGTTCAACAACCACAAAGGTTTCACCTTCTTCTCCGATGAACCGCACCACAAAGGCTTGGTTCACCTTCCACTATCGGAATTCCTTCGAGGCGGAATCCGGAGCCTTTCAACAACAATCCGGGGCACAACCCACAATGGGATTGGGGGCTCCCGAACGGCCTCCAACAACAATCCGGGGCACAACCCACAATGGGATTGGGGGCTCCCGAACGGCTTCAAGTGACCACACAAGGGTCCAACCACCACAAAGGCGTCTAGGGTCCAAGGACCCAAGAGTAACAAGCTCACAAACTTTCAACTTCCACGAATCCTCGTGGAGAGCACACCGATGCACCAAATGCAAAAGGCAAGAGCACAAGTGCTCAAATCCTTCACTCTCGAATTCCAACAAAGCAACAAATGCTTATGGGGGAATAAGAGAGGAAGAACAAAGAGGAGATGCACAAATAACTCCAAGATCAAGATCTACTAGGTTCCCCTCACTTAGAGGAGAGATGGATTGGTGGAAATGTAGATCTAGATCTCCTCTCTCAAATCCCTCAAAGATATGCAAGAATCATGGGAGGAAATGAGAGAGGGGCAAGCTTTCCAAGGTCAACAATGGAGGAGAGAGAGGGGGAAAATTCGTGCTTGGAAGAGCTACTCTCTCTGGGGAAGAAGGGGCATTTTTATAGGTCCCACGAAAAAGAGCCGTTGCAGGAAAACTTCACACCGGAGTTTCCGGTCACTAGGGCCGGAAACTCCGGCCAGGGGCGGAAACTCCGGCCTACTGGGACCGGAAACTCCGGCCCCCACCAGGGGCTGAACACTGTCAACACCGCCAAGGCTTGGGCAAACTTTCCGGTGCCCTGGGCCGGAAAGTTCGTCCAGGGGCGGAAACTCCGGCCTCTAGGGCCGGAAACTCCGCCCCCCACCAGGGGCTGAACAGCTTTAAAGCAGAAACGTTGAGTCCGGAGACTCTGGTCCTGCACAGACCGGAAACTCCGGTCTAGGGCCGGAAACTCCGGCCTAGGAAAAACTGCAGCAAAACCAATAACGAAAACGTCAATATCTTTTCCATCCGGACTCCGTTTTCGATGATTTTTGGCTCGTTGGAATCACAACGAAGAGCTTTACAAGATCATACAGATAAACCTCATAGTCCAACAATGGAGGATAAAACCAAATGAGGAGGTTAAAATCTCGCTAAAAAGGAATGATCGGCAAATCTCCAAAACCGAAAACGCAACAAGTTTTCCATATGAAATTCGTTTTCGGTGAACTTGGGCTTGTCGTGAAGATCACAACAAGCACCAAAACCCAACAAGGAGAAAAACCAAGTAAGAACCAAGAAAGATGAAATGGCAAGTATGCAAAGGTTTGAGCTCTCCACAAAGATGCGATCAAGTTACTCACTCGAGAGCCCCTCTTGATAGTACGCCATCTATCCTAAAACCCGGTCTCCCACTAACACCATGAGACCGGTAAAATAGAAAACCTATCAAGATCATACCTTTGCCTTGCGCATTCCACTTGAGCTCGATGATGACGATCTTGACTCTCTCAAGTTGAAACACCTTTCTTGATTGTGCTAGCTAGCACATGCTTAATGAGGACTTCTCCAAATGCTCCCCCATACTCCATTATGGGAGGGCCTCGCTAAGCTTCGTCTTCATGTCTCCTTTGCAAGCTTCAATCAAAAGATATCTTCTGAGATGCATCATATTGAACTTGCTCTTCATCTTCTTCTCTTGATGTGTAAGATGGCTTGGGGGTAAACATGATTGTTCACTCAATCTTCTATTCCAAGCCATACTTGCGATGAGCTCAACTCTATACATGACCATTCTTCATATTAACCCTTGAATAGAGCATTGGTCATTATGTCATCTTGAAGAGTCCAACACATGAACTCCTATATTTTCCCATGGACAAGATCTATAAGAATATCTCAATGTAAACATTAGTCCATAAGGATTGTCATTAATTACCAAAACCACGCATGGGGGCAACCATGCACTTTCACCTAACCCCCAGCCCGCGACATCCTCATGGCGCACCTTCAGCTCGCTTGTCCCCCTGTACCGCTCCGTCACCCGTGTGGTACCTGTTAGCGGCACGTCCATCTCGCTCTGGTTCGACTCCTGGACGCCGCTGGGCGCGTTTGCGACCGTTCTTCCGGCTGCCTTCTCGCACTGCCGCGATGCAGACATCTCGTTGGAGGAGGTGGTGTTGGCCGGAGAGATCTCCACTCAGCCGCGCCTCTCCCTGCAAGCCGAGGCCGAGATGGCGTACATCCGTGCTCAGGTTGGATCTGTCCGCCTCTCCGAGGGTCCGGATCGGCGCCTCGTCGTCTTTGGTGACGGGGGGAGCTTCCGCACGAGTGATGTCTACCGCGCGTTGCACGCCTCTGGGTGTGTGGTCCCCGGCAACGACGTCAACTGGTCAAACTTCGCGCCCCCGAAGATCCGAGTTTTCTTTTGGATCCTCCGGATGAAGAAGACCCGGACCCGTGCGCACCTGCACCGCCTTGGCTGCGCCCCCAGTCCCCATTGCCCTTTCTGTCCAGGGCAGCCGGAGGATATCCCCCACCTCTTCGTGACATGCCCCCGCATGCGTTCCGTTTGGGGGACTCTGGCCCCGGGCATGAATATCTCCCCCGGTTCAGGTCTGGATGAGCTGCTGGAGAAGGTGCCGGATGCGCTCCCCCCTATGCCCGCTGCAGCCCGCAACACCGCCGTGCTCGCTGCCCTGTGGTGCGTATGGAAGAGTCGCAACAGCATGGTCTTTGATGGCGTCCGGCTAAACCGAGCTGGTATCGTCGCCCTGGTCGTCGAGCACCTTAGGCTTTGGGTGGTGCGGGCACCCCGACGAGAGGACACCTCTCGCTTCGTCTCCTGGCGTGAAGGCCTACGCTAGAAATCCCCTCTGGGGTGGAGTGCCACCCCCTGCATGCAAGCCTTGCGCTGCGCTGCGCCCCCCCCCCCCCCCCCCCCCCCCCCCCCCCCCCCCCGTCATGCTCCGTCTTTTTGATGGTAATATATGTTCAGGTGGGCAATCGCCCCCGTTGTTTGCTTAAAAAAAACCAATAAACTACCAGTCTCGGCCGGGCTATGCCAGCGGGCTGTTCCGGTCTTCCAAAGTCCAGAATGTGCGTATTCCTTTGGGGTATCTCTCTGCTGCAAACTGAGTTTGGTTCAGTCTCATGCGGTTTTCTGCTGAGAGCAGCGTTCTTGCTGGGGTCCGACGAGGCCTGCCTACCGCGACGGTCTGGTCAAGAGGATAGGATTGCAGCTGGATGGAGCTTCAGTGGCAGATTTTCTGATACCTACGGGCTCTGAAGAAAATAACATGTACAATGTCGACCTGGTGTCATCAATACTGGAGGAGTTCATAGTGCTCTGCTTTCCCTAAAAAAAAGAAGCTCATCAAGATAGCTGAAGTGGTGCCCCTCGCAGGGCTCTACACTTCGGAGATCCGGCTCCATCAACCTCAAGGTCAAAACCCAACGTTCATGGAACACCGGGCACTCGGTTTTGTAGCCTCGAGCAGTCTTCCTGGCTTTCTTCCCTTTTCTTTCTTTCCTGTGGTTTCGCCTGGCGAGGATGGTGATCAAGCAGTATAGAAAGTTAAATCTGATTTGGGTTGCAAAACAAAACCGTAGCCCTGTGATTTGGGTTAGCGTCATAGGACACGATCATGATGTCCTCGAATGCTCTAAGGGTTTTCACTCCGCCACGGTTGGGACATATCCACAAGTCAAATAAATATACACGCGTCTGGCAAATCTGACATCACATCGTCAAAAACAAATGTGCCATTCAACGTTGGATTTTGATTTTCATTAGATATGATATACTCTCTACAAAAAGAGCAAACATGTTCGGATATTTATACTTCTTAGTGTAACTCGATGTGATCTTAATTTCCTTAAGATTTCCTTACAACGATAGCATTTGGCGGCCCACCTCATACAACAACCCTATTAGTGGTAAGAGGATATTTGTGAGGACCACCATAGACAAATAACTAAGGGTGTGTTTGGTAGCCTGTATGCCCTCAGATAATCTCCCCCCACCCAACTTTTTGTTGTTTGGTAGGTTGGGTTGTGTCTCTTGGGCCATGCCCACATCATGCAAAAAGCCTCCTCAGCCAGGCGGAGGAGAGAAGTCAGAATCGAGCTTCTCTCCCCAACCAGGCTCACTTCGCCCACGGACCCCGCGCGCGTCCCACCCCCTGACCCTGACCCCACCACTATCTCTCTCTCATTTTGAAAGGATCGGTATGACACCTAGAGGGGGGGTGAATAGGTGCTAATTCAAATTTTAGTTCTTTTTCAAATTAGGCTTGACACAAAAGGTAAATTCACTAGATATGCAACTAAGGTGAATTTCCTATATGACAAGCTAGCAACTAAGCAAGATATAATAAGGCAATAAATAAGGATAGAAGTAACCGAAGTGAAGACACGAGACGACAAGGATGTATTCCCGAGTTCCTCCCTAAAAGGGAGTACGTCTCGTTGGAGAGGTGTGAACCAACACAATGATTCAACGGCCACAAAGGCCTCACCCTAATCTCCGGTGAACCGCACCACAAAGGTTTGCTCCACTTTCCACTATCGGAATCCTTCGAGGCGGAATCCGGAGCCTTTACAACAACGATTCGGGGCACGACCCACAAAGGGCTTGGGGGCTCCCGAACAGTTACAATCTGTCACAAAGACAATAGGTAAGTACAACAATGGGCTAGGTTTCCTAGTGGAAGCCCTAGCAAGTGTTCCCTCAAATGAATGAAGGGGAAATGAAGAACGGCTCGGTGAAGATGTAGATCGGGGCTTCCTCCTTCAATCCTCCAAAGGTCAACGAGTTTGGGTGGGAGGATTGGGAGAGCTTGGAGCTTTTAGCTTTGCATCAATGGAGGTGAGAGAGTGTAGAAGCTCAAATCTTCAAAGGTAGGTGAAGGGCCCCTTTTATAGTTCTTCCAAAACTGGCCGTTTGGATCTGTGACTTACGCAGCGGTACTACCGCTGGAGAGGCCGGTAGTACCGCTGGACCTTTGAATCCAGCTGTTGCCCGCTTCACGCGCATTACTGCGACTCCCACTTCACGCAGCGGTACTACCGCCGGCGATACCGGTAGTACCGCTGTGGAGCCCGGTAGTACCGCTCCGGTACCGCTGGAGGTACCGCTCTGAGAAACAGAAGGCTGAAAACGGCGGTACCTCTGGCGGTACCGCCAGCGGCACCTCGACTTCGCGCTGGCCTGCGAACCTGCAAAAAAACACGCAGCGGTACTACCGCTGGAGAGGCCGGTAGTACCGCTGGGGACAGCGGTAGTACCGCTCCGGTACCGCTGGAGGTACCGCTCTGAGAAACAGAAGGGTGAAAACGGCGGTACCTCCGGCGGTACCGACAGCGGTACCTCGACTTAGAGCTGGCCTGCGAACCTGCAGAAAAACCACACAGCGGTACTACCGCTGGAAGGACCGGTAGTACCGCTGGACAACGGTAGTACCGCTCTGGTACCGCTGGGGGTACCGCACCGCGCAACAGAGCGCCGAAAACGGCGGTAGCTCGGGCGGTACCGCCAGCGGTAGCCAAGGCCCGAGCAAGGCTCAGTCCAGTGCAGCGGTACTACCGCTGATGCCAGCGGTACTACCGCTGCCTGGAGCAAGGCTTGCTGGAAAGCTTTCGCAGCGCCCGTTTCGATCGTTTCCTTTTTGCTAGAATCTTAGATACAACCTGCAAACTTTAATAGCCATGTTAGAACACATATTGTGTTGTCATTAGCACCAAAACAAGGGTCAATTAGAAGATGCTCTTTCACATTTCCCTCTGCTATCTTTTCTCACGTCGCACCACCGCGCCCTGCTCCCGACGCCCGCGCCGCCCGACGCACCGCAGAGCACAGCGCATCCCATCTCTCCGCCCCCGACGCCGCAGAGGACGTCGCGCGAGCAGGACTAGCAGCAAGGCGTAGCGGCGGCCGACCGAGGCGGTCGGTGCCCAATCTGGAGCGGGAGGCTGCACGGCGCACGGCTCTGTCCGTGCCCAATCTCGCGCCGTCTGAGTCCAGCCCCACGCCGCCCGTGCCTAGCGGCCCCAGCCCCAAGTAGAAGCTCGGCCGCCGCGCGCCGCCCCGCGTTGAAGCTGGCGGTACGGCCATGGAGAAGCTCACCCACACTGCCATGGAGAAGCTCGGCTGCCGTGCCATGAAGAAGTATGTAGGCGGAGGAGCAGCTAGCTCGGCGTGCTGCGGCCTCCCGACGCTCGCACGGGGACGCTCGGCATGCTGCCAGCGCCGGAGTTGAGAAGGACACGCCGGAGCTGAGGAGGGCAGGCCGGAGCTGAATTGGACCTGATTGCTTTTTCAGTAGGGACCTGATTACTTTTCTGTACGGACCCGGTTGTTTTTTATTTTTGTTGGGCAAGGTTCAATTCATACGACCTACCAAACAGTCTCACAACACAACACAGCTTATCTCATGCGGGCTACCAAACACACACATTAAAACACACTTGTACCCACTCAGCATAGATAGGGTGGGCATGTATGAGGTGAGAAAGCCCATACAGGCTACCAAACACACCCTAAGATGATTGATCTGTAGTATTTGGCTATGAAGGTGCTACCAAAATGTTCTCTTCCCACACACAATGCAGTTGTACGAGGTGTGGTGTCAAATGTATTCGTTGTGAACAAATCATAACATAAACTAATATCATAACAAAGTCCGCTAGGCAGTGTAAATATGCTAAGAAGTCTCATTTTTGTTGCAGCAAAACATTATCGCATATAACAAAATAAAAATCCAACCGTGAAGAAAGCATTGGTTCTTGACGACGCGCTGTCAGATCTGCCAGAGGCATATTATCTACTTGAATTTTATATCTGAGATTAGCTGGTGGGGCGTCTAGAACGAAACTAAGGACCATTAATTGAAATATTAAAATCAATGAGGAATATACATAAGAAATAAGATAAGGACTTAAAATACATCCAAATACAATATTTGTAACGAAAAATATATACACATTATATATATTTCTTCCTAACTCACAGATGGTGTGGTGGTATCAGCATCATGCTCGTTTAATAATATCATCTCAATACATGAACTTTGCGAAACCGTCGGCGTACACGTAGCCCGACGGTGGCCGTCGGGTTAAGACCATCGGCATGTAATCCATCGGTCTCACACCGTCGTCGTCGGCGTCACAAATACCGTCGGGCCGATGACATTGCCGTCGGGCTCATAGCTAGCTACGCCGACGGCATTGCTGTCGGGCTCATAGATAACTCTATCAATTTTTTAAAAAAAATCAATTTTTTTTCAACTTTTTTATTATTATTTTAACTCCAATTTAGTCATATATTTAATCTCATATCACACACTTAATCATAATCTTAGCTCAAACTATCCACTCACACACTTAATCATAATCTTAGCTCAAACTATCCACCATTAGTCAAACTTCTCAGACGGTCACCCATCCTTATAGTACTCCAGGCCAAGCACGTTTAACTATTGAGTTATATTCAAATGAGATTTCAGTTGAGATGTCATACCCTGTATTAATATGATAGCAATCATATTGACCCTCATTTGAGATATTATACTTTTTAATTTTAAAATTTTAAAAATAAGATTTGAATGAACAAAATAACTATGTTTAATAATACTTGAATAATAATCAATTATTTTAGTTTAGTTTTGTCTTTTCCATTTAATAAGAAATAATTCATATCTTCATATTTATATATCAGAATTTACTAAATAAAATGTCTATGTCAATCATAAAAACGAGAGGAATCCAAATATGACATCCATGCCATAATTTTCGAATGATGTCTTTTAAAACAAACAAGAACCAATATAAATCAGCATAAAGTCAATTAAATAGGCGAATTTAGATAGAACGTAAGAAAAATCCTCATATTCAGGTATTATCCATATAATATATACTACTCTTTGTAAAAAATAAATGGATGTCATTTTAGACCATATTTTATGTACTTGCTTCACAAAAAAGTCATTTTTGGTACTTAAAAAATGAAAAATGATATTTTGAAAAAGAATTTTGAAAATCGCTTCGATGACGTTGTTTCCCATACCATGACACACATATGTGCTGAATATGAGCACTTTATATCAAACTATGGCATGATAATGGTCATACATTGGTTATTTGTCTTGAAACTTATGCATGTTTATAGATGATTGACATTTTTGTGAAATTTCGTTTTGAAAAAGTTTACCAAAAATCAAATTTATCATTTTTCCTATAAACTAGTACATGTAAAAGGACTCCGTGCCAAAGGTTTTTTTTAGTACCTTTTCATATTTTTTCATTTCTTTTAAAAAACGGTTAAAATGGAAGCATGGCTATTCATCAAAAGTGGTCGAATTTTTCAAAACTTTTGACGGTTCTATGTTGTAACCACTACTTGTGTACCTTAAAATTATTTTTGTAAGAACTTCAGGGCAAAGTATCACACAGTTGTAATTCAAATTTGAATTAATTCCGGAAAATTGACATAAAGTCAATTAAAGAGGCGATTTTAGATAGAAAGTAAGGAAAATCTTCATATTCCGGTATTATCCATAAAATATGTTATACTCTTTGTGAAAATTAAATGAGTGTCATTTTGGACCATATTTTATGTATTTGTTTCACAAAAAATCCATTTTTGACACTTAAAAAAATGGAAAAATGATATTTCTAAAAAGAATTTTGAAAACCGCTTCGACGACGTTGTTTTCCATAACATGACACACATATGTGCTGATTATGAGCACTTTATCACAAACTATGACATGATAACGGTCAGACATATGTGTTGAAATTATTGCATGTTTGTATATGATTGATATTTTTATAAAGTTTTGTTTTGAAAAGTTGCCAAAACTCAAGTTTATCATTTTTCTAAAAAATAGTACACGTCAAAAGACTGCATGCCAAAGAGTTTTTTTAAGTTCTTTTTCATATTTTTTTTAATGTAATCTAATTTTTTGAGAAAAACTGAAAAATTGTATAGTGAGCCCGACGGTAATGCCGTCGGGCTCACGATGTGATTAGATGGACTCTGACGGCACTGTAAGCCCGACGGTGGCCGTCGGGCACTAAATGAACGCTGGCGGCACTGTGAGCCCGACGGTTGCCGTCGGCCTTACAACTAGGACGCCGATGGCAAAACGACGTCGACGGTTTTTTCGTTTCGTCCTGTTTCACGCTGTGACGCCGACGGCCCCGACATATTGCCGTCGGCGTTGAAATGGCCGTCGGGCTGGGCTGTGTTTCCCGTAGTGGCTCCCAGTCCGAGATGCAGAATTTGTACATGAAGACAACACTCTCAGATGCGGACTTTCTATACATAATGCATCGCATGACAACATACGCTTGACTAGAACGCTGCACATATTATTTGTTAAGGATATACAAGCACGACGCATGTTTGACTGTATTTCAGTTTTAGCTCTATGATCATCTACCTGAAAGGGCAGAACGACTGTTGTTCAAGGTCAAAAAGATTATCTCTGCAGGTCGTATGAGTTAATCTCACTAGAGCGTGCCAGAGGAGATGAATCCGGAGTTTTAGAACGGGGATTCGAGATAGAAGCAAGTAGCTATAGTTTAGTCAGAGCAATACGTACGTTCTATTCTTCCTCTTAACTTTTAACTAGGGAATTAATTTAGCCAAACTAAACTGAGCCAACAGAGATTAGATATGTATCTCATCTAAGCATATATATATACTGTAGATGACTAGTCGTCGCATCAAACCGAAGAGATCCTCAGTATGTGTTGCAGAATGATCTGGTGGTGGGAGTTCGCTGCAGAAACTGCCAGCGACGAGCCGGCAATCAGCGGCGGCCATTGCAGCGCCGGAGGAGCAGATCGATCCATCAAAGACTAGATGGCGGCTGAGGATTCAGTGCCCTAGCGCAAAAGTGAGCCGCACTGGAAAGGAGTCGTAATTATCGTGTATATATATCCAAATGTTGCGCGACAGTTGGGCCTCGGTTCATTTTCTTGTTGGGCGTACCCTAGCTGAATCTATGCATCTAGAGTTCTAATCTGGGCCTCCTCAGGCCCGGCCTCCCATAAATATCTCGTAAGTAAGTAAAGTATACTACTGCCTCTGTCAAGGAATTGGCGGAAGACCTTAATCTCCGCCGTATCGTGGTAGCAACCGACTGCCTTTCTGTGATTCACAACCTGAAGCAGGACTATGCAGGAAGCTGCAGTATGGTTATCCAGGAGATCAAAGCAAGATCGGCCAGGTTCCTGGAGGTTTCGTTCAAGCATGAAAACAAGCGTTCAAACTCTGGACCTCATTCAGTTGCCCGCGGTGTTGTTTCTTGTGGTGGTGGCCGTCAGGTGTGGCTCATCTAGCCTCCTGAAGGTCTTTGTATCCCTTTTAACATTCTAGAGTAAATTAGTACCTAGAATCTCCAAAACAAAAAAGGAAAAGATGTCAGGGGCTTAGTTCAAACACAATTTTACAAAAACGTTCAAATACATGAAAAACGTGTAAATTCAGCCCAATTCAAATTAGAATTTTTCTCCGCTTCGTCACTATCCTCCTTGACGGCCGCCGCGGGAAGGCCAGACCACGAGCTCCTCTGCCCGCCCTCAAGATCCTCCGTCGGCCAAGATCCTCCCTCCTCCTCCGCTCGACCTCAAGCTGCCCTCAAGAAGACCGCGCCCCGCCGTGGCACACACCTTCCTCGCCACGAGCTCGACGCCGACGGGCCACCTCAGCCCTGCATGAGCCAATCCGAGCATACCAAGAGCTCCACCGCGCTGAGATCTACGCCCGCCTCGAGCCACGCTTGTCGAAAGGCGACGAATCAACGAAATCGGCATTACCCCCTACTACTCCGGCCGCTGCATGCACACTCAAGGTCGGCGGCGTAAGACCTCCTCAGTCCTCCCCGAGCCGTTAAACATAGCCAGGTTGGTGGTTGGCATCTCGATCTGGTGGTTGCTCCCTCTCGGTTCAGCTTTTCTGGTGACTGAATTTAGCTCTTGCCGCTGCTCCCTTTTGTTGCTTCTCTAAAGAAGAATGAACATGTCCAAGCTCTTACTGTAGAACCTGAAGAACTTGAAGAAACTTCTCAGATCCTACTACAGGTTCGGTACACTATAGAACCTGAAGAAACTGCTCCAACTCCTAATTATACATTGTGTCATTTCTGATAAATTAGGAGTTAGTTCTGAATGTTATGTGTCTAGAAGCACATTCAGTTTTGGTTGTGTCTCTTTAAGTTTGATTCTGCATATCTGCGAAGCTATCTTTAAAATTTTGTGTGTACTGAAATTTTGTCTTTCAGTTTTGGTTGTGGGTCTGAAGTTGCTAATTTCTTTTACTCACTTCATTTTAGAATCTCCAAGGAGAAACACAATGCTGAAATTTGATAACGAAATAGTGCTCTCGAATGAGTAAGTTTCAATTGGCTCTTACCTACAAGGACAAATTCATCATGTCAATTAGTTTCAAATGGATCATGTCAATTTAATTTAATTTTCTCTTTACACAACTACATGATAAAATAAGTCAATGGAGATAAACTATGTAAGTTGGTTTCCAAGAGGAAGACACTACCCCGTAAAGCACTTACTATATGGAGATATAGTAGGATGCATCAAAGGAACATCTTGTCCGAACATTTGGTACACCCTAAGCTATATATGCTCGATTCAGCTGGTGTGTTCCCGAATTGAAAGAAACAATGTCATGCCCCTAATCTCGCTCTTTTATAGGAGTGGCTAGCTAGGCGAATCAGCAAATGTATCGCCTTATTCGCTTGATCATATAGAGTTGCAGTCGGCCGGCTGGAACGAGATCTCGTCGTTGCCGAGGTCGTAAAGAACGTAAACGTTCTGCTGCATGTAGTTCCCGATGATGGTGGTCTCGTTCATGGGCATCGTCGCGTTCATGCGCGCGGTGCTGAACACCACCATGCACGCCGTCTCCTCGTCCACCGGCGCCCAGTAGTTCTCCGCCGGTAGCGCCACGTCGCCGCCGCCGCTGAAATGCAGCACCAGCGGCGGCACCAGGCCGCTCACGTCCCCGCGCGCCACGCAGAGCTCCAGCTCGTCGACCGGCGACGTCACGAGGCTGCCGTCCAGCTTCCGCGTCACCTCTTGCTTCAGTGCCTCGTAAGCCACATCAACGAGGCCGGTGAACGGGGATCCGGAGTCGATGATGGCGCCGCCGGCCCACATCCCCGGCTCGACCTGCCGCAGGTCGAACGCCGTGGCGGGGATGGCGAGCCTGGCCTCGCCCACCGTCATCCCAACCAGGGGCAGGTAGTAGAACGAGCTGAAGGGCTCATCCTTCGGGTTCGCCCCGAACGGCACCGTCGTGATCACCCCCCGCGCGTTGTCGCCGTCGCTCATGCTGGCCGTGGCCGACGACCCGACGAAAAGATGGCTCGGGTTGGCATGATCGCTGAAGTAAGGAGTGAGGCAGTAGGAAAACTTGCCGCCGCCCACCTGAGAGACTAGCGACAGAGCGCCCCTGCCGAGCCCGATGAGGCCGGACGCGCCGCTGAGGCTCCCCGGCTGGATGTCGCTGATGGAGATGCCCCCGAAGGCGACGGTGACCTTCTCCGACCCGAACGTGAACTGCTCCGTGCCGAGGAATCCAGCAACGTCGCCGGCGCTGTACCTCGCAACGATGGCGCACACGCCGGTGTCCCTCAAGCACTGGCCGGATCCGATCTCCTGTGCGGCGGCGCAGAGGGTGCCGTTGCACGGAAGGGAGTGGGCGGTGCGCGACAGGGAGAAGTTGAAGTGGGGCAGGGTCTGGGGGAAGCAGTAGAAGGAGCTGCAGGACATGCACTGCGTCCACACGAGGTCGCTGCCGGTGTCCACGACGGCCTGCGCCGGCTGCGGCGGGTCGCCGATGCTGTAGTCCGCTATGTACTCGGAGTCCACCCAGCGGACGGGCGCGGCCACCGCGAGCACGGACGCGAGACGGCTGTGGGTGCGCTCGCCGGCGCGGCGCATGCGCTCCGCCATAGTGATGTTGGCCGTCGCGTCCACGTGCCTGAGCTCCAGGCGGAGGCCGCCGGCGCAGGTGGCGAGCGTCAATAGTGCAACGCACGAGAGTACGAGAAGGAATACTGGTCTTGTCATTTTAATCTGGATCACTGGATGTTACTCTGATCTTTTACTGACGTTCGGCGGTTGATGAGTAGGGTATAAATAGGTTTACACACTGCACATTGCTATTGCTTAAACCAAAATTCGTCAGTTTCAACAAGAAATGGTGCGTTCTGTCTGCTACATGTTCAACTTATGTGGTGTCATGCCATCCACGGGCATGTGCCGTTCCAAAAATTACTCAGAATGGGCACATATTTACGTCAGATAGGGGAAATACAATTCTCGTGGCGCCGCGACCTCCTGGTTGTTGAATCCATCCTCTAGAGTCCAGGTGTTTGGGATTCATGTTATGTACTTGGCGTATTTTAGCTTGTTTCATATCGATTCTTCATATTTTTATACTATTATGAAATCCTAATGAAATCTTGTTATTTCAGAAATATCACACATGTATTTGACACATATTTTGATTATTTCTGTAGTTTCAATCAAATTATGCTTAATCTAAGTATGTAAAACATGTGGTTCTATTTAGTATTAACATATGTCATATCGATATATGAAACAAGCCAAATATTATATTGAGAGGACTTATTGTTCTTAATATTTTTCTATTTTTTGTAGCTCATGATAAGATTTTTTCTACACAGGAAGTTTTATATATGTATACAAGTGGAAAACATTTGAATTTTCTGCAAAACTCAACTTTAGTGATTCCAAAACAATTACACTCGACACTTGTTTCCGAATGCCACAAATATGCATTTGGATTAATGCCACTTATAAGCCCATGGTTTTTGTTTTATATGTAGACTAGGCTTCTAGAGTTTGAATGAACTGAAGGAAAAGGAGTAGGTAGGAATCGATTAACATCAACTTGATACTAGTTACACCTTCTTCTACAACAATGAATAACAAGAGCCAGTCAAGACATTAAGGACGCACATCACCAAATTATTAAAAAAACAAAAAGAAAGATAAAAGGCACCAAGAAAGGTTGTACAACGCTTCAAGAAAGGTAGCAACGCACAATCGTCGACATCGTCACATCGAACAGCTGAAAGGTAAGAGGTAGCCAAGAAAGAAATCAAGTTCAACAAATTCATGTAAGATAGTTTTGTATAGTGTTAAAGATACTTAGAAGATCTAACCCGCTTTAAGGATCCACACGAGGTTTATACCCATTAAACATATATTAATATATATTTTGTTTAGCTTGACACCAACCCAAATTGAGTTACATACATGCTTCCATCTTCAAATAAAGAAACAACACTGATTTAATCAAGGTCAATCCATTAGCAAATAATGTTTTGTTCTTTTTTACTCGGATGGAAAGATGAAAGGGTTTTTCGAAAGAAAATAGAGATCTATTTCAACTGATATATACCCTTAGACACGGCCATGCATAACAAAGAAGTTGTATGGCCATGCGTTAAAGCAAAACCGGGTGCGAAAGAGGGTAAATCGGTCACTTTAACATTACCGGGTAGGAGGATATGTTTAATATCTCAAAATTATTAGCAATAGTCGAACAAGTGAATAATATTGGGTGAACCAAAAAAGGGCCAAACACAGTGGGCAAGACAGAGCATACAGTAGTTATATTTCCATTGAACATGTTAACTTATGATATTGAAAACATTTATTGAATGAAAGAAGACGAAATCCATTTTCTTCGAAAGTATGAGACAATAAATCAATAATATTTCACTGCCGTTGACAAATTATCCTCGCAAGGAGTTGCACGCACGCAGACAGATTGATCAACAGCCGCAGCAACACAATTACACAAAGCCGACAACCAGACGAACCGGACACACACAGCTACAGACGAGCGACGCAGCCGTGACGCCGGCCGACGAATCCTCCGATGGCCTCGACGAGCTCGGCGACACGCGCCGCCGTCTCTTCATCGGCCAGCTCGGGCTCGGCCACGCCGTGTATGAGGTAGAACATGTGGTCCACGCCGGGGCTGAGCGCCACCTCCACGTGCTTCCCAGCACGCCGCATCAGGTTGCAGTACTCCACCTGCCGGTCACGCAGCGAGTCCAAGGTCGCGATGCTCACCAGCAGCGGCGGCACGGCGAGCGCTGCCGCCGCCGCGTCGTCGTGGACGGGCCAGATGTACGGGTGGTTTCGGGTGGCGCCTTTGGGGAGGGCCAGCGCCAGAAACCTGTCCACCAGCTTGTAGTCCATGTACGGCATGTTCGCCTGGTCGGTCGACTCAGACGAGCTCGGAGCGGACCGAGCGAACAAGGGGTTCAGCAGGATAGCTCCGGCGAGCCGGACGGGGCCCCAGTGCCCTGCCTCCGCCGAGCTGAACCCGGCGGCCACCTGGTGCACCAGGTTGGCACCACTGCTGTCACCTATAAGGAACACACGTGACAAGTCTGCCGCGTCCCTGAGTCTGTTCACCGGGTCTGACATCGGCTCCGACTCGGTGGGAACCGCAGGCTGTGCGAGCGACTTCAGCCAGCCAATGGCGGCGTAGCCGGCGGTGATGGCCGCCGGTAGCGGGTGTTCCGGTGCTAGGGGGAGGGAGATGGACACGATACCGGCGATAGGGATCGAGGCGGCGAGGTGGGAGTAAAAGCAATGGTAGAGCGCCCAGGTGGGGCTGCCGATGCAGTACACACCGGCGTGGAAGTGGAGGAGCACGGGGAGGCGTCGGCCGACCAATGGTGCCGCCGCCGCCGGGAGGTACAGGCGTAGGGGTGGATTGGCCGGAATGTCATGCACCGTTACGCCATTGCATGGCACGTCGTACGGTGCAATCGCTGCTGTCATTGCCTGTAGCTCCGGTGGTGGCGCCGGACGCTCGACGGAGCCGTCGTCGTAGATCTTAATCCAGCCCGCGATGTCATCGACTAGTGCCTTCTTGCAGCAGGTGCTAGCCATTTTCTCTGAGTTCTTTGGAATGACGACGTGCGTTTGAGCACTTGACCTATGGTTGCTGTGTCGCTAGAATGCTAGATTGATGAGATGGTAATAACGGAAACAAGGCTATATATAGGAGCAGGTCTTATATAGAACATCGTTCCCAAGGAATAATTTACTGATCTTGCTTGGGCACTTCCTTTTGATTTGTAAGTTTAGTTTTTAATACCGTGATATGTCATCGTCGACATTTCTTTTCACGAAAAGAAAATAAGTTCGTGGTCTCGTGGATGTGACCACGTAGTTTTTGTTCGCTGCCGTGGATGCTGAAATGTAATTAGAGGGGTCGACTGGTCCAAACGATTGACTTGCATTATCTGTAGTTGCTGCTGTTTCCATCTTCTCTATAGAGTATAGAGTAATCATCAACACTGAATTATACTCAATTTTTCGTGGGATATTCCGTTTAATCTTGTCTTAATGTCTAGATATTTTTTCTGAATCGGTATAACGCCAGCTATATATTGGAACAGCACAAGAATATACATTGTACTCTGGTTTCCGAAGAAGAAGTGCAGGGCATGGCGACAATAATCATCCCAACTTGTTAAATCTTGGTTGATTGAGATGAACCCGTCCCAAAGTCTTAATTACTTTTACTTTTTTATTGCCTCTCTATATCATTAAAATTCAGCAGTAAACTTTAAGATATAATTTAACAATGTTTTCCATTTTGATATATCTGTCATTTCTAACAGAACAACTGCCATGATGACTTTTACGTTTTTTACAAGATGTGAAAGCTTAATGATGTCTTGTAATAAGGAATTGTTGATTACACAAAGGGATGGATCTGCCCAAAAATTAAATAGTGGATAATAATTATCTTTTTAACTATTGATTTTTTAAATTCTAATATTTATTTATGCAAATATAACTATCATTTGGTTTGTGGATTGTATGGTGTGTTCACACATTTTTATATGGTTTAGTTATGAAATTTATTGCTTTCGTAAATACCCTCACTGAACAAAGAATGAGATTTATATTTGGAGACGTGTGTTGCACGTGCATGGCTACTAGTTGATAGAAAAGTGCCCTGAAATGCCGAGGGGAACGGCATCTATTTCATTGTCCGTACATATACCACCATGGTAGGTGGGCTTTTTATTTATTAAAATGCAGCCTGGTGACTTAATTAAATGATGTGTTATTGCTCATATTAATGCTAAGTGATACTGTGATATTTACTGGTCTATAAAATAGGCGGAAGAGAAGAACTTGTACTGTTTGTGGCATGATCATTCTAGATAGTTGGTTGTAGTTCTTCATTTTCTGAATTTTTGGCGAGTGGTGAGATATGAAACAGATTGGCATCCATCTTGCTATTGTGGGAATGGGATCGGGAGTCACTAGGAAATGAGAGTTCTGATAACACTTTGATAATCGTGGAGCACGGAAACTAGCAAATAATTAGACAGAGCGTTGTAGAACCGCAGGGCTAGCTCCACTACTACTATACCATTGTTGAGAAACTGAGGATCACAGAGGGAGATCTAGTCTGCCCCTTAATACCACATTGGAGGACTTCGAAACGTAACTAGATGAGGAGGCTGCCAACTCACGTTGACAGCAAGACTTGCTCCTCCGCGGCATTGTTCGCCTTTCTTGGCTCTCCTTTTATGCGATTAGTAAACCTTCCACGGTGTATTCTCGAAAAAGGTGAGGAGGCTATCGACTATAAGGGATTTTATGGGTCCCATCGGTAAGCTCACTATTTCCTAATCCCGGCCAAATCATCTATATATCCTAATGCGCAAACGAGGTTACGCAAAAAAAATATCAGGAAAGACGGGATTGTTGAGTCTAGGGTTAAAAAATCAGGGATTCAAACATGGAGGTTGGATGCAACGCCGTCTACCATTTAAAGGTTTATTTCAGACTTTTGCCTTGTTGAATAATGCCCTATTTTAGGTGCGCCTTATTTGGTTATTTCGATTGTTATCTAACATATATTCTAAAACATACATAGATAGAATATTCACTTCATGATGGAAAAGCATAAATTAACAAATGTAGGCACTCCATAGCCCTTCATTTTTTGCCTAAAACAACCCTTATTTTTAACAACTTCCTCACCCAAAAAAACTTGCCTAATCAATTTTCCATCAATGAACTCGATATTTATGTTATTGTATAAGTTTTTTTTTGAATTGGTATGATGTTACTGGAAAATTCAGAGGGATGGTCGGGGCATGCCAATGAATCAATGATCGTGCTAAAAGAGGCGACAAGTCCCTTCCCCCAAGATTATTATCATTGAAACTAAAAAAATATGCATTTTCGATGTACCACATGGGAGAGGAGAAAATTGGCATGTGGCTGCCAGATTTCGTCTAGTGTATGACTGTATGTAAGGCTAGTGAAATTGGATCTAGAACATATTAATATAAAATCTTGTAACGACCGATTAGGAATCTCAACAATATGAATAGTTTTATCTTATTTTGCATGCATGTAATGGATGTCTTCTCTCCACTAGGCAAGTGCATGCAAGGAGGGGTTTATCGCTAGGTAAGTGCATTAAGGGAGGGGTTAAGTACTTAGTAGTAAATATATATCGTTCATCACAACGGAGGTTACCAGTCCGTCCGGCGTGGGAGCCGGATTGGACGCACATGTCTGATTGGCAGGTATTGAAGTAGACAAGTAGTGGCGAAGTATTCTCTCGGGGAGGGACTTGCTCAAGCAGGGTGTCCAGTGGGGTGTCGGCGATGGCAGGAGTATCAAAATTCTCCCCGATAGATGGATCCCAGAAGTCGAGCCGACTGATTTGGCTCCGTTGCTTCCGATCCCTGCCACTGCCACAGTTCAAGCGCTGCTGAACCCGGATGATCGGTCTTGGGATTCTGATACGGTTAGTGCCTTGTTCCCTGTGGAGATTGTGTCAAAAATACTTCGGATCCCCCTGAGTAGAGTGGGGGGCGACGATTTTGCTTCCTGGCAACATGGTAAGCTTGGCGCTTATTCGGTGATGTCAGCATACCATATGGCAATGGAAAATGTTCTGGAGTGCAGACGGTGAAGGGGTTACGGTGCAGAAAACAATAATTTTTCTAGCGATCGAAACCCTAACTAGACAGGATCTATCTATCTAGTACATGCGATAACGGTGGCGGAACGGGTTACATTACCTCCATGTAGACCGATAGCGGGGATTACGCTCCCGCACAAGCGTTGACGATGAAGTCGTACGTAGCCGACCTCGAGGTCGCGGAGAACTTGCCGCGATGTCGGAGTCGATGACGCCTCGGGGTGTCGACGATGATCTGCGTCGACGGGCGTCGGGCGGAAGAAGGCAGAGCGCCAGCACTGGGGCTGGCGCACCGGCAGCAGAGGGGGGGTGGCGCGGCGGCTGCAGGGGGCGAGACGACGTCGCCCAAGCTCCCCAATAGAGTAGCCTCCGAGCACTCGCAAACATACGGAGCCTAGCGACAACTCCCGGTCATTCAGATCCAGCTGAAATCGCAGGAGTAGATCTTATCTGGAATCCCGCAGAGCAACGGCGCTCTGCGGTATGGCTTAGGTGGAGAGAGACCCCCTTCCTCAGCTCGGCGCGGCTCCAACTTGGGAACCACGAGATCGAGAGAGAAATTGGGAATTAATTGAATTTCCTATGAATTAAATCAATTAATATGCCTTGCTATATAAAGGGGGAAGGGGTGTGCCAACCCCCTTGGCTCCCCCATGTGGGACTAAAAGGAGGAGAGGGGAGGGGGGTTCGGCCGAACCCCCCATGGGCTCTCTCACTCCTAGTCCGAGTTGGACTAGGAGGCCCAAGCCTTCCCCTTCCTTGTGGGGTGCGGTTTCCCCCTCTTGGGCCCTCTTAGGGCCCATTTAGGTGGGAGCCCCCTTTTTCCTTTATTTAATTAATATTAAATTAATATAAAAATCCCATTAATTCATAATTAATATATTTATATATAATTCAATATCCCATGACTCCGAAACTATTTCGGAACCACCCGAACAACTTTCGGACATTCCCGGAACCATTCCATACCTCCCCGGAACTCCTTCCGGACCACCGGAACTCTTTCCGGATCATTTCTCTCTCTCCAATAAAACCTATAAAATTCCAGAACCTATCTCCTAGCGTCGCTAAGACCTTAAGTTTGTTACGCTACGGTTCGGGAATGCTCCAGACATGGTTGAGACACTCCGCTCACCAATGATCGTCAGGGATACCTGGAAATATATGATGACCCTTGTGCATTCCACGAATATCGTCGTTGAACCATAAATATGATATTCATTCCCTTTGTCTCTGCGATACTACCTTGTCCGAGATATGATCGTAGACACACCGATGCCTTTGCTGTATCTCGTTACCGATGAAGGTTATTAACTCGTCTGCGATATTACATCTCCATGACCTAGTCATAAGCTGCGCAGCTATATAGATGCAATATCACCGAGTGGGCCCAGAGTATCTTTCCATTACAAGAATGAACAAATCCCGCTCTTGATCCTTACGTCTCGATGCTCTTTCGGAATACCCAAGATGGACACCGTTATTGTCATGCTATATAAGACACAACGTTTGATGCTCTCAAAGCACTCTTACGAAGCAACAATAAGTACGGTCTCACGGTCTAAGGAATAAGCTATCATACTCTTATCTATTGCAAATGACAAACATCGTAATATGATCTTATTGCAATACTTTGCGTCTACCACCTTATTCTACTAACAAGATGACCCCATTGTCAACCGACGTCATTGTCCTTGATCGGGAATCTCGATCAACTGTTGCCCAATGGACTAGCTCATATAGAGGCTTGCTAGGGACCTGGTTGTCTATGTATCACACGTGTATTAACAATTCCGACTAATACAGTTATAGCATAATACACAAACCTATTATAAACTTATGAGATAATGCAATAAATACTACTTATTTATTTGCCTCTAGGGCATATCTCCTTCAGTCTCCCACTTGCACTAGAGTACAAATAAACTAGCTGCATTTTACTTTATCAGAATCCCTTATCAAATAAGAATCATTTGATAATGCTTGCTCGTGGAAAAGTGTTACTGCACAATTCATGATTTTACATTCTTTTGCGATTCACTGGCATCAACTTGCTTGATATCACCATGTTGTCTAACAACATATATGCAAATACCGTAACTAAGTGAGACTTCTGCTTCCCAGCGCTCACTCTGATTATACTAACCAGATAACTGCCCTGAAAAACACACTCAGCCATGCAGAGCCCCTTGTAACAATTACAAACTCGCGATATCTTCATACTTTCACACCAATGTAGAAAACTTGACATTCAAATGTCAATCCCTTAACTAACGCACATCTACTTCCAGTAAATTCCAAATTTACTTTCATAACTGTTCTTATTCCAAGAACATCGGTTATATATCATCGAGCAGATAATGTGGTTTCTGTATGATGTCTAATATTACATAATAGACCCATATGTCATACAACCATTACCTTCATGCATCATTACTCTTAATGACCAATTGGATTTCAAAGGACCATCCTTTTGATTCAACTCTGACTCCTCAGATATAATCCAACACAACTCGACTAACTATTTAAAATTCCCGTTCTATTTCCAAATAGACACTATCTTTAAAATAGTTTCACAACTTCATCCTATTCAATTGGTACAGTTTCACAATGTGTTAACTACACAAAATAAATTCGACTCCCACTCAAAACATGTCTCCACATATTTGACAACACATGCTCCCACTCAAAAACGTGTTATCCACATATTTGAGTTCCTGAGCTCCCACTCAAAAATATGTTCCATACATATTCCACCTGAGTAAACTAACTACGACTCCCACTTAATTCGACATTTAGGTCAAACCAAAATCATTGATCTATCATCAATCCGAATTTTATACAAACCATAGTATTACATTAATACATATCCCTCAAACTTCAAACATGTCTACATAAATGTAGTCAACAAATTTGATCTTGTCCAAGACACATTTCTTGACAAGACATGCTATCGCGTCTTTCTTATAGTCACATTTCTCATATAACACCTTATATGATGATTAAACAATCTTATTCCTCTAATAAGAATTGCAGCAACAATTACTCTCTTAATCCTATCAAATGCAACTTTGGATTTCCAGACTCAAAAACCTTTGTTCGTATTCCGATATTTTCTCAACTTTCTTTGTATTCATAAAGTGCACCTTGATCTGTCAACAAGATCTGAAATACTTAATACAGTGCTGTGACCTGACAGCAATATTAAATATAACAACACTTTATTTAGAAGTTTCTTTCATGAAAATATTATGATCTTTATGAAGAGGATTGCAAGCAGAAAACAATTTTCTAGTCTCCCTCACTCTTAATCACTAAACTTTCATTAACAGACATATACTCTTTGGAACATCTTCCAACATGAGTCTGACACTTTATTCCAAACTTCTAATTTCAATCCATAAACCATAATTCGAAAAGTCATCTTTTCTCGGAATTACATAGACAACAAACTAAACTTTGTTTCTATTTGGTTTTGGAATACACTCTCATCCAATGCGAGCAATCTACAAAGAACCACTCATGTATATTCTGAATTATCGCATAATCATATACATGTCGACACTACTGTCGATCCTACAAATTCTCGTTGAGAAAAGTATCTATTTTCTAAAGTGGACATCGACTATAATGTTTCGAACGTATTAGGAGATTCTAAGACTGATTCTGACAGGCCACACTTTATTAAAAATAGAGCATGATTATAATTCCCCACATATCACTATATATGACATTATAATTCTGTGAAGCAAATTTCCACAAGTCTCTTGTGTTGAAAACATAATTCAAAAATACTGTCCTTTGATCGAATTCTGTGAATACAATGTTCACAAATCTTTCTTCTGAAAAACCCCATTTGATCTATTATCAAATTAATCTCAGACTCCACGATTTATCGGGCAAATACTCCTATTTGCCAAAGTCATGGAGGAATTCGGATCAATCAATAAACACCATTAATTAATCATTTAAAAATGATACTCAATTAATTTCCGCTAGTATTGCAACTTCAATACTTGATTTCAAGCTTAATCAACTCAGCACTCGAAATACTTAAATAGACCAAAAACATCCATTACTTCTTTCATTGCTTTTATGACTAAACTCGACGGTGTTTATTCTAGCAATAGAACTTTTGTTCATGGGACAAGCTATTTTATCATATCTACAATTATGAATACTTATCATACAATCAATGTAACTGAGATGTGGAAACTTTATTCATAAGATAAAACAACTGACTTGTTCCATAACATAAAACAACTGAACTTGTCTTATTACATGAATAACTTTGTCTTGCAACAATCAAGACACACACACTCACTCACTATTACAAAAGATCGTATCAAAAACTATTAATGATAACTATGATAATTTGAGGACGTGAACACCAAAAGGCCATCAACTCCTTGACTACCAGCTTCAGCGCCAGGTCATATCAAACTGCGCCGCATATATGTGATAATCAGGACCTGTTTCACAAACAGAGCAATTATCAAAAATTTCATCATATTCCATGGGCGAATTCATACTTCTGCATATATCAAATATATACCTGTAGCATCGAAGATCTCTCCTTCGATGGAATCAACCTTCAGAGACTGGAACTCACGTATGAATACGTAGAAGTTCATATCGTCGGCTTTCAAAATGTACTTACGTACATGCTTCTCATAGCTAGGAGGTAGAGATATCAGGACAGTCCGAATGGCACAGGAATCTGCCATCCAGTAATCGAAGACCATCGTCAGCTAGAAGTAGATGTCATACAATCTCTTCAAATGTGTCTTCAGACAGGTATGCTCCTCCATGTGAATGGTCTGGAACATTCTAAGCTGTCTGAACTGCTCACGTTTTAATTCATCCCCGAAGTGCGTCTTTATCGCATCCATCACGACGCTTGGCTCCTTGCGTCGAAACATCTCTTTCAACTCGGGTGCCAGGCATACGGTCATGGTGATCTCCACTTCAATGAATATGTCTCGACGCCTACGGAAATCATCTTCCTCCTCCTTGCAGAATCTCCTGGTTCTTCTCCTACCGGTTCATCGAGAACATATAGAATGTTGTTGTGTTCGAGAATGTTTCTAAAACCCCTGTACCATCTGATGAAGTTGGATCCGTCGGCTTCTAATGTAGCATCCGGGCTCTTGAGGAAGTAACCGAAGTATAGTTGCGTAGTCTACAGATGTGATCGCAAAAGAGGTAAGGTTAAGTTTATAATATGTAGGTGAGTTTTAGTCCTATAATCTCATTATCAAAAACACACCACACCAAGATTATTATCCCTAAAATAATAGTGGCGATGACACGATCCCCCATCCACTACACCACCCCCGATCATCACGGCCGGCAGCACAACTTCGAAGGTGGACATAAAATGTCGATCATAACAACTCTATGACTCGTGCTCGATCTTTCGATCTTCCCATGTTCCGAGGCCATACCTCTGAGTATGCTAGGCTCGCCAATCAAACCTCGAAGACCTACGCGTGCAACATGGCTTACACCCACTGTATGCGAACGACGAGATGTGTGACACCCGATCATCACGGCCTGCCTCATAACGTAGAACTTTCTTGGTGGTGCGCAACGAGGGAGAACACAATTTTGGTATTTGTTAGGGATCATCCTATTCATGATGCTACCGTTGTATATCTAGCATATAAGCAATCAATAGGATGCACACACAACAGCACACAATAATGATGCAATGAAGTGCGATGTGACATGGTCGATGCGTCTGGACCTTCATGGCGCCATGTGCCTGGCCCCCGGCGCCCCGGCATGGCTCCGAGTCTACAGAGCCCTCCATTGCCTCCGACAGTACGAGTAATATCAAAACTTACCGTAACCATGTCACATAAAATAACGCCTCTGCAAAACAAAGTTAGACGCCTCTAGCTTTATTTAGTTTTGCAAGTTTTACGTGGCATATAGGCTTATTCGTGAGAGAATCGCTTCCCTACCTACGAACTTTGTACCACAACGTCGATCGTATAATTGCATGTTTAAGCATCCCTTTCGGGCCCTCCATTGAAAATGCTTTGCCGACTAGAGAGAGAGAAACAGACACCCGCCAGCCACAGATACGGTGCAAGCCGTATGTCAGTAGTGGAACCAGTCTCGCGTAAGCGTACGCGTAAAGTCGGTCCGGGCCGCTTCATCAACTCAATACCGAAGGCATCGCAAGTGCACGCTAGAGGGTAGCAAATATAAGAAAGACGCCCTCATTCAACATGAGTTCTAACCGTACCAGCAGTACTACGCATAGATCGGCTCTGATACCACTGAAGGAGTTACGGTGCAGAAAACAATATTTTTTCTAGCGATCGAAACCCTAACTAGCCAGGATCTATCTATCTAGTACATGCGATAACGGTGGTGGAACGGGTTACATTACCTCCATGTAGACCGATAGCGGGGATTACGCTCCCGCACAAGCGTTGACGATGAAGTCGTACGTAGCCGACCTCGAGGTCGCGGAGAACTTGCCGCGATGTCAGAGTCGATGACGCCTCGGGGTGTCGACGATGATCTGCGTCGACGGGCGTCGGGCGGAAGAAGGCAGAGCGCCAGCACTGGGGCTGGCGCACCGACAGCAGAGGGGGGTGGCGCGGCGGTTGCAGGGGGCGAGACGACGTCGCCCAAGCTCCTCAATAGAGTAGCCTCCGAGCACTCGCAAACATACGGAGCCTAGCGACAACTCCCGGTCATTCAGCTCCAACTGAAATCGCAGGAGTAGATCTTATCTGGAATCCCGCAGAGCAACGGCGCTCTGCGGTATGGCTTAGGTGGAGAGAGACCCCCTTCCTCAGCTCGGCGCGGCTCCAACTTGGGAACCACGAGATCGAGAGAGAAATTGGGAATTAATTGAATTTCCTATGAATTAAATCAATTAATATGCCTTGCTATATAAAGGGGGAAGGGGTGTGCCAACCCCCTTGGCTCCCCCATGTGGGACTAAAAGGAGGAGAGGGGAGGGGGGTTCGGCCGAACCCCCCATGGGCTCTCCCACTCCTAGTCCGAGTTGGACTAGGAGGCCCAAGCCTTCCCCTTCCTTGTGGGGTGCGGTTTCCCCCTCTTGGGCCCTCTTAGGGCCCATTTAGGTGGGAGCCCCCTTTTTCCTTTATTTAATTAATATTAAATTAATATAAAAATCTCATTAATTCATAATTAATATATTTATATATAATTCAATATCCCATGACTCCGAAACTATTTCGGAACCACCCGAACAACTTTCGGACATTCCCGGAACCATTCCATACCTCCCCGGAACTCCTTCCGGACCACCGGAACTCTTTCCGGATCATTTCTCTCTCTCCAATAAAACCTATAAAATTCCAGAACCTATCTCCTAGCGTCGCTAAGACCTTAAGTTTGTTACGCTACGGTTCGGGAATGCTCCAGACATGGTTGAGACACTCCGCTCACCAATTATCGTCAGGGATACCTGGAAATATATGATGACCCCTGTGCATTCCACGAATATCGTCGTTGAACCATAAATATGATATTCATTCCCTTTGTCTCTGCGATACTACCTTGTCCGAGATATGATCGTAGACACACCGATGCCTTTGCTGTATCTCGTTACCGACGAAGGTTATTAACTCGTCTGCGATATTACATCTCCATGACCTAGTCATAAGCTGCGCAGCTATATAGATGCAATATCACCGAGTGGGCCCAGAGTATCTTTCCATTACAAGAATGAACAAATCCCGCTCTTGATCCTTACATCTCGATGCTCTTTCGGAATACCCAAGATGGACACCGTTATTGTCATGCTATATAAGACACAACGTTTGATGCTCTCAAAGCACTCTTACGAAGCAACAATAAGTACGGTCTCACGGTCTAAGGAATAAGCTATCATACTCTTATCTATTGCAAATGACAAACATCGTAATACGATCTTATTGCAATACTTTGCGTATGTCCACCACCTTATTCTACTAACAAGATGACCCCATTGTCAACCGACGTCATTGTCCTTGATCGGGAATCTCGATCAACTGTTGCCCAATGGACTAGCTCATATAAAGGCTTGCTAGGGACCTGGTTGTCTATGTATCACACGTGTATTAATAATTCCGATTAATACAGTTATAGCATAATACACAAACCTATTATAAACTTATGAGATAATGCAATAAATACTACTTATTTATTTGCCTCTAGGGCATATCTCCTTCAGACGGAACTCATCGAGTCATGGCATCTCTTTTGATGCTACGGATGTGTCCAAGATGTGGAAGAAGTTGTGGCAGATTAAGGCTCCGGGTAAGATGCTTATTAACCTATGGAGAGCAACTCATGATTGTCTCCCCACAGGACACCAACTTCTTCGACGACGTATACCAGCTTCAGATGCATGCATCTACTGCAACAGACAAGAACGGATTGAGCACATTATCCTATTCTGCCCATATCCTCATGAAGTTTGGAGGGAGGTTAAGAAGGAGGTACCTCTTCAGCTATGTAGGAAATCGAGAGCTGATGATCGCGAGGCGATCACCCTTGCTGTGTCGGTATGGCACATGTGGACTTCTCGCAACGATGTTCGTAATGGAGAAGACAGGAAGCATCCGGCCAGTCTTGTTATGCATATTAAGTCATATATCTCTTTGATCTTGCAGCATCTTATCAAGCAACCGACCAACCATCAGCGTGAGACTAATACAGTTCCTATTTGGTCTCCGCTACCGGTTGGCACGGCGGTTCTTAATGTGGATGCTGCCCTGTTCGCGGCTTCGAATCGGATGGGGGTAGGCATTGTAATCAGGACCACAACGGCAACTTCCTGGCAACTTCTTGTCAGGTGCTCAATGAGGTTACGATGCCCGAGTTAGCATAAGCACTCGCCTTGAGGAGTGCTGTCACCCTCGCTCGGGACGAAGGTCTGGACAAGATCAAATTGGTTTCCGATTGCCTCTCTGTGGTGCAACGGATTGGCGTGCTTTTGCGGGATCGGTCTATTGTTGGTGTGGTTGTGGAAGACATCAAGATCCTGGCGAAATCTTTCTCGTCGGTGACTTTTAGTCATGTTAGTCGTTCGTGTAATAATTCAGCACACTCTTGCTAGGCGGGCTGAACTCTCTATTCCTGTCTTTTATCGTCACTTTAGCCCGGAGTTTATCCGTGATAATCTTTGTATTGATGTTATTTGATCAATGAAGTGCTGAAAGTATCAAAAAAAGTAGTGGACTAGCTTGCAAACCAACCTTTGGTTGGATGCTTAGCAGGGTGGTTGTACCTTCAGCCCACCAGAGTTCAGACCCCAGGTTTGACGTATGTGTGCTGCATTTAGGCGGAATATTCTTTCAGTGGGAGGCGACGTTTCCATCGACAACGAGACGCCCGTGGTGACTTCGTCAATCTCAAGTCTCGTTCTGCGGCTCAGGATTTCGGAGGTGCTCATAGGGGTAGGGTGTGCGTGTGTGCGTTCATAGGAGTGAGTGTGCGCGCGTGTATGTGAGCGTCTGCGTTTGTACTGTGTGACGAGGGATGTCCCCATCAACACCCATGGTTATTAGCCTAGGGTAAGAGTTTATGAGGTAGAGAACGCGTAGTGTTCATAGATTCATCGGCTGACAAGCGGGATTTACCTAGGTTCGGTGCCCTCGAGTGAGGTAACACCCTTACGTTCTGCTTGTCTGTTATTGATTGTGAATATGCGGCGTACAGGGGTCTAGCAAGATGTCGATCTTGATAGGGTTTGGTGATTCTGGTTGGGCATGTCCTCGATCGGCCACCCTTCTGTCCTTTATATAGTGGTACAGGTCTCGGGTAGTAACCGACTAGGATTACAAGTATGGTAAGTAATACCGACTATGCTATTTATGGTAGAAGTCTTTGACTTGGGCTTCGCTTGTTGGACTTCTTCAGACTATTGACAATTGGGTTTTAGTCATTAACTGCACCAGGTACCCACACGAAGTGGTACCCATTTGGTATAACCTCGTCACTGTGTTTCTTAAAAAAAAAGTGGACTAGCTTGAGAACGTGCAATCATCCTCGTCTTTTGATGCCTTTGGAGGCATCGAACAATTTGGTGCTAAATGCTGACCGTCCATCTATTCACATGAATACGCAGATTGCAAAGCCGAGGAGCTGAGCCGCCAGCCTGCCGATGAACTGAGCCGAGGAACTGAGCTGAACAAGTCGTCCTCCTCGTCGAGGAACTGAGTTGCCGACCCGCCGAGGAGCTAGTCCATCGGCGGTATGTGGAACGCCGGTTGCAAAGGAGCGGTCGGGCTTGGCGCTGCCGCTGGGGCAGCGTGAAGGTCCTGGGCGTCCACCGCGACGGCCTGTGTACCGCGTCCAGTGCGGTTGTTGCGGAAGCGGTTGCCGCGGAGGCGGTCGTGGCCACCCAGTCCAGCGCGGTGGCGGAGGCCACTGCCTTGGCCGTAGCGGCGGAAGTCGGCCCATGGGCAGTGTCTACGGGAATCAGCCCTGCGGCGGAGGCGACGGCGATGGGCGAAGAAAGGGCGACAATTCTCGCGTCGAAGGAAGCGAGCGAACGAGGAAACCAAGGCGTGCAGGTTCATGACTGCGATCTTACCTTTCCCCGTTCTTTCCTTTGGTGCGATGATTGCTCTTGGTAAAGTCTATGTGCTGATAACGTGTTGTGAATGGAATGAAATCCTTACTTTATTGATCGGGCCCGGAGGCCATTTATACATGGATATACAAGGGGTGCGACTGTTCGCATGGGATGTGACTGTTCGCAATGTCGGTAACTATAGGAAAAAGGAAGGGATGCGTCCGCATGGACACATGCGTCCCTACGGCGCTTTAGGCACTAGTAACTGCCATGCGGCAGCTGATCTGTTCCTAACAATTACTCCCTCCGTACCCATTTACTTGTCACAGCTGTAAGCTATGCGTTAATGCAAATTCTGACCACTGCCGCGTGAAGCAAATCGGAACGGAGGGAGTATGTCTGAGTATGAGGCCGCTGAACTCTTCCGCGGGGAGGTGTTAGGTGTTCATCTTTCCACCTCCCACGTCAGGTTAGGCTTGTAGGGGGATCTACCAGCACTTGTTGACACTTGGCAGCAGTTCAGCAAATTCTTGGCACTTTAGTCTCATGACAAACCGTGTGACATGTGAATATGTGATACATATACACCTTCTAGGGTGAATTCTAGAACTAAAAACATATGCGATTGAATATTACTAATTGCATAAAATCGCAACGACATAACGAAGTGTAAAAGGGGGACCTAATAACTGACGGCAAAAACTAAGAGAGGTACGCAGCAAGGCACAAACATTTAGCTAGTTCCAAGTTAATTGTGAACTTCTGATGGAAAATTCTCTTATAAATTAGAAAAAACATTATATCAGAATATCAGAATCCAGTTGAGCTGTAAGAAACCGAAGCACTCATCACAGTTTGCAAATTCACCTCGCACGAAGAAGCGCGCACACACACATGCTGATCGATGAACAACAGCAACACAATTACGCAAGCCGATCGACAAGCAAGCACACCGGACACACGGCTACAGACGAGCGACGCAGCCGTGGCGCCGGCCGACGAATCCACCGATGACGCTGATGAGCTCGGCGACGCGCGCCGCGGTCTCCTCGTCCGCCATCTCCGGAAGGGCCACGCCGTGTTTCAGGTAGAAGATGTGGTCCACGGCGGGGCTCAGCGCGACCTCCACGTACTTCCCGGCGCGCTGCATCGCGTTGCAGTACTCCACCTGCCGGTCGCGCAGCGAGTCCAGCGTCGCGATGCTCACCAGTAGCGGCGGCACGACGAGCGCTGCTGCCGCGGCGTCGCTGCAGACAGGCCAGATGTAAGGGTGGTCACGGGTGGCGCCCTTTGGGAGTGCCAGCGCCATGAACCTGTCCACCAGCGTGCGGTCCAAGTACCTGTTCACCGGGTCCGTCGCCTCGGACGGGCTCATTGCAGACCGGGAGAACGCGGGGTTGAGCAGGATGGCTCCGGCGAGCCGGACGGGGCCCCAGTACCCTGGCTCCGCCGAGCTGAACCCGGCGGCCACCTGGTGCACCAGGTTGGCTCCCGTGCTGTCACCGATGAGGAACACGCGCGACAGGTCGGCCACGTCCCTGAGCCTGTTTACCGGGTCATACGTCGGCTCGGGGACCGGCTCGGTCGGCAGCGCAGGCTGAGCGAGCGACTTCAACCAGTCAATGGCGGCGTACCCGGCGGCAATGGCTGCAGGGAGCGGGCTCTCTGGAGCGAGGGGGAGGGTGATGGACACGATGCCGGCGATGGGGATCGACGCGGCGAGGCGGGCGTAGAAGGAATGGTACATCGCCCAGGCGGGGTCGCTGATGCAGAACACGCCGGCGTGGAAGTGGAGCAGCACCGGGAGGCGTCGGCCGGCCAATGGGGCCGCCGCCGGGAGGTACAGGCGGAGGGGTGGGTCGGCTGGGACGTCGTGCACCGTCACGCCGTTGCGTGGCACGTCGTACGGGGCGATAGGAGCTGCCAGTTGGTGTCCCGCCGGAGGAGGCGGTGGTCGCTCCACGCTGCCGTCGTCGTAGATCTTGATCCAGCCGGCGACGTCGTCGACTAGTACTTTCTTGCAGCAGCTGGTCGCCATTCTCGTGTGGCTTTGACCTTTGGCTACGTGAATTATGCTTAACCCGTGTGGGTTCTGTCGCTTGATGAAATGGTAACCACAAGATAGGAGCCCGAGCCTTATAAATAGAACATCTCAAGAACCAATTTTATGTTATTGCTTGGGCAATTCTTTTTGATTTTCTTTTTGATCTGTAAAATTTAGTTTTTTATCCAGTGATTTGTCATCGTCGACATTTCGCTTGATGAAAGGAAAATAATTTCGTGGATATGACCATATATTGTTGGTGCTCTGCTGTATTGTACAGGCTGAAATGAATTTGTAATGTTGATTCATTAATATGTAGAAAATATCAGATAGAAGAGATTGGTGCAAAAGATTGACTTGCATTATCTGTTAGTGTTGCTGCATCCACGTTCTCCCCAATGTAATTATCAACACTACATTATACACGCCAGATGGTATATTCTTTTTAATCAAGTTTTTATCAACGAAGTCTATACTTGTCTATTGTCTAAATATTTTTCTGAACCAGTATAGCGATAGCTAAGTCGGACACAAGCGACAATATAAAATAGACTTTGGCTTCTTTTCCAAAAAAGTGCAGAGCACGGCGGCAAGCATCCATTCATCCGGATGTTGAGTTATTGGGTAATTTTCGGGTGAGTTTAATAAGGGAAAATACCAACACAGAAGCACTAGCAAACTTAAACACATCTGACATACTAGACAAATCTATATACGGCCCAAACACTAGTGCAAACATAGTTGGAAGCAGAACATACGTGTTGACCACCAAAGGTCCCCGCCATGGCGTTTTGTTGTCGGTCATGTCAATGATGAGGAAGTAGATGTATAGCCCACTTATAGTTGGCACAATTGGAGTCACACGGAAGCGAGCGGCCGTGTCGAGACGCTCCCAAAACTATTATTACCCATCTGCCGATGCAGGATCTCAACATGCGGGTTTCGGAGCAAATCTCCCGCGTAGCCATCCACGCGGTCGCCGGGATGGAGAAGGATAAAAATGGCACAACAAAAGGAACAAGAGTGAGACGAGCACGCCTTGGTTACAAGTGTAGGACAAGTATTCGCCATACAATAAACATGAGTCGAGTACAATGGCCACACGGTAAAAAAATTAGGCTTACACACATGCACATTGACACTTGTACACGGACTTGTGTGTGATTACACTTCCAGGTGATGATTCACGCAAAAAAAAACGTTTCAAGAACGGGATTGAACTCGATTCACTAAATGTAACGTCTGTGGCAAGGTGTGCTCTCATATTCTCATCATCTGACTAATGGGAGAATGGCTGCCCTTATAAGGTGGTGCCAAACTCTTTAAATTATGGATGGCTTTCTCAGATTTCTGATTTAAATTAGATGGGCTGTAACTCACTTAATCAAACACCCGACTGGCTAAATTTTGGTTGATTGAGATAAACAGGTCCTGAAAATTTTCTTTCTCCGTGTTATTTTTTGCCTATGTCAAAATAATTAACTAGAAAATATAAGCTAGAACATAATAGGGTAAATTTTGTTTCGCTCTATTATCACTAATCTATCAACCTAAAAATATTACTTTCTAAGCCCGACCCATTCATTTTCCTCACCCATCCTTTCACCCCAACCATCCTTCGGAGAGCCTCTTTTATTATAGTATTTTTTACATTTTATTACAAGATGCAAAGAATGAAAGCTTGGATGACAATTGACAAAGTTCTTAAAGTGCTGAGTGGGAACGGCCATGTATTTCGTTGCACTGAAAGTACTCAATACACCCACCATGGTAGGTATGAATTTGTGAGGAGATTCAGCCTCCGGGTGGTTTGAGTAAAGGTTGGGGATTGCACGCAGTATTGTTCTATAATAGTGTGATACTTCTTATGTTCCATAATATAAAATGTTTTGACGACTAGCTAAAATGGATAGCTTCTAGTCTAAAATAAGGGATGAAAGAGTACAATTGTTTCAGTCTATGGCATGAACATTCGTTTGCTGACTTGTTTCTAGTTAACTTTTAGATAATTGTTAGCAAGTGGAGATATGAAATATATACTAATTCACTTTCAGTGTCTATTGGAGTGCCTTGCTCTTTTTACACTCACAAAGGCATGCATGTGGCTATTGTGGGATCGGGAGTCAACAGGAATTGGTAGCTTTGGCGACACCTTGACCGCTCTGGAGGGTGGAGGAGCACAAAAACTATAGCATCAGGGACATCTTCAAGACGTTCTAGAGATGCAACAAGACCAGACCATTACTGAGAAGACAACAAACACTTTACGGCTCATTTGATTCGTAAGATAGGAAAGATATGGGAATATAAATATATATAATTGCTATGTCATGCTGGAAAAGCAAGGCTTCTCCATGCCGGCATTTTCGCAGAAAGCAATATTCTTATTGTTGTCCTGCCCTTCAACACACTCCATCAAGTTTTTTTTGTTGAAACTGAAACCGGGGAAAAGACTCACCCCATTCTATTAATTAAGGAGAGTGTTGCAACTTGTGGCGAAATAACCGGGCATTCCTCTCATTCCAAATGTTCCAAGATATGAGTAAGGTAAAAGATGACGTCACTTTTCTATGGTGGGTAGCGGGGCTGGTTATTAAGCGCCACCACTCTTGTAGGGATAATGTTAGCCAAGTTGTGACATCAAGCTCGGGGATTCCGCGCCACTCCTTCATGAGACACCAAACACGAACGGTGAACCAACAATGCACGAAAAGATGATCCGCCGTCTCTGCATGCTGCTTGCAAAGAGGGCAAAGGCCACAATTTGGCCACCCCCTCTGCGCAAGCCTATATGTCGTCCAAAGCCTATTTTGGAGTGCAAGCCACACAAATGTTTGTACTTTGGCGGCGCTCAAATCTTTCACACTAGTTTCTTCATATCCGAGAGTGTCAATCCCAAAAATTGGCCATGTACGCCGAGGAGGCCGAATATTGTCCACTCTCGGGAAGCGTCCAAATAATCTCATCTTCAACATTTTCCACCAAGTAAACATGTTGGATTTTAATCCAAAGGTCTACACATTGTTCAAGTGGGCAAACGAGAACTCGTCAGACAACTTGATCTCGTCTATCCAAGCATTGGCATGCATTGCGGTAAAAATGGTCCATTTTTTCCTAGAAGGCTCTCCATAAAGTAATTATCAACATGTGGTTGATTTTGTTGTTTGTTTTACTTGGTGGTTGTTGCACCCAAGAGCAATAAAAACAGTTGTGTGTTAGAAACACATTAGTGTATATCAACATGTACATTTGTACGGTATTTTGGTGGTCGTATTAATAAAACCTTCTGCAAATAAGTCCATGTTTTCTTCCTAAAACATATCGGAAATAGATAATAATTTGGAAACTCATATCGTCAGGAGCAATCACCGTGTTAGTTTTCTTGATGCTAATTTTGTTGACAACTTCTAAATTTCAAAAAAAAAAATGTTGACAACTTCAGTGCGTATTTAAAATTAGGTGTTGCACCCTTGAGCATTGGGAGTCTTGAATGTCTGTAGTAAATAAAGAAAGTAAGAAAAAGCCGAGTGGGAACGGCCATCTATTTGGTTGCCTGGAAATTCATCAGCATGGTACGTGAAGGTGGGGATATTTTTACAGGAGTAATGCTACATCTACGGACAAAAAACTACGGAATCAGATTTGGGTGAGGCAGATTATCAGGCGTGAGCCTCAGGTGTGGACTAATCATCCATTGACACTTGAGTCCGTAAGCCACGTCCGTAAGTAAGTGTACGATTATCGTTTTTTCAGCGGATGTCCTGAGAGTAAATGCTTGGGGCTGCACGTATGTTGTGTGGTACTGTGATAGCTTCCAGTCTATAAAGCAGGCGACGAAAGAGCTCAGTTAATTGCTTCAGTCTATGAGATGAACATTCCTACGCGACTTGTTTTTATTTCTTTTTTATTGCTGAAGAGTGGACATATGAAATAGACTCCAGTTCATTTTTCCATGTTGCTCGCGTGCCTTTGCCTTTATATGACATAGGCATTCATCTAACTATTGTGGGATCGGAAGTCACCAGGAATTGATAGTTTTGCCGATCTGAACTTCCTTGAAGCTGGAGGAGCTACTCCCTCCGTTCTAAATTAGACGACTCTTAACTATAGTTTCGCATAGCTTCCAGGAAAGTGAGGATCACAACAGGACTGTAACATATATTGTTGAGAGGAGAAACACATTATTATACAAAAGGTCCATTTGTGTGCCCCTAACCTCTTGTACCTCCGAGCAATTAGGCAATGTTTCTAAGCGAAGAATCGGGATTTGTTCATTTTCAGTATATCTGTGGAACATACTTAGGTCCCGAATCACCTTTTTTGTGCAGTGCAATTGCAGACAATTATGTACGTGTTCAATACTTTTTCTTGGCAGCAAAAACGTTTATATTTTATCGACAGACTAGTATATCATCACATTTCTATAGTTTTTTGGTGGTCTATGTACAAAACAATTCCATATGTTGCCGTTCTTAATGAAAGAAGATACTGATTTCGACACTCATGCTGTGGAGATCAGTCACCAATGTGAATGTTGTTGACGCTAATTTTGTAGACCAATTTAGTCGTGTTTAAAATTAGGTGTTGCACCATTGAGGGAGGCTTGAGCCTTATGTGTCATGAATGGTCGTACTACCGATGTTTTAAAATGTAAGCATTTTTAGCATGCTAAACTAGCTAGCTAAAAATGTTTTACTTTGTAAAACAGAGGAGTAATAAAGAAAGTATAAGAAAGAAAGCAAGAAAACTGTAGCAATCTCACACACGAACAATCTGTTCCATCATAGCGATGTACTGTAGCACCAGAGCCGTAGTGTGCTGCTTCGTGCTGAGGTGGAGCGTTTTCCTACCATGATTAGTAATCCTGATTTTTTTTAGATAAACATTAGTAAGCCTGATTGTATTGTAAGTTGTAATAGAGTCCTTAATTAACATTTAACGAGAAACTTTAACCAGGAATTAATAGGGTATCTTTCATTTTGATTTATCTCTATCAACCTAAAATATTGACTAGCCTAACCTAGCCCATCCATTTTCCTCACCTTTCTTTGGCCCCACACGTGTCCCTCCATGGCCTTATTTTCTAAGAACATTTCTCTAACATTTTATTAGAATATGTGAAAACGAATGCTGACAACAGTTGACAGCAAAGTACTATGAAATGCCGAGTGCGAATGGCCATCTATTTCGTTCCTTGGAAATACATCACTATAGTAGGTGAGTGGGGATATTTATACTGAGATGCAACCTTCGGGGGCCTTCAGTATAAATGCTTGGGATTACAAGCAGTATTGTTCTGTTATAGTGTGATAGCTTCTCGTCTATAAAACATGCGATAAAAGAGCACATCCCTTTGTAACTTACTTTTCAGTTATGTTTTGAGGATTGTTGGCAAGTGGAGATATCAAACATACTTTAGCTTATTTTTTTACCCTTTTTTTTCTAAAAAAGATATGTATCTTGCTATTGTGGGATCGCGAGTCACCAGGAATTGAGAGTTTTGATGCTGCCGACCGCTCTGTAGGGTAGAGGAGCACAACAACTAGCTAATTAGGCATAGCTTCTAGACATTAGACCGTTGCAGCAGTACTATAAAATTGTTGTGAAGACATACCCATTCAAGTAGGCAAAAGATCATTTCATGTGCCCCTAGATTCTAGCTGCCTTCAAGCAAATAGGCATGAAGTCGCACGGGCTGCTACAGTCTCGGATCAGAGTCACTACCCCCGTGAGGCCGTGAGACGCTGAAGAATTCTGGGCACATATCTCTTTCTCCTGTTTTACATGGAATGGACCTTATCCGTCTCCTAGAGTAGATAGGTGGGCCCATTAGTATGTAAGCTATGGACTGAGATTCGGTGACTGCCCTCTGGCCAGTCACCACGTAACAAATATGAGTTTGACCAAAAAAATGAACTCAAAATTTAAATATTTCAGAAAAAATCAAAAAAAATCCAGCAAGTCATATATGGTGCGTTATGCATCCTCTCAATTTTATTTTTCATTTGGATAGTCCATTTATGATTAATTGGCATTTTAAGTTTAAAACATGAAAATATATTAATGATAAACCAATTATCCAAATGAAAAATAAATTTCACAGAACACATAACAGATCATATAAGACTTGTTGGAATTTTTCGATTTTTTCTAAAATATTTGATTTCGAGTTTATTTTTTTATCAATCTCATCCATTGGATGTGTATTGAACGTTGGATAGAGCGCGCTTGTGACGTGGTGATTGGCCAGAGGGCAGTCACCGACTCCCAGTCCGTAAGCTATCAGCACCCAAATAACTCTCCGCTTTTCCTCATATCCCAGTGATACAGTGTGCCTTCTTATACATCTTCACGTTGTGATGCAACAGAGTAAATTCAAGTGCATGTATACAACTTTCTTTTTGCGCAATTATCATCATATATATTTTTCCTAGAAGTAGGATACTATTTCCATTAAATAGGGAACACAACATTGGATTTCTTTTTTCATACGGAGATTCCAACATCATCTATATAGCCCTGCAATCTACATCATTAATGATTAGGAAGAGATAAGTGCTTTCCTAAAAGTTATTTTTGGATGAATAGCTAAATGCCCGTGCGTTGCAACGGGGCACAATATTCCAATAGTTACATATATATACTTATTGTAACTAACTGTAGGAGCTCAAGCGGTGGAGAGGTTTAGTGCCATGTTCTTTACAAAATTTTATTCTCACACATTTAAACATGATGCATGTTAAAATCCGACGATATACAATATATGTGCCCGAAGACACTTTTTTATTCTTCATCTCCTTCACCAATACAATGTAATAGTCCTTACTGGTCACCCGCTCCAACAAAACCGCCATTGTACTCCGTAGTCACTCCAAAGGCTTGTCACTCGTCGTTGAATATCAGTATTTTCTCCAATTCTGGGAAGGAACCATAGACATTCACGAAGCATAGTACTTCAAAGAGATTGCAACAATCATCATCCCATTTTCGACAACAATAATGGTATTTTCCACTCTGGCTCCAATCATGGAATATCTTGTTTTTCTAAATAATTTTGCAAGAACCTCAAAGGAAGCTCAGTTTTAAGCATACTATGAGAACCGAGAGTTCAACTTATAAGAATAATACCTAGTCAATAATATAGCACTCCCTAGTCAATATTATAGCACTCACTCGAGAAATTCGATAGAAAGCTAAAATAACTGGCACAAATAGGTACAAGCTCAGATATATAAAAATGCATGAATTTACGGCAAATACAAAATTATTTTACATTATATTAAAAAATCAGGATCAGAAACATTACTCGTGACATCTATATAATCTACTTTAACATGATCTGCAACACCGATTCAAAACATTTGACAAACATAGCAATTACGGTGATCCATAACCATACATCAATTGTGAATATCCTAACATGAGAACTATTCCACTCAATGAGCTGTTATCACCACAGGAAAACACAATTGGGGATCTCATATGAAATATCCAAAGGAATGTCAGCCTTACAGGAAGAACCAAACTGATTTACGTACGCCTCACGTGATTGCCTTCTTAAAGAACACATGCACTGGATATCTTCATGCTGGAATGGCCATCAGGTCCTCACAGAATGGTTACATGACTCATTTTGTAGCAACCTACCATAGACATAGAAACTAAAAGGAAATAGAAATGGTAAAAATAAGAACAACTTCTTATAATCTGATACGGTTTGGAATAATACTAATGTTGGAAACTAGCAAAAAGGTGTAATAAATGCTACAGCGGGTCATTTGGTTAATTAAGCTCAACGGAAATAGCGTATTATTACGAAGTACTCGTAAGCAACAACTTAGAAAAAATAGATATGTTGTTCTAAGTTGAAGAAAATAATGAGATGTACAACAAACAAAAAAGTGGTCAAGCATGTGACGATGCGTTCGTCCTTGCATATCCTACCAATTTACATAGATTCAATCATTATCTTTTATATTTCTGTAGAAAGAAATTAATATTGTGAAGAATATGCATACTTAATGATGGGATGGTATAATTCCGCCAAAACCCTAACCTTCATTACCAAGAAGCAAAGATGAATATCCACCAACACTAGAAACAGTAACATAGTAAATCATAGTTTCTTAGATGCCAGTGGAACACTGAGACAGTACTCGAGTAACAATTGCTTATAAACCTCAGTGCTATTTGATCGTAAAGACAGAGACAGAAGCAGAGTATTTTAGTCACTCTACTTTGCACTATGAGTGTATTTCAAGTGATAAAACTGCAGGGCCCTACTTGGCTTCGAGACAAACAAACAAAAATGCGCTCAGATCATACCTGCTAACCAATATGCAGTAAACAACAATATCATCTTGTTAAAAGGTTCTATAAACCAGAGTTCCATGTCAGATTTGCAAGGAACTGAAACTTTACGTTGTCATAGTTAATGTATAAGAAACATCTAGATACCGCATATCATTCGTTATACTCATCTAATAGCAGCTATGTATTAAAAAAACTGCAAATAAGAACATGAAATATGTCCAGTCTCCTAAGATCTGCAAAAAAACGTAACTGAGCCTCGACACACTGACGTCCTCATCTATGACCGTGGGTTGTAAAGCAACTCCTACACAAATCTAGATGGTGAAAACATGCATGACAACAAATGAAATGAAGATGTATTTGCTACTGGGTTGTAAAGCAACTCTCCTGCACAAATCATCAAGTAGCATACTCAAATCAATTTCTACATATTTGAACATAATTTCAGTAAACATTTATCCTCTTATTTAACAACACATACTATTCAATATAAGACAAAAGATGGAACTGAGAAAATGGTGTGGAAGGTAAACACTTACCGGTGGAATAATCCCATAATTCTGCCCCTCCCAGTAAGGCACGTTGGCACCATGATCAATGACAACGTGGCAATTCTCCCCCTAAGCGTTAGGGGGCCACCGCCCGCTCGATGGACACAATGATGGCCGTGTAAGGTCCCTTGGGCTTGTACGTGTTGAGCGGTGCTGCTTGGCGCACTCCAGGTCGAGGGGCACGACGAAGACATTGCTTGACTGTCGCCCAGCCAAGCAGAGCACCTTCCTTACGTGCCCACGCTGCACCAAGGCCTTCCCTCCCCTGCCCGTCTCACGTGATTAGGGGATGCGTAGGACTATACCTAGCCATGGGTCGGGCCGGGCCGAAAAGGCCTGATGTCATAATGCCAGGCTCGGGCCCGGGCTGACTGTCGGGCTGCAGGCCCAACCCGACCCTTCCCGTTTTGCTGTTTTTGTAAGGCCCGAGTCTGGCCCGGCCCGACTGTCAGGCCCGAAAGTCAGGCCCAGTCGCCCAGACCCGGCCCGGTGGTCAGACCCTGTATTTTTGGACCGGGTTAAACATGGCCATGACTGCATAGGACGGACGGACGAAAGGTTTGACGAAAGGGTGGGCAGAAAGAGGAACTAAACTTTCTTTTTAGATAGATAGGAGATATTTTAAAGCACACCGACGGCTGTGATCAGAGGTGAGGACCGAGGGTGCTAATCCTACCTGGTTAGTACTACTATTACTTCACTAGATCCTACGTGAACCTAATCACAGCCGCTTCAAAATTCGTGCAAAAAACTTCTAGAAAAGCATAGGAGCATTTCTCAAAGAAAGAACTGAGATAAGAAAAACTGCTATGATGATATAACCTCGATGGTCATTTTTGGATGCAAAAATGTTGCAAACTTGGGACTAGACTAATGTTATGGCTATTTGCTTTTTGCACAAGCTTGAGTCTACCTTATAATTGGCTGGTGTAATCAGCAAGTGCTAAGCGTGAGTCGGCTGTAGCAACCATTGCTGCAGCCACCTTCCGCACCGTCTGATCAAATTAAATGAATCGATCCCATGTGTTCGATCAATGTAACAAAACGTTTCGTGTGTAGCAGTTTTTTATGTGCATGTAACTTCCCATGTAGCAAAAAATAATTTAGAAAATGTTACACCCGATCAATGTAGCAAAAAAATCTGACAGCAACAAAAAAAAGTTATACATGTAGCATGGTGTGTAGCAAAAAAAAGATCTGTAACATGCACCGTGTAGCCAAAACATCATGTAGCCTTTAAACACAATTATGTAGCAAAAACCAACATAAGCAACAAATTTCAATTTTGTGTAACAAAACATCAGTTTTTCCGAAATTATTGTAGCATTTAACCCATGGTGAGGCATCAAAACCTATACACACATGTTGCAAATAATAATACTGAAGGAGATATGCCCTAGAGGCAAATAAATAAGTAGTATTTATTGCATTATCTTATAAGTTTATAATAGGTTTGTGTATTATGCTATAACTGTATTAATCGGAATTATTAATGCACGTGTGATACATAGACAACCAGAGTCCCTAGTAAGCCTCTATATGAACTAGTCCATTGGGCAACAGTTGATCAAGATTCCCGATCAAGAACAATAACATCGGTTAACAATGGAGTCATTTTATTAGTTGAATAAGGTGATGGAAATACGTAAACTATATCTTATTACCGACATGAAGTCTTGGTCTACCACCCTCGTTTTTCTAAGGAGATGTCTGCCTGTTTTATTGGGCCAAATTACAGCCATTTTTTATTGGTTAGTAGTATAGGCCCAAAGCCTAGACTGTCATACCGTGGATCCCGTTTGGTCCGAATACCAGGCCCATGGGCCTCACCAGCCGAATACCCAGAACCCAAAGCCTCCCACCGTCACCACCCTCCTCGAGCCCGATCGAGAATCTGCCGCCGCTTCCATGGCGATCTTGGCCGGCCTCCTCACCTTTGTCTCCACGCTGTTCGCGCTTGGCCTCCGCCGCTTCGTGCGCCGCCGCGGCGCGCCAGATACCGCGGCCGCGGCTGGCTTCTTCCACCCCTACACCAACGACGGCGGCGGCGGGGAGCGCGTGCTCTGGTGCGCCGTGCGCGCCGTGCAGGAGCTCTGCCCCGGCCTCCCCTGCGCCGTCTTCACCGGCGACGCGGACGCGTCCCCCGAAGGCCTTGCCGCCCGAGCTCTCGACCGTTTCGGTGTCCGCCTCCTCCGCCCGCCGCAGGTACTCTTCTTTCTGTGGTGAAAACTTGGATCTCTGGGAGCGGTCGGAGATGTTTGTTAGTTTCAACTATATTCTGCTTAATCACTCGCTCCTGAATTGGGAACATACTGGATGGAAGAATTTTAAGGGCCTTTTGTCATGTGATTTTTTACTCGCTGATGAAGTGAGAAAAATGTAGGCTTCTTTTGCACTTCATATAAGGCTGCATTTTTTTGTCAGGTGGTTCACTTGAGCAGGAGAAAGTGGATCGAAGCGAGCACCTATCCACGCTTCACGATGATAGGGCAAAGCCTTGGCTCAGTATACCTTGCATGGGAGGCTCTCAATAAACTCACCCCGCAGTTTTACTTCGATACGAGTGGCTATGCTTTTACATATCCGTTGGCTCGGCTGTTTGGTTGCAAGGTCATTTGCTACACCCATTATCCCACAATCAGTTCCGACATGGTCGAACGTGTTAAGCAGCGCAACTCAATGTACAATAACAACTCTCGTATCTCTGGAAGGTACGCGAACAACTCTTACTATTGGTGTTCCGATTGCAGTATCAATATGTGTAATTCAGAAACAATTGGTGCATTCTTGTATGTGGGACCTCAAACATTTTTATCCTATATATCATGTGGTTGTTCCATTTTTCACAGTATGTTATGTTCCTCTCAAAATCTATCTGAATTAATAGAACTTAGTACTGATATTACAACATGGATGAACTTAGTTCTTTTTGTCTTGGTGACCCAAAAGTTCTATACATTTGCCATAGCTGCAGATGTAACTTTTATCTGTCTGTCGTATCCCATATAGGGTTTATTGAGATTTTTTTTGTAAGTGTAACGATACCACCAATTTAAAACTAACTGTGTTTTTTTTTTGCCACAGCATTTGGCTGTCTCGATGCAAAATTCTGTATTATACCATATTCAGTTGGCTATATGGTTTAGTTGGTTCGTGTGCACATCTTGTTATGGTGAATTCCTCATGGACAAGATCCCATATTGTAAATACTTGGAAAGTCCCAGAGCGTACTAAGAGGGTATACCCTCCATGTGACACTTCAGCCCTGCAGGTATGTACATATTCCAGCCATCTATGTTACGGTATTTTCTCATCCATCATAGTCAATTATCTGTTGGGATCATGCGATCACTTTATGAAAATAAGTCATGAACTAAAATTACTTCTGCATTTCTCTTCATGTTATCACATAATACCTAGTTACGTAAAATTTGGTGGTTCTCACAAGAAATATTTGATGAATAAAACAGATGCTTCCCCTGGCAAGACCAGTTGCACCTCCTATTCTTATATCAGTTGCACAGTTCCGTCCTGAAAAGGTTCGTCAAGTTATATTATAACAAGTTCTATTACAAGAACTTACTATTCACTCACTAAAAAACAACTGCACTCTTTTGCTCTCTGCTCTCAGGCCCATGGTCTTCAGTTGGAGGCATTTGCAGTTGCTCTTCAAAAGCTAGATCCAGACATTCTGAAGCCAAAGCTTCAATTTGTTGGTAGTTGCCGGAATAAAGAGGATCTGGAAAGATTACAAAAGCTACAGAACAGATCCATGGAGCTTCACATAGATGGGCTTGTGGAGTTCCACAAGGATATCGCTTACAGGTCTTGCTACCGAACTACTGTTAAAAACTTCTCACCAGTTTTAACTGTCTAGCAATTAATAGGCAAGTTACTGAATGTAACAGGGACTTGGTACAGCTTCTAGGTGGTGCTATTGCCGGGCTACATTCAATGACGGATGAGCACTTCGGAATAAGTGTTGTTGAGTACATGGCAGCTGGTGCTATTCCAATTGGTAAGTAACTGCATGAGTGTCCTATTGATCTCTACTTGATGTCCTTGTATTCGCTTTACCTTAGAGTTCTTAGCATGCTTTCTAGTACAGTGTCTGGTTTAATATTTTGGCTTGCAAATTGCAACTATTTGAAACTAATTGCATTTGTGTTCGATGTGAATGATCTGTCCTATTTGAATACACTTCACATTACAAATTTTGGGTGAGTAAAGATGAATTTCTAAAACAATGAACCAATCACCACTGCACTTGGAGCTAGTCGTGTAGAAATTGACTGGCTCATAACATTCCCTACTTTCTGCAGCCCATAAATCCGCAGGACCAATGATGGATATTGTGCTTGATGAGGACGGCCACCAGACAGGATTTCTAGCCTCGGAGAAGGAAGAATTCGCCGAGGCAATCCTCAAGGTCTTGAGAATGCCGGAGCCAGAGAGGCAAGACATGGCGGCGGCAGCACGGAAGCGTGCTCAAAGGTTTTCAGAGCAGAGGTTTCACGAGGATTTCACAGAGGCGGTTCGCCCAGTTTTATTAGGACATGCATAGGCACTTCTTCTAATAGTCTCAAAACACTAACACGTTTGGCGTGGTGTAGATTCTGAAGCTTGAGTGCAGGGTTTTGTTTGCTGCGTGTGCAGAGTATCCAGGTTATCCCTAATAGATGAAGGATATATTATACTGCTGTGTACAAGGTGGAATATATACTGCTGCGTAGAGGAAAACAGATGGTGGATATGACAAACTGCTGACTATTTTTGACAGTATGCCAGTACTCCACTTTTTCCTTCACTTTTTCAAAAGATGAATGGCCCTATAAGTCCCAGGGAACAAAACTCATCCATTCATAACAATAAAGATACATTCCCCATTACCTGAACTTGAGGAGTTCATCTTAGATCCTAAGTTAAAACACAGGAAACACTATGAAACCATATTTGAATGTTAAAACAGTGCCAATGTTATCTTGATCAAATGATGTCGACAGCGAGAAACCAAAATGAAGATTCTTGTAATCCTCATATGTAGTTGCTTCCTGATGCTATTCTTTACACTATCTGCCTGACAATGGCACATTCTGTTCTCTTAAATCTTCAATGAACATTTCATATGCAGATATGCACACTGTTCATCGATGTTCTTTCAATCACTAGTAATCTTCTTGAAACGTGTTCTTCAATGATACTTGAAATCCGGAGGCTCATAGAGAAGTGTTGCAAAACTTGTTTCTGATGTTATCTTGTTGTGACTTGTCAAAATAAATTGGTAACTAAGCAAGTCATGACCAGGGCTATAGCTTCTCATATGAGCCATCGCCCATGCCTGCAGCAAAACGAATACCACACACACACACAACCGAGCGGCATGAAGCTGATCAGATAAACCAAGCTATGCCATGAAGCAGATTGGGGCTAGATCCAGGGAGCTCCACAGCAGCACGTCGCCGTCGCCACCGTTTGCTGCAGAAGACGGCGAAGAGCTCGCCACCTCCGTGAGGCCGTTGCTACTGCCGCTGACATAGCACTCGTCTTGGTCTGAAGCTTTACCATCCACTGCATCAGCATCAGCAGCAGCTGGTTCTGGGGATTGATCTTGCTGTTGTTGCACATGCGCTACACGCTGCTTCTTCCGGCAGGCATCCCTCAGGCCGGAGAGCTGCTCGCGCGCCGCGCCGCCGCCGCCGCCCAGGCGCATCCTGAGGCACTCGGACACGCCGCTGAGAGCGTAGAGCGACGCAGACACCTTCCTCTCGTAGTCCATCCTCCTCATCGCCTCCTGCACCGCGGTCGGCGGCTCGCCGTCCACGTTGTCCGCCTCCACTGGCGCCGACCCGCCGAGCTCCGCGGCGACCATCTCGAACGGGGAGCAGAGCCTGCCGGCCTCTCCCGCGGCTTCCGTCGACGCGGCGTGCGCGTCCATGAACTGAAAGTCCAGCTCCTCTTCCTCTTCCACCTCTTCTTCTTCCTCATCACCGTCCTCCATTTCTGTCGAGTTGTTGCACTCGTCGCTCAAGAAGTCGTCGACCTGGAAGCCGTACTCCTCGTCACGGCCATGCCCGTAAGATTCCTGGCAAGACGACATTGACGACGACCTCTGCTGCTGCATCACCAGCGCGGCTTCTTGCGACGCCCCGGCGTCGTTAAGGAGGAGCTGCTGGTTGCGGGCCTTGAGGCGGAGGAGGAGGAGGTTGGAGACCTTGGACGGCAACGCCGGCGCCTGCGTTGGCGCCGGCAACATGGCCACCGGCTGAACAGCGGCAGGCGGCGGCGAGGGGCGCGGCCAGAAGTTGGTGCGCGTGTTGGCGCCGCGGAGGAGGCAGGCGGCCTCATCGTACGCGCGGGCGGCCTCCTCGGCGGTGTCGAAGGTGCCGAGCCAGACGCGGATCTTCTGGATGGTATCCTTGATCTCCGCCACCCACCGGCCCGACGGCCGCTGCCGCACGCCCACGAACCGCTTCCTCCCGCGCTGCTGCTGCCTCGCCGCCGTCGCAGTCGCCACGGAAGCGGACGTCGTCCACGCGTCCGTCGACGCCGATGCTAGAAGCAGCGGAGGCTGGCCGAGGAGGACGTCACTGTCAGCGTCGGGGGTCTTGCGCTTACGCGCCATGGATGGAAGCATCGGTTAAGCTCGGTATGGAGAGTCTTGAGGTGAAGGGGAGATGATCACAATGCGGCCAGGGAGGCAGGGAGTATATGTAGGGGAGGGAGTGAGCTGCGGGGACAGTGAGATTGAGGAAGATGCCCCATTTGTTGCTTATGTTTGTGCTAGTCTTAGCATTTGTGTATTAGTAGTTCTTTATTACTATGTGCTATGGGTATAGTGCAGTTTGATGTGTTTATGATGTCAATGATTGATTGGGATGCATACATAAGAGCGCCTAGCTAGATTGTCTAGTTTTGGTGCTCGACGTAAGGGGGGACATAGAGATTTAGTGAGGGAGATTGGATCTTTAGTTAATTGATCTATGTTCATGATGTCTTAAATTGTTTTAGATGTGGCCGTGTTGTTCTAGTCATTGACATGTGGATTTTCGTGGTGTAAAACAGGCCACACTAAGTACAACAATATTGCATCTAGGAAAAAAGTTTGAACACGATTTTACTCCAGTTTAGCATCATGCATGTTAGTTAGATTCGACTAGCATATGTTAGGTCAATGCGGAGCAACAAAAATATATATGGATCGGAGGGCGTCATCAACAACATGTTTCAACATTCTCTTCACCATCTATTCCAAATATGTGGTCTTTCTATATTTTCGAGTCTCGACCATCATCTCACACATTACCAAAGGGCTACGCACAAGAAAAAGAAAAAGGTCCAAACCTTCTAAAAGGGGTATTCGGTATCCTAGTAATCCACCTCCTCTATTGACCAAAATTTTACTACATGAGATAATTAGTGTCACAAATCCACAACTAAAAGGATTAAAGGTGGAATTCACTTGAGAAAGAAAGACCTTTGTAGAGGAGTATGCGTATATATACCTCCTTATTCTAGCTTGGCCTAAACTTATGAATGATATGATTTGTTATTTAAATTGTTTAAGAGGGGTATTTGCCTCGATTACTAAGACAACTAAGGGTATGTTTATTTGACCGTCCACAACAACTTCTCACCAAAAAAAGTTGAAACCACAACAAACAACCTTTTTTATCTTGCTAACTATGCAAACTCCGATGTTAATATGACAAAGTACATATGAGGTACTTTCACAGCTTGAGCGGAACACCTGAACTACCCATAGGACATCACCCAAATTACAGGCAAAAGGCTATCATATATGAACTCGATCTCATTTTCCATCGTTCTAATTATTGGGTTGCGTGTACGGTAAAGTAAAACTTTCCGTCTAGCATGCTACACAACATGAAGCATAATTATGAATCATATGTAAATCCTTATTGCCTTTTGGTCATACATCCTACTCTAGTTGCCGACCGAGAGACCTATAGGCGATTCATGAGCTAGGGTTTGGCTCGCCGCCGCTTACTAGAGAATGTGGCATTCATGTCTATCTCGGATCATGTATTGTCTTCCCTGACCTCCCTAACATGGATTTGAAACAAGCACCACCGTCTCTACCTATCAAACCACACGTCACCACCATCATCCATATCTCACTTTGGATCCGGCCAGCATACCTCCTTTTTTGAATCCACTAAGGCAGTCGATTAGCATACAGTTACCAAATTACATTGTTCTCAATAACCCCAGGGTTATTTCATACATTTCCATAACTCACGACTAGTCTACAATGGTATTATGAGTTACCAGCCTTCGTGATAAACTCTGGCCCATAAACAGCGTTGTAACACCCACAACCCAAAAAATGACTAAAACTCTTAGTTTGAATAAGAGGGGGAGGCAAGGGGAACTGTGTGACAAAAAGGCTTCGAAACTCTACCAATTTTATTGTGCTTGTGAGCTCTCTTATCCAATATCCAACGAACTCCAGCACTTGTGAGAGATATTTGAGGCTCTAAATATATTTTCGAATATTTTGCTAGGGTTCAAGAGCTAAGTGAAGGATAACTAGGTACTTGTTATTCTCTCTGTATATGTGTGACTTGGAAGACTTTCAATTTGTAAAGGAGCCAAGAAGGTGGCAAAGACCAGTGAAGGAGACAAGGAGATGGCGAGGACAACTAGGTACATGTTACTCTCAGCAAGTTTATCGTTGTAGAATTGCATGCTAGGGTGTTCTAAACAAAAATAGAAAATCAGTTCTGCAAAATTGAGTACTTTAGTTTAGTTTGCCACGTGGTGTGAAATGACGATTGTGTTGATTATGTTGAGTACATATAGTGGATAACAAATGTATACCATATGTATATAGGATGGCCATATTCTCCTATGAGACTCTATGGCGTTCTTACATGCTCGTGTCAGAAGCGTGCATTTAAACTAAGGACATTTACCCTAGTAAGTGCCTTTTGCGGATCCTCATGCCGGAACAAGCGAGACAAAACTACTGCATGCATAAACCCTAGATCCTCAAGGGGGTCCAAGCAGATCACATTCAACATCCAGCTAGCCGCATATCCCAAGTTGATTATAGAGACCACCTCCATTGTTGTTTCCCTCAAGATATTAAGGAAAAAACTAAAGTAGGGTTATTAAGTACGTAGATACATTATATGAACCTGGTTACATATGTGTCTTTGAAGTTTGCACGGTATACCAAAATCATCCGAAGAATTTTTCTTCATACACGGTTTTGAGGATATATTGTAAGATCAATAGTGGATTGAGCGTCGGCAACAATATATAATTCAAAGATACTACTGAGAGCACCATGTTTTGTACTGCCTAGTTTATTGTCAGACACGCCAAGATACATATTTCGTCATCCGAGTTTTGATGTAGACCCTTGTCGCAGATGAGTTTGATGTTTACCACTTTCACTACGACAAAGGGTGGAAAATAATACTACAGGAGTACAGGTACCCTGCTCTTTGACCAGGTCGGGGACATCCAGATATCACCTTTTGGCAATTAGCTCATGTCTTCGTGTGCTAAATCAAGAGCATTTTGACGATGATGTGTGTGTGGCCTGTATTATATTTGATGCATTATGACCCCCTGAATAGATCAACTAGGTAGCTTAGCATTAATTGTGTTGTTTGATTGTATAGCCAACTAGGTACCTTTTATTGTTAACTAGCCAGCTTTGGTTAGCAGCGCACACTACTTGGATTGCTACGTCAAAGGAAAGGTTAAAAGTAGGAGCTGATGATCTCACCTTGTGCTACCAGAAAGTTAGTTGAAGTTGATGTTTTGCAGTCTCACTAAGACACTAACATAACCCAGACCACAAAAGAAAACATAACCAAGACCAGAAAGTGAGTGTACTGTGTACATATATAGTTGGAAATCGTGCTCCTTCCTCCACGAAATTTTGCAGTTACATGTAAATTCCTGTAAACAGGCTTATAAGCACAGTCCAAGAATATCAGAACACCACTTACTCAGAGTTGTGAAGATTTTGAAGATACCAACCATTTACGTGATCGCTCTGAGAGATACAGATGATTTTGGAATGGTATCATATAAGGTCCATGAGTACTTAACAATCCACTACCTCGTATGATACCCACGACCGAGTCTACTTACGCGTGAACATTCATGGTTTACAGGAGGTTTCATATCACAAACCCACGAGAGGCATATGTCGAGCTAAAATGCATGGAGCTAATTGACGCTTCTGTCCAAGAGCGCTGCATGCGACCAAGGTAAAGAAGAACCCTAGAGTTTAAAACCTTTCTTAATTAATTAACTGATCGATTGGTTAATCCGGCTGTCTATTTTGGTTTTCCCCTTGCCCGTTTGCGTTTTGTCACGAATGAGATGGCGGCGTCTCCGATGCACCTTCCTCCATGAACTAAGAAAATAAAAATCTTCCAAGAGAGTTTTTGTATCATATGCTAAAACCTCGACGTCTCCGTCTCCATATGATGTGTACATGTGCTCGTGCAACTTCTCAACACTAGTGACTCGGCTAGGCACGGTTCGAAAATCAGAACCAGTGAATAGCTCCCGAGTTTCCAGTGATTTACTTATTTTATAAAATTCAGACTCTATATTTAGAACTTTTAGAAAAAATTAAAATAAAAATATATGTGTGGTCAATGATGCATCCTACAAGCATGTAAAATTATAACGTAACATTCTTTATATTATAGAGTACACAAAAATGAAAAAATCTTATATATTTTGGAGATTTCGAAGTACGACTCAGATCCACACTTTATCATTTTTGTGTAGTTCATAAAAAATATAATTTAAATCGACATTTTACATGTTTGTGGGATGCATCATTATAACAACATATAGAATTTTTTCTTCTGATTTTGGAGAGCATGTGAATAACATTAAAAAAAGGGAGCCTGAAATCTGCTCTCGGTTAGTATGTATCTTTATTATACAGTTTACTACACACAGAATTGGGTCAACATAAGTGGTAACATGTCAACAAAAGTGGTAGCAGGCAAGGTTTTGGTTCTAAGTAGAAACATTTCCTGAGGGGTAATCCCGGTTACCGAGAAATCCTGACCGGTTATCGGACAAAATTTTGAATTGAAATATTTCTCGAAAGGTATTGATTGGCCTTTAAGCTGTAATTTCACACTAAACAGATAATAACCGGGTGGTACATTAGTATGCCAATATGCGTATGAAATAGAATCAGGTCACAACTTTCAAAAAAAAAAGAAATATAATCAGGTCACGAGATTGAGCCTAGGTATGCCACTTTTTTTTTCCATCGATATCTCTTTTTTGATAAATTAGATCTCGAACGAAGTCAATCCTCAAAACCATAAGGCCATCGAAAAGCGTGGGACTCAAACCAGAGAAGTCTACCAGGAAATCACGCAGTGCCACCACTACTCCCTGAGATCATCCGTTGTGAACGTTAGATACAGTTTTTATTTAGTTTCGCACATTTATATTCCACTTTTTTTAAAAAAATCAGGATTTTTGGTCGGTTAACCTGTTCACCGAGAGGTGTCGGATAACTCGGTTATCAGGCTGTAACCAGATTTACCGTCAAGTGAACAAAATTTTGGTGACAGGCCATTTGGCGCATACATCTAACAAGAAAGGAATTACTCCCTCCGTCCAAAAATAGTGTCGCGAATAGGGATGCATCTAGTAGGAATTACATAGTTGTCTTCCTTCCGCGTGCCCCTCGGAAATTAGCATGACAGAAAGAATAGCTATTGTCCACAGTTGTTGTTTTTAAATTAAGAACTCGTGTGCTCTTGGTGGCGTCTCGGCTAACCTTTACTCTCTGACGATGCAATGTATGTCTCCCCCACCTGCTTTCGTCTCGTTCTCCGCAGCGGAGCTCCCTATCTAGGGTAGTGCTAGGTGCTAGGCTTGACACTCCGATGATGATAGTGGTGCTCTTGAGTTGTGTCGTGGGGTTCGAGTCATGCTGGTGCGGTGCATGAGGCTGATTGCCGAGTCTTGGCATTGTGATCCCCAGACTGCACCCCTCACCTCTTGTGTCTCTTGGTGGCTCTTGCTTTCCCTCTTCTAATTGTCTTTTTCTTGTACTTCCATTGTTTTCTCTCCCCTTGTACACCATGAATTTCTCCATCCGTTATAAGAACATGTCCCGCCAGTCTACTTTTGATGAATGCTAAAAACAGTGGGGAATTTATTCTCCTTGTCAATCTCGAAAAAAAAATTAAGAACTCATAGGTTAATGGTAAAACCACAACCATTCCATAACCAACAGGGAGAACATATGAGTAGTCTATGAGATAAATTTCAAAGTATCTCCAATGTCTAGGACAGATATGCTTACAAAATTGGCAGAAACACCATATAAATTCATCGATACTTCTTATTTCACTCAAAAGAAATAGAGCTAGTCTGAATATCATCAGCCGGGCATCACTCAGTTAGCTGGGTTGAAAGATATGAGCTTCCTTGTATTTGGGTTACCCAAGTTCTCCTCAAACAACACAGCTATGTACTGGCCGTGTGAGTCATCAAGTCTCAGGGCATCAACGACGAGCCGATAGTTTACGCCGTTAACAATCTGATCCTCGCCTCTCACAACATTCTGAAACTTGAGGTTGTCGTTGCCCACTTTGTCGTGCTCCAATACCGCCCACTTGCCAAGCTCCTGGACGTGCGGGTCGGTGATGTTCTGGATCTTTGACCATCCACCGGGGATTGCTGTTGCAGTTGTAGCAGCAGCAAAGATGATGGTGGCAATGGTAACAAGAAGGAGACCGGATTTCATGGTTGAGAGGGATGGTGTGTAATCCGGCGATGGATGAGTTGATGGGTTTTGTGAAGCTTGAGATCTATGGGGGATACGATGGTAGTGTTGATGGTTGGATATAATGTAGCAGAGACTACTATAAATAGATTGCTTGCGTGTGGCATGACAGTGGAAGAAATTAATTGCAAATATCTTTTTTATACGGTTTTATTTTTTTGGAAAATATTAATTTCCATGCATATCCATATGATTTCGTAATTGTATGTCAATTAATGTCTATGCATATCCATATGATACTATAGTTGTATTATCAATTAATTTCTATGCATATCCATATCGATTACACATTAATTAGTGTATAATTTTATATCAAGTATTAAATGTATAATTGTCTAGAAATTATTGTCCATATGATCTGTGTGCATTCATGCATGCCACCAAACCGTCTGTTTTTAACCAAAGGCTGCGATCGAGGCAACTTTGTCCATGAGCCACTTAACTAGCATTTTGCAAAAACACTCCGACAGAAGTTTCGGGATGACATCTAAAACACATGCTCTCTTTGTTTCTAAATATAATATGTTTTGCCTCTTTCCATATTCACGTGTATAGAAATATATCTTGATACCTTTTTAGTTTGTATGTTTCACCCATTTTGACATGCATCTAGACGATATATGTGAAATACCTAAAACATCTTTCATTGAAAAATGGAGGGTGTACAACGCAACGGTACGGGTGACATGACTAGTGTGGTGACTAGATCTGTTGGTCGTGTAAGTGCATTTTGTTTGCCGTCGAGGTGTTGTGGCTTATGAGATTTTACGTGATAAGTGATCTAGTTCTCAGGCCAAAGTCTCAACTAAGTGCAAGTAATGGTGCACCCTCGAGTGCATCTTCCCACCTTGGAAGCATTACTCCAGGTTATACAACTCCACCCCTTGGCCCTAGGTGAAAACCTTGGTAAGAGCAAGTCCAGCAGTTCCCTAAAACCCTCCCCTATACCTTTTTTAGAGGGAAAAGCCAAAAACAACCGGCCAACAGTTTCCTCAATGCTCGCCCGATTTATAGTCGCCCCCGGTTCTGCTCGCTCGTCTCCCCTACAAGTAGGGGAGGTGGAAGACTCCCCTATCCCGATATTAGTGAGCTTTTTTACACTGCAATATGCCGATATTCGTGAGCTTTTTGTTTATCATTCAGATTTTGGTGATGGACAAATTATTGACACTACAAGTTAGCAGTTACAGAGTTAGCTGTTGGACTTTACATGTTAGTTATATAATATTCTTAAAATATAAAAAAATAGATAAAGAAAAATTAAATAGGGGAGATGTTTTAGGGGAATTGCTGGAGTTAAACATGTTTTAGGGGAGACTTTTTTAGGGCAGTCCCCTACATAGACATATATGAGAGACATTTTAGGGAACTGCTGGACTTTCTCTCTTACATATAGGCGGTACTATAGTGCCTTGGCATTGTTCTGTTAGTTGAAGTGTTGTATCGTGTTCCTTGTTATCTTTCGGCTAGTCTTCATGGCTTGCGTTGTGGATGTCACTGATGTGCCTCTCGGCATTGTATGGCTCTCGACGGTGGTCATGCTTAGAATCTCTTCTTCCTTAGTTGTGTGATTTTCTAGCCACCTTCATGGTAATGGTAAGAATTCTTCCGCTCGATGGGTCAAAGTCCTTCGAGACTACACGCGGGAACAGAGAGAGGCAAAGAAAAAATGGTGATCTGGCAATGTCTGCATATCTACTTCAACCTTGGTCAATATGCGGTCTGGTGTGGGATGTAATATATACAACGTTTTTGCGTCGCCCATAATTTCCTTTTTCCTGTTGTTTGCATGTAGGATTGTATTTTTTATGTTGTTCTCCCTATGTGTCTTCGGTTGTTTGCGATTAATGTAATTCAAGCACCTACTATCTAAGAAATCAACATCCGCCGGTTAAAAAACCAACACCCGACCTAGATCTGGCACATGCCAGGTGGTCCCGAATGGGCTCTATGGGTTTGACTTGCAGGTGTCTCTTGCTCGTCGAAAACCTCACTGCCCGAGTGTACTTTTGGTAGCCATGTCCTCTACTACCCGCCTGTTGTATTTGTTGTGGGGTTGGTAGTTTGTCCTATCATGGGTGAGTAATCTTAGACATCAGGGCGGCAACCTCGGAAGGTGGACGACACGAGTGTGTCTTAGGTGAGCGACGTGGCAATGATGATGGTCTTACTCTTTGTCCATATGGGCGGCGAGGCATCCTGACAGTTCGGCATTGCCATAGAGGCAGCTCCCAGACCGTGTCCTAAATTCCAAGGCCGGTGACGGTGGGCATTCCAAAGTACTAGGTGGTGCATGGGTTGTTCCAGGCGAAAGGCCAACACTCCTACACCAACAACGGCAATGCATTCAAGTGTCGTTATCCTATGGAGTGGCATCATTATAGTTATATTCTCCGCGGTAAGGATCCGGGTGAAAACCCTGTGGTCTCACAATGGTGGCGCGAGGGATCATTACCTTCCTAGGGCATTGTCGTGGAGCTAAGTTCCTTTCGGTTTCGTTATAGTGTCATCGTTTGCAAGTTTTGTTCTTGTTCATTTTCGTTTATCCTTTATCTACTTATAAGAGGATTTCTGATCACTGATCACCGGTGTGACTTTATTTTTAAAACGGGGCTGTGGCATGTTTCGAGCTAAAAGAACAACATCCACAACCAGCTCAATGTTTTCTTTGTTCAAGTGCTACCTTATCCTACTAATAATGCTTACATAAGTATAATTCGGTGAAGGATGTCCATTGGCCGGCGATTTCACAATGCACACATGGGTAGTATAATAAAATGAAGTTAATCCAAATTTGAATAGGATCTCTGAAAAAGATGGTCAACACAGTGACGATCTTAAGGTGTGAGAAAGTCAAGCTTGCAATTGCAAACTAGGAGTTCCAATATAAGGAAACATGAATCGAGAAAGGGGATGCAACGCCGTACTCTCCAGTAAGTCAATGCCTTTTTCTTCCTTATGGAACATAACAAGGCTCCGGGTCCGGATGGGTTCCCAGTAGAGTTTTATCAAACATTCTTGGACACCATCAGGAATGACCTTCTTGTTATGTTCAGCAATCTTCATGCTGATCAACTCGAGTTGTTTTGGTTGAATTTTGGCGAAATTATCTTGTTACCTAAGGTGAATGAGGCAGAAAGGATTCAACAATTTAGACCTATTTGCCTCTTGAACGTTAGTTTCAAGATTTTTACAAAAGTAGCCACGTTTCTTCTTAACACAGTAGCTGAACATGTAGTGCGACCGACTCAAACTGCCTTTATGCAAGGACGTAATATTCTTGATGGGGGTAGCTGTGTTGCACGAAACGGTTCATGAGTTGCATTCCAAGAAGAAAAATGGGGTCATTCTTAAATTAGATTTTGAAAAAGTTTACGACAAAGTCAAGTGGTCTTTCTAAAGGGGATCGGGTGCAGAAATTAAAAAAATTCCTAACAACGATATCCCTAAAACATGTCAAGATCTATTCTATGCAGATATAGTAGTACGAACGGAGATCGGAATACATACCCTTGTAGACCGAAAGCGGGGATTACGCACACAAACGTTGTCGATGAAGACCGACGAAGCCGACCTCAAGGTCATGTAGAGGAAGCAGACCTCCGAGTACCGCTAGCGCAGCACCTCGGAATGCGTTACACACGTACGGTGGAAACGACGGCCTCCGAAGCTCCAGTCCAGGACGAGCAGCGGAAGACTTGGACCGGAACACCAGCAGCGCGGCAGCGGGCTATGGTGGAAGAGATCCCCCTCTCAACTCGGCGCAACTCCGACAAAGAGAATCACGAAATCGAGAGAGAATTGGGGAATTAATTGGTGAATTAAAAGGCCAGGGGTGCCCCTTCTTATATAGGCTCCCAGGGGGGAGCCAACCTGCTCACCAGGCAATGTGGGACTATCCCCACATGCCTTGGTGCGGCATGGCTGGTGCGCCGGCCCTAGTGGGCCCCATTTGGCTCACCTAGTCCAGCCTCCAAACCCCCCACCGAATTCCCTAGGGAATTTTTCCCCTCTTGAGCCTTCTTTCGACCAGAAGGCCCATTAAGGGAAATCAGCCTAAATAAATTCGAAAATAAATATATAAAATCATATTTAGACATTAATTACACTAATTAATATCAAACATATTATATATAATTTATTCTAACTCTGAAAACTCTTTCGTCGCTGCCTGATCTCCATCTAACCTCTCCCGGGACCTTCCCGGTGATCTCTTTACTTTCCGGTTGTCTTGTCGAAACCCCTTAAGTGTGTTACCCTAGCGGTTCGATATAATAACAGGTACGATCAAGACTCCTCTATGATCAACGACTAACTCGTAGGCCTGGACCCCATGAATTAATCATTGTGATATAACGAATGACTTTCATCTATCAAAACTGAACGTAAAGTCTTAAACCTTTTGCCATGGCGATACTTAGCGTATCCGAGCATCGTTCCACAGATATCTCCATATCTAGCTTGACCTCGTTACCGACAACACTATCTTCTACTCGTCTATGATTTCATATCTCTGTGACCTAGTCATATGCTTGCAAGCACATTAGACATGAGCTCACCGAGTGGGCCCTAGAGTATGTATCCTGCTATGCGGACTGGCAAATCCCGCTCTTGACCCCTCGTCTCAACTACTCCTTTCCGATACCCAAAAGTATCACCGTTATTGTCATATTAATTAAGATACGACGTTTGGTGCAATCAAAGTATCTTCCAGGAATAACAATAAGAGTTGATCTCACGGTCAAAGGCGTAATGACTACGTCCTTCAAATCTGGGTATGTCCATCACATCGTTCTCCAACGATATGACTTCCATTGCCGACCGGCACCATGCCCTATGATCAGGAAACCTCGATCATCAATCGCGCAACAAAACTAATCTTAGTAGAGGCTAGTAGGGACCTGGTTGTTTACACATCACATCCATATTAATGTTTCCTCTTAATACGGTTATAACATGACACAAAAACCTATTATGAACAAACGAGATATGATAAATAATACACTTTATTAATTGCCTCTAGGGCATATCTCCTTCAGTCTCCCACTTGCACTAGAGTACAAATTAATCTAGATTACAACTTGATAAAAGCTTAACACCCAAAGCTAACTGGTGTTTTTCATGCTTGTCAAGCGGGAGAGTCTTCGTCAGCGGATCTGCCCCATTCAGATCCATATGCACTTTGCAAATCTTCACATCGCCTCCTTGTACGTACTGACGTATCACATGGAAGCGTCGGAGAATGTATTTGGCGGTGGAGTGAGACCTTGGCTCCTTGGCGTTAGCAATGGCACCCATATTGTCGCAGAAGAGGATCACGGGGTCTTGCACGCTCGGGAACACTCCAAGTTCAATGATGAACTTCCTCAGCCACACAGCTTCATTCGTGGCTTCGCAAGCAGCAATGTACTCTGACTCCATTGTAGATTGTGCGACAATAGGTTACTTCCCACTTCTCCAGCACACGGCGCCTCCATTCACCTTAAACACATAACCTGTCTGTGACTTAGAGTCATCGGGGTCTGAGCAGAAACATGCATCTACGTAACCTGTTACGCCAAGTTCTTCATCGCAGCCACCATAGACAAGGAACATTTCCTTTGTCTTATTGAGATACTTAAGAATGCTCTTAACAGCGATCCAATGCGCCATTCCAGGATTACTCTGGAACCGGCTTGTCAAACTTAGAGCTAATGCCACATCAGGTCTAGTACTTAACATTGCATACATAATCGATCCTATGGCTGAAGCATAAGGATGTTTAGTCATATCGGCCTTATCCAGTTCCCTTACCGGACACTGTGCCTTTCGCAATGATTTATTCTTGATAACCGGCAGAGAACCCTTATTTGCCTTCTCCATACCGAAATGTTTCAGTATTTTATCAAGATAAGTACTCTGACTCAACGCTAATAGACGTCTTGATCTATCACAATAGATTTTTATGCCTGAGACGTATGCAGCTTCTCCTAAGTCCTTCATGGAAAATTTACCGTTTAAATATTCCTTCACGCTATTCAGAAGTTCCACATCATTCCCAATCAGCAATATGTCATCTACATATAGTGCTAAGAACACAACCAAGCTCCCACTCATTTTCTTGTAAATGCAGGTCTCTTCCAAATTTTGGACAAATTCAAAACCTTTGATTAGCTCATCAAAGCAAAGATTCCAGCTGCGAGATGCTTGCTTCAATCCATAGATAGATCGCTGAAGTTTGCATACCTTTTTAGCATTTCCTAGATCGACAAAACCTTTCGGTTGTACCATGTACAACTCTTCCTCAATGTTTCCATTTAGGAAGGCTGTTTTGACGTCCATCTGCCAGATATCATAATCGTAATAGGCAGCAACTGCTAACAAAATCCGAATAGACTTAAGCATCGCTACCGGTGAAAAAGTTTCATCGTAGTCAATCCCATGAACTTGTCGGAAACCTTTTGCGACAAGCCGAGCTTTATAGACGGTCACATTACCATCAGCATCAGTCTTCTTCTTAAAGATCCATTTATTCTCGACGGCCTTGCGCCCTTCGAGAATATCCATCAAAGTCCACACTTTGTTATCATACATGGATCTTATTTCGGATTTCATCGCTTCTAGCCATTTCTCGGACTCTAAACTCTCCATTGCCTCCTCGTAGTTCGTAGGTTCGTCTTGTTCAATTAACATGACGGTGCAAACCATATTGCCATACCATTCTGGTGCGATCCGAGATCTACCAGACCTACGAGGTAGAATACTTTCCTCGATAGTTTCTCCCACTCCATCCACGAAGGACGTTGCCGGAATTTCTTCCGTTGCGCCACTCGGAATCTTGAGTTCAGGATCAACAATCTCATCGAGGTATACCTTCCTCCCACTTACTCCTTTCGCGAGAAACTCCTTCTCTAGAAAGCTACCGGTCTTCGCGACAAACGTTTTGCCCTCAGCTTGGTTCAAGAAGGTGTATCCAACGGTTTCCCGCGGATATCCTACAAAGACGACTTTCTCCGACTTTGGTTCGAGTTTGTCGGGCTGTAGTTTCTTAACATACGCCTCACAACCCCAAACCTTTAGAAACGATAACTTAGGCTTCTTGCCATACCATAATTCATATGGTGTCGTTTCAATAGATTTGGACGGAGCCCTATTTAAAATGAATGTGGCTGTTTCTAACACATAACCCCAGAAGGACACGGGCAAACCGATAAGAGACATCATAGATCGGACACTATCCAGTAGAATACGATTACGTCGCTCGGACACGCCGTTACGTTGCGGTGTTTCAGCAGGCGTAAGTTGGGGTACGATGCCACAACTCTTCAGATGTTTGGCAAACTCAAAACTCAAATACTCGCCACCACGATCGGATCAGAGGTGCTTGATTTTCTTGTTAAGCTGATTCTCAACTTCACTTTGAAATTCTTTGAACTTTTCAAAAGTTTCAGACTTGTGTTTCATCAAATAGATATAACCGTATCTACTCAAGTCATCAGTGAAGGTGATGAAGTAACGATAACCATTGCGTGTCAAAACGCTCATTGGTCCACACACATCTGTATGTATGATCCCCAATAAATCTGATACCCATTCAACGAAACCTTTGAACGGTGTCCTGGTCATTTTGCCCATAAGGCATGCTTCGCATGTATCGAGGGATCCGAAATCCAACGAGTCAAAAAGTCCATCGGAGTGGAGTTTCTTCATGCGCTTTACACCAATATGACCAAGACGGCAATACCACATATACATGGCGGTATCATCACTACACTTAATCCGTTTGGCTTCTATGTTATGGATGTGAGTACTATGGTCGAGATTCAACAAGAATAAACCATTATTCTCGGGAGCATCAACATAAAAGATATCATTCATATAAATAGCACAACTGCTTGATACTGATTTAAATGAATAACCGTATTGTAACAGGCAAGACCCACTTATAATGTTTACACTCAAGGATGGAAAAAAATATCACTTATTTAAAACCAAAACTAATCCCGATGGTAGATGCAGAGGGAGCGTGCCGACATCCACCACGTCGACTCTCGATCGGTTGCCGACGCGCATCGTCACCTCATCCTTATCCAACCGCCGTTTATTCCGTAACTCCTCCTCAGAGTTACATATATGAGCAACAAAACCAGTATCAAATATCCACGTGTTGCTCCGGGCGGATGTAAGGTACACATCTAAAACATGTATATCAAATATACCTTGCTCTTTGTCGACTGTCTTGCCAGACTTCCTATCCTCCAGGTACTTGGGGCAGTTGCGCTTCCAGTTGTTGGGTTATGAATCCCTAGGAACAGGGGTAGTCACTTCCTGAAGGGTAGTTCGTGAAGGGGATTGAACGCGGAGGTCAAGACCCTCGAGGGGCACGACGATGGTGCTCGCCGGACCTGGAGACGAAACACCCACGACAGAGAAAGACACCAGCCCGCAACCAGGTTCACGACCCTCGGGAGGAGGTAAGACCGCTACTCCTGCTTGTCTGTATTGAGCCGAGGAGGTTACAGTAGAACAGAGCTTGCCGAGGGCCCCCTTAAGGAAGTTCTTGCCTGGGGAGGGAAGCGATGGTCTTCTTCCTCCTCCAGCCAGAGGCTATTCTACTCAGTAGTGCTAGGGTTTACAAGTGTTGTAGCAAGCAATAGGCCGACCTTCTCTACGATGGAGGTCTTGCTCCTTTATAGGCGCCGCAGACGCTCTTCTTCCGCTTGGCGTCCAAAGTGGCTCCCACACGGCAGCGGTGTGGAGGAGCAGGAGTCCACCCCCGCGGGATCGTCCATGGACGCGGTCCATCATCGATAAAGTTGGGTGCGGTGGCCGACAAGCGGCAGTCTCTGAGGTGGAGCCCGCGATGACGTTCTCCTTGGAGGGTTGCGCCGTCCAGCTGCTTTATCACCAGAGAGGAAGGTCCTGGCAGCCCTGGAGCAGGCGGCGCAACTTTATTGACTCCTTTACCACCAAAACGGCAACGGGAGTGCCTGCGTCACCACGTGGGTGTGGCAGAGGCCATGTGCGCCCTGCCGTACTTCCTTGGCCGCGACGTTTCCCCACATGCCTGGGGAGGCCTGTGGAGGGGTTCCTGTTGACTTCCCTCCAGGCGCGTTGCACCTCTGGAGGGTCTCCCGAAGCGAGGGTCCTCTTTAGGCCCTCGAGGGGAATTGCCTCTCGAGGGTCTCACCAAGTGGCGAGGCTTGGTCCTTAGTCGTTTTGTCTGATTAGCCCACGTGCGAGACCTAGGGAGAGTGGGCTCTTCATACCCCAGTCTCCACTGGGCCGACAGTAGCCCTCGGGCCCGCAATGGGCGCGAGTGAGCCCATGGGCGCAGGCGGAGCGTCGTGGGCCCAAAGTGCCCGGTCAGCCCGAGCCACGCGGCACTCAGACGAGTAACAGTTGCGCACGATCTGTGGTGTGCGTCGTGGGGGGTCCCACCATGCCCCGGTAACTGCTCTTTGAGGGGACATAAAGCCCGAGCGCCGGAGCAGGGAGCCGTTACTGTTTCCAATTCGTCTCGCAGAAGCCTCCGCCATCTCGAGCTCTCCGCCTCCGCTCTCTTCTGCGATTTCTGCTCCTTCCGTCTTCCACGGCACACCGAGCCCACGGCGATGAGTCCCCTCAAGAGCAAGGGCAAGGCCGCTGCGGGGTCTTCCTCCCAGGCGGAGGCCTCTGAGGTAGTGCAGGGCGCGGCGCTGTTGGGCGTGCACGTCAACGAGAAGGCACTCGCCAAGGTCCGCTACCTGGTTGCGGACCGGACGAATGAGCACGGCGCCTCCGCACTGAAGCCAGCGGCGCACGGGAAACGCCCGCGAGATTATTTTCCAATATTCCAGCACTGCCTCGCCGCCGAGCTGGTGCCGCCTTTCTTGCCGTTCTTGGAGGCGGTACTGGCCTTCTATCAGGTGCAGTTGCTGCATCTGCACCCCAACTCCATCCTCATCCTCGCCGTCTTCGCATACCTCTGCAAGGCATACCTGGGCTTGGAGCCCACGGTGGGGCTGTTCCGGTGCTTCTACACGCTCCGGAGCACGGCGAAGAATGAGCGCTCTGTGTGCGTCTCATTCCGCATCGTCGACGGCATGGGGAGTGTCTACATCCCCATGTCATGGATTGAAGACAAGGCCGGTGACGAAGAAGGTGGACGACTTCCTCCAGAAGTGGTTCTTCATCGGGGTGGAGCATCCCTGCGCCTTCCTCGAGGTCCCCGATGAGCCACCGCTGAAGAACTCCCACTGGGGCAAGGCGACCTTCGACGGCGCGAGGAACGCGAGCTTGATGGGGCACCTGAGTTTCCTTCGCGAGGAGGGCCTCACGGGGCAGATCATCGTGGCGGACTTCGTGACGCGCCACATTGCCCCCCCCTCCAGGCACACTCGGTGCCCATGTGGATGTACTCGGGGCCGAACGACAAGATGCGGCTTCATTGTGAGGACAACGACAAGGACACCGTCGACAACGTCTTGTCCGCGCTCTTCGTCAACCCAACGGTGCCTGCCGTAGATCAGCTCCCCGTCACGCTCTTGCCTCTCCATCAATACAACATGACGGAGCGCATGGCCATCTTGGAGGGGATGCCTCCATTCACCCCGACAGACTTGGCGGGGATGGAGGTGCCACTGCCGGCGTCGCGAGGAGCGGAGGGAGCGGATTCTCCCTCGGCCTCAGGAGCTGGGCTAGGTGAGGAGGAGGCCACGGCAGGGGAGGTGTCTTCTTCGAGGGCCGGGCCATTCACTGACGAGGTTTGTGACATCTCGTCAGGCGATGACGATGCATTCGTGGTGGCTCCCTCGCGCCCCGTGGGGGAGGAGGCTGAGGAGGGGGAGGCCTTCGACGCGGAGGCCACCCCAGGAAGGCGCGGGCCTCGCACCAAGGCTGTCGTGGACCGCTCTGGGGTGAGGCCATCCGACGTCCCCTCCAAAAGGAAAGCGGTGACGCCTCCAAAGGGGTCAGGCGCCAGGACCATGCCCTACTGGCGCTCGCTAGGCCTGTCGTGGATCGATACCGGCGTTCCTCCGTCCGGGTGAGTGTTCATGACGTTGGTCGTTTGATTCTTGTTTTCTCTTTGTTTTCTAGGAATAACAATAAGAGTTGGTCTCACGGTTAAAGGCGTAATGACTACGTCCTCCAAATCTTGGTATGTCCATCACATCGTTCTCCAACAATATGACTTCCATTGCCGACCGGCACCATGCCCTATGATCGGGAAACCTCGATCATCAATCGCGCAACGAAACTAGTATTAGTAGAGGCTACTAGGTACCTGGTTGTTTACGCATCACACCCGTATAAATGTTTCCGCTTAATACGGTTATAGCATGACACAAAAACCTATTATGAACAAACGAGATACGATAAAGAATACACTTTATTAATTGCCTCTAGGGCATATCTCCTTCACTTTCATCCAACAAACTCTCAGAATGAAAGGTTTTTCTGATGAGTGGCGTGCTCTAATTCATAATTTTGTGTTTGGAGGTAGCCTGGCCATCAAAGTTAATGATGACATAGGACGTTATTTTCAGACCCGAAAAGGTCTTAGACATGGCGATCCATTACCCCTGATGCTATTTAATATAGTGGCGGATATGCTTGCTATTATGATTGAGCGTGCTAAAGTGGATGGTCAAATTGAAGTGTTGATTCCTCATTTTGTTGATGGGGGTCTCTCAATCCTTCAATATGCCGATGACACAGTTCTTTTTATGGAACGTGACATTGAAAAAGCTCGAAATTTAAAATTAATTTTAGCAACTTTCGAGCAGTTTTCGGGTCTGAATTTTTTTTCCATAAAAGTGAGTTGTTCTGTTTTGGCAAGGCCTTAGACGAGGCCAATCTCTATGCCGAACTCTTTGGTTGTGGGCAAGGTCAATTTACGATTTGGTATTTAGGGATCCCGATTCATTATCGGAGGCTTACTAATGCGTCGAAAAAAGACTACAACGACGTTTGAGTAGTTGGAAAGGTAAATTGTGGTCCCTGTGCAGAAGATTGATACTCATAAATTCGGTGCTCACAAATATGGCACTATATATGTTATCTTTCTTCCTCCTGCCAAAAGGTGTGCTGCAAAAACTTGATTATTATCGGTCTAGGTTCTTTTGGCAAGGGGATAGTAAGAAAAAAATATCGACTGGTTAAATGGAGTGTGGTTTGTACGCCTAAAAATCAAGGAGGGCTGGGAATTCATGACCTTGAGGTTAAGAATACAACTCTACTAGGTAAATGGTTTTTTAAGTTGTTGAACGAAAAATGGACAGTGGCAAATCCTCCTGAATAGTAAATATGTTGGCTTCAAACCGTTGTCACAAGTTTCTTGGAAACATGGTGATTCGCATTTTTGGGCTGGTCTGATGGCTGCAAAATCACAGTTATTCAGATTTGGACATTTTTCGGTTAAAGATGGGTCTCAGATAAGCTTCTGCGAGGACTCGTGGCTAGGAGCTACCCCACTCCGAGAACAGTATCCGACATTATATAATATTGTTCGTTATAAAAGTGATACCATTAAAAAGGTAATGGCAACCTCACCTCCAGATATAACTCAGAAGAGATTTCATCTGCCGGCAGTTGGTTGCATGGCAAACCCTTTTACAACGGTTAGCCAATATACAACTCACCGCCGCGTAATACGAATTTCGATGCACCTACACAAGAATGGCAAATTATCTGTGGACTCCATGTATAATGCTTTATCCCATTCTTAAATACCGGTTGATAATAACAAGTTGCTTTGGAAGATGAAGATATCACTTAAAACAAAGGTATTTGGATGGTACCTTCGTCGTAAAGTAATTCTAACCAAAGACAATCTTGCTAAACGGAACTGGCAGGGAAGTAAGAGTTGTGTTTTCTGTCATCAGAATGAAACAATAAAACATCTCTTTTTCAATGTCGATTCGCAAGGTCTATATGATCAATCATCCAAGTAGCATCTAACATTTATCCTCCACGTAGTGTGACCAATATCTTTGGAAATTTGTTACACGGTATCGATAATCGGTTTAGGAAGCTTATTAGGGTGGGAACGCTTGCCATCATTTGGTCGCTATGACTACGTAGAAATGATAAAGTGTTTAACAATAAATTATCTTCTCCCTTGCAGGTCATCTACCGGTGTACCGGTACACTCCGTTTATGATCGTCTCTTCAGCGGGTGGAGCATCGAGACCTATTTATAAAGGTCTGTGCACGGTTGAAGTCCACGGCGAGGGATACTTTTTCCCATCATGGGTGGCAGCATGATCTATGGACTGAGCCACCACCATCACAGGCGTAGTTGCATTAGTTCTTTTTGATATGATATGTAATTCGCCTTTATTCATTTTCAAAATTGTGTATTGTGGGATGACATATGATACTGTGAAATAGTTGTGTGCATGTTAGTTATGCAGAGACTGGGTGTAAACGCTTAAACCTATTAAGTAATAAAGCACGTTTTATCGAGAGAAAAAAAGTCAATGCCTTTTCATGCTCTGTGACCGAAATTATGTGAGCTCGTGCGTCAGCTGTAAATGACAGTGACCTGGTACAAATACTATTTTTAAGTGCTAACTTTTCCCGGAGAAGAACACCGCACGTATGTCATTAGATATTATAGGATTTCACTCTTGGAAGCAGGACAAATGGCACGACACTGCAGCGGTGGCACGGTCACTATTTCACACGATCTTCTGCATACCCCACTAAGATCAGAAGTGCCCTCCACCACAAAGAGAAAAAGTCCTAGAGGTGCTTGACTGTTTTAAATTAACATACAACAGGAGTCAGGAGGGCCAAATGGCACAAGATTACCCAAGATAGATTACCAAAACACCATCTCTGACCACTCAAAAAAAAACACCATCTCTGACCACTCAAAAAAAAACACCATCTCAACCAATCACGTAATTACTTTTGGGGGTTGAACCAAGCAATATAATAGGCAGCCGTAAAGGAAGCATAATAGCTGCAAGACTAGAATAGAGAACTCCACTGAATCTGCCATCGGTTAAAACATAAACGAATTATACCTTCGGCATCTTCGTTTCGCCTGGATTATTCGTATGGGGTCATTTTGACAGCCGTTGTGATCGTATATGCAATCAACTGACGCAGGCAAATCTTTGTTGGGTACTCGGGTGTGTCTGAGAGCTACAAGAAGACGAGAAGAGCCGAACGAAGGAACACTTATTAACAAGGCTGGAACAGTATAGTTGTGACCAAAGCCAGTGTTGAATGTAGACTAGTCTGAACTTGTCAAATGACCTAAGCATATAACTGGGCCACGAGAATAGGTGTAAAATACCACATCATGATCGATTCCACGCGATGGTATGGCAGACTTCTGTGCTTAGAAAAACTAAACTTTCGACATCGAAGTTCACATGTTTAGAAAAACTAGGTTGCTACTGCTCACACTACTCCAAGTGGCAAACAATCTTACCACCCACCAATCATATGGACTAAAACAACATTCACATAAACACAAAGTTAAAAGAAATAGTAGGCTGGACGGAGTCATGAAGTCCTACAACTTGCATGTTTGCATTGCCATCTCAAGACTCAAGAAAAAAAAATGCATTATTCATCCTTCAAAAGCGAGAACAAAATCTGCTACCGAAAATATGCACAACAAACTCCTCGCAAGAACAACATACAAAAAGACGGTACAGTATGTTCTAACGTCTAAGTTCTGCTTTACCGAGTAACAACACAAGGAACACACCTGTACTGTTATGTACATGATCATCAAAACCGAACCAAACTTCACACCGTGGGAGCCAGGACGCCACCTATGAGTTGTCTGGATCTAGACGGAAGACAAGAGTGGTGCAGTACGTTCGTCGTAGTCTGAAGACCGTTGGACAGGCTTCAGTGCCGGGTCAGTGTATGCTGTTTCAAGATTGCCGAAGAACTCTGCCATCTCCGGTTTGCTTTGTTCTTGTCTATCTTTGTTTATCAATGACTGCATGAAAAAAAGTTAAAGATGAAGAATTTAGATATCAATGAAATGGTATCTAGAGAATCAGAATGAGAAAGAAGTTACTGTTGTTGCAAAAGGTTAACCGAGGTACAAACAGAACGGACTCACAAACAAAAACAGTACCTCAGTAGAGTATGCTTCGAAGATAGGGAAAAATCGGTTCCCACAGTACGAATTGAACAAAAGTGTGAGCAGAGGTAGAGGCACCAGCAGACTTGCACCAATTGGAAATTTCTTTACTCCAAGTACTCCAATTGCAATCAAATGCATCAGCACAAGAGAGAATATAGTTGCATTGTGCACAATGGGCCAAAATCTTCCACCGGTATCATACTTGGGTACGTAGACATTACAAAGCTGCATTTGTATTAATAAAGTTACAGACTGATGCACGATAAAGGTATTGTATTATCCAGTTCATAAAGATGAAGTAAATAAACTATTTAACCACTGCTGACAAATATATTCACATGCAAAAGACAGTTACATGTGGAATATGGGTCTTCCGCTTAGCTATTTCAAAACTGTAAAAATAACTGCATGGTGTAGTCACTCCTCAGAATAGGTGTACCACTTGATATACTACTGTCGGCTTCTCAGTGTATTACAGTATTGTTTAACCAACAAAAAATGAATACTTAGGGGATCAACAACTTCTATTACCAAATCCAACATTATTTCAAAAAACATCAGGGTTCAGAAGGGTCTCATTAAATTCCACTATTGGATGGTCTAATTCATCGCAGAAGATAACAGCTTGACTCTATCGACAAATAAATGATAACAGCAATGAATCAGTCATTGCAGTACTTGCAGCCAAATTCAAAAAATATCTATCCGAATTTTCTCAAATTTATAGTTCACTGCCAAAAATTTGGGATGACCTAGATATTAGCGTCCAAATTTCATCCTTCAAGCGCAAGGAGATCAAAGGCTATTATGTGAAGCAGCAACATGAAGCTAAAAAGGACAAATAATAATCTGTAGTGTTTTCACCTGATTACGAAATATGAAGTAGCCAAGGCAGAAGTAAACCAAAATAAATGGGAGAATAAGTGGGGCTACAATGAAATATGTGAGCCCAAGAAGTCCAAACAAGAGAATCCGAGGAATTTCGCTATGGTAGTGCATCGATTGAGTTTCTGGGTCATCGCTCTTGCAACATTTTGCACAGCTCCCCCACAAGTGCCACAAAAGAGCAGAAGTTTGAGTGATTTCTGATGTTATACTTGTCCAAGAAGTCACCACATATGCAATAAAGAAAGATGCCTGCAGAACAATCATGAAACCATTAACTGTTTAGCGACACACAAGCTATGGCAGGGACTAGTCCACAGGAAATAACTGCAAGCCGTTAAGCAGGTTTGTAATGAAGTGGACGAGTAGCCACAGCAATACCGAAGAAGGATGTCCACGAAGAACATCCACATAGGCTAAGTTGGAAACCTCTTATTAGAGCTACTAATTTGGAAAGAAATGAGAGAACTGTATCACTATAACTGCATAAGTATATTAGGAAGTGTTACTGCCCCTGTTATATGAAGCTTAGAAAGGAAAATGCGTTCTCAGAAGCAACTTGTGGTAACTTTCTCGTAGTATACACCAAACGATGTACTAAACATGTCATGCCCTACCTGTGCAGGTACAAAAACCGCAAGCTTTGAAGGTATTTCCTTTGGATCAAGGAATATCTCGAGTTGACCTATGGCTGTGCCGGTAAGAATGTTTGAAAAGAACACAGTCCAAATTGTAAACCGAAGCATTTTGTTGCAAGCACTTCTTTCAATCCCACTGACAGAACCAAATCCTTGCATGGTCGAAAATTTCTTCATTATTCTTGGCACATAGGCGGAAAGAAAGTGAAGAATGACACTGGGAAGATACCCAGTAACCAATTGACTCACGATGGCTCTAGAAAGATCAAAGAAGACAGCGGTCAGGTTTTTAGCCATTCTGATGTGCCATACTAAGATAAACAAAATCAAAATAATAAGACTGACTAGCACAAGTTTTATCAATTCAGTATCTGAGCATTTACGCCTGACTACTTCTTTCCAAACAACAATAACAAAATAAAGAACCAATGGGGAAAACGTTATAATATATGAACCGAAACTAACATTTCAAGTATGTTCTTCAGGAAAGGCAACCATGCCTCGAGTTGGTCCAGATAAGTGAGCCCTTGAACAAATGCCACAACTAGAAGAAACACGATAATCAGGATAACTGAAGCTACAAATACTACGAACTTGGATATCCATCTTTCCATGAATGTTGTAGAAAAGTTAGGCCAATAAACATCATGAGGCTCAGGAGCATGCTCAGTTTGCCACTCAGTTGGATTGTCCGACTGCCTGATGTAAATCGCATTCGCGGCAGCATATCGAGATTTGAATGAAACAAAAGCAGCGGAAATTTCCTGAAGGGTAAAATAGTAATTGAATATCAATACGTTTGCATTTTATCAGAACAAAAGGCAAACTAGGAATATAAACAGGTCATAGTTATACCTAAATTAACCAAGACCAAAGAAACATGTATATGTACCTGTCTCCTAGTAGCATCTGACTGTTCCATTCTAACATTTTCCTCTAGGTTTTCGAGCCTTTTCTGATATTTCCCAAGAACATTATTTCTTCCAAATAGTCCAAGAAACTTTCTTGGAGGGTCTTCAGTAGGAAGTTGACGTGGTACATATTTTACATTCTTTAGCTTTCTCCAGATAAGCTCGGTGTCATTCTGGACAGAAATCAATCAGAAGTCTTGAAACGGAAGATTGCATTCAAGAAGCTACAATGCAGTATTTCTTATGAAGTTCAGGAAAGCAAATAAACAAGTATACCATTACTTTAGATGCATCTAGGGCAGATGATGATACTTTTATTCACGTGAAAATAAACTGTGCTAAAGTTAGAAATATGGGGATAAGAAACACAAGTTATGAACGATTTCATGGCCTGAATTTATTTGTCTTCCTAAAACACTTCAGTGAACTGAAATGCCATCCAAATACAGCTTTTAGAACAAGTCCCCGGAAAAAAATTCGCTAGCATGTTGGATGTATGTGTACAGCAAGCTTGTGAGAAAATTGATGTCCAAGAAAGCTGACCTTTGCAACTAATGCATACTGAGTGTATTACAGGTATCACCTAATAAAAAAATCGACAGAAAATGATTTAACGTATTAAAACAAATTCAATGAAACTACTTATGAAGTCAGAAGGCAGAGGTTGATCATCACTGGAATGAAATGCAGGTCTTACAAACCTCATGATAATATTTTTCATGTGACTATATTGCTCAGCAACCCATGTCATGTAAGAAATCAATAGACAGCCGACATAAAGTTTTAACAAGGACATCGAGCATTCACGAATATGTGTTCACCAATTATGCAGCACAAATGTTTCCAGAGAACTGTATCTTACAATAAGCCGACGAAGTTTGCCGGTCTGATGAACAACATTCTGTGACAAGTAGGTGGATGAATGATACTCTCTGAAGAACTTATCAACAGCATCACTCACAGAACCACCATCGGTTTTAGGGATAGCTCGAACAAGAACTGTGAAATGATGGGGTAGTGGCTTTGATGTCATAAAGTATTCAATCCTCTTGCCAGAAATATATTTGTAGTCCTGCAAAGAAAAAGTATAAAAAAATTCTTACATCAGAGATGTGAAACCAATAAAACAGCAAAACACTTTGCAAACAAAGCATGTAGACGCCAGATCCAACGAGCATGTATTAATTACAAAACGATGCTGCATTTGTTCAACTGATTTTCTGGTACACAGGTAATCATGTTACCAATACAGAAAGACAGATGCAAATTAAAAAGTAAGCAATGTAAAAGAAGAAAAAACGTTGAAGTACTTACATGATACAGGAGGTAGCATGCAACTGCAGTTATGATATACACAGCAGAGAAATGAAGCCACAATCTGTCAACCACATCACCACAGGTAATTATTAGGGGCTTCTAGGTCAGGAAGGAATATGATTTCAAATAGGAATATGAATCTGGACTCCAAAAAAATGTTTCGCATAAGTACGAAGCGATGGAGAATGCCACAACGTGCAGGCCAAATGATGAGAGTTGTTGCACGTCATCATAATCAAAATCTGAAGTACTGAATACCGATAAGAACATCTTTTGTGTTGTTTTCATGTTCTATCCATCTACAGATCAACACCTTATAAAACAGCATAGGTTGATACATATTAATATATAGCAGCAGGTATCTGAATTCTGGAGCAGCTTATCTGATTCTGATAAAACAAGACTAATACGATGGAAACAAAGAACAGTTACATCACATGACATGGAGTTTGACCAGACAAGCCCTCAGAAGAAGAAAAAAGTAACTCCTTACCAAGGAGTCATATTGAGCACCCTATTACGACAAACTTAGTTACAAAAGTAACTAGATTAAGATACCATTTATGTGAGTAAGTGACCTATTAAATTCACTACCCAAATCATCAGGGGGTTAAAACTTAGCATCGGGGGTTAAGAAAAAGAAAAATCTCACTTATTAGATCCGTCCTTGACGTTGGAGATGCTGAAGAGATCGACGGACTTGTTGGGCAGGTCGGAGAAGTCGATGAGGCTGAGCTGGTCCCCCAAGTAGTTGACCGGCAGGAGCACCCCGACGCCCAGCACGGCGGCCACCGCGAGGACCCTAATGCTGCACCACCCAAAAGCACGCCCCCATTCTTCAGCAACCGAACCGAACCACCCGAATGGAGGGGATAATATAACAGAGGAACGGGAAATGGGGGAGGGAGTTTGGGGACCTGAAGACGAAGACGCGGACGAAGACGACGCCGTCGAGGCCCGCGGCGGCGTGGATGTCGTCCTCGGAGCGGCGCCAGGCGGCGCCGATCCAGGACTCGACCGGCGCGGCGTAGGGGCGGCGCGGGGAGTAGACGGAGACGTAGGGCGCGCGGCGGCGGAGGAGCGAGAAGACGGAGGCGAGCAGCACGGTGAGGCCCAGGTTGATGCCCACCGCCGTCGCCAGCGCCGACACGATCATCGCGCCGGCCGGCTAGGGAACCTTCCCGAAGCTTCTAGAATGCTCCGCCGCGAGATCGGGACCGGCGGTCAGTGGAGTTCAAACTCATCTACAACAACGCCGGAGCACGGCTGTCCATTTTACGGGATCCTGAATTGGACACGGAGACTTCAGGTAGTAGTTGAATAAATCCCGAGGTGGGGCCGCGATGTCGGTGTGCACACGTGGCGCACGACGATGACGCGATGGTCGGCAGTGGACCTATCCGAAAGGACGATCGACCTTGTGGCGAATCGTGACGTGTAGTCGTGCAGATACGTGTGGTGCTCCTAGAAGGTTGTGATGATAGAATATGTCTGAAAAATGTCAGCAAGTGAATACTACGTGTTCTTGGTTGGGGAAATTTGTTTAAAACAAATGATCGACATGTCACGGTTTTTAAGTAATTGAAGTAAACAAAATGTTAGAAAACTGTAAGAAGACGAGGTTTAGTACAGCGAAGTTTCAACTTGATTAGAGAGAGACGCCTCGACGCTTGATTTTTGGACGAGTGTTGATATCAATCATGCAAGATGTACTCAAACGTTCGAAATTTAGCCTAGCCCTCGACCTACTCGACCTATTTCAGTACGCATACTTCTGAAACTAGGTCGAGTGCCGGGCTAAGTCTGAGTGGACGCTTACATCTGATATGAAAGCTAGCGATCGTCATGCCTTCCTGAGGGGTTTCTCAGGGGTGGGATGTTAGGTTGTTGTTGACTGGTGACTTTAGTCCCACCTCGCTAGTGGGAGGAGGTCACAACCAGCTTATAAGGAAGAGTTCCATCCACCCTTCAGTTCGGGCTTTTGGGATGAAGTGGTCTTTCTTATGATTGGCATGTGTGTGTGGTCGTGGGCAGGGGCGGAGCTCCTCTTAGGGTAAGGTAGGGCAGCCACCCTACCTTGATTTTTGGCAACCATATTCGTATGTATGTGTTTATCCTGAACGATTTGAGTGGTTGAAAGTAAAAAACAGCCGCCGTATGAGAAAGTTATGTTTATTTTAGTAAAACCGATTCTGAATTTAAAAAACTAGGACTCCAACTCTTTCTCTTCGCATTAGCTAACTCAATCTAACAAAATACGAATCGAAACAATATCCTTTGTATAGTAGTTATAAAGATAAAACAGCATGCCACCGTTGATTATTTTACAGGTATAGATGTCTTCTATATTACTATAGACCTTGTTACTATCTATTTTGACCATTAGTTAGATGAGTAATCTTCGTAGTTGAAAGGGTCTTCTACAAAATAAAGAACAAGATGGATTTGTGTAAAAAGATGTTCACAATGGCTTATTGATCACTTGATAAGGTGCTAAATCGAGTATGAGAAAAGAAGTAGAGCTTTGTACTTAGCATGCTATAGATTTGATTATATTTAACCTATTTATCCAACAATAATAAATCATATACGGTGTGCATGTTTTGACATTATTTCTATCTTCGCATTTGCTTGAAAGTTCGCCCTACCTCAATTTTTTTCCGTCCTCCGCCATTGGTCGTGGGCCAGGAAACGTCCAAACACGACGCGATTGTGTGGAGCTGGGCCCGGGACGCTGACAATTGGTATAAGAGCCAGCACCGTCATGCTCGCCTGGGGGGCTTCCTAGGGGGTGCCAAGCGTTGTCGGTGACTTTAGTCACATCTCGATAGTGGGAGGAGGCCACAACCATCTTATAAGGGAGAGTTCCCTCCACCCTTCAGTCCGGGCTTTTGGGATGGAGTGGGTTTTCTTCTTATAGTTGGTCTTTGTGCGCGGCCGTGGGACAGTAAACATTCAAACAAGACATGAGTGTGTGGAGCTGGGCCCGGTGAACGGATAGACGTCGCCTAGAGGGGGGGGGTGAATAGGCGATTTAAAACTTTTTCGAGGAGCCGGAATATCCGGTCCAAGAGTGACCGGAAATTCCGAGTAGCCGGAATATCCGGTACACAAATGACCCGGAAATTCCGGTATGCTTGATAAAGGCGGAATAAAACTAGAGGTTTACTTTAACAAGCATACAACCTAGATATATAAACTAGGCTCACCTATGTGCACCAACAACTTAACCTAAGCAATACTAGTAACAAGATGATAGCAAGATATATGACTTCAAGCACGAAGGCTATCACAATGTAAAGTGCATAAGTAAAGAGCTCGGGTATAGAGATAACCGAGGCACGCGGAGACGAGGATGTATTCCCGAGTTCCACCCAAAGGTGTACGTCTCGTTTGGAGAGGTGTGCGCAACCACAACAGGTTAGCCGCAACGCCACAAAGGCTCACCTTCTTCTCCTGATGAACTCAACCACAAAAGGTTCGAGTTCACCTTCCACTATTGATCTCCTTTGGGGCGGAGATCGAATCCCGTACAACTCTTGAGGCACACACCCACAACTTAATTGGGGGCTCCCAAGTCTTGAGGCACACCACCAAAACTTAATTGGGGGCTCTCAAGTGACCACAAAAGGTCTTGACCACAAAAGGTCTTGGCCACAAAAGGCCGGCCACAAAAGGCGTCTAGGGTCCAAAGACCCAAGAGTAACAAGCTCACAAGTAATACCACCACGAATCCTCGTGGAGGGCTCAAACCGATGCAAATGCAATGGCAAGAGCACACGAAGTGCTTAAGTCCTTCACTCTCAAATTCCAACACAACAACAAATGTTTATGGGGGAATAAGAGAGGAAGAACAAAGGAAACCACAAAGGAGTCAAATCCTTCACTCCCAAATCCCACCAAAAGCAACTAATGCTTAAGGGGGGAGAAGAGAGGAAGAATAAAGAGGAAGAACCACAAAGGAACTCCAAGAACTAGATCCACTAAGTTCCCCTCACTTAGAGGAGAGATGGATTGGTAGGATTGTAGATCTAGATCTCCTCTCAACTTTCCCTAAAGAATATGGAAGATTCAATGGAGGGATTGAGAGGGAAGTGAGCTTTCCAAGATCAACAATGGAGTAGGAGAGAGGGGAAAGTCGTGCTGCCTTAGATTTACTGGGGAAAAAGAAGGGGATCCAGGAAATATAGCCGTTGGCTGTTTTGACATCCGGAAATTCCGGTATAAGTTAGACTCGGAATTTCCGGTCACCCGGAAATTCCGGTCTAGAGAGACCCGGAAATTCCGGTCTAAGAGAGCTCGGAAATTCCGGCTGGAGTCAGAAGCAAAACCAAACTTTTCCTTAGCCATTTCTGGAGGACTTTTCTGGGGGCACTCAGAAATTCCGGTAGACGGAATTTCCGAGCACAATTTCCGATTGGAGTCAGAACCCTTTTTCTCCTTTCCTTAGCCGTTTTCTTGGATGAGCTGGGGATGAGTCAGAAAATATTGCATCCCATAAATAGAGTAAAATCTCCACACATGGCAAGGTGTGGGACTTTCCTCAAGGTAGAACCGGCAATATTTCCGCCACCAAAAACGTAACAAGTTGACCAAAGTAAAACCGATTTCGATGAACAAGAGCTTGACATGGAGATGAACCAAGCTCTAACTCCTCACCAACATAAAATCCAAATAAGAACCAAGAAACATGATATGCCAAGTATGCAAAGGTTTGAGCTCTCCACAAGAATGCGATCAAGTTACTAACTTGAGAGCCCCTCTTGATAGTACGCCTATCTATCCTATAGCCCTATCAAGATCATACCTTTGCCTTGAGCATTCCACTTGAGTTGGATGATGACTATCTTGATCTCTTCAAGTGGATCATCTTTCTTGATTGCGCGTCCAAACACTTGCTTGATGAAGACTTCTCCAAATACTCCCCCATGCTCACAATGGGAGAGTCTCGCTAAGCTTCGTCTTCATGTATCCATTGCAAGCACCAAGCATAGGAATCTTTTCGAGAAAGCTTCTCTTGGTCTTGCACAACTCATCTTTTCTTCACTAAGATGATGTCTTGAATCTTCAAGACATACTTGCAATAAGCTTCACTCAACACATAAGCTTCAAAAGTCCAACACATGAACTCCACAATTCCATGGACATGATCTATAATGATATCTCAATGCAAACATTAGTCCATAGAGATTGTCATTCAATTACCAAAACCACACATGAGGGAAAATGCTCTTTCACCCGGGATGCTGACACCCGGACTCCTCTCGCCTTTTCCTTCGGTGACTTTGTTGAATGAGTTGGGTACGAGTGGGGTCGTCCCTTGTAGAGATAATAGGGGTAGATCTAGAGTTAGTTTGTCCAGGTGACGGTTGGCTAAATGTCGTTCATCGAGGTAGGTTTTCGTTTCTCCTTCGTGGATGTCCACGGTGGTTAACACTATTTAAGGATGGATCAAGCCATAACTCTAATAAACTTAGTGACTACATCAATTTCGTGGATTTTGGGTGTCGATCCTTCTTCTCACGACTGTCATGCGCGACAACTGCCAATGAGATCATCTCCACTCCGGGTCTTAATTTTGTATTGTATTCCAGATATTTGAAATTGTTTGTGTGATGCTCTACTGGAGCACATCCTTAGTGCCTATCGGTGGTCGGTGCTACCCGTAATTGTTTCTTCAGGCCAAAAGGCAACCTGTCATGGTGTTTTCTCCATTCCGGTGATGGTGCTTCTTCATCCAAATGTATAGCCATCAAGGAGATGTTCCAGCTCCATACGAATGTCATGTTGCTTTCTTGCCCCAAATGCTTCGTCCCTAGCAGCGGTGAGGCAGGTCCAACGTTGGAGCTACATCCATCGATGAATCTATGGTGGAGACGGGGACGGAGCCATCTTCTCACCTTGAGGGGGGCAAATGGGTGTTGTAAATTTGATAAGGGGATGGATTTGACTAAATAAAAAAGAAATTAGAGCTCTAGTGACCAGTTTCTTCACAAAAATAACAACCATGCGGTGGCTAAGCCCCCTCTCGTCCCCCCTTGTCTCCGTCTATGGGTGGAGAAGTACCTATTTGTCAATTTATTTGGAGTCATTTTGTTAACATGCAGAGGCTATGCTGCAGTTTTTTTTACTGAAATATGTTGCAGTTTTTAGTTTAAGGTCCTAGGTAAATTGTAATACAAGGCTTAATACAGCTTCAATGGCCTTCGAGCCCATACGATTTGTCGAAAATGAAGAGTTTTCGTAAGTAAACACTAGCTATAGATTGAAGATCAACTAGCGCTCCCGTGGCCTGATTGCTTATGTGATGAAATCAAGGACATCCCATAAATGCAACACCGCGCCTCCTCATGCAACAACTATTATCCCTAGATTTGGTGAAATTTCACAAAAATAACCCTTTGGACAAAGTTCAGCAAAAAATAACCTCTTTTCAAAACTATTTTGAAATCTAACCCTTTTTGGCAGCGCCCAACGATGCGGCGCTACCCTCTGTGTGGTAACGCCACAGCCTCCGTCGCTACCCTCGTGCCAGCGTGGCAACAAGCCCTTCGGCGCTACCCTTCGGAGGGTAGCGCCATGCCCCTCGGCGCTACCCTTAAGAGGGTAGCTCCAAGCCCCATGGCGCTACCCTCCGAGCACGTCGAAAACGGCTAAGTCTGGGAGGGTAGCGCCATAGGGCTTGGAGCTACCCTCTTAAGGGTAGCGCCGAGGGGCATGGCGCTACCCTCCCAGACTTAGCCGTTTCCACACGGGGCCCGCGTTGCCACGCTGGCACGAGGGTAGCGACGGAGGCTGTGGTGCTACCACACAGAGGGTAGCGCCGGGCGCTACCAAAAAGGGTTAGATTTCAAAATAGTTTTGAAAATGGGTTATTTTTTGCTAAACTTTGCCCAAAGGGTTATTTTTGTAAAATTTCACCTAGATTTGATTCCCTGGTTGATTAATAGTTGCTTCCATCGATCTAGAGTCAATTGTTCCATTGGGCGTACCCATGTTTTTTTTTTTTTTAACTTTGATCAAGAACTAGTCTCAAATTACATTGTTTATGTCGTATAAATTAGATAACATTTGATTCACGTTTTAAAGAAAGTTTCAAATATTGTAGATATTTTCTCCAACTGTGGCCAACACGGGATTTTAAAATATATTTTTCAAAGCAATGATTTGTTTTGCAGACAACACTACAAAAGTCATTTCGTCAGAAAAATTTGCACATATGTATAACATTTGGATATATTTGTTGTCATTTGTTTTCAGTTTATACAAGTATATTTTACTTTTTTTTTACATTCTTGACTCGACAAGGAGATTGTGAGCTCGGGAGTCAAACTTGCATCCCCATTGAATAGTTCAACCTTCCGATGAATAGTACAATAAATTTGAGTATTGAATTCTTCTTTGTTAACACTCTGCACACGTTTTGTTTACATGCCATAAAAGTTATACTCCTTGCCTCAAATTGGTTAATTACCAAGTGAGTGGTGTGTTACCTATCCCACTTGTCAAGATCAGATCGATATATACAGGGGGGCGAGGTGCCCCCCTCAACTTTTGCTAATTTTTTGACTAACCCTAGTATGGTATACATACCTAGTGTGTAAAAAATTATGTGGCCCTGTGGAGGCGCCATTAGAGAAGACCGCAGGGCTGGCCCTGAGGGGGGTCAGGGGGGCGGCCGCCGCGGGCCCCTGAATCCAATGGGCCCCGTAGTGATCTAGGTATGTATTGGGAGACGAAGCTCCATTACAAACAAGTACAAGCTTTTTCTCCCGTACGTCTGATACGAGAGAACAAGAAGCAGTGAAGCGTTATGTTTTTGCTAGTGGGCTTGATGTTGGCCTTTTCTTTTTAAGTTCGGTTGGGACATTTCTACGAGGTCCACTAAAACAAAACAAAAAACTATGAGATGATTATAGTCAGGTGGAACCAGTGGGACAGCCACGATGCATGATTTGTTTGTTAAAAAAATCGAAGGATTTCGTTTTTCTGATTCCCCGTTCTATGATATTTAAAATGTTATCTTTTCTTTTTTTGACGAGGTAACAGTTTTAGTTTTATTTAGATGTGCGCTAAAAAGTTATTTGTTGCATGATTCCTCTAAATTTTAACAAAGGCTAAACTCTCAACAATAATATGATAATCGGAAATGATAGAGGCATTGGAAACTACAAGGTCACGGTTGAATATGAGTTCTCCATATATGTAGCGCGTGTTCGGTGCCGCTCCTCCGCTAACCCTCATCCATCCACGTTGAGATGCGAGACACCCAATCGCCGAGAGAAGACCTCATTGTGCGCACCTGCTAATGATTTTAGTCAAAGTCCACGCGGTAGGTGAGTGTGATACTTATATACGCCGACACCAATGGGTTTATATCTATGTATGCTTGGAGGAACTTCTAACATGATATTTATTGTTGTGTGATATAAATATTATTTTTTGGCTGAACTTAGCGAATTATATGTACTCATATATTATTTATTATTATAATGTTTGAATGAAGGGGTCTAAATTTTAGTTTCGCCCCGTGCCCCGGAAATCTCAGGATCTGCCCTGGAAGACCGTGAGCTTCTGTTCCAGGGAGAAGATGGACAAACTGTTCACATCTGTTGGTTTCTAGTGGGTTGAACTTTTGGGCCATTTTTCAGATGAGCCATTTCTTTTTGCGTCCATGCCTGATTATAAATGGAAAACAATTGCTATACTGATATGAGAGGTTTAAGTTGTTGGGGCTTGTGCGCTACCTACCCAATCCACAAATTTCTCAATTCTTTAGACCGATGATAACTCTATTAATTATTTCTCATAAAGCTGCTCAAAAAAATATTTTAAAAAGGGAAGCAAGTTCTTCAAAATAAGATTGGTGATGATTGGTTCAGTGATTTGATGATTTGCTATTCTGAGAAAGAAATATTTCAAAAAATTGATGTCAAGACGATTATGCTACGTTTTCATGCCTTGCATTGTTCCTTCCATACAATTGGGGATTACATGTGTTGTAAGAAAAAATCGGTTACTGTTACATGTCTCTCACATGTGGTAGATTGCAAAGGCAAAATACGTAGGACAAGTTGCCTCAATGTCTAAGGGTGTGTTCGTTTCTGGGATGAAGTGGAATGGAATGGAACCACTGTCGTGGAACCATTCCATTCATGTGTTTGGTTTGGGCAAAAAATTATCACGCAACCATTCCATTCTCATGTTCAGTTTTAAAATTGAACGAGAATGGAATGAGTGGGAACTGAATTAATCTAAACTCGATTAATTATTTTCTAAACTGGATTAATTATTCCTAATGTTGATTAATCATTTCTAATCTTAATTAATTAATGCTAAATTGGATTAATTAATGCTAAACTTGGTTAATTAGCGTGTGATAGTCACCCGTTCCACCTCGTCCGACTGAATTGGCCGGACCGGTGTATTCCGGATCTAGAGTGAATATTCCATTTGAGGAACCACTCCATTATATTTCATTCCGTAACCGAACGCAAAAACGGGCTCCAGGTGCGAAACCATTCCATTTCGTTCCACCTTGTTGTAGAACTGAACACACCCTATAAGAGCTTGGATTTTTAGTCGCTCGTTGGCTATATCACCCCGCCTAACTGTTGTCCGATCATGAGTTGGAGATTCGTTCTGAAAGCAGCCTCCTGAATCAGCAGGGTTAAAAGTTTATAAAACACGCGAAAACCTAGTTATATGCCAATTATTCGATGATACTACATCCGTTTTATAATTCAGTGATAACAGTGGGACGCCAGATTCCAGGAGTGAGTATACGTCGCAGTCAAAAAGCCTGCGAACGAAATTAACGTGGCAGCCAACTTAACTAGAAGTACTGCTCCACCGACACAGCTTTGACACTCAAAATGAAAAATGTGCACATTTCACGAGTCTTTTTTGACACGCAGCACAGACGCTGCTATCTATAGTGCTATGTGCTGACGGCAGCACACTCCTCAAAAGACGAACATTGATTCTGAACAGGCAAGAAACCATGACAACGGTGTCAAAAGATTCACCAACAGCCATGGCCTGCCATGCCAACAGCATGATCTGAAATACTACGTACGCTTCACTGGAGAGAGCATGGATAGGGGTCTAATCACCCTGTTACCATGTGCGAGCCGGCTTGTGCACACTCTCCATGTATACACTTCTCCTTGTATGGCTGGATGCGCCAACGTTCTCATAATTCATAAAATGATGCCAAACCTATATAGTCGCTAGATAGGTGGGAACTATTCCCTCTGTTTCACATTGTACGATGTTTTAAGTGTTGTATATATATATGTTTGGGATAGAAAATAAATATATATATACTCAAACGTGTTTAGATACACTGTTTGTTCTCTGGTGATCCAAATTCGTATATCCTGGCAAAGGCATGCTTGTGACGTAGGAGAGCGGAGTGTCCTGTTGTTTGATCTTTCCGCTTTCATCGTTTCCGTGCTATCTTTTGTAACATAACCCGTCGCCGGCACTTTTCCATAGTCGAACGACAACAAGACCAGTCCCTTATTTACATGTCTCTCCAAAGAAATCCTCTGGTCAATGCCGTGTAGGTATTGGATCGCATGCTCTATCCAATTTAACCATTTGACCGACCTGATGCAAAACACTAATCAGTTGTATTTCGACTCCCCCTCATGTTAGACATGTGTGGTTTTCTGTTTTTCTCGCACAACTAGGTTCACAGATTTAGGACCCCAATATTTTATTTTAGGGACAATTGGTTATGTGCCATACCTGGCTGAGTTTTATTGGTCTGTGTCATACCCGCGTTGTTTCTCTGGTATGTGCCCTGGTTTGCTCACATATCGCCCAAACGCTCGTTTCCCTCTGATCAACCTCCTTTGACCCGCACTTGGCCTGACTGGTGGGGTAGGCCTGGCGCGGCTCGACTCGTTTGTCGGCTCGGTTGGGATTTCCTGGGGTCAGCGCGTGGGGCCGGCGCACTAGTCTGACTGGTGGGGCCGGGGCACAAGTCTGACCTGGTGGGGGTATTGACTTGGTGCGGCCGGGCCCATCGGATGTGGAGTCCACAGAGAATCACCACCGCTAGTTGGGTGTGTGTGCGACCTCTTTATATTATTGCATCCGTTCTAAATTGACTCAGAAGAGGGAGTAAATTCAGAGAAAAATCAGAAGAGGGAGTATATCACAATATTCAAAAGCTGTCGTTAGCATTGAACGTGTTGGTGTATAGATTTGCCTCTAACTTCTGGAGTAGATAGTTTCGGTACAGATGATTAGTAATAGGGAAGCGGTTAGTCCAAATGAGACGACTGGCTTATCATAAGCGGTTGGTTACATAGAGGTTACATTGTATTAATTATACTTACATCGCATTAACTAACTACGACTGACAATCAGCAGATAAACAAATCCTAGAACAACTATACAGAGATAAAATTCTGCAGCTATCAAATTATCCTGCTTCTTCAGATCATTCATCTGCCTTAAGTGCTTGTTCAACTTCTTCAGTTCGCCTCTCACTTCCGCTTCCGCAAGCCCCATCGGCGGAGCAGAGGGTGCAATCTCCACATCAGACGACAGAGGAAGGTCGATGTGCGTGCACCTCTCCTGTCTAAACTGCGCAACGTATTCATCCAACCACTTGAAATAGTTGCATGGATCTAAACCCTGAAAAAGTCAACCTGAATCCTAAATCCCATATCTGAGCAAGAAATTGAAAACACTGAATAATCAAAGCAAAAGGATGCGAGAGAAAGATCTTTACATCTTGTGGTAGGCTCTCGCATGTCAAATATCCGCGTCCCATGTTCCTTCCATGCTTAGTAATCTTACGGAGCAGTGGTTCCTTGCGTGAGCATTTAGAACATGGCGGCAACGTCACCTCAGGCTGCCTTGACCAAGAGGAGCTCGACATTGTTGCTGCCCTTCGTCGCCGGAGAGGAAGAAGAGGAAGGAATAGGAAGAAAAAGATGGTCCAAAGAGGAGGATGGATGCTCTGCTATGCGAGCAAGGATGGGTGCTCTGTCTATGCGAGGAAGAAGATGATACAAAATGGACAATGGATGCTCTGTGAATGCGAGGAAGAAGAAGAGGAACAGGAGGAAGGAGGAGGATGGGTGCTCTGTCTATGAAGAGGAGGCAAATGATGGGTCCACGGTGAGCGTGTAACGGTCACATGCGGCGGTGCGGCTGTTGCAAGTCCACCAACCCTTTTTGCTTAGAAATGTGGCCGTTTACCCTAACTTTGGAGTTCATTTGAAACACATCGAACGGGTTGTGCAGAATGAGCACCGCCAATCAGATTGCAGAATGTGCACCAAGTCTGTCAGATTCCTTCTAGAGAACGATCAAACGGCTGTTGTTCAACGGTAGAGTTAGATCGACAGTCATTGTTCAAATGGTGTTTGGAGGCACTCAACGGGGTTTTGAAAAGTTTGATATAGTGTCCAAGTTTTTTTTTGAAGTGGCTAAGAAGGCATTTTTATCGAAATCGAAACTTTCTCTCACTCGTCTACGAACTCTTTGTACGTGATAACTCATTTGTGCGTACCATTTTTCATGAAATTAACTCGTCCAAAAGAAGTTTAAAATATGAAAATGAAAAATGAAATGCAGATTCTTCTTAGTAACAATAAATGAAGCATTTATGATTTTTGTGATTTTTTCTGATTTTATCGAAACCTAAACCATCTCACTCTTCTACGAACTCTATAAGTTTTTGTACGTGATAGCTCAATTGTGCATACCATTTTTCATGAAATGAACCTAACCCAGATTTATATTTCTTTATCATAACTATGTCACATAATAAGACAATGTGCGCTGGTTTCACATTTTTTCGATTTTTATAAATCATTTATGATCATTTGAATGTCTGGTCAAACCTGATCAAACACACTTTGAGGGTCTTCAAAATAAGTTTAAAATATGAAAATGAAAAATGAAGTGCAGATTCTTCTTAGTAACAATGAAATGAAGCTTTTGTGATTTTTGTGATTTTTTTTATTTTATCGAAACCTAAGCCCTCTCACTTTTCTACAAACTCTATAACTCTTTGTACGTGATAACTCAATTGTGCATACAATTTTTCATAAAATGAACCAAACTCAGGTTTATATTTTTTTTATCATAACTATGTCACATAATAAGACAATGTGCGCTGGTTTCACATTTTTTTGATTTTTTTGAATCATTTATGATCATTTGAATGTCTGGTCAAACACACTTTGAGCGTCTCCAAAAGAAGTTTAAAATATGAAAATGAAAAACGAAGTGCAGATGCGTCTTAGTAACAATGATATGAAGCTTTTGTGATTTTTATTTTATTTTATCGAAACCTAAGTCCTATCACTTTTCTACAAACTCTATAACTCTTTGTACGTGATAACTCAATTGTGCATACCATTTTTCATGAAATGAACCAAACCCAGTTTTATATTTTTTTATCATAACTATGTCACATAATAAGACAATGTGCGCTGGTTTCACAATTTTTTTAATTTTTTTAATCATTTATGATCATTTGAATGTCTGGTCAAACACATTTTGAGCGTCTCCAAAAGAAGTTTAAAATATGAAAATAAAAAACGAAGTGCAGATGCTTTTTAGTAACAATGAAATGAAGATTTTGTGATTTTTTTATTTTATCGAAACCGAATCTCTTCGTTGGGGTCGCTGATCTCTTCGTCCGACTGCTCGATTTCTTCCTCCGACTGCTCGATTTCTTCGTCCGACTGCTCGATCTCTTCGTTGATCTTCTCAAATGTCAGTTGGATGTACTCCACCTTGATGATCACCTTGATAACGTAGAGATCACCAAATTGAATCGACAATTGCTCCCAGAATAGATCCCAGTTCCTCTCGAACTCGAGGTATTCGTGGCCGTTGACCACATGATATGATCCAAATATCTCGACATCATTCCCTAAAAGACGAGAAACTTCGTGATCTTGCCGTAATATGAGCTCAAGCGGTGGAAAAACCTCGGGGTAGCCATCTAGTAACTCAATCTTGAGATGCTATCGAAACAACATGAGAATCATATCAGAATAGTTCAAATGACAGAACTGAGAGATCATTCAAATGACAGAACATGAGCATTGTATCAGAATACCAGAGAAACTTCATCTATAGAATCATTATCAATCCTGCGCATGTAGTATTGAGTGATCTCTTCCAACTCCATCGTGACATCTTGCAATAAAACGAGAGATATCGCATTCATTTCTGAATATGTGATATCTCTCGGTTCGTGAAATATGCTCGACACGAGGGCTGGCTTGCAGCGTCCGTCAATATGTTGAAACTCTGATCAAAGAGAGGAAGACATTCAGAAAACTTGTAAACTACTCAATGTGTAAGAAAACAAACACAAACGAGCATACCCGTGCGTTGCACAAGAGGTTTTGCAGCATTGTGCTTGTTAGTCACTTCAACATTGAACAAATGCAGATCTTCATTCCAAGCGAATTTGACAACATCGTCCTCCTCGATGCCGTAGCCTTCACATAGTGCTCTACACTGCGTTCCACAGATCTCCGTGTATATATGGTTGTTCGGGATACCACTTAGCTGCTTAACAAGATATGGATGTTCTGCGTCATCTTCTACCCACTTATCCAGGTAGAACAAGTACTGGTCTTTGTTCTGACACCTAGCCTCCATCCAGTTCTTACGAGAGCCAAGTCCCCGGGCCTGATCTAGAAGATATCTTAAAGGGCATGGCAGAATCTACATGTAATACCAAACCGGAGAAACTATGAAGACATTCATTGAAGGAAAAACAAATGACATTCACTCGAATTTGAAAGGCAATACTTACAACGGCCGTTTTGAAACCGCGTTCCATCGGGACTTTGAAAGTGGAACCACGAGTTAGTGTGCGACAGAGAGTTGCTTCGTAATTGCACAGAGCACAGCGATCGGCGCCATCGCTATCGCTATCGGAATCCTATTTTAACAAATAAAATTTAGAACTAGATATACAGGCGGAACCTGGGATTTTTCCCCATTCCGTAATGCAAATAAAAAATCAAATCTACCCACATATTATGCACCAAACAGGAAAATGAAACATGTAGAGAAGATAGCACTAACCATCGGTGACAAAATGGGGTTGATGTACTGCATCTGAAACCGTCGGCGAGCAAAAAACCCCAAACGGCGAAGGCGTCCGTTCAATGGCGTGGGCGATGGAGCTCCTTGCTTGTCCCTCCTTCTCGACGGGCGACGGGAGACTGGCCGGCTACGGAAATGGCGATGGCGATGGAGCTCCTTTGCGCCTTCAATCACCCTGCTTTCCGCCCTCAGTCAAACTCCTATTGCTCTGTTTTACTCTGTTCTTGGGGGTTCATCGGAGGTTCTATGGGCGACAGCAGTGAGGCAGGGAAGAAAGACCACGTGGTCCCATCGGCGTTTTCCCTTGATTCAACAAGTCCTCCGGCCCAAGCCGACCCCTCAAAATCCCAACCGAGCCGCACACTAGCCGACCCCACGAGACTCCAACCGAGACGCGCCTGACCGACCCCACCAGTCAGGCCAAGTGCGGGTCAAAGGAGGTTGACCAGAGAGAAACGAGCGTTTGGGCGATATACGAGCAAAACAGGGCACAAAACAGAGAAACAACGAGGTATGTCACAGACCGATAGAACTCAGCGGTATAGAACCAATTAACCCTTTATTTTAATATTGTGTTGGTTGAGATTTAAACACGAAACTTTTTTTAGCATTCTACGACGGACCCACTCTAATTGTATATCAGTAGGAATTAGGTCACAAGATTTAATCAGTTCAATCATAAAACCGATCTGATAAAAGAGACTAAGCAATGGACAACCCCTCACGAATATGAAGGTAAAGCTGAATTGTCCATATACACAGTGGCGGAGCCAGGAATTGAGACGAGGGGGGGCGAACAATAAAAGATGTGCCACCGGCGATTTTTTTTTTGACAATACATGTAATCCTAATTGTATAAAAGGAACAATGTAATTAGTCGAAGCCTCACAATATTAAAACTCACTAAATTTAGGCAAAAGTAAGGGTATTCAACACAAAAAGGTTCAAACATATTCAATTTCATAACTCATCAAATACAACTAACAATGACAAAAAAGTAACCTAAAAAGAACTTAATGAAGGAGATATGCCCTAGAGGCAAATAAATAAGTGGTATTTATTGCGTTATCTCATAAGTTTATAATGGGTTTATGTATTATGCTATAACTGTATTAATCGGAATTATTAATACACGTGTGATACATAGACAACCAGGTCCCTAGCAAGCCTCTATATGAGCTAGTCCATTGGGCAACAGTTGATCGAGATTCCCGATCAAGGACAATGACGTCGGTTGACAATGGGGTCATCTTGTTAATAGAATAAGGTGGTGGACATACGCAAAGTATTGCAATAAGATCGTATTACGATGTTTGTCATTTGCAATAGATGATAGTATGATAGCTTATTCCTTAGACCGTGAGACCGTACTTATTGTTGCTTCGTAGGAGTGCTTTGAGAGCATCAAACGTTGTGTCTTATATAGCATGACAATAACGGTGTCCATCTTGGGTATTCTGAAAGAGCATCGAGACGTAAGGATCAAGAGCGGGATTTGTTCATTCTTGTAATGGAAAGATACTCTGGGCCCACTCGGTGATATTGCATCTATATAGCTGCGCAGCTTGTGACTAGGTCATGGAGATGAAATATCGCAGACGAGTTAATAACCTTTGTCGGTAACGAGGTACAGCAAAGGCATCGGTGTGTCTACGATCATATCTCGGACAAGGTAGTATCGCAGAGACAAAGGGAATGAATATCATACTTATGGTTCAACGACGATATTCGTGGAATGCACAGGTGTCGTCATATATTTCCAGGTATCCCTGACGATCATTGGTGAGCGGAGTGTCTCGACCATGTCTGGAGTGTTCCCGAACCGTAGCGTAACAAACTTAAGGTCTTAGCGACGCTAGGAGATAGGTTCTGGAATTTTATAGGTTTTTATGGAGAGAAAGAAATGATCCGGAAAGAGTTCCGGTGGTCCGGAAGGAGTTCCGGGGAGCTATGGAAGTGTTCCGAGAATGTCCGAAAGTTGTTCGGGTGGTTCCGAAATAGTTTCAGAGTCATGGGATATTGAATTATATATAAATATATTAATTGTGAATTAATGGGATTTTTATATTAATTTAATATTAATTAAATAAAGGAAAAAGGGGGCTCCCACCTAAATGGGCCCTAAGAGGGCCCAAGAGGGGGAAACCGCACCCCACAAGGAAGGGAAGGCTTGGGCCTCCTAGTCCAACTCGGACTAGGAGTGGGAGAGCCCATGGGGGGTTCGGCCGAACCCCCCCTCCCCTCTCCTCCTTTTAGTCCCACATGGGGGAGCCAAGGGGGTTGGCACACCCCTTCCCCCTTTATATAGCAAGGCATATTAATTGATTTAATTCATAGGAAATTCAGTTAATTCCCAATTTCTCTCTCGATCCCGTGGTTCCCAAGTTGGAGCCGCGCCGAGCTGAGGAAGGGGGTCTCTCTCCACCTAAGCCATACTGCAGAGCGCCGTTGCTCTGCGGGATTCCAGATAAGATCTACTCCTGCGATTTCAGCTGGATCTGAATGACCGGGAGTTGTCGCTAGGCTCCGTATGTTTGCGAGTGCTCGGAGGCTACTCTACTGAGGAGCTTGGGCGACGTCGTCTCGCCCCCTGCAGCCGCCGCGCCACCCCCCTCTGCTGCCGGCGCGCCAGCCCTGGTGCTGGCGCTCTGCCTTCTTCCGCCCGACGCCCGTCGACGCAGATCATCGTCGACACCCCGGCGTCATCGACTCCGACATCACGGCAAGTTCTCCGCGACCTCGAGGTCGGCTACGTACGACTTCATCGTCAACGCTTGTGCGGGAGCGTAATCCCCGCTATCGGTCTACATGGAGGTAATGTAACCCGTTCCGCCACCGTTATCGCATGTACTAGATAGATAGATCCTGGCTAGTCAGGGTTTTGTTCGCTAGAAAATTATTGTTTTCTGCACCGTAACCCCTTCAGTGGTATCAGAGCCGATCTATGCGTAGTACTGCTGGTACGGTTAGAACTCATGTTGAATGAGGGCGTCTTTCTTATATTTGCTACCCTCTAGCGTGCACTTGCGATGCCTTCGGTATTGAGTTGATGAAGCGGCCCGGACCGACTTTACGCGTACGCTTACGCGAGACTGGTTCCACCACTGACATACGGCTTGCACCGTATCTGTGGCTGGCGGGTGTCTATTTCTCTCTCTCTAGTCGGCAAAGCATTTTCAATGGAGGGCCCGAAAGGGATGCTTAAACATGCAATTATACGATCGACGTTGTGGTACAAAGTTCGTAGGTAGGGAAGCGATTCTCTTACGAATAAGCCTATATGCCACGTAAAACTTGCAAAACTAGATAAAGCTAGAGGCGTCTAACTTTATTTTGCAGAGGCGTTATTTTATGTGACATGGTTACGGTAAGTTTTTGATATTACTCGTACTGTCGGAGGCAATGGAGGGCTCTGTAGACTCGGAGTCATGCCGGGGCGCCGGGGGCCAGGCACATGGCGCCATGAAGGTCCAGGCGCATCGACCATGTCACATCGCACTTCATTGCATCATTATTGTGTGCTGTTGTGTGTGCATCCTATTGATTGCTTATATGCTAGATATACAACGGTAGCATCATAAATAGGATGATCCCTAACAAATACCAAAATTGTGTTCTCCCTCGTTGCGCACCACCAAGAAAGTTCTACGTTATGAGGCAGGCCGTGATGATCGGGTGTCACACATCTCGTCGTTCGCATACAGTGGGTGTAAGCCATGTTGCACGCGCAGGTCTTCGAGGTTTGATTGGCGAGCCTAGCATACTCAGAGGTATGGCCTCGGAACACGGGAAGATCGAAAGATCGAGCACGAGTCACAGAGTTGTTATGATCGACATTTTATGTCCACCTTTGAAGCTGTGCTGCCGGCCGTGATGATCGGGGGTAGTATGGTGGATGAGGGTCGTGTCATCGCCATTATTATTTTAGGGATAATAATCTTGGTGTGGTGTGTTTTTGATAATAAGATTATAGAACTAAAACTCACCTACATATTATAAACTTAACCTTACCTCTTTTGCGATCACATCTGTAGACTACGCAACTATACTTCGGTTACTTCCTCAAGAGTCCGGATGCTACGTTAGAAGCCGACGGATCCAACTTCATCAGATGGTACAGGGGTTTTAGAAACATTCTCGAACACAACAACATTCTATATGTTCTCGATGAACCGGTAGGAGAAGGACCAGGAGATTCTGCTAGCAAGGAGGAGGAAGATGATTTCCGTAAGCGTCGAGACATATTCATTGAAGTGGAGATCACCATGACCGTATGCCTGGCACCCGAGTTGAAAGAGATGTTTCGACGCAAGGAGCCAAGCGTCATGATGGATGCGATAAAGACGCACTTCGGGGATGAATTAAAGCGTGAGCAATTCAGGCAGCTTAGAATGTTCCAGACCATTCACATGGAGGAGCATACCTGTCTGAAGACACATTTGAAGAAATTGTATGACATCTACTTCCAGCTGACGATGGTCTTCGATTACTGGATGGCGGATTCTTGCGCCATTCGGACTGTACTGATATCTCTACCTCCTAGCTATGAGAAGCATGTACGTAAGTACATTTTGAAAGCCGACGATATGAACTTCTAAGTATTCATACGTGAGTTCCAGTCTCTGAAGGTTGATTCCATCGAAGGAGAGATCTTCGATGCTACAGGTATATATTTGATATATGCAGAATTATGAATTCGCCCATGGTATATGATGAAATATTTGATAATTGCTCTGTTTGTGAAACAGGTCCTGATTATCACATATATGCGGCACAATTTGATATGACCTGGCGCTGAAGCTGGTAGTCAAGGAGTTGATGGCCTTTTGGTGTTCACGTCCTCAAGTTATCATAGTTATCATCAATAGTTTTTTGATATGATCTTTTGTAATAGTGAGCGAGTGTGTGTGTCTTGATTGTTGCAAGACAAAGTTATTCATGTAATAAGACAAGATCAGTTGTTTTATGTTATAGAACAAGTCAGTTGTTTTATCTTATGAATAAAGTTTCCACATCTCAGTTACATTGATTGTATGATAAGTATTCATAATTGTAGATATGATAAAATATCTTGTCCCATGAACAAAGGTTCTATTGCTAGAATAAACATCGTCGAGTTTAGTCATAAAAGCAATGAAAGAAGTAATGGATGTCTTTGGTCCATTTAAGTATTTCGAGTGCTGAATTGATTAAGCTTGAAATCAAGTATTGAAGTTGCAATACTAAGGGAAATTAATTGAGTGTCATTTTTAATGATTAATTAATGATGTTTATGGCTTGATCCGAATTCCTCCATGACTTTGGCAAATAGGAGTATTTGCCCGATGAATCGTGGAGTCTGAGATTAATTTGATAATAGATCAAATGGGGTTTTTCAGAAGAAAGATTTGTGAACATTGTATTCACAAAATTCGATCAAGGACAGTATTTTGGATTATGTTTTCAACACAAGAGACTTGTGGAAATTTGCTTCACAGAATTATAATGTCATATATAGTGATATGTGGGGAATTATAATCATGCTCTATTTTAAATAAAGTATGGCCTGTCAGAATCAGTCTTAGAATCTCCTAATACGTTCGAAACATTATAGTCGATGTCCACTTTAGAAAATAGATATATTTCTAAACGAGAATTCGTAGGATCGACAGTAGTGTCGACATGTATATGATTATGCGATAATTCGGAATATACATGAGTGGTTCTTTGTAGATTGCTCGCATTGAATGAGAATGTGTTCCAAAACCAAATAGAAACAAAGTTCAGTTTGTTGTCTATGTAGTTCTGAGAAAAGATGACTTTTCGAATTATGGTTTATGGATTGAAATTAGAAGTTTGGAATAAAGTGTCAGACTTATGTTGGAAGATGTTCCAAAGAGTATATGTCTGCTAATGAAAGTTTAGTGATTAAGAGTGAGGGAGACTAGAAAATTGTTTTCTGCTTGCAATCCTCTTCATAAAGATCATAATATTTTCATGAAAGAAACTTCTAAATAAAGTGCTGTTATATTTAATATTGCTGTCAGGTCACAGCACTGTATTAAGTACTTCGGATCTTGTTGACAGATCAAGGTGCACTTTATGAATACAAAGAAAGTTGAGAAAATATCGGAATACGAACAAAGGCTCTTCAGCCTGGAAATCCAAGTTACGTTTAAAAGATTAAGAGAGTAATTGTTGCTGCAATTCTTATTAGAGGAATAAGATTGTTTAATCGTCATATAAGGTGTTATAGGATAAATGTGATTATAAGAAAGACGCGGTAGCATGTCTTGTCAAGAAATGTGTCTTGGACAAGATCAAATTTGTTGACTACATTTATGTAGATATGCTTGAAGTCTGAGGGATTTGTATTAATGTAATACTGTGGTTTGTATTAAATTCGAATTGATGTTAGATCAATGATTTTGGTTTGACCTAAATATCGAATTAAGTGGGAGTCGTAGTTGGTTTACTCAGGTGGAATATGTATGGAACATATTTTTGAGTGGGAGCTCAGGAACTCAAATATGTGGATAACACGTTTTTGAGTGGGAGCATGTGTTGACAAATATGTGGAGACATAGTTTGAGTGGGAGTCGAATTCACCCTGTGTAGTTAACGCATTGTGAAACTGTACCAATAGAATAGGATGAAGTTGTGAAACTATTTGAAAGTCAGTGTCTATTTTGAAATAGAACGGGAATTTTAATAGTTAGTCGAGTCGTGTTGGATTATATCTGAGGAGTCAGAATAGAATCAAGAGGATGATCCTTTGGAATCCAATTGATCATTAAGAGTAATGATGCATGAAACTAATGGTTGTATGACATGTGGGTCTATTATGTAATATTAGACATCATACAGAAACCATGTTATCTGCTCGATGAAATATAACCGATGTTCTTGGGATAAGAACAGTTATGAAAGTAAAATTGGAATTTACTGGAAGTAGAAGTGCGTTAGTTAAGGGATTGACATTTGAATGTCAAGTCTTCTACATTGGTGCGAAAGTATGTAGACATCACGAGTTTGTAATTGTTACAAGGGGCTCGGCATGACTGAGTGTGTTTCTCAGGGCAGTTATCTGGTTAGTATAATCAGAGTGAGCGCTGGGAAGCGGTAGTCTCACTTAGTTGCGGTGTTTGCATATGTGTTGTTAAACAACATGGTGATATCAAGCAAGTTAATATCCGTGAAGCGCAAAAGCATGTACAATCATGGATTGTGCAGTAACACTTTTCCACAAGCAAGCATTATCAAATGATTCTGATTTGATCAGGGATTCTGATAAAGTAAGATGCAGCTAGTTTATTTGTACTCTAGTGCAAGTGGGAGACTGAAGGAGATATGCCCTAGAGGCAAATAAATAAGTGGTATTTATTGCGTTATCTCATAAGTTTATAATAGGTTTATGTATTATGCTATAACTGTATTAATCGGAATTATTAATACACGTGTGATACATAGACAACCAGGTCCCTAGCGAGCCTCTATATGAGCTAGTCCATTGGGCAACAGTTGATCGAGATTCCCGATCAAGGACAATGACGTCGGTTGACAATGGGGTCATCTTGTTAATAGAATAAGGTGGTGGACATACGCAAAGTATTGCAATAAGATCGTATTACGATGTTTGTCATTTGCAATAGATGATAGTATGATAGCTTATTCCTTAGACCGTGAGACCATACTTATTGTTGCTTCGTAGGAGTGCTTTGAGAGCATCAAACGTTGTGTCTTATATAGCATGACAATAACGGTGTCCATCTTGGGTATTCCGAAAGAGCATCGAGACGTAAGGATCAAGAGCGGGATTTGTTCATTCTTGTAATGGAAAGATACTCTGGGCCCACTCGGTGATATTGCATCTATATAGCTGCGCAGCTTATGACTAGGTCATGGAGATGTAATATCGCAGACGAGTTAATAACCTTTGTCGGTAACGAGGTACAGCAAAGGCATCGGTGTGTCTACGATCATATCTCGGACAAGGTAGTATCGCAGAGACAAAGGGAATGAATATCATACTTATGGTTCAACGACGATATTCGTGGAATGCACAGGGGTCGTCATATATTTCGAGGTATCCCTGACGATCATTGGTGAGCGGAGTGTCTCGACCATGTCTGAGTGTTCCCGAACCGTAGCGTAACAAACTTAAGGTCTTAGCGACGCTAGGAGATAGGTTCTGGAATTTTATAGATTTTTATTGGAGAGAAAGAAATGATCCGGAAAGAGTTCCGGTGGTCCGGAAGGAGTTCCGGGGAGCTATGGAAGTGTTCCGAGAATGTCCGAAAGTTGTTCGGGTGGTTCCGAAATAGTTTCGGAGTCATGGGATATTGAATTATATATAAATATATTAATTATGAATTAATGGGATTTTTATATTAATTTAATATTAATTAAATAAAGGAAAAAGGGGGCTCCCACCTAAATAGGCCCTAAGAGGGCCCAAGAGGGGGAAACCGCACCCCACAAGGAAGGGAAGGCTTGGGCCTCCTAGTCCAACTCGGACTAGGAGTGGGAGAGCCCATGGGGGGTTCGGCCGAACCCCCCCTCCCCTCTCCTCCTTTTAGTCCCACATGGGGGAGCCAAGGGGGTTGGCACACCCCTTCCCCCTTTATATAGCAAGGCATATTAATTGATTTAATTCATAGGAAATTCAGTTAATTCCCAATTTCTCTCTCGATCCCGTGGTTCCCAAGTTGGAGCCGCGCCGAGCTGAGGAAGGGGGTCTCTCTCCACCTAAGCCATACCGCAGAGCGCCGTTGCTCTGCGGGATTCCAGATAAGATCTACTCCTGCGATTTCAGCTGGATCTGAATGACCGGGAGTTGTCGCTAGGCTCCGTATGTTTGCGAGTGCTCGGAGGCTACTCTACTGAGGAGCTTGGGCGACGTCGTCTCGCCCCCTGCAGCCGCCGCGCCACCCCCCTCTGCTGCCGGCGCGCCAGCCCTAGTGCTGGCGCTCTGCCTTCTTCCGCCCGACGCCCGTCGACGCAGATCATCGTCGACACCCCGGCGTCATCGACTCCGACATCGCGGCAAGTTCTCCGCGACCTCGAGGTCGGCTACGTACGACTTCATCGTCAACGCTTGTGCGGGAGCGTAATCCCCGCTATCGGTCTACATGGAGGTAATGTAACCCGTTCCGCCACCGTTATCGCATGTACTAGATAGATAGATCCTGACTAGTCAGGGTTTCGTTCGCTAGAAAATTATTGTTTTCTGCACCGTAACCCCTTCACTTAAAACCCGGCAACATACTAGCATGGACTCATGTCACTTGAGTTGAACAATTGGCAGTTGTTTGTCCTTTGTGTCGTCGCGCCTCCGCCTGCAGTTTTGAGGTGTCGGCGCTGCAACTTCCTCTGCATACTTCAAGTCAAATGCATCCAACCATGCTCCAATAGCATCCTAATCCGGCTCCCCATCTCCGACATCCATCTGTGCTGAAATAGCTTCCCAATCCAGCTCCTCATCTCGCGACGGCTGACGGCGAATCAACGAGAGAGCAGAGAGGAGCTTGGGTGATAGATGGGGACTGGGGAGAAGCAGCGAGGACCGGCCAACGACAGATCGCGAGCGCGCGTTGGCTGTGGCTGCAGCGTAGCACGAGAGAGATGGGGAATCGTTGGAGCTAGCACCGTGCGGTTATCCAATAGGTGACTTTTTCTACGCATACTGACATAAATACTTGGGATACGTATCAATAGGTAAAAAATCAACCGGAGCTGAGGGGGGGGGGGGGGGGGGGGGGGGGGGCGGCCGCCCCACCTCGCCCCCCTGGTGGCGCCGCCCCTGCATATACAGTACCCTGCAATTAATCGTTGGTAGATATTGACACAAACTCCATAGGTCCATATGACAAGATACTGAATCACGTTGCAAATGTCACGGTCAAAAGAGTCGATCGAGCTCTAACTGGCTGAGAATTAAGCAAAAGGGGACTAGTTATCCCTGCCATAATTAAAACACTTCCTTTCTGGAGGACCCACATACCAGTAGACTCAAAGTCAGTCCGAGTTAGGGATCCATACCCGTCTCAACCAGTAGTTTTAAACGTGTGTGAATGGTCGTGACCGCATGTCCTTGCCTCATTAAATTGGTGTGCTGGCCCATTTGTGAGGACCTTCTGGCCACAAAATCTTGTTTAAATAGAAACATCTTGCAATATCTGGTTCCAAGTCTTTTCTATAAAAAATCTGGTTCCAAGTGTGACAAGAGGAGATTTTGAACGCTTCAAACCGCATTTCATGGGTCGCTCATGCGACTCACGGGACGGCTCCTAAAACCTAGATCGAAACCCCCTTCCCCGCCGCCGCCTTTCCCTTGCTACGGCCGCATGCCGTCCTACAGTGACGGCTGACCTCTCCGCTCCTCCTACTTCAAACCTCTTAGCTTCTCCCCCAGCAGCCCCTCTGGTTTTCTCCCACGAGAATGTTCTTCTTCGATGCAGTTGGTAGTAGGGGACACGCCGCCAACATGGGAGCCATCGTCCCCACAACAGTGTTGGGCGGTGGTGCTGTGACGGTTGCTACCCTCGTAGATCTTGCCATGGGGGATTCCCACGTGTCGGTCCGCTGGGTGATGGCTGGGGCTGTTCGACAACGACTTTGGCCGCTATGCCGCCTCCAGTGCTTTCGTTCGTGCGTCGAGATGGGGTCAAGCCTAGTGTTGCTGCTTGGGGATTTTCTGGCAGGCGCTTGGGGATTTGTGCTTGGTGCGGTGACTGGGGTGGCCAGTCTGGCACAGGCTGCTCGTCTTCCATGGTTGAGGGGCGAGGTAGGTGCTATCGGACGCTAGAGCGGCGACTCTAGGGCAAGTGCTCAGGTGGCTCTCTAAGGACGCCCTGTCGTGGTGGTGTTGTTCAGGTTGTCTAGCCATGGGGGTGGCAAGAACTACGACGTACGTGTGGAGGAATAGTTACATCCGAGTGTTGTCATGGGTGACGGTCCTCGCCTAGATTCAGATCTAGAGGCTCTCTTCCAGTCATGGTAGAGTCGGTGACCCTTGTCGATCGATAGGTGGGGACCGGACTGAGCGTAAGCTCAAGCCATCATTGATGTCGGTGTTTATGACACCCTTGGGCGCCGCTTTCCCTCTTGGGGGCGATGTTGTGGCTCCACCCTACCTCCATCGGGTGTGCTCCTGGTGAAAACTCTGGTCTTTCGACCTGACAGTGGTGGCGCTTTTGCATCATCAACTCCTTGGAGGCAGCGTCTTGGAGCAGAGGGGGGGTCTACTTGCTTCGACATGGTTGTTTGAGTGCAAATTTGGCGCCTTTCCGTAGTAGGCGATCTGAAGTGATGTTGTCTTGTTCTTGTGCTTTGGTGGAAACACAACTTGCAGACACCGTGGTCTGATCCCGCCCTCTTGTGGCTGGCTATTTATGCAATGGGCTCGTCGCTGCCGGTGGTTTCCGATCCTGCCCCTTTGGTTGATGGCCGTTTTGCACAAGGGCCTGGTGCTCGTTGTTATCGATATTGTGGTGTACGCTCGGTGTTGTGATGCTCGACATCCTCTCCTTCATGCTCGACGTCTGCTGGACGCTCTGGTCTTTATGTCCTGTTTTCCTCTCTCATGTTAAGATCTGCGTGAGTTGTAGTGGTCTCTTCGTTGGAGTATATGTTGATTTCGAATGTGATTTCGATAGGAGTATTGTAAACTTATTAATTTCGATAATAAAAGACCCCATGTTTCCAAGTCAGTAGTCAGCAAAAAAATAGAAACATTTCAATCATGCAACATGACCAGTTGACTGCCAGTGCCAAGTCTACCTACTATGGAGGTGGAGGGTCCATAGGAAAAACCTACATAAACGGCTAAAACGCCATGGCTTTTTCTGAACTCTTCCATGCAAAGCACACTGCTGCACACTGGCACACCTTGTCCATGGAGATCTCGCTCATCCATGCCTCTCTCTTAGCTCCTCTCCTCCTCCTCCTCCCCTTGTACTTGCTCTCCTGTCGTTGCAAGATCCAAAGTAATGGCTGTGGCAGTAGCATCCCGAGCCCGCCCGCTCTCCCGGTTCTCGGCCACCTCCACCTCCTCAAGGAGCCGCTGCACCGATCCCTCGCGGGCCTCGCCGCGCGCTACGGCGGCGCCAGCGATGGTGCCGGCCTCCTGCGTCTTCGGTTCGGCGCCAGGCCGGTCATGCTCGTCTCCTCCCCGTCTATCGCCGAGGAGTGCTTCACCGTCCACGACGTCGCACTCGCGGACCGCCCGGGGCTCGCGTCGCGCCGGCTGCTCACCGGGGGCGACTGCCCCAGCATCGCCACAGCCACCTACGGTCCCCTTTGGCGCCACCTCCGCCGCATCTCCACCGTGCACGCGCTCTCTGCTCACCGCGTCTCTCTGACGACCGCCGTGCGCGACGCCGAGGCCCGCGCCATGGCGTGTAGGCTCTGGCGCGCTGCCGGTCCAGGCGCCACGGTTGTCAGCGTGAAGTCCACGGCGTACGCGTTCGTCGCGAACGTGATCATGACCATGGTCGCCGGGAGGCGCATGCCGGAGGACGAGGTGCTCCGGTTCAAGGTACTGACAGAGGCGACGATAGCGGCTGGAGGGTCAGCCAACCGGCAGGACTTCCTGCCGTTTCTGCAACTGCTGGACTTCGGGAGGACGCGGAGGAGGCTCGCCGGACTTTCCAAGGAGCGGCACGAGTTCGGCCAGAGTCTCATCGACGAGTACAGACGGCTTCACCGCCACGGCGAAGGCGAAAGCACCGACGGTACGCTGGTGCCGCCGACGGCAAGGACGGCGATCGGGGACATGATCCAGCAGCAGGAGCGGTCGCCGGAATCGTACACCGACGTGGTCATCCGCACCGTCTGCCTGGTGAGTCAGCGGCTAAATTATTTTGCTGAAATGCTTAATTACCTAGAGTCCTGACGTACTACCACTACACCAGCCTGTACTCAGAGTGCATGCACTAGCTGTATAATTAACTATTTAGTGTCAATAATTCAGTGTCGCTGAAGTGTCAGCGACATGATCTACGTACGACTACACGTTAAAAATGGGCTCTGTTTTGAATTGGTGTAGTTGTTGTATACTAACTGATTATTTAGTGTCAGTGATTCAGTGTTAGTCGAAGTATAATAAGTGCTAGTGTGTTGTCAGTGCGCACATGTTTAACCTAGCCTTTCAGTTGTTAAGGAGAGCAATGTGACGTGTACTCACTATAATCCATTTAGTTAATTATACTGGTAATGGGATACATACCTTCAACATCTTTATTTTTTTTAGATAAACAGGGTCCATTCTCCCCGGTTCCATTATGAATAACGAAACCACCGAACGGTAATACAGCCTTGCCACGCAAGTTCTCAGAAACTTCATTTTTCAAAACGCCAAAACGGCTACACCGGGCCACCACCAGAGCTACGCAACTACAAAAGCCCAAAAAACTGTTGTCAGCTCAGCAGACCTGCCAAAGTCAAGCACCGCACCGCGCATCTAAAACCTAACGACGAGAGCCAGAAACTAGTCTATTTTTTACATAAACTTAACCAGAAAGCAAAAACAAACGTCGAGCACACTCTCCCCCTCTTCACACCACCACATTGAGCGCGTCTGCTTCCTCTGGGTGGAGTTTCAGGTACTCCAGAGACGCTCTTCCGCCGTAGGCCGATGAAGCCGAAGTAGACCAGGTGCTGATCCAGCTGAAATCAGTGCACCTTAGCCTGGTTAGGTCTGCAGAGGACTCTTGAGCTTTGCGAGCAGCACCCCCTCGAGTGGTTCCAGCTCGTTTCTTACTGTTTCTCCTAGCGGAATTTGCCACATCTTGAGAAAGTACAGCATCAACCGCCACACCTATTTAAGATTAACCCAGGAACATCGGTTAAAAACTAAGTTATTCCTATTTATCCAAATGCTCCAGAGAACTACAACATTAGCTAGATTTAACTACCAGTGTCTCGTAGTACAAAGCCATTTGGAAGCTAGAGACTCAAAATTATAAATCTCTACTTGAAATACATCTAGTATTAACTTCTACATTTCTTTAGAAACTAAACAATCAAAGAAAAGGTGATGAACCGATTCAATTTCCTTACATAGCTCACACTCCAAGGGTTTTGGCATCCCTCTCTTCCTCAGATTATCCCTAGTTAGAATCTTATTCTGTGAGAATAACCAAAGAAACACCTGAATTTTGGGTGGCACTTTAATGTTCCACACAGAAGGCAAATAAACAGGTCTGACTCCTCTAAAATTAACTACTGCATACATAGACTTAGAAGAGTACACCCCTTTGGACTCAAATTTCCAGATCATTTGATCTTCATCCTCACTGAAAACAATAGAGCTAGCTACAATGGTTAAATCAATCCACTTTTCCATCATATCCTCAGTAAAAGTTCTTCTAAAATCACATCTAAGTTGGATCCCATCCCACAAATCTGCCATTGTTTTAGTTTGTTGGTTCGAAATAATATACAAATCCCAGAATTGTGAAGACAGTGGTGTATTCCCAAACCAAATGTCTTCCCAAAACTTAACTAATTTTCCATTACCTATTTTCCATTTATATCCTATCTTAACAGCTTTAGCAGCCCACAACACACCCTTCCAGAAAAATAGATGGGTGTGTCTCAGAGCAACACAAAATGTTAGGATTCCTAGTATTATACTTAGCATCTACTACTTTCCTCCACAGAGTCCCTTCACCTTGAGCATATCGTCTAATCCAAGAACCTATCACACATAGATTTAGTTCTTGTAAGTTAGGGATTTCTAAGCCACCGTACTCTTTTTTCATGCATACAGTAGGCCAATTAACTAAGTGAATCTTCCTATTACCCTCTGTATCATCCCATAAGCAATTAGCTAGCTGGGTATTAATTAAATCTAAAGCCCACTTGGGGAACTTGAAGAAGGAAAGCAAATAAATGGGAATACTGGCTAAGACAGACTGTACTAATTCATTTTTAGCAGCTGAAGATAAAAGTTTACCTCTCCACCCAGCTAATCTTTTTAATAGACTATCAATCAAAGGTTGCAGGTCCTCTCTTCTCAGTTTAATGTAATGGAGGGGAATTCCTAGATATTTAATAGGGAAATTTCCCAACACACACCGTAGAATTTCCCTATACTCTTCACACTCCTCTTGTTCTATGTTAATGGGAATTAGTTCACTCTTATGATAATTGATTCTCATACCAGACACCTGTTCAAACCAAGTAAGCACCCATTTCATATGTAGAGCTACTTCTTTATCAGCCTCTAAGAATAGTAGAGTATCATCTGCATATTGAAGGCAGGTTATACCCCCTGGGTTAAATCTGGGGCACAAACCTCTAATCAAACCTGCAGAGCTACCTTTCCTAAGCATTTTTGCAAATACATCTACCACGAAATTAAACAAAATGGGAGATAGGGGGTCTCCTTGTCTCAGCCCTTTACCTGTTGTAAAGAAATCCCCCTCTACATCATTAACCTTAATACCTACTAATCCATTTTGAGTTACTTGCTTAATTAATCTAATCCAGACAAGACTAAAACCTCTAAGTTCTAGGATTTCATACAGGAAATCTAGGTTAACTTTGTCATAAGCTTTCTCATAGTCTATTTTAAGTACTAACCCTTTTTCCTTCCTATTGTAAACATCATGAATTACTTCATGGGCAGTTTCCAGAATAAATCTCCCCCTTATGAAGGCAGATTGACTATTCGAAATTAATCTATTAACTACTAGTCCTATTCTATTAGTCAAAACTTTAGTAAAAATCTTAAAGCTACAATTGAGGAGGCTAATTGGTCTAAATTTCTTCATGGAGCAAGCATTTTCCTCTTTAGGAATCAGAGTCACCATAGTAAAGTTAATCCTAAAAATATCCAATCTATCTGTATGCCAATCATTGAACATGTTCAATAAGTCTCCTTTCACTATATCCCAATACTTATGATAAAAGCAGAAAGGGAGACCATCAGGCCCAGGGGCTCCATCTGCATAAGACCCAAATACATCTATTTTGATCTCTTCTAAGCTAAATTGTGCTTCTAAAATTATATTTTCCTCCTCTTTAACTAGTTCATCATTTTCAAAGAAATCCTGTCTAATTCAAATATCAGGCTATCCTCTTTACAGAAAAGAGATTTATAAAAATCAGTAGCTACTTTAAGCATATCTTTATTATCTGTTACTGGCCCTTCAGGACCTTCTAGCATATGAATTAACTTTTTCCTCCTTCAACATCTTTATGCAAAGTCAGTTTCTTTTGTTTCACTTTGCACTAGGATGCCAAGAACTGTTATTTGCTATAAATATCCTGGTCGCTTGGGTTTAGGTCGGCCGGTCGTTTGGAAAAAAAAGTATATAGATTTTGCCACCATATTCTAACCCAGATTCGAAACTTTTGAGTCAAAATTTAAGTATGCGTGTGAAATAAACATACATTTTAGCTACTATAAGTATGGTCTGAGCCTCACTAATAGTAGGTGAGCATATGAAGAAAATTCCAAGAAGTTAATGCTCTACATGACCAACTCAGCTGGGATCGTACATGGCCCCTTGCACAGTCTTGGCTTGATGACACTGACAATCATTCATCAGTCCCAAATTAAGAACTACCTTTGTCTGTCGCTGTCTTTGGAAAGGCTTCGCTGGGTCGATCACAAGCCTACGCAACTGTATTTATTCACATAGACAAATCTGCTTCCCAACTAACCCTTACGGCACCTCCTTTGGTTGTTTACATCCAAATGATCTTGAACTTGGAAAATTTAGCACGACCTCCGCCTCCGCTAGCTACGGTATGAATGCTGGCCCCGATAAACCATGTGCTCTTCACCAGATGCTGATAGATCTCATGGACACCGTGCTCGCTGTCCAAAAGAGATGGAGACCTCTGATCGTATGGCCATCACAGTTGTCACCATTAGGCTAAACTCCTAGTCTGAAAGCAAAACACATTTCGTTACTCCATTTGTTGTAGGCTTGCCGCCTCGTGGTCATCTTGCCCCTCTGATGAAAAATATTGGATCTTAACGGCCAAAGGGTGCTTGGCACTTGCACTCCATAGCCAACACTCGGGTCTCGTCGTTGGGTATATGGACCGTCGTCATACGAATATGCTAGGAAATTTGGAAGGAGCCGAAATGCAGAAGTCTTTGATAACAAAATTTCAGTCACACGCGTTCATTCAAAAGATAAGCACAATAGCAAGGAGTGTGCTCTAGAGGGTGCAAGAAGTCTAGTGGACATTATTGGTTAATTATTTATTTTCCCTTTTTTGCCGAGATTATTGGCTAATTATATTTACTCCTCCTATATCAAGGAAAAGAAAAACAAAAGCTTTTGACTCGTTTGAAAAACATCTCTACATGCTAAATAAAACACCGTATTGTGCACATTGTGTCCATGTATATATGTATATTGCAAAGCTTCTGAAATTAACATGTAGTCTTCATTTTTTGTCCGGTAAATTTGTGATTTGTTTTGAAAACACACTAATTTTTCTACAACATATGATTGTGTAGAGTCTGCTACAAGGTGGGACTGATACGTCATCCAGCACAATCGAGTGGGCGATGGCTCTCCTTCTTAACAACCCGGGTGTCTTGGAGAAGGCGACTAAGGAGATCAACACTGTTGTAGGCATGTCTCGGCTGCTCGAGGAGCGTGACCTTGCATGCCTCCCTTACCTCCGGTGCATCATCACCGAGACATTCCGGATGTATCCTATCTCCCCTACTCTTACCCCACACCAAGCCTCACGTGACTGCGTTGTTGCCGGCGGGAAGTACATCATTCCACATGAAACGATGGTGTTGGTCGATGTGTACTCTATGCAGCGGGACCCCGCTCTATGGGAGGACCCAGATAGGTTCAAACCAGAGAGGTTTGTTGTTTTCAATGATACCGTCGTTGAGGTCGATGGAAAACCATTGATGATGCCATTCGGGATGGGTCGACGGAAGTGCCCGGGGGAGGCGCTCGCATGGAGGACAATTGGGGTGGCGCTTGGTGTCATGATCCAGTGCTTCAAGTGGGAGCGGATAGAGAAAGAGATGGTGGATATGAGCGAGAGCTCGGGGTTCACCATGCCCATGGCCGTGCCGCTTGTGGCGATGTACAAACCGCGTGAAGAAATGACTGCAGTTCTCAAGAGCATAAATAACTCGGTTATTTCAACAACGTGAGCCCTTATGTGCCATTGCAAGGGTTGCATATGGTTGTATTGACTTTGTCAAGAAATGTATGTGATGTGATTGAAGAAGATTGTTCGTTGTTCCACCATGATGAGCTTATTGTACAATTGTTTTTTTTATGTAGGGCAAAAGCTTTGCCCCCATTTCCATTAATTAAGAGAGCGAGAGAGTTGATACAAGACGATTTAGGATGAAAAAAAACATATTTCTCAAACGAATTACTCTCCCGGTATTAACTCACCCAAAAATTTCGCCCATGAGAGCACCCAAAGTATCGCCTCATGCTTGATGTTGGAGAGGATGCTGAGAGGCGAGGCATGCTTGTTTTGGAAGACTCTAACATTTCTTTCCGTCCTAATCTTCCAAGAGGTTAGGGCGGGCAAGGGAGGCCAATGCTTTGCGGTTCGTCGAGCCATCATTGGTCATGCGCCTCTACAAATCCGTGTGAGAGAGAGTCGGCCAAGTGAAGATATCAAGAGCGTGAAGGCCAAGCCACTACTTCAATGATGTCCAAATTCTAGTGGTAAAACGGCAATTAAGTATGTGAGCGGCGGATTCAGGAGTCCGTCCTTTTGCATTGAAGACCAAGTACACAATTTGGCCATCCTCTTCGTGCCAATCATGCATCGTGTCAGCTGGCGACCATCAAACACGAGGAGCTCGTGATGGGTCTCGGAGATGGTCTCGCCATGCCCTTCCGAAGCGCGGCGTGGAAATAGCGATTCTAAATCCAGATCGGATCCAAAACCAGCCGAGGAGGAGGGGCCGCAACATTGAGCAATGAAGGGAATATGCCCTAGAGGCACTTAATAAACATAGTTTATTGGCAATATCCCAATCGTTCATTATATGTTTTATACCATGCTATAACTGTATTAAGCGAAAACATTAATACAGGTGTGGTAGATAAACAACCAGGTCCCTAGTAGCCTCTACTAAGACTAGTTTCATTGCGCGATTGATGATCGAGGTTTTCCGATCATAGGGCATGGCGCCGGTCGGCAATGGAAGTCATATCGTTAGGTGTAACGATGTGATGGACGTACCCAGTATTTATAGGACATAGTCGTTACGCCTTAAGACCGTGAGATCAACTCTTATTGTTATCCCTGGAAGATACTTTGATCGCACCAAACGTCATATCCTATATAGTGTGACAATGATAGGTGATACTTTTGGGTATCGGAAGGGGGTAGTTGAGACGAGGGGTCAACAGCGGGATTTGTCAGTCCGCATAGCCGGATAGATACTCTAGGGCCCACTCGGTGAGATTATGTCATATGAGTTTGCAAACATGTGACTAGGTCACCAGCTGATATAATATAATAGACGAGTAGAAGATAGCGATGTCAGTAACGAGATCATGCTAGGTATGGAGATATCTGAGAGTGATGCTCGGACGCGCTAAGTATCGCCATGACAAAGGGTTTAAGACTATACGTCCAGGTTTGATAGATGAAAGTCATTCGTTATATCACAGGGATTAATTCATGGGGTCCAGGCCTACGAGTTAGTCGTCGATCATAGAAGAGTCTTGATCGTACCTGTTATTATATCGAACCGCTAGGGTAACACACTTAAGGGGTTTCGACAAGACAACCGGAAAGGAAAGAGATCACCGGGAACGTCCCGGGAGGGGTCCGATGGAGATCGGGCAGCGCCGAAAGAGTTTTTGGAGCTAGGATAAATTATATATATTATGTTTGATATTAATTAATATAATTAATATGCAAATATGGTTTTATATATTTATTTTCGAATTTATTTAGGCTGATTTCCCTAAATGGGCCTTCTGGTCGAAAGAAGGCCCAAGAGGGGAAAATTCCCAAGGGGAATTCGGTGGGGGCTTGGGTGGCCGACCCAGGTGGGCCAAGAGGCCCACCAGGGGGCCGGCGCACCAGCCATGGCCGCACCAGGCATGTGGGGATAGTCCCACATTGCCTGGTGAGGAGGTTGGCTCCCCCCTGGGAGGCTATATAAGAAGGGGCACCCCTAGCCTTTTAATTCACCAATTAATTCCCTAATTCTCTCTCGATCTCGTGGTTCCCTTGTCGGAGCCGCGCCGAGTAGAGGAGGGGGATCTCTTCCACCATAGCCCGATGCCGCGCTGCTGGTGTTCCGGTCCAAGTCTTCCGCTGCTCGTCCTGGACTGGAGCTTCGGAGGCCGTCGTCTCCACCGTATGTGTGTGACGCCCTGCGAGGTGCGGCGCTAGCGGTACTCGGAGGCCTACTTCCTCCACCCGACCTCGGGGTCATCTTCGTCGCGCCGAGTTCTCCGCGACCTAGAGGTCGGCTACGTCGTCTTCGTCGTCAACGCTTGTGCGGGAGCGTAATCCCCGCTATTCGGTCTACGAGGGTATGTATTCCGATCTCCGCCGTACTACTATATCTGCATAGTGTAGATCTTGGCTAGTTTAAGGATATCGTTGGTAGGAATTTTTGCACACGATCCCCTTCAGTGGTATCAGAGCCGATCTATCGTAGATATAGCTGTACGCTGTTAGAACCCGTGTTCTGCACGGGGGCACCGTTCCTGTTATTTGCTACCCTCTAGCGTGCACTTGTGATTCCAGCGGCATCGAGTTGATGAAGCGGCCCGGACCGACTTTACGCGTACGCTTACGCGAGACTGGTTCCACTACTGACATACGGCTTGTACCGTATCTGTGTCTGGCGGGTGTCAGTTTCTCTCTCTTTAGTTGGTCTTCGCATTTTCAATGGAGGGCCCAAAAGGGATGCTTAAACATGCAATTATTGGATCGTTGTTGTGATCATAAGGTTCGTAGGTATGAAGCGGTTCTATTTACGAAAGCCCCAAGCCACGTAAAATATGCAAAAGATAAAGTAGAAGCGTCTAACTTTATTTTGCAGGGGCTATGTGATATGGTCAAGGTAGGTTTATTAAATTGTTTATAAACTGTGGGCGCCAAGAAGACCATGGCGCAATGGACTATATCACATTGCATTACATTTGATGTTTTGTGTGCATCTTATATTGTGTGATTATATATATAGTATATATTAGTTACACGGCGTTAGCTATATAAGATGATCCCTTCCAAATACCACTAGTGTTCTCCCTCCAACGCGCACCACCAAGAAAGTTCTACGTTATGAGGCATGCCGTGATGATCGGGTGTCAGACATCTCGTCGTTCGCATACAGTGGGTGTAAGCCATGTTGCACAAGCGTCAGCGTGGAGGTTTTTGGTGGCGAGCCTAGCATATTCAGAAATATGGCCTTGGAACAGGGAGACCGAAAGGTCGAGCACGAGTCACAAAATTGGTGTGGCGGACAATTGTCTACTCTTGAAGTTGTGCCGCCGGCTCTGATGATGAGGGGTGGTGCAATGGATCGGGGTCGTGTAATCGCTTAAACGACCAGGAGGGATGTTCGTTTGAGTGGGAGTTCGAATAGTTATTTCCTAAAATACTAGAACTCAGAATATAATGAACATAGTCTGTTTTGCAAACCTTTATAGATATTAACCATTGTGATAGCATCTTTTCAAATTAGGCGCATTCCTGCGATTGAGAAACTTAAAAGTTTTTGTCCAAACTTCATAGTTTTATGCTTTACCTTGAGGATACTCCTTGTTTAAACCGTTAGCTCTTTGTGTTACAATACCCGCTAGGAGATAAACCCAGAGATTCCGCTAACAAAAGATAAATTGGATTATCAGATTTTGTGCGGATGATATCATCATAGTCCAGTGCATGCTATGATCTCTGCATAGAGAACCAACGGTGGGTATGAGTTTTTAGATCGCGAACATATATATGGTCGCTAAACTCGGGGTACCCCAAACGTTGGGTTGATGAAGTTTATCAGTACGTTGACTGATCGTTTTCTCAACCAAGATGGAAGAGAATACACACATTGAGGGAGCACGTGGCGGTCATACTTAATGACATATGTTCATACTTAATGAACACTGAGACGCCCCGCTCAGCTCAATCACTGGATGACAGACATCGTTGCCAAGTGCAAATCCTCTGTCATAGACTATGTCATGCAAGGGGGAATCGTTCACCTTCATGGTTCTTGATTACGGTGGAAGTATCAAGAAAATGAAACAGATCGCCGGAAGTCATCAATGATGATGGTGTATATATGATATACATGTTATGAATGTTTTAGCCAAGCAAGTACTCGCAGTAGTGACTAAGTTTTGAACTAGTCATGTTTTGTGAAAAACCAGGTTTACTGCTTGAGTAGTTTGAAAGGATGAGGCAACATTGCGTGTTGATAATGGCAATCAAGTTGTTGTGATGGCCATAGACACTCTCCCTCTAGATCTACCATTTGGGTAAATTCTTTATGATCGCCTGTTAGTATGATCGTTACAAGTGTGTCTCCTCTAGCGAGACACTTGTTCATACATGATAGTGACAAATTGGTGTCCTATATTTATGAAGTAATGATCATATGCCGATTTGAATTTAGATGGTAGCATTCATAATATTAATGCCAAAGGATACAAACTTAATAAAGACACCACATATGTGTGGCACTACCGTTTCGTCATGTCAATGTTATAGTCAATGCATTAGCTCCATACCGGATGGACCTACAAGTCCTAAGATTTGATCTTTTGACACTTCCAAAATAACTGTGACACCGTTTTCGGAAAGCGGGCATATAACTTATTGATAGTCATACATAGAGATGTATATGGTTCAATGAAGTAATTGACGGGTAGTGGAGACCTTTATTTAGTGAACTTCACTGAAAGTTTTGATTATAGCTTGTTGAGAATCGTGCATTTCGGTGTATGTGAATCAATGAAGTACTTTAACGTATAGTGGAAGTCTTTATTTCATAGACTTCATGAACATTCGAATCGATATATGGATATCCACTCGGGGAATATTGGCCTGGAAATTTTGATTCAATCAAACAAGTCCAGAATGAAGTAGGAAATAAACTTAACAAGAAAATCAAATTCCCGCGATGCAAATCGAGGAAATAAAGATTTGAGTTATAATGTTGACACATCATTAGAAGACTTGTGAGAAGAGTTCCACAAATTACGTCGCATGGAACACCATAGTGTTATGGTGTGCTAGGACGTCGTAATCGCACCCTATCGGATAGTGTGTGGTAAATAAATCTCTTACCGAATTATTGTGATTATTAGAGTCAGATGGTAGAAACGCAAACACTCACGTTAGCAAAAAGTAAAACCATTTGAATCCATGGAGACAATACCATACGAGTGATGGCATGGCTTTTAGCCTGGATTGTCGTTTCGGCAATTTAGTGTTTCAATGTAATCGAACCTAAAATGGATTAATCTTTGTAGTATACCCTTCCTAAAGAGTTAGTTGGGTACATGTCTCACGACATAGGCAAAATCTTTGCCGGGATATACCTTGCGAAAGAAATAGTTTCTTGTCCGAGGTTATAAGTGAGAAAGAAAGTAGAGCAAGACGAAGTTGGTGAAATTCCTCTCCAGACATCAGAGTGACGCAACCGAAAGTGTGTTCGGTGTCAGGCTCCACAGCTTGAAAAAGCTGATGATTCAAGATCATGATGTTATGAGCTCATACTAAGAGCGTAGGCATACGAGGTTGTGTTCCACACTGTGTGTTACGACAATCTTGCTATGAAGGTCATATTAATGGAATATGATAGACCTACGAACTACAAAAGGAGATGGTGGACCTAAGTCCGAGAAATGGCTATGAGTCATTTGTGATCCGAAATAAAACCCATATACGATTACCAGGTATTGACTTGGGAGATCTTCTTGATGGCATCTAGGATGTTAATAATATATGGAATTTTATGAGAGAGTAGACATTGAGCAGATTCGATTTGTCGTGAAACAGTTCCGACAGATCACATGAGAGTTTGTCTCAAGTGGCGAAGCCTAAATCTATTCTGGGTCGTTTAGCAATCACTATAATTTCGAATGAGAAATTGATAGATGGATAAGGAAACCATGTTTCTTAATAGTGTCATTAAGAAAGAGTTGGTCATCCTGAGGATGCTAAACATGTGTGCAAACTTCGGTTGTCCATTCATGGGCAGAAGCAAGCATATCGGAGCTGGAATCTTCACTTTGATAATGTGATCAAAGGATTTTGGAGTTGTCCAAAATAGTTGAAGAAAACCTACATTTGCAAAGAAGTGAGTGGGAGCAAAGTAGCTTTCCTTGATCTTGTATGCGGAAGGCATATTTTAGTGGGAGCTAAGTAGCTTTTCCTTGATCTTATATGCGGAAGGCATATTTGAGTGGGAGCTAGGTGTCATTTGTGATTATGCATGTAACGACATATTGAATAACACAGATCCTCTAGTAGAGTGCAAAGGATTATTTAAGTGATTAAATTTCCTATGAAATGAAGTTAGGAGTATTAGGCATCCGATTTATAATTGTATAGATCAGAAGGGGCTTAATAACATTAAGTCGAAATATTTTCCTAAGTCAAGATTCTGAAGTGTTTCAGAATAGGACAAGCAAAGAAAGAGGTTCTTACTTGTATGACTAGGTAAAATATTAAGTTTATCTTGGCATTTTCAGTGATAGCAAATGATGTTTGACATTATCTATGTATCAGACATAGATGCTATCAGACTGAAAGCTCGACTTAGTGTGACCCGAGTTCTTGGTTCAAGAACAGGTTCTAGAGTGATCCTTGTGTGGATCAATGAACAAACGTTAAGTTTATTCTTCTAGTAACGGGTAAGAGTGGAATGGCAACTTGCCGTAAAGCGGTTACGATGATCCAAGTTATTACACTGACCCATATGACTATAAATCTCATATAGGAGATGTCCTTTATTTTGAAGAAAGACATGGTTAGTTTGTGAAGTCGCATATGAATGCACTGTCGCATAATCTACATAGGTATAGAAATATATCGCGACTTTAGAAGTAGCAAGTGTGATTGGACTGAGCAGTTTTCCGAGCGTAGGTAGTCCCCTTAATAGATCTCTTAGACTTTTAAGGCACATGCTACGCGAATGCTCGAGTCTCACTCCATCCACTAGGATATATTTCACCGTCATTGTAAGATACAGGATTATGTCAAACTAAGTGACATAGAAGTGTTGCAAAGCACATATAGGTCTCAATGTGTGAGATCTATTGACTGTATTCCTCTTCCACGAGGCGAGCAGGCACCAAGATGCTATGGGTATTGAGTTTTTACCAAATTGTAAACTAGATTAAGTGTTACTCTAGTGCAAGTGGGAGACTGAAGGGAATATGATCTAGAGGCACTTAATAAACATAGTTTATTGGCAATATCCCAATCGTTCATTATATGTTTTATACCATGCTATAACTGTATTAAGCGAAAACATTAATACATGTGTGGTAGATAAACAACGAGGTCCCTAGTAGCCTCTACTAAGACTAGTTTCATTGCGCGATTGGTGATCGAGGTTTTCCGATCATAGGGCATGGCGCCGGTCGGCAATGGAAGTCATATCGTTAGGTGTAACGATGTGATGGACATACCCAGTATTTATAGGACATAGTCATTACGCCTTAAGACCGTGAGATCAACTCTTATTGTTATCCCTGGAAGATACTTTGATCGCACCAAACGTCATATCTTATATAGTGTGACAAATATAGGTGATACTTTTGGGTATCGGAAGGGGGTAGTTGAGACGAGGGGTCAACAGCGGGATTTGTCAGTCCGCATAGCCGGATAGATACTCTAGGGCCCACTCAGTGAGATTATGTCAAATGAGTTTGCAAACATGTGACTAGGTCACCAGCTGACATAATATCATAGACGATTAGAAGATAGCGATGTCAGTAACGAGATCATGCTAGGTATGGAGATATCTGAGAGTGATGCTCGGACGCGCTAAGTATCGCCATGACAAAGGGTTTAAGACTATACATCCAGATTTGATAGATGAAAGTCATTCGTTATATCACATGGATTAATTCATGGGGTCCAGGCCTACGAGTTAGTCGTCGATCATAGAGGAGTCTTGATCGTACTTGTTATTATATCGAACCGCTAGGGTAACACACTTAATGGGTTTCGACAAGACAACCGGAAAGGAAAGAGATCACCGGGAACGTCCCGGGAGGGGTCCGATGGAGATCGGGCAGCGCCGAAAGAGTTTTCGGAGCTAGGATAAATTATATATATATTATGTTTGATATTAATTAGTGTAATTAATATGCAAATATGATTTTATATATTTATTTTCGAATTTATTTATGCTGATTTCCCTAAATGGGCCTTCTTGTCGAAAAAGGCCCAAGAGGGGAAAATTCCCAAGGGGAATTCGGTGGGGGCTTGGGTGGCCGACACTAGAGCAAAACAGGCCACTGGTCCCGGGCCGGGAGGGCTTTTTGTCCCGGTCACGCGCCCGGGACAGCGTGTTCGGGACAAATAGCCTCCCCTATTTGTCCCGGGCATGCCACGGCCCGGGACCACGAACCGGGACAGTATATATGTTTTTTTTTCTTTTATTTTGTTTCCTGTTTTCTATTTTTGTTTCTGTTTTCTATTTATGTTACTGATTCTTTTGTGTTTGTGTTTTTTCATTTATGTTTCATTTCAAACAAGATCGAGTTGCATATTATACGTTACTATGTAATATATATCATGAATACACGATTTTTTCCTCGGGATATAGTCATGAATACTACTAGTACACGAGTTCTCCCAAACAAATATTTACAACCGGAAGATCATGTCTAAATATTTACAAACAGAGATCATTACATGACAGAGAAGCATTAGACCCTATTTTTTCCTCGGGATGGTCTTTTTTGGCGGCCGGATTATACTGCATTCTGCGCTTGGCTTTATGACATAGTCAAGCAGAAAGCTCGCAATTTCCTCCGCAATTGGTAGTAGGCGGTCTTTTGCATCAAGCTTATTCCGGATCGTTTCAAACTAAAAAGGAGAGATCAACACCAATATATCAACCATTATGAAAATAATTCAATTTGAAAAGTGAACAAGTTTGAATGAATTGTTAACGTACCCTATTCCAGTCTACACCCTCATTGAAGTGAATTCGGATGAACTCGCAGACATAGAATCCACACAAATTGGTGCCTTGTTGCTGCTTCGCGCACTTTATGATAGAATAATGAATAAGATAAGAAATCTATAAAAAAAATAATCAAAAATATTGAAAAAATGGTATTGTGAGACTGGAATTAAGAATATGCATACGTGGAACCTAGCTAGTACGTCTTACCTCTCGTCATTTAAAAGTGAGGTTCTTAGCTATACCGACTTCCTTGTGGAAACCGGTGAACTTGTCCCAAACCCTGAAGTTTACGGTATGGAAATTTAGTAAAGAAGTTAACTAATTACTATATATTATTAGAAAAGACGAGGTCGATTGTGATAATGAACGAAATTACCTATGGAGCATCTGTTTCGTGTCGTCGAACTTTTCTTCAGGTTTCGATAATGGGTCGAAGACATCAACGATTGCCTTTTCAACATCAATCTCAAATAATACCCAGTGAAATCTGTCATATGTTTATATTTGTTAATAACTAAATCATCAATTACATATACTTAATTAACATCGAGTAGGTATAAGAAAGTAAACAACTCACTCGAAGTTGAACGGGAAAATTATGGTGCTTTTGTAATGTTGCGCCATCAAATAAGTAAGCAAAAGCTCCTCCGTTTGATCTGGGTAATGTAACAAACCATGATGATGAACTCGATTAGGTTCAATGAATCCAATCTTGTGATTGAGTCCCAGCTTTCGAGATTGTATAATTTTCAGCCTGCATAATAGAGTACAAAAGTAATATAGTGATAAGGATAATTACAAGCAATGAAAAATAAGTAGAGCTAGAGAATTACTGACATATATACATAATTTAATTACTTACATGCAAAAGGCACTGATGATAGATTTGTCGAGCGCGTCAAAATTGAATAACTGCCATAATTCGCAATACTCAATTTGAATTTCATCATCACCTGGGCCAAAAAAATCCGGTGGAATTTTCCCATGTTATGGTGATATATCTTTTTGTCTGCATTTTTCTTATTTCTCGCTGAGATTTTCTTAGCGGCTTCCGATTGCTTGTACGCCTTAAATTCGGGCCACTCATCTTTTATCTTTTCATAGACTCCGACAAATTCTGGAGTCTTACCTTCTTTTATGAACTTGTTTAGCCTTTTCTTCCAGCTGCGGAACAATTCACCCATCTCAATATAAGTCCAGGTCTTGCATCGATTCTCTATAGTCGGCTCCTCTACATCCTCCTCTTCCGGTAAAGTGAAATTCTGCATGAGCTCGTCCCAAAGGAGTTGTTTGTCTGCATTCGAGACATAAATAACCCCCTCTTTTGGCACATTTGTCTTATACCATTCTTGAGCCCTGATGGAGAGTCTGTCCCGAACGATGACTCCGCACTGAGCTACAAATTTCCTTGCGTGGTTAGCGGGAGCAATTGATTTGTATTTTTAATTAATTGCGTCGATGTGGTACTTCTGTTTCCCTTGGAGCTTTTTGGTCCCGGTTCGTGGCCCGCCTCGTTTCACAGCTGCTTTTTTGCTTGGTCCCGGTTCATGGCCCGCCGACGGCTAAACACAAGAAAAAGTGATAGTTAATATATGTATACACACAAATCTATTCAACGGAGACAAAAACCTGAGGGCATATATCTACCTCGGCGGCCGACTTTCCAATAGTAGAGTCGGTGAACTGTCGGTGAGCTGAACTGTCGGTGACGTCTATTCCGTCTGAATGCCCCTCCAGTCCATCACCGGACTCGTTCAGAAATTGCCCGGTGAAATCGTCTAAGTGTTCCTCTTCTTGTTGGTCCAATCCATCACTGTCGCGGATGATGCCGAACATGTCATCTTCTTGTTGAAGGTTTCTATCGGTGTCCATAGTTTCTGCAAGGGATTTCAATCCATTTACATTTGCATTTAATATATAATATGTTAATTTATATTTCAATCATCCATTTACATTTCACTAGTCTATTTACATTTGCAATAATTCCATTTAAAAATAGTCGAAGAGAATAATTTCACTAGTCCATTTACATTTACTAAAATAGTCGAATATTCCATTTAAAAAACCAATAATACATCTTAAATAATCCATTTACATTTTCTTGCTCGTCTGACAGTGGCGGAGTAGTCGAAGAAAGTTGGGGCTCCGAGAGGGCGCAAAATCCGAGGGGGCAGTGCTCCGACACGATGACAAATCAGAGAACCTGCATCAACAAAATTGATCTAAGTATTATATTGCAATAATAATATTTTAACACATTACAATATTTCAACACATTACAATAATTCAACACATTACACTACTTCAACAATTTTTTGCATTTGCACATTACACATTACAACAATTTTTGCACATTACACATTACACATTACAACAATTTTTTGCATTTGCACATTACACATTACAATAATTCAACACATTACACTAGTTCAACAAAATAATATCACATTTGCATTTGCAACGATATTCCATGTTTATTCAAACACACAAAATAATGACACAACAACATGTATTTTATTTTTATGAACATTTTGATAAAAAGTTTGTATTCACAGTAGAGGAGGTGAACCGAATCCACAGTACAATCCACATTTATGATAACATTTTGATAAAAATAATGACACAAAAGCTTCTGAAAATGATGACGTCATGCTGACGTCATCAATGGTGAACCGAATCCACAGTAGAGGAGGTGACGCACGCGGTGGCGGCGGATTGCGCCACGGTGGCGTCGTGAGGGAGGGAGGAGGACTCACCCTCGGCAATGGCTCGGTGGAGCTCTGGTAAGGGCGAGGAAGAACGGCGGGACGGCGAGGGCGGCAGCCCCGGTCTCCGGACTCACCCGTGGAAGGACGGAGGCGCTGGGACGACGAGGGCGCAGCAGTGCGCAGCGGCGTCGGGATGGCCGGAGGCGCGGGGACGGCGAGGAAGGAGGCGGCGGCGCTCGAGGGGAATTTTGGCAGCCTGACGGCGTCGTACTGATTTGGCTCCCGGTTGAGCCACCACCCGTGGCTAAGTGTTGCTTATATAGCAACACTCAACTGTCCCGGGTGGTGGCTCAGCCCGGGACAGATAGCACTCAACTGTCCCGGGCCGTGGCTCAGCCCGGGACAGATAGCACCCCATCTGTCCCGGGCTGAGCCACCCCCCGAGATAGATGGGATTTTTTCTTTTTCTTTTCCTTTCTCTTTTCTTTTTCTGTTTTCTGTTTTAAATAACTTTGGAATTTGGAAAAACTTTCAATATGAAAAGTGTTTGAATTTGACTAACTAATACGAAAACATTTTCTCTTTTCTATAACCATTATTTTAATAAGTTTAAAACTATTTTGAATGTGAATTTGTATAACTTTTGCAAACTTTGGAATTTGAAAAAACTTTCAATATGAAAAGTGTTTGAAATTGACTAACTAATACAAAAACATTTTCTCTTTTCTATAACCATTATTTTAATATGTTTAAAACTATTTTGAATGTGAATTTGTATAACTTTTGCAAACTTTGGAATTTGAAAAAACTTTCAATATGAAAAGTGTTTGAAATTGACTAACTAATACAAAAACATTTTCTATAACCATTATTTTAATAAGTTTAAAACTATTTTGAATGTGAATTTGTATAACTTTTACAAACTTTGGAATTCTGAGCTGTTCGATCAACACTTTAACTTCCAAACCGGGACTAAAGAAGCACACAGATCGTGTGTTTCTTTCAAGCACTTGTTAGCCGTTTGATCAGGTGTGTGTTTCTTTTGATTGCTTCTGAGCTGTTCGATTAACGCTTTCAGTTTCAAACCGGGACTAAAGAAGCACACGGATCGTGTGTTTCTTTGAAACACGTTTTAGCCGTTGGATCAGGGGTGTGCTTCTTTTGAGCACTTGAGAGCTGTTGGATCAAGACTATCAGTACCACTGGTTGAGCCCGTGACCCTATATATAGCCCCCTCTCGGACGAGGCGAGTACTCAGTGTTTCCTCCTTCTAGTGCCTAGCCGGGTGGTGTGGTATACAAATCACTCGAATTCCCTGCATACGCCCCACGGTGCATTTGATATGCAGGCACTCAGGAGCCACCGTGGGGCTGTATGCAGGTGAAATCGTGTGTTTTGTTCTATCAAAAGAATAGTTCAATTCATCTACTGAGGAATATATACAAATTACTCGGATTCCCTGCATACGCCCCACGGTGCATTTGATATGCAGGCACTCATCAAGAGCAACCGTGGGGCTGTATGCAGGTGAAATCGTGTGTTTTGTTCTTTCAACGTCGACGGATCCATTTGATATGCAGGTAAAAATAGAGCATCTTCTTCATATAAAAAGTTTAATATATTAATTATTACATATCGCACCAACATCTCCATCACACAACACCGCCAGTTCTTCTGCGTCGGAACCATGGAGCATCTTCTTCAATCAACTTGATGATTGGGTCAATGTTCACTACGAAAGGCGGAATTTCATCAAAATTATTATAATCATCTGACATGTCTGTCTTGTCCTCCACTCCCACGATGTTTCTTTTTCCTGAAAGAACTATGTGACGCCTCGGCTCCTCCACTCCCAGGAGGTTTCTTTTGTTGGGTCTCCTAGACATGTCTTTCACATAGAAAACCTGAGCCACATCATTGGCTAGCACGAATGGTTCGTCTCTGTACGCAAGATTGTTTAGATCCACTGTTGTCATTCCGTACATCTTGTCTACCTCTACCCCGCCTTTCAGATTGACCCATTTGCACCGAAACAAAGGGATCTTAAAAGAAGGTCCATAGTCAAGTTCCCATATCTCCTCTATGCAATCATATTATGTGTTCTTCTGCCCATTGTTGTTTGTTGCATCAATGCGAACACCACTGTTTTGGTTCGTGCTCTTTTTATCTTGGACACTCGTGTAAAATGTATTCCCATTTATCTCGTACCCTTGGAAAGTACATATAGTTGTAGATGGTGCCCTGGCCAACAAGTGTAATTGTTCATCAACCTTGTCTTTATTTTGAAGATGTGCTCGCAACCAACCGCCGAACGTCGCTATGTGTGTACGTACAATCCAGTTGTCAGACTTCCCCGCGTGTAGAGAGCGTACAAGATTCTTGTGTTGATCGATATACGGGGCCACCAAGGTAGCACTTTGAAGAACTGTATAGTGTGCTTCAGTGAAAGAATGTCCATCCATACAAATTTTTGTTTTCTTTCCTAGTGTGCCTTTTCCACTAAGTCTACCCTCATGTCGTGATTGTGGAACACCTATCGGCTTAAGGTCATGAATAAAGTCAACACAGAACTCAATGACCTCCTCGTTACCGTAGCCGTTGGAGATGCTTCCTTCTGGGCTAGCACGGTTATGCACATATTTCTTTAAGACTGCCATGAACCTCTCAAATGAGAACATATTGTGCAGAAATACATGACCGAGAACTTGAATCTCTTCGACTAGGTGAACCAGGAGATGCGTCATAACATCGAAGAAGGATGGAGGGAACACCAACTCAAAACTGACAAGACACTGGGCCACATCATTTTGCAACCCTGGTAGAATCGCCGGATCGATTACCTTTTGAGATATTGCATTGAGGAATGCACAAAGCTTCACAATGGGTACTCGAACATTTTCCGGTAGTAGCCCCCTCAGTGCAATCGGAAGCAATTGCGTCATAATCACGTGACAATCATGAGACTTTAGGTTCTGAAATTTTTGGAGTCTCACATTTACTATCCTCTTTATATTCGACGAGAACCCAGTCGTGACCTTGATACTGCTCAGGCATTCAAAGAATATTACTTTCTCTTGTTTGGTAAGAGCGTAGCTGGCAGGACCTTCGTAGTGTTCGGGACTTAGGCCGTCTCGTTCTTTCACACGTTTCTGGTCCTCCCGTGCTTCCTCTGTATCTTTTTTCTTCCCGTACACGCCCAAGTAGCCTAGCAGGTTCACGCAAACATTCTTCGTCACGTGCATCACGTCGATAACAGATCTAACCTCTAGGACCTTCCAATATGGTAGCTCTCAAAATATAGATTTTTTCTTCCACATGGGTGCGTGCCCGTTAGCGTCTTTCGGAACCTGTTGTCCTGCAGGACCCTTTCCAAAGATTACTTTTAGATCCTTTACCATATCAAAAATTTCTTCACCAGTACGGTTGACAGGCCTCCTACTGTGATCAGCCTCACCTTTAAAATGCTTGCCTTTCTTCCTTGCGGTATGCCTGATCGGAAGAAATCGACGATGCCCCAGATACACACACTTCTTACATTTATCCAAATATAAACATTAAGTCTCACCCAAACAGTGTGTGCATGCATTGTACCCCTTGGTCGACTGCCCTGAGAGGTTAGCAAGAGCAGGCCAATCGTTAATTGTTACAAAAAGCAAAGCTCGTAGGTCAAATTCCTCATGTTTGTGCTCATCCCACACCCGTACACCTTCTTCCCGCCACAACTGTAAAAGTTCTTCAAATAATGGCCTGAGGTACACATCAAGGTTGAGCAATGGCATCATAATGAACTTTCGCTTCATGCACAACCAAGGAGGAAGGTTATAAATACATAGAGTCACAGGCCATGTGCTATGACTGATGCTTTGCTCCCCAAACGGATTGAAGCCGTCTGTACTTAGACCAAACCTTAAGTTCCTTGCGTCATCTTCAAATTCTGGAAACTCTCTCTCAATTTTTCTCCACTGCGACCCATCAGCGGGGTGTCTACACATCGCGTCTTTCTTACGGTCCTCTTTGTGCCATCGCAACAACTTGGCATGCTCTTTATTCGCGAATAAGCGTTTCAACCGTGGTATTATAGGAGCATACCACATCACCTTGGCAGGAACCCTCTTCTAGGGACGCTCACCCTCAACTTCACCAGGGTCATCTCGTCTGATCTTATACCGCAATGCAGTGCATACTGGACATGCATCCAAATTCTCGTACTCACCGCGGTAGAGGATGCAGTCATTAGGGCAGGCATGTATCTTATGCACGTCTAATCCTAGAGGGCACACAACCTTCTTTGCTTCGTACGTGCTGCCGGGCAACTCGTTGACCTTTGAAAGCATCTTCCTAATTATCTGCAGCAACTTTCCAAATCCCTTGTCAGTCACACCACACTCTGCCTTCCACTGCAGTAATTCCAGTGTGGTACCCAGCTCTTTCTGACCATCTTCGCAACTTGGATACAACGATTTCTTGTGATCCTCTAACATCTGGTCGAACTTCAATCTCTCCTTTTCAGTTCCGCACTCTCTTTTTGCATCAGCAATGGCCCTACCAAGATCGTCAGCGGGCTCATCTGGTGCCTCTTCAGCTTCAGCTTCCCCCGTTGCAGAATCTCCGTACTCCGGGAACATAGGATAGTTGTCATTATCTTCCTCTTCTTCATTGTCTTCCATCATAACACTTTTTTCTCCGTGCTTCGTCCAACAATTATAGCTGGGCATGAAACCATGCCAAATAAGATGACTTTGAAGGGTTCTCGCGTTTGGGCGATCTGTCTTATTCTGACAGTTGACACATGGACAACACATGAAACCATTGGTACTGTGGGCCTGGGCTTTCTCTAGAAATTTTCTCAAACCTGTCATGTACTCGGCAGTGCGTCGGTCACCATACATCCATTGTCGGTCCATCTGCATTATATAATGAACTATATTAATAACCATTACAGAACATGCACCTACGGTATCAATTAATTACAAATGAAATGAGAGAAAAATTAACCTTGATCGAAAAGAAGAATAAACTTTAAGTGTAAATCAAATCATTTTGTGAACTCTCTCGGGCATTTCATCGAACACTTTGCATGCATAAGTAAAAAAATGTAACTAGCACACACCCCCTCCTACCATTTCATAAAAAAATGCCTCCTTGTTTTGGAAGAGAGGAGGGGGCTGCTGAGTATATATAGGCACGCCCCATTTGTCCCGGTTCGTGATTGAAACCGGGACAAATGGCCCATTGCACATGCACCCGGCCTCTGCAGGCCCCCATCTGTCCCGGTTTGTAATACGACCAGGATAGATGGGCTATTTGCATTTGGTCCTTTGGCCTATTCTCTACTAGTGCGACCCAGGTGGGCCAAGAGGCCCACCAGAGGGCCGACGCACCAGCCATGGCCGCACCAGGCATGTGGGGATAGTCCCACATTGCCTGGTGAGGAGGTTGGCTCCCCCCTGGGAGCCTATATAAGAAGGGGCACCCCTAGCCTTTTAATTCACCAATTAATTCCCTAATTCTCTCTCGATCTCGTGGTTCCGTTGTCGGAGCCGCGCCGAGTAGAGGAGGAGGATCTCTTCCACCATATCCCGCTGCCGCGCTGCTGGTGTTCCGGTCCAAGTCTTCCGCTGCTCGTCCTGGACTGGAGCTTCGGAGGCCGTCGTCTCCACCGTATGTGTGTGACGCCCTGCGAGGTGCTGCGCTACTCGGAGGTCTACTTCCTCCACCCGACCTCGGGGTCATCTTCGTCGCGCCGAGTTCTCCGCGACCTAGAGGTCGGCTACGTCGTTTTCGTCGTCAACGCTTGTGCGGGAGCGTAATCCCCGCTATTCGGTCTACGAGGGTATGTATTCCGATCTCCGCCGTACTACTATATCTGCATAGTGTAGATCTTGGCTAGTTTAAGGATATCGTTCCTAGGATTTTTGTTTTGTTTTCTGCACACGATCCCCTTCAAGCAATACTTGGGGTCAAAAAATTAAATAGAATTTATAACTCGAGCTATCTATCCGTATCTAGCAATCTCATTTGAGCCATTATATCCCTCTTTCGACTGTAGGTATTCACAAGTTTTATATATGATTATAATACATAGGAATAATACATAAGAATTTTTCCTATGACGTGGTTTCGAATAAAGGGAACGGGGATAATAAATTTCGTATGAATAAGAGTTTTATGCACCAATCATAAAGGAATTCAAACATTCCCTCCGACCTCTGTTTATGACCAGTTGCGTAGGATTGAGCTAATTTTTTTCTGAATGCCATTGAAACGACTATTTTATGTATTTTGTTATCTTTGTACATAGGCATATCTAGGACTAGGAGAATTATGTGCCTCCGGAAAGAGTGTCGGAAGCTATACAAGATCTATACTACTGCAGTACATTTTCCACAGCAGTTAAAACGGACTAGAGGGAGTACTTTTTTTGAACACCCCAATCGGATAAATCTCAATTGAGGTGTTCCTCAATCCTGTAATCCAACGAGCACCTCAACCTCAATCGGATAAATCTCAATCCCAAGACGTGTCGGGTCCACTCTCCACTGTAAACACTGGCATATGGCATCCTACTACGTACACTCACGGGTGCTATCACTGCACTACAACAGTACAAAGGCGATCACACTGATGCCCACTACAGCCATGGACGCGGCTACGGAGACCGAGCCAAGCACCGGCGTCCTCCCACTCCTCCTCCTCCTCATCGCCGGCGTCGCTGCCGTCTTTGTCCATCTTCGGCGACGGTGTGGGTGTGTTGACGGCGGGGCGCCGAGCCCTCCGTCCCTCCCACTGCTGGGCCACCTCCACCTGGTAAAAAAGCCGCTGCACCGCTCCCTCGCCGCGCTCGCAGGTGCCCCGACCGAGGTCGCGCCGCTCCTCTCGCTGCAGCTGGGCACGCGCAGGGTGCTGCTCGTATCGGCGTACGCGGCGGCCGAGGAGTGCTTCACGACGCACGACGCCGCGCTCGCGGGCCGGCCGCGTCTCCTCGTCGGGGAGCACCTCGCGTACGGCCACACCACCGTCTCCTGGGCCTCCTACGGGGACCACTGGCGCCGCCTGCGCCGGTTCCTCGCCGTCGAGCTCTTCTCGGCCTCCCGCCTCGCCGCGCTCGCCGACGGCCGCCGCGCCGAGGTCGCGTCCCTCGTCGCGAACCTAATCCACGACGGCGCCGGCGCCGGCGCGGTCGTCACCCTCCGTCCGAGGCTCTTCGAGCTGGTGCTCAACGTGATGCTGCGCGCACTCACCGCGCGCCGGCACGCCGGAGACGTGCGCAGGTTCCAGGAGATCGTCGAGGAGTATTTCGTAGCGAGCGGCGCGCTCAGCTTGGGGGATTTCTTCCCGGCGCTAAGGTGGGTCGACCGCCTCCGCGGCGTCGAGGAGGCGCTCGCGAGGCTGCATGCGAAGCGTGACGCGTTCGTCGGCAACCTCGTCGACGAAAACCGGCGAATGCGCGACGCCGGTGGCCGAGACGTGGAGAAGATCAAGGGCGTCATCGACGTGCTCTTGGAACATCAACAAACCGATCCCGAGTTCTACACTGACACTGTCATCAAAGGCATCGTCTTGGTGAGCAGTCACCATTTTTCTCCAAACTGCATCCGTGACACCACAACGTACGCCATTTTTGGCCTGTGACAACAATGTCTGATATTCAGGTACTGCTCACCGCCGGCACCGACACGTCGGCGCTGACCACCGAGTGGGCCATGGCGCAGCTACTGACGCACCCTGAGGTGATGCGGGAGGCGAGGGCCGAGATTGACGCCATTGTCGGCACCGGCCGGCTGGTCCAGGAGTCAGACATCGCCAACCTCCCTTACCTGCAATGCGTGGTCAAGGAGACCCTTCGGCTCCGCCCCGTCGGGCCGGTCATCCCGGCGCACGAGGCAATGGAGGACTGCACGGTGGCCGGCTTCCGCGTCCGACGCGGCACGATGATCCTCGTGAACGCGTGGGCCATCCACCGGGACGCCAAGCTCTGGGATGCGCCTGAGGAGTTCAGTCCGGAGCGGTTCTTGGACAGGGACGCTGTCACCACCACCATGCTGCCGTTCGGTCTTGGCCGGCGACGGTGCCCAGGGGAGGGGCTGGCAATGCGCCTTGTCAGCCTCACGGTGGCAGCACTCGTGCAGTGCTTCGAATGGGATGTGGGTGCCATCGACATGGACGAAGGTGCCGGGCTGTCGATGCCAATGGCGTCGCCGTTGGCGGCTGTCTGCAGGCCACGGGAGCTCGTCAGGAGTGTGCTCTCTGCTTCCACCTGATGGACTGGTCACAAATTTCTGAAGAAGAAATTCAGTGCTGCACGCATGCTAATGTTGTTGAGAAGAATACTTGCAGCGAGATTGCATCAGATGATACTGAACCTTAGAGCAAACAAAAACCGTAAACAAACGAAAACTTCAAAAATTCAACGGGTTCACGGTTTTGGCGCAATATTTTGTCTACAACAGATTGTAAAAGTTGGAGGAAGTGAAAACCGTTTTCGGACGTCCGAAAATTCCCGCCGCGGCTGTAAAAGTTGAAGGAAGTGAAAACCGTTTTCCGAATCTGAAAATTTCCGCGGCCGAACCAAATAAGTAGCGGCTCAAACGATGTTTCCAGTCTACGCCCTAAGTCACTCTGCCACCTATTGATGAGAAATTCCCAATGCCGCTGAGTGCGCTCCGACGAGCATTCCGACACCGCCGCCACCAGATCCACTACCGTCACGTCGTCATGCCGCTGTAACGTGACAACTCCTCTCCCACCATGGACCACTTAGATCCATCTGATGCGGCACGACGACGCCCTGTCGTCTCCGATGCTGGGAGGAAGCGGACGACATGGCATGTCATCCATGTCGATGCCGAGGTGCTGTCGAAGCTACGGTACCGCCGTCGAGAAGATCGACCGCCTCCGCACTGAAGCCAAGCGTGGCGGGGCAAGCTCCTCTAAAGCCCTTGTGCCGGAGCCGGAGGAGGTGCTCAACGGCTGCGACCCCGCCGCCTTCACTCAGACCTTTCACGTCGGAGGACTTCGTCCATGACAAGGCGCCCAAGGCCGTCTGCGCCACCCTCTGCAAGCGTTTCGCGGTGGAGAAGGAGCAGGCTGCGGCGAAGCGCCGCCGTGACGAGCGGACAAGGTCCTTCTCGAGCAGGTTGTCGCCGCGTTTAGATGGACAAGGCAGAGGAGTATCGTCGCATCGCGCGAATGAAAAAGTCAAATTTGTAGTTTATGTTTCAATTTTTATTCTGTGCCGAGCTCGAATATAAACTGAAAAAACACAAAAACATAAATTGAAAAGCTCCTCTCTTTTTTTCCCATTTCACGCTTTTCGGTTTGTGAATTGTGATGGTCTTACCCGTCGTAGCTGACACGCGGGGCACACCAATTCTCACCCGAGAAAGCTGGCAGCTGGCTTCCTCCCGATGCGACACATCCCGCAGCTCGACACGACATGCCCTTCTGTTCTCCACCACGGGAGGAGTCCCAACTCCCAATGTCCTCTGCATCAATGATCGCTCGTCCTGTCGTCCATCACCATCGTCCTCCATCCACCCCACTCCACTCCAGTGTGCTCATCTCACCTCGGTGCAAGGTTGGGATGGAGCTGGGAGCTCTAGCTTCTCCTCCGTCATGGCGTCCCCGTCTCCTCCACATCGCCCTCGCCATCTTCCTCTGCCTCTGGTCAGTGATGATCCCTTCTCCTTTCTTGGCCTGGATGCATTCATTCACCGCATCGGAATCCCTTTCGGTTAGCATTGGTTCCAGATTTCCTGTTGCGCATTTGATTGTCGACGAGATTGATTGGGTTGTCCAAGATTAAATCTCCCAGTCCTGTTCGGGGATATGGATTAATTTACCACAACGATCCCCTCCTAGAGAAAATGGGAGCTGTGTTATGGAATGTGCATCTAGCTTTTCAGTTGTTAGTTTGTTACGCACTTCCAGTTCCGTCAGTGACAAGAAAACAAAACGGATCCTGAATGATCCACAGTTCACGTGCCGTGCACAACAACTGCAAACCGACAGCAGAAACACTCACTTCCTTTATCAAAAGACAAAAGCATTATATAAGACTCGGAGTCTTCCTCCATGTCTAGATATGTCAACGTCTGTTCTGCTCCCACATGGTATCTACGGAGTATTTGTTTTGTTTCTGTTGATCAAGACTTCACCTTTCTTTATTTGTGATAGTTGACATTATTCCCAGCCTTCCACTTATCAGTAACTTTCTACTGTACAAGATTATTTAAATAAGTTTTACCAAATAGTTACTTCATCAGCACACTTCTCTGCTCTTGTTACCCATCCCTGTTCAGGGTTACTTCTGAGGCTAGTGAACAACTTGCTGACTTACCACCAAGAGGATGGAATTCGTACGATTCTTTTTCTTGGACGGTTGACGAAAACGCGTACTTGCAGAATGCAAAGATCTTGGCAGAAAAGCTACTCCCACATGGATATCAGGTTTACTTATTAGAATACTTTAATTTTGCTCTACTTGTCTACTTAATGGAATAAGAAATGTGAACAAAGAGCAACCGGATTAACTTTTTGTCCCATGTCTATTGGCAGTATGCAATTATTGATTACCTGTGGTACCGGAAGTACGTTGACGGGGCATATTCAGATTCATATGGATTTGACAATATTGATGAGTGGGGTCGACCATTTCCTGACCTTCAGAGATTTCCATCGTCCAATGGTGATAAAGGATTCAGTCAACTTGCCAATAAGGTTCATGCGATGGGCTTGAAATTCGGTATCCATTTGATGAAAGGAATAAGTACGCAGGCTTTTAATGCTAACACACCCATCTTGGACATTGAAACGGTATGGTTCCTTCTTTGAAATGTTATTAGACTATGAATACTGCTGCTTTAGAATGATCTGTTAGCACAAAAGGCAGAAGTCAATTATTGTCCACGTAATCTTCAAATTTATTAGTGAGATATAATGAACTAAGGGATATGAGAGTGGGATTAGAGGGATGTTTATGGAATTTCAAGGGTCTACCATGCTTTAATAAACATGTTAGCATTGGGGGGAGTTACTGATTTGCTTTTCGAAATGATGCTGTCCTTGTCGTAGCATTTTTTTTTTTTTTTGAAAGGAGTCGTAGCATTTTTTGTGGCCCAGACATAATTTTCTGCACACTTCAAAGAGAGTCTTGGTCCTCATTTTGTTGTTCTTAGTGTTTTATCTTTTACCATTTTCAGGGAAAACCTTATGTAGAGAATGGTCGAATATGGGCCGCTCGTGATATAGGGCTGATCCATAAAACATGTGCATGGATGTCACATGGATTTATGAGTGTAAATACAGACATTGGAGCTGGACGGGCCTTCTTAAGATCTCTGTACCGACAGTATGCTGCTTGGGGCGTTGATTTTGGTATGCTATTTCTTGATATGTACTTCGCTTTAGTTGCATGATCCTCAGGATAGGGTAGTGAGCTCCCAACTTGGGGATAGTTGACATTTCTAAAATGCTTTGATAACTGAAGTTTTAAGATATGATTCCATACGAACCATTCTTGCAGTGAAGGTTGATTGTATCTTTGGTACCGACTATAGCCCGAAAGAACTAATCACTATTTCGGAGGTAAGTAACTTCATTCTAGAGTTAGTTACGAAAGTCATGCTGAAATTGCAGCGCCTTCACAATTAGTTAATTCTCACTTTGCAGCTCCTGCAAGAGCTTGACCGCCCAATAGTCCTGTCCATCTCACCAGGAACTGAAGTCACTGCAGCATTAGCTGAAAATATCAGCGAGCATGTTAATATGTATAGGATAACAGGAGATGATTGGGACAGCTGGAAAGATGTTAGTTCACATTTTACCGTGTCAAGGTAAACCAGAACAGATATTCTTTATATATGTAATTATACACTCTTTCTTTTTCTATTTTTATTTTATTTGTATGTACTCTAGTATAAAACAACGTGTCTCTTTGCATATTATACACAGTGCCTTCGCTGCTGCAAACAAGATCGGGGCCACCGGATTACGTGGAAAATCTTGGCCAGACTTAGACATGCTTCCATTTGGCTGGCTAACTGATCCGGGTGATTATATCTTTCCCTGAGTATAGTAATGCTGATTTTCCTTGCCTCCTGTGGCTGCTAATCAAGATGCTAATCACTTCCCTTTCGAAAAAAGGCTGTACACAATTGTAAATGTATGTTTGCACGTACGATGCAGCATTACTTATGCTACTTTTGATTTGTAGCAACTCAACATTTAGTTGCACCTATTAGCCTATTAGGACAATACGGTGGATAATGGACATCTCAGTTTGCTAGTTTTCATTGATTGGGACTAGGATCATAAACAGTTCTGGAACATGACATGTCTCATTCTATACAATTAATTTTGTAACAAACTCAACTAACACTAACACTGGTCCTGATTCCTGAATTGTAACTTGTAACTTAGGCACGAGTTTTCCTTCAAAGGGAAAATTAGCTTAGTACCATCACAAAATTGTGCAAACTGGAAAATTTTATCCAGTGTGAGGCTTATATGTAGGGCCTGAGGCCACATGTCAGTGACACATTGATGGTATTTTCAAACTCATGTTTTCTTTACCGTGGTACTGAGCAATTTGCGGATTCTGTGGAGTGATGAACACACATTTTTTTCCTTTAATAATACAGGTGTCAATCAGGGTCCTCATAGGTCATGTAACCTTACATTTGATGAACAGAAAGCACAGGTTTGCACTTCTTGATCTTTGTGCCAACTTTTCCTTTTGTTTTATCCACTAAAAGCATTGTTTCATATGACCTTGCAGATGACACTTTGGTCAATGGCTAAGTCGCCTCTCATGTATGGAGGAGATCTGAGAAATATCGACAATAGTACATTAAGCATAATAACTAATCCTACTTTATTGAAGATAAACCACTACAGTAAAAATAATATGGAGGTACCTGCATTTTAGGATTCTTATTACAACAATTTGTACATATACTTGGCCAGTGAGCTGACATTTTGTTTTTTTTTCAGTTCCATTATGTGTATGGTAAATCAACTTCCAATACAGGACAATCTGGTCATTTAAGTACTCGGTATCCTGTACACCTGACAAATCATGATGACATGGTTGTGGGTCTCACTTCCTGCAGCAGTGACGCGGCTAATGGATGGTTTGTATTTTCACAAGATGGGAAGTCAGATCACATATGCAGGAACTATAGAACAGAGAATGGAAGGGACATCCCATATTGCTTGGGAAAAACACAACCTCATGTTGCCTCGTAAGTACAAGTGTACAACCCAATTATGAACGAAGAAGTACTCGTGTTATGATTTGTATGATCACATTCTATACGTTCTAGGGATGAGATTGTCATGAACAATGAAGAATACGAAGCAAAGTTCCATTTAGCAGTCGCAGACATGAATGATTCTTGTTTGGATGCATCTGCTAGTCGGCGGCGAACTGCCTCAGAGATCAAGACTCCCATGTTCTCCAGGTGCAAATGGCATGAAAAGCAGGTACACAGCAAATACTTTTTCCTTAATAACAAAGATATCTACTGTTTAAATCCGCTTGTATTTGGACTGTTCGCATTACGACTGATCGAATTCCCTATAAATTCTTTGAGATTATTACAGTATGAGTAACATGAACCCACATTTTCTGTTGCCGTCTGTGTTAAATCCATAACGTTCCTTAATGTATTAAATTGTTGTGGCAACCACTATGACCATATTGGTCTCACAACGTCAATACATGACCATGTAACTACGTAAGTTAGCACCTAATAAAGGTAACACTTATATAGAGAAAATGTTGTATGAAGGTTTCATGGCTTCCTCTTAGTCCAGCATGTAGGAGCGCACATATAACAATTACATCAAATGGATAATGGGATAAATAGTCTTTTCATCTTTAAATAAACTAGCACGGTGGCCCTCGCAAATGCGAGGGCAACTCCTTATATTAGTAAGATAGTGAAGGATAAAAATTATACTTTTATGGGATGTGGTACGAAAATATAGCCACCGAAATGTTATGCTAAATAAATATCACGTTTATGAAATGCATTTTAACTACACTAATAAATCGTTGATTTGCATTGGTGTTTTAACATGATGTTAAATCAATTTGCATAGTTAAATTAAGACTACAAGTTGGTTGTTATTTTTCTTGTAATCTTGAATCGTTGTGGTAGGATTTCAGTAATTGGCATTAACTATAACATTAGACAAATTTTTTATGTTTTAGTGCAATCAATAATTGTACTTGAACCTTAGAAGTGGAAAGATGACACTGAGAGAATACAAAACTAATCTCTTTAATGCAACAATTTATCCTTATAAACAACTAGACTAACTAAACATCAAGAAATGTATTCAGTTTGCATAGATTTATACATTATCACCGACTTACAATATCATCCATGTTTTTTGCTAGTCATATTTATATAGTGAGATTCTCGTTTGTCCATCCATGGTCCTGATTAACAATCATGCAGATTTCATATTTAGGCATATCTCGCATCTCTCTCTCTCTCTCTATGTCGCTTCTTCTGTTAGAGTAAGTAATGGGCCTGGGCCCATTAGTCTTAAGGGTTTACTTAGGGGTCAAGTAAGCCTTGCTTGAGAGTCAAGGAAACCCCTCTATATAAGGAGGGGAGATGTATCAATCTAATCAAGCAAGAATTTAGAGGAAAACCTTCCCTCTTGCCCGGCCGTGGGACAGGATCCCCGCGGCCGGTGATCAAGCGCACCCTCGCAGCTCTCTCTCTTCCCCCTCAAACCCTAGCAACCATAACATCTGGTATCAGAGCGCTTTGGTTCGATGACTTCCCTCGGCCTCCCCACCACCACCGCCCCCACCACCACCGCCGCCTATACTGGCGCGGCCACCATCACCTCCGCTGCCGTAGGTGCAGCAGCCGCCGGCGTGGGACGCCGCCGCCCACGCACCACTGGCGGCCGTTACGCCGCTCGACCTCTCTCTGATCGAGGCGCTGCAGGCCCTCCGCTTGGAGATCGCGAAGCTGCGAGCGGCCCTGCACCCACCGTCCCCGCCACCGACGGCCGCGCCGTTTGCCCCACCTCGACATCCAGTCTGGGAGAAGATCGATGCGGTGGCGGCTTGGGCGTCGCAGCACAAGCGGTCGCCGCCGGCGCCGACCCCCGCACAGCCATCGCTGCCGCGCTCGGCCGCGGCCACGGCGCCGGTCACCATGGCGCCGCCGTCCTCGACTGCTGCCCACCACGTGTCAGCGGCGGTGAGACTGCAGGCTGCTGCGCGCGGCCTCCTAGCGCGTCGGCATGTGCGGGAGATACGTGATTTCCAGCTGCAGCGCCTCCAAGTTGCGCTTCACGGCGCACGGGACCTCGTTCTCGTCCGCTGTGTGGGAGATCTTGGGCACTCGATTTTCCCCACGGGCGGCGGGCACGCTGTTTTCTCCGCGGGCAGCGACCTCCACGTCTACGACATCGACAGTCAGCCAGCTGGGAGAAGACATGGTGTCACAGACGGGAGCGCACCGCGTAGTGCCACATCATTCCGCCGCCGGCCGCCGCGAGGGCTCCCTTGGTCCCGATGGCGTCCTTGGGATCCAGGGGGCTGCACACGCACAATTTCGGCGCGCGGAGGATTCTTGCCACATCGTTCGGAGTCAAAAATAAAGAGTCGGAGTCTCATTCAGGTTAGCTTATTTCAGGTCCATCCACTAAGCCGAGATGTAAAAGGCTTAGGTCGATATAAGAGTCAGAGTCTTGTTAGGTTGCAGCTCGAGGACGAGCTGCGTGTCCAGGTGGGGTGTAGTGTTAGAGTAAGTAATGGGCCTGGGCCTATTAGTGTTAAGGGTTTACTTAGGAGTCAAGTAAGCCTTGCTTGGGAGTCAAGGAAACCCCTCTATATAAGGAGGGGAGATGTATCAATCTAATCAAGCAAGAATTCAGAGGAAAACCCTCCCTTTTGCCCGGCCGTGGGACAGGATCCCCGCGGCCGGCGATCAAGCGCGCCCTCGCAGCTCTCTCTCCCTTCCCCCTCAAACCCTAGCAACCATAACATCTTCCCTCCCCACTCTTTATATCTCTCACACACATTTGTACATCGACCTAACAATCGTAGTACAATTTCTAATCCTTCCTAAAAGAATTAATAATTAATAACATAAGGCACAAATTGTCATTACTCATCCTATGGGGTGACATCAAGAGTTACATCTTTAAATAAGACGTAACTTGTAAATGTTATTTGTATATCAAATAATTTGGATCCACCATACAATAGTCTATTGATGATCTAAGTTCTGGTACACTTGTAAATCTATTAATTAGTTGTGATATGTTTAGTTTTCAATTTGCTGGATTCACATACGTGACACTCATAGGTACAGCTATGAAAATATATCGGTTGTGACATATGTAGATACAATTATGAAGATATTTTTTATGATAGTGTAAGTACAAATATGATGTTCTACAAATGCAGTAGTGGAGCCAGCTCACGGTATACGCACAGAGCAAGTAGCGTTGTGGCAACACATATTTGAGATGCATTGAGATTCCTTTCTTTTTTTTCTCATTATTACCACCCATGTTTATATGACATCTTTCTAAGAGGGTGCAATTGAACTAATCAATTTTTGACAATTTTACATTTAAAACTGAGGCATTTATATTTGTCATGTAAACATAAACTATAATTTTTTTCATGTAGAATGAATTCATCTCATGTTGATGAAACAATACATTGCTTTAGTCTGCATGAATTACACATCTCTTAAAATTTTGCTAATTCTCACGGTTCAATCCTAGCTAATTTGCAGTACTATCATGTGTAGCAAGAGATTATATATATCAAAATTAAGCTCCAAGATAAATATTTTGTGTTCAGATTTTCAAATTGTGATATGGGGAATATTTATTATTATATGTTATTTAATGATTCAGATAATATTATTTGTTTCAATCATTTCTCTAATAAAAATTATGAGAAATTATAGCTTTCATCCTTTTTTCTATCTATCGAGTTGGTTCTTGCACTTATAAAATATTGTACATATTTGAGATGCATTAAGATTCCTTACCTTTTGTTCATTATTATTACCATGTTTATATTGCATCACTTCCTAAGAGTGTGCCATGAAACTCACCCATATTTCATAACTTTAAGTTTAAAGGCGAGGCATTTATATTTGTCAGGTACACACAAAACAATTAGATTTGCGCACTTAACTGATTCGTGTCGATGAATGAATACATGGGTTTAGTTTCCATGAATAACATATCTTTTTCATATGTTTCCCTAATAATCATCGGTGCAACCCTAGCTAAATTTGAAGTACTCTCACATGTATGTGGTACCTTTATTTTGTGTTAAATTTTAGATCTGAGTCGTTAATATATTTATATTTTATTATTTAATTATGTATACGAAATTGCCAAACTTACAAAAATAACTTTTAAATGTATGCAGTACCTTTATTTATGTGTTGAATTTTAGATATGAGTCGTTAATATATTTGTATTTATTGTTTAAATCATGTATAGGACGTTACCAACTTGGTAAAGAAAAAAAAAACAGTGGTGAGGAAAAAATGAACTATCAGATCATACACATAGTAAGCTAACCAATCTGGTGATTAAATCAGGGTCGGATGGAATATATTATGAATTTATGATGACATGACATTATTCATGATGTCATCGCATGTACTTTTTTTTGAACCGGACCGGATTGCATTAAGAATCAACACGTATGTGCTGCTCATGTACTCTTTTTTTTTGTTTGGTTTCAACACGTACGTACTTATATATATGGACTTTTTTTCGTCCACCAAAAATCTACGTGTCATGTCATGTTTTATTGGTGTACGTAATGTTTTTTTTGTTTTAATCTCAACCGTCAAAAATAAGATCGACATCCCATATAATTTCAGCCTATGTGGATAAACGTGGTGGCTCTATTTTACACCTTATATTGCTTTTAGTATACAATAGATGGCTATAGGTCATCATGTCTTACATCTGATTTCTATAGGAGCGTATTTCTCCATCCAGTCACAAAGTTGCCACTTTGTTTGAATTATCTTGGCCATTTACTCTAGAGAAAAGTTCATACTATGATGAACTCCTAAAAAACTGGTCTCTTATCCTGCTTTGATATTTGATTCGTGTTTAATTACTTGCAATAATTGCAGATGTGGCAGCTGAATGACAAGGGTAACCTTGTGAGCAGCTATTCAAGATTATGTGCCACAGTGGAACCCAGCAAGGAAGGAGGTACACATGGCATCCTTCTTTTTGTGTGAATTGGTTGGGGAAAATGTTACATAGTTGACACAAGCCACTATGCAGTTGGTACTGCTGGACCGCGTGCATGGATTGCAACTGGAAGTAAAGGTTAGTGATCTTCTATGTTCAATAACCTACATAATATCCTACGAATCCAATCCTATGAAAATGTGGTAGGATTTATCGTTTTTGTTAGATCTGTTTCTAGAAGAGTATGTTTCATTGGCACACTTTCTTGTTTATACACTTGTAATAAGAGTAAATTTGGTGTTAATATTTTCTCCAGGAATTATAGAGCTCCGTATAAAACTTGCGTGTAAACTGAAAACTTCCATGCTATAATATTCATAATATTTTCTGTAATCTTTTGTAAGACATCAAAACCCTTTTAAAATAATCAAATAGTTGTTCTGTTATATTAATATCGCTAGTCTAACTATGCATAACATACGAAGTAGAAAGAAATTTACATGCAGGTTCAGAAGACAGTATTTAAAAAACATGAACATATTATCTTCTTTCTTAAACTGGAATATGGAATATTTTGTACAAAGTAACTAGATGATACCCCGCACGAGATTGCTGCCGAATATTTACATGCCAAAGAACATAAACCTAAGTCGTACATTACTCAGATCAGCAGAGCCTATAGTTTTCATTGTAAAGGTAATACGATCAACATTTTGTGGTAGGTCGGTGTTTGTAGCCTTTTAACCAAACATTATTTTTTTAGAGAAGGGGCAGTCCCGGCCTCTGCATCGATCCATGCATATGGCCTTATAACCAAACATTGTTTGTGAAGAGACAGATTGCATATGTGGTAGGAACCGGGAAGAAGAAAGCAAGATAAACTGTGGACAATTCAGTGGGATGATATAGCCTTTGATACTTTTCCTATTCTATTTACCATCAATTAAGTCCTAACAATTATCATAGCAAAGCACAAGATCTATCACATATCAGCTCAATATTGCACAGTAATATTAATCAGTTTACCAAGATCACAGTTCTATACAGGAAAAAACAATCAGTCACGAATACCATGAGAAACCATTAGTATGAAAGAATTGTATGAGAGAATTGAACATGAAGGGAAAATAGCATGTTGTGAGGACAATCTCTTGTTATAATATGAAGACATGTTTCTCGCAGGATTATTTCTATCACCAATTTACGTAGAATAGAAAGTTAGCCCAGTCGAAATAGGAGTAGTGGAGTACCATCAATTTTAATTGGGTGCCTCGAACAAATACATCTGGTTCCATGATTCTATCAATACTTTATTTTTATTATGTAACCAAGTTTTGGTGAGTGGATCACATGACATCAGGAACATAAAAAGAATGAATGATCACCTGCTGCAATGGGGCAAAATTCGGTCTGTCATTTTTGTGATTGGTTTCGTGCTGCAGGAGAAATCTTCCTCGCATTCTTCAATCTTGACTCAGCGAGAAGGAAGATTACCGCAAGAATATCAGACCTGGAGAAGGTTCTCGGGACAGCGTTCGTACATACACACTTGTGCAGCTGCACTGAAGTTTGGAGTGGCAAAAATCTTGGTTTCCTGAAGGACGAGATCTCAGCAGCGGTCAATCCACACGGTTCTGTGGTGTTTGAACTCATGTGTTGAGGTTTGCGGCAAATCTCTCACGGTACGAATAAATTCGGGAGCCTACAGCGATGAATGTTAGTCTTGTTCCGTGAACGTTGAATAATAGTATTGTGTACTGGGTGTGCTGACGATACACATCATTTCAGTTTGGGAACTGATGGCAATCGGGTTCACCTTCATTAAACTATACTCATGCACGAAGCTGATTGGGGTACAGATGGGAACCGGTTAACCTTCATCCTACTATACCCATGCAAACAAGAATAATTGATGCATTGATACATGATGTTTTAGCACAAGTTATATCCACATGCATGTAGACCTTGCACTAAGATGTCTACATGGATCTTGTGCTAAAACATCTTATATTTCAATACGGAGGGAGTATCACATAAGGGCAGACTAGAAGGATTAGACGTGCTTTGCTGCGCGCCTATTGTTTATTGCATGGCTTCGAACCGGACTTTCTGTTTTCTACAGCTAGCTTCTTTTATTGTAAACCGGTAGAGCTTTGATTAGATAATACTAGACTCAATAAATAAGAAGTGATCAGGTGCTGCACGCAGGCAGGCACCAATCACAGCAACTTGATTGCAGTTCCTAGGAACAAACTTAAAACTCCCATGGTCACTAATGTAAGAACTTGTTATATGGTTGCATAAAGCTATGTTTGTTTTGATACGCCTCTGAGCCCGAAGTGACTCCATTGTGTGCTGATGCAAAAACTAATAGGTCAGTTTGCTCTGATTTTAATATTTCACCAACTGAACTGCCTAATGTCTCTATTTATTATTGGGCTAAAACTCGACTTGCTTTATTTTATTTGTCTTGTGGTGCTTGTTAGTACTGAATTGTTAGCAATCTATCCGTCAGTCCCTATTCCTCGGACTGAACGATTGGCCTTTATTATCTAATGATGGTCTTCTTGATAGTCAATATTTAGGGTGTTTCCTGATGATGAAAAAAGGGAGATTTCCTCTTTGTTGACTTGCAAGCTGATGAGAGTATGTGTATGCACTTGTTTTTTCGTTGTATTACATCTTAGCAAAGTGGTGCTTGCTTTTAGCAGTAGAATTAATTTGTGCCCATTTCCGAATTTGTTCCTGCAGCTGAGTCTTTGAGCATATACTCTGCCTTGTTCTTCTCCTTAGGGGCTGTGTTAAGTCTCCATGTCTCTTATTCATAGTCTTGTGGACTGGAACTGAATCTGGAATTTGCTTCTTTGGAAAAAAATATGTTGAAAAAGCAGGAAAAACAAAAAGAATTGTGGAGTCTGTCAGACAACCTCTGGGCCACCCTGCACAGGCAAGCCAGGCAGGAACGATCCTCTACAGCCGTCGGATTGCTCCCATGAGGAAGAATCCAGGCCGTTAATCACGCTCTGGCCCAGAGGTCAGAATGCATCAACCAGACTTTCGTGTGTGCCTCCTTTTTGGTAAAGGATGCAGCGGTACGAGCCTATAGAACAGATCCTGTTCAAGTAAGGTCGTGCTACCATCCCTGCCTCTCCGCCTTATAAGCTGGTGTCCGAGCTACTAAAGTAGCGAGGTGGGACTAAAAACGGGGTGGCATCCAGCGAACCGGTCTGAGCTTAGGAGGATTCTCGTGGGTCTTGGCCCATTAGGTTGGTCGGAATGAGATAAACAAGGCCCAGCCCATTCTGAGAATTATTCATCTCGTATTCCCTGCAATCTCTGCTCGCCGAGGCAACCCGCTTGGGAGCTTTGAGAGCTTCGCAGGGAGAAGACATAAATCCTAAATCATTTGCTCTGTTACTTGCAGGATATCTCCATTCTGACTTTCTGCCCATCTAGTCTATAGTTTCCAATGCACAGAGAAATGCAGAGTAAAATATACAGGAATACATCAAGCAATGGCTTTGTTGCTGTAGTGAATCTGACTTTCTGCCCATGACTGATATACTGAAACGGTTTTACACCCTTGTGTGTGGCTATACAACGCTCAGCAGCAGCCAATGAAACAATTTTATCCCAGTTTCTTCTTTTTTTCAGAAACTTGTGTTCACTCCATCTAGTGGATGAAGCAGAGAGCACGATATTCGGCAAAGAATGGACACAAATTAAGTGGATTTATGTCTTGAACGAAAAGTGGGGGAACTTGAGAACTCCATCCTTCAAAGTTTGAAAGTGGGGGTTTCACGCTGTTATCTCCCGTTGCTGACCACCAAACAACCCATTCCCGGACACCCAGCCCTCGATCATCTCCTGCGCCGCCCGCCCTTGAGACGCCGGGACGAAGTGCCCGGCCCCATACACCGCGACGTGCGTGAGCGCGCCATGCCTCTGCACACCGCCGGCGACCGTCCCTTGGCTGCTCCGCCACACGGCGCGCTCGGCGTCGAGGAACGAGGCCAGACCGTCCCACTTCAGCTCCGGCAGCCACGCCTCCGCCGCCACAGGCCCGAGCTTCGCGTCGCGGACCCCCTCATACAGAAGGACGCGCGTCTTGGCCTTCAGCAGCGCCTCCACCTCTCCCTTGACGCTCTTCATGATGTCCTCGTGCAGAGCTTCGTACACGGCCGTGCTGCACGCCTCCACCGGCGCCACGCCGGCGCCGTCCCGTGCGCGCAGCGCGGCCTTCACCTCGCCGTCGTTCAGGAACCCCTGCAGCCCGGCGAAGTCCAGGTAGGAGTTCCCCTGCACAGCCACGTCCAGGAGCGTGGCGAGCCCCGCGGCGCTCTCCAGCCGCGCCACCAGGCGCTCCCAGGCGGTCGACGCCTCGCGCCACCTCGCCGCCTTGATCAGCTCCACGGTCTCCGCCTGCATCGCCTCCACCTCCCGCCTCTGCTTCCCGTTGATGAGCCCCATGAAGTAGGCCGCGTCGGCGTGCGTGGTGGTCTGCGCGACGGGGTGCATGATCCCGTTACCCACGGCCACGCCGCGGAGGTTGATCCTCTCGCGCTCCGGCAGGGTCGGGTTCGTGGCCAGTATGAGCGCGCCGGCGGTGGGGACGGACTTCCCGGCGTAGCTCTCGCCGGTGATGAACAGCGGGCGGGCGCGGAAGAAGCCCGGCTGAGCGTCCAGGAAGGCCTGGATGGCCGCGACGGTGTGCGCGGCGATCGTGGACTGGTCGGTGGGGATGGCGGCGGGCGTCGGCATGGCGCTGTAGCCGGTGCCGAGCGGGGCGTCCAGGAAGAGGAGCCCGAAGCGACGGTTCCAGGCGAATGGGTTGGGCGAGAGGGAAGCGTCGTCGCCGTCGCCGACGAGAAGGTAGGGGCCCAGCTGGAGGAAGTTGCTGAGCATGGAGCTGCAGCCAGGGCCGCCCTCCAGCCACACGAGCAGCGGCGTCAGCTCCGGCGCCGTGAGTGGGTGGGTGGCCTCGTAGAAGGCGAAGTAGAGTGAAGAAGAAGAATCGTTTGCCGGCGGGATACCGAGGTACCCGGACTTGGTCGGGAGCGCTTCTTTGGGGAACACCACCTCCGCCGTGGTGGCCGTGACGACGAACAGGAAGAGGAATAGCAGAGGTGCCATGGCGCTCGTTGCTTAGTCGTTTCTGCATTTGGCTGGCGCCATGAAAACTATATATTGGCACTTTGGCAGGCAGTCGGAACTCCTCGAGAAGATGCATGATCGGTCCATCCATGTACGTACTTCTTCAACGGGCTTAGTCCGCCGCGTCCGCGTGCCTTACTTGACTAGTCACTGTTGAAATGTCTTCACTTCATAGGAAAAACGTGGCAGGGGAAAAACCATCCCGTCAAAACGTGAGAAAATTCTTCACATGTTCAAATTAGGGGATCAGCACCACCGTGTTTAATTAAAGGCCAGCGCTAGCCCACAGCCAGGTGTAGCAAGCTCTCGCTACATCCACCTCCGGAGCCGTTCGATCCACTTAAATGAACTGATCCCGCGCGTCCGATTTATGTAACAAAAACGGTTCGCGTGTAACATTTTTGCAACATACATGTAACATTGTCATGCAGCAAAAAAGAATCGAAAAATGTTGCGTTCGATCTATGTAGCAAAAAAAGTCAAACATAACATTTTTTTGTCTCATGTAGCACTGTGTGCAGCAAAAAAATCTCAGATCCGTAAAAGTTACGATCATGTAGCAAAAAATGGTGTAGCAATTTCAACAATATCATGTAGCAAAATCTAACGTTTTATGCAACAAATCCCAAATTTATGTAGCAAACATCAAACATCAGTAAAACTCACTTAACAGAAACTCATGTTGCATTTTTCTCATGCTCGCACAACAAAAACTATATATGAATGTAGCAAAAATACACGTCGCATGTAACATCCAAAAATCTCCAACAAAAAAATCCCCAAAAAGCTGACCTCCACGGTCGGCCATGGAGGCATTTTCATGGTCGACTGAACTCATCCACCACATCCAACCCGGCCGCGCACCATCATCTTAGCCACCGCCGCCGCGGCCTCCGCAAAGCCACCGTGAGCCGCCCACCACGAGTGTCCCGACTGCCGTGCCTCGTCTGTCCATCCCTATGATTTCTTCGAGCACGTCGCCGCCGGCAAGCCAGGCAGCCATAGGGGATAAAAAATCCCTATGTAGCATTTTACCGGTGTTTGTATTTTTTTGTATTTATACCGTTGTGGATAATAAATGGATCAGTGATTTTTTCGCTAAAAAATTTGTAGTTCGTCGCAATCCAAAACATCTTTTACATTTCCAAAAACAACTGACCTCCACCATCAAAGTTGAGCCTGCGTGGTGCAAGATGTGACCGTCTATGGCATGAAGCATCAGAGCATGTGCACTACCCGTACATGGTTGTAAGCTAGAACCATCGATGGTAGGAAGCTACTAAAAAGGGAAAGAAAAAGAGTCACGTGCATGTCCGCGCGACTGAGCACGTAACTAGCTGAGAGAGAGCACGCGCAAGCTAGCTAATTAAGAGTTGGACGCGCGACATGAAGAAGTGGGCCTACGCGAAACAGCTACAGCCGGCTGGAAAGAAGCGTTTTCCTTAATTAAACCACAACACGAGAACCAATATGAAGTCGGATGCTTAAAAGGGTGGTTTTGCACCCCGAATCCATAAGAATTCAAATGCCAAAGACGGATTATTTTTTCTAACGCATTTGTTGTGTTACATGTAAATCCAAGGGGTTATGCGTCAAAATCGCAGTTGAAAGTTGAATTAGGGGTCACCTGCGCCGCGCGTGTCTTCCCACAACAGAAGATGGCCTGACATGTGGGGTTTGTGACCGGTGCACACACGAGTGTTCAGCCGTGAGACTAAAAACTTTTATCCAGATGTGTGACTTATCTGCATATAGTGGACGATTTGTGTTACCGCCAGTGCAATTAACTCTTATAATTATGTACCCAAAATTACACCAAACACTGATATGCAGCAATTTTCCCGGAGGCTCAAACGACCTCGGAAAGAGGCATATTTTTCACGAAAATCCTCGTAATTTACATCTTGGTGGTACAAATCGGACCCAAACAAAACCGTGCAAACTACACCGCATGTAGGTCTGACACGGCTACAGCTCACAGCTATCAACGGCTACTTACTTGCCGGGAACAAAGTTAGTGGCGAAAGCCCATGCGTTGTTGTTAACGGGGTCAGCAAGATGGTCGGCGAGATTCTCGAGGGGGCCTTTGCCGGTGACGATGGCCTGAACAAAGAAGCCGAACATGGAGAACATGGCGAGACGGCCGTTCTTGACTTCCTTCACCTTTAGCTCCGCGAATGCCTCGGGGTCGTCGGCAAGACCGAGTGGGTCAAAGCTTCCACCAGGGTAGAGTGGGTCGACGATCTCACCGAGCGGGCCGCCAGCAACACGGTACCCCTCCACTGCACCCATGAGCACGACCTGACATGCCCAGATAGCAAGGATGCTCTGGGCGTGGACAAGGCTGGGGTTGCCGAGGTAGTCGAGTCCCCCCTCACTGAAAATCTGGGACCCGGCCTTAAACCATACAGCCTCTCCGAACTTGACGCCATTGCGGGCAAGTAGCTCGGGGAAGACGCAACCGAGCGCGCCGAGCATAGCCCACCGGCAGTGGATCACCTCCAGCTCACGGTTCTTGGCGAACGTCTCAGGGTCAGCCGAGAGGCCGGCAGTGTCCCACCCGTAGTCACCCGGGAACTCGCCGGTCAAGTAGCTTGGGGCCTCGCCGGAAAGCGGGCCGAGGTAGAGCACACGGTCGGCATCGTACCACGGGCTGCCTGAGGAAACCTGCTTGGCTTTCGCAGCGGTCTTGCGCATCGTGACACGGGCCTCACCGAAGAGAGCCGATGATAACACATTCTTCACTGCCTTGCCGGCAAATGTCGAGGAAGAGAGGGACATGGTGGTGGTCGCCATTGAGCTGCAAAGACGACTGTTGTGTTGTATAGTCTCCAAGGATATAGAAGTGTGTGCGGAGATGGTTTAACATGGCAGGAAGATGGAGCTATTTATGGCACTGGAGATGACACAGGGGACTGAGCTTTGTTGTGTGAGCTGACAAGGTATTAGATACAGATAGAGCAAAAATCTTGATGTCCGACGCCATTGGTGTAGCTAAGATCTCTTCATCTATGAACACGTGGCAAGGTGAGAGCCACGGAAGGGAGATACATGAGGCTATGCCTAGGATCTCGAGATAAAGAATTGGGGACGTGTGATTGGATGATGGATGACATGGATCAGATCAGCTCAGGGTCTGCATGCCCTGCTCCACCGTCACAGACTAGCAAGAGCCATGTAGTAGTAGCAGCCAATCCTTGCCTACATGGAGTTCTATGTGGGATCCTGAAAATAGCAGTTCACAGTAGGGGCTGAACTTCAAAACTTGAAGCGTCTGGTAAATGTGTGGGACAAGTGCTATTGGTGTTAACACATTAAGAGTGCTGTTGCCCGGCTATTAAGAGTGGCTGCCCCAACTGGTGTTTTAGCACAATAAACTGAAGTACTCCAGATTGTGGAGTAATCTGGGGTATATTACTTGGAGTATTATTGCTGCTTCCAAGTTTAAAATCTGAAAGTATGTACTCCAAATCTTGGACTAATCTGGGAGTATAGTGTTTGGAGTGTATGTGCAGTAGCACACAACATGTTTAGAGTAGAATGGCCGTCGAGCTGATAACCCATTCATTTAGTTCTGTAATGGTACAATGACCTTATTCACACTTTAACAAAGCCAAATGTGCAGTGCTGTTTCTAGGACATGGTCCATGTGTTCTGGATTCAACTTGCACTTAATCGTGTGTATTCATTTTTAGCGCACATGTTGCAATTAAATCAATTAGTACAGTCTAGATATGTGTTAGTTCACCCTACCCAACAGAGTGTGCTGCATGCTCCAACGGCTGCGTGTTTAACCAAGAAAGGTGTAATGACCATACGCAAAAAGAAAGTCGTAATGAATTCAGATGAGGGGATTCAGTCTTCACAAAACGAATCCCTATCCGTTGTGTTTAACGTAGTCGATCGTCATAAGTTTAAATTGATGCCTATAGATATATACAAACTAGAATTGAGCAAAGATTCGATTGTTATGAAATTATACATTTACTTACAAATATGTTTTTTCTTAGACGATAGACGATGCTTCATACTAATGCCTCAATAGTAGTTTCAGTCTCACAATTATTGTTCTATCAGTATACAAACTTATTTAGTTATTATGGAGAAGATGCACTGAAGCAAAGTTTTGTCAAAGTTTTCTGTTTCTTATGAGTCATGTTCTTAAAGAGAGATAATGAAAATAGCTCAACGGTTAATATAGAATTACGGATTCATTTAGTGGGGTGATTTTTTTAGACCGATAGATGATATTTCATGAGATTTTGCATGAGATCAGGGTCACTGGAGTGGAGGCTATTATCCTGAAACTGGATTTTGAAAAGGCGTACGATCGAGTTAACTGGCTTTTCTCGAAGGAAGTTCTCCTTAGAAAAGGGTTTGACATGGGAGTGATCCACCGTTTGATGCAGCTGGTCTCTAGAGGGCAGACAACGATCTCAGTCAACGGAGAAACTGGCCCATATTTTAGGAATAAGCGGGGAGTGCGTCAGGGCGATCCTAACTCTCCCCTCTTGTTTGATTTTGTAGTGGATGCACTGGATGCGATCTTGGATAAGGCCAGAGTGGCTGGGCACATCCAGGGTGTTATCCCCAACCTCATTCCGTGGGGGATTTCCCATCTGTGGTATGCTGATGACACAGTGATTATGGTACAAAACTCAAACCTGACCATAGCAAATCTTAAGTTTTTGCTCATCTGTTTCGAGCTGCTGTCAGGTCTGAAGATCAACTTCCATAAAAGTGAAGTAATAGTTTTAGGGTGTTCCCTGTAGGAATAGGACAGAGTGGCCGATGCATTGAACTGTAAAGTGGGTGATATCCCCTTCAAATATCTTGGTTTCCCTTTGAGTGACCATAGTCTTCACCTTAGTGACTGGGAGCCATTGGTTAGGTTTGTGGCATAGGACCGAGCTCTGGCATGGTAGGTTTATGTCCTCTGCAGTGAGGCTCACCCTTATCGATGCGTGCATGTCCAGTCTGGCCATGTTTGCTATGGGCTTGTTTCTCCTTGGTGATGGCACTCATGCAGGTTTTGACTCTCATCGAGATAGATTTTTCTGGGAAGGGTATGGGAACAAGAGGAAATATCATATGGTCAAGTGGGAACACTTGTGCCTCCCACACGACCAGGGTGGTCAGGGGATCATGAATACCAAAATTATGAATAAGGCCCTTATGGCTAAATGGATCTAGCGTATGTTCACGGCCGGCCCGGAGGACCCAAGCATTTGGCTACGCATTATCAGGGCAAAATATGATGTTTAGAGCCTGTTTTCTTCTTCACCACAAGGTGGTTCCCAATTTTGGCACAGTGTGCATAAGGTCAAGGAAGACTTTAAGCTGGGAGCCAGATTTCACTTGGGTTCAGGAGAGTCAATCAATTTGGCAAGATTGGTGGCTAGGGGAGGGGCCCCTAAACCTAAAGTTCCCACGCCTGTTTGCTATCTGCTCTGATCAGAACTTGCTTGTTTCGCAATCCCACTGTGCTACCGGCTGGAATCTATCCTTTAGAAGGATTTTCGTCCTAGAGGAAACTGCCGACTAGCTGCAGCTCCAATTAGACCTTGAAGGGCTGGCCCCAGACCCAGAGCCGGACAGTGTGTCCTGGCCACTAGAGCTATCCAACTCTTTCTCTACCAAATCCCTGTACAGGAAGTTGTGTGAGCGCTACCAACGACCTGCAGTACGGAGCATCTGGAGTATACCGGTGAAAGAGCATTTTCCCTCATGTGTGGTTTTGGTAATTGAATGACAATCTCTATGGACTAATGTTTGATTTTGAGATATCATTATAGATCATGTCCATGGAATTGTGGAGTTCATGTGTTGGACTCTTGAAGCTTATTGCAAGTATGTCTTGAAGATTCAAGACATCATCTTAGTGAAGAAAAGATGAGTTGTGCAAGACCAAGAGAAGCTTTCTCGAAAAGATCCCATGCTTGGTGCTTGCAATGGATACATGAAGACGAAGCTTAGCGAGTCTCTCCCATTGTGAGCATGGGGGAGTATTTGGAGAAGTCTTCATCAAGCAAGTGATTGGACGCGCAATCAAGAAAGATGACCCACTTGAAGAGATCAAGATAGTCATCATCTAACTCAAGTGGAATGCTCAAGGCAAAGGTATGATCTTGATAGGGCTATAGGATAGATAGGCGTACTATCAAGAGGGGTTCTCAAGTTAGTAAATTGATCGCATTCTTGTGGAGAGCTCAAACCTTTGCATACTTGGCATATCATATTTCTTGGTTCTTATTTGGCGTTTATGTTGGTGAGGAATTAGAGCTTGGTTCATCTCCATGTCAAGCTCTAGTTCATCGAAATCGGTTTTACTTTGGACAACTTGTTGCGTTTTCGGTGGCGGAAATATTGCCGGTTCTACCTTGAGGAAAGTCCCACACCTTGCCATGTGTGGAGATTTTACTCTATTTATGGGATGCAATATTTCCGGGTCACTATTGGACCGGATATTCCGGCTCCTCAAAAAAGTTTTAAATCGCCTATTCACCCCCCCCCCTCTAGGCGACGTCTATCCGTTCAATTGGTATCAGTTTTCGTTTCGGTGTTCGTCACCCCTCGAAAAAGTTTTGTTGGGTAGTCTTCGTCGCTATCTTTCCAACAAAATTGGTCTCACCTCATTTGGAGTTCATTTGCAAAAGTTATAGCAGTTTTCGTTTTGGTGTTCTGCTGATTCGGATTATTGGGGCCGGATATTCCGCCCTACCGAAATTTCCGGTTCCCCAGCTCATCCAAGAAAACGGATAAGGAAAGGAGAAAAAGGGTTCTGACTCCAGTCGGAAATTGTGCTCGGAAATTTCCGTCTACCGGAATTTCCGAGTGCCCCCAGAAAAGTCCTCCAGAAATGGCTAAGGAAAAGTTTGGTTTTGCTTCTGACTCCAGCCGGAATTTCCGAGCTCTCTTAGACCGGAATTTCCGGGTGACCGGAATTTCCGAGTCTCTCTAAACCGGAATTTCCGAGTCTCACTTATACCGGAATTTCCGAGTGTCGAAACAGCCAACGGCTATATTTCCTGGAGGGGTATAAATACCCCTCCGCTTCTTTTTCCCCAGCCCAACTAAGGCAGCACGACTTTTCCCTCTCTCCTACTCCATTGTTGACCTTGGAAAGCTCACTTCCCTCTCAATTCCTCCATTGAATCTTCCATATTCTTTAGGGAAATTTGAGAGGAGATCTAGATCTACAATCCTACCAATCAATCTCTCCTCTAAGTGAGGAGAACTTAGTGGATCTAGTTCTTGGAGTTCCTTTGTGGTTCTTCTTCTTTGTTCTTCCTCTCTTCTCCCCCTATAAGCATTAGTTGCTTTTGGTGGGATTTGGGAGTGAAGGATTTGACTCCTTTGTGGTTTCCTTTGTTCTTCCTCTCTTATTCCTCCATAAACATTTGTTGTTGTGTTGAAATTTGAGAGTGAAGGACTTGAGCACTTCGTGTGCTCTTGCCATTGCATTTGCATCGGTTTGAGCCCTCCACGAGGATTCGTGGTGGTGTTACTTGTGAGCTTGTTACTCTTGGGTCTTTGGACCCTAGACGCCTTTTGTGGCCGGCCTTTTGTGGCCAAGACCTTTTGTGGTCACTTGAGAGCCCCCAATTAAGTTGTGGGTGTGTGCCTCAAGAGTTGTACGGGATTCGATCTCCGCCCCAAAGGAGATCAATAGTGGAAGGTGAACTCGAACCTTTTGTGGTTGAGTTCATCAGGAGAAGAAGGTGAGCCTTTGTGGCGTTGCGGCTAACCTGTTGTGGTTGCGCACACCTCTCCAAACGAGACGTACACCTTTGGGTGGAACTCGGGAATACATCCTTGTCTCCGCGTGCCTCGGTTATTTCTATACCCGAGCTCTTTAGTTATGCACTTTACATTGTGATAGCCTTCGTGCTTGAAGTCATATATCTTGCTATCATCTTGTTACTAGTATTGCTTAGCTTAAGTTGTTGGTGCACATAGGTGAGCCTAGTTTATATATCTAGGTTGTATGCTTGTTAAAGTAAACCTCTAGTTTTATTCCGCCTTTATCAAGCATACCGGAATTTCCGGATCATTGTGGACCGGATATTCCGGCTACTCGGAATTTCCGGGTCACTCTTGGACCGGATATTCCGGCTCCTCGAAAAAGTTTTAAATCGCCTATTCACCCCCCCCCCCTCTAGGCGACGTCTGTCCGTTCAATTGGTATCAGAGCCAGGTTATCTCATTATTAGGACTAACCGCCTAGAGATAAAGATGTCGTTTAGAGATCTAGTGCACAATCCCTCTTATAGATTCGATGGCACAAATTATGATGTTTGGAAAATTCGCATGCTTAATCTTTTTAGAGACATGGGTTCAAATTTAGAGAGTATTGTAGATATGGGTTTTTCTCCTCCAAAGGATTCACAAGAATTATCTTTAGAGGATGAGAAAAACTCTTATCTAGATACTCTAGCATCTAATGGTCTCATATGTGCTTTGAGCGATGTAGTGCTTGCGTCAATCATGCCTTTTCGGAGCGCTCATGAATTATGGACAAAACTTCAAGATATATATGAGGTGTCCAACATTTCCAAGGATAATTGTCCTCCTTCCACTTCCGGTCGTGATGAGCTCACGACTTCCTCCACTTCACCTACATGTGGTGTGCCACAAGGTAATGATATGGTGAGTGGTGATAGAAATTGCAATCTTGATGGTGAACCTACTATTGACTATACTCCACACTCATCTTTTTGCAATGCTCTATCTTTGGACTTAAGCACATATAGCACTCAAAATGTCATACATGCTAGTGTTGATAGTTCTTGCATATCATGTAGTAGTTGCTTAACTAAATCTCATGATGATATGCTTTCCTTGTCTTGTTGCCATGATCAAAGTGCTTCTATTTCCTCTAGTACTTGTTTGGCTAACAATATAGATCAATTCCAACAATTGTTGGAACAAGACTTGGACCTCAATGGTGTTTCAAGTAACTCTTCATCGTCTTCATCCACTACTCACCTTTGCCTTATGGCTAAGGAGTATAAGGTAGGTCCTACCGTGCACTCCAATATATCTCATGGTGATGATGATGATGATGATGATGATGTTGATGATGATACTAGTCTTGAAATCAAACAAGAAATTATTGCTTTTGATCATTTCATGACTAACTTGCAAGGAGTTGGCAAGAAACACTTTGGCTCTCTTATGAGCCGTATAGGTGAGCTTGAGGATGTTCTTGAGCTAAAAGGTGAGATTGAGAGAGAAGATGCCTATGAAAAGGTATCTCTTCAATCATCTCTAGAAGATGAACAAGAAACTAATGCTCACCTTCAAGAGCAACTTGAAACTATCATGGAGTCTCATAACTCCAAAATTGCTAAACTCACTAAAGAACATGAACATGCTATTGCTAAATGTAATGTGCTTAGTAAACAAAATGCTAAGTTAAATAATGAGCTTGTCATGTTATCTCCTTCCACTTCTAATGATAATGATGCTTGTGCTACTAACTCCACTTTGTGTGAAGCATCTATTTTGAAGGAGAATGTTGAGCTAAGGGATCAACTTGATTTGCTAACTAGCAAGTATGGGATATTGGAAGAAAATCATGAAAAGCTTTCAAGCTCTAATGAGGATCTTCTAGCATCCCATGCTAGGCTAAAGTTAGCTCATGAGGCTGTCACAACGAAGGTAAAATCTTGTGAGCCTCCTATGGTCACTAGCACAAACTCTACTTCTAATGCATTATTGCCATGTGCTAGTTCTAGTAATTCATCCACTCATAAAATTGCTACATCTTGTGATGAATTACTTTCCTTGCCTTGTTGCTCTAACAATGTGGATAGTACTTCCTCTAGTATTTGTGTTGAAACTAACCATGTAGAGGAACTCAAAGAGCTCAAGGCACAAGTCACTTCTTTGAAGAAAGACTTGAAGAAATGTCATGAAGGAAAGTCCACCCTCGACAACATGTTGAGAGTGCAACAACTTCCTCATGACAAGAGTGGACTTGGATTCAACTCCAACAACAAGAACAAGTCCAAGAACAAGATGAAGCACAAGTTCGTCAAGAAGAAGGGCCAAGAACAACTTATTGATTTGGCCAAGATTGTGTGCTTCAAGTGCAAGGTTGAAGGGCACCATGTGAGATCTTGCCCCTTGAAGAAGAAGCCTCTTAGTGAGAAGCAACAAGGGAAGCAACCTCAAGTTCAAACTCAAGCTTCCCAAGTTGAAGAACCTTCCCTTCCCAAGAAGAAAGGTAAAAGCCGCCTTTGCTACAAATGTCGTGGGAAGGATCACTTTGCTTCTTCATGCACTCATAGTACCTTATCCAACCCTTCTACAATTGATATTGTTCATTCTCTTCGGAAGGATAAGGTTGGCAATGTGTTTGCCAAAGTTATTGGTACTCAAAGTGGTGTCAAGAAAAGAACCATTTGGGTTGCCAAGCCTATTGTGACTAACCTCTTAGGACCCAACTTGGTTGGGGACCAACAAGCTAAAACTTTATCAATAGGTGTAAGCGGAGGACATTGGAGACTTGACTACATCATGAAGAATTAAGGGATCTTCATCAATCATATTCTCTCAAGTCAAGTCAATTGGATTATATTGTCTTAGCATATATCCAATGCTCCTCCTTGCGGTAACTTGTATCTAATTCATATGTATACATTGAAAGTTACTTGCACCCTTACATGTGTTTGATTTTGTGCCTTACTAGTGTTTCATATGTGTTGTGCACTCTACTTACTTATGTTGAGTAATCAAGCTTGTGTATGATGGTTTGCACACCATGTATGTTTGAGCCTCTTGTCTATTTGTTTTTATCTTAATTGGCTCTTTTAGGGATTTTAATGGACTATCCCATTTTGGGGGAGTGATGTGTTTTTGGTAACTCACCCCCTTAAAATGTGTATTCATGAGGAATACCACTTAGTAGTGATATTTCAATATTATCTACTCTCTTTGTGGTATACTCATGAGAAATTCAAATTCTAATGTCCATTAATTATCTCTTGTTGGATTTCTTTTGCCTCTTGTTACAAAGAATGGATTATCACATTATGGGGGAGTAATAAGCTATGTGCATATTACAAGCCTAGAAAATGTGAACATGAGAGGTAGTGTCACCTAGAGTTGATATTGTTGATTATCTTGTTCCTAGATGGCATGGGACTCAAACAAGTTCCATATTTGCTTAAATGCATTTTGATCAACCATCTTTTGGTATCTTGTTTGTGAGAAAGTTTCTTGATGCCTAGAATGATCATTGAATATGTGAAGTCATCAAGAATATCTAGATAAGCATGTTTTTCAATTCTTTTATTTTGCCACATGCTTATGTTTTGTGAATATGATCTTGAATACATATATGTCATGTACCACCGAGAAATATCTCCATACAATCATTGTCTTTGACAAGTGATAATTATATTTGTGGTAAAATTATTGATCATAATCACATTGGCTATTGTTTTTAAGTTGTATTATTCTATCGCCAAGTTTGTGTTGGTTTAACCACCCATTTGTCTTCTTTGCTTCATTTGAATATTTTTTGTTGCTCTACTCATAATTTGTGTTGTGCTTTCTTGAGTTAGGACAAGCAAGGATCCCATTGTTGTGCATTTACTTTCGAAGATTTAATTCTAAGTAATGCACTATTCTTGGGGGAGCTATCCTACATTGAGTAGAACATCATCCTTTTTATTGTTATCGGGTCTTATTGATTTTCTTGAACTTTGTGTTCAAAAAGATGTATGGAGGGTAATGATCCCACTTGTGTGCATTTTGTATTTACATACAAGATCTTAAAAATGCACTAATCATGGGGAAGCTACTCTATACTCTTTAGAACACTATTCTTTAATTTGGTTTTTAAATTGGTTTTGTATCTTATTGCTCTTCTTGAACAAGACTAAATGGTTAACAATATATATGAAAAGTGATGATCCCATTTTTGTGCATTTTGTATTCAAATACAAGATCATAAGTAATGCACAAATCTTGGGGGAGCAATCCTATATGTTATTCAACATTAGTTGTCTTCAATTGGTGTTTGTTCCCGATGACATGTCTCTTTGAAAGACAAACATTTTTCGTCTTGGTACTTTGTGCCATCATGAAAAGTGTAGAGGGATAGGTTTATTTGTTGAACCCTTACTCTTCTTTGTGGAGTTGGCTATCTCATCCCATGGTTCCTAGTCTACCTTTTTGGATGAGATAAACCTTCGAGCATGCTTGTTTGATTTATTTCTTATGCTCATTGGTTTAGCCTTGACCTTGATTTCATTTGATATCTTCTCAAATTGGTTTCTCCAATCATGTGTTGGTTTGAGTCTTTTGATACAATGAGGACAAATCCTTCTCTTGCCACACTTTTGTGTAGCTTCTTGATTTAATTGGTGTTTTGTCCAAATTGTATCTCGCTTGGTTCTTGAAAGTTTTGTGCATGCATATTTACTATTTGTATATCTTATGGCATGTTTACTTTCGTTGATCCAATATATAGGATAAACTCCATCAAATCCTAAATGGCTAAGATGTGCATGAAATTCTATTTCATATCAATATGCACATATTTATGTGGAGTTTGTCCTATGTATTGTAGTTGGACTAACTACTTTGGACCCAATTAGTTTGGGTACCATTGTGTACTTGATTTGTTTTAGGTACATGAGAGATGCATTGGAAGCTTGCCTCTATTTAAAGAAGATGTCTTCACCATGTGCTTCTTGGAGTCAAGCTTGGATGATTGTGAACTCTCATCTTCTACACCGTCAATGCTATCTCGGTAACAAGTATCTAACTCATGCATATTCTTCTAGCTCTCAACCTTGTGTAGGTTGGTCTTTGGCATGAGTTTCTCTAAGTTGCATTTGATATGGTTTTTGCAAAGTTTGATTCAATACATCTTCATTGCAAATGTGAGTTAGCCGGGATGATTAAACATCAAGGGGAATATATATTTATATATAATCATTTTCATGATTCACGGATCCCCAATGTGTTAATCTAGCAAATTCATTTCAAAGTCTCTCATATGCAATATTGATGAATTCTCTTAAACCATTTGCCTTATGTGATATTTGTTTTGTGTCTCGAAGTATCCCAACTATCACTTATCCTATGTGGGTATTTGTGATGCTTTGAGAACTTGGTGTTGGAAGTTCATCTATACCCTTTAAGAATAATTTGAGCTATGTGCTTTTCTTTCAAGCAAAAATTCTTATTGGTGTATTTATGACTTCCTCTTGGATACCACGTGCGTTAACTTGTACCTACATTGTGTGTGCATGTTTCTTTGTGGACTTAGTGTCCACTTAGAAACTTATACACATGAGGGTAGTTACATATTTAATTGGTATTCAAAATCTTTAGTGATCACCTTTTTTTTTACTTTCTTGATTCTTTGGTGATCTCTAAATGGCACAAGCTTTGTTTTTCTATTGGTTTCACATTGCCTCTTAATAAGCTTGTGATCCTATTTGATTTATCCTCTTGGGTGTGCTTGTTTACGAAATACATAATATGCACTATGTGCCTCATAATTTGAAAGACTATGGTGATGCTTAGGCACATCCTTGTTTAGTCTCCTAAAATGTATCTTCATGACACACCCATTCTTTCTCGTTTGAGCAAGTCTTCAGTTTGTCACTTCTTTCTCTTTATTGCTCAACATTTGTTTGTTGCAAGGTATACTTATTTTCTTAACTATACAATCTTGCACCTTTTTGTGCTCGAAAGAATCTAGGAGGGAGCGAGGATTCCATGTTATGCACACCATATTGAAATACAAATCTTTTCATCGTGCATGTACCTTGGGGAGTTCCCTCGTGATTTTTAGAACACTTGGTTGATCTTATCATAACATCCTATTGTGCTCAATTGGTTTTGGATCCCTTGATTGCTTGCTTCTTTGTGAATGCTTTTCCCCTTTGCAATTGGTATCCTTCCAGTGGATTTCAATTGATATCTTTCTTGTGCAATTTTTGGATCCACGATATAGTTTGATCCCCTTCATCTATTCGTCATTGGATAAGTGTATTTGATTTCACTCATATCATAAGAAATGCATAAATCATGAAGGAGATCTTATTATGTTACCTTTCCAAATCCTTTCGCCCATTTCGGCAATCGTTGCCAATGGGGGAGAAGTTTTGGAGGGTTGTATGGAATTGGCTTTTTACTTTGGTATCTTCTTAAGTATTTGCCTTCCTTGCCTTTGCATTCGTTGCTTGGTTTTATATATATAGTGGAAACTCCACCATCGGTAATGGTCGATAATATATGCAATGAATTCATGTTCATACACACGTGCATAAATTATGGGGGAGTTTGCTCTAAATATGTGGATGGACTAACATCACATACCTTTGTAGTATTTGATGTTAGTGCAACCATTCTTGTTCGTTAAGTTCCATATTATTAACCCTCTCAAAAGAGATTGTCATCAATTACCAAAATGGGGGAGATTGAAAGAGCATTTTCGCTCATGTGTGGTTTTGGTAATTGAATGACAATCTCTATGGACTAATGTTTGCTTTTGAGATATCATTATAGATCATGTCCATGGAATTGTGGAGTTCATGTGTTGGACTCTTGAAGCTTATTGCAAGTATGTCTTGAAGATTCAAGACATCATCTTAGTGAAGAAAAGATGAGTTGTGCAAGACCAAGAGAAGCTTTCTCGAAAAGATCCCATGCTTGGTGCTTGCAATAGATACATGAAGACGAAGCTTAGCGAGTCTCTCCCATTGTGAGCATGGGGGAGTATTTGGAGAAGTCTTCATCAAGCAAGTGATTGGACGCGCAATCAAGAAAGATGACCCACTTGAAGAGATCAAGATAGTCATCATCTAACTCAAGTGGAATGCTCAAGGCAAAGGTATGATCTTGATAGGGCTATAGGATAGATAGGCGTACTATCAAGAGGGGTTCTCAAGTTAGTAACTTGATCGCATTCTTGTGGAGAGCTCAAACCTTTGCATACTTGGCATATCATATTTCTTGGTTCTTATTTGGCGTTTATGTTGGTGAGGAATTAGAGCTTGGTTCATCTCCATGTCAAGCTCTAGTTCATCGAAATCGGTTTTACTTTGGACAACTTGTTGCGTTTTCGGTGGCGGAAATATTGCCGGTTCTACCTTGAGGAAAGTCCCACACCTTGCCATGTGTGGAGATTTTACTCTATTTATGGGATGCAATATTTCCACTTACTCTATTTTTGTTGGGTGCTCATCGTCGCTATCTTTCCAACAAAATTGGTCTCACCTCATTTGAAATTCTTTTGCAAAAGTTATAGCAGTTTTCGTTTCGGTGTTTTGCTGATTCGGATTATTGGGGCCGGATATTCCGCTCTACCGGAATTTCCGGTTCCCCAGCTCATCCAAGAAAACGGCTAAGGAAAGGAGAAAAAGGGTTCTGACTCCAGTCGGAAATTATGCTCGGAAATTTCCGTCTACCGGAATTTCCGAGTGCCCCCAGAAATGGCTAAGGAAAAGTTTGGTTTTGCTTCTGACTCCAGCCGGAATTTCAGCTCGGAAATTTCATGGACTCGGAATTTCCGGGTAACCGGAATTTCCGAGTCTCACTTATACCGGAATTTCCGAGTGTCGAAACAGCCAACGGCTATATTTCCTGGAGGGGTATAAATACCCCTCCCCTTCTTCTTCCCCAGCCAATCCAAGGCAGCACGTTTTTCCCCTCTCTCCTACTCCATTGTTGACCTTGGAAAGCTCACTTCCCTCTCAATCCCTCTACCGGAAAACGGCTAAGGAAAGGAGAAAAAGGGTTCTGACTCCAGTCGGAAATTGTGCTCGGAAATTTCCGTCTACCGGAATTTCCGAGTGCCCCCAGAAAAGTCCTCCAGAAATGGCTAAGGAAAAGTTTGGTTTTGCTTCTGACTCTAGCCGGAATTTCCGAGCTCTCTTAGACCGGAATTTCCGGGTGACCGGAATTTCCGAGTCTCTCTAGACCGGAATTTCCGAGTCTCACTTATACCGGAACTTCCGAGTGTCGAAACAGCCAACGGCTATATTTCCTGGAGGGGTATAAATACCCCTCCCCTTCTTTTTCCCCAGCCCAACTAAGGCAGCACGACTTTTCCCTCTCTCCTACTCCATTGTTGACCTTGGAAAGCTCACTTCCCTCTCAATCCCTCCATTGAATCTTCCATATTCTTTAGGGAAATTTGAGAGGAGATCTAGATCTACAATCCTACCAATCAATCTCTCCTCTAAGTGAGGAGAACTTAGTGGATCTAGTTCTTGGAGTTCCTTTGTGGTTCTTCTTTTTTGTTCTTCCTCTCTTCTCTCCCCATAAGCATTAGTTGCTTTTGGTGGGATTTGGGAGTGAAGGATTTGACTCCTTTGTGGTTTCCTTTGTTCTTCCTCTCTTATTCCCCCATAAACATTTGTTGTTGTGTTGGAATTTGAGAGTGAAGGACTTGAGCACTTCGTGTGCTCTTGCCATTGCATTTGCATCGGTTTGAGCCCTCCACGAGGATTCGTGGTGGTGTTACTTGTGAGCTTGTTACTCTTGGGTCTTTGGACCCTAGACGCCTTTTGTGGCCGACCTTTTGTGGCCAAGACCTTTTGTGGTCAAGACCTTTTGTGGTCAAGACCTTTTGTGGTCACTTGAGAGCCCCCAATTAAGTTGTGGGTGTGTGCCTCAAGACTTGGGAGCACCCAATTAAGTTGTGGGTGTGTGCCTCAATAGTTGTACGGGATTCGATCTCCGCCCCAAAGGAGATCAATAGTGGAAGGTGAACTCGCAACCTTTTGTGGTTGAGTTCATCAAGAGAAGAAGGTGAGCCTTTGTGGCGTTGCGGCTAACCTGTTGTGGTTGCGCACCCCTCTCCAAACGAGACGTACACCCTTTGGGTGGAACTCGGGAATACATCCTCGTCTCCGCGTGCCTCGGTTATTTCTATACCCAAGCTCTTTACTTATGCACTTTACATTGTGATAGCCTTCGTGCTTGAAGTCATATATCTTGCTATCATCTTGTTACTAGTATTGCTTAGGTTAAGTTGTTGGTGCACATAGGTGAGCCTAGTTTATATATCTAGGTTGTATGCTTGTTAAAGTAAACCTCTAGTTTTATTCCGCCTTTATCAAGCATACCGGAATTTCCGGATCATTGTGGACCGGATATTCCGGCTACTCGGAATTTCCGGGTCACTCTTGGACCGGATATTCCGGCTCCTCGAAAAAGTTTTAAATCGCCTATTCAACCCCCCCCCCCCCCTCTAGGCGACGTCTATCCGTTCAACCGGTGCCACTAAAACTCAAGATCTTTCTTTGGCAACTGTCTGCGGGTAGACTACCCTCTCGTGATACAAGGGCCCTCTGCTGGTCTATGTGCCCTGTGTGGGCAGGTTGAGACCGTTGATCACATCTTCTTTCAGTGTGTTCTTGCCAAGTTCCTTTGGTTGGACCTGCGGTTTATGCTTCACACCTCCTGGCACCCCTCCTCGTTTGCGGACGCGGTGATCATTCTGGATGGCTTTTCTGGCAAAACGAGACGTGTTCTTTGGCTTCCTTTTGGGCGCTTTGGGTTACTCACAACAAGTTCTCTATTGAGGGAGTTTTCCCTAGGCAGCCGGCTGATGTACTCTTTAAAATGTTAATTTTTTTGCAGCAGTGGTGCCCGTTGATAAAGCCTAGCCTGTTGCCGCTGGTGGAGGAGCTGCGTCGCTTGATCCAGGACCTATTCTCGAAGACGCACTCCCAAGCGCATCGTCACCCAGTACCTGCAGTACCTGGAGCTCTTCAATCTTTCCGGCTTTGCCGTTTCCTTGTTGTTGTTGCCCGTAGTGGCCTGCTCGTGAACTTTTTTCGTGCCTTCGGGCCCTATGTGTTCTTATCGCTTTACGCTATTTCTGCTGGTGCTTTTTTCCCAGCTGTTGTGTACTCTGCCTTGAGTCTTTATTAATTTAAAGTCAGGCACGTGCTGCCTTTTATTTTAAAAAAGATGTTATTTCAAATATATATATGTCCCAGTAGTAGTTTCAGCATCATAGTTGTTATTCTATCGATATGTGAACTGATTCAGTTATTATGGAGAACAACCACTAAAGCGATGGTTGTTTAATTTTGTCAAAGTTTTCTGTTTCATATGAGTCGTGTTCTTAAAGAGAGACAATGAAAAAAGCTGTCACAGTTGATATGGAATTCTAGATTTATTTACAGATGATTTTCTTTAGACAAAGATAGATGATATGAAAATAGCCTGTCAATTTGGCTTTTTTCTTCTAATTTCATGGATTGTGACAAACTACCTTGTCACTTTTAAATGACCGTTACGCATATGAATTCTTGAGATTGTGGAATGTGTGGTTATCAGGGAACGCATACAGTTTTACAGGTTTTCGGAGCAGAAGAACATGATTTTGTACCCAAAACGACACCAGACTGAGTGAAACATAAACGAAAATTGCAGAACGTTGCATGTCAAGTAAGATGAAGATGTTCCTCCCGTGAAACACAAAATGACATAGAGGACTTCATAAAGAGGCAAACTTTCCACCGGAAATCCTCATAATTTACATCATGGTGGTACAAATCAAACCATTGGCGAACAACATCGCGCGCAGGTCTCCGACACAGCTACTCAGCCATCAACAGCCACTTACTTGCCGGGAGCAAAGTTGGTGGCGAAAGCCCATGCGTTGTTGTTGACAGGGTCGGCAAGGTGGTCGGCGAGGTTCTCGAGAGGGCCCTTGCCAGTGACGATGGCCTGCACAAAGAAGCCGAACATGGAGAACATGGCGAGACGGCCGTTCTTGACTTCCTTCACCTTCAGCTCCGCGAATGCCTCGGGGTCATCGGCAAGGCCGAGGGGGTCAAAGCTACCGCCAGGGTAGAGTGGGTCAACGATCTCGCCGAGCGGGCCACCAGCGACACGGTACCCCTCCACAGCACCCATAAGAACGACCTGGCATGCCCAGATAGCGAGGATGCTCTGAGCGTGGACAAGGCTGGGGTTGCCGAGGTAGTCGAGTCCGCCCTCGCTGAAAATCTGGGACCCAGCCTTAAACCATACAGCCTCTCCGAACTTGACGCCGTTGCGGGCAAGTAGCTCGGGGAAGACGCAGCCGAGCGCTCCGAGCATAGCCCACCGGCAGTGGATCACCTCCAGCTCACGGTTCTTGGCGAACGTCTCAGGGTCAGCCGAGAGGCCGGCAGTGTCCCACCCGTAGTCACCCGGGAACTCGCCGGTCAAGTAGCTTGGGGCCTCACCGGAAAGCGGGCCGAGGTAGAGCACACGGTCAGCACCGTACCACGGGCTGCCTGAGGAAACCTGCTTGGCTTTCGCAGCGGTCTTGCGCATCGTGACACGGGCCTCGCCGAAGAGAGCCGATGATGACACATTCTTTGCTGCCTTGCCGGCAAAGGTCGAGGAAGAGAGGGACATGGTGGTGGTCGCCATTGAGCTGGAAAGACCGTAGTTGTGTTGTATAGTCTCCAAGGATATAGAAGTGTGTGCGGAGATGATTTAACATGCTAGGAAGATGGAGCTATTTATGGTACACTGGAGATGACACATGGGATTGAGCTTTTGCCGTGTGAGCTGACAAGATAGTAGATAGAGATAGAGCAAAAATCTTGATGTCCGACGCCATTGGTGCAGCAAAATCTCTTGATCTATGAACACGTGGCAAGGTGAGAGCCACGCATGGGAGATATATGTAGCTATGCTTAGGATCTCGTTGAAGAATGTTGGACGTGTGATAGGATGCATGATGGATGACATGGATCAGATCAGCTCAGGGTCTGCATGCCCTGCTCTACCGTCAGACTAGCAAGAGCCATATGCACTAGCAGCCAATCCTTGTCTACATGGAGTTCTATGTGGGATCCTCGATAGCAGTTTACAGTGTGAAATTTTACAAAAATAACCCTTTAAATAAAATTCAGAAAAAATAAGCTCTTTTCAAAACTATTTTAAAATCTAACCCTTTTTGATAGCGCCCAACGATGTGACGCTACCCTCTGTGTGGTAGCGTCACAGCCTCCGTCGCCACCCTCGTGCCAGCGTGGCAACGCGGTCCCTTCGTCGCTACCCTTCGGAGGGTAGCGCCATGCCCCTCGGCGCTACCCTCTTAAGGGTAGCTCCATGCCCCATGTCCCATGCCCCTCGGCGCTACCAAAAAGGGTTAGATTTCAAAATAGTTTTAAAAAAGGGTTATTTTTTACTAAACTTTATCCAAAGGGTTGTTTTTATGAAATTTCACGTTCACACTAGGGGCTCAACTCCAAAACTTGGAGCGTCTGGTAAATGTGTGGGACAAGTGCTATTGGCGTTAACACACGTTGCCCGGCTATTAAGAGTGGCTGCCCCAACTGGTGTTTTAGCACAATAAACTGAAGTACTCCAGATCGTGGAGCAATCTGGGGTATATTACTTGGAGTATTATTGCTGCTTCCAAGTTTAAAATCTGAAAGTATGTACTCCAAATCTTGGACTAATCTGGGAGTAAAGTGTTTGGAGTGTATGTGCAGTAGCAGTACATGCTGGAATTTTAGTGTACTTGGATCAAAACCTAACTAAAATCTGAAATTCTCATTCCCCATTCTGGTTGACTGGTTGTGCATGTACGTGACTAATGTTTAGTCCCATACTGCTTGTGGAGAGTGAGTTGTACCACTTTATATAGTGGGATGTTCTAGTACTAGTATGATCTACTGAGAACAAGAGAAGATGAGAGTGCCACACGCGCGCTCCTCCTCCTCGCCTCGCCTCGTCACGATATGACGCGACGCGCCGCGCCCCGGGTTGCGGGAATCTAGCCGAGCCAAGCTTATATTTTTGCAGCCTGGAAAATTAATGAGTCATTATTAGTAATTAACGGACGCGTTAATTACCTTGCCGTTTTCGATTCCAATGGGATCGTGGGGCGTTACCGATTCGATCGTGGCTTACAGCCCACGTCCTACCCGACTCGCTCCATATATACAGCCCGGGGAAAACCCTAGCCGCCACCACGAGATACATGGTCTCACACCGTTCCAGAGCATTGCGCCGCCGTCTACCAAGTTTTCTCCATCCCGTCTTCCGGCGTGCACCGGTTGAAGAGACAGTAGGCCTCCGGAACCCCGCCTCTTGTGATTCTGTACAGGAGAGGGGCGATCAAGTTTTTGGGGAGCGCACTCGCGCGACTACTGGCTTCGAGTTCTTCCCCAACGACGACTTCTTCCCCGACATCGCCAACCTCTTCATCGACGACGTGGGCGACGACACGGGAAACTCCAGTGGTGCGAGTGCCGCTGCACCGTATGTGTTCTTGATCTTTCTATATGATAATTTGCTAGAGTTCTTACTTATAGTATACGCTCTAGATTGCATCTGTTTATCTATTGTGTTAGTAGATCGCATGATTAGTTTAATCTATATTATGCTAGTCATTATATGTTTACTTTTTTCGCGGATTAAATCATATGCTAAATTGCCTAATTATTCAACAATCCAAAAACCTGATTATAGGCAATTAGCACATGCTGGCTTTATCGCGTCAACGAGGTCGTTTCCCTTTAAAGGGGTTATGTATAAGCGGTGGCGCATGAGAGAAGTGTTATGGTTTCAGAACATGAACTTCTATGTTGCCACCAAAGGCAAGCCTGATGGCGAGCTTGACCCTGCACAACAGGAGTCCTTCGAGGAGCTCGACAACATGTTTAAGAGTGCCCTTTTGAGTATTCTTGACGATTCCATTGTGGACTTGTATATGTCGCTTTCTAACGGCAAGGACATGTGGGAAGCGCTCGAGGCCAAGTTTGGTGTCTCGGACGCTGGCAGCGAGTTGTATGTCATGTAAACTTTCTATGACTACAAGATGACTGATGAGTGCCCTGTTGTTCAACAGGCTCATGAGATATAGTCACTCGCTAAGGAACTTGAGCACTTTAAGTGTATCTTACCGGACAAGTTTGTCGCCGGTGGCATTATCGCCAAGCTTCCACCTTCGTGGAGCAACTTTGCTACCTCTCTGAGGTACAAGAGACAAGAGTTTTCCGTTTCGGATCTCATTGGGTCTCTTGATGTGGAAGAAAAGATGAGAGCAAAGGATACACGTGCTCGAGTTACCGAGGCTGGTTCTAGTGCCCATATGGTACAGAAGAAGAATTACCAGCCGCCCCACAAGTCCAAGTTTAACAAGAACAACTCTGGGGGTAAGGGCAAGCCTGATGGAAAGTTCAAACCATCGCAGCCTACCAACTTTAAGAAGAAGAACAATAAACCGAGGAAGGGTTTATGTCATGTTTGTGGTGATCCAAATCACTGGGCACCCCGATGTCCCAACCGCCATGAGCTGCGTAAACCTGAGAACAATGGCAAGAGTGTTAATGTTGTCTTTGGCGATACTGAGATGAAGGATTCATGGTATGGAATATTTCCCACCATCCTTTCAGTTTATCATTCACCTGAATGGTTGATTGACACTGGTGCCAATGTACATGTTTGTGATGATGCCTCGATGTTCTCTTCTTACAAGATCACAGGGACTTCCCCCGTGCTGATGAGTAATGGGTCACATGCTTTTGTTCGTGGAGTCGGTACGGTTGATCTGAAGTTCACTTCGGGGAAGACCGTGCGTCTGAAAAACGTTCATCATGTGCCCGCCATCAATACAAATCTCGTCAGCGGATCGTTGTTGTGTCGAGATGGTTTTAAGTTGGTTTTCGAGTCCAATAAAGTTGTAATATCTAAGTATGGACAATTTATTGGAAAAGGCTATGAGTGCGGAGGCTTGTTCCGCCTATCTTTATCGGATATTTGCCCAAAGTTATTAATCATGTTTGCCTTAAAATTGTGTCTAATCTTTGGCATTCACGACTTTTTCATATTAACTTTGGTAGCATGACGCGGTTAGCTAATTTGGATTTAATTCCGAAATTCACTAATGTGAAAGGTTCCAAGTGTCAAGTGTGCGTTCAAGCTAAGCAACCCCGCAAGTCACATAAGGCTACGGAGGCAAGAGACTTGGCACCACTGGAACTCATACATTCAGATCTTTGTGAGATGAATGGTATATTGACGAGAGGCGGAAAGAAATATTTCATGACGCTTATTGATGACTCCACTAGATATTGTTATGTGCATCTCCTGAAAACAAAAGATGAAGCTTTAAACTTCTTCAAAAACTAAAAGCTGAAGCAGAGAACCAACTTGATCTAAAAATAAAACGGTTAAGGTCTGATCGTGGTGGAGAGTATTTTTCCAATGAGTTTAATTCTTTTTGTGTGGAACATGGTATAATCCATGAGAGGACGCCTCCCTATTCATCTCAGTCAAATGGGGTAGCCGAAAGAAAGAACCGAATTCTAACTGATTTGGTTAACGCCATGTTAGACACTTCGGGTCTCTCCAAGGCATGGTGGGGGGAGGCGCTATTGACAGCTTGTCATGTCCTAAACCGAGTTCCCGCAAAGAACAAAACCGTTTCTCCATTTGAGGAATGGGAAAGGGAAAAGTTGAGACTCTCTTACATACGTACTTCGGGTTGTTTGGCGAAAGTCAATATTCCAATTCCCAAGAAGCGCAAGCTAGGACCAAAAACCGTGGATTGTGTTCTTCTGGGCTATGCTTTTCATAGCATTGGCTATAGATTTTTTATAATCAAATCTGAGGTACCCGACATGCATGTTGGTACGATTATGGAGTCGAATGATGCGACTTTCTTTGAGGACATTTTTCCCATGAAGGGTATGTCTAGCTCATCAAATCAGGATATACCTAATACATCTAGTCAGGAATTAGCTGAGATTCCTGATCCTACCATTTCGATAGAACACACTGATAATCCCGTGGAGGATAACAATGAAGTTTCTGTTAGGAGCAAGAGACAGAGGAGTGCAAAGTCCTTTGGTGATGATTCCATAGTGTATCTTGTGAATGACACCCCAAGTACCATTTCAGAAGCTTATGCATCTCTTGATGCTGACTACTGGAAGGAGGCTGTCCGTAGTGAGATGGATTCCATCTTAGCTAACGGAACCTGGAAAGTTACTGATCGTCCTTATGGGTGCAAACCTGTAGGATGTAAGTGGATGTTCAAGAAAAAGCTTAGGCCTGATGGTACTATTGAGAAGTACAAGGCGCGGCTTGTGGCCAAGGGTTATACACAGAAAGAAGGAGAAGTATTTTTTGATACTTACTCACCTATGGCTAGACTGACCACGATTCGGGTGCTACTTTCATTGGCTGTCTCGCATCATCTTCTCGTTCATCAAATGGACGTTAAGACAGCTTTCCTCAATGGAGAGTTAGATGAGGAAATTTATATGGATCAACCTGATGGTTTTGTAGTACCGGGTCAGGAAGCAAAGGTGTGCAAGCTATTAAAGTCTTTATATGGCCTTAAGCAAGCTCCTAAGCAGTGGCATGAGAAGTTTGAAAGAACTTTAACTGCTACAGGTTTCGTTGTTAACGAATCTGATAAGTGTGTATACTATCGCCATGGTGGGGGCAAGTGAGTTATTCTATGTCTGTATGTCGATGACATACTGATATTTGGAACCAATCTTGATTTAATCAAGGAGGTTAAGGATTTCTTATCTCACTGCTTTGAGATGAAGGATCTTGGAGTAGCTGATGTAATATTAAACATCAAGCTGCTGAGAGATGGTGGTGGTGGGATTACACTGCTTCAATCCCACTATGTGGTAAAGATCTTGAGTCGCTTCGGGTATGACGACTGCATGCCTTCTCCGACACCATATGATCCCAGTGTGTTGATTCGAAAGAATCAGGGCATTGCTAGAGATCAACTGAGATATTCTCAGATCATTGGCTCGCTTATGTATTTGGCTTGTGCCACGAGGCCTGACATCTCTTTTGTTGTAAGCAAGTTGAGCCGGTTTGTTTCCAACCCGGGAGATGATCATTGGCATACGCTTGAGAGAGTTATGCGCTATTTAAAAGGCACTTTGAGCTATGGAATTCACTATTCTGGTTATCTTAGAGTACTGGGAGGTTATAGTGATTCAAATTGGATATTGGATGCTGATGAGATTAAGGCCACGAGTGGTTATGTGTTTACACTCGGTGGTGGAGTTGTTTCCTGGAAGTCTTGCAAGCATACCATCTTAACGGGGTCAACTATGGAAGCAGAACTCACAGCATTAGACACAGCCATTGGTGAAGCAGAGTGGCTTCGAGAGCTTTTGATGGACTTACCTGTGGTTGAAAAACCCATACCCACTATCCTTATGAACTGTCATAATCAAATTGTGATAGTTAAGATTAAAAGTTCTAAGGATAATTTAAAGTCATCAAGGCATGTGAAAAGGAGATTGAAATCTGTCAGAAAATTAAAGAACTCCGGAGTTATTGCGTTGGATTATATCCAAACGTCTAAAAACTTGGCAGATCCTTTCACAAAGGGTTTATCACGTAATGTGATAGATAATGCATCGAGGGAGATGGGTTTGAGACCCACCGTATGAGTTGTCCATAGTGGTAACCTACTCTATGTGATTGGAGATCCCGTGAATTAGAAGTCGGAGACAAGCTGTTGGTCAGCTGGGAGGAGAATATCCTTACTTTTTACTATCCTTCTCCGCAAAGATGCAATACTCTCCTGATCTGCATGGCAGGTTGGTATTTATCTTAATGTGTTCCAAGCGGGTTACTTTTGTAAGCGGAGATGTTATCCTGCAGAGCATCTTTTGAGTAACACACCTATATGAGTCTGACTGTTTAAACGTTGCAATCTATGAGAGTCGTGTTGAAAGAGCATTTTCCCTCATGTGTGGTTTTGGTAATTGAATGACAATCTCTATGGACTAATGTTTGCTTTGAGATATCATTATAGATCATGTCCATGGAGTTGTGGAGTTCATGTGTTGGACTCTTGAAGCTTATGCGTTGAGTGGAGCATATTGCAAGTATGTCTTGAAGGATTCAAGACATCATATTAGTGAAGAAATGTTGGAAGATACAAGGTTGATCAAGATGTTGATCAACACACAAAGCTACAAGATGTACCAAGAGCGATCATGTATCTCTTGGGATGGTAAACATTTGTCCGCATAGCTTTGTGAACTAGCCCATGATATATGTGTGTGTGGTATCTTTATATGAGGTTAGGTATCTTCCCATGGGCTTGCATCAAATGAAGATTTCATATAGCTCATGGAGGATGACGTCATGTGGTGATCGTCATCAAGGTGAGATGTGCAAGACCAAGACCAAGAGAAGCTCCTTAATGAGATCCTATGCTTGGTGCTTGCAATGGATACATGAAGATGAAGCTAAGCGAGACTCTCCCATTGTGAGCATGGGGAGTATTTGGAGAAGTCTTCATCAAGCATGTGCTTGGACGCGCAATCAAGGAAAGATGATCCACTTGAAGAGATCAACATAGTCATCATCTAACTCAACTGGAATGCTTAAGGCAAAGGTATGATCTTGATAGGGCTATAGGATAGATAGGAGTACTATCAAGAGGGGCTCTCAAGTTAGTAACTTGATCGCATCGTTGTGGAGAGCTCAAACCTTTGCATACTTGGCATATCATGTTTCTTGGTTCTTATTTGGCTTTTATGTTGGTGAGGAGTTAGAGCTTGGTTCATCTCCATGTCAAGCTCTAGTTCATCGAAATCGGTTTTACTTTGGACAACTTGTTGCGTTTTTGGTGGCGGAAATATTTGTCGTGGTATCGGCATAATTGATAGGAGACGGGGGTCCTCTAGCCTACGTATGGATTGTGGGGAAGAAGGTTGGTGTCGTCGAGGTCGGGATTGAACACGGCGAGTTTACCCAGCTTCGGATCCCACAGCGGTGGCGGGATCCTACGTGCTGCTATAATTCACTATGAGGCAATAGCCGTGAACAGGTTACAATGTGTTTGATGCGTATTGAAGCGTGCCCTAAAGGCTTCCTGGTGGCCGGCTTATATAGGCGTCCAGACCCCAGGATGCAAGGTAAGTACTTGTCCGGCAAGTAATCAGAGTCCTAGACCTAGCCGGCTTAGTTGCCGCCTTCCGTCTTGGGCTCGGTGGCTTGATGGGCTTAGGCCTTCCGCCTTCCTTGGACCGTCCGCCTACTTCCTTGCACGTCAGCTATCTGGGCCGCCCGGCAGGCCTTGGCCTTACCACCCTTGGGCCACCCTGGACTAGCCGGATTGATCCATGCTGGTTATACCCCTAGTTGATATATCCCCAACATTAGCCCCCAGAAAGGTTGAAGTTCTCCAGGTGCCGACTTCTCCTTGATTCTTCATCTGCCAATGTTGGCGGCTGCAGGACTTGAACCATTCTGAAAATCAACGAGGCATGCGTGTCTTGAGGTTGACATGCGGCCGCCTTTATCCATCATGGGAAAAGACGGCTGCTCGGCAATCTTGCCGAGCATCCTTCCTGGCGGTTTCCACCTAGCCAGCTCACGACAGTTTGAAAACTGTTAGGCGGGAATCTCGCCATGATCACAAATTGCGGGAAAAGAGGAGGCGTGAAGATCGTGCAATCGTGTGCCGCAACGGATGCGGGACACGTGTCCGACTAAAATGCCGTTGCACAGGGAGCAACGCCTGGCCCTATAAATAGGTAGCCAAACGGTCCATTTCCTTTACCCTGCCTTTGCTCTCCGTGCGCCCTTGTCTCTTCCACTTCCTCGTTCCTCGCCTCCGAACGAACTCCGGTGAACTCTTCTTCCCCGGCGACCTTTCCTCGCGGCGATGTCCACCGGTCCCGCTCATTCGACGGCGTCGAGTGGTCCGGCGACCGAGGCCGCGCTTGCGACGCCGATGGGCGGCGCCATTACTCGTCCCGCGACGGCGGCGACGGCGGGCAATGTCTCCGTCGTCGCCCCTCGGGCTTCCTCCGCGCGCGCACCTGCGGCGGGCTCCTCGGCTCCTCCACCGACCACCACAGCAACGGCGACGGCGAACGCCCTCGGCGACGAGGAAGAAGAAGCGGCGGACCTCGGGTCCCGCTACTGGCTGCCTTCTATCGTCGACGAAGACGCCCTTCAAGATTTGGAGGTTGTCGGCTACCTCCCCACTCGGGAGGATTGCCGGTGGAGGGCCGCCTTGGCAGACATCATCCCGGCTCCGGAAGACGGAGAACGGGTAATCCTCACCTCCCACCTGGTCAGGGGAATGGCGCTTCCGCCTTCCGCCTTCTTTAGTGAGGTCTTAGATCACTACGGGCTCCAGCCCCATAATATCGCACCCAATAGTATATTAGTCTTAGCCGGCTTCACAGCTCTTTTCGAAGGCTATCTAGGTATTAGGCCTAGTTTAGACTTCTTTAGATACTGTTTCCGTTGCCGGCGACAGACGGTGCCGGACGGCGAGCTGGCGACCTGCGGCAGCGTCACCTTCAACTGCCGCCAGGGCCGCCAATGGTATCCTAAGATACCATACCTCGAGTCCGTCAAGGGCTGGACCTCCACATTCTTCTACTGCCAAGACATGGCAGCGCCGGGCCATCAAATCGGCATTCCGGCATTCGTCAACGCGCCGCCCATGCCTCGCCCATGCTGGGACGAGGCGGTGCCCAGATTGACGGAGGAACTCCGCCTTATTCAAAGGCGGATCGAGTTCCTCACGAGGACGATGGCTCCCCCCCCAGCTGGATGGGGTCGACACCGTCATTTGCTGGCTCGGCCGGCAAATCCTCCCCCTGCGGTACAGCCCGCACAAGATGTGTCAGTATTCGCCTACTGACACAGCCTCTCTTCGCGTGAGCGAAGAGATATTGCCGGTCGCCGACCTGGCATTCCGGCTCCGCAGCCTCGTCAAGGCGGGGTCATTGAAGGCGGTCGAGGGCGTGCCCATGCACACCCACGACAATCCTCCCCTCGAGGTGAATGTTTTCTTCCTTTACCCCTTGTTTGACAGCTTTGCCGGCTAGGATTGAGTTCAGTTAACATGCCTTCTTTTTCAGCTCTCCGAGTTGAGGGAGGATGACCTGGCTCCCGACTTCTACGAGTCGGAAGCCGGGAAGACGAAGAAGCGCAAGGCGTCCGGCGCTGCTTCCTCCACGGCGAACGCCGAGAGGAAGAAACGGATCGCATCGGCTACCGAGCCGACTCTCGCCAACATTGGCGAGAATGCGGGGATTAACATCCCCCGAAGGTACTCAACTTTGTTTTTTCCAGACGGCGAACCTTTTGAACATTGGCTGACTTGTTGTGCTTGCTTTTTGTTTGACAGGGAAAGGGTCGCAACCTCCCGGTTGACGACCAGGCTCCTTGGCAAAGGAAAGCGACCGCAAGGCGGCTCGCCGGCCACCGTGCCGCCAACTCCCCCGCTCCACGCCGGCAGCTTCATGGCTGACGCTCGACGCCAACCTCCAGCTCCGGCTGCAGGTGCTCCGCCAAAGATCCCCTCCGCCGATCGCGCCGACAACTCGTCTACTACTGGCTGAGGCTACGGCCGATGATGCCGCTCAATCGCACGCCGCCAATGAAGGGTTGCTGGAAACGACTGCCGGCGGGTCTCGGAGGGCAGCTCCGACTACGGGAGGCGGCAAAGTCAGAGACCCTTGGTCTACCTTTAAGGAGGCCAAGGAGTCAACTTTGGCTTTTGCCGCCTTTGCCTCGCAGGCCTTTGACGACTTGGAGGGCGACCTATCTGTAAGTTTCTACCCCTCCGGCATATACATAGTCTTTCCCCCGAGCACTTAGATGGCTAGTCAAAAGAAACTTTGACTGCCGGCTTAGTGGTTATTCGAAAATATGTTATATGCTTTTGGTTTTTCTTGCAGGGCCTTGTGTCCGCCAACGTCGAGCTTGTCTCCTCGCGAGTCGAGATAAACCGGCGCCACCGCGACCTGAAGAAGGAGTGCGAGGCCAAGGACAGGCGGATCGCCGAGCTGGAGGCGGCCCACAAAAAAGATGAAGGTAGGGTGGATCCCTTTCTCCAACTATGCTTTTGACCTATGTTTCCGTCAATCATTTAGCTTAGCGAATCCATATTTGTAGAACTGCTAGACCACGCCCAGGATATCATGAAGGCGTCCACTGATATGCAAGCTCTTATGAATGAAGCTTCAGACTTGGCGGCCGCCAACTTGGAGTTGAAGGCGGCTCATCAAAAGGAGATGGAGGCCCAGCAACTCAAGTTTGCGCAGGAATCCAGCCAGCTCACTGGTGAGCTGGAAAGCCTACGCAACAAGTTGGCGGAGGCGGAGAAGATGGATGCGGAAGAGATATCCAAGCAGACTTATCGCGCCCAAACTGCAGAGGACGCGCTGGCAACTCATATGATGGAGTTGTCGGCTTTCCATAACTCGGTCCTTGGTAATTTCTCGCTCCTTTTTTGATACTGCCATGTTGCTTTTAGCCTGAGCCAAACTTATGGCTTTATTTTTGATGCAGTTCCCGCCGGTTTAGGCGATGACAAGGTTGTCAGCCCCCGCCTGGATCGCCTTGCGCGTCTGGGCGAGCTGATCGCCGAGACTTTGGCGGCGTCCAAACGGTTTGCCGCCAAGTTCTTCACTTCGTCCGGCAGTCAGGAGCCGACCGAATTCAGCGACGTGCCCGCCATCCTGGAGCAGGCGACCAAATTGCACAAAAGCTCGCTGAAGTCGGCGGCGCGGGGTGGAGCCAAGACTGCCCTTGGGTTGTTCATGGCGCACTACCCCGAGGCGGAGATAGAAGCCGTCACTGAAGGCATGCCGTCGACGTACGAAGACGGTAGCGAGGTTGAGCCGGTCGCTGTGTTGGACAGCGTTGCCGGCTACGCCACGCGAGTCGCCGACATGGTGGACACTTCAATCTTCTACCGGCGCCATCCTGTGCCTGGCGGAGAGGGAGCTGAAGCTGCCGGCGCGGCCGAGGCGGAGGGGAGTGACAGTTCCGGGGCTGAAGTTGTCAGCCCCCAAGCCTGATGTAGACGCTCCCCCGAGCCATATGTTTTCTTGTCCTTGCCTCCCACCAGCCTTATTTTATCGGCCCCTGAAACAATGCAACATTTGTAATATTTTGTATATACTTTCGCTGTTGCCTTGTTAGGCGGAAACTAGCTGACAAGTTTTATTTTGTCTCTATTTATATGGCCCGCCTTAATTTTACCCTGACTTATATGCTTGACTTTTTGTATGTTGACGAAACCTCAGTCGGTAACTTTAGCTGAAACAACCAGGGCTAGACCATTTGTTTAGAATCAGAGACCAAAGCCAACATGTTGGTGTCAAAGACATACTACTAGGCGAACCGCATATAAGTAATTAGAGGCAAAGGAATTAGGCGGCGCAAAAAAGTTTGTTTTTTGCTTTAGTTTGGCTCGAAAGCTGCAAGTATCTACCAGTTTGAACCTTTGCACGGAGCTAGAAAATAGGTAACTTAGATACATAGGGGAAATATGATTGCAAGAAAAGATAAAAGATGGCATGCATCTCAACACAGATGAGGAACCATAGACTTTTATTTCATAATCATATTTAACTTATTAAAATTATAAATTGCTAAGTGTAGAAAGGACGTAGCTGCTCAATATTCCAAGGCCGTCTTGTTTGCTCGAACGGATCGTCAATGCCTCTCTTGCGCTTGGTTCCCCTTTTTCCTGCCGCCTTCTTGCGCATTTTCTTTTCTTCTTCGTCACGGATGTCGGCTAGGTAGTAGGAACCATTGAGCAGCGCCTTTGTGACTATAAACGGTCCTTCCCATGGCGGGGATAACTTGTGCAAGCCTTTTCTATCTTGAATTAGGCGGAGAACCAGGTCACCTGTTCTGAAACTTCGCTTCCGCACTCTCCGGCTATGATAGCGGCGGAGTTGTTGCTGGTACAAGGCGGAGCGATGGAGAGCGACGTCTCTTTCTTCGTCTAGCGGGTCTAGGCTATCCTGTCTTGCACCTTCTACGTCTTGCTCGATGTAGGCTTGAACTCTTGGGGAATCGTACTTCATGTCGGTAGGTAGCACTGCCTCTGCGCCATATACTAAGAAGAAAGGAGTGTAGGCGGTGGATCTGTTTGGCGTTGTGCGCAAACTCCATAATACCGACTGTAACTCATCTGCCCAAGCGCTGGCTGCCCTATGTAATGGAGCTTCGAGACGAGGCTTAAGTCCTGATAAGACTAGGCCGTTTGTACGCTCTACTTGCCCATTGGATTGAGGGTGTGACACGGATGTCAAATCAAGCCGGATGCCCAGATCATTGCAGTATTCTTCTATATCGCCTTGAGACAAATTGCTGCCATTATCGGTGATAATGCTGTGTGGAACTCCAAACCGAGAGATAATTCCCCAGAGAAAATTGGTGGTTGTTCGTGCGTCAAGTTTGCTGATCGGTTTGGCCTCGACCCATTTGGTGAACTTGTCGACAGCGACCAATAGGTGAGTGTACCCACCGCGCGCCTTTTTGAAGGGACCCACCATGTCTAAGCCCCAGACCGCGAACGGCCAGGTGATTGGGATTGTCCTTAGCTCCTGTGCCGGCAAGTGAGGTTGACGGGCGTACAACTGGCAACCTTTGCATGTCTTGACGATGTTCTCGGCATCTTCTTTGGCGGTGAGCCAGTAGAAACCTTGGCGGAAAGCTTTGGATACAATGGACCTAGCGGAAGCATGATGCCCGCAGGCGCCAATATGTATGTCCTTCAGAATTTCCCGGCCTTCCTCCGGCTGTATGCACCGCTGATAGATGCCACATGTGCTTCGCTTGTATAGCTCGCCTTTTATTATCGTGAATGCTTTGGCTCGCCTTATGATCTGCCTTTTTAGTACCTCATCGTCCTCCGGCAACTTTTGGTCGATTAGAAAATCGAGATATGGGACTGTCCAATCCGGCTGTGTTAAGTAGACAGCGAGACTTGCCGTTTCTACCGGTTCTTCTGAGTCGGGGTCCATCAAATCGGCGCCTTTAATGGATGGCTTGTGCAATTGCTCCAGGAAGATATCTTTTGGTACCTTTTTGCGTTCCGATCCCAGTCTTGCAAGTGTATCTGCCGCCTCATTCTCAGCTCTTGGAACATGTCGGACTTCGTAGCCTACGAAGTTTTTTGCAAATTCGTCAACTTTGGCTCTGTAAGCCTCCATTGTTGCGCTTTTCGCATCCCATGTTCCGCTTACTTGCTGTGCGACCAAATCTGAGTCGCCATAACATAGGATTCTTTTGACGCCTAGGTCGTTTGCCACGTGTAACCCATGAAGCAAAGCTTCGTACTCGGCAACATTGTTGGTTGCTGTGAAGTGGATTTGTAACACGTAGCTAAGCTTGTCACTTTTAGGCGTACGTAGAACGACTCCAGCCCCCGAGCCTTTGAGCATCTTTGATCCGTCAAAGTGCATGACCCAATATTCTGACTC